>JAMPTR010000007.1:2949562-5884124 GCA_023703485.1 Diaporthe caulivora
CAGTGAAGAGAGAACGCTTTTGACAACGAGTCCATCAATTGACGACTGAACTGATGGCAACCAGTGCCAGACCTTCTTTGCTCAACAAGAGAAGAATCAAATCAGGTTGTGGTGGCTGAGGTTGACTTGATCGATTCGTTGCAAGTTGACAAAGTGTTGCGGGAAATGTGCAGGCAACCGCCATGGCGAGAGCGAGATGTAGTCAACAGCTTTTCTGGGTGGCGGGAAAGGCAACTTTTCGAAGCTGTTCAAACAGATATTGCAAAGTTTTCAAAGCTGTGTTCGTAGGGTAGGAGATGGGATGGGAGCCCGGCCGAGGTTGCACGTGTCTAACTGCACAGCGACTGATTGAGTAGGCTCCGGACTCTCTCATTACAAGCACAAGGGATTATGCGACGCAGCCATTGATTCGTAATTCAACATTCTCAAGGCTTCACATCTTCTGGGCAGTGTCTGTCTCTCTCTACCTACTTAGGCAGGTCCCTCAGGACACTCTTCGGCGGCATCTCCTCTGCGGGCATTTACTGAACATGATCTAAGATGAAGGCTGAACAGAACGAAGGCCAGGCCAGTGTTTTCTTGACAGTTCTTTGTAACCACTTGAATCAATTCCTAGCTCTATTACTCGAAAGTACCTCGGATCAGAACTGTTGCTGGTTAAGCGGCGTGCAAGCTCAGGAGGCCGTTTGAGTGCCAGGCCCGGGTGGGAGTTTGAGCTGGGGGACTATGAATGGAGGCTTCCAATTGAACTTCCAGTCGCTAACCGCCGGTGGAGGATCTAAGCTGAGCGCCAGATAATTTGGCCTCCTTCCCTCTTCTTCTCTTGAGTGGACTCAAGTGCGGCGTCTTGTTTCCCGGTTGCCCAGCACCACACACAAGATCTCCCAAAGCCTTGCCCACTGTGAGCCCAGACTCAAGTCGTCGACAGTCCAGTCAAACTCAAGCCAAACGTTCTGAGAACCTCCTTCATTTACCCTCATCTACCACCAGGATGATCACACAGTCCACTCTCCACAACGACCTCTTCAATCAGCTGCCTATGAGCAACTAGGGCTTCATTCCGAACAACGCTTCAATGTGAGCAAAAGATCTTCGTCACTTGCTTTTCCCTTGTTATTCCCAGTGCCAAGCCGAGTTACCTTGATGGATTCGCATCTGAAAACTGATACAGCCTCTTTCGATGTAGCCATGGGAAAAGCCCGCGATGGCTGCCCGAGATGTGGCTAAGCTGTGGAGCGACGACATTCCGGTTCTGAAATCTCGGCGGTAAACAGAGCTTGCCGACATGTCGTAATTGTTTGGGCTCAGGATCAGCATGAGCGGTGCTACTTCAACTGGTGGCACATTGATTACCACGAACTCTTCAGTCTGCTTGTAAGAAGATTATCTCAGTTCTCACCTGGAGGATACATAATTGTGATCTTCAAAAGAATCAGTGAGGACTGATCTCTCTCTGAGGGTCTGTGAGGAGTGATAGGTACATCATAGACATGTGGAGATAGCTGGATGGCTGTCAGTCATCCTGAATTGTAAAGTGCAGTGTTCAAAATGCCTTCTTCAGCCGTGAGCGTTGTCCTTCTACGTATAATGGAGGGGTAACGCGGAGACGATCAGCTGTCGTGGACATAGGTCTGGGGCTTGACAAGTCGATTATGCCTTTGCTGATCGTTCCCTTCTGCCATACACCCGCCCGCCGAAAAAGACATCCTGGCAACCTCCACCCACCTCCATCGCGATGAATATGGCTTCAGGTATAGCTTCTTACAAGAAGCGAACTTCACATTAAAGTGGGTGTATGCTCAGAACAGAGCGCACATTTGGCTATGTCTTGAGGTAGTCAAAGATTGTCGTGAGCATGACTGCGGACAGATGGGCCAACGGCACACAAATCACCAGCCACCTAGATTTAAACGATCGTAAACCAAATTGAATACTGACATCTGTAGTGTAGTGGTTAATGGACCCTATATGAATCTCCCAGTTGATGCCTTTTCCGTCTACACTCTGCGTAATCACCCGTTCAACTACTGCCCTGGTCCAATTCCTCAGCAGTGGGGTTGAGTTTCTAACGTAGCCCCACCCCTTTCCGATATGCCCCTGATTCCGATACACCTTCCGCCACCACCACCCCCATACTTGCCACCATTGTCACGCATCAACCACAATACATGAGCCCTCTTCCGTTGGTGTTTCTGAATCGTCTGAATCGTGGCTATCTTCTGATACCTCGCCGGCTTCAATTTGGGCTTTCCAAATGGCCTCAATATCGGCGAAGATCTCATTTGGGTCCATTTGGACCCTCCTCCTCGTGACCTTCCTGCTGGCCTCAATTGTTGCTTCCAGCTCTTCGTTTTTTCGTGAGGATAGAGTTAATTGGGTGTCCTTTTCGTCCCAGCTTTTGCAGATCTTCCTGAATAGTGCACGTGATGTAGGGCTTAAGTGTTTTTGACGGTCGTAAATGTGCACCAGACGTCTTAACTCTTGAGACTTCGTAGGGGTCGCCCATGTGACTTCTGAGGGTAGGGGAAAAAAAAACTGAGGCGTAGAGGATTGATTAACACGTCTAACCCTCTCTTTGGATTTCCTAGATGTGGCTTTCTTCTGACGACTTTCGACGAGAAAGCGGCTTGAGAGTGACTGGACTCTTGAGACTGGCCATAGCCCCGTGGATCTCCACCCAGAACGTATATTTGCCTCCGTAAGTGCGTCGATTCGTGCTTTGTGATAGCAATAAAGAAACCTCTTCTTTGCTGCAATTGTAGATGAATCATATGTCCTTAATTGGTGTAGATAGCGTCGGAAGGCTCGCTTTAGTGGGCGGAAGACCGCTACGTCTAGCGGTTGCATGAAGTGCGTTGTATGCGCCGGCAAAAAGAGTATATATACTCTATTCGAGAAGCACTCCCACATGAAATCAACGGTTGTATGGGTGTGATGACCGTCGATCACGAGAAGGCGCCATTCTTGGGGGTCCTCCGGGGCCGTCAACGGCAGGAAGACCTTCCGAAGCCACTCAATTGCTATTCTTTCCTCCATCCACCCCTTCTTCTGAGCGGTGAATTGCCAGCCCTCGTGATCTTCGAGGGCTATAGGAAACCATTGTTGTTGCAGCGTTAGCCCCTTAAAAATGACGAGGGGAGGAAGAGCCCTGTCGAGAGCGTTAACACACTCCATAAAAGAGGTCCATACTCGAGAATTATAGTCTTTTTGAGCGAGGGGGCTATCCTCGCCGTAGCCAAGAGCGAGTTCTGCTTCTGAGCGACCCTCCATAAGCTCACCGTCGTCAGCGTTCCAGCGGTTGGCTGCCTTAATCGTCCTCACGATATCCAATTGCAATAGCTTCAACCAAGGCTCAATATTCTCTTTTATTGATGCCCTCAGCCGTCTAGCTTCTACACGCTGGCTCTTACGGCTTAGAAGTTCAGGGTGACGGGCGAGGAAAGCCGAGAACCATCGTCTTCCAAGAGGGCGATCGTCTGAAGAGGAGGCGGCCAGACGGGCTGCGAGAGCCCTCACTTCCCAGCGGGTTAACGCCAGCCCCAAAGAGGCTTGGTTGATAATGAATAGACTCAATGCATCCTCCTGATCGTCAGAAAGAAGCCTCTGATGGTTGGCAGCATCACGATGGCTTCGAGTGCCCGTAGTGCGGTTGTGAAGTGTAGCGTATGGGATATGCCACTCTCGGGAGGCCCAGTAGATAGATGCACCATCTGCACTCGCATTAAGTGCATCGTGCATCTCGGCTTCAGACCACGTCTTCATAATGACTAGATTGATATCGAGAAGAAGTTCGGTGATCAGAAAAGATTCTCTCGCAAAGATATGGCGGAGTGTTTATAGGTGGGTACCGACGCGTGCACACGCGAAGACGCGATTATGGGTATATCGGAATCAGGGGTATATCAGAAAGGGGTGGGGCTACGTTACTCCTGGCCAGGTCCGATCCCTGGTGAGTGAGCCTAACTCAACTCTTGGCCTGGGCCAATTCCCAGGGTTCGGTGATGATGGGCGTATGGTCCTTATAACACAGATGGCAGACCCTCACGGGAAGAGTGGCTGCACTTTTTGTTTTTCTCTTTGTCTATCTTTATGTCCAGATGCCACCAATCCATAACCGTGTGCTTGATACTGGGAACATTGAAAGCCGTGAAGCGTTTATTCTATTGAAGCTGCAAGCACGATCACACATAAGCATGTATACACCATTCGAGCAGGACACTGCTTTGCAGTACCTTCTGGTCATCTGTAAACGTCCTACTTCAACATCTGATAATTTCTCTTCAGGTTACCAAGAATTCATGGTTTCATTCCCTGGCCATTCTTCCAGTGTCCCCGCACAGCCTGCATACTCTCCCAAAGCAGGCTGGAATTCGGTAACTGCTGACCAACAGCACCACACAACAAAAACACTTTTCAAAACAGACACACAGACCGTTGAGACCTCATATTGTACATGTCAAAGCGCAAAAACACCAGGTCGTGCCACAATAACGAGACAAGGCCGGGAATCGCTGGTCAAGGTGACAAGCGATTTCGATCAACAGGAGCCTCCACCGAATTCGTGCGGCCGCGGGTTTTGACACTGTCCGACAAGCTGCTGACCTAGCAGTAGCCAATCTTCCGAATAGAATCCCGATAAATTGACGTGTATTTTGAAGCCGAGGGCCCAAACGCAAAGGCAGCGGAAGGGGGCCCTCTCAGATTTGTTGAGATGCTCCTCTGGGCTTACACGGGCAAAATGTACCCTGGATAAGCATGGAGAAGCAGATAATCCTTCCTGGCATATCAAAGCACGTGATCCGTTGTCATCGGCAATGGATGGTTGAGCCCGCACACAAAGCTGGAGCATATCGGGTAACAAAGCTGCAGACAGCTACTGAAGGGATGCTAGCATACAAGAGCGCAATGGAAAGATTGACTGTGACCAACACTTGTCATCAACCCTTGGTGACCAAGCCGTTGGCACCAGTCTCAACGACTGTGAACCCGGCCGCGTTGCCGGCGCCAGCCGCAGCACGATCATACGCGGAATCACTCCGATCGCAAAGGATGTCCAGATCTGAATCGCTGATGACGGTCTTGTCACCAGAGAACTTGAAGACCTCTCCATCCTTGAGTAAGAGAGATCGAAGAGACTCCTCGTCCAGGCCCTCGTTGAGATCCTTCTTCTGTCCTTTGTTCTTGAAGCTGCCCTTCTGTATGACGAGCTTCTCAAGACGACGTTTGGCATCAGCACTCATGAGGAGGTCCTCCTCCACGGTGCCTTTTGTCGCTAGTCGGTACACAATGACTGGTCGTTTCTGGCCGATCCTGTGAGCACGATCCTGGGCCTGAAGATCCTGTTGAGGATTCCAGTCCGAGTCAAAAAGAATGACCGTGTCCGCGCTCGCAAGGTTGATTCCTTGTCCTCCTGCACGTGTTGTCAAAATGAACAACTTGCACTCCGGATTCGTGTTGAATTCGTCAATCTGAGCCTGACGCTCCGGTTGCGAGACGTTGCCACTTATGCGACAGGTTTGCCAGCCTCGAAGCTCGGCACAATAGTCCCAAAGGATGTCTAGCTGCGTCGAGAACTGGGAAAAGATCAGGACCTTGCTTCCCCTCTCAAAAAGTGCGGGAAGGAGCCGATCCAAAAGTAGCATCTTGCCTGACGATGTGATGATGCTCTCATCCACATGTTCTCCATTCGCCCAGGGATCATAGAAGTTGTGAGGCGAGTTGCAGGTGAGCCGCAACTGCATCAGGTCGTTCCCGAGTCTCTTTCGTGAAATCTCCTTCTTGGCAAGCTCCAAAGTCGCTGCTCGCTCCATTTCCTCGGCAGATTCCGGAGTGCCCATGTTCTCAGCCTCGTCATTTTCAGCGTACTCCTCCGCAAGTTTTGCCTCGAACTCGTCATCAGACAGCGCGTCATCGTCAGACTCACTCAATCTCAACGAGCGTCTGGCGACCTTCCGCTTTCGACCTCTGGCGGCCTGGGCCGGAGTAGAATCTCTCGTGGTTCGCGCACTTTTGGGGGTGGGAGCCTCCGACGTTGGTGCCTCCTTTCGCTTTGTGGCGGTGCCATTTGGCGGGACTGCGTCCTTACGCGGCCTTCCTCGCTTCCTCGGCTGACCCATCAATAGCGAGAACGCGTTCTTGCCATAGGGGGTAGGGTCCCCAGTGGCTTCATTCTTAGCCTCTTTGTCCATCTTGACGACACTCACGGACCTCGAAGAACTCGGACTGGCCTTTCTAGATGCTGCCGGTGTGTTCGTCGTTCCCGTAAGTCGCTCCACAACCTTTTGCTCGAGGTACGCCCTCGTATCAGTCTTTTTGTTCGTGATGACATTGTAGAGATCTGTTTGCTCCTTGGTCATTGGAGCGTACAGAATGTACTCGCGTTTCTTTGGGAGATAGTTGGCAACGTCGGCTTTGACACGACGGAGCAGCAATGGCTGGAGCACCGTGTGTATCTTTTTGACGAGATCCTGCTTGGTCTTGTCTTCAATGAACTGCTCTGTGCCTTCCTCATCTTGGAGATCACTAAAGTCGAACCAGGTCTCAAACGCTTCCCAGTCCGTGAAGATCCTAGGCATCAGGAAATGGAGCAAGGACCAAAGTTCCTTGAGGTTGTTTTGCAGTGGCGTGCCTGTGATGAGGAACCGTGTCGCACTCCGGAACTTGCAGATCTCTTGAAACAGGCGAGCCTCGGCGTTCTTGAGACGATGTCCCTCATCCTATGTTCACCTTAGCAATTGCCTCTCTAGTAGGAAGAGAAGCCACTTACGACAATGATGAATTCCCATTGGATTCTGGACAAGGAAGAGCTGTCTTTTATGACCATTTCGTAACTTGTACAGACAACGGGGAACTTTTCTGTAGGTTTGCCGTTGCGGTCCAAGTTTGGGAAGAGCTTTGTCTTGCGAAGCATTTCCCGGTCCTTCGGCGTACCGTGGTACATGAGCACTGGGATGGATGGAGCCCACTTTTGAAACTCGGCGATCCAATTCGACAAGGTACTCAGTGGTGCAATTATGATGTGTGGCCCAAGGTAGTTTTCCTGCTCACGAAGCAGGCCAATGATGCCGATGGTCTGGATGGTTTTTCCTGTCTGGGTCAACTTTTGCTGGGAGTCAATTGGCAGGAAAACCTACCCAAGCCCATCTCGTCAGCCAAGATGCCGCTCATGCCTTGGAGGCACACCTCGTACATCCACGTTACTCCCTCAAGTTGGTAGTCACGCATGGTTCCGCCGACCAAGCACTCTGGCTGAGTAGCCATTTGGAGGTCATGGTCTCCGAGGGTCTTGCCATCAAGAGCCGTTCCGACACGGCCCAGTACATTTGTCTTTCCACGCAGGATGTCAGCGAAAGCCGCACTTTGCTTGAGGAGCTTATCAAGTTCCTTTGCTTTTGCTTCCCTCTCAGCATGGGTGACAGCTTTCCTCTTCCGTTGCAATGACGCCTTTCGCTTTCTCTCGACCTCTAAGTTCCGCTCCAAAGCTTTCGCCTCTTCACGCTCTAAGCTTTCATCGGGGGCAGTTTCGTCCCTGGAGGCATCCGTCGGCGGCGATGAAGGAGGAGTGTCTTTGAGCTTGGCAGCGGGAGACGAGCCATCATCGGAGGAAGACGAGTCAACAGCCATTATTAAATTTCGAGGGCAACCAGTTGAATGGAGTTGTAGACAGTTATCGGGGCAGAAGGAATCAAAGCCGAGGCGCAGGTGACGGAAAGGGGGTGGTTCGCCACTGGCGCGGTTGACTTTGATGGGTCGCGTCTGGAAGGCGAGATGCAAACGCTAGACGGAAAAGACACTGCAAGCTAAAAGGTTGTGGGTTTGAGCACAAAAGAAATCATACAGGACTCCGCGATCCCATATATAGTGTGAGAACAAATGCGGGGTCAGCTAATTGAAGTCATGGCTGTGACGAGGATGAAGGTGCGAAGTGGTTGAGGCAAGTCGCAGCAGAGAAAGGAACCAAAATGAATGACATAATGGAGTTTCTGCACGTGGCACCAGCAAAAAAGCAGCCCGAGGATCAAGACGCGACCTCGACGCGACCTCGACACGTTGGCGCATGATTCACTAATTAAGGCGGCTATCTTAGTCAGCGGGCAGGGATACCCAGGACAGAGCCCGACTTATCAGTGCTGAGCATGGAGGAGGGGCAGCAGCTTCAAAAACCCAGAGCTCAGAAATTCGACCCATACTTGCTTGTTTGCAGCACCCCTCCATCAAGCCGCGTCACACCATCACATCTATTAGCTTGAGGTCCCCTCCTCAGCTCACCCTGCCAAACTGTACTCCCTCCGCCTAGCTCGACCATCGCTCCAAGCGTGTCGATACCCCCACCAATTTTCAACGAGCCCATCCTTCACGCAGAGAGTCATGGCCGCCATCGCCTCCCAGTCCTACACCCCCACCGAGGAGGTCGAGATCCAGCAATGGCTCACCACCTCGGAGCGCCTCAAGTCCCCAAACGCTGAGTCCTCCTCCATCCTCGAGGCCCTCAACACCCACCTGGCCTCCCGCACCACCCTGCTCGGTACAAAGCCCTCCAAGGCCGACGTCGAGATCTACAACGTACTTGCCCCTACCGTCAAGAACTGGTCTCCCGAGCAGCGCACTGGCGAAAAGGGACACCCCAACATCGTGCGCCACGTCGACTTTGTCCAGAATTCGGCCCTCTTCGGCCTGGACGTCCCCGAGGCCGACAAGGTCAAGGTCGACGCCGAGGAGATCCTCTACGTGAAGCCTCCCGTAGACGCCAAGGCCGAGAAGGAGCGCCTCAAGAAGGAGAAGGCTGCTAAGGCCGCCGCCGATGCGGGCGGCGAACAGAAGACCCTCGTGGACCGCACCAAGGAGAAGGCCGCCGAGGTCAAGGCCGCCGTAGTCGGCGCCGTCGCTGGCGAGAGCGGCAAGAAGGAGAAGAAGGAGAAGCAGCCCAAGCAGCAGAAGCCCCCGCCGGCCCCCGCCGCTCCTCTATCCCCCGCCCTGATCGACCTGCGCGTCGGCCACATCCTCAAAGCCATCAAGCACCCAGAAGCCGACTCCCTGTACGTCTCGACCATCGCCATGGGCGATCCGGCCGGCACCCCGGACACGGACGAGTACGAGGGCCAGGTCGTGCGGACCGTGTGCTCGGGTCTGAACGGCCTCATTCCCCTTGAGGAGATGCAGGGCCGCAAGGTCGTCGTGGTGTGCAACCTGAAGCCCGTCAAGATGCGCGGCATCAAGTCCTCGGCCATGGTGCTCGCTGCCAGCCCCCGGGTCAAGGAGGGCGAGGCCGACGACCACAAGGGCCCCGTCGAGCTGGTCAACCCGCCCGAGGGCGCCAAGGCCGGCGAGCGAGTCTACTTCGACGGCTGGAAGGGCGAGCCCGAGAAGCAGCTCAACCCCAAGAAGAAGGTCTGGGAGACTTTCCAGCCCGGCTTCACTACCACCGACGACCTCGAGGTGGCGTTTGACGCAGGCGTTGTCGAGCAGCTAGAGGGCAAGACTGGACTTGGCAAACTGATCACCGAGGCTGGCGGCGTATGTACGGTTAAGAGCCTGCAGAGCGCGACTGTTCGATAAAGTGTTTTACATGAGATATGTGACGCCTGGCCAGGGATAAGGGTTATCAAAAGCAGATGAGCGTGTTCATTTAGACAGAAGTCGGTCAAAGTCCCCAAGAATAGAAAGTCAACTTGCACAAATATAAATTATACTGCATAATCTCTTCGTAATCGTGTTGATCTATGGGAGGCTTGTAACTGTTACAAGTCCGAAATCACAATAGTCATGATAGCAATCCAATGCTCAATTGTAAATGGATTATCCGAACAGTTATGGATGATCCAGACACTCACCGCAACAAGTCGAAAATCATGCGTTTCTCCAGCGATGTGGTGGCAGTTGGTCGAGTAAAAAACCATTTGCCTTGATGAATAGGGTATTTTTTGTCTTGTCTTGTACACCGGATTTAAACGCGACAATGTACATGCAGTATTGCCTCAAGTTTTCCAGCCGCCCACTCGCTTGTAATGATCAACGCCAAACCAATGCTGCCACCTCAAAGAAACCAGCTGAGAACGCCGCCCGATGAACCCCTGCTGTGAAATGGCATGGTGATGACACTCCCAAAGTGCTTTTGCCTGCTCGCCCCGCCCCCATCATGAAAAGAAGTACTCGCTGTCTTTCAGGTTCTTTACATCAAAGTCGCCCTTCGCCGGGATGTCAGGGAACGAGAGCGGGCTCCAAACTGGCGTGTACCGTTTCACCTCCTTGCTTCCAGGCCGGGCCCCAGTCAACTTCTCCTCAAAATGAGACACAGTCGTGTAGAATTTCTTGTAGTCGGGTATGTCGGAGGTTTCGTCAGCCACTGCCTCCGGCGCCGTCTCGCCATCCACCTCATCTAGTTCCGCCTGCTCAACCAGTCCGTCAGCGCCTTCCGCAACGACCTTCTTTGATTGTGTGGTGCTGCTAGTGGAAAGGCTTCCCAGAGTTGTGCCACCCATATCCTCCTTGGCAACGTCCTGGTCCGAGGCCATTTGCTCATAGATTGAGCCAGGGGTGACCATTTTCTTGCCCTTCCTCCTCTCTGCCTTGTCTGGCGAACTGAGCAATTCGAGCCGCTTCTTCTCCAGCAGCAACTCGAGTCTCAGCGTAGGTGAGATGTCCTTGTTTTCTTTGCGCCATTTCACGATAGCCTTGCCCGCCTCGGAGCCCACTTCAACTTGTGCCATGTACAAGCCTCCCCGATAGCGGACCTCAAACTCGGAAGCTAGTCGCTTGATCACGTCCTCACTATGGATACGGATGAACGCGTCGCGGAGGACGCGGTTCATTGTGTCAACGTCGCCTGCGTGGGTCCAGAAGGAGTCGTGCACCGCCGCAAATGTGAGACCTAGTTCATCACACTCCAGCGCAGACAGTATCATGTGGCTGGCGTCGAGAGAGTGAATAAAGTTGGGTGGGAACGCTTGCAGTTGTTTGCGACGGTTCACAGGGTCGAATCGATCTGGCTTATTCAGCACAAGACTTTGCATGCACGTTGGGATGATCGTGCTACTTGTTTTCCGATATGGCTGGACAATCGGCATGCGAAGAGGCGTCGTCCAGATGATTGTTGACCGCATCATTGCGAGGAAGGCGTCAGAAGCAGACTTGGCCCCTGTCGAGCATTTGCCGATCCCTTCTTCTTCAATCGTTTTGAGCTGTTCCGCAGTAAGAGCTCGGCATACCCGACCACCAATCTCTCCTAGCCAGTACTGGATGTCGTGAGCCCCTCGGAACATGGTGGACAGCGCCTTGAAGATCTTTGTGGTCACATAACTGGAAAGGAGTCCAGGGTCGATGCCTGATTCCTTGCGCAGCTCAGGGTAGAGAGCATCAAGCTGCTTCAAGACCTGCTTCTTTGCCCCAGAAAAGGTCACACCGTAGACGTTGGTCATGACAGTCTGTTTGACAACCTTGCGCTTGATCTTCCCATGCAACGCCTTCGCCATGTCATTGCCGCGGGCTATGTCCTCGTCGAGCTCCTTGACGACCAGGTCGGCCACCGCGCTATACACGTCGGCTGGTTTGTCGCCGGGCATCAGGTTGACCTGGCGGGCGCCCCACTCGTCACCACCGAGGGCAGCGTAATGCTGTAGGCCGTTGCAGGTTCCATCCTGATGGACAGGAAGGTGCGAAACGAATTTGGTCGGATCCGGGGATTCCATCGCAGCAGTCAGCTCCATACACGCTGCGAGACATTGCCAGGGATCTTCCGCTCTTTGCCACCATTTCCTGCCGTTGAGTGGGTTGTGGGCAGAGTCAAACACGTTATCGAGGTTCTCCGCAGCGAATGACTCCCGATCCTTCAAACTGGCCTTGTCGTAACCGTAAACGTTCGACAAATGAACCTTGAGCCACATCAGGCCTCGGTCACCGAGTTCTTTACCTTTGGAAAAGCGAAGGAGACCACGAACATGATCCGCACCCATGTGGTTCAAATATGGCGGAATAGGGTATGCCCTACCGCGGAAATCAACATTGTGGGGAAAGAAGAATTCCTGGTCGCGGTATGCTCTTGCAATCTCCAGTTGAAAGTTCATGAAGCACCGAACGGAGTGGTATGACTGCTTGAGGTTTTGACCAGTCTTGATTTCCTTGATCCAATTGCGACGCACAAGGGAATCGGCGGAAGGATCGGGCTCCTTGGGGACAACAATCTGCGGGTGCAAGGGTGGAATGTCGCCGAGAGCTTCACCTGAGTTCCACACCTCAAGGAAGACAGCCAACACAGGTCGATTGATCCGCCATGCTGTCCTGCCTAAAACATCCAGGCCTTTGGCAACCTGGTCCATGTCACCGCGCGCGATAGCAGCTTCTGCGTATAATCGTTGGTCTTTCTCGCCGGCTTTGAGTCTGACCATTGGCACTGGAGATTCATAATAGGCACCCTTCTCAAAACTAGTCCAGGGCAACGGCTCAACAACCATCGGCAGATGTCGTGCCAGGAAATCACCTCGAGGTTCCTCGCGCATCATCTCGCTCAATCGGGGGTGCGGCATGATTGTGCCTAGTCGCCTGCCCCTTCTGAACTGGGTGGTGCGCACAATCCCGGGCTGCATTGCCGTTATTCTCTGCTTGGTCTCGGGATGTTCACAGCTGACTGGTATTCTCAGCACTTCGGCAAGGGCCGAAAGCAAGACCGCGCCAATCTTCACCTTCATAGACATTGACCATGGCGCAACAGGAGCTGGAATAGCTTCCGGAAGGGGCTCCTTGGGAATACGTGCCGCTGAGTTGGGTTCTGCGCCTCCCATGGACTGGAGTTGCTTCATGAGAAGCCGATGTGCCTTGGCCTGGCGGGCCTCTTTTTCAAATCGCTCCGTACGCAACTTGGCCTGGATGTCTTCTTCGACCATCTTGGCGATATGGTTCAGCAGGGTGCTTGTCAGGATGCCCTTGTCGGCGCCTGTGAAGGCAATGGAACTCATCGTGGTCATGATGGTGACTGCTGCAAGTCGGGCAGGTGTGGACTGCAATAAGATAGGGCCGTACACACAGCGGTCAAAGTCGTTCAACCCCTTCTTGGCCAACTTCTCAGTCTTGGCGATTTCATCGAACTCCTTCTTGATGAGGGCTTCCAGGTTCTGATGCCATGACCAAATGTGTGAGTTCAGACCCGGAGCGGTGATAGACGTGTGAAGGCCCTTCTGGCGCAATGATTCGTGCTCTTCCCTCCATCGCAGCACAGCCACGTCTATACAGTCGCGCTCCAAACGTGATTGAAACTCACGTCTCTCGTGGAGAGGAAGAGTCGAGATGTCATGGCCATCTCTCATTTTCTGGAAGATATCGAGTGTGTTCTTGATTGACTGAAGACCAAGACCCTTCTGGGGGGTTGGTAGTACATCAGGCAGAGAGCCTGTGCCCCCAGAGGTTTCGACTACGTCGCCGACGCCAGTCGTGGTATCAGGTGGGGCCGCTTGAGAGTCTGCGGACTCCATCGCTTTGGGTTGCATCTTGACGTTGTACTCAGGGTAAAATTTGGTGATGGTGGCAATGTCGGCATCATTCAATATCTCGTTGCAATACAGGACTTTGAGACCTTGGTCTAAAGTAACCATTTCCATGTACCGCTTCACGAGTCTTTCCAGTCTCGAGGTGCCTTTGTCGGTGGTGGGGGTGGTCAAAAGAGATGCCTTCAGCATGTAGGCGACAGTGTCGGGTGTCTGTGGCAATTTAGCACCGTGGATGTGCAGCTCATACCAGGCGTGCAAGTCCTCGGCCTTGCCCAGTCCTGGGTTCGCCTTGAGCTCAGTCAGCCACGCCTCGAGATACCTGTTGTGCATGTCCATCAAAACCTCGGGCGCGGCCTGGCCCAGGGTCTCGACACGCGCCAGTACCGCTGCGGCCCTATCCAGCTTTCCGACGCGCAGGCAGGCATCGAAGACGGGAAGGGCGGTTTCGAAGTCGCCGGGGATGCCCTGGTTGTTCATTTTCTGCGGCGCGGGCGCGCGCGTCGGCTCTGGGAGGATCGTGGCGAAGGCGGGATCGAAAGTTTTGAGATCGTAGATGGGCCTGCCAGTCGCGCCTTTGGCATCGCCCACCACTGTGGCCAGCCCACGCTCAGGTGCGTGGACCTGGGGGCTGGCTGGAGACTTTCGCCATTTCGGTGATGGAGAAGAAGTGGTGACAAGGCGCTTGCTCGCGTGCGGAGCCGTCGCTCGGGTGGCGGGCAGATGGCATCGCGGATCGGGCAGGCTGCAGAGTCGGGATATGGAACGACCGAGTCGGCCGTTTTGCCTCGACACGTTTGTCCGGAGAAGCATCTTTCGAAGGTGTCACAACCGCCAGTGCAATAAGCAATGTACGGAAGGAGGATTGCTGTGTCGTGTACGATGCGACGATGGAGACTATTTGGGCGTGTGTATAGGGTAACAGGGCGCCAATGGAAGGCCCGCCTGAGCAAAGGCACAGTCAATTCTTCATTTGAAAAAGGGTATGAGCTGCAGTCTAAAATACAGTCTATGGCAGTGTTCTAGGAAGTTTGAGTGAAACAGAAGGAGAGGCAAAGCGATTGTACGGAGGAAGAGGCGCTGGTGCAGCAAGACCTCGGAAGAAACTTTTTGTCATTTACTCATGCGCGAGGCGACCAGATGTGCATGGCCGTCGGCTTCTGTCTTATCAGTGACATACCTGATTGGCTGTACCTGGCAGGTGTGGGCCCACACCTCGCACCCGGACCACCACCTCTAGAGAGAGGCAAACTGCTCTAGCAGCAACAGTGAGAGGCCTTGACAACCCAGACTCATAACAAACTCCCAGACAAGAAAAACGACAGAGTCTCAACACCGCAGGCTGAGGAGCAATCTCATTCCGACTACTCCAAGCTTCCAAGGGCTCGCCCATAACGCGACGTCCTTGCTGCTGTGGCACTGTCGCCTCACCTGTTCCTGTTTTGTGGTCGAGTGGCAGCAATGTCTCTGCGACCCATACTACGGGCATCGGCTGCGGGCTCCTCAGCATGTAGGGCATCCCTTCTCAGCCACTCCTTTCCACCTTGCAGAGCTGCTGTGAGTGCCGGGTCTCAATGGCCTCCCCATACATCCGCGGCTCTGCGTTGTCCAACTCCGCCTGTTGTTGTCGCCACCCGAGCACGTTTCTACTCTCAGAAGGCCCCAGTTGAGACCGAGGCCGTGTCCGAAAACGATGCCGAGTTAAGCAACGAACTCGCCAAAGCAGCCACTGAGGGCAGGGGGCGGCCACAACAGGCAGAGAAAAGTGATGGCCAACAAGAAGAGCCCTGGTACCTCCAGGAGGCGCCTCCCCGCCATCCCTCTCTGGTCCAGCAAAGTCAACCCCTTCCAGAGCTGCCGGATAACGTTCCCGCGATCTTGCATGCCCTTGTTAACCACGCCGCTGAGGACATGGGCTTGGATGATCTGAAGCTACTGGATTTACGGACCCTGGATCCCCCAGCCGCCCTCGGACCCAACCTCATCATGCTATTCGGCACCGCCCGCAGTGAGCGTCACCTGCATGTCTCTGGGCGCAATCTGATGTCGTGGCTGCGTAGCAAGGGCATAAAAGCTCATGCTGATGGACTTGTGGGTCCCAATGAATTCAAGATCAAGATGCGTCGCAAACAAAGGAAGGCGAAACTCCTCGGCACTGCGGCCACGCCTATGGATCGCGATGATGGCATCACTACCCGCTGGATCTGCACGAACCTTGGCAGCATCTCCTCTGGTTTCCAACCCTCGGTCGAGTATGAAACAGCGACCGGCTTCGGCACCAGGCAGACTGGCACTACCATCGTGGTCCAGGCCTTCACCGAGTCCAAGCGGAAGGAGCTGGATCTTGAGCTCCTCTGGTCCCGCATCTTGGCTCGCAGGGGCGACGACAACCTTATCAGAGACGACCTGGAGTATACCGAGGCTGATACTCACCCCGACGAGCTATCTCTGTTTACCGAAGGAGGCTCGCCCAAGGTCTTTGCGACGCCGTCCCAGCGCCGCTTTTTCTCGACTACTTCCAGGCGGCCTCACCAGGTAACTGACCCGCCAACCATCGACTCGATAATCAACCGTGTTAACCCTACCTTAGACCCTGCAGCTTTCGTAGCAACCCAGGTGGCCAATTTGGAGCGACTGCAGGCACGATTTGCTACATTTTCCTACGCGGACGCACTCGAAGCACTGGAGAACTCCAGCACTGGACAGTCCTCGGGGTACACAAGCGCCTGGAACCAAGCAATTCGGCGCCTGCGCCCTGAGTATAGCTGGCAATTTCGACTGTGGTTATGCGTGGCGGGTCGCCAGTTAGGGGTGCGACGTTTTGACCTGGCCCACTTGCGAGGACTTGTCCAGGAGATGGAGCTTCTGGGCATAATCTGTCACCGTGGCCACTACATCGAGATCCTTCAGGCCGTCTACCTGGAACCCGCTGACAGCCCCGTGTCGTTGTTGGAGCAGTCAGAGCTCGCTCTTGAGGTACTGAACGTCATGTACCAGCGCGGCGAGCCGATCCTGACTACAGACGTTGTTGTCTCTCTCCTCGAGTCGCTAGCTTGGACAGAATCTCGGGAGAAGCAGATGAGCGAGCTTCAGACCGTCCTGGAAAAGTTCTTACTCCAGGCTGACCTGCCGTACATGGGCGAGGATGACATCATACGTCTGATGAATGCGTACGCCGCGCAGGGTAATTGGGCACGATTCTGGGAAGTCTGGCGTATGCCGCCAAGGTTCCAAAAGTTACGCTCAAGAGAGCTTTACATTCATTTATGGACAACCATGGCCTCCACGAACCACCAGAAACGGTGTCAAGAAGCCATTCGATGGTGTTTTCACGAGATGCTCAATGAGGATCCGCCTGTCAGGCCTGTCCTCGAAGTCAAAGATGCCCTGGAAGCGTGCCTCAGGATTGCCGACCCACAGGCAGAGCAGATTGCCAGGAACCTCGTGATTAGTGACAACAGGACGAAGATGCTCTCCATGCATGAGTTTGTCATCATATATCGCTTACTGAACCCAAACTGGGCTGCGTCGCGGGACTAGAAGCCGATCGACATGACTGGTTGATCTAAATTCGTCAAGGAGGTTCACGGTGTGTATGAGATCGCGTATAACCAATTTCGCCTACATCCATAATATATCCAAATAAGGACTTCATCCCATCACCCCGTTCCAATCTAAGACTCTGCCGCCGGCCCCTTCACTGGACAAATGGCCAGTACGGCGTCGAGACCACCGAGACGGGCACGGGTCTCGGAACCATGTACGATGATGAAGAGCCCGCCTTGTTGTCCGAGGGATGACACTCCAGGTCCTCGGCTGAAAAGGAATGAGAAAATCCAGGACAGTCCCTAGCCTTCTCTAATGGACACGGTTCACCGCAGTGCTGGGCTCATATTCGGCGTACAATCGCCTTACGCAGATGCAGGCTTGATTTTCATTTCTTTCTAATGTGAGAAAAGACAGAGAAGAACATGGGGAAACAGTAATTTGCTCCCAAGAAGCGTCGCAATCGAGGATTCATCCGCCCAAAGCTGGGTTTTGGGCGCAGTAATCAGGATTGCCTGACTGAAAATTATTTCCCCAGTAAGCTGGGAAGGGAATTTGTGACCCGGAGGCACCTTGGACCGCGAATGTCGTGACGATAACGAGGAGCTCGGTGCCTCCGCTGATTGCTGCAGCCAGCAAGTAGTTGTAACGAATAAACAATTCGGGGTGTTTCTTTCGGAGCCAGAATTGAACGAAGAAGCCAATGGCAAAGTATATACCGACGGATGAGTTTATGCCCACAGACAAGTAGCCGAGATACCAGAGCAAGACGGGGGTGACGAAATAGTCAAAGCCGAGCGTTGGGAATCGACGGTGTAAGAAGTAAAAAGATAATGGGAAAAGGAAGCCGAGTGGCAGGGCAAGGACAATCCAGGTGTAGGTACGACCGATGGAAAACATGTACTCAGAGAGTGCCCCAAACGCAATGGCCTATCAATGAGTCAATCGAGGGAAACAGATTTTGGGCTTGTTGACAAGTTACTCGCATTGGAGGTAAAAGACTGGATCACCTGGCCTGACCAGATGTTTGTCCCTTGTATCCTCAGAATTTCTCGTTGATTCGTTGTGATGATGGTCATGAGGATATAATTAATCACGGCACCAAACATTGTGCCTATGATTTGCATACTTCGATAGTTGAGGTTGGTTAAATCCAACACTATTGGATGCCAACCCGAGTTTTAACTTACGTGAAAGTACTTCTCGGGCTCAACTTCCCATACTGTCCAAGCTTGAGACTTCCGACCAGTCCCAAGGCCTGTGCCTGCGCATTTGCTCCAAAAAGCACGAAAAACATATTTGCGACGGTTTTGGAAGGGTGCAGATATCCCCCGATTAACTGATTAAGTGACGTAATCGGCACCTGGAATCCAAGCAGCCCTGACATGGCGCCAAAAAAGAGTGTGCCGAGGAACGAGAGAGTTATGGCGACGATTAAACCCCACTATGGTAGCGCCGATCCCAGGACGTAGATACAAGCGATGCCTGTGATTGTGGACAGGAGGAGGATGAGAACATACCACCAAGCGGGAACTTCTTTGTACGCAAGCATCAAGCGGTAGTGGGGATCAAGTTCAGCTTCAGGCACCGTTGCAGACTTTGTCTTCCAAAACAGACTGGGACGCCTGAGGTAAGTCAAGGTGGACTTGAAATCGAAATCGAAGGCGCTGCGAATTGCATCTCGGTTCCATAACATGATGTGCGTTATAGTTGCGGTGATTCCCAAGTTTGTTGTCAATAGATAGGCCCCATTCGTAGCGGAAAAGAAAGGGAGGCCCTGGGCTTCCAAACCGTTCCTATCCAGCTCGAAGTTGGAATCTAGGATCGCGGACTGATTGTATATCTCAAAAGAGCGTCGAGGACGAGGTGGCCGAGAAAAGTTGTTGAGATAGAAATGGGAATTTTAACGCATCCCAGACATTGCCGTAATACATCCCGATAAACAGACAGATGCAGCCGATATAGCCAATAAAGCCGTTGGTAAGAGTCTGGAGCGGCAAGTAGAAGCATGATGTGCCGGCATATTGCCAGTCGAAGCATACTGACTAAGAAATGTAGACTCGCAATTAGTGACTACTTAGTCTTTGAGTCATGAGAGAATGTGGAAAAGGATCTCTTACCAGGAGCCCAAGGCCTCGTTATACGCTGCGCCTCCAAACACGTTGGTAACAACGAGGCTGTTCCGCTGCGTGAGGCAGATGACGGATACTCCAACTAAGATTGGCATAAAATATTGAGGAAATAGCTCCCAGACGGCCACAATGCCAAAGATGATTCAGAAAAAGTTGAATCTTTTCTTCATCTCTACCCTTTCACGGTGGAGTGTTTCGATGAGCGAACTCAGCGGTAGGATCGATGGCCATAACATTCTCGTCGGATAAACCAAGCTCTGAGGACACCAGCCATGCCGTAACCAAGTAGCTGTGAAGAAAAGAGGAGGAGTATTGCGACAACGGGTTCGGGGACGGCATTGTCTGTTTACCAAGAAATTAGCATTTGTTTGTATTTCGCTCGGGGACGAGAAGGAATCACAACCTCACGGAACAAACTCTGTAGGCCATTTCGAAGTTTGGGGGGGAAATAAACAAACTTACAGTAGAGCTTTTGCGCTGCCAGTACTTCCGTCGCATACGCTGCCCCGCTTGCACTACTGGACATGATTACAATTGCAAGGTGTTGGAATATCACTCGGCATGGACCGTACGCTAATACACACGGCATGGCCAGATGACTAAGCCAGCCCCTGGGCGGTAGGCATGCTTATCGTGCCCATCGGACCTCAACGACTTCCTTTCCTATTAGTTAACAAGAACAAGACATCAGCACCGAATCCAACCCATCGTTTACGCGATACCCGTACGTACGTACAGAAAGCCCATTCAACACGTGGTGCTCCTTAGAGTTAAATCTTCGCGCCGTAAATATTAGCATTAAGACAAGATGGTGCCCGGCGCCATGTAGTTGACTTACGCATGTGGGTTGAACCACTTGCCAATGAACCCCTTTTGAGGAATCAAGGCCTCAAGCGCAACTCCTCCAACATAGGAAATGACTGTGAGGAATATTATCGACACAGATACACTCTGAGGCTTGAATAAAAAGATAGTCCCAAGCGCCGATCCAAAAGCGGACAATCCAATGCCTGCGATTAAAACTTAGATACGCGGCATCTTCATCGCAACAGGAGGGTGCGGACCAAGAAAGAAAACCCTGAAAGTCCATGGGTTCAGCGTAGGGTCTTCGTCAACATGGAGGGCTTTGAGTGCCATTTCCTCCATGTTGGCCACCACGGGCTCCGGTCCCACACGTTCAACATCACAGCGAATCGAAGAGAGCGACTTTTCCCGGGTGATCTCCACCGACGAGGTGTAACTGTACTGCTTTCTGAGGTCGCCCATTTTGTCTTTCATTACTGCCGAGTGGGTCTCGCTCGAAAAGGACAGGCGATCCTGCGCCATAATGTTCTGTGGGCAAATGTCGATAATCACTGAAAAATTAAACGAAAATCACTTCAGATGAGAACCGATCAAAGCTTCTCAGAATTGCGCCTGGAAAGCAGCGCAAGGCTGTGCCTATTTTGTATGGTATACAGGTAATTGGCCACCATGCCGAGCAAGTACAACAACGCATAACCTCCTTCCAGAACCCGATGCTCCATACAAGAATGCATTGCCGCCTCTGCCTATCAATTGAGGTACAACTGGCTGTCATAATGATTGGGAGTACGCATAAGTGCCAGGCTTGACAATTGATTTTCAAGCAATGGAACATCTCTAGCAAGCTAGATGATCTGCGTGGGTTATCGGCCGAACTTGATGAATCTTGGCTATACCAGGTGATTTATATCGAGACAGCTTCTAGGACAACATGTGCATGCCGCCACACCGGATATCAAGCTTATCCCGGCGTTTCGTTCATGCCGGTAGGATTGGGGCTTTAGGTTTGAATGCGGCTCGCTGATACTTGGCGCTTAACTTTAGCAGGCACTGAAGGAAGGGCTTGGCGGGGGTCGACAATAATTTCGTAGAATATTCTGAAACAATGTGCCGGGACGTCACTGGCCCGTGTCTCTCTTAACATTCGAGCGAACATGATCAGAACATCCCATCGCAGTCACCCATAGTATCATCAGGTTTAATTATGGACGGCTTGCTCAGATTGAAAAGATTGGGATTGGAACAAAGGCCTTGCGAGACAGGCTTTTCTGGAGAAGAAGCATTGGGGCGGATTGTACTCGAAGAATGGCAGCATGGCTTCTGGTGTGATTGTCAGTATGCGATGAACCTTGGAGCGCTGATCGCCCTCCTGGTCCTTTTGGCGTCTCCAAGAACTGCAGCATTGGCTCGGGATGACGAGATCCCGGACTGACACTCCCATGACCCGTGATCGGGTGCGGCCACATGCGCACCAGTGGCTTGGAGGAGCTATTCAAATAAGTTATCGTGTGGCATGTTGCCAAAATTTACACTATACAGTAGTTTCCAGTAAGGGAGTTCAATTTGGTATCCCGCGGGTGCCCTTTCCTCTCTCTTCTAGAGATCAGAGGAAAGAGTCTCCCTTCTAAATAGCTACATAAATACAAAGAAAGGACCATAGGCAGCCCTAGGCAGCCCTAGGTAGACCTCAAAGAATGTGAAAGGGCTCCCAGAAACAACTTATGCACGGCTATGAACGTGACAGTGGGAGTGTGTATTGAGTGTCACTGGACTCCTCTATGAGGGTTGTGTGAAGCATGACTTTAGGAAAGACTTACAAATACTTCGGTATTGAAGTCCGGGAAGTTTGAGTACTTCGCAAGGGAAAGTGGATGAGTGGTGCTGCGGCATCAACGTACATTTTTCGGTACAGCTGGCCAACATTTGGTTGTCGGACTGAATCAAAGTCAAAGCGTCTTGACGAAACTGCCTTGCCCTGTCGCACGTGCGCACTCGACTAAGCTACGTTACTGTGAGCATCGAGCTCCAAGGACCCTGAATTGTGACTTGACACTTTTATTTTTTGCTCTCTGGAATTTTCAACAGTAGAAGTCATTGTAGCCAACCTTTGCTCCGTCAGAACATCTCAGACATCACTGTTATCTGGTAGTTAGTTCAGTTCTTAATCTGGTTACAGTGGTTTCTTTTTTGGAAAAAAAAAAAAAAAAAACCCTAATGGCGGTTCCTTTGTAATAATAATTTAACTAATTAAATGTATCATAATAAATATTTATTTATAAAAAGGGCGGTGGTTAAGAAAGGGGTTGTTTGAATCATGTGTGTGAGGGGGGTGATGTGTGAGTGGGTAGAAGTACTTAAACGATATGATTCCTTGGCGACAATTGAAAGTGACAGCACCCAGGTCTGATAAACTACAGCCTCAACATGTTAGCCATACCTTTCACAGACAATACAGAAGCACAAGTACCGTCCAAAAAGTTGCAGTAATGCTAATATTATTGTGCTGATAACATAGTGGACCCCTATTCCGACCGCCCCCTAATTCCGACCGCCCCACATTTTCGTGACGCGGTGTACGCGTCTGCCCTCCCCCCAAATAAAAACTTGAATATCTCAACGAGGGCTTTTTTCCTGCTCTCCAAACTTCTTATGCACGTCAATTAGACCATTATGAAGCAATATACAGAAGATGAACTGGCTGACGCCGTCACAGCTATTAAAGATGGAATGTCAATACGACGAGCCTCCAGAACGTGACATATTCCGAAGACCACCCTCCACGACCGGCTCAACGGCGGCATAAGCCATCGTGAGGCTGCCTGCCCTCGGAGGCTTCTTTCTGATCATCAAGAGGCTGCATTGGCTTTATATATGGTTAACCAGAGCCAATTGGGCCTTGGCCTTACTCGATTTGATTTGCAAGGTCTGGCGGCCCGGCTGGCTTTCCCGAATGAAGATCACCCCCCCCCCCCTCGGAAAGCACTGGCTTCGGGGCTTTATCTCTCGTCACCCGGAGCTTCGATTAAGGAAGAATAAGCGTGTTGAAGCCCTGAGGATTCGAGCGGCTACGAAGAAGAATTTAGGGTCTTTTTTTGACCTCTTCCAACTGCCCGTTGTGAAGTCTATTCGACCTTGCAACCGCTGGAACGCCGACGAGGGGGGGCTGATGGAGGGTCGCTCGGAGGAAGCCCTCGTCTTCGGCTATTCAAAGGGTAGCCCTATTTCCCAATTGGATTACAATTTTCGAGCGTGGACCTCCTTCCTCGAGTGTATCAACTCGTTGGGGAGGGCCCTCGTCCCTCTGATTATATTCAAGGGAAAGAGCGTTCAGCAGCAGTGGTTTCCTATAGTCCTTGAGGATTTCGAGGGCTGGCAATTCACGTCAACAAAGAAGGGGTGGATGGAGGAAAAAATCGCCCTTGAGTGGGTGAGGAGAGTCTTTATTCCTCAAACGAAGCCGAGGGACCCCAACGAGTGGCGATTATTGATGATCGACGGGCACCACACCCATAAAACGCTCGATTTTATGTGGGAGTGCTTCTCGAATAAAATACACATCGTCTTTTTGCCGGCTCACACAACGCACGTTCTGCAGCCCCTCGATGTGGCTATATTCGGCCCGCTGAAGAGGGCGTTCCGGAAACAATCGCACCTACTGAAAGCACACGATTCCTCGTCAAATATGGCTAAACGGCGATTCCTCTATTGCTATCACAAGGCTCGCGAGGAGGCACTAACAGAGTCAAATATTCGTTCTGGCTGGAGAGCGACGGGGCTTTGGCCAGTCAATAGGGTCCGAGGGACTGCCAGCAACGATATTCTCGAAAACCGCAAGAGGGAAAACAAAATCGACAATTCTGGTGCCGGGGGCAGCTTTATTGACGAAAATGGTATACTGCGGACTTTTCCCGGGTCCCTAGCGTCATTTTTGAGACCCCTAAGCACTCACGAGAGTTGAGGTCTCTGGTGCACGTTTACACCCGTGACAAACACTCAAGCCCCTCGCAACGAGAACTCTTCAGAAAAATTATCAAAGCATATGAACAGAAAGAGTTCGATTTGACGATGTCCTCACGAAAGAATGAGCAGCTGGAGACTCAAATTGAAGCAACAGAGCGTTCCGGAGGAAAAAGGTCATAATCGACCCAAACGCCGTTTTCGCCGATATCCAGGCTATTCGTCAGGCGAGAATCGACACCGGCGAGGTGGCCCCTGATAGCGATGATTCTGACGATTCCTCAACACCAACGGAAGAGGGATCGGTTATCGTTGTGGCGGCCAGCTGACGTTGACAATAGCCGTGGTCGTTGAGGAGGGGGGTGGCCGGAATTAGGGGGCGGTCGGAATAGGGGTCCACTATGTTAGGTAGAAATGACTTAGCGGGCGGCCGACCTGAAAGAATGCCTCATGCGAAGTGCACCTTGGAGTCCAGCCGCAACAGAAAGTAATACCAGTATATCACGAATAGCAATTCCGTGTCCTATACTTGGGTCAGGTAACATCTTAAAAAGTGTTTCCGTTCATGCCGAGATTTCCACCCTTTCAGATGCAATGTCAGCATTTGCCTGCCCTATAGTGACTTGTTGCATGTGCGGCTATATTGTCGAGGGCAGCACCCCTAAATATAAACTCAATTGATTGTTTCATGCTTATCATCCACGGTTATAACGTTCATAGTCGATGTCACGGCGCTGTCCTCAGAGTTCGTGGCGATTCTGTCGAGCCCCAGAACATTGCCGATACAGAAATATTCCCTGTGAAGGGCCTAACCAGGGGCAACATTCCTTGTGGTGCGCAGTCTGACAAAGGCCTGACAGGACTCCGGGTCCAAAGATCTGAGGGGTGAATTAGGTAATGCTGCATTAAACGGACTTCCGCATACGGAAAGCCCGCACGTGCGGTGGAAGGTAATTCCAATGAACCGACAAGCATCATGACTCTCACCACGTTTGTGGCTACCCGCCTCGGAGGATCGACGCTATCCGAGCGCTCGACGGAAGACTTACCGAACCCGATCGGCGAGGAACAATTATATCATCCAGTGTATCGGAAATAGCCTTTTGAAGTTGCATCGAGCCCAATTCAGATTCTGAGCTCAAAGAATGTGCAAGGCTGAGAGTTAGGTGACCAGGAAGACCTCTTCTACTCGTGATAACTACCTCTCAGTCAACAACAAGCCCCACCGGCCTGGGCATTCCCTTGAAGCTCCACATATTAGACAAATCGGTATCAGGTTCCATTGCAGGCGCAGTTGCCGATGGGTCTATTTACCATTTGTTCCGCTCCTACTCCCCTGAATTTCGTTTCTGCGTGTTCGTGGCCCGTCGGGTGTGAACTCGTGGCTTTGGGCCCGTTCATGCCAAAAACCCGGTCAGCTGGGGTAGCCAACTGTGCTTCTACCCAGGGCACAGATGATGAATGGGGCTCAGGAAACCTCGTAAATCTTGGATGGGCTTCTCCCTGCCCCCTTGGACCCATCCACACAGAGGTTTGGCCTCCTTAGAATCCGTTTCCGTCCTCAAATGTTTATTTGATTCTTGCACCCACCCGACAATTACGTGCTTGGCAGACCTGGCCGGCCTTCGAGAGCTCTCTCTCAGTCCACTCCTTCCATTTGACCTCAACCGCTCTCTCAGGTGAAAACTCGCAGGCATCAGAATTTTCTTCTTGTCTGGGGTTGTGGGATCCATATAGCTTCAGCTCCAAACTCACGAACACCCAGAGTTTCAATCCACGGCCTTGGTCCCAACTGCCAACCCCCCCATCACCAGGTGAACACAGTCATTACCAATTTTCCCAATTCGAACATTGCTCTACGATATGCTCGCTCAAACATGCGTGGTTATTGCGGCCTTTCTTAGCTGCGGGTTTGCCAAACCTACAACCAGGATGCTGCAGCATGACGACGTTATTGTTGCTAGCAGTGATGGCTCGGTCGTTGTAATGAAAGACTACGAATACAAGCTCAAGGAAGCACGCGAGACTCTGCAACGCCGAATGGTCAGCCCTGTCCACGTTACAGCGCCACAAGAAAGTCACGCAAACCGACGCCGATGTGATGAGAGTGTAGAGTATCAAGTCTTGTCGGTGAGTGGGCATCTTCACACCTTTGTCATTTCACAAAAGGCTCCTAGTCAGCCGCAAGATGCATTCTCCGGCCAGCAAGTCGTCGAGTCGTTTCCGCTTCGCAACTCTCTATGCTCTCACGTGGCGCTGGCCGATGCTTATTTATCACAGGATATCAACTTCAACGATTGGGATGTGGCGATGTCGCCAGTAATCGGAAATACTGGCTCTACTAGCGCTTCGGTGGCAGTAACCAAAGGATATTCTGTTGCCAACAGTGCCTACGTATGTGACCCCAAGTCTTCCTCTCCGAATCTTACGTTTCTTGGCGATCGTAGCTCACAAATATCAGGGAAACAACGCCATCTCAAGGAATTTCCTGGAGAAGTTACTCAACGTCGACATGCCTGGTAAAGGGACTTGGACTTGGACAACAAGCGACGACCAGACTTTCACTTTTTATGTTCCCGAAGGGCAATATGGGCTCGTCGTCAGCAACCCTTATGTCCGTCGCGTCACGGGGAACTACATCACAGGGTGCGTAGACTCCCCGAGCTACGACCCCTGGCAGACGACCACGTATTCGTCACAGGAGTTCAGCAACATGGAGTGGGTGACCGGGCCAATCCGACTTTGCAATAGCACCACCTATCCGGTTCCCTACTGTGTTGGATCGGGGACACATGCATAGTGGCTGTCAATAAGGATATCTAATAGTAGCAGTATAAGATCTTCATTCGGACTCTCGAAATTAGCTGGTTGTGCTCCCCATGTTTGTGACTAGTCCTGGCTCGTTTACTTACGAACCAGTCAAAGCATTCATGGAGAGCCCGAAAGCGCCAAAGCCACTTCAACCTTTTTGGTATTCGAGCCTGCAAGTCTCCTATGGCTGCGCACCTGGAAAGGAAACAAGTTGTGTGCCGCGCAAATACCGATACCGTGTCAGGTGTTAATCGGGGCTGATTGGTCCTCATAACGTGATTTGAACCAATGCATGCAGCATCGGCCAAGTCATCAAAGCGCTTACTCAGCTCTCACTATTTTGTGGTACTTGAGTTGATGTGGCTGTGGAGTAGTCCACGATAATCATTCCGGGGCGGCATTATGCGGCCGCACGGCGATACTGCAGACAGGCCCGCTAGGCTTGGTTTCACCCGGAGCGGCCGTCGGCCGTCTTGGTGAGAATCATAACTACACTAAATTCATGGGCTTTTGTGCTAGAGCTCCATGTAAGCGGGACCCACTCCGCAGTGCCCCCCTGGCGACCGGCCGCACTTGAGGATTTGGTCCTGTATCGATGCCGGTAGGAGCCGTATTCCGCCGGGTCTGATGATTTGAATTCGCCGTGGTCAAGTTCCAAATCAACGTGGCCAAGGAAATACAAAAGCCCAAAGATGGCCCTCATAACTATTTCCCCAGAGGACAAAACACATGCTCAAGCCAGACTACAGCAGTATTTCAACTGTCTTCACTTGATCTCATAACCTGGTTTTGCTCAGAAACATGACCGCACCATCAGCAAATCTCTCAGATATGGCAACCCCAGGAGACAACACCACCGGCTACACCCTCTCCTCCGACGCGGTTTGGCTCATCACCGGCTGCTCCTCCGGCCTTGGCCTATCCTTGGCCCAGCACATCGCCGCCCACCCGACGCATCGTCTCGTGGCCACTGCCCGCAACCCGTCCAAGCTTAAGGATGCCCTTCCTTCCCATTCGCGCGTTCTGGTAGTGCCGCTGGACGTGAACTCAACGAGCTCCCAAGCTTCAGCGCTTGAATCTATCCTCAAGCACCCTGGGTTTGGCCGAATCGATGTCCTGGGTATGTACGGCAGCGCATTTACCCTTGGTTCCCACCATGCCCTCACCCCCAAACATTTCCCCACTGGCACTCCAACTCCGAAAACCAGCGTCTAACAAATTTGATAGTGAACAACGCTGGTTATGGGTTGATGGGCGACACAGAGTCCTCCCTGCCCTACTCCCCTGCGGTGCCACATTCCTCAGACGAGGAACACTCCAAGGCCCGCGGCGTGGTGGAAACCGATTTCTGGGGCGCAGCCACCATGACCCTCCACGCGATGCGCATTATGCGCGAGGACAACGCGAAGAATGGTGGCAAGCAGGGTGGACTCGTGATTCAGATCTCTTCCATGGGCGGCTTCATGGGTTTCCCTGGCAACGCCTACTATCACGCTGCCAAGTTCGCCCTTGAGGGTTTTACGGAGAGTGTCAGACGCGAGGTGAGGCCCGAGTGGAACAGTAAGTGCCGAGTCTGTCTGGCTCTGAGAAACTAGGTGACCGAAAACCGCAGACCACTGACACGATAAACAGTTCACTTTACCGTCGCCGAGCCCGGCGGTATCGTCACTAACTACGCAACATCTAGCATGTCAACTCTAGCCAAACACCCTGCCTATGATGCCCCAGACAGCCCGGCGCGAATGCTTGCAGCCTATGTAGATAACCCTGAGTCTCGCAAGTCGTGGTCGACACCCGGAGCCGTGTCTGAAGCCATCTATGAGATGGCATCTCGAGGCAAACCAGTTCCAATCAGGTTTCCTCTGGGTGCAGTAGCCTGGGAAGTGCTGAGGGCAAAAGCGGAGAGCATCGCGGAAGACTTTGAGGAGAACAAAGCACTGAGTGTAGGTGTTGACGGCACGGAGCAGGCTGAAGACGTTGAGAAGGTAAAGGACTTGTATTGAGAATAGCGAGGCAGTTGATTTGACGGCATGAGTATGTTGAAGCATGGGGTATAAAAGCCAGAAAGCAATCAAAGAAGTCAATGATACTGAAATGTTGAAACCATCCGCCCAGTGCAAAAAATCCATCATAAACCACATTACGAACAACACCCGCCATTACGTGCCGTCTAGTCGTGTGATATTGTGACGTAAAAGCGCCTGCCGGACTGGTAAAGCAGCGCGAGAATGAAAGAGACCAAAGCCATCAGCATTCCCCGTAGGAACTACAGAAAGATGGTGTTTGAAACCCTGCTCAAGCTGCTTCACCCTCCTCGTGGTGGGCCCCGTTGCGTTCTGCTGGCAGGCCGGATTTCTTGGGGGCTGGTTCATCAATGTTGGGGGATATCTGATCGAACTCCATTGCCTTGACAAACTTGTAGAATCCGGCTGCGAGTAAGGCGCCAAGGATCGGACCAAGCCAGTAGATCCAATGGTAGCCAGGAAAACCCGCGGCGGTGACAACTGCAGGGCCGAACGACCGTGCAGGGTTTAGGCTGCCACCTGTGTACCGGACGCCCCTGTGGTACATACATGTCAGCTGGATGTTCGCAATAACAGGTTGGCTCACGCACATGAGCTCGGCAATGAACAGGGCCAATCCAATGCCGACTGGAGCGACGGCGGTCGCCCGGTGCTTCTCAGTTGCAAGCATAAAGATGACAAACACCAGTTCGGACGTCAGGAAGGCCTCGATGAAGACGCCCCGAACAACAGATGTGTCATCCGCGAGAACAGTGGTGGCAGCGATGCCTTCACCAGGCAGGAGACCAACGACGAGAGCGGAGGCAGCAATGCTACCAAGCAGCTGGGCGATGATGACCAAGCCCAGGCGCAGCAGGTCGATACCACCAGTGACGAACATGGCAATGGCGACGGCTGGGTTGAACATGCCGCCTTCGATGCGGAAGAATGCCCTTGAAAGGAGTCAGTCTAAGAAGTAAGTTTTTATCGGACAAACTGGCTACTCAGCCCCTGTGAGGCCCTTCAATAGTGGGATGCCCAACCCGTCCTCCTCTTGATAGAGTGCTGTGGCTTTGGCTAGGGGAGGCGAGCAGAAAGATATCTCACCAGACATTGACAGCCAAGGAAATTCCGAAGGCCAAGGAGATGTACAAGAGTCTGGCGATGTCCATAACTCCACCAAGGGCTGAAGGAGACGTGTTTACGGCGTGGGTGGCACCCAGTGCGAACTAGGCGGAATCAATTCTCAGCCCGGATTCATCAAGGCAGACGAAGCGCAGCGGGCCACGGAGAGTCTCACCAAAAGGAAGAGAAAGGTGCCGACGAACTCGCTAGTGGCAGCGGCAACGTGGGCTTTGACTGGGGCAGAAAAGCGCTGACCCAGAGGCGAGAGGAGAGCCTCTCCATTAGAGTCAGGGCCAGTCCCGGATGCCCTCTGCCAAGGACGAGGAGGCATTGCGGCTGGCTTGCTTCGGAGAGGAGTGAGCTGGATTGTATGTTGGTGGCTTCGAAAGCGATGATGGGGATAAAGATGGTCACTGCAGAGTGACCGATAATGACGGGATGTGTGTCGTCTTGGGACTTGATTTGAGATATCCGGGGTGCTGAAGACACACGAGACCAAAATGGCAGGTATTAAAGGACAGAGACTGCTGGCTGTTGAGTTCTGGAGAAGATGGAAATGTGAGAGAAAATAGAAGAAGAGGAGATGTTATCAGTCATGTAAGAAGGCATAGATGGAAAGGGAGGTGGGTCGTCGCCCCGGATCGTCTGCTGTCGTGTCTAGCACTGGAAGCTGCTCTGGGGAGGAAGGTGCATGGGGACGGCAGGAAGGCACGACAGCAATTCCACGCAGCTAGCAAGTGCAGAAACAAGAAGCAGATCCCGACGAGGCAGGAGGTCCTGCAGTCGAAGGTGGAGGAGAGCCACGTTTGCCGCCCGGACACGGCGCGTTCCTGTCCTGTCCTGTCCTTTACTTCGCATCTCTCCGGTTCCACTTGATGCCATTCTTCACGATACAATGCCCGTCTGCATATTCGTGGGCATGATTACACACCTGACTGGGTAGGTCGATGAGCTCCAAGTACACAGAGCGTGCACGTGCTCGTGAGTGTGATGGTACGTGAACATCGCGAGACAAGCTGACAGCACATTGTGGGGACACAACCCGAGACGGTTCGTCGAGACCAAGGAGACACCTCAGGCTGTGCACGCTTCACAAGCACAGGCTTGGGTCTGACACTAACGACTGTGACGGCCGGAATGCCTGCTTGGCCGTTCAAGACATGTTAGCAGCACGCTGTGGCCACAACCGCAACGCGAGACCCGACCAGGCGTCACTTGATGCTTGGTAGCAATTGCCTGCATGTTTGTTCCTCGCCCGATTACACAGCGTGCACCCGATCGGAAGGCGCCGAGAATTCGACCTCTTTCTTGACCAGTCCAACCGGTTCAAGGAAGCCATCAGTGGAAGAACCAGCCATCAAAGCGTATGCGAGGGTGTCCTGGAGTTCGTCTTTGCCCTGTGGCCCCTCAACCAACAAGCCCCTTGACAGGCTTCTTCTATTCAGTCTTCTTTGGGAGCGGGCTTCTTCGGAGGCACTGCAATGGCTGACCATGCTTCTGAAACTGATGTTGAGCGTGAGATTGTTCAAGGTGTTCGCGGAACGGTTCTGAAGGAACACAATATCTCGAAGAAGAAACACCACGAGTTCCGGCGTGCGCCCCGTCGACGAGCAGCAGCCAACGCTCGACCTTGATCGCCGCCCTCCGGATACTCCCACAAGTCTTGTTCCACCATCGGTAACCCCATCCCGGTCACAAATGGTGTGGCTAGAGCAATAATCGCGGAGACGACTTCGATCCGGTGCAGATGATCCATGGGAGCGGGCACCTTGTCGATCGTGGCTTGCATTTCTTGAACTCTGCCTTCTTCAGAGTGGGGACATAAGTTATCGTCGGCACGCTGGTCTCGGGGAAAAATAATCTTTGTGTGCAACATGGCGTCAGCCTTCTCAGAGAGTTCAGTTGAGGCAGTTGTCCTCCGGTCTGCAAGGCAGCTGCCAGTCGCACGCAGCCAGACGCAGCGCGTGTTTCCGCCCTTGAGTCCCGCCCTTCTGACTATTTTCAAGCATCAATCACAAATACTGAAGCATGTTGGGCCCTCATGTGTTGCACGCCAATGGCTTGGGGCTTCAGTGAAAAGCTACCATGGTCCGCGCAGCGCCTTTAGCAGCCACGAGCACCCTACGGGAGACCACCTGATGGGCATCACTTATGTTCTTGCACAGCATCGTCCTGATAAGTCACTCTCAAATCACAGAGCCCCGATGTTTCCAAGAGCAGTACGGGCGGGAATGCCGAGCAGGGCGTGTAACCATTGTCTCGCTTATGCGGAGATGAAGCCCGCGATAGCTGGCGGCGGGTCCATGTAACGACTGTCCGAGCAACTGTTGGTTTCAGAAAGCAATAACAGGTCACGCTCGACAGCAAGTTTCGTAATGCTTTCCTGTCGTTCGCTGCTCGGCAGCTTGTCTCATGAGACCCGAGATTCTGGCAAATGATACCCAAATTAGGCTCAGACAGCTTTTCTGTGCACCCGTAATCATAAAAGGCGATCGCCAAGAAACTGTTGAGCTACCGAATTCTAGGAGCATTCGTTCCGCAGCTTGAGAAACCATCTCATCCCCTCTCGCTGTGTCGCCACGCCCCACAGGGCTAGAGGACCTCGTTCTGAGCTTACCAATTAAGTTGGGTCAGGGGAGACGGCCACACATTGCCTTGTCCAACCACCAGAGCCTTGGCCACGATTTTAAATGACATCGCGAAGCAGAGGTCTTCGCCAGGGCTTTTCCACAGCCTCGAGAATCGAGAATAGAGCACCGCGTTCTTACGGGAAATGGGCGTTGAGGCGCGGACGAGGCTTTTTGAGGCCATGTCGACCAAAGAGGCTACTGGCTCTTAACCCGACGTTGGAAGAAGCTTGCATGTAGTGCTTGGACACTCCTCGCACCGCATGTTAGCCTCTCCTGCAGGTGGTGTAGACGCCGGGTTGCGTGTCAGGGGCGCAGCTGGACTGCCGTCAGTGGCTGCTGTGTGTTATACTATATGATGCAGGCCCCACATCCGGAAACCTGCAGCGTTGCTGCACTGCAGTGTAGTTCAATTCTGAGCCTATCTAACAACTGATTTTTCGGTCGTCCGGAACTCCCCAGCAGGTGCGAATACCACGTCGCTTGCTTCCGAGCGGGAGATTCTCGCTGAGAAAAACTATATGCTGCATCCCCAAAGCTGCGTCAGAGAAGCTGCCGGAAAGCCCACTTCGATTCTTGTCTGACCTAAATCTCAAACCCCGGCTTTCTACATCTGCTGAAGCACCGAACAGACTGCGCAAGGTATGAAGAAGATAGGGCGAGCCAGTAGTTGCAACGGCGGAGGGGGCCAACGTACTCGACTCCCATAAATTACCACCATGGTCCTGTCGAAATTCCTTAGTAGCTTTTTTTGAGTGCCAGTCAGACTGAAAGCAACCCCGGGCACTCTTGCTTATGTTACGCTCGAGACCTGGGTCGGAGGAGACAGTGCTACATGAGGCGTACCATGTGGGTGAAGCTATCCAGGAGTTCTGGATGATAGAGACTGCGGAGAGAATGATTAGTCACATCCAAAAGGACATTGATCTACTTATGGAATAGGTTCAACGTGAAGACTTGAAGGTCCTTGGTCAAGATCGATGCACACGTACCTAGGTACCTAGGTAGTAGTTGGGTTCGGTGCGAGTCTCAAAGATGTAATCAATTTCGTATTGTCGAGCTCATTGAGCAGACTTTTCAGCCCGCAGTTATTTCGTCAGCGGTCTTGTCTGTCGTGGTGATGCGGTAGGTCTCGAAAGATGCGTTGCACTGGACTCAGAGGATAGAGCTTCCGGCATCGTTGAACCAGGCATGAACACATGGTTCTCCGCAACAGCGTCCAAATAGGTCCTGCACAGCCCCACATTGGAGCTGAAGGAATATTTCAGTCAATAACAATGCCGCTCTAGTAGTAGAGTTTGATCGAAAAGCCCAGCCCTGGAGAGTCACATTCCTGAGGCTCCACGTAATCCCTTGCCAATATGGGTTTGCAACCTGGCCACCTCCATGCAAAGCTCTGCGATTTTTCGGTGACTCGAATATTTATGAGTAATGGCAAGAATAGAAGGAGTCAATGAGTCTCTAAATTATTATACTATTTGCATCTGTACTCTTTGAGTTCCTTCACTGAGCCGGAACGACAATACTTGCCCTAGGGGGACGAGAGACAAAAGCCACAGGTTATAAGCAATTAAATCGCGGTGTATTGCTTTAAGCAGTGACCATTCGATTTTTGGCTTCCATTTATCGGGTCTCTAAATTATCGGGGACTTTCTTGAGCTCGTTCCAAGCTGTATTGTTGTATGGCTGGATGGAGAGAAGGGAGGGCCTCGGCTCTTTGTGGCATAAGCTTCTCAGAAGCTTGGTGGCGACCAGCCTTCCTCTACCGGCCTCTTTGATAATGTTCCACATTTTAAAAATGGCGTCAGAATGGTCTGGGATGACTTTGCAGCCATGAGTCGAGTTACCCCGTTGCGTTGGCGGTTGCGTCGCCGCATGATGCAAGTGACAAGGCACCAAGTAGGCCAAGTCGGAATGACTGAGAACAGAGTTGATCGACATTAAAGGACTGTTCGATTTGGGTTATGCTAAATAATCTTTAGATGTGGTTGCTGGATTAATCCCAACTCTATCTCAACGAGTAGCAATGACCAGGTGTTCACGGTCTCACACCAAAGGGCCCTTAGCGGCCGCGCATGCGTATCCAAGGGAGAGGCCAAGAGATTTTCAGAGATATCATGGTATTTTCTCCCTCAAATCCACGTTCAAGGTCACCTAGAACACAGTTCATCCTCAAGGCACAGCATTGCGGCGCCTGAATAGCCGCTCGTCATTTGTCTTCTGGGCGACCGGGATTCTCAAAATTCCTCAAGAGTCCTTGATGGATCCTTGATCGTAGACAAAAGATGTCGAAAATTTCAATCAACATATAATAGCAATTTCATACAGAGTTGATACTTACAAGTCCTTTCATCTTGATATCTGGGTTGTTGCAAGTCGCAAGTTCGAGTATAGGTCAATTCCCCCCTGAGCTGCCGAATCGCCGCTTTCTTCAGGCATAGAGTAGGACTGAATCTCAGCCAAATGTCCAATAACTAGAGCGGTGCCTCCTTCGTCTGAAAATTGTCCCGAATTCTAGCATGAATTTCAATGAAGAGTTGTAGTTTTCTCGATAGGCAGCCGCCGGGAACAGCGTGGTCTCCTTTATACTCTGGCTATGTCGAGTAACAGAAGGATACTCTGATATCTCGAGAGATTTGGGCGGTTAATACACTTTCAGCCTTCTATTGGTTCTTATTGCTATGCATGCTGCCAGCTCGGTCATAATCACCAGTTGAATATCGCCTATCATGCACATAAGCGAATGGCGTTTTCCATGAATCCACGTTCTTAAATTCCACGCGCGGCATTGCAGGAGATATACCATAGTCAAGACGTCCGCATAATTCTGATATTACCCCTTGGAACCTAAGAAATCCGATTAGCCCTGTTTCTGATACAGCGCGGTATCACCAATTTATATGCGCTCACGTTTAGTGTCAAGTATCTAATTACTCAGGCAGTGCCTTGGTAGCGAACTAGCATCACCTCTTCTTGGGTGTTGGGGGGGGGGGGGATCTGATAAGGCAGTCCACGAAGCACAGTGACCGGTCGTTTAGAACATCTCTTTGTTGCCTAGGTACGGTCCAGGCGATGTAAATGGACCGCCCTTCACTGTATATGGAGTAATCGAATATGCAGCTTTGGTACATCCGTCACGCACTAAGTGCTGATGGGGTGTAATTGAATGAATGTGCCATTCCCTATTGGCATATGCTTGCCCACCCCCCACCACCCGGGCCCCCAACAGTCTCATAGTTGATTCTTGCCTGTGTGTGGCTTCGATCATGCAGCTGACGCCTGTTTGGCTGCATGAGGAATGCATTTCGGACAGGGATTAGGTATCCTAAATGAGTTTAGCCCCCAGTGCCTGGTCTGCCAGTCTTGTATAATTAACCCGGATTTCAATCCAGCCTCGTGTAACGCGAACTGCACGCCAACGCCACCCAACGTGTGCAGGTGGATCTCCATCCCTACACCATCAACATGTTGGTTTGCTAGAAGTAAATCGGGCTCAAAGCAACAAATTCCAGGTTATAAGCTTTGGATCTTCCACTCCATCCGTGCTTGACAACTTCGAGATTTATCCACGACTACGTATCAACATGTCGATGAAGAGCAACTTGACGCAGGCGTTTCCACCGAAGCCCAGCTTCACGGAGAAAGATTTGAGTGACCTGTCTGGCAAATTCTACATTGTTACCGGTGCAAACGCTGGTGCTGGTTGGTTGTACCTGTTTCTACACGAGTCAAGTCTCCGCCACTAATTCAATTTTCGCAATAGGCAAAGAGCTTTCACGCATACTCTACTCCAAGAATGCCAGCGTGTACATGCTGGCTCGGTCGGCCGAGAAGACCAATCAGGCCATCGAAACCATCAAGAAAGTCGTGCCCTCTTCGACCGGCACACTAAAATACCTGCGTCTAGATCTCACGGACCTTGCCTTTATCAAGAGTACAGTAGAGCAGTTCCTCGCGCATGAAAGCAAGCTTCATGTGCTCTGGAACAACGCAGGCGTCTTGTCATCAGAGAAGGAAATCACCACTACCCCTCAGGGCTGGGAACAACACGTTGGCGTCAATGTCTTAGGTGGCTTCTTGCTGGCCAAACTGCTCACGCCCATGCTGGTATCGATCGCCCAATCGTAAGATTTGTCTTCCTCGTTTTCCACAACGGCACATTGTGTTCTATTCTGTTCAGACTTCCTGCTTGATTAAGAACTGGTTTTGGCGGGAATAGGGCGCCGCCGAACACAGTACGCGTTGTGTGGGTCTCCTCGGTGGCGGGTGAAATGTTTGCCGAGAAGAACATTGGCGCCACGCCAGAAATGATGAAGACCGAAACGATGGCCCAAGAGGTCAGGTAACGAGCGTTACTGGTATAGCAAAGTGGGGAACTGGGCCCATGGCGTAGAGTACGCTGTACGACACCAGACCGACGGCGTGATCAGCGTGCCCCTGAACCCAGGCAATTTCCAGTCCGAATTGTACCGTGATCATTGTACCGTGAACAAGGCTTCATCATGAGGATTTCCATTAAGCTCTTGATGTACGCGCCGGTCAATGGAGTGTATACTGAATTGTTCGGCGGTCTCTCACCTGACATCACACTCAGCAAGACCGGATGCTGGCGTAAGTTTGTTTTCCAAGTCGCCTGCTTTTGAGCCGGCACTGTGAATTTCGACTAATTCTCTTGTGCCAGTTGTTCCATTCGGGCGTATTTAGAAGATCTGAATTTAGCAACTAGGCCCGAATCCGAGGGTGGCACTGGTGGAACGCGGAAGTCTTGGGAATGGACTGAAGAGCAAGTTCGACCATACCTGTAATTGCTTCAAACAGGGACTCGTACGTTGTGTATGAGCAATATTGGGCAATATTTTCTTTAATCTCATAAGCAGAACTTCTCATAAAATGAAACACCTGGTTGGAGTCGGTGAGCTACTAGTAGGCTTTAAGTCTCTCTACCCATGGATCGCTCCTCCAGTTTCTGGAAGATCCTCTATAGCCATGTATATGAGAGGGTGGCTCACCCCCAATACGCATTTCACGTCTTGAAAGAATTCCTCAACACAACGCATTCACTCCACCATGGCCCCCCGTTAGAGAAATGAAATTGACCAAACAAGGAGTTAAACATATCAGTATCCAATAAAGTAAGATCGGTCCCGTCATAGTTGTCGTCCCTGGGCCACACGCTTCGCGATGTTCGAGCCGAAGCGTGGCGTTTCCGGACAGCTTTTACGTGGATGTGAATACCAGCTGATCAAGGTGACGAAAGCAATGATACTTACTCATCGAGCTTGACACCAATCTATACATCAGCAAGTAGTGGGTGTGTATCGCGGTTAGGAAGATCTGAGGACCCAACGCTGAGGCTGAAGATTGTGGTTGACAGACCTGGTGTGTGGCTATAGCCTACACTACGTGAAGTGTGACAACCCTTATGGTTGTCTGTCCGTTGAATGTTGCATCAGAGACCGACACCTCATGCCATTCGAGTAGCCCAGTTGCCTAATTCTGATACTTTGTAAGTCCCTGTGTATGTCAAACATTGAAACCCTTTGCTAGGCTTGACTGTAAGCCACCCTATCTCCGGACCCGGGCATTCCGGACATAAGCTTGCTCCCATATCTCCCGACATGTTGCATCTTGCATTAGGCCATCCGTCGGTTCGCAGTCTTGTAAGTGTCCGAGGAACCGAATGACTTTGTGCCAGCGCAGGTGGCAGTGAACTAACTGCAACAATTTGAAGTGGTGTGTACTTTAAGTGAGGTAATTTTGTCAATTGTGGCTGCGGAGTCCTCCGAACGTGCCGCAACATCTGCGGCGCGGAAGTGATGTGCATCTGTTACCTACCTAGGTAGGTAGTACCTGAGTACCTATGTAGGCACTTGGGAGATCAACCGAGGACCTCTTAGACGCAACTCCCGTCTTCCTGGAATATGCGTTAATGCAGGAATGTCAGTGATCTAGGGTTGGAGTTGGACTACAGAGGAAAACGGATGCACCCGCTCCTCCGTGCGGGTTGAGCCCCATGTAGAGGCTCCCTGGAGTTAACAGTTGGAGGTGTAACTTTTCATTTCGAAGACGACCTCGCCCACAGCAAGGCCCTCGGGAGCATCTACCTGGGCCATGTGTCCGACACTGAGCCCCGGACTTGCTCGTTCGTATCGTAGGTAGTCTCGGGCAAGTAAACACCCTACTACCTCGCGATTAAAATATTCATTGCATCATGGTAGCGAAGAGGAGGAAGCATGGTCTGAATGGGTCGGCAAGTGAGTTTCTTGTTTGGTCTTCTAATGCGTCTTCGCCCGTGGATAAAAGTGATCATTGGGTCTGAACGCCGGCGCCATCATTGATGAGGTGTTCATCGAAGAATCCAGTCAGGCCTCATCGAGAATGCTGAGCGTGGACATCTCTGAGGTTTCGATGGGGATCCTGGATATCGACGCGACGGCTGAGAATAGACCCAGGTGGCGTGAGGGCCCTAGATCTCATTCTTGGTCGACCACCACATACAACATCCGGCGGAAACAATGGCGCTGAGACCACCACTATAACGAGAGAACATCCCCAGCTGAGCGGCAGTTCGACACCCGAGCAACAGACGGCGCCCAATGGAGGCTCGATTACCACCCGTCACAGTCAGGAGGCTTAGTAATGGATGGCTAATCTACCTCTTGAGGCTCCTCTGAGCAGAGTATTGACGATGTTCGCAAGATCGACGACGAGGCCTCGCCCGCTCTTCAGAACGGCTCGAGCGGCTTGCTTGACAGTCAGCACCACGTGAAGAAGGTCGCACATGTGCGTAGTCGTGCGCGACCTCGGTATACATACCCCATGTCCGCCAGAACGACAAAGTATCGCACTTCGAAAGTAACCTGCGTGAGCCTTTCCTGGGTCTCCCCGAGGTAGACGCCGTGGCTATTCTCGACGAAGTCGATACCGTCATCCACAAAGAAGCGGATACGGCGCACCCTAATTTCAGCCTCGACATCATGGACGCCAATGTGCTCCCGACAAAGTGCTTGACCCGCATGTGCCTGGCGCGCCGCACCACGATCCACTACGTATCCTCTGTGGGCGTATCGCTGTTCAGGCCGGGCCGCACCGCATAGGGTGACGACACCATGGGCCAGGCGGGCAGAGATGGACTGGTGAAAGCGCTGGTGGCCTACTCGCGACGGCTCCCGGCCGTACCCACGTGCACACACGCCAAGGGTGCCTTGGACCTCATGTGTACATGGACAGTTGGGTCTGCGACACTTTGCGACATGTGGTTGAAAACGAGGCCCAGCATCCTGTGACGTATGTCCATCAGGACCGGAGGCTGGGCCTCCCACTGATGACAGAATGAGGCTGGCAAGACCTGGTCAGGAGCCGTACAGGGAGGCGTCTGTGGCCGGGTAGGCTTCCAAGCCATCGCTGCAGGATTGCACCGTGCACTCTGCTGTGGCTACGTTGACTGGGACGATGGATGGCCCAGGCAGAGCGTATCCGGAGATGACTAGGGGTGGAGTCTGGAGCCCGGTAGATACATGTCGCAGGATAAGTCCTCTGAATCCAATAGAGATTGCTATGGCATCTGAACGTAATACAAGTGGCATGGCGAGGAATCACGTTGCTCTCCATTCATTCGTTAGGAGTTGCATGACAGCAACCAGGAAGACCACAGTGGGGAGGAAAAGGAGGCTGTGTTGGGTGTTCACTGGCGGCCGTGGCAGATAAGATACGTCTATCGATAGAGACGCTGCCTGGCCTGGCCCACCAGCTGACGAACAGCTCCATTGCCCTCAGCGAACCCCGGCAGATGGCCCGGAAACAATGCTGCGTCATTCCAGTCCAATGAAGCTTGTCCTGGCGTCCCGGGGTGAGTCGAGGACCCTGATTCTGGCCAAGTCGTTCCTGACCTCATCCCCTCGACTTTCGGTTCATCCCCACAATGACCGTCTCCCAGGTCCCGATACGACCTCGCTACTCGCCACGCTGGGGTTGATACGATTTCGCCTCGTCCGTAGACTTGGCTGGAGGCCATGAGGATCAAGGCAGCATCCCTGGACTCTCCTGGATGCCTTCGGGCTGGGGCAGAGCTGCCCTGACGACGGGAGCCGAACGCTGTAGTCCCGGCTGCCGTCTGGCCCAAGGCCCAAGGCATGTGGATACCAACCCAAGCGCTCTCGCCAATGTCATTCGCGTTGCCGCGCGCATACCCCCTAACGCGGAGAAGAGGAGAGTCATGATGTGGCCAGACAAGGGCCCAGGGGAACCGTACGACGTGGTGTTCCGGACTTGATGCCTTTTTCGAATATGCACTCAAGTGGACATGAAGTCATCTCGGGATGATATCGGGGCCTTCAAGTGAAGCCTCTTCGAGATATAAAGGAAGCGGTCGAGACCGCGTGGCTAACTCCCCAAGCATCTCTGCATCATCATCACAATTGCCAACAGCTCTCACTCACACCGCCGCCCCTCAACAACACCATCCTGCGTACTCCTAGAGTCTAGACACTTCCATCGCCCACTGTCTCCATCCTGCAGCAAAGGAAAAATTCAGCCCTCAAACCCCACCAAAATGGATTCCTTTTACATGAAAAACAACAACACCGCCTACGGCAGCGAGCACAAGCTCAACAACGGCCCCAGCACGGACTCCAAGCACGATATCTCAAAGATGAGCCACCAGCCCGGCCCAGACGGCCGCAACCCCCCTCGCCGCAGGGCCAGCAAGTCCTCCTACTTCGGCCACCGCGCCAAGCAGCCGTCGGGGAGCAGCTTCTCTTCCTCGTCTGACAAGAGCGAATACAACTGGCCCTTTACCGGCGGCGAGGATGGCCCCACCGGACCCAGCCAGGGGCGCAGCAGCGACTTTGGGCCCCCCGCCAGCGAGAGCACACCGTCACAACAGATGCTTTTGAGGGAAATCGGCGCGGCCCTGACACTGTAATGGCCCTCGCCACCCAACGATCGTTGCCTTTCACCCCGGCTGCTGCCACCCGCGCAGCCTGCAAAGGCCGAGAACAGATTGACCAACTCGGGGAGACGGGGGGCAACACCATCACCGCTGGCGTGTGGTGAGAAACGGGGTGAGAAACATGGTCGAGTGGCCCATATTTCCTTGCATGTTGGGGGTCCATTGGCTCCAATTAGATACCTGATGTATTTTAGCGAAGCGTTGTATTACTTTTTACGTTGTCTTATTGAATCCCACCCTCGAAGCTGGTTTACCTCGGCATCTGTTGGCTTAAAAGCCACGGTTACACATGTCACTTAAATGCCGAGAGTGTATGAGAAATCTCGACTTTGTAATGGCTAGCCACAAGCTAGCAAGTTTTGTTACATTTTCTCCGACATTGATTTTCAATGTGCCTTAAACGGAGGCTTTGCCCAGGAGAACCGCGGTCTGGCCTCGTGGGTTGCATGGCGCACGACTACCTGCGTATTTCCAGTAGGGGCAAAGCTCTCTCAGGCTTCGGCCCACAATGGAGAACCACGAGTATTCATCTTGGAAACACTCGCAGGCTGCTTGCTACCCATTCCCACACATTCGTACAGAATAACCACATGCCCTCGCTGTCTTGCAAAGGCCATCTCGGTATGGCATCTTCGGCGGAACAAAAGAAAGCGCTATTTCGGTGTGAATGGCAACAGTTTGCCGTCCTGGGCCGTTGATCCAGCGCTCACTTCCAGAGGCTACAGATGCATTCGCAAAATGGCAAGTAGTGGATGGAGGCTCGATTGACCTTGTCCGTGACCGTGTGCAGGACATAAGCTTCCCCAGCCATGGAGGGGAGGTGGTCACAAGGTGGCCACTCCGAATTGCCGGCGTCAAATTGTTGAAGTTTGGAAAACCATAGACGCCGACCTTCAGCCCATGTTGCTTTATTTGGGAAGCTCTCAGCTTCCTTGCGGTTGCTGCTCGTCATTAGGCTGGCTCTGCGCTCACTCACTCACTCACTCTTTCTTCTCCGGTTTTTCAGCCTTTGGCTCTGAGCTGGTCGTCTTGACCTTGTCGGCGTCCTTCATCTCGCCCGCCTCCTCGGTCGTCGGCGACGCCGCCTTCTTCTGGCCGGCGCGGTACTTCTCGATCTTCTCCCACACGTACCCAAAGCTCTTTTTCACGCCGCCCGTCAGCAGGCCCTTTAGGCTCTGCGTGGTGCTGGGCCATCCGATCGTCTGCTTGATGACGCGCCGTACATTCTTCCTAAGCTCCGCGGGGTCATCCTGCGCGATCCTCGTCTCGAACCCGCCGCCAGCAAGTCTGCTCTTTGACGACGACGCATCAGCTGCCATCATCTCGTCGAACTCGAGCTGCGGGATGGCGAACTTCTTCTGGTACTGGAAGTAGAGCCGTGAGCGGAACGCCTTGGGAAGCCTGCGGACCATGTTACCGCGCTTGATGGGGTTCATGTCCTGTTGGAGCTTTAGGTTCGCGCCCTCGTCCCACTCCCAGTGCGGCTCGGTGCAGCGCGGGTCGTCAAACTCGACGTTGGACAGGTTCTCGATCAGAGGAGTGTACAGGCGCCGGAAGTTGGGTATGTTGTTGCCTACGATGTTGCTGACCTTCTGTGGGTTTTCAGTGGGCAAAGTCATGCGCGGATCTCCTAGGTAGCTGATGCCCGCAATGGTGTTGTATAGTTCCAGCTCCGTGAAGCGCTCCGGGAGCAGCAGGAGGGCGGTGCGCAGCGCCGAGAGCAGGTTGATCTGATTGGCGAGGCGCACGCGGGCGTCGTCGCGCAGGATCTTGACGGGCTTGTGCAGACGGCCGGCCAGGTACAGCGTATCCCATTCGGTCAGGTCGTGGCACAGGGCATCGATGTTGACTACGCCATACTTGATGAGGATGCCATTCACGACGACGTGGGTGTTGAAGTACACGCCTGCGCCCATCTTGTCCTGCACATACGACACGGCGCCAGAGCCCAAGCTAGCCAGTCCGCTGTAGTGATCCCGGTGCTGGTTGATATTCAAGCTGTGCCAATGCTGGGTGAAAGTCACGCCGAAGATGAAGTCGATCATCTTTGGAGTGCCATCCTGGGCCTTCTGAACCGCAGGAGGCGCCTTGGGGTGGACGCGTGCGATCTCCTCGGCCGATGCAACGCGGCCGTCAGGTTTACTTTGAGGGAAGACGCCGGAGCCGTACGCGAAGCAGTAACGGACTGGGGCGCGGAACTGCCAGGGGATCTGGCGCAAGGCCTCCTTGAACTCAGCATTGATGACGATGTGCTGGTTGACGCCAAAGTTCTTGTGCGGGAGCTCCTTGAAGTTCTTGATGTCCCAGTTCGGGTTGGACTCCCAGTCCTCGTCGATGTCGTTAAAGGATGAGTTAGCAGACGAGCTAGAGCCGCTGGACGTCTCGATCTTGGAGGTCAAGGATGTTTTGCCAGCGGTAGCGTAAGCGGTAGCGCTTGTCTTGTTGGCGGCGCTGGTGTCTTCTCCCTTGGCACGCTCGCTGGTGCCCTCCTCCACGACGTCCAGGAGCGACTTGGCCTCGCCATCAGCCTTGGTCTTCTCACGACCGTCTCGGAGGCAGCTGCTCGCACAAAAGGAACGGCGGGCGGCAGAAATGGCTTGGAGTCGACGGTAGGGGTGCTGTTGAGCTCTCGAGGGGAGCACGGGTCGCGCCGATGTGCTGCGCATCTACGGAAGAGCAGCGATGGTCAGCTCGGGCTCGATTGCACGCATTCAGGGGGCACGCAGGTGGGCCATGACGTCTCCCGACGGACCACCCGGGGTGCTCGCGGAGCTTACCAGAAGTCGCAGCGTCGCCATTGCTGCCGCCTGTTCCGGGATTCCAGGAGAAGACGTAACGAGAGAAATGGGTGCCAGCCAAGGAGTGTGGTGTTGAGAAGGGAAAGCAGGAGTGGATGGCAGCCAATGCCGCAGAGAGGTCACCTTGTGGATCTTTCCATGTCTCGGGGTGGGATGGAATCGAGGGTGTGGAGGGAAGGAAGCTTTGCTGCAAGATTTCGCTTCTAGAACAGGCCCGGGGTGAGCTTAAGCTTTCGGTAGCACGGCTGGAGTCAAGAGGGTAGCACCCAAACAACCCCGATCCTCGTCACCGCGTGGGTCCGCGGGTGGTGTGAGGCGGGTCCTCGGGCCAGACCAGAGAATCAAGGCAGAGAGGCAAAGGCCGGCATTTAAGACCTGACGGATAGATAGACAAAGACAGTCAGCCTAACCTGACCTGTGCAGAAGTGTTTATGTGTCCAGGCCTAGTGCTGCAGATCGCCAATCAGATGTGTATGTCCTCAGGGGCAAAAATGGAGGCTGAGGCCGGGAGCAACACCCCGAAGCCAAGGAGGCGTGGGCTCAATGAAAGCACAATATATAGCAAAGCATCCAGTGACCCGAGTGCCAACACACAGTTTGTCCAAGTATATGCACCCACAGGGCTGCGAGAGTGTATATCTAGTTTATACACACATTGCTCCCTGAATGGTCAGGATATAAGTTGAGAATCAATATTCATTTGTGCCATATGCTTTTCCCAGCTGAACAATCTTCTGAGCCGATTCCCACTTACTAGAGCATCCATACAGTTGAAGGAAGTCAGTCTGTCAGCAATCTGTGCCTGCTGGCAAACCCGCAAGGGAACTTTGGCTTGCTAGCCTACTAGACTCGTTACACTTGCAAGGCCCACTCCACTGGGCTGGGTTGTTAGGGATCTACCCTTGTCGGTCCAGTGGCCCAGCCAACTGGAGTGCCACCAAGTGCCTAGCGCCCTCATCCGGCCTTTATCATACAAACATCAACATTGGCTCAACTGCCCCAACCTCCGTTTCTCGAGCCCAGACGCTCACCACATGCGCCGCCATGATACCTCGCACTCCACAAGGTCCCGGGGGTGGTGACCGCCCACCATCCGCCCCTGGATCAATGCGAGGATCTGTGTCGAGCAATAGCAACACTTTTCGAGCCACAACCTCCAGCCTGCCCAGGCCGCAGACCTCCCTGCGGGAATCGAGGGTAAGCACTTGATCTTCTAGCTGCGTCGCGCCTCACCTTGTAATTGCTGCATGCAGTCCATACTGACTGGTCCTCGTTCATCACCTAGTTGAATGCCATACGTGGCAGTAGTACCCAACCGTCATACAACCTTCTTGCTCAAGAAGGCAAATTACAATCGCAATCGCGCTCCAGGTCCATGTCCCGATCGCGCCAGTCCACAACTTCTCCCACATTCCCACGCGCCGCCTCACACGAGTCTTCTAAGGAAAATGTCGCGCCCGCCGACGCAGACGAATACGAAGCCCAGAGACGGCAGATAGAGCAGCTGAAGGCTGATCTCGGCACCCTGCGCTACACCATCACCACCGCCGAAGCCGACCAGGAGATCACCCGCGTCCAGCAGGAGAATGAGCTGCGAAAAGCAAGGGCGCTAGCCGATGAAGAGTTTAAGAAGAAGCAGGCCGCAGAGAGTGAGGCCCACGCCGCCCTCAGGCATGTCGAACGTTTGCAACAAGAGCTGCAGGAGCTTCGCGAAACCCAGGACAGCCAGAAGGCCGAGGCCGCGAACCGCGCAAAGGCCACCGAAGACGAGTCCCGGCTCCTAAGGGAGCAGATCGAGGACCTCAACGCTGCCAGGGACGAGCAGGCCCGGCTGGAAGAGAGGAAGGTCGCAGACCTACAAACCCAGATTCAAACAGCGAGCAACCAAATCGCGAAACTAGAGCAGGATGGCCAGGCAAGGGAGGAAGCCCTGCGCAGCGCCCAGGAGCAGCTGGCGGGCAAGGACAACACCATCGGGGAGTTGGAGGCCGAGGTCTTGCGGTTAAAGGCCCATACCGGTGACGCCGACACCATGGCAATCATACGACGGGAGCTCTCCGAGCAGGTCCAGCACATTCGCCACCTGGAGGCAACAAACGAAAGGCAATTGGTCGAACTCAAACGTCTCCGGCAAACTCACAAGGCTGTGGAAATTGTCGAGGAGGAGAAGGCCACTCTTCTGAGGAAGCTGGACGCGCTTGAAGACATGAGGGCAGAGCTGGGCGAGGAGAGGGTGCAGAGAGAACGCCTGGAGGCTGAGCGTCTGGCCTGGGCTGCGTATCTCAAGCATGAGGGCCAGGCTGAGTTCGACTCGCCTGAGGCCATGGCTCGGGCACTGGTGCAGGAACGTCTCAGCTCTGCCTCGCTTTTGGAGAAACTCGGCGCAGTTCAGCCCCAGGTCGCGGAGAGGGACGACCTTATCAAGGAGCTTAAGAATGAGAAGGCAAACATGGCCGCCCACATCGAGCAGCTCAAAGCTAATTCGCTTAATGTCACGTCGGACAAGGCTCGTCAACGATTCGATCGCCAACGTGCCCTCGCCGAGAAAGAAGTCGAATTTCTGCGGGCACAGCTTAGATCATACGACAGCGAGGACATGACGCTCCAACCCGAAGTATACGACGAAACAAAAGCCCAAAGAATCCAGGAACTTGAATCTCTTGTTGATAAGTACAAGGCCGAAGTGACCAACCTCGAAGCTGAGTTACGATCAGCCGAATCGTCCAGCAGCAGCAGCACAGGAGCCACTGCAGGAGTGAAACGACCACTTCCTGCTGATGACATGGCCGAGTCCCAACACCAGGAACAACTCGGCCAACTTGCTCGTAAGAACCGCAAGCTCCAGGAGGATTTCTCGTTGCTCGAAACGAAGCACAAGCTGCTCCAGAAAGAGCTCTCTGTCGCGCAGGAGCAGCTCACAGCCGCCAAGCAATCTAGCAACGTGCGCATCCTGCAGATGCGCTCCAACCCGACCGACGACTACCAGGCCGCCAAGCAGGCGACCATCAACGAGCTGCGCAACGAGAACGCGGAGCTCCGCCTCCTCGTGCACGACGGCGAGACGAGCAAGTTCCCCGTGGTGCCGGTCTCGACGCTCATCGCGCTGCAGCGGGACCTGCAGACGGCGCGCGACGAGACGGCGTCGGCGCGCAAGAAGTGCCAGCGGCTCAAGGAAGTGTGGACCGACAAGTCGGCCGAGTTCAAGGAGGCCGTCTTCCAGCTGCTCGGGTGGCACGTCACCTTCATCCCCAGCAACAAGATGCGCCTCGAGAGCGTCTACTACCCGAGCGAGACGGACGAGCACGAGCGCTCCATCGTTTTCGACGGTGAGCGCGGCTCCATGAAGGTTGGCGGCGGGCCCCGCAGCGCCTTTGCACTCAAGATCTCCGACACCCGCAAGTACTGGGTCACGGAGAAGAACTGCATACCGGGCTTCCTGGCGGCCCTGACCTTGGAGCTGTACGACGAGGCCGTCAGGGAGGGGACCGACAAGTAGGCGTCGGGTGGCATCGGAGGAGCGGGCATAGCTATTTTGTTGCTTTGCAGCATACATAGCACTCATCGCTATTTGTTTTAGTACGAAGCCTATGATTTCCTGGCTTGTGGTTGATTGTACGACATATGAAGGAATAATATTATGCAGGGAAACCTGCACGTCAAACGACAGAGGCATGGCAGTGCGCAGCACATGTCGTGACAAGAATTCCAAATGTACAGTTTACAAAGTAGATTGGTATACCAAGCACACCACACATACGTGTCAGAAAAGGTACGAAGAGGTGGTATAGTAACGGCGTCTCCTGAAGGTCCAGTCCGCGCCAGAAAAATCGTTCATCCCGCGCAAATGCAGTCGTCTCCTCCGGGCCCTGGGGTCTTCTTCCCCTGGCCATTCGCCCGCAATATGCAAACCACATCCATTATCGTCGAAAAACCACGCGCTCCGCCAGAATGTCACATTGCTTTTGCCTCTTTACTTCCTCCAGCCTTGCCGGTCGGCACCGAGCGCCCGCTTACTTTGCCTCGTACTTGCCGCTCACAATCTTCCTCACAGTCGGCACTAGCTGCCAGCTGACGTTGGTGTCTTTGAGCCTCGGGCTCACGGCCGCGCTTTCGTCCGCGAAGGGGTCATCCTCGCTATCGCTCTTCTCGTCTTCGGCCGTCGCCTTTCCCTTTCCCTTGTCCTCCCTCTTCCGACTTATCGAGATGCCGGCGGTGTGGGTGCCCTCGTCCTCTTCTTCCTCCCATGCAAAGGCCGAGCTGATGTATTCCCACCTGGCTTCGATGTTGCCCGGCTTCGGCTCCGCATTCTCGGCTCCGATGATTCGGCAGACAATCTTCTGCCAGTCCGCACCTGGCTGGAGGGTGACGTCTCCCAGCCGCCAGTACACCAGGTGCTTGTCCTTGAGATGCGTGCCTGCAGGCTTCGTTTGAACGCCGCTGGCACGCGCATTCGCGTAGGTTGCAATTATGGTGAAGCCTTTCAGCACCAAGGGTTTATGAGCATTTGGCGTGAAGTCGGGGTTGAGCTTATACTGCAGCAACAACCCGAGTTTGTCGCCGGTTGGCTTCCAAGCTGGACTGATGAGCAGAGGACAGTGACTCGCAAGGTGGGACGAGGTGGGCTCTTCGGCATGGACGCGGTAAGTGAACCCCGGTGTAGCTGTCTTGTTGGGAATATGCGACAAGTCAAGAGTGAACTCGTCTGGTGAGGGTGTGCTGGACACAAATATTCGGTTGGGGCCAATAGATTCCAAACTAGGGAAGTTATTGATACGGATCGCTTCACGGACTGTTTCGTTCTTATTAGTACGGTCTTAATACATAGTGCGCGCAGTGGCTTACCATCGGAGATCGTGCCGTCTCCATTGTACGCAAATGCAATCTCCCCATTGATCCGAACCGATTTCAAGGCACCACCCTCGAACGACGCGGACACTGTCTCCACAATGCTGCAGTTCAAGCCGGGCGAAGTCATGTCAGGATGCTTGCCATGTGTCATGCCCCCTAAGCTAGTCGCGCTCCTGACTGATTGCGTGTCGCTGGTACCAGTCACGCTTGCCTCGCTTGCCAGAGTGTGTATAGCTGACGGCCTGGAGCTCATGCTGCTGCCTGCGCCCTGTAGTGCGGGGGACGGCGGCAAGTTTTGCGTCGGTTCACCGGGGGAGAGGGATGCGGCAGCCTCTGAGCCAGGAAGCGCAGGGGTGGAGGGCATATACATCGTGTTTCGCACATCCCGTCGGCCACGGACGGTCCCTGACCTGCGTGCAGGCATCTGCATCGTGCTTAGAGTGTTCGCGACACTCAATTGTGCTGCCTTAGACTCGTCTGGGTCCTCCTCGGCAATCGGGCTGTTCTGGATGTTGAGCTTAAACAACTGCTCGTGCTCCTCTCCCGCCTCATCTGCCGCGTCCCTCTGCGCTTGGGAAATAGGGTCGTTCGCTGCTGGCGGTATCGTGAATCCGTCCTCGTCCTTGGCGGGTTCGCCCTCCTTTTTGAGATGCGATGGAGGCGGACCTGGCGGCGGCGGCGCATCGAATATCTCCTCGGCCGTCATCCCATTGAGACCGGCCGGGGCTGTCCGTGGCGGCACATGGTCGTCCGAGGCTTCGGCGTGTGTTCCATTGGTAGCTGCTGCTTCCTCAGTGGCTTCAGGCTTCGGCAGCCTGGGCGTATCGGGGGCTTCTGTCAATGCATCGAGCCTACCAGTCGAGATGGCAAGGTTGTTCGCAGAGGAATGTGGCGACAGGCGACCGTGACTGCTGGATGCTCTGTTGAAAGGACCGGCGTTCTTGCCCGGTGAGAGCTGCCCAAAACCACCGTGGACGCTCTGCCTTCGTCGACCAAGCATGGTACCAATCCGGCTTCTAAGCTTGTTTTCTGCACTTGTTGTTAGTCACAGTTCGGGACAGAGGTGCAGATCACGGCTGCCACGCACCGGATTTCTCGGCGCCAGGTGTCGAATGATCACTCCGATCATCATCATTGAAGGAGGACGCAGTCTGCGGCGGCGGAGCAAGACTAGAGTCTGCAGTTGAGGGCGGCTGCACGTTGCCAACGGAAGACTGCCTTGTCGCAGTCGGAGTCCTCTCTATGGAGCCAGTACCCGTCCTCCTCTCTAACTTTACCCGACCGCCTGTTGCCCGTGTCGCAAAGTTTTCTACCTCCTTGGACGTATCTGCCTCGAGAATTGTCGTGAGCGCATCATTGGCTGTAGCACGTAACCTGTCGGCCTGGTCGACCTCGTGTGTCTGGAGCTGAGTAAGGACATCCCGGAGGTGATTACACCGCTGCTCGTCGAGGGCCTGCAATGTTTCAAGGATGAAAGGCGCCTGCGATTCCCACTGTCCGGTGGCCGACTCGAGTCTCGCGGTGGCCTGGTCAACCTTGAGAGCGCTGGCCTTGCCGCCTTTCCTAGTCAGCTTGTCTGCTTTCTCCTTGGCGTCTTCTAGCTCCTTTGCAATGGCTGACAGATTCGCCGCCATGGTGGTCATGTTCTGGAATTCCTTGCGGTTCTGGAACTGGCGCAAGTCCTGCTCGACATCCTTGTCGACTCGTTGGGCGAAGAGGTGGTGCGATGCGGCGATGGCGTCGGTGGAGTGGAGTATCTTGTCCCAGGAGGGCTGGAAGATGCTGCAAGGTAAGGGCGCTCGTCGTCAGGCACTCTCTCGTCCGGTACATGTTCGCAATGCCATGGCAAGGCCGTGGACGTGCATGATAGGAGGGAAGGGGGACTCACCCCAGGTCGGACGAGGCGTTGGGGACCTTGAAGAGGAGCAGCTTCTTGAGCCCAGCAACATATTGATCTTCGAGCCGCCGGCGTTCCTGTGGTGTTGCTTGTCAGCCCCTGGAGCCGACTTGCATGCTCGGGCGCTCGTGTGGGGTGCGTCGTGGCGGTTGCTCGTGGTCGGGATGTGGTGGTCATACCTGAAGCCAGTCCGCGATCTCTATATTGACCTTACCGATCCGTTTCAGCCTATCGTTGACGACTTGCACGGCCTGACCTGGTTGCAAGCTTGCCTGCGCGGACAGGGGGGGATTCGTTAGCAAACTGTTGGCGTACTGCTGTCGGGTGCCAGCGGCCAGGACGGCGGTGGGCGAGGCGGCGCATGGGCACGGGCTGGTGGGTGGGCTTACCAGCATTGCTGGGTACTCAACTCTTTGGAGGTCATCCATGGTTGGGTCTGGAGGACTCGTCGGGCGCAAACACTGTGCGATCTAGATGGGAGAGAGAAGGCGAGTCATCAGGTAGCAATTGGTCGCTGGGCCCTTCGGTTCGGCGGGTCGGGAGGAGGAAGGGTTGTTGGGCCGAGGAGTTCAGGAGGCCCAGGAGCTGGAGTCGGAGTTCGGGAGGAACACAAGAGAGTTGTGTGCGTGGGCGAAGGCGGCGAGGGCGAGAGTCAAGGCGAGGGAACAAGGTCTATATACAGAAGGAGTGTGTCGCGATGTCGGAATGCGGACGAAGATCACTGGGACCGCATGTGATGTGTCCAGCTCTTAGGTTGGTACGGTTTGGTATGGTATGGTATGGGTATGGGGTATGGGTATTGGGTAATATGATGGGTTACGTGGATGGGATGGATGTTCTAGTGTCTCGCTGGGGGGGGGGGGGTCGTGGTTGCACGCGAGTCTGTGTGGCTGGCCGGGACTGGGCTTGCTGGGCTGGCTGGCTTGGGTAGGTTGGTTGGCTGGTCTGGCGGGCTGATACGAAGTTACAATGTCATGATCTACTTGGAAACGGGGCCCCTGCCTTCCTGGATCAGAGTAAAAGACCATCTGCAGAGCAGAGCGAGCAGAGCGCAGCGAAAGAAAATGCAGGCGGAGCATGGCTCAGTCAATTGTCCGGCGGAGATGCGAAGGAATGGGCGCAATTCCGTTGAGTTGCATCTAATTCAGTACAGTCCGACGACCCCAGCCCGGCAGGCCGGCGCGGAGCTCAAGAACCAATTCGTGGTAAATTTGGTGATGCCCGCTCATCTCTGCACCTTGGGCATGTGCCGCGGCCCGCACAGTTGGAATAACGCCAGAGCTCTGGGGGGGGCTTTGGAACCTTTTGGGGGCGGGGCGAGTGCTGCACCATCGCGTCTGGCCTGGAGAAAATGGGAAATGATGCGTGTTGATGTCACCAGGGGCACTCCAGTACATATTGCGGCCGTTGCTGGTGAGGAAGGGTTCGGGTTCGGGTCAGCAGCAGAAGTACTCTTTCTACCGAGTACTACGCCATGTATGTCGTGTACAAGGAAGGCATGGGGTTTAAAAGCAAAACACTTGAGCCATACTGTCAATCAAGTGCTCACTATATACATCACGCAGTTGGTGAACTTGTCTGTGGTCGTTTGCCTCGTAAGAATTCCAGCACTGCTTTCATAGAGAACAGACCCACGCCTCCGGGCGCCAAAGCTCGACTTCTCGCCCGAGCCTCAACGGCCGGCTGAGACTTGACACACCCTCCATGTCTCATCCCAGAGCCGCTTACGCACGAATCCCTTCCCATCCCAGCCTGCCCATCTCTGCTATCTGAACAAGAGGCAGCCGGCTGTGCGTCATAATGCCCGGCTCTCAGGACTGGCGAGGCTCTCTGACAGCTTCCGAGCGTTATGACAATATCCAGAAAATGTCTGTGAGCCTGAATCCTCTGGCCGGGACCGACGAGACCCCACGGAACTTGTCACTGACCGGTTCCTGACTAGTCAGGCCATTCTGTCGAATCAAAAAGTTGCAGTAGCCAAGACTGCCTTCACTTTGGAAAGCGAGGCCTACACTTCTTCGTCTTCAAGGGCAAGCCCTGAACCTCGTCCCCTGATGTGAGCCGCGTTAACACGTCTTCAGGCTGACTACGACTCTGTCTGCAACAATCCGCTCTCCTCAGGAGATCAAGACCCGCAACAGGGAGCATCAAAATCTCCTCACGCCACCTCCGGGGACGACCATGACGATTCTGACGAGCAAGCTGGGGAGAGGATCGGCCCCTACCGGAACTGTCAGTATGTCGCCAGCGGCGCCACAGCTGAGGTCTACCGGTACAAAGATCGTGCCCTCAAAGTCATCACCGAGACTCATGGCATCGAGCCTCACAATCCCGCCCGTGAAGCCAAGATCCTCGCCCAGCTGAAGAAGCCATGCATTCCCCTCCTCGAGACCTTCCGTGACCACGAGGACCGCTTCACCCTCGTCTTCCCATACATGCCTCTGACTCTGTCCACCCTTCTCGAACGAGGACCCCTCACCAGTTCCCAAGTGCGATCCATTTTCATGGATGTGGCACAGGGTCTGGCGGACATACACGCCGAGGGCATCATCCACCGCGACGTGAAGCCACAGGCTATTCTCCTCCAGTCAGCAGACGGCCCGGCCTACCTCTCTGACTTCGGTACCGCATGGCACCCGGATCTCTCAGCGGCCAGCGAGCCCGCATCCGCCAAGATCCTGGACATCGGCACCGGGCCCTACCGCGCGCCAGAAGTCCTTTTCGGCGACAAATCTTACGGCCCGCCGGTGGACATGTGGGCCGCGGGCTGTTTGCTCGCAGAGTGCGTGAGACACCCGCCAAGGCCGCTGTTCGAATCGCGCGCCGTCCATGAGGACGGGAACCAGTTGGGACTCATACTGAGCATCTTCAAGACCATCGGCACCCCTACGAGGGAGACCTGGCCCGAGGCTGCCAGTTACAGAACGCCGCCTTTTGATATTTACCAAGTGTTCGAGGGGCAGCCGTGGGAAGACATCATCAGTGGCGTGGATCAATGCTGGAAGGACATAATCAGAGCGCTGGTGAGATATGATTCGAAGAGATGGACGGCAGAGCAGGTAAGATCCGGAATCCCGGGTGTGGCTTCTTCTTTGTTGAAAGTTGCTAATTAGGTCGTAGGTCCTGAATTGTCCAGAGTTGAAAGGGGATACAGCTGTGTGATTTGTGATTTGTAAAAGGCGACAAGTGACCGGGACAATACATTCAGCACTATGGCACGGTCTTCCTTCACAAAAGACAAAGCACGGCCAACAAAGTCTTGTTCTATATCCCGCTCTGATATCCAAAGAATCTGGGCATGCGATCTCAATGGTTACACTGAATGAGATTCTAGACGAAGAAACACCATAAAGCAAGTCTCGCGCTCACACTACTGTTCCATGTCCATTTCCTAGCTTCACTATCTCCTCTCCTACCAAACCCCCTTTTATTACATTGCTATTGTGACAAGAGCCCATTCTGCGTCCATCTCTTTCACCATGGCGGTAACTTCACCTCGGTCTACCAGCGACTCACAGTCTCTGTCAAGCACATCTTCAGCCAGCGATCTTCTCAGCATTCTGTCTTGCTGTGAAAACACTACAGAATGCCACCATGATATGAACCCCTGGAGCGACTCAGATCCAGAGCTTCAGTTCTTCTCAAAAGCCGCGCTCGAGTCTTTGCAGGAACATGTGACACAAGGGATGAAGAGCCTGCTACACGTGCACGACGTGTTGCACAAGGAACTCACGAACAGGAAGCTCGAGTCCCGTTTCAAAATTTCGGCAGCCAGCAAGAGCCAAGGACGAGCGGGCGAGCTTATCTTCAGCACCGATGACTTCGAGCCTCTGGCCAGGCTCCTCGACGTGCGGGAAGATTACTTGGAGGTGATTGGTGCCGATCCGAGCGGTGACGAACGCGATGTCATCGCGAAGATGTGTCTGGCCTGGATTAGTCGCGCGCAAGAGACCAATAGGTCGTCACGCACAAGACGGCCGGCATCCGTTAAGAGCAGGTCTCTGGATGAGATTCCCGTCGTAATAGACGTTGAAGATGTGGACTGTGGCTCGATTCTGTCCCAAGATTTTGAGGATCTCGAGGCTGAGATGGAAGTTTTTAGCTAGAGACTGGCGTTCCTGGCGGGTGTTTCCTTCGGCTAGCAGACACGCTCGGCTTATTGATTGTGGACCGATTCCAGTCCCACTCAGAATTTTGCTGCTCTGGGGGTTTTCGGGCGTTTGAGGAGTGAGAAAACATAGAGGCGATACAGCGTCCGCTGCATAAACACCAGAATGCCGGTGCACAATGTCGCTGTTCTGGCGGGGAAATATTTTAGGACACCACAGCCTCATGGGTTCCGCAAATAACACCATAGATTAATATCAGCTGGGTTTATCACAAGAACATAGACATTTGGCTATTGAAAAAGATGTGTATCATTGGTTGAACTTCCTTCCTGAGACTTTCAACGTGTTCGGTGAACAAATACTGAACATCAGTTCTCACGGAGCAATTCTAATTCAGCAAAGCTTCAGTGACTTACTGCAGTGCACCCGTGACAGTAAATAGAATTTACTGAAAGTCTCCTGCGACAGTCATAGGAGTACATCAAGCACCAGACCTGTTCCAACGAGTCACAATGGCCCAAAGCTGATATGGCCGGTGTCATGGTGGCTGTTGTGTTGTTTTAGACTTCAGAAACCCAGTTCATCCTTTTTCAAAGAAACAAGGTTCTGTGGAAAGGCATAATAGGAGAACAAGCGTGTTTTGAGCTGGATGATAAAATCTCCGAAGTAGGTCCATACTAAGAGAACCTTATTAGACAGGTGTTCGAGAAGTAGATCTACTCCTGCTTATAGAATCACTATTTGACTGGCATGTCCGCAGTGCCTAACTACCGTTGTATGCCTCTGCCTGAGCCACTCAGCTGCGCAAAACCAAAGCATCTACTTTGGGACTCACATGTGCCCGCTCAGGGATGCCTGCTGGGAAATATCGGATGGGCGGACCAGGGCCAGGCGGCTTGTGACTAAGTCAACACACCGAGGAATACCACCCGCAAAGTCTGTTTTGGTTCCAAGATAAAGCGCAAACTGCCGGCAAGTGCCAACTGAAATAGAGTAAATCTCAGCCTGCAACCATTTGGTCCCGTGTTCACATTGGGTTGATGCCAACAGCGGGCTTCGCTGGCAAGGATGAGACTGTCTCTCTCTTGCTGCCAAGACGTTCAGAGGCAGCCTTCGCATGGCGGCGCTGGATATTTGTGGACAGGGGGGCTGTGCGGGTCCCGTCTTCACATGGTAGATTTCGGCTAAAACCTTAAAGAAATGACAGTAGGCACGCAACACATCGGACACGGTGGAACCACGGTGAGATCACACAGCCAAGGGAATGGAAGGTAGCAACGTAGTTGGTTGGCTGGCTAAGCTGACGAGCTTAACGAGTGCATGCCATCAATCAACATGTTCTCGTCATGCGCCTTGCCCCGGGGGGAGCCTGCGGGATTCAATAAAGCTTGGTAGTGAGGCTGGTGTCGAGCACATATGTATAGGTGAAGAAGTACTTACAACTGGGGATCCATCCTGGTGGTATCACCCACGTTCTTCTATCCCAATCCACCATGAGATCAATCAAAAACGCCCTTCTGTACGCCGCTCTGGCCGTAGCCGGCGCCTCTGCGCAAGCGGACGAGGTTGACGTTCTCATCGTAGGCGGAGGTGCAACGGGCGCCTATGCGGCTGTCCGGCTTCGGGAGGATTACAACAAAACTGTACTGGTCGTTGAGAAAGCGAATCGACTGGTTAGAATATCACATCCCCCCATCAGAATTCGTTTGCGAATGTTGGCTGACAACGCCACGTCAAAAGGGAGGCCACGTCCACGCCTACAGTTCAGGCAACGACCGACCAGTAAATTATGGTGTCCAGGCGTACCTCAATCGTCAAACAACCAAAGACTTCTTCAAGCGTTTCGATGTGGACTTGATCAACCCTGATCTAACTGACTATATCGAACTGTTGCTTCTGACCAAGAATGTTGACTTTGACACCGGTCTTCCCGTCGACGTCGACTACGGCCCAGTAGACCTGCTTGGCATCCCAATCGCCCTGCTCAAGTACCTGGCCCTGGCTATCAAGTACCAGCCATGGTTCGAGAATGGATACTTCAACACCGGAGATGTCCCCGAAGATCTCCTGCTGCCCTTCGGCGAGTTCCTAGAGAAGCATGACCTCGGGGCTTCGCTGGGAATTCTTCGCAATCTGCTGTGGCTCTCAGACGCACTCACAACTCCAACCTGGTTCGTCATGTCCGTAGTCGGCCAGCCACAAATCGCTGCCTTTGGACTCGGCATCGCTGGTCCTTCGTTCAAGTGGCCCGAGACCTACTCATCCGAGACGCTGTTCGACCGGGTGCTCACGTCCTTAGGCGACGATGTCCTGCTCCAATCCACCATCGCCTCGAGCCAACGCACCGACAGCGGCGTCAGCGCCACAATCCAGACCCCCTCAGGTCAGCGAACAGTGCAGGCAAAGAAGCTGCTCATCGCCGCAACCCCATCGCCGGGTAATATCGCCCCATGGGATCTCGACGAGACGGAGACATACCTCTTCAACAAGTTCTCATGGGAGACGCTCTACGTCGGCGTGGTGAGCAACACCGGTCTTCCCTCGGACGTCACAGGCATCCGAAACTCCCCCAATAACTCCTCGGCCTTTTACCTGCCCGAGGGCTCTTTCTGCGACGCCTTCGACCGCCAGGGGGACCGGGACCTGTTCAGCACGCGTATTATCGGGGAAACCGGGCTCTCCGCGACCGACGCCGAGGCGCTCATCACGCAGTCGCTCACCACCATTGACCAGGCGGGCACCTACGACATTGCGCCCCCATCAGTCGTGGCCTTTGCCGACCACGGCTCTACTGTGCCGAAGGTCTCCCCAGAGGAACTCGAGGCGGGCTTCTTCAATAAGCTATATGCCCTTCAGGGCCAGCGTAACACCTATTGGACAGGCCTGGCCTGGGCGCCAGATTACACTCCCATACTTTGGGACTTCACTGAGAAGCTGCTTCCGCAAATTGTCAACGGCCTCTGAGCTAATAACATCAAGAGGACCTGGGGTTCGGATCTGGAAAGGGGCTCTCTTGTGCAAGATTAATATGTTGGATTGGTTTTGGTGCTGGTGGTGTGGCCATGACAACACTGTTATGATGATGGTCTATTCGGCATTTTCCCCAAGCCATGATACTATGTTGGTTTGGAAGCTCCTGCATTTGCATTGTATTTATGTTTGTCTCCATACCTAGGTGACTATATTAGAGCAAACCATTTCATTCTAGCGACTGTAAAATTGAACTCGGTTTCGATCTAGGTGATTACCTTTCTCAAAATCAGTCTTGAATTATACACTTTCCCTCAATATTTCTTTCGTTATGATTCACAAGATGAGATTGATAGCCCGATAATTGCCACTCTATACATAAGTCCTGTGACATAACCACTTAATTGCGCTTTTAGCCTTGGTGTGTATTTAGGAGAAAAGGGACATCTTGAGAATACTCAGGCCGCCTAACAGGAACGAGTTGTACGGTTTCAATTTCGGAGCCTATGTTCAGCATTCTCTTGACCGGATGGGCTAGCGCGACAGCATTGGATTTGGCCTGCAAAATGGTTTTATAACAATTTGAATTGGTATTTTAGTGTTTGCCATTTTATTTGTCCGAGATGATAGCTACTCGGCGAGCATTACTTCTTCGGTTGTCCTGTACAAGATGACTTTTTTCTTTCTTCTCGGATCACTCAACATCAACCTAGTTTGCTCCAGGAATGCGAGCCAAAGTCTCCTTCACTGCCGCCTTGAGCTCCGCCTCGGAGAGCTCATGGATGCCAAGGAGGGCGTTGTCGTTCTTGGCAAAGTGCGCCCCGGTGGCGTTTGAGAAGGCTGCCCGGGCGATGAGGCTCACGAAAACCCAGATCTCGAAGATTCCCTTGGATAGCGCCTCGTTCGACTTCTTGACGACATCCTCGGTGCTTCCCTCAACGACGGTCCACTGCTTGCCCGGCGTGTACTCCTTGGCGATCTCGACGAGCTTCTTGAGCGACACTGCGGCCTCCTGGACGTAGACGGTGCGGTTGGCGGTCTCGTCCGGGTGCTTCAGAACTCCAACGACGGCCTGCCCTACTGCTGCCAGCCTGGTGACGGAGATGAGGTGCTCACCACCATCCCAGAGTGTGGCCTTGCCCTCAACCGGGTCGAGGATGAACTTGTGCTCAAGGCCCCAGTCGAGGAACGCGTTGTTGTTGATGCTCGTCCAGGTCAGCTTGGTCTCCTTGGCCAGCCTCTCCAGCTCGTCGTGGAGCTCGAACTTGTCCTTGAAGACGGCAAGCTTGCGCACCTCGGCGTTGTCCAGGTTGCTGCCGAAGTCGGATGGGATGAAGCGCTTGACGCCGCTGTCTGCGGAGGCCTGGGCGAGAGCCTTCTGTGAGGCGGCCGCTCCCGGCTGTGAGCCCAGTGCAGAGACGGTTGCGTCCTGGCCCTTGAGGGCGGCGACGAGTGAGTCGTGGGAGCCGAAGTCGACGACTGCCTCCTTTGCTGATGCTGGGAGGTTGGGAATCTTGCCAGAACTGCGGACCAGGGCGGTCACCTCGAAGCCCCCCTTAACAAGCTGGTCGAAAAGTGCGCTGCCGAGTGCGCCGTTGGCCTGGTGCATGTGTCAGTTCTGAGATGCCTGTGGGTGAGTGTGTTGTGTGGTGGGGAGGGGGACTTACACCAGCGATGGCGACCTTCTTGATAGTAGACATGATGTGTGGTTAGGCTAATAATATGTCGGATTTGAGAGATATCTTCAGTTCGAATGTCTCGGGGAGCTGTACGAGGAGAAGGGGTGAGGGGTGCGTTGATGCATCACAACCCTATCCTGGACCGCGGCGGCCAGTGTCCCTTTTATCACCATTCGACAAGACGGTGTTTCGCAGGCGACCTTGCCCGAGACGGCTGATCCAGAAGGATCTTTGGTGACACCACATGTGCTGTAATTGTCCGAGTCATTATTAGCGTTGGCCCCTCAAAGACGTGCGCGGTCTCTCAGCAGGTAGCCGTCGCGCGGGCATACTTAGACGAGGCACTTGACATGTGCCATCTAGAGGCTGTTTCTCAGCACCCTTTCCACGCTAGGGAGGCGCGCGCCCCGATTTATAAGCCCCCCCTGGCGCTCTCGTTAGCGGCGCCAAGCCCCCACAGCAGCGCTCGTCAGACGCGGACTTATCACGACTCCCCGTCGACGCTCACTGGCCATGTAAATCCGGGTCCACGTCGTGCGTGCTTTGCCTTTGCGTCTGCGGCATCACGACTTCCTCCCAACGTCATGCATCCTCACCGCCATTGGGCCAAGCCGCTGGAGAAACGAGAAGGAGCGCCATACGACCCCTCTATTCTGCAACTGCATCCCGCGATGCCAGCCTCACCCTCCGCGCAACATGCACAGAACATGGTATATCGTTGATCCGGATTACAACATCAACATTTCAAATGCACCCCATCCCGCCCACCACCAGCGCGCGCCTGACCAACTCCACTCGGCCAGAAAACACGACATGATCACAGCAGAATGGAAGCAAAATGGAACATGCAGCAGCAGGGATTCACTGGTTGTTACTAACCCAACCACGGATCTGCCTCTCACAAGCCTGATTACGGGAGAGTGGACGGAATCCGATCATTTGTTGTGGATATGGCCGCATGTAATGAGTCCGGACTGTCGTGCAATTGATAATCCCCAACGGTGAACCATTCGACTTCAGGCTATTAATCGACAAGAAACGACCGCCTGGCGTCAATATGTACCTAGGTAGACCGCTCGCTTTCGCGCCGGCGTCATCCACTCTCCAATGTAAAAGAGATTTGATGAGGTACCCGTGGACATTTGTCGGAGGTCATCCTCTCAACTTAGACCGCATAATCTGGGGCACTCGGTTGCTCTGAGGAAGACACGGCCTGAATGATGCATCACAAATGCAAAATCGTCGTCCGAGGTTGCGAGGTGTGCCCCGGGGACATCTTTCTTGCATCAGGAATGGGGAAAATTCTAATATGCAATCTTTTGCCACAAGCTGGAAATACATGTCTCTGGAAGTTGCCCGGGTTTGATTTGTCTCAGACTGGCGGCGATTGGCGTGGCCAACAGTAATTAATCATAGCTGGGTGGATGGATAATCCGTTGTGATTCCTGCGCTGATACGGGTATACGTAGGAGACGTACCTGGATGTTTTTCTCCGCGATATCTACACCACTGGCCTTGACATTGGTGACCTTTAAATGTCGTAAAATGGCTCGAGCAAGCCAACTTCTCTTGAATCATTACTTTGCTCTCTGTCTCATCTCCATCATATGCTGATGGTCATGTGTGTTGTTGGCTTCAGGAAGGAGCAGAATGTCATGTGGTATTGTCACAATGTGACTGTGAGTGCCTCAAATTACTGGACCTTTGTTCTCAATGCGTGGTGCACCTGTCAGTCTCCGAAACGAAAGGGGAGAAGACAAGGGTACTGTTGACTCTAGACCAGTCGCGGGTTGCCATGACACACGAGATACTCTGAAATCTTGAGTCCTCAATTTAAAAGGGTCCTCGCTTGGACACAGTTAAGATACAATGTTTCGCACCATGATCCTGTCTTCCACTGAACATCAGTCAGACCACATGCGTTCAAGGTTAGCTGCAACTCTGAAATGTGTCAAGGATCACATCTAGAATAGCGCGTATGGTGTCTGTCTAACTCCCAAATTTAGCAAACTGTGATGCTCAAATAGTGTACTGAGAATATCAGAGTAACAAATCGTGGACGGCTGCAAGCAACTCACAGTAGGGGGGGTTGGTTACCAAGAGCAGCTCCTCTGCCCAAACCTAACTCGCCCACCAAGTTGCAAGCAGGGCAATTCAGTGATTCAATGCTTGTCAGGCCGCTCAGTCTCTCGCAGCACAAGGCAATATCGATCTGTGCTATCAGAGCACAGCAGAATGAGGAGTAACTTGGTGCCCCGAGTTTGCATCTCTGACCTATAAACACCAAACCATGCTCCAGAGGTATGGTTACATAGATTATCCTTCTTGGCTGGGTCCCCATAGCCAGAAGTCAAGGGACTGGTGTGAGGGGTAGGGAGTGTACGTTATCAAGCGAGATAAGGCGTGGATGGACCGGACTTTTGAGGACCCTGTTGAAGCTGAGAGCCAGGCCAGCACAGTGACAGCAAAATATAGGTTGAGACTAAGCTGATAAGGCACTCTAGTCTTTTGCTCGACTCAATGAGGTGCCATCGAATTCCTCACAAGATTCAAGGAAGGTAACCACAGAATGAGAATAACTACTCGACCTGCCAATCATCTCCTTTGTTGACCAGCTTCGACTTTTGACGCTCACAGTGACCTTGAAGTCTTGTTCATTCTGCCAGATTATACTATAAGAGAAGCGGCTAACGCAATGCAAACAAGATAACGCCAGGGCCCCAGCCTGATCCTTAGCCAAACCCATGAAAGCCGATGCCCAATCATAAACAGATACAGCACAACTTCTCTTGGACTCAAAGCTCATCCTCAATCACCAAATCCCTGGTGAAGGTCTTCTTGTAAGGCCCGTAGAACTCCCTGAACGTGCTGTTGAGCAGCTCGACCTCGAGCTGCATGTGCTCCCCGGGTGCGACGCGGAACTTGAGCCCGCCGTTGCGGTCGAGCGCCTTGAGGCCGATCCAGTCCTCCTCGTAGATGCGGCGGGCGCGCAGGGGCGTGACTTCTGTCCCGTTCACCTCGCTGAACCAGCTGGTCTCCTTGGGGATGACGGTCTTGTCCTCTTCGAACATGTAGAGAACGAAGTTCTCGAGCTTGGCCAGGTTCTTCTTGTAGGCGAGGCTCTTCTCGGCACCCTCGTTGTTTATGTCGGCCAGGAAGTTGGAGTTCTCGAGGTAGCTGTCGTAGTCGGACTCGCTGCCGGTAGGGCGGTAGTACTGGGCGGGGACGAGGTTGTGCTGCACGTAGGACGACCACACGTTGCCCCTGAGCAGGGCCATGGCGCCTTTGCAGAGGAAGTTTGTGGGCGAGCACTCGTTGAACTCGGTGATGCCGTTGTGCTGGCTGCCGAAGGTGACGAGGGAGCGCACTGGGGGGAAGTTGCACCGCTCGACGTAGGCACGCAGGAACTGGCCGCCCTGGGAGAAGCCGAGGGCGTCGACGGCGGGCGCGGTGGAGATGATTGGGTCGGCGGCCAGGTCGGTGCAGAGCTTGTCGACCTGGTCGTTGAGGTTGCCGAAGAAGGTGGCGCGCTGGTCGGCGTTTGCGTCGGCGCCCTGCTTGACAAAGTAGACGAGTGTCCCGGGGTTGGCCTCCTCCGCGAGGGCAGCGACCTCCTGCAGGCCTTTATTCCCATAGGAGTCACCCAAGCCGTGCCAGACGATCAAAGGCAGTGGGGTGTCGTCGTCATCACCGTCGTCGGAAGAGGCGGCCAGAGGTCGCTGGAAGCTGGGAATAGCAAGTGAATGGGCGACCAGCGACCCCAGAGTCAATAAATAGCTTGAGAGCATTGTTGCGCCACGCAGTCTGGGATGTGCGGGATATTCAGCTAGACTTGCTGTGGTTGAGATGTGAGAGGTACGATCGGCGTTCAGCATTCGCCACGGAGAAGAGGAGAGGCTGGATCGCCCACACGCCGAGGGAGAACCCCAGGTGGGCAATGACAGAACAGGGGCTCCCAGCCTTGATGCAGGCACTCTCAGGCACGCAGGCACAGCAGCCCGCCAGCCCGCGCGGACTGGTGGACTGCGTTGTGTGGTGGGCCGTAAGATCCGCAGGTGATCCACCTCGGCACTGCAAGCACTGCAGGCACTGCATCGTGCTGGAACCTGACCCAGAATGCTGACCTAATCAGCCTCCAGCAGGCCTAGGCCCAGCCAACACAGCTGCATCCTGCAAGCAGAAATTTACCACAGCAGCAAGAATTCCAACCTCGACCTCACTCTTACCAAGCACTCTTGACACGCAAGAGGAGGCGTGCCGTCTGCTCAAGGTGCTTGCTTCCCTTAGACGGGACAAACATGCATGATGGAGTAATATCTACGACAATCATGTCATGAGGCTCGACATCCTGACTCTGAAGCGAGGATGGTGCACCGAAACATCTTGCACAACACCCATCAGGTGAGAGCCACTGCCCCCCTTCAAAACACACGAACGCCCAAGCTGGCGCCAAGCGCGTATATGATGAATGCATTACCCCAATAATATGTTTCAAGACGGGATTGAGGGTTCGCCCTATGAAACCGTTTGCTAGAGTCTGAGCAACGCGCATCTTGCCGTCATCCCATTACATCTCAGTCCGGAGAAGGAATGCCTTGCTGACTGCATGTTCAGATACGGAGACTCCAGTCGCCTAAATAGCAGATCATGAGTCTTCCGGCTCCGAATGACTATATACTAACTCGCACCAGAGACGGTCAGATAGGGCTTCATCAAGTTGGGCATGCCGTCTGGTCATTGATGTGCACAATGACTTGCACCGCATAGCAAGTGCTGCCTCTTTGGTGTTTGGACAACCTCTTTCCAGATTTCAGAATTAAGAATTACTCGAGTCCTTGGTCACTACTAGACATGCATAGATGTTGTCCGGTCCATTGACATCGCGGGCTAGATCGTCAACGTGCCCGTCAGGGGCAGGTCCCTGCTGCTTGATCCCACGTAGAGCGGATAGTCGCCCTTCTGCAGCAGCCACTTCTGCGCCGTGACGTCCCACGTGCTCAGGTCTCGCCTCGTCAGCGGGAACTCGACAGTCGAGCTCTGCCCAGGCTCCAGCACCGGCTTCTCGAACCCGCGCAGCTGCTTGACCGGCCCTCCCGCGATGCCAACGTACAGCTGCGCCACCTCGGCTCCTGCAACATTGCCCGTGTTCGTCACCGTCGCAGACACGGTGGCCACAACGTCCCACAGATCAACCTGTCCGCCCTCGACCACCTCGCCGCTAGGATATTCATCGGTGCTGACGTTCGCCGCCTTTGAGGACGTGATCTCACCGAACTCAAAGCTCGTGTAGCTGAGCCCGAAACCGAACTCGTAGCGGGGGGTGATGTTCTTGGCATTAAAGGCGCGGTAGTCGATGTACACGCCCTCGGAGAAGTCACTCTGCGGGAAAAGAGCGTAGATGCCGTCGGGCTGCGTCGCGTTCTGCAGGCCCGAGTAGTCGCTCTCGTTGCGCGGCACGCTGTACGGGAGCTTGCCGCTGAAGTTTTCGTCGCCGTACAGCAATGACACGAGCGCCTTGCCACTGTCCTGCCCTGGCACGTGGGCAAAGATAAGTGCCGTCACGTTCGGGTGCTCGATGAACTGATCCAGGAGCCGCACGCCGGAGTTCTGGAAGATGACAATTGTGTTGCTGCAGTTGGCGGCAACATTTAGAATTATGCTGTCCGTGTCTGTTTGGAAGTAGGCATTAGCAACCACCCTAACTCTAACGCGAAATACAGACGGCTCTAAATAGGGAGGAATTCCTTGGATCACTGACAGTCATCCCTCAGGCTCGGCCTGTCCGAGCCCTCTGTAGCAAAGACGTTGACGTCAACAATACAGGCGTCCGACGTGGCGTCCACGTATGGGTTTGTGCTGTGGAAGTCCCAGTATAGCGCAGTAAGGTCCTCTTGCGCTCGATCCGTAAGGGCCTGGAAGGGCGAGGAGATCCACGGCGGCTGGCTGGCCCCGGAGCCTCCACCCGAGATGATCGTGCCGTTTCGTGCGATGCCTGAGGTGCTGCCGGATATGAAGCTGCCTGTTCCGTTGAAGTCCAGGTCATACGCCAATGGATATGAACCGCCGTTGAAGCCAAACACTCCATAGTTGTATTGGTCAGGGGTCTTGGCCGAATAGCCGAAGACAGAGATGAGTTCGGGAGATTTGAGTGGCAGGGCACCCTCATTTTTCAGGAGGACATGGCCTTCGAGCGCACCTCGGTAGAGTGTGTCCTTGAAGGAGGCGTTCCACCCGATCACTCTCGTATGAGGCTGAGATAGATCCTCGGGGATACCAGAGCCTGGCTCAGGATGAACACTTGAGTCCTGGCCCATTTGGTACCACACTGCGAGAATGCGTGTGGCCATGTCGTCCAGTCTCGTCTCAGGCACTGAGCCGTTGTTCACCGCCTCGACTAGGTTGTCTCCCCAATATGTGGCACCGCTGGGCATAACCATATCGAGACCGGCAAGAGCCGACGCAACGCCAGAGTGTTGGCCAAACCAGTCAGAGACGACGAAGCCCTGGAACCCAAGCTCCGTCTTTAGAAGGCCATTTTGGGTGTAGCTGTTGTCGCAAGCCCACGAGTTGTTCACCTTGTGTGCCTGTCAGAGATATTCAAGCTGCAGGGAATCGATAACAAGATCTTATGTAGGATTGGGTATCGTGGGCTGTTGCGAGTAGGGATAATAGGACTCTAGGAGTTGGCATTATGAGAGTAGGTGTTGTTGTGGTAGGTGTTGTGGGAGTGGTTGTGTATACCTTATTATAACTACTCATGATATTGCCAGTCCCTGCCTTTACTGCATCTTGGAATGGCCTGAGGCGGATTAGCTAAAATCGGGAACTTGTTGAGGTAGGGATTCCTACCAGAGGTACAACTCGTGAATGGTCTTGTCGTCGATATTGGATGAAACAGAGGAGACATTGCCATCAGGGTTTCGGTTGGTCTCTTGCTCGTTACCAATGAAATGCTGTTTAAAATATCAGCCTCCACGGACAGCCACAACCTTCTACCCTGGTTGTAATCACCTTGACGCTTGTGATGACACCCGTGGATTGCACTCCCACGACGGTCTCGTACGCGAGTTGTCCCGTGAGATACGGGTCGTTGCTAAACCCTTCCCAATTCCGGCCGCTTGATGCGATCCGCCCCAGAGGGCCCACGACTGGGCCGAGCATGATATTAGATCCTTTTTTGTAGAACTCTGTTACATCAGGTCAATATTCGCGTCCACTGAGAAATAAAAGTCAAATATATATGATTACCTTGGCCCATTCCGACAGCTCGTTCGTGGGCCAGCGCCCGGTTCCATGATGCGCCGACAGACCAGCCGGATGCCCACGCCGAGACATAGTCTGCGCTCCGCAGGCCGTTGCCCGCATCGGAGAGACAAAGCCCGGGGAAATTGAGCCTGGGGATGGAGCCAATGAAGCCCGAGCAGCCCGTTGATGAGGTGATCCCGCCGGTCAGGTTGACCTATGAAGCACGAGGAGTCAGGTCGTGTATTGTAAAGCCACTTTGGATGGCTGGGTGATCTTGGAACTGTGGTGGGGGGGGATGTTACCTTTTCCTCGAGAGTCAATTGTCCAACAAAGGCTCCCGCCTTGGTATAGGCCTCACCCCACCCGCCGCTGCCGGTGCCATTCGGGCTTGGATATACCGGTGGACTTTGGCCATAAAAGACGAGATCATCTGTGATGATGTCCTGGGCGCAGGTAGTTTGTCCCCAAGCGAGAAGACCAACGAGGCCGTAGAGCACAGAGCCTGCCATGTTTGAAGTGATGAGAGGGCTCAAAACTAGGGGATTGACTCATGGACCAGCAGTACAGGAAACATCACGTTGGACATTCATTCGCTTTGGGTGGAACAGGCTTCTTATTACTGATCAGTTCAGCGCGCTCATCACCGGTCTCTCGTCCACTTCCCGGCCTCCCCTCACACGATGCCACGCGAAATTCACGGAATGACGACAGAGACCCGTGTCAATCCGCGCTGGGTTCATCCTCCGGGAGGGGTTCAGGCTTGCGCGTGCTACTCCACCGGTGCCTGGAAATTATTGGGGAGTCCGTCCCTTGAGGCGATCGGCCCTTCTGTTCTTTGAGAGGGGCCGTGTCCCCACACGACGAGGAGACCCGGCTTCATCGGTGAGGAGATACTAGCTGGCTGATGGCACCATGCTGTAGGTGCTTGCTGCATCGGGGAAGGGTCGTGAATTACCCCAGAGAAAACGCAGCTGCATGTCACGTACCCATGCAGTATACAAATGCTTAGTATCCGAGGGGCCGGGTATAGGCCTGGGGTATCTGCGGGGAATGCCTGACAAAATCTGGGGAATAGCATTGTCGACATGGGATGAACTCGGGAGATTGCGTCTGGGTTCCCTGCTCGTTCCACACGTAGCGGGATATTGTTAGCCTGGAGAACGGCAAAACTTCGGACTACCATCTCCATATGGTCTCCGATGACCGTGATGGTGACATTGAGAGGAAGAGGCGAAATAGACGCGCTCTAGGCAACTCGCCGATTGAATGCCTTCCCGTATCTTGTGACCAGCCGTGTGGAGACCTTGCAACGGAATCGTGATCACTGCCCCGAAAGAGAAATCGGCTTGCGACAACGGCTTTCACCTGGTGAGCAACAGTGTGCAGTGGAAACGCAATGCCTGCCCCTGGGTCAATGTGGGCCGAGAATATACTGAGTCCCGTTAAATGGTTTTGAATTGGTGTCACTCAGGTTCCTCGTTTTGAGCAGCGGGCTTCGACATCCAATATTCTCTGAAATAAGGCAGCGACCCGGGGCACCTACAAAAGCAACTCGAAGCCCAAGCCTGGACTTCAGATGCCCTGGTGCCGAGAATGCTACCCCGTATTGTGAAGTCTCATCACCCACTCAGTAGTAGCCACCCTTGCGACCACCTTTGTGCCGGTCGTGGCGATTTCGAGGATATGGGCCCCAGTTGTCATGATGGTTTCGGTGCCCTTGATGCCGGCCCCTGTCTCGCCCGTGGTTGTTGCGAGGCTCAGGCTCCGGAATCTTCTCTTCCACCTCAATCTCGTATTCCTCATATTCGTCTTTGAGATGCTCATCGTTGGTCTCTCTCTCCTTCCTGGCTTCCTCCGCATCGTAGACAAAACGCATCGCCTGCGGTTCCTGGCCTGGTCTCGACCGCTTGTTCCCAGGCCAAGACCCATTGGTCGCGGGTGAGGTGGCGGAACCGGGCGTGATAGGGTACTTGACCTTATCGTCGTCCTCGCACCTGTCGCACCACACTGCCGACCGGCGGACAGAACTCTCGCTGTTCTCGACTTCCTGGTTTAGCTTGATCTTGATATCGATGAATTTCGACAGCTCGTATTTCATGCCGACTTGGGTGTGCTTGGCAAATTGTGTGTACATATCCAGAAGGTCTAGCGTGACCTCGATGATGCTCTCTCTAGTGGTGTGATACCTTCTCAGGTCCAAAGATCGTACCCGGTCGGGGTCGAGACCCTTGAGCATCACTGTCAACTCGATGCAGGCCAAGACCATGGTGAACGTGGAGGCTTTGACCGGAGCAAACGTCTTGTACATGTCCACGGACATGTCGTAAGCCATATCTAGGACGCTGCGGGCCTCGTCCGCGTCATACATATGGCGGACCATCTTGACCAGAACCTTCTGGGGATACCGCACCCGGAAATCGAATCCTATTGTTTCGAGTATGTGGCGCTCCAGCCCGATGATGATTTTGTGCGGGTTCTCAAACATCTACCATCGCGGTCAGCACCTCTGTCAGTACACGTCCGACCGGGCCTAACAATGGCCTACCTTGTCGTCCTGCGTTGTAGGTTGTGTGGGATTCTTTATGTTGTATGCGGCGCACAGAATTTCTCGGGACTTCTTAATGGTGTCCTCCACCTTGCATGCCATGAATAGCGAGGCCAGGGACGCATCCTGATAGTTGTACTCGGCATCCCGATGGCAGAGGCGGAACAGGTGGTAGTAGGTGCAAGCGGTAGTAAATGTTTTGACGGGCCTGCCTTGTCGGTCAGAGCTAGCCACGGGAAGCTGGAGGGGTGCATGGACGATGTCAAAGGCTGGACCTACAGACGCAAGGCCTGACGGACGGACTCGATCAGCTGAACACCTTGTATCCTATAACTGTCTTCCCTGGCTGGGTCACATCCATACTCCTTCTGTAGCCGTCGTATATCCTGCTCGAAGGTATACTGGTTCGAGACATTCAAATTGCCCGGGTTGGGTCCCCTCGGCGGGAGGGGCTCTTCGGAGGCCGCCGGAGGGCTAGGTCTCCGTTGTGTGGTCGATGATCTGGGGCCGGTTGGCGCCATGTTGACGAGTATGAGCTACTCGTGCGCTTATTGTCGTAGCATGGACGTTGGGTAAGTGTTTCTGCCTCTGGATGTGTCCACAGACGAACACTGCCAGCACCAAGTCGAGGGATGCGGGTCTGGCCGACGACAGGCACATTCGTAGCCCTGTGGGGCTCCGAGGTCGACGAACTCTGGGGTGGCTGTCAAGAGACAGTGGTCGTAGGGGGGAGAAGGCGAAGATATCCCTGGCAAAGCGGACTGAGTAAGGAGAAACAGTGCTGCGGGCTTCCTTGAGGCTTGGGTGTGTTGAGTTAGGAGCTTTCTTTCCTGTCTGAGGTCTTTCGATTCAAGGCAAAGGAAACGAGTAGCGGCTGGAGAAGGGCAGCAACAGATGGGCGCCGGGGTCTGCGGGCGCAGGTCTTATCGGCTTATCGCGGTGTTGCGATAATGCTAGCGCCACATTTCACATGCGAGAAAGCAGGTCCCAGGCCTTCTGAATTGCATCACTCATGCTGATAGTTTTCCAAGTGGAGCGAGCCTCAGGGCCAGTGCCAATGCCCTCCGAAAAAGCTTGTGCACACTATAAACAGAATATTCAGGGTCCACAGATGGACACCGGCCCGCGATGCCAGGATAGCCACACTGCAATACTGCAACACTGCTGCTCAGGTCATGCCCTCCGCGATATGATCACATCGAGGCAATGGACCTTTGAGGGCGGGTCTCTCTGGGAGATAGCTTCCAATGTGCCGGGCACGATATATATATCCAGGTACTTGGGTGCAGCGTAGACAGATGACAGATGACAGATGGCAGATGCATCATGATGGAGGCCATGAATCAGCTACCGGCAGCAGCAGGATGCCCATGCAGGTGGATTGTCTCGAGACTCAGAGCTCCGTCCAGCTCCGTCCAGCTCCATTCCCAGCCAGACCGAGCTCTCGCGCATGTTGATTAGCGAGACGCGCATGTGTCTGAGATGACCACACCAGCTCAAACCGGGGGCCCATGCAGACAGAACCGGCTGACGGAGGAGGCCCCTCGCAAAAGGACCCTCTGCTCGGGTCGGGTTTGCTGGGCGGCCAAAGCCCGCGCGCCACGGCAGGACCGGGCACCTGCGAGCTGACGTACTGACGTAGCTGACGGAGCAATTTGCAAACTCCAGCACGCCAAGAAACCAAGATGGGGGTGCTGCTGCCCAGCGCTGGTACTGCACATGTAAAACTCCACTCCACTCCATCCGAGCGAACACTCCGCCTTGCACTGCATCGCCGTGTCTCTCTGTCTCTGACTTCAGCATTGCGCCCGCCAGCCCCCCTCCCTTCCGCTACACTGTCATCCAAGTCAACCAACGACAGCTGCCGTCACGCGCCGACCACGTACCAACACCCCCACCAGACATAGACAGACATGATCGCTTGTTGAGCAACTGTCGAACGCCTCCCCATCTCCGCACCCGCCGCAAAGCCGCCTCCGAGCGCGACGCCCTCTTCGCACTCCGCTCCCACGAGATCCTCACTGCGCCGCCGCAGGGACAAGACATACTTCCGCTTCGCCGCCACGTCCCTTCTTCACAATGGGAAACGGACGTAGGGGCGTCAAGTTTGCCCATAGGAAAGGCAATGGCAGCGTCGACGGCCGTCGCGCCAGCTTCAGTGAGCACAGCGAGGCCAGCCAGGAGGGCTCCCCAAAGGCCAGGTCGTCGCCGCGCATGGACCAGATATCCGAGGTATGCCACTATCTGCTGCGCAGCTTGGTCATGGCGCCCAGTCGCGTCGCACTCTTCCCCTCCATATCCCGCCTGCACCCCTCTGCTCCGTCCACGCCGCTGACGATCCTCCGCCATACGCAGAAAGAGGCCGCCCCACCACCGCAGAATGACTACGAAAAGAAGAAGCAGAACTTCATAACCAGGACAATATGGACGCTGCTTATGATCGGTGGCTTCTTTGCCGCCCTCTTCATGGGCCACATATACGTCATCCTCATCATCACCGTCATCCAGATCATCTCCTTCAAGGAGGTCATCGCCATTGCGAGCGTCCCATCCCGGGCCCGCCAACTGCGGTCCACCAAGAGCTTGAACTGGTACTGGCTCGCCACCACCATGTACTTCCTGTACGGGGAGAGCGTCATCTACTACTTCAAGCATGTTGTTCTTGTAGACAAGGTGCTCCTGCCCCTGGCCACGCACCACCGCTTCATCAGCTTCATGCTCTACATCATTGGTAAGCTGGGATCCTGCACACAAGACCGTGGTTTGGGGAGTTACCCTGATGCTGACCTTGATTTGCACAGGCTTCGTCTTCTTTGTCGGCTCCCTAAAGGGCGGGCATCTAAAGTTCCAATTCACCCAGTTTGCGTGGACACATATGGCGCTGCTGATCATCGTGGTCCAAGCCCACTTCATTATGAACAATGTTTTGGAAGGCCTGGTCTGGTTCTTCCTACCTGCCGCCCTGGTCATTACAAACGATATCTTCGCCTACATTTGCGGTATCACCTTTGGCCGCACCCAACTGATCAAGCTGTCCCCCAAGAAGACCGTTGAGGGCTTCGTCGGCGCGTGGGTCTTCACCGTAATTTTCGGCTATGCCCTGACGAACTTGATGATGCGCAGCGGCTACTTCACATGTCCTGTTAATGTATGCAGTCTCCCATTTCGTGGCATTCTCATGTCCCTGCTGAGTGGCTCGAGCTAATCGTATCCAGGACTTTGGCGCCAACGTCTTTACTGGTCTACAATGCCAGCCCAACCCTGTCTTCCTACCCTACAAGTACGAGCTCCCTCAGCTCTTCTTCCTCCCGGACAACACCCAGTTCAGCTTCACCATGGAGCCTATGCAGATCCATACCATGGTTTTTGCGACGTTCGCTTCTTTGATCGCACCTTTCGGTGGCTTCTTCGCCTCGGGGCTGAAGCGAACCTTCAAGATCAAGGACTTTGGGCACTCCATTCCTGGGCACGGCGGCATGACCGATCGCATGGACTGTCAGTTCATCATGGGCTTCTTCACATTCATGTACTACCATTCTTTCATCGCCACCCACAAGGTTGGGCTCGGTGGTGTCTTGGAGACTGCCATCACCGGCTTGACTGTGGACGAGCAGATTGAGCTTGTTCGTAACATGGCAAGGTATCTTGGCAACCAGGGCGCTTTGGGAGATGATGTGAGCACATGACCCCTTGCACCCCTCAAACGCGAACCTCGACTAATATACGCCTTAGGTCCTCTCATGCCTGGACCTGGCCCTGCCGACCAAAAGGTGAAAAAGGAAAGACCCGTGATTGCTGGGGCAATGAAAATCTCTGGTTTCGACGGCATATTTTCTTCTTTCACCAACTACATTTCTGGGGGTTGGTAATTGGACGACGGGAAAGGATAGCGGAAATTCCTGGGTTGAGAAAGCCCAACTGGTATGCTCAAGTGAGTCGCCCTGGACGTAATCGCAGGGCTGCAGGCTAGTACTAGATATGCTCTACTCTCTTCTTGGTTGTAACATACCCAAGCGTCGTTAATTGCCTCCGAGAGGAGAGCGTTGTTTCTGATGACAAGCTCGTGCTTACCATGGTCGCATCTGTGACGGTGTGGTGGTCGGCTGTGCCTCAGTTAGGCACTATCACGTACACAAAATCGAGAAGAGATTTACTAAATCATCCACTGCTGCAGACCACTCATGAACGTGATGTGTGGGATCACTTAAACATGTAGTCTCAACGGTAGAGAAGCGGCACGCTTTGTATGGCAGGTTCACGTTATTCGCCTCAGCGGCAGGGTTTGGAAATTAGTTAGTTAGTACTAGTATTTACTGTGACTAAAACTAACTAACTAATTTAAAAAAACTAGTTAGTTAATACCACTTTTTCAAACTCTGACTAAAACTAAGCAAATACTTACTAAGTAATTAAAAAGTACTAATAAGTTACTAAAAAGAATTTAAGAATGTGATTTTTTAAAGTCTTTTTATATTAATATATTTTATAATTATTAATATGATTTAAAATAATACATTAATATTAAATATGTTAATATTAAAATATTAAAAAATCAAAATATATAAAAAATGTGGCAGACGAATGGGGGACCATAGATTAGTCAGCCACTGACTGGGCTTGCTTGTTTGATTACATAAGCCAGCCCATAGACTTAGACTCGTCAGAGGACCTCTCATAGACTTAATGAACCACGCGACTACACTACCACTTGACTACACCCTAGAGTGATGTAATGATCACACCAAACCTTTGTAGGGTTTAGTAGGTAACCTGTAGGGTTTATGTTAGCAGAGCAGCGTAGAGGTGATACTTGACTGTTCGTAATACGGAGACAATGTTCTTCTTCCTGAGCGGTAATGATCACTAGCTGTGAGGCTATCCAGTTGTGAGACTGAATACTTAGATTGACGACTGACGAGTCTGTGCTATAAAAGCTATCTACTGTTGTAATGACCATGTCCTTATATATTCCGACTCTTCAGTTGGATATGTTGGATAACTAATATCCAACATATCCAAGCAAGGATGGATATCCTTGGATAATTCATATCCAACATATCCATCACGTGATTCTGCTGAGTCATCTGTGGTCCTTGCGACTCCGCACCCTAATGTGAATATCCTGACATAGTAGTATCCGTTTTCAGCCTGCCGGGGTCATCCGGATGGGTCCCCCGGGTGCCACGCCTGTTGATTCATAACATGTTACTAAAGTTAGTATTATTATAGTTAGTAAAAATTAGTATTAATTACTATAGTACTTTTTCCAAACCCTGCTCAGCGGCAGATCAGACATTATTTTCATATCCAACCGCGCCTGCATGCGGGAGGGCGTGGTAAACCTACCCTTGCGTTTCGAGTCACACTGGGGCCTAGCCCTTGAGGCCTCCAAGGTCAAATACAATGACTACGGCAAGAAAAAATGGCCATGGCAGAGGTCTGGATGGCACATTTGGTATGATGCGGAGGATCTGTACCACCGTGGCCGCCACGCCAGTGGATGGCTGGCTAGAGGAAGTTGAGAAATGTGTATAGAGACTTTTAGGAGTGTAGGAGGTCAGCCTAGGCCTTGGATGTTACTATAATGAGGGCGAGCCTGCCCTCAGCTGTTTGTATTAACAAAGCAGGTACCAGGGGTGGTTTGCCATGAGATGTATCTCATGGGAGAGATTACTGAACGGGTGATATGCCTTCCTTAAAAAAAATATTGCTTTCAGCAATTGGGTTGCAGAAGACGGGACCCGTAGCACCCATCCTTCATGCTCAATGCTCCCTCATTGGGATAGTGCAACACTAAGATAGTCCTCGGAACGAATTTGAATATAGAGTGAGTAACTTCAGCTCTTGAGTGCATGTTCTCGAATACTACGGAGTGTGAGGGCTGAGAGAATATGCTATGTTAATCACTGAGCCATATTAGCATAGCACACAGGGGCCATCAACCGCGTTACGGGATAGAAACTGATTTTAGTCTTGGTCGATTTACAAATCCACAAACTGAAACAGTATTATTCAAACATAGCTAATATGCAATGGTAGGTACCGCCATAGTTCTGCAACTCAACCTAAAACACCCGCTTCTTCTCTTCCCACTAATTTCCCGTCACCTAGCATCTATAGCGGCTTGCAGGCAACCACTTAGGCAGGGTACTTATGCAATTACATGGAAACTACTTTGTCAAACTGTCAGAGCGTCGTCAATTCCACGGACCCAAATGGAATGGGGGTCTTGAAACATATTAATGCAATTTATTCGGTCCGACAAGGATTCGTGGTGTAGTGGGTATGTTCGCTCTAGATTTCGAGATGAAGTCTTCTCACACTAACACTATTAAGTTATCACGTGACGTTCACATTGAGTGAATACAAACCCTGTGGCTTGTTCGCAGTGGTCCGTCAAGGTCCCCGGTTCGATCCCGGGCGAATTCAATTTTGCACCGTCACGTAGGTGGTACTCCATTTGCAGTTCAGTTCTTCAGTTTTGCTCCTCGAGCCTGTAATGGTTGGAGAAGCACGCGGTCGTATATACCGGTAACTGGATGTGCGGTCTGATTCCGGGTAGGTACCTAGGTAATGGGTCTTGTTTTGCCTAACGGTGTTCATCGCGCCGGAGGAGGCTCAAGGCTCTTGGTGCAAGTAAATAAACAAAGGAAAGACGTCATCAAGCTCTGCTAATCATTCCTGAACCAGATGTGAATTCAAATGGTACGTTGGAAGGGCGGAATGTGACGTCCAGCCGTGCCGCTCTGCCGACTAGTTCCGCACATCCCAAGCCGCGCCAAATAAGCTACTGTAAGTGCCTCTGGACTGTTTTCAGTTACCTCAAAGGATTCTGACGGGTCCACCATGTGTGAATGGAAATAATACCTAGGTTGTGCCGGGGCTTTGCCAACAGCAACCAGACTGCCGGATCGGCACGGTGATTCACTTCCCCCAGGCACCAGCAACAGGATTGCCCCAGTCTCCACGGCCAAGACGGCCAAGCAGCCAAGACGGCCAAAGGATGAGGTGTTCGTCTGTTCATAGCGATGCTGAGTGAGAAAGGACGAGCCGCATCCACTGACTGTGCCAACTCGGTCCGACAACCGCTCTTGTTGGGCCAGCTTAACCTCACGATAGTAGATGGCATGGATTCCCGGCTCTTCTCTTTCTGTGGCGCTCTTGAACCCTGCTGGTCGGTGTGCCCCCCTTTTTCCTGGCGTTCAGCTGCCTCGCCAACCATGCTACCAGTAACGCGAGTCTCGATTTGGCCACGATGAAATGAGCCGAGACGCCCATGCAAGAGATTCTTTTAGTCGCATTCTTCTGGGATCCCATTCCTGCCAATCACTGCCTCGCAGGATTATTCCCAACACGATCCATGGAACCAGGCACGAGCCGTAGCCTAAACCGGAGCCGCCTTTCGACAAATATTAAATCCCTTCTGTCCCTCATGATCTCAGGTGACCGATTCTCTCTGCTGCCTCCTTTGCCTGTCATCGCTCCTCTCTGAAGTCTGTCCAGCTTTATCCTAGTAGCAAGAATGCACTCCCAACTCGTTGTCGCGGCGCTTGTCGCCTCCGTCTCCGCTTCTGCCAACCTTTTCCCGGGGCATATGGCCATCAGGCGTGATCTCCTGGTCGCTCGACAGACCGAGTCCGCCGATACACCCACAGCCACGTCGGGTGGTCTCTCCGACCAGGAGTGCCAGGCCTCGCTCCTAAGCATTGCTACCGACCTCCCCCTTCCCGAGGGCGACCTGCTGTCATGGGAACAGGAGAACGTCGGGATGGACCCGTGCTCCGTAACCGCGGTCCCCTCCTCGCTCAGCAGCCAGTTTACCAGCTACACCAACGCGGTGCTGTCTTGGTACTCGGAGTCCAGTTCTGTGCTGCTTGAGGCCATCTCCCAATGCCCGCAGTACGCCGGCGCCGTCTCCGAGGTCGCCGTCTGCACCTCCGACAGTTCTGATGAAGCCACGACAACTGCCACCTCGGCCGATGCCACCGCCACCGAGAGCGGCAGCGAGGCTAGCGGAAGCGAGGCTAGCGGAAGCGAGGCCTCTGCGACAGGCTCCGCCACCGGCACCGGCACCGGCACCGCTACCGAGTCTGGATCGTCGGACTCGACCGGCACCGCCTCCGGCTCTGCCTCGTCTTCAGTTGAGACGGCCGGTGCCCCTCTTCGCGAGGCCGGAATCGTTGGTGCTGTCCTTGCAGGTGTCCTCGGCGTTGCTGTGGCCCTGTAATTTGGCCCAGCGCCTTCGAACATTTAGATGGGCTTGTGATGATAATGGCAATTGCTTCACTAGATAGTTACGGATTGGTGGTCTGGTTAAGGGAAGGCTTGGAAGGCGTTATTACCACAGATACCAGATAGTAAACTAAATCACATCGTTTCAGGTATTTGAGGCAGACACCAGAAGCATTTCTCGTGATGATGTCAAGCTACCGGATTGTGGCGTTAAGATTGTCTCTGCACGATGTGGTGCATGCGATGTGCATGTTAGTGCTTACAACGTTATGTGAAAAAGGCAAGCCACAAACATACAATCACATGTCTATTTCGTGCCAATTTTGGCTTTGGGTTGCCTGAAACCAAAGTAGCTTTGTTGTTGAATCCAGCCAGGCATCTTGTAAGGGCCAACTTATAATTTGAGGTGTAGGTGTATCCGTTCTCCTCTGTAGTCAAGTCTTCTGCCCGGAGTTCATCAGTAATAACCATTATTGAGTCGCTAATTAGCAAACACCAACCATCTAGTCAAGGTAGCATCCATACTGATTCACTCTTTCCAGGGAGACAATGGCAGTCCCCCGTGCTACTTAGCAAAGTTGCTTACAGCTTAACCTCTGTGCTGTCTCTTGAAGCGGCGAAGTTATATAGTCTATAAGGAAGTATGGTTATAGTTCATCTAATACATTATTGGTTTGCAGAAGTAATTGGAAAAGTCAATTTTTTCCGGCTGAGTACGGGAACTCAAATGATACAACTGGTAATAGTGCTCTGGCTACCAAGAACATATTATGACATAGGATCGTCTCTTGCTCAGCTGCCCTCGCATGTGTCGCGCACAGGTGAGGGAAGCTAAAGAGGGGGACCCCGTTGTTGGAGAATTGCCCGCCTACATGGGAAAACATGTCGAAAGGGAAGCCACAAATAAGAAACTTGATCATTCGGCGTACTCACGGATCGGATCTCCGAAATTGGTTAGGCCACAGCCGTCTTTGGCTACGGAAGACCAGGAGCTCGCCATGACAGCGATGAGAAGAGGGAATAATCACCGAGATACTCTTCAACGAATACTCCAATTTGTGAGTGATCCAGCACCACGTCGGTGATTGCCCAGTCTCGGGGTAATGGGAGCCGTGGAGTTATGGCTCTGTCAAGTGTAGAGTGTCACTGGTCAAGAGCTCAAGAAGCATAAAGCGTTGCTGCAGCAAGCACGGCTTGATTCGTCCCCTTGTGAGCCTTGGAGGTCTCGTCCCTGATATACTCAATTTCCAGTCCGCATCGAATTGAACCGCCCTACTGCAAGCCGCTTTGTTGAACTGCTGGTTGATCATGCTCTTCCTCAACCTCCTCGCCGTGACCAGCGCGGCCCTGGTGGGCGCCACACCGTCCAAGGTCAAGCCGCGGGCAGCTACTTGTACACCAAAGGCAGGTGGAAGCAGCTCTACCGACGACGTGCCTGCCATCCAGTCCGCCATCGCCGCGTGCCCGTCCGGCACCGTTGTAATCCCCGCTGGCACGACGTACTACGTCAACTCTGTGATCAATTTCGCTGGCTGCAAGGGGTGCACCTTACAAGTCGAGGGCCTGGTCAAAGTCTCCTCCGATACAACATACTGGAACGGCAAGACTGCCATATTCCTGGCACAGAACATCGACGGACTTGTGGTGACGAGCGCCACCGGCTCGGGAGTCTTTGACGGCAGCGGGCAGGCTTCATGGGATAAGTTCGCCTCAGACAGCTCATACGCACGCCCGACCCTATTCTACATAACTGGTTCCAAGAACGTAAAGGTATCGAACCTAAGCTTCAAGGACGCCCCAAACGTATTCCACTCGGTGATCGGCGGCTCCAGCAACGTAGCATATACCGACATAACCCTGGTGGCCGCGAGCAAGAGCAGCAACCCGCCCAAGAACACTGACGGCTGGGACATTGGCAGCGCGACCAATGTATTCATCAACGGCGCCACCGTGACCAATGACGATGACTGCGTGGCCTTCAAGCCGGGAGCCGACCACGTCGAGATCTACGATATCAGCTGCACCGGCAGCCACGGTGTCAGCGTCGGCAGCCTGGGCTCCAAAGCCGGGCGCACAGACACAGTGTCAAATGTGGTTGTATCCGGAGCCAAGATGTCCACTTCGACAAAGGCCGCAGGCATCAAGCTGTACGCGGGAGGCTCCTCGTACGGGACCGCCGTCGTGTCTAACGTCACCTTCAAGGACTTTACCGTCGCCAGCTCCGACTACGCCTTCCAGGTCCAGAGCTGCTACAACTCGGACGCGAGCTACTGCGCCAGCAACCCCAGCACGGCCAAAATATTGGGCGTGGTGGTTGGTTTCTGGATTCTCGGGAACCACGAGTACCAAGTACGCGCCCGTCGTGGCCAACATCAACTGCCCCGAGGCCGGATCCTGCGGCATCGCGATGAGCGGCATGACGGTAAAGGCCGGCTCGGGGACCGCAAAGTACCAGTGCGCGAATACGCCCAGCAGTCTGGGTGTCACTTGCAGCCCCGGCGCTAGCGGGTAAGTATGGGGGGGTGTGAGTATGAGTTGGGTGGATTTTTACCTTGGAAGAAGCTCGTAGATGGTTTGCAATTCCTTAAGAGAAGCTTGGTGCGATCGAGTGTTGGCCTCGACCTGAAAGTGCCTCCCATACCTCTGATTTGGAGCAAAGTTTGATGCGTAGGTTAGGCAGATTGACAGGACGATCTTTCGAGGGCAGAGCAGATACCTACCTCTATGAAGTATATTCACTGGACGTGCTGGACCGATGGAAGTACATTCCTTGAACTCCATGGCTCACCGTTCTATTATTAATGCGGATCTCCAGATGTCGCTCATGATGCGCGATGTTTGATCTGTGACCCATAATTGGGAACAACGTGCTACCTGCCCTTGAGCTTACATGCAGTGCTGAGTGTATCACAGGAATCGGACGGTAACGCCTCAAGCAGAATGGATGACTTTCATAACTATCGCCAAGTTGACTTAAATCCACGACCTCTATCTCACCCACGGGGTCGCCTGCGGCAACGTTGCCAGTGGAACACTGCACTTATCCGCCTTGGCTGCGATCGCTTCTGTGCTGTTAGATCTGACGCAGTCCACGCCGATATCGCCCTTGATGTTGTCACATATAACTACGGCAGAGTTTGTAGCTGTCCCGTTTCCACAGGGCGATGTAACCGCTGCGATTTGTTAGTGATTTGCGACAGGTGCTGGAGTAATAGAACCTGGAACGCTCCAAAGCACAAAATTTTGGAGGTGGGATAGTGGAAGGGTGGATAAAGGAAGGTAATTCGTGATAGGAATAGAGTTGTACTGACTGAAGTTCTTGAAGGTGATGTTCTCGCAAATTGCATTCGGGTTTGAGCTGCAAGTCAGGGAGGCGACCACGCGTCCGTACTTCCCAGACGTATAACCCGAGAAGTTCTCAAAGTGAACGTTCGTTACGTTCACCTGAGAAGGGTACGCGGCACACGTCGTCGCGTTGATGTTGAAGTAGCACGAGTCCAAGAACGCAGAGTACTCGTTGTTGGCATTCCAGAAGTTGCGGAAGGTCACATTGTTGATGTAGCCGTAACCAACGTTGGGGCCAGCCCAGGACTTCAGGCGCGCCCCATGCTGCCCGTTAAGCAGCCAGACGTTCTCAATGACCACATCCTCGATGATTGACTTTTCACCGGCGTACTGGCCGATGGATCCCATAGACTGGCCGTGCGTGCCGTTGCAGTACATGGTGTCGACGTGTACATCTGTGGCATTGGACTTGGGGCTGAAGCAGTCGTCGCCGATGTTCACCCACGTTCGCTCCACTGACAAGTGCTTGACGTTGAGCGAGTCGAAGAAATCGGTGTTTTTCGGCAGAGCGCTGGCGTTGTTGGATTCGGCGGTGATGATCACATCGCGGTAAGACACTCCACTTGAAGTTACCACGAAGTTCGTCCAGCACGGGGAGTCTTTCATGTGGATGCCCTCTATTGAGAGATCGGTGGCGTTCTGAGCGTAGAACAAGACCGGGCGAAGATAAGTGTTACTCGGATCCAGTACCTCGAGCCCGGCAAACTCGTTCCACCATCTCTGTCCATTTCCATTCAGAACACCCTCGCCGTAAATCTTGATATTCTTACCGCCCCACTTCCAAAACATGACTGTCTTTTGAAACGGGTGCGTAAAGGCAACGCTCTGCCAGTAGGGAGTGTCGTTTGTGAACTTGATCTCACCGTCGAGACGAACTTGAACATCGTCGAGGAAGGTGAGGTCCAGTGGCTGGCCGATGATGAAAGTCTCGTTGGCCGGCAAGTATAGTGTTCCGCCATGGTTCGCGCGCTGGAGGCCACGCTTGAAGTCCGAAGAGATGTCGTCCGTGTCGTTGCAGCTGGCCCGGATTGTCACGATGCGTCTCTTGCCATGGTGAGCGGAGGGATCGGATGGCTTGTAAGGGTGCTTCTCTCTGAACTCCTCAATGGATCGAGGGACACCAGCAGGCAGAGGGAAATTGTTGGCTGCCGCGAGGACTGCCGCAGTGAAGACGGCGGTCACGGTGGTGAGCTTCATTTTAGCAGTGTCGTCCGAAGCCTCGGATATATATTGTCACCTCGCGGTCCACTGACAATCACCTGGATAAGGACGGGGATGAAGGAGGGTCAACCATATTGTCGGGTCGAAGGCCATCCTTTTGTAGTCAATATCAATGACACTTAATGGCGCTGGCCGAGCTAGATCAGCCAGGCACATGGTCACATCGCGAGGCAGACGCATTTGCCATTGTCACACCTGACTCTGGAAAATGAGCAGCATGGTCGTTTCCCCCATAGATCGCCAGGGTTACTATGCGAAATCCTTGCAGAAGTCAGCCAAAGAATCCTTCGCGACGGGAATTTGACGAGACGAGATCCCGCCTATCAAGACGTTCAGAGGCCGTGTCGCCCTCGTGTTGTCGCCTACTGAAGCGGGCCTCGATCAACCTTCTTTTGAAGTAGTTTCCAAGGTAGGTTCGTCATTTTTTCAAGATTCCATGTAATGTTATCATGATGGGCTGGATCGCCTCCATTAACCGTCTTGGCACGACGCCTCGCCTCCCATAGCTGCAGGAGACGAGACCAATTCTTTGTCGCCATTGATGGAAATTGTGCAGAGCTGTTTCTCCGGCTCTATCAGATCGTGCGATACCCCAGGGTCCCCTCCAAACTCCCCATGGCCCTGTCTGATTGCCCCAAATTTCCGCTATTAAGCTTTCCCCGCAATGCTTCTATCTGGGGCAGCAGACCCGGGGTAACACGCGGAGGGGTGGAGGAGGAAAATGAGAGCCAAGACCCCGTCTTCCAAGAGCTACCCCGGCACTAGCCATGTGCTATTTGAATATTTGGGGTCCAGACCATCATCCTTAGTCCTGGTCTTTCCGTCACCATTTTTGAAAAACACGTGCGGCAAAGTGAGCATAAGTTAGGTTTCCCAATGTATGCAACTACTAGTACTTGCTTCTGGTTGCTTCTTCTTAAAATTCCAGACAGAAAGGAGCGTTTTAGTCATTTTTTTGTAAGTATTCGCGGTCGATATGTTGAGATGATTCCCACCTCTCGCGGCAAATGAGAAGCATTGCGAGGTGAGGTGTCGGCTGCGTAACTCGGCTTCCGGGACAACACCCCGTGTCACCCTGGATATTATCCGCACATACTGTGGTCTCTTCATCTCCAAAGCCGTAACTCTCGGAAGGCAGAAACCCCAGGTGCAGGGCTCACGTGTTCTTCCGGCAAGGTAAGTACCTGTATGTGTAGCATATGCCCTGCCTAATACTCTCTTGCCTGCGACGGAAAGGCCTCAGTGAAATTACCTGCTTCCAATTGGAAAGCTAGTCGTTTAGTCGCTAGTGACGTACGAGGAAACATTTTCACCCAGAAATCTGTAGTGATTCGGAGTCGGTAGGTACTTAGGTAGTCAATGCTCGCAACTCCATTCCACCTGAACGCACTGTTTTCAAGTTGTTCTCTGCAACGCCATGCGTTCAACAACAGTGGTCCATGGAAAGCTTAATAAAAACCAGAGAACAATCACGGTTATTAAAATTCATAATTTACTGTTGCAGATAAAGGCAGCCTGTGATTTAGACATGTAAATGATCGATAGCTATCCCACAATCAGCAGTCTCAGACGGACAATGACCATCACCTAGTTGAAGACACACAAATGCATAAACCTCTTCCAAAAGCTAGCTAACTGCTGAATAAGCATATTCCTCCCATTGTTTGTCGCTCACGACGTCGTGAACCCGGAAGTCTATTCACTAGCACCTTCGTATGGTTCGCCGAACGGCTTGGCAAGGATCCGGGACGGTCTGCAAGACTGAAGCTTACTTCATCGCGCAACATCCAGGTCAGCGCCTTGTCTTTTGAAGGCTGTGCAAGCTTGGACATCATCGCCATCTCTTGATCTCGCGTGGGTCATATCGTTCTTGGTGCGGGGAGGGCCTAGTGTGAATACGAGAAATGGCAATGGCCAAAACAAATTTCTGATGGGAGGTCTTAGGTGGGATTGAATCTGCAATGAGGTGTCCTGCAGCCTTGAACTGTGTGAATAAAGATTCATAATCTTTCGAATGGGTCAAGTGTGAAATTATTCTCAAGCACGTTCTGCACTTCGAAAACCTCATCAGCAGTCTTGTGTGCTCGCCCTCAATAATATGGGTTTTCAAAGGACTGAGACCTTAGGGTGTTGAGAAAAAGTGGTATCCATTCGGATTTTCATTAAGGAATCGCGTCATATTAGGGGGCTTTGAGCGGCTGACCGTTCAGCTAAATTCTGCCTCTGTTTGAGGTAACAGTTCCGGAGCATGAGCACCAAGGGGTACAGAAACCATGTCTCAGCGTCTCAAGTAGAAGACCCAAACGCAACGGAAGGAAGTGGGAAAAGAGATTTACGATGTTACCAGTCTCTACTTAATTATACCAATATCTACTTACCACGAACCCGCTTTTGTAATGCAGAATCTTGGGCCCAAATGTTTGTCACTTTTCTGTTGCACGACATAGGTTGAAAAGAGATTATATACTATTCAGTATTGTGTATTCAAAGATCGTGATACTGGAACCCATAGATGCATGTATCATAGTACCTGGTATTATAAATTTCCAATATGCCCACCAAATATACCACTGCAATAAATGAGCGAATGAAGTGAATGAGGAAGAGAAAGAAGCTCAATCCTCAGTCTCAAAAAAGCTGCCCTGAAGGCTAGCCCGGCTATTCAAAAAGGTCAGGTCAACCCTGCAGCCCATGGTCCTCCCGTCCAGCTTGCGAATCGTTTCCTCCCACATCCACCACGTTGCACTCAATCCAGCGGCGACAAGGATCTGAACAACAGAGACTCCGATGCCGGTGCTCTTGAGCCCGGCGGCGGAGGAAGACCCCACGATAACAGAGGGGATCCCCATCGCGAAGATGCCTGCGAAAAAGGCCCGCCAGGCGGCCAGGCCGGCTTCCATGTCGGCAATGCTGCGCAGCGAGATGGCCAGGTTCGGCGAGGTGAACTGGGCGGAGCGCTTTAGGAGGGGCTTGGCCGGCGCGTCGAGGATGTAGGCTCCCGCGGCGAGGAGGCCCAGGAGGAAGCTCACGGCCGAGAAGCGTAGGGACGAGGCATTAGTATTAGAAATGTAGAGGCCGAAGCCCAGGATCCCGATAAAGGATAACAGCGTCCCGCCACCGAGGACATAGAGGTGGGTCGACCGGGTCTTGAAGGCCGTCATCGTCTGCGACCACGAGGGCCAAAGAGCAAAGACCGCGGCAGCGGTGGTGGAGAGGACGAGGGGAAATGTGAGGAGGGGTCCAATGGTCGCTGGGGAAAGCAACGCGGGCGCGGGCGCGAACAGGCCCGAGATAGAGGCGGAGAAGCCCCAGAGGAGGGAGTGAGGGAGGAAAGAGGCCATGAAGGCGAGTACAGTCGTGGGCGCGACCATCGCCCGGGGCGCCTGGAGGAACACATCGGTGCTGATGATACCCTCTGAGGGTCCCCTGTAAAAGACTGGTCGGGCGATGTCCTTGATATAAGAGATGACGGTCGCCTTGGTCAATCTCCTCCTCGCCCATGGAGGGAACTTGCTCGCCGCACCGGTGGACCATCCCGTCGTGGGAGTTTTGAGCATGGAGTTGGTACGGTCGAACATGGTCTCCGGGGCAGCGAGAACTAGCAAGGGGATAGATATAATCTGGAATATTGACAGGATCTCAAATTGCAGGCTGAAGCCCGCCTGGTTCTGGGAGGTTACTCCCCCAATAAGAGGCGGCCCCCAGAGCGTTGCGACAGAGATGATACGATGAGTAGCTAGTTTGGTGGAGCGTTCGTGTTCCTTAGGACATTTGTTAGGAGCAGTGAGAGGAAAGGTTGGGTCTCGGAAGTTCTTACAAAGAAGGTATCAATGATGGAGCCAACCACCAAAGTATCAAAGGCACCCCAACCGAAACCCTGGAAAATCCTAGCTGCCATGAATTGTCCGTAGCTGTTGCTCACCCTGGTGTTCCACACCAACCCGATGAAGACCAAGATCATGGATGCCAGGAAAACTGGTCTCCTGCCCCAAATTCTTGCGGCGACGGAGCTTGCCAGTCCCGTGATGGCCGAGAGCATGAGTGGCACGCCCGTGAGGGCTGCCACAGCTGTATAGGACACCGAATATTGTCGGGCCAGATTTTCATTCACGCCGACAAGTGCAGTTTTCATGACATTGCAAATCGCCACAGTTGTCAGTAGAGCGTACAAGTTGAGCTCTTTCTTGAGATTCGACCAGCTCTGTGTTTTGTTAGCATGGGCTGGACACTGCACAAAACATGGGGAGGATCTCTTACCAGTGGGTCTTCAGGATCGTCACTGGGCTGTGGGATCAACTCGGTAGTCGCATACTTGCCCCGTCCGTATTTTATACGACCGCCCTTTCCTGTGGTCGAGGTACTGTAGGTGGTGTATGAAGTCTTGAGTTGTGAACGCATTGACCTCGAGGTAGATGGTCTGCTTGAGTCGACAATAACCACCTTGTCGGTGGTGAGAGGGCCATCACGGGTCAAAGAGGATAGACGTAACGAGGACGGCCGCGCCGGCCTCGTTGGTGCTGGGATGGTAACCTGTTCCGGGATCGATGAGGCCAGGTCCGGCGGTGACATGCCCAAGGGATGAGGAGTAGGCAGTGTGTCCTTTGGGTCTGTCTCTTTCGTTTTGATCGTTGGAAATATGTTGAGTGTTGAAGCGGTAATGCCAATTGGTATGGCCGCAGACGTTGCTGAAGTCCATCTCGCCAGATCAATACTTTCATGATTCTCTTGTTGGTAGTTGTTTTCCCTCTTGACGTCTAGTTCTCCCTGGCTTGCTCCAGAGTCGACTGTCCCCTCCTCGGTGCTCTCAATCTTCCGCTTGACGTAAATACTGTCCTTTGCCGGTACGGGTGGCGGAGGCCCATAAGCTGATTCCCGGGGCAATACTGCAGACTCGGCGAACGATTCTGCCGATGACTCTCTCACATCTGATTTCTGCTTTGCTGTTACGCTGTCCCGCTCGGTCAGGCCCAGCTTCACGTCGGCATTGGCCAGGTACGACAGGTCCCGCAGGTCGTCCCCATCATCGTGAGCCATGGTGGTTGATGGCGAGAAGGGCTGCCGTTCCGGGGTATCTTGAGATTACACAATTAAACAAAAAAAGTGCCGCCAGCAGCAACCACGATCACGTCGACAGCCCGGTCAACGGATCAAGATGAAGCAATGACACCCAAGGAAGTAGGCATTGGGCGAAGGAAAGTAGAGGGTAGCAACGAAGCAACAGTGGCTCCGGATGGGTAACACCGGAAGGCAGCAGAGTAAGTATCTCATGTAGGAAGGTGTAGGAAGACGTGCGACCTTTCAGGCAGGACGGCCTAGAGTGAAACGGGCATTGACGCTACGGGTGCGGATGAGAGCCCGGATGGTCATGGTGGTGGTCAGGGCGGTTGTGTTATAGAATTATTGCGGGTCGGGCGGAGGGAGGGAGGAAGAGGACGTGCAGGAGAGGCGTCGTCCGACCGCACCCTGGTCGACTTGTGCTTTCTTTTCTCCAACAATATGCATTGCATTGGTTTGGTTTGAATAGTTCATGTAGGCTTAAGGCCGTGCCCTCGAGGCAGCGGGACAGATAGGCTGAAGGAGATGGGACGAGATGGGATGAGACTTGCGGCCACATGCGCGCCCACTCACTAGGGCAGGGCAGGACAAGACACATGGGAAAAGAGAAGCCATGTGTGGGCCTGGGGAAGCTGCAGGTCCGCCCACAGCACACTAAGCGAGCAAAGCGAGGGACGAGGCGACGATGCTGAATCGCAGCCTTGTCGCACATGGAACGTGGCCAGGCGAGCAGGTGGAGGTAGATCCTCTGCAATGTGTGGCCGCGGAACGGGCGGGGTGACGTCTTCTCAGGAACAGGAGTGGAGCGCCTTGTTGGCTGTCAGGTCTGTCAGATTCTCTGTCAGTGAGACAATCTTGTTGACTGACGTCGGACCCCTGGTGACATTGTGTGTGTGTGTGTGTGTGTGTGTGTGTGTGTGTGCGCCCCTCACCTTGCGTGTTTCCCCCTGGATCCTGGAGCCCTCGTCCCCGACTCATTGATGGGCGAGCACAGTGGATACACTGCACTTATCGTGCCCGTCAGCTAGCCCCAGGCCAGATCGCCCGTGGTGAGTGGGACTTGGCATGTGTGCCTCTGTGCCACGGGCGTGTCTTGCAGGTGACAGAGCTCAGGCCTCGCATGCGGCTGAAACAAGCTTGACGTGGGACCGTCGTCACGGTGAGGGGGTGTGATCAACGGCCGGCCTGGGGGACCAACAGCGACGAAGACTGAGGGTGCACACTAACGACAGGAGAGATGGATGACTGATGCGATGCCGAGAGGCCCCAATGTCATCGATGATGGGGGGTCATCTGGACGGTCTCGTTGAGCAAACGAGCAGAGACGAAAAGACGAAAAGACGAAAAGACAAGACGACAAGACGACAAGACGACAGGACGAAAAGACGCGCAGGGTTTTCTGTGACAGCACCCGCTGCCTTCTGACACAGGCTTTGACAGGGCCCAGAGCTTCATGGTGGGGCTGACATGGCGGGCCAGCCAGGGATCAAAGCTCCTCGGCAAGGGCGTCCGAGGTGACAGCAATCCTCCGAGCAAACCCAATTTGTGTACCTAAATATCTATGGCATTGCCTGGCCTGCATCGGCCACGGCACGGCTTGGTGAGGCCGAAACTGCCGTGCTTATGGGCCAGGCCCCTCCCAGCAAGCCCAGATCCACTGGCAGCCACATACACATGCTGGCCGCGCATCTCCAGGCACGCTTCTTCGGCCCAGTCCTGCCCGTCTCTCTCTGGCCTGCAGGAGCGGACCCGTCATCACTGATCAGGCTGAACTCAAGCTATCTCGTTGCCCCTTCCTCACCTCGGGATGCCCTCGGGACCCCTCGTGAGATGAGTGGCTGCGGCTAGGGGTGCGACGAGTGCGGCACTAAGCTCCATCGGCCTCCAGGCCAAGCCGTCAGCTATTCTCGTCGTCCGAACACCTCTCGCTGCCCACCACACCGCACCTGTGACACCCACGCCGTTTAGCACCGCACCATCCGAACATTTTGCACGCCCTCAGACTCTGCCACGGAACGCCGCTATCATGCGATGCACAACGCCTCCATCGTGCAATTTCACACTACGCCACTGCAAACAAGCCCGTTTCGTCCCGTTGCCGTGCCCGAGGTCGCGATTGGCCCATCAGCCCATTTCCCATCTGCATCTGCATCCGTATCTGCACCTGCACCTGCACCTGCACCTGCAACCTGCACCTGCATCTGGATCACAGACATTCCGGCTCGGGCTCCGATCGATAGTCCACTCCAGCCAGCTGGTCATTATTAGATAAATTATCCCCCGCCACGTAGCAAACAGTGGACGGGATGGATCGGTAGCTCTTATAGTTCGCACAAAGCCCTGCTGGGAAGAGGACCCGCCTCAGAAGCGTCGCCGATTTCCGACTTGTTCTCCAGGCCAAAAGGAGGGCTAGTCTTGTTCGTATAAGAGTTCTCCACTGTCTAAGTGGCTTCAGCTATGACTACAATACCTATGGCTAATATCAATTGTGATCGACACACGTATTCCTCTGGCGCCGCTTCTACATCTATATCTGGCCATCATAATGCCAAGTGGGAGCACACAACCAAGAGACAAATGAATGCGACTAGTGCATCGAAGAAACACTAGGAACCCCTCACGGCTGCCTTCCTTTTCTCCTAATAAACACACTCAGACAAGTGTTTGCTGCGGCAGCACCCGTCACGGGTCAAGAGCGTTACTCTGCATGCCCTACCGCGCAGAACGGGCTCTAGCTTGGCCTTTGTAACGGCGATCATACTATCACACACACCAGTGTACGTGGTACGCACCGAAAGGTGTACCTACGCACAAAACGCCCAGACATCCCGCGGCCAATGGCTTTTGGCGTGCCATGGCCACAATTAGCCGTAAAGTGCAGAGATCGTCGGCACTAATGCAGCAAGAAAACGTCAAAAACGTGACGCCTTGATGGCTGGATAGTTTCGCCCAATCCGACATATATACCGCCCACATATCAACCAAACAAGCGTTTTCTCCGGTTGTGAACCTTTTCGGTCGACCAAAGCCGTTGGCACTTCGACTACTAGTAGGGTGGGCGGTGTGACGGCCGACCAACTATTTGGAAGAACATATAGCATCGATGCAATAATGCATACCTACCTGAAGGGAACAGCACTAACGCACAACCCCCTTCCCGTAATATGCAAGGGTGCCTCACAATCCCGTAACCGGGCTCGTCGACGGCTCACCGAAGACAGCCAAGCATGCAAGGCGATCCGGAAGCTCGTCGCAGGGGGGAAAGCCAAAAGGCTGCTGGTGCATGAGGACACATGCCGTACTACTCACTACTGCACTGAATAACTCCGGCCTCTGTGTGTTTAACCTATCGTCTGGCAGGTGTGATCCCAACATTCCCAGGAACGTGCGCGTCCCGAGGCAGACGAACCGGCGAGCTGTCAGATGCAACTCGTTTTCGGCTTAATATTCAGGCAAACGTCGAGACATGTGCGTGGCGAGAAGCCGTCGCGCGGACGGGCGGCAGTTCGCCTTGAGTTCAGAACATCCCATGATCAGTAGACGAGAATGTGCCTGGCCAAGTTGATTGAAATGGTAACGAAATTGGATGGTGCTGCAAATGGCATTATCGAAATATCGAATAATACCTAGTGTACGCTTTGCTGACTTCAGGGACCCATGTTGAAGCATGGGGAATTTGCCACAGAGACAACCCTTAGCAAACAATGCAGGGCCTCAAACAGTAGCATTTACTGACCCCTCAGTCATTGCCACTCCGTGAAGTATGTAGCCTGTAGATAGTAGTCACCTCACTGTTATCATCTCCCCGAAACAAGGCTCCGAAGTTCACATCAGAGTCGATCCCCGGGTAACTAGAGACAATTGCTCGTTGCCGCGCCGCCCTGTATGCCGTCCATCCCACCACAATTGTAATTGTCCGCAGCCCATGAAGCGCCGTAATTATAGCGCCGCTGATATCAAAGCATGGCCGCGAGCTTCATTGCAACCATTATGGCCGTATCTCTGTTCCACGGGATCTGTTTGCTGGTCCGCTCGCACGTCCTATAATCAAGGGAGTCACCCAGATTCCCGACCTCCTTACATAACGACCACATGAAGTGGTTGGGTCGCTAATGCATCCCATCTCTAGCCGCCATCGTAACAGTTCCTCTGCTTCATGTTCTGGTCCATGTGATTCTATGGTGACGCCCCTTCCTATGCGGGATCCCTCGAGGCCGTCGTGGAAGTGGTCCAGATCGCCCACAACTGGCAAATTGTGCCCCTGATAAAGGCACAAAGGTCACTTAGCCCTGACTTGTTCTCCACTATTTTGCCATCACCATCTCCATATCCTCCTGCTATGCACGGCCAGGAATCAGGAAAGCATCTGAAGTCCTGAAATCCACACCAACTGACCGCAGGCAATCTCGAATCAAGGATTCTTCACGGTAATGAGCGATGGATGGAAGCAAGTGTTATCGCCAAAGAAGGATTGGTACGCTGAGTCTGATAAAGGCGGCAGCTTTGGGAAGACAATTGCTGGGATGTACGGTCTCCCTGCCCAACGGCTCCAGGGCTGCATCTGACGAGGTGTTCTTTGCGGGAGGACCAGTTGACAGGCCTCATAACACATTACTCGTGGCGCCGAAAAGAACTCAGAAAATCCCATGCGGTGCCTTTAAATTCCGCTGTTCGCTTCAAGTGTGTTATTTCCAAACATTGAATGGAATCTGGTCAAGAGTGCTTGAATGGTAGTGCTCGTCCACGTCTCCTGACTGAGAGTGATCCTCGGGTAGTGTACCGCTGATGCTGCGCCTACTTATGACGCTATATTGACTGTGCACACGGAAGAAACGACGGAGTCTGCATGACCCAGAACCCGATTTATTTTGACGGACTCGCTGCTGTAGATAGTGTACTGTGAGCCAGTCGCAAAAGCCCATATTGGGCCTGAACTTTACATCAGAGACTTGCAGGAGACACAAATTGTATTCAAACATAGAATTGAGAGCACCTTGCTAGCCAGAATCTGACAAATCTTTAGCGTATGCACTTTCTTGTTAGCCGTGCATCATTTTGTATCCCGCGGTCTGCCTTCAGAAGCACAGGAGAGAAAATCGAGATGCAAAAAGGAGTATTAGTAGTTTGTATTAATACTCGAGGAAGATAACACCACTTAACAGATCAAGAAGTGCACCGACTTGAGTGGAGACGGATGCCCGTCAAAAGTGCTGCTCAATGCAAGCGCGATTAACTTCTTGTAGTCCTACATTTATGTACTGAGCCTTGATTCGAAAAGCCCCTAGACAGTGAATCGAGTTATCAATCATGAGTGTCTGCAATGAGAGATGCATTCAGGGCTGGCATTCCTTCGTTAGTTAGCTGGTTTCGTTCTTAATCCGATTACAACACTCTTTTGTTTATAAAACAAAAGAATTGCAGGCGGTGTCTCCGTACAATCGCGAATGCTCAACGATCCAGAGTTACTAGATAATAAACACAATACGTGAGTTACTGGTTCAAATAGAGCAAATCCTACTCACAGGGACCGCCAAGTGGATTAAGGGCAAAAAGTGTGGAGTAACGTTGGATCATGCGGACCAGCCCTGAACCCCTAAGTTCTGGACCCTGGACGCAAATATAAAGTTTACTTGTGCGAAGAGCCTCCTCGCCGTGCTAGATGTTGCAACGCTAATTTCCGACGTCATCCCAGTAGCATAAAACGTGCTAAACCCACCTTTTATTAGGTAGCTCCTGCAGGATTGCAACTGTCACAATGCCCGCCGGACCAACAGTCAACACCCTCAGCGTCAATGCAATTTTTCCAAAGCCCTGACCATTGTAATGAACGCGCATCCGCGCCAGAAAATTCCGCGCGAGTTCATGCCCACATCCATTGTACACGAAAGCCGTTGCCTCAGATGCGTGATTCCATGCTTCCAGTCATTATCTCTTCCATCCCGTTGATCCTTTCGGTTGTAGCCGATGAGTGTGCTCCATGGACGTGGGAAGCTGAGCGTGCCGTTAATCCTGCTCCTGCGCGTGAGGTTGCTAAAAGTTCTGCCCACCCCACCCCGAGTGTCCACAAGAGGGGGGAAGATATCCATCAGGAGGATATCAACTGCCGTTACTTTGGCGAAACCGATGACACCGTCGATTACTAATCGTGTCAGTCCCTTGCCGACTTCTATGCGCTATCAGTCGAAAAGTTCTTCATACTGAACCCGGACGTGGAGCCCGACTGTGGCAATCTCAAGCCAAATACAAAGTACTGCGTTGCTGGGTGTTAGTTTAATTACGGCTAAAGGTTGAGCGGGCTTATTTGCTAACAAGACAAATACTGAACCCAGTCATAGAGTCATTACGCGCTTGGGACGGTCTCTGTGGCCCTCCGCACAAGAATGCCACCTGCATTGGGATGGATGGACAGTGCTGCAATTCGGAGACGTGGAATTGTGGTAACACCGAGTATGGACAGTCTTGATAAATATTGAAAAAGACTATTGTCTCCCTGACTGGTTCCCTTACTGCTTGTTTGCTACTGACAGGCTTCTTTGAATCACAGGGTCGACTGTGCCCCTGGAATGTGTTACGAGGGAATCTGCTGGGGTGACTCAGTCTACTCCACGGATGGGACCTGCGGTTCTGAACAAGGAGGCCGCCTTTGCGCCGGGAAATGGGGCGACTGCTGCAACATGAAAGGCCAATGCGGCACGGGCGCCGAATTTTGCGGTACTGATATGTGCCAATCCGGAAAATGCACCGGCGACATGAGAGGCAGTGATTCTGAGTTGCCATGGGGCTGGAAGTCCTCGCCGGAAGGCAGCTGTGGAGGTCCCATAAATTACACCTGCCGTGTCTTGTTCGGGTATTGCTGCAAGGGCGGTCGGTGTGGTGTTTCCCCCCAGGATTGTGGCGACGGATGGTGAGTTGTGCGACACTTTAACTTACACCACGTTCTTGTTCTTGGTCATCCTGCTGATAACTATTGACTTTCAGCCAGCCGGAGCCTGGAGAATGAGGCATCTTACACTTGGACTGACGTTCTTTTGGAGCATTGTAACTCATCACCTAGGTACTTAGGCACCGAGCCGATAGATCCCTCGTACTGCAAGATGCGCTAATTGGTGTGCCGAGGAGGTTTTCAATTGGGACTCGAACACAACATCCATGTTGAGAACGTAATTGTGGCCAGACTGGTCCAAATAGAAAGTGCTCTTTTAGCAGCACTTTGTGTACCCGGGCCTGTCTTGTGATTCCGCTCTTTGACCTCGCCAGTTCAGAATTTGCCCCTAGCATCACTTGGTGCACGAAATTTCACGACAGGTTGGCCAGAATGAAATCATCGTAATTAAACCATCGTAATGAAATCATCATAATGAAATCATCATAATGAAATCATCATAATGAAATCATCATAATGAAATCATCATTTTCATGTAGCAGTCATGACCAGAGCAGTGTAACCGCATCGGAGGCATTCCAGCAGAAGTCCAACCGAGCCTAATGCAACGCCTTGGGCACACTCGAGTAAGACTTGCTTACGAGCGAAGGAGATTGGTGAATACCTATTATAGAGCGGGATACCTCGGTTATGCTACCGATTTCCTGGAGTTGGGGCATAACTGGCAAGCGATAACGTTACCACTCGGACGTATCATTTGTGGCACAGCGGCCCAAAAGATTGCATATCAATATGTGTTCTTGCTGCCCACTTCCCATTTCCCCCAACGAAGCCTCACTCCACTCCCAAAAAAACAAGCAAGCAAGCTCACCATGTCGAACCCAGATGACCCCGAGGCAATCTCTTCCTACGAAGCACTTGTCGACAATGCAATGCCCCCCGTCAGTGTTGGACCCTTCCCTAGGCTTACTCTTGATGCATCCCGCCTTTGCTGGACCCTTCAAGGCCCCTTGTCGGCCGCAATCTGGGTGATGGTTGCCGACCGGAACCCAAGGGGATGGTTTGAGCCCTACTCCCGGGAGACAAGTTCCGGTGGAATCAGCTGGCATCGCATATCGCAGCAACCGCTTACCAAGCCCAAATGCTCGTCAATCTCGGTGGCCATTCGCGAATTCACGCTCGATTCGGAGCAATGGGTTGATTTTCATTCGCAGCACGCCGGTATGAAGTGGGTGGATGCCGTGTTCGGAAGGCTGGAAGAGGATGATGGGTCGGGGGATAGCGGTGATGATGGCAGTGAGGGTGACGCCGATGGAAGTGAGGGTGATGGCGATCGTACGTTGCTCAGCTGTTGTGGGACGGAACGACCTCGCCGAATCCCTCCCCTCCAAGTGCAGGCGTCTGAGAAGCCATACGTTACAGCCCACGACTACGTATCAGCGGTACACCCTTGGCTCCTCGGGTTGCGGAACGACATTCTCTGGGCTGCGGCACCTGATCTTGACAAGGATCCGCCACTACCGGCTGAGACAAAATTGATCGTGGTCCCATGGTCCCCTCATAATTTGAATGTTATGGAGCAGGGAGCCTGGATTGAGCATAAATTGCGTACATACAGACCGGAATTCTCTGCTTGGTCTACTTGTGATCTGCCTGTATAGAACATAGTCAGGGACAACTTAATGAAACGAATCAGGCACATGATTCAGTACTTCGACTTCAAAGGAATGAATAGTAGCCAGTCCAGATCACCATGTGACAATGTTGCTTGTTACTGCGCTCGACAGTCCTGGGTTCTGCCATGCTGGACGCTTAGGCATTGCGGCCATCTTCCCCAGCTCTTCGGCCCTGTTGGCCAACATCAAGTTTCAGCGTCCTCTTTCATGTCGACTCTCCACTGCCCGAAGACATCTTGCTCGTTGAAAGAAGGTTGGAAACATTCGTGTTTTATTGAGATGTGCGTTGGGAACTTGGTGCGAGGCTGGTCTAGGCTCTCAGTGTGCGACTGCGAGGAAAATTCGCCTTGCGAGATGCATGTGATTTGATACAAATCCGCGAGATCCTGAATTGCAACTTTTGAGCTACTCTAGATCACCATAGTCCTCAGCCGGTTTATGAGTGAGGCAAGCGACAAGCCTTGTATCAGAACCGTTTGCTCCAACAAATGTGTCGCCAGGGGCCGAGGCCGCTAGATTTGGAGCCGCAGTGAACAGCTTAGAGAATCTGAGTGACTTCTTGTGTATACGTCGATGTTCCCGTCGCATGATACTCTCTTTCTCTATGGGGGCCGATGTTCAATGTTCAATATACGGGTTAACCAACTTTTCCTTCCCGACACTCCTGTCTGTCCTATTTTCGTCAAGACAAGTATAGACCATTTACACTATTTGAGTTCCTTTGCCAGGCCGGAATGCCAATGATTACCCAGAGGGACAAAGACAATGTAGGCTGTGGGTCATTGACTTCGCTACGCATTGCTTTAGACAGTGGCCCTAACTAGGTATTAGTATTAGATCGTGGCTAGATAGAAGACGACAGGCATACTATGATAACAGCGCAAGCTTCACCTCCATGTTGAGCAACGGAGAGATCTTCTGCAATGGCAAAACATTATGTCAAAAATCTCTTGTCTTGGTCAAGCGGGAACGGGATCTAGTTATCCTGTCTATTACGTATCAAGAAGGGGTATATCCAGAAAGCTACCTAGGTAGTACTCTCAACAGATGTGCCTAACACCTGCCCAGGTCTATAAGATCTAAGGTATTCCTTGCAATAAAATCCATGAGAATTTCCCATTCTCCCCAGACCCCATCTAAAGTTACCCCAGAAAGGGTACTGCACATGAATTTCTTCCGAGTCTCGGCGTTTCATCCTTGATATGTGGGTCGACGACACCTCTACAATGACGGCATGTGCTTCTGCAGTGACGCAGGTAGAGTCCAGGCTCGACGCTTGTATGGCAAGCCTTTCTGACGATTGCCCGTCCTTGAAATGCTCACGAACACGAACCCACCTTGGGTGGAGTTTCGTGCCCCAGTGCATGATAGTTTGGGTTGGTGCGAGAGCGGCCGCGACGCTGCAGCATAGGTCGTCCCGAATTAAGGTTCGCAACCCCGGCGAACTCAATCTAATCTCGGCCCCACTTCCTGGGCGTAAAACTTTCCGCTCTCATCTGAAGACTTCGGCGTGTGTTCGTTTCACCTTTTCGGGCAAAATTGAGAATGCCTGGTTTTCGTGCTCTTGCCTCGGCGGGATCTTCGGATGGCTGAGAGTAGCCCGTTGTCGTTCTCAGCTTGGCCTCTTGGAGCGGATGGTCTGCTCGACCGGGGGGACCCAACGCGGTAGTCCGTTACGACTCGCTTACTCGCTTGTGGAATGGTGGCATGTTCACGGAAACATCTCAGACGTGTTGTTCAGGCACCACCGACCCAGACAGATGGTGCTGAAGCGCCCCAAAGTTGTCGGTCGTACACGTTCGCGGGTGGCATCCAGAAGTACATCTGTTGGCCCTTGCAGGGTACTGTAGAGCCGGTTTCGCGGACAAAACCGAGATCTGGAAGAAAATGTGAGTAATCATGATCATACAAATCCAACATGTTGTCCACCTCGTTCTTGCGAGTCTGGACGAGGTCCATAGGCCCGAAGGCGGCATCATCCTTGTGGTGTCGTCGACGTCGGTGTCCTCGAGCTGTACTGCAGCGCAGGTCTGTGTATTGACGGAGGCGAGGTGCCGTGGACATTGCGCAAAGAGACTTGCCCCGAACTCAATGCGTTTCTGCCTGCGGCCCTGACCATCCTGCCAAAACGACGCAGCCGTGGAACTCTCCCCGAAGTTGGATTCCTTCAGATGGATGCAATGACGATTGCTTTACCTGTATTGTGGACTTCCTGGTCCTCTGCCTTCTCGACCTTGAGAAGCAGCTGGCCCGTGCGGACCAAGATCTCCTGGTACTCCAGCTCGTATGACATGGGGAGATCCTCGTCCTCTTCCTCTTGGGTCCAGATCGCCGGGCCGGTCCTCGCGCCAAGGTTCCCGCGAACCTTGAAGCGCAATCCGACGTTCTTCTGGCGATCGGTCCACAGGATCTGGTCCTGCTCCTTCAGCTCGCCATTGTGGCACTGCCGCAACCACCGCCTGAAAACGCGGACGACGCCGTCATTGATGTTGACGTGGGAAAGGAACAAGCCTTTCCTGGCCGATGTCTTGACCATGTTTGTGACTGTGCACAACTGGCTGAACATCTCACAATCGTCCAGGTCTACCGTCACCGTTGCAGTATCGTCACCCTCGACGGCACCACCACCCACGCTAGGATGTCTCGACCTTGACCTGCGGTTGTCCTCTTGCAAGACGGGCCTGAAGCGCGAATAAAGTTGACCAAACTGGCCGAAGCTCATCTGGTGTTCCTCATCGTAGCCGCTGAGGCCGTCTGTGCCGAGGTAGTTACAATTCAGGTAGGGCGTGGAGATCTTGGCGGAGGGGTGATAGCACTCGAGGATGAGCTCATGCTCGGGCAGGAAGGCTGCGTTGGTCAGGCGGGTGTGGATAATGCGAATTGCCAGGTCGTGGAAGCGACGGTTCACACGGGCGAGCGGAAGGAGCTCGATGGTTGTCATAGGACTGAGGATTTGCATGAGGATCTGGAATTGGGCTGTCAGCTATGTTGCAAGCAGGGCCAAGGGGAAGGCACATGGGTGGCGCTCACCTCGCTGGGGAGGTCATCGATATTCTTGGGTATGGAAGCCATATTGGGCATGTCCATTGTAGGGGTGTTGTGTGTTGTAAAGAGGCGACGAGGCCGGGATGGCGGACAGAGCTTGGTGGTATTGTTGACGAAGAGTCTGAGTATGGTATGGCAGACTCTCCGGGGGCAAGGTTTTGAGGATGGCGGCTCTGCTGATATTTGAATAGACAGGTGAGGCGCAAGCAGGGACGGGCTCGGGTGGTGGATGGCTCGATGGCTCGACGGCTTGATGGGGCCGTTCCGAGCCCAAGGTCACCCTGGGCGGCCCCGATCAGGCTGGAAACGGCAGAGTGGTCCAAGCTCGGGGACCAGTACACCTGAGCGTTGAAAGCGCTGGATGAGGGTATCGAGAGGGCTGGCAGGGGGGGTGATTGTACAAAAAATGGATACGGATGTGGTGGTGCGATTGGGATGGTGGGCAGACAATGTCGTATGGTATGGGACGGTCAGGCTGTGCTGATAACAGTCACAACTGGCTGTCCAGGTAGCCTGCTATCATGACACCGCGAGGACTGCCGCTGCACCAGGTTAGGGCGAAACCCTCCGTGCAGGCCCGGTGGCAGGAAACGTGCATGGGCAATCAGGGTCGAGACTCGACAAACGGACGAGGGATGTGGATCTCGCGGCGCGAAGTCGCGCGTCCAGGCCCGCGGGCGCGGGCTCCCCTGGGCCTGCCTGCGTCCCTTCCCGCACGCTCCCGACATTGAAACGGGTCGCCTTCAGCCCTACGAGTGGGCCTCGCTCGGGTATTCTCGACAGAGAGGTTCGGGCAGAAGGCTGACATGGCACCACCAAATCTGCTTTTCCCTGCTCGTCAGGCTGGTAGTCTTGGAACCATTTGTCTGAGAATCTATCTCTGTCTCTCTGTTTCTCCTCCAACGATGCTGACGTTGATGCAGAATGTAGCATCTTACTTTACGCCAGGGACCAGCCTCGCACACACGGAGAGACCCGGACGACACAATGGTAGTATTTATTCGGTATTCTACCCAGGTACGCTGCACAAGTAGTAGCACGACCCGACTCGGCTCTGCCGTCGCACTCCACCTCGCTCCACCTGTCCACCAACCAAGCTTCGCTGGCAGGTTGGGTGGATGACGGGCTGTCTCTGCATGTATGGTTACGCAGACGACAGCAACCACCGTCCAAGCGTTCCAGCCTGCATTGATCGCCGCAGCGCAGAGCTTTTTATTAACATGTGCAAAACGCGAGGGGCCACGACTCGCTCCGTATCGCGTCTCGTCGTCTCGTCGTCTCGTCGTCTCGCTGCTTTCTTTAACGTCGACAGATGCCGAGTCAGCCCACATTCGGGAAGGACCGGGCCCGAGAAACAATGGCCGTGCTTGCAGCCATCACGACTGGAATGCAACTGTGCATGACGACGTCAAGAAGTCATCACCGCTTATCAGGGACAACCTGCCAACTGTCAGAGTTGCCTGCTCTTTGCTCCCAGTCAGAACGCATTGGCGTGCCCGCCTTTGGTGATCATTTCTCCTTGATTGAGCAACACCCTCCTGCCGCGTTCATGTCCGACCAGCTGGGCTCTTTACTCAGCTGTGGCTGCAAATGCCACTGACATCTCGCATCGTGGCTATCGTACATTACCGCGTGTGCAATTGGCCACACATCTGCACTCAGTGCTGCCAGCAGCACCCCATTCCCCATCACACCAGCCATCACAGAAGCAAACGGACTACGGGCCTGACTCAGTACATGTTGCTCCGTCGTCATCCCAAGTCGATTCCCTTCCAGACCTCCTACTTGGCCCCACGCACGCAACATCTTCTGTATGGGCCCTACTGTTCACAACCGGTCCAGATGCATTGGTGTTTCCGACTTTGGACGAGCCAGACCTCAAGCCTCTCGTCAAAAGTGCCTTTCTCTTGCTTGTGCCTGACCATCACCATTTGCTTATGCACGCCGTAAAGGCGTATCCCAGCCGGCAATGGGTGAGAATGCGTCGTATTTTTTAACTAATGTCGAGCCCAGGAAACATTTACGCCCCGTCCCACTCGTCTCTTCCGGTCCGCCACCTGGGCCAAGCGAGGGAAGCCCGGCATCCTTCGTCAATTCAAGATGGCTTGATCTACGTGCTTGCCATCCTGTTGCCTCGACTTAGGTCTCAAGTGTATTGGTGCAAATGCGACCATTTGAATTTGAACCTTCATCTTGACCAGTGACATAATACACAAGCAACCGGCTGAGGGTTAACAGTAACCACATTTTGAGCTCTTTATTCGCTAACCAGATCTACATTGCATCTGTACAACAACATCTGCTTTCCATTCAAAGCACTTCTGTTGCGATTCGATAAGACTTCTATCCATTGCATATCATGAGACAGCAACCAAGGGCTGGTTAGGTAATTTTTTTTTTTTGACTACAAGTCGTTCATGCCATATTGGCGCTCTACAACATGCCCAGGTGCATCTCACGACCGCTTCAAGAACTCTTCGACAGCGCTGTTGAATCCATCCGGGTTTTCATAGAACATGTAATGACTGCCACCTTCGTCTTTGCCGAAGGTCACCAGCTTAGCATCCGGGATCTGCTCGCTGACCCACCTCACTCCCTCGGCGGGGAACACGCTCGCCTGGGCCGCGACGACCAGCGTGGGTATGTCCAGGCGCGGCAGGACGTCCCGCCAGTCCTTGGACGCGTGGTCCCGCAGCAGCGCCGACGCCGCCTCGTCGCTCATGAGGCCGCTCCTCTCCAGGGCGAACTCGACGTCCTTTGGGTCCGCGCCCGCCGTGAACATGCCCTTGACCAGCCCCGCCGTCGCCGGCGCGATATCCTTGCCAAGCTCAAAGGCCGTGCTGGGCGAGAAGATCGCCGCCAGCTGCTTGGACTGCTCCGGGGTCCAGGCCGGGTCGGCTATCATGCAAGGCGACTGGTCCACGAGCACAACGCCGGCGAGCAGCTGCCGGGCCTGGGCCGGGAAGACGTCGAAGAAGGCCCAGGTGATGGAGCAGCCCATAGAGTGCGCTACTATGTGAACCCGGCGCAGCGCGAGCTGTGTCAGGAGGTCCAGCAGGTCCGCTGCGTAGCGGTAGATGCGGTGGCCTGAGGCTGGCTTGTCTGAGTCTCCATGTCCACGGTGGTCATATGTCGTGACCCTGTACGAGGTCTCGAAGTGGGACACCTGCTTGTGCCATTGGGCAGCCGTTTGTCGCCAGCCCGGGATGAATAATATGTTGTCAGCTGATTCTGGTCCAGTCTGCGCGTAGGCGAGACGAATACCGTCACTGGTGCTGATGTGTCCGGTAGTTGGTGTGCTCATGGTTAATTTGCCAGCCGACGCCAAGGTTTTGAACAGAAATCGAGTGATGTGTGGCCGGTCATTAGACGGCATTGATCCTGAGGTCTCCGGTCACCGAAAACGCCACGGACGGATGTGGCTTATATACGGCCCTGTAGCAACGCTGTGCCTCCTTACTAAGCGCCAACGCGCTTGACGCTGGTTGAGAGGTAGGCTTGGCGCTTGCGACCCAGCGGCCGGATGTTGACGAATAAGACATCATTTTGGGTGCCCAGCGATGTTTACAGGCCTTCCATACCTCCCTGCGAGGGCGTTGACGATGGGGACAAAAAGGCGGCGGCCCAGCTCAGGAGCTTCTGTTAGGCACGAGTGGATGTCACTAGGCTAAACTGCCAGCACATACACTGATCTAGATCCATGCTAGGCTCTGAGTGGATCCACAGTCACGATCTCAGGGAGGATATATCTCCACATCCTTCCTGGAAGCGAACAACATTACTGGACCTCCTATGGCTAGCCAAAGGCCCAAGGGTTGCCAGTGAGGAAGCCGCTTGAAAGATGATATATCACCACTAGTTCGCAAACACCAGTGTCGTATGTAAATCGGCTGCGGGGTTAGCTTGGTACGAATTTCACGCTCGTCAGGTAGCAAGAGTTGGGGCCAGCTTGATTGTCAGGAGGTGCGCATTGCGGAGCCTTGTCTGGAGCTGTGACCAACTCTTTTCAGTTGGCTCAAACGGTAATGTAAATTTGGCCAAGACCTGGAGACATGTTTTGTAAGTTCCTGGTGTAAATCATTTCGAACCGTCCACGTTCTTGGTGGCAGGGGTACTGGCACCATGAATCCTGACTTCAATATGCTCGTCTGGCATCAAGGCCACGCTTCACTGGTACCTAGCGGTGCCCACGAGTTTTTACCATCCCAATTCGTATCCAGAATCACACTTGGTCAATACGCCAGAACGCAAGGAATGCTTGCTGTTTTCTCCCACACACATCTTACAACGTAGCCCAACACCACACATGTTGTTATCGTCAGCAGCTTTCAACATTGCACCTTACTCCTCAACACCACAAGCCTGGAGAAGCAGTTCTTCAAAGCCGAGATGTTCGCTGCTCCCATTTTTCTAGGCCTCGCGGTCTACTTACTTCTCACTGCTGCCTTTCCTCTCGATCACTTTCCTCGCGACTTCCCCCATGGATTGAATGGCTCGTCCATTGCGGGCAACATCTTGAATTCCCGCACCACTATTGTCGACCTCACCGCAGATGACTACCTCACGCTGCTGTCCGCCCCCTTTGATGTCGACAACCCAAACCCCGTCTCCAAAGGCTTCCAATACGATGATGCTTCCAGTGGTTAGTGCTCCTCAGGAAAAGGCTTCCCTTGAACTTGGGGACAGTTTCGCGAGACTTCAGGAGATTAAAACAAAGTGAAACTGCTTCACCCTCATCTCAATTGATCGCAGAGGTAAAGGTTTTCATCTGACAATCATTCAGGCCAGGGAACGACGATCTTTGTCATCGATTCAGGTTTTAACCTCGAGAGAATTCCAGAAGAGCAGTGCTTAGATCAGCGAAAGATCCAAACCTATCTCGTCCCACGTGTTCTTCGTGCCGCGCCTCTGACGGACGCCGAACAGCAGGTCGGCTTATATTATCCACCCGACAACAGTCAGTGGATCCCTTCCTACCAAGAATACCTACTTCCCTCAAATCATGTTGGGACTCCTGACACTAATCCCACGTACCTGATCTCACTGATACTTGTGACTCCAGCGGACGACATTTATGCGCCGGTGCCCAAGGACGGCAGGATCACTGGCCACGGCACTGCGGTGGCGATCCTGGCAGCCGGGTGCAAGACCGGCGTTGCACGCAAGGCCAATTTGTTCCTCATCAAGATGATTGACGCAAAGATGAAGGCAGGGCTCGTTCAGGGAGAGGTTAGTTCGCCAGCCGCGCAGCAAGCTGCGATGCAGATCGTTGGCGATGCAATCGAAGGCTCTGTGCCCGACGTTTCTGTCCCCCGAGGCAAAGCCGTACTTGTGATGTGCACCGGAAACTGGAGAGACGACGACATGCAGAGACAGCACGGTGCCAATTGGGATACAACCAAGGCAAATATTAAGGCCGCACTGGACCGGTTAGACCGACTCGGAGTCACTGTCGTTATGTCGGCGAGTAACTATGGTGCATCTCCAGATGGACCGCAAGATCCCAGCTTCACCCCTCGTTACCTCGACCAATCTTTCCCGCAACTGTTGGCGACGCCAGATAGTCCAATTACTGTGGTCGGTGCCACAAACAACAAAGGGCAATTATCACCTTTCAGTACCCCGGGCCGAGGAAACACCGCTATTTCTGTTTACGCCCAGGGCGAGGCCGTCCTTACCTATGACCTTCTAGTGTCCGGGCAAGAGTTGAAATCAGGTACCAGTTATTCGACGCCGATTGTGGTATGTTCTCTAGGTCTCGATTACCGGCAGTCCGTGGTGCTAACGTTCTCAGGCTGGACTGGCTGCCTCCGTCCTCAGCGGGCCTTCCAACCCATGCCCATACAACCCCACGCCTTTTGTTGGAGAAGACTCGGTGGGAATGTGCGTGAAGAATTTTCTGATGAGGACCGCATTCCAGCGAGTTGATCCCGACAACCTGCTCTCGAAGGATCCATCAGAGTACAAGTACCCGATTCCGTCGAGCATTCCCGTTGTGTCCAACGGTGCCGTTGCCGATGTGTTCCCAGACGGGGGAGGCGGTGAGAGTCCGCCCAACGGTCCTTCTCCATGTTGGTCGGAGGATACACGAGAGCAATGCAAGATGATGAACATTACTGGCACATGGTTCGAGAATTAGCAAGGCAGAACTATCACTGGACAGACACTAGTGCCAGGGGCAGGATAGTCAGACCCCGCGCTGATGACTTAGGCAAGTTCAGCTAGAAGGATCGTCAAGTCATTCATCCATTTTTGTGCAGCAGTGGAAGTGTGAGGTCACCTCCGCCCACGTAGTTGGTCGTACAAAGAAAGCAGTGGCGATCCCAGTCGAGTCGTGTGAAATTACCAAACATGATTTGTTTCGGGTTGGAGCAACCACTGCCGGTGCCAAGTCCCAAGTACCCGCGGCTAAACTTTCCAGACATTCTGCTTTAACCTGTCCACACCGACCCGTCCCCCACCACCATCCTCGAGTTCCTGCTGATACAAACCGACATACCCAGACAAATCAACTGTAAAACGACTTCTGCGTAATGGCTTGTGGATCCGGATGCTGTGCGCCTCCAGAGGCCACGGCCACACCAACCCCGCCGCAGCAACGGCCCGGAAATGTGGAGACCAGCACCACCGGCGGAGAGCCAGTCGCCAAGGCGGACAAGTGTTGTGACGAGGAAAATAGTAGCGTCTCCGAGGACTCTTGCGATCAAGGATGCTGTGGCGGCGAGAGGCCCGACTCACCAGAGCCGACCCCAGCAACGGCTGCAGCTACCTGTGCGGAGGACGCGCAGCCCAACGCCGCCACCGAGGCCGAAGCCATTGACAACTGCGCCGGTGGATGCTGCACCGGGGGTGGATCCTCAAAGGTTACTGAGCACAAGCCTGGTTCCACGTGTGGCGATGCTTGCTGCGATGGCGAAGAGGCCGTCAAGGTGGCCATCACTGGCTCCGGCTTTGGCGCTTCGTGTAAAGACGCTTGCTGCGACGACGCGAAGCCTGGGCTGGATGACCCAAAGGACCCAAGCTGCTGCAAGGGCAAAGCCAGCCCGTGCTGCGACGTGTCATGCCTAGACCGCCTTGCTGCTCGCGAGTGTGCAGGGCAGGACGCAAGCTCACCATCGAAGGGTGCCTGTGACAAAGGACGGGACGGCAAGCCATGTGGCCAGCACAGCCAATCGACTCGCCAGAAATATGCGGCCAAGCTAGAGGCCCTCGGATGCCTCTGCCGGGCTCTCCTGGCCATGGGACAGGACTCGTGCTGCCCGCCGCCGAATAGGTCCTCCCTTGTGCGGAAGCGTTGCTCCAAGCAGTCATCGTCGACCACCCGCGGGTCTGTCGACTCCTGCTGCGCTACCGGTGCTGCAACCAAGAGTTCCCTGACCATGCGGGCCAGGGCCAAGGGAAAGGAATGCGCTCAAGTTCCGAGCAAGGAGCCTCAGAAGGATGACTGTATGGACAAGGGCTGCTGTGATCCAGCCGCCACTGCCACTCGTGTGTCGGTCGACACCAGAGGTACCAAGGGGCTTAGGGACCGAAGAGATCAGTCTGTTGATCTCGAGACTGGAATTTCGGGCAAAGACCATGTGATCCTGAGTATCTCCGGCATGACCTGTACCGGGTGCGAGACAAAGCTACAGCGCACTCTCGCAAATCTAACCTCGGTCAAGAACCTGAAGACGAGCCTTGTTCTCTCGCGAGCCGAATTCGATTTGGATCTGGGCTCGGGGTCCGTAGAAGAGGTCATGAAACATCTCGAGAGGACTACCGAATTCAAGTGCGAGAAGGTCACCAACCAGGGATCCAACATCGACATCATCACCCCTGGCGACGCGATCGCCTTTGTTAATGACACCTGGCCATTGGGTGTCATTGATGCAAATGTGGTCAGCAAGAATGTCATGAACGTTGCCTTCGACTCCAAGGTCGTAGGAGCTCGAGACCTGCTGGAGAAAGGATGGGATACTCCCATGACACTTGCCCCTCCGAGAGGCGATCAGAGTCTTGCCGCTGGTAGCAAGCATGTACGGAACGTCGGGTGGAGCACGATCCTCTCCGCCCTCCTCACCATCCCCGTGCTGGTGCTCGCGTGGGCTCCCCTGCCGGAGCGAGAAATTGCTTACGGGTCTGCGTCCCTCGCGCTCGCAACATTGGTCCAGGTCCTGATCGCTGGGCCATTCTATCCCAAAGCCCTCAAGGCTCTCGTGTTCTCCAGGGTCATCGAAATGGATCTGCTCATCGTTCTCAGCACGACCGCTGCCTACGTTTTCTCGGTCGTGTCATTTGGCTACCTCGTCTCTGGCCAGCCCCTATCAACCGGCGAATTCTTCGAGACAAGTACACTGCTGGTCACTCTTATCATGGTTGGGAGGTACGTGGCGGCACTCGCCCGTCAGAAAGCTGTCGAGTCCATCTCCATCCGGTCCTTACAGGCGCCAACTGCTATTCTGGTTGGGCACGAGGAACGCGAAGTGGACGTGAGGCTTCTCCAATACGGAGACACTTTCAAAGTCCTACCCGACTCCAAAATCCCCACGGACGGCACGGTCGTCTCCGGATCCTCCGAGGTTGATGAATCCATGGTCACCGGCGAGTCGAGGCCCGTCGAGAAGTACATCAAGTCCGCTGTAATCGCTGGGTCGATCAACGGGGCCGGCACCTTGATTGTACGCCTCAATCGGCTTCCGGGCGACAATACGATTAGTGCCATCGCCAACATGGTTGACGAAGCCAAGCTTTCGAAGCCTAAGATGCAAGAGATTGCCGACCGCGTTGCGTCTTACTTTGTCCCTGTCATTGTCACGCTCACCGTTATAGTCTTCTGCGTCTGGATTGCTGTCGGTATTGCTGTTCAAGGTAGACCCAGATCCGATGCTGCCATCCAGGCCATTACATACGCAATAACTGTGCTCATCGTCTCTTGCCCATGTGCTATCGGTCTGGCGGTACCCATGGTCATTGTCATTGGAAGCGGCGTTTCTGCGGAGAAAGGTGTGATTATCAAGTCTGCCGATCCGTTAGAGCTGGCTTATAAGGCGTCTCATGTGGTTTTGGATAAGACCGGAACTCTCACGGAAGGGAGACTCACGGTCGCCCGTGAAATGTGGCTGGCATCCCAAGGAAGCCTCGGTGATTCGAAGTCACTGTTGCTATCCCTCGTCGTCAGCAACAAGCACCCGGTATCAGCGGCTGTGGCTACAAAGCTCCAATCTGCAGGAATCACTCCGACTGCAGAGACACTCGACGCCAGTGTGTTGACCGGCAAGGGAGTCGAAGCAACAGCATCTTCGGGCTCGATACTTCGTGCTGGCAATTCCCGTTGGCTTGATCTCAGCCAGGACTCCCGGGTCCAGTCCGTTCTTTCTGAGGGTCACACAACATTCTGCTTCACGGTAGACGGCAAGCTAACGGCGATATTCGGTCTGCAGGACTCACTGCGCCCGGACTCACTATGCACTGTCGAGCAGCTGCACAAACGAGGGGTCGCGGTCCACGTCATCTCCGGTGACGATGATGCTGCCGTGCGTACAGTCACGGCTCGACTCGGCATACCAGACGACCGCGTTCGCTCTCGGTGCACTCCGGCCGACAAGCAGGCGTATATCCAGGAGCTCATTGCAGTCCCTCCGGGTAAATCACGTCCTACCATCGTATTTTGCGGCGACGGGACCAACGATGCCGTAGCTTTGGCTCAAGCAACTATCGGTGTGCACATGAACGACTCCAGTGGCACCGACGTGGCCAAGTCCGCGGCAGACGTCGTTCTCATGCGGCCCAGCCTGGCTGGCATCCTTACCCTCATCAACATCAGCAAAAAGTCCATGGGCAGGATTGCGTTCAATTTTGGCTGGAGCTTCGTCTACAACATCTTTGCGATCCTGCTCGGTGGCGGGGCTTTCTCTAGCCTCCATAACGCCAGGATCCCGCCAGAGTTTGCTGGGCTCGGCGAGCTGGTCAGCGTGCTGCCTGTCATCCTAGCCGCCATGCTGCTGAGGTGGGAGAAGATTTGAGAGGGTCGCCGCCTGGCATGTAGGTGCTTCAACATGTGGAGGCTAAATGACGCATTCAACATGCGCCGGTGATTATTGCTGCTGCCAGAACCAGATGGCGGAAGGGAGCACGGTCCGTGTTAGGTCTGACTTTAGATTAGGACCAGTTTGCCCAGTTCGCGTGGATCCTCGCGACCCTTGCGAGCCCTACTGTCGTTTATGTATCGCTCAAGTTGTTACAATATTGGCGCTTGTCGCACCGAATAATATACCAAGAAATACAATCTCGTTCCTTGGGGAAAATTCCAAGCTGCACGCCGCATCCTTGACAGCTTGCAGCTGATCACGTCCGTGTCAATATCGCACCCATAAAGCCTTGCTTGCTTGATCTCATCTTGATCTGGATGCTCTCTTGTTTGAGTTACGTGAATTCCCAACAGTGATATTACAGGACTATGACTTGCGTCTTGAGTTACTGAAAAGAAGTTTGGCGCACCAACATAATCGCGAGCAGATTCAGTAAGTCGCCTTCCTGAGCCTAACATAACAATTCTTTGGCCCATGAACAACCCCATCTACAGCTTCGTACCCAGAGAGCTCAGTCGGGCATTTTTCAAATTCGAACCTCCACAGAAACACCGTCACCAGTAGCCTCAGCTCGAGGTATGCCAGCCGTCTTCCGTAGCAACCACGCAGACCAAGGCCGAATGGAAGCGTCGGCCCGGCCTGGCTGTCAAATACCTCCTTGCCGTTCTCCTGGACGAGCCACCGCTCAGGCTTAAAAGCACCAGTGTCCTCGGGTGCCCAGCTGCCGACCTTGCCGTCCCGGGCCTGTGGGCTCCTCAGCGACTCGTCGACGTCGAAGGCCGGCTCCAGAAACGAGGGTCCGTTACCGAGTAAGAAGACATGGGTTCCCTTGGGGACGAAGTGGCCAAGGAGGGTGGTGTCCTGTACGGCGTCGCGGTCGACGATCGGGACCGTGTTGCCGCAGCGCAGGATCTCCTCGATGGTGGCCTCGAGGTACGGGAGCGATGCTTTCGTGATCTCGGTGACGGATGGCAGGCGGCCCTCAGCCTTGGCCTCGGGAAAAGCGGCTTGCAGCTCGTCGCGGACACGCTGTTGGACACTTGGGTGGTCTGCGAGCAGCTTGACTCCCCAGCAGACGGTGGTACTTGTTGTGTCGTGGCCAGCCACGATGAAGCCAAAAATCTCGACCACCATGTCTGCGGGTTGGTATGACGTTGTCAGCAAAAGTCTGCGCCAAAGATCCTGCCTGGCTTGTTGGAACAGTCCGAGCCTGTCTCAAAGAGGATCACACATACCGGATGAGTGAGCTTCCGGTTGGCGCCCTTCCTTCTCGGCTGAAAGAACCTCACGTTTAATCATGTGATCAACTGCAGACCGGACCCACGTATTGTCGTCAGTGTGGTCGCTCTGTTTAAGAGCCTGGACTGCCTTTTCAATTTCCTCGTGCATGGCATCATCCTTATCCTTCATGGCTTTCTTATATGACGGTTCTTTCTCGATAAACCACCATTTCAGGCTCATAAAGGCGGCTCCCCTGACGCGCTCTATGGTCGTTGTCAAGTGCAGGATACTTGAGATCACCTGTCCCAACTTTGCCGCTGGGAACTCGACAGGATCGTCCTGCCCGGCCCCGGCAGGAATCCTGTCGCTGTCAAGGCTCTCAATCAGCTCGATCTGGCTTGCAGTCGCATTCTCCTTGTACCCGTCCCCAAATGCGAAGGCAAGCACAGCGTCCAGGGCGGCATGAAAAATGTCATTTGAGGCTAAGAAGGGCCGCCCGTCGGCCAGGTCAGCCTTCAGCTCCCAGAGCTTCAGGATGTTGAGGCTGCTGGCGTAGATGGCGGGCGCGGCCACATCGTGCAAGAAGGAGGGCGACATGAGGTCTTGCAGAAGCCTCCTGCGGGCCTTCCACTCAGGTCCGGTCCTCTTTGCGATATGGTGGTCTTTTCCGGCCCCTTGGAACACCTCGCCGACAAAAGTGGACCGGTCAAACTCTTTGCCTCGGTGCAGGAGGACATCTTGAGCCTCCTTGAAATCGCAGACCAGGAGGGACGGCTTGCCGAACGGTTTCAAAAACACCTGGGCGATTGGCGAGTTGTGCTTTGCGCTCTGATTGCGGATGTAACCCGAAAAGTCCCCGGTCTTGCCGACTTCCTTGATCAGCCCGGGAATATCGCCAAAGAGGTTCTTTGCGGAAGCTTTATTGTAAGGGATCCCAGGGAGTGGCTTGGGGAGCAGCAACTGATAAAGGACGTACAGAAACGCTGCCAGCACGCCAACAATGATCGTGGTGGCCGCCATGTTGGAAAGCGGCGCTGTCGTGATGTTGTCTCACTGATCTGAGTGTAGGGGACAGGAATGGCTGAACAGGACGCGTTCAGCCCGGAGAATATAAGGGTTTGTGGTGTTGGGCTCGTGCTTTTGCGCGGCTCATGCCAAGGGACAAGCATTGCTAGGTGCGAGCTTAGCTAGGAATGGCCAACTCACATTGCGTGGTTCTTGAATGGTTGAGGATTTGACACTATGTAGGGATCAAGGTTTCACCTGTCAGCCACTGGCCAACGGAAGGGTCCAAATATCCCGTCGGTGGAGGTTGTGGGTCTCATTGATATCAACGAGGGAGACGGAGCGGCGCTGATAGCCGGCCAACCCCACGCCCTGAATTACTACTCTATTCTCAACCTACCGCAACTCGAAATCGATTGATATATAAAATGACGTGCTTCAAGACTACAATCGACTCTCAATTAACATTAACCATGTAAATGCGTGCTGACACTTTTCAGATATATGTGTTAGTAGTTGGTGTCTGTTGACGTGTGTTTTGGTAGGAGATTCGGAAAGGTGGCCGGCTTCTTCCACTTAACGGTATTAGATGGCCGGGCTGCAAGGCCCGGATGGATTTCAGTCATGCGCGTTGGTGCAGGGTAGGTACACCATCCAAACTCTGAGTGACCCACACCATCAAGCAGCACTGACTCAACCAACAGCGAGCCAGGGCACTCGGCCCAACTTCATGCTCCGTCCCCGGCTTCTCCAGATATTTCAGTTGCTCCCTGACGGATCTTGACAGACGCTCCGGAACGGGGGACGGGCCGCACTTATACAAGGGAGGACAAGTGGCCAAAATCTCCGGCTCGCAAACAGTAGGGTCCTATGCAAAACCCGTACACGATTTGTCCATGCTTTCCACGGATGACTTTCGCCTCAAGGCTCAGCAAGCGTCAAGCTTCCAAAGGGTTGCTTGTTTCGCAATTGACGATTCACGTGAAGTCACTCACCATAAGCTCCTCAGCATTGATTTCGATTCCTGAACCGGTTGACGGATACCCCCCCCCCCCGATGATGCTTGCATATGCTAGAGGACCCAGAAGTAACAGGCATGGAAATGATTGTTGAGTTGACGCTTTGGTGTGCCGCCCTATGCTGCTGTACGAGATGCACACTAGCACCCATAACACTTCAGCAGGAGATCGCGTATTTTCAGTGTTGCTGCTAGAAGATCCCGAACCATGAATGTTGGATGACATTGTAAATCTGTAAATGACCCTCCTTGAGTTGTATATTGAGCCCATCCTGCCCAAAATTGGCGCCTTCCTCTTGCTCCATGCATCCCAGTGAGTTGTTCAAAAGCTTGTTCGGTCCTCATTTCTTCAAACGCCTGAATGGATGCGCCTCAGTGTTGAAAACAAAGTCGTCGAGGCTCACCAACTCCGGATCGCTGAATATGAGGTAAAAATATTTGAGGGTCTCCCCGAGCCAAAAACTCTCCATGGAGTCTGTAGCTGACGGTTTCTCTGGAGTCATGACATCCGCCACCGCTGAGTTCCCAAATTTTGTCGATGTGATCTTATCAATAGCCGAGAACATCTGCCATGCCGAGTCCAGCAAATCCGCGCGACCAGTCGTGCGATACAGAATGAACACACTCTCAATCGCCTCGGGCCGCAGGATATAACGGCCATCCGGGACGCTTGTGAAACCTTCTGGGAGTCTGCTCTCGGCGATGATGGTGTTTACCCGCTCGAGATCAGAGTCGAAGTCGCCTGTCGGCTGCTCGCCAGCCGCAGAAATTACATTCTTCTTCCATTCGGCGGGGTTCCACCGGCAATCGTCCTTGGACCTGCACGATGCCAGGTACAGTGTCTCGGGCATAACGCCATGTGGTGATGCCTTGTAGGTCCAGATGCATCCTTCGGTTAGCTTGGTCGCAGTATCAAGATGGTCCTGTCTCCCGTAGAGCTTGCCTCCCAGGGCGTACAGACCACCGACGAAGCATACAAGATGCTGTCCCTCCCGCCGGGGAGTAATATAATTGGTTCCTTGTTCCTGATGAGTCTCGATACTACCAGCAACAAGAATGTCTTCATTTGTGGGTGTCATTGGGCGGAAGAGAAGCCACTGGCTCGCAGCGTCCATGGCTTTCTCGTACATATCCTGGTACTCTGGCAGCTTGCCTCCAAGCAGGGCCGACATCTTTGGCAGATACTCGTACACTGAGTCAGCCATAGCTCCCAAGGTGAAGTATGAGCCTTTGTTGAACACCCCCTCTTTCGCATTCACGGCCAGTGGCCACATGCCGGCCAGCGAGGTTGACATCTGCTGCTCGCGGAAAATGTCCGTGATACGCTGCACAGCGTCGAACCATTTTGGGTCTCCAGTCAAGATCGAAAGTCTCGTGAACTCCATTGTCAAGCTGCCGATCTCAGCCACGAGCACACTGTCGGGCGCCTCTTGTCGCTCGCCCTTTGCAGCGGAGTCGATGTGCCATCGAGTGATTGGCATCCTATTGGGGGTGTCAAACGCTTTGATGAGCATCTCACCAACCTCGTTGGCTTTTCTGAGCAACCGTGGGTCGCCACTCTGGTCATAGGCTGCTAGAAAGCCGCCCAAATACCGAATGGTGGTCTCAAAGACGTTGATCTGCTCGTGCTGGCTCTTGGTGAAGTCGATTGTGACAGCAGCCTGGACCGCCTCCTCGAACTCAGCTCTCATACCCATGATCCATAGGGTATCGAGAGAGTCGACCAGGGTTGCGCCCCAAGCGCCAAAGGTGTTGCGCGACTGGCCGCTGATGGGAGTAAGCTCGTCAGAAAGCCATGCCTTCTCCCTGTAGGAGCGCCAGCACTTCTTGAAGACCTGCTTGACTGCATCTCGATGGAATTTCCGCCTGTCCCGCTGTTCTATGGTCTCGGATGGGAACTTGGTCGCTTGGACTTTGGGGAACGACCTGGCTTTGCCAGTGGGAAGCGAGCGAATCGATGAGGGAGGATAGTGAGTGGGAACTTGCTTCCAAAAGTAGTCATCGGAGACCTTCCACTGTGAGCTGTCCAAGCCTGACAAAGCCCCGGGTCTCAGCCACGCACGTGGGGTGTCGTCGTGGAAGAGGTAGAAAGTTGTGACCAAGGAGACGACAGCAGCAGCAATGAGCCATCTGGGGCTCCTCCTGGTGGGAAACATGGTGGAAACGACAGTGTTGGAGTATTGTGACGGACTATTCCGCACACGCTCGGCACATTGGTGATACAGAGCCAGAAGGACTGGTGCGGTCGCTGAAGTGCGAGGTGCGAGGTGCGAGGTGCGAGGTCGTGGTCCAGCCGCGGCCGGGTAGAAAGTCAGACCTGCCAGAGGGCCAGGGGTTGGAAGGGCGGCGCGCCGTGCGTGGTAATCAATCAACAGCTACCGTGTGAGATTGCCCTCTCGTGGTGTCTGTGGAGCAGTGTTTTGAACAGAGAAGGGGCAATCTCGGTCAGGGGTGGCCAGCTGCAGATCCGGGGCGTTTGTTTCGACGGAATGACTCGACGCGCGCTTCACCAGCCAATCCACGCCCGGGGCCCGCAGGACGGACAAGGCGCATCGCAGGCGGGTCATTTATCAAATGTTTGTGATTGGTCTGGGTTCCAACAACTGTACCGTCTTGGCGTATTTACCAACACGACGGGACACTTGGTGCTGTACCGACTAGGCACAAGCTAAGCGCCTGCTTAGGGAGTCTAGTCTGCCTGTGGGGCGATGCAACCCACACAGCACTTGATTCGTTTTTATCCGTTTTAAGCACAACGCATATGGTGGTGTGTTGATACAATCATGCTGGCGATTCACCAGAATTAGTTGCCCTATAACAAAGATGGTTGCCCTCGGGCCCACGTGCCAATGCCTAAATTGCGAGACGCATCCGGAAAGGGTTTTGTGCGAGTCCGGTCCACTCAAAGGACTGGTCATCTAGAATAATGAAGCATTGCATGCCCACCAGCCAAATATCTTGACAGATTCCACCACCGAATGTCGGTCCTCTCAATCCGGACCGGCGGCCAGACGATATGACGTTGGAGCACATGATGGGTAGAGACGACGCAGCTGACTATTCCGCGGAGTTGAAAGATCTGCTCGAAGAGTTTGAGTGGACAGATATGGACGACGGGATGGACATAAACGATTTTCAAGACCCTACGGCTGCCACAGTCGCAGACGCGAACTGGATCCTGAATACAATCCTGCCCGCGGCCCAAGCGCGAGTCGCCCAGTACTGCAACCCCGGTGGGCGGAAGCCGAGAGGTCAAGTACTGGACAGCAATGGACGTCTCGTGGACCAAGCCGCAGACGACCATGCCTTTTGTGTACAACAGCAAGTATGCGGACGAGTCTGGCGATGACAATAACGCACCAGCCCCCCCCCCCCCTCATCAACCAGAATGAGAGGGAGCAGTCTGAGAGACTCAGGATGAGCATGCTGAGGCCACAGCACCGGTGGGACGAGATCAGACCCTATGGACTCCATTCTCTGGAACACGAGATTACAAATCCTAGAGAGATCCATAATCAGCCGCCAGGCTATTGCCACCACTTGAGCGGCTCAGGTATAAAGTATCTATCCAAATCTGCTTTGTATACATATTGAACATAAGAAAGCCAGGAGGCACTTTGAAATTAGAGGGGAATAAAACGTAATATACGACTTCACTGCCATGATCACTTGTCTGCAAACTTGCAAGGAAGTTAATCGACCTCGGTGTACAGCTGACTCTGTTGAAGATGTAATAACTATGTAGTGAAATTCTTGTATGATCTATCATTTCTCCTTTTACTGTTTCGAATAATCCTTGTCTGCATCACGTGGAGCGAGTATAAGTGACCTGCCATGAAATAAGAGGGGAGAAAGATAATACAACCGTGAAGGGCCCTGCAGTCTCGATGTGATTGACCGCTGATGACTTCATGTTATTTTGGTAGTTTCGTTTTCTGATACTTAATTACGTTCACGTACCATTTTACCTCAAATGCTAGGATGTAGCCCACAAGTTCAAGTCGGGGGCCCCAGGGGATGACAACTCCAACTTCAACTCTGCATTGCAAAGACAACAGTCAAAGGTTTGGTAGGGTACCTCGGTTAGCATCTATTGCGAGAAGAGACAGCACAGTAGAGTAGAATAGCACAAAGTAGTATTTGGGAACTCAAAGTTTTTATTTTTTATTTTTCGGTGATCCCTTCGAGGTCATACTGCTCTAAACCGCTCCTCAGGTTGTTCGCTCTTATTTGCGACACAACTGCTGAGCGAACATTTCCTCTTTTTACTTGGAAGAATTTTATAGCTGCAGTAACATCGAAAGACATCCGACAGTCTGTTGTTACGGTTAGTAAAAGTTTCCCACCTTTCCTCATCAATATCTCTAATCAGACTAATCAAACTCTGGTCTTCCCGAAGTCCCTGTACTACCGGCTTTTTTATAGGACTGCCCAAAAACATGGGAGTTTCCAGAAGAAGTCCCAAGCCAGAGTCCATCTTTGTCGACTAAACAGTAAGCGAATGCCTCGTGCTGCCCCAGCAGTATGATATTCGACCACAAGGATTCCCGTGCGGTGTTGAGACCATTCATAAACGTGCGCCCAGATTCTCTGTCTGAATCCGTCTCGGGCGTTAGAGAAGCAGTCTCTAAAACAAGCTGCCATAAACTGTTTTGGATAGTATGAGACTTCGTCTTCATCGGAAGTCAACAGGCGGTCAATGAGATCACCTACTTCGGTGGGATCAGCGCCATGCTGAAGAAGTGATTAGACTGCCCCAAAGTCGATTCGAAATAGGGCGTACCTAAGAGGTGTAAAACCCTCGGTATCTTGAGCGTTGGGATCCGCGCCATTCTCAAGCAACCAACGAACAAGGCGTGGCTTGTGGAATGCTTGCCGGATATACCAAGCTTGGTCTTCACCCATACGCCAAGACTTGTGCTCGTCTACAGGAGCAATTCCCGATAGGATTTGCAGCAATGGGGTACGCGAGTTCCAGTCCCTCTGGTGAACCCAATTGTTGCCGAAACATTTGACAAGCGAGTCTGCAATGTGAGGAGATTCCAAGAACTCGAAATGCGCCAAAAGCCTGTGGCCAATCAGTAGAACCATTGTGGACTCAAGTGTGAGTCCGTTCTCAACGACTAGGACGCCCGCCAAGGCGCTCCATCTACTGATCAAAAAGCACATTGCTTCTATGTCCAAACCTCCAGCTGCATAGTCAAGCGGCCTCCGGTAATAGCTCACCATGGGATTCGCGTGCCACGTGTCCTCAAGCCCGCCATCTGTTTCATTGACAGCGACGCCAACTTCAGGCCAAGCTTCGAGAGTTTCCAGTGGCACATTTTGTCTGGCTTTTGGGCGCTGCCGCAGCAGTAACGCCATTTGCAGAGGGTTACACGGCCACTGCCGCGGTCTGGACGGCGAGGAGTGAGGTACTGCATACGGGGCCATTGGATACTGACTCTTCATTTCAAATCGGGTTAAGCCTGCCTTGGGAGTGAAATCGTCTGGAGTGATGAATTCAGACATCAAGCGGATTGTCTCGGGGTCTACCGCTGTCATTCTTCCAGCGACGCCTTCCACAAGCGGGGTGTTCTCGAAGTTCCAAAAACGCTGGGGTTCAAGGTACGCGGGCCATCTGGATTCCAAGCAACAAACTTCCAGACGCTGTATGATGTATTGGATGAGGTCAGACTTCCCATGCCTGACTGCTTCTGTGAGAACGTTGCTATGAGAGCCTTGGTCATTAGTCCAGGGATGATGATCTATGATATGAATAACGAACGCAGGGTAAAGGTTCGGATTTGTCAGAACTTTGAACATCTGCACTGAAGCATGCTGAACAGCGTACTGAAGTATGTGAATCTGTTTTCCTGTTCTTTGGTAGACTTTGTTGATGTCGAATTTCGGGGAGCGAAGGATCTTCATCAACAGCCAGAAGTCGTTCCTTTTCATTGCGCTGAAAATGGACCTGCCATTTTCTTCCAAATATGTACGAAGTGCTGCGGGTAGAATGGTTGTATAGAGCGAGCGAGAAGCCTTCGCTAGGTTCATCTTAGACTCGGCAACAAGATAGCTCGCGACGACGAACAGTGCGTCGTTATGTAGACGTTGTCCCACCATGGCTCACTTGCAAGCATTAGAGAGTTTTCGAGCTGCTAAGTGCTGTCGTGAGAAAGGCCGTGCGTTGCAGGGAACGTGTAAGGGTTCTAGAGGCTCTAATTTTGCCGCTGTGGTCGATGGGAGTTGGTACGATCGTTAAACATCAAAGTCTATTGCGGGGAGGAGAACGGGATCAATAAGAACCATAACAGGCCGCTTGTTCTTGGCTGCTTTATTCTCGAGAATAAAGTACAAAGAATGTAGGCCCGTACAATTTGGTGAAGATTGTTTAAAAATAACAGATATGGATCAAGAGGCGCTGATGAACAAAGGGGGTGTATTTATAGCTACAGAATAGGATGTCAAGTACAGCCATTGTGTCACTGGAATCTAGACTTGCAACATCGATATCCTGTCACTCAATTTCAATTGATCCAATGGTTTTACAGGAGACGGTGGAGCTGATGGCATGTAAAGTCAATGATTGGTCTTGATGGTCTCAAGCTTCTGCGCTTGATCTCGAACTTTTTGGCCACCCCATTGTCAAGGCAGATATCCGTGGTGTGCTCCAATCCAGTGTTGGCGAAGCTAGATCTAGCCCGCCTTCTTTATATGCTGAGCCTAATTGTTCCGCCTTTGGTGACTTATGCGCGTTTTGCTGTTTTGCATGTTAGGACTTGGAAGCGTCAAAACAAGCCTGATAGGTGAGCAATCTTACCTCGACTGATAGAGTGGGCAAGGGCCGAGTAGCACCAAAGGCGAAAAATTCCGTCGTCTTGGTGATTCCCGTATGGGATGATCCACCACTGTGTCTTGAAGAGTAATGGTCCTTTGGCGAGAGCGCATTGCTCGCTTGGATTGTTTTATTTGTTATGCTTGTGTCAATGTCGGGACGAGGGCGAGGCGCGTATTTTGGGCCGGATCCTCCGGATCGAATGTAAGTCCTCTTCCCACGGTTGCGCTCACGCCAACGGAGATTGGCAGGAGCTTCCTTAGACAGGCCGGCCCTATAGCAGATGAGTTGCCAAAGAGGCCTGAGAGTTGCAATCGAGGCAGCCGTGATTCCGATTCCGGGCTCAACGGTGCTCCAGATGGCGACGTCGGTGGTCGACCACAGGAAGTCATCACTATCGACAAGGTGATGCACTTCGAAAGTTCCTGTTAGAAAAAGAAAGAAAAAGGGACAAGGCAAAGAACGCTTGAACAATGACAAGAGGTCTATCGTTCAGCTAGTCTGCCAGTGGGGTTTCAAATGGTGTTTCCAGATGGCTCACTGCTACTTACAGTAGAAGATTCGCACGATCGTCGCAGTGCTTCCGATAGCAGCGAATCCTAGAATGAGCATAACCAAAATCTTCGACTTCATTGGTAGATTGAGTGACCAAACGATGAATATTGGGAGTATGCCAAAAGCCCAGTCTGCTAAGCAGTTTATTGCGGCTGCCGTGTAAGTCATAACAAGAACGACGCGGTCGTTCCAGCACTTCCTGGGCGTGCGAGGGTTGTCAACCCAGAATGTTGATATAGGTCGGCATTGGAACATGACCATAAAGAAATACGTGCTCCCAAAGAGTACTGTTCCCAGCATTAAAATGCGGAGAATGTAGACGTGCGAACGCTCGATGGTAATGCGGAGAAGGAGGAATCCGACGCTGATTTTCAGCAAACACGTTGAAACGATGTACAGGAGTTCGCATATGTACCAATACTCCAGGTGAATCGAATGTCAGTACAGAACACCAGTGCAGCTAGACGGTCACATACCTTCAACGCGGTAGATTCGTCTTCAGCTGACAGGTCCGTTGCATGTCTCCCAGTGCCGTGTTTCCACGCAACCAGTTGCGATGCTAGATATGCTGTGAAGATAGCCTAGTGTATGGTTAGCTTTCCGTACTGGACAAATCCAAAACATCCGGATCAGGTGGCGTACCAAAAGCAGAAGCAGCAGCTTGTCGTCTATTCCGATAGAGTGAATCACTCGCCAGCGGCAGTATGTCCGAAGAGAGACAGTGATCCAGCATAGAATGAAGAACAGAATAGCCACTGCTAGCACCTCATCGCTCCGGTCATCCATTTTGACCAGGGTCACTGTGCCCCGAAGTTGCTATAACATCGAACACAAACTCGGTGTAGATGAGGATGATGGGAAGGTAAGCCGAGAACCCGAACTTAAAACCACAAGCGACTCGACATAGTATGGCATAGGGGCATGTTAAACGTTTATCAACGGACCCCTGGCGGTGTTAAGGCTCCTCAGAGTTTTCGATCCGTCCCAAGTATCGGAACAAGGTGTTTGACACTAAACTAGTCGATGATCTCCTCGGGAAGTCTTCGTGCCTGCGCGGCGCTCAGAAGGGTTAAGCAGCCCCTTGCGGCCACGAGCCACTGATGATCGTCCGCATTGGCGGCGGCCGTGCAGCAGCTAGGCGTGTCGCGATTCCAACTCGAACCCTCAACAGGCAAAGCCTCTCACTGAGAAGCTCTTCAGTTAACTGTTATCGGTAATATGACGTACTTTTCTGAGGGAAATACCTTCATACATTTGCATTACGAAGCTTCTAGACCGCCGTATCTTGCTGAGAAGCCGCAAAGAGCGCCGCCAAAGTTGCCACCTCGAGTCGATGCTCATCAAAACTCATTGCGAATGCCGTTCCCGAGGCTAATTCCGGGTCGTAATGCAAGAGCCGGTCAAGGCACACGTGGGAGCATAGAAGCGCTTGCCTGATGCTAGCAGGCCGTCGATGGTACCCGGATTTACTACAGGAGCAAGCAACAAAAGGGCGCGATGCACTAATTGAGCAGAACTATATAGTTGAGCCACCCTGATGTTCTTTCGCGGCGATTGTAAGCTACGCGGTTACATCCTTGTCCACCACCAAACAGTTACAGACAGCTGCCTTGGTGTACTTTTGCGAATTTATCAAGACCGCAAGCTCTCAAGTCGTTGTCCTCTAGCCGTCGAAGCAACATGCCTCCCGGAATGCGGTATTCTCATCAAGAGGGTATCGAAATGAACGCATCATGTGCTTAAGAGGTCAGCATGTAGTTAGATCTTCTGTGAAAGCGAGGTGAGATTAAAGTCGTCTGCACTAATACTAGTAGTAAGGCTACTCAATTCTTCGAGATGCACGATAAAGTCAAAATATCTGGCGCGTATTTCAGTTTCCCCGTGGCCTTTCCCTTCCAAGGGAGAGCCATCAGGTAAGCATGACGGTATTTCTCGCTGGGTAACTTAAGTACACAGCTCGGTATGTCTTAGCACCCATGACAACAAAACCTCAACGTGTATCTAGTGCGCATGTGAGCTCGCGTAAAAACCGCCGCTGGACGTGAGCTGCAGTGATCTGAAACAGCAAAAAGCCAATAAGGTGTCTGGGGAAGAAATTTCCGAATGGGGAGCAAGAACTTGGCTGTGGCGCATACAGAATGGTTTTGTAGTGAACATCCGAACTCCCGAGGTCGTTCTATGTCGAAGGAAAACGCTGATCCACCCACTATACGAATGATATACTCCTCAACTCGACCCCTGGCACGAAAGCAAAAAGTGCGGGACCCTGATGCGCAGATAGTTGGGTGCGCCGGTAAATCCTTTCTTACTATTTAGCATATGGCACCCACTGGGATGCTAGATCATGAATGATCACGCCTGCAAACATCACGTCCGCTGCATCGAGGCAAAACCACGTGGCATTTTCTGGGCACAATCCTTGTGTGAGCGGGCTTGAAACATTTTACAAGGCTTCCGAATCATCCGAGGCACGCTACTCCAGCTTTCAAGAACCGTGGGCTCTACAATGCCAGACATTTGTATTCCCTCTTCGCTTATAATTAGTGTTCTCAGATTAGGAGGCTAAGACCACAAGCAGGCCTTGGCACGTTCGTCATAATTACCAATAGGGAGGGGGATCCCATGACAAAAGTGCGAACAGAGCCAAGGCCAAGAGTGCGGAGAATCAAGATGGCATGAACAATGCACGCTAGGCAATAACATGTGCCAAGATGCCTCGAGCAACAGGACAAGCACTGTAGGAACTGCACGTCCGAGATGGCAAGCGAGAATGAAGTGAGCTGTCAGGAGACATCAGGCACGATCGGTGAGGGAATGCAGAGAGGCATGGGGTTGACTGGTGGCTCGTATCCCAATCCGGTCCAAGGGCCCACCCGAGATCCTCCACGCCTCAAGCTCGACGGACTAGAACGAGCTCCGGGGTAGCACTTTCGGTCTGGGCCGAGTCATTCCCACCAAAAATGCCAATGAGAAAGCCCGGGGGCGATTGAATCCTTCTGCGTGCGAAAAGGTGGCAGTGCACATGGGTGCAAGCACAATGTCGACTTGGCCATCAGTAGCAGGTGCAGGTCTGCTGATGGGCCCTGGCGAGCCAACAAGCCAACACGAGCAAGCCTGAGGCTCAGCACACTCGGCGGCTTTCTGTAGTCATCACAGTCAGCAAACAAAACTTGTAGAAGGGCCAAGATCGATAAATGTGGACACATGGATTCGCCTTGGCCTTGTGGTCCACTCAGCCGTCTCACCCGACAGACAGTCTCATCCTCCTTCTCTCGTGCAACACCACCAGCAGAGACGCTGGAATGAGCACCACGTCGCGCCCAGCACGGTTTCTCAGCTCTGGGCACCAACCTCTTGCTTCATTCCCGTCTTCTGTGTCGTCAGTACACAGGATCCCAGAATGAAGCCTCGCCCACCATGATGTCAACACTGTTCATGCTGGCATCGGCCGGCCTCACTTTCGCAGCCCTCGATGTCGACCTCACATCTTCAGGTATGCTCACACATCGCGCAACAACACACATGTTCACTGACGTTCCTCTGCAGATTCGATCAAATCGGCCGCCAAAGAAGTCGCCACGAACTTGATGTCATATTACAGAGGTGACCAGCCTGGCCAGACCCCTGGCATCCTCCCTGGTCCACCTCCTGGCGGCGACTATTACTGGTGGCAAGGCGGTGCATTATGGGGCGCAATGATAGACTACTGGTACGTAACGGGAGACACAACGTGGAACGACGACGCGGAGCAGGGGCTTGTCTTCCAGTCCGAGTACAGCTACATGCCCAAGAACTGGTCAATCTCGCTGGGGAACGACGACCAGGGCTTCTGGGGAATGAGCGCCATGCTTGCTGCAGAATTGAACTTCCAGAACCCGCCAACCGATGAGCCCCAGTGGCTTGCGCTAGCCCAGGCCGTTTTCAACACTCAGGCCGCCCCGGACCGGCACGATGATCTTTGTGGGGGAGGGCTACGATGGCAGATACCCGCCACGAACCGGGGTTACGACTACAAGAACAGCATCGCGAACGGTATCTTCTTCAACCTAGGCGCGAGGCTTGCGAGGTACACAAGAAACACCACGTATTCGGACTGGGCCACAAGAACATGGGACTGGGAGGTCGGCGTGGGGTTCATGGACGAGAATTACAATATTTACGATGGAGGACACGTGCAATACAACTGCACCAACATCGACAGGGCCCAGTTCTCCTACAATGCGGCCGTCTTCTTACAAGGCGCAGCCTTTATGTACGACTATGTGAGTTGCTTCACTTCCGCATCATACATTGCTAAGCCCTCAGCTGACCAACCCTCACAGACCGACGGCTCTGAGCTCTGGCGCACCCGCGTCCAAGGCCTAACGGACCGTACAATAGAAATATATTTCTCTGATGGGCCCGCCATCGAAAGATCATGCGAGACGCCCGAAAGAGTAGGGTGCACCACCGACATGAAATCGTTCAAGGGCTATCTGCACAGATGGATGACGAGCACCGCCCAGCTGGCGCCCTTCGTTCACGACCAGATCATGGACGCGTTGCGAAATTCCACCGCAGCCGCAATCAACTCATGTACCGACTCCGACAACGGGAATGGGGTCACCGCGGCGACGTGCGGGTTTCGTTGGACCACAGGGGGTTTTGATGGGGACACCGGCGTTGGGCAGCAGATGAACGTCCTGGGCGCGCTGTCGAGTCTGCTTTACGACCTGCAGCGGAACGATCTGGGCGGTCCCGTCACGAACTCGACAGGCGGTACGAGCGTGGGCGACCCCAACGCTGGGGAGGAGCCGGATTACATGAAGCCACATCCACCAGCGGAGGCAGGTGACAAGGCGGGTGCGGCTATCATCACGGTGTTGATGCTAGTGGCTATGTTGGGCGTATTGGGTTGGATGAACTCGAATCGATTTGAGGGTTGATCATGTTGCACATGTGCTGAGGTAGGACGAACTCTTCCAGGTACGAGATCAGTTCTCCTAGGAGGCTAGATCAATCTCCACGCAGAGCTAGTCCCGGTGCTTTCATGTCACAGAGGGATCAGCTCGGTCACTTCGAGCAATTTGGACGACGGTGGCCGGAAAGGATTTGATGACTTGAAACATGCGACGAATCTCGTCGAATGGAAACTGCCTCAGTACTCTTGTTTTCCCAGGACTCACTGTCCTGCCAGGGAATTATGCAGAGCCCAAAGTTGCAGCTGATATTCCAGGCTGAGAATTACCAAGACTGGATCATGTTGCTCCTAATCACTTTTCCAGCATCCTGATCTCTCTTCCCCTGGACAACATCCCGAATAAACTGCCCACCAACGGATGGCTCTACGGCCCCCATCTTGAGAAGCTGCTCTTTGCCGACACCCCCCAGTCCCGTCGCCAAGAACCCGGGGCTGATGGCCCAAACCTTGACTCCGTCGTTCTTGAGGATGCGGACCCCTGGTACACGTTATTCACCTGCTACGGGTCCCAAAGTAATGCATTTTGAAATATTCCAAAGCATAAAGATCAGGGGGCTGTAGAAATACAATAACGATACTTACATTCACGCATAAGCATGTTAAGCCCGGCCTTTGTGGACCTGTAGCTCGTGATAGGGTTGAGCTCCTTATCCTTTGGCCAACCCTTCTCGGGCGAGGCATTTATGCGGCCCAGGATATGCGCCAGATTCCCCCAGTTCTCCGGGTCAGTCTCAGCCATGGACGACGTGCCCGAAGTGACGAACATTAGGCGCGGGTCCGACGACTTGAGAAGAAGCGGCACAGCGAGGGTAGTCAGCACCTGGGTCCCGCTCACGTTGGTGTCCCAGCTGGCGTTGAATGCCTCACGGATCGACATCTTACCATCGCACAGAGTGCCGTCAAAGCTGGCGCCGGCGTTGTTGATGAGCGAATCGATCCGGCCGTGCTTCTCGGCGAGGGTCTTGACGGCAGCCTCGAGGGATTCATCCGAGGCCAGGTCCACCTGCAAGGTGCTCAAGGTTGACGGGGAGCTGGTGACCTCTTCCTGCAGAGTGGCAATTGCTTCTTTGCCCTTGGCCACGCTGCGTGTGCCGATGATGAGTTCATAGGACACCTCAGTGGCGTACAAGGCTTTGACGACCTCGTAGCCCAGACCGGTATTACCTGCAGCTCTGTTAGTCACTCGATGGTCTCCACAGGTAGCATGAGAAATGGTGACGGCGTACCGCCAGTGACGAGGATGACCTTCTTATCGGACGCCATGCTGGCTTAGTCGTATGTCAAATGTAGCGGCGGTAAACTGACCGATGGGGGTTTGTCAAATGGCAAAGTACTCGAAGCTGAGGGGCAACATAGGCAAATTATATAGCTCCGCGTCGATGATGCTTTCGGTTCATGGTGTCTTAAACCCGGCAGGACGAGGGTGTTAAGACAGATTAAGAAGTTCCTATTGAGCGACTAACTCCGAGAAGCGAGCTTGATAGGCTTGAGTTGGAGCGGTGCACGGGGACCAGCTCGGACGCGACGGGGATACGACACTGACCAAAGAAGTGTCTTAGTGACCACGGAAATTCGTGCAATTTCGATGACGCCACAGTCTTTAGAAATCAAGACTAATTGAGAGACGGCAACCTATTGATGCTTCATACCAATCCGTGTAGACAAACTCAGAGAGGATCCGCATAACTACCTAGGTACCGAGGTATGTTGCAGCAACAATACTCTTGATGCCCCTAGAAATCCGACCACATTTTGGCCTTGACTTGCGGCCCAAAGTTTCAGGCCTAACCTATTTGAAAGGACAATAAAAATATTTGCAACGGTGGGCACCGGCGTGCTGGTGACAGGGCGTCCCCTGGTGCCGAGGTCTGGATCTTGACTGAAGTCCCACGCAACTGCTTGCTTGCCTCCCATCCAGCTCGTCTTTGCAGAATCGTTTGCACGCCCACAAGCTTTTGGTAGTGCTGACAGTACAATTTTGGTGGAACCCGTCATGTTCTTAGAACAACCCGTGGCTGGCGCAACTTGTAAGATACCCGGGCCTCTCAAGTCTTCTATACCAAGTACCCCTTCCTCCTCCAGTCCAGTTCGTTTCCCAGGTACGATGAGCACCCTGAACAGTCTGTCGCTGTGCACAAACCAGACTCTCAGAATCTTCCAATCAGGCACGTCTGTCTTTAGATCTTGATGCCGTGCCGTCCATATGAGGGTCCCACGGCTGCCGTTCATCACCCTGAGCAGTCTCCCACCGCAGCACAATCGCTGGGCGGGGGGGGGGGGGGGTTGAGGCTCGCCTGACCCAGGTCAGGTTTGTCAGTTTCCGCAAATTAGTTATACTAAACGGAATTTATCCCTTTGTGACGTCCTCGGCGGTCATGGTTCCACCATTGCCCAGGCGGCTTCGCTTTGCCGAGGTTGGCAGTGGACCTCGGGATCAATTTGTCAAGCACGAGATACAGGCTGCTTCCAGGAGCCTTGCCACTCTCCCCGTGGGAGTCTTTCATCATTGTTCTTGAGCAGAAACTAGTGCTGCAGGCACTCATTACCTCGCACGAGCTCCTCTCCCCGACAATGCGAGGGATGAGCCTGAGCAGAAAGGCAACGGGCTTATAATCCTTCTGCACGGAACAGCTAGCTCGGGGAAAATCACTCACCGCCGAGACAGCCACCGAGGGGGCTTATAAGGCGCTGATAGCCGCGTGACTGAGCGATTTGAATTATTATGACTGACCCTACCTAGGTACCTTTTCGAGATGCAACTCAAGCAGATCCTGAGGTATGCAACAATGTGGAAAGCTGTCGTTATGTTGGACGAAGCCGACGTGTTCCTTGAAGCTCGCCAAAAATCTCTTGGAGGTAGCACGCGCAACGCCTTGGTTGCCGTGTTTCTGAGAGAGCTGAAATATTTCTCCGGCATCGTGTTCCTTACCACCAACTGTGTCGAGAACTTCGACCAGGCAATAAAGTCTCGGATTCACCTTGCCCTGGAATGAATATTCACCCCAGGACATCGAGATTTGCATGCAAATTCGGATAAAACTTTTCAACAAGGTCCCAGGAGATACCATGGGCATAAGTTAGATGATATCAACGATGCAGTGGAGAACATCCTTATGAAGAAAGTCGATGGGAGAGAAATTTCGAACACACTGAACACAGCACGGACTTTTGCAAGATCCAAGCAGGGAAAGCCGCAGTTGGAGCACATTGAGAGTGTATTGCAAGTGGGGCGGGAGTTTGACAAGAGCGTGCAGAGAGTGTCTAACAGGATGACTTCGAGGTCAACAGGACTGGGTACTAGTAGTGTTGGAGGTGGTCTGGTTCGGCAAAACTCAAACGGCATGGCTGAGCATGAGGAGTAAAAATCCCGAAAAAAGAGAAGGAGACTCGCATGGAAGTTAAGTAGATCGGTTTTTGAAGCGGTAACACTAGAAGTGCATGTACTGTTCGCATGAATACGGCCAAATCTGTGAACGACGATCTGACCAAACGAGCTTTGTGCGTCAACAGGAATTGCCCCTAAACCCACAGCCGGCAGAATTAAGATAGTTCTATATCTCGTGTTATTGTGTTAGTCTGAGCGAACCGTGCCTTAAGCATTTACAAACCAAAACCGCAAGTTCCCAAGCCGTCTCTCCAAATAGTAGTAGGAGCAACAGCCATGACTCTTGGTAGCATGGTTTAACCGATATGGACCGAAGACGTTGCGAGCATGCCAGGGGTGTGCTGTCGAAATACCGGACCTGTACTTACAGTCTCGTAAGATGACAAAGAATGCATTTGTGAAGGCGGGCATCCGTATCGCGGACAGGGCTACAGGCACACCATGGCCCAGTGGTGAATCAATGAGTGAAGGCACTCGTGATTATGAAACCGCGCTGCCCAAATCCCGACTTATGAATTGTTCGACGGGCTACTTGTGCCATCACTGGAAACATCCACGATCCCCCGAGTCGAGAAGCTCGGCATCTCTCTCTGCCAAAGCGAAACTAAAGCCAGTTTTGATTGCCCTGCTATCGAGTTCCAAAGAAAAGTCGCGGCTGAGGTTTCGGGCTAGAGTGTTGCCTTCTCGGTAAGTCGACCTGAAGCACTGCCTCGTTGCGGGCTTGTCTGTGGGGCAACAGCCGCCGTCGACAGCCAGACCTGCCGACTCAGAGTTGTTGGTACCAGATTTGGAACGTCATCGTGGTGGCATCGTGGTGCGGCGCGCAGGCACATATAGGAAGAGTTCTGTAGTCGCGGTCTTCCTGCGCTTCGACCCATCTCAGCTAAGGCTGAAAAGGAGCAACATGTTGGCATGGGTAGTGGGTGAGAAGGGGAAAGATTGGACACCATTCCATGCGAGCAGGCACGGACATAAGTAGTTAGAAAATCAGCGATGAGGGCCAGACCATATGCCAAGAAGTCATATGTGTGATTTAATCTTCCGATGATTGGGGACGTAGACGATGCGAATGAAGGCTTAAATTTGCTATTTATTGTCGGCCGTGATCGCGGGTTATAATGTCCCGCTCAGCTGACTCGACCATGGCTGATTCCGTGAGCTGGATGGGCTCTTGAGCACTGGAGGCTGGCGATTGGCAGGGCCGCTTAGAGGACCATCAGCAAATACCTGTCAGTTACCAGCCGGGTTGTTAGTAACCTGACGGCGAGTTTGGTCGCTTGTTCATTTCGACGTGCATATTCTTGAGGGCGTCAAAAGAATACCATTGCCTCGACTCATTAACCAGCCGCAGGTAGCCTCATGATCTTTGCGGATCGATTCTGACCAGCGCAAGGATAACAGTATGATCTGAATCCCGCATCCCCACAAGAAACTGAAGAGGCGTTCGCGCTAGCCAACCAATATAATTACGCTTCGACTGGTTCTGATCATAGTGTTTGGTCATGGCTGGCACTTGCCGCACCTTAGATGACCTGGAGTATTTTGTGCCCACTTAGTTGCTTAGTATACATGTTCACATGGTTGTGAAAGGGCAACGTCGCGACCCGTACGAGAGCACCCTGAGCATCGTGAGCACCGACCGTCCCGCGAACCGACCGAGCAGCGACTCCTGGAAAATGTGGTCCTCCACTGTCGATCAGTGGGCTTCTACCCCGAGGCAACAGGCACGATCTGCTCCAACGATGGGGTGATCCAGGGGCCAGCAAGGGGGCGGCTATCCCTTGCAAACGAAAATACGCACCCCCCCCCCGTCGGCCTATTAGAAGTCAGTTTAGCCACCCTGCTATTACACACACAAACCTAAATTAAACAACAATTTAACTACTTACATAATAGCATTATTCATAACAATGTTATTCATATTATTTATAATTATCGTTAGCCTTACTTTATATATATTATTAAAATACTTAAAAATCGTATTATTAACTTAAACCCTTCTCAAAAATTAAAGATATACTACTAGTTCTAAGAAAAGGTAGTATTAATATATTTATTTAATTATTAATTAATTTTAAAAAGTAAAAAGTAAAAATGAAAATATTAATTAAAATTAAAATTAGATACTAATTATTATAATTATATATTTATTTTTAATATTAAATTATCTACTTTGTTAATAAACTATGTATTCTTTTCATAATATTTTTATTTTATATAACAAAGTTAATAGTTAAAACTGTTATAATAATGAAGATAAATAATAGAGATAAGAATTGCTTAAAAGAAATAATCATTTATAAACAATATTGTTAAATGCAATATTAAAATTATTATTAAAATTGTTGTGAATAAGATTTATAAAAGAAATAATACTCTAATTAGTTAGCATAGTTATAATCTTTTTAATAATAAACTTATTAATTTTTAAATGCCTAATCTATTTATACTTATAAAGTTTGTTAAAAATAAAAATGAAATTATTAAAAAGTTGAAAAGTAATTTTATCTTAAAAACAATTAATTTATAGTATATTTTCTATCCATATTTAACTTTTATTCTATTTTAATGCCGGTAATCTATTTTAATTCATTATAAAATATAAGCGTTTTAATAATATACTTATTTCTATTATATTAATAAGTTAATGACGTGGTTCACCAGTCAGCCGGTCAGATCACATGCCCGGTCAGTTTTTCTACATACAAAAAACGTCCGTGCCAACCCTGTCTGCTCCTTCAAACTAAACAGAATTTGGATAAATTTTGTAGGCTTATTTATAAAGATATAAATAAACTACGTTATTTCTTTCAGGAATTTTAGAATTGTTTTAAAAGAGTTATTAAGAAAAACCTTATTTAGACCACTGTAGTTTTGCTTTTCCGATGTAACTAAAATTAGAAAAATCTGAAATTTTTGAAACCGACAATTTAGCTTAGTTATATATATTTCTATCGATACTGAAATTTGGATCCAAATTAGGCATAGTTTGAAGGAGTAGACAGGGCTGGTGTAACGTGCGGCAACGCTAGGCGCAATAGTCACTGAGGGTCTTGGGAAGAGAGTATGATATTAGGGGTACTGTAGGTGCAAGACTGATTCTTGTCCCTCTTCCAGCCGGTTCGTAGGCGGGCCGGCTAGCCCCCTTTATAGGCTGTACCGGCCACCCAGTGCCGGTTGGCTTCGGGACATTACAGCTGGCAAGGACGTTTATTGTATGTAAAAACACTGACCGGCTGACTGGTGAACCACGTTATATATTTTAGAGGTTACTAGACCGAATCGGGGATAAGAGATAATAGATAGGTAATAATAGGTGTAATTGTGTGTATTAAGAATTTTCTCCTTGGTTGTTAAGCCAAGAACTAGCGTATTCTACGGGAGGAATCCTCCTTATTATATTCGTCTTTTAGACTATAGAATATTCGAGAATTAATTAATTACTAATCAGAGACTAGTAATTAGTAATCCACTAGCTAATTATTAGCTTATTATTATATAATATCGAATTCCTTCGAAGTGGGTGGAAGAACACTAGTCTGAAAGAAGAAAGGTCGTGGTTCCTATGTAGACGTGAAGGTCTTCCACATAGAAGGTTCTAGAAACCCGCTTACGTAAGTATATTACGTAAGCATATATTATAAGATTATATAGTAGTATAATAATAATAATAATAATAATAATAATAATAATAATAATAATAATAATAATAATAATAATAATAATAATAATAATAATAATAATAATAATAATAATAATAATAATAATAATAATAATAATAATAATAATAATAATAATAATAATAATAATAATAATAATAATAATAATAATAATAATAATAATAATAATAATAATAATAATAATAATAATAATAATAATAATAATAATAATAATAATAGTAATAAGAGAAACATATTTAAAATTCTAATGCTAATAACTATAATGTATTCTTAATATTATTAAATGATTTGTTTTAGGAATATTAGACTTTAGGTTATAATTATATATTAAATAATAATACATTACAGTGTAAATAAAATTTTAATAAGTATGATTAAAAGGGGGTCAAATGTATCATGACAGTTTTAAAAGTGATAATAATAGCATTGTTAATAGCGTTATTAGCAGGTTAATAAGTTATTTGTGTTTATATGTGTAATAATAAGGCGGCCGGATTAACTGATAACAGGCCGACCGGGGGGGGGGCGTACTTTCGCTTGCAAGGGACAGGGGCACTCACACAGCTCTCTTAGCAGCCCAGCCATTGCCGCTTTAGTCACGAGCCCCCTGCCATGCCATCTCCTTGGTCGATCAAGAGAGATGAAGGCCAGCCCAGAATGGAAACACGCCTTGCACGGCCACCTGCGAGAACCGGCACTGACAGGACTGGCTGCACCCAGCTGTGGGGAAACAAGCATATCTTTGCCTTTGCCGACGACCTTAGCATCCAGGCCATCCTCCTCCGAGTGGCTGTGGTCCTTTCCGGCGGGCCCAAGGGCCCTCTCGACTACCCCTGAGATTCAGATCGGCAGCCTCGCCGCCAATCCTCCTATTATGCGTCCTTACCGGGCGCGTCAGCACGGCCGTTGACGGTTGACGGCCTCCAGGGCCATCACGGCCCTTTGCATCTGACATCTGTCGCCGGCGGGGTTCATCAAAATTTGGATCTCCTCGCCTGGTGGATCGTGCGACCCGGGAGCACCGCTGCAGCTGCCCATCCGAATCCGTCATCTCTCCATACGAGAGCAGCGAGCCTGCTGGCTGTCGATTTGATTCAAATACTTGCCGTGCTTCGCTCCGGAATGGCACCAGGCTTCCTTCTTCTTCCTGCAGGCTCTCACCTCCAAATCCAGTCCCTCTTTTCTGTGTTCTGAGTTGTTTGTGTTGAATCTTGTTTCGGGTGGTATTCCTTCGTTCAGTATCGCTCTGTTTTATCCACTGCATCTCTGCAGTAGTCATTCCTTAATCCATACAGCACAACCAAAATCATGCAACTCGCTCAGTACGGGGCCCTTCTGGGGCTCCTGGGTTGCGCCGTCCAGGCCAACCCAGTCAGGCCCGGCAGCGTCGTCGTCAGGTCGCCCGAGAACGAAGCTAGGGGACTGCTGTCCTCTCTTCTCGGCGGGGAGTCCTCTTCCGAGGCCACCTCTGAGATCACCTCCTCCGAGTCTTCCTACTCCGAGTCTCACCACTCCGAGTCCTCATCCTCGTCCTCATCCTCTTCTTCCTCTTCCGAGGAGTCCTCCGGGGGCCTCCTGTCCTCTGTGACATCCTCCTCTTCCGAGTCTCACTCCTCCTCGAGCTCCTCCCGGTCCTCCAGCTACGACATCTCCAGGACCTGGGAGAACACCGTCCTCTACGCTGGGTATGTTTGTTCGCCACTGCTTCTGGAAATACCCCTTCAGTCGTACTGACAAGTCATCTTGCAGTGTTGCCGCTCCCAAGACCGCCGAGTCCGATGCTATCCAGCTCGGTCTCGCCCTGACCGAGGGAGCCTTCGCTGGTTCCATCGACCTCGATGTTGAGGCTGGCTTCCTCCTCAACCCTGTCGTCAAGGTCGACCTCGGTGGCGTCCAGACCTACCTCAAGATCGCCCTTGACGCTACTGCTGGTGTCTCCGAGTCCGTCGAGCTGATGTCCGACCTCTCGCTCGAGCTTGAGGTCCCTGGCCTGGCCGAGATCGGCATCCACGCCGGCTTCGCCCTGGATCTGATCTTCTCTGCCTCTGCCGCCATCGACATCGAGTCGACCTTCAACGTCTTCTTCCCTGAGGGATCTTTCATCGAGATCAACATCCTCTCCAAGGAGATCGTCAAGCAGGAAATCACTGGCCTCGTGGTCGAGTCCGTTCCCCTGAGCATTGGTGCCGAGATCGACCTTGAGGAGGACATCCAGCTCGACGTCGTCCTCCGCCTCCGCACCGGCCTCGCCATCTCCTCCGAGCTCGACATCGTCGGCCTCGAGCTGGGCGCTGGTGCTGAGGTTGCCATCTGGCTCGACATCTTCAAGTACACCACCACTTACTTTGAGGGCTCTTCCAGCAGCGAGTGCTCTGCTTCCGAGGTCTTTGCCCTTACCGCCGGTGTCGCCGTCGAGCTCGATGTCGAGATTGACGAGCTCGACCTCGGCCTTGCTCCCTCAGTCATCATTACCCTGGCGTCTTCCGAGGTTACCACCACCACCGTCACCATTGGCGAGGGCTCTCAGTGGCAGTGGGGCTGGAGGCAGACTGCCAATGGCAACGGCAACGACAACGGATCTGGCGCTTCAGGAAACGGTACTCAGATCGGCTCTGGCTCCGACTCCGGCTCCGGCTCCGGCTCCGGCTCAGGGTCTGAGTCTGGATCTACTGGCTCTGGCTCTGGCTCTGGCTCTGGCTCTGGCTCTGGCTCTGGCTCCGGCTCCGGCTCCGAGTCTGGTTCTGGTGACAACTCCTCTCCCGAGTCTGGCTCTGACAACAGCTCCCCCGAGGCAGGCAGCCCCGAGGAGGGCGCTGGCAGCGGTTCCCCTACCACCACCGTCTCTCTCACCGGATCTGGTGCCAGCCGCCCGACTTCGAGCGCCGATGCCCTGGCTCACGGCGGTTCTGCCCTGCCTGAGGGCATGACCACTAGCACCTTGACCACGACCAACACCTACACCATCACCTCGTGTGCGGCCTCGGTCACCAACTGCCCCAACTCCTACACTCAGCAGGTCGTCACCTCCATGGTTGTGTCCTACACCACCGTTTGCCCCGTCACTGCTACCCAGACCGGCCCTGCTGCTTCTGGAAACGGCGGTGGTGTACCCTCTGGCGTCGCCCCTACCTCGAGCGTTGATGCCATCACTGGTGGATCCTCACCCTCTGCCCCCGCCGGCGAGGCTCCCGAGCCTACTCCTGTCGCCAGCGGTTCTGGATCTGGCAGCGTCACTCCCCCTGCCGGCGCGACCACTCCCGCCAGCACTGTCAGCGTCCCCACGCCCTCGAGCCCCGTCAGCCTGACCCCTTACGCTACCCCGTCCACCTCCACGGAGACCATCCCGACGACTGTCGTCGCCCCTCAGCCCACCGTCGTCATCACTGAGGCGACCACCGTCTGCCCCGTGACTGCTACCCGTACTGGCCACGGCACCAAGCCCTCCGGGACTGGCGCTGTCACCGCCACCGGTGCTAAGTCTTCCTCCCCCGTGTGGCCCTCTGGTGTCGCCGCGCCGTCTGGCTGGAACCGCCCCTCCAACGGCACCATTCCTCGTCCTTCTGGACCCGCTGGCTCCACACCCACTCCTGCGGTTACCGGTGGCAACGGCGCTACCCCCTCTGCCTCCTCCAGTGAGCCCTCTGGCACCGCTGTTCAGGCTTCAGGTGCGCGCAAGTTCACTTTCGGTGTCCTGGCTGTCATCGCTCCTTTGTTCGCCGCTCTGATCTAAGAGCCCGAGCAGGGACATAGATCTGTAATGGAGATACCCACTGGCATTGATAGGTGTGTTTGTTGCAAGGGGTTGTCATGATGGTGTGGATACCTCATGATGCGATTTAGCGAGGCGCTGCTGGCCTTCATTTGTATATATATCTATCTATTAATGTCTTTTGTCGACCAAATCGTCTCACTTATATTGCAATGTGACAGTGACATGCCGTTTACCCTGAGTTGAGGCTCAGCTTAACACCCTGCACCTCAGCTGGCCCAGGTTACAAGACTAACCCGTCCGGGCCAAGTGGACTCAACTGCCTCTTGTAAGAGCTTCAAACAAGTACTAGTCTGAGAGGATATAATTAGCCTTTTGTTTCTTCCAGTCTTTCCCACCAAAAAACATGATTGAAGAACGCTATAAGAAAGAGATCAGGTGACATCCAGATTTTGGGGGGGATTTATAAGCTTTGCAGCGAGTCTGTCGAGACAAATGAATACCTGAAGATGCATAGAAGAATATGCACATACATGGGAACAATTAGAGACCGTGGAGTGGAGTGCTGCGTTACAGTGGATGCCATCTCTAAGAAGAACCAATTCGAAAAATCCAGGCTTCGGTTTAGTCTTTCCTAATCTGATCTGTTCAATGTTCAAGGTCAGCTTATGTAGATCAAGAATGGCAAGATCTCAACAAATAGATCACGGGCCTACGCCGTTACAGCCATTGATCCATGTGGATCACATACTTGGCTTCGAGTTCGTATCGCTCCTGGGCCTTACTTTATCATGTTTCGGTATTTGTCCGTTTTTGACCAGTCAACATGAACTGCTGAATCGCAGTCTGGCCATGACAAATGGCATTATTGAGAGCCATCCGGAACCCAAGTACCAAGTCGGGCAATGCTTTGTCGCTCTCGGCAAGAATGCGCAAGTCGTCACACCAGATATTGCCGAACCCTGCAACACCTCACGCTTATCGTAGCCGACGGGTGGCTCCAAGAGCCCGAATGTTTTGAAATGACTGGCAGACGCCCCGATAATCTCATGCCGGCGACGCTATGTCTGACTCGCTCTCTGCGACGATCTTTTTAAAGGCCGTTCTTTACTGACTGCTCCTGGCACTTGGCTCCATCAGAAGTGTTTCAGATGGCACCGCCTGAGCTACCAGAACGGGCGAGGGTGGGGCCGCATGTATTGAATGTAGTCGGGCTGTCGGCGTGCTCACGACAGCTGAGACTCTCAACCCTGTCATATACCCATGCCTATCGTCGTCATTCGACGTCAAGCAGCCATAAGCAGCATATTGTCTCCTAAATGCGTTAGTTAAGCTTAATCCTCCTGACTCGTTCATAGATCCCCCCGAGGCAGATTCGGAGCCGTGGGCCGCAGCACCAACGGGCAAATCCCCATCGGTACCGGTCACGCTGGGCAATTCGTCCATCTCAACACCTGGCGGATACCGACTAGGCCAAAAAGTGCCCCTTCCTCACCGGAGGGTCATGCTGCTCCCACTTTCCCTCGCCTTGGCTTTACACGTATACTTCCAGTATTGTCACGCGCTTATCGGGGCCGAATCCACCCCCTTCGTCATGGGGATGAGCGCGCGCCGTCCCCAGCTCCGATGCAACCATCCGTATCCATTCTCATCTTTCTGAGAACGTCCCTCCACGTGTCTGTGGCGTCGCATTGGTTGGAAGACATGCCTCTCAGTTCAGAACCCATCAGGGCCCCCTTGAGCCTCCACTTCCGGACGAACTGAGGACACCGGCCCTTTCTCCGGGAATAAAAGATCGAATGGTGCCACGTGAAACTTCCTCTGGCATCTGCATAGCCAAGATCTTCTCAACTTCATCATCAGCCCAGGATCCTCTGTTTCATTTTCACAAATTTTCATTACTACTTGCTCGCTTCAACGCACGGAACACTAGAAGTTCGCTTCCGCGGTCAAACTAGTTGCAGCAAACGTGCAAAAGGTCAAAAATATGTTGCTCCAAACTCTATCATCACTTGCCCTGGCAAGCACGGCACTGTGTGCCCCAACAATAAACGTCGTGGGTCGCCGAGACGGGGTAGATCACGATTCGCTGAACCCAATTGCAACGCGGACCCAGGGTGGCGATCTCGGTGCTGCCATCGAGAAGTACAACCCTCGCCTTCACATCGCGTCTGGCTGCCAGGTTTACACCGCTGTGGACGACGACGGCAATACCAGGCAAGTGGCTAGAATTCCCGGTCATGTAGTCTGTGAAGCCCTTACTAATTGGGCACAGCGGCGGCTTGGAGCCAAGCGGAAGCCAGACCGGCGACTGCGAAGATACCACCAAGGGACAGACCTACGCAAGGGCCTCGAAACAAACCGACGGCCAGGTTGCAATCATGTACTCCTGGTACTGGCCCAAAGATCAGACCATCGATGAGGTTTCCCCGGGCTCGCACAGGCACGATTGGGAGAATGTGGTGATCTGGGTCAGCCCCGACTTGACGACTGTGCTCGGAGGAGCGGCTTCGGGCCACGGCGACTACAAGAAGACATCCGGCGCCCTTCCCGGAGGCGACAGCGCCACTGTCGAGTACTTTGCCAGCTTCCCCACGAACCACGAGCTCCAGTTCACCGAGACGGTCGGCAACACATTACCAATCTCGGACTGGGATGCTATGCCCGACGCTGCGAAGAGTGCACTGCAAGACACAGACTTCGGCAGCGCAAGCGTGCCTTTCAAGGTCAGTCTCTGCTCTCACTCTATATTACCCCTGCTTCTCATTTCGCACATCATTGTCCCAGTGGCTTTCTCCAGAGGTCTAGCTTTTGCCAGGACAAAACGTCTCGTTATGTGAATGTTGGCAATTAGCATCTCCCCGTGCATGTCCTGTGCGCGTTCACGAATTGCACTCAGCAACACTCTCGGCCTCATGCACCGGTAGCAGTCTATGACACACCCACATTCCACACTACGCACAATATGTACTACATTCCAAAACACCTCACTGACAATCTTCTAGGACGGGGACTTTGAGAAAAACCTGGAAGAGGCTGCTTTGGAATAGATCATCGGCTTATTGCGCTTCTCGATGAGGCCAGTGCCAGTTTCGATTCTTGTACCCATACTTACGTCAACCCAGCCGCGTATCTATTTCACTGGTTCAGTAGATAATCTAACATCCGCGGTTTTCAATAAACGTCTTTGAATTTGAAGTTGCAATCAACTCTTGAGTTTTGTTGAACCTTTAAATCGGCAGCCTCCCCTTTAGGGCCGGAGGCACAACATGCTGTGGCGTACACTAAGGCAAAAATCGGTGCCATACGGGAACCACATCCACATAATTAATCATGTTGGTCTATCTATATTCTACGTACAAGGTTTCCCAGTTCCATGGTCAACATTCGCGTACTTGACCACAGAGCCTGGCTAAGTATTTAGGTGCTTGGCGATAATCACAGTAAGTCCTAGTGCTGACGAAAAGCATGCAACTGCTGAGATTAAGGTTGCATTTCCAACAACTAGTTTTCGTGCTGCTGCAGGCGTCTTGACCCCGCGCCGGCAGTTCGAGTGGTATTATCATTTATCATTGATCCTAGAACAAAATAGGTCCAACTACAGTCGACTTGATCACTGGAGTTTCAGAACACATAAAACGGCACGAAGGACTTGAATGAGTATACTAGCCGCGCATACTACTACAGTTCGAGATGCCTGTGAGTACCACTGATCTCAATATTACTTTTCACCCAAGGATCCTGCTAAGAAACAAAAGCAACGAAACCTCCTGAAGGGGTTGTGGATCTTGGCATGCCTTGCTGTCAGCATTGACGGACATGAAGCTAGAAGTGAGAATGGCATCAAGACTTCTCTCCAGGTTACTGCCAAGCGAATCTCAGGCTGGGGTTCCAACACCACGGCCTTTGTCGACGAGTTGGGCCCGCAACTTTCTTCGGAAGCATCGATTACTCTAGTGGGCTCCGATGGTTTCGACGAACTCACGTTGAGGTGGACTGCCTGGGAAGCCCCGAGCTTCATCGCAACAATCCAGGTCTATACAGAGGATGACGTCAGCAATACGGTAACTTCTGTATTTCAAAAGGGTTTGGACACGGGCAACTGACCATGAAGCTCAGATCAAAGTCTCAAACAAATTCGAGCTTCCTTGGCTAGCTGTGTCCGGTCGCCATGGTGGCATTGTGTCACTCGGCAAGCTCGACGCCGGCGTGCAGATCAACATGGATCATCTCGACAGCCTCGTCATCAGCTCCGATGGGAACACAGCTACCATTGGTGGAGGGATCAGTTCAGGAGCGGTAACAAGCGCGTTGTGGGATAAGAAGAAATGGACAAGTTTGTGCCCCATGAGACCTCGTGAAGCAATATGCTGACAATGCTATGATCTTAAGCTACGGGTTCTTGCGAGTGTACGTCGCTTGCTGGCCCGATGCTCGGCGGAGGGCATGGCTTCCTCCAGAATCGCTATGGCCTTGCCTTAGACAATCTCATCTCTGCGAGAGTTGCGCTCGGAAACGGAAGCGTCGTGACAGCCAGTGACGAGACGAACTCAGATCTATTCTGGGCTCTTCGAGGGGCTGGCCATAATTTCGGGATCGTTACCGAACTCGAGTATAGGCTCCACGATGTTCCCCCGGGTAACAAATGGGTATTCGCCGATATTTTCTTCACCTCGGATAAGGTCGAGGAGGTCTTCAGAGTTACGAATGACATTAGCAATGGAGGTGACCAGCCGATCGAGATCGTCAGTTTCATAGAGTATCGGAAGCTGCCTGCCTTGGACCCTGTCAACCCAGTCATCGAGTTATTATTTCTCTACGAAGGAACTACCGAGGAAGCTGAGAAGTACCTCAGCTTATACAGGGCAATCGGCACAGTATCAGCCACATTGGTGGACGCGGAATATCCTGACTTTGCAAGGCTCGTGCGCTTCAGCAGACAAGACGCTGCTTGCTCCGAAGGCCAACTTCACGTGCAGCGATTTCCTGCAAATTTGGAGGTCTATAACGTCACAACCCAGAAAGATCTGCTAGTCAAGTTCGGCGACATGGTCGCCGCCAATCCTTTCCTCATCAACTCGTTCTACATATTCGAGAACTACGGCTTCACTGCGGTAAAAAAGGTTTCTGATGAATCGACTGCCTACCCTGATCGGTTCAATGGTTATCTCATAGCTCCATGCCTCATATACACTAATAGCACCCCGGAAAATGACGCAATCGCGAGGCAGGCTGGTGAGCAGTTGCGGACTTTAGCCGTGAGCGGGCGAGAGGACGGCAGACTCTACGCCTATGTAAACTACGCAAATGGGTATGAGACACTGGAGGAGCTGTATGGACATGATACTTGGAGACTTGAGAAGTTGAGGGGTCTTAAACAAGCTTACGATGCGGACTCACGCTTGAAATTCTACGCACCTATAGTCTAGACTTTAAAGTGGATTTGAAAAACAGATAGCGCACTTTGTGTTTTGGTTCAATCGAATAAATTCAGGACACGTTGTCATCTTATGGAAGCCATCAGTCTGTAAACATCCACCCAACCTTATTTTCTACACCACATTCGCTTCCCAAAAATCCATTCACCTGCCAGACATTTCCATCCCTCATCAAGCGCTACAACCCATCACCAGCAATAGCTACAAACTATCAACATCCACGCAACGGATCATCACGATCTAACAAATCAGCTAGTTTCCAAGATGACAGCAATTCTGATGCGACCTAACCTAGCCTCTGACGGCAAGGTGGAGCGACGAAAGTTGATGGTCGACGAATTGGGACAGAGACATTGCAACGTGTTTAACCGCGCGCTGTCCAATGTCTTGTCCACAACGGCTGCTGAGACTGCCTTTGTCAGATAGTTGACGATTCCCCGCTCAACCGGAGTGTCCAGATCGTCCCTGGCTGGATTTACCCGCTGAACCACCCCATTCGCACTCAACATCTTGCCATGCCCGGGATATTAAAAATAGAGCTCTGGGGACCTCTGACCTTTAACCCTAAGATTTTTTTATATACATCAACTAATCTTTCTTGAATATTTTGCATAAGTTAAGCATTATCGGGTCTCATTCGTTATCCCAGTAAATGCCCTTTTATCAGAGCTATTTTAACGATATGAGAGTTGTTAGCATCCCTGGGCAATAGGCAACGTTTTCGAAGTGGGGAGCGGTTTATCCCATACAGGTCAGCATTAAACCGTATCTGCAATTGGATGAACCCTTGTCAACAGAACTCAGGGCCAGGGCCCTTCGTACGACCCACTGACTCACAGCACGATTCCCCACAGAACCTGCTAGCATCTACAAGAAGGACTAGCGAAGGACGACAACCAAGTATATAGATCAGTAGGAACCTGCACGATAGTCAAAGAGGAAAGACTTCTCTCCCCAGAGAAGTCTTCTTGTTCATAGAGAAAATAGACGTTAGAGTGTGACACTCAGTCTAGACCCTTACAGTATCCTAGGATTAAAATTCTCCGGTCGCTAGACCACAGGTAGTCATTGTAGGTCGCTGGTATTATCTTAAACAGTTTATTGCTGTTGTTTGTAATTGAGATTATACTCGCTGGGTTAAATATTACTAAGTATTTCAGAGGGTATTCTTCCGCGTTTATTACGAAAGCTCCCCTAGCCTCTATACTAGCAACACAATATCCTGGGAATTAATCCTCAATTTCTTCAACGGCTTCTTCTTTCATTGGTCTTAGAGTTCTTGATTTAGACTTTTGATTTCAGACCCTTTAAAGTCGGACTTGTGCTTGCAAATCAGCATTATTCTTAAAAGCTTCTTTAACTCGTTTCTTCAAGTGTTTTCGGGGCTTATACTTATAATAAGCATTTTCCGGGAAAACATAGTAATAATATGCAAGAGCGTAAGGCATCTCGCATGTAGAGCAGTTTCCAGCAGATCTTTGGTCATGGTAAGCGCGCTTTTTCCCGTTGCGGCCTCTACGTAAACCAGTTGCACCTCTTTGTAGTGGTGTTTGATCCTCTGCAGTGTAAGCGTCCCCAATCTCACTGCCATAAGCTTTTATTTCATTATACGTATCTGTAAACGCCCCTTTTGATGCTCTAGCACTCTTGTGCGAGCTCAGGGCTGCTAGCTCTTAACGGAGGTTATTTCCAACTTTACGAAATGTAAGGTTCCCATCAGCAATTAACTGTCTTCGGATTTGTCTAAAGGAAACTGCCCATGCGAGTAGGATCCCCTGTACTGCTTGTGGTAGGTCTGGGACCCATAATGCAATATCTTTGGCTCCTGCAAGCTCCTTTTAAAGCCCCTTTGCTATAAGCGATTCCCACCAGTTAATCCAGGTATTTGTTTCTTTAATATTTCTTAGTAGCTTAAGAGCATTCTTATATACTAACGTGGTTTACCACCAAGTGGAACATATCACCAGGTGGAACACATTTGCTATTTCCGCCAACTTCTGCTAAGTCCAGCACCCCCCCCCCCCCAAGGGCCATGTAATTAATGAAAGTGGGCCCCGATTGGTGCCAACTGCACTCAATTGCTTATTTCTAATTAATTTTGCTAATTTGGAACGGTTGGCGGGGTTGTAGTGCTGGTTCGAACAGGCTGACTTTTGGTGGGGCAAATACACTTCGTGTTGGAATATCACTCGGCATGGACCGTACGCTGATACTCACGGCTTGGTCAGATGACTAAGCCAGCCCCTGGGCGGTAGGCATGCTTATCGTGCCCATCGCACCTCAAGGGCTCCCTTTCCTATTAGTTAACAACAACAAGACATCAGCACAGAATCCAACCCATCGTTTACGCGATACCCGTACGTACGTACAGAAAGCCCATTCAACACTTCGCACCAAAAAGTGCTAACTCTACCCTTAAAATCGTGGTCCGCTACGGACCACTAACACACATATATTCGCACCAATTGGTGCCGATTAGGCTGGATTTGCTATAATACAGTCAAAATCTGATCCATTAGACTCCTCTTCCTCTTTCTCACACGTTCTCGCATTATGCCCAGCCTCGCCGCAGTTGCCATAACGTCATTTGCTCAGTCCGCCGCGGACCGCCTCCTCAGCACCACCGCTAATTTCACTAGCTGGCCGCTTCCACTTTTCCTTTTCTTTAATTATCACCCTCAATACTAAGTGCCCCTCCAAGCCGTACTCGGGTCTTTTTAGCTTTCCGGCGTTTAATAAGTGCTTTGTTGGCCTCTTGAAGTGTCCGGATCTGCTCGCTTATGAATGTGATTGAGTGTGCTATGGCCTGTGCTCCCTTCGCCATACGATTAAAAGCCTCCATAATTAGTGTAGCGGAGCTTCCCTGATGGGCGGAGATCCTAATTTTAATAAAACTTGATTGCTTGATAGTTTGTTGAGCATTGGAGGGCGTTTGAGACTCTTATTACTGCGGAGAGGCAGGAACGGATAGTACTGGAATTTTTAAGCGGATATCAAGCTTAGAAAGAACAGAATCCGGGTCCCAAGGCAGGATTTCAGCTCCCCTAAATGTAGCTTTGATGTTGTTCTCTGTAAAGGTTTTGTTATGAGCTGCCTTGAATGCAACGAAGAACTCGGATTTGGTGATGCGGTTGATGGAAGACCGGACGAAATCGCTGATTTCCCCGCCATATGCGCGCTTTAGAAGCGAATATAACGCAACATCTAGTAGCTGGACTAGATAGGAAGAATGCGGCGGCATACAGACAGAGATGATCTTGTTTTCCTTGCAGTATTGGTTGAACTCAGCTGATATATGGCTCTCGTGGCCATTTATAATCAATATCCAGTAACCCGTAGCTCTCGTGTTTCATATGCTTATTAAAGTGCTGAATCCATTCCAGGCCAGTTTTATTATCTGTCCATCCATTTAGAGTAGGCTTGATTACTTAGAGCTGGGAAAGCCTGATTCTGTAGTCCAGTTGCTAGCCATCATGTTGCGGAGGAGCCCAGATTAAAGACGAAATCAATTATCAAAATAACAAATTTCCGAGCCTCTTTGTCCATAAGCAGTATTATGATTTGAATCAGAATCCCGAAGAAGCAGCTAATATTGTAGGATATTAGACTAAGGCGCAAATATTTGGCGGTGTTATACTCTTCAACCGCTGTAAGCACCGTATTTACCAGCCTTATAAGAATGTATATTGCCTTCCTTCTCCCCAGTGCCTTCTCTTTCTTATAAGCAAATAAACACTACTAGTAATGTGCAAGTCGCAGCCTGGCCCTGTCTTCTTCCATTTAAAACACAGGGATATTACCTATCGGATTTGGCACCTGCTTCACACAAAAAAGCATGAGTTATTGGACTTTCTGCGGTCCGAGCCAAACGAGGACAGAGACAGAATTAATAGCGTGCTCTGTTCCCTACCAATCTACACCGACGAAAAGAATATGACACAGATCGATCCCTAAGAGCCAATCCATAAGACTAGCATATTTCGAGACCTTTAGGAGCGAAAGTCTCTAAGCGATGATAATGGGGACCCAAGGGCACATCGCGACGCATATAACAACGTAGATCACACCAATATAACTGACTTTGAGAGATCCAAAGAAAACTGTTGGTCTCGGAGGGTAGCAATAACTGAGAGGATTGGATGCAAGGATACCTAGGTAGAGGCAGAGATAGAGAAGGAGGAACCCGCGCTAATATGTGGAGAACAAGACGATGCAGAAGACGAAAGTGTAAAGACCTTGTCAAAGAAATACCTACTTAGAGCCCCAAGTAATCCGGAAGATCCGCGTTAAGTGTACGCAGAAGGATCCAGAAACCGGTCATATTACCAGCTTGGTCTCTTTATGCTGACTCTGAAAGGCAGAAAAGGATCCTGGCATAACGGTCTCCAGAGATACAGGCTGTACCATCAAACCGACGGAAGGCAGCCTGTACATTCCAGCCTACGTCGAAAACACGATCCGGAAGTTTCTCCAAGCCACCCGTCCAAGTTTGCTGATACTACGCATCACGTGGTTCCTTTACTGGTGGAAGAAACGGCTGTCATGCCGAAAGTTAGCTGTCACCACATTCGCCAAGGATGCTGAGGTTCCGTTCCTCAGCAGGCTTGGTTGGTGGAGAAATAGGCGTGGTATCAGCAACCCCAATCCTAGAAGCCTCCTCGTCAATAGCCGATGAGGACACAGCTCATTTCCGGTCAGAATCAGGTATAGAAGCCACAGAACCCGGAACTCACGATCGCTTCTCCGAAAATAGTGCTACGATGCGCAGTAATAGCTGACGAGTCCGCTGGCAACGCGCCACTGTGGATTGACCAGGGTCTGGTCTAACATAAACATGTATAATTTCCAGTCGGCGAGATCAAATTGAAGTTTTCGTGCCTTGTTGCATTGTTACTTCACAACTGATTTGACTACATGCATCCCCCACAATGCATCTGAAAGCTGTCATTTCGGCGTCGCTCCTGGCCGTCCCCGGAGTCAGAGCCAACCTCAACCAACTGGCCCAGGCTGCTGGAAAGTTGTATTTCGGCTCTGCCACCGATAATTCTGAACTGTCTGACTCTGCATATGTCGCAATTCTGTTAGTCGTCTGAGCCGGTTCAGAAAGCCGTACAAAAAGGTGAAGACTAATGAAATGAATCGTGCAGGTCGAACAAGAACGAATTCGGGCAGATCACACCTGGAAACACACAGAAATGGCAATGTAAGGACAATTGACTTGGGAGTTTTCGGCTTCAATCACTGCGCAATAGGCTCTCCCTCAGTCTCTTTTCCCCTCTCCGGAAGGGTAACTGACACTTCACAGATACAGAGCCAACACAAAACACATATAGCTACACTCAGGGCAATGTAATCGCGAATTTCGCAGCGTCTAATGGGCAAATACTGCGATGCCACACGCTCATCTGGCATAATCAGCTACCGGGCTGGGTCTCCTCAGGCACTTGGACAAACAGCACTCTTGCCGCAGTCATCCAGGCACACATCGCAAGCGAAGTCGGCCATTACAAGGGCAAATGCTACGCCTGGGACGTTGTGAATGAAGCGCTTGCTGATGACGGAAGCTTTCGGACCAGTGTATTCTACAGTACAATGGGGACCTCTTACCTCCCAGTGGCCTTTGCTGCTGCTGCTGCTGCGGACCCGGCTGCAAAGCTTTATTGTCAGTTTCCGGTGCTTTCACAGGGCTATTTCGTGTTCCACAGCATAGGAACATGCACCATAACCGCAGTCCTACCTAGAAGGGCAAGTGCTAACCACTGAGACACAGACAATGACTACAACATTGAGTACTCGGGATCGAAGTCTACGGCCGCAGTAAACCTTATCAAGACCATCCAGGCTGCCGGAGCCAAGATCGACGGGGTCGGCCTGCAGGGCCACTTCATCGTGGGCTCTACGCCAAGCGCGTCCGCGCTAACCAGTCAGCTCAACACCTACGTCGCCCTCGGTCTCGAAGTGGCTTACACCGAGGTCGATGTCAGGTTTACTAGCCTCCCTTCGACGGCGTCCGGTCTGGCGCAGCAGGCAACGGACTACGGCTCCGTCGTCAGTGCGTGTCTCGCTGTGAGCAAATGCGTCGGCATAACTATATGGGACTTTACTGACAAATACTCGTGGATCCCGGGCACTTTCTCCGGGCAGGGTGATGCGTGCCTCTACTGGACGAATCTCACCACCAAGCCTGCGTATGACAACGTGCAGAAGCTCCTGGCGGCGGCGGCGGGGACACCAGTGCCGACTAGTACGGCGATCACGCTGTCTAGCAGCACCACGAGGGTGTCGACAACCACGACGGTTTCCTCTGCCACGGCCACGAGCACCAACGTCGCAACGCACTGGAACCAGTGTGGTGGGTTCAGTTGGATCGGCCCGACGGTCTGCGAATCGCCGTACACTTGCACCGTTTTGAATCCTTACTATAGTCAATGCCTGTAGGGTGAAAAGACGCGGCGAGGAAGGGAAAGAGAGGGCCTGGGTTGTTTCTTATCAGGCTAGATCGCCTCCGATGGTGTTCAGAAGTTGAATTCAACGAAATGATGGTTCTCACTGAGTTGTAAATTACCTGGGGTGAGCACGATTGCAGTTGAGCAACTTTGGCATCTACATAAAAAGCCCTGGGTCCTTGGCACAGTCATTATATCCGCATATTACGGGACTGAGCGTGACCGAGATATCACGGCAATGTTCAACCACACATTTCAAGCCGCATTTGAGGATTGTTCCAAGAGCCACTTGACCCCTTTTACTGTATCCTCCACGAACTGCTTGCTCGCAACCAGGAGTGGGAAGTTGGTCCAGAAGTAATGGCCGAGCCCCGGGTAGACATCCAGCTTCGTCTTGACCCCTGACTCCTCCCTGAGAATACGCTCATAAATGAGAGCTTCGTCCCGCAATGGGTCCAGGCCACAGACTTGGAAGTAAGCTGGTGGCAAGCCTGTGTGGCGCCTAGGCTTGTTTCGGTAGAGAAAGGGAACAAACAAGGGGCTGTTGGCGTCCGCGCCCACTGTCTCCACCACTGTGCGCGGGGTCTCACTGTCTGGATGCAGAACTGGGTCGACACAGGGCGTGACTGCCGGGTGACTCAGGTACTCAGCCCGATACTGCTCAGGAACCTCTTCGGGTGACATGAGACATGTGATTGCGGGTACACACAGGTACTGTCCCGTAAGCGGAGGGTCCAGCTTGTTGTCCCTGGCCAGGTGGGCAAGCACTGCCGTAATGTTGCCTCCTGCGCTTCCACCGCCAATTATAAATCCAGCCTGAGGCGTGGTGCCCAGCGAGGAAGCATTGTCGGCAGCCTAACATGGTGAGAAAGCGTCCTCGAATTTAAGTAAATTGGAAATAGGTACTTACCCATTCAAGCGCATCCCAAGAATCGTTGATGCCGGTTGGAAACTTGTGCTCCGGGCCCAGTCTGCATACTGTCAGCTCGAGTCCCTGATGTCGCCGATGAGAGAAGCGCAAAGTATGGAAATTCCAGGCACACACCTGTACTCCACATTGACACAAACAGCACCCAAGTCTCGACTGAACAAGCGACAGTTCGTCTCCTCATCCGACAGGTCTCCCATAGACCAACCGCCTTCGTGATACATGACGACCAAAGGGCTGCCGCCAGCGGGCACACGAGACTTTTCAGGTTGGTAGACACGGATGGTGATTTGCGACCCGTCTCGAACCGGTATCTTGCGGTCATGCTCCACAACCCCCTGGATGGGGCTCGGAAGATAGCGGAGATGGTGCTTCTCGCGCAGCATGGCAGCGCGATGTTCGCGGAGGGCGAAGAAGTCTGATCCGGCAGGAGGCTCAGGGAGTGGGTTGCTCTCCAGCATCTGTGAACAATTAGGTTTTGCTTCTGGCCAGGGAGGATGCTGGCACGGCACTTGAGGGGGGTCTGCTTACCTCTTTGAGGTGGGGGTCCATCTGCCCCATCGCTCGAAGCTCCTCAGCTGACCGAGGCGCCATCGTGGGCCGTGTTGCAGGTATTTGATCGCTACGGAGGAAACTAGGCGGTTGAAGAGTGGCAGAAGCGGTATGTTCGGGCCAAGGTGGGTGCGCAATGGACTGGTGAAGGTGGTGCTGTGGAACGTTGTACTTGGGAAGTGCAGCCGATGCCAAGATTTGTCAGCCAATGAATTATTCGACCATCGGGTTAGAATCTGGCATGCTTGATGCTCGGCCTGGAGTAGTAGTGCTGGTAGGGGCACATATGAATGGGCAACCTCAAGGGGCTTTTCTTCTTCTTCTTCTTCTTCTTCTTCTTCTTATGCAAGTCATCAGGATTTCATTTCACTCCATAACACACTCTGAATGAAAATAGCAAGCAGCACAGCCCGATACCAACACGACGAAGTCCCGTCGCCTTGCCCTCAAATCAACCCATGCGGGAACGAGACAGCGTTTTGACTTCCTTTGGTGTCTTTGATGCCCCGTCCTTATGAGCCCTTCGCCTTCTCTTCCTTGAGTTCCTGCAGCGCCTGCTCGGCCACCCGAGTCCCCGCCAAACCCGCCGGCAGCCCAGCATAGATGGAGGCCTGCAGGATGGCCTCCTGTATCTCTGTCTCGGTCACGCCGTTCCGAACCGCCCCTTTTACGTGCACCGCGAGCTCCGTTTCCTTGCCCAGGGCGACGAGCATGGCTATGTTGAGTAAGGACCGCGTCCTCCGGTCGAGTCCGGCCCGGCCCCAAATGAGCCCCCAGCCTGCCTGTGTGGCCAGCTCTTGCATTGACCTCGAGAATTCGGACGCATTCGACCATGACCGCTCCACATGCTGCAGACCCGTCACCTCGGACCGGATGGCGTACCCTTCGTCGAAGAGGGTTTGGCGTGCCTGTGACGAGGCGGAGGAAGGGTTGGATGAGGAGCCGGCGCCATCGGATGGTTTCTGGTGCTGAGACATGTTTGTTCCACTACGCCGGTACCTGTGTGGTTATTGCTCAGATGTTCATCCAGAGCACAACTGTTGGCCGAACCTGTTGCTCAAGAGCTTCTTGGAGCTTTGAGACGGCTGAGACCGAGAGGTAGTCTGTCTCCCCGTCCCCGCTCGGGCCGAGCGCGTGACATCATCGAGACAGGAGGAACTCTTGCAACGTCTTCAGGACCGGTTCGATTATTCTTTCTAACTGCAGCTGCAAGAGTCGCATGACGGCCTCGGCGGCGATGAGCACAGCAAGTTGGATCAATCTAGGCATTTCATCGTCGACGATACCTTTTGCCGTTCCTGAACAGTGTCTGGAGGAGCAGAGCAAGTGGTGACCCTTGCCAGACCCCCACCCCCGACTTACAGTAACTACGCCTGTCATTGAATCGGAGAAAGCAGTCGCCCGATTTTGGCCTCATCCTACATCTTCGGGGAATACAGATCGCTGGCCTTGCCACCTTCCCCGGTTGATGACAGTCAGCACAATTTGGCTGTATGTCAGCAACACCAGGCACAAGGCGACATGACTGTCGATGGTTGTAAATCTTTACGGCTCCTTGGGGGCTGGTGGCAATAGATGTTGTTGTCAACACATTTGATAGCCATGATTCAGCATAATATTACGATTCAGGAGAACCTACCACACTTGGTGGTGTGATTTCAGTTGTGATCCTCAAGTGCTTCTTCACTGTCCTTAGTCTTCCAGCGAGCCTAACCTGACTGCGTGAGACTTCAACGTTTCCATCTATAAACCGCAGGCTCCCAAGCTACAGCACTACAAATTAGCCCTGCGGGAAGGCTGTTGCAGCCATGGCGATGCTACATCCTAAGCGGTGGACACAAATCTTCCCGCCGGCCCCAACATTTGGGGAGAAGGACGTGGGACTCCAAAAGGGTAAGGTGTTTGTTGTGACAGGCGGCAATCAGGGCGTCGGTTTCGAGTTGTGCAAGATGCTTCGAGGCACGGGGGCCACTGTATATATCGCTTCCCGATCCAAGGTCGGTTCAATGCTTTCCTCGGGAATTTTGTCCCTGTAACATCCCTTAAGTGATAAGAGAGAAAAACCCGACTACTGACCCTACCCCGTAGCAACGCGTTGACACCGCCATCGAGACACTCAGGTGCATGAAGCCCAGGCCTGAGCTTCCAGCCGTCTTTAAGCCTCTCCTCCTCGACCTCAACGACTTGAATTCGGTCCGGACCGCAGCCTCCGAGTTTTCCGTGCAGGGGAATCGCCTCGACATCCTCTGGAACAATGCGGGAATTGGTGCCGACTCGGTGCCTGTCCAAGCGAAGACAGCCCAGGGCCTGGAGAAGTTCGTGGGGATGCACTGCGTTGCCGCGCTCCTATTCACCCAACTCCTGCTGCCCCAGCTCCAAAACGCGGCAAACATATCCCACCCGGGTGCAGTCCGTGTTGTGTGGTTGTCGAGTATCATGGTGGAGTCACACTTGCCCGCTGAAGGGATTGACTTCAGCCTCCTAGCTGTCGGCTGTCCCAATGGAAGGCGCAATTATGCCAGGTCGAAAGCTGGGAATTGGGTTCTTGCCCATGAGTATGCTCGCAGGCATGGGCAGTATGGGATCATCAGTGTTGCGGCAAATCCGGGCAACCTGAAAACGAATGCTTTCCAGGGCGCCCCCTCAAGGTTTATGGCTGTTGCGGACCACTTTTTTCTGTACGATCCGAAATTTGGTGGGTATACAGAGTTGTATGCAGGCTTCTCGCCGGACATCACGCTGGAAAATAATGGGTCGTACATAATTCCCTTCGGTAGGGTACAGCCGGAGGATCAAATTGGCCGGCCGGACATACTTGAGAAGCTGAAGTCGGACGAGGATAACCTGGGTGACAGCTTTTGGAGGTGGTGCGAGGAACAGGCGAGTTCGATAATAGCAGCGGAGGCATGACAATCATTGGAGTGGCGAAGAGTGGCGTGGTGATGCTAGAATCTAGTGATTCTAGCGACGAGACGGCTTCTTTGGATCTTGCGTGTTGTCACGCCCCGTCCTAAGCAGCATCGCGGCTAATGAACCTCACTTTGCCAGTGCTCCATTCTTAGTCGGTGGATTTTGCAACACAGTCAGTATTTGAGAGTGGGAGCCGAGCGTTTTGGCTTCTAACCTCGGAAGGTTGCGCCTCAGCTCCGGGAAAGCGTTCCGCGCCCCGCAACCCTTCTGGTCGTGCTTCTTTGTTCCGACCAGTCTTGCTGGATGGTGGACTTCTACTCGTGCATTTGGAATGTTTCCGGGCCGTAGGATTCAACCATCCTGACTCGAGAAAGACAGCCCTTAAGTGTTGGACGATGAGGCATCTTCTGGTTATGTCGACCTAGAGTGTACAAGTGGCTTGACGTTGAAAACCTGGCTGCAACTTCGAATGCCATGATATGAAAGAGAGAGCGTCCACATCATGACCAGATACAAACATATCAGTGATGAACCACCCAAGATCATGCTAAAACGGATCTCCCTTCAACTGTATAATCTGTCAGCGACTAATCCCATAACTCATGGATGGCGCCTGGGCGCCCTTTCCCACCTCTTTGGAGCCCACAGAGGCTTCCAAGTGGACTAAAGTTTCAATGTTATGAATGGTAAGATGGTTGCCTGAGCCACCGACTTCATGAACAACTGGTGTATGGCTCAATTTATGGGATTAAGATATCTCGAGGACAAGGCTGTGCGCCTTCTCCGATGATCAAATCAATCCCATTTTGAGAGGCACTTCTGGAAACAATGCCGGAGCCAAGAATCTTTACCGCCTGAATTATTGTGCTCCGCACCTCAGCCTTCAATTGATCCTCATATCAGGCAAATCTTGTGAGAAATTAGATCTTCTTGTCATGTAAGTGATAAGTGAAGCTGCCGGTCTTCACCCCCTGCACCGGGGACCAGACTAAATATCCGCACTCCGACCTTATGCGAGGAACTAGAATATTGGACGCAGTCATTTGGAGAGTTAACTTTCGTTGTACTCAGAATAAACTCGAGGTCAGTGAATATAACTGCAGATGGTACCTGGTCGCTCCCGTTATCTTACCTATTCGAATTCAGCTCGTTGGGGGTGATCCAACTCCAACCCGAGGTGCCTTGCCACAGAGATGGCGACTGGCTTTGAACATTTTCCACTAAGACCGTCACATCAAGTTATCAATGTCTTCGAAAGGCGCAATCTCCTTCAATTCCAAATCAGACAATGCTGCGGAATTCGAGTTCTGATATCATTAACTAGTGCAAGACGGGGGTGGCATCCTGTAGATGGGTGGCTGGAAGATGAGCTGTGTCCCGGACTGTGTACTTGAGCCTTTTTGTCAAGCCCGTGTGGTGAGCTAATATATCACGCCAGTTTGGCCTCGTTATTTTGAAAAGATGGCGGGTTGCAAGAAACAATGCTTTGGTTTTCCAGCTCACTCTAGCTAACCGCTTCTACAAAAGTAAAATGACCCAAGATCAGCTTGAGACTCCGGTGCATGCCAAATGCGATCGACTTTGCTCATAGCCTGTCAATCATGGAACTGATCTCGAGAAACACATGTGGCCGGTTGACTTTCTGCATCGAAGGTCCTATGTAGCACTGTTCAATGCAGGCAAGAGGCCCTCAAAACACTGTTTCTGCCTAGGTAGGTCGGAGGAGAGGTGACCAAGCCAAGGAAGCAAACGGCCACTCGTAATGAGAAAAACGAGGCATGTGACTAGAAAGGTTGGAACCAATATCCCATCTCACAGGTAGGGCGATGCCCAATTGAAGGATCCAAGCTGATACCTGTCTCTCGGATAAATGATAAAAGATGCCTGCGTAGGTAGCCAGGTATCTCAGCACTTGGAATAGCAGCGAAGCCTCTCCACGTGTGGGGCCAGCCAGCTTGTTATCACTCCACCGGTGACTGGAAGCAGTCACCAGCCTGCAGTCACTTGATCTTGACATCTAAGCCGTGCCTGTCCCAAGCATTCAAGCCCCAAACTCGCAGCCTGTCCATCCTTCAACCTTAAACCTTCGACCTTCCGACCTCCCTTCCTCCCAACTCTCTAATCTTCCATAATCAATTCCTCCCTACCACCCAAAACAACGAGACAAGCATCGACAACTGAACACGATGTCTGACCGCACCAAGAACGTCGGCGACGAGGGCATTGCGTCTGAGAAGCACGCCATCGAGCAGTCCCCTCAGAAGCCGTCTCCCTCCAAGGTAAGCTCACTCTCGCACCACAAACCCTTCCACGTTCGCCTTTCTCTCCTCCACCATCTCTTCCGTGCTCAGTCTCATTGCTCCGACGTCTTGCAACACTACCAACCAGGCTCCTTCTTCCTTCCTGCCTACCTCACACACGCCTTACCCAGCTACAGCCTGCCGAGCCCCGTCTCATCACCTTCAATCTCGTTTGTTGTCGTGGTCTTGCCCCCGACCCCACCGTCTCGTCGCACTCTTCCTTCACTTGTCAACTTCATCCTTGCCACATTGGTTTGCCAAATTCCAGCCCGTCTCTCTCGATTCCCACAACCGTCTCTGAGGCCCTTGCCCTTCAAGATAGGACCCTTCAGCTTGCCCAATCCCATCTCGCCTGCCTACATCAACTTTAGAACCCCGCGTCTTGAGCCAGCTCAATCTGTGTTCCACGCCATTAAACAATCACCAATTCCAATCCCTCAAACGAAATTTCGCGTCGTGTCACGTTACGTCACGCCAGGTCGCATCGTGTCAGCATCACATCGAGCGTTTGCCTGACTGTCCTTGCAGAAGCCCAAGCTTGAAGAGCAGGTAAGTCTTGATTCGCCCCCGCGTTTCCTGCATCCAGGCCACCAGGCCATCTCCATCACCTCCCAAGCGACTTTTCTTTTGCGGCAAGTCCAGCAAGGGCTCCTCTCCCAACCCGCGGCCAGGTATTTCCTGCCATCTCACACACCGTACTCTTCACTACGGGTGTATCCGATGGCGGGTGGCTGCAGGGGAAGTAGGAGTGCCCGCGCTTGAAGAGCTCCAGCGATTCAGCGTCTGAGGGGACCAGGCAAGGGGTCGCGGCCTTGTCTGGGACCGATCCTTGGGCGGGCTTGCTCGTGAACTTCCCTCTCACATCTAGCTGCCAGGTTGGTGACATGCGAAGGTGGTCCGGTATGGGCCTCTGGAGCTGAGGGAAAAAAGCTCAGACTTCTCCCTCTTCCCCTGGTGGTTCGCGGGTCGCCCTTGGTCAAAGGTGGCCCGTGGCTGGCGCTTGTACCCGTGCAGTGTCGAGACTCTCTCGGGGAGCAACTCCAACCTGTAGTAATAGGTTCAGGCCACCTAACCTCTTACCCGGTAGTTCAGGCGTCAATTAGGTGTTTACTTCGGTATGCGGTACAGACCTCTCCACGCCGGTACCAGGCAGGCTAAGCCCCGCTGGCGTCGCACCGTGGGGAACTGTACCGGGAGAACTACATCTACCTGTCCGTTATCCGGTTTGATTGTAAACCCGAAGAATTCTGGACATTATTCAGTGTAGTACTCGGGAACTCGACTAGGTGTGGGGAGGCCAGGGTCCTCTTCTGGGGATCTTGGCTTTTACGACCTGGTGGCCGTGACTTACTTACGGTAGTGGGCTACCGCTAACTTGGATGCAGGATGAGGACAAGAAGCTCGCCGATCACGAGGCCCGTATCGCCACGCTGGGGATGGCTAAAGACAAGCGCCCCGGCACCTTTTTCAAGAAGCTGAAGGCGGAGCACGCATTCCTCATCTCCAGGCTCGATGAGAAGCTTGACCAGGATGAGGCCATGGATGGCGACGAGCACTGGAAGTTAGTCGAGGTGGTGTTCCGCGCCCACCTGCGCAAGGAGCTGAAGAAGGAGGTCAAGCGAGTGGTCGAGGAGGCCGTCGAGGAGGAGTTCGCGGTCATTCGCCGCACTCTGGAGAACCACCGCCGCCAGCTCCAGGCCATCTGGAATGTGATTGGTACCGCCGGTGCCATCTGAGGATGCAAAGAGCTCTCCAAGTCGCTGGTGTCAAGAGATGTGGTCTCGGGCAAGGTGGTGAAGGTAGCCTCTGTGCAGCGTTGGGATGGTTCATTTGATGTTCAAGATACCCCGTGGAATGTCTTGAAAGTGGTAGCCATGATGGAAACTCAGATGCTCAAGTTCATGGTCTTGAGTAAACCAAAAATTGGTCTCGTGTGTGATCTTTTCGAGATGATTTGTTGCCTATCTTGGGAACCTGCTACCGTGTTGACCTCCAGACCAGTCCGACGCATAGCCCGACTCCCCCCTCGGCTGCTCTGCTACTCTCCAAGGGCCATCCCGAACAGATACCTATGATTCAAGGCGCCTGGAGAAAGACGGACTCTATCAAAAAAAATTCTAATACCGGTGAGCTGCAGCTGGTGGCCGACAGGCAGGTAGACATTTGGGTTGTGGTAAGGAATCACACAACTCGCAGTAACCTAAGCATGGAGTCGTCTAGGCGACGGGCCTTTTCCGTTGCCGCTGAAGGCCAAGCCTTGGCAGCCACGAGTCCTGCCGCACGTGCTGTGTCTTGCCTGTCGATCGGCGCCTACAAGCATTTCGGAGTGCCCACCGCTCTTAGTCTACTTGCTCAGCTCAGCTCGTGTCTCACTATCTCAGTTCAACCCCCCAAGAAAAAACATCTGCGCCTAGCTACCAAACGTCGATCAGTTACCGCAACCAAACCACACGCACGCACACTGGAAGCAGCCCGTCTCACCCATCCTCCACGCCAAAAATCGTCATCCCGAAATGGCCAACCCCGAGGCCCCCAAGCCCCAGGCCCCGATGGACGCGGCGCGCCCCACCTCGGACGCGGACGCATCCCGCGGCACGACGGGCCCCATCACCCAAGCACCCGTGAGTCCTCCTCCGCGCCACTTCTGATCTGAATACCCCAACCGCACCCGGGAACCCGGGGCCTGACCCTCCTGCTCGGTTCACGGACAGGTGACTAACGCACCGCCCACAGAAATCCGAGCCGCGTCCGGTCGCGCAGAAGCAGGAGGGGCAGACTGAGCTGCGCGGCGGCGGCATGACCATCGGCTTCAACTGCTGCCGTGGGCACTGCAACTGCCACGAGACATGCTGCTGAGTAGTGGGACGAGGGAGGTGGTGGAGACCCCTCGGCTGGTGTGCTCAGATGATTTAAACGAGTCTTTGGTTAACATCGCCATGCTTGGCGGCCTCGTGGGCGGAGAGACCCGAGGTTGGCGGCAGGCGTCTGCGAGACACTATGGGTGTTTTGGTTTCCGTGCTGGATGAGCAAAAGATTGCGACTAGAGCTATCCGATTTGATTCATTGCTGCTCAACTTCCCTGCCTACGTCTTCCAATATATTGGTCGAGAGCAAGTCTCTCAGCCCCTTGAACAATTCTCCATGGCTCCTGTCCTGAACCAGACGCTTAAACGCCATTGCTGATGCGAATCTGAACCACGAGATACTTCAGCAAGTATGTGATTGCCCGCCTACCATGTAATATTAAGATACTGCATAAATGTCTCCCATATGCTCTCAGATATCGGTCGAAAGATGGACTTGCTGAACTCGTGACCGCCCGCTGCTGGCCCCGGACCAGACTCAGCTGTCGGAGTCGACACTATGTCCGATGGTGTAACCGCGGTCACTGAAAGAATGCCCGTGGTGAGAGCAGAAGTTGCCTTCGGCGCCGAAGGAGTGGTGGAGATGCTTAAGGTCGCACAAACAGACGCCGGCGGGGCGGAGAACTCTTCACATTGACCATGTAGGTCAGCCCCATATGTGAAATCGTCCGCAAGCAGGCTGTCGCCCTCGCCATTGCTGACATCGGTCCTGGATGAGTAACTGATACCCCCTGGTATGGTCCACTCGGCATTGTAGAGTGTGTACGGGCCGACACATTCGCCCCCGGTCATGGCCATGGTTGTTTCGTGAAGGCCGGCGACGGGAAGCCCTGGCCGAGGCACCTTGTAGGAGATTGTGAGGTTTGTGGGAAGGTTGTTCCTGTCGTTGCGGACGGCTGCCGTGACGTTGATCTTCCCTGGGTATTGTAGGAGGCAGGTCTGCCGCCTGAGGAGGATGACGGCGTCCTGCATTGGGTAGTCGTGGCCGTTGTTGTCGAAGAGCAGGCGTGTGCCATTTGTCAGGATAAGGGTTATAGTAAAGGAGGAGATGCCGGAGTGAATGGGGATCGTCGCGTCAATTGGGAAGAACTGCAGCCAGTCGTCAGCAAAGGTGTGGCCCACGTGATTGGAAAATGCACTCACCGCGAAGTCGTCGTCCAGTCCGTAGCCATTGCCGTGAGCAGTTGCATTTATCAGACAGGAACCGGGGCCACACTCATGTTCACCATGTCGATTCTTGAAGAGGATCTCCATCCGCGCAATCTCCTGGCTTTGCAAACTGGTAGTCCTCACACGCATGTTACCACTGAGTTGCAAATGCCTTGCTGCCTCTCCCAGTGAAAGTCTCAAGTCCACCGGTTTGATCATATAGGGCTCGATGGGCTGCGATAGTCTGACGTCTTTTGGAACGACCTCGATCATCTTCTGGAGCACCCTACGACAGACATCCAGGAAACTCTGTGGATCGGCCATAGCCTCGACGGTAACATTGAAGTCTGACCCAAATATCTTGGCATCTGAGTCCTTGCCCTGTGTGACAGCCGGCCCTATCACGAGAGGATTTGTTGTGTTGTTGTCCAGGTACTCGGTGATGACCTTCTCGTCAAACATGGAAACCGTCGAGTCGGACGGCGCCTCGCCCTCATTAACCAGCTCGGGGAACTCAGTATTGTGGACACCCCCGATCGTATGTCCGCATGCCGTTAGCTGTATCATCTCCTCATTTGTGAACCCCATACGGGAGAACTGCTCGCGGAATTGCTTGATCGAGTGCTCCGGCTGGGGCACTCCCGTGCTCCCAGGCCCTAACGCGTCCACCCTGCCGGCCCTGACAGGTATGACTGGCCCGCCACACTGGCGGACCGAAGCGTACACGCCGAGGGCGATCAGGTCCGCCAGGCTTGACTTCCTTGATAGGTAGTCCGAGAAGAACTTGAGAGTGGAGTTGAAGCCCGGCCCCTTGCTTTCCCCGTCGTCGAGCCGGTACTGAAGCGAGCCGTCTAGGCCCCCCTTCCCTGTCCTGACGTCTGCAGTTGCCATGTCGTGAAATGCGACCCTGAGCCACTCAGCCGCGACCTGCCTGCCAGGCCCTGAAGCCTCGTTCGAACATGGAGTGATGGTGTCTGCAAAGTTCCGCGACTTGAATATCCTCTGCTGGAACATGATCTCTTCCAAGTCATCTATCGGGGACGGCCATGTCGGGTCGGCGAGTACGGTAGATAGCAGCGCGGTTGCCGCCGCCGCCCGCGGAAGAAGAAACGGTCTCATCGCGCGGGACCGCCTCCTTGAAGGGCTTCTTCTTGCCCAGGGAGGCCAGGTCGAGGGCCGGATTGATACGATTGCTCACGCCACATTGGTTGTTACTCGCCGGCTTATCGCTGGAGTTGAAGACCTGAAGGTTTTCCGCTACTTATAAGAAGCTGAGCCCAGCATATCGGACCACAACTGAGTAAGCATAGCGTTCTCCAGCGACGAGAGGGAAAGATTGCAGCTGAATACGAGGTCGTCTCCTAGTGGGTGATCAGCGACAAGGATGACCACGGCTATGCCACTTCAGGCAGTATCTCGACAGGGGGTCGAGAGGTAGTGGTGGTCTCACTCCATCCTGTGTGTATCTCAGTAAAGCTGCTACAATTTCTGGCAAGTATCCTTCCTGAATTCGCAACAAATCTGACAGAGCCAGATTCATTCCCTTTGGAGGCAATGGTGTGATATGGTTGTGGCTATCGCCTTGCGAAGAGCAGCATGACATTTTAGTACCGTGCCTTATGGACCTTCGGGCAAACCCACCTTCGGGCAGCGCTAATTTTAACCACACCACACAAACTGAGGGGATTCAGACAGCCACAAATCAATCAATTCTCTTGATGCACGCCTAATTGTAGTATCAAAATGATCGTAAGAAGTCACTCAATCATCGTATATAGCTGGGCGTCGAGTTCTGCGCCCGCTACTTACCACAAACTCCTCCAAAACCTCTGGCTCAGATGCATCTTCATCATCTTCCTCCTCCTCCACTTCAACTTCAACTTGAGCAACTTTACAGCGTTTCTAAGGCCGTAGCTCTTCTTCAAGTGCCTCTACGGTAAGTTATTTCTTCCCTATCTCGAACATAGTCATGAACTCCGCGTTGGGACTGGGTATAGCCTTGCAGCGTTTCGTCTTCTCTCGGACCTCTTTTTCGACTCTAAGGCCATAGTTCTCATTCTCTAGCAGGGCGATTCGAGAGCGAAGTCTATCAATCTCGTCAGCAACTTATTTAGCTTTATATCTTGCCAGGCGATCGTTTCTGGGGACTAGTGACATCACGTAGTCTCTCGTGATAACCTCTTCATCCTTACTAGATGATTCAGCGGCTTCACCACTGGTTTCATCGCCAGAATTCTCTTATACCGGCTCATTTAGCTACTCTAACTTGCATTTTAGGTGCTACAATGCCTTCTTTCGAGACATAAGGTAAATGGTACAGTATTAGAACGCTTGCTTAATAATTCTCGCAGTAATTGCTTTCCGGGCTTCAAGTAAGCATTTAACAAAGTTAATCTTTCCAAGAGGAGTCGAACTAGTATAGCTAAACAGCTTTTCTGACTCCGTACTAAAAGCCCCTTTAAGTACACTGAAGATACCATTATCAAGGGGCTGAAGACCGTGAGAAGTACCGTGCCCCATCTACTTTCGGCCCACGTAAATTTTGACCACGCCACACAAATAGAGAACTTTTAAACAGTCACAACACACTCAGTTCTGATACGATTATCTGCAAGTATCATGAAAATGATCTTAAGAAGCCACTTAATCACCGTATTTAGCCGGACGCCGAATTTGACGGCCGCTTCACCCAACAACTTGAGGCTCAACCTCGGCCTCGGATGCCTCATCACCAACTTCCTCTGGCTCAACTTCAACCTCGACTGCAGCAACTTTACGACGTTTCTGAGGCCGTGGAAGTGCGTCCAGCGCTTCCACGGTGATATCTTTCTTGCCTATCTCGAACATAGTCGTAAATCCCGCATTGGGGTTGGGTATAGTCTTCCGGCAGTCGTCTTCTCTCGGACTTCCTTCTCGGCTTTGAAGCCAGCGTTTTCCCTCTCGAGAATGGCAATTCGAGAGCGTAGACTATCCATATCGTCGGCAACCCTCTTGGCTTTATATCTAGCCGAGCGGTCATTTCCGGGGACTAAACTCATCACATAGTTCCTAGTGATGGGCTCCTCATCGTCGCTAGTTGTGCTGACGGCTTCAACGCTGGCTTCATCACCAGGATTCTCGTGATCTGACTCATCTGGCTTATCTGGTTGTATCTACGGGTGCTTTAATGCCTTCTCACGAGACATAGGGTATATTCCCGTATGTCTGAAGGAATTTTTAATAGTCTTGGAGTGACAGCCTTCCGTGCTTCAAGCAGGCATTTGATTAAGTTGACCTTCCCAAGAGGACTCGAATCAGTGAAGCTGGCGAGCTTCTCGGCTTTCTTATCGAATGCTCCCGTCAATACACTAAACACACCATTGTCGAGAGGCTGAAGCCCGTGGGAAATATGTGCTGGAAGCCAACACGGGTGGACATTATGCTTATAGCACATCGTCATGAACTCAAAGCTTTGGTGACTATCGTGGCCATCTAGTACGAGAAGAATGGCTCGTGATTCGTCGTCATTCCGGATCTTGTTCATTGCAGGGATGAAGATATCCCTTAGCCATTTGACAGCGATTTCGTTGCTCGTCCAGCCATTCTCTGAGACCTCAAAACCCCATTCTGGGGGCACGATCTTCTTGAACTCTCGCTTGAACCATTGCCATTGGAGGTTGAAACCTTTAAAAATGAGCCATGGGGGTAAATAGAAGCCCGTGGCGGTCACAGAATCAATCACGGTGACTAGTGATTGAGGCGCATTGGCTTTAACAGCCACGGACCGTTTCTCCGCACTTCCAAGCACGAACTTGTCGTAACCTATTGTTAGACTAGTTAAAATTTGCCCTCTAAAGATAATAGATGCATAATAAGTATACTGTTGCCCTCCATTATGCCTCCTTCATCCATATTGACTATCAAGTCTTCTTCAACCCATTCAAAGTCCTCCAACTTGTCAAAATACCAGTTGACTGCCTTGGGAGTAAATGAGGTAAACCTCTCGGCTTCCTGCTTGCGGCCAATCTTCTACATAATCGTGGGGTGCCTCTTCTTGAAGTGGTCGACCCAATTCTTGCCCAATGGCTGGGTATCACCATTCTCCAAGAGGACAGACACAGCAAGAGAACGGACAAACGAAGCGGTAGGGGCATAGCCCGACTTCTCTTGTCGTAGGATCCAGTTGACTATGTGCTCTTCTTGAGCCCGAGATAATCGTTGAGCAGGCTGAATCTGCTCTTCTGAGGGTCTTGCACCCTTCATTTACTTGACCAAAGTCGTTTTTGGTACACCGTATCGAGTGGCAGCTGTATAGGGCGTGAGGCCCTCGTCGGTGACGGCAAATGCAGCATCATATAGCTGAGACTTCTCATAGTCCTTGGATCTACCGTATGGCTTCTTATTGGGCGCCATGGTGGGCAAATCAGTGGGTGGTGTAAAGAGAAGAAGATGATAATTACAATCTCGGAAGGTGCACAAGTGGTGAGGAATTCTGCCAGCCCACACCGCTCTCCGGCCGCAGAATCATAAAGCGGCACCATAGATGTATAGAGCTATTAAAACCCTATGGATTGATTATAAAAATATCGTGATAACTGCAGCAATGGCTGAATGGGTGTCAGTCAAATGCCCTCACTTTGTGTGGTGGCGGTGTAATTTCCGTGGGCCGAAGGTGGGGGTGGCCGAAGGTAGATGGGGCACGGTATGTGCTGGCAGCCAACACGGGTTGATATTGTGCCTATAGCACATCGTCATGAATTCAACGCTCCGGTAACTACCGTAGCCATCGAGAACTAGTAGAATTGCTCGAGATTCATCATCGTTTCGAATCTTATTCGTAGCTGGGAGGAAGATATCTCGTAGCCATTTAACGGCGATTTCGTTGCTCGTCCAGCCATTCGCAGAGACCTTAAAACCCCACTGGGGGGGTACAATCTTCTCGAATTCTCTCTTAAACCACTGCTGCTGGAGGTTCATTCCTTTAAAAACGAGGCCGGGGGGTAAATAGTGGCCTGTAGCGGTCACAGATGTAATGATCACACCAAACCTTTGTGGGGTTCAGTAGGTAAGTGTAGGGTTTATGTCAGCAGAAAGGCGTAGAGGTGATACTTGACTGTTCAGTATACGAAGACACTGTTGTTCTTGAAATATGATCACTAGCTGTGAGGCTATCCAGTTGTTGGACTGAATACTTAGATTGACGACTGAATAGTCTGTTCTATGAAAGCTATCTACCGTGGTGATGACCATGTCCTTATAAGTTCCGACTCTTCAGGGTCTCGCTGGTTCGCAAGGCGAGCTGGCGAGCCATGGTGTGAGGCTCGATGATCCACTTGTCGAGCCGGCTCGCTGGGTTCGCAAGCGAGCTGGGCAAGCCAGACCCTAACCCTGATGTCTGTATGTCCCGTGACTCCGCACCCTAGTGCCGAATGTGCCGTATCGTGGCATTTGTCCCGGGTTGCTTAGGTGTCTCAGACGGGTCCTCTGGGTGCCATCCGTGTTGGTTCATAACAACAGAATCGATTACTGTGACTATCGCTTGAGAAGCGTTCTCTTTAACAGCTACGAACCACTTCTCAGCACTTCCCAATACGAACTTATCATAGGCTGTCAATCCAATTAATCAATAATAATATAACTAGTTGAATCAACAAGTGATAAGCTTACTATTGCCCTCCATAATACCTACTTCATTAATGTTGGCAATCAAGTCTGCTTCAACCCAATCAAAGTCCTCCAACTTATCAAAGTACTAGGTGACTGCTTTGGGAGTGAATAAGGTGAATCGTTCGGCTTCTTATTTACGACCCATCTTCGACATAACCTCTGTCTCTTTTTGAAGGCAGTGAGCCAATTCTTGCCCAGAGGCTTGATATCACTATTTTCAGCGAGAATTGAAGTCACGAGGCTTCGCACAAAGGAACCCGTTAGGGCATAACCCAATTTCTCTTACCGGAGGATCCAGGTAGCTATATAGTCCTCTTGATTACGAGATAGGCGTTGGGCAGGCTGAATCTGTTGATCTGAAGGCCTGATATCGCCCATTTGCTTCATCAAGGTCAATCTCGGTACACCATGGTTGCGAGCCGCAGTATAGGGCGTGAGACCCTTATTTGTGATATCGTATGCTGCATTGTATATCTGGGACTGCGTATAGTCCTTCGAGCACCATCCAGGCTTCTTTTTGGGCGCCATTATGGGCAATACAGTCAGTGGTGTGATAGAGAAGAGTCCTCAACTTGTGAGGATTACGGATGTGGAAGGAGTATACTTAGTAGGGAATTCTGCCGGCCCACACCGCTGACAAGCCTCACAAAACACCATATAGCAATTGAAGTGTATAGAACTATTACCGGACTATTAATTAACTATAAAAACATCACGATAGTATCAGAATTGATCAAATGCGTGTAAGTCGAATGCCCTCAGTTTGTGTGGTGGGTGGGTGGATTAGTGCTGCCCGAAGGTGGGTGTGCCCGAAAGTCCATAAGGCACTGTATGTGTTTATTGGTTGGATTGAAGTAAATTGTACATGTGGCCAGTGAGACGGTCCGGAGGAATCAGATGTATTGAGCTGCCCCTGTAAAAAGCAAAGACATTTTCACGAGACAGTTATGGCGCCAGTACGGGTATCATTGCCAGGTGACAGCTATATTCTCACCGGCAATAAGGCTTTTGAGGGCGAACAAGAGCAAGAGAAAACATACCAACTATGGCCTGATAGGGAAGATTAAGCAGCGGGTCGTGAACAACGTTTCTTCTCAGGTAGTGGCAATGACTTAGGCACAGAATGTAGATATCAAACTCCTGTTTACTTCAAGTTCGTCTCTGAATGGCTGTGGGCTCCAATGAAGGACAGTTGTTAAGCACCTGGGCTCAAGCCCTAGGAATGGGATGACTAACTAGGGAATTTCATGCCAGCAGAGTTGATTTACTGATGTTTCATTCATTCTCGCCAATTTGAAGCTTGAGATAGTTATGATCCAGGGCACCTATTATTCGCAAAAAGAGCTGCGAGGTTAGGAGAAAGCACCTCTGGCGGTCATCAGAAGCGCAAGTTAGGGGCTTTCGTTGGCCCTTCAAGAGTGTAACAGTTCCAGTGACTGTCCGCTGCCTCATAAAGTTGGAAATGAAGACTGGAGCTATCTGAGATGTGTGTGTTTTGGTTTGTTCCCCACATTTCCGCATCTGGTTTCTTTGCTTTCCTCCACGAAACAAACACTTTCAAGGCTCTGCTGTGCCTGCTCCTGCTTCGTTCAACCAACCACCCTGTCAACATTTTGGCATCTACCAGTCACGTATCCACTGGGTACAAACTGTCATGATCTTCTGAGCAAATCTCGAAAAGAATGGACCCTCCTCCCAAGGTCAAGGTATTTTGAGGTCATCCCCCTTTTCCACTCTAAAACACTGACAACGGTGATGTAGATGGGCAAACTTGCCCAGAGATTCAACCTCAGTCAGCGAAAACGAAAGCATGACGATCAGGCATCAGTTGCAGATCAGCCTAGGAAGCCAAGTTTTCCAGCAAGCCAGTCACATCCAGTGCAGCTTGCAGGATCACAGGTACTTCGGCGCAGTGACAACTCTAATGCTCCGGTGGGCCCTCTTTCTATAGTTGTTGGACCAGCCCATGGCCCCAGAACCCGTGATACTCCCTCTTTCTGTGATTCTTCAGGATCAGTTTCCCTGAATCCCACCGCTACTGCAGTTAGTAACACTGGATTCTATTATTTCATTGGCAGCATCAATCCGATGACTGACTAATCTATCATCAACCATCCCAGCTGTCCATGGAAATTGACAACCCCGATGCATCCACCCCAGAGCAGCGACAGATCTTGGAACTCGAGCATCGCCTGAAGATAGCAAATCAGAGGGTACAAGACTTGGAGAATGATGCAAGAACTCACACTGAGGAGCTCCTAGTAGCCAAAACTCAGGCCACAATCGACATCGATCAAGAGATTATTAAACTCCAGCAAGAGGTCGAAACGTTGGGTGAGCATGAGGACCGCCTCATTCGTGAGCTCGTGGCGTCGGAGTCCAAGCTCAAGGATCTGAAGACCACAGAGCGGGACCTGAAGAAGAGGCTTTCTCACTTCCACACCATATACTGCTTGAAACATGCTTACAGGGCCCATTTCAAGAAGATGAACTACATCAAGCGGTGCACAGCAAAGCGTCTTCATGACAAGTTCTTGGAGACCGAATCCAAGTACATGGAAGCAGCGTTCGACCTCTACGAGTACCTTGAGGACAATGGCCTCCAGGACACCCTGCCCCCGGAAGTTAAGACTTGGCTTGCTCAGGCCAAGGAAATTAAGAGTTGAGGGGTCTCGGTCTGGAGGAGCCACAATACAACGGACCACACAATGTTGTGGAATGGCCATGACAGCTTGTGGCAAAGGCACCTGCCGGAATGAACACTTGTGGTGGATGCCATTGTTGATTTTCTTCGCTGCCATCGAGTGGTAGAATTTAAAGTCCGTGCAATGTTGTATGTCGCTTCCTCTCATAGTCATTTGTGGGCACACCTGATTTGTTTTGGCGCCGTTTGCATAACCGGGCCAACAATAAAACAACTCTATCGACCATGAAGATATGGTAATTTGCAATCATAAGACACAAAAACTGCCCATCCTCGGTCATTTTGGGAGCAGAATGGATCGGTCATGGGAGGCGCGCCCGCGGCCTGGAACATAATAGCTTCTCGCGGGTTTGCAAATGACGAAATCCATATGATCAGTCGAACGAACAAATGCTGAGTCTGAATCACGGAATGCGATGACCTGCGTGCTATTGTCTCCCGCTGTCAATCCGAACTAGCGTGTATTTGATGGGAATTTGCACGCTGTGGCCATTTTGTCACATTTTTGCTTTTCGAGTGTCAGGCAACTTTCCCCCCTCCACACCTGCAGCCTTCCGTCGCCATCAACATCACGCGCCCGCACGCGCAACAGCACCAACTTGCAGAAACCAGCAACTCTGCTCATAATTGAATCTCATTCCCTCCTGCATCTTCTCATCATGGCAAGCAAGTCTGGAAACGCCGAGAACGGCTCCGCTCCCGCCACCCCTAAGGCTGGTGGTGGTGGTTACAGCACTCTCACCCCCCGCGAGCAGGAGATCCTGGCGAAGGCCATGACCTGCCTCAAGACTGCCCCCGAGGTAAGCATTTCCACACGGATCCAAGCAGCCTGCACAACGAGCATTGCATACCCGTGTCTTGGGTTATGTTCTCTTGTCACATTCCACCGCCGCAATTATGACGATGTTTGTTTGATACCAGCACCGTCAAGCCGCAACGCGACGGTCGCCCGCCGCCAGCATCATCGCATACTTACCTAGATTCCTATTCTGCAAAATTCCTTGACGTCACAAGATAACCTGTTCTCCTCGCGAAGTCGCTAACATCGCCACCTTTCTCCTCAGATCGATTTCCCCAGGCTCGCAGCCGTGCTTGACATGAAGAACCCTCGCTCCGCCGTCAACGCTTGGGTGAGTAGACACAACTCTTGAGCAAGTTCCATAGCATAAAAAACTGACCGTATTTATCGCAGTCTACGATCAAGAAGAAGATGGACTGGACACTCAAGGCCCCTTCCAGCCCCGCTGTTGTCAAGGCTCCGGCTGGCGGCAAGCGCAAGAAGCCCCTCGCAACCGAGGAGAAGGAGGAGGAGGAGGAGGAGGAGGAGAAGGAGGAGGAGGACTCCGGAGCGCCAGCTAAGCAGCGGGCCAAGGTCGCGCAGAAGCCCCGGAAGAAGGTCCCTGCTACCCCCAAGAAGGGCAAGGTCGCTGCCGCCCCTAAGGCTCCCGTTGCCGTCGAGTACGACTCAGATGAGGGCAGTGTCAAGTCCGAGGATCAGGCCGATGCCAAGGATAGCATCAAGTCCGAGGAGGAGGTTAGCGAGGTTTAAGTCCAGACCGCCATCACCTGCTGATTCTGGCAACATCTTCCTTCCCAGCGTTTTGAGTCTTCACACATCTCTAGGTGTCACATCACAGCTGGATATGTGAGGCGGGTCAGGTAATGGGGATTCAGCCCGAGTGCTAAGCGATGCTATGCCATTGACATTGAGATGCGATCACGCGATGACTTTGGTTTTGGAGTGAGTGAGGTTTATTTGCGAAAGGCAGCAGGTTAGGCAGAGCTTAATTCGGATCAGGCATTCTCACTTGATCCTTTGGTTTTTCAAACATGGTGGTTTTGAAAGCCTGCACAAACTACCACATCAGTCCATACTTTAAATGCCTTGGGCCAGGGAGCAGTGAAAGCAATGCCGTAGCTGCCATGGCAGCAGCATGTTTTGTGGTCGAAAGCAGTGATGTACCATGTGGAATGCTGGACACTTTACAGATGCAAACATCTCGGCCATGAAATGATTGTTGGGACCTTTCTCTTCCCTGACACCCATCTTTGTTTCATTCTAGCTACTCCATGTCCTTGTTCCCATCACGAAACTCTCCAAGGGGCATCTTCCAGCATTCGGTAGTTGTTGGCATCGTGGCAGGATCCTGATAAAGGTTTGCTTTCCTTGACCTGCTCCAGATTCTGGGACACCGGGATGCGTTTGTTGGATCCGTACTCGTACCTGAAGCCTAAGCTCAAGCTCTGGCCGCCTACGGATCCCGGCAAAAAGATAGTGATGAGCCCGGCTTTCTAAAATGGCACTAACTGTTGCCTACCGCACATCTATTTTTATTTAGTTTTAACCTCTGCAGCTGGGTGCACGGTAACGAACTTTGATGCTCAACTTGCAATGAGCAGACAAGTACTTTGAGTGGACACTGCATCTGATGTCGACAGAGAGTCATGTCGGGGATGGGATGTTCATCCCGTGTCGCACGAACCTTGGAACCCTGAGCCTAATTTTGGGTCGCACCACAAAGGCTGTGTTTTGCAGCTGGAGACGCGCCGGCAAGGTCGAGCAGATGACAAGATTGAAGATGTGCAGTGATGAGAGCCAGACCCAAGCTTTGGTGTTTGAATTATCACGGCCGTGGCCTCTCATGCAACATGTCGGGTGCAACACACGTGGTTGAGGGGATGTGTGAGCCGTTGGGAGGCTCACAACACCAACACTACTTTTAATGTCGCTGACGAGGATATGCTTATCCAGCCTCGACCAGGCATGGACGTAGCTTGATTGAACGATGGGAGGTGGGTCAGAGCTGCCCATTGATTTGCGAGAGCTTAGAGCTTACCAGCTTAGCGCTGACATGGCAGTTCTTTTCCCACCGGCCCGTGCGTGAGACGTGGCCCGGCCGGTGGAGCCGACACCTTTGTTTGTGTTGCTGCTGCTGCTGCTGCTGCTGCGGAGTGGCAAGCCCATCAACCATGTGAGTGAGTGAGTGAGGGAGTGAGTGAGTGAGTGAGTGAGTGAGTGTGTGTGTGTGTAAGTGTGCCTTGACAAATGTACGTAGTCTTACCGCAGCCACGATCCGATCCGATCCTTCCTGGGGCTGTGGCGGGTCTCGAACTGGTGGGCAGAGGCAGAGGTAGAGGGCAAGTCTGGCGAGACCCTGCCTCTGCCGCGTGTGTGTTTTCTGGACCCCATGCAATGCAGGGATCCCTCCCACAGCTCGGTGGTGCACAACCGCCGTCCATCATCACCATCCAGCCCGTGTCAATCATCCAGGGCATCCGATGGGTCTGTCTCACTGCCTCGCCGGCAGTCAACAGCCGCAGCAAAAGGACACAGCACAGCACGTAACGAACGAGGCTGCCGGCCCCCTAGCTGCAAGGTTACAGCAACTGTGCTGCCCGTTGCTGTGTTGCGGGTTCTCTTCATTTCAGCTGGCCCCATCTGGCGAATCCTTCCGATCTGCCAGCTTGGATTGGGGCTGGTTGGCGACAACAACAGGCAGCAGATTCGCCCAGGGTCTCCTCCTCCTCCTCCTCTTTCTCCTCCAAGCATTTCAGCCAGAGGGTGCCACACCCACCCAAGGTGTTCCCCGGCTGTGGACCACTCGAGTGTTACACCGGCTGCAGGCTGTTGGCTTTAATGTTGCAATCTCTTTCTCGCCAGTCTCCTCCTCCCTTGCCTGTCCTGCCTGTCCTTTCCTGTCCTGTCAGTCCAATCTCGTCCTTGTTGTTCCGTGTTCATGTCCATGTCCATGTCCATATATGTCCATGACCTGTCAGCTCAAGGTGCAGCAGGTCCCGTGATCCTGTCCAATGGTGGCCGTCGGTTCCAATCTCGCTGCTCCCCCCCTCGTGTGCTCGCTCGCTTCCACTCCAGCCGCCTCGAACTGACTTGACGACGAACCCGACCAGAAGACGACATTATGTCCGTCTTCGATTCGCCTTCTGCGCCCACGCCACAACGCCAGCCTTCTTTTGTCGGCCTACCTCCCATCAGCCCGGGCCCCGAGTTCGGCTCTGCACTTGGCATCTCTGCCGCCGACCTCGACGACCCCCATCCCGCTGTTTCTCCACCGGGCCATCTGCAGGGCCCGTCTCCACACCCTTACTATCTCAACGGCGGCGGTAACCGCATCGCCAACGCCATCTTCAACGCCGACAGCACAACATCATCTACCACCAACAAGGCCAACAACATCAGCAGCAGCAGCAGCAGCAGCAGCAGCAGCGGCGGCGGCGCTTATACGAACACCCCCTTCAACGACAGCCGCAACGGTGCCCGTCCTGGGCCTGTCCCGGGCGCATCGCCTCTTGCCTCTCCCACCATGAACTACCAACTTCAGTCATCCTCGCCTCACCCGCACGGCACTCAGTTCATGCAGGGCCCATATGTGATGATGCAGTCACCTCAACTGCAGCAGATTTCCGCTCACCACTTCCCACCTGGTGCCCACCAGCTCAACGGCAACGGTGGTGGCAATGGCAACCAAAACATCATGCACCACCAGTCCGGCCCCTCACAACCCGGCTACTCTGCACAGAAAGGCCCCGTCAGCTACCAGCAGTTCCAGTCCTCCTCACCACCTCCGGGCATGCCCTCACCCAGCCTCATGTCCAACGGCCAATTCAATCTGCCGCCAGGCTGGAAGATGGAGCAGTCACAGCTGCAGCAGCCTCTGTCCTCTCCCAGGCACCGCCCCTCACCAAGCATCTCGTCCCTCAAGCAGCAGAATCAGGCCTATGAGATTGACAAGGAAACCGGCGCCGTGTCCACCAGGTCCGTGTCGCCCCCGACCCACTCGCCTACTGATTCCCGTCGCCCCGGTCAGCCTGCGCTGGCCTCATCTGCCGGACCATCCTCTCAGAACGGCGATTTCCGGCCTCCGAACGCCCCCTTCATGCAGCAGACACAAGGTGCTGCTCTGGCCCGTAGCTCCACCAACATCACCCAAAACTCACAATTCTATGATGAGCCCGAGGGCAAGCGCAACTCCAGTGTCTTCTCAAGCATACGCAATAGGCTTGCGGGGAATGGAAACGACCCCATGGCTGGTCGACCTCATCCCAGCGCCGGTCTCACAGGTGACGATGTATCTGATGCAAGCATCCCAACCGATGACCAAGCACGAAGAGTCCCCTTTAACTCCTTCGGTCTTCGTGGCAACGGACAGCCAAATGGTGACGGAGCACCGTTCCCTGGCCAGGACCTCGGGGGTGCGTCGTTCAGCTCGCCCAAGGAGAAACGAGCTTTCTTCAGCCGCCCCAGCGGCCTGGGCGTCAGTTCTTCCCACCAGGAAGTTTCCAGGCCTGCAACTGCAGAGGGCGTGATGGGTCCACCAGTCGTCGGCTTTGGCCCTGGGCAGCCTAAGAAGAGGTTTTCCAAGATCACCGGCATGCTCAACCGTGACAAGACAGAAAACCAGCCCCCGCAACCGTTTGGTTATGGCACAACGCAGGCTCAGAGGCCGTCTTTCCAGGGGCAGCGGCCTCCGGACGTTGCGGCGGGCTACTCGGACCAGATGAGCCCCCGCGGCGGACCGGGGGACAGTGGCCAGATGCAAGGATTTGGGCGCCCGAGGAGCTCAACCGCAGGGTCACGTCCTAGCATCTCAGATCATGGGCGGACCCCGTCGGGACAGGGCTACGGACCCCCTGCACCCATGGGTGCGATTGTAGAGGAGGAGAGGGGCAGGAAGCCCTCAGGCGGGAATCTGCTGTCAAACATCTTTGGGAAGCGCTCAGATTCGAAGATCAGGGAGCAGGCCCAGCAGAGACCACCACAATCACCACCTGGGCTTGATCAGCCCCAGGGCCTGAACCCTCAGGGGCAAATGATGGTGGTGCAGCGACCTGGACAGCCAGGTTTCTTCTTGCAGGCCCAAAGCCAACAATTAAGTATGCAGGGCCAGCCAGTGTTACCACCCATGGGCCAGTATGCTACACTGCTCCAGGATACACAGAGATTGCAACAACAGCAGCAGCAGCAGCAGCAACAACAGCATCAGGGCCAGAGGGTTCCCAATGGACAAGATGCCATGCAGAGACAGTTTCCGTCACAGCTCGGTGCGAACCAGCAACGACAGGCATCGCCTGGCATCTCGCCCGTCACCCAGTCCTTCGCGAGTCCCCTTCTGACGACACAGATTCCGGGAGGAGCTGCTGCTCCGAGACAGCAGTACATGCAGCAGGGTTCTCCACTGTCTAATCCGCAAAACGGGCTGGACCAACAACAACCACCCTTGGGCGTGGTCCAGGTCGCGACAGCAGTGCCCATCCGTCAGGTTGGCAGCTCTCCGAACGGAAACTCTGGGCAATTTCAGGCAGGTATTTCGCCGGGCGGACAGAGCGACTCCAGCCGCCAGAGATCCGCATCGGTAGTCAACCAGATCGACGTCGGTGGTGCTCGGAAACCGAGCGTGGACCTGCAGGGCACCCGGAATCGGGCGGCATCTCAATCGCTCGGACAACAACACCCAGTTCATATCGCGTCGCTTACTGCGCCGAGCCGGCAGTCAGGCAACTCAAGCTCGCCTCGGAATAGCTCGCAGTTTCAGCCCCAGGATAGGCCGTCTCATGGTGCTCAACATCTCGAAAATGGGACCACTGTATCCCCCGGTCAGCTCGGTGCATCTTTCCCGTCACAGATCAGGAGGATATCGCAGGGCGCTATGGCTGGCCAGCAGTCACAGAGCTCGGACCAGCAGCAGGTGGTCTCTGCACATTCGTCTCCATCGGCGACGCCCAATCCTGGCCACCAGGTCTCTCCTCCCGGCGTTCCGCCCAAGAACTCGCCAGCGCCAAATCCAGGTCAAGGTTTCGGCTCAGTGCCCACACAGTCCTGGCAAAATACATCTGGGCAGGGTCAGTCCGCTCCTATAGCGCAGCAATCGTCTGTCTATAGGCCGTCGGGACCGCAAATAGCTGCCGTCGTGCAAAGCTTCTCCCAGCAACAGCCACAGTCGCCATGGAGTATTGGGAGACAGAATGGATTCGGTCAGTCCGGTCCTCCCGGACAGCAGTTCGTACCAGGCCATTCCACCCCGAGCATGATGATGCCATCGCCGCCACAGGCACAGAGGTCGGAGAAAGAAGGCACTTTCTCCAAATTCATCAAAAGTAGCAAGACTTTTGTGCATCAAATTTCCGACTCGCAATCTTTGAACGACAAGACCAAGCCCGAGAAAGAGAACAAGGGAATGAAGGGTATGATGGGCGTCTTTAAGAGACCCCCCAAGGAGCCCAAGCAACCGGAGTCCGGAAAGCCGCCACCAGGTGGGCCACAGTGGGCGATACAGTCAGGCCAGATTCCTCCTAGCATGCAACAGTATGGTACGAGCCAGAGCCCGCAAGGAAAGCCTGCAGCCCAGAGACTGCCACAGATGCAGATGCCTCCGAAGGCGCAGCAAGTAATGGGGATAGGAGAGGGTGAACAAAAGATACCCGTGGATACACAGGATGAGGCGCCTCAAGCCCAGGCGTATGGCACCGGCCAGCCCTCGCCTGAATTGCCGCGGGCGCAGCAGCCGCGGGTCACATCTCAGCCGTATCCAGACAACCAAAATGAGAGGCCATCGCCGCAGAAGACGAGCCCGCCTCCGGCTCAGCAGCAAGCGCGCACGCAGTCGCAGGGTGGACGGCCATCCATTAGTGGGGACGCATCTCAAGCGCCTTATGAAATGCCACAGCAACATCAGCAGCAGCAGCAGCAGCAGCAGCAGCAGCAGCAGCAGCAACAACAACAACAACAACAACAACAACAACAACAACAACAACAACAACAACAACAACAACAACAACAACAACAACTCCGACGGCCATCGCAGCCACTGGGACAGACGCAGTCGCAGACGCCAGCCGGGGTTTCCAGCAACATCAGAGCGCAAAACGTGAAGCAGCAGATCACGCAGCGTGCGCCGGAACCCCAGTACGCCCCTGTGCCCATTCCTCAAGGGTATGCAGTTGTCCACGGAGAAGGAATGCCTGCTGCGAAACCAGATGTGATAAGAGCACCACCTTACACTCAACCCCTACCAATGCCACAGTCAGGCATGCCCTATCAAAGCGCTCCACAGCAATGGGTATACCCTGGTATGGCGCCGGGCCAGATGCCTGCGGGTGTGCCGCCTTACCTGGTGCAGCAAGGCTGGCCGCAATACCCTCCTTACCAGGGGACACCACCTCCCATGATCATGGCCCAGCATCCACCACCTCAGCAGCAATACATGCAAGGACAACATGCCACGCCCTCTCCGCCGTTGCAAGGGCAACAGCCTCCACCACACATGCCGGCTCAGCAGCACATTCCACAGTCCCAAGTGGACCCACAACTCACCGCGGCTGCCCCTGGCATCCATCAGGATGTCTCTCAGCAGACAGTCAGCCCCTCACCACGTGCTGGTTTTGCGCCTCCTCAGCTAGCAGCGCCTGCGCTTGCTGATGCGAGGCAGCCCGCGCCAAATATAGGCCAGCAGCATGCCCCTCCTCAACACCAACAGCAACTCTCCCCCGTCCCAGACGCAAGTCCCGTCATCCCAGTCCAAATCGAAAAGGATGGCCGGCAACAACCCCATCAGCCAGAGTCTATAAGGCCCGAGTCCGCCCAGACACCATTCCAGGCCGTACCACGGAGTGCTTTTGCCGTCATCAAGCCACAACCGGAACAAGATCAACTCCAGCCACACCAGGGCTCCAACCTTATCCCCCAACGCCAGACCAGCGGGGCAAGTGAGGTCTCATCTTTGACCTCTGTTCCTGCTACGAATCAAGGCGGCTCAAGTACTCAGAATGGTGAGACGGTTCATCAGGTGCAACAGCAAGCTGCGAATGTGAGCCCTGAGAGAATCGTTGTCAGTCCCGAGCCTGTGTACGAACGACCTCCCGTGACTCTGACGGACGAACCTTCAAAGACTGGGTCCCCTGCGACATCCGCGTCAGCTGAGCAAGATGACATATATGGTGCCACGCCGAGGCAATCCCGCCAAGTGTCTCCCGTGCAGCCCAAGGAACAACAGCAGCAGCAGCAGGGTGCAGTGGTGCACTCCATCGACAGATCACCGGCACAAGAGCCCTCCGGGGAACCCGAGTCCAAGTTCGCCGGGCCCTTGCCAAACAGAAGCCCGGAGATCAAGACTGCGGCCAAGACCGAGCAATCGTCGGCGCAAGAGGTTTTCGTCGTTGACGTGCCGCCGGTGATTGTTGAGCCGGCTACTGCCATCACCCCATCAGCACCGAGCCCACGGGTGTCAACCTTGAAGTCCACATCGCCGGAAGAGGCGGAGCCGCCTTCCCCGACAGACTCGGAGCTAGGCAGGAAGCGCGTGAGCGACAGCAGTGGCAACATCAAACAAGACGAGGGCGGCGGCGGAAGCGGTGCCACCAATGGGATGAACGGTGACAAGCCAGTGCAGACTTCGCAGGAGATCTTCGAAGAGCACAAGCGCAAGCAGCTGGTGCGAGACATGGAGGAGAAAATTGCGCTGAACCCAACCGAGCCCGACAGCATGATGATGCTGGGCCCAGGCGGCAAGAAAAAGGGCGACGACGCGCCTCTCATGAGCGCTACCAGTTACCCCGGACAGGAATGGAACCCCTATGGGGATGCATGGATTGATGATGACTTGTGAGATATTCTCGAGGGGGACTCTGCGACTATCACTCGACCTTCCTTTGGCTCTCGTCACTGGACAAGGTACCAACTGTTCATTGTTTTTCTCATGTCACACCTGTCTATTTCGACGTCACATACCTGTGACCTTTACATATCTGAATTTTGATGTCACTAGAATAATGTTTCCTTCTAGTCTTGGGATCTTGGGATAATCCGAATAGGTGGATCTCAGGCTACCTTCAGTCGTTGTGGCTCTCGAGCAAGTTCATACCCTTAGCGTTGTGCTTCTTCTATTTTCCTGCTTGCTTGTTTACTGTATCTGTTTCGTATAGCCTTAGAGTCTGTTGGAGAAAAAGTGCTAGCTCATAGAAGAACTCAATGTATAACGGTCTCACCCGTATTGGCATGTAATTATGGGCCCATGCAAATGACATAGATCATGAGGCACTTAGGAACTTGTCGATGGATCCTTCCACTGCATCTAGCCTCGCTACCTCGGGGCCAGAGGCCACTATCTCGGCCCGGCTTAGGCTGGGCGGACGAGTGGGGAGGGCGCCTCCACAGAGGCCTGAGAGGGATGTCCCTGCAGGATCCCGCCGGCTAAATTGGGAGGATAAATGCTCAGCCTCTCCAACTAGCCCGACTCTTGCTTGGGCGTGCACTTGGCTCCATATGAACGGGATCCCTGCCCACTACGCGCTCGTACGGGCGGCTGTACGGGTGAATTGGATCGCGATGGGTTGATATAAAAGCTCCGTGTTGCTCTTTTGTGAGTAAGAGATTACTTATAGCCGGACTGTATCTGTTCACTTTATGGCCAGCTGAAGCGTCCGTGATCAGCTTTCTGTCTCACTCACAATCTCTCTGGATCGTACACCCACATCTTAGGCTTCACATATCTTCCGATTCAAGGACACAGGGGTACGAAATTGTTGGCTGACACCCTCAGTACAGCCAAAGAAAGACCTACTACGGACGAAGTGTCCAGAGATAGGCAGCGCACCGCTCAACATGGCGCCCCTGATCACCCATCTCTATACGGCCGACCCGTCGGCGCACGTCTTCAACGGCCGTGTCTACATCTACCCCTCGCACGACCGCGAGACGGACATCAAGTTCAACGACAACGGCGACCAGTACGACATGGCGGACTACCACGTCTTCAGCCTAGACTCGCTAGACCCTGCCTCGGCCGTGACGGACCACGGCACCGTCCTGACGCTGGCCGACGTCCCCTGGGCCTCAAAGCAGCTGTGGGCGCCCGACGCGGCCCGCAACCCGGCGACGGGCAAGTTCCACCTCTTCTTTCCCGCGCGCGACAAGGACGGCATCTTCCGCATCGGCGTGGCGGTGGGCGAACAGCCCGAGGGGCCGTTCAAGGCCGACGAGACTTACATCCCGGGGACGTACTCGATCGACCCGGCGGTGCTGGTCGATGACGACGGTTCATCGTATCTCTACTTTGGCGGGCTGTGGGGCGGCCAGCTGCAGTGCTACCAGAAGGGCCATGGCGACGCTGACTTTGACCCCTCCTGGTCCGGGCCCAAGGAGCCCTCCGGGCCCGGCGCGGTGGCGCTGGGCGCCCGCGTGGCGAAGCTGGGGCGGGACATGCGGACGCTAGATGGGGGCGTGCACGAGGTGGTGATCCTAGACGCGGAGACGGGAGAGCGCATCGCGGCGGATGATCATGACAGGCGGTTCTTCGAGGCGGCGTGGTGCCACAAGCGCAAGGGCAAGTACTACTTCTCGTACTCGACGGGGGACTCGCACTACTTGTGCTGGGCGGTCGGGGACTCGCCCATGGGGCCGTTCGTGTACGGGGGCCGGATGTTGGAGCCTGTGCTTGGTTGGACGACGCACCATTCTGTTGTTGAGTTCCCTGAGGGGAGCGACAGGTGGTGGCTGTTCCACCACGACTGTGAGCTTAGCGGTGGGGTGGACCACCTGCGAAGTGTCAAGGTGAATGAGATATTCTATGATGGGGACCGGATTGTGCAGGAGAAGCCGGCTGCTTGAGAAGGAAGTTAATATGGCGATGACCGCCGGTGTTGAGAAATTAGAATTCTGCCGGTTGCTTGCTCAGGATGTGTTGCACAAAGTGATATCCAAAAATTGACTGGTTCGCATCTCAAGTGCTCGATTCCATCTGTAGACGAGCATGATGATTTGTGAGGGCTCCTGGCTCTGATATCTGACGCAAGGGAGCACTTGCCAAACGGACGAGAACAAGAATGGTGTGGCTCCGTATGAGACCATCAAGCAGAGCTCAGGACGGCGAAGTTGAAGCCAGCATTACACTATTTTCCTCAACCATAGTGCAGGAAAACAGTTACATGTGCGCGGCCCCGTCCCCATCCCCCCCCCCCCCCCGGCCCACGTCCCCGCCATTTAATGATTAGAGTGTCAAGGTCCATGACAACTCGGGGTTGAAATCTGCTTTTTTTTTTAAGCCAGTGCTCCCATCAATAATCCTGCACTCCAGTCTGCCCAACTAAAACCCGCTCCTTTGGCCCCTTCCTCCTCGCGGTATCCCTGTCTGGACCTTTACCGTCCCCATCACTGCCTTCACTCCCACCACTAGCCCACTCCGGCTCCTCTCCGTCAAACCACTCCTCTTCTCGGTCCCGGCTCTCCAGCTCATCGAGCCCTTCGTCCTCATCCACGGGGGCATAGTCAAATTCGTCGTCCCCGCCGCGTACAAATCGCTCGCGCAGAAAATCCTCCCACGCCGCCCGGCCTTCCTCCTTGGTCGTAGGCCCGGAGTCCGCCAGATCCGTGTCTATGGTGAAGTTTGCCGCTGATTTGGCGGCGGCGGGGGTGAGCCCATGGCTATCATCAGTCGTCGAAGGTAATGCTCCGCGTGACGAAGATGACGAGGGGGGCTGTGGTCCCCCTGGCCTCGGCCTATCGCCCGCGAGCGACGAGGCCACCCTGTCCAGGCGGTCCTCGCCACGCATCAGCGAGGACTCGAGGACCTTGCCCCAGCCCCTGCGACGGATCTCTGCCTCGCGCTCCGCCGGCGTCTGGAATTTGCGGACCAGGGTGTCGTAGAGATCCGGGTCTGTGATGGCATGTCAGTTGCTCTGCCTTGGGGCTTCGAATGTGTTTGTGGGTGAGAGCAAGTGAGTGTGGATCCGTAAAGGACACCATCACATGCCAATATCCGAGCCGGTCAGCCTGGCTGTCTGCGCAAATGATGGACCACCGGGGGTTTGTGTGAGCCATTCTTCACACAGCCCACTGGAGGATCCACCTCCGGACCATGAGCCTAAGATATCCCAGCAACGGTCTGCGATGTGTAACAGAAGAGTAATGTGATGCAGGGGGTTCGGAGAGGGTGACTAGGGTGCTGTGGTCACATGGGTCTTACCAGCAAGTTGATTATCTGCCGATGACAAGTATTCCGGGTTGTTCTCCAAGTACTGACGCCGCCTGTTCTGTACTCGTATTTTGGCAGCCTGGGAGGGCGACCTGGGTGGCCGTGGCCGTGGCCTGGAGAACAGGTCTGGGTTCGCTGTTGGCGGCGGCGTGGTCGCATCCGCCTGAGGAGTCATGCTGGGGATAGGACCCATGGCGCCGAGCCCAGAGTTCTTCTAAGCAGTTTTGGTCTTGGCCAGAAAGAAGTTGATATTGTGTGGGGTGGAGCGTGGCTTTTAACGATGAGGATGTTGGTTGTTGTGGTCACGTCTCGCCTCTGCCTTGGCTTTGGTTGTTTGGCCTTGTAGTGGCAAATTTTGTTTTTCTTCCTTGCGGGTAGGGACGTTAATTCATGAATTTAGTGGCTGCCTCGCTGGACTGCTGCGTACGGCGCGTTTCTCAGATGAGACCGTTGACTCGCTGAGGGTCCTGTGGGCGATGTGAGTGCTGTGACACGGTCTGGAAGACACGGGGGTGAGGCCATGTCTGGGGATGATGCGTGCAGACGTTAAGCAAACATTGCGTATCTTACAGCGTATGATTCGATCCAGCGTCAGGCGTGCACAGTCCTGGGGCATCCGACTTTACGTATCCCCTCAAGCCCACGCCACACGATGCTGGCCGTGTCGGCTCACGACACCCAACCTGTCGGTCCGCAGGTTGCCTCTTCATCAATGGTAGGACCAGAGTAGATCAATACCTACTGCCGTTGGTTCTAGGAAGCCCCAGGGGCCAAGTCACGCTGCAGGGGTGTCAATCGTGCAGGAGCTGCGACCCTCTTCAACTCATGTCCTCAATGAAAAAGGATGAATACACTACTTGGCGTTTGAGCGACTGGCAGCAGAACCTTCTCCATATTTCATGTGTCGCGTCTTCACGGAGCAGCCCAACTCAACCCGCACCCGATCTCTTCCCCTGCCCTTTATTTATTTGTTCTCTCGATCCAATGGGTGACCCCGCGCCCAGATCCTCGCAGGGGTCCTCCAGGCCTCTCAAAACTCCACGCTTCAACATTCTCCAGCCCGCTATCTCGTGACATCAACCAGTCTTTTCATTTTACACTTGAGCATTCCAGCCTGGACTGTAGGCCCCGATTGTGGGCTCCATCCCGTCTCCCGAACCCCTGGCGCTGCTCACACTGCAACGCCACTCTCGCGTGGACTGAATACGGCCTCTCCATTTGATGGTTCCCTGGCTCTGGGGCTCCAGGAACTCTGCCTCCTGGGCATCTCCAATCGTCATCGAGGCTGTTGAGACCCGGTGAGACCCACTGCACAGGGAAACAACAGGCAGTGGCGCCACCACCAACAAAGAGGAACAACCACGCCCCAGCTCTTAACCGTCGTCTCTCATCTGAGCGTCGTGACGCCTGTCTCGCTCCGTGTCTTGTCTGCTCACCTCAGACCCTTACCAGCCTGCCACCATGGCGTATATAAAGACACACAAACAGCTCGCTTCAAGCCTCAGCCGTGACGTCAACCACAGAACTTGACACAGCCGCCCCAGTTCCAGAGATCACTTGGGGCTCTGACTGGCGCCAGGCTTCTTTGTTTAGTTTCTTGCCTCCAGCAGACAAGACAAGCCTACCTGTTACCGATTCTACCGCACCAGAGACATCCACTACTGATAGCCTCTTGCCACAGACCTGGGAAGCATTACCTACCACCTTCTTTACATTTAACTCACCAGTCCCAAAAGATCAGCAGTCTTCCAGTGCTTCAACCGACCCGGACATCTTTTCTGTCAGAGCAGCTCCCAAAGGAGAGGCGGATACCTTGTGGAAGCCAGACCACGCCCCACCCACAATATTACCAGAGCTTACGAAGAAGCAGACCATGGACCGCCGCCGCCAGCTCCTCAGCCTCACCCCCAGGGACAATGACGGCCCGGACGAACTCAGGACCGCCCCTATCTTCACCGAGACCGCCCGGAACGAAGTCGAAAAACAGGCCGCATCATCCGGTGTTGGTAATGGCCACACTTTCTCGCAGTACGGCCTCCTCGCCGGCGACGCCAGCGACAGAATGTCGGATGAGTTGTTCTACTACAATGTAGCCACGCCATCGAGCATGTTCATCTGCGGCAGCCAGGGCTCGGGCAAGAGCCACACGCTGTCGTGCCTGCTGGAGAACAGCCTGTTCCCATCAGTGGCAAACGAGCTTCCGCGCCCACTGACGGGCATCGTCTTCCACTGTAGGTACCATTCTTCTCCTGTGCGTTTCCCGTTTGTCGGGATCGGAAATGTTGCGGACCCCATCGCTTCACTATCGGTAGCAGGTAATTAACGCACATCAGATGACACCTTCATCAATGATATGAAGGGAAGCCCATGTGAGGCAGCATACCTGTCGACCAACCCAGCCGTGCGGGTACGGGTGCTGTGCGCGCCGACCAATGTCGCGACCATCCGGCGGACGTACGCAGGGCTGTCAAACGTTGCCATCGAGCCTCTGAGCATCAAAGAGCAGGATCTTACGACGAAAAGAATGATGGATCTGATGGCTGTAAAAAAGGGCGAGGCCATGCCACTGTACATGCACGTCGTCAACCGCATACTGCGCGATTTGCGACTACGTCAACAGAAGACGGGCGGCTCGTTCAACTACCGTGCCTTCAAGCAAATGCTTTCGGGCGAAGCCTTTACCGAATCGCAGAAAGTGCCTCTCTCGCAACGGCTTGAGACGCTTGAATCATTCATGGCGCTGCCAGGGTCTGCGACGCCCAAGAATAAGATGGCTTCTGGCGCCGCGGCGGCCAAGGCCATCGGTAACGACTGGACGCCACGGCCTGGCCAGCTCACCATCGTCGACCTGAGTTGTCCCACGATTCCCCCGGAGGCAGCCTGCGCGCTCTTCAACATCTGCCTGTCTCTCTTCCTAGAGCAAGATGCGAGCAAGGTAGGGCGGCTAGTGGCGCTAGACGAGGCACACAAGTACATGACCGACAGCGGCGAAGCGTCGGCCCTCACGGAGCAGCTCCTAGCAACAATTCGGCTGCAGCGGCACCTGGGAGCCCGCGTCGTAATCTCGACCCAGGAGCCCACCGTATCACCCCGGCTCCTGGACCTGTGCAGCGTGACAGTGGTTCACCGCTTCACGTCGCCCGAGTGGCTGCGGACGCTGCGGCGACACCTGGCGGGCGCGGAGGAGACGGCGGTGATGCTGGGGCGGGCGACTGCTGGCGCTGGCGCTGGCGCTGGCGCTGGCAGTGGCAGCGGCGCCTCTTCCGACTCGGGAGTTGACGACGTGGTGGATGGAGTCGCCGACGCGGTCGGGACATTGAGCATCCAGGGCCGCGGGGCGACCTCGGGCCAGAAGCAGGCGGCGGCAGCGAGCCTGTTCGCACAGATCGTGGAGCTGCGCGTGGGCGAGGCGCTGGTGTTCTCGCCTAATGCCGTGGTGGGTGTTGACAGCGACGGCGCGGCGAGGAAGCTGGGCAGTGGGATGCTAAAGGTGCGTGTGCGGAACAGGGTGACGGAGGACGGGGGTAGAAGTGTCATGGCCGGGTGAACGTATGTGTATTTGACGCATTACATGATGAAGAGGGGTGGGATTTTATCTTCCCGTAGACAGCGAATTCCCCTTCCCATTTTGACATGGGTTTCTCTCGTTCAGGGAGAGCGTGTAGAGTTTAAACAAGATGTCTTTTCCTGAGATGTCAGCTGCCCATGAGAGTACTGCTGGTGAAAAGGGCCCAACAGTGGAAGAGTAGGTGCACAGACGCTGGGCGCCTACACATTAATCTGCCGATCTCCCTGTGTCCCTGCACAATCCCGAGAGTGTGGACAGGCCGTGGCGATGGACTTGGGCAGGATGCGGTCGTGTCCTGAATGGCAAGGATGGAGGGCGTCCGATGCACGCTGGCTGGCTGGCAAGGCGAGGAGGAGAGGAGGTCACGGCGGGTGGACAACAGGTGGAGTGGTCGGGTGAGGATCACGATCTTGGCGGCGAGGCGAGTTATTACGGAGCGCTGGGAGCGTGGCCGTGGGTGTGGGCGGGAACAGTGGAAATGAGCAGCGATGCGGGCGGCCCAGACGAAGCAGGGGCCCCACCGAGGGGCGGAATAGCACCGGCAAATTCGCCAATCACGGATGCCAGTAAATAAATAAATGGGTGGGCTTGTCGTATAAGCTGTCTGGCTGTGTGCCCAAGCAAGAGAGTGATGGGTTGATTGCCCCCATGTTCCCTGTCCCGGGCCAACAGTCATGGCAATCTCACAAAGCCCTGGCCGAATGTCGAGGAAAAGGTGAGCAATGCGGTACTACTGTTCGAACGTGCGTGCATGAATGCACGCATTGAGACCACTCACTCGTCTGTACAACGCAACACAGACGGCGGCGCGGCTCGCCACGCATTGCACGGAGCTAGAGATGATCAGTCGACGGAGTAGACTACTTGATCTATGTACCCAAGTACCCAAGTACTCAATTGCCCTTGGATCATCAGGCCTTGTCTGGCTCATGACTGTGCACACGCATGCCCTGCATCCATCCCCAGACCATGCCATCCAGACAAATCCATACAGCCCAATCCATACCGTAAAACCCCATCCAGACCTATTCCTTGCCAGATCACACAGCAGACAGACAGGCAGACCACACCTTGCAGTAAACTAGCCGCTGCTGCCACCTCGCGCAGACGGAGAAAGAAAGAAAAGAAGCTCAAACGGGCAGCCGGCTGCTCGTACTGTACGACATGTCAAAAATCTTATTAGCCTAGCCCGCTTGGTGTCCTCCCTTTTTTTTAATCCTGTCGCCCTCATCCTCTCTCCTCCCATCCCTTCCTGGGCCCTGGTGACGCGTCTCCAGTATTTACTTTGCTTTGTTAATCACGACCATATCACCAAGTCGGCCAGTCAGTCGGGCTGTCAACCGAATCGGTCAGGCCATTCTGCGAGCACTCAGTCAAAGGGGCTATCCCCCCCTCTCCAGCAGCAAACCCAACGGCTGGCAGGCGTATATGCGACGGGCTGCAACGGGCTGCAGCAGCTCCCTCGTTGCTTTTGCCACTACTGCTGCTACTTGCCGGGCTGCGTCGGCCTCTCGGCCTCTCCAGTTCGGTCTCGGCGCCCATCTTGCTGCACCCACGTCCACCCCAGTGGGCATGAGATACCAGCAGCAGCAACAACAGCAAACACAGGTCAGGCCAGGGCCAGGCCTAGGTAGTTTTGGCCGAGAAGGACGGGCCAGTACACAGACACAGAGAGAGACAAGAAACAAGCAGACAGCCATACAAGACAGAGACACAGGCACGCGTGCACACACACACACACACATACCGAGGTACATTACCCACTCTGGCACCTGCAAACAGGAATACAGAGACAGCCGGTTTTATCCCCGCTGCACAGTCCGGTCCAGCCAGTGAGCCAGCCAGTCAGTCAGTGAAGGGACGAGCGAGCCGGTGAGGCCTCACGACCTGTCCCTCGACTCCTTGGTGGCAACTGGTGCACTCGATCCCACAGAGAATGGATCGCGCTTCGCGCTCTGAGAATGGTAGTATTATCGAACAGCTCGGCACGTCAGATCGTTCTTCGAAAAAATCCCTCGGGGATAAAATAAGAGCTCGCTTTAAGCGCCGGCCGTCTGCCATCCCCTCGCTGCTCAGCAGCAGGTCGACCGGCAGCCACACCTCGTCCTCACACCGCAGCCACAATGCAGATCACCACCACCACCCCCATAATCAGGCTGACGACCCCGACTCCAAGTCGCGTGCGGGGAGCTCACGCGTTTCCGTCGTCTTGGACCTGGACGACGACGAGGAGGGTGCCGGCTCTCCTAACCAGCCCCAACCCCAGCCCAGCCCAAAGACCTCACGTTCAGCGCCAGAAATGGTGGGACTCCCGGCCCTAGGCCAGGCCGAGGGCGAGGGAGAGGCCGAGAGCAAGGGCGGCGAGGCCCTGGCTGGCGACGACTCTCAGCTGCCGCCGTCGGACCAGCACGATAACACCAGTCCAATTTCCCCAGCCCAGCACGATCCCTCAGCCGGCCATCAGGTTCATAATGCCCAAGACGCCCAACACGGCTTCTCGTCCCTTTCGTCCTCCCCAGAGACACTAGAGCCACCAGCTCCAACGCCAGCTCCAGCTCCAGCTCCAGCTCCAGCTCCAGCTCCAGCTCCAGCTCCAGCTCCAGCTCCAACTCCAGCTCCAACTTTGGGGGAAGCGTCCCCGGATAGTGCCCTGGCTGGATCCCCTGAGGAACCCGCCCCTGCGGTCGAATCCGACGCTGAGTCTGAACAACCTGCACCTGCACCACCTGCATCTGCAGCCGAACCCGGGCCTGCATCTGAACCTGGGCCCGAGCCCACAAGCAGCCAGGGCCCGACAGCAACCGCAACGACCAGCGTCATGCCGGGCACGGATCTGCACCCGTCACCGCGAAAACTCTCGTGCATCAGCGAACATCCCTCCCCGGACCACAAGGAACTGTTCCAAAACACAAATCCCACCGCCGCCGCCAACCCGCCTCAGCCCCCAATCACAAGACCCGCTGCCTCGGCCGATGCAACTTCAGTCGTGCCTCCGAAACCAGACGATGCTGGCGACAAACCGGCCGCCGCTGCTTCTGCTGCTCCTCCTCGAACTCCTAAATTAGCTCCCGCCGCGACCCAACGGCCCTTCCACATCCCGCTCCCCACCGCCGTCGTCGTTCCTCCCTCCGCCGCAAACCTTTCGCCCAACGCCGCGTACAGCCCAAAGAGCATCGTCACCCCAAGCTCTCCGCTCGCCCGCAACTCCTCCGTCGGCTCGAGACCTGTGGCTCCCGTCCGACGACAGTCCCTCCTCTCCAACAGGCAGTCTACCCTAATCCAGACCCTGCTCCGCGGGTCCCAGGGCGACGAAAACGCCAGCATCAGCAACGAGCAGCTCCTCCCCATCAGCGGCAATATGGTCATGCGCAAGATCTGGGTCAAGCGCCCTGGCGCCTCTGCCACGCTGGTCACGATAAACGAGGACGATCTGGTCGACGATGTGCGAGAGATGATCTTGCGCAAATATGCCAACTCCCTCGGCCGCCAATTCGATGCGCCAGATCTCACCCTCCGCATCAGGCCCAACGGGAACCAACAGGAGCGAATGCTAGGACCCGAGGAGCCAATGTCGCGAACCCTCGATGCTTACTTCCCCAGTGGACAGACCGTAGACGACGCCCTCATCATCGACGTCCCCCTCCGACGGACACCCAGGGCATCTCCCCGCAGCGGCCCTCCCCATGCGCCTCATGTGCAGTATTACGTCGAAGAGGCAAGGCCGTCGGAAGCTGGAAATGATTACTTCGGACCCGGCGCCATATCGACCCTCCCCGTCACAGTTACTGGGCCATCTAACGGAACAGCCCCACAGCATGCGATCTCGATCCTGCAGACCGGACATCCTCCACAGATACCGTCACCAGGTGGCACACGAGCAAGGACCTACAGGGAAAGACCAGAGCGGCCGAGACTAGGGCGCCAGCACACATCCTCGCCGACGCTCATAAACATGGCCTCCGGGACAACCCACCAGGCATCCATCGCCACAACCGCTGGAGCCCCTCATGGTATGCAACATATAATACACTCTAGACCAACCCCCCGATCAAGAACTCATTCCAATGCCTCAGACCAGTCACAAGCAGCCCCGGCACCACCGGCCATTTCAACCCCACCGGCTCCTGAAGGGACGGCCGCATCCCAGCGGTCGGCCACCCCACCACCTCGCGTGTCGTCACCAAGACCCAAGGCCTCCAAGAAGAAGAAGGTTACGGAGCACCCAGCCCTGCCCAAGGGCATGTTGAACGGAAGCGTCCCGCCCATCAATGTCCTCATCGTGGAAGACAACATCATCAACCTGAAGCTGCTCGAAGCCTTTGTCAAGCGTCTCAAGGTGCGGTGGTCGACGGCCATGAACGGTCGCGACGCAGTCACCAAGTGGCGCGGCGGCGGATTCCATCTGGTGTTGATGGACATTCAGCTGCCCGTCATGAGCGGCCTGGACGCGACCCGCGAGATCAGACGGCTGGAGAGGGTCAATTCCATCGGCGTCTTCAGTTCGGCCGCCGACGCGCCCCCGCAGGTCAAGAGCGAACCGGACGAAAAGGACAAGCTCGAGAACATGGACCTGTTCAAGTCACCCGTCATCATCGTCGCACTGACCGCTAGTTCGCTGCAGAGCGATCGTCATGAGGCGCTGGCGGCGGGATGTAATGACTTCTTGACCAAGGTAGGTCACTCTCCTCAACATGTGTCGAACGAGGATACAGCCGAGTATGGGCCAGACCATGTGTATGCTAATATCAAATCTGCACACAGCCCGTCAACTTCGTCTGGCTCGAGCGCAAGGTCATGGAATGGGGTTGCATGCAGGCACTCATCGACTTCGACGGCTGGCGCAAGTGGAAGGACTTCTCGGCCAAGCTAGAGGAGGACAAGAGGTCCTCTTCAGCTGCCGCGGCACAGAAGGCAAAGGTCAAGAGGAATCGGTCGAGCATGAGCCATCAGGCTGTAGCGGCAGGTGCCTAGACCGGTCTCAAATATATGATCACGCACACACATACGCACGAGTGCACGGCGGATATAAACATTATGCATTTCGAACCCCGCGAAGACAAAGGAAGCAGCAGATGAGGCTGTCCTAGAGCACGAGGAGCAGGGGAGGCAGCTGTATGACCACAAAACGAACGACTGCATTGTAATGAGCTTCATCTGGATGGTACTTGGGTCACAAGCGCACATAAAGGGCGGGGGAACAGGGTATGCATCTTCCTTTGTAATAGCCATATTTCTCTTCCAAATTTCTTCTCACGCGAACACGACCCATTTGAGACAACCTAAGCATCCGTCAACTCTCGCTCTTGATCATGATGAATCTGGCGTTGGGTAATGTGATTGCAGTTTCAGACACTGCTTGTACAGGCTTAAGTTTGTAGACTTGCACTTTGGAAAGAACCGAAAGAAGATCTTTCTCAAGTATGTCCCTGTACTGCTCAGAGACCTTTGATTCCCAGTGACTGGTACTGGTATACGTGCTGGATCATGACATCAAGTCAGCCTACCCAGCTCTGACTTTCAAACCAATACTCAAGTTCTGCCAAAATGTTTCGGTTCTCGTCTGTAGACTTGCAATCTTGGAACCGCCAACAACACGGCTCATGAGCCTGCATCCGTGGCCACCTGGGGATGGGGAGGGTGTCAGCAGTCCAAGTACGAGCTGTGAATCCCACAATCTCCTGACAGGCATGAAAATCGAGAGGTTCCACTCAGGCTTATCCATCATGGCTCGATAGAGACTCTTCTACCATACTACACCATCAGTAATTCCGACAGGGTTACTTTGGGGCATATGTTTGAGGGAACCTCACATCAAACCCGGGCCACGCTCTAGCCGGTGAAATCCAAGAAGTGCTTAATTCAACAAATGGATACTTATTCAGGAAAGAGATTTAGGACTATGATTAGTCAAACAAGAAATGAATGCGCATAGGTAGCCTAAGGGTATGCGGACTACTTGAATCTGTCGACGTTGAAAAGAGCAACGCGACATGAAGCTCCAAATCTGAACGTGCCATGTCCGGTATTTCCAGTCCCTCTTGGGGCTAATTTCATGAGCAATGCTTCTCCTCTCTCAAAGTTTCTCCGCCTCGTTTTGGGGCATTATATCTTCAAGAGTGATTTCCGAATCCTTCGAGACCTGTCTCTCAACCAAATCATAGAACCGCCGGTACGTCTCCTCCCACGTGAGCTTGTAATCCGGGACGAAGCCAGCGACCTCAGCCGGGGTCACGAGACTCATGACTCCATACATGCGGTCTCGCGGGTCGACAACCTTCCTGTGGCGGATCGAGTGCACCACGTCAAGCAGCGTCGGGACCTCGACGGTGCCGTTGCGCTTGGCCTCGGCGGCGAGGCTCTGCTCCAGCAGCTCACGGACGGGCCGGAAGTCGATGCGGCACGGCTCCTCCGACTCCTGCCACGACGGCGACAGCTCCGTCATCTTGATGCGCGCCAGGAACCTGCGCGTGCGCGCTAGACGGGACCACTCGATGGCCGTGCGGCCCACCTGCATCGTGATGTGCGTCGCGAGGGCTGCCTCCTGCACGACCCACAGCCGCTCAAAGTCCTGCCGCCCCAGGATGTCCCGGAGAGCGGCCCCAACCTCGATGCCGGGGAGCTGGACCCATGGCGCGTTCCCGCTGCCGATGCGCTCGTCGCTGGTGGCTAAGAAGGCGAGAATCTCGAGGCCGAGCTTCGACTGTGGCCCGGGGAGGCCGAGCCAGATTAGGGACGGAGGTGCCACGTGCGTATATTTCGGCCATGAGTGGTATCTGCATGCTTTTTTCCTCGTAGTTCCTCTGGTCGATGCAGATGGCGTCGATCCACAGCTTCCTCGGGTTGGCTGCGTGACGGAGGTTATGCAGGGCGTAGGAAGGAGCTCGAGGCACTGGCCTCCACCGAGGTCAATTATGTCTTTTTTGTCCTCGATGCCGGCCATACCCCAAACGTAGGAGAGGGCTTCGAACTCGAGAGAGGAGTCGTCCAGGGATACATCCAACAAAATCTCGCAGAGCGGCTCATCTCCTGCTCCAGGATGCAGCTCGAGCACGCGGGTGAATCGCTTTGCTGGAATGGGAGTGTACTGGTAAAGGCTCACATCCTGATTCTATCGGTCGTGGTAGTCGGTTGTTAACTCAGGCGGGGCTTGCGATGGGGGCTTGCACCGGGCTGAAGCTCACAGTCTCTAATTTTGGCTGTACTACGACGTCCTTTGTCCACCGGACCCAGAACCCGAATGATAAGTGGTAGTCAGAAAGTAGGAAAGGCAGCGAGAAGGAGTAAGTGGTGAGTTTGCGGAGGTATGTGATTCCGCTAGCCATTGTCCTGTGAAGAGCACTTGCAACGGCTTGTGAGATTACAAGTTACAAGTTTGTGATCGTCTGCAACAATCGGCGCGTGGCTTCTTTCTGTATAACAGAAGGAACAGGCGAGAAGACTCGGGCTACGTTTGGATGGGCGCAGAGGATTGCCATTTGTAGATATTCAAGCTATCTCTGCTAACGCTAATGCAGGCTCAGCCGCTCTCAGGGACATATGAAGGCGGCTTTCATAACATACCGAGACTTTCTCCTCAAGGTTGGCCCATGGCTAGAGAGGATATCAGTTTTTGACACGGGCTGAGGCCTAGCGTACTTAGGTAGATCAACTCCATGCAAGACGTGAGATGTGGCTGTATATATTTCAACTGAAAGCCACCATTTGACTCACTTTTGTGGGCGGTGACTGGTTGATCTTCAGCGCTTGAGCATGAGCCCGCTCAAGCAACCTTGAAACTTTTCCCGATGTGCCTGTGAAAGTTCGCTGTCAAAACATCGTGTTCCTGCTCACTACATGCTGTAATCATACTTTGTTTTGAAGCTGGCCACGGTCTCCCGTACCAAAGTTTGTCAACTGCTCGACCCACTTTCATTATGATACGGACCGTCGAGTTAATTCCATTAGGCACTGAAGAGATGTGAATATGCTTAAGTGGGGAGACTATGACATATACAATTATGCCAGCCATGATCAAAGTTCAACGACAATGATTTCGAAAACGGGTATTTAAGTATTCGAAGCGCAAAAAATATGTAGCCAGCACAGAGCACCCAACACAACTAAACCATCACACATCAATGCTATACTCATTCAAATAGCCAGTTATATTTACTAATTAAGCATTCAAATTTAGTTCAGAGGCTGGAAAAAGTTTTATCGCCTAGTTTTGGTTAGTCACGTTCATAGCTCTAGTGTACACGCCACTGAAAGCTGATCTCAACTAGCCTTACCATAAGGCGGTCTCTATTTTCTTAATGGCTGTTATATTTTGAACCTGCTGCTATTGGCATTGTTTATATTATCTAGAACTGGGTCTTCGGAATATATAAAAGGGACTGCCTGTCGCTCTTTTATAAAGTATCATAGTCAGATTAGGAAAGGAACCAGGTAACACCTAGCGCTAACATTATTAGTAGTGATTATGAGGAAATTGAGATTAGGGACGAGGTTATAAGATGAGGTGGGCCCTAAAACATGGACATACCTAGGTAGATATAGATATAGATAGTAGTGCGATGTTTGTACTCGGGGAAACTGATACCTCTGTAGTATGTAATTGGCATATTGCTATATGAATATCCACGTCCATGACTTTGATGGCATTGCTCAGGACGCGAGCCTTTATGGTGGTGTTTGTGCGACATTGATCAGTGAACAAGCAGTAAGGAGCCAAGACATGAATCTGCCGCAAGTTTTCTACTTCAAGGCGTGCCTATCCACCTCGGTTGCCGGAAAATACATCTGAAGATATGCTCGGACTCCAGAATTGTGGTCCTTACCAAGCAGTTAGGAAACCGGCCACAAAAGCTATATCTGATGTAGTCAACGACTGCCTTAGGAGCTGATTAGATGTCCATAGGAGCACGTGGCAGCTGATGCACATCAGGCCTGGCGAGACCGTGCTGGGCATTCTGGATCACCACCTTTCGTGCGGCTTCTCACGTCTTTCGCGTCCGCCCAAAACGGCTCTCTCAAGGCTAAGGAGTCAGCGAACCACGGAATCACTCTAGGATACCACGTCTACCCTGGCTGCACGGTGCTCGGCGGCGACTGGCGAGAACCTGTGACCGGCCTTGGGAATGTTGGACAAAATGAACGTGATTGCGAAGTCGTGGCCAGGTCCGAGCCCAGGCCCAGGCCGAGGACGAAGGACGAAAGCATGCCCGTCCGTGCCTCGGCGTTCCTGAGCGCTGGCCATAAGCTCGAATTCATTGTCCAGTCGGGTTCGAGTCCAGCTTGATGAGATAATGTCGGAAATCTGGTTGTAACACTAGACTCAAGCAGCACCTGCAGCAACTATTTTAACAGAAAAGCTTATCACTAGCCGCCTTAGTTCGATATTCCAAATGGGTGCAGCGACAGAGATTGAAGCATTCGTGGAGTTGGGGAAGTGTTGGGCGCGGGAGGATCCCTGCGGGCTCCCACGACACAGGTGTTTTCTGAAACACAACACGAAGTAGATGTGTGAGTTTAAAGTGGCCGTGAGGCTAAGAGCTGGCCCGGCTGGAACCTTGACAGGAGCTTAAAACTTGAAAGATAAGGAGGTTCGCAGAGAGTGGAGAGGTTCGAGTAATTGGAAAGTGTAGTTTGTCAGCAGCAGCTGCGAGGGAAGCGTCTGATAGATTGAGGTGGGAGCCTGGGCTTGACGTCGGACGGGTGATGATCGACGACGGGTTTGACTGCTATTCAGGCGTGCGGAGAGGACAGACGAGACCCACCAGAGACGAGTGCAAGGAAGCCGGGATGGGCCAAGCAAGGATGCATTGAGCCCACAGACGACGGAAACGAAGGCTTTCGTCTGAACGTCGTTTCTTGTTGGAGCGGCATATGGGACGGGACAATTAAGATGTGGACGCGATACACTTTGAGGGGTGAAACAGCTCTTGTCATAATGCAGGGCTGCAATTCGGTGTGTCGTGTGGATGGTAAGGCACTCACCCAGTCACTCGCTGGCGTCCGACTGGCGGTATCCGGCGTTGCTACTGAGGAAGACGGAGCGAGGCGCCAGGGGACAGCCGGCATGCGCCGTGGAGATTAGGTTTACGGAACACGGTACTGTGTGTTGTGTCGCAAGACGGCACGCCCTGATGACTGTATGATTGTCAGTATGGAGTGGGAGCTGATAGATGCTTGCTTGGTCTGGGGATGTCTCGGCAGTGGTTCCTCCCCCCGTCTGAGGATCCCGGCACCAAGGGGCAGCCTTGCGAAACGAAGGTAGGGCAGGTCCCGTAGCTCCCGCGGTTCCAAGGATCGTATTCTTTTGGCACTTTCCAGCAGCGGACTTGGCGGGCTGTCGGGGCCTGTCGCGACGTCTGATGCGTTTGAAGGAGTCGGGGATCATAGAGAGAGGCTCCAGCAGCCCTTCAATCTCGTGGTTCAATCTGGTAGCAAGGGAAACAAGCGTCAGCGCACAGCAGTCCAAGACCCTGTGGTCTAGATGCAAGGGGCCGTTGAGCCTTGTTGTTCGCTGCGTCGCACTCGCTGCTGAAGTGTTACAGCGAGCGGATGTGACCCGACAGCCGAGGTACCGGGCACAAGCTGGGGAAGCAGGCTGATGCGATCCAACAAAATGCAGCCAACCGGCCAGCACACGCAGGGCCAAGCGACCAATGGGATGCTTCGGGTGCCAAGACGGCAGCAGAGATGCATTGAGCCGTGGGAATGTGCTGTGTGATGGCGTTACGGGATGGCCTGGTGGTCAAACCAGGGACTCAGGCGAGCCTGACGAGCAGTGATTTGAAGACGAATGCTTCGACCAGAGCCGCCGTCAGGTTTGTGGCCAAATCCACTTTTTCCTGCCAGCTGCCGGCGTCTAGGGATTGCCTACCAGCCAGCCAGCCAGCTAGCCTACCTAGTCAGTCAAATGATGTTGCTGATCAGGTGAGGAGGATCCCAGCATACCTGGACACGCTGACACGACAACATTTGTGTGGCATGGCGATTGATTCCTGCTAGTGTGGATGCATGCGGCTGCTGATCCGGGAAGGGAACTTGACGATGGCTGATGACTGTCGACCAGGGCAGGCGGCCACAGTGCCACAGTAGCCGAGGTGCGCCGTCGTACTCGTACTACTTCTTTCTTTCTTACTCATTAGTCTGTTACGCCGCGCAAGAGCATGAACGCATACGTGCTTCGAAGTACCGCCCCCAAGCCGGGTGCCAGGCTGCTGCGAGGGAGCGAGGCTATTCGATATCGAGTTAGCACTTGGACCAGGCCGTGCTCGCGTGGCTTGACCAGAGCTTGCAGAGCTCTTCCCTGCTCTGCTGCGTGGCGGCGGACAAGAACAAAAGGCCTGGGGGGCCGAGATTAGCACGAGGGATTTCTGTTGGCCCAAGTCGCTGGGCCACTTGATGACGTTTTCGTTCTCCGCCCCGTTTCCGTGGCCCGGGCGCTAGCAAGACCGCAGACGGATGCGACTGCCAGTGACGGATTGGGTCGATGGGCAGAGCGAACGGACCGAAGCAACGTTGGAAGTCTGAACAAGACTAGATTGACTGAGGGGCGTGCAGAACAGGACTCATGCCTCTTGTCTTGTCATTTGCCCTGCCCGCCCATGAATAATTTGTGCCACTCGGACATACGCAATAAGGGTGTTGGAGGTGGTCCGTGGGGGGAGGGGGTGGTCTGACTTGGGAATTTCTTGTGCTGCGGCGAGGCGAAGTGAGATGAACCTTGTTAGTCGCCGCTGCACCTCTTGGCCGCCGAGAAACCCCAAGAGACAAGACTCACTGACTGACTGAGTGACTGACTGGCCAGCAAACAGACCAGAGAAGAAGAGAACGTGCCAGCCCGAGGAAGGAAGGCGCTGGGTACCAGGGTACCAGGGTACCAGGGTACCAGGATGCCAAGGACACCAGGATACCAGGGTGCCGGCATGGGTGGGCGTGGGTGGGCAAACATGTACGTACTTTGGCACCCTGCAGGCTCTTCCTGCCATTCTGGCCAATTATAGTGGCACTTTCCCGTTTTAGCGTCTGATCTCGGTTGTCACCTGCGACCTGGGCCGTCCCTGCTGATATTGTGCAAGACTGCCTGCTCCACCCTTACGCCTTCCTGATCCGCCGGGCATCCGATCAATTGTTCAGTTGGCGTTTGCTTGCCCGTGCCGCCTGCTGGCCTGCGCCCGAGCCCGCGCCCGCAACGAAGCACCGCACCTGCTGCACCTGCTGCGCTGCGACCTGCAACCTGCGACCTGCGACCTGCGACCTGCGACCTGCGACCTGCACCTGCCCAGCGGGTCCCTACAACTAAAATGTAATTGGGCGCTTTTCTGTTCTTCTCCTCACCAACCCTGGACCTTGGACCTGGACTAACTCGCCTCGCCTCCTCCCGAACTCACACCTTCCTTCCCACCCTACCCTACTACTCCCCCAAGCGTCTCCCGTCCATTCTTTGCAACAATATATCGCTCTTCTCGTAAAGCCGCTTCGTCATTCCCCTCAACTTTCCTACCTATCTACCTTCCTTCCTTCCTTCCTATCTAGTCAACAATATTCTCCACACACACACACACACACGTTCCCTTCCCTTTCTTCTATCCATCTCTCTGGCCCTGTCTCCCCGTCTCGTCGTCGGACTTGTGCCGCCCATACACTCTATTCAATTTTCCTGCACCACTCGCACATTCCACACCTTGTCAGCCCTCACCTAGGCCAATTTCTAAACCGACTACCCTCCGGATGGCCATCTTTTAATATTAATCTGACTCTGAATGCCATTCCTGCGCTCGACTGCTCGACTGCTCGTCTCGGACCCGGCTTGATCCGTCACGACGCGCGCCTCGCTTGCTAGCCAGCTCCTCCTCCACCTCAGCTAGCCCAACTACCGGCCCTGTTGAGCTGTCCGGAGCTGCTCGGCACATCGACGTTGCTCACTTGGCCTTCTTCTATCAACAATCGCGTCTGTACCGTCGACATCCGAGACATTCATTTGTCTCTCCCTACCGTCGATCTGGACCACAACACGCCCTGCCGCCTTCCTCGCCTCCATATCATACACCAGTCTAGTATCTCGTCTCGCAGGGCCACCGCTGGTCTTGCCCTTGATCCGCCAAGCTGGATTCGTACGTAACGCACCTTCCGTTTCCCTTCCGTCTCTTGTTTCCGAGGGGCACTGCCGCTTCTGGTACCACGGCATTGTATCCTATTCGCGTACATGGCCGCATTCCCATCCGCCTCGCCTCGCCTTCGTAGCTGGTCTGCTTTCATCGTGTGTACCCTTGATGAGGGACTTCGTTCTCGCGAGCTGCATCCCCTATACTGGACCCACTCCACTTGACCTAAATCCCGCCTTCACGACGACCTCAGCCTCGGATGGAGGTCAAATCCCAGACGTCTAACTTGCTATGGCGCAGATTTATGACAGTGGCCGCAGGATGGTCTCAATACCACCATAGCCCCAGTGCGAGCCCGGCGCCACAACAACGTCGACTAGGTCACCTACGCTCCCAATCGAATTCCACCACCTCGACCGTCAGCTCCCTCCCCACCTCCGCGAAGCCCAGGTCCAACACACAGACCTCCAACATGACCGCCGATCTCTCCTCACTGGCGATGCCTGTCACTCCTCAGTCACAACCCAGGAGAGTATACGCCGGCATACAAGAAAGCGACTTCGATCTGACCACCATCCCCGACCCACGAAGCAGAGCGATGACTCCGTCAAATGCCGACGATGCCTCGAGTTCACAACAGCACCCCGAGCTCAACGATGAGGTCGCACACCTGAGCTCCAAGCTCATCCACGCCATCAACCACCAGACGACCCTGGACGACAACCTCTCGCAAACACGCGCCGAGCTCGAAAGGGCACGGGAGCAGATCCAGTCCATGGAGGTCCAGCTTGAGAAGCAAAGAGAAATGTTGGTTGGCGATATTTGGATTAGGCGCAAGTCGGCAGAGGCAGAGAAGACTAACCTGCTGTCTAGAATTGCTGACGAGAAGAAGTTGCGCTTGGCGGCCGAGGACGAGAAAAAGAGGATCGAGCAAGAGTTGGAGAACCTGACGACCGAACTGTTCGAAGAGGCCAACAAGATGGTTATTTCGGCCAAGGAGGAAGCGCGCAAGGAGAGGGAGGTTCTGGAGCGTAAGAACAGTGCCCTCAAGGCCCAGCTGGCCGACACGGAAGGTCTGCTTCAGTCCCAGCAAGAACAGTTGATCGAGTTGAAACACGTCATGGAGCAAATGAGCGACCACGACAACGACACCGCGACGACAACGCCATCCTCCCCGGGTTACAGCAAGTTTGATTCAAGAGAGGACGATACGCCCACTTCCGACCTCGGTTCGCAGTCCGGCATCCCAGACCTCGTCTCACCGTCCTACCCCACGAGCTTCACTCATCTCTTGCAACCGGTCCTCCGCAACGACATTGGTGCCTTTGATGACTTCGTGAGTCTTTGCAAAGCATCGAGAACACCCGCGAGCCGACCACCATCAGGCAATCATTCGACCCTCGGCATCGGCCTTCTCGGCCCGGCTTCCAGTGTGACCTCCATAGGTATACCTTCCAGCGCTTCTACCGCCTCTCTGTCATCAATGGGATCGCCCGCAGCTTCTTCTACGTTATCCATACATACGCCAAATACCCCAGGGTCCACCGTTAGCGGTATGTCCACCACGTCTATGGTTCCGATCCCGCCGTTGAAGGACTGCAAGTTTTACAAACGGGTGCTCGCTGAAGACGTCGAGCCGACGCTTCGCCTGGACTTGGCCCCAGGCTTGTCTTGGCTAGCGCGACGTTCGGTCATCTCGGCCATGTCCGATGGCTCCCTGGTTGTCGAACCTGTTCCAACAACAGGCACATACGCCATGCTCTCCAAGCCGCAATTCTACCCGTGCTCTCTGTGCGGAGAGAATCGAAAGGACGACCAGTACCTACGAAGATATCGTTTCCGAACTAGCGAAAGCAGCTCTTCGCAGCGCTATCCTCTCTGTCGTTATTGTCTCAGTCGTGTACGGGCCACATGCGATTTCCTCGGTTTCCTGAGGATCGTAAAAGATGGCCACTGGCGGACCGATGACGAAGACTCAGAGAAGTCTGCATGGGAGGAGAGTGTGAGGCTGCGGGAAAATATGTTCTGGTCTCGCATAGGAGGTGGCGTCCGTCCAATTCTCCAGGGTTTTCATGGCCACTCAAACAGCATGGCCGAGAAAAGCCCTCGTCCGAGCCACGAAGAGCCAGGTCAGATGGAGCAAAAAGCCCTCTCCGTGATTGAAGAGCCGAAGTCACTGGACGACGTCAGGGAATCAAGCCCCGAAGACGATGCCGAAGACTTTGCGACTCCATTGGAAGGAGACGCTCTCAAGTCTGCCATGGGCGGTCAATCGCAGAACCCGGAGGCCAGGAGTGATATTTCAGACAACAAGTCGGTTATTGTTCACGAATCCACGTCGTCCGAAGCTACGGAGTCCGCAGAGGCTGAGACAAAGCGAGGCGCGGAAGCAATTCCCAGGCCGCCTCGAACCCCCGAACCGACGGACATGAACCGGTTGTCTTCGCAGTCGCTCACACCGACATCCTCATGAGCCACAGAGCGGCCTCGTGGTTCTCCCTCACGTCGACCTCGAATCCATCAATCGATCGAGATTCCAAAATTCACTTTTTGAATGTATATTTTTAATATTGCCATTATGCAGATGACACTTGGCATGATGGTTGGTACTCAGACCCGCTCTGAGATGGGCTTTGTTTGTTTGGGCGTTTTGGGGCTTATTGCAAAGGAGCCGTCTTCGGAGTCCTCCCCCACGATAGGTTGGGCATTGGGAGGCAAACACACGGGAGGCTGGCAGGCAAGGAACGCATTTGGGCTGTGGCTCGGGATAAATGGGTTTGCAACGACCGGAGATAGAGCGACCTGGAGGCCCGGAAACACGGCCGTGGTCACAGTTCAAGACCAGGGAAAATACGGACGGGCTGGCCTGGACGGAAAGAGGGGAGAAGCACTACGGCGGCGGTTTCACGGGCGACGGCGCTTTTGGTGATAGACAAACCTCCTCCTTTGCGTCGCGTACACAATTAGTACACTTTAATGATATCAGAAGAACACATGAAATGACATGGGCGTCCTGGCTTGTCCGAACAATGTTGTTGATCTCAACTATTTTTTGCAAACGTCGTCGTTATCGAAAGTGGTGGGCCCACCGTGACTTTTTTTCCCTCTCAAATGATCACCCTATTCTTTTTTTCCCCATCTCTGACCCTCCATCCCGCCATGACGCGAGAGTTAACCGAAAGGTAAACAAATTTGTTTTGAATAGGGGTCGTGTTCGCTGACTGGGGAGAGGAACTTTCGAAACGGGTTCGCTCAGGGGCAAAGGGGGGGGGGGGAGAAGGGGCCGATCCAGATCCACCGCTGATGGGGCAATCGGCAGGGCAGGGTGAAGTTGAGGCGTTTTGTTACAGGTCGGTTTTCCTTGAGACGGGCTTCACGACGACCCTAGCCCACTTTGCTCGGGTCTGTAGCGAGGGAGCGCTTGGGCCAATTATACGGTGAATATCAATTCACCTCGGTGAGAGGATTTGTGCTGTTGTCCTTTTACACGACGCGGGACAAGGAAGGGGGTTCGACTGCTGTGGAGTCGGTCAGGAATCAGTGCAACCTGGGTGTGGATGCTTGGAAGCCACGTTGATGATTTCATCTGGACACAGTCTGTGGTTGCCATCGCACAGAACGGCCAATGGCCTTCCGGATGCATTTCTCAAACCTTATGCCTCTTCGGCTTGGATAGTCGTGAATTACCACGCCTGTCGCTGCTTAGATATCGAAGCAGACCTATCCTTCATGGTGGTGAGGTCCACACGGGATTTGGGCAACGACTGCCTTGGTGCTGTGGCTCATTATGTGTGTGCAGTGACAGCCAACCACCAAGCTTGCCCCACCGCATATTCCCACGAGCCTGAGCGCGGTTTGCAAAACCCCACGTGGCTCATGAAAATCGGCAGCTTCAAATAAGAATAAAGCTTCTATACCAGAAGACAGAGAGAAGAAAAGAGACACACCACCACCCCAAGTTGCGTAGGGCAACAAGGTGGTCGGTCAGGTCAAAAAGACCCCTCAGGGGGAAGCTCCCCGGAGGTCAGAAAACCCCTTGCCTAGCGGTTCATCAGGGTTTTGCTGGAGAAGCCGGCGAGACTTGAACTCGGGACCAACGGGGGCTTTCGTGCGCCCCGCTCTCCCGAACCGGCCATCCTGCCGACTGTTGCAAATGCTACAGCAAAGCTGACTGATATGCAGACCTGACGTCGGATGGTTGATGCGTGGATGAGTGTGCCTGAGTGTGTGCCTTGCTTCACTCCATTCAATGCAACGTCGCACCCAGCCCATGATATCGTCGGGCGGCCCCGTTGGTTCACACCTTGCATCGAATTGGGGATGATACCGCCGGCAGAGTCTTCCTTGCGATCTTGACATAGTCTACCGTGGCGCCGTGATCACCAGGGCCTTGTGTGTCAAGACGCAACCTCCAAATTCGTCGGCGGCCCTCTTAGGCTTCCTTCACCCGCCACACGTGGGCAACGCACGATCCAATCGATACTTGATAAGGGCAGGCCAGCGAACTTCACCATGCTCATTCTTTCATCTCCCCTCCTCAATTCAGTCCCTCTGCCGGCCTCCCTCCTTGGCGGGAGCATCGCCTCTCATCCTCGCCTGCAGCCTCTCCAGCTTCCTGTCCAGGTCGGCCTTGGTCCTGAGAAGCTCCGCACGCCGGGCATCTATCATGGCAACGCGGTCGGCGATGGGCATCTCCTGGGCCTTCTGCCTCTGCTTGTCGGCGTCCTTGTCGGACTTGAGGCTGGCGCCGGTGATGGCGCCGACCACCGTGATGAGGGCCACCGCTCCGGTCATGACGACGCGGCGGACGTTCTGGCGGCTGGGCGAGTTGGGGTCCGCGGAGGCCCCCGAGGTGGATGCGTATCGCCGTAGGCTCCTCGTGGCTGCGCTCGACGGGAGGATACGTCGCAGCATGGTTGCTGGCTCCTGCGTGGCGATGATAGGAGCCGTGAGAACAAATGCTGTCTGGAACCCGATCCCGTTCAGGCTCAGCTCCAGAAATCCCTCCACACGGCCTCTGCTTCTGCTTCACGTTGCGACGGCGTCCTGGTGTCCCCGCCCCGGCCCCGGCCCCGGCTCCCAATGCTCCCGGTGCCTGAGTCTGTCGACGAGGAAGATGCGTGGGAGACAAGGCTGGTGACAGAGCCGTTCCGCGTGTGCCTGCGAAAATGTCCGAGGGGCTGTCCTTGCCAAGAAGGCGGGATCGTGGGCGTGGGTGCTGGCGAAGATGATGGGGTGGAGGCTGGTGATTCCAATGGAGTAGCCACCGCGGCGGTTGAGAGCAGTGTGACACGTCGTCGCAGCGATGAGATTTGCTGGTAGTCTGCAGGCCGATGATCTGCAGGTGCGGCCCCATCGGCTGGCTGTGGGCCCAGCAGATCCAACTCGATTTCTGGGCTCGAGGCTGGGGAGTCGGGGTCGGAGCCCGCTTGGCTCGGCAGGCGCGGGGTGCGGTAGGAGAAGGGCCTTAGTAAGCGGCTGCGCGGAGCTGCGGCTGCGGCTGTAGATGCTGCCATTGCTCTTGGAAAGCGCCAGCGGTCGATGACGGTTGCTAGCTCGTGCTGCTTGGCACATATACACATATATAATGGTGATGATGTCTCGCCAGAACACGACGACAAGAAATAACAGAGGAAAAAACAACAGAGCATAATTCCACGGACACAGGACTCGGCCGCCATTTAGACTTGGCCTCTTTCAGCCTGTTGAAACCATCAGCATTCTCCCACTCACAGTCAACATTCCCCCATCGGAGTCTGGTTCGTCTCACAATTGCCTCGCTCCGTGTCAGAAACACGGAGCTGCTGAAACACCGCCGCCGCGCAACTGCCGCCCGCCCACCACTCATCGCTCCAAGAACGGGCCCAGTCACGGCTGTTCGACGCCCTCGCCCGCCTTGGTCACGGCATTTCCTCCGAACTAAATAGAGTTTTTGACAGCTTTATGCACCCTCTGTCTTGCCACCATGTCCACCCCACGCGTCTTCATCGCCCGTCACGGCGAGACTGAGTGGTCGCTGAGCGGGAAGCACACCGGTGTCACAGACATCCCCCTCACTGCAGATGGCGAGAAGAGAGTTAGGGCCACCGGGAGGGCTCTCGTCGGCAACGACAGGCTCATCGTGCCGAACAAGCTTACTCACATGTAAGCCCCAATCACTACCCCCCCTCAGCGCGGGTTCATCGCGAATTCATTCGAGCAAATCATGAGAACCACACTGATTGATCCCCCGCAGATTCGTCTCGCCGCGGAAGCGAGCCCAGCGGACCTTTGAACTACTGAACCTCGGCTTCAAGGACCTCCCCTGGCGCGCCCACGGCCCCGCCGGTGACGCCCAAGGCCTCGCCTGCAATGCTCGCATAGAAATCACCGAGGACATCTGCGAGTGGGACTACGGCGACTACGAGGGCATTACCAGCGCCGAGATCCGCAAGCTGAGGAAGGGCCAGGGCCTCGGCGAGAACTGGGACATCTGGAGGGACGGCTGCCCCGGCGGCGAGTCGCCCGATCAGGTCACCGAGCGCTTGGACAGGCTGATCGCCACCATCCGCTCCAAGTACCAGGAGCCCTTCATGCAGAAGGACCATCTGAATAAGGATATCGACTCCGCCAACCACGGTACTGGCGACGTGCTCGTCGTCGGCCACGGTCACATCCTGCGTGCGTTTGCCATGCGATGGGTCGGAAAGACCCTCCAGGAAGGGCCAACCTTTCTGATGGAGGCCGGTGGCGTGGGGACTCTTAGTTACGAGCACCATAGCGTCGACGAGCCTGCTATACTGCTCGGCGGCGCGTTCGTAGTGAACAACGCGAATGAGACTATTGCCAAGGCTTCTAAGGACTAGCAGACCAGGCTGAAGGAAAAGACCGCATGGTACCTTGTGGACGTGGAAGCGAAGGTCAATTCTGTATCGCGTTCATGGAAACCCTCGAAAGCCGGCGATTCTGGTCCGTGGAGACAAATCGAAGCCATGAAAACCAAATTCCGGTTGTTGAGCTGGTCGATGGAAGATCCCCGTCGCGATTCCACGGTCGGCGGGGGACAAGGCGACCCGGACATGGCCGATGAGGGCGAGGACAAGCATAAGGCGGAGACAGCACGGGAGCCCAGACATGACAGCCGCGACCCGCTGACGGACCAGTTCCAGGATCGCTCCACGCAGCACTTAGCAGCGGATGCTGCAATCGAGGCCAGCCACCGCGAAGGCAGTGTCAGGTCGGGGTTATCCTCGGGAGGACTACGTTCGAGCGGCTTCGCGATGGCCGATGAGGGTGAAGGTGAGCAAGAGGCTAAGGTTGCGAAGGGGCCTGCCCATGCCGCTGGCGCTGCTTTGGACTCTTCCCCGACACCAGCGGACCTTAAGGACGTCTACGAAAAGATGTGGCCATAGCGATCTCAAATGTTTTGATGGCTGCCATTAAGTGACCGATGCTCCGATATGCAAGGCTGTAGCCTGGGCTCGCTGCACTAACATTGCCACATGACTGATGGTCCGCTAGACAGGTCAAGCATGTTACGGGTTCAGAGGGTTTCGTCAACATTGGCCTCGATCACACCAGCGAGTAAGAAAGCATGAACTAGAAATAGAATTCAATGATCCGCAACACCTGCGCTCAAATCGCATTTTCATGTCAGGACCATTTTGGAGATGTATCGAGCGTGACACATACAGTCTATGCTGGGTATTTTATTGCGTCCCAAGTATTAGAAACAGCCATGTCATGTGTTTGTTGGTATATGACCACCAGGATTTTATGACGCCTGCTGCCCATCCTCAGCCAAGCCACCCTCGTCCTCCTCGGCATCAAAGACATCCTCGACAATCAGGTTCCCAGACTTGCCGATGGTCTCCCGCAGCGTCTTATCCCGCGTCGGCTCAAACACCTCCCTGGGCAGCACGCTTGCCAGCCGGAAGCCATAGACGTGCTCGTACCCCTCCGGCGCGCCCTTGTCGTCCAGGTCCGACTCGTCCTCCCCGCCGCCGGCCCGCGCCTGCAGCACGCCGTAGCAATCCACAAAGGCGTACAGCTCTTCGACCGTCGTGTTGCCCGCGAAGCGCCGGATCACGCGGCCCGCGCCCGTCTCCTCGGGCATCTTGAGCGCAAGCCGCACCACGTCCGCCTCGCTGGCCGGCGGCTCCGGCGCGATGGTCGTCGCCCGCCACCGCCTCCACAGCTGCCGCTTGCGGTCCCGCTCCGCGGCGCGCTCAGCATGCTCCCTCTCGCGCTGCTCTGCCTCTGCGGCGGCGGCGGCAGCCTCACGCTTTTGCCGGGCGCGCTCGCGGTCCCGGGCCAGCGAGCGTTCGTACGCCGAGTCCTGCTCCGTCCGCAGGCTGCGCGAAGTCTCTTGGGCGACACGCTCGGCTCGCAAGCCCTCCAGATCCGGGGTATATTTGTCCATGGCGGAGCGCAGGCCCGACAAGTAAGCGGCTGGGGTGGTGGCGCCGGACAGCCTCTTGATGATTCCCATGCGGGTGCTGCCCTCCTTGGGGGTCAGGCTGATGAGGACGGAGAAGGGGAACTTGGTGCAGTTGTACTCCTGCGAGACGATATAGGCCTCGCTATCGAGCACGTTGCCGCCCCACACGACGATATTAGCGGCCGGGTCGGATAGGAAGGCGGCCACGTCCGGGCTGAGGAGGACGTCGCGCGCGAACGCTGCCGTGTCGTCGTGCTCGGGGGACATCAGCACCACCAGCAGGAACTTGAGCTCCTTCTTGGCCATGTCCTGAGCCTGCGCGAACCCGCCCTCAAACCACGGCAGCGCGGGGATGCCGCCAGCAGGGGACCCATATTCCTCCTCGAACTCGCGCCTGAACCGCGCGGCCGAGTCCCGCGGGAGGAGCATCTTTCGCCCATTTGTGTTGCGCAGGCCGCGGGTGATGGAGTTTGACACGGCGCGGGGCCGCAGTGACTGCGGCAGGAAGGACAGGATGTAGTAAATAGGGCGGAAGAGGTTGGCGAACAACTTCCAACCGAGCTGAAACGGGGCGAAGATAAGGGAGAACAGCCAGGGAACAGGATATGTCGTCGACGGCTGCGGAACGATGCGGGGTGCTTGCTCTGTGCGGTCGCGGCGGGGCGGCCTGCCTATCTGGGTGTAGAAGCTCTCTTGGAGGTTCTCGTGCCGTCCGGCGGGCCGGGGCACATCGGCGTGTGCTTGTTGTGCCTGTGCCTGTGCCTGTGCCTCGGCGACGGGGTCGGGGCCCTCGCCATCGAAGAACTTTGTGATTGCGATCTGTACATTCCACTGTGACCGTTCAAGCAGTGGAACTGCGTCCTTTGGTTCTTGGTTGGTGAGGGCAGTGTACTGCTGGAGAGCTTCCTGCTGACCGGCCGAGAGGCTTGCCAGGTCGAAATCGGCCATGTTGGGTGTTGGTGTCGAACGAGCTGTTCTGTGCCTCCCCTGTCTCCAGGCCGCTCCTCTTCAAAGATGATCGGGTTCTACCAATCCATCCAGGGTGCAAACGAAAATCGCTACGCAAGTTCAAGTGGTGGTGTCTCGTTGGGTGTCTAGGGTGGGATGGACGGTCGATGGTCGGGACGAATGAGGCCACGGGGATGTTGATGGGGCCGAAGATGGCGGGCCTTCGGTAGACCGGGACTCGAAGGGATATCGAGCGTGACTGAGGATCCGGATGACGGCTGGGGTTGGCTTGGCTGACGAGAGGGTCGAGTAGATGGTCAGCAGGTCAGTTAAGGACGAGCCCAGTTCTGTCTCGTTTTTGTCGTGAGTGTGGTGATTGGAAAAAAGCGTAGGGAAAGTTGATCAAGCCCTCGACGGGAGCGCGACGTCAGCAGTCAGCCAGCAGAGCGCCAGCAAGCCCAGGCATCTTAGTTTAACAAGTGCAGGGATGGTCAAGTGTCTCTCCCTGCCTGGCCGGTTGCAGTAACCCCCACCCTAGCTATAAGTAGCTCATAGCTGCCCCCGTGTCGGTGCGAGCGGGATATTGCAGCCGCCAGCTTGTACTCTGTAGCCTACCTAGTACATAGTAAAGAGACCGTGTGGTTTGGTTCTCAGTTTATAAGAAGCAGACAGAATTACACAAAGAAATATGGGAAATTATGAAAGAATACTGGCTGCTAGACCAAGTTGTTTTATTGAAGTGATCTTGCTGGGGCAACCTTTCGCACCTATTCGTATCTCACACATGTAACGGAACACACAGCAACTACACAGACCCGAACCCTCTTGACCGTTGGCTGTAGAGTACAATGTGCCTACAAAGGTACCAAGGTATTCAGGTACCCGGCCACCCTGCTGCACCGTCAGGGCCCAGTCCGAGCCAATAGTATGCGAACGGGACCGAAGACTTGGTGCCTCTCCACAGCGAAACAGGCGCATTGATGTGCGATGAACCACCCCCCCCCCCTTTCACCTGAGCCGCGCCAGGTCCCCTTCAGGCCTCGCCTCGCCTCGCCCCGACACGACACCACACACACACACCGACGATATCGGGACGAGTCCTCGCCCTCGCTTTCCCTCGTGCGACAATACCGTTGGTTAGCCTCGCCCCAACACCTTCTTGCTTTGCAGCATCCCCCAAACTGGGTCGATGGGCAGAGCAACAGCGCACAGGACAAGGCCATGGGAAACAATCCTCAGATCAAAGTAAGCAACGCTGGCGCCCGACTTCTCTTGTTTGCTTGCTTGCACCGGACCGAACCCCACCATCCATCCACACGCCCTCTCTCTCCTTCAGTCATGTCTTGCCTCGCCGCCACATCACCACTAATCGCCAACTCCCTTCTCCTCAAACCACTGCATTCCTGGCACTCTCCTTACTGACCCGCGCTATCTAAGCAGGCGTCGTAGATTCGGTCCAGGTTGTGGTTGTGCTGCCGTTGCCGTTGCTGCCGCCGTCCCCTCGAATTACTGACGGGGAGCCCTCTCCCCGTCCCTACGCCAACATGGCCGGCGCCCCGGATCTGCGCCGGCAGGTTGGGTCGCCGAGACCCAAGGGACGTGGTGAGTCTCTATCTCGCGCCCCTCCGCTCCTGCAGCCCATCGAACTCGCTGGCATAGTCTCGTCTCTCCGCGGGTCCATCCCACCGCCCTCGTTATTCCTCCCGCGCGTCGCATGGCCATGCGCTGATGCAACTCTCCTCCAGCAGACAGAGACACCCCATGCAAGAACATCCTGATATACGGCAAATGCCGCTATGAAAACGCAGGCTGCAGCTTCAACCACGACGATCCACGGACCAGCCACGCAAGCAGCAGTAGTTCTGACAACGCCAAGAAGGCCCTCAACGGGGATTCACCCTCCTTCACCCCCTCGAGCCTGACATCGCAGCCAGCAAAGAAGTCATCCTTGCCCTCTCAGGCCGCCAGCGCCGCCGTCTTCACCCCCCGGGGTGTCGGCGCGGCCACTCCGTCCAACAACCCCGAATCCGAACGTCTGTTCAACCCCGCCGCTATCAAGGAGTTCACTCCTCAGAACAATTACGACCTCGCGAGTGCCGGCGCTGCCGCCGTCACACCGGAAGCTGCCATTGCGTCCTACGACCCTTTCTCGACCCCGATCGCCCCCGCCCAGTACAACCCGTATGCTAATGACCATACGACGCTGGCTGGGTCCTCGGCGAGCGCGTACTATCAGGGGCAAGCCGGATATGCCACACCACTGCAGCCGCCCCCTTATCATCTATATGCCAATATTGGTCCTTATCGGGAAGACTTGCTACCGTACCAACGCCAGACGCGCGACTTCTTCATGCCAGATGATCTTAGGGAGGATTTGCAGAAGAAGTCGCACGCCGCCCTCCAAGTCATACCTAGTACGATCCAGTTGGAGAACTTTCACTCTCTCGTGCCTCTGGACAAACTCGACACACCCCATAGGAAGAATACAAGCATATTTGGCTGGACGAGCTGGCTGTTCAAGGCATTCTCTGCAAAGACAGGGCGGATTTACTGCCTCAGAAGGATCCAGGACTACCGTCTCGGCGACCGAGAAGCGACCCAGGCCATCGAGACAATCAAGAAGTGGAAACAAATCAACAACGCAAATGTTGTCTTCGTTCATGATGCATTCACCACGTCCGCATTCGGTGACAGGTCGCTCGTTTTTGCTCAGGACTACTTTCCACTGGCACAGACGCTTGCAGAGGTGCACCTCACCGCACAGCCCCAGAAGGACCATCGCTTCCGCGGTCCAGCTACTCTGCCCAAGATAACAGAGTCTGTTATATGGTCATATGTCGTCCAAATAGCGAACGCGCTTCGAGCCATTCATGCGAGGGATTTATCCGCCAGATGTCTTGACCCCAGCAAGATCATACTTACCGAAAAGAACAGGATACGGCTCACAGCATGCGCGATTCTCGACGTGGTCCAGTACCAGGGCCACCGGTCTACCAAGGAGCATCAGCAAGATGACTTTGTACAGCTGGGAAAATTGATCCTCTGCCTCGGGGTTGGCAAGATCCCCAGCCAGCTCGTTGACCTCAACGCCGAGATGGCCACGATAGCGAGAAAATACCCGTCCGGCCCTAAGGGCGAGTCGGCGCTTAGGGACCTGGTCGGCTGGCTTCTGACGCCGGGTGAGAAGCTCGCCGATCAGCTCATCACGGGCATGCCGCACCACGTCATTGAAAACTTGGACAAGAACCTGCAGCATACAGACGCTCTGAATTCGGAACTTCAACGGGAACTCGAGAATGGGCGGCTGGTGCGGCTGCTCATGAAGATGGGCATGGTCAATGAGCGGCAGGAATTCGACAACGACCCAGGGTGGAGTGAGAACGGCGAGCGCTACACGCTCAAACTATTCCGCGACTATGTCTTCCACCGCGTTGACGAGGCAGGCCGGCCCGTCTTTGACATGGGCCACATGGTGTCGTGCCTGAACAAGCTCGATGCCGGCGTCGCTGAGCGCGTGCGCCTCACCAGCAGGAGTGGCGAGACCGATTTTATCATCACGTATGCCGAGCTCAAGAAGCAGCTCAATAATGCGTTTGCCGACCTGATGAAGCATAACAGGCGGGCTTAGGCGGGTCATAACGTGCCGCGTATAGCTGCGTTTGGCATTGCAAATTGAAGCAGCCCGATGAGGACATATCAGGCTCCAAGGGATATGAGACGGCGGATATAGATTTGGCGGATGGTCAAGTCTGTTGGAAATTGGCAGAACCATATCCTCGCTGCCGCACGGGATGCACATATTAGGATGCATTTTTTTTTTGGACCAGACTACAGAAGGAGCTCAGATAGCGAGAAAGAAGTCAGCGATGCTTAACTACTTGGAGTCAGTCAAATGAGGCGTATCTGGAAACATGCCCAGGCGCGGGGCAGGGGCGATGACAGGTATCATGGCCTCAAAAGCAAAGACGAAAGAGTGCGCGAGCAGACGAAGGGGACTTTGAAAGCGTTATGGAGAGCTGAAAGGCTACCGTGCGGCTACTGACAGCCCCTGCGAGCGAGATCTTGACTGGCGTGGAACAAAGAGTAGGCGTGAGAGGACGCATGTACACATGGGGAAACTTGGTGAGCCAGATGGCGAGGGGTGGGCGCAGTGAACCAGCGACTGAGGGAGGTTGTGTTTATAAGAAATTGAAGGTATAGAATTCATTCTTCATCTGCTCTGTCTAGAGATGTCTGGGCTGTTGCCTCGGCCGATATCGATCAGCCTTGTGGGTGCTCGGGAGTAGCTAATTGTCTCTTGCCATCTATGAGTATCAGAACGAAACCGGAGACCGCACCCAGAGAAACGTAGGATACTCCCACAGCTCCCACTCCCATAGTACCCAACCCCACAATCTGCCTAGGTAACTAACCACTGCTAATACGTACTCCTAAATCTAACCTCCTAATAAAGTGTATAGTTAGCATTGAATGTGCGAACGGTTTAATTAGGCCGAGCGACACTCTCGCAGGCATTATTGCATGAAGACTTACCTGTGTCCCCCTTGTTCTCCCGCTGAAGTCTGCCCAGGAGCATTTGTCAGATCCATCATGGCATGGCCAATTTATCCTCTGCCCGCCAGGTTTGAAGACTGACGCCGATGGCTAGTACATCGGTGGACTGAATGGGTTATACACTGACACGCATGTTTCTGCAGGTAACGTCTGTGCGAGAGGACGGGCAAGGTGCAATTCAATGAGCTGTATCGATACAGAGTCTGCCATAGCACATGAGGTGGCGGAAGCGATGACCCATTGAGGAGTTCTATAGCAGGGGCTGGATGATACGTGACTTACACACAAACAATAATGGATTGTTTTAGTGGTTATGGGGTTAGATGGTCGTCGACCTGGTATCGTTCCAATTACATACTCTTAATATAAAGAATTGTGGGCAGTCCCGTCGTATAGTAGTAAGACTTAGATGCTCAAATTAGGTCAAAGTAGGAAGTTTAAAATATAATAGTCTGTGATTGAAAGTCTAGAGACAGCCTTGTGGAAGCCAAGTAGACGAAGCTAGCAAGACCAGCTTCCAGCGGCGCGTAGACTAGAACCATCAACACAATTAATCCAAGGCTAAAACTCCGGTGATTAGTGATACAGCGAATAGCAAGCTGGTCTTGAAGTGATCCATCTATAAAATGGGTCCACTTATCGTCAAATTGACCCGACGCAACCCCCAAAAACCATGCTGGATGAGTGAATAATACCTAAATACTCAGGCCAGGCGAAGTAGCAACCCTACACACTGTATCAATCGCTAAAGTGTCCTCGGTCTTCAGCTCACTGGCCAAAAATACTGGCCTCCCAGACGTGGTGGGGGGACCCTGAATTTAGCATCGCCACTACGCAAATGACGCAAGAAAGCCCTGAGAGTACGCTCGACATGCCTATCATCCATCAGATGTAGTCTATAAATGACACAGTAGCTGCTTCCATATGAAGAGACATATGGCCTGGGGGTAAACTTCCATGTGCTTAAGTATCAGGCCTCCTGAGCCCTGAGACACCTCCTCAGATCGCCGCCAAAACTCGATTTTAGGTGACGAATTTGGCATAGACATGGTATACTAGTATTTTTGACCACACGGCTGACCATTGTGGAATCTGCTTCACATTCTCCGCCAATGTATCTATCCAGCAACCAAGAGTAGGGACCGGGCTGCCTTCTGTACGGCGGAGTGACAATTTGGGAACGGAAAGGCTGTCGCAAGAGGTTCTAGGCCATCCAAAATGACATACACGACAAATATATGAAGCCACGCCGCAGTGAGATGACGACAGCCGATGGTGCAACGCCATTTGGATATCCGTGCTTCTTACTGTGCTTTTCCTCAACGGATCGCGCCCCCGCTCGACTCGGAACAGACCTCCTACCTGCCATGTACGATATGAGTGACCATGTCCAACGCGAGACTAACCTTGTGACTCGGTTTGGGTTCCGCAGAAATGTTGTCAACGGGCGCCACTTGGCTCCCGCGTACCTCGCGTTGTCAAGGGCTGTGTGCTTTGTACCGAGGGGCGGGGAAGGTGGTACGCGCATTCGATGCCTTCCATTGTGCTGCCTGCGTGTGACCTCGTATTTGAACAATGTCCGGAAATTTCTGAACAAGTAGAAGATTACCAACATCGCCATGCATCTTGAGCATGCAATAGTTATCGTAAACTACCACTCATACTTCCTTTCTCAGATACCTCAGCTGGAGACATAACAATACTTTTCAAAGGCTTTGATAACTGGGATTACACCCAAATGGCGGAAAGAGTCGATCCCGAGAAGCGATCTGAGACAGGCAGCGTACAGAAGCGGAGGACCGAAACGTCCCTCCCGACCTCGACCGGCCAGGATATGCCACGATCGAGCCGCGGTTATGCCCAACTGGCCGAATTCATGACCAAGACCCATCACGGGATGATGCGCCGCTTCAAAGACCTGTCGACACAGAACCTTCTCTATCTCCAGGCCGAATTGTGTCAGCTCCGTTATGAGCTGGACCAGGAGACGGCGGCGAACGCGCAGTACCCGCACACCGACGAGAGGAGCAACTGGGACTACCACTGGAGACTCTTAGCTACGAGCGGAGAGAGGCCTGGGATCAATGATAGGAGGTGGAAGACTTGGTTGAAGTTGCGGGAGAGGTTGTATGAATACCGTGAGCAACCAATACACACAAAAACACATACCCACAAGCCCTGTGCAAATTAGATACTAAAGTGCATGTGTCTCCACTAAGAGGATGCCATCCAGAGACACGCCAAAGTCGCCTCTATGGCTGGCCCAACGGGGGACCAGAGAAGCATACTGGCCAAGATAGTGGGGCGGGACTCGCTCAGCGACAGCAGCATGCAGTTCTTGTCTCGGGAGCTGAGGGGCCTCGAGCCCGAGGCATACAGGGAGATATTCTTGGACGACCTTGTGTTGCTCGAAGCTGCTGACGAAGATAACGACCCGCTCGAGAGGTTTGTGGTGAACGCCATGCTGAGACTGTTGAGGGCTTTCCGGGGCTGCAAGATGGTATGGCCGACACTTCTTGATATCTCTCACAAGACCCACTCCACACAAATTTCCCTGCCTCTGTTAGTTGACAATTGTTGCGCAGAAACTCATTCGCCAAGAAGATATTGAGAGCGGCCTCGGCGGCAGCCTCGCCATTCTTGGCGGGCAGGTATATCAGTGGGACAAGAGGACGTACTCGAGGGCCAACAGGGTCATCGGTGCAATGTTCTCGACTGTTGTACCTGTCGCCTCTGTTGTCACTTTATATGCTACTAAGAGCACGGGGTTGAGGGTCGGCCTCGTGTGCATCTTCTCGCTGGTATTCTGCCTCGCCCTTAGTACCTTGACGAAGACAAGAAGGATCGAGGTCTTTGCGGCAACTGTGGCGTAAGTGAGATGCGTTTCGAGACAACCCTACTCGCCAAATAGTCCAACTGACTCGCACCAGGTTTATGAGCGTTCAACTGGTGTTTATTTCCCAAGAAAGCTGAACATCTTCCCATTATGAACACGATTAGGATCCCGAGGCAGGCCAATAGGCGAGTTTGCACCCAAGATTCGCGTTTTGGTGGTCAAATCTATAATATTTTGAGGGGAAAAGAAGAACAACCATGAACTTTCGCTTTCGTTGAGCAGCCTTTAGTTACTTTCAATATTTGCCGTCTGATGGTAAACCGGTCACCGTCACCTCATAGGGGACGACTTGATACATGTGTGGGATTGTTCCAATTGCCAATCAATCCATCTGGCTTTTTTATGACCAGGCAACCTATGTGTCACCCATTACAGATGCCCAATGCGGCATCGCGTGTGCAGCCTTGCCAGGAGTCTGTCTGGGCTCGAGGAGATGTCCGAGTTTCACTAACTGACCCGAACCCCGGTTTGTGCGACGATGGTATCAGAGCCAGTCTTTCTACACCAAGGCTGTGAATCCTCAGTTCCGTTTCTCCTCTATGTACTTATCCCAGGAATTGCCCCCAAATTCTCGAGTTTCCGAATCCTTCTTGTCTTGGATCTCTTTCTCGTTGAGGTTCTTCCCTGAGCCCTGCTCGTGCTGATTGTGTTTCTTGCGGCTGAGGTTGAAGAGTCGAGTGCGCTCGGGTTTGTTGGGCTGTTTACTTGACAACATTGTGACTTTCTTGCGTATGGAAGACCTGCGTAATCATTGTTCAGAGTCCAGATAGCAAGCTCGACGAGTGCGGATGACCCTTTCATATAACTGAAATTTCGTCCCAGGTTTTGAGTATCCCATGGCTGTAGTCAATCACTGCTCTCAGTAATCCACTCAAGTCAGTGATTTAACCCAGCTGCAAGTCGTCTGCCACACATGGAATGGCAACAACATTCAATCAGTGACTATAGTATCCAAGTGACAATAGTTTGGGAGCGAATAGGCAGCGTCAAATATAGTCATTGACCACTCTCCTGTATCATCTTATTAGCCTTCGATCGAGTTGGCTTTCATCTCTAGTTCAACCACAGCACCTGGCATCTTCTACTGAATCCAGCAGATGAGATCAAGCGAATCAGATCAGTAGATTTTGAAAGATCCACCTTGGGCCGCAGCACTATAGTCAATATATTTTGAAGCATAGGACTTTATTCGCAACCTAGATATGGTATTAAATCCACGCTCCTCGGCAGCCCCTCACTCTTCCCATACCCTGCAAAGTCTTTCCGCATCCTCTTTGTGTGACAAGTCCCTTCTCAATCAACAGCTTCCTGTGCGGCTCGACCATGATATTCATTAGCAAGTTATGATGTGTCGATGATTGATTCACGAGTGTATCCACTTCTCTGGTTCCCGCGTCCTTGGCCTGCTGCACTTTGTGTTTGCTCACATGAGGCATCAACCCCAAATGTTGCAGTTACTTGGAACGAATCTGCATTACATCGCGGATAACAGGCGAATCCGGCTTAACATCTGTGACGGTCCAGTCACCGCCCGGCCCCGTGTTGCCACAACACCCCCGGGCTTGCAAACGCGAATGAACTGCCGGAAGTCCCGAGCTGGGTCATGAAGGTGAAGGAGCGCCATTGGGAGTGGACAACGTCGAAGCTGTTTTCGGGGAACTGGAACAGGTCTTCCGCATTTCGCACCTCAAATACAATATTTGTTGCCTGAGATTTGTATTTCGAGTCGGTCAACCTGCAAGACGACACCGTGGGACAGTGACAAGACCTAGGGTATGTCCCTGTGGGCAAAGAAGTGATAGATCCCTTGTGATGCCACCTAGCCCGCTACCGATGTCAAGGATGCCAAAATGTGGTTTGAGGTGCCGGATAAGGTACGCGGCACAGGCTTGCGCCGTGCGATAGTCGTATACCTTTATGACATTTGGGTCGCCACTCACGAGGTGACCTGACTAATATGACATGCAGATTTTTTTGGTGCATCGAATTGGAGAACCATGAATCTGGGTGAGAGAGACCAAGACTCCGTATTTAACCCGATCATCTCGTATTATAACTACTAGTACCTGGTTCTGACAAACTCTGATTAGACACAGGATCTATTTCATCAGAACCTTATTTTCCTCAGAACAGCCCTCATTCGTGGTGCGTAATCTTTCATTCAATACCAAATGAAATTGAATAAAGGTTTTGGCAAAAATGGAGGGATTCCGGTTCACTACTCGTGCCATAGCTATGCTGACTACATATGTAGCAAGTCTCACCCAAGTCCAATTACACAATGCCCGACACTATACACTCTCAACTCACACATCTAATCCGAACACCTAAGACCGATTCAGACCAAAGGACACATATCTAGGTCTGATCAGGCGTACTATCGGGCGTGGGTTTCTGGCGTGGGTGTTGTAGCGCGAGTGATTGTGCGGTATCCGAACTTCTGCCTGCTTTCCCTCAGAAACATTGATACAGGACCCCCAACAGCAATTATGTTCTCATTGCCTCTTCCAAGCTTCTTATCATATCCTCAGCCCAATCCTTGACCCAGCCCTTTCGATCCAGTCCCGCGTCCTCGGCAAAACTACACCGGTCTCGCCACCACTCAAGCAGACTCTCTGCCCTCGCACCCTCACCTGCTTGGAGTAGACCGACGCTGACATCGATCAGGTCAGGCCGATTCTCCGAGTGCCAGAAGACCGTGGCGCCGCAGCCGTGACAAAATTCGCGGAACACCCCCGGGGAAGACTCATAGGAATGAAGAGGACTTGAGCCGGCTGGTGGATTTCGCAGCATTTCCAAGTCGAGAGTCACATAAGTACCAGTATGTTGTGTTGTTTCTCCAGCAATGACTGTATCTCTGACAGTACCGGTAGTATTCAATGCTGGTCTTTTGTCGGCTGATTCGGACGGAATGGATATGCTGATTGCCACTCTGGGAATGAAAGCCCGCGTCTGTATCTCATAGCCTGTGCTGAGCCGGCATGACCTACAGGCACATGTGCCAGCAAGATATCTGAGGCCTTCGCCTGTCTTGCGAAGATACCAATTCTCGTCCAGATGGTTTTCCAGCTTATCCTTCGGTGTTGTCTTGTAAGGAAACATAAGATCAGGAAAAGGGGAGTACGGGAGCTGGATCTCTCGCTTGGCCTCCCCGCACGTTTGAAGCAACTCCTGAGGGTGTTGAATCAGCAGTTTGACTCTGCCACATCCACAGGTCGCCGGGACTGAGTTGTCGCTGGAGTTTTGGGATGTCCCTTTTCCTGAGCTCTGTGTCCTTCCCTTCATCTCCGCCACCGGTAACCAAGGCCCCAGCCCGCCGTCGCAGGTATCGTCCGCAGGGGCCCTTTCAAATCGAATGCCGCCGCTATCATCCGGGCTCTGAAATATCACCCCGGTGGCGACCGCGAAGAATTCTGCGGGCGGCTCTATGTCTCCCAGATCTTGAGCCGGCGAGGCCAACGCCGCCGAGACGGTGAACTTCTGGAACACGTGACGACCACAGGTACCACAGAAGAATCGCGTCCCGTCTTCGAGTTCACAACATGACAGCGCGGACAAACTCGATGCCCTAGGGGGTTGATGGCCAGGTGAGAGATGAAGAGTACCCCCGAGCCGTGCCGGTCCCTTGCGGCGTCGCTGGGCAACAGATGTGGATGGTCGGAGGTGACTGCTTGGTGACTGGCACCGCAAAGACAAATGATTGTGAGATTCATTGGTGCAAGGATATCCGGGGAGAAGACGACCCTTTGGTGCTGATTGTGACGGCAGTCAGCAGGGAGACGCTCGATACTGCTAAATAGAAAAGCTTCATGCCCGCGGGGTAGTCCTATTAATAATAGTGGGGGCGTATCCCGCAGCTGTTTCTGGCGGCACTTCTTCGACACGACCGTAGTGTGCAGTTAAGCAGATCATAAGAACGACGACATAAATCACCTGCAGAGTCGAGGGTTTCGACTGGTGTCCACTGCACCGAATTTGGTCATAAGAGGCTTCTAGAATTATGGTCCGTACGTGCCCGCAACTGCCATGCAATGCTGAATTTCCGTTCCCCCGCCATGCAGTCCCGTCGAGGGTATTTGATTTACAGGAGGTACTAAAATGGAAGAAGCAAAAGTAAAATAAAAGGTTGCCACCGAGTAAAACTTTTGTTGATTTCCTGTTCCATGCGAGCACACAAACACCGTGTGAACTGAATAATGCCCTGACGCCTACGCACGGTTGTACTTGGGCACGGCGAGAATGGTGGCCAGCAGTACCAATGGTGGCGTTCCCCTGTGGCCATCTGGTCGTGTTCATTGCGATATTGCTCATCTGTGTGATCCAGAGTCTTTCCAGCTCTCTGTCAGCGTCCAAGGTTATCTAAAAGAAGGACGTGCAGGACCAGAGTTTCAGATGTTGAAAGTCCCTAGTAGTACAGTAGCCGCCTCGCTGCGCGTTCTGAGAGACACGGTCGTCCGTATGCTTGGTTGAGCCATGAAGTCTCAAGCAGGAGCCAGTCTAGCATATGAATCCCCGAAAACATAGCTAGGGGCGACGTTGTAGGCTCTGCATCCAGATCTGGATTAAGTGAGAATACATTTGCGACGGGCGATCGATGCTGGACCACGTTGGAGGCCTACGGACCGGCCTCGTTCTGTTGCAGCTCATGACCCCCCATGAGCGGATAAGATTTGAGAAGCCACGCGAGAATTCCAGCCGGTGGATTCCTCGGTCTTCCAAGGGACTCCGAATAGATAGAGTATTAAGCCGCCGCCTCTGGCTGGGCCGCGGGCATTGCCTTCTGGGCCATGCTGGCTTGCTTCTTCTTCTCAATTTCAGCAAAGACCTTCGCTTCGAGTGCTTCGAGGGCATTTGGGCCGTCCGTCTGCTGATCCGGGCCGTTCTGCGCGGGGCCGTTGCCATCGGTAGCATTCTCACCGTTAGTAGCCTGAGCGGCGGCTTTCTCCTGGGCCTCTCGCTCCTGTTGAAGTAGGCCCTCGAGAGCCGTGCCTTCCGTCGACATCCCCTGCTCCTCCATCATAACAGCGAGACGTTGTGCGCGACCTTCTTTCTTTCGCGGTACAGGTGCTTTGACAATATTAGCGACTCCGTGCTGGGTATTGTATATTGGGAGTCGCTGGCCTACCTCTGCCATTTTCCTGGACATAAAACTGCCTCAGCAGATTGACGGCCTCGTCACGGTTCCATCCACCCTCGGCATCAAAACCACTCTCAACATTTCCACCGTGACCCATAGTCATGTTGGAGACGGGTTTGGGCGGCTCAGTATATGTCAACTTGCCAGGCTGCTTGTTCTCGCCCGCAGCAGCCGGGCCCTCTTGAGACCCGTTAGTTGAGACCAAGGCAGCAGCGGAAGCAGGGCGTTGGCCCAGAGCTGGTCGGGAGGGTAGCTGGTTGGCAACGGGACGGTGGATGGGGGTCGCTGGGATGCTGACAGAATGCGCGGGGTCGGAGTTCTTGTGGATGCAGAAGACACCCCCGGTACCACCAAATTTGTCGTTGACGGCGCCGAAGTAGACCTTCTTGATGCCGTACTGGCGGAGCATCGACGCGCACATGACGCAGGGCTCGACGGTGACGTACAGGATGCACTCCTTTATCAGTATCCGGTCGACAATGGGGGCAGGGTGAAGCTTCTGGCCGTAGGGGAAGATGTGACCATCGTCGGGGATGACGTCTACCCACTCCTGGTCCGTGTAGGTGCGCACGGGTGGAGGCCTGTCGGATTGTTGCTGGCTGCCCTGTCTCTTCTTCTTCTTTCCCTTAGACTTCTTTGGCTTCTCCTGCTCTGCCTCCACCTCTGCCTCGGGGGTGAAGGACAGGAGAGCGGTCAGGGCCATCAGCTCCGCGTGCCGCGTACCATTTCGGGTGACGTTGGTTGCGTTCATTCCTTTCGCAATGACCCTTCCATTGTGAACGAGCACACACCCGACAGGTGTTTCATTGGTCTTCAGGGCCAGGCGGGCCTGGAAAAGTTGGATCAGCGCGAGCACCAAGTTGTGGCAAGAGGAGTCCTGGACGGAAGAGCAAAGTGTTCAGGCGGGAGTGTGATAGGAACCATGGACGGGACATGGATGGCGCAGGGGGGAGGGTAATGCAAGCTTGTGTACAGGTTTGAAACGCGGCAAACAGCGCGTGTGAAACATTGTGAAGGTGCGACAAGTGTGGTGCGTGTCAAGGAAGCATGGATGTGGAGGAGGCAGAAGTGCAGCATGGAGTAGACAAAGGGTGGCCGTGAGAGACGACGTTTTCGAATGCAAGGGACAGAAGAAAGACGACGTCAGACATACCATATCCAGGGCCTGGTCCATGAAGCCATGATGAATTGCTCGCTCGGCAGCCTTGGCAGGGTCCTCAGGCTCGTCCTCGGGCTCAACGGGCTGGACATCTGGTGCCAGATCGACCTGGTCGTGAAGGTTCTCCTCTGCCTCCTTGGCACCGACAACGTGGTGCTTAGAGGCGTGGTCGATTCCATTCGTGACGTCCTGGAGGGCAGGCTTGGCCATAACACCGTTGGCGGAGGCAGCGTGCTGCTTGGCAGGCTGGGAGGCCTTTGCCAGTGGGCCGATATTGGGCAGGGCGGGCTTTACGACAGGGCGTGCGTTGCCATTGACAGCCTTGGGACCATACGCATGCTGCGGTCTTGGGGCGTTGGGCTGTCGCTGCATGCTGTCGTCGCCTTGGTGGTCGCCTCGTGGGCCGTCACGGTTGTGGCGGGGGTCGCTGTGGTCGCTGTGGTCGCCGTTGTTGCCGTTGCCGTTGCCGTTGTTGTTGTTGTTGTTGTTGTTGTTGTTGTTGTTGTTGTTGTTGTTGTTGTTGTTGTTGTTATTGTCGTTGGGGGAGTCAGCGAGGGCGTTATCTCTGTCGCGGTTCTGATTGTTGTGCTGCCGAGGGTTGCGAGTAAAGATGGGCGACAGCAGAAAGTGGAAGATGGGTTGGAAGATGGCGACGACAAAGGCGACCACGGCGTCCAGGAACCTCGAAGCCTTTCCTCCAGGGCCATCCGAAGAAGTGAAGTCCCCACTAGTTACCATCTTTGCAGGTCTTTATGCTGAACCCAGCTCAAAGGGGGCAGCCACTGGGCCGCTGCTTCTCTGCTGCCTGTCCTCCGTTCTCTCTCTCCCGCCCGCCTCTTTCGCTGCCTGCACCTTCTGACAGCCCACACACCCGTGGGGAGTTGCCCAGAGACCTCGTGATGGTGAGCCAGCCCCTCGCTGCTTCCTCGGCTGGTTAGAGGTTGTCTCACTGCCACTTGGGCCTGAACAAAGGCCAGGCCCTGCTCCTTCCAGCTTCCTCTCACCCTCTCTCTCACCCTCTCTCTCTCTCTCACGCACAAAGGAATGCACATACAACACACACACAAGTGTGAGCCCCTCTGGCCTTCTCCAATATCACAACAAGACTTTCAATAACGAGTGAAAATGGGCATGTGGTTTCTCATTGTGGTGACAAGACTTGAGGGAATAAACAGGCACCTGATAGAATGACGACCATGAGGAATATCACAAGTGTGACAAGCAGTTCCTGTTTGCAAGGTCAGTCTGGGTTGAAATTTTGGAGCTTGCTTAAACGGGGTGGAAAGTATGGCTATATGCATCGCATCACCTCACCACCACCCAAGGCAGAAGTAGAAATGCTTTTTAAGTGCATATCCTGTCCCGGCTGCATAGATGCGTGGGTGGGGTACGTACTGCGGCAGAGGATACAGGCGTCCAGAGTACTGGGGGAAAGGTGGAGCGAACCACACGAACTGCAAGACAACAGCAAACACGTCCCCTCTGTCGCCTTCTTTACCAAACATACCCTGGGCTCTACGGTTTTCCAAATGAGACGACATGCAAGAGAGGCTCAGTACCCCAGCTTCACTGTCCGTAATAGTAGCTAATGCTGGTTGACTTGTTTTACGTCGGATCTTGACGTGTTGCCCTGGCCATGGCTCCAGCCAGCCCTGGCACGTTCTGGGCCGGGGCTTGGGATTAAGAGTGGAGACGACGGACCCACCACAAGCCATGTCCATCGAGAAATCAGTTGACCAAGTTTCCTTCAGACTCGAAATCGAAAATGCACCTTACTCCCACCAAAAAGACACACGCTACCACGCTTGCGTGCGACTTCAATCTCGGACTTGATCTCATCACCTCGACGAGATCACCTCGAGGTATTTGACAACGTGGCATGGTCATCCAGCCAGCTCTGCTGCAGGATGGCCTGGGGAGGGGCTGTGGCCAGTGTTTGGCCTTGTCTGGTGGCTCGGTTGAACCTGGCAGGATGCGTAGTCGCCTCTGGCTCATGGAAATTGATATTGCTTTGGAAGGTGCAGACATGCCGGACACGCACACATATATATACACACATATACTAGTATGGGGAAGAGGAGGACATGTCTCACCCATGCTAAACCAAGCTTTAGATGTTGTGGCACCTCCGGACGCAGTACCGAGCATCCGGCTCCGAACACACCGCGAGCAGATGCATCGGTCTTCCCCCGCTTTTCGAGCTGCCTGCGTCTCGGACCCCAGAACAAGCAACATCCAGCAAGGCGATGTTCACTGTGGCATCAACAGCCCGATCCATGTCCCGCGTGTTGTTGTGTACATGGCAACATGGGTTCAGGCGAGCTGCTGAATAGGACCGTTGCTGCAGTGATGCTAACCGTTCCCCGACCTGAGAGGAAATAGGTGGAGGGGCAGAAGGCTGAGGCTCTGCAGTGGGCTCAGTCAACCCCCAGTCCTGATCCAAGTCCAAAAGATAGACGAGCCAGACGAGTCACACTTGCATGCATAGTAACATAGCACGGATCCATCCGATCCATTGACGGGCGGTCCATGTTACAAGCCATCCAGCTATTTGGATTGACTCACAAGCTCAAGTGGCAGGCAATTGGCCAATTGAACCGAGACCTAGCCCGGATGGGATGAGATATGCGTGCATGGCCGCCATGCCAATTGGAAAGGCCGTCCGTCCCAAAAAGCCCGTCAGCAAGCTTGCAGTAGCAGGAGTAGGTGCAACAGGCGGGCAGGCGGGCAGGTGGGTTGACGGGGACCAGGTCTCACTCATCAAACCATTCTCTCGCCGAAAACCACTGCGGACGGGGGCTGGCTCATCCAATGGGAGGGCAGGAGGGAGACCCACCTCTGGGGGCAGGTACAAGTCAGCCCTGGGGGCCCTGTTAGGGGCCCACGCTGCTCTGGCGGTACCCCACAGCATCCCACTATCAGGCAGGCCCCAGACATCTTGTAGACGCTAGAGAAACGGCGCTATTCCGTTTCGGCTCGCCGAATGACTGAATCTCATCCACTGCTGCGCCCTGTCCACCATGGCTTCCCGAGTTTCAAGGCCGCCAGACATATGAAGTTGACTATCTCCCGAGACTAGGCATTGTCATATCCTCTCCTTCTTTCTTCTCAACTAATCGACAGACAGACACTTCGCGTCCGAGGTCAACATCATCCCCGTGACTTTCCCAGGACCGAGGAGCTCTGGCAGCAATCAAGAGACCAGCCATCAGAGAGAACGAGACTGGGTTCCTCCTGCCTCCGACCCTCACTCAGCCTCAGCTCTTCTGCCTAACCCCAATCTCCGCTATCCCCGGATCATCACCACCCAGCTCAACCACCGCCCAAGTGTCTGTCTATCTTGGATGCCACTGGCAACACGTCCAGAACACCTGCCACCGCCAACTCGCTACATCAAGCCACCGGTCATTCTGCAACCCATGACCGGCTACCCCACTGAAATCACCATCAACGCCCCACACCAAAACCTGCACTTTCCCCAGAGCTTCAGTCATTCCCCTGTAGCAATGGCCGACTTGTCGCGCACTACCTCGGCCGTCGAGGGCTTCAGCGTCTACCAGCCCGCCCTCGGCTCCCCCCTGCAGTTCCTGCCCGCCGTCGGCACCAAGGAGCTTGAGCAGCTTATCGGTGCTTACCTCCCTGGTCCCGGCTCCGCTCAGGAGAAGAGGGCCACCATCTCCATGGATTTCTTCGAGCACTCCCGCCTGACTGGCGAGAACTTCAAGTACTACGCCGTCGTCACCCATGCCGCCGCCACCCCTGACTCCGCCTACAAACTCTCCCCCGTCGTGTCCGACCTGAGTTTTTACAGCTCTCCCTCACAGACATCCACCCCTGCAGTCGCCGCCCCAGCAGCAAAGAAGCCCCGTGCCGCCTCTCAGAAGCCCACCCGGACCACTGACTTCTCGCACCTCCCTGGCATGAAGATCCTCACTGCCGACGGCCAGGACGTCACCAACTCCGTGTCCCGTGGCTGCAAGAGCAAGGAGCAGCGAGACCATGCTCACCTAATGCGCATCCTCAAGGCTTGCGACGCCTGCAAGAAGAAGAAGGTCAAGTGCGACCCTAGCCACAAGAAGCGACCCGCCTCTCAGGTAGAGTCAAAGTCCGAGGCAGCTAAGCCAGCCAAGAGGTCCAGGAAGACCGCTGCTTCCTCACCTAGGGAGCACTCCACAGTCTTCACACCTGCCCCAGAAGCTTCTTTCCAGATAGATAGTCTGGGCCTCAGCGGTGCCGATTTCTCCGCCACTATCAATGACGAGTCTTGGGACCAGTTCCTGACCTTCCAGGACGAGCCCGTGAACGTCCCTATCCCCCAGGACTTCTACTGTGCCGTCCCACAGGACTTCGACTTCTTCTTCGGCATGGACAGCTCCTTCTCGCCGTCCACGTCGGGCTCTTCTGTCTCTTCTGCTCAGCCGCTGACACCAGTCTCCTCTGGTCTCCTCCCCCAGGCCAACGACTTCTCCTTCAGCGAGGACAACGCCCTGGTCTTCCTCCAAAGCTCCGACAACAGCCAAGAGCCAAACCTGCCATACCTCAACCCAGCCGGCCAGCTTGGAAGCAACTACGTGGACTTCAACCTCTTCTCTCCTGCTTCTAGCTTCATTGACGAGGAGCCACAGTCTCTCAAGTCTGCCCCAGCCTCACAGACTCATTCACCAGCCAGCTTGAGCGACCAACTGCCATCAGGCACCGGCCTGGCCCGCGAACAGCAGTCGCGCTTTGAACGGCATCAGTCCCAGTCACGCTCCGCTCTGAGCCCCGGCATGCCAGACCAGCGAGTTCCTGGTCTCGGACAAGCCGGAGGACTTGCAGGTGAGCTGACCGACTCACTGCCATACCATGCCGATGACGTTGGCCACAACACGGCACGCTCTGTCGGTACCGTCACAAGACTACGTGGTCCCCAGATACACAGTCACACGTCCCTGGGTAGCCAACACCTGCCCGTGGAGAGCCCCTCTGGAGACTCTGGCCTGAACCGGCAGCCATCCTCAACCGTTGCGTCAGCTTCGGTCATTCCACAGGGGGTTAGTCTGCGTGTAATCAGCCAGAACGCCACACCAGTCTGTGCCGGCAACGCCGACCTGACCTCCCAGACAGTTAGTCCAACTGTATGGCAGCCCCGCTACCCCTCTCACTCAATGACCATAATGTTGACCTCTGAAAAGGAAAACCGATACTTAGACCCAGGGCGTCGCCGTGCGGACCTGCCAGACCTCCCAGACCTCTCGACGGCTCGTGCCCTTCAATCACCACAGGCATCGTCAAGCGTCGTCGAAGTGTCAAGGTCGCGCAGCGCGGGCAGCCTAAGCACAGAGTCGCAGGGCATCACAAGCCAAGGCGGTGTATCATCCGGCCTTTCACTGCTTCGCCGGCGCGCGCCAGAGGGACCAAGGTCATCAGCCATCGGCAATGCCACCATCGGACTGAGCCAAGCCTCCCGCATCGGCGTCGAGGGCGTATGCCTGGCCGACTCGAGGTCGGGCTCGGCACTGGTATGCCAACAACGCGGGCTCGGCTCCGCAAACGTCAATGCAGAGCTGCCACTCCAAGGCCTCGTACTATGCCAAGGACTTCCGCAGCATCCAGCACCTGCACCCAAACCTGCGCTCCTGCCACCATCGGCGGACAGCGCGCCACTCTCCTCGCCGGCGCGACAATTGCTGGTGGCGGGCAGCTCCTCGGAGGCGCTGCCGGCCCAGCTGGCCGCGTCCGGCTTTGTCTCCATGTTGCTGTCAGTATTGATGGTGGTGGTCGTGGTGACAACGTTGCATCAACAACGAACACAAAATCAAGCGCAAGCACAAAACATCCTCACCGGTCTACCAAGCATACCAGCGGTCTTCCTCGCCCTCCTGTCGAAGGCCGCCCCAGCCTCGACTGCGTATCCGCAGAAGAGGTCTGGTGGCATCCTCGGCCGTGTCAGGGACTTCTTAAGCCCTGTCGCCCGCGTGGTACCCCTGCTCAGCAGTCGCTGCTAGTCGGGTACTCCTTCTCGCTGCCCCCGGGTATGGAACGACCCTGCTTTCTCAACTGCCTCACGGCGGCGATGATGTTTGCACTGTCTAGCTCTAGCGTCTTGTGTGTTCTGTTTTGTTTTGCATTTGTTGTGATACCCACCCGTCCACTGTTTTTCTTTTGATTTGCGCATCTTTGGAAACAATAACTTTCATTCCTCTGTTGCTGAGCGTGTGTGTATGTGCATGTATGTCAGCATCGCGGTGGCTGTTTGGTGATGCGATGCGACGAGATGCGACGCTCACGTGCGGTGTGTGGGGAATAAAGGCTGGTTGTCAGGGGTTGCTGTTGACTATCCTGTGGGTTAGCGCCTGGTTACTGGCCCAGCTTGAGGTCGGATCTAGCTATGTACATGTCTGCAGATAGAAAATGATATCTCTGGTAGCTGAACTTCTTGTTTCTCTCCGGCCGTGATACTGTATGTGACGTCGCAGCGTATGCCATGTTTGAGGCATACGCGGAAGTGGAATGATCCCTCCTCGCCTTCTCAACTGGGCTGATGGCTCAAAATTCAGTGTTCGTCCCTTTCTGAAAAAATTTGTAAATAGGTTGGTGTTATACAAGCATGAAACCCCTACTAAGAACATGCCCCGTGTAGCCATCAATGATATCTGCCACTACCACCAAGCCTAAGCAAAATGTGATAAACAGAAATCAAATCTTGTCATACATAGGGGTGGGTCGTCTGAGGAGGTGGGCACCCCTACTTGCCCAGCTTACCAAGGCCACGACGACCAGCACGCCGCGGAACATCAACTCCAGAGTGGGCATCACGGACAGGACACTCGTGGTTCTCGAGGCCTCTTGCGAAGCATGATCCAAATAAGAGGCACCAGGAAGATGGTAACACTCAAGCTCAGGGGGCACCTAGATCACCTGGCACCGCCCATCCGCAGTCCATCTGTCCAGCTGGAATGCCTTGGACGTCAGCCCTCTCAATCGTCCCAGGAAAGCATTTCAGTCGGGCTCACGCTGTGCTCGGCTCGCGGCCCCGCTCAGACGACCTCTACGGCCCTTGGAACGGCGTCTGCAGATGGGCAGCCGTATGGGTACAAGTCGGGACAGGTCAGGTAATGGTTTCTGAACCCACACACGTGTTTGTCTACACTGTCTGCGGCTCTTCGACTACCTGTGATATCACAGTCGCTTATCGGGAGAAGTTGCTGCCCCAAGCCCACCAACTCACTGACGCCAAAGGACAGCTTGATGTGGCGGTACGTCGCTCCGTCTTTTCGCGAGAAAGGGTCCGGGGAGATACCTGATCAAATTCGGTTCCTTCATGTCCTTTCCCCCATAGGCCGATTGTAGTGTGGCGGGGTTGTGGTAACAACAGCAACAAACGCCATGTGCCGAAGCAGAGAGCAACAGGTATGAGGCAGGCTGAGCGGAAAAGTCCGGCCCATGCTGAAGACAACTTCCTGTATGTCACATCCCGCCGATGGTCACGTCCCACGCTCGATGGACAACGTTTTGTGCACACGGTTCTGATATTCTCAAGACATGTCATGTCTGCTATAATATACAATAAAAATACACACAGAATGTTAAAAAGTGACTCCGTGATACGACACCGAGCCCTTCCATTCTTGCCTCCCGCTCCGCTCCCCACTCATTTCGTCCTCACTCGAACTGGAGGTTCCCCCTTCCTTCCCCAAGAAGACCACTAGGCTGGCATCACCCCGTGTGCCGATAAAAAGCCCACCTCCCACCAGTGTAGATATATACACGCCGAAACAGAGGAAAGGAGATGACAAGTTTGTTGTTGGGTATTTCGATTTTCATAGTACAATAGGTATCCGTACCAACACGCGGCTCCGTTCCGATGCGGTCATTACCATTAAAATATATACAACAAGAAGGTTATTAAATCTCGCCTCAACTGAGAGACCGCTCGCTCACCGCAATCACGTCAACGCCTCGTCTCGGACGCCATCAGCAATAACGTATTCGCTCTCTGCTCGTCCTGAGGGTTTCACAGCCAGTTGGTGTGTGGTGGTGGCGGCGCGACTTCATTCTCGTACCCCATGCCTTCGTAATCTGGTGGGCCTGTTGCGGCCCAAATATCAGACCGCCTGACATTATTATCATGCATGGACGGTGCCGGCATTTGTTGCATCCTGATATCGCATGGCTGCACGTCCTCCATATACATTGACTCGGTGTTGTCCCCCGTAGCAGCCCACACATCTGAGCGACGGATAGGATGCTGATTTTGTGGTTGGCACTGCTCGTGGGGGGCCAGAGGCAGTGGAGGGCCCCTCGGTGAAGCCAAGTCGTCGACCATGGTTGAGCATATCGAATTCCAGTCGTCGTAACTGCCAAAGGCAGGAGGGTTGTGGAGTGAGTGCATGTCGGGCATGTCGGGCATGTTGACTGAATTTCCGGGCTGCATGTGGTCCTGAACCATGTAATCGTTCAAAAGCTCAACCACGGTGTCACGTGGGAGACCGGGAAAGGGCGTGGTAGGTGTCACATAAGGCGGGGGATCCGAGGTGGTAGAAATGGAGATGCTCGGGGCTGGAGCATGAGCAAACTGTGTCTGCGTCGGTGGCGGCGACAGAGAAGTGCCGTTGACAAAGAGCGGCTGCGGAAGTGCGGTAGAGTCAAAGTCGAGCTCAGCGCTATGGATACTCGGCTCGGAAGTGGGCAGTTCGTGGACATCGGATGACGGGTAGGTGGTCGGCCACTGGGTCAGAGGCCTATCCTTGATGGATGGCGGGGGAGGCAACAGTTCTTTCTGTGTCCCACTGTGGCTCCTCTTCGAGGACTTCTCCCTCTTCGGTGCCGGCGGGGGCGGCGGCGGGGCCTGCAGTTTGTCATCGGGGCTTGACTTGCCCGGGGACTGGTTCGCCGGGGTCAGCTCTGCCATCTCGAAAGCCACCCGGGCGATCTTGGCGGGATCATCCTTTGTCGGATTGAAGAACTCGAGGAGGTCTTGCAGGTTTCCTGCTGTCTCGTTCTCTAGGAATCCTTGCTTCCTCCCAGTCGTCTTGATTTCCCATCCGTAACGGGGTTGTTCTTCTTTGGGGATGTGGCTGAACCGAGCACCTATGATTTGTTTCCATGCCGCATTCACCCCAGGCTGGTGGAGCAGGCCGTAGATGACGTTAGAGTGGTACCAGTGAGCCCTGGTCCTTCCTGCCTCATAGTGCAATCCGATATGATCAATGTACCGGTCCATTGACGGCAGGAAGGCGGCGCAGAACCCACAAGCCCATGCACGCTTCTTACGGGTGTACTTGATCACCTTGTCGGCATGTGGACATGTCTTGCAATTATGACGTGTCTTGTGGTGTTGATTGAAGGTGTTTGCGCCCCAGAACACGCGATTGCAGTCGGGGCACGGATATTTTTTGTAGCGTTCGTGGAACTCATCCTCGTGCCTCTTCCAGTCAAACTTCCGTTTGAACTCGGTGTCACATCTGAACCAATGGTAAGCAACGCGGGTTTGTGAACACCTGAGCCTCGGGCCTTCGCTTGTTGCGACGACATGCACGAGACGAGGCGGCTAGGTGAGACTTACGACGTGCACCAGTAGGCCCTGGTACTTGCGGAAGTAGGCCTGTTGCCGGGAAGCTCGGTACCGGGGAACTGCGTGATGGTACTTGACCGGGAGGACAGCGAAGTCTCGGTGGACAAGAAGCTGTTTCTTGACCCCGAGTTTGCAGTCGATGTTGACAATTGATCAGAGCTGCGAGGTCGATCCTCCTCTTTTGGTTGACCTAAAAGAAGTTTAGCCTGTGCTCCCGGTACAAAACACTGGATGGCCGGAGACGGGGTTGGGCTCGACGGGGATGACGGGATGACAGGGGCGACATACGACTTGTCGAGATGGACCAGTGTGATTTCTTGGACTTGGCCTGGGAAAGGGACAACGTTCGAGAGATTGGATTCGACTTCGACTTAGTCTGAGGCGAGGACTGAGAAGGAAGTGACGGCAAGGCGGGGAGCTCGTTGTTTGCCTCTTCCTGCTCGAGAAGGGCGCGTAGCAGGGCCTGGCGCGACACCCCGCCGTCGGTGAGGGCGCGGACGTGCTGCCTAGCCAGAGCCAGACCGTCCAAGCTCTCCCTCGAAGGCTTGTCCTGATTGTCCATCTGCGCTCCAATGTCGGACAGCAATTAAGGTTAAATGCGATCGTCGGGATGTTCGGCGGTGGTCAAACGGTCGAGGACTGGCTGAAGTGGTGAGGGGAGGGCCTGATTGCTATAGCAAATAGCCGAGGGATGACGACTGCGCGGGTGGACGCGATGACATGTACCTGTCAAGCTTGGTCGGAAGAATGAAATGGTGATAAAAAGAGCTCAAACCAGTGAGACCTAGCCCGATCACCGCTGGTGAAAGGAGACTGGAGGCTGTGTCCTGTCGTGGCTCGTGATAAACAAAACCCGCGCGAGCTGCTTCCGAGAGTCGAGGCGCACCCGCGAGTCAGGCCAGCTGGAGAGAAGTGAAATTGGACCTGGGCTGAGCGGCCTTGTTGTTTGAGGATGTATTACTTTTTGGAAGTCATTGTCGGAGGCACTGGCCAGAACCCAAGTAGAGAAAAAGTCGAGGTGCGCGGATGGGCAGGGCAGGGGGTAGTTTGGGCAAGCAACGAGGCAGCAGGGTCACCTCTGATCTCATGAGTGTCATTGCAGGTTGCGGAGATGGGGGGTTCCCTGCCAACGTTGTTCCCGAAGCTGAAAGGTGGAATTGTCGAATTTGTGAGGTGGATCGGAGCACCTGAAACGCGCCCAGGAGCATCACCGCTGCCATCAAGTGTTTCGAAACAATGGCGCTCTGCACAAAGCCGCCCAATCGGAGGCGAGTTGGCAGGTGGCCCGGTGCAGGCGATGGCTTGAGCTCGAGTCTCCCTGTGGAGGCTTAGGGGGCCTGCCGTCGAGTGCGAGACAGGCAGAGGACAATGTTGCAGAGCATCGTCAGCTGTCAGCGTCAGCGAGACGAGACGAGACGGCAGCTTCTGGCTCGTAGGGCGGTTTTCGTCTCATCTTTTAAGTAGCTCGCCAGCCGCGATGTTTCAAGCAGGCCGGCGACCCTGCCAGCGATCTGTTTGCGCCGCCCGACGCCGGGACGAACCCAAACATAACCATGCCGAGAAAGATTAATTGTGGGGGGGAGAGCTGGTTCGGCTGATCTGGTGATCGACGAGACGAACCAGGCCACCGGGAAACGCGTGTTTCCACGGTGCTTGGGTTCAATCACTCACTTGCTGTAACGGGTTCCCGGCTCCCAACTGCAACGAGCGCGACCCCGACCCCGACCCCGACTCGAGTCCTCTTCCAAGTTCCAAGAGGCTGGGGGAGCACATGGTCAAGCCGCTGCACAGCCCGGGATGTCCAGAATGAGGGGGATGGGTGAGTGCCAAATTGCAGCTTGCGGAGAATTTTGTCGCAGCAACGGGGTCCTCAAATGACTATCACGCAGCGAAAAGGAGCGACTTGGGCCGAAGTGCATGGGGCGCCGCCGGCCGCGAGGCTCGGTGATGCCGTTTCCCTTCCCTTCCGGATCAGCACAGGGCACAAATACAAACTCAACCACGGCGTCCCACCCGGGCGGCTGTGGCACTGCCCTTGTTGTTCCTGTTGCAGGAGCCCACTTGTTTTGTGCCGCGATGGTGCGATCGGTTGATTGCGGGAGGTGTTGGAGGTGGATTTGGGTGTACCTGCTGTGGTGTGCTCTGTCCGTTGCACCTTGCACCTTGCACCAGACAGGCAACCTGCCTGATCCCATCACATCCCGTCACATCGCATCATAGTTCGAGCCACTGCAGGTCTAATATTGAAAGGGGACATAGCGGGTGACGGGTCTGCAGGATCCTGGAGGCGTGGCGAGGCCCAGCGCTTGTCGCCGAAGGTAAGCTCGCGATGTAGCTCCCGCTGACGGTTCGCGAGCGGCTGCTGCGGCCCGCTGAGCTCGCACCCCGTCCTTTGGTTGTCATTGGGCGGGATGTGGCGGTAGGAGGACGGCGATCGTGACGTTAATGTTGGTGGTGATGGCGATGAGGGAACGGCTTGTTGTTCTGGGTTGTGAACAAAGTTGTGCACCAAATCGCACTTGTGCTTAGCAGTAGACCTTGGTTCCTTGCTTCCACTGCACTTTCTACTTCCAACATTCCAGCATTCCACCTCCCATATCCGCCACGTATCTTGCTTGCATCGTGCATCGTGCATCTTGCATCTTGCATTGCACCTTCCGCCTAAAGACCCTGCGCCTTCCTCTTTCCTCCCATCATCAACCTCTCTGCCTCTTCATGCCCCTCTGCCCCTCCGCCCCTCCGCCCCTCCGCCCCTCTCTGCCTTGATTCCCAATCCTCCGGATTCCTAATCCAATTCTCAAGTTTAGAAGGGGCGATCCGATCCACTCGCCCACAGGGGGCCACCGGGGCCCCCTGCCTCCCTGACTGCTTGAGTCGGCCGAGAGCCACATGCACCTGCCCTACGAAGCAGTGTGTCCACACTAGTAGCCACTAACCCATAAATCTACCTTGTACCTAGGTAGATAGGTACCGTGTCTACCCAGCGAGCCAGCGAGCCTAGGTTGGCTAGGTACTCCCACCCCCACCTGCGATTTGACGGCAAGAGATAAGCGCCAGGGATAGGGTAGAGCGGAAGGGGGGGGGTCCCCACACGCCTGCCAAACCGCACGTAGTGTCGACGTCCACCTCGCTTCTAAACCTGGAACACAGCATCCATATCCCGTCGGCATTCCACATCAGACCAGCCTGGGTGGAAGGACAAATTCCCAAGTAATCTCCGAGGGGGCATGGCTGCGGAAATATTTTTAGGAGACGCCCTAGTCCCGGGCTAGGCGGCGCCCCATCCAACCAGCACTGTCACTGTTTCAGAGCGTCTTGGTGGAAGCTCGACGGAAGAAGTCTATCGGAAATTCATCCAAGCCCGCCTCGTCCGATAATTCCCCGTCTCTCCAGATAGCCTTTGGCTCTAGTTTCCCCCAAGTGTGGAATAGAGACAGCCACGTTTCATGGCACAGCCCAGCGAGCCACTCGGTCCTCGCTTTGGCCAGGGGATGGTCTCTCCATGATCTCCGCATCGCAACTCACAAATGACAGCCATGCATTGCTTGGGACAGCATCGAGAGCTTGCTCTCCAGCCTCATCTCACATCCGCTCCTCGGGCTAGTTCCGCGATCCTGTTCATCAGACACCCAGACCTTCGACTTCATATTCTTGTCCGCTTGTGATGGCCAGCCTGACAGCTCACATTCAGCGCCTCTGCACTTACTGTCGAGGGACGGCGCACAGGGATGCCGTTCTGGGACGCGTGAGCGCAGGGAGCTTGGAGCATGTTCACCAGAGACCTCGCATGGTCTTGAAGTTGTCTACTCATCCCATTCTGGAGCTTCTTCTTGTCGTCAATCAGCGAGTTCCCCACAAGCTAATTCCACAACCCAACGGCGCGTGTTTCCCGGCTTCTGTATTGCTGCTATCAGCCACAATGCCACAATGCTATAGTTGCCAATCCCTGTCAATACTCAACTGTGGGGCCCATGCACAAATATAGACACCACATCATACATCATCCAACATCTCACTTACTTTTGCCAGGAAATACATACTCTCATCGCTACCTGCCACCTTCCACGACTTTGCATATGGCTGGCCGTCTCCACCGCCATGAATGACATCGCGTATGATAGCCCGCCAACTCCGAATTCGCGAAGCAGAACAACCATGTTTGAGAGCACTCAAGTAGAACTTGCAATACATGATGTGGTTCGTTCTCAAAAGTGGACTGCATTGAGAGTCCTGCGAGGCCGTGCTTCTATATAACTCTTGAGCATACTGCCCGCCCATCAGCCGAGTACAAATACTCCCCAGGGGAAGAGGCTCACACAGCAGATTCCATGCCTTCACCCGACTACAGACGACTCCGGGCCGCCAGCGTCCCTCTTACCCCTGATTGGGCTCCAAGAATGGACTCCAATAATTCCAAGCTACGGTGGTCCATAATCGCAGCGCAGTGACGCATTGATATTGCGTCGACGACCTCCTTGGGCTGCATCATGGGCCCTGCAAGAGCCCAAGCGAAGCCTTGCATTTGGTATTTTCGGTATTCCTATTCATAAGAGTCGGTCAGAATAGCTGGACGCCCACATGGGAATTGACTTTGGGCGCTGGCATCAGGGACGGAAGCACTTACATCCCACACCTCCTCGACCTCGAACTTTGGTGCACCAGCTTTGTGCAGTTCGCTCAAGTAAAAGCCGAACAGCTCTCTCTCATGAGCCCTCCGCTCACTGATGGCAAGGGCACCAGTCATGAAATACGTGACATCGTGTACCCCGGAGTTAACATGGACGCACTGCCAGTCAAGGAACCCAGGCTGCCCATCAGCATCGATGAAAGTATTCCCAATTTGCGTGTCACCATGTACCAGGCAGACCATCCTGCGATCCCCGTTCGCCCACAGCGCCTGCAGCCCCCGGACGACCCTCTCCCGGTCGCCCCAGAGCTCCTCGGGGATCGGCGGCCGCACCGCCGGGTCGCCGAACCGCAGCCTCCAGTTCTCGACGCTCATCATGCCCGAGATGACCTCGCGCATGCCAAAGTCGCGCGGCACGCCCGGGAAGTCGGACACGCGGCCCCCCCACGTGCGCGCGTGCAGCTTCGCGAGCTGGACGAGGCCCGCCCGCACGCGAGCCACCGGCCACGTGCGCAGCGGGTCGCCGAAAGTGTACCCCGCCGCCTTGATATCCTCCATGACCACGATTCCCTGGCCCTTGGCGCGCGGCGAGTCGGTGCCGCACCAGTGGGTGGGGATGAGCCGGAGCCCTGAGACCAGCGGCGCTATGTGGTAATAGAACTGGGCCTCGAGGCGGTAGACCGCGAAGAGGGACGGCAGCAACTCCAGGAGCTCTAGGACTTGTTAATCGCTTGATACGACAGCGATGCATTCTGCAACATGTCACAAAATCAAAGACGGGCGACCACATAGGGAGAAAAGTGGTACTTACGAGGATTGAAGCCTCCCTTGACGCAGAGGCGGGTCGGCGGGAGCCTTTTGGAGGAGCCACTCTTGGAGTAGGCCACCTCGATGAGAACATTCGTACCTGAGCCATGAATGATTTCGTGGATCTTCAAGGTGTCGATTTTGACTCCCAGTATCTCGGATAGCCAATCTGGGGTGATTCCCTCCACCGACAACGGTAGGGCCTCAGCGGACTCGAGACTCCAGCGCTCGGTGGTCTCGCCCCCACCAAAGGTGTGGTATGAAGCAGACATGTCGGGGTCGGGGTGGAGGGTGGTCGGCTATAGAGTGTGATAGGCTTTCGCTTGGGTATCAGAAGCAATCTTAAGAGGTTCCCACCGCGGACTTTGCCAGGCCACTACAGGAGAGGAGACGAGTAAAGGAGGGTATGACAACTCTAAAGGTGTATTCCGGAAGATCGATGGAACGGCAGGAAAAAAAAGAAGGAGAGTTTGGCGGCTCAACCGCCTGATATTCCCTCACATAACTCACTCGTCTGAACCGGCATTGGCTAGGGAGCCAAGCTTCACGGGCTCCACGCCGCAAGATTAGCGACACTTTTGATCGATCGCATGCCTCCAGGCCTACGGTGGCCAACGTTGACCAACTACATTTGGACGTCGCCAACAAGTCCCGGGTCAAACAGTGCGTTGGGTGGATGGAGCATGTCACCTCGGTCTGCAGCCTCCATTGGCAACGGCGACAGCTACACACACATTTGCTATTGGCCAAGGATTTTTGACAGCAGTCAGGAATGACTAGCACCTCCTGCATAGCGCATCGTATGCAGTGGGAGATCCCGAGCGCTCGTGGTTGGCCAGAGCCCTGTCGCGTATCTGCAGCCACCACTTACCCGGTGCACGGATTCAGCTGCCAGTTGTATCTGGCAGACGCCTCTCAGCAGACTCTGAGCTTGGATTGGCCTCGATTCTGGCCCAACGGAAAAAAGCAAAGCAGAAGTGGCCTACTGCACGCTTTAGGCCGTGTAAAGTGGTTTAACTCAGGGATTTCAGAAGAGGAGCAGCGCCAAGCCGGAGATTCGCTCTCAAACAACGGACGTGCAATGGCATGGGAATATAACACCATGTTGGAAATAAGTTAGATTGTAATGTGAGAAGTCAGAGCGCCTGATAGCATAGGCTTACTGGCTCATCAAGCGCACGCGCGGACCGTGCTGCGACCCAGAGCAGGGTATCAGCACTTCCAAGGTGGAAGGAAGACGTTGAACGCTTGGTATATCTGTACGATCTGCATACTCGAAGGATGTGGGCTTCTCTTTTCATTTTCCGCCCCTTTACTCCAGCGGAAGGGTCCATGGTTACCGTCCAGGTCCCTGGCTAAATTTGCTTCTCCTGCCAGCATTACGTCCAGCGGGAGAGACACTTGCTTGGCACGCAGAAACGCTTGGGCACCACGGAAGCAACCAAAACGGTTATTCTGCTATGGTGTGTTGTACGGACATGCTGGTCGCCGCTGAATAGACGGCGCGCCACAGCCGCCTCCCCAAATGACGCGGTTTCGAGGGCCACAGCGGCCGTTGGAAAACAGTTGCAAGAGGGCCGGCCCCGCACGCTCGATGTCACCCGCGGAGCTGCTTTTCTATGAGCTGTCTCGAACGATCTGCAGGTCGAATTCTGTCCAGACTCTGCTGGCGTAATGAGTACGTAGCTGGCGGCAATTTGATTCATAACATGCTTTGGCCCGGCGGAGGAGTCTGAGTCTCTCTCTCCCTTCTGACCAGTCAGGTTTGAACCCAGAAGTGATCGCCCACAAAGTCAAATCACCAAGAGCCAAAATGTCGAGGGTAGGAGTACTGCCTGTCCCTGATGGTGAGACTCCCGAGTTCGATGGTTTCTCTGAACTTCAAGTCAAGATTCTGGTTGTTTACATTGTGACTTCCGTGTTGGCAACCATCGGTCTCATATTACGCTTCTACACTGGAGCCTGCCTCAACCAGAGACGACTTGGCCCGGATGCTTGTACGTCGGCGTTTATTCTCAATGCTATCCCCTCAGCTATCTGCGGCTTCAATCTTTAACCATTGACCCCGTCCGCGAGTTTGGGCTGACTACAATACCACATAGTTCTCATATTAGCATCATGGGCAGTCTACCTAGCGTCGTTCATCGGCATGCTGGAGGTTTTCCCTTGCGGGTTTGGAAAACATCTCTGGAGTGTGACTGACGCACAATTACAATGTTACATGAATGTAAGTCACAAACGAGGAAAACAGCGCCTATCTAAGGCTCTTTCCCTTTCCCCAACACATTTTCGCGTCTCGCCAAGCGTGATGGGAACTTCCTATTGCACATGTAGGATGTCTTACATATTCATTCAATGACTGACATCCCACAATGAACACAGAAACTCCTTTTTCTCGGCGTGACTTACTTCTGGCCTCCAACACTGGCAAAACTGTCTCTGATAGTGCTATACCACCGCCTCAACCCAAACACAGGCTTCCGCATTGCACTATATATCATCGCCTTCATCATCACGATCTGTGAGTAGCATAACACCCCCCACCTCCATCCCCGATATTACGGCTTGCCACAGACCCACCCAGAAGCAAAGTCGAACATCAATCAGGTGGCTGACACAGACAAACCGACGAAAAGACACAATATTCTTCACCGCCATCCTTTCGGGGCCTTGCAACCCGCTTAGCGTCGGTAGCAGCACATGCCTGAACAATGTGGCACTCGCACAGGCCGTTCTCAATATTTCCACCGATGGAGTTCTAGTCTTGATGCCTGTGGTGATGCTGTGGGGCCTGAATATGCCTCGCAAGCAAAAGGTCGCCGTCGGGTGCATCCTCGCTCTCGGTTCGGGGTGAGTGGGCCCACTTCTTACGTCTACGTGGCCTTACCCTTAACATAGGTGGCTTTTTGTGTGTTGCTTTTGTTACCCTGGTAAGGGATAGTGAGCTTGCTGACGAGAACAACCTCCGAACAGAGCGGTCATAGCATCCTGCGTCCGCATTGCCTATGTTCGCGCCATGATCAATAACCCAGACGTTCTGTATACGCAAGGCGCTGCCGCGGTGTGGTCGGCGGTGGAAGTCAACATCGGCATCCTGTGCAACTGCCTGGCAATGCTCAAGCCATTCGTGAGGCGCCACCTTCCCTGGCTGGTCAGCCTCGTGGGGTCCGATGGGTCCTCATCCTCCTCCGAGGGTAAATCGAAAGAAACTACAATCCGCTTCGGCAGGTTTAGGAGGAGCAGCAGGAAAAGTGGCAGTAATGGTGCTGGGGCAGGTGTTTCTGTAGGCGCCGGAAATTGGCAACTGCATAGCTTTGGGAGGGACAAGGAGGCTTGCAAGTTTGGGGAGGCGGACGGGCGTTCGACGACTGTGACATCTCGAAGCAACACGCTCAAGGCTCCCGACGACCTGTTCGTCCAGAAGGGTGGGATCTTGGTCACAAAGAGTACACATTTGACCACGTGGAGGGCAGGTGACGTTGGTGCCAGTAGTGAAGGGATTCTGACCGGCAGTGATGAGGAGGGAGGGAGTCAGTGTGAGGCCTGGGGAAGAAAACATGACGAAGGACCCGAGAAATTGGTGTGAGGGGAAAAGGAGTGGGATGGGTTGAAGAAAAATGGTGGCACAGGTGCGACAAAGTCGAGCAAAAAGAGTGGCGCTTGTGTTAAATTTGGTGACCAAGTTGCTTGTGTGTTCGTCCAAGTATAGCTCATCAGCTATTTATTCGAAGACCCAACTGCCAGACCCAGGAAGCACCATTGCTTTCGAATGCAGGTATACACTGCAACATCTAGATCTATCGCGTGTTTGCAGCACTGGCGGTGACAGTTTGAATCTGCTGGACGTACTCTACAGTCTCATTCGGGCCTGCCACTCTCGAGCAAATCGAAAGCCTCCCTACTCCAAGGCCCGTCATTCCTAGCAGACTGAAATCCAGGGAACGTCATCTTCTTCTTTGGCCGCTCGGACTCCTTAGGGGCTTCATCGATCGGCGTCATCGCCAGGTCTGCCGTGGAAATTGGAATCATCAGGGCTGGCTGCGTAGGTGGTAGTATGCGCTGCGGAACCTGTCCGGCTGCATGTGACGCAAGCGCTGCTTTGCGGCCGCGAGACGCTGGGTTGGCTAGGAGCCCATGAGAAGGAGGCTTGCGTTGTACATCTGCAGACGAGGATTCTGTTGTTTCAGTTTGGGGCACTGATTTGGCAGCAATGTTGTTGATACGCCGTGGGGCTGGAACTTGTCGGCGGAGGCCGATGGCTTTCGACTGTCGGACGGGTAGGTCGGGTGTTGATTCGGAGTCAGGATTATCCGCTGCGTTCTCTTCTGCTGAAGCATTCGGGTCACCAGTGCTGGAAGACTGCGGATTCAGCACAGGCGTAGATTTCTGCACGGTGAATGAGACAGTGGAAGGGCCTGCTGGGACGGGTCGGTCGGTCGCAACTGTGTCTGGCGCGCGAGGAGGTCCAAGTGCTGAATGCCCCCCCTGAATGCCTGGCTTCTGCTGGTTGGGCGATGTAGCTACTTGTGGTTTGGGTGCATAATCAGCGACCAGATTCACTGCAATCTTCTCTGTTACAACTGTTTTTCCTGCTGAAACGTCTGCCTTATTCACAATTGCCGGGCCGGTATTCGATGGTGGCTGGTCGTTCGCATGAAGTCTGTCTTGAAGCGAAGCCCCCATGAGGTTCGAAGGGGTTTTAGTAGGAGCAGGGAGGGGCTCTGGCGACGTTTGGAAGTTTGCCATTGTCTCAGGGGGAACCTCTGTCCTCGTGTCCTCCGACATCCCGTGGGTGAACTTCTTGTGAGAAGTTGAGGACTTTTCTCGCACAGGCTGATTCGGGCTAGGGAGTAAGGGTCTAGCAGAGGCCTCAGTCTCCAAGTTCTCGTAATCAGCGAGTATTGCATGATATGGTGATCCTTTGGTCGGCTTTGACGCAGTGATCTCCCGTTGTGCTTCAGCGTTCGTTTTGAATGGTGCGGCAGGTGGGTTGGGACTGGGTGGTGACGCCTGATCATCATCATCGCCTTCATTAATCTTCCCGCCCAAACTCTCGTCCATTGCAGAATGAGTCGAGGAGTGTCTCTGGATAGACGCGTCCACAGATGAAGGAAGAATACTGAATGGCATCCCGATGCCCCTAAGGCCGAGAGGTGCGTTCAGTGCCGCAAGATTGAAGCCGACCAGCTCTCTGCTTTTCACATTTTTCTTGATTCGTTCCAAGCGTGGGCGATCTTCTGATGCTTTGGACATCTTTGTCCTGCGCCGCTTCGTTGGAATTTCTTCCTCTTCGGAGTCACCGTCTTCACCTGGCAGAGGCACGGGCTCTTTATATGATGTGGCTCGCGAGCGCCCTTGTCTAGTGGACTGGCGGCGCTTTATAGGCTGCCTGTCCTCATCCGAGACCTCGCCGATTTCCTTCTGTTGACCTCTGGATTTCCGCGCAGCTCTCTTCGGTCGCTCGTCGCCAGATTCGACCACGGAAACGGCCTCTTGAACTCGGATGTTGGATCTTGTGGCTTGTCTCGAATATGGTTGCTTCTTCGGGGCATCTCCAGCCAGTTTGGAAGCAGTCATATTTTCAGAACCAGAACCGTAGTCGATGATCTTGGGGAGTGAGACCAGCTGCTCAGAGTCTTCATCATCATCATCGTCAGAAAGCACTGTTCTTCGACCAGGCCTCCGCTTCTTGGCCTTGCTTGGGATTTTGTTGTTGTCTATCGGCTTCAGTATTTCATCACCGAAGTCGTTCCCATGTCTTTTCCTCTTTGACGATGACGAAGTTTCAGGATTAGACGCGTGCGGAGACGATGGCATCCGATAGGGGTCGTATCCCGTCCTCGAAGTGGAGGACAAACGTTTTGTTAGTGGGCTGGTCTTGACTGGCACTGGTCCACAATGGCTCCCGCCGGACAAGCCAGTGGCAGAAGTATTCTGGGCACTGGTCTCCAGTTGCTCATGTCCCGCACCTTTTGACTGCATGTCACGGCCTGTTCTCGCTGGCTTGGGCTTGGAATGCGTTTCTTTTGAAATTGCAGGTGGTCGCGAGCGAAAAACGTCATCGACTTCGCCAAGTTCAGCCGAGACCGTACGCTGAGCATACTTCTTCCCGGGCACGCTTGTTGCATCCGCTTCATCTAACTCCAAGTCTTGATTCAAAACGGGAGAGTCCAGGCGATTTCCATTATCACCGCCATATACAGTAGTAGTAGCGTTCTCCGCTGCACCGGCATTGCAGCCGTTTCCGAACTTGCTCGCCGACCGAGGCGATGGTGACTGGAATGGATCGTCTTCAGAGTCCCTCGAGTGATGTGCCAAACTCCTCTCGAAAGATCTGGATGAATCAGTAGCCACCTTTCGACGTGCTTTCTCAACCTTTGAAGTGTCCGATATCATCAAGAGACCCCGTTTTTTGCTAGACTTGATCCTCAGCTCGGTGACTGGGAATTCTGGATCCCTTGGCGTGACAGCGAGATGCGTCGCCATTTCATGAGATGCGGGGCCTGTGCGCCGAGAGCTGGCACTCTTAACATTCGCCTTGGATGCGGCTGAGTCTGGTTTTCTGGTCCTCTCATGGCCCTTGACCATCTTGGGTCCGTGCCCATTAGAGTCCAACTTATGCTGCACCGTTGAGGGGCCTGTATTCTCATGAGACAAATAATGTTGTCCCATCGACACTACAGAAGTATCCGAATTGTCGTTCCGGCTTGACAGGCCTGCTGCTGTAGTCTCGTGCGCCTTTGGCTGTCGAACAGGCCGAAAGGCATCCGGTTCTGTATCATCGATCTCAATGATATCGACGTTGTCTGGGATTCCGCGGATGGTGTCCTTTGCGCGCTTGGCTTGAGACATACTGTCGTTCTTCTTGGAAACCACGTTGTTAGCGCCACCGTCCTCCTGCCCATGGCCTGGTTTGCCTCGGGTATTTGGCAATGTAGATACAGATTTGCTGCCAGGCGGGCAAGGGTGGTGAGTTCCCAGGGACTTTTGGATTTGTACTGTATCTGCTTCTTCCCGAGGTGTCTTCCTGTCGCTATCAACCATTGGACTCGAAGCCGGCGCAGTCCGTGGCTGGGACCTTGCTGCCACAGAGTTTACAGGAGTGTGGCTCAGGGTCAATGCCTGTCCGAAGAGAGATTGTGCATAACCACTTTGATTGGAGCGCCGAGATGGTTGCAGCTTCTCACGCCTTTGTGGCTCTGGATCTTCCCGGGTGTCTTGAGAATCAGATTCCACTGGTGGATTTGATGGTGCCTCAGGCCTCGCCCGGGGTATGGCACGGATAGAACTTGAAGGCGTGGCACTGAGCGTCAAAGTTTGCCCGAATAATGCCGTGGCATATCCGCTCTTCCTCGGAGGAGGACCATCGTACTTCCTCCTCTTGGTGGCTCGGTCATCCGGGGATTCAGGAGCCTGCTGCCTCTGCTCGTATGGAGACTCCCTCGGCGCCAGAGCCTTTCCATGGTGGCCAGTCGGGGTTCCAATGATACGGTGAAGAGGTTGGCGCCGCAGAGGCTGGACGCGGTCCGGAGCAATCGATGGGGGACGGGGCAGGGGACGGGGCAGCACAGCACCGGAGGCGGCGGACCGGGCCAACTGCTGCATGTGGCGCTGCTGCTTCTCCTGGATTCGCTTGTCGACAAGCTCTGTCAAGTCGGTCTCCCTACGCTCCACGAGGTCTTCCACTTGAACAATGACGCCGCCGCGATCAAGTTGGACCTCCTCGCCCTCGCCAAAGTCATATTCGCCATGCCAGTGCATATCTCCGACAGAATTCCCCCGTTCGTCATAGACCATGACACGGGAGTTGAAAGAGTGATACTTGAGTCGCCCATCTTGCCATCTCTTCTGCTTACGGCGCAGATCATGCGTGAAGAGACATCGGAACTCGAGTACGGTGGCAGTTGACGGTGCAGAGCTGGACATTGCGGCAGCGCGCAGGCCGGAGAGAGCCAGGCGCGGGAACGATTGAAATGTCAATACACAACCAAGTCTCTATGAACGCGGTAACGTTTTCCATATTCCATGTGGCGCCGACGTGTTTGGATGTGCCGGGCTTCGTGGCGGGGGGGGGGGACGAGACAAGTGGACAGACGCGTCTCGTTGGGGTGCAAGGCTGGCGGGATTGAAGCGAGACGCGTCTACACAGCAGCACTGCGGCCGCGATGTCATGTGACGGGCCAAGGGTCTGGAGGCAGAACCTACACGTCGGGCAGTGTTTCAGCCCCCTCCTCCCACCTGTAGTCTATCTCAGATGAGCACGGGGAAGTGGAGTGCCATTTGCAACTTGACCCAACCCAACACATAAGATCATCATGCTCTCCAATACCTGTCCTCCCTGTCCCATACTTCAAGCTATCCCAAGGCGAAGTGCGACTGGGCAGGAGGTACTCAGAGCAAAAGGTACAGTACGGTAGCAGTCGCTCGGGACTGACCCCTCCCAAGATCGCCTACCTTTTTGCTGCCTTGGCCTGCCTAGCTCCCGCCTTTCCGTCCCACCCCACCTTCTCAATAACACAGCTCTGCCTGCTTCCTCCCCTACATTGATATACTACTAAACATCTTGCCTTGCCCCAAAACGCAATCGCCTTTGACGACAGGGACGACAGCGCTGTGTTCCTGCCACCTCTTCCGTCTCCGTGCTCGGATGCGGCACCCGCTCAATGCCTAATCTGTTCTAATCTCAACTGCGCCTCCTTCTCGTGCAACTCTGATGTCACTAATTTAAGGGTGGTCCGTGCTTGTCTCGCTTTACGGCGTGCTGTTGAGCCCCTTTGCCTGTGGGCTCTACGTCGACTCGTTCACCACGTCTCGTAGTCGCTTGGGGACAACCCCATGATTGCCTTGGATACCTTCCTCTCAGAGCACCCACCGAAGAACCTCGACAGCATCGGCAACTCTCGTCAACCATGCAGTCCGTGCAGAGGAAGTTTGGCAGGCTCCTCAGCAAGAACCCAGGCGACAATGCCAAAGTCTCGGTCTTGTTGAACGACTATGAGGATGCAGATCGCATTCTGGCAAAGGCGAGCACTTTCCCATCCTCAACTCGCTGACCATCCACGCCACCACAACCAAGACTAATACACAGCCCTCCAGCTCATCGAGAGCGCAAAATCCTGGCAGGAGTCATGGTTCACCCTGGTCAACTCCCAGCTCGAGATCGCCAACGTCTACGCGAGCCTCTACGACCCTATAGTCGGCGCATCCGACGGCCACGGCCGCCAGGCTGCCGTCACCACAGAGCTCCAACTCCACAGGACCTTTGCACTTAAGGAGGTCTACTCCGACCTGAGGACAGAACTCACCGAGGACATCACCTCGATCGAGTCGAAAATCATCCAGCCCGCCAATAACGCCCGCCAGAATATCGCCCCCATACGCAAGACCATCAAGAAGAGGGAAGACAAGCGGTTCGATGTAGAGAAGACCCAGGACAAGGTCCACAAGCTTCACCGGAAGGCTACCAGGACGCCCAAGGACGATGCTCAATTGGCAAAGGCCGAGGACGATCTGGCAACTCTGTCCGAGGTGAGAGAAGACGCCACGCGCAACCATTGGTAAACGCCCATCTAACCTGTCTCACCAGGAGTTTGAGATCGCCGACCACCACCTGCGAGAGACCCTACCTCCCATAATTCAGGCTACGTTTAGCCTCGTGCCTCCCCTTCTGGCTGCACATATTGTCATCCAGAACAGGCTTCTTGGCTTATACTATACTGTCTTGCATGACTACTGCGAAGAGAATGACTTTCCTTCCCCAGCACCGCCAATGGACGACGTGATTGCTGCGTGGACCAGTGCTTTTGAGCCTGGGAAACATGACGTGGAATCAATCTCGATAATTGCCCGCGGAAGGGGCATCAGGGAGCCTCTGAACCTCTCTAACGATGGCGCGCCGCATGGACGACAGCTTTCTGCCCCTCCTCCGGAACCCGGCATGCGCCGCGCGTCGTCGGGCCTGATCCCAGGTGCGAACGGAGGCCGGCCCCGAATCACTTCATTCAACTCGACGGCGCCCGCCACCTCGCCGGCACCATCGCCACAGCCCAGTCCTAACCTTGGCCCCAGGCCTGACGTGAAGAACTCCAACTATGGTGGGCTCCTGAAGCCCACAGACTTTACGACCGCCAGTGATCTGGGCAGATCGTCTGGGCAGGTCTCTCCGTCCCAGCTTCGCCAAACATCAGCAGGGGACTACTTCGGCAACCGCAACCCGCCCTCTCCAGCTTCCACGGTCGCGTCGAACTTATCGCAGAACAGCATTGCGGCCAAGAAGAAGCCGCCTCCACCGCCACCACCAAAGCGTATAGGCAGTGGCAAGCCAGAGGAGTATGTGATTGCGCAATACGATTTCGTGGGTCAGGGAGCCGGCGACTTGTCCTTCCGAGAGGGTGATAAGATCAAAATCATCAAGAAGACGCAGACTGATCAGGACTGGTGGACTGGAGAGCTCGCAGGCGTTAAAGGAAGCTTCCCCGCCAATTATTGCAAGCCGGCCTAATTGCAGTTACTCTGGGCACGATGGAAAGCTATCCATCAGCATGAGTCTTCCATGGGTGATGACAGGCATGTCAAGCCGTTGAGATGGTGTGATGGTAGGGGCGAAGTGATTGGGAGACTCGGAAAATCGGGGTAGAGAGAACGTTAATGGATACACGTGGATACCTGGGAACACTACCAGATGATTGACGGACGGAGCGGAGCATGTGCGGCACGAAGTCGCCAGCACGAACAGGGGTTTTCTCACCAACCGACCTCCCTGTTTATAGTTAGATTACATGACACTCGATGTCTCTGGCGGTCTTAACGATCCGTAATTACCTAGCTTGAGTTGTCCTCATAGTTAGTACTATTAAAGTCATTATATATTCACATCATATCAATTGGTGCGCGATCGTTCAATTTGGATTCCTTGAGAGTCTGCCATAGCCTCGAGGATCGGAATACTAGAGAGCACGAGGCTCGTGAGGAGGCGAAGAGGAGAGAATCCGAGACGGAGAATGCCAGGCTCAACGAGACCTCCGGCATCAAAGCAAGCCTCAAGTGCTTAACAGCATGTGGCAGGCGCATGATCTCGCGAGGGGTGTGCCTGCTCAGATTCGACCTGGCCGGCTATCAGAGAGGGGCCAAAGGCTGGCGCGAGAGCGGGCCGGGAAGTCGAGGTATCACAGGGAATGAGGAAGCCGGTGAGGTTGGGTGAAGACCATTTGGAAGCAGCTAAATACCATGCTTCAAATACGGGCGGAGATTTGAGGCCCTCACGAGGCTGTTTTCTTTGTAGGGACTCGGAGGGAGGAGCTCACTTTGCGAGAGCGTCGGCGAGATTGGATACAGTGAGGGCGGGATTGTATGAGGGGAAGAGCTGTGTCAAGACATAGATTCAGGCACCTCACTTATTCTTACTATCACACCCACGAGGCACTTGAGATTAGTTAAGAGAATCAGATACCGGGCCATAGAGCATATATAGGTATCCTGCGGAGCACTTGATTCCGCCACCCAATTGACTTGAAGACCACTCCAGGGGTTATTATGCCGTCCTCCTTTTATTTTGATACTCTCTCTAGCCCAACTCCCCACTGCATGACTGTCATTTCTGACAGATTTCTGGATAATATTTTCGTACTTCTATCTCGGATCCTGGCAAAACGTTGCGTTGTAGGGTTTAATGTGCTTGAACAAGAGCATGCTGATTCAGCACTGTCAATGATCAAATAAACTTGGGCGAAATGGGCGTCGAACAGCAAAATCGAGACCTCAGGGTTCAGTGTTGTCAGCTTCAAGGATAGTAGAGCGAGGCTGCTGTGGAAGGCGGGTCCGCCTCTGTACTGCACCAAACCTTATTTCGACTTCGCATCCCCACCATCAGCCCACTCACTCCCTCGCCCGTCCGACTGATGACGGTATGGGAAACCTTCTTTGCGGATTTCCCCAATTTAGCATTGCATTGCATTCCTTACACGACTACAAGGGGCACGTGGTTATAGACAATCCCGTCAGTGCCTGCGCGTCCTACGAGATTGGTCAGGCGACAAATCAATGCGTAATCAAGCTGCATCATGGACGCACACACCGCCGCAGTGGCGGCCGTCGCCGAAAGAGTGAAGCATTTCCACCAGGAACAGAAGCCCTTCCGAAACTACCATGGCTCCAGTCTGAGCACCAGACCATCAGACAGGAACAGGGACAACATCGTCAATACCAGCGCGCTCAACCATGTCCTCTCTATTGACAAGGCGAAGAAGACGGCATCGGTCGAGCCCAACGTCCCCATGGATGCGCTCGTCGCGGCAACGTTGAACGAAGGCCTGGTTCCACAGGTTGTAATGGAACTGCCGAGCATCACGGTCGGTGGCGGCTTTTCCGGCTCATCCGGAGAGAGTAGCTCGTTCCGCTTCGGCTTATTCGAGGCGACCATCAACAGTATTGAGATCGTTCTTCCCACTGGTGAAGTCGCGAAAGCTTCCAATTCTGAGAAACAAGACCTCTTCTGGGGCGCAGCCTCAGCCTTCGGGACGGTCGGGGTGGTGACGCTCCTTGAAGTGCAGCTTATGGATGCTAAGAATTATATTGCCCTGACATACCACCTCTCTAAGGGCTTCGACAACACTCTGGCTAAGATGAAGGAGGAGACAGAGAGCGAACACAACGATTACATCGACGGCATTACTTTCACTCCAGAGACATCGGTAATATGCTGTGGCCGTATGGTCGATGTGTTGCCTGCGGGGCAGAATCCACGACGCTTCACACGCAGAGGCGACCCTTGGTTCTACCTACGAGCACAATATGCCCACAACCAGCTTTTAAAATCCCCAGAGAACACCGTCACAGACTACATACCACTCTGGGACTACCTCTTTCGATACGACAGGGGTGGCTTCTGGACTGGCCGTCAGGCGTTCCGGTATTTCAAGGTTCCCTTCAACCGTATTACCCGCTACATCCTCGACTCATTCATGTACACGCGAGTTATCAACCAGGCGCAGGCCAAGACCGACTTCTCGTATTACTACATGATCCAAGACTGTGGCATACCTTTTCAGAAGTGCAAAGAATTCAAGATTTGGCTAGATGAGAATGTGGGGCTCTTTCCTCTATGGCTGTGTCCGTTGAAGGCACGGCGAGACTCGCCTGGTTCATGCCATGGCATTCACGCAGCGATGGGTAAGAGAGACTACTCCGACCTGCTGAACTTTGGCGTGTGGGGCCTCATTTCGTGGGATCGCCGGCAAGTCCTCGGCAAGAACAAGGCGTTGGAGGCAAAAGTGCGCGAGCTGGACGGGTGGAAGACGTTGTACGCCCACACATACTACACCGAGGAGGAGTTCTGGTCGGTCTATAACCGAGAGTCTTATGACGCCGTGAGGGCCAAGTATGGTGCAAATTACCTGCCCAGTGTGTATGACAAGGTCAGTGTCAAGGTCGATCTCGACGCCGAGCAAGAGGCGCAGCATGCCTCATTCAAGGCCAGGTTGAAGGGAAAAGTTAAGTCGACGTGGCCCACGCGCGGACTCTTAGGGGTGTACAATGCTATTAGAGGAGGAGAGGTCTTGCTTCAGAAAGAGAAAAGCACGCCAAAGACACAGCAGAAGGTGTCCTAGGGGCTAGATTAGACTTGATACAACCCTGAAAAACAGTGCATCTTAATCAATTCCATTTAAGCATGATTCAGGTAAAGCCCGTTCGCCTCCACCTCTCTCATCCACAACTTCCAAGGCCTCTGCGCAGACCACCTGGCCATATTTGTGGCAGCTTCGGACTCGCCACCATCGAGGAACTTCAAGCCACCCGGCCCCGACCCAGCGTTTTGAGTCGCGAAGGCCGACTGCATTGTCAAAGCAGCCGTCTGTATACTTGCGTTCTTCATGGTATATACAGACCTCGACACCACGTCCTCGATCCCATCCGCAACCACGGTCATCCCGTGGCCCCTCATGAGCGCCACCACGGCCCCGCCGTCAAAACACGCCGCAAGCGGTTCTCCCAGGTGGGCATTCCGCACTAACATGTCCGGCTCGTCACCTTCTACAAGATGTTCAGCTGCGTCGTACACCTCGGGCCAACCTTCCACACCGAGTCCCAAAAATCCGCCCACTGCAGCATTCGGAGTTAGCTTGCAAAGGGCCAAGGAAGAAGTTTCACTCGAATACAGCGTGGAAAGGCGATAGTGTGACCATGGCTTCTAAGAAGTATCTCCAAGAAGCACGTCGTTGTTCCCAAGCGGGTTTAAAATGTCTCCGGAAGCTTCTTACTATGATAGCACGGTCGCAGTGGCACTCCCGTGATAGTGTAGGGAATGACGCTCTCGGTGTGACTATGCACTACCGCCCCGACGCCCGCGTGACGCCGGTAGACCTCGGAGTGGATGTGGCGCTCGGCGAAACCCTTCCCTGCGGCGGCTGGGTCAAGCGGCTGTGCGTCCCGCACGTAGTACTCGATTAGGTCCTCTGCGCTTGAGATGGTGCCAGGCGCAACGGACCGCGACATTATGAAGACATCAGGCTTGAAGGGGTGCCGTACCGAGAGGTGTCCGTATGCGTCTAGCACGTCTTGGTGGTGCAAGATATGGCTGGCGTCGATGAACTTGCGGTGCAGTGATGCGACGAGGGTGCGCTGGGCCCCATTGGAGTCCATGCTGCTTTTCCTTCCAGATTGAAATTCGGGAATTGGGCCGTGAAGCCTTTTTCTCAGTGGATTTGGCTTGATAAGTGGCCCAGGGTGGTTTGATAGCGTTTCGGAAGAGTGGAGGACGTCATTCCCGGCTCGGGACAGACGTGCCGGAAGTGCAGGTGTCGGCGCGGGGTCAAGGCCGTAAAAGTAGCCACGCCGCTCCGACACTAAAGGTCTTGTGCCGACTTGGCTGAAAGCCGGGTCTTAAGCTATTTAACTTAGTACATATTCTGTACTGTTACCATTCAAGAGTTGGGAAGATGGTTTCGTACGTGTGTATGTATTCTGCGGTGCCACTGGATATATAGGAATGAATCTGTCACTGGTAATCATCATACACAAATTGGTTTTTGGTCCACGAAAGAACGGTCTCAAAGACATTATCGCTATTCATGTCTAAGTCATCTGAGAGAGTGACGCATGAGCATTGGCAGCCTTGATCAAATGTAATTGCGGAAAGACATGGCGAGACATCCACAAAGTACTGTGGGAGTTAGGTTTGCATGCGCACGAGATCATGATCACATAGATCTCGTTGAATTCTACATATGTATTAGGGTAATGAAGCGCTGTATGAACAAGAATCCTCAACGCCATAGTGCTTGAATTTCAAGGCCATGCAGCATCCCAAATGAATAACCAGTGATCAAAGTACAGTTCCTTGGGCCCGACGACAAAGCTCCGGCCGAACCCTTCGGAGCGCACCTTATACTGTCGCGTGTACAGACCGTCTGTCTGCAGGTGCCGCCTCTGCGCCAGAAATATTGAGAAGCTGCTCCGCGAGTTTCCAACGAAGTAGTCGCTTCCGGCCAGCACGATGAAATCCACGATCGCCTGCTGGTCCCAGGTTAGGCTCTCCAGCTCCGCCAGATCGGCCCCGGCGAGCACGTCCGTCTTACTGACCACAGTCATGCCCAGCTGCGCCTGCGCGTCGCGCCCGAACCTCGCGATCTGGCCCGCGTCGCCGCAAGCCACGTACGCGACGGAGGTCAGGTTCTTCTCGGCCGCCTTGCGCAGGTATGCCTCCGTCTGCTCCGCGTACGTCGGCCAGAACTTCTCGGCGTCGATCTCGGAGCGCAGGTGCACGCCCAGGAACTTGCCCTCGCCGTTGTCGTCGTTGTCTTCGTCGCCTCGCTTGGTGAATTCCTCTTCCTCCTCCTCTCTTCCAATCGTTTTCGAGAACTCGTGCATCCCTTCCAGAGCCCGCTTCCCCAGCCTCATCAGCCGCGGGTTGAATTTGAGAAGCGCACCAAATGTGTTTGCGAACTCTGCTCCGTCGCGGTGCACAGGCCACGCCCACATGACCGGTAAAGCGGGCCGCCGGTCATTGTCGATCATGCGGAACAGCCGGGGCGCGGTAGGCGACGGAGGCTGTGGGAACACCATGGTGCCCGTCGTGCCGTTGGTGATGCCGGTGCGCATGTAGGCTCGGAATCTCTCGCCAAAACGGTCGACATGGCGGTCCGTTTCAGCAGCGTCACATTTCTGCGGTACGTGGACCAGTGTCCGCGGGTCAATCTCCGGGATCGCCAGCTCGCCGGTGGCGGTGGCGTTCGCATTGGCGTTAAAGTAGGGAACGTCGCGCGTTGAGTTGTAGAGGGTGATGTGCGGACAGTTTTCACCCATGGCGGACCGGAAGTGTGCCTCGTCGAACATGTAGCTGAGAGGTGCCTTGAGGGGCGTGATGTAGTCGGTGATGTCTTCATCGTCTCGCAGGTGAATCTCAGGCATAACCAGGCCCGTTGCCCCGGCTTCGATCCCATATCTCAGGCAGTTGAGGATGAAATTCCGAATGTTGCCCATACCACCCCAATTCTTGTCGCATACCCATACCACACCTTCGACCGGTTCAACCTCTTCACATACCCTCTTCAGCGGCCAGCCTAGATATGGCGCGTCCGGGTCCGAGAGGTCTAGGCGGTAGTCTGGGTTTTGATGGGCGACAGCCGGTGGCTGAGATGACGCTTGCACGGTGGGTTGTTTGCCTGTCACCGTATCCTTATTGTTGCTGTTGCTGCTGCTGGGAATGTTTGCATCGTCGCTCATCCAAAACGGCTTTCCGTCGTTTGGCATCAGCCACCGGACCGTCCAAATGCTGAGCAGCAGGCCAAGCAGGCCGATTATGGCGCGCCGACGTAGGAGAAAGCCCTTCACCGACGGCTCCATGCTGCAGAGAGACATGACGAAATTATCCGCATGTCGGCAGGCCGAGTTGAGGGTACGCTTGTGCATATCCAATGCTTATGAGTTTCCTGGTTTGTTGCCCATACGGTCAACGTTCCCCCTCCGGAAGTCGCTGGTTTGGAGTTCAAAGACAGGATTTAAATTGGAGGATGACGTTGGATGATAAAAGTGGAAAAGACAGGCGGTTGTGCCGGAAGAAGCGAAGCGCCACATGCAATACGGGGCCAATTTGTGCGCATTAGGATTCACCCCATGCTTTAGTAGCCATCTTACATTGCTGTCTAGGCGCCTTGGCGTGCCACGGCATGGCAGCTCCTGCTAAGGTAAATGCACAGTTGATTCACATTCGAGACAGCGTTCGACTCGTCTGCCGAGTCTCCGCCTGAACCTTAACTTTGTTCACAAGTCTCAAGTCTGGCTGTCAGCTGGAAGTGCTTCAACAGATTGTCCTACTGTTTCTCATCGCGAATCGGTGGCCTAAGCCTAGTGCAAATGCCGGACACGTCGACGTCGCATAGCTGACAGACAGCTAGGTGCACACTAGCATCAGGATGCGAGATTAAGAATATGCATGGTGAGCTAACGCACCTGATCAGCCGCCTTTTCTCAATTAGCCTACTATTAGGCCGCTTGGATTTTCACCGTTTTATTTTTGGCGCCTTACTTCGCTCCACGTCCTGCTGCGCCCCTGACTGAATATTGGTACCCACACAGGCAACTAAGGTTAAGTTAGATCTTAAATTTGTGGGTCAAACATTCGACTGAAGAGTCACTACGCCACCACACTCTGAACTGTAGATAGAGATCAATACAGCGAGTTTGACAAGGGTGTCTACATGGAGGAGGAATACTACACAGCACCGGGCAGCTAGTTTCAAAACAAAGGAGCATGTTCTCACAGACAACCAGTTGCATTCTCAAGCTTACGGGTGCCGATAGACATCCTGTCTTGAGCACCGCCTGCAAATATCCATGATCGGCAAAGAGTCACTTTAAACCTTCAGACAGATTTCATTGTATTTGAGTGCAATGGCTGAATTGAGACAAGGCAGGCCATTTGGCAGTACATTTCCTTACTCTGGTTCAAAATCAGCTCGACTTTTGGGGGTCCCGAAATCACAAGCTACTTCAGTGAACAGCAACATGAACCTTGGAAACAACCAGCAAATTTAGTGCATACCTAGGTAGTCTTCGCCTAAAAGCCATAGGCACACTAATATCGAAGGTATCTACTAACTTAGACAGTAAAGAACGCCGGGTTTTTCTTTCTTAAACCATATCTCACCTTTAGGTCGATAGTGGTCTTCGGGATAGCGCCATTCTATCACGGCATCAACTATCGCGGACAAGTTTTTGGCTGGCTTGAGATGCTGGGCGCAAATTATGTAGTTAGGTGAGGAATTGGCCTGGATTGCTTAGATTGCATAGTAAATTCTTTTTCTGTATATATGCTGGGAAACCAGAAATCTATAAAATTATTTTTATTTCTTCAACATCATCTTTGCATGCCAAACCTGCAAAGCAACACTCCTTCCCGTTCCCAAAAATGAATTCACTCAAATCTCTCGTCCAAAGAACAATCCAGCACGGGAAAATCGCTGTACCGAAGCCACCCGTCGCATTCTATTCATTGCGTGGTCGCACTTCGGCGTTCTATATGCGATTTATCGCCGCTCACGTTGCCGGAGCCACAGCCTTACATAATACCATTGGATGCTTAAGGACGCGCAAATCTAGGGCAACACTCGTCACAGCCAGACGAGGAGCCCCGGAGGTAAATTCAGAAGAGAGATTCGAGCGATCCCGAAAATTGGTGCCACAGATCGTCCACGCTGGGAGGAAGAATATAGAAGACAACGCAGAAAAGAGACTGGAGACTTTGGAGAAACTTTGCCGTGCACTGGGAATTCGACGCCCACCAAAATCGTCATAGGCTGGCCGTGTCAATTCTAGCCCCCTTGGGCACAGCAAATCCCGGTGTGCAGGTCGACTTCGATTCACAACGTGAGATCAAATCCCTGGTATTACTGGAAGCCCAAGAGCCTCATGCTAACTCTTCTAAGAATCGACCAAATCGGTCGCTGCCCTGAAGGCATAGGACGTGATGAGCTTCTACTACGGACAAGAGCCTGGCCATACTCTTGGTATCATTTGCAGCTCTGAGCCAGATCATTACAATTACAAGCAGTGGGAAGCCGATACCCTGTGGAGCACAATGATCGACGACTGGAAGTACACAGGCGACAGCACGTAAAACGACATCGTGCAGGACGCCCTGATCTCATAAGCTGGCCCGAACAGGAACTACATGGAGCCGAACGTATCCGTCTTCATCGGCAACGATGATCAGTCCTTCTAGGGTCTGTCGGCCATGCTTCCCGCCTAGTCCAACTTCCAGAATCCGCCCGGCACCAAGCCGCAATGGCTCGCCCTCGCAGGCCGTCTTCAACATGTAGACTGCGCCCGACCGCTGCGACGGCTCGTGCGGTGGCGGCCTGCGGTGGCAGATCTTCCCCCTCAACCGCGGGTACAGTTGCAAGAACGCAATCTCCAATGGGCTATATTTCAACCTCGCGGCGCCTCTGGCGCGGTGCACGGGCGACGGCTCGTACCCGCGGCACGCGGCTGAGACCTTCGACTGAACGCTGCGGGTCGGGCTCATCGACGGTGGCTCTTTTGACGTCTTCGACGGCGCCTACGTCGAGCATGACTGCCGCAATGTCAACCGCGCCAAGTCCAGCTACAACATCACCATCCTATTCGAAGGCGCGGCATTTATGTATGATGTCATGGACGGCGAATCGGTCTGGGCGCACCTTTTTCCTCTCCACGGACGGCTGAAATGGTGATATGTCGCTTATAAATGGTTCAGCACGCGCTTGATGGCGGCTGCCACGCAGTTGTGTCCGTGGACTCGGGACCGTGTCATGCCCGTTCAGGGGGCATCGGACAAGGCGGCAGTGCGACAGTGCAGCTCGTTAATGACAAGTGGACGAAGATAATGCCGAGCAGCCTCCGCCGCGTGGGTCCTTGACGATGACACAGGTGGAACGAGCGAAGGCGATCCGCATCGGGAGAGACCATGGAGGCCAACAAGGTGGCATTCAAGCCCATCATTGCGCGCAGATGTAGGACTGGCTGTGGTAATCACCAGCGTTGTGATAGTCTCCATGTTCAGCATGTTCGTCTACATGTGTGCTGAAACAGACAGGCCACGGATCGACAACCACACTGAAAATGGCGACGCTCCGAGGCAGTCTGGGGCGGAAGCCGTTGGCTTGGCCGCGCCGGTTCCCTTGGTGGACTTCGAAGATAGGAGGACGAGCGGAGTGGCGAGTGAGGTCAGGACTAGAACCATGGATGGTCCGCTTCTGACGAGGCCTGCAAGAACTCAGCTGCCTCACTATCAGTACGACCGCGCCACCATGATTCACCGACAAGACGGAGTCTCCGTTCGGCAGTGACGAAGCTTCGGAAGTGGATGACCTGAGCAAAAGGATAACCGGGAGTTGGCGAGATGGAAAACACTTGAACACAAGACGCCAAAGATTGCATGGGCAGCAGGCTATTCCTTGTGGAATGTGCCAGCGGCGAGAGATCTAGTGTTTGAGCCAAAGTTAGCCTTCCTGATACTCATATTTACCCTATAGCATACCTCTCTCATTCAAGTCTGTATCTGCGGGTTTGAGACGGTCGGCTGGATGAAGAACTAGTCGTGATATGTCGATTGCCCGTTGACAATCAGGTTTAAGCTCGCCATCTGTGTCCAGCACTGACCAAAGCTGCATGGCATGTGTCTTCATTGGACGGGGACTCGGGAAACAACCATATGCATTCGACACCCTGTCTTGTGGCCCTTCCGGGCGGAGAACATGATGTCTGTCACCTTCCGGATAATGCAGATGCAGATGCAGATATCTATCAAGACATTAAATAGCACCAATCAAATCATCCCTGTGCGCCTGACCGCCATGTTGCCGCCCAATGCCTTTTCTTGACGCTATGCAATTATTCTACATCCTTAATGTCGGCCGATGGGCCCGCAACAACGCTGAACTGGCCACCGGTCCCGCACCATGTGAGCTTGGCGCCTTTGAGCGCCTTTGCCTTGACTTCCTCGGCCACCTCCGTGTCGTCGTCGTTGCCGTTGCCGAGCTGCATCTGGCCGTTGAAGCCGGACGCGTATGCCTTGCCTTCCTGGTTGACAAAGACAGTGTGACCCCTGGAGCAGGCCACATAAGCCGCTTTCCCAATGTTGGGCACCGCAACGGGCGTGAGAAGGATTCGTGGCCGGTCGTGCTCGTCCCGACGCACTAGCTTTGGGTTGTTGAGTTCGTCCTCCGTGAGCTTGAGTCCGAGGTGCCCGCCGTCAATTCGGCCCCAGACCAGGAAGCGTCCGTCGGCGGTGACAGCAGTCGAGTGCTGCTCACCGCCGTCCATCTGCAAAATGCCTTGCTTGGACCCGGAGCGGATCTGCAGAGGGTGGGGCAGGATAGCATTGTCGCTTCCAGCGTCTTTGGCATAACCTGCCTGCCCATAGCTGTTGAGGCCCCAGGCGAATAGTCTGTCCAACTTGTCAAACGCGAAGGAGTGGTATGGTCCGGCGGCGATGAGCTTGATTGGGTGGCGACTCAGCTCGAGCCTGCCAGGGTAGTAGTTGTCGAGATGCTTGTTCTGTGGGTGGGTGCGACGGCCGACTTGCTTCTGCTCGTTGACGCCCCAGGACCAGACATTTCCCTTGGCGTCGAGTGCGAGGGCGTGGTTCGAGCCGCAGACGACCTTGGTGATGTTCTGAAGGCCAGGAATCAAGATGGGTTTATGTTGCACCTTTATGGTCTCCTCCTTGTAGTACAAGAAGGTCTCGTGGGCCTCACTGTCCTGTTGGTGGCAGGGGTGTTAGAAAGAAGCGGCGGAAAAGTCGCTGTAGCGAAGCATGGGGGCTTTTGGGACCTACCAGGAATGTACCCCAACCGTATACGAGCCCAGTGTCGGTGACTGCGAAACTGGAGCTGTCACCCGCCGCCACAGAGGTGAACTTGGTGCCCTTGGGGAAGGAATTCTCGGGGATGTGTGTGGGAGTGGACTCGAGGGGGTTGACGTCCTCGTCGTCCGAGTCGCTGTCGGAGCCAGCCTTTTCGGCGTCCATGTCGCGCAATCCGCCGTCCCAGTTGGTGTCCCTGCCCAAGGCGCCCTTGTCGTTGCAGCCCCACGAGACGATCTTGCTGTCTTCTGTCAGGGCCAATACGTGCATGCCACCGCAGTCGACCTGTACGACGCGGTACGCGTCCTTGTCCCTCCCATCGAGCTTCGGGATGACGGTGGCGCGCTTGGCTTCCTTCTTCTTGGGGCCTAGGCCCAGCTCGCCGCTCATGTCGCCGGTGCCGAAGGCATAGACGGTCAGAATGTCCGTTGGCGCATTGTTGATGACAGGGAGGTCTGAGGTGTCGGGGGGCGCAGAGGTGAAGCTCTTGAGGGTGTCGACGGGTTCTACCGAGAAGGAGGACGAGAAGGAGGCGTCTGCTGCTGCCTTGGTCTTTGTGGTCTTTGTGGTCTTTGGGCGCTTCGCATCGACCCGGAGGTCGCCGTCAAAGCCCCTTTGGCGCTTGGATGTCACTTTTTGCGCCTTTGGCTCCTCCTCGATGGCCTTGCGCTTCTTAGACGTGTTTGGTTTTGTGGATGTGCCATTGACGACTGGCTCGGGCTTGGGCGCTGCGCGCGACCGCGTGGACTTGGGTGGCATCGTGGAAAGAATGTGCTGTGCGATGATCTCACCGTTGTGGTAGGTTGATGGTTGGTAGATGGCGCAAAGCGTGTGAGAGGTGTGCGTGTGTGGGTGGTGTGAGGAAAAGCTGAGCAGACAAGTTTCGAGGGCAGAGGGTTGGACAGCGGAGACCGGGCCCCCTGGAGAAAAAAATGGAGCTCCAGCAGCTTAGTACGTGCAGTGCGCGTGGCCAGTGCTCCGAGCGTGGACTTGAATTTGGGGGCTCTTGGCCGGGTGAGCAAGGCGCGAGGGTAAGGGTCGCGTCTTCTTCTTTGGCTCCGAGTCGCTCTGCCTTGGTTGACCACGACAAGACTTGCGAGCATCGCAGATTCTGCGAGAAGCGAGCATGAAAAAGATTGAACGCGGGAATCACATCAGCTCTCACCGGCATCGGGTCACTTTTCCATTTCGTCTCCGCGTTGGTGGAGCACCGAACGGTGGATTGTTCCCGAAGTGAGACAATGGTCGACACAATCTCGATGTCTATTCACTACGCAGCTGTGCATCGATTGTCTCTTGTCCACCACTGGGGTGCTTCCCCAGGCACACACCATGTTCCTCTGTGTCTCGCCCTTTGCGACTCATTACAGCTCCCATGAGTCTCGAATCTCCACACTCCCTGCGTTGCTAAGCACGCGTCTGCTGCCCTCGTGTTGCCTCCTGGCAGTGGACTGCCAACCTGGTATTTTCCCGCCCAGCGTCTTCCACCAGGGCCAAGTTTGCCCGGCTGGGGCCTCCTCCACCAGCGTCGATGAGGGTTGGGTTGACCTTCTTCCACCTTGGAAGATATCATTGATGGCACTCTCCGAAAGCGACGGTGTCGACGATGCTCTGTGCCTCTGGCTCCTGGCGTAGGACAGTCTGCCCAGCGGGCCTATTGAGCCATGCAGCTCCCCTTGGTCCATCGTTGAGTGGTGCAGGGACGAGCCGTCCCGCGACATCAAGCCGCTCTCAAGCCGCGCCTCCGGCTTCTCCAGCCGAGCCGAAAATGCCTCGTTTGTCTCAAAGTTCCTCTCCATGTTCCTACGATTCCAGACATTGTACCCAACCAAACACACGAGGCCAATAGCCAAGAACGCCCCGTATCCGGATGCGCTAATGATGATTGCGGTGATCAAGTCACTCATGTTTATGGTGTTTGTTGGAGGTGTTCGTCGAAGTGGTCGTTGAGGTAATGTTTTCTTGCGAGTTCGCTGTGTTACTCGTATCCGGTGATGACAGCAGCGGGCTTGGTGCTTTCTCTTGCAACGTCGAGCGTGTACTTGGAAGATATTGTGGGTTTTGATCCGCGTCGAGAAATGACTATTGCTTCGGGGAATGCGTGCGTGTCGCTCCAAGTAGATTCTCGATGGACTTCAGCTGTTCCGATGGTACAAAGGCTCATTTTATACCTGGATCAGCGCGCAAACATCACCGGCGGGTAGATAGGATCACCGTTGCTTTATGGCTCACTACGAGCAGTGACGAGGCCAGACGAGGGAGACAGACGCATACGCTGCCCGGAACACAATCAGTGATTCACAGCGGGAGTGACTAACTCCCACTGAACCATTGTGGTGACGCATCACACGTTCTTCTCCAGCCTTCAATAGAGTCGGTTTCGAGACTCTGTGTTTGGTCCCTTCTTTGGGAAGCGAAGTGATTGGTCAGAACTCCCACTCAGGTATATCTGTCCCAATCTAGGGGCAGAACCGGCGGTTTGGTCCAAAAGCACTCAACGTGACCTGGACTTGACGATGTTGGAAATCCACCCAGAGCTGCGTCCAGGGGCCAAATCAGCCAGCCCCGGATCCACAAATTCGAGACGCCGGATAGGCAACATTGGCAATAGGGGAATACTCTTTTTGCCACATTCCTATCAGGTGAGGGACAGACGAAGCAATAGATCATGCATAAGGCTGAATGTTTAGCCAAGCCTGCTAATGGGCTTGTGCCTGACAAGAGTTAACCAGCGAGTCTTGGAATGAGCTTGATTCCTCCGATCCCAGCTCGGCAAGCCCGTACGTGTCCTCGGCAATGAATCTTGGCAGGAACTTGGTCTTTGCGTTGAAATTCTTGAGGAGGCGCCAATTATGTCTACATGTATCACTGCTTTCGCTTCCGTTTGCGCCGGCGGAAGGAACCTTTTTAAATAAATGGTCCCCTATGCTTGTCAACTACTATCTGTTCTCTGGCCGCAAATGCATCATCAACGGCGTGAAAATCCTGAAAATTCTCCCGCACATTGTCCGGAGCTAGCCAAACCCAAATCCAAAAATGGAACAACAGCTCAGGATAGGTTCTCGTGATCCAGCTGCCCCGTCCAAAATTCTAGATTTCGACGCTCGACGAAGAGCCCTGCAACGGCATGACAAGCACACGACAAGGTCTACCATGGCTGCCTATGGTCATCGAGTTTGACGTGGGCAAGTGTGGTAAAAGATCCGCCTCTCGCCGAGATAAGGGCGAGTGGATAGGTTTTTGTTGTGGTTCCCGTCATGGTGGCGGTGGATTTTCGGACGAATTTGAGACATCCGCGATTCAGGGGCTAGAGATAACGGAAGTGAGTTCGGAGTGCCGACGACAAGACGCGCGGATGTTCCCGTACTATTCAAATACAAGCTCACTTAGAAAACGGTCACAGGAGCGCTCGAGAGTATCAAGTGATGGTTTACCAGGAGGGAAGATGATGTGGTTCAGGTTACATGGAGCCTTTACGTCCCAGGCTCTCGGATCTTACGTACAGGCAATTGATGCAATTGGTATCTCCACGATTCAACACCGCTGCCCCAGAATTACCCGGGACCCGGCATTACCACGGCGAGATCTATGGCAGTCCAGATAAGGACATATCCCCAGACTTCAACTAGCCCAACTCAGGATGACCCGCCGCCAAGCGAACGCTCTGCACTGCGACGACACAGACTCGTGGCGAATTCCAGCCTAAGATACCGTTCATGGGGTCTGTGGGCCTTCCCCCCCCCCCTTCGACAAGCCTACATTGAGACAGTAGTAAAGAGCTTGACAAACATGGACCCTCCCGGTTCTTGGCTCTCTCATGGTTTAGGATCCGATGTGGGCGGAAGTTAGATAGGCCATGCCCTACTGATCCAGGCATGTCGACACGAAAGCATCCGCAGGCTCATTAGCGGGTGAATGGTATATATCGGCATTGACCACGCCGCCCTGATGAGGCACCAGGCATGTCGATGTCCTCATCCCGCACCCCCTTCCTTTCCTTCTCTTCTCTCTTTGCAGTGTTCTGGGACAGTGTCTTGTCTCCAGCTGCCCATTAAAGCCAACCACCATGTACGGCATCAGCAGGAGCGAGACCGATGGGTCGGGCAACGACAGCACCAAGAAGGAAAAGGAGTTTGTCAATGTTCTCGAGCCGGTCGCTTCCACCCGTGTTGCACGCATTTACGAAGACCCAAATGCATTGGCTCAGCCTGAAGACACTCATGTTGGAGAATTTGGCACAAAGCGTGACCTGGTTCGTCAGCTCCTTTTGGCCATCGATTTTCTCACTATTTGCAATGCACGCTGACATCGACCTAGAAAGCGCGCCATGTCTCTATGATTGCCCTCGCTGGTACAATTGGAACTGGTCTCTTTCTCGGCTCCGGCTCAGCATTGGCCAATGGCGGCCCAGTCGGCTTCTTCCTTGGTTATACTATTGTCGGTTGTCTAGTTGGTATGATGATGTACTGTCTGGGTGAAATGTAAGTGTCTCAACTACCAATGAGGCCCAGGCTAGATATTCTAACAGGCTTCTGTCACAGGACCGTTTTCGCCCCTAATATTGGTGGATTCATCGAAATGGGCAACAAATACCTATCACCCGAGATGGGCTTCGCCATGGGCATAAACTACATTTTGCTCACTGGATTTACGGTACCAACTGGTCAGTACCTTTCTTGTCTTGCTACAGTCCCCTGATCTTTATGCCTTGGAATGTTCTTGAATGTGTCACTTTGGGACCCGTAGCAGGTGACTAACAGGTACCAAAGAAATCACCGCAATCGGTCTCATGATCGGATTTTGGGATGAGTCTAATTCTCACCTGGCCGCATACATCGCCGTATTCCTGGTTGTCTGTGTCGCGACCAACTTCCTCGGTGTCAAGTGGTATGGAGAGGTGGAGTTCTTTTTTGCCTGCCTTAAGATCGCTCTCCTGGTCGGGCTGATCATTTTCGGCATCGTCGCCAACACCGGAGGTATCAACGGTGTCTACACGGGCGGCAAGTACTGGCGTGAGGAGCCCTGGAACGACGACTTCGGCGGCATAACCCCAGTCAACACCGCTCGGTTCCTTGGATTCTGGAAAGTGCTCACCCAGGCAGCCTTTGCCTACGGCGGTGTCGAGTCCATCGGTGTCATCGCTGGAGAGGCCCACAACCCCCGCAAGACCATGAAGGGCGCCACCAAGACTGTCTTCTATCGCATTGTCGGCCTGTACGTCACCGCTGTCCTTATCATCGGTTTGAATGTATCACAAAACTCTCCCGAACTCCTCAGCGCCGTCAGCTCCGGCGGTCACACGGCCGCGTCGTCGCCCTTCGTCGTCATCTGCCAGCAGACCGGTGTCAAAGTCCTGCCTTCAGTCATTAACGCCATCGTGATGACATCCGCACTCTCCTCAGGGAACGAGAACGCATATGGACTCTCCCGAACCATGATGGCCCTGGCTCGTCAGCGCTCCATGCCTGCCGTCTTCCTCAAGACCAGCCGCGTCGGAACCCCGTATGTCGGTGTCATAGTCGCTTTCTGCTTCGGGCTCCTGTCGTTCCTGTCCGTCTCCAACGGCTCCAGCCAGGCTTTCACCTGGCTGTCGAACCTGTCCGCCCTATCCTCGCTCATCGCCTGGACCTGCATCTGCTGCTGCTATGTGCGCTTCAAGGGTGCTCTGGACGCCCAGGGTATTGACCGCCGCAATCTCTCACTTCGTGGATGGGCTCAGCCATATATGGCGTATATATGTATTTTCTTCTTTGTGCTGATCATCTTCTTCAATGGCTTTGGCTCCTTCCTCGGGGGTTTCAGCGTTGCGGATTTCTTCGCCAGCTACATCACCATCCCCGTCTTTGCCGTCGCCTGGTTGGGCTTCCGCCTCTACAGCGCGAAGGCCGGCAACCCAACCGGCCTGACGGCGCTTGACCAGATTGACCTCAGCAGAGGCCCAGCTGCAGCGTTGAAGGACACCAAGTACGACCTTGGTGCACCTGGTCCGATGATGATGATGTCGAGCAATTAGGTGCTGACCCCGGGTTGGTGATGTTCAAGTGCATGAAATTTTCAAAAGTGAATTTACGCGGAATGTAAAGTTTAGAATCATAAGACGAAACATTGCAAAATTGTATTATCTCAAACCAATTTGTCTATGGAATGTTTTCAAGCTTAGTGCATGAAGCTATGGGGCTCATATGCAATAATTGAGCGGCAGAGTTCACTATCTAAGTCTTGAAACAGTCTGTATGTGTATCACAAGGAACCCAATCTGTTTTGCGAGTGTAAATCCAATACTAATCTTTTTTTGAAAACATGGTTGGCCCAGCAACGCGAGTAGTTATCATTTTGAGGTGAGGTTACTTCATGGCTAACTACTTATGGATATGATTCTCATGCAAGGTTCCTTTCCTGGTGTCTAAGAGCCGATCTGATGTGATGCCATTTTCTACCTGCCACATTGCCCACTTGGACTTCATCAGCATACCTAAGTAGTTTGCTGATGTGATGACCAGCCCAGGCAATTCAGGAGATCCGGGTCAGCTGCAGCGCATGCCACATTGCCAGGTTTGGCTTGTTGTGAGCGGTGGAAGCTTCACTTCAAGTTGACTTCAATCAACCCCAAGAGCTATCCACCACAATAAGGATCCTGGCAACTACAACCAGTAAGCTTTACTCCGGAATGTGTGCACGCTTTTCTTACTATTCTCATGGTCCAGGCTCAGGAGTCCTTACACCCACAGCCATGCAGAGTGATTGTCTGCAAGCTCACAAACAGGGAATGGGACCAGAAATTTAGAATTCGACTTGGAGAACGTAGTCTCACTCAATATTTAATACCTTATTCTTTTTAATCACATTGGTAGTGAAATTCACGACAAACGATAAAGCCATAAAGGGCGCAGAGCCGTGTAAGGCGAAGAAGAAGTAAAGGGCGTGCGTACTTAGGTAGTAAGCATGGAGGCGCAGAGGGCTCAGAGGGCAAAAAGAAAAAGGAGAACTGACACATCGGAGAGTAAAAATACATTCTTTCATTGAAAGTTTCTAAAAAATGATATACTAGGTGGATGAATTGATCTGGGCACCTCACATTAGCTATGCCTTATGCAGCTCCAAAATAGGTGCTGCTGTAATTCTCAGCCTGTAATTCTTCGGGAAGATAGGTACATATTGTGAATCCGCCAAATTTCGATCATTTGGATGCTCTTCATACTCTTGGCTTCATACCTACTATTATCAGTCAATTTTGGAACATCTTCTGCGCCATACCTTTCAAGACCTGTGACACTGGGAGCTCAAGGCTGGGACATCAATATGAAATGTCTTTTAACCTTCTTCCACTTATTATCCACGTTCCTGGCAGCAACAGGTACCATGAAGATAGGAATGACAGCCAGCTTGGGCAGCGTGGCTGAAATACTTACCGCAAGGACCGGCTTGGTCACAACTCAGGGCGAAATTCACCTCAGCTACACACAAGCTGGACCCATGGATGGCCAGAACCTACTGTCCGTCCCAGGGTGGCGGAAGACTACTGCAGAGTCGAAGAAGCAGGCCAAGTATCTCTCTGGGGCCGGATATCGAGTCACTATGTATGACATGAGAGGCCACGGCGAGTCTGACAAGCCTGACTTTGGTTACCGATTGAGTCGTTCCCGCGCCGACCTTTACGACGTTTTGGCTACCATCGATCTCTGGAACGTGAGCATCATTGCACACTCGATGTGATCCTCCGTGACCTAGGCGTTCTGGGATCAGTATCCTGAGAAACACAAAGCGTATCGACCGCTTCGCCATTGTCGACCAGTCTTCAGTCCTCGTCGCCGATCCCGCCTGGACCGAAGAGCAGGCCGAGACATGATAAGCTGCCCTCTTCACACCGACGCAGACATAACCCTGGAGACTCCTCCATTTGTGAGACGGCTGTTCACTGCTGATGTGTCTGAAGAAGACTACCAGTGGGTGCTCGCTGAGAACCAAAAGATCAGCGATGAGCACGCTGCGCCACTGCTCATTAGTCATGCATTTGCCGACTGGCGTGACGTGCTACCAAGAATTGATATTTCCTGTCTGATCGTTTCTGGGAATGTCAGTGTGAACAACGCCTCAGATATCGCATGGGCAGCTACGCAAACCTCATGGGCTAAGAGCCGCACATTTGCAAGTGAAGAGAAGGAGAGCCACTTTATGTTCTGGCAGAGCCCTAACTTGTTCAATAGAGTTATTGGGGACTTTGTGTCAGTTCATGGACCTCTCTGAAATGCATAACGGAAGAGACTGAGAATTTATTAGAGTGGGACCGAGTAGAGGTCCTTAGGAACAAAATCACGTTTCTATTTACACTGCCTTCTGCAGTTGGTTTATTTCTGATGACTGAAGCATGGTCAAGATATGTCTGCCTCAATCTCACAAAGCTGACCCACTTCTGTTGGCGCCCGGATACGACTCCATGGCTTGGTCCCAAAAGTTCGTTCCACCAACCGTCAGATCCTCAAATACTGGACATGACAAATCTACCAGTGGCGCAACAACCTTGCCCAGCAGCTCTATTGGCTCCGAGAGGGTCTTGATGGCTGACGACAGGGCGTTAGGCCCGGCGAACTTGACAACTTCAAGCGCGAAGCAGACGAGGTTATTTCCTTCAAGCAGGTTCGCCGCATTGAATACGCCACCTGTCAGATCCTCTAGGTCGATCCCAGCAAAGGAGTTCACCGTGCCCGTGTTGCCGCCCACGCTGAGCAGCTCGGGTTCCTTGAGAAGCAGGGCCAGCTCAGCGGCGTTGAAGTCGGCGATCGCGTAGGGTGTCTGGCGCGGGAACCAGTTCTCGGGGATGCGCTCGTGGCCCGGAACATATGATAGAGAGCCATTGGGATTTTCGGTAACGCCGTAGAAAGACTTGAGAACATTCTTGGAGGTTGCCTCATCAAGGTTTTCGTCTGTGTGGTTGGAAAGGATGTCGTTGACGAGGACATAGCCAACAGGACGCATCATGATATTTGTGACGGGACCATTCCAGAAGTAAGGATTGTTCGCAACCGAGTGGTTGAAGCGACGGATGGCATGAGCGGCCACCTCTTGGCGTGTGAGCGCGTCCCCCTCAATGGACTCGTAAAGCTCGGTGAAGGCGTCTAGGTTCAGCGTCCAGGCGTCGCCCGTCTGGTACAAATCATCACGCGTCGGTGAGGCATCCGACTCGATGATGTTATGGCTATGTTCGAGGCCCTCGGGTGTGCCAAGCAAGCCCCCAAAGTTGTCCAGCAGATTTTCCACTGCCGGGGTAGGCCCGCCAATAGAATAGCTGGGATCGATGGACAGCGGGTTACCTACAAAAAGCACGCTGATGAGGCCGAGCACGGTTGCCAGGTCGACGCCGAAATTGAACACCTTAGTAGCTGCAGTGATCTGCTCGACGATGGAGATGGCACCATCGTGGCTGACATAGTTGTGGTTGGCCAGCGCGTTGAGACCCGGGCAGGGTCCGCGCTGGTCGCCTTCCGAGGGCGGCACGAAGGCATGATCGCCCGAGACGTCGATAGGGCTCGGGCTGGAGCTTCGTTTATTTGAAGGCACCGCCTGCTCTTCACGAAGACGGATCAAGGTGGTGTAAAGATGTGAGAGTGAACCATCGCCAGCTGGCCCAGTTTCAGAACTCCGAGCCAACTGGACGATATGCTCGGGTGTGGGAAACGCCTGGGTGGGTGTCGTGGCCAGGGCCACGGTCAACCAAGCGGCGATTCGGGCCATTGGAGAGGATGTATGGGCTGGGGATGAAGATCAAGGGCTCAGGGGTGACTAGGAGGAACGAGTGACTAAAACATTCGAAACGAGTGGCTGGAGCAGAACAGACGGGAAAAGCGAGAGCTCTAGGGGCAGGGAGAAGGATATTCTAGGGAATGAGATTCACCTACGCGCAACTCGGAGCCGACCTGTGAGCACTTGCGCATTTAGCATCATTTTCAACCCCGGGACCCCCTTCTCGGTTCTGGTCGGCCATGCTGCTATGGATTGCAAATCACGCTGATGCCCGCAGGTTCAGCGAGGCTACCAGTTCTCGTAACAGATCCCAATTTTGACGGCCCGCAGCTTTCATTGCAGCGTTCCCGATGAGCGCCTCCACTGAATCTCACATTGTTACCGAGGTGTTAAAGTCCCCGAGTCCACGCTTCAAGTGCCGGCCAGCCATGCTGGCGATGGGAAGGGGCATGGGTTGCTAGTGTCAACTGAAAGAGGCTGAAAAAGGGATCCACAACGAAACGTAAAGGGACCCGTCAAGTATTGAGATCTGCTGATTTGCCGGCCCCACAACCACTGATACTGCAACTGTCCAGGTACTATGTCACTCCGGCATGACGTTTACTTGGCTGCTTTGTGAGCTGTCCGGTAGTAGAAATTTGTAACACGTAGGCATGCGCGGGTGAACATCTTGCTGTGTGGACCAGGTCGAGTAACCTGGCATGAATGAGTTTCCGTGCACGAATATATAACCCTCAAGATTCACAAAATGGGTGCCTAGGTTGAGATAGATGAAGGAGAAGCGGATATTGGCTACGGGTAAAATCTAAATATACACAATCAATCGCCTAGGACACCGCGGACACCACCAAAAAAAGAAGAACAGATCATGTAACCCATATAACAACCGCTCTCAAACCGACTCCTTGAAATCCGGGTCATCTTTTTCTGGCGTTCGGTGCAGGTTGCTTGTCGAGTTGAAGCCATCCGGCCCAGCGGCGCACTGCAGCTCCACAAATTCTGTCTCGTCACCACGAGTTGGCCTGGACGAGAATTGGCTTTGTATCTTGGTCGTGACGCGGATGCCTGGTTCAGGCCCTCCTTTGCTGGGTCCGCCCTTGCTGGGCTCGCCCTTGGTGGTGGAAAAGATACGCGGGCCGAAGCGGGTTAGAAGAGTGCGACATTGCGGAAAGCACGCACACATGATTCCCACGTACACTTCCACGTTTGACCATATACTGGTAGCGGTGTAGTCGTGCGTGAAGTTTGCAGACGCCGAGAACTTGAGCAGGTAGGCCATGCGCAGAACCTGTACAACCACGACAAACACGCCCGTCGCGAACATGGTCATGACTCCGAGCTTTTTCCTAAGCGACATATTCAAAGACCAAAGTTCTGGCATTGGGAGGAAGATCACGGCCACGTCCAGGATGATGGACATGATTGCGGCGCACAGCGCTTGGAGTTGGACGTCGCGGCACACGGCGTGGTAGGTGCCGTCCCAATGCAGCCACGCGCCGGGGATAGGCGTACACTGGAAGACGGTGACGACAGTAAAGACGGTGGCGCTGAGGCCGCAAAGGCCGATGATAATAAAGACCCTTATCCCTGGTACCTGTTAATCACCTGCTACGGGCACCAAGGTGATAGATTCTGGAACATTTCGAGGTACAATGATCCGATAACTGTAGCAGGGCGAGAATGGTACTCACGGAATGCCTTTTTAGGAAAGACTCGCAGGTAAAAGGCGCAAACGCAGATCTTGGTCATAAAGACAACAATAACATAAAGAATCTCCGAGTAGTAGTACATCTCGAGCACAAAGGTGATATCGTCGAAGTCAACCATCCACAGGTCGTGTCCCAGGCCGTGGGCTGCGAAGAGGTACGACACCACCGTTAGCGGGATAGAGAAGGCCGTTGTCACAAGGGCCATCCAGTCATCTGTCTGCCACGAGACAGCAAGCCCGGTAAGAGATCGCGCCCACACCCGACACAGGAAGAAGAGGACGGCGAGCACGCCAAATAGCGGCGTGATCACCTTGAGGCCCATCGAGTTGTCGATGACGGGCGAGTCGCAAGTGGTGGCGTCGAACCGCTTCGTCAACAGGGCATCTCGGACCGAGCAGCCCGCCGCAACGCATTTTGTCATCTGCGTGGTGAGTTCGGCGTTGGTGCAGATGCACGTGACGTTGGAGGCCACATGGCATGCTGATGATGGGAGATATTCAGCTAGGCAGAGCTCCGCGCACTCGGGCATACTTGTCGATGCTGCCCTCACCATGTGGTCTTGAAACAGAGAAATTGCCACCTCCATCTTGGAATCAAGTAGTATAGTATGCAGAGTAGGTAAGAAGAAGAGGGAGACACTATTGAACACAATGAGGGTAACTTAAACGAAGAACTAGTAGAGTAAATGACGACAAGATAGTAAGTTTCGAATTATTGACAAGCCGCTTCATAAGGATAGGCTCGCGCGAAACCGGCATTCCAGCATGTATTATCTCGCTTCTATGATAATCTTCCGGTAATTCACCGGTGCAAACTGCTCGAAAAGGCAAGCGAGTTCAGCAAGGTCTGGGGCAAGTCCATCATGCTGCCGAACTGGAGCTCCATAGACAAAACAGCTGCTGATCAGGGGCAAGCGATCTCCCGCGAACAAGAACTCGCCTGCGAGTCCAGATTGCGCGGCAGAAAGCTTGGAGGATGATGCCTTCGTCGGCTCCGCTTGGTAGCGCATGACAATCCCGCTGTCCCTTGCAAACGAAACCTGACCCCCCCCCCCTAGTCATTTTTGAGTCAGTGTGGCCGCCCTTCCCCAAATGGCGTTTTTTCGCGTGCGTGTATACGCTGCGCAGGCGCCCCTTCTTCATCTTCGCTTTCCTCTCTTTTCTCGCTTTTAACCAGAATTTTCATAATAAGTATAAGCCGCTTAAATGTATTTATACGAGGTATTAATCCCTTCCTCTTATTCAAGGTTTAAGGGTGAATTCAAGGGTAAATTTAGTGTGTAGAAGGGGAGTTGGCTTTACGCGGGCGTGCTTGTAAAAAACGTCATTTGTAGTGTGCAAGGGAAGGGCGGCCGTACTGACTTTAAAATGACTAGGGGGGTCAGGTTTCGTTTGCAAGGGACAGCGGCACTCTGGGGCAGTAATGGCGACTATCCGGATCCCCGCCCCCGACCCACTTCCCAGCTCCACGATCTGATTGACTATCACCAACTTGACCTGTCACCAACAACCCAAAACCCCCCTGACTGAGTACTGCATCCTTGTTGCCAGTCTAGCAGTCCACCAGCAGCCAGCTCTGCTGTGAAGAGCTGCAAAGAAACGATGCTTCTAATAATCGACACGACCTTTGGGAGCGGTCCATGGGATTTAATCTTCTTTTTCTTCAACATGGCAGTTTGGCAGCTGTTGCCTGACCACCGACAATAGCTATCCCCGAGGCTAGGTTGCGTGGCTCAACCAGGTCCAATGGCCTTGCTGTAAATGTTCTGAGTTGTTACTCGAGTGTAGGGCATAAATTATGGGATTTAGCAAGACTTGGAAAAATCTCACCCTCCCCTGACAGCACGAAAACCTGGGAGTCGTCCGGAAGAGTGGGCTAAGAATCCTAGAAGACTACGTACACTAAGGTAGGTAATAAGCCTCTGCAATAGGGGATCTGTGGATCCTGTTGCTCCTGTCTTACAGCGAGAAAGGAAAGCAGGTCGCGCTCCGGGTGGTCTATTACTGGAGAATCGGACCAAGCCGTGCCAAGCCAAGCCCGCCTACAAAGGAACTGCCAGTGAACTCCGAATGTCGAAATGATGTGCCGTGGCGATGATGCCGACAAAGATGGGGCGACGATGGACAATATCCATAAATGTGGGCAAGACGACGGGGCACACTTTCGCAAGCCCGTTGAAAACCAAATATGATTCCGAGGCTGGAGATGCGCTAGGCCGGGAGTTGCGAGATGGCGATCGGCGGAGACTTTGGAAGCTGGAAAAGTTGGGTATCTCTGGGATAGAGAGTGGGGGGGCTGAGAGAACCGCATACCTCATGAAAGCCGCCTCGTTCCTCTCGCCGCCGAAGCAATCAAGTACTTAATCAGGAAGCGACCACTCATCACCCGGCATCTTGGTGAAAGCGCCCATCACAGCGCCGAAGCCAGTCACTCTTTTCACTCGCAAGCTTCACAGCCCAGGCTATCAAGCCGTCCATTCTCTCAGCCACAACTGTTATTTATTCTAGCACTTTTGTACCGAGGATAATTTGAGCAACAAGTCTTTATCATGCGCATGACGCGAGGAGTGGCCGCTGGCGCCGTGCTTGCGCACGTAACCAGTGCATTGACGGTGCCTCGACACAGCCACTTCGTTCACAAGAGGCAGTATAGCCATGAGTACCAGACCAATACGACAGCTGAGTACGACTTTGTCTGTATCGGCTCGGGCCCCGGCGGTGGGCACATGTGCTCAAACCTCGCCGTCGCCGGCTTCAAGGTGCTCTTGATCGAGGCAGGTGGTGACAATGGCGAAGACCTCATCCAGTCGGTCCCAGCCATGAACATTGCTTCGACCGAGGACTGGTCCATGGAGTGGGCGTATTATATCCACAAATACGACGACATTGAGGAAGATAAACGCGACAGCAAGATGGTCTACAACACGACCGATGGCAAGATGTGGTCGTCTTACAACCAGACAGGCAACCTCGGTACACCCGCCACGTCGGGTGAGATCCCCGAGGGCGCGGAGCCGCTGGGCATCTATTACCCACGCACCGGTGCACTGGGCGGTTGCTCGCGACACAACGCCCTGTTTAGCATGCAGCCCTACGACATGGATTGGGATGACATGGCGGAGCTTACGGGTGACGACACGTACAAGTCAGACAACATGCGCCAGTACCTGACGCGCATCACCGATGTCGCGTACGAGCCTCACTCGGCTGACGCCGGCAAGGGAGGCTGGTACCCGATGCAGGTGACTTCGCTGCTGACGGCGGCGACCGATCTGAAGATCGTGTCTGTTCTGGCAGCCGCATGCACTGCTTTCGGCAAGTCGCTCATCACCGAGGTCCTGGACACGGCCACGTACCTCGCCAGCGTGCTGCTCAGCGACCTCAACGCGCCCGGTCAGACCATGATACCTGAGGTCTACCAGGTGCCGCTTGTGATGCGCGACGACTCGCGCCGGGGTGGTGTGTACGACCTCATCGTCGACACTGCCATGGCCACTAACGCCGACGGCAGCCGCAAATACTACCTCGACATCATGCTGGACACGCTGGCCACCAAGGTCACTTTCGACACGGATGGGGACAAGCCTCGTGCCACCGGCGTGGAGTACATGACCGGCACATCCCTCTACCGCGCTGACCCGAGGAGCGGATCCGCTCAGCCTCAGGGCACTGGGCACGTCAAGGCGGCCAAGGAAGTAATCGTTGCTGGCGGCGCCTACAACACGCCTCAGATCCTCAAGTTGTCCGGTGTTGGTCCCAAGGATGAGCTGGAGAAGTTTGGCATCGACGTTGTGCTTGATCTGCCCGGCGTGGGCACCAATCTGCAGGATCGATACGAGCAGACCATGGTGTCCAAAACTGAAACTTCCTTTGCCTTGACTGAGAAGTGCACATGGCACCCTGACCCGGAGCTGGATCCCTGCATGAAGACATACGTCGAAGGTGACGACCAGACCGCGCGCGGCGCCTACGCCTCCAACGGCATCGCCATTTCCGTTATCCGCAACACAACTACAACTGCCCGCGGCGAGCCTGATCTTATGGTTCTCGGCGGCCCTGCAAACTTTACTGGGTACCATCCAGGCTGGTCCCAGGGCTGCACAGCCGACGCTCAGCATTGGGCATGGATCATCCTCAAGGCCCACCAACGCAACAACTACGGCACTGTCGAGCTGCGGTCAGCCGACCCGCGCGACACCCCCATCATCAACTTCCGCAAGTTCTACAACGAGTCTGAGACCGCCCTCGACCTGCAGGCCATCCGCGAAGGATATGACTACGCACGCGCTATCATGAAGGACGTCCTGCCAATCGGTGGCATCCTGTCAGGCACTAGCGGCTCTCTGGCCAGCGGTATCGACGAGATTTTCCACGGCGCATTCGACGAGGTGTGGCCGGGCGCGGACATCACCGATGAGGACCTTGACCAGTTTGTGAAGGACGAGAGCTGGGGCCACCACGCGTCGTGCTCGGCGCCCATCGGGGCAGACGATGACCCGATGGCCGTGTTGGATGGGGACTTGCGTGTGCGTGGCATCGATGGCCTCCGCGTGTCAGACCTGAGTGCTTGCAACAAGCTGCCGGGCTTCTTCCCGATCTTGTGGATCCACCAGCTCGTGGAGAAGGTGGCTGACACGATCATTGATGAGTACTCATCATAAGAGGGAGGTTGCCGACTTCCCAGGGCGCTAGATCTGACCCCCTGAGATTCTATTCTTCATGCAGTTGTCGCGCACGTGGCAGATAACTTGATTGCTGCTGCCCCGTATTGTACATAATTAATCATCGGAAAGAAGCAAGCGTTGTGCTCCATCAAAGTCCCGTGACGTCTCTTAAGGATCCGCAAAGTCATTTTCTGCTTTTCGCCTGTCGTCTATTTCCAGATCGGGGTAGAAGAACCAAAAAGGGGGACTTATATAACTCCACCGTTAGTCCGCCCCTAGTGAAGAGTATAATGAGGGTGCCGATCTATGGTGGAGTCGCGTCCGAGCGGCCTTCGCGAGGAATTATTCTCCGTGAGCACCCACAACCCGTGTGGATATATAGATATGGGAGTCAGGAAACCTATTCCCGTAGCACGTTCCCAGACCTGTGTTTTTCTCTCTCAACCTCCCCATAATCTTCATCATGGAAGCACATCCCTTCCGTGTCATCGTCATCGGCGGCGGCCCTGTCGGCCTTACCGCCGCTCACGCCCTCCTATCTGCCGGCATTGACTTCATCGTCCTCGAGGCCCGGCCCACCTTCACCCCCGAAGAAGGTGCTAGCCTGCTCGCCTATGCATCTACTCAGCGCGTATGGAACCAGCTGGGCCTGCTCAGCGCCATGGCGGCCAGGTCCTGCCCCGTCGAGACTCGCAGCTCCGCGGATCATGCGGGAAATATCTACCGTCGAGGCTCTCCCAGTGCGACGCATCGGAGGTTATTCGGCGCGGCGCCGTGGAATTTCCACCGAAGGGAGCTGGTAGAAGTATTGTATGAAAAGCTGCCGGCGGAGGTAAGGGGAGAGAAGCTGTGTTTGGGACGTAAGGTGTGTGGGCTCGAGGTCGATGAGGAGGGCGTCACGGTACGGTGTGAGGATGGTAAGGTGGAGCGTGGGAGTGTGGTGTTGGGGGTGGATGGAGTTCACAGTCAGACAAGGGAGCTGATGCGTGAGTTGATGTTGGCGTCGGATTTAGAAGCAAAAGAAAGCGAGGACGACAACGGATGCCTTATGCCGGAGCATCCATACCAAGCCGAGTACCGCTGCCTATGGGGAACATGCCCGGCTCCGCAAGCCTGCGCGCCGAGCTCGAATGCGGAGAGCCACGGGTCGGAGCGCAGCATCATGTTTATGACTGGGCACGATGGCCGCAGCTGGTTCTTCCTGTACGAGCGGCTGGACGGGACGCGCGACGAGAGCCAGAAGTACAAGGCTGAAGACCAGGAGGAAATGGCGGCACGGTTTTCCAAAATCAAACTGCTGCCGGGCCTGCCCTTTGGCGATATATGGCCGACGCGCACAACTTGTGGCATGGCAGACCAACTCGAGGGCGTGCTGCCCCAGAGACACTGGCATCTCCCTGCCGCACATGGTGGCCGTGTGGTGCTCGCGGGCGATGCAGTACACCGGATGACGCCTAACTTTGGCTGGGGTTTCAACTCCGGAGTCAATGACGTGTGCGCGCTGGTATCGCTGCTTCGCGCTGAGGTGACGCCCCCGTCATCGCAGTCACTCTCGACTGCCCAACTCGACAGCATCTTTGCACGCTACGCAGAAGCGCGCTGCGTGGACGACAATGTGGCCGAAGTGGTCAGCATCAGCGCAACGGTGACGCGGCAGTGTGCATATCCGCGTGAAAGGGGCATCATTGCCGCTGCGGTTTCCTGGCTGCTCACGCGCGTGGTGCCGCTGCTGGTTCCAAATTTTGAGTCAAAAATGACGAGCAAGTTGGTAGGGAGGATTATGCGGAAGGGTCGCGTGCTGGAGTTTTTAAAAGAGGACGAGAATGTATCGACTCATGGGGGCGAGAAATGTTTTGTTGGTAAGACGGGATGGGACTTTCCGATACCCACTGTGGCTGCTGCCATTGGGGAGAAGGGCATTGAGAAAGAGAAGGGGATTTCTTTGTCGGAGGTGGAGGTAGGGCCACGATGATACCAAAGTTTGTGGTTGGTTAGTTTCGATATAACTGTAACATAACGTATAAACTTTCGTAATAAAATAAAGACAATGGTTACACACACAGCAAGAAATAGAGAATACAAGTGCTGAATTGCCCCTGGTATACTTACAGCGCTAATACATATGTAAATGATGAATTTCATCTTCCTATCGCCTAATAATAGGAAGGTACGTGCTGTTCTTGTAAAGCAATATTACGTTGAGAAACAAGAACTTGATAACAGGGAGGTTGCCAAGCAACTTAAACGACTCGAAAAATGCCTAGGTATAGTACTTAGGTGAGTCGGAACTTTAGTTTCTTGTCTGAACCTCTGTGGCCGCAGAGAACCAGCACCAACCGCAGATGGTGGACCGACCAGGGTGACCCACCATGTATGATTTGTACGCTTCCACGACTTCCACGGGACGCTGGGGCTCGTCGGCTAGGTACCGATAAGATCACCTGTATTGCGCAAGGTAGAGGTTCAACTCAGCTTTGTGTTGAATCGATTTAAGCCCCTACACACGAGGAGAACAGGGAACTGAGAATACGAGTTAGAATGTGACTAACCAAGATGGATGTCGACCATGGGTACATCTAGGAATACATGGGTGATCCCCGCTCTAACCTAATATATCATCTGCTGATTTTATCTTTATACCGAACTATACAATCAAGGTTACATCGTTAGATGACCTTTTGGCAATCTGGGGATTGTGGTTGCCTCCGCCTAGCAACCATTCTCCAATCCGAATCTGGCCATGGCAAGGGCGATCGCAGCTCGGTTTGGCACGCACCGACTCCTCATTCGAGTCCTTTGCACAAACAATGGGGGAAGCGATTGTAGCAACCAGTACACCAAGTAATCTGGAATCCTCAGAATCTCGGCTTTCTCTGTTGATACCTAGGTATCGCCGGGCAGGGAAATCTGACCAACTCTCTTTGCAAATATGGCAAAATTATTGGATAGCCTTCCATCTGGCTGGTGCCATCGATCCCAAGTCCTTTTTGCCTTGGTCTGTTTGTCGGCCCTGTTCGCCTTTCCGGCCGATGCCCAAGGAAATGGCCCTCCAGCAACGTATCTCCAAGCGCCCACGGAGCGACAGGCCGCCTGGCATGAACTAGAATACTATGCCTTCATCCACTTTGGGCCCAATACCTTCACAGATGAGGAGTGGGGGAGGAGCCAGAGCCCGCCAGACATTTTCAACCCGATCGGACTGGACACTGACCAGTGGGCCAAGACATTCGCCGACGCCGGCATGACTGGCATGATTCTCACGGCAAAACACCACGACGGCATGTGCCTTTGGAACACGTCTACAACAACGTACAAGATTGACAACGGCGCGTGGGCAAAGAACCGCACGGCCCTGGGGCTCGACACTAACGTGGTCGGTTTGGCTGCTGCCTCAGCAAAGAAGTACGGCATAAAATTCGGGGTGTACCTGTCTCCGTGGGATATCCATCGCGATCCCGCGATGCCGAAGCCCGGCCTCGAGGGCACAATCTACGACGAGCCGCAGATCTTTGGCGACGCGACTGACGGCGACTACAACGCGCTGTATGCGACGCAGCTCACGGAGCTCGTGACGATGACGCTCGGCGACGGCTCCCCTGTCGAGCTGTTCGAGATCTGGCTCGACGGCGCCAGCGGCTCCGACACGGTGCAGACGTTCAACTGGACGTGGTTCCGGGACATCATTCGCGAGCATCAGCCTAAAGCCATCATGTGGGGCCATCAGGGCGTCGACGCGCGCTGGGTCGGCAACGAGGACGGCGTGACGGTAGCCACCAACTGGCACACGATCAGTCGCACGCAAGACGATGCGCGGTACGGCGAGGCGGAGCTGCAGACGGGCGTGCGGGACGGGCTGCACTGGACCCCTGCGGAGGCCGACGCCCGCATCCGCGACGGCTGGTTCTGGCACGCTAGCGAGACACCCAAGACGGGTGAGGTGCTAATGGATATGTATATGCAGTCTGTGGCCAGGAGCATCAACTTGCTTCTTGATGTGCCGCCCGACACGGACGGCGTCGTCCAACAGGTGGACGTTGACTCGCTCGCGGCCTTTAAGGGGCTGCGTGACGCCTTCTTCGACAGGGAGATCCTGACACCTGGCCTCAACGCGACTGCCAGCAGTATCCGAGACGGAGACGCCGATCTTTATGGACCTGCTAACGTGATCAATAATGACTCCGCTAAGTACTGGGCCGTCGATGCCAACGAGACCACGGGCTGGGTGGAGCTCGACCTCGGCATTGAATACGTGGTGGATGCTTTCATAGTTCAAGAGCACATTGCCTTGGGTCAGCGTATTGGTGGATATACCATTGAAGTCGCTGTAAATGGAATATATCAGACGGTTGTCAGTGGCACTTCGCTCGGGCACAAGCGGATCGATAGGTTGGGAACTGCTGCACCGGCTACAAAGATTCGATTCAGTGTCACTCAGGCCATCGCCACGCCTCTTCTCCAGAGCTTGCAGGTCCTGGGTGAAAAGCTTCAAGTTACTTAGGTAGATACTTGGTCTTGAATAGAATGATGTGATTGAATGAGTGAGCTGGGTGGCAGGAGTGACTCCGAAGTCGGGACGGTCTAGCAGGAGCAACTTGACAGGAAAGGAGTCCATGATTCATGTTTGCTCGTTTCTACAGGATTAATCACCTCAGGCTGAGTTGAAATAATCGGAAGTTCTTCTTCTGATGAATGAAAAGGGATTTGGGTGGGATTGGAGCTGAAGTCGGTCGTACGGTCTCGACTGATGGAATCATATTGTGGCTTCTCATAAATCCATGGTCCTGCTTGCAAGTGAAGACGCTCTGTTGGTTCTGTTGGAGGAGGATGGGCGGCGCACAAGCCCCCTGGAAGGGAGCCAATGAGAGGAAGCATCAGTTCTGAATACCTAGGTAGGGAAGCCAGCCGGCTGGGGTTTGCGATTGCTTCCTTCTCAATGCCGATATGGTGGTTGCACCGCCCAAAGGGTGGCTAAGATATTAGCGATTGAGAACTTCGCAGGCTGCTTTTGGTAAATTTGCCCGCCGTATACCCTGGCAATTGGCCCATAAAGAATTCGGGGAGGACCTTGCTACGGCACGGACCACATGAAGTTGTGACTGTGAGGTGGAAGGGAGCTCACATCGAACGACGTACTCATATTACAAGGGAGTTTCGTTTGGCCGCATATCTCCGAGTAATATATTTACTAATGGGCTGTACCACCGAAATTCTGCCAATCGCTGGACCGTCTGCGCATCATCAGACCATCCGTTGTCAGCTTGCCTCTCATCTCAGTACCAGACTCCGAACCTGTAACGAATCAGGCAATTCAACCATGAAAGGCGGTCACCTTTTGAGGCTCGTGATGGCCACACAATCATACCGAGCGAGTCTGAAATGTCTGTATGGTCTAGATCGCTCTATTTCACTATGCGCTTTGTCATTTGGAGCCAAAGTTCGGTATCACCCATTTGATTTGCCATTAAAGACCTGGTTTCGTTTGACGTGGTGAGACTTTACATAATAACTTATATCAGAGTTGGGTAAAATCATCCAAGTATGCTGATGGACGCCGCAGGCCGCACACATAATTCGTGGATTAGACAGACTGAAAATAATTGCCAAGACAGTAACTAATTGCGTTCATCAGTGCAAAACTTTTGAAACCGGTGAGAGGGCGACAACGAGAGAGGTACTCCTTAATATGCGCTCACCGAAATCACACTTCATTATGGGAAGTTCTGTCAATCCCAGCAATTTCTTAATGTGCTGATGGAGAGTCTCATTGTAGTGTCCACGTACTTAATAGTGCTACACCGCCAAAAAGAAGCCGCACAGTTGCATCGAGTGATACTCGGATAACGTGCTCAGTGCTTCAGATCTTTGTAGTACGCGAAATAGTTGACTTCAGAGGCATCCGGCCGAGCCGGAGAGGGGGCTGCCTCAGTTCATTCACTGAATGATTCGGCTTCGCTTCTCACTTGTCAGCCCTACGCCTCACTTGTCAGCCTTATAAAGCTCGGCATTTTAGCAGCTGAGTGATTCGTTGTCCAGAAAGAGAAATAATTTTCAGTAGGAAGCTGAGCCAATCACACAATCACGGTTGGGCGCCGATAATGCGCCGCAACCACGCTCTATTGGGGCCGCAAACGGCCGTTTCTACATATTTTGAATGAGAGAGGATAAATTCTCAGCGGGTATGCTCTGAAGATCGTCAGAGGCACCACAAAGAGTCTCCGAATCACAGCCATCGCATTGGTTTATGCTCTGTCTTGGCATTTTTAGCCACAGAGATGATATAAGCTGACCTGATATAACACGAGCATCGTCGCGAAGGTCATTAGCCCTTCGCCCATTCCCAATTGCAAAATATTTGGATTGTGAGGTCTAGGAATTGGTATATATGAAATGGTCTATAAACAAAGCGGGAAAACTTTATGTATAAAGGGAAGCACGACGCCCCTCGTTTGAGAGATGAAAATAAGGGGGTACCAAAGCATATTCCAAGAAACTGGCGAACCCAGGGGCTTATACTGAACCCAATAATTTACCTTGCGAAATACCAGACGCTCTACCTCTTCACGATGTTGTTCCGATACCTCTTTACCTCGGTACTAGCACTGGGACTCGCATCCGCGGCTCCAGCAGAAACTCGTCAGGCCCCAACCATCAACATCCATCTGAAGCACAGCACTCTCAACGCCATAAAGACACTGGATAATGTACCCCTGACCGACATCCAAGTCCATGTAGACCCGCCCTTTAGTGCCGACATCGCCGTTGCCGAGTGCGATGGAGGTTGCAGGATTGCGTTCCACTGTACATTGTACGGCCAGAACGAGAACTCCCAAATCCAGGTCGGCCATGGCAAAACAAAATTCATCTTTGACGCCTTCGCCACTATCATTACCATTTCCTGCGCGCCTGGATTCCCCGCTGAGGCCGAATCGAAGCGCCAGACTGGAGGAGAGGGCGGCCTCTTCGTCGAGTTTACGAATCACCCTCTGGAGGTCACTAAGACGATCAGACTTGATGCTGATGGTCAACCCCGGGCGGTCAACTTCGATTTACAGTCAGTGTTGTGTCGACTCGCTGCGCGGGGATCTGCATTCCCGAGCTCGCGTACCGCTGTCAAATGTTCGATCGGGCCCTGCAGCCGGTGGGAAATCTGACCGGTCCAGGATCCTTCAGATTCCCTCAGGGTCAGCAGCCATTCATCGGCCAAATCACCTGCTACGATGACTTTGGCCAGGGAAACGCTGTGGACGAGCGCGCAGAGCAGACCAAGGCTCGCCAAAGTGATGACGTGGTTCAGGGCACCGTGGTCTTCAGCAACGAGCAGGGGGATAGGTACGAGCATGAGCTTGTGCTTGACGAGCTAGTCGTGCTTCCAGAGAACATCCTGCCCGTCTACTACACTGATGCGACCGTGACACTATCGCACGATCCCTTTGACAGGTCCTGGTACTGCAAGGCTTTTGCTCGAGGACGCGCGAGCTTCGACGACCTTGGCGTGTTCTACACAAATGAGAGGTTCAACAAGACATTTGAGGGAGGAGAGGTCTACACTTGGAGGTGTTATTAGACGCCTTTTTATAATTTCCAATGTTAAGGAGCAGCCTTATGCGACTTGAACTGAGGATGATGTGGGATCTACTATTGTTCCCTAGGCTCATTTGCCCTTGTTGCCTTGCCTGAAGACGGTGGAGATTGATATCTGAATTTTTGTATTTGGCTTTTTTCCAGAAATGTTGCTCCAAATCCAATCCTTGTCCCCGAAATGCAAAAACCCTCCTTAGCTGTGGCTGAATGTAGCCCAGAGATTTTAATACTTAGCTTAAGACCGTTTAGTACTCAACTCAAGAACCGTTTCTTTCCCAGCAACTCTTTTGATGCCTCTTTCGTAAATATTGTATGCCTGAATCATAATTATTCATGAAAAACACTCGCAATCCGCAAAGCACTTCACCGTTCCCAGCTTTTTACATTGGCTAAACAGATGTCGTCCCGCTGCCGCGAGGCTTGGAAGGTTTGAATGCTGTGGATGTGATGGCACTGCTACAACTATAGCCTACACTGGAGGTCCAGAACGTGTTCTGGATTATTCTGACATTTTGGTTCCTTGCGTTGTAGTGTAGCGGCGTAGGGCGCCGTCTAAGTGGAGGCGGAAGTCGTGAGAATGAATGAGCTCCTTGCCATGGCTGCCCATCTATCAGAGGTTAAGAGAACAGAGGCTGACAGAGTTTGAACCATTCGGTGTAAGGGTATACTAATTACTCCACTCATGATGACTTCCTAGCTACTATGTCGATTAGTAACAACCATTATTACGGACATATTGCAAACATATACAGAAGTACACTTATAAGAGTATCAATTTGCATTTCGTGTAGACTATAATATGGGACAAAATGGCATAAGAATTTCTCTTCACACTTAGTTTCACGCCACCACACCTGGGCAGTGGCATCAATGATGCGTGTTCTAGTTGAATTAAAGGAAGACTGCTACTGTATAACTAAAAGTACCTATTTCGTACAATTGGGCCCTAGTGAGAGGAACCTTTGATCGCAAAAGCCTCCGCTGTTTCCACCAAGCCTTCCACGCCGAGATCATCCTTTGTCAGCAGGATCTCGTCGACGCTGGTGAAACCTTTGCCGTCCATAACCTCCATATATGAATGTGACACGTCCATAAGTTCTCCCCAGGTCGGCCAGAGCTCCCTGTAGTCCGCACTGCGGATCTGCAAGCAACGTATCTCGATGCCATTCGCCGCGCCGTAAGCCTGTGCCACCTCGGTGAGCGACAATTGCTCAACCACGCCCACCACCGTCTTGGCCGGCAGAGACAGGTCTGGGCGCTCGAGTATAGCCTGTACAAAAAGCCCCGGATTCACACCCTCGTCTCCTAGCAGCGGAATCTTCACCGAAAGCGGCACTCCCAGTAGCTGCGTGTACGTCTTGCTCCCGTCCGCGGTATGCAACACATTGGGCCGATACCATGGATAGTTAATGTTGCTTGCGTACCAACCGAGCCAGAGGAATGTTGTTTTGCGCAGAAGCTGCGGGTGGTTGGCCTTGATATAGTCGTCCACGCGGTTCTTGCTCTCGTAATACGGTACCACGACCTTTCCACCCGTGTTTTTCCGCGAGTTGGGCAGTGTCGACCACACGTAATGCGCTAGGGACTTGGTAGCGGCCGCAGCATCGGCCAGGTTTATGCCCAAGCGCGTCTCGACCTCGATTGCCTTTTCGATGCCCAGTGTAGGCACCGCCTCGAAGAAATTGGTCGTGGCAAAGATGGCGTGGCTCCCTTTGAAGGCTTCCCGGAGGGACTCGACATTGTTCAAATCGGCCTCAACTACCTCCAAGCCGCCGGCTGCCAGCTTTGTGGCGGCAGCGCTCTTGCTGTCGCGCGTAATGGCCCGAAGGGAATACTTCGGGTTGTCCAGGAGTGCTCTGATGACTGAGCCACCTTGGATACCAGTGGCGCCGATGACGGTGATGATGATGGACATGATGAACGGATGGAATATAGTCAGTGGGAGTGTTGGGAAAATATTGCTGTCCTCCAATGAGCAAGATGCCAAAGCTGGTTGTGGGTGAATGCTGGTTCGTGAAGGTTCCTGGTTCCAAGTCCTTAGGTAGACAGTGTCAACTGGTGTTATATAACTTGTGGCTACCTGGGCAATTTCATCGCTTTTTCATCTCTACTGGGTTACAGGACACGTCCGAGGCATGGCGTTGGCTCTGCGTAGCACGCCTGTGCAAATTTGATTTGAAAACTGGATTATGCAACGCCGCATTTCTTAGACGATGTCAACTCTGAACCACAACTTGGCTCTAAGCCGTGCGGTGGTTGCTAAGCCGCAAGGAATGCGGTGCGGTCAAAAGTGGGTCCCCGCGCATGTCAGCACCGCAGTGACAAGCATAGGGCGCCGCACCCATCATCACCACCCTAGGGTAGACTAGTTTCTCTTGCATGCGGCTATCAGTCTTCAACTGCAGGCTCCGCCCTAGCACCTTGCCGTCCGCTGCAACTTCTTCCCGTCTTCTATGTGCGATCTTGGCAATTAACTTCTGGCAATTCACATGTCTCTTCGGCGGAAGTCCTGTGATGCCTGCTTCAAAGGCCGCAGGAAATGTGACCGTGATTACCCCTCGTGCGGGACTTGTCAGCGTACCAAAAAGAGATGTCACTATGCTTATGCGCCGGTTTCTTCCGCCAGTCTGTCCGATAACCCAGCTTCCACAGATGCGGACGCAGCTGATGGCGTTCCCACTGATTCAGAGGGCATCTGCGTTGACCTTGCAGTCCACTCATCCAACCCTCGATCTGGTCAGACATCAGTCCCCGAGGGAGTGCCAGAGGCAACACACATCAGCACCGTCAGCCTGCCCCGGACTTCCGCCGCGCAGTTCACCTCCTCTTCCTCGGTATCGTCGGGTGGGCCGCCAACATTACCAAGGCTGAACATACCTAACTTCCTCGGCGTGCTCGGCGAGGTTCAACGCATAGAAGGAAGTACCGACAGCTGGCAGTGGGTCATTGGCCAACTCAGGCGCTGCCCGCGTGACTTCGCTACGCTCGGCGAGACGCTGTTCCTGCACAAAAATCTCTACCATGACGCGATGCCGCGATCGATCCGAGCGGCGATGGGCTCCTCCGCCATCTTCTGCACGCTTGACGAAGACAAATCCGGCATCCTATTCAGATCCCTGGACGCCGAGGTATTGGAGTTGCTCGATACATCTCCGCTTCTGGTAGCAGACGAGAACCGGGAATTCGGCGGGGTGGGAAATTCCAGCATTCTCTGTAGAAGTGGGTTGAGTCTCATCGAGGAACTAGCGCGGCTGCAAGCCATGACGCTGTATCAAATGATTCGAATCTTCAGCGGCGGACTGGAGCAGCGCCTCGTCGTGGAGCACCAACGAGGCCTGGTGACAACGTGGGCACTGCAACTTCTGAGACGGTCACGGGCCGAACTTGGTGGACAAATTGACAGCTGGAACACCTGGATCCTGGCCGAGAGTATTCGCCGTACCGTCCTGGTCGTGTATATGTTCTACGGAATGTATTCGCTTGCGACGGAGGGCTTCTGTGCCGAGATTCCCACCCTCGCCAAGCTACCCGTTTCGGCGACACCATCGTCATGGCACTCGGAGGCTGCTTATTTGGCTCATAGCCGAGGGGATAAGGCCACAAATACCATGACGTACGAGGATTTCACAAACTTATGGGCGGTATCGCGGCCGCAAAGGCTGGATCCATTCAGCAAATTGCTTGTTGCTCCATGTAAAGGCCTCGAAGAGGTGATCTCTTGAGGACATGATTGGCTTTATAATGAAAAGGTAAGAAGCAATCTACGGAAACTTGAAGAGCTTTCTTGGCTTTGCGATCAGTACGTGGAAGCCTGGTGATGACAGGTAGCGTTACATGCAGGAGGTAGGCGATTTTCTCGCAAGCACAGCACCAAGTGAAAGAAAGGCGCTGTAAGATACTCAGGGCCTTGTGTCAACTCTTGGACGGACCTCCTGTGCAGGAAGTAATGTAGAGAAGAAGAGGTCGACTTTGGAAATGGGATTTTGGCGGAAGTGGCTTGGCAATTTAGTGGAACCCGACCTACGATGTAGTTAAGCTACTACGTAGGTATCCGAACATGCTTTGCCTTCACCCAGATGTCGTGCACACCCACGTGCATCAACCTTTATCTCACATCTTGCATACACCGAACGGAACAATTGGATTTATGCTTCCCATTGTCTAAGAATTGCGTGTCAGGATCAAACGACTTCTTGGATGGCATACGGTAGCTTGGAGCATGCATGTGGCCCATTCCACCAGGTGTGAAGACTTTGGACGGACCCAAATGGCACTGCGGTCCAAGTGTCTCAACTGCTTGGCTTTGCCCTTTTTCTGAGTCTCGTCCTCCAGTACCACAAGATTGCAGGAGCTGGCAGCCCAAAGAAGAGCCCAGCAAAGCCCAGCAAGCTGTTCCCCCACCCGTACCCTAGACCCGAATACATGCTGGGCACAAACAACGGGAAGAGAAAGGCTGTTAGGCTGCGTAAGAACTGACTAGCAGCAAGTGCGCTACTGACGTGGCCTGGGTAGGCGTCGATGATATAGGCCTGCAGCGGCATTCCATTGAACTGCCCTGCCGCCGAGAATATGAAGACGCCAATGTCGACTGCGATCCAGTGAACATGGTATTGTGCCGTCCACCCATAGATAAAGAGACCCAGGGGTGCTAAGAGTCCGCCAGGTTAACTCAGTGGGATCCGGAATTCGGGCCTGTGCTTCTTGTCAGGTGAGCGGTCAACCATGTATCGGTACAATGCATCCAGCAAAGGACCTGCCGCCTGTGCACCCGCAAGCTCGCCTAAAGCACATGCAATGTAGTGTAAGCCCGAGGTTGAAACCTCCTCGCCGTATTGGGCGATCCACAGTGTTGAGAAGCAGGATAACACAATGTATAACGTGCCGTACCAGAATGCTGATATCAGAGATGCGATCTGGATGATTGGGTGGAACGCAAGAAGTCTCAATGGCCGTGTCATGGCCTGGTACACCAGCTTGGGGGCTGAGTGCTCACTGTCAAGACGCTCATAGACGGTATGGTACCTCACGTCGCCGGTCTCGCAGTGGAGCTTGGCGGCCCGCTGGCTGAGTATCACGGGTGCATATGTCTCATGGTAGGCGAAGCACGATACCAGTGACATGAACGCTTGAAAGATAGAGGTGGACCAGAACATCAATCGCCTGCAGTAATGAAAGTCAGCAATCGTAGTACCGAGCAAGAAGTCACGAACCATAGTTCGCCCTGGTGCCCATGTCTTGCCCCACAACCTGCGCATAACAAGGCCTCCACGCAACAGCCCACATATGAGATGGTTTTTCTTCTCGATTGGGTTAATAATGTATCCGGGAGTTGCTTACCAGGTGGTGTACTGGTCAATGAACCCGGCAATGATGGGTCGACAGCAGGTGCCAGCAATGGAAGAAGCCAGTAAACTCCAAGTGAACGGCCACGATCCTCTGGTGTCCAGATGTCTCCCAAGACTACACCGGAGAGGGCAAATATTGCACTTGCCCCGAATCCCGCAAGGAACCTCGAGGCTATGAGCAGGCTCTTGCTATGGGCGAAGCCGTATACTATATTCCATCCCAAGAACCACATATTAGAAGCGTGGAGCACTCTCTGACGGCCGTAAATTTCCGATAGAGGCCCTATAACGAGGGGTCCGAGGGCTGTCGCGAGCGCGTGGATGGAATATGCCATGTACGGCTCCATCGAAGTCATATGGAGCTCTTCGGCGATGCTGGTGATAGCTGGCGCCACTATCGTCGAAACCATGAGGCTGTTGAAGCCAGTGATTGCTAAGACTAAAGTGACTGTCCACTTTGTGCGTTTGGACCACTTAAGAGGGCTGACACTGTCCTCAAGGCAGTCGAAGGTGACTTCTAATCGGTCGATGTTCGTCTCGGATTGGCAAGGCAGTGGGCCATTTTTCTCGATATCTGTCGATAAAGAAACGGGCGGTGGCTTGGTCAGATCCAGCTGCTCTGTGACGTGGCCCAAATTGGGATTGGGCCTTGAACTGGCACATCGGATGCCATCGTGTATAAATGAACAAGGAGTACGTGGTCTTCAGGAATCTAAAAGGGAGAAAAAAGAAAACCAAAAATTCTTAACTCCCATTGCCTCCTTCCACGTCGAGCAGCGACAAGAAAACTATATATCCTTCACTTTACAAACATCTAGACTTCAATTACACAAGGCCGAGATCGCTCAAGGTCATGTAATGGAAACCCATGACTCCAGACTCATGCTCCGCTTGCAGACAATGGCAACCTTTGTAAACCAATGAAAACTTTTAAGATTATCTATCAAAAAACATTTGCAGTGGAATGACCTCCGTGCGTGTTTGCGCATTTGGGCAACGACGAGTACCGAGAACCGAGCGCCGCTCCGTTGACGTCTCAAGCGGCCGACCCCTAATCTCTGTGTCAACTCCACCGCGCAGTTGCTGCGACCTTTTTTAGCCGATAAAGTACCGGTATACCCAGGATCTTTGTGTTTTGGAAGGAATTTATTGCCCATTGAAGTGGCATATCACTGGATGTTCTTACAAGCTTGAAGGAGTCAAGAGTGACTCCATGCCGAGACTGACAGGTTCGCGATCTCATAGTACGGAAACAACATGCAAGTCAAAGGCAAAACCCACTTACTGATTTTTAATGGTGGTTGTAAACACGTTGTTGGATCTGTTGGTAAGACCCCGTTGTACAAAATGTTTGGAACTCCGGTTTCACAAATGGCAAAGTCCCCTTCACTTACAGAACGTGCCAGCATGTGAGAAGAAAAGTCTCATTAACTATCGCCGAGACACATATCAGTTACGTATTTCCACGTTTTGTTTTTCAGTGATCATTTTACAACTCGTCTCAAATATATTGACCTCTCTAGACCTTTGACAGCAATTCATGTCTTCCATCTATGCAGGTTCTTTTATATCAATTACTAGGCGAAGCTGGGAAGTGAGTGACCCGAGCCATGCGCGGGGCGCTCGCCGCTGCGCTTAGGTGATGTCTAGCAAATTGATAATGAAATTCTTTTTAGTGTAAACTAAGTTTGTCGATTTATACGCCATTAATTATACGGTCACAGTGAAGAGAATAGAGGAATTGGTAAGTGAAGGAGTAGGTGAAGCATAGCGGTAAGCTGTGTAATGTTAAAAGATGAGCGTAGCAGAAAGGGGCTTAGAGACCCAGTCTCGCCCTAGGTAACAGAAAAATCACGCTTTAGACCCTTAGTTTTAATTGGCCCCTCAAATTAGCTCCAGATTACTCCTAGCTATGCTTTACCCTGGTCTCCTTTTATTCTTTTCCTAGTAGTCTAGCTGTAAAAGCCTTTTGGGTGGTAACCAAATCATATAACCCACGCATCTGAGAAAGGAAGAAGTCAGGTAAAGCCGATTCCTTGCCCGAGAATAGCGTAGTACCTATGTCATAGGTCTGGCGAGGTGTGCCCGACTTCTTGTATTTGTAACTGTGTTACTTGACTACAATGTCTCAGGATCCTTTGGCGACAGTGGCCTCGGTATTGTACGGAATGAGAAAACCATCAGCGCTTGCGATGCGCAGTGAACATCAGAGTACTGGTAATTTCAAGGCCCAGTATATTTCTTTCAGGCTCATATATATGGCCAAATCAGCCACGGTGGACATAAGAGAACGACGTAGTCTGTATTCGACTTTGGCAATTTGAGCGACCAAGGGGAGTTCAGAGATTTACATCTGAAAGCATACATGGGTATTGAGATTCTAAGTGGCCGTATCACATCTTCCCAACTCCGATACGAGCTTCTTACGGTAGATGAGTGCATTCCATTCCTGCCTGAATCACACCGGCATTGTGGCTTGACTACATAGCAGTCAACTTGATTATATATACATACGGTGAGTTTCTGGCTCTTAACAACTACCTGAAACGCACACGGGTCACCTTAATCTTCTTGTATATCAAATTTCAAGTTTTCTCAGTTAAGAAGGAGTGTTTTCTCCCGAGACACCTCCTCAAACCGCACCCTAGGGTCGATTTTAGGTAACAAATTTGAGAGGTATGTAACAACAAGACACCATCAATTATCTTTCAATAAACTGTATAAAGCACATGCCAAAATACGTGAAGTGAATCTCTTTTCTCGATTCCTGGAGTACTAGTAGGGATTTGCCAACCCCAAGGCCCAAACAATGTCTATCTGAGTCGTGCCTTCAAATTGGGTCTTTGACGGAGCAGTCGACTGGTCTTGGAAGCGGAGGTATTTCCTCCACTTCCCGACGGACCAAATGCTTGGACTCGCATAACCCACATTCTCCGACAGCCCGAAGCTAGTGTAAATCCGACTATAAAAAGAAGCTCATTACCTCCAGCCACGGCTTATACCATTGCGGCATTCCACAAACCCAGTTCCTCTAACGTTGTAAAGTAAAGCAACATCACCGGCAGCCTCGAGATCTCAGAATGTCTCAGCAACAGAACACATCCCTATTTGTTGACAACGACTGCAAGATTTCAGTCATCCGGAACTTCTCCTTCCCTACACCGGCGGATGACGAGTACCTGATCGAAGTCCTGTACTCTGGTGTCAACCCAGCCGACATCAAACATGCCCCAGAGCTCGGGATCCGGAACGTTGTGATGGGATATGATTTCTGTGGTCGCGTACTGCGCACCCCGAGGTCGCCGCCGGATGGGCCCGGTAGAGCTAGGTTCGCAGTTGGCGACCTGGTAGCCGGCATGACTCCGACTGGCGTAGGACGCCCACAAAAATATGGCTCGCATCAAGATCAGCTGGCCGCACCCGAGGATATGATGTTCAGCGTCCCAGGGAATCTACCGCCGCAGGAGGCCGCTGCACTGCCTGTGGTCGCCTGTACGGCGGCTGATGCGCTGTACGGCTTCTTCAAGGCCCCGCCGCCAGCTGAGAATGCACAGCCTGGGGGGAGTAAGGGTTCATTATTGGTATGGGGTGGGTCGACAGGCGTTGGCCTCTCCCTCATCCAATTTGCTCGGGCGAGCGGCGTATCGCCCATCATCGCCACGGCGTCCCCGGCGCGGCATGACCTACTCCGGGGCTTCGGCGCGACGCATTGTTTCGACTACAAAGAACTCGACGTCACAAGCAAGATTAGGGCGGCGGTACAGGAATCAGGTGCCAACAAGCTGTCCTACGCAATAGACGCAGCGGGATCTGGTGAAGCGGTGGGGTTAATCGAGAAGGTGGTGGGACCCGAGACGGTATTTTTATCCACGGTTGTCCATCCGGGCAAGCGTGATCTAAAGATGCCTCTGGCTTGCACTAGGGACGATTTGGGTTTGCGCCTTCCCAACGGTATGGAGATTACTGTGCCCGCGCGGGCTGAAGACTGGAAGAAGACATGGGGCGCCATAAATTGGGCCGTGGGTCATTATGGCAAAAGTTTTCGAATGCCAGCAGTCGAGGTGTTCGATGGCAGTGCGGAGGATGCCATAGTGGAACTTCAGAAAATTGCTGCTCAGGGAAAGTTTGGCAAATTGGTGATCAAGCATCCTCTGAGGTGATTGTCTCAGTGAATGATCATTTCACGACTTTCCATGTGACGAACGAAAGTAACTAGACCTAATCACAAACGCTCTACCCATTTGGTCTTTTGCATTTTTTCTCTCTTTCAGTAGACCCCCATCTATGTGGATTGATGCAATGATACAAGATGATTGAGCTTGATATTTTACATAACACAGCCCCAACAATTTGTAGAGATGAACTCCAGCTAATTGATATGTTTCCTCAAGCAGCGGTACTCTGTAGCCAAACAGTGCATTGATTCTTGTCAATCAATCTTTAGATAAAAGGCCGGGCCTCAGAAATTGGCAATTCTGGACTCATGGTGGTTGCAAAGACCACCACTAAGGAGTATTTATTCTCTTGTATGGGGACGAATCGTGCCACGAAGTAGTGGCATCCGTCAGATATTGATAGCCATGATGATCAACTTGTGCTATGCGAAGGATTACAATTCCAACACCAAGATCAAGTGCTCTTGCACGCACTCATCAAGTCATGCCCCGTTAATCTCGATAAGGAGCCCAAATTCGTGGCAGCTGCTATGATCACTCGTAATAGACGGGACCATAGATAGTTTTGAAATCACAAACTGCCATCAACAGCCCTTTTACACGCAGCCACAACCGCATCTGGCATACTCAAGAAAGGCGAATGCGACGCATCAAATGTCTCGGTGTCGACCTGGACACCAAGAGCCCTGGCATCCTCAACCATCTTCTCTTGCACAAATAAAGGGATCGCATTGTCCTTTGTGCAGAATTGGTAACTGGTCGGGATATCCTTGTAAGCAGGATATGTGACTTTCGAAGAAAAACACTTGTAGCTGTGATGGGACAGAGTATCGGCCGTCTGCTTGGCGTCGTCGGCGCCGAGGTCATTGTAGAAGATCTCTTCAGGCGTGTCAGCCCTCGCGCGTGTCTCGTTATTCGAGAGTTTGATCCACGGCGGTGCTTTTCCGCCGAGCATGTCCAACAGAGAGGTCCCTGAAGGTCAAGCCGCATCAGCATGATAGCGGTCACCTTTTGGTTCACCGCATGTAACCCACCCTCGCCCACCATAAAGGCAGTGCAGTAGATCAGCCTCACAAGGCCGCCATTCTTGCCCGCGGCCGCCCTCTCCTTCTTCCCCAGGCCACGGCAAGCCTGCGTCCCGACGGTACCGCCGTAGCTGTGCATGAACAACACCACATCCTGGCTCCTACCCGCCTCGTCCGCGATTGTTTCGCTGATGGCGTCAACATCTGGCCCGAAGTCACCCAGAGGCGGTTCCGCGCCACAGCTCGGGAGGTCGACCCCCTTGACCGTGTAGCCAGCAGCGCTGAGCAGCTTCGCGACGGGGTTCAGAGCGGACACCGGGTGCCACGCGCCAGGGACCAGGACGAAGGTCGTGCTCGACGTCATTGTCACGAAATTGGCCTTCCTTCGTCGGAAAGATCTTCACAGGCCTGTGCGGAGGGTCAACTCTCTTGTTTGCCTTGTGACTTGGAGTGCAAGGGGGTCTGTATGTGGCGGCGCGGCGGAGGGTTGTATTCCACTGAGTCAGGGTTGGCACAATCAGGTGGTGATAGACAAGAATGGGACGTCGTTGTGAAATGTCCTCGCTCTCTTGCTCTCGCTTCCCCTCACTGGGAGGAAATGCATGACTTCTTATGCTTGCCATTCCGTTGCAGCCCACCCCTGGCCTCAATTCTGACATGCGGTTTGTGCTATAAGCGCACCACCGCCAGTAGTACTCTCATTAGCCTCAACTCCGAGGCGGCCGATCATTTGGGGCGATGTTTCCCAAACTGCCAGATCCAAGCCTAGTTCTCGGAGGTGGGGCGGGGCACAAGGTCGGCTCCGCGCGTCGGGTACGGGGATAGATGGAACAGCACCGCATTGTGCATGGGTATGCGGGTGTATGTGCTGGATGAAAGTCTCCGGTGAACTCCCAAATCTAGATGATTTAGGAGCCCATTTCGCATTCCGGCCGGTCCTACCCGCCATTGATGCGACTTAGAGGTTGGAAGAGTGTGTTTCACGTGGGTGACAGAGCCGCGTAGTCGTCCGGATGCAGGAACAGCAGCGCGTCGTGTAGCAGCCTGTCGGCCACTAGTCAGACATAGAGCATCATCGAGGGCGAACCGGTCTATTGGTCTATCATGGTCGGGTCTATCGTCTCAGTCATTGCTGTGTAATTTTTTTGTTGGAATTTCAAAAACCTCGCTCGCTCTCGTCGTTGGGTATCTCCAATCACTTCCGTGTTGCTCTATCCCCCGAGGCTCCTCAGCAGCATCCAAGCCATGGCGCGGTGGTACCACTTGATTAGAACTATTGCTTCTCAGGCAACGGCGGTGCCGGCCTCGGGCGACTCCTCGGGCCAGACGTTGTAGCCGAAGGTGTCCTTCATGTTCACGAAGCGCGTGTGGCGGCCCTTGGCAACCTCGTTGACCGCCTCGAAGTCCTCGTCCGACAGCTTGGGCACCTCGAAGTTGCTCTCGATCCGGTGGGGTGTCGAACTCTTGGGCAGCACGGCGTAGCCCCTCCTCAGTCCCCAGGCCAGCAGGACCTGCGCCAGGGTGTGCTTGCTCCGCTCAGCGACCTCGTTGAGCGTCTTGTTGGTGCGCACCTTCTCGCCGGTGGTGGGGACCTGGTCCTGGGACCCAAGGGGCGAGTACGCCTCGGGCAGGACGTTGTTCTCGAGGCAGAACTTGACGAGCTCCTCGTTTGGCAGGAAGGGGTGGATCTCGATCTGATTGACGGTGGGCTTGATCTTGGCGAACGAGAAGAGCTTCTTCAGGCCCTCAATGGTCCAGTTGGAGACACCGATGGCGCGGGCCTTTCCGGACTCTGCCAGCTCTTCCATGGCGCGCCATGTCGGCTCGGGGTTCTCTGTGAGCTCCTTGTTGATGATATACTTTCCATCGGGTCCGAGTTTTGGTTGGTAGTCGTCGGTCCTCTCAGCGGCGATCGGCCAGTGGACGAGGTAGAGGTCGACATAGTCGAGGCCGAGCTTCTTGAGGGAGTCGTCGAAGGACCACTTGACGTCCTCGGGCTTGTGCAGGTGGTTCCAGACCTTTGTGCAGACGAAGATGTCCTCGCGCTTGACGTCGGAGTTCTCCTTCAGAAAGTCCCGGATGGCCTGGCCAACCTCACCCTCGTTCTGGTAGAACCAGGCGCAGTCCAGGTGCCGGTAGCCGACCTCGAGGGCCTTCTTGGCGGCCCTGTAGCTCTCGCCCTCGGAGCCCTCGCTGGCGAATGTGCCGAAGCCCAGGCCGGGCATCTTGACGCCGTTGTTCAGGGTGAACTCGAATTGTGGTGCCATTTTGCTGTGATTTGCTCTATCTTTGCGACGGCGGAATAGGAATGGTTTGCTGTCCCAAAGTGTAAGTATGTATGCGCTGTCACATGCAGATGCGCAGGAGGCAGCGAGGGCGCACCTTGATAACCTGTCACTCTTGGGGATCGTCGATCCGTGAATTCAAAAAGTCGGTCTGGGTGTTGACTGGATGTGATGTCCAACTTGGAAACTGGCAGCGCAACACTAGCGACCAAGGTTTCCTCGGAACTCTAACGAGAGCACAGCATTGATAAGGCCGGGCTGGGAGGATGATTGCATCATAGCTCCCCAACAGAAAAGCCTGTGTCTATTCCTGGGAGCCGGGAGGAGGGACATGACAGCACAGTACAGTGCCAGGTCGTCCTCGCTGTACGAGTCGTCAGTCGCCACGGGCGGCTGATTTATTGCCGTTACTGCTAACTTTTGCTAGGCATCGCACCGTCTCGAAAGCGGTCGGCGAGTCCAAGTGGATATCACCGTGGGTCCACCTTACGAGATGGTGGTTTCAGTTGGTTGTGCTTGAGTCACTTGGACGTCGAGCATGTGAAAGGGTCCAACGTGTCGCAAGGATGGACCAAGGACGGGAATTTTGGTCCCTGTGTGGCCGCCCAGGGTATAGGCTCGGCAGTCTCGGCGGGCAGGGAGGGCGGCCAGGCACAGCACAGTAGAGTCAGGTATATACTAGGTGCAGACAGAGACACCGTAGTAGCGCGTACATGGTGCAGCGTGTGTCCTTGACGGAGTCTCCAGCGAGATGTTGGCATCCGGAGGGGTTGAGGAGCGGTTAGCCAAACCGGTGCGACGATCATGGATCTGACTGCGCAGATATCTGGGCCTGTTGTGGGTCCTGCCGAACAGATCGGAAGAGATTTTGCTGTAGGCCCGTATTTCTGACATCATTTAGCCCATCTGCGGCTCCGCAGCACTGCAAGGAGGCGGAGGAGGCGGAGGGTGCGCGGAGTGTTTTCGGTGGGACCTCACGGCCCTTTTCCGGGTTTGCGTTCTCGATGGCAGTGATGGCAGTTTTGAGAATGGTTGCCAGCCCTGCCAGGGGCCCCTAATGTATGTATGTGGTAAGGATCCAGCTCGGCAAAGCTTCAAACGGTTTGGCTCGGGTTATTGGCTCAGGGCACGCGAGGATTCCGCAGCCAACCACAGCTACAGCAAAAGAAGCGGCGGCTCTGCACGGCTCTTTGGAGGACGTGGACTGGGTCTGTAATGTACAGACACGGCAAGTCGTCTGCATACCCTTTGTGGTGCATTATCACCTTGCCACCTGTCTCGTACCAAGTACCGCGAATTTCGGGACGATCACCCCCCCCCCAGATAAGCTTTGGAAGGTTCTTTGCAGTTTCTTTCTTCCCTAACATCGCCGCCCGACCACGCGTCGCACGAGCCAGGCCACGGCGTTTCGGGACACTGCGTTTTCTTTTCTTCTCTTTTCTTGTCCTTCATCTCGTCTGCCACTGTTCTCTCAGGGCATACATTACATACCTTGCTCGGTTGCCTGCCATAGTATTCTAATCTGTGGATACTTCTCGTCGCGGGAATTTATCGCGACAATTGTGGCGCGATGACGTCCTCTTCGAGTCAGGGTATCCATTCTTCTTCGTCCGATACCCTTACGTACTGTGGAGGAATGTCTCCATTCTTCATGTCCCTCCAGCAGACACATGGCTGTTAGAGATTCACAGTACGCTACGTGCGCGTAGCCGACGACATGTACTGACGACATCAGAGCTTCCTGCTGTTCCGCCATCGAGACCCGCTCTCGGGCTGTGGGCCAGAGGTAGAATGTACATTCTGCCATCCCGCCGCCCGCATGAATGAGATCATCTCAACAGCTTCTCCTTCGCGAGACGCGAACCAAATACCCCTGCTGGGATAAGCTTAGGCACACACAGTACCGCAATGCGAGCAGACAGCTCTTGTCAGAACTTGGCCCTCCTGTCGACTTGGCCTCGGGAGAAGCAGGCTCCTGGCAGAGCATATAAGCGCTCGAGGAACCCACTTCCTGAGTGTGAGGTGATCTTGATATTCGTGAAATCCGTCTGCTCCCTCTTACCTTTCTGCTTGTTGTTGTGACAGAAGCTCCGGAAGCCAACCCAAAGACCCCAAACACCAAAGGCTACATCCCCTTTTGATACCCCATACCCCCCCTACCTTCCACATCTTCCATCATGTCTGACATCAACGGCACTCAGAACGGCCAGAAGGCCCCCATCCCCATTCCTGCTGACGAGGATGGCCCTATTGAGGTCCCGGCTACGCGGTCCTCAGTCTCCGAGGCCGCAAAGTACATGCACAACCTCAGCGTCGTGCCCTCCATGAAGGACCGAAGGGGATCCCGCAACTCCTTTGGTGCCTCGCTGCCTATCCCCAGGAGGCAGTCGCGTCAGTCTCGCCTGTCCTCAGTGCACTACCCTGACCGTGATGCTGTCACCGGCCGGCCCACCCGGCCTGGAATGCCACCAATCCAGCCTACTCGTGCGTTGCTGGCATCCCAGGTCCAGACCATCGAGGCCGAGAAGGTCAAGAAGGCCAAGAACATGGCCTTTGCCTTCGATATCGATGGTGTCTTGGTTCACGGTGACCGTCTGATCCCAGAGGGCCGCAAGGCTCTGGAGATCCTGAACGGCGAGAACGAGCTCGGCATCAGGATCCCTCACATCTTGTAAGTGTTCACACCCATTATCGGTCCCCTCCAGTATTTCCTCCATCTGCGGCAGCTGTTAACATTGTGAACCAGCCTCACCAACGGCTCTGGCAAGCCCGAGAAGGCCCGTTGCGACCAGCTCAGCAAGATCCTCGGCCAGCCTGTCTCCACCGACCAGTTCATCCAATCCCACACTCCCATGTCCGCCCTGTCCGAGTACTACAAGACCGTCATCGTTGTAGGTGGTGAGGGCTACAAGTGCCGTGAGGTCGCTGAGCAGTACGGCTTCAAGGACATTGTCGTGCCCAACGATATTGTCTGCTGGGACCCTACCATCGCCCCCTACCGGGTCTTCACCGATGCTGAGCGGGCCACCTCTCGCCCCCGGGACTTCTCCAAGGTCAACATCGAGGCTATCCTCGTCTTCAGCGACAGCCGCGACTACGCCACCGACATGCAGATTATCATGGACCTTCTGCAGTCCGAGAACGGCCGCCTCCACACCCGGGCCAAGGACCCCGTCTCCCAGCGCATCCCCATCTACTTCTCCCAGGGCGACTTGCTCTGCCCCACCGAGCACCCCTACCCCCGTATGTCACAGGGTGCATTCCGCATCGGTCTTGAGGCCATGTATCGCGCTCTGACCGGCGTCGACCTGGAGCGTGTCGTGTACGGCAAGCCCGAGCTGGCGACGTACAAGTACGCTGACGAGGTCATGGCCAGCTGGATGGACGAGCTGCACGGCGAGGAGAGGCTGCCTGAGAATATCTACATGGTCGGTGACAACCCAGCCTCCGACATCATCGGTGGCAACTTGTACGGCTGGAACACGTGTCTGGTGCGCACGGGTGTCTTCCAGGGCGGAGACAACGACGAGAACAACCCAGCCAACTTCGGCGTCTTCCCCAACGTCCTCGAGGCCGTCCAGACCGCCCTGCGCAAGGAGCTCGGCCAGGACTTCAAGATGACCTTCGACGAGAGCATCAACCCCCTGCACTCGGACGAGTCTCACGCTGTCGACGTTTAAAGAAGGTTCAACAGCTATGCATTGCTAGCAAGCGTTTTTGTTTCCTTTTCTTTCTCATATAGACTGGGTCAACTGGCGTTTCCGGGGTTATTCGATGTGTTGGGCACATCCAGGGTGAACTACCGAGACACGTCTCGGTGTGTGACTGCATCAAAATTCATGACCATAGACTTCAATCTAGAATAGCTCTAGATTTAGAACCGATGATACCGGCAGACTTGATCTGTACGCTGCTCCAAATCCTGCCACTACTTACCAGGAACGTGCACTGCATTGAAAGAGAGTTCTCGGTTCCATTCACCGTTGCATGATGCATCCAATTAGTCTACATATCAATCACGCTAGACGTGTTCTTTGAATGTAGTCTGAACGTAACGTTGTCCGCTGCTGAACTTAGCTCAGAGCTATTAATGCGCACACAAGTCGCAGATGGCCCTTTTCTCTCCCGCCACCAAAGTTACTTAGATACCGTCTGTCTCCCCGCTGTATAGCTTTCTTCCATACACGAAATAGCCAGGACTGGCTCTCGGAGGTTTCTTGGACAAATTGGCAGTTTGACGTCCAGGATAAAGGCTAAATCAAGCTCAAATCCGTGCCGATCACATGACAGGTCAGGTTATCTTCAGCTTTTTCGTATGTGAGCTGTGATAGGAGGCTACCCATTCCGCACATACCAAATGCAAGGCGCAAATACCTGTTCCAGTCCCAACTGCCCTGTGTGTTATTAATAAACGTGCATCTTGCTTCCGGCCATGGCCGTGCTTAATCTCAGTCCCATTCTCCCGGGGAGAAGCAGTAAACTCGTTGCTAAGAATACTCTCCGGCATATCATCCACGCTTTGCTAGTCAGTAAGTAAGCAAAACCAGCTGAATAACTATCGTCGGGGATGATTCTTTTGAGGGAAATCAGACTTTCAGGCTGTGGCCGCTACTGTCGTCATTTTAAATATTGCATGTATATCTAGGTGACCAACAACGGGAATGCGGCGGCCTCGATAATTTAAAGCCCGTCGGGAAGGCCCACCAACAACAAATCTATCACCTTTGCTCCTCTAGTTCTCAACCTTCCAAGCCTGCAGAGCTAGTACGCGGGTGTGATCAACGTATATTAGCGATCCATTTTCCTGCCCGAACTTTTTGCATGGTTTCTTGAAACACGTGATTGGTGTTCGCGTCACCCCTATCTGCAGGCCTCTGGTACCGCGAAATAAATACACCTGGTTGTTCCCAAAGTAGGTTCTATAAAATCAAAGATTTGTGCTTTTACTTCTTTCTTTCATCACAGAGGCAAGTAAAAGTTCCAGACTTATCGTCTGAGCACAGGCACTGAGCGAATCGCAAGATGGGTGGTGTTCCTTCCAAGCCGGGTGATGCAGCTACGCAGCTCCAAGTCATCGGTGCCGGCTATTCAAGGACCGGAACGGCGTCAATGCAATTGGCGCTGGAGAATCTGCTCCAAGGGCCAGTGATGCACGGGGGAACGCATACACTTTGGCGCGAGGATTGTGAGTGCACCGCCATTTACTGGCCAGGCTACTAGTAGTAGCAGACAACTGACAAAATGGGCAGCATTCGCAAAGAATTGGGTCCGCTTGTACGAGGCACGGAAGGCCGGTGACAAGGAGAAAACCATGAATCTCTTACGGGAACTCACGGCCGGCTTCGTGGGAGTCACGGACACGCCCAACTTCGACTTCATCCCCGAGCTCATTGAACTGTACCCGGAGGCGAAGGTGGTACTTGTCACACGGGACCCGGAGAGATGGTGGACGAGCATTGGCGGCAATCTGAGATACGCATTTCCGTGTTACTTGCCTATTCTCACGGCCCCCATGCCTGGGTTGCGATGGTTTCCCAGCATTGCTGCTCACTGGCAGAGGATTTCCCTGAGGGAGATGGGAAAAGCTCGCGGGCCAGGAACCCCTCTAAGTCCAGGTTAGCCCCGCCAATTACTCAAATACGTGTGATTTAAAAGCTGTAACTGATGACTCTGACGTTGTATCAGATCTCATTGAGGTTCATAACGAAATGGTCAAGCGGGTTGTGCCGCCCGAGCGACTCTTAGTCATGAATCCAGCGGAGGGTTGGCAGCCGCTTTGCAAATTCTTAGACAGACCAGTATCAAATCAGCCTTTCCCGCGACTAAATGACGCGGAAGAAGCTGAAAGAGTTGCAATGGGAATTTTTGGGAAGTGCATATTGGTGTGGTTGGGTATCATCGGGGTGGCTGCGGTAACAGTTCACACAACGGCAAGTTTCGTGAAGACACAGCACCTTGGGATCATCAGGTCGGCCATAGAATAAGGATCTATTCCCTCAGACACCAAACACCTAGCAATCTGAGTCGCTAATCTCATGTTCCATCGCACGCTTCCTGTCCGTGTGCTATCTACAATGGTTGACCGACTCTAGCTCTGGAGTCAAATCTCAAGTGTCAGCCGTACAGCTGAACCCTTTCTCTTGCAAAAATAGAACATGAGCCTTTTAACGTCATTATACGCTGTTTTGTTCCCATTAGCCTGTCCCGAGGTACCTGCGTCTGGGTAATCATATCGCCGTGGTCATCGGATTCGCTGTTGTCCCCTTGGCAGCAGGTAACCCTCTCTTAAACTTATGAGTGATGCTTCTCCGAATCGCACTAGCAGCAGCCAAGTAAGTGATCCTGTCGTGCGTCATTTTATTCGAGCTCTCAAAACCACCGATTTCCGACTTACCCACGTTTCCACCGTATTATAATAATATGATCTCTTGACAGGGTTGCGTGTGGTTTAACGGCGGCTTGTGTGCGATGTACCCAAAAAATCAGCGTTTCGGGCGCTTGGTTTCTGCATCTTCATCTTTCAAGCATATGCTAGGTACTCAAGCTATACCCATTGACTCATATCTCATCATCATCAGCCAAATTGGGACTGAAGCAATGCGCGACAGTGAGGCATTGCTGACCAGACGGAAGGGGTACATATGACCCTCAAGAGGAATGGTAAAGCTCCTTGCAGCTTTGATATTAGGATCGTAAAACTAACTAGGTAGCCAAAATGCCAATACGTCAACAGAAAGGTGCGAGAGCTGCGTTAGGTGGGCCCTCTTGGTCACACAAGCAAGAAGTCCTCATCGATGTCCTCGCAGAAATCCTGCGAGAAGCTGTCGGCGGTGTATATCACCATCTCCGCTCCATCATACAAGATGCAGTGTGTTTTGAGCACATATCCCGGCCCTTCGTCCGTCGGCACTGGCGTGATGATGAAAGGGTGCCGACAGCCGCTGAGGGCCACGACGCGGTCTCCTGTACTAAAGTGGTGGAAGCAATTGTCTGCGATCTGAGTGGTCATCCCGCCCTGCACGATAAGACGGGTTCCTTGGGACAAGTCCTCCTCAGCAATCTCGACAAACCTCGTTGCGATGTAGCTATCTCGCATTCTGCCCGCTCGCGAGCTGTTCTTGTCGTCTTCGTCCTGATGAAGGTAGTGATTGTATATAGCTTGCAAGTCCTCAAGTGCCGGTAGTGTCCTCCAGGCCGATTCATCGAAGCCTAATACCTGGCTTTCCAGCCAGCTCGCCACGGCATCTTCGAGCCTTACGTTCCTCTCCCGGGCCACACCTTCGAGGAATCGGTGGTGATGTCTGAGACGCTCACTAAAGCTGGGGCCCTCGGGGCCATCATGGCCTTGCAGCGAGAAAAATACATCGGTGATCTTTCCAACGTCAAAACCCCGCACCTTCAGTAACCTGTCGCTGGGTCCTAAAAACGCGACGTTCGAAGCTTGCATGTCTCCCTCCACCGAAATTGTGTCCTGCGCTTCGCGGAAATCGGGCACCCAAGAGGGCAATTTCTCTGCCACTGCATCCTGATAGTCGACCCACAGTCTGTTATCAATGCGCCCCAGTATGGCCACACTGCCTGTGGCTTTTATAACGCATCTGGCGTAGTCCTCGCAAACCAGTGGGAACGGCTTATGGTAATCGGGCGCCAGATCCGGAGGCAGCAGTTCGCCGCCGCCGCAAATACCGATCAAGCTATAGAGGTGGTCGTGCGGGACTGTAGCGAGGGATCGAGATGGTGCCGATCGCACAATAGCCTCTGTAAATACCCGCCCGAATCTCAGCCACCGGTGCTCGGCATCTCCTTCGGCCTGGATAGGATTGTTCTGTGCCTGGACCCTAATTCGGTGCAGACTTCCTTGGGACAAAATCCCCAATTCAGCATCAAATGAACATCTTGGCCACCGCTTGTTCAAAATCACAACCCATTTACGGGTGAAGCCATCGAACGCAAAAAGGTAGCCGCCAGCCATCAGGATGGGCTCCGACGCCGGCAGCGCTGCTTCTTGGATGACCCAAGAGCGTTGAAACCAGGCTCGGCTACTCAGCTCGCACCACAAGTCCAGCAAGGTCTCGACACGGGGCCCAAAATACTCATCGATCTCCCGCCCCAAGGCAGGCACGTCCTCGAACTTCGGAGCTTGGGCACTGCGCGGGATGTCTGCGCTGAACGAACTAGGCTCCAGCCAGCGCTCGATCATCTCCAGTACGTCCTTGATCCCAGCATCATCATCCCAACCGCCATCATTTTCGCCCAGCCATGCGCATACCCTGCTGCATAGGGTATACACCTCCCGCATCCGGGGGATCTCCCTGACTTTCTCGCGACCGTCTGCCTGGTTGATGCACAGCGCATCCGCCCAGATGTAGGTGGTTTCGTCGGCGGAGGAAGAGAAAGTGAAGCCATCGTAGGCGCGGCCCTCGGCGCACAGCTGCCGGAAGCGACGCAGCGCCGTGAAGAGGCTCCGCGTCGCGCGGTGCCGCTGGCCGTCCAGGAGGATGTCCACCTGGTCGCTGGGGTTGCCCCACGTGTAGGACAGCGCGACGTACTGGGGCCGCTCGTCCAGGGGCACGTAGTGTATCGTGCACGAAACTTGGTCGTCCCATGCGCCCAGCGCGACCCTGAGGAGGCGGATTTCCGAGCCTTTCAGAAGCCGGTACTCAGCTCGCCTTTCCCCCTCACCTGGCACATGGTCGCTCATCCTAGCATTAATGTGAGAAGATGTAAAATAACGCAAGGGCCAGGAATAGAACCACTCTAAGCTACTGGTCCCCAATCGTTGGTATGGACGCTGACTCTGTCTTAAAACTTCAGCAGGGTCTGGGGCCTAGCCTGCATGAGAATTTTTTTTTAATTTTTTTTATTAGATGCGCGCTTCTTACAGGTGGGTGGGGCCTTCGCTGTAAACACCTCACTGATGGCTGCGCCGCTGGACTGCATGATGCTTGAAACACATGTGATTTTCAACATTGATTCAGCCTGTGCCATAATCATCTATCCTGATATCCTGATTTGTCTTCTGGCAGGGTCACTCCTGAAAATCCGCATTTACTGCTCTACGAATTTTACATTATATTTGGATGTAGGACTTCTGAAACGTTCTATATTATCACAGCCAGTTTGCTAGATTTATCAATCATTCGTCAACTCTTGATTCGAAAGTGTTAAAGTAAGTTGGGACCTCCTCCGTTGTAGAAATCAATCATCTGTAACATATACGGAGAGCCGTCATGGCATCTGATACTTGCAACTCAGATGCTTCGAGCCTTGGGCTTGGATGCTGATCACCAGACGCGCATATATTGTTCTCTTCTGTTGGGCGGGGTGCGGGGGGTGGGGGGGGGGGGCGGACGCAGAGGTTTAGACGCAGGCCTACGGTGAGAACTACACGACAAGCTTGCTCGTATTATCAGCATTGCGTCATTCGAGATCCACGGTCGTTACCATGCCTACCTAGGTAGGTGCCTAGGTACTTGGTACATTGAACGACTGACATTCTTCTGACGTTCATGCCTACTGACCCTATCAAACAGAATGATAGTGCTCTTGTCTGAGCCTATTTATGCACGATTCCTTTCTTCTCTCCGCCAGTTCAATATGGGAAGACATGTTCATGACAATCACCAAGTGGTTCCTGCCAAATTTCTTCGGCTGCATATACCGGGCAATGCAAAGGCCATGCTGTGAAACATGAGGAGCTGGCAACAACATCTTGAACATGGGCGGTGGTCTTCGAAGATGAATGTTCGACCCCGGTCTGGCCTAATAAGCCCAGCCGATCTTCTCTGACACATATTGGCAGGCTTGTGTCGAGGCAGTTCTTGGCGTAAGCTGCACCGGTTTCGACCGTGTGGGGTGCTGTTGGCCAGTTATCCAGCCGCCTCTTGGCTGGGTCTGTATCGCTGCATCTCTGCTGCTAATCAATTTGACGATGTTTGATCCCACCGAAAGCGTAAGCTCTTCGGTCATATCGTGACTAGAAATCGACGAAAGAATTGTCAACCAAATTGAGGACTTTCGTCAAGCAGGCCTCAGTGATTCTGCTGACCTCGCCGAGTATCATGACTTTGAATGGCGCGATGTAACCACGTTTTATGTTTACATGGCCGCCTGGCCGCCGCACCGGTACCACATGAGACGACCTTGTAGGCCACCTAGATATATGTCAATTGTGACGCAGACCTGTTTCATGATTCTGTTATTTTCGTCTCTGGCTGGCTACATTTTGTGCCATGAGGGCTATTTATCAACCAATGTGGCCTTCGAGACCAGAGAGAGCGCTGAACTAAGCGCCTTGAAAGACCGAGGTCTCATGCCTGGCGCCCCTCCACCGGCGTTGGACTTAGGCTCGAGACAGAATCGGCCACCCAGCTCAGTCAATTTTGCCTGTTATTGGGTCGTGACCGAGGGCTGTGAAGGTCTTAACCCTGCTATTGGGAAGCTGGAAATAGGACCTGTCCTTTCTAAGACATCGGCCTCTCCTGAGAAACTTCCTACCTATGTATCTCGACGTACTTACTTAGGGAGTTTGAAGGAAATATTTCAGAACAAACCTCATTGATATCAACGGCGCGCCTGTGCTGGTTAAGTTCTCAGTCCAGCACTGACTGGCAAGGACTGTGCGAGTCTGTCTATCCGGATAATCAAAAGTTCTTTTTCCTGCCTGTGTGGCGGCCTTGCACCTCAAATCAGTAACTATTACGCCCAGAATCACGCTGAACTAGAAGCAGCATGCCGACTATCTACGAATCATTCCGACAGGCGGTGGATCCGGATCACGTAGGATCCGGAAGGAGGATCTTTGGAGGCTCAGACGGAAACGTGCATGTGTCGGCTCCTTCCAACACCACCAGAACATATGAGCCTCCAAATTTTCTACTAAAAACACCAGAATCAAAATGGCTGTCTATTGCAGACAGTGCACTCGACCGAAACAAAGCACGACTCAATGAGAAGAATACACGTCTGGCGCCATGGGAGTCAAACATGAGAAGTAAGCAGCTTCCAGACATTTCAAACCCGCTTGGGAATAGCATTTCCCTTCTTTGAGCCCATATCTCAAAAGCCACGGCCACACTGTGGCTTGCCCTACGCTGTATGCGAATGACACTTCATCCTTGGTTCTTGAAAAGCTGACTCCCGATGGTGTAGTGGACTCCGAAGGTGACGTGGTTTATGGGTCGGCTATCTATCTAAATAACCCAGTTCATACTGCTTTACACGCAGCCCAGAACCACTCTAAATCCTGCGATATACGAAGTGAGGTGACATTTGGGGCTACCTCGCGAGCGGATAGTAAGCAGCTTCCGGGAATAGTTTTAACCCTTTTCAGCAACTGCATCCCTTTTCTCTAGCCCGTTTCTTAAAGTTATGGGTACATATTGTTGCGGCCTTTTCCATGCAAATTCGAATGAACCTTCTTCCCGAGTTCTTTGACAGCTAACTCCCAACGCTGCAGTGGGCTACTTCCGCAACGGCCGAGCATACGCTATCCTGGAATATAAGAAACTTGGAGCAATTTCGAAGCGCTGCGCTCGCGGTGACTTCGAGCGTGGGGTTCCTAAAGACCCAAAAATGTTCGCTCAGTGGATGTCGAGCGCGGAGCAAAAGTTCATGCGGGATGTCAGAGGAGCAGAAGATACTCGCTCCTTATTGCAGCAAGCGGTACATTACCAGAGCAAGTTTGGAACTCGTTTTGTGGCCCTGTTTGACTGGAATTCTCTCGTTCTTCTTGTGCTCCCTCCGTGTCGGGGCGTTGGGTTGAATGATAGCGTTTCTTATGCGTATATTACGGAGGTCACCGATAACCGGAAATTCCGGCGAGCTTTGCTTGGATTTCTCTTATTCGCATATAAGAACAGCACCCCTGGGCCGGCTGGTGACTTGAGACAAATACAGCCGGATGTCCTCCCCTCTTATGCCCAAGCATATCATCGACGTGTCGCGGAAGAGGCGAAACGCAATAGACCCAGGAAACAAGACCCGCAAGGGCTGGGGTCAATTACTTCTTATCTCCAAATTCAGCCGCAGGGGCGGCCGTTCGATGGAACACAATATAGCAATGGGAGAGGGAGAGTGGGTAACCAACGCCCAACTGCTGTCCCAAACCGCTATAACACTACCAATATTCCGTCAGAAAACCGGTGCCAGAATTCGCAGAACGAACACAGGTACCCGACGAATATAGGCGGTTATTCCATTCTGGATGGTCAGATCACGCGCAGGGCCCCATATACGACAGCAAGTTCGACTTATTCCGAAGCTGACAATTCAACTGTGATACACACCTACATTACTCTCCCTGGGCGTAACGAGAACAAGAGCCCCGGTAGAAGGATACGAAAACAACCAAGTCAAAGTTCGGCCTCGCAGCACGGATGTTCAGGAGGTCTGGCCATCCATACACGGAACAACGACCGAGGGACGGGAAGACCTCACCAGATGCCACACATCGCTATCGTCGGCGATGGAGCCGGGTTGTTCAGCGCACCGGGGCACAGGCACGGTGATGAAAACTATGCGAAGAATTTTCCAGAGCACTTCGGTACCTATAAGGGCAATGATTACCTTAATTCAGACCATACGAAAGTGGTGCATAAGGACAAGCTTGCCAGTGGTGGTAATCATACAAAAGACAAGAACGGAGGGAAGTTTCTTGGTATCTTCAAGACAAGATGAGTATCAGATTATTACGTGACGTGGGCCCTTCGGCCCCTTTAGTCCCATATATATCGACTATATAATAGTTTCTGTATAACAAGAGCGCTTTTAGAGAGACTTAATTCATTGAGTTTAATTACATTTATATAGTTTAATTATAAGCCATTTAAACCCTATCACTCTACCTATATAATCATTTCCTTATCATTTAAACCTCTAACCTAATATAAAAAGTAAATTAATAAAGCTTTTATTAATCTAATTATCAAAATATTGTTACAGGGTGCGACCCTGGGCACTCGGGAATATTTCGGGTTCCCCGGATTGCGCTAGGAACCCGTACATAAAGGTGCGGATTCCGGGATTGCAGAGTTTTCCTTCCGTTCTTTTCTCTTTATCGAACCTAGCTTAGCTACGGCCAATATACAGCGTTTGCTTATATGCACCCGTCACAAATATAATAGAAATATATAAAAAGAAATTTATTGTAATGGGATGAACCCTTGTCAACAGAACTCAGGGCCAGGGCCCTTCGTACGACCCACTGACCCACAGCATGATTCCCCACAGAACCTGCTAGCATCTACAAGAAGGACCAGCGAAGGACGACAAGCAAGTATATAGATCAGTAGGAACCTGTACGATAGTCAAAGAGAAAAGACTTCTCTCCCCAGAGAAGTCTTCTTGTTCACAGAGAAAATAGACGTTAGAGCGTGACACTCAGTCTAGACCCTTACATTTATAAAATAATCTTAAAAAAGTAGAGTTAATAAAAGAATTAAAAACATGAAAGTTTATAAGAATAATATAAAGAATGTATAAAATTTAAAATGCTTTAAAAATTAATTATTATTAAGGAAAAAAAAACCTTTCAAGATATTATATATAAATATAAGAAAAAGTATATTATTTAAAAAAAAACCATCATTATAAAAGTACCATATAATAAATTGTCAAGAGTCTCTGGGAAAGATGCTAGGCAAAATGGTTGCTTCGGGCAGATCAGGATCTGAACATTCCGTGCTATGTTGTGATGCCTAACTACATTGTGATTCCAGTGCGTCTAGCCACCTATCTTATAACCTAACCTGCCCATCCTCATGGATCTCGATGCACACTAGCCTGAGCGAGGCTCAGCCCTGACTTGGGCGCCGTATGGGCCCGAGCGGTGCTGCGGTGCCTCTCGCCGATACTACGGTGTCTTCACCGGGCCTCCGACGGGCCCGAAGTGCTGCCTTCCAACATAATCTCATAAATGTATTCACGTGGTTCACCAGTCAGCCGATCGGATCAGTCAGCCGGTCAGTTTTTTTACATACAGAAAACGTCCGTGCCAACCCTGTCTACTCCTTCAAACTAGACTTAATTTGGATGCAAATATCAGTATAGATAGAAATATATATAACTAAGCTAAATTTGGGTTTCAGAAATGTCAGTCTTTTCTAATTTTAGTTATATCGGAAAAACAAAATTACAAGGGTCTAAATAGGCTTTTTCTTAATAAGTCTTTTGAAAGAATTCTAAATTTCTGAAAAAAATAACGTAGTTTAGTTATATCTTTATAAATAAGCTTACAGAAATTTATCCAAATTGGGCCTAGTTTGAAGGAGTAGACAGGGTTGGCACGGACGTTTTCTGTATGTAAAAAAACTGACCGGGCATGTGATCTGATCGGCTGACTGGTGAACCACTTTATATATAAATTTATATCTTAAAAGCGTTATAAAAATATTATTAAAAACTAAGTAATAAAATATGATAATTAAATACTTAAATTTTGGGAATAATGGTCATTGGGGCCGTACGGTTCCTTCATCAAGCTTGGTGGCTTAGGTTAGCTGCTCGGCTTGGCGAAGAGAGGACCTTAGGTGTCCTCCGTATGAGCACCCCTTTCGTAGTTTCATAGATAGACATACGCAGAATCAACCAGAAGAGTTGATCACCACCAACACGTACGTACGTACAGAAAGCCCATTCAACATAAATTATATATAAATTACGTTATAAGTTTTATTAAGCTTCATATATTTAATTATGTATGGTTTTTAACAAAAGAACGAATTATTTTATGTTAAATAATATTTTTATTTTAAAGAATATTTAAAGGCGTTAATTTTAAAAAAAAGCAGTAGTAAAGTAAAGTAAAAATAATTTAGGTTGTGGGAGTCACTCTAGGGTGCAGTCAAGCGGTAGTGTAGTCGCGTAGTTCATTGAGTCTACGAGAGGTCCTCTGACGAGAGTCTAAGTCTATGTGCCGGTGGTGCAGACCGTTGGGGGGTGCGCCAGTCTGATAGATTAGCTTACGTAAGCAGGAAGGGTCAGCTTACCTGACCTTCTGCCCACACCCTGCCAGGCAGACCTTCTCTATTAGACAACCAACCAACCTACAAAACCAACTGCTAGATTCCTAACCGTACCATGCTACACCAGCCGGCTTATGTAATCAAACAAGCAAGCCCAGTCGTGGCTGACCAATCCATGGTCCCCCATTCGTCTGCCACATAAGTATTATATCTTAAAAACTTTATATTTAGTTTATTTTCTGGAATTCTAAGAATCTAAAAAGTTTTATTAAAAAGATATTGAAAGCTTTATTAATATAATATATATAAGTTAAAACCGTTAAAATAGAATAATGTGAAAAGTATTTATATTTGATTTCAAAAAAGTTTATAATAACTTTAAGTTATATTGAAAGTAGTATTAAATAAGAATTGTAAAAAATTATAAGTATAATATATATGTTGAATGGGCTTTCTGTACGTACGTACTGGTATCGTGTAAACGATGGGTTGGATTCGGTGCTGATTACTTGTTGTTTTGTTAACTAACAAGAAAGGGAGCCGCTGAGGTGCCATGGGCACGATAAGCATGCCTACCGCCCAGGGGCTGGCTTAGTCATCTGACCAAGCCGTGAGTATCAGCGTACGGTCCATGCCGAGTGATATTCCAACAATATACATAATAAAAGAATATTTAAAAACAATGAAAGTAATATTTTAATATTATAAAGATACATTTAAAAACGAAAAAATAATATTTGAAAACAGTAGAGATAACATTCAAAAATAACATTAATATAAAAGTTTTAAAATAAGTGTAATGATCACGCCAAACCTTTGTAGGGTTTAGTAGGTAACCTGTAGGGTTTATGTTAACATAGCGGCGTAGAGGTGACACTTGACTGTTCGTAATACGAAGACACTGTTCTTCTTCCTTGAACGGTAATGATCACTAGCTGTGAGGCTATCCAGTTGTGAGACTGAATACTTAGATTGACGACTGAAGAGTCTGTTCTATAAAAGCCATCTACGGTGGTGATGACCACGTCCTTATATGTTCCGACTCTTCAGTCCCTGTGTTGCCTATGTGCCTAGTCAACATGGGCGTACCATATGTTGACTATGTTCCTAGGCTACATAGTCATAAACCTAACCCCAGTCTTGGCAGGCTATGCTTGCTCCGCTATCAAGTGCCTGCGGGGTTGCGTCGTGGCGTCTAGTCTTTGATTTGCTTGGGCCCTCAAATGGGTCCCTGGCGTGCCAACGTGTTGGTTCGTAACAATAAGGTTTAGAAAAGAGAAGTTATTTATTAAAACATTACATTATATAAATTTTTTTGACTCTTTTAATTTTATACATATTAATTATATAATAGCTTTTGTATAATAAGGGTGTTTTTAAAGAGACCTAAACCTTTGAGTTTAATTATATTCGCGTAGGTTATAAGCCCCTTAGGCCCTACTATTCTACCTGAGTAATCGTTTCCTTATAATGAGGATTTGCTCGCAATTATATTCTCGACTGTGGCTTTGTTATTATTGGTTTCTGCTCTCAGTTTTAGTTTGTCCAATAACGTAGGTAGTTATCACTTTGTTTAAGCGGTCAATTATTCCCGATGCTTGCTGGTCCGTCATATTCAATTATGCGGCTGTTTTTCATTCTATCTTAGTGAATTAGTCACTGCAGTTCCGTTCCAGAGACTATAAGCAAGAACGTGCAGCTATCACTTCAGAGGCTAGATGGTCAGTTCGAACGAACGCGGAAGTGGTGGCTGGGAGTGGACTTCAGAGACGACAGTAATGAATCCTTGGGTTCATAAGACTCTGCATGAGCTTCTCCTTGGACAAACTCTTGGCTGCGCAAAATGCGCCTTTTGGATCTTATTGGCATAGAACTGAGCAGCTGTAGCGGGGAGAATACGGTATTAGAATGCTTGTGTATTGCTGGGTGAGACGAGGTGAGCGAGCTGATGGCTAGTGGAACGATGAGGGCCTTTGCTGTAATTTTCTTCTTGGACCATGTGCTTAGTATACGGAATTCTCTTTCCTTTTTGTATTATTCATTATCCAATCTCTCCCAGTTGGTACCCAAGTTACTTAATGTAGCCGAGGACGAGGACTCTCCAGCTTACGACTGCCAGACTGGGCGGGTATAACTTAGTTTTCCAAAAAATGCAGCCCATTTAAGATATGTGAAATCACTCGCCCTCTCAATGAAGCTTCTCTTCCCCACCCTCTTTAACGGGCGACGCAGCGGTGGCACCCACGGTCTTCTTTTCCGGCTCCCCGATGCTCCCGCTCGTGCGTGGGCTGTCCTGGCTGCGGCCAACAACTTCATCCCGATCGTCGTCGCCCCTCCAAAAGTTCTTGTCTCCTTTGGCCAAGCGCCTCATCCACGGCGGCAGGAAGCCACCAGGGATCCTATATGTCCACGGTTCCTTTTCATCCTTGTTGGGAGGGACGATGCGTCCGCCACTGACCTTCTCCAACACCCAGACGGTCGTGTTGAGCACGATATAAGTACACACGCCGGCGATGAGGCCGTCGGCGATGGAGTAGGTAAAGGGCATGAGCGCGATAGTAACGAAGGCGGGGATGCTGTCTCCCGGGTAGCGCCAGTTGATCTCCGTGACGGACTGCGCCATCATTGAGCCAACGAGGATTAGCACGCAGCCTGTAGCCCACGAAGGGATGGATGCAAAAATCGGCGCAAAGAAGATTGAGATGAAGAAGCAGAAGCCCGTCATCATCGCCGTGAGGCCGGTCTTGCCGCCTTCTCCGATTCCAGCACCAGACTCCACAAAGGCGGTCACGGGTGGTGTGCCGAGGAGGGCACCAATCGAGATTGCAACTGAGTCGACCATGTAGGCAATGGTGGATCCCTCGAAGTCCTGCGTGATAGGGTCGATCAAGTCGGCGTACTGTGCCATGGAGTACAAGGTACCCGTGCAGTCCAGGATATCGACATAGAGGAATGTGATGAGCGCCAGGCCAAACTGCCCACCGTATTGTCCGATGCTCCATTCCTGCACATTCAGGACCCTCCTAATCTCGTGGAAATCCACAACCCTCTTGAAAAAGTCGAAGTTGTCGTCTCCGATCGTTGTGTCAGGGAAATACGTAACCGGAGTGCCGCGCGGCCAGGAGATGATGGACACCAGGATAATGCCGAACAGAATCGCACCCTTCACGCGGTAAATTAACAACAAGCTCGTGAAGATACCGCCGCAGAAGATACCAATCCACATCATGGGCGACCTCATCTTCTGGCTTCCTGGGCACAGCCCGGTAACCTCGTCGCGGAACTCGGCAGCACAGCCGGCAAGTTCAGTGGGGGTGGACGTTGCGCCGACGATCAGGCCAATACCCTCGGAATACGTGAGGCCGATTATGGTAAGAAAAAGGCCGATACCGACGGACGTGGCCAGCTTGATGGAGCGGGGAATGGCTCTCGCGAGCCACTGACGCATGCCAAAGAGTGCGAGGGCAAAGAATATCCAGCCCTCAACAAAAATGGCCGTGACAGCGACTTGATATGGCACAGTACCAGTGCCATGATAGCCGACAACAGTATAGGCAAAGTAGGCATTAAGACCCATTCCCGGGGCAAGACCAACGGGCCTGCTTGATGTTAGTACGGCGAACATGCATAATACCAGGTGCGGATGTCCATCATGTGTGGGTGACTCACAGGTTGGCAAACAACCCCATGCAGAAGGTAGCTATCGCAGAAATTGCAGCCGTCGCCGTGATGAGATCGCGCTTGACCTCGTTGGAGCATAAGGCGTATTCGGTGTTGGTATCACATATCGGGTCCTCGGCGCCGCCATTACAGACACATGTGCCTCCGGTGTCCGCGACGATACTTGAGTTGACGGCGATAATATACGCCATGGCAAAGAAGGTCGCTAGCCCGGCGCGCATCTCGGTGAGGAAGTAGGATCCGCGCCGAGTCTTCTTGTGGCCGCTGCCATCGAGGCGGAACCAGCGCCCGACAGGGCTCCTGGCGACCTTCTCGTTGATGCGCTGTGCCCAAGGAATGGCCCAGAAGGCCACGAACTTGCGCCCGAGCCAGGTGCTTATGAACCAGTGCCAGACGGCGCTCTCCTTGATGCTCTGCGCCCAAGCCATTTTGGCAGTCTTGAACGTTTGACGTTGAACTGGATGAAAAAGTGCTCACGCGAGCAGGTCCGGGGCAAATTCTTCACACTGCCGGTCGCGGTCTGTGGGACAGTGGCGGACTCGGGTGGAGTAGTGGCGTGTCGAACGAACCGCCAAGGTGCACGATTTTTTGTCGTTTGTTCCTTCCGACGGGACGACACTGGTGACCAGCGAACAGGAAGGAGGCCGGTATGAATATCTACCAAGCAACGTAAGGAGGGCCTCTCTGAGGAGGATAAAGGGTACATCCGGCACCTCTTGAGATTTTGTATTTCGCCGAGTCCGACTTCCCAGTCAATGCTGGCTCCAATGAGCCTCGAGCTTGGCAATCAACGCCATGTCCGACCGGCCTTATCTCCCTTGGTTGAGCGTATCGATGCCCTGTCCAGGATTTCCACGCTTATTTAGTAACGGTCGTCAAAAGGGCTTTGCTCCTCGGAGGGGATTAGCGACCTCTTATCTGGCTTGGCGAAGTGGATGCTGCTAGGGCTAGAGTTTTTTCGGAACGCTGAGGGCCTGGATCCTTCCGTTCTGCTGGCCGTGATAAGTGGCCAAACAGCTGCCGTCCGTCCATAGCGGCCGCTGCTCAATTGCACTGCTACCCTCCGCCTCGGCAACGCCCAGCACCTTGTCCCAGCACACGCATGCATGGCTTGGGTTGGATCACCTCGGATTTGGCTGCCTGGCCGCAGTTTGGCAGACGGCAACCGCCGTGTTGCCTCTGCGCGTGCCGCCTGCGAGAGGCGACGGCCGTTGTTCAAGATAGGGCTAGGACGTTCCAGAAGTCCAATCGAACAACCTTGGTCTAAGCCGGCGCATGATTGCCATTTGGCCGATCACTATGCCGGTGTGTAAGCAGTCTTACACATTGTGCGATAGCTGGACACAGCTGGACATGGCTGGCTGAGCCCGATAACGACCCAGGGGGCTCAATGGACTGACTATCTGCGATCCGAATCCAGCAGGTCGGGACAACCAGGGCGACGCAAGAGGCACCAACACCGGCTCCCGGCGAGACCCTGCCAACCTGCATCTGCCCGGACCCAGCAGGATGGTCGACGATGCCGGAATGCCCATCTGCGGATGGCCAAGGCGGCTGCAGCAAATCGCCGCTTCCGCTTGGCGAACACGTGCAGCACTCGGTTGATCCCGAATCGCAGGTCATGCAAACAATTCATGTGGTGCAACATACTGTGATGGGCTCTTGTCATTTTGGCTCCACAAGCGATTCCATCGCACGATTCGGGCGCGGCGGGATGACGGCGACCTTCACCGATGCGTTGTCCGGGCCGTGAGCGTGAGATGCCGATCTTGCATGGGAGGCGGGTGTGGCCTGTGGACCGTCGACGGGGGATATCGCCTTCTGTGCGACGTGTCAACAGAATCGTACCCGACAATGTTGTGCCTTATTACGGTGCCGTTCGAGCTTGATGTATGGATTTAATAGCGAACGACACCTGGCACCTCGCAAGTTTGGCGAGGTTTCGCCAAGAGACCCGCCAAGGTGCAACGAACAGTGGTTGGTGGTGGTGCTTGGCTCGGAACCTGAAACACTGGGGGTGCAACAGACACGGGCAGGGAGACGTTATGAAGATCCATCAGTCGTGTCGTGCTGTGACGTTCATACAAGTACGACAATGAACCGCCAGACTGTATGAGCCCAACTTTGTCCTCCCGGACGTGCAAAGGCCGCAGACAACGCAGCCGTCACTGAACACAGCAAGCAACCAAGTCCGCCTCCCTCCTGAAGGCAGCCGACAAACCCACAGACGTTATGAATTTGCCATATGCTGTCTTCGCGATCTTGGTCTTCATCGTACCGATGTACGAGCGTTATGAACGCACACATTATCCCAACGACCGGATCCCCACGAAATTGAAATGGACGGCCCAGCTGGCGCTGGGAAGCACGACTGCGGCCAACAGCCTATGTCGAGTTGTCGGAGTGTTGCGTCAGCGACGTGCGGCAGGAGTCAGTAGCCCAAATCCAAACGGAAAAGCAATCTCGAGCGGTTCCAATCATCACTGCTTAGTGCTGGGCGTAACTGTCGGGGGCATCTCGACGGCGTACCTGCAGGGCTCGTGGGATGAGAGTGACTGGGCCTATGTTCAGGACAAGTCAGAGAAGCTTCAATTGTGGACCTTGGGGGAGGATTCGGCTGGCGCGAACGTTGGGCCGGAGGGAGAAGGTCTTTCCTCGAAATGTGTACAAGAGGAGATCTGATGGTTGGCTGGATACAACGCGTGAGACGGTCGCCTCCTTCGGCGTCACAATAGTGTGGGATTGAGAATTGAGGGAGGGCTTGAGACCAAAGCCCCGCAGGCACAATTGGAAAACCAGTCTTCATCTCTCAACTTTGTGGCTACACGTATCAAAAGCTAGTCACATTCTTCTTCTACTTCGAGGGTGGGCTGCAATCCTGCAAGTCCTGGCCATAGCCTCGGCAGGGCGCCACGCGTCGTGTGTCCAGGTGCAATCCACCAGCACAAGATTTGGGGGGGGGAGCCCGCGTTTCTTCCAGGGTTGGGGTTTTGGCCGGCCACGGAAGAACCGTGGCCGACCTTTTGAAAATTTGCAAGCATCCGTCGCTATACCAAAGCTCCTTCAACTAGACTACATGATCTCGTGGTTCTCCCGGAACAGTCCCAAGCCTTTGGGCGCGCCCCAACACATGCAAACGCAGACCGCACTTGTACGACCATAATGAAAACGACGAGATAATTGATGCCATCTCAATAATCCCATTCCCCTCTCCTCTTCTTTCCTTTCTCCCATTTTTACCCGCAATGCCTCCGCGGTTACCCTCCCAATCGCTGCAGGCCTGCTGTGCAGAGCTTTCAAGCTTCTCCGGCAGCAGCTCCAGCAGCCCCAGCAGCTCAATTGCGGCCGCCTCGGCATCTCCGCTTGAGCGCGCACTCCTTTCCTCCCAATTTCCATCTCTCCCGTCGTCATGCAGGTCCTTTTCCTCCAGCACAATCCGCCAACGGCGGAATGCGCCGGTCTTGAAGCAGCGGATGCAAGATTGGTTCAAGAAGCAGGGCAAGGAGCTTAAGACCCACAAACCTGGCCAGCCAAACTATCTTGGGAACAACAGTTCTGGCGGCCCCTCACGGCCGTTCCCCTCAAACCCCGCGTTCATCAGCCAGCCAGTACTGTCCGAGGAGGCGCGTGAATTGATCTGGAACAAGGTCATGGTGAAGTGGGAGGGCGTCAAGGCCGTCTCGGCCGAGCTGGGCGTCGACCAGAGGAGGGTCGCCGCCGTGGTGAGGATGAAAGAGGTGGAAAAGGACTGGGAGGCAAAGGTATGTCGGAGCGCGCTGAATTTCCGTGCCCACCCTTCACCCATACGTCCCGTTTCTGTGATGATACACAAAAATTCGATTAGTCTTGAAGACAGCTCATAAAACACATGGTTACAAAATAGCTTTGCGAGCCTCTCTGATAGGAACACAACGCCTCGTTTTCCTGATAACAAGCCAGCTATTTGACGCAATCGCTAACGTCACTTTGCTTGATTACAGGGTCTGAAACTGGCAAAGCCCTACTCCAGGGCCGTCCTCGAGATGGTGCCCACACACAGCTACCCTGAAGACAAGCCAATACAGGCCCTCGAGCCGATAAATGAGATCCACGTGCATGGGTACACGATGCAGCAGCTTTTCGTGCCGACGTCAGAATCACGGCACTTCACCCGTGAGGATGCGGCAAAGGCCTTCCACCACACCATGCTCTCGCCCGACGAGCGCGTGCCGCATCGCGAGCTCGTGGAGATGGAAAGGAGGGTGAAGGATGGCATGAAGGAGAAGGAAAGCTGGGATCTATTCAAGAAGGAGGCTAAGAAGTCCGAGGACGACAGGGATACGAAGATCCTCTCAATGGCGGAGAAGGAAAAGAAGAGCACCACGACCGTGCCAACGGGCCGATTCGAGTTCCGTATCAAGTCCATCAGTGCTGATGATGTGGGCAAGGATGGCCGGGCCCGAGGAGGTGTTGGCTGGAGGTACGGCATTCCATTTGAGGACCGCAAGAAGAACCAGGTCAAGATCCCCACCAAGATCGATTAGATATATCTGGTGGAGGCATCACTTGTACAAAAGGTTATGTTAGCTCGATGGCAGGCACAGCAGGACACTCCTACACAGGAGTATCGTTGGCAGGATCGTGTATATTATGGACTGTCTACGACTCGTCGAAACTCCATCGCGATGCGTCCTTAATTCGAGGAATACCCCGCCTCCCAAAACTCAATACCAGCTCGTCTTTCTTTGCCGTCGTGACCAAAACAACTTTCTACACATCATGCTACAATAGCAGCTCCCGATGCTTCTCCCAGTCAACCGGCTGCTGGTCACCACCAACCTCGACCACCAGATTCCTCCTGAACGCCTCTATCTCCTCAACAGACAGCCCACACCGGTCCTTGACAAATTCCTCGACGCCTCCGTACTCCCGCCGGATCAGAGCCAGCGTGCCCAGCATGGCCTCGGGCCGCGAGCTGACCATCCGCTCGGCGGCAGCGCGGTTGCCCTTGAGCGGGCCCGAACGCGTGAGGTTGCCGACGAACTCGTCGCGCCGGTGGCCCAGGCCCAGGTCCGTCAGCGAGTACTCGTGGGCGACGGCGTGGTCTGGCACGCCGCACAGGGACAGCGCCAGCGCGCACAGGACGCCAGTCCTGTCCTTGCCGGCCGTGCAGTGCGTCAGTATCGGTGCCGGGGCGCCCGAGGGCGAGGCGAGGTGACGCAGCACCGCGGCGAAGGGTTGCGCGCCAGTGGGGTCGGTGCCGCTCTTGAGGATGTTGGCGTAGACGTGGACGAAGCCCTGTTTTGCTCTGTTAGCCCCATCTCGGTGTGACAGCGGATCCGCCCTGTGTCATCAAACGTGAGGCTCAGGTGTTCAGCATCGGCCTGAGGGTCAGGGGTAAGGAGTAGATGATGACTCGGATGTGCGGGAAGGCAGAACAAGGCGCGAAAATGCTATTGAGGCGTGCTAGAGCTTTGTGTTGATTGGAATTTGGTTATGGGATCCGATGGCAACTTTTTATGTATGATACGTGAGACGCCCGCATCGAAGCGGCTGCATGGAGTCTCGTGCCTCGAGCCGCAGCTGCACCTGCAATAGCAGCCACGATTGTCCGGACAGACCAGGTTTCCCAGATGGACAGGATTAGGACGGAAGGGGATAGTACACGGAAACACGTGTCAACTTACCTCGTCGCCCTTGTCGCTCGAGAAGTGAGCGTACCGCCTCGCGACTGCCTCAGGGCTGTAGTCCTCGTCCAAGAACACGGGCGCAAAAACCCTCCGGGCGCCGTCCCACTCCTTCGGCTGCCTGCCATCAAGCTTGGCGTCGCGTTCGATCTCGGGCTTGGACCGCAAGTCGAAGACGTGGGTGATAGCCAGTGTGTCCCGCAGGATGGCGATCCCCTCGTCCGTAAGCATCGAGGGCTCGCTGGAGCGGAAGAGGACGCCGCGGCGGATGATCTTTTGCGTATTGTCTCTGTCATGCCCGTCGTTGCTGCTGGCGATGGGATAGCCGCCGCAATCGCGGAAGTTGGGCAGGCCCGGGATGTCCACGAAGGGAGGCGCGGGGAGTGGGGTGGTGGACTCGGCCATTTTCTGACCTGACGAGCTGGGCTCGTTGGTGTGAACTGGGGTGTTGCCGACCTCCCAAGAGACAGACATCAAGGACAGAGATATGTCTTTGGCGGACTGGCACAGTCGGGCAAAAGTGGCTGGCTCGTGGACGGAAGGAGCCAAGTGCGGGCTGGAATGGCGAGACTGGGCGAATTCCAAGGCCGACGGACGGGCAGGGCCTCTTACCGGCGCAGCAGAAGGGGCAAGCGACAGGCGGCCGGACTCGGCTACGGGCACCCGCAGTGTTTATCGAACAAATCAGGTCAGCCCAATGCAGCTACTCGGTGCTCATTTGCGGAGCGGATAATGGCATTGAGTGAGCTCGGCAGCGGGCGTCCCGACGTGGCAGCCGAGTACCCTGGTCACCGGGGCTCTCGCCTCGGCTTCTTCACCGTCGCCAATCCCGCCGCCTTCCGTTGACCGGCCGGGCCCGACGCCTCGACTCCGGATCCAACGGTTCAGTCCTCGAATGCTTGCTCTGGGTCACAATTATTGCCTGGCGATTCGCTCGCACTCGCCGGACTCGACAAATCGTGGCATCGAGGAAAAAGAAAATCTAGACTGCCACAGCATAAGCAGCAGCTAACCTCGCCCGAGACGGTCGAGCCACCACAACATAGCTGGAGAGATTGCAAGATCACGGGCCAAATGACAGAGAAAGGAAGTGTTTATACCTGACATCTCTCATATCGACTCGTCCTTCCTTGCATTGGTCTTGGGCAGGACTCGCCACTAGGTCTACCTCCATGTGCGACCTCACGGAAGGGACACAAGATCCTGCATGTTCTGCCTTAGGCCCGTCCTGCCATCAGTATCGAAGAGATTCTGGTTTGATTGGAGAAATCCAGATCCGTGTGCGGCCCAATCATGTCTATGAGTTGCTTTCCACTTACAATTGAGCAGAGAGAATCATCGGCAACGATTACCGGGCGCTCTATTTTCTATCGGCCGCAGGACCAAAAAACTAACGCTCCGTGGGCAGAGGGGCTACCCCTGACCCTCCACCCCCAAGCCTGCAGGTCTGTCAGCTCAGTACCGCCGCTGCAGTGCATGGATGACGGCAACCCCAGAACCCACAACAAGCCAAGGACGAACACTCAGCTCCTGCTTTTTCTGTCCCCTTCCTGGCTGACAGCCGCAAACAGCAGCCCACCACCCACAAGACGACAGCCGTTTGGCAATGAGGCGTAATTCAACCCAATCGGCGCACCTCGTCATCTCCGACCATGTTCGTGCAGGGACAGGCTTTGCTGCTGGTACTTTGCTTCTTGCTCTCCCCCAAGCTGGCAGGTTGCAGTGCAGATCGCCGTTGCACCCTAGGTTCTAGGTCCGTCATCCGGACGCTTCGCGTTTGTGTGTGGGAATGAATGTCTCCACTGCATCACAACTTGCCGCGCCCCGGGCTTTTCAGGAGGTTGAGAGGCACGCCGCCAGGCTGCCTGGGCTCGCCCTTCTTTTGTTGGGTGTGTACTGTACTTATGTCTGCTAGGCCGTTAGCGTGTTGTTGCCTCGTTTGTGCGTTGTGTTGGGCCGCCCCCAACTCAAGGCAGCCGTCGCCCTTTCCCTCCTGCGGCCCTTCTCATCTCCTCCTTCACAGTCTGCCTGCTGACACGGGTGGGAACGAGTCAGAGGGGGGGGGATGGACCAAGTGCAGGGAGGCGTCACTGCGAGCTTGGCCGCTCCGCCCCTGACCCTGCCTGTGTGTCCTCCACCAGGGGCCGAAAAGCTGCCTGTTGGTGGTGATGTTGCCGTTGCTGTTGTCTGGCCCCTCGGGGACACAGGCATAAGCTCTCACCGCCGTGCCTCCTCTCTGCCGGTGCCACCTTGATCAAGGACCGCTTGCTTGAATCAGACCAGTACGTGCCTCAACTTAGGAGAGCTTCCTTGGGAGCCCAGCCGCAATCGCAGGCTGGGGAGGCCTCATGGAATCGCACCCATTGAGGTCCATCGCTGCCCTTTTACTGTAATAAACTGGCCCGTTGTGGGGGGGGGGGGAGCTCGTTGGCTCCTTTTTCTTCTCCTGGCCTGGGCATTGAGCCGAAACACCACTTTCTGTGGTGGAAATGTCGTGGTCTATGACGACAGCAGTTGAGGTCAGCTGCTGCCCCTCACAGGGTTCGTGGATCGTACGCGGGGTAGGTACAGCTGGTTCAAGAGTATAAGCCGCAGTATTGGTGGGAGAACGAGATCAGTGGCAAAGAATGCATGGAAACCGAGGACTCTATTATACACAGCGATAATTCATGGGAACTTTTGTGATTCCCGCATGGAATTTTGCGTCACACTCGTTCTCAGATTGCATGCGATGTGGGTGGGCAAACATGCATAATAATTCAAGAGGGCTGCATACTGGTATTCAGTGAAGGAGGGGGCTGAACGTGGAGGGTGCGGCAAAGTTGCATGTGATAGGCCTGTGGAGGTTGGACCTCTGAAATGCAGTCACACATCAGGCCGTGAGACATTGAGGGCAAATTTTGGGGAGGAACAAAGGCACGGGGTAAGAGCAACTGCATGTTGTTTGGCCCTGGTGGCCAAACAACGTGCCAAACAACGGACGGGTCACAATCTTGGGCCCGACGCATGTTGGTGCAAAAGTTTATTCAGACGACTACTGAATATGGCACAAGCAAATGATTTCCCCCCGTCGCCCGTGCTATCTTACAATACAAGGTGGTATCAATCTGTATCAGACTCCCAACTCCATGCTCTCTTTTTTTTTTTTTCTCAACGGAACGCCGGTTGTAGACGAGGTCGCAGACGACAGGCGAGGAGTGGCACGGGAGGATGCCATGCCGGGGAAGGTGATGATTGCTCACGGAGACGTGGGCATGCAACGACCTGCGACTCGTATCAGCTTCAACCTGCTCGGGCATCATGCGAAGGTTACGTGCGCACCATGCAAGACAAAATATCGCCTTCGTCCTTCCGGTCTCCCGATGAGCCTCCCCGCCACAAATTATAATTTACAAGCTACCGTGTGGTGGTAGGCAGGACAAAACCAGATAGTAAGAGCCGAAGATGTGGATTCAAAAGGTCAGGCCGTTTGACTCCCTTGCCAAGTCGCATTTGTCGGTTAGGACACCGCATGAGCCCTGACCGTCTGGTATTCGATGCGGCAGTATTGGTCGCGGGGCCGCCTGCAGTCGAGGCAGTTGTTGTCATAATTCCAGTCCATGGGGCCAAAGTGGCACCATGCGCAATACCACTTCTTCTCCCGGACGTATTTGGGCCGGCGCGATGAACTCGTATTGTGGGAGCTGCTGCTGCGGGAGTGACTAGAAAAGGAGGATGCGTAGGAAAACATTTCGAGTGAATGTGGCTGGATCTGGACTGAGTAGTTCCGAGTAGTGAGAAAGGTATTGTTGGACGATCTGTGGGAGATAGAAGTCGTTGAGACAAGTTCTGTAGACTGTGAGCAGTGAGGATGGGCTGCTTAACGAACCTTATATCCAAGGACAAGGACTGGTTTCAGTCGACTTTTAAGTCCCCTTGACTACACGGCAGTGTATGCGATCGCAAGCCTCGCTGTTGAGAACGCCTAGATGGCCCAACAAGGTCGATAAGGACAGAAGCACCGGCGAGGAGCCCAGGGATGGCCCAGGGATGGCAAGCCTCGCTGTTGAGAACGCCTAAATGACTCAACGAGGTCGATAGGGACAGAAGTACCGGCGAGGAGCCGAGGGTATGGCTCAGCAAGACGGGAGCAGGCATTGATGGATGTAGAGAAAACCAGGGCTGCAATATCGGTGGTCCTGCAAAGGCTCCATGGAGGTCATCTGGTCCTCGCAAAGCGACCCCGCCACAATCAAGGTGAATCTTCCCTCAAACCCAGACAGATCTGTATGAAAAGTCCAAGTTTTCTGGCGGCCGGGTCTAGCGTGATGAGATGCGATGGAGAAGGACGCCGGGTGTCGTTATCAGAACGCACCTAGGCCCGCCGCTCGCCACAGGGTACCATAGCAAGGGCTAGGTAGCACTCATGGTCATTGGCGATGGACAGGACTAGGGTCGAAGGGAAGCCGAGCGAGTGCGTAGTCCATGGTGATTGAAGAGAGTATTCCATGGGGAAGGGCGGTCCGCTAATGCAGGTACAGATAAGGTTTGCCGTTGATGACATTGCTCAACCGGGGAGAACCATTGGGATAGGAAGTTCCCAGAGCATGATTGAGAGGTCACCAGTTGTCGCGTCCATTCGGTCAGATGTCGGTCAGGGTGACAGAAGCACCCTGTTGGTGGGTCGTGTTGGCGTGAAGGGTGCGAGCGCCCGTCGTAGCCAGCAGGATAATCCCCATCCAGTCAGAGGCAAGTCTCGTATTGGCACTGGATGAGAGAAGGGGCGCGGCCGCACTCTGCCTAAGTCGTCCACGATAACAATACCACTAGGGTGACAGGATGACCGAGGCGTTGGCCCCAGGTGTCGTGCTGGCCCTCGATATGGATATCGACCCAGGCAAGATCGATATTCGCCACTCGGCCCATACCGAACTTCTGGGGAGTGAGGGCGACGACACTACCGGTCATCGGGGGTCAGTTGAGCAAGTCTAGTCTGTCGAGCCGAAAGCAGGAGAGGAAATAAGGCAACAGGGAGAGGAAATGTAAAAAGGCCGGTGGGTTTCAGCTGCCAACGAGTAAGCACCGGTCCGTGGTTACATCAGCTGATGCCGTCCAAGAAGCATCGACAGGCCGGAAGGAAAGCTGAATTGAAGATTCTTTGGTAGCCAGGAAAGATGTCAGAATGGCAACTGGCTTGTTGCTTTTCGGCAACGATACGCCCGCTGTTCACGTAGTCCCATCGGGACGCCGAACGATGACCTTATGTGACGCAGGGTGCGCGAACCACCAGAAGTAGGCAACCAGCCCGGGAAAAGGATTTTTCTGGAGACAAGGCTCTTCCAGCTTTGCAACCTAGACTCCCGTAGGCACTCGCCTCGTTGCGTTTTGTTCCAGACTTGGCCGTTCCTCGACCTGGTCAGATTTGCCTGCATCACAATGGCCGGAGTGTTGCACAGCGCCAGATGTGCCGATTCGCGCACTTTTGATCCTTCGCCCTCCCCCTCCCTTTCAGCCAACCTGGGCCTCCCCATCGACAAATTTCAGGCGTCGTACCATGAAAATGCCAGGACTGCGCCGTTGAGGTTGGGCCTAAGCAGGATCGTCTTGGAGGTCGTCCTTGATGGCGCAGCTACTGCTGCAGGCGAGGCTGCACCGGAGGAACTGTGCTGCAACCACCTTCAAGCTTAGGCATGCTCCGTTTCCGCCCGGGCGAGCAGGATACCCGCATCTTGTCGCGGTCTCGTGAGCCGGTGCGAAACCGCTTGCTTGCCTCCGCCACACCCGTTCCATACGGCCCGCCACGGCTTAGCCTCCCGACGACACTTGAGGCGGACGGCGCCAACAGAAAACAAGGCTTGGGTGAGATGAAACACCATGACTAGCCGTGGCACGACATCCACACGTTGAGCATGGCACCCGGCCCGAGGCGAGACGAACCTCGGTGAGAACTCTGAAAGCAGGCGTCACAAGCCATGTGGAAATTCTTGACAAGCAAAATATATTCCGTTCCGTTGTCGAGACCGAGGCTGTCACGGTCAGCTGACTGACTGGGAGCGTGGCTGTGGTTCATCCTGCTGCTTCAGCTTGTGCACGCCACCAGCCGCCGCTCCTCTCGCGGGTCCATCGTCGCCGCCGACAACTGGCACCTCGAAGCAGTTGAATGCGATCAACTCGAAGTTGCGAGGTCGCGTGGACGACGAGCAGTCCTGATTCAGGAATCGCGCGACGTGCTGTTCGCCTGGGATGTTGAGGGCGATGAGGAAGACAAGTCGAGCTGGGCTCGAGCGAGGCTCGACTTCCCCGCTTTTCCACCACGGCTGATTGCCGGTGCTGCAGGCCAACTTCACCTCAACACCGACCGCCGCCGCCCATGTCAAGGATTCTTTCGAATCTTGGCCAGAGCGGCAAATGAGAGCTTTGCCGGTATAACGAATATCATCCAGCAAATCATTTCCCCGTCGGTCCATACAGATGGCACATTTCCGGTGTGCTACTGCAGGCGATGCGTCCCGATTAAGGTCGTGAGCACCTGTCTTTCGACATACCTAGCCAAATCTGACGCGGCGTCTCCGGACGCTGTGTGACCTGCCTCAACAAGCCAGGCTCTGCGTACCCAGGCCACTTCGAAGACGTAGATGTATTGGCCTTCGCCCAGGATTGCCAGTGGTCGAGAAGCCTGTGTTCACTCACCATCAGCGGGCCTGGCTGGGTTGGAGACCTAGAGGGTGTGGGCCGCGCGGGGCGGCATACCTAGCCTCCAGATTGCAGGCTCTTTGATCGCATACCCGTGGCCACTCCACGCCCTCCTACAATATCTACCATCCAGCTATCACCACCCACATGCATGCCAATCGGGCTCTGCCAAGGTCGCGGCGACGCCGGTTGCTGCGATGTCCAATGATGCCTGGCCCCGCTTGTTTGGTGTCGCGTCATCACCTCCACTTCGCGAGGCTCCAGGCGGCGTCGCAAGTGCTTTGCGCGTCTCGAGGAGGGGAGCACAACGATCGATAATTGTTCAGGGTCTGGTCGGCCTGCTCAAGCACGCCGACGTGTCAGCACATGGACCGCATTCTGACTGCCTGGCTGCCTGAGGACCAAGAAATGAGCACGGGACCTGAATGTGCATGGTTCGGCGGGCCTGATACAATGCTGGGGTTTTTCTGCGACGCTAAAACATTGGGCTGCTTGCTCCTCGACAACCTTCCCCGCGGAGGACTCAACTTTCAACGGCCGGATCGTCGATTGTGCCTAGATAAGCGATCCTACCTCATGCCCGTAGGTGCAAGAAAGGCGGGGGACAAGGAGGATACGAGCCGACAACGGGACAGGCACGACGCCCAATAAACTGGGCTTGCATTGGCTCACTCCAGTACTCGGGCCTGGCCAGCCGTTAGAGGAGGACAACTAATGACAGCCTCCTCGGGGCGCATACAGACACCAGGTCAGAAAGAGCTAATTCCAGCCGGACCGATCCATCACGTCGACTCAGCCAGCTGGCATACTCTGCTTGGCCTGCCCCGCGTCGGAAGCATCGAGACATCTTCGAAGTCAGCCTTTGCTTAGTGGTCCAAATGACCTGCTATATGATTTTATTGGCCACTGGCCATGCAGTGACGCATCATTTTCGTATATGGAACAGGCCGCAGAACGGGCTGGGGCGGGCGCCAGAGTGTGGGGGGTTTTGCTTCACCAGAATACTAGGGTGTACAGCAGAGCCTCAACTCGTATCTCTGTTCTTCTCTCTGGTGCGTGTGGTGTGTGTACTCGTTTACACGGACGGCTTGTTGAGCATGGTGTGTACGCTGCACTATACACAAATTTACCTCGCGTCTGTGGTAAGTTGCAGCTCCGTCCTATAGTCTGCGTGTACTTGGACATTACTTGCAGTACGTGTAACCACACCTGTCACCCCAACTTCACTCAATCGGCGATAAAAAAAAAGATTTAGCCACGTCAAACGCTGTGGAATAGGTTAAGCTCAATCTGATAGGTCTAGCAGAGCCGCATTCAACGTCCAAGGTCTCCATCTCACATATAGGACATCGACGACAATCTTCTCCTTCCCATTCTCCCCTCACAATTCGGTTGGGGTTCAACGTGATATGACGTATTGATATAACCATGTTTCACGCCGTTCCACATGATAAATTCATACTAGCCGTCTTGCGTGAGAGGCGATAAACCGCGTGTGACCTTCGGCCAGTGTTACACATGCCTCGGCGCCTCTTCTTCAGCCGAAGCCTCTCAGAGGCACAGTGGACATCGTCACAAATGCGGGAGAGGTCTGAGAATAGGCCGAGGATGTTCAGCACGCCCCTTTCAGCCACGCTAAGCCACCAAAAAAAAGACAGAGAAATAGACATTGCTCCTGGGCCATATCGAGCATTGGCAACCATCAAACGTATGGGAATCTGTACCTAGGTAGCTAGATCTTGGCGGTCGCTCACATCCTCTCTGAGCAGAAGCATGAATTGGGGTTCCCCGTTCATTGTTCCCTGTCTTAACAATCCCTCCTACGCCCCTTTGGCCTACCCCTCTAAAGCATATCGACATTATAAATCTGAGACCTTGCAGTCCCTTGGAAGGGACAGACCGGGAGGGTTTCGTCTGGGCCCTTAATACGTAGAAAGGGTCAAACAGTGAACGGAATAACACGGGGCCACTCACGCAATGCAGACTGCAGAAAAACCAGCAATGAATGTGCTTAATCTCAGTGGCAGATATGCCGTCTCACATTGCCCATTTAATACGTATTTCTTGACCTAGTTATTATCATTTGTCATTTATCAATAACTTGTTGCAAAAAGCAAATGTTCAGCGTTAGATGTTAGCCTACCACCAACAGCCATATGAATCAGCCTAGGAACTTATAAGAAGTCTAACGGGGGACTCACAAAACCTAAGGACAAATTCATAGGAAAACGGTGTTATACAGCTGGTATGGAGGTAGGAAAATGAGAGCTGTCACCAGACACAACAATCAGTAACATTAGCACCGCATGAATTGTTCTGCATCATTAAGTCGCCAGAGCCAAAAGATAGGAATCAGTTCAGCCTCGTAATCCAACCCTACAACAGGCGAGGCCTGAAATTCTGCCACTACTCCATGCCTGCGCCACTTGGGCAAGAATGAAACGAGAATACGGAAATAACTAAAGTCTGATGACCTTACGGGGACCGTTTCGAAAGTCAACAGGTCCAATTTCCATCTAGAAAAAGAAAAAGCCTCGATTCTGAGTATTTGGACGGCCGGACGAAGGAGCAGGAGAATCTAAAGTGGCAAAAAGTCGATCGTTTTGTCTTTTTGTCTGTCGGGACTTGCACTTTCATTCCAGGTAGTCATCACCCCCTTAGCCAACCTTCTTCTCCCCGAATCCGCACGTCTTTGGCTTTCTCGTTCCCTGCTGGGTGCAGGTCTGGCTGCGGGTACACCACCCGGGACATGGTGACGCAACCAGCCGCATGCATCTGCATGGAACCTTAATCCTGGAGCCACACTACTGCATATTGGGTGTGACAGAAATTGGCCGCAACGCACGTCAGCCATAGTGATTTCAAGGCATCAGAAAACCAGACCACCTTCGGACACCCACGAGCCTCGACCTACACCCCATTCTTCAGACCGCAGTTATCAATGGACGCTTCAGGTGTCCCATTTACGGAAGCTGGCCTGTTCTAAATCAGGCCAGTGGTAGCTCGTGCCCGACACGCCGATCGTAAATACGGGCCAGAGCCTCCTTTCATCGCCACGTTTTCCTTCTTGGTAGGGCTTGTTCACCGGTGTCGAGGCTGTGTATTTCCAATTTCTGCCTTCAAGTATTCTTTCACATGCCAAATTCTACAGGAGCGAACAAGCAGTGTTGTCCAGGGCTGAAGTTCCACCATCATCGACTCGGAGTGACTTCGTCGGTACTATGTCTTGTGTCAGCGCGCTTGTCCCAGTACAGCAACCTTGAAAAGGAGATGCGGGGGGGGGGATCTGTCACAGGCTGTCATGGGCCATTGTGCCATCCCTTATACCCAGTATTATGACCACATTCACCACTCTACAAACTGGAGAACGCTGCTCTCGCGCTCCGAGGAAGCAGCGAAACCGGGACTAATATGATTATAAAAGAGGGAGCCTTGGAAAGCCAGCAGAACAGGAAAAGGGAGGGCAAGTTCAGTTGTGTTATTAGTCTCGAACATACTGCTAGTACGCAGCGCGGCCGCTGCGTGTCCTTATTCACTCTGCTTGTATTCTCAACCCTTACACAGGCACTCCTGAGGTAACACCCAAGTGGCTTAGAAGCCCTGCTCCTGAGGGGCTTGAACCTTTTACACGCAAAAGATCAAGGTGGCCTGGTAAGGATAAAGTAGAAGCCTGGGCTAGTGCACTTGTTGCATCGGACGGCGTAGCTCTACTTTGGAAAGGATTGCGGGGCACAGCTTTGAATGGGCAGTAAATGGTTATCCCAGTCGAAACATTGGGAGGCTAATTCAAATCATGATCCTGTCAGTCAGAGGTTCTGAGGTAAGAAACTGATTCAGTCTTGCGCAACGCAAGATAACCTCATTCAGCGATACGAGGCTATGTTCACGGCAGATTGACGCAGATGGAGATAAATAACCTTGCACAATTACTTCAAAAATACGCATAGGAAATAACCACCGCAAATCTCAACCTTCCACTCAAAATAAGAAGACCAAAGTTTGTAACAGATGGAAGGGAGAAAACCGAAATGAAAGGTACCTAGGTAGTCAGAAAAATAAGACATTGGTTGAAAAGAGACAGAATCCATGAGAACCGAGCGAGAAACTTCATCAAAAGAAACAGAAAACTATGTCTATATGCGTGAGAAACATTGCATATAGGCCATGTAATCCAGCGAAAACGAAACCATGGTATCAAAACAGCCCAGCATTTCAGTGCTACCTAGGTACACCAACACCTTTCAGAATGAAGTCAGCATAGGATATCTCGCATAGCGTGTTTGGTATCCGAGAACTGACCTTGAAATTACCTCCTACGACGGTCAGGATAGACAGTCGTTTGGTAAACGACACAGTTGCCGCAGCGGTTGACATGACAGTTGTAGCATGCATAATCATGGTTTAGTGAGTTGGCATGGGTGTTGCAATAGCACTATTTGTGATAAAGTCAGGATGATTTCTGCTAGTCAAATGATCAAAGGGCACCAACACAAGTCCAGAATGTTACTACTTGGCCTCTGGACCGGCCTGATTCGGATGCACCATGCTTGGAAGATCCGCTATCATGTTTGCTGTGGTGATGTTGATGATCGCCGCGCCCCATATTGACTGCTTTGGCGACTGTCAGGTATGTGCAGATTGTTTGGGGGAGCCTAGAGATATATTATATGAGATAGGAGGAGTTGATGTTCTTATGTGTCAACGATATGAATTGTCCTGAAGTAATGGAGAGAACACAGGAAAACTCATGTCTTTAATATTCCTTTCCAAATAACGTCACAGCGGTAACTCCGCCCTTCAATGACAAGCCCTTCCAACTATCACCGCCACCCTGACTGCCTGATCAGCACCGTTCAAGGAGGTCGACGTCCTTGGAAGCCCTGACCTGTCCGCCCTGTCATATCCTGCGAGCCCAAGGGAGATAAGTTGCAAGTCCCTCAGCCAACACTTGCAGGCGATTCACGAAGCATCGCGGGACCAATCAGTCATTCCGAGGCCGGCAAAAGAGAAACACAGCCGTAAATACTCGAGTAAGAAGAAGAGATTTGCCTGGTTGGTGTACCCTAGGGTAAGAGAAGGGTTCAACCGAAGGGCAGTGCCCCCTTTTTTTTCGATCCCTAATTTACACCCTGCCTGCGATCTCAGAAAAAACAGCCACAAGAGAAATTCGCCCCGACGCCTCATAAAAGAAGTGAAATGACAATAGTCCGGCCTCAGATCAGGTCCAGGGCTTTCCGGGCGGAGCGCGGTGGATTGGCGAACATAACAAGCTTATGGACAAAGCTACTGCCGATATCGCCCAATTTGTGGTCACGAGAAGGACCTTGGGAGGCGCAATGGAGAGAAAGGAGGCTGAAGTCAATATGCATAAATCCGCCCTAGCGTCACGTGTGAAGATTTGCCTGCAACCAAAGTGCACTTTCGCATTCCTGGGGACGAAAGTGAGCACTGACGTAGCAGCTTGGCCTCCGGTGGCAGTGAAGACGACTTCGGACCGCAACCCGCCCGAAATCTGTCCAAAATCCACGGACACGAGAGAGAAGCCCAGAGCCAGCCTGGTCTGCTTGGACAGACATTGGGTGTTGAATAGACGGTCACACTGACGCAGACAAAGCAGAAGGTGTGGAATCGACTTCAAAATGCTCGGCTTCCCGATTTGATGATTGTATGGAAAGACTATGGGCTGTACAAATGAAATCTATGCTGGTAAGGAACGAGACATGACTAAAGGAAATCTCGCAGGGTGACCCGCTGACAATATAAAATCTACCAAATGATTCTCTTTGAGGGAAAGGAACCCATCATTGACCTAACCAATTGGCCATCCGCCTTTCTCATACTCCAATCATGACAGATACAGATTGCTAGCTAGAACACAGGAATCAGTGGATTTGATCGGAAGAGCGAGATTCTGTAAAGTATGCCTACCTCGAAAGTTTAGCTGCCCGTGACGGTGGTATTGTAAGCTGGGCAATGAGCACACCGGTGGTGGCCACAGCTTGTGCACGCTGGGGTTGTCTTGCATAGCATGGCTCCAGCTCCACAGTAGCACTGTAAACATGTCTGAGGTTAGCACTGCACTGACGAGCACAGATTCTCAGTTGATATGGGCAACTCACACAATCCCAAAGCGCTACAGTGCGCCGTGCAGGTCTGTAGTGGTGGTGTGAAGGCATGTTGAACGAGCAATCGAGAGTTTTCTAAGCCTTGGAGCCGACCCCTTGAAGAATGGTATTTGTACGTGAATTGCTGATGATGCGTGTGTTACCGAGTCCATCGTCACCATCAGGCTGAGAAGGGCAACCGACCCTTTATAGTCCTGTCAAGAACGTCAATATCATATGGCTTCCTGCGACGAGATAACCCAGAGGTGTCAAGGCATACAGCAAAGGGCGGCATCGCCCCTTCGCTCGCCCATGACAGGGTGTGGTACATTCCAAGGGGACGGATCCCAAGCCCCTTACCCCCAATCTTTGAGATAGATGTCTCTCCCGAAGCGCAAGGCCGCTGTCGAAGAAGTAGCATGCCGGTCAAGGGTACTAAGGCATCAACACTAGGCGAGCATATTTCGAGGTGGGGGTGTCAGCAACGCCGTCTGGCAAAAAGTCCCAAGAGTATACCGAGTCGGCACCACCCCATGATGGCAAGTGGGCTTGTACCGAGAAATGTTTCCAGAAGGGCCAAGTACCGGCATAACCGATCCTTCTGCGTGTTCCCTGCCACCCTTTCCATCAATTCCACGTCAAGGAACGGACAAAGCCACCAGGAGACCCACTCATGGTCGTCGAGGAGACAGAATATAGGTGCCTGAACTGTAGGGAAACAGCCCGCAAGGGCGTAGAATGGTGCCTCCTGGTCTGATCGACATGATGTGCCGAGAGGCATGGGGGCGGTCGTCGTTCGAATGGAACAGGATGTGATTAACTAAGCCCAGCCCCCACGCTCGAAAGTCGAGGATGCTCGGAGTGCATAGGGCGACTATTCAGCGTTAGCACCTAAGCACCTGAGTGTCTCGGTGTCCTGAGAAGTGAGGACGGGACCGAGGGAGCGACCTCGGGCCTTGAAGCCGTAGGATTCCAGCTGCTGACATCACCCCACCGTTCTTCACCATGGAATACCAGCCTGTAAGTTAAGACTCACAAACCAAGGCGCAGGCCACAACCGTCTCTGCCTGGCAATTGCTTCTCTCTACGGCCGTTGCGACGCACACTAGCTGACGCTGTGGCGGGAACACAGGATGCCTGGTGGCCGTCCTTTGTCATCTCATGGGGCGCCGTTGCTCAACACCGGATGGAGCTCTCTCCTGTCCTTGGTTGAAGCATCCACGCTCTCATCGGTGATCGCTGTAACTCGGTGTGAGGAGCTAGCAACCAGGCCTCGAATATAGGCTGCCGAGGCTCGTGGCGGGAAACACTCTTGAATCCTGCCGGTAACAGTGCCGACTAGGCGATTTTCAAGAATTCCGCCTCGGCAGTGTCAAGATCGTTGTGCCGTGCCACCCCCGAGCGCTGCCACCATTGATACGAGGATATTGATAGTAGACGGCCTTGACAATGGCCTAGCACGACGGCCTAGCGTCCCCAGTCAACCCTATAGTGCTGTCAACCCTATAGTGCTGTCAACCCTATAGTGCTGTCAACCCTATAGTGCTGTGCCCTTTTATTGGCCTATTCAACTAAAAACAGTCCGGGCGGGAGTTCGCGAAAGACTGTGATTTGGTTCGGGTTCGGTGGCTGCTGGCTCTGTCATCACTTGGACCAGACGAAAGAGACGCGCATTACAAAATATACCATACAACACTCCTCGCGATGATGACCGGTCGAATGATGAAACCCGCCCCACGGGAATGTGTGCTCTGTGCCTAATTATAAGAGTCTGATGGAAATAGGCGTCTTACTACTGACTCGAGGGATGGTACGCCCCCACCGCCTGAGTGCAGTTGTTTGATTCAGCTCTTTGGTGTAGCTCTTCAGCTGGTTCAGCCTCATCAGCCCTACTGGGCTGGCCGGCCCTGGTCAACCTCGGCACAGCGTCTTGGACCTTGACAAGGGGCAGCTTGTCTATATGTGGAATGCTGCGAAGATCCAAGGGGCGCAAGTGGCCCAAAAAAGAGCTTCCTGGCTGTGCCGGACCTTCTTAGCATGCAGCCTGTGCAGCCTGTGCAGCCTGTGCAGCCTGTGCAGCCTGTGCCGCCTGCGAGCGTATGAACTCGGTTCCCCAGCACGATAAGAAAGTGCTGCCAAGCAGCGTGGCAAAGGCCAGATGAAGAGACGACGGGGTAGAAGAGGGCAGAGCAGTCTGAGCCACTGGCCGCAGTCACCATTAGGGAGAAAAGAAGCCGAAAGTAGACGCGAATGCTCTCTTTGGCCTCTCGCCTTTCCTAGCGTGTCTCGGACAAGGCTGCGAGCCACTAAGCCCGCAAACGCATACTTCAATTCTGGATGTAAATCTGGAGAAAACGACTCTTTAAATCCGACGCGTGTTCAAAAGTCAAGTTGAAAGCAACATCTCAGTACTCAATGGAAAGCTGCTGGCTTTTTTCTTGGTGGGGGGGGGGTTGGGTTGGGTTGTGTCTTCATGGCAGGCAATGTGCTCTTCAGGCATCGCACGCGACCGGCCAGCCCGCGAGGTGTGGTCGGCTCGAAAGGCGGTTGATTGCGTCCAGTCCCCGTTCTCGCAACAGGCGACAGCATAACCCTCTGATGCGAAGACAAAAGCTGAGGATAACTGTGCAGGACGGACAAGGCCAGGCAGACATAGACAATGCAGTCGAGGTGCGTCGTCGAATGAGCTGGCGTCAAGCAAAGCCCAGGCAGCGCAGCCTCTTGTCGAAAGCGCATGACTGGCGCGCGGCGCTATGGGTCCGGGTTTCCATTAATAGCGGGAGCATGTGGGAACAATAGCGAGGTGTCGCGCGCGAACGAGCGCGGTACTGTCGAGAGCAGATAGACGGCGCTTGGAGATAGAGAGATTGGATGTCGAGACAGTGTCGCAGTGTGTGGAGAGGAGGAAGAAGGCAGTCGAGGCCACCGGTTCATCCAATCCTCCCTGGCGCCCTGCCGGTTCCTCAAACTGGCCTGGCAGGGATCGCTGAACTGGCGCTGGACTGGCGCTTGACTGGCTTGGACCGCCAGACTGCCAGACTGCGACACCATGACAGGGAGGCTGGCCCAGCAGTCTCGCTGATTGGTGGGAGCTCACAGGGGGACTCACACTCTAACCCAAGCCCCCACGTCATTGCTGTCCATCGCGTGCCTTTGGAAGCACGAGCAAGGTAACGAACGGCATCAGCGTGCTGCTTTGAGCCAATCTTGAAATCAACATGTTCTCATTCCAAGACCTTCATTTCCTTTTTTCTCTGTCGCATCGACTCACATATCTCTCTGCCCTTCCGCCGATTCAGATGACTCTCTGCCAGTCAATCACACCGAACCATATTTAATTCCCATCCAGCCCACCCACCGTCTCGGTTTGCTACTTCAGAAACGCGACACCTCGCAACTCGACCGTGACCTCCAGCATTCCACGGCCCAACATTCAACACGAGCAGCTATTTCGGAGAGCGGCACCCAAGTGGTGACTCCAAGGACTCCAAGGTCGCGCCACACAACTACCACTGGACAAGACAGCAAAAAACCACTCAAGATGGGTCTGATTTCAGCCGGCCTTTCATATATGGTCTTCTCCGCCATCCACATCGTCCAGTTCGCACTCGCCATCGCCGTGTGCGCGCTCTACGGAGTCGACCTGGGCCGCGCCAACAAGAATGGCACCTACACCGACAGCAAATGGGTCTACGCCGAAGTGGTCGGCGGCCTGTCCGCCTTCACAGCCGTGCTGTTACTGGTACCCTTTATCGTGCGCTTCTGGCTCGTCTGGGCGTGGAACCTGGTCCTCTTTATCCTCTGGATCGCCCTGTTTGGAGTCTTCGCAAGCATGTACATCAACGAGGACCCAGAGGGCGACAGCGGCATCCAGCGCATGAAGAATGCCGTATGGGTCGATCTCGCCAACGCCATCCTGTGGTTCCTCACCTTTATCGGCCATGCCGCCTACTGGTTTACCCACCGCGAGAGACACAGCCGCTTCACCGGCCGCGCCAGGGTCTAGTGGCCCGACAGTGCTGGCGGTTCCTAGGCCTCGACTCGTCGAGATGGAAGCGCGCATCAGCAACATCGGGCGAACCCTTCCGGCACGCCGTTGCCCGGGCACCGCGAGAGCTACGAGAGCGCTGCCCGACACCGCAAAAGGGCTGCCGGGATGGAAAAGGAGATGAGGAAAGATGGTGTGACCCAGGAGGGCCTTGAGCATCGTCTTTCTTTTCTTGGTTCAGCCTTTGGATAATGGAGTTTGGAAAGACGGGTTGCTACTAGGCCTTGGGTTGGCAGCGATGTTATATGGACTATTGATACCAATGCCCTCGGTTTAAGGAGGGTCAGCATTTGATTTCACTCCTTGCAAAGATATCCAGATACCATCCAACGTACTAATACTTGTGATCACTTTTGATTTCAGATCCCCCGGCTGCGTGTGATTCGAGGGCCTGTTTTGCACGAAACTTGTCCGGTTCTACGGCGGTCAGTTAGTTGCTGGGAGATAAATGAGGCCAGGTGCCAAGTACCATGTTGACGCCAGAATATGCTGTCCTCGCTAGTCGCTAGATGATGGTGACTATGGACGATGACGACTATGTGTTCTGAATCGCAGCATCCGTTCGAGCAGACGAATGGTTGGTGCCTTTAAGCACTGGGTGCCACAACCACACCACCCTGGCAGCTGCCTAACCGCTTCTCAGGTCGAGGCTTGTGAAAAGATCATCGCTTATTCCCCCTTTCTTTTCTTTCCACCGGACCTGTCTGTCGATCGGAATGCTCATTCAATAACACAGACGCAGCTCCATGTCAACCCCGGCCCAACATCCTCGTGGTGAGCAGGGTTGTACCGTTGTCTGCGCAGCCTCCCGATCCAATCTGCCGGACGGCACAAGAAGGTCTTTACTCACTCAAGACAGCAGGCAAAAGCTGGGGTTTTTGATCAACATTCTTCAGCGCCAAACGATATATTCCTGACCAGCACCGTGCTTTCAGGAAAGCCTCACGCTGCGCGCACCGGTCGACCGTATTTGCTGGTTCAATGCATCGCATGACGTCACCGCACAGGCTGTTCCATTCAAAGAGGACCCATGCTGCTCTCCTACAGGTGCCCCAGGTGCCCAACTGCGAAGGCTTTGGCGAACACCTGGGGCGGAGGATCAAGCCCCCACACGCTTGTGGTGACCCTGTGGTTTCTGATACTTCGGTTGTCACTTCTCAATTTTTATGTTTCTTGTAGGATAAATAGTTCTCGGCACTTGTCGCGCTTTTCCTCGCTACGGTCCAGTCGCGAGACACGGCTGGGACACGGCTTGGGACCAAAAGCACGGTCGCCTCTCGCGCTGTGGTTTGGGCGGAGATGCGGCCCGAGACAGGATTTCTTGCCGCGTCGACGAAAACAGGAGAGAAGAGGAAAATCGGGGCCCACGCTTCTGTAACCGGCCCCCATGGGAAAAAATACGTGGTTGACCGACCGGCCATGCAATAAAACGGCAGCCCGGCCTCACAGATTAAATCCACCGCTTGGCGCGGTCCAGAGGGGTTTCATTGGGGCTCGAAGGGGCTCCTCTAGGGCATCCACGACGGGCGGCTGGTTGGCTGGCGGCGAGCGGCCGTTGTTTCTCCCAACTGAGGTGACAGTCTGTCCGCATACCCGGTCCATCGATCGGTCGGTCGGTCGGTCGGTTGGCCGATGTCCTACAATAGGCGCCTTATTTTTCCCGTCCCTCACCGGCCTTTCTCGATGTGGCTGCCGTTTGGTTGTTCTGTCTTCTCGGTGGCCACGGCCTCCTATCGCTGCGCTCCATCCCAGCGGACTTGCCACGTCGTGATGTCGTGGTCTGCTCGATGGCGGCGTGTCTTGGGGTTTTTTTTTTAGGGTCCTTCCGCCCTCCCTGCCCTGTACCCAATCGACCGCACGTTCCATATCAAATCAGGCTTGTTGCGCCGCGCGAAAGGCGGGAATGTCCCGGGAGTCAAGGTGCGGTGGCTTGGTGTGGGTTCTGGTTGGTGTCGCCCGAGCCTCAAGGCGACCGTTTCCCATCAGCACGACCCGTGGAGCTGATAGGAGCAGAGGAGATGGCGGGCGATCGACCTGCTGGGCGTCCCGCTAGTATCGACAATCATGCCATCCCTTGACCCTCCAGGGTCCTGCTAGGCCGTCGGGTACGTGCTCCATCACATTCCACCCTTGTTAGTGGCACTGGCGTGTCTTGGTTCGGCTCCGGTGCCAAGAAAATCCTTGTAAGCGCGAGGAAGTTTGCCGTCATTCCGTTACGTTGGGGTCCTCCTCGGCCAAGTGTTTTTTTTTTTTTTTGACATTGTCCCTGCGGTTGATCGCAGATGAGCGAGGCTTTGTTGACCCGCCAGCCCGCGCTGCGGGTCTACACTTTGAGGAGGGCCTTCTGGAAGGATTCCTTTTGGTCGAGTGATGGTCCCCAGCCTGCCAGCCCGGTTGTTTCAACTTCCGACGGGTGCTTGCGCGGACTGGGGCCGATGATGGAAATGTGACGTGTTGATCCCTCTAAGGCGAGTCGTCGTCGCTCATTTTACCGTTCTGGTAAAGATGTGCTGGCCGTTAGCGCATGGGCAGAGGCCGTGCAGGGTCTGACAAGGAGTAGTCTACCTCACAGGGGTTGATAATGTTTCTCTTCAGCCTCCAGTGACCTCTTCCACTTGCTCGAAAGATGCTCCCGGGGAGAGCCGACGACTTGTATTGTTGACGACCAGAAACAGCACAAGCAGGACACTCGTGACGGCCAGAGTGCTTCTGCGTCTCCCGTCCGTGAGGAGCTGCGGAGGCGGCCATTCGCAGTGCTTGTATCTCTGTTGTTTGCTCTTTGTGCTTTTGACATGGCGTTGAGTCGTTGTAGGTGGCCCGATGGGGGCGCCTGCATTGCATCTGCGGTCCGCGGTAACATTGGGATGCTCCTAACCTGCACCATCTTTAGTCGAGGAGGGGTTGATCGTTAACTGCTGCATCTGCCCATTTTCGCCGCTCATGATGATATTGATGATGGTGGCCTCGGATGCCCGTAGAGCTTGAGACAGAGGCCATAGTAGTTCAAATACTCGAGCGCCCGCGGCTTCCGCGGATGATGGCACGACAAGCATTGGCTGTCCTCTTAGGATGGTAAATAAACTCGGAGAAGTCCCCACACTGTTCTCATAGCATGATCAAGACGCGGCTTGAAGCTCTCCTCACGTCTTAGTCAGGGGCAGACATACAGACACACAGACACATCCTCATCTCCTCTCCGCCTCCAGGGCTGTCGTAGGTGAGGCCGACTCGACTATCCCACTCACAAGCACAGTTGTCGATTCCTTCCTGGCCGACTTGTGGAAGCACCGAGTGCACGGGTGCGAAGCATTCCGACCCAACAAGACGGCGCCTACATACTTGTTTAGTGTCGGGGACGGCCCACAGTTTGTAATGCGAGGGTACGTATCCTCCCCCTGTATTTATTGGGAGGTGACTTCTCTTTCGTATGCCCGCCCAGCTTCCCTCCCGTAGCGGTACCCACCAAAACAACAGCGTGCTGGTACAAGTACTGATTCAGTCCAAGGCTGCGCTCGTCTCTCGACGCCCCGATGCGAATCAACCCACTCACGAACCACAACAAACACCATCGCCCACCATCATCACAACAGGGAAAGGAATAACCAACCCACTGCAGATTCAGAATCCTCCGAGATACGACCCATAGCTGCGGCACCTTTGCGGGTAATAAATGGGCCTGGGTCACAGCGGGCCGAATCGAACATCTCCCTCTGACACCACCCGCGTCCGCCCTTCGACCTGCAAAAGGTTAGAGGGCTCAGAAGAGGGCTTCCGAGCCATCTCGACCATCGACACCACGCCTCAGCCGCCCACGCATTCTTGTCGTCTCAACATATCTCCTCTCTCAGCTGCGCCTTGCCGCCGATCACGCACCAGGTCACGGTTGGCTCGATCCTGCCTAGCCTGGCCTGTGTGGAATGAATATCCGTCATCTATCAACCCTGGACTTTGGCAGCGACGCGACCAAGCTGGGCGGGTGGCTCCGAGAAGACCTCGTCGGCGTGTAGGCTAGGTGAGGTCCGCCTCTCGGCCGAATTGTGACCTCCTGCTCCAGATTGGTGCTGCAGGTCGCCTGTCTCCTGCGCGGTAAGCAGCCTGTTTCTTCTTCACCAGTCGGCCTCCCGTCATTCCGGTCTGGACAGTGACTGTCCTGCGGTGGCGAAGCAAGCAACCCACAAGCCAGTGGAGATCGTCAGACGTATCTTTCGGTCTGCAGGCTTGCAATCTCAGCGACGCCCATGTTCGTTCTGTCTCGTCCAGAGACGGTCATCTGTGACCCCGGCCAGACCAATCGTCGATTGGTGCAGCGCTTCTCGGGATATTGCCGACGTTGATAGCGGCTGAAGCTTAAATTGAGCTCCACAGCACGAACACTATCACCCTCTGCTGCCGTGGGATTAAGGCAGGTCCGCACGTGCGTCTCTGCAACACTACAGGATCCCCAGACTCTTGAACAAACTCTATTCCTGGTCCCTTCCCAGGCCCGGCTCTTCCGGCGCATTGATCAAATCGTCTTGTAATCGGGCAAGATCGAAGCCCAGAGAGATCGAGATTGGCTAACTTGGGGAATCGGAGCAGACTGTCTGCAGCGGTTCGGCGAGGCCAAGGCAATTACTTCGACGGGCGTCTCTGGAGGTCGTGGCAGATAGAATCGTCGTTTGCCACAATGTCCAACCCACACAAAGCTGGCCGTCCGTCGGCCATGAAACCGTCTCCCTACACGGCCCACACGGCCCAAGGACAGAGACCGCGCGGTCGAGCCGGCTCGAACTCGTCAACGTCTTCCGCCGCATCGGCCGCCAGCACTAGGAGCCACGACCAGTTCGTCTTTTCACCCCACCAAACACCCGCCTCTGAGAAGGAGCCGTTCTTCTCGCACCAGGAGTATTCAAGTCTCCCTCGCCCCCGAACACACGGTGAGTACAGCCTCAATTCATTTGGGTTTATTTCCGAATTTCATCCCCGATCGCGTTGTGCAGAGCGCGACGTTGCACCGCAGGACGTTGGCTCAGCTGCCGCGACTGCCATGGCAAGCGCCGTCACCATGATGGTTCCAAGTGGCAGCACCGATATTCATTGGCCCGACGACACTGGCCTCTTCGTACAACTGTCGAAGGGTGGGACTCTGTCCAACCACATTGGTGGCGTGCGTGGTAGTGGTACAGCGGGTCGGGCACCGGCAGGCTCTGGCGAGTTTCACACTTCCTGTTGTTCCCGCGGCCGTGCCAGCGGCATCACATGAAGATCACCACCACCACCTCACCGATCCTGCCAGGGTCCTGGAAATAACGCCGGCCACGTCTTCATCCACAACGCAACGGCGATTCAGGGTAGTGCCCTCGTGCACTCCACAGGCGGTTCGGGGTCACCTTGGAAGAGCGCCATTCCCGCCGAGGGCTGTCTCGGGAGGCTGGTCCCGCACTGCTTCCATGGCTCGACAGGGGATCGTGGACTTTTGCGGCAAGGGCGTCAGCAACTGCGGCGGTCACTGGGCCCATGCGGTCCATCCGGCATGTGTCCTGCAGGACGTCATCACAAAACAAAGTCCGCCCAGCGATGCCCACATTCACGCCATCGGATGACCAAAATCCTTCATGCACTTCATGCATTTTACACCAAGCGTTTTCATGCACCTACACACAATAACAACTGGCTGACGCCCCTCAAATTTTTTTTTTCCAACAGACATTCCCTCGCAACCTCCGCATACCACATTTCCTTCACGACTTGCCTCCGAACCAACGAGTTTCACAATTCCAAACAGCAGGCCTATCGAGATTGAACTGCCATCGTCAGTGTCAAGAAATTCCAAGACCAGCTCTACCTACACACCAATTGCGCCGCTCTCTGCTCGAGGTGACATTTCAGGGTATGTTCTCCACTCAGTGCCCTTCCCCCGCCTGCGACCCCACGAGTCGTAGAGGAGGCGTGGGTAGGCGGCACGGGACGACAGTGAGGGGTTGAACTGACGATCACTTTGCACATGCAGCGGCTACTTTCCATTCCACGAAGATCCCGAAGACCGCATCCACAGACCGCATCCCTTCCACGCCGCTGAAAAAGAGGCGCAACGAGACTGCGACTACGAGAGCCTCGCACGGAGCATTGAAAGCACTCAGGGTGCCCCTCCTCCGCCCGCTCCAGACCGCCGTGCTGCCCCGGCACCGACGCCAATATCCGCACCACCTGGGCAGTTTCCAATGTTGCAGGCTGCTAAAATGCCTTCGTCGCAAGGATACACGCCTGTTACCTCTTATGTGCCAAGCGGCCTGCACGAGACCCCCTTGCCGGTGGGCAAATACTATCCCTCGAATTACGAGCAACGACAAAAGCAGACCAATTCCTCGTCAAGGCGCAGTACGCGACCGCCCACCGCCGTCGGCCCTTCGTCTGTGAAGTCCGACACTGTCGTGCCACAGATCAACAGGTCTGACCGGTACCCCTCGTTACAGCAATACCAGCGCGACATGATCACGCAGGCCCGACTCGCCAAACAACGCATAGAGAACGGAGGCTCATCCACGAGTCCAGGCGCGACGGGTTTGCACGGTGCTCCTCCACAGAGGTCGCACAAGAACAGCACTGCACGAGGACCTATATCGCCAAGGCTGCAGCCGCTGGGCAGCCCGGGACCGGTTACAACACCGTTAGCTTTAGAGGGTGCCGATGGGTACCTTTCAGCTCGAGGTCGTGCCAGTCCTCGAGACAGGCCTAGGCCAGTGCCGAGCCCGGACGCTGGACGAGAGAGCCACGCCGTCGCCAGGGCGATGAAGGCCCACGGCGAGAGGACACGTATGGAGGGCCGATGCTCACCAGCCGTCGAGGCCGGTGGGTTTGGATTTTGAGACACATCCATGCTGATGGACCTCAAACAAGTCGGACACTTTTCTGTTCACCATCCGCCTATGGCTTGGCGGATGGCTCGTTCTTCGCCGGACAGGATGGTCATATGCGAATGTCAAGCAAATGCATCGCCACACGTGGAGCACTATGCGAGGATGTTGTACACTTCTCGATCGGCACACTTTTTGTACAACTTCCGACGTCATGAACGAAGCTTGCCACTAAGCCATTCCAAGTAACATTTGGAGACGCTTGGCTGACACCTTCCCTTTTTTTTTTTTTTTTTTCCACGCCAGCAGGACTACTTGACATTTGATACCCTCACAGCGCTTGGTACCCAGGATAGACAGCATTCTTCACACTCACTCCAAGCAACGCGAGTGGTCTTGTTTTTGAAAGATTGCATTGGGTTGGGAGTATTTCTTACTTTCAAGAAGACAGGCACTGTTGGGACAGGCCAGTACGCGGCTCTGAACTCTGAAGAGGAGCGCCATTCGTTGGGCGGAAGGGTGGACATGATTTTAGGAACCAGGGGGTTCCTTGGAAAAGATAGCGATCGACTGACTTCTTGATAGCGGAGCGGTTCTCGTTGTCACTAGAAGAATTTTTGGAAGGTTTTACACCGTCACAACGATGTCATGCGTTCTTGATAGGAAGACCTGGCGTAAAAAAGAATCATCAAATCTTCCACAAAGTATACTTCAGAAAGCCAGGAAGTGTGTTGAATACAGTCAGGCATATAGGGCCCAACCCATGCTGCAGAGGAGTAGGTGCATCCATTTTCCTCTAGTATTTTTTCCGAACCCTGCTTGTGGGAATACCAGAACCTAGTAACAACCACAAACACATGCGTGACTCAGGGAGATCAGGCTGTCCAAGAACCTAACTACTTGAATAGGATTATGAAATGCATAGTAGCTCACCAAGGTGATTCTCATCTCACTTACTGTAAGGGTCAAGACATATAGGCCACTCATGGAATTGTATGCCATGGTTTGATACTTTGCGCGGTCCAGGTAGCTCCGGGTACTTGGGTTGTAAATCTGAAAGCCCACCCGTGCCGGTTCCAGGCTCGAAGTGCCCGGTATGGTGGTGTACCAAAACTTCCCACAATCAATACATTGGCTCACATGACGGACGGGGATCCTAATGCAGAGCTTGAGCCACTTAGTTGAACTACATAGTTACTAGTACTAATTTTTACTAACTATAATAGTACTAAATAAAGTTAATATACTTTTATATTGTTTTTAATTAACTAATATCTAATTAATACTAACTTTAATATAAATTTTAAAAAAGATTTGTATTTTTTTAAATTCTGTTTTATATTTCTATTTTGTTTATTTTTTATTTTTTTATTTTTGCTTTGGTTTTTTATTATATTTATATTTTATCTTATAATTTTATTCTATAGTAATACTATCATATTAACAATAAATATAAAAATAAATTAACTTTTTATTTATAAAAATATTTATAAATACAAAGTTGATTTAGTTTTTAATATATAATTATTAATAACATATTTAGTGTTAAGTTTTAAACTGCTTATAATTATGTAAAGGAATTGCTTTTAGGTTCTTTTTTTTTAAAAAAAAAAAAAGCACTGCGACTGGATTGAGAACGAAACCAATCACATGCTTGTAAAGCCGGGCTTGGGGAGCGCCTAAGTTGAGCCAGAGTAAGCCCTATTGCATGTCCCAAACTTGGCGCATACGCACTAGGGCTAGTGAGCTGGGATACCATGCTTTTCAACGACTTTGAAAATATGCCGTGCTCTCAATATTGGTGGCATCCCCCCTGCTCCTACGCAGCGGCTGAAGTGGGCTTCACCCCGCAACGCCCGCAGGAATGCCCGATTAAACAAGGGACCAACATGTCTGTTGGTTAGCACACTTCGACTTGAATGGACCGAAAAATGCCTTCAAAAAAATCCCCACAGCTTGGAATCCCCACAGTTTGGACAGCAAATTCAGCGGCAGACGCGGTAGTGCAGGATTCTGTTCCCTGCGTTTGGTCTTTACTTAATCAAACTGCCTGCATCTTGGATGGGAGAGTGCCAGCCACGACAAGTACCCGAGGAAGCCTGCCCATCAGGACGTCTTTCGACTCTATGATTCCTATCTAGGCACCGGAGAGCGGCCACAACACAGGTTACGATGAGAAAATCGACCCTCGCCGCAAAGGCGGTTGCCGTCTTCCAATATGCAGCCTTTGCTACATGCGCTAAATTGCTCAGTGGCGCCACCATCGTCGCGTTCGACCAAGAAGCGGAGCAGCTGGAAGTGATCCGCGGCGGCTCTGTCCTCATTGAGGGCGACCAGATCACCTCGGTCTTCGACACTGCATCGCCCAGCGGGATCCCTTCTGACATTGAAGTGGTGGACTGCACCAATAAGATCATTACTCCAGGCTTTATCGACACCCACCGCCACGGATGGCAGACCGTCTACAAGACGATGGGCTCCAACACGACGCTGGCCGAATATGTTTATCGCTTCAGCTCCTTCGCGGCCGCCCCGTCACTTTTCACCCCGGATGATAGTAAGAAGCTGCCGGAGGTGTTTTTAACCGCTTGGGAATAATGATATCCTTCTTAAGGCCTACATCTTAGAAGCCATGGCCACGTTATAGCTTATCCCACGCTGTATTTGAATGAAACTTCTTCCCTAGTTCTTTGAAGGCTAACTCCCAATGCTGCAGTATACATCAGCCAGCTCGCCGGTATTCACGAAGCCCTTGCCGCTGGCGTTACTACCATGCTCGATCATGCCCATCACGCGTGGACACCCGATCATGCCGCGGCGGGGCTGACCGCCTCGGTAGATAGTGGAGGAAGAGTCTTCTTTGGTTATGCTTTCCAGAATGCTTCTGCGAACTTTGGCGTCCCGGAACAGATTGTTCAGTGGGAAAAGCTCGTCTCCACTACCTCCGGCACCCTGACAGAGCTGGTGGTAGCTTATGACGAGTTTGCTTGGAACCCATCCGGTGCAAATACCCAGGCTGTTTTGAAACTCATCAAGTAAGTACAAAAAGACGGCTTAAAAGAGTACAGATGCTGACCGTTACTTAGGGAAAACAAAGTCTCCGTATTAACCGCACACAATACCGACGGACCTTGGATGTGTTAGTAGTGGACCCGCACCTTGAATTGTTGTCTTTGATGCTGACGGAAATAACAAGTGGGAAATTCTCCACAGGAGCTACAGCGCATCGGGATTTTGGACTCTAGCACGTCGATCGTGCTATCACATGCCACATTCCTTGACTCAAGGGGCGCCGCCTTGTTGCGGAGCACGAACCAATATATCTCCATCACGCCGGAGAGTGAGAGTAAGAAACTCCCAAACGCATTCCTTCCTTTTCCGACGGGAGATATGCGCCTATTCCGTCTCTTTTCGTGGCGAAGAGCCCCCTCGGAATTCAGCAGCTGACTTCAGAATATTTCAGTGCATTACGGCCACCTCAACCCAACAAGCCACCTGATTCTAGACCAGGCCTCCCTGGGCGTAGACACTCACTTCACCTTCTCAACAGATATTCTCACCCAGGCTCGGCTGTGGCTCCAGTCTGCACGCTACCGTGTGTACCAAAACACCGTCGACCGCTGGGAGATCCCGATGCATAACCCATTCTCGGTCAACCAGGCCTTCCTCCTAGCGACGAGGAACGGCGGCCTCGCTCTGGGACGCAAAGATCTCGGCGTCATCGCACCCGGCGCCAAGGCGGACCTTGTTGTATGGGACGGCCGCTCGCCCGCCCTGCTGGGATGGACCGACCCCATAGCTGCCGTCATCCTCCATGCCAGCGTTGGGGACATCGAACACGTCCTCGTAGGTGGTGAGTTCAAGAAGCGCGATGGGAAGCTGGTCGTCGATGGCTACGCGGACGTGCAGGAGCGGTTCCTGGCCAGCGCGGAGCGCATCCAGGGGGCGCTCAAGGAAATCCCGCTGCCTGTCCTGGGTGGAAACTTCCTGACTGGGTCGCCTTATGGCGATACCATGCAGTTGGATGCCCAGCGAGGTGATGGAACTGGCTACGGTCCGAGTTTCGTATATCCGAGCAGGCGTGGAGCCACAAGCAAGGTCTCGTCGTCCGGTGAGGATGGCTCTGAATCTCGTGATGAGCTTTGAGATCTAGGTAGCGGATCTAACCTGATGACGGGAAAACCTCGCTTGGTGCTTCACGATTGAGAAAATGGAGTGGAGGGCTTAGAAGCACAAGAACAAATCTCGCACCAACTGATGGGCATCCAGATTAAAAGGAACAGGACTCGTCATTGCATCTGCCTCTCTCAAATAATTCTTGAATAATCATTCTAACTTCAACATAAGCATTTACATAAGATATCACCCTTTATATTCATAAAAATACCAGATTATTAAAGTGATTTAAATTTTGAAAATTAATATTCTTAATATTTGTAATTTTAACTCATTTACAAAAACGAAAACAAGATTTTTAAAGCAATACAAATAATTTAAACTAAGATTATTAATTAATTAAAGGTTTTTATACTTTTATTTAATAACAAATATATAAATCTTTAAATATGTTATTAAAAGCTTTAACTTAAATATTATATATAAATCAATTTAATAATGGCTTTATAATAGATAGTGATTTTTGAGAAATTAAATTTTAATTATTAAAAACTTTAATATTATTATTATAATGTGTTGAATGGGCTTTCTGTACGTACGTACGGGTACCGCGTAAACGATGGGTTGGATTCGGTGCTGATTTCTTGTTGTTGTTAACTAATAGGAAAGGGAGTCCTTGAGGTGCGATGGGCACGATAAGCATGCCTACCGCCCAGGGGCTGGCTTAGTCATCTGACCAAGCCGTGTGTATCAGCGTACGGTCCATGCCGAGTGATATTCCAACACTTAGAGTATTATTAATAAATTTTTGAAAAGTTGATGGGGCTCTAGTAAGCCCAAATGGTATCACTAACGTTTCGAATAGGCTAAATCGGGTATAGAAAGCGGTTAGGTATTCCTCTCTTTTATATATACAGAGGTTATTAAAAGCAGCAATAATATCAATCTTTAAAAAATACCTCATACCCTTAAGGTTATTCAGAATCTCCTTTATTAAAAGTAATATATAACGGTTTTTAATAGTAATATTATTTAAGGCCTGATAATTTACACAGAATTAGAGCCCCCTTCCAAGTTTTGGATATAAATAGGACTAGTAAGGCAATGTGAGAAGTACTTGGTCGGATAAATCCCTTCCGCAGGTTTTTATCTAATTATTTTCTCAGAGCTGTCAGCTTATCTCGGGATATAGAGTATAGCGGGCTAAATGGGAGTGGTTTTCCCTCTGCCAGCTGGATATGATAATTATAGGGGCGGTGTAATGGTAACCTCTTAGCCTCTTTCGGTGAGAATACATCTGAGAATTCCTCGAATTCTTCTAGCAGGACCTTAAGCAGCGCAGGCTCTTTAGTAGATGGGGAGGCAGATTTAGTTTCTAGAACTTCGTTAACTTATTCCAAGAATATTATAAACAGGTGATAGCTACTCTTTTAAGTATAGGCAGCAGCAGCCTTTTAGCGATATTTAATAAAGTTCGTATTTTTTTTAAAGGATATTGGGATAAGATAAGGGTTAATAAGTGTGGGTAGTTTTTGGAATATCTTAAAGAGCTCTGGATTTTATAAGCTTCTTTAGCATATTATAATGAGTGCAGTAATATTCGCTGTCGAATGTAATTATATAAGAGGTGAAGCGAATAGTTGGATTGTGCTATTTAAGCCAGAGCATTCCCAGAATAAGAAGATAATAGGCTAGTTATATAGTGAACATTATTATAACCTCCTGAGAATAGTTATTAATACGGCAGGGGACTTAAGTATAATAAGAAATAATATCCTCAGAGGTCCTTTTATCGATTATTTTTAAATTGAATAGTCTCTTCAGGGGTAACAGGGGTTCTATAGCTCTTAGCCTATTCCTGGTTTATAAAAGCTTTTCCCTTAGCTCTAATATTAGCTAAAACATAAATAAGTACTTCTTTTTTATTCATAGTTAAGTATATAAGCAGTATTAACATATTAGAGTATTAGTTTTACTTATTTTTAATAGTTGATCTAGTAACAGCGGCGGCGGAGATATAGAGAGTGCGCTTCTTAGGAGCCTGAGGGCGACTTATCTCAGGCTTATACCGTTTACCGAGCTCTGAACAGGGGAGTTGCTCCGCTCGCGGGTAGGTGAACGTGAGCCGGGATGAATTGTTAAGCGAGCGGGCAACTGAGAAGTTAGGGAAGTAGGACGGAAGCTCTGTATACGGGGCGGGCGGTTATCCGGCAGGGGGCACTGGGCCACAAAGTGGTCGGCTGAGCTGCAGCGGTAGCATTTACGGCGTTCCTTACGGCCATTACTACGATGTTGAGAGCTTAAATCTATAGGATTATTAGCAGGGAACTAGGAAGTAGGCGATTTCGGAGCAGAAGTAGTAGGGGGTTTGATAGCTGAGGCATGTCTTCTAAGGGGTTTGGCTAGATGTGGAAGTGGGTTTATAGCGAGAGACTTGCTATTAGTGCTAATGATAATGGTTATCTAAGGACTGAAGGTGGCGGGCATAAGGTCTGAACTTGTTGGAAGCAGCGGGGTTGTGTAGGAGCATATCTTCGAGCTCGCGAGAGATCCCTTGGAATATCAGTGGCGTAAGAGCAGTATCCGGCGTTTCTCCCTCCAGAGTAAGGCGTTGGAACTCAGCGAAATACGTGCTAAAATCCCAGCCATGCTATTTCAATTAGTATAGCTTATTTTAGGAATTCTGAATATGATCTGGATCTCTAAAGGCTTCTTCTAGGTATTTAAGCAGGTTAGGGTAGTTTATGAATTGAGGGATGCTGTATTGGGTCTTAAGCAAGATCAACTTATAAGCCTTTCTGGTAAGACGTTCAGCAATATAGGTTAGGCGGGCAGTAGCAGGGGTGAAGCGATCGGCATTAGCAGTCATCTTTGCGTAGACTTATTGCGTAAAGCGGTAAAGGTCGTAGCGAGATCCGTCAAACTCCTTTAGGTCAGGTAGTTTCTCACTAAGGATGGCAGAGCCGGCACTTGTGGAAGGAGTAAGCAGAGTTGCTCCCAGTGTAGCATCTGCGGTATGGTTAAGACGGGGATCAGCAGGAACGGGTTCGGTGATAGAAGTTTGTACGGCAGGGGTAGCAGCGTTCAGGAGACGTTCGTTCTCTTTTTCCAGCTGCTTATTCTCAGATTGGGCACGGTAGTACAGGGTTTCTTGATAAGTGATAGCCCCCTCTTGCTTGGATATATTGGTGCGGAGTGTGGCGATCGTGGCGTTCCGGGTCAGGAGTTCGGCTTGGGAGGAAGATACCTGTTCTTCGAGAGTGGAAGCGTACTGGTTAAGGTTGCGCAGGTATAACATCCAGTCGGGGGCGTGCTTGGCGATGTGACTAGCCAGTTCCTCTGGGGAGTCGGTGTCCAGAGGTGGTTGCGGGCGATTCGACATTATCGTCAACGTCCAAGGGACGGAGCTACGTAGTGTCACGATAACAGGCAGGTAGTCGGCAGGTGGACGTTGAGCAGGCGGCACGGAAGTCGTTATAGTTCTATTTGCTACGGGCAGGCTCTATCCTTAGTAGGCATAGGCTCTGTTGACAAGACGTAGCTCGATAGCTACGAAACAGGATTCAGGATAGGTTCCAGAGTTTTGTCAGAGCTAGCAGCTCACGTGATCAGACCCCAACCCTCTAGGTTGGGCGCCCCAGGGGCTCAGTCCGCCCAGGGCCGTGACAGTTAGCACCATTTGGTGCGAAGTGTATTTTCCCACCAAAAGTCAGCCTGTTCGAACCAGCACTGCAACCCCGCCAACCGCTCCAAATTATCAAAACTAATTAGAAATAAGCAATTGAGTGCAGCTGGCACCAATCAGTGCCAGCTTTTATTAATTGTTTGGCCCTGGGGTAGTGCTGAGGTTGGCAGAAGTTGGCGGAAATAGCAAAAGTGTTCCACTTGGTGATATGTTCCACTTGGTGGTAAACCACGTTATAGTATTTATAATAATATACTATATGCTCTACCTAAGCGCGGCATAAGGCGAATTTGGGATATAATCTGTCATTTATTTCAGCTTAAATTAGACTAGGGTCACGTCAGATTTGTCTGTGCTGTGGCATATATTGTGATGTCCTCACATCAAGAAAGACACTCCATCATCATAATTCAAATATGCAAATTCCCAATGTTTGCCAATAAATACTGGTACGCGCCTTCCCTGAAGTCGTCAGTCCCAACGGGGTTGTCCACTGAGTTGCCTAATTCGAGGATCTCTCTGCCTTGTTCAGTCCACCGCGGCCATTCCGTGAACTGGCTGTCGGTGCCATTGTTCGGATCCAGAGTATTGACGAAGCTAAGGTAGTATGCATGCATCGTTTTCTTTGCATCCGTGTCGCCGATGTAATCGAACCCGTGGAGTATGTCGGTGGCATGGAAAGTCCCAAGGATTGGCGTTCCGTAGAAATATCTGGCTAGGTACGTCCCTTGAGTATCCATTGTTAGCTGTGAGGAAGAGAGCATGGTTATGGGTCGGAGGTACGCCAATTCATCATCATACTCGTAACCGAGGGAGAAAAAACCGTCAAAAATGACCTGGTGGCTCCAGGGCCGCCTCTGGTGGGGCGGTGGGTCAAGAAGCCACTTACAAGCTGGGGGGCCTCCAAGCTGTGCATTGAGCTGAAGGACTCGGCGGCGTTGGAGCGTGAAAAGCTGGTCACCCAGCAGAGCAGCCAGTCGTTTGAACTGGGGATAAACATTGTTGAATGGTCCAGTGCCGAACGGCGAGCCTGCAGAAGCAGAATCTGGATAACTGTCGACGTAACCCTCCACGATAGAGCGATCAGTCTGCGGGAAGTAAAAGTCATTCAGATAGGTGATCACGTCATTGGTCGTTGACAGGTTGGTTTGCACGAGAGAGAACAGTGTTCCCTCATCTTCTTGATCTCCGATTAAGAACGGGACTTGAGCATATTTCCCGGAAGCCGATAGTACATCGACTGTGTCCTGGAGGATATCGCCGTCGGGTCGGGGAGCACTTTTGCTGCTAGTTAGCAAACGCTCTCCATCTTGGATATCATCCCGGTAAAGCATTTCAGGCCATTCTTGAAAGTGCGTACTAGGATAACTGGCCCCCATTGTAGTCGAAAAGGGCGGGAACGCTGGTGGCGGCGTTCAGATAGTCGTGATAACTAAGAGAACGGAGACAAGCCAGAGTGTCATTAGAGCCCTCACAACCCGCGCTCTGAACGACCGAGTCGTACACTCTTTGAGCTTGCGGGGAATCGACACGAGCGTACGGTATCACGCTCCCACTGTCCATTATGGCACCTCGGAAGAGAGGTTTGCCCTTGTAGGTGTTGTCTCCGCCGTTGAGTGTCATCTGTAAGTGGACTGAAATAGACCCGGCGCTCTCGCCAAATATGACGACCTTATCCGGGTCGCCACCAAACTGTGCGATATTGTCGGCGACCCACTGCAAGCCTGAGGTTTCTTCAGTTGTCTGCAAGCCATTGGTACAGAGGCCATGTGGCTAACCTAGACGCTGGTCCCGCAGGGCGAGATTCGTGGAGCCCTCGGCCAGGAGCTCTTTGCCGCCCATCAAGCCAAATCCTGCCACACGATAGTTGACAGCGACCCAGATGATGGGCTTTCCCATCGCTATAGAGTCAGTAACGAAACTAGAGCCATTGAAAAGACCGCTCCATCCTAGCTCGAAGCCTCCTCCGAAAATCCAGTACATCACCGGCAGGTTGTCGTCTGGAACCGCATTGGGTGGCTTGATGACATTGAGGGTCAAGCAATCCTCCGAAGCACTGAGGAGCGTGTTCTGGCCAAACGGAGTATTGATCAGGCGCCCTGCCAGGCTCTCCAGGAGGCTCGAAGAGTTGAGGTTCACCACCAGCTGTGGGCACGCCTTTGCGGGTTGGGTGGCATCGACAGTCCCCAAAGGTGCTGTGAGGGGCTGCGGTGGCCTGAGGCGGAGATTCCCAACTGGGGGTTGAGCATAGGGAATTCCCTGGAAGGTAGAAAGACCTTCTGTGTCGTAACCTATTACAGTCGTCCCATCTGCAAGGGTCGCCCTGACATCGCGTTTCCGCAACGAGCAGACCGGCGCAGCCAGGAAGAGTTGAAACAAGAAGATAAGCCCAAGCACCAGCATTTTGGAGGACGATGAAGACCAATGTCGACAAGAGGATTTGTGCGGTCACTAGAAAGGTGGGAGCGGAGTCCTAAGCCGTTTGACCAAGTAGAGGTGCTGCCGGCGATGCAATGGGCGGCGATATCTGCACACACGGAAGCAGAACAGCTCGAGCAATATACACGCTTCGTCGTGCCATCTTCGTATTCTCGTATTATCTCTGATTGAGACGCCATTACGGAGCAGGCCAATGAAGCTGTAGCCAGAACGAATACGGCTGTAGGCCACTGCAAATGTCGTCACATGCTGGAATCCCATGGATTCTTTCCCGAAGGCAGAGCACCTCCCCGAGCCTTGCTTTCAGATTTAGATTGAATTTTACAGGACCTTCCCTTCTCCTTCAACCAGGTTAGCTCAGCCTTATCTCCAATCAGGTCCTCTGTTCGGGGCATCTCAAGGTGCATACCATGAGAGTAAGTAGTTACCAGCAAGATCTGCAATGTGACAGAACCTATGCCGAGTGCTACCGCGACTACGCAATTATAGTACCGAAGCCTTGGCTGGGGAGAGAACTCGCATGGCATACCCGTATCAAGCAAAGGTTGAGAGCAACGACACCGTAGCAGCGTGCTCGATTTTGGATTGTTATACACCTCTTATTGGTCTACCAGGATTGCGAGTAGAAAGAACTGCGGGGAGATTCAGGCTCATCCGAGCTCCTAATATTCCGGGTCACCTTCGGCGTCAGACTCCTTGTCCACATACCCCTGCCTTGTCCGAATTTCGTCCCAGCTTATGGTCAATTAGCCAAGCCGTCCCGGGCCTTGTGCCTAACCCGTTGCTCGAGTATCGGTATTAGATACCGCTGGAGTCAGAATTCGTAAAACTATCCGCGCTCCAACCCATGGTCATCGTAGCCCAGAGATCATGGTAAACCACAGGCTGCGTGTCAGAAGAGGAGCCATTCCCAGGCACGGCAGCCAACCCAGTGCTCATCAAAGGGCCATTCGCAAAGCTCGAAGGGTCCAGGAAAGTGTCATCCCACGATTCTATGAAAGGATCCAGGCTTCCGTCAAACATGGGGCATTTACGCAACCCAGCATCAGCGCCGGTGGGCATGGTGGGCATGGGGTGAGGCGGTTGCACGAGGGCAGCCTTCTCCAAGGCGGCGAGGCGTTTTTCATACTTGCGCTTGACGACACCCAGAACGACCTTGCTCGCTGACAGCACGTCTGTGCCGGAGTTCAACTTGCTCGACGCTGGTGTCAGGTCTGCGGCATAGTCACACTCATGCGTGAATCTATCCAAGAATGACCCCAGGCGGACTACCTCACGAGCTGCAGCGTGATCCCAGGAAGGGCATTCTCTAGGAAGAGAGAATGATAATCGCAATCCGAGGATGATCATTGCAACGAAGCGGCCCCAGTCGATTGCGGCGAAATTGGCGAATTCGGAGTCCGCGAGTGAGTAAATGTAATCGTAACAGGTACGTAGAGCTTTCGCACAAGACCACAGACGATTCGGATCCACGAGTGAGTCCTGCGACGATGAACGTTGCTTTTTCGAGTCATAGTAAGGATATTTGAGTAGAGGATAGCCCTGAAGACAGATCTCGGTGAAGAGACTAGCAATATGAACAACCGCTAGAACAGGCATTAAAACGGTGTACTTTGCTTGCTTTCCATCTCTGGGTTCCAATTTGGACTTACGCTTTGAGGATACAGCAGCAGGTATGCGGGCCTGCCATTCTTGAATCTGCGCTTCCATACCTTTAACCATCAGCGAAACATGCTGTGCTTCATGCTGCAATTGTCTCTTGCGCTTGGTCAATGACGAGGCTTCCTCGAATATGTTCGCAAATCGAGCCAGCCAAGCCAGACTCTGGTCCGACGAGGCAGCTTGACCAGCCGTCGACCTCTCGAGGAATTCGCAGCAGGTTGCTGTCCACTCCTCGAATGGAAGAGAGCTTTTCTTGGACCAGATTGATGTTATACTGGCGCAGAGATAATAGCAACCTATATAGGCTCGAACTCCAGCCATAAACCTTTCGTCTGTTTCGACACCTTGGCCAAAGGTTTCTGGTGGTTGGTCGAGTTCGAGGTCATGGACTATATCCGCTGCCATGCGAATATACTGGGAAGCCTGCTTCTGCTTAGGCCTCAAATGGAATGGATACCTTGGAATCATCAGAAGGCGACACCCAGGGCCGATTTGACAACTTGACGCTTGGTATCATTTACTCACCACGCGCAGTAGATCTGCAGCCCAACCAACAACTCAAGACTTCTCTCACCGCCACTCACAAACTTCAAGCCTAATACTTTGCGAAATTCCTCGTCGTAGAGACTGTGCCCCTGCATACTCCTACCCCCACTGGCAGCCGCCAGGACAGCAAGCAGTACGAAGGGCTGGTCCTTGGCTAACGATGAAACACTCGCATCCGCCGTGAGATAAGTGACAGGGAAGTAAGGCAGCATGTCGTTACGAAATGAGTTTAAGAGTGAAGTGGCAGAATCAAGGTTGAACTGAGGTTGGATGCTCTTGAGGCCGTGGATGGAACGAGAACCGGCCGACGATGTTGACGCCGAGAAAGTACCTGCCGCGCTGACCGAGGAAGTTGCCCAGGAGGAGGTGTGAGCATCCAAATCATCATCTACGTCGTCCTTCGGAACGAGACCGTCGATAAAAGACCCATGGACATCCCGAAGCGCGTCCAAGCTCTCCGACGGCTCCATGTCGATGTCGACCCCGCCCGACAGTGGGACATCTATGGTGAAGGTCTTGGACGGGGCTGAAGGTGGTGGCGTGTTCCTGGTAGCGGCTGGGCGTCTGCATGATGAATGACTGTGGTCAATTGCCTGGTCACTGTCTCACGGAATGCGGCGCTTAGACTGACAACTTGTCGCGTCTCCTCCTCTTCCGCGGGCCCGTCTTGAAAACGCATTCACGTTTTGAGACGGAGCATCTGGTGGAGACATGGGCTGGTCAGCGACATGGGAACACCACGATGGAGAAGGTCATGGGCTAATTACCGTCTACAGATGTCCGGTGTGGTGCTGGGGGTGCATTTCACCTTGGCCATACGGCAGGCCTCGCAGGCATAAGGGATGCGGGGCTTTGCGGCCGAGGACGGACTTGACGAGTGCTCACTTTGGTCCATGACGTGCGTTTGATTGTGCGATTCGGAACTTGGTATCATTGTCAGGTCAGGATTGAGGTCGGCGTTTGGCAAGGTGATGGATGGATGGAACAAAGGGGAGAAGGATGGGCGGAGCTGGAAGGAGTCTGAGCCCGGCCGGGCGTAAGCACCGACACCCTTCGGAGGCTACGCGGTGACGTTGGGTCAAGCAGTGCGACACCACCTGCGCAGTTGCTCGGAACAACTAAACTAACACCTCCATTATTTCTTCTGTTCTTCAAGCCATCCAGCCTCCAGCTCTACTCGATTACGGTACAAGCATGGCTGGTCCCACTTCAACTGTGTTGCCGTGACCTGCCAATGCCGGCCTGCGCCACTCCCTCCAGGTTCACATGCAACAGCTCCATCCTCGATTCTGCACGAGGAAAAGAGGCGGGGATGGGGGTACCCTCACTTCCGAGGAGCGGCACGCTTCAATGCAGCTCGATGTACGTTGTAGACCAGCCCACTTCCACCCTCTACGGCTGCCTGCGTGGTTTTGAACGACTTGGTCTTTACAACAATAACGTAGCCATCCTTGGTCATCATCGCGTAGATTCCTCGGGACGAGAGCTATGGAGATATGTTAGTTTAGAGCTCTCGTGTGGCCCATGGGGTCCAGCCAGAATATGAGGGCCGTTATTTTGAGCTGTTTCCTCGAGGATACGTTGGCGAGGGCGTTGCTGGTGGTGCTCCTGAAGTCTCTCTGATGACATGAAAAGCTCATCAACCAGCAATGATGTAACACATGCTTACCTTCCCCTTTGAACCGCTGAAACAGACTGAATTCTGCACGTGCGGCCCGCTGAACATGCACTCTTCCTTTTGCGCCCTATACTTCTCCCCCTTGAACGCAAACTCCAAATCTGCCGCCTTTGGGTTTGATCGGAACGAGCCGAACACCCTTCCAATCACGTCCATCTCGGCCTGTGAAGCCTTGGGTCCCTTGTCGCTGGACTTTCCGGACTGGGCTCAGAACATGGTGTCAGTGCATGGCTTCGCTAGGCACGACAGAAAGATTTACGCACCGACCAGTACACTGATACCCCAGTGATGTGTCCCTTGTTCCTCTTGACCTTCCCAGCGACGACCTCCTCTGCCGGGTTATGCTCGTAGACAAACCTTTGGATAGCAAAAGAGCCTGTCAGTGCTGAATCGATTGCGGGGCCAGGAATCTAGACTCACGCGGTGGCGTCGTCTGTATAAGAGTTAACACAAGCATGAGCGATGAGTTGACTTGTGCTGTGCGACCGTGGCGACAGAAGCCCTGGTCAGGGAATGAACTTCTATCACTGGTGGTGACTCACCCCGAAGGACACTGCCCGGCTCCCATATTCCTTGAACAGAAGTAGTCATTCTTCTAATTATCCTCTTGGGTAAACTTGGATTGCGATGGTTTTGGGGTAATAAAATAAGAAGTCTATTCAAATCCGTGACCAACTAAGATGTGACGGCGCTGATAATTATAAGAGAATGGAAAATCTCCTGGCCTCCGAGCTAGGACTCAGGCAGACTCAATTGTTTCAAATGCAGCTTCATACGTGGTGGCCTCCGTTGAGGCCCTGAGCAGGAATGGGCCTCAGTCAGATTGTGCAACAAAACTGGCGGGACATCAGGGCCGGAGGATTGTGGCCTCTTGGAGGGCGTCTTAGGCTCAATGGTGTAGTACCTCGTCAAGGTAACGTGCTGTCGGCTGACCACCTCGATGACCCTTCTACTGCGTCCACATCCAATCACCCATATGAGGTCTCTTCGGGGTCGGATGGTGGCCTTCGGGTCCCTATGCTGAGTTGCCATCCAGAGTCCGCCGTGTAAGCTGACGCCTGTTGTAGCTGCCACACTGGTACAACATCTCAGATTCAGGGACAACAAATGATTGAAAGCGGCGTAAATCAAAGACCACACAGGCCGAACAACAGGTCGACGGACTTTAAATCAGGGAGTGGGATGTGGTGTGACCTCGAGCCTTCTGGGCCGAAACGTCCATTAGAAACACACGGAAAAGACGAATGAATTACCTAGAAAACACCTATGAGTACCCGCTGTGCCCCTGATTCCTTTCTAATGCCCCGGTGTCCGAGCATCTATACATTAAATGCGTCTCCATCTCGCCGTCCTTGTCTATCATTGGATCCATATTTACGCTATTGTGCACAAGACTCTCAAGCTTCTTAGGGCAGAGTCATAAACAGAGCCTCCAACTGAGGGTAATTTGGCGTTCCCAGTCCCGTCAGCGGGTCCCACCCCTGCACAGCCGAGAAGCCATCCGTCCCACACCCGGGGTTCTTGCCGTTGGTCACGTCGTTCATCACCTGCGGGTTGGCGTACAGCGCAGGGTTCACAAAGCCGACAGGGCCCTTGCCGGCCTCGATGCGTTTCTCATTCACCATGTTGATGATGGAAGCAAAGACAGGGGCGGATGCTGGGAGATGTAATCTGTCAGTCCCGAAAGTCCTGGCCAGCCTTGGGGACCGCAGGAGACGAGGTCTTACCAGATGTTCCGAAGGACAGCGAGAACCGGCCATTGACAGCCGTAACATAATTAGCACCGTTTGCACTGACATCTGGGAAGCCTCGCACCACCTTTGAGTTGTTGAAGCGGTCCGCACCGTACGGTGGGGCGTGGTCTGCGAAATATGTACCCACTGCCTTCTCCTGGTATGTTGGCATCGCAAATACGTTCGAAAATCCTCCTCCAGAGAAAATGACCCGCTCACAGGCACTCTCTGGGGTCCTCACCGTGGAGCCGTTGAGGATCTGGGTCGCCCCTACAGACGTGACCCACGGACAGCCTCCAGGGAATGAAGGGTTAAACATGCCACTTGAGCCGTTGTTGTAGGCCCCGGTGACCGGATCGATACACTGGTCTCCATTGCCGGCCACCCCGGAGTCGCCTGATGAATATATGACAGTGACGCCCTGCAATGCCAACTTCATATACTCGTCACACTGGCGCTTCTCGTACTTGATTCCTAGATCAGCCTCGTTAAAGCCGTAGCTGGTGGAGATGACGTTGGTGGGTTTAGTTGTACCGCAGTTGACTGAATCTGGATATTGCCCGTCGATATTGGGGTCTTTGGAGTCGCCACCCTCGAACTGACAGTAGCTTCCGTCGATTCCATCCAGGAAGTTGTTGAAGCTTGCGCTCTGGACCAGATCGCCGACCTGGTACAAGATGGCCTGCTGAGGGTATATCAGGGCCATTGCGAATTCCAAATCTAGCGCCGACTCGCCGTTAAACTGGAAGCTCTGGTTCTTGTTTTGGACAACTCCGTTGTCGAGGAGCGTCACAATCGGCGACTTGCCGTTCAACTTGGGCTCGAACTCCTTGAAGTACATATCCAAATCCGATTGGAGAAAAGCCTGCGGGGTGTACTCCACGATACCGAGGGTGTTATTGCTGGCAGAGAGGCTGCCCGGTGGCGTCGCGTATAGGGCTCGCAGGCAGGCGGGCGTGATCATGGAATCGCACTGTGACAGGTCCATGAGGGCATTGTCGACTAAGGCTCCCTGCTTGGGGTTGCTGCTGTCATCTGGCTTGCCGACGATGCCTTTCGCGGGACGCTGCCGTTTCTGCAATTCTGAAGACCTCTTCTTTAGCTCCGAGATGGCATCGTCCGGGAGTTCTTCGTTCCTATTCTTCCGACCCTGCCCCACGCGCTGGTCAAAATGGACCGTAGGGGTGATGAAGTCGATATGCTCCGACAGGTGTTGGGGTATGTGATACTTGTCGCAAGCTACATGGCGAGTGTTCGCCACGGCCGAGTGCTTGTAGACGTGATATGTGGTCTTTAGCATCTGCTCCATCTCCCGCGCTGTCGCATTGAACGTTATCCAGCTCTTTGATGCTGACATTTTTATCCGGCTGGGGTGGATCCCTTCCATCTGCAGCCAGTCTAATACCGAGTCAACGGCGTCCTGTTTAGGCTTGAACATGTCCACGACCTTCGCAGGTGACCAATGCTTCCCGTAATTAGGGGACTCCGGATGAGAGACATCGTATATGAGCTCCTCTGCGCGGTGAAGGTTTTGCTGCGTGAGACCTATCCGGACCGGGAGGTTTGCAGCTGCGTGAAGGCGATGGGACTTTGACCAGCTGTTCCGCGCCGCCAACCTCTCCTCGTGGACAACATGATTGATGGTCCTCGGCCGCAGTGGTGTCGCGTCAACTGCTGCCACCAGGGCAGTCAGTATGCTTGTGAGAACGCTGAACCGCATCTTGGCAACACCTGGTCGTCCAAAGCCCGAAAAGGAAGAGAAGTCAGGTCTGGCACGCTTCTGGAAAACTTTCTTCATATTGCTGTCGGTCCATCTGAGCTCTGAGATGCCCCGCCAGGGGTTCTCCTGCTGGGGCACGTTTGAAACCGCGTTCACGATCCATGGTAGACCCCCTCCTCCGACTATGAACCGGTGTCGAATCCCGTAATCACAAGGTAGGCAACGAGCGCCATCCTCGAACGCAGCAATCACTGGGCCTTGTCGAGCCATCTCGCATCCGGACACCAAGCTTCGGATGATCCACTACTCAAGCTTCCCAAGGAAGCTTACAATGTGATCAATGATCGACGGGATGAGGCAATCAGCCACAGCAGTGACGGCGTCCGGGACGAGTACATCAAACATTTCCGGCACACCCACGTTGCAGAGTCCATGCCTAGGTTCATATGCAACAGAAGCAAGCAGCCTAGGGCACAGACAGCGTCGTTTCTGCCGCGTGGGCCCGTTTTATGCACAATCTAGAGCCGCTATCGACCAGTTGTGTGCCACGGATTAGGCCAGGGTCCGGGTGGTTGCTATCGAAGGTGTAGCCGCTCGAGGCACTGAGTGCTGGGAGCGGGTAGGGTTCGACACGGAGCTCGGGAGCTCGGGACCCCTCGAGCGGGAAGGCTAGAGAGGCTCCAAACGCGTACCTGAAACGGAGGCGCATCCCGGCACTCGGCCGGAGATCCTGAGCCCTACGTGGCCTTGGCAGAGGGTAAACCAGGAACCATATCTCTGCTCGACAAACTTTGCTTTCGGAAGATCTCAAGTTGCTCGTCAAGGTCACGCGATACTTGATCGCTGGTATTCTCGTCTGCTGGCTGTAGGTATGCTGATATGGCGTCTTCCAGTGTCTCGTCCGAGAAACCTGGCGTTTTGAGCATTGCGTGGAACCGCGTCTCAGATCTGAGATCAGCCTCAAACTGAGCGGTAAAGGTGTACGCACGCTGGACTTGAGACGGTTTGACAATATTCCACGCCTTGGTGGGCCTGCTGCCGCGCGATAGAGGCGGGTCCAGAATTATGTTCGTCACGGCAGCATTCAAGTTTGTAAGCTCCTTTGTGCCACTGCTGGCCTGTCTGTCAGTTACACTCCACGCATGGATCTGTCCCTTGGGGTGGCCAGACAGAAGGACCGTGCCATCATACGTCAGACCCAGACAGGACGCAGGCCCGGATTCTGAGGGTGCAACACAAAAGGGCGACGTGGCCTGCACAACAGTAGATGCCTCTTCACTCTGAGAGCCCAAGAGGGGCTTTGGGCCAAAAAACTCGACAGAGAAGATGGAGCCATTTTCTGTTGACACGAAAATGCCTTTCGAGCAAGGTTCAAGCGCAACGCACACGGGCGAGGTAGGGAATAGCAGCGTGCGGAGGACTGCTCCAGTCCGATAGTTCCAGACGATGCAGGTCTTGTCCTTACTCGCAGACACGCAGAGGCTTGTCTCCTCGCTGTCGCCAGATGACGCCACGATGGCCGTGATGGCACCCCTGTGGTTGGAGAAGCTCACAACAGGCTCACGCTCCTCGTTGCTGTCGAGCTCCAGAAGCTGGGCGAGGCTCCACACATGGATGTTGGAGTCATCGGACGCGGACAGGAGATGATACGGTGTGGCCACGACGCAGGACACGGCCTGGACGTGACAGGGAGGCATTGAGACCAATCTTCCCGTGAAGGTCTGCGCAAAGTGTCAGCGGGTTGGCTGATATTACTTGGATACGAACAGAGTTTTAAAAGGCATACCTCCCACAACATGATTCTGCCCTCAACAGTCCCCAGAATCAGTACATCGCCGGCCAGCGTCAAGCAACTTATCCTCTCTGGGAAAGCCACAAACGCCTCTTGGTTACCACGAAGGCGCGAGTAGACATGAACATAGGCTTTTTCGTGCTGGGCAGCAAACGCATGCGTCTCGCTGATGGCAAGGCAGTTTGGTGGAGTTGCGCTCTTCTTGAATACCGACTTTGCAGCAAACGTTGGCCATAGCGAGTGCGCATAAATCCCGACGTCCTTTGCGATGGCCGTGTTGCTGGACAGTGGGGGCCCACAAATGGACGAGAAGAATTCCTCGGCTAACATGGTTCCTTGCTTCGGGGCCAGTTGCCTCGATGCACAGGAGACAGCCGTAGATGGTAGAGTCGGTTGCAGGCTCGGGTGAGGATGCTTCCCAAAGGTGAAGCCAAAAAAGGCACTGAAATTTACTGCCGCCGAGTTTGGTAGGAGCGCGGGAGCCAATCAAATACGGCTTGAGACTCAGGGTTCAACCCTTGTTCCCGCAACCAACAAGTTGGTCCCCCTCTCCCTGCCCTCTCCTGTCGTGGGAAAAACCTGGCGATACATCGCCAAAGAACCATTGCACACGAGACATTAGTGTGTATCTTGCGATACAAGTCACTAGCAAGCATTTCTTGTTTTGAACTGACGTTGAGTGGTAGGCCGCACGGAGTCTATGCTGCTGAAAATAAGGCATCAACAAGCATCGGCCGAGGAACCGCTACTCAGCCTCATTGACTCCTATTTTTGTTGTTCAATGACTGCTATTTGGGTTGGTAAACTATCATATGTACAAATCACAAACTCTCTTGGGCATGTTTCAAACAACCAGTTTGGTCTCAAGGCTCTCCATCGCCAAGCCACCCGTGCATCCCATGACTGTTACCCCTGAACTCCGGGGTCTCTGCCTGCTGATATCCGTCATCAAGGCCCCAATTCACCACACATAGTAGGAAAACACCGAGCAGACAGCTTCGAGCGCTTGTTCTCTTCTTCAATGCTGACTCCTCGTACCGAATGTATCTCCGGCCAGTAGAGACAGGCCACGCGCATCTACAGAGAGGGAATTCGACTTCGAGGCCTCGGCGCATGCGCATGTCTTCCAAGTCCTTGTATGCACTATGGTTAAGCATACCGAGAACCTAATTTAGATTGGGGCCCCCTTGTCATTGGCCAGTCACGCAGCCCCTGATCTGTACAGCTTCCACTTTGGGAGCCATCCCGAGTAATTTACCTCCGTGGCGATCGCTCGCGCGCGGGGCCGTAGGGTAGCATTTTGGGCCAATTTTTGTTTTAGTCCCCTTGCGTTTCCTGCAAACTGCACAGTAGAGTCAGCGGGGAAACATGGAGGTGAATGGCAGCGCGAATGTATATGTATATGCTGTAACTGGCCGGGAGACTGCCAGCAGGTATTCCCCTGGATGATACCTTCAATCACCGTCACAGACACTGCCTACTCGGCCGAGTTCTTAAGACCCAGGTCGTGGGCGATTTGGTTTCTTCTCTCCTTCCCTTCTTCAAGAGCTCCGGATATATAGATTCGTCTGCTCATCGCATCTGTCCCTGGCTTTCTCGTCTGTGTTCTGCCGCCAGTCGACGGGCATATCATTCATTCATTTACTCACCCTTTCGCTCTTTATTATCCAAAAAAAAAAAAATGTGCTTGAAGCTCTGTATCGTTTCCTCACCGCCATCGGTCTTTCTGGCACTGCTGTTGGCGTGCTCGGCACTCGCGATCGAGCTCGACCCCAGCGATACCGCCTCTATCACCGCGGCCGCCTCAACCGTCGCCTCAGGCCTTTTCAAGGATTACTACAATGCCGGCTCAACAGCGGGAGACTTCAACCAGCCCCAACCTTGGTTCTGGTGGCTCTCCGGCTCAGGTTGGAACGGCTTGATGGATTATACCGTGTACACCAATGACACCCAGTATCAAACGCCCTTGTTGACCGCCATGTCGGAGAACCTCGGCACGAACTTCGACTTCGCCCCTGCAGAGCAACAAGGCTGGGAAGCAAACGATGACCAGATGTATTGGTATGTATCATTCTTCTCACCTCGGTTTTCTCCCCCCCCCCCCCAAATTTTTTTTTCTCAGGGGCCGGGGGGGGGATCTGTAGCCGGTGGTTAACAACTAAAAGGGTGTACAATGCGCTCACCGCGATGGAGTACAACTTCACAGCCGTCACCGGAGCGCCGTCATGGTTGATCATCGCCGAGAATGCCTTCAACGCGTTTGTGCGGAGGTGGAACGCCGACAGCCAAACTTGCGGCGGCGGTCTGAAGTGGCAGTACAACACGAGCAAACCCGGCTTCTTCTACAAGAACGCCGTGACGAACGGGGGTTTCCTGCAGACCTCAGCTAGGCTGGCGAGGTACACGGGCAACATGACCTACGCAGAATGGGCGGGAAAAATCTGGGACTGGTCTGTTTCGGTCGGCGTCGTGGGTCCACAGTATAATGTTTTCGATGGGGCGTCCGATGAGGGGACTAACAACTGCACGGAAATGTCTGCGGATCAGGTAAGCACACTCAAGTGATTCGCCCAACAGGTGATGGTCGGAAACATGCTGACAAAAGACGCAAGTGGTCTTATAATGTCGCGACATACATGGCCGGAGCGGCTTATATGTACTCTTATAACGGCAAAATGGGATTCCCCGAGCAACAGGTCATGTGGGCATCACGAGTGACCGGACTGCTGGGCGCAGCAAACGCGACCTTCTTCTCACCGCCGACGAACAACGCCACTGGTATCAGTAAGCAGCTTCCGGAAACGTTTTCAGCCCGCTTGGGGATAACTTCCTCCTTCCCCGAGCCCATGTCTCAAAAGCCATGGCCACAATGTGGCCTGTTCCACGCTGTGTTCGAATGAAACTTCTTATTTCTTTGAAAGCTGACTCCCAATGCTACAGTGTACGAGGCCAAGTGCGAACTCTCCTCGACGTGCAACATCGACCAGACGAGTTTCAAGAGCAGCCTGGCGAGATGGATGGGGAAGACGGCGGTTCTAGTACCCAGTGCCAGGGACACCATCATGACGCTGCTTCGCACCAGCGCGAAGGCGGCAGCTGCGAGCTGCGCGGAGGGGAACTCGACCGTACCCTGTGGTATGAAGTGGTGGACAGCCGATGGGTTTGATGGGTACTCGGACTTCGGGTCGCAGCTCAGCGCGCTGGAGGTGATCCAGAGCCTGCTGGTGACAAGCACTGCAGAGCCGACGACTTTGGTTCCGTCGGCGTAGTTGGGCGGCGGCCTTACCCCGAGGCGCCAGCAGCTTTGGCACCAACATAACATGACTATTTTGCCAACAAAATTCCTCATGTCATTGTGAACGTGTGATCTGCAATGACCGCCTTCGGGTAGTCTCAAGTGCCTCGGATGAAATGCTGGTAAACACGGACCCTGACAGCGGTCTAGATGGGGGCTGCTCTGTTCTCTCTGCAGCACTGAAATTGGGGGAGAGAGCAGGCAGCGCGTCCTAACGGCTTGATCATCTGTAGGAGTAGGGAGGACCGAATGCGTTCATCTCATCGAGGACCAGCCGTGGGCATGTAGCGATTGTGCACACACACCAATTTCCACAGGAGCGCAAGATGCATGAGCGTGTAGTTCCGACAGCCTCTCCAGGGTAGTTCTGGAAGGAGTTCATTTTTGGGATACTACGGGCCCGGGGCGAATGCTTTGTACGCCGTCGTGGTAGTTGTTGATATGATCCTAAGCCGAAGAAAGTTGGCCGAATGCCTTCGAGTCGTGGCCACATTCGTCCGGTCTCATTGACGTAGCCGCCACCAGCCGGCGCCAGCTCGAGACGAGATAGTTGAAAGGCTCGGCACCCGGGCAGACAGCAGAGTGGCTGGCAGAGTGTCCTCGGCCGGCCGGCCGACATAAGGCCCAGGAACGAATGTCTCGGACGAGAACTTGATCGGCCCGCGCGCGTCTCGTGGGCAGGCGTGCGTGCTATTTTAGAATGGCATGGGTCGGGCAGAGCAAGGCTGTCTATGTGGCGCGGCGCGGATAGAATGCATGGTTTCAATCCGCTGCATCCACAACCAGCCACGTTTTCGCGTTTCCGGCTGTGCCCTTGGTGGTTCAAGCGCGGGCAGATCATGAGTCGCCGCATGCCATGCGAAGCTTGGACTTTGGCATGGCATGGTCAAATCGGGAACAAGTCGGGACCAAGTCGGGACGAGGCCCAAATGTTATGAGCAAGCAGTTGGTGAGAAATCGGTCGACAACACACAGCTCTGGCACAACCCGGATGGGCTGTATCTGCAGGGCTAGCCTTCTTGGGCGCACAGGTCGCTGGTTAGCCGCAAGGGGAAAGTGCGGTTGTGGATTGAATGTGCACAAATAGAAGTGAATATGCAGGTTCAAAAAGCTTGGCAGAAAAGGGCCCGCAATCGACGGGATGAAATGTGTCGGATTGCATTCTCGCGAGAAGAGGGCTGCGAGTCTTGGAACCTGCACCTTTGGCCCTGCCCTGAACGGGTGGGTGGAGGGGTTGGCAACAAAGTCGACACAGTCGACACGGAGCTCTGGTGGTTTCAGGCTGTCTCCCGTGGACTTACAGGGCGACCCCCTCTTTATTCTGAGACCGTAACTTCCGTAACGCTGGCTCAGAACCCACAATAATAATATAATTAATAATTCTAAAATTTTGAAAGTTAACAATTAACTAAAGTTATAAAAATAGTACTATAATATAAAACAAAACCAGTTATATTTAAAGGTTATCTGATTATAATATTTGATATTAATTAAACTTTCATCATTAAAAATAGTCCTTTAAACTAATCTAATATATATAAACAAAATTTCTTTCACATTTTTTTAAAAATTATTTTTAAGCTATTTCAAAAATTAATATCAATATTTATTTATTAAATAAAATTTAAAATTAATTAACAGTTTATTTTTTATGAATGCTTAAATATATTTAATTAAATTAAGATTCAATAAATATACTACTTGTGATGGGCATTGCCCAGGGCTGGCTGTCCGGCTTACATAACTCGGAATTCGCGTATTTGGGCGCGTTTCCCGAGGGCTCCCTGCGGGGACCCTTCGTCTCTCTTTCTTCGTCTTTCGTACTCTACATCAATTCAATCGGATTTCCTGGACCTTTCCTCCAACCCCGTGACGCTAATCATTTAAGAATAGAAATAAAGTAAACATTTTTATAAAGACAACTTGTACTAATTTTATTTTATATATTAAAACATTATTTTATCAAATAATTTAATAACTTAATTGATAAGTTTATTAAAGGTTAATTTAAATAATTCTTTTTTTAATATATTTTAATATTGATTCTATTATGTTTTTTATTCTATATAATAGAAATTACTTTTTTATTTATTTATGAAATAATTTGAAGATATTTACCTATTCAATTCAAATTTAATACTAATAAATCATTAAGTCATATTAAATTTATTAATTTAAATTTGATAACCACGTTACTATTTAATATTAAATAAGTACTTTAACTAAACTGTAAAATATTACGTAATCAAACATGCTTACAATAGAACATTAAATAAAGTTTATAGATATACAAGATACTAATATATAAGTAAGCTCCCTTAATAATTAAAAATAAATGAAGGTTCTTTACATATAATAAAATAAAAAGTATTTTTATTAATAACTTGTTAACTATAATGACTAATTAGCTATAAGCTATATATCTCATATTCTAATAACTTATACTACCATATAACTCTATAGTATAGGCTTACGTAATCTGCTTACGTAAGCGGGTTTCTAGAACCTTCTATGTGGAAGACCTTCACGTCTATATAACAACCACGACCCTTCTTCTTTCAGACTAGTGTTCTTCCACCCACTTCGAAGGAATTCGATATCATATAATAATAAGCTAATAATTAGCTAATAAATTACTAATTGGTAGTCTCTGATTAGTAGTTAACTAACTCTCGAATACTCTATATAGTCTAAAAGACGAATATAAATAAGGAGGATACCTCCCGTAGAATACGCTAGTTCTTAACTTAACAACCAAGGAGAAAATTCTAAATACACACTATTACACCTATCATTACCTATCTATTATCTATTATCCCCTATTCGATCTAGTAGCCTCTAACACTCTTAGCCCTTAACGTTGTTAATATTATAATAAATAATGGTGATAGAAAGGAAATCTTGTAAAAAAATTTAAATTTAAAGTTAATGTTAAAAGTGAATATATGCGTATATTACTATAATATAATAAGTTTATAAAGTTTAAAATGTTGGTAATATTAAATTGAAGTAATTGTTAAGCTTTATTTTATTATAAAACCTTATTATTTTTATAATTAATAATCATAACGTTGTTATGAACTATTATTAAATAAATTAAAGATATTGAAATGATTTAGTTAATAACGATAATATTATGTTATTTTTTTAAAAAAAAATAATTCAAAATTATAGTGAGTTTAAGATTTAGGTATTTTTTATATTAAAATTTATGAAAAATGTAACTAATAAAAGTTTACAAATATTAGAAATATTAAACATTTTAACAATAATAATTCAATTAAAAACTACTTACCTAAGTACTGCTTTTTTGGGTTTTGAATCAATAATTTATTTTTCAATTTTTATTAACGTGGTTTACCAGTGAGTGGCGGATTTTTGCAACTTCTATCAACTTTTATCAGCCCCAGCACCCGCCCAGGGCCAATATATAAATAAAAATTGGCCCCAATTGGTGCCAACTGGTCCCAATTGCTTATTTTCAATTGATTTAGTCAATTTAGAGTGGTTGGGGTGGGTAACTTTTGGTATGAAATGCGCAATTAGCACCAATTGGTGCCAACTACGCTATTATCCCACATGGGATAAACCACCCCTTATTCCATATGAGTTAAGTCACCCTGGTGCTAAATGGGCCAGAAAAGCTACAATCTATTCGGAATCTGATTGAATAGACTCTTCTGCATCTTTCTCACACGTTCTCGCATTATGCCCAGTCTCGCCGCAGTTGCCACATCGTCGTTTGCTCGGTCCGCCGCGGTCCGCCTCCTCGCCATCACCCACCATTTTACCAGCTGGCCGCTTCCCCTTTTATTTCTCTTAAATAAGAGCTTGAGATTCCTCAATAGTAAGTGCTCCTCTAAGCTGCACTCGGGTTCTTTTAGCCCTTCGGCGTTTAGCGAGTGCTATATTGGCATCCTTAAGAGTACGGACCCGATCCTTCAAAATGATAAGTTCATGTGCTATCACCTGTGCACCCTTTGCTATCTGGTTAACAGCCTCCATAATTAGTATAGGGGAGCTCCCCTGATGGGCGGAGATCCTGCCCTTGATAAAACTTGATTGCTGGATAGTTTGTTAAGTATTTGATTGTGTTTAAGACTCCCATTTCTGGGAAGAAACAGGGAGGGACTGTGTTAGAGTTTGCAGGCGGATATCAAGCTTAGAAATCACAGAGTCAGGGTCCCAAGGAGAAATTCCGGCTCCTCTGAATGTAGACTTAATGTTTTCTGCTGTGAAAGTCTTGTTATGGGCTGCCTTGAATGCGAGAAAGAACTCGGACTTGGTGATATGGTTGATCGAGGTTCGGATAAAGAGGTTGATCTCATCGCCATATGCGCGCTTCAGAGGCGAATATAACGCGATATCTAGTGGCTGGAATAAGTGAGATGAATGCGGCGGCATACTGATGGTGATAATTCTGTTCTCCTTGCAGTATTGGTTAAACTCAGCTGATATATAGCTTTCGTGGCTATCTATGATTAACATCCGGTAATTAGTATCTCTCTTTAGCTTAGTATGCTTATTGAAGTACTGAATCTATTCCAAACCAGTCTCATTATCTATCTATCTATTAGGAGTAGGCTTAATAACTTAGTCGTTTAGAAAACCCGACTCTGTTGCCCAGCTGGCAAGGTGGTAGGCGCCTTGAAAAATCACGAACGGTAGGATCTACAAACCACTTACATTAATGCATTCAATAACAGTTACCCATTCCCGATTACTAAGCTGGACTGATTTAGCCTTTCCACATCTATTAACGCGTATAATAACCATTAACGCGGCTATGATGCTTATTATAAAACTAGTCTTATTAAATTTATAGAGGTTGTTATTGATAATCCGGTATTTAGCTATTATATTCCGGAGCAGCCTAAACTAGTTCCCAATAATCTCTGGATCTTCGCAGAGGGCCCTCTGATAATCATATGGACGATTAAACTTGGTTTTCAGGCTGGGTTGCATATCCACAAAGCGTCGAGCCCAGTGCTTGCTAACAGGTTTAGCATCACACAACGCCAACAAGAGGTTGGCCATATCTTCCACACCAGAAAGTCGCAATGGGAATCCTCGGGCATCTTGCTTAATAATGTATGAGATAAGTGTTTTCTCTTCGATTTGATCGAGTTTATGCGTGTTAATGTGTGATTCTTCGCGTAAGCGTTATTGGTTCATCCTGCGGCGTAGCATAGTTTCAGGGACGTGAAAGATCCTAGCAGCTTAAGTAATAGGCAGGGGCTTCGCGTGATTTTTTTTTAGACTTTTGAATTGCCTAAATAACTAGAAGGATTTTGTCTTCTTTTGATAAAGGATACATATTGTGGTTGTTGATTTATAGCGTGTTGAATATTTAAGTAGGTAGAGTGATGCGAAACTAACGTGAAAAATGGGAACGCAATCTGTACCAAAAATGAACCCTCCCACCAAAACTTTAAACTTTCAAACTAGCACTGCACCCACCCCAACCACTCTAAATTGACTAAATCAATTGAAAATAAGCAATTAGGACCAGTTGGTACCAATTGGGGCCAATTTTTATTTATATATTGGCTCTGGGCGGGTGCTGGGGCTGACAAAAGTTGATAGAAGTTGCAAAAATCCGCCACTTACTGATATCCGCCACTCACTGGTAAACCACATTATAATATAAATGAATTAAAACCTATTAGAAATAATAAAATCAATAAAAAGAATATCATATGTAAGATTGTACTAATAAACTTCCACTAATTAATAATATATTTTATATTAAATTCTTTCAAATGAACTTAAAGTTTTAATAAAACTTTTATGAATTAAAATTAAAATTATTTAATATTTAAATTTCAAGTTACAGTATTATAATTACAAAAATAATACCACAATAAAATAAGTAATAATAGTTAATACGTAAATTAAGAAGTTCTATTAAAATTCCTTAATGAAATATTTTAAATATATAACATTACTTATAAATGATTTTACGTTTTACTGAAAATAAATCATTTGAAAATAATAGAAAAAAGGAAAAAAAAAGTGATAAAAGTAAAAAGAATTAATTATAATAGTATTAGTAATAATATTAAGAAAACTATTAATAAAACAAATAAAAGTAAAAATATATAAAAAATTATTTTAATAAGGTAATTAATATTATGAGTTTAACATAAAAAGAAGAATTAAGGATTTTTAATTTGTTAATGAAAGGTTTATATTATGAGTGGGTGCTGTGTTTACATGATAATGAAGAGGGGGTCGCCCTGCACAAGTGCTGGTGAGGCTGCGAGGTGTGTGGTGGTTGTCTCTTCCCGCTCGATGAACCAAGGAGCGCGGTTTCCATTTTTGGAGAAGGTGTGTGTGGCTTGATGCTGAAACAAGGGGACCCTCATTTTAAGCTTTGCCTGGCACGCTGTCCTTCGAAGGCCTCCTCCTTTTGCCTTTTGCCTTTTGCCTTTTGCCTTTTGCCTTTTGCATTGCAGCAGCCGACGCATTCCCTGTTTATTGGCTTTTTGAGGCTCTGGCGATCATCAGCGACCGTGTTCTTTAGACCCCTGCTGCCACCAAACGGATCGACCTCGTGGGCCCATCGTGCTGATGAGATAATATGGGCAGATTGGGAAGTGTCATACGGGTGATACGGGTGATACGGATGATACGGGTGATACGGGTCGGACCAGCTGCCGGGCAGACACAGGGCAAAAAGAAGGCCTCGTAAGTTTCCTCGTAAAGACGGCACCGCCTCGGCTTGTTGCCTGGCGTTTGGCTTCTCCCAGAGCACCTGCTCAACTAGGCATCGCTGCATCTTGACGCTAGATATTCCCGTCTTCTCCTCCACGTCACTCAGCACCCGTCCAGCCAAGTCCAAGTCCAGCGCGGTCCAGCCCAGCCCTGTCCAACCTCTACGCTGGCCACTGTCCTGCATGTAGTAGTATGTAGTAGACTAGTTAGTGTGCTCCGTATGGTAATCTACTCGCAGCTGCAGCTGCAGCTGCAACCTGCATCCCCGAATCAAGAATCAAATCAATCTGACCCCCATGCGCCCTGTTCGGGGGGCGGTCCCGAATTAAAAAAAGAGCCAAGCCCGCCTAGCTGCAAGCTCATCATCCCGCACCATACTTTTCTTGGCTCGTTTCTTCCTTGCCCACGCCCAGAATGCGCATCTGTCTCTGTCTTCACCTGTGCCTGTGAAGACGACCTGTGACAATTGACGAGATCCCAACTCTCCCCACCCCCCTTCTCCTTTCTCTGGTCTGCTGCCGTCACATACAACAAGCATGCCAATGCGTTGAGATAACCGCACTGCTGCTGCTCCTACAACAATCCACATACACACTCAAATCGTCTCGTGTCGTCTCGTGCTGTCCTCCCCACCACCATCTGGCACGCCACGCAAGCAGTACGAAATCATTCCGCCCTCCCACCATATCCTCATTGGCATTTGTCGCTTCTCTCTGCAACACCTAAGACTGTGCCCAGCTCTTGCTTCTACCCGGGCCTTTGCCCGCCCTGCCACGGCGGTGCACCCTCTCCCAATTCCACCGCGGTCTTGGCCTGTTCCGAAACCTGACCTGCGCACACCCGACAGCTCGAACCTGAGGGCTCCGACTCGACCTCGCCCAGCTCCTTACCCACCCTGCGCAACCCTTTGCCGCCGCCGCCTCAGCACGTCCGCTGGTCGAGACCATTTGGCTTCATGTTCAATGCGCGGAGGAAGCCGATGCTGATCCCCGTCTCGGCGCGATCCAAGAGCCCAAGGCGACAGCCCAACATGCTCACCGCGAAGCGCGCCTTGATCGCCGCCGCCTTCTTCATCACTATATTTTACATCCTCACCCGATCGCACGGCCCCGAGATCCCACCACCCGCGCCATCACGGCCCGAAGACGTCTTGCCAAAAACAGACAGCACACCTCACGATTCCTCGAAACAGCCATCCTCCTCAAAAGACATACCACATGAGAAGCCAAAAAGCAATGGCGCCTCAGGTGGGAGTGGTGGAAGCGATGTGACCGGTCAGAAGACAATGCAGGACATGTCCAAAATGACAACTTACGACAAGCTCGCGTACCAGTTTCCATACGATGTTGAGACAAAGTTCCCGGCCTACATCTGGCAGACTTGGAAATACACCCCTTCGAGCGGCAAGTTCAAGTTCAGGGAAGAGGAGGCAACCTGGACCGAGCTTCACCCAGGCTTCATCCACGAGGTCATAACAGACGACGTCGCTGAGAACATCGTCAAGCTGTTCTACGCCTCCGTACCAGAGGTGATCGAGGCCTACACCGCCATGCCGCTCCCGGTGCTGAAGGCCGACTTCTTCAGGTACCTGATCCTGCTGGCCCGTGGCGGCGTCTACAGCGACATCGACACGTCTGCACTCAAGTCCGCGGTGGAGTGGGTGCCCGATTCCGTACCGCGCGAGACAATCGGCCTGGTCATTGGCATCGAGGCCGACCCCGACAGGCCCGACTGGCATGAATGGTACAGCCGGAGGATCCAGTTCTGCCAGTGGACCATCCAGTCGAAGCCCGGCCACCCAGTCCTGCGCGATATCGTCGCTCGGGTCGCGACGGAAACTCTCAAGAGGAAGAGGTCAGGATCGCTTGCCGCGATGGACACCAAGAACGTAATAGAATTCACGGGACCCGCTGTCTGGACCGACACGATTTTCGAGTACTTTAATGACCCGCGGTACTTCGACATGAGCACAAGTAAGGGGGCAATCGACTACAAGAACTTCACGGGCATGGAGGTTGCAAAGAAGGTCGGCGATGTCATTGTTCTTCCCATCACGAGCTTCTCGCCAGGTGTGCAGCAGATGGGCGCGAAGGAGCCTGACGACCCAATGGCCTTTGTGCATCATGATTTTGAGGGTGAGTTCCCGTCTATCAGCCCCGAACCGCTTGAGGGGGTGCACAGCGGGAAAGGATACTGACCTATGTCAAACAGGCACGTGGAAACCCGAGGAGGAGAGGCACATCGGGCCCGAAACCTGATGCGGAACCACATGCTCCTCATCACTTCTTGTGTACAAATTCTTCTTGATTTCCCCTCTTGTGAACATGCCAAAACGAATGCATGCGATTGGAGTCCAGGTCTCTTTACGATGGTTTCTGTGTCCGGGTGCCACGACGGTCGCGAGAAAGGGGAGCAAAAGGCAGGCACAGCCACTTGTTACGAGATGCATACCCACTATTGATCGATTGAGGGACGATAACGACCTTTAGAAAATAATAGACAGCAAGGCTTGAAAGGCATATTCCCAACAGCGATGGCATTCTTATCAGGCCCCACCTATGGGTTCTACGTGACGCAGACGGGCTTCTGATGAGTTCGGGACCTGCGGGTCGTTGGTGAGATGATGGGCAGGCGCATATCAACGGAGAAGGGTATATACACTGACACTGTAGCGGGTGTGTGTTTAGGAGAAGACAGTTCCATTGTGTCCACGCGGCTTGCTTGTCCAGCACCAATATTGGCTGCAGTGGTTGGATTAGCCCACATTGTGGCTACCCATCATCTACTGTGTGTGTGTGTGTGTGTATGTGTGTGTGTGTCCTCGCACCCGGGCCCACTGAAATGCAGATGGAAGTGGCACCGGGCTCGCTAGTAAGCTTTGGGGTGGTGGACTACCTGACTACCCAGGCCTGCCTGGCCTGCTAGTTTGCTTGGGCTGTGGACTTGATGCGACTTCCCCAAACACCAACCCCGCATTTCGGGGATCGAGCTGTGCGCGCCCCCTCCGACCTGGGGCTGGCTTCCGGGGAGCGGACCGCTTTCCTCGTAACGAGCCCGGGAAGGCTGGCTGGCTGGCTGGTTGCGGCTACGTCTCGTCAAATATCTCGTGAGCTCGCCCTCCTTGTGCGTCGCTGCTCCTGTCTCACGGGCAGCAATGTGCAACCCATCACCCCCTTCCACTTACTGACGTAATGCTGCCAGCACTCACCTCGAGATGGGCTTTGCAGGGCCTCAGAATTGCACGGACTCGGCCGAGGCATCAGTGGAAGGCGGTGTTCCGGGGTCTCAGGGCTGTCCCTCTGCCTCTGGTCGAGACTCAAGTGAGGCCCTCCTCCGGTGGCTTGACTTACAGCATCTCACAGGGGCCGGCTGAGCCTTCACTACTGCCTCATACCATCCCGGAATATTTCGCCAAGGTTGTCTCTGAAAATGGTGACAGACCAGCAGTCATCTGCCGTGATCCATCCACCACGACTGTCACTGGCCTCGAGACAATACTCAGTTATGCCGCCCTGAATGCAGCGTCCAACACATTGGCCCAGTCCCTGAGGTCGGCCGGCGTTAGGAAGGGCGACAGGGTGGCCGTCAAGCTTGGGAGCACGGCGGAGCACGCGGTCCTCACGTATGCCGTTTTCAAGCTAGGCGCCATTCTGGTGCCACTCAACCCGACCTTCAACGCGTCACAAGTGGCCGCTGCTCTGTCCCATTTGGGCGTCGAGGTCTTCATCGTCGCCGCCGTCACCGACCGCGCCTATAAGCCCTGCCAAGGGCGGAGCAACCTGGAGCTCCTCAGAAGCTTGGTGCCGGACCTGCAGTCGGGTTGTGTCGAGAGCCCGCTCGTGCCCACGCTGAGGAAGGTCGTGGTGGTGGATAACTCATCGTCCCACCCTGCCGTGGATTTCCAACTGGAGAACTATCCGTCCTTGACCCCATACATGACCCTTGCACCGCCCCTATCGTCCTTGTCGCTGAGCAGCACCCGTCCCGTGGTGCCTGATTCGCCGCTCCACGCACAGGACTGTATCAATATTCAATTCACGTCCGGGACGACGTCACATCCCAAGGCCGCTATGCTTACGCATACTGGTATCCTCAACAATGGCTACCTGATCGCCCGGCGCATGGGTCTGGATCCTTCCGACCTCATTGTCTGCCCGCCGCCGCTCTTCCACTGCTTCGGCTGTGTCCTCGGCTATATGGCGACTATTACCAGCGGAGCAGCCATTCTCTTCGCGTCTCCAGCATTCGATCCGCTGGCGACCCTGAAGATGGCAGCCGACCACCGCGCTACCGGGCTGTATGGCGTGGCGACCATGTTCGTGTCGATGCTCGAGCAGCTCGACAAAAAGACCCGGCTCTCTCCCGAGGAAGCTTCGCGGCTGCTGACGCACCTGCGCAAGGGCATCGTGTCCGGGTCATCGGTGCCCGAGTCACTGATGCTCAAGCTCTACGAAAGGCTTGGGCTAAAAGAAATCGTCATCGCCTACGGCATGACTGAGACCAGCCCCGTGTCCTCAATGACGGCGCCGAGCGACCCCCCGGACAGGCGGACCGGCACTATAGGCAAGGTGATGCCGCACACGCGCATCAAAATTGTAGACCCTGCCGACAGGGGAAAGGTCATGCCAATCGGTGAGCGCGGTGAGCTGGCCACGAGTGGCTATCTAGTCATGCAAGGTTATTGGGGCGACGAGGAGAAGACAAAAGAGGTCCGCATACTGGAACCAGACGTCGATACCGGCAGGGCGGGCAGCCCTGACGGCACAGGTGAGCCTGCGGTCGGGAAGAACGGCTGCGGAGGTCCGGGAGCCGGACGTTGGTGGATGTATAGCGGCGACGAGGCGAGCATGACAGCGGACGGTTATATATCGATTACCGGGCGCATCAAGGATCTCATCATCCGCGGCGGCGAGAACATCCACCCGATCGAGGTCGAGAATGTCCTTTTCCAGCACCCGCTCGTGGCCGAGGCGTCAGTGGTGGGCGTGCCGGACCCCAAGCTCGGGGAGGCCGTCTGCGCCTTCATCGTCCCGCGAGCCGGCGTCGCCACCGAGGACGACCCCACCTTCGGCGAGGACGGCTTCGCCCGCTCCGAGAGTCAGGGCCTGCCGCTGCTGCGTAAGGACGACGTCCGCGCCTGGGTGCGCGGCAGGCTCTCGAGCCATCTGGTTCCAAAGTACGTCTTCTGGACGGATGACTATCCCAAGACAGCCAGCGGGAAGATCCAGAAGTACAAGCTGCGCGACGCGGCGAGGGACCTTATTCACATTCATACGGGACCCGGAAACGTCGACGAAAAATACGAGGCTGTTCTGGAGAAGCAGATTAGTAGTAAAGGGGGTGGACGGCCATCCTGGGAGAAGTAGAGTGGAGGCTTGTTCTTTGCAACTGTCACTGAAGGTATTGCTTGTTCCAGGCGTGGTGTTGGAGGCAAATGCTTTGGTTATGCGAGCTGCATGTCTGGATTTGTATGTTCTTGTATTCGGGTCTTGTCCAAACTCGCCCCGGCATTTGAGCCGGACTGATCTGACCAAAGCAACCGCTCGATGAGGCCTTGGCACCTGTGTCTTCGCAAGGGGGCCGGTGAATTTCCATGGGTCTATTTTAAAACCATCTCCCAGAGGGCTCGGACAGCGAGCTGCATTTTTCGAACCCTTGCGCCTGTTCCGTTTTCACATGGCACTTCCTCGCCCACTATTGCGCAGGCCAGTTATTCGTGAAATCTAGGCACGCCCCGTTGGCGCTCTTGGCGATACCACGGTCCGACAGAAACACGCAGTACTTGGCCACGTTCTCGATCGGAACATGGTGCTTCTCCGCGTCGAACTTCTCCTGTGACTTCTCGAACTTCTGAAAAAAGTCCATGTTGATGCCCTTTGCCATAGCATCTGTGATGTTTGTGTTCATCCCGCCCAGGAGCAACGCGACTGAGTAGATGCCCTTGTCGGCGTAGGCGAAGGCCGTGTTCTTGCTCAGCCCCAGCAGGCCGTGCTTGGACGCCGTGTACGCGGCGCCGGCGCTGTGCCCGGACGTGGCTGCCACGGAACAGATGTTGATCACGAGGCCGCCAGGGTTTTCCTGCTTTTGGAACTGCGCCACGGCCGCGCGCGTCGCGTAAAACGGCCCGTTGAGGTTGACGCCCAGGACGCGTGCCCACAGCTCCGGGGGGCACTCGCCTGCCGGAGAGAAGTCGTCCATGATCCCGGCGTTGTTCACCAGCACTGTTTTGTGTGTCAATGACTGGCTACGGCGCTTAAAGTGATACGTTTTGGAGCATTCCAAGTCACAAAATACGGAGCCAAACCGTCCAGGGGCCACAGTCTGTACTTACCGTCAAGGCGGCCGAAGCGCGCGGCAGTCTGGTCCACGAGCGACTGTACCGACGCCGGGTCCGTCACGTCCGTCGTCGTGGTGAGAATCTTCTTTGCGCCGTGGCCCGCCGCCAGCCACTCCTTCTCCGTCGCCTCCAGCCGCGCCTGGTTGACGTCGCAGATGGCCACGTTGCTGCCTGCGGTGAGGAACCCCGTCGCAATGGCCTTGCCCAGGCCGCCGCCGGCGCCGGTTACTATCACTGTGTGAGAGGAGGGCATGTTGTGTTCTCAGAGGAGTTATATGGGGCTGGCTGGAGAGAGGGCACGGAGTTTGTGCGTGGAAGAGAACCGCAGGGGAAGCAACTTGTGGTTTTTATTGTAAAGAAGACAGTCTGTGGAGTAGGTCTCTTAGCAGAATAGGTGGCGGCTGTCTCTTTTAAAAGTGTCCCCTGCAACCCCATCATGCACTGGGGCTGGGGCCCCATTCACACCACCCCCGTATGGCGCTGCCACGCCATGGGATACTTGTACGGCCCGCCGTGGTCCCCTCGTTACAGTATCTATTGTGGGTGTCGCGGCATGCAAGGACCGTTGCCCAGGCTAGCCCACGCAGGGGGCGCATAATCCAAGTGCCGCCTTGTGGATATTCGACTCTGTCTCGCTCAAGGTTCGGGCATGGTGGACAGTAATATTACAAGCTCCTGCTCGTGGGAAGTACACGTCCACGTGTGCATGATTGGGGTCGAACGTTGCGCCGGGCCCGTTCACCAGCGGATGCCAAACCTTTGCCTTTGCAGCAGTCTCCCTGGCCCGAACTCAGTCTCGTGGCCTCGGCATTTACCTAGCGGTAATAGTACATGGCATCAAAGCTAGTCTTTATCCGCCCTCTTGTTCTCCCGTACTCGAGTTCGGAGACAAGAAAGCTGGGGTATTCGTATTCGTTTCTGGGCCAGTGGTTGCAGGGTTTGGGCTCCCGGAGAGTGGATCATGCGGAGTGAGGAGGTGATGTGAAGCAATAAAGATATTTGGGTGATGGCTGGTCAGGACAGCCCTGTTGGCTTCCCTCATGCTACACAGTCCTTGTTGAATTCGTGTCAACTCAGCATATATTGACTGCTTCCACTTCAACGGGCCTGACCAGAAGCTGCTTGGCAGTCTTCGCAGCATGCCCCTCGACTTCACACATGTAAAATGTAGGCAAGTAAATAGGGAGGCACTGCCATTATGACCAAAACTCGCCAGGTCTCCCATAGTTGCATATCCTTATTGTGCTTTTGAACACGTCCAAGCCAGCTTTCCTGACACCCCACCTTACGATCCCGGGATGGTGGGCTCCCGAACTTGATGACACTTGCGTCCCGTCCCGTCCCGCCTTGCCGGGCGTATTGTCACAACGACAGGACGGAGAAGTCACAACGACACTTGGCCGCCTTTACAAAAGGAACTGAAGCACCAAAACAACTTTTGAGCCCTGTGTCCGAGATCCCAATCGGAGGTGGTTCCGCTGATTTCAAGCCATAGGCCTGCTCAGAACTCTTCACCTGTTTCGGTCTAACAAGCAGAAGCGTGTATGATGCCCTTCGTGTAGTTGGTTTCGTTCTTAATCCGATCACAGTATTCTTTTTTTTTAAAGGAAAAAAGAAGAAAAGAAAAAAAAGAGACTAAAGGCGGTCCCCTCATACAGTCGTAAACGCTCAAAGACTCAGCGTTAGATGATAAACACAATACCGATAACAGTAGTTCAAAATGCGATGGCCCTTCGTGTCGTTCCTCCTTTTATCCGTTTCCGGCTTGCATGAGATTTGCTGCGCGGATCTCAGAATGCAGGCAACGGCCCGAGACAGTGTGCTATCATTGGGGGCTGTTCCAGACGCATGGCACGAGTCTACTCGCTTTGGAAACCGCGCCTGAACCTCAATCTGTCGGCTCCCGATTATGAGGATCATGATTTTTATCTGGAGCTGTTTACACTCGAATATAGCGGGAGTATCTCCGAGACAAGTATAAAATGGTGCATGAATCTGGTCTGAGCAGTTTCCCTTCCATCTGCCAGGTCAAGCAAATTTGCCAAAGAATACTTGCATCCCCACCAAGTCTTCAAGTATAAGTCGTCTCAGCCTCGTCTCAACCAGTAATGGTAGTGCTTATTTATGATCCTGTCAGCCCGGTCCGACTGACAGCAGGCAATGCAGTCGTGTTTTAAGTCGTTTTGGTGGGATTACGTAATACAGCTCTTGGGGTAAATGACGGCATCGCCTGGCTAAAATTATTTTGGGACCTCTTTACTGATATGATCCAAGAGGAAGACAGTCCCATGTGAATCAACAATGTCGGGCCTCCTGTCTCGTGCGACATCCGACTCGCGCTTCCAGCTCGCTGCGACAGCAGTGGTATCTGGAGGCATTGTTGCCGCGGGTCTTCTGAGTTACCAGCGCCTGTCAAGAGAACAGAGAGTATCGAGGCTCAAGGACTCGATACCAAACCCGAGCGATGATCACCCGCTGCAGAAAGTCAGTTCACTTCCCCCATCCGCCAACGCAGCAACATCCTTGAGATGACGGAGATGTGCTGATCACTAACAGAAACCCTTGCCCTGATAGCTCACGAGCCTCGGAACGATACCTGCACCCGACAAGGAAGACATCCGGACCGAGGCACTGGCGCGACGGGCCCAGGCCGGCGACTTCGACGATGAGTTGATTCTTGAGCAGCTGGCACGAAATCGGGTCTTCCTGACACCTGAAGGGCTCGACAAGCTGCGCAACTCCTTTGTGGTTGTGGTTGGCTGCGGCGGCGTCGGCAGCCACGCCACCGCGGCTTTCGCTCGGTCCGGGGTCTCGAAGCTGCGGCTGGTCGACTTTGACCAGGTCACACTGAGCAGCCTGAACAGACATGCGGTTGCAACACTGGCTGATGTGGGACTGCCCAAGGTGCAGTGCCTGCAGAGGCGGCTGAGGGCGATCGCCCCCTGGGTCAAGTTCGACCTGCGCCTGGAGAAGTTTGACGGGGATAGCGCAGAGGGCTTGCTGGGGCCATGGACTGAGGGTGGTCAGAAGCCGGATTTTGTGGTCGATGCTATCGATAACATCGACACCAAGGTCGCCCTGCTCAAATACTGCCATGATCACAAGGTGGAGGTGATCTCTGCCATGGGTGCTGGATGCAAGAGCGACCCGACGCGAATCATCATCGGGGATATCAGCACCAGCACGGATGATGCCCTGTCGAGGGCGACAAGGCGGCGACTGAAGCTGCAGGGCGTCACGCATGGCATTGCCGCGGTCTACTCGACCGAGAGGACGTCAGAGGGCAAGGCACAGTTGCTGCCCCTGTCCAACGAGGAGTTTCAAAAGGGCACTGTTGGCGACCTGGGACCGCTCCCTGACTTCCGGGTGCGAATTTTGCCCGTTCTCGGCACCATGCCAGCAATCTTCGGGCTCACGGTGGCCAACCATGTCATTCTAAAGATTACAGGTATGCACCAAACTAGTTTCCGAACCATCTCACATCAAGTCCCGCTGACCATGTGCTCAGGCTACCCTTGCGATTACGTCGAGTCCAAGGGATCAGGCAAGACATACGATTCCCTCTTCTCTGCGATACAGGCCAACGAGCAGAGGCTGGTGAGGTCAGAACCAGGTGCTCCATCTGACATTGCCCTGGGCTTGAGGATACCACTGAACCACAGTGAGGTGGCCTTCCTTGTGGAGGAGATGTATAGGGGCAGGAGCGCCATCAGCGGCCTGCCGACAGGTCTGTTCCTCATTAGGTGGAGGAAGCCCCAGAACAGCATCCTCAAGACCTTGGGTGATGGAGCAGACCAGCAGAAGTGGACAACCCTCAAGATGAGTGACCTGGTGTGCATGACCAAGAAGGAGTTCAAGATCCACGAGGAGCAAGTTCTCAAGGGGAACAAATCCCCGGAAGACCTGTATGATTCAGAAACAATCAAGAGGGTCGAGGAACGGATAGCAGAGGTTATCGAGTACGAGAAGTACAGGTGACAGTAGAGGCTGTGGCTTTGGAATAAACCAAAACGCCTCTCAAAGTGGCTGGGCTTCCCCACAAAGCGGTGTTTGTGAAGATGTTGAAAGCTCCATGGTTGTTGTCCCTGGTGCTGGTGAATAACCGCTGTCGCAGGTAAAGATGGACCGACCTGACAGCGCCCAGGCAGTCTCTTTATGGTCCTTTCCTGAGTCGTCGGACCTTCTTTGGAAGTCAACAATGTGAATTCGCCATTCAACACACGCCATTGCAAGCTGGTTTCGTCTGATGTGCTCCAAACCTTTCGAGGTCCAGAATCGTTACCTAGGTAGATTAACCCGGGTGCCTGCAGGAGCAACCTGCTCACCACCGTGTACCAACATCATCATACCTGCCTTCTAAACCACCACAACTTCGGACTCGTTGTAGGAAAGCCCCCCAAGCTAACACTCTGCGATCGGCACCAGAATAATTGGAGCACAATCATCTCTACTTCAAAGCAACATTCAAATCAGCCGCGATGGGTTCTTCGGCTCCAGCGGACGCCGACGCGGTCGTGCTCAACAAGGAAAGCACGACTGGTCAGTTTGTGCGGACAGCCGTTTGCCTCTCGGCGATTACTCTCAAGCCCATAAAAATTGAAAACATACGACAGCATCCGTCGGTTCAATTGACAGGTAGGTTGTCTGTCAGCCACATTGGCAATCTTCAAGATTGACGGTCTTCTGACATGTTGTTACTCTTGCTACTACTAACATGCCAATTGTCAATTGCTGACTGCTGGCTCTGTTACTCCCGATGGTGACGACTTGCTGACCATGCCTGCCCACTACAGGAACAAACAAGCCAGGAATGACAACGGACCTTGTGGCCATCGTCAATTGGCTTGCTGAGCAGACCAGTGCGGAAGTCATAGGCAACGTGGTCGAGAGCACAACCCTTGAGTTTTGGCCCAAGCTCCGTCCATCGACAAAGCAGATCACCCGCAAAGAGATCAAGGTCGACCCCGGCTCAATGCTTGCCAGCTCCATCCTGCACTTCCAGACCATTCTCCCCTTCCTGCTGTACATTGGAAGTGAAGACCCCGCCAACGGCAAGGCCATAGAGCTGAGACTCAAGGGCACGACATACTCGCCTGACACCCCAAGCTTCGAGTACATCGACCAGGTGTTCCTCCCGGCGCTCCGTGACTACTTCGGTATTGATATCATCTGCCAGCTTGTCAAGCGTGGCTGGGACAGGATGACCCGCAAGTGCCTTCAAGAGGGAACAGTGCGCTTCAAGGTTCGCCCTCGCAAGATCGGCACGACCCTGTCTCTTCAACCCAATTCCAAGCTCTGCGACGACGACGACGTGGCGGGCTCTGTTGACAATGTGTTGACAAGCATCAACGCGACCATCATCACTCCTCCGGTGCTGCATGAACCGCTCCAAACTCACCTCCAGGATGACGTCGAGGCTCGGTTTGGAAACATCGACATCAACTTCAAGTTGGAGGAGAGCGGCCACGACGACCGGGTCTACGTGCTGCTTGTGGGCAAGTCAGGGTGTAGGTAGCTCCCTCTCTCTTAGCTCTTGTTCCCGGGAATTGCTAACTTGCCCGCCTGGTAGACTGTCGTTGGGGACGGGACTACCTCATGACCCAACCTCTGAAGGACTCGACGACTCTTGCGCTTTGCAAGGAGATTTCGAGTCAGGTCTGCAAGGATCTGGAAGATGAGGGTGAGCAGTAACATCTAGCCATCAGATCCTTACGCCTTGAAAGTATTGCCCGGTATAGACACCACCATGGCTGACACCAGGCGTGAACAGTGAACGGCGAACGTGCAGTCGATACGCACCTGGAAGACCAGCTTGTCATCTACCAGTGCCTGGCCGAGGGCCCAACATGCTTCAATGCATTGGCGGCCGGGGAGGCAACCAACTCGGACTCATCCACAACCCAGCTCTCCAAGGCGGCAGCTCTCGCTCTCCTGCCAAAGGCCAAGTACGATGGCAAGACCTGCATTGGGGCTGGCATGGTAGTCGGACAGCTCTAATATGGGAGCACAGAATTCCTCAGGTGAACACTGTGATAGGTTGATTGTCAATAAAATGGACTGCCGACTTGGAGTCGGTCTTTTGAGGTTCGGCGTTATGTCTCAGAGTGTTCAAGGTCAATTGGGCGTCCTCCAAGTCTGACAGCGCTTCTTCCTGTACTTAATCTGGTGCCAAAGGGCTTGCATGTAAGCAAGGCAATCAATACAAAAAGTAATGTGCACCAGTTGATTAGGGGCCCGGTGTGTGCACTCAGAGGTCAAGTGAGATGAAGTGAAACACTCACCAAGCAAGAACTAAATGCTGCAGGGCCTGAGGGCCAATAAGGAATTGATTTCATTTACTAACAATGGCGTAGTATTTCAAACCCAGGGCTTCTGCCATTGCGCCCGAGAGCCCTCTTGCTGTGGCACGTACATGCATATAATTGCCAGTGTCATGATGGCTAGCACGGGGAGGGCCACAGCGAGTCCGATCTGCCAGATTTCCATGTCTTGTTGCTCAAGCTTTTCTGGGGAGTTTTTTGCTTTTTTTTTTTTTTTTTTTTTTTTGGAAAATTTCTACGGGCCAAGTTATCATATTGGCGATCTGTTGATCAGCAGACCTGGGTCCTGCTGTTTAAGGATGTATTCAGGAGAGGAGCGCATGTGCTAATGACTCAAGGATGGCGCATTTGGAGGCAATTGCTATGACACGCTCACTCCCTCTGACTTGGGTTGATACTGGATTGGCTGGCATGTGAATGATTGTCAAGTCCATCGCCCAGCTATGTCAGCCTGTGGGATTGATTCAATCCTGCTTGGCTGTGTGCTTTGGCCTCGACAGACCTGAGTGGTTCTTCAAACTGCCGAGTCCCTATTTACATGACTTGGAAGGGAAAGTGGCTGCTGTGGAACCCACAGAGTCTCCAGAAACCCAGCGTCCAGCACGATCCAGCCAGCCTTGATGGCCTATCAGGCTCCCACTCAACGATGTGCAATTTGTCCTGTCACCAATCACATTGCACAAACATCCTATGAAGCCACAATCTCCCAGTGATGCCCATTTCGCCATCAATGTCCCGAGTTCAGCTTGATCGCGACACCCACAGCATTCCATGAGCCAAGTGGGGGCTGGTGGTGCATCTCGACAAGCTGAGGAGCAAATCCAGATTTCGAGAAGCCTAGAACAAAGAGCCCGGTGTGAGTCTGGAGGCAGGTCCCAAGCTGAAAAGGCTTCAGTCCTGCTAAGCTCTCTCGGCCCCTCCGTCCAAGGTGGACAACCAGGCCGGGTTCTTGCTCCGCGGGTGGATGTTCACGGCGGACGGGCCAGAGTGTGAGCCCCGTCCCCGAAAAATAGGGTGCAGGAGGACAAGGAAAAGTGGGACCGGAGGACAAACAGGGAAAGAGGCGCATCCTTCGGTACACACCGCACCGAAGACCTCCGGGGGTCGAAGGGGGAGCGGTAGTGTGGAATGGGGGGGCCCCAAAGTCCCCATCCCCAGCTCCTCAGGGGGCCAGAATTCTTCTTTGCAATTTCAGAGCAATCGCCTGGTGGCCCCCTTTGTGGGCGAGGTCAGCCGAGATTCATACCAGAAAAAGGGGGCGTGGGTGTGATGAGGACCGGCGCTCTTCAAATGGCAGCACGGATGACAGCCAGTGCGCCGACCGCCTCGCCTCGCCTCGACCTGCCAGCCTGCCTGCCTGCCTGCCAGCCTGCCTGCCAACAGGCCCGCGCAGTTCGTCGACCTCCCCCCGGATCGGCGCCGAGGTGCTCGCCCCTGAGATTGGCGAGCCCAACGCGCTGCTCTTGATTTCCGGCTGCGAAGCTTAGCCTGAGGGGTCGTGAGTTCGATGGCGGTCGTTGTGATCACCGTCGGCGGCGGTTGATGGCGCTTATGCCATGACGCTGGGAGGGAATCGAGAACCGAGCTACTTACCCAAGTGCACAACCATGCTGGGATCGGATATACAGTATTGGTGAGGTCACCACTGACTGCATCACAGGGTGAGTAAATCTGAGATGGGCTACTTCTCAGAGAGGCTGGTGGATGGTTCAAACGAAAGACGGTAATCGAAACGCTTGACCAGGCCTCAATAAGGCTGACTGTGTGGTCGTTTTGGAAATCAATTGCGGCGTGTTAATTGATTGGCTGGGTGCGCTAGAAAACAGTTTCCAGCGCCACCTACGTCCCCTCGCTGCGGCCATACAGTTCGTCTGATGTTTGGATGTGTGTCTGGCCAGGACAAGGGCCCCCCGCCCCCTCGATTTTTGGTGTTGCTGGCGCCACAAATGTTTATTGCTTATTCACAGATTGTACAGTATGAAACTAGGTGTTTTGTTTTGGGCCGTTTCGCGGGCATAAAACAATGATGGATCATGTGCGTTGGGGGCCTGTGGACTGGCCTCGGTTCAGCTTCCGGTCGACACTTGGCCGTACTGACTGGCCCCGTCGAGAAGCAAGCCAAGCATGACTTGAGCCTCTTGGGCGACTTCTGGTGGCCTCCTGCTGTCACCACCCTCCTTTTGTCACGGCCACGAGGGTTCTTTCCTGTACAACCGACCTCATAGGACGGCCACCCCTGAGCTGATCGCTGACAAAAGTGGACCGCTTGGCGGCCTGCACGTCGTAGGGTCCATGATTCGCGCCTATCGGGCTCAGCCCAAGAGCATCCAGGACTCGATATCCCCCAAAAGCGCGCGTCTATGTCCTTGGCAGCCGGGTCCCAGGCGAAGCCCTCTAAAGTTTGAGGCAGGACCGCCCGCGGGTGGGTTTCTTGCAGGCAAGTAATTGTGCTCCGGGCCAGCTGGGCTGGGTCTCAAGTAGCCACTTGTTGTCCGTACGAGGCCTGAAGACCCTCGTATCGAGTATTTATTGTGGACGGGGGCAAGTCTCCCCACTTTTACATATTAAAGTGTAATTTTAGCAGTGCCATTGAAACAATCGACGTCGACGGGTCCTTACCCCTATGTCCGTGTGTCCAAGTGGTCCCACGGCTCCCACCTCGAGGGCAACTGCAAGCTGGTATAAAGGTTCAGGGCTCGTCCTCCTCATAGCACACACTCTCTTCCAAGAACATTCGACCACTCGCAGCTCCACCCCCGACGCATATCACTCTTTACATGCCCCAGGTGGTACACTGCCCATACAGTCCTTTCCGCAGCTCCTTGGCCGCCGTCATTCATTGAAGCTTGTTAGCAACACCTGCCAGGAGACCACACGTACACACGTACACACGTACACACAGAACCACACAAACCCATCCTCTTCAACATGAAGTACTCTCTCTCTTCCTGCCTTGCCGTCCTCGGCATGGCCTCGGCCCACTCCTGGGTGGAGTGCACCGACCACGACAACACAGACCTCCTGCAGAAGATGATCGCAGGATCCCAAAAGACACCCGCAGAGATTGTCGACCCAGTGTAAGTGCTGATGCCAAACCAAAACCAGCCCTCACCACCCCGAAAGGGTACCCCGCCCAGGGCAGACACGAGGAACCCCGAAGCTGATCGTGCCTCTCCCCAACAGCTTCTTCCCCCAGAACTGCCGCGGCTGGCCTCGCGCCAAGGCCAACCCGGGCGACTGGATCGACGAGTCAACCAACTTCTCATGGAACATCGCCGCCAAGACTTTTGAGGGCGACCGCTCCGCGTGCAACCCGTCGCAGCGCAGCCCCGGACAGGAGGCCAACGCGCCCATGGCGACCGTCAGCCCCGGCGGCACCATCAAGCTGCGGTACGGCGGCAACGGCCACACTCGCGGCGCCACCGCCGGCAAGAACAATGACCCGGGCCAGGTCAGCGTGTACTGGGCCGGCGCCAAGGAGACCGAGATCGAGACCATCGACGAGTTCACCGACGCCAACCGCATCGCCCAGGCCGGCTTCTCCGACGACTCCTTCTCCTACCCCGCGGACCCCAGCATCATCAGCCCCACCCAGGGCCTCGTCGACAAGGGAAACTGGATGGAGGTCACCATGCCGACAAACATGGAGCCCGGCAGGCACATGCTGGCCTGGGTCTGGAGCTACGACGACGCTCCTCAGTGGAGCACGTGCTTTGATGTGCAGATCGAGGCGTAAGGGGGCGGAGGCGTGTGGGGCCCGGCCTGAGGAGGTCCGGGTCATGAAGCGATGCGAAGAATGAGATGTGGGTCTTTGATGGAGTCGGAGTTCATCCAAAAATAGGGACGGCCATACAGGATATTTGCGCTTTCCTTTGATTCCGAGATTTGTGTGCCATTTACTTTGCTTCTGGGCCTCCCTTGCTGATCGCTGTCCGAGGCGTGGCGTGGGGGGTTGGTTGGTCTTTTTCACTGCGTGCCCATTCGAGGCGCAGACTTTGGGTTCAGGGAATCGGGCACGTCCTGCTCGGGTTGCGTTTCGTGGGCGTCTTGTTCGTATAGCTGAAATATTCCAACGATTTAACTATAAACATGTCCGCCAAAATAGAACTCAATCTGGCTCCAAGGTGTTGCTCATATCCCATCTGTGCCATGGGTCACAAAACGATTCATCTGGTTGAACGGTGATGGAGGCTTAACCAGCCATTTCGATCACGATGATCCGACAGGTTTTCACAACTGCTTCGTGACTTACCGTTGGTGATAAAGGCATCAAGTTCCAGCTCTCTGCAGGCTTCCACTAGACGAGACTGGATTTTGCTTGGATATGCCAATGGGACGCTTGGACTGCAAGCCGAGGTCAGAACGGAGAGCAAACAAAAGACAGTCTATGGCCAGTCAGCTTAGTGGTTGGAAGAAACTCTCTTCCGGATGCAAAGTTGCGCGGTGAGACGACCAGTACTGAGGACAATCAGCCCTACGCATTGCGAACGATCAGCTTCATAGTTGTCAGCTATAAATATGAGCTTCCTTATACATACTCCATGTAATGCAATGTGCCACCTCAGTCGTCGTCCCTCTGGAACCCTTGACGACCGCGACCAATCCTGTCTGCAAGTGTGCCGTTCCCCGCCGCGTTGTGAAGCTTGTGTGCGAACTCTCGGCCTCCGTATTTCGACGCATTCGCACGTGCTCGGTCATCTGCCTCGCGATTGGCCTGTTCCTTCTCCGCCAGAGCTGCGAGACGGGCTTCCCTGGCCCTGTCAAGGTCTGTGGCATCGTTCTGCATGGCCGCGAGCTTTCTCGCCCTTTCCTCCTCCTCGTCGCGGTTGTCTTGCCGCCGGGGGCGCCCGTTGAGGTCACGCTGAGAGCGTTTCCGGCTTGGCGAATGCCTCCTCTCCCTGCCTTCCCTCCTGTCCTCCGACTCGCACCGCCGCCGATCGGAGTACTCCCCGCTAGATGGCCTCTCTGCGACATCGTCGCCAGAGTCGTAACACCGCCGAGTCGGAGACGCTTCTGGGGGATCTGAACGGTGACTTCTGTGGCGTCTCCCGTTGCCCGAATCGTAGTCATCGCGGCGCGAGGGTGGCGACCTGTCTCGTGAGTCAGAGCGCCGCCTTTTGCGCCGCCTATCAGGGTCTGATTCGTCGTCTTTCCGCCGTGGGCTTCGTGATCGGACTCGAGAGTCTTCTCGCCGGCGCCTGTGACGATGTCCGCGTTCGTCATCATCATCGCGGTGACGGTGGTGCGACCTATGGCTGCGATGCCTGTGCTCCCTATGCTCCCTGTGCCTCGACTTGGGCTTCTCTTCCACGATGCCCATTTGCGCAAGCAGTTGTCGACGTTTGGAGGGATCCTTCATCATAGCCTGGTATGCACCCTGTTCCTGCCTCTTGATCGCGACGAGGGGGTCCTCGCGTATCTTGGCAGCGGTGTCTCGCGCGGAGGCAATGGCTGGGAAAGGGCCCGAGGCCTCGCCAGCCGGTCCTGCGGTCTTCTCCACTTTCTTCATGTCGTCGCCTCGAAGAACCGAGTCGATGCGCCGCTTTCCGAGGAGGAATGCTTCGCTCGAGTATTCGTCGCGGCCGCCATCGTTCGGGCCCTGGTACATCCATTCCACCCGGTCAACCTTTTTCTGGCCCCCTGCAGCCTCCAGCTGCTTCTGGGTCTCCTCGATCTGTCGCTCACGCCTGATCTCCTCGAGCCGGGCTTCGGTGAGCTTTCGTTCTTGCAGCGCTGCCTGCTCGGCGTCGTACACGCGTCGTTGGTTGGTCATCAACTGAGGATGCCATGATTTCTTAAGGTTGAGGTCGTTGCCTCCCATCCTGACTGGAACTTATGTTGGCTTGTGATGCAGTCGGAAGGTTGTGTCGGGAGACGACGTTGTAGAGACGGAGAGATGGAGGTAGATGGCGTAGGGGCGGGAGATGGAAGGAAGCCGGAATCAAATTGACAGTCAGTGGCGGAAAAGTCGAGGCAGAGAGTGAATTAAGTGGGCCTTTGAACTGTGCTGCCTCCGGGGTGGCGGGCAGCCCCGTTAGTGCATCCCTGACGGCTTATTCCCCAGCCTTAGAGCAGTGTCGGCACGGGCCCTCACTCAACCTGGAGTTGCCATTCAGTGCCCGAACGAGGCAACAATCCATCTGTTTGTGAACTCCGTCCATCGTTCGCAGCTCCGTTCAACAATTAGTCTCATAGCCAAATCTCTTCCCTTGATCATTCCATTGCTACGGCTTTTGTATCAGCAGCACAACTACCAGGATAATCAAGATGTCGGACGACGACTTTATGCAGGAGTCTGATGAGGAGTACGACTTTGAATATGATGACGATGACGACAACGAGGATTCTGGAGATGTCGACATCGAGAACAAGTACTACAACGCCAAGCAACAGAAGATTACCGACCCTGTATGTGCGATCAAGGAATTCCTCGAGGTACCGAGCCTAGAGCAGGAGAAGGGCGACTGGGGATTCAAAGGCTTGAAGCAGGCCATCAAGCTGGAGTTCAAGCTGCAGCGCTACGATGAGGTTCGTGATGGGCAGCTCAGATGATGCATAGGCATCAATCACACTGACCGGTCCATAGGCCATCACACACTATGCAGAGCTTCTCACCTACGTCAAGTCTGCCGTCACACGGAACTACTCTGAGAAGTCCATCAACAACATGCTCGACTTCATCGAGAAGAGCTCCGATGCCAATGGAGCTGCGTTGTGCATGGAGAAATTCTACTCTCTCACCCTCGAGTGTTTCCAAACCACCAACAACGAGCGGCTGTGGCTGAAGACCAACATCAAGCTCGCCAAGCTCCTTCTGGACCGCAGGGAGTACCTGTCCGTCAATAAGAAGCTCAAGGAGCTCCACAATGCCTGCAGGCGCGAGGACGGCAGCGAGGACTCTAGCAAAGGCACCTACCTGCTCGAGATCTACGCCCTCGAGATCCAAATGTACGCCGAGACAAAGAACAACAAGCAACTCAAGCTCCTCTACCAGCGCGCCCTCAAGGTGCGCTCCGCCGTGCCCCACCCCAAGATCATGGGTATCATCCGGGAGTGCGGCGGCAAGATGCACATGAGCGAGGAGAACTGGAAAGACGCGCAGTCTGACTTCTTCGAGTCCTTCCGAAACTACGACGAGGCCGGAAGCCTGCAGCGCATCCAGGTCCTCAAATACCTGCTGCTCACAACCATGCTGATGAGGTCCGACATCAACCCCTTCGACAGCCAGGAGACGAAGCCGTATAAGAACGACCCGCGCATAACTGCCATGACGGAGTTGGTGGACGCCTACCAGCGTGACGACATCCACAAGTACGAGGGCGTCCTTCAAATGAACCAGGACCTACTGGCCGACTCCTTCATCGCCGAGAACATCGACGAGGTCACTCGCAACATGCGCACCAAGGCGGTACTGAAGCTCATCACCCCTTACATCCGCATGCGCCTCTCCTGGGTCGCCAACCAGCTGCGCATCAGCGAGGCCGAGGTCCAGGACATAATGGGCTTCCTCATCATCGACGGCAAGATCAACGGCAAGATAGACCAGCAGAGGGGCGTCCTGGAGATAAACACCAACCGCGATGCCGAGCGCGTAGGCGCCATCCAGCACCTTTCTGATGCGCTCGCCGAGCTGTACACAACCGTCTTCAAGGACGGCGATGGTTTCCGCAACTCGGACACGACCGTCGCCAGTGATGCTTCAGACCTGGGAGGCGGCCTCTTCGAGTCGTCCATGGGATCACGTCGTGAAGGAGGTAAGGCCGCCGGTCACGCCCCGCGGGCTCGCAGAGTACCCAGGGACACATTTGGCCAGGGATAGTGCCCTCCGTCCTATGGGCAGGCATCGGCGGGTTGAGAGGGAGATGGCCTGCACGTAAGATGGCCTCATGTAGGCGACCTGTTCTCGAGAAAGAGTACCCGGGTCGAGGAACCATTGCATCTGGCCATCTCGGTCAGCCGGCACATACAGGTGAAGAGTATTGTCATCGCGGACTATGCTTCCGCTGGAGGTCCGAGCAGTCAAGACCCTGAAATAGACAAGCTACATATTGATGCCAAAGCCCGGGACTTCGGACCGTCTCCCAACATGCACTGTGGGAAATGATTGGCGTCAGCCCCTCCACCCCCCCAAAAACAAAACAAAAAGGGCGACGGGATTTCCCACTCGCGCCACCCCACTTGACCTTGCGTACTGCCGTTGTCAATTATCGAATGCAGGAACCTGCAACAGCACATCCCTCCCTCGACAGGTGGCAGCTCGCGCACCACCGCCCACTCGTGTCCGCGCCCTTCCTTCCACGAAGAGCGAAGCAGAGAATGCCAGCCTGGCCTGCTCGGCAGAGGCAGCCAGGATCCTTCAACCTAGTTGCGGCTCGCATCCGCAGTCCCGCCCTGCCCTCCGCCGCGAGACGCAGGGGAGTCCTGGCATGGTGGCTGCTCGTGCCGCCGAGGGGAGATAAACACTTCAGCTTTTGCTTGATCAACGTGGACCCTGTATCATGTGACATGTCTCAATGGTTGGTCGAGTGGCCAAGTCGGTGTGGGTTGTTTTGAAGGGAGCTGAATACCGGTCCCAAAGGAGCAAGATAATACGCACGCCCCCACTGACAGACCGCGTCGCCGCACCGGAAGCAGCACCGATCACCATCACCACGTTGAACATGGTGGATACAGAAGCTTGAGCGAGGACACACCCACCTGCGCACATGCGCGCACACATACGGTAATGATCCAGCGCAAGAGTACGCCCAATGCTATGATCCAAGGAATTACATTACCTTCCCGGCCAAAAAGCCGCGGCCGATCCGACCAAAATCACAAACTGCCTGCCGTGCCCTGCCGTGTTTGCCTTGTTTGCATTACTATCACCCCCCCCCCCCCCCGCTTTCCCAAAAGCAGCACAGAAAGAAAAGGAAACCCCAGAAAATGTTTGTTTTTTGGTTCCAAAAAAAAAGACCCTAGAAAGACCAGAGACTGGGGACCGATAAATCTTGGCCTGTGCCACGTTGGCCTCGCGCAGAAAAGGCAACGTCTGAAATGCTGGAACACTTGCCACTCCATTCCCGATTCGCATATCCACTTTCCAGCTGCCACTTACTCGGTACATCACCCAAGAATGGCCAAAGACTTTTTGTACTCCTCGTTAAGGAGGACGCGCCCCTTTTCCGCTCGTGTGTACCACTTCTTGCTTGTAGGAGCCCTTACATTTTGCCCTCGTCTGCCGCTGGGCTATTGCCATTTCTGGACTCTCGTAGCTTAGCTTGCCCCCCCCCCCCCCAATTCGTGGGCGGCCTTGTTTGGAGTCCTCGCATGGTGGTGACTGGTCGACTGGTCAACGTATCCTCGTCGGCGGCAGTTCTTGTGGCTCTTGGCCCTTGTCCACCCGCCCTGTGGTTGTCATTTTTCCGTTCTCGTATCCCCGGAGCCCGTACTATCGTCGGATGAAGAATGACCTGCTTTATGGTGGCCCTTCTTCTTGGCTGGCCGATCACACCGTTCGGTCCAGTCGTCGTAGCCGGGTCTGTACTCTTCTGGTTGGAAGTTGGGGTTGTTATAGTGAGCCGTATTGAAATGTGAATTTTTGAACGTGTTCGTCTGAAGTGGCTGTTCTGGCCAGGCATTAGTGTCCATCGGCTCTGCGTACTGATATCGGCTGAACCGAATCTCATGGGTCGTGGAAGGGCCAGGGATGGACTGGTTCGGTAGGGGGGTCTGCTGAGACGTCTGTGGCTGTGCCGGCGGAGTAGGTGACGAGTCTGCATAAGGGGAGGAGAACCACGGCGACTGTGGGCTGGAAGGGTAGTCCATTGATGATCCGGACAACTGCCCCATGGAAGACACAGGACCAATAGACCCAAAACCTGGTAATAAGGCCAGAGGGTTTCCGAGGTTGAATGTGTCTTGGAACTGTGGGCCGGCACTTTCGTGATAAGTTGGTGTGTAGGCCATCCGGTTGACCTGTAAGGTGGTGGGGGCGGTGGTGGGGCCCGCCGTCGTCGAGGGTTTGTACAAGATGTCGTAATGGCCTGGGCGGTAGAGAAGATGTATGAAGGGGCCTGGGTTGTTGGGATCGTCATCTGGGAACCTGTGGGTGTTGACCTGGCTGCCTTGACTGCGGTCGAGGTAGGCGATCTCAAGTGTGAAGCCGACTGGTTTCAGCAGCACCTCAACCAAGAGGACCACGCCGAGTTCCTCGATCTCGCGCTGCGCGGGCTCAATGACGGTCTGGGCATACGTCTCCGGGTCAGCCTCGCACCACCCGGCGTACTGGTCCCGGTTGCCCCTTAGCCAGGCCCCTGCGAGCAGCCGCAGGTGGAACAGTATATTCATGGAGGATGGATCATTGAACTTGGTAATGAGAACGGCCATGGCCGCCTCATGATCGTATATGCTGTCGGACATTTGTTTGAGGAGGTCGAACGTGTCTTCCACAAAGTCGACAAATAGATCCGGATCGTAGTTGCCGCTTGTGACAAGGTAGTCACTTAGCTGGTTGAGGCGCATGCACTCCCCGTCGACAAGCTCCCGGCTACCCTGCTGGATGAGCAGCTCGAAATAGCAGAAACCAATAGCTTTACATAGGTCAGTAACTGCGCGGGCCTATTTCTCGCAAGGTTGGTGGTATCCACGGGAAGAGCGCTGACGATGTGACGGAGTTGGGGCAGGGGCAGGGCAGTTAGGAACACGCTTGCATGACAAGGCGCGGTTGGGAGTGGGAGGTGGGGAGTTGGAGAGTTGGGGGTCGGGTCTGGGCGGGATTGCAGCGCTCTGTAGCTTACCTCTCCACCCACAGTTGCCGTCTCCTTTGACGGGCCTGTAGTGTGAGTATGCCTGGGGAAGGGCCTATGTCATGGTCAGCGGCGGCGCAGGACTGCCAGGGCATTACTGGCATCGCCGGGATTGGCATGGATGGACCGGCGACGGGGTGAGGGGGGAGCGATGCTCACCATTGTCTTGTCAACGTAGATAGGGTCTGCCTTCGCATACTGCTCTGTTATGGCAGCGATTGTGGTCTTGTCGCCGAGTAGGGGCCCCTGGCGCGGATCCGGAGCAGTCAGCCGAGGGAGCTGTCCGTCGCGGGACAGAAAGAAGACAAAGTCGGGCAGGAGAGCATGGGAACTTACCTCGACCTCTGGTTCCCAGGTCCTGGCCGCGGCCTCTTGGGCTGCGAAGTCGTCTGGGAGGCCCTGGTTCTGCTCCATCTTGACGCGGGATGCTGGACGGTGGCCGGGGGAGTACTGCTGCTGCTGCTGCTGCTGCTGATGCTGCTGGCAGTGGTCAAAGAGGTTGGAAGTTCCGGGTTGATGGTGTTGATGTAGAGGGAGGGTGCTGTGGAAAGGGAACACGGGTAGCGGGGCAGAGCGGACGTCGACAGGGACCCCTGCAGCCCCGCCATGAGCATCATTGGCATGGGCATGGGCGTAGGCGTGGGCGTGGCATGAGCCGCCGGCTGGCCCAGTTCCGCTTGCAGGGGGCCCCGGCGCCCCAACCTGTGGGCCAGGCCCACCCAGCGACGCAGACGCAAAAGGCGCCTGCGGGTAGGTGCTGTACTCAGCGGCTTGCACGCCGCCGAACCCGTTGCTCAGCCCGTCATCCTCGACGCCGATGGGGAGGTAGGCAGGGTAGAAGGACGAGTACGGAGTCGGCTGCGGCTGGAACATGCCTAAGGCCACCTGATTTCGACTCAGGGCAACGCTGAGAAGGGGCAGGAAAAGAAGTAATAAGAAGGGAAAAAATGTGTTATCGGACCCGGACCAGACGGCGCCAGAAAGGCCAGGCCAGATAGATCAGCCCAATGAAGGGCAGGCGTAGTGGCAGGTCGACCAGGTGAGGCAGTCGGGGGTCGTCAGCCGCTGTATATGACTTCTCCCTTCGCTGTTGTCAACCGTTGAACAAATAAATGTCGTTGTCCTTGCTGCTCTGTGGCATGCAGCCCGTCGTGCAGCTGCCGCCGGGGGCGACCGATCCTCTGTTTGGATGATGAGTATCAGTCCGTCTGTGGGAGACTTCGTCAGTTTTCTGTACTTTTTTTTGTCTTCCCTCTTTTTTGTTGTGCTTTGTCCTCTCACTCTCTCACACGTTCGTAAACACATGCACGCTCACACACGCGCACGCACGCACAGGTGACAGAACGAATGGCACCCGATGAAGCAAGTCACAGCCAGAGGTTTGGGAATCGCAGGAAAATAGATGAACCATATAACGAGGTTGAACGTACGGCCGATGAACGAGACCTCTGAGAAACACGGCCTGCGCAGTGCGGTTGTCGTAGATCCCAGCCAGGGAGATGTGTCAAGACGTAGAGGCCCTCATGTGGGTAGGGTAGGTGTAACCAGGAAATGGTTGCAACCGGTCGGAGAGAGCAGCAGTTGAGAGGTCAGGCTGGATATCAGACGCCAGCCCAGGCCACAATAGATGTGGTGGAGGGCAACGAAGACAAGAGGAAGAGAGAGGGTGGGAGGAAAAGTAGGCCGTAGTTCGAAGCAGGAATGTCGATTCGGGAGTCGCTTCACGCCCAGAGGAGGCAGAAAAGCAACTGTCTCGAAAGGGAGCAGCCGAGGCCGGAACGTTGGAGACGGATCGCGTGGCTTTGGGCCAAAGGTCGAAGAGGACCGAGGACGGTGTGCGAAGTAAGAGAGACAGCGGCTAGAGTAAGATCCGGCTCCCCTTTCCAAGGTGACACGGTGAGCGTGATGGCGACAGTGGGGCCGAAGGATAAAATACGGTGCTGATGCGTGCAGCGAGCACACGAGTTTTGATAGCCTCTGTGGGCTGGCGGGTGTCTAAGCCGGTCCAAGGATCGCGGTAGTGCTGACTGTGTGTGAGTCGTGCGGAGGGTCAAGAGACACGCAAGGCCGGAACCCTAGCAAGTACCCAGGCTAGACAGATATACCTGGGAGCGGCACAGGCACACGGCGGAGATCCGATACAGAACGGGTGGGTGTGGCGTGCAGTGCAGGATGGCCGGCAGCACGAGTGTGTTGTTGATATTGCGTCTGATTGAAGACTACGGAGGAAGAACAGCAGGCCCAAGAAATTCGGGGCAGGAGGAAAGTTTGGAAATTGGAGTGCTTATACGAGAGAAACCGGGGATGTGAGGAGCCAAGGGTCTTTGAAGACTGACTACTGCCCTGCCCTGCCAGCCCTGCTCGGAATCCTCTCCTTTCCTCCTCATTGACTGCTGCATGTAGAGGTGGAGGCAAAGAGAGAGAGAGAGAGAGAGAGAGCATCCCAACCCAGCCCATCCCATCTCCATTAAACCCCAAGCAAGGCGACGACGCACTGACCCGCGGGAGTAACCAGTGAATGTACAGGGAGCCTCCAGGTTGGGAGCATCAATGACTGGACAGGGCCAGCTGGCAAGGGGGCAGCAAAAACTCTCTCCGTCTGGTTCATCAATGATGATGGGCTTGGTTGGATGGGCCGCTGCTGGCTGGCGATGGAGCTTTGTGCCGGAAGGGTGTCGATAGAGGGGGCCTGCCTGGTGCGTCTCTGGTTTGTCTGGTTTGCCTGGCAGTCCTGGCTGGCTGGTTCTCTGGGCTGGTTGGGCTGGGCTGGACTGTCTGGGTCTGCGTCCGCGTCTGTGTCTGGGTGATCGCCACGGGCCAAGAAAGGAGCCCTGTCCATGGGTGCTGGTCTCGTCTGACGGGGTTGCCAGATGCCAGATGGCCGCTGCCCGCGGCAGCAGCTTCATGCCCTGGCCTGGGCCAGAGATTGAGCCCTACCTAGGTAGGCTACCTAATAAGAACCCAATAACCTACAAGCCAGGGTAGGAACATGCCCAGGGAGTATGTTTCTCTGCGCCTTTCACGTCCGTGGCCTGTCCCGGCAATCTCTAGCGGGATTGATGAGGGAGGCTCGGCTGGGGAACCCCTGGCTGAGGTCGCTGGCGTGTTGGAGCTCTCCTGGTCAGGGGTTCTTGGATCGAGACGTCGACACCAGTCTCGGGACGGCAATGGACATGATTGATGTCTGGACGGTCTCGACGGCGTGTTTAAAAAATTAAATGGACGGCCGGCGATGAGTGGCTTACCATCTAGGAACGTCAGGATACTTTGCTCAGCTGTGTGTACGTGAGTATGTGTGTGGTGGTGTATGGGGGTGTGCGTATTTGCGTGCGTGTGAGTGTGTGAGTTGTGTGAGTGAGTGTGTGTGTATGTAAGTGAGTGTGTGGGTGGGTGTGTGTGGGTGGGTGTGTGTGGGTGGGTGTGTGTGTGCAAGGTGATAGATGCACAAGACCAGTCGATTCGGTTCGGCAGCTCGAGGAATGTTCCCTGGAGAGGCCGACGGGGCGCTGGACAGAGCAGGTTCAATGGAGAAGAAGAAGAGGATCGTAGGTGATAAGGGTGACTTGATGGTCAGGGAGGACAACGGTGATGGTGCGCCCCCCCCCCCCCCAAACCAGTACCCATCGCCCGTCACCCTCGTTCCCGTCCTTCCGCCATGACCGCTGCTGGTGTTGATGAAGTTGATCTCGTTGCTGTTGTTGTTGTTGATGCTTCTGCTGGGGATGTTAGTGGAGGGGCTGCTTGGCTGGTCCAGCCTTTCAGCTCGCAGAGTGCTTCCCTCGGCCGGGCCTGGACGGCCGAGTCAATATCGACGGATGGCTCTCCCGTAGCATGTCAGGATGTCTACCCGCCGTAGGGTGATGGCTAGCCAGCCATGTCCAGCAATCTCGGCAACAGGACGACATTCCCACGGGTCGAGCATTGCCTGGGTCGGCTAGTGCTCAGGTTAGCTGGTTAGCGGGCGATCCTTCCACCCACACGTGCAAGCCTCGAAGGTCTTTGGTCGGTTTTATGCCCCGCTTATTTATCACAGCAACATCAAACGACGGCCGATGGGCGACGGGGGGAGGGGGCAGGCAAACCTTTCTGCTCCTTTTGCGACCAACCGCGCCCGCGACACTTTCCTCCCCTTCCTATCGCTGTCTGTCTGGCTTCGATGGAGCCGTGGGAGGCACGCAAAGAGTCTGGTTCCGTCATGATTCATTATGCGCAAGCTACCAGGTTATTCTCGCCTGCCCTGCTGGCGTAGAGAGCTCTGGCCTGCTCCGGCGCCACTGTCACGGTCGCATTCATGCAACTCGACTCCCCGTAACTATGGTACTGTATGTAATGCACAGATCCACCTTCGTCCACCTTTGGTCCATTCGATTTGGTGGCCAGACTACCGTGTGTAGGCTTACCTCGCCCATTCATCCGTGCGCCACCGTCTGCCCGTCCCTGCCATCCTGGCTGCCGTCTATCGGCACGGAACGTCGTCCATCTGTGCTCACTCCTGGGGCCGGCATGGCGCCAGTTCGGCGGAAGGACAAGGCATCTATAACCTGAGCCGGGGCCAGACAAGATCACCTCGAAATCTAATCCACGATCCAACGGTGCAATCCTCCCGCACGCGCCCGAGGGCACAGAGCTAGTCCCACGGACACCAGCACAGCATAGCACAGCATAGCACAGCGCATCCAGTGCCTGTCAATCGGGGCACAGACATGGCCGGATCCTGTGCACGCAGCACAACGTGCTGGTGATGCGCCAGCCAGACTCGGGCCACGGACAAGTCTACCCTGCACGCCCTGCATGCCTGCATGCCTGCAAGCCCCGTCGCACACAAATGCCAACAATGCCTGTGTGGTAGATCCCGGGAAGCTCCCGCCCTTCCCGATCATCAGACGTCTGAGCAAGCCTGGCAGGCTGCGTACATTTTTCCTTGTCCCACCAACTGGCAGCGAGGCGTGCTTGCGGTGATCCCGTCATGCACATCACATCACGTCGCAGAGCGGCGCGGGACAGCACAGCACAGCAGAGCAGCCACACACAGGCCATTATCTTGCAGAATGTGGGATCAAGAGCAACCCAGCTATTAGTCATCATCCCATAGCAATAGTCGCCAATGATTGACGCCCAGCATGTCGGCAATATGCACACGTTTCCCGCCTCCGCTCCGTTCCGGAAAGCAACACTCCAACCCACATTCCTGCACCAGTCCATTGCCCTGTGGCCTCTGAGTTCCCCACCCAAAGAACACACCCTACTGCCCATATTAAAAATGCCGTTATTTGGTCACAGACGAGACAGTCCTTTGCTAGGGCCTCGCCTCACAGCCAATGCTGCAGCCTCGTCACTTGGGTAAGCACAGGATTACCCACCAATGGAGAGACATTCTTCTCTCGGGTCATGCCCTGATCTGTCGACGGCCTCAGGCGGCCTGGCACGTAGTACAATACGCAACTGACAATCGACAACCGGAATGCCCGTGATGCGGCTTGGCTCCGATGCGTACAATGATGATCTTCGCGGTGAAGGGTGGCAGGTGCCAAAAAGCTACCACCCAATAGTTGCCCCCGATGCCGCGGCTGGCGTCGGTCGAGCGAGCCCCTGGGGACCACAAGGAAGTCGGACCCAAGGGCCTGCCCATGCCATTGAGGTGACTTTCTCGTGTCTCCCAGTATACTTTGCGCGGTTCGGGCGAAACACCAAGCCCTTGAAGCAAACAATCCCACCAAGCGCAACACGCGCATGGGCTTGGACAGTACAGCATCGGCTAGGACCTCAGCCGGGCTGTGCTAGCCTTCCTGAGGGAGGGGGACGCAACGCCGGCACTGGTGGTTACACGAAGCCACCACGCCATCTCGCCATCTCGCCATCTCGCCATCTCGCCATCTCGCCATCTCTGAGATCTGACAGATGCACACTGGCCGATTGCACGAGGCTTCTTGCGGCGGCTTGCGTCGATGTTCCCGCCTGCTCGCCTCCGTGTTGTGGCAAACAAGCCGTGTGCGTCCACCCCCGAGCGTGGTCATCGGGCTTTGGATGGAACTCCACGCGTACGCCTTGTGACGTCGTGACACGGTCTGGCATTTTGACAGGAGAATTGCTTGACATGTCTCGGACTGCCACGGAAAGGCGCCACGACACCTACACCTGCACCAGGGAGACACTTGCTCAATTTACACACACTCGAGACCGTTGCGCCGATGAGCCGGCTGGTCTGAATGAAAGGGAGGGGGAAAAAAGAGAGACTGCGGGTGGGCAACCAGACGCTTGCATTACATGATCGGCCTCGGCAGGAACAGCCCCATCGCATCAAAGCGGAGCAGTTGATATGTACGCGACCTGTATCGTACCGTGCATGTGCCAGTTGCAAGAACAGGCGCTGCAGCTCGAGGGGGCGGGGCGACCTGCCGAAGACGACCAGCAACAACAAACCTTGGGCGACACTGGTGTTGGACCATATGCGTGTGCAAATGGCCGGCTTCGTGAAACCACCTCCGCTTCATAAGACATTTGTCGTCTCTGCCATCATCATCATGACGAGCCGGGCTTAACTAGCGCTCGACTAAGCTCAAGGCATCTCCCGGGGCTGGCCCAAATCAGGCCCATGAACGTCCCCAGCTCCCGACGCGAGGACGACGTTGAGATAGCTCGTGTGTGGTACAACCTGCGCTAGCGGGGTGGATCGTTGCGGCTAACAACCTGCCATTGCAACCATCATGCAAGATCAGGGAATTGGGCCGGCATGGTTGGTCCCTCCCGGCCTGACTTGCTTGGCATCAGATCAATGAACTCGAGCACGAGCATAGCGCCTCATCGCGTCCCTGGGCCATCAACAACTCGTGGGTGCAGAAACCCGCTAGGGTGGGACGGGGGGCGTGCAAAGAGGTACAAGGGCTGCTTCTATACATCGTGCAAGTAGCCATCGAGCCGCCCGCGAGTCCAACCCCGAAACTCACCCGCTATGATATCGACATGGGAGTGTAGGGGCCATGATATCAATAATCGATCTGGTCTATCACTGTAAAAGAAAAAGAAACCACCCACACCACAACTGGCCAGGGGACCTGATTCAGTTTTATTTTTGCCGGTGGCATCAAGGTCACCTCGAGAAATACAACATAACACTACGGTCCGGTCATGACTAGCGACTAACCTGCCAGGCTTGCAGCCATCACAATGGTGATGGCTCTTGGAGTAGGATTCACGCCACGACACACCCAACGCGGCAGGCAAGCAAGTTGCGATCTAAATTGCGCTACGCGATGGGACTACGACAGAAGCCAAGTTAATAGCCATGCGACTCTTTGGTCTTGGCATGGAGGAGATGCTACCGGTTGTGAGCTCGACCAGCAGACCAGCAGCCCGCAGGCAACGCTTGGAGTTAGAGCAGAAAGGGGCCATTTGGCTACATTCTGCCATGCATAAAGTGCGCACACAGTCCTTTGGGCACCTACCGGTCTGGTCTCGATCCACGTTGACTGCTCGGATCAGAGAACTCCCATAGCCGATCAACCGTTAAAATTCGATACCAATACCCGTGGTCATGATACATGTAAAACTACTGTACAGCCCATGGTCATGACAAACAATATAAACGAATTAGAGCAGGACAACTGTTGATGCTATGCATGGCCTCGACTGGCAATGCAAGGTCATGACCATTCACACATCGTCTATTCGTCCTGGAACATGCAGGCCAGCGTTAGTCCCGCAGTTTGCGTTCCCACGATGCAGCACTCTCGGACCCCTTGGTCACTATCATGGCCAAGCCTCACGGGATTCCTGCTCTGTCGCAGCTCCCGCATGTTCCTCACTGCGAGGTTTGCTTCTCGATGGCACGACCTCAATCCACACTCCCCTGATCTGCTTCCGTCCCGATCCGCCCCTCCCGTCATGACCAAACTGAACAGTTGAGGTGTGACGAACGGCGCAAGGTGGTATTATGGCCATAGGACATCCTCCCGTGGACCAATGCTCAGCTCTCCCAGTTCGTGGCCGTCATCGCGCACCCAAATACTGTCATACCCGAAAGTTGTGTTCCCTTTTCCACATCTAATTTTCCATCTGTTCTTCCTACGGGTGCGAGACATCGTGCAGCACGATGGTGGCTTCGTCTAGGAGCGATACCGCTCTCCTGTAAGCAACCGTGACCACCGTGGCCTCTGCCATGCCATCTTCGTGTATGCCCTACCCTGGTGGAGTGGGAGGGGTATGGATCGGATGCCTGCTTCTGCTTCGAGCTGTCACAAATGGCATGTCTCTCTTGGTGTGCCCCAACCCATATAGTCTCTTTCGCAAATAAGCAACTGGGATCAGTTTTCAAAAAGTCCACCTCAAGACGTAGGTTCTCACATCTTGTGGCGTTATCTCGACGACTAACAGTACCGTCTTACAGCATATTCAGCTCGGCACTGGTACGCCATGACGGCTGACGCCTCGACATCATTCATGAGATTTCAAATGTTCTCAGATTTACCCGCGCTACTCATCCCCGCTCTTGCCTGGATGACCTCCGGCCGTCCTCGATTCTCCCGGATTGGCAAGCCGCCCGTAATGTCGCCTTTCCCCCCAAAGGCCCGGAGAGGCCGGCCAGAGTACGAAATACGAGAACTGTCCCTCCAAAGAGCACAAGCATAGTTGGCCTCGGGAAAGTGAAACACCATGGCAAGAGAGCCAGATTTGGCCCCGAGCCTGCTACGAGATAACGGCTTGCCTCTTCCGGAACCCGGCTGCCGCCGTGATGTTTTGCTCGCTTTGACGGACGGGACGACCCAAGCATTTACGATCCTGCGATAGACGCGCGAAGTCGCATATTGTCCACCTCCCTGGACCCTGCGTCGCCCAGCGATTCCGGTGGCAGATCTGCTTGATCGGTGTGCACACAACCGCTGGCGGGGCAGCAAGCCTGTCACGTCGTGGGACGCGCAACACTAAATTTCTTCGCAGTCGGCATTGACATGTCCTACTGGAGAGCAAACCATGGCCATGCGCCAATAGCCTGATGACTGCACGTATGGCAATCGAGTCCGGACGGACTGTTACGGCGGTGCAGTAACAGGATACAAGGTCTTTTGGGCCACACATGCCACGAGCCTTGGGCCTACCAAGGACTGGTACCGATCCCGTACGCATCTCCGGCCGCGGCTCTGCTCAACCGCAAGCGCGGGTTGCCGAGACGGTCAAGGCCGGGGATGGCCCAAATTGATCTTGGCGGGCCCCCTCGACGCGGCCAGCCAGCACGGAACAAATCGGGAGCACGCAAGAAGAATGCGAAGGGGATATGTGGACAGCTTCGAGTTTCTTGCCTGCTAGAACACCCCATGGTATATGGCGGGTCGTGGCCCTTGCTTGCTCCCACTTCGGAGTTGAGCCGGCGCTGGGGGGCGACCTGCGCGGGCGTGGATAGTCCGGGGATGCTGCAGCAAGGCGGCGAGCTCTTCGCCTCGAGGCTACCCGCAAATGCGTGTCATATAGTATAGGCATAGCTTCAGACCCGCAACTCTGAACGAGAAACGCGATAATCACCGGTGACGCCTCAGGTCAAGGTGTCCGCCCCCAGGCCCAGCGGAATCTAACTTGTCTGCTCCCATTCAGCCGCCAGAAGCGCAGAGGGGAGCTCTCGTGGCCCACATCTACACCCTGGCTCGTCTATCTCGTAATATCAGTCGGCATCCATGACTGAACCCTGTCTGTCAGACGAGAGGGGAATAGAAAAGAAAGAAAATAAAGGAGGAGTTCAACGTGTCCAGGGCACCGGTAAAGAACCAGGCGCATGCAATACGTCTCTGGCGGCCCTCACCTTCCTGTCTCAGGTGAGCCTGGCAAATTGGTACTTGCTTCTTCAACCCAGAGTGACTGAGCCCTAGGCCCTGCAGTCGCTTTCGACGTGGGGCTTCCGGAGCTTTCTTAAATTTTCTCCCTTCCGTCTTTTTCTTTTTCTTTTGCTGTTTCTCTGGTCTTCTCCCGGGGCGGGGTTGCGTATGGCGGGTGATAGTGTATACTGGCTTAAAACAATGTTTAGTTACTAACTTAACACCTAAAGAGCTTTAATAACATAATTCATATCTTGTTTGAAATAATCCGATTATGTATTTTATAATTATAAACCTTTTATATATATTTAATAATACTATGTTTTATAACATTATATATAATAAATTATATGATAATTGTTTTATATTGTATATTTCTTTTCATATTTAATTCTACCATTTATCTCTTTTTAAAACAGTTTTATTAATAATAAAATAATACTTATTTTATTTTAATGCTTAATAATAATACTGGAAATATAAGTTAAAAAAAGTTAATTATTTATATTTTTAATGACATCTGTTAAAATACATATAATTTACTTTTAAAATTTATTCTGTAAAATTTAATACATTATTTCAAAATTAAATTAAAGGATTATATATATAAAAAGAAAACTTATTCTCGTTTTTTAAAAGTAAAACTTATTAAATTTATAATTATTATAAGACATTTTAATTCAAGTTCAAAAAAGCTAGATAATTTAAAATCTTGACCACTTATGTTTTCCTTTTTATTAAAAATAAAAAACCTTATTAATAATATTAATTAGATATATTTAGTAAATCTTATAATACTTATATAGCGCTTAATATTAAGAAAAGAGCTTATATTAACTATTATTAAATAAATAAAGTTAAAACTTGTTTATTTTATAATAATATAAGAATTCAAATTTTATTATGAAAGTTTTTTAAATTGAATAAAAATACAAGTTAATTAACTAAAAAAAGAAAAGGTTTAATGACATATGGAATAATTAAAACTTTAGGCAATAATTAAGTATGATATATAATTAAACTAAATATAATTAATGAAGGATATAGAATTCGGGGAAAAACAAAACGTTTAGGTTGAAAAAGGTATTATATTATTAAATAATAAGACACATAATATATTTAAAGAGAATTTAATCTAAACCTCATAATTAAAGTTTAATTCAAAAATGTTAAATGTAAATCTAGAAGCTTTAATAAAATTATAAAGAAATACCTTTAAAAAAGAATTAGATATAAATCTTATATCTTACATAAAAAGGGGTTAGATGTAATAACACCCTTAATCACTGAACAGTTTTCATTAAGTTTATATTAAATTGTAGGGCTTATAATTAGATTAAAATAGAGATGATTTAAGCTGATATAGTTTGAATTATTCTAATTCTATATAAACCTGTTTTATTTAAAAAGAAATATATATAATATTTTTGTGTAATTTGATATTAAACTTAAAATATGTAAATAGCTTTTAATTGTTATATTGAAATATTTCAAATATTTTAAAGGTTTATTTAAACTTTTGTAATGAATGTAAATTATATATATTATATTTGAGATCTTACATGATTTGGAATAAAGTAATTGTAGAATAATATAAATAAAATATTACTGAATTAATATTACAAATATTGAAGTATTTAATTAATAAATGACATATTAAAGTATATAGATTAATTGCGTTATAATTAGAAACATCTATATATTAATTAAACGTATTCTATTATTTAACAGTTTATATAATAAATATTTATTTTTCACATTAAATATTGTTTATTAATGTTTATTATTTTACACGTATTTAACTTCTTCTATTTAAGTTTTATAAAACTTTATAAAAGATTTATTTAAAAATAAGTTAAATATAAAATTATATTTAATGTATATCTATTATTTTTTATTTTAATTATAATTTTAAAAGACTTTTAATTTTAATAATAATAATGATTATTCTTTTGAAATTACAATTAAAACTTGAAATAATAATAATTAGTATTACCTAAGTACTTTTTCAAAAAAGCATTTATATTATTTAATAATACTTTAAAATATAATTATTATAAGAAGAAAATTACAAGTCTTATTTCATTAGTTATATTTTTGTTATTTACATTAATATTGTTTTAAATTTAGTATTATAATTAAAATTAAAATATTGAAATAGTTTTAAAAATACATTTTATTTTATTTCACAATATTTATCAAATGCTTCATATTTAAATTTAATAAGTTTAAATTATATTATTATATTTATTTAAAGATATTTCATAAATCATTTATAGTATATTTGTTTTAAAAATTAGTCGTTTTGACTCATATAATTATTTATTTATTTAAAACTTAAGAAACCCGTTAATACAAAAGAAATTAATTTGTTATTCTTTATTTTTCATAATTTACATTAATATTCTAAGTTATACAACAATTATAATATTTCATAATATTAAATTGGAAACAATTTTAATTTTACTAATGATTCATTGAATGTTAAGTTTAATAATACTCATATAAATTATTATTATTTAATATTAAAACCTTTAAAATAAAATAGTAATCTTTAAATTGATATTAATTGAAAAAAGCAAAGTTTATTAATTAGAATAATATATTATGAAACAGTATTTATAATTTAAATTCTTTATTTGTTATTTTGTGAAGATAAAATGTTATTATTTAGTTCAAAACAAAATTGAAAAAAACCATAAACACTTAATATATTTTAATCATTACAGTTATTATTAATCTTCAAAGTTGTATAGATCTCAACGTAATAAACTACGTTAATAACTAATATTGTAATTTAATTACAAACTTAATACATTGAGTTGGCAAGTTTTAAAATTTACAAAAACAATTAATATAAATTCTTAAAAAAGAATTTGATTTTCCATTTACTATAATTAAATATATTAATAAAGATTTAAAAAGATTGTATATACTTATAAAACTTATCAATATAATAAATGAAGAGTTTATTTTTATAATTAGCCTTTATAAAGTCAACATTTAATAACAAGTAATAAAATAATACTTTTTATTGTTATAATATTTTTATAAATAACTTTATAAACAATAAATATTATTTGATAATTAAAATATAGTTTTATATAAAAAGCTTAATATTTATTATAAAACAATATTAATGAATATTCTTTTAAATATTAATATACTAAAGTAGTATATATACGCTTTTAAAAAATGAAAGAAAATAATTTATAAATTATAATGTTAAAATTTATCAAATGTCACGGGGTTCGAGGAAAGTTCCAGGGAATACGATTGAATTGATGTAAAGTACGAAAGACGAAGAAAGAGAGACGAAGGGTCCCCGCAGGGAGCCCTCGGGAAACGCGCTTAAATACGCGAAGTCCGAGTTATGTAAGCCGGACAGCCAGCTCTGGGAAATGTCCATCATATAAAGAGGTTTAAAAAATATAACACCTAAAACATTTAAAACTATAATAATATTGATTTTTTTAATATAAAAATTATTATAACGTTAAACACCAACGAGTCGCGCACCCCAACGAATCGCGTGTTCCGGAAACTATCATAGTCCACCTCTCAACAGCGTTTTCTCGCGCCACTTTTTAAAATGGGCAAAATAAAAGAATCCATTATTCAGCTTGCTATCCAAGCTATTTAAAATATCCTAAAATTAAGCAGACAACGTGCATCCCGCTTATAGAATATACCCGAATCCACCCTCCGCGACAGAATGTTTGTTTGTTTGTTTGTGTGTTTAACGCCGTGAGGCGGCCTACATAGTAGGGCCAGCCTATACGCCTCCCTAGGGGCATTGGGCGGGCTGCGCTATATACAAGGTGGAATAGAGTAGAAGACCCCCATTTCCCTCCCTCATAATTAATTTGACAGCCAATTCTAGCAGAATGCGAAGCGGCAGAAGCCATATCGGTCCATCCCTCGCCTCCTTATGCGAGCAGTGCCTGGTGTGGTCTGACCCGGCTATGCCGGTGGCGCCGGAGCGCTCATTTCAAGGGTTCCCCCGGTTGTCGAGCTGCGAACAGCAGCTTGTAGAAGCGCCGAGGCGCAGCGTTGCAGTGAGAACTGTACCGCCCTCCGCGACAGAATGGCCGGCCGAACTGCGCGATAAGATACCTACCCTAATAATAAGAGATTAATAAAAATAGAAGAGGAGGTTATTACTTAATATGTACTTGATTAGGGTTTACGGGGATATTCGCTGGTCTTCGCAGATGTGGAAGATATAAGCAACACATTGTTCTGAGACCGGAATGGCGGTATCGTTGGGAAGAACTGGGTGCAAAGATTCGTCACATTGATATCACGTTTCAAAACACACGTCAGTCGTATATACGATTACCAGAGGGCTTTATGCGAAGATCCAAATATGATTAACGCGTGGTTTAAATTTGTAAAGATTATATAAGTGAAATATGGGATTTTGGATAGTGATACCTACAACTTTGATAAGACGGGCTTTATGATGAGTATTGGTTTACCTAAAACATTGGTAACAGGTGCAGATCGATGGGAATAAGCAAAATCAATATATTGGAAATCGTTAATAGGTAACAGTTATTGAACTGGAAAGTAGGGATTGGTGGTGCGGACCGCCGTTCCTGATTGTTAACTTAAGTAAACCTTTTATTTTCTTAACACTAAATAATTATTTATCCAATAAAAATTAAAAACATACCTTTTAAAATAGATCATTTAATATTATTTACATTTAATAATCTATAATTATAAAAATAATCTTAGATTTTTAACAAAGTTAATTTTATTGAATATAGAACATAACATTTATAAGCTATTAACATTAAAATTATTTTAAAAGTAAATATTATCTACTATTGTATTCAAAATGTTTAAAAATAGAAATGAAAAATGTAATTATAATTAAATAAGTTCTCAATTTTTATTAATTGTTTTTCAAAATAAACAAATAAAGAAATTTGCTAATTTAACTTAAATTAATTCTCTTTTAATTTATATAAAATAGATTTAAATAATGTCTCTTATAAATCCTTTTAATAATTTTAATTGTATTTAATTAATTACATTTTAAATTGAATTCTATTTAAATACTTAAAATATTTATATAATTATTTTTATTAAATTCTTTTAAATGTAACTTCCTTAAATTATCTCTTGACTATATATTGTCTTTTAAATATTTTTAATTTGATTTAAGTTACTTCTTCATGAAGTATTGATTTCTTTAATACTACTCTTTTACACTTTTTTTGGTTTTTTAATATTCTTAAATGTATTTATAAATATAAAGTATTTAATTATTTTCATAATCTTTTAATTATTTTACAAATTAAATAAACTATCAAAATATTAAATGTTATATTTATAAACTTTATTAATAGTAGAATAACTTTCAATTTGATAAAATATTAAACGTGTTTTTTATAAATTTAGTTTTTATAATGACTTTGAATGAGATTTATTTTCATATTAAATAAACTTTTTAATACTTATAAATATCATTTTATTAAATCGACCTAATTTAAAAAGTTTGTAAGTAAATGTAATAAATATAAGAAGAAATATTTAATGTGACAAGATTATTGTAATGTTTATTATATATAATGTTATGAGGGGTAGTATTATTAAAAAACTCTGAGAGAAATTATAATTATAAGGATGAGGTGTAATATATAATAAAGGAGTCTTATTTGGGCGTAAATTATTTAATTAAAGTTATTAGTGGTGTAAGCTGAGTGAAAAAATCGGTTTAAGCTAGCTAGTATACGCTATGAACCGCTGTAGTTGCAGTCGGCGAGGGCTTCCACTGGCTCTCGTCCACGGAAGGGAGTGAGAACGGAGAAGTCCAAGTGGGGCAGCCGTCGGCTCACGCCCTTTACACGATCAGCGTCCACGAATCGTTCTCGCCAGAAAGACTGGTATCTCTTGGGGTTTCTTGGGGTTTCTTGGGCCCACCCCATCCTAGTGTACGGCCTCTCCCGTCCCGTCTGGTCCCGCAGGTGGATTCTCGATTTGCGCGTTTCCCAAAGACAGGGTCTAAAGATGGTTTCCCATACCCTGCGTCCCGTCCACTCGTCACTGCAGAGAGGAGGCTTTGGCCGCGGCCAACCAGACAGGGCGGAGACGACTTATTTGCAGTGATCTGCCAGCCTGTCAGTCAATAGACAAAAGTCTGAGCAGCACGGTGCAGCGTCTGGTCGTGCAGGTCTTCAGCGAATATTAGCCGCCATTTACAGGCCCTGTCATAGAAACAGCCTTGTGGCTTCGAGAAAGTTTGTTGACTTCAGGGTGGAGGGTTGCGGGTCTATCATATTCGACGACAACAGCCGTGGGGCGTGCGACACTATCGAATCTGGGCGGTATTGATCCCACGAGGTCAAACTGCCAGACTGGCCCAGTCCCCTCCCTCGTCGAGCCCTTCCCCACTGAGGACAGCAGGCTGACCACCATCGCTGCAGCTCTGTCCCGGTGCCGAGCCTTTACCCCTTTCGAGGCCGGTGGACGGGGAATGGGGCCAGATGGGTCGAACGGCAAGGCGCAGGAGGAAGTGGAAGACAGACATGTTACAGTAAGTAGGGGTGCATAGATCTGAGCCCCACAGCGCAGCTGCCCCATGCAAAATAAGGAGGTCGGTCCACGTAAATGGGACGGGGTATTCCCATACATATACATATACATGCCAAGCATGCGCAAGCGGGCACACACACACACACATACACACACACACACACACATACCCCTACATTTACGCCACAAACGCATATGCAGTCGTACACAACATAGGCACAAGGAACGAGCAAGTCAATATCCGTGCAGTTCTTCCGCAACTTGCCTCCCTGTGGCCCGATCGAATAGGGGCCCACACCCGGCACCTCTCAACCAGACGCAGGCACCTATTCAGGCTGTTTAGCGGAGCATGTGTTCCGCGCGCGCCCATTGCTTTCCTCGAAGCCGTGAGCCCTCCCTTAGGTAATGAGAAGCGGTTGATATCGGAGTGAACCAGCTAAAATGGGAGTGAATGGCATCTCAACCGTCTCTTGGCCAGAACGTGCCCGCAAGGGCAGCGCACGTCCGTGGTGGTGGTCAGCACCGCTGGGGGCTGGAGAGGGTCCGCCAGGGACATACGCGTTATGATTGCAAGATTACCGCGAGCGTGGTAACCAATCAGAGGTATGACAATGCCCCGGCGGGAGAGAAAGAAGCCTTATGGGGGCCCTTGGTCCGGGGGAGGAAATACCTACTGAGGTGTGGCGGACCAGGGGGAGGGAGGCAGTGCTCCAATTTCAGTACCTACCCACCAGGTAAATGGCTGGGGATCCCACATCAGGGTGATAGGGAGCTTGCGCCCATGCAGACCGTGTGGTCTGGTTGGATGTGATGGGAATGGGGCGTGCGCATGGTCACTATCATGAGCTACACCATCCTGGGTTCGTGCCTCGTTCTGCCTGTTCACGTCTTGTCTTATCACCTACAGCAAATAATTATCAGACCGCCTCCCCAGCTTCCGGGGTCTCCCTCCTGCGATCGGGAAATCAGACCACACCGACGGCTGCGATTTGGTCTGACACGGCTCACACAAGCTGCCACGTTGTGAGGAATGAGGGGTGAATGTGAGTTGTCAGTTTCTTGGTGCTTTTTCTTTTTCGGTTCCCTTCCCTTGTTGGTGCTTATTTCTGTCCTGATGACGTGCCCTCCTCGAAGTCTCGGCTGCACTGGCTGTCACCTGTCACTTGTCAACCAGCGGCGCGCGGGACTTGTGTGAGTGTGTTGCGTCGTACTCGCCAATGTCGCGGCTCGGCAGATCAAGGGCTGGGTGTTCGCACACTCGGCGACGACGGGACGGCGTGCAGGACTGTGATGAACTGTGACTGCGGTTGATGCGGTCAGATATACTATACATATGTGCCGTGTTGCGGCTTCTCGGTGTGCTGTCGAGCCATGATTGGCCACGGGCCGAAAGAGCGAGCACGATAGAGCAGCCATGGGGCCCCAAGATGCTATAACGCCGGGTATCTTGTCTATAGTCTAGTAAGCTGACATGCAAACCACCACCTCGCAATGCTGATCGTAATCGTGTGACATCCATAATTTGTTCCCAAATCCTTCCCCGTGTCGCACCTCCCATCATGTGACCACTTGCACACCTGATCACAACGTCCTCGCCCCAGCGTCCTCGCCGCCCCTTAACCTTGTGGCGAGGTTACAGCTCCTCCCCCCTTGCAGCGTCGACGTAACCGCCCCGCACCGCCGCTGCGACGAGCTCATCGGTCTCGTCCCTCGCCACCAGCTCCACCGCCTGCGCCCCGAGTCCCATCCCCCCGGCGAGTTCCTCGGCCCACGCCCGGGCCACGACCTCCGAGTCGAGCCCCGGGATCCCAGTCCCCCCAGCCGCCAAAAGCTCCTCCTCGACGCACGTCACACCCCTGCCCGCGAGCCCGCACGCCAAGAACCGCGTCCAGGGGTTGGCCATATCGTCGGCGTCAGCCTCCCCGGTTTGCTGCGTGGTGGCGCCGGTGGAGTCCGCGGCACGCGTGGTAGGCATGTCCAGGTTGAGCGCGGCGCCGAGGCTGCTTACGTGGCGGCGGAGGTGGATCCCAAGGGCGGAGATCTTGCGCACCTCGCCCTCACCCTTGCCATCCGCGCCCCCACTCAGCCCGCCGGGGCCTCGCGACAACGATGGCGCCCTCACCCACACGCCCGGGTCGTCTGTGGTGAAACCCACGAGCCCGAAAAGCCGGCGCAGCAGCGAGATGGTGGTGCGCTCCAGCAGCCGCGAGTAGCAGCGCACGGTGAAGTGCTTGTAGCCGAGGGCCCTGCTCGACGAGTTGATGACCATGACAGGCCACAGCACCACCTGGCCCGGCCCGTGGTAGGTGGCCAGGCCGCCGCGGGGCGAGGTCAGCACCGAGGGGTGGAAGATGTGCTCCGTGCTCGGCGGGTCGTTGGTGTTCTTTTCCGCATTGGTGGGCGCCAGGCCCTGAGTGTGGAGTGAGTGCGCGGACGAGGACCGGATATGGAGGGGCGCCTTGAGGCGGGAGATCTCTGCTGGCGAGAGGGCCGACGAGGCCAGTGGTGATGAGACGGTGTGCGTGTGGGCTTGTCGCCGGCCGAGCGTGAATGTGGGCAGTGGTGTAAAAGAAACGAGAGTCGGTTGAGGGGGAGTCAGGCCCCGGCTGGACGGGGACGTTGACTCGGCGTCCTGGTAGTCCAACTGGCGCCGCCGCAGCAGATCCTGCAGCCCGGCTGCTGTCTGGTAGCTTGGGAAGATGCCCTGGGATGGTGAGGCTGGGAGGTGGATGTGCCGGAGGCGGATGGGAGGCATGACGACTCGACTGACTTCTGAAACAGTGGGTAGGTGTGATGGGGTTAAGGATCGTATGATGGGATATATGGGTGAGTTATGGGGTATAGAATCGTAGATGAGTTGTCACCTACACATGATGGGTGAGTTCATAGACCCATCTGTCTCTGAGCGAGCGAGGTTCCGAGTCGGGTAAGCAGCCCCAAAACGCACGTACTGCAGTGACGTTTGGTAGTTACATAAGGAAACTCCTAACCCTGGCCTCATTGCCATTGAGTCGACGGAGCTGGTGAGAACTCGGCAACAGGCTTGGGAGTTTGGACAGGACACGAAGACCAAATTTGGTTTGAATCTATGTTTAAAACTATCGAGACGAGCCTAACTATAGCTCTCTGCCAATTCAAGACACTTCAATCATTCAACTGCCATGGCCACCGCGAGTGAGCGCCTCGCACACGCGTGCTCAGCACTCGGCTCTGACCCCTCTCGTCAAGCAACCACCCGCCCTGTTCGCCTATGGTTCACTCCTGATGGACGAAGCTATCGCGGCCTTGTTGGACCGTGTGCCCCACAACGAAATCGTGAAAGCCCCGGGGTACCGTATGTCCAAGCTCCTGGATCAGTCATATCCCGGGCTTGTCCACGACGAGTCTTCCGAGGCTCAGGATCGTATTAGTGAGAAGACCACGATTTTCACTCCATTCCATCCATATTCGCTCACATCTATCTACAGATTTGGACTCAGCCCTGAATATTGGGCAATCTTAGATGCTTTTGAGAATCCGCTATACGAAGTGCAAGTAGTTGCGCTCAATGATGGACGGAAGGCACTGGCCTATGTGTGGACCTTGGATCTTCTACTCAGGGCAGCGGGCTGGAAAACTGACTCCATGGAGGGTCCGGTGCTAGATGATTACCTGGGGTGGACGAAGGCGCGAGAACTACGATGAGCAGGCCAAGGCATGTTGAGTCCCGGCCCTATGATCAAATGGAACAGCTTCCTGGACCAGCATTAACAAGGCGGCAAATGGGAACAACGGCTGCATTGCACAAAGGCAAAAAAAAAAAAAAAAAAATGAAATAAGTTCTCCAAAGCTGTGATTACTTTATCAGCAATTAACTACTCTACGGCAGTATCTTACCTTCCTCCAAAAGCTCCCGGGAAATGGCAAACTCGAAACAGTTGATACCCTACTTACAACGGCCCTTAGCCTCACTTTTTTCAGCGTACCAGTGTCACCCGTATCAGTGTCACCCGTATCAGTGTCACCCGTATCAGTGTCACCCGTATCAGTGTCACCCGTATTAGTGTCACCCGTATCAGTGTCACCCGTATTAGTGTCACCTGTATCAGTGTCACCTGTATCAGTGTCACCTGTATCAGTGTCACCCGTAACGGCGTCATCCGCTTCATCGTCAGCGGCTGCAGCAGCCGCACACTTGCCACACGTAAAGTGTGACTTACACTGCCAGCAAGCCAGGCCGACGAAGAGGTTCTTGACGGAGCAGTGGCAACACATCCACGGCCCATGAGGAATCTTTCCCGGCCGAGCATCGGCCTCGGCGTCGGCCTTGTCCGCCTGAGTCTGCCGCGGCTGCGTGGGAACGAAGCGGGTATGGGAGCTGCCTTTGCCCTCCTCGGCAAAAGTCTTTGCGAGGGGCGAGGTGAGTTCAAGCCAAGCAGTTTGAAGGATGTCACGAGACGCCACCTCAAACGCGTTCACACCACGAGCCTCGTCAGATTCAACGAAGAGCCTCGACACCTCTGCGTCCAGGTTCTTGTTCGAGTTGTTTGCCATGTTCCTGAGCTTTTGGACAATCTTTCGTGTTTGTCTGTAAAGGTTCCTGAACATGAACAGGTGTGAAGTGTATGGATTGAGAGTTCGGAATAATGGCTTATCTGGAGATTGATAGCCTAATTTATGCAGATCTCTGGCTATCACGTCCATCACAAAGTACCTTTATGGGAGCTCGTAATAATTAACAATGAGTTTGGTCACGGCAGCGGCGGCATCATGACAATGCGCTGGACCAAGTATGGGGGGCGATTGAGGTGGAAGTATAGATTCCAAGTAGGTGATCCCGTATTGATTCCCATCATTGTGGCTTTGTGTTCCAAATTCCTTCAGGCTGCGATTATCCTCGTTCTGTTCCTGAACCTCGGCTTCTGTCCGTTTTGCTGTCGGTCTGCCAACGTTTCTGAGGCTGTTTACCTTGTCTTTTGCCGTGTTCCTCTTTCTGTGCCTCCTTTCTCCCGCTTTCTTCGTATAATTGTATCGTACGCCCATGTGGCCGAGCCGGATGGTGTATTAAAGCTTGTCAAAAATTGTTGTTGTACTTATGGTCCAGCACTCCAGCTTCTGTGCCATTGACCCATCGTGTGCAAATAAGATGCGGTGACTCATGTTACACCTTGTTTTGAGACTCCCGAAATATGAGATTTCGACATCCAGTAGTTGAGATCACCCCAGGCTAAATAAAGCAGCTGGAGAACCGGTCTCAAGGTAGCCGTTGGCAGGATAAAGCATTGAATAACTCAGGAGAATGAACCGTTCGTGTGAATTTCCATACACCCATTTTACAATTGTTTCTACCACAACGTCATGGCAGGAAATCCGTAACCCCTCGCGTTCCCAGCCCAAAATCCCAGCCCCGCCGCAACCGCGAGGACCACGCCTGGCAACAGCTTCTTTAGCATTCCCAGAGCGACCATCTTCAAAAACAAGTTCTGTCGCGCTGCAACACGTGCCACATGGTCTTTCCTCCTGTTCGCATGTGGAAAGAGCAATTCTGGCACCGGCCTCCCCAGAAACTCACACAACGGGCCCCAGCCGTCCTCGACCTTGTACTCCAGCAGGCGGCCCTCAGGCGCAGCAGCCCTGACCTCCGCGTAATGCCTGCGATATCGTTCCTTCGCTTTGCGCCTGATCTCACGAACGTTCCGGGCCTCGTAGTATCCCAGCATGACTTTTCGGATCGTCAGCCCCCCCTGAAGCCCCTTGAGCCGTCCAAGCACGTCCGTGACCAGGAAGGCGCGCCAGCTCCAGGTAGTACTCCAGATAGCCTCCTCCATACTGTCGTACCACGTGTCGACATCCCGCTCGACGAGGATGAACTTGGCTTCGGGGTAGGCCTCCATCAGTGGCAGGGCGAAGAAGGACGCAATGTCAGTTGCGCCGTCGTACCTGCCAAACACCTGGTCCCAGTCGGTGCGGGTGAAAGGGGCGCCAGTGTAGGTCGGTAGGCTGGGAAAGAAGGAGTCGGCCGCCCGCGACAGGACTGGCCAGTCGCTTGCGTTGCCCACATCCTTGACGCCATGGTGGATGTCGTTGTACCCCAGAATGGTCAGAGCTTGTGCTATAGATGAGGAGCCTTTGGTGTGTGTGTGTTAGCATACACTTGGCGTGAGGCCGAGCGAGCTTGTGGCGTGTCTTTACCTGTCCTCGTCATACCCAGGGACAGGATCTGCATCGGTTTGGTGGGCCGCGCCCCTGGGGATTCGCGAAGTAATGAAGCTGGTTGTGTCATTTGGGGAGGTTCTTGCGTCGGTATTACGGCTGTTGAGGAAACGAGATTCATAGAGATCCAGATTGTGAGAAATGCTGTTGTCGTCTTTCATTGAACGAGGTGATGTCTGATAATGTTTTAACCTTGGAAGCCATTATTATTCCAGACTTCACCATAGCTATTGCCACCCTCGTGTCCCTCTCATGTCCCAAATCCCGTATCCACTGCCTTGGTGGTCATGGCATTACCGGCGATAAGCTGGGAGATTGTCGCCATAACTAAGCAATATGTGTGACGCCTCCCAATCCGAAAACTTGCTGTCCATGGAACATCCCATTCGTTCGCGAACTCTCCTACTCTCTGAGACGGGCAAACCGGTGGGTATGCCGCTGAAGTGAGCCGTGTTAAAATGTCAATCCGCGTCCCCTGGTACTAAATCCCAGATTCGATGGGCTAGAGGTCCAGCATGAGTCAAAGTGTCGGCGAACTATCTATATTCTCTTGGGTCGAGTCATGCCTTTCCAGTGATCTTATGGGTAGTAGATTATCAGCCGCGGGTGCGTGGGAGCAAACGATGAAACAATTGGACAGTCGCAGCGGCAGAGTGTTTGAAGTATGGTCACGTACTTTGTGTCTTCTCGCGCTCGGCACGGGTGGGCCTTCAGAACAACACCCCGGGCATTTGTTCTCAGGAGAATTGCTGGACCAAAACATAGATAGCATACAGGGTGTAGACAATAAATTCCAAGACTTGCATAGTAACCAGAGCCGCATAGATATTTTGTCTGGGCAATAAACCAGGAAGAAAGTGTCAGTTTGGTGTCTTCAACATCAGTGACGATTTACGAGGACCTGGTCCCAAACAAAATAAGAAATGGCGGCAGCCTCGACGCTAGTAGAATCTGTGCGGGCGTACGTGCCCTCAATGAGCGGCAGTAGTATTTTGATTGGCGTGTTGCTCCTTGTGAGTCGCCGACGACCTCCCAGGGCTCTGTCTGAAAAAAAGTGATTTCGGCCTGCTGACACCAATCAACGCAGCTCACCGCCCGCCTCATAGTGGTCAGTTTTGTCTACAATCTGTTGTTCCACCCTCTCGTCCTATCCGGGCCCAAAGCTCTGGGCGACATCCCGCCTGCCTTGGAACTACTTCAACTTCAAAGGTCGGCTGGGCTGGCGCATTCGCGACCTGCATAACAGTACGGACCTGTCGTCCGTATCGCACCCAATGAGCTGTCATACACCACGTCAAGTGCTTGGAGGAAGATTTATGGCCAGCGATCACCCGAATTCGAAAAGGCCGTCGATGGCCGTGGTATCGCTCCCGTTGAGATCAACGGCAAGAGGGCGCTCATGACTGAGACCTCGGAGGGTCATGCCAGGCTCAGAAAGGCCATCAACCCGGCTTTCAGCGAGAGGGCCGTAAGGGACCAGGAGAAGTACCTGCAGGTGCACTCCGATACCCTCCTCTCCCAGCTGCTCAAGAGCCACAAGCAGGATCCTGTGGAAATGGCGAAGTGGTTCAGCCTTTTGTCTTACGATGTCATCACCGGCAAGTAAATCTCGATTTCTGCGTGCGTCTACATCTCAAACTAACCCTTGGCCTACGCATCAGAGCTTGCCTTTGGCACCAGCGCGAACTGCCTCAACCAGGCAGACCAGCCACACCTCCAGGTCCTCGGAAACCGTGCTAAATCCGTCGTATTCTTCCAGTTCGCTCTCCAGTACGGTCTGATGTCTGTACTGCAATTTCTGATGCCAAAGTACGCCCGTGAGGCCCGTCGCAAACATCTCGCCCTATCAGCAGCCAAGGTCCAGGCCCGCCTCCAGGAGAAGAGCCCGGGGAAGGATTTCATGTTTTACATCCTCGAAAACCAGGAGGAAAAGTTCTCCAACCTCGACCTGACGTTGCTGGCGAGTACCTTCGTGGCGGGAAGCAACACCACTGCGGATACCATGACGGGCTTGACTTATCTGCTGTTGCGTAACCCGGAGAAGATGGAATGCCTAAAGTAGGAGATTCGCTCTGTGTTCCGTTCCAAGGATGAAATCACGATTCAGTCTACTGTACACTGCAAGTACCTGACTGCCTGCCTGGAGGAGTCTATGCGACTGCGACCCGCGTTGTGCTGTTCGCTTGCCCGGACGGTGCCCGACAATGGCGAGATAATTGACAGCCAATTCGTCCCAGGAGGCACAGGGGTAGGTGTCCACATGCTGGCGGCTGCACATTCTGGACTCAACTTCAGGCGCCCCATGGACTTCGTGCCGGAGAGGTGGCTAGAGCTACCGCCAGGCTCCGAATTCGCAAATGACGACAAGGCCGGAAGTAAGCCATTTTCACATGGACTAAGATCATGCGCTGGCAAATCGTAAGTCTCGTTTGCGTAATGGCGAATTTCCTGTGACAGCTGCTGACACTAACCCCTTACAGACTTGCGTGGGCAGAGCTGTGTATTACCGTGGCCAAGCTGATTTGGCATTTCGACTTTGAGCTCGCTAGCCCGGACAAGGACTGGTGGAAAAGACAGCGCACATACCTCATCTGGGAACGGCTTCCCTTGATGGTCAACTTGAAGCCGACAGTGGCATAGTCGACGCCCACAAGTAAGTGCGCCGATGTTTTTAATGTCAAACCAATCATTCACTGGGGACGACGTAGCAGTATGTCTCTCGATCAAGAATACCGACATGATGGACATCTCTTCTCAGACTTCCTTGGACATAAGTTTAACTGAACGCTGGACTCCGGCCGGGGAGCTTCGAGAGATAAATCACTTGGCCTCGCTTGAATTTGCGCCTCCTCACGGCTTTCTTTTCCAGGTACACAAGTTCCAGTTCTCGATGAGGAGTACTTGACCTGGGATCAAGCCTTGCACAATCGTCCATCCTCAGCAACCACCCAATCATCGCTTCCAACAGCAACACCGCAGTAGAACAGCTCCTCAGGATCCCATTTGCTCTTGATAGACAGCAGCTCGTCATATTTAGCCCCATAAAATGCCTCCTTCCAATTGGGCTGCCGAAAATCTCCCTCGTTGATGTATGTGCCCATACCAAGAGTCGCCTCCTCAATAGCAGGCTGCAGGACATGCGTGATGAGGTCCAGCTCCCCAAATACGTCGGACCATGAATCCTCGAAGTTGAAAGGGACATCAAGCGATGCAGAGACGACGGAATCACGCCACGCCGGCAGCACCGCGTTCTCGTTGCCGCCAAATGGCCCCACGTTCGTGCCCACACAGATGAAGATACCACCCTCCTCGGCAATAGTGCGCGCCGTTGCCGAAAAGTTGGCCAGCTGGGGACGCGAGATCAGCCTGCCGCCGAAGTTTGCTGTACCAACCTGAATCCAGCCGTCCGGCAAGGGGCCCCAGTAGGCACTATAGTGGTCATAATAGGCCGTGTTTTCGGTATAGTTGACGCTATTCTTTAGATAGCGGGACTCCAAATCTGAGAGAAACGGGTGCATGGCCTGCTCTAGCTCCGCCTGCGTCCTGTTATAAGCCGTCAGGGCAAAAATGCTGAAGTACTCGGTCGTGAAGGAGTATATGACCATGGAGCCGAAGTCAACTAGTTCCGGGAGTGCGGCGTGCAAAGCGTCCACAGCTTGGAGGACTCGGTCGGTAGAGTTGCCGTTGTCAGCCTTCTCTACAGAGAGCTTGAGGCCGCTGACGATGGCTTCTGGGTAGGTCTTTACTGTCATTGAGACAACGACACCGTAGTTTCCAGCACCTCCTCCGCTGTTCCGGCGTAAGCAGGTGAGCTCCACATCACAAGACACAGGTTTCCTTGAACATACCTCAGGGCCCAGTACAGATCTGTGTTTTCAGTCTTGGAAGCAGTGAAAAGCTCGCCACTGGCGCTGACAACCTCAAAGGAGAGTGTCTGGTCAGCAGCAAGCCCGAAATTTGTGCTCAGAGCAGAGTGACCGCCACCCTGTGTGTAGCCCCAAGCCACACCGACGGTGGCACATTCTCCTCCCACAGCGACTCGGCCGAGCACCGTGGCAGCTTGCAACATCTCATAGCCCTGAACCCCTGCTCCCAGCTTGAGGGCTATCCCAGTGAACTCTGCATCGTCCCAGGCGACCGGCGTGATCTCCTTCAGATAATGAGTCCACACCGCCTGCGCTCCAGCACCGGTGGAGCGGCCGAGATAGTCATGTCCGGTGTTCCGGATGATCAGGCGGACTTTCTTCTCTTTGGCGAATTTGACAGCAGCAGCGATGTGCTCAGAGCCAGTGGCATTGATTGCATATCGGACATATGCACCTAGCTCACATGGCCGTTCACGGGGAGTCCAGGGGTCGCAACTCTGGTTAGCGAAGAAAGGGGCCATAAAGCTTGAGCTTGAGTTGACGCTGTAGCAGTTTTTTTTTGGTGTGTTCTTTGTGGTATCTAAAAGGGACAACCTTACGGTTGACTTACTGGATTCCCGCGTACAGCCATTGCTCGCGGAGGTACGCACACTGCTCTTCGTCATAGTAGGGGTCATGACAGGGTGAACCCAGCGGGATCGTGGCTACGAGTTGTCCGTCGACAGTGACGTTCAGGGAAGACCACACGGCGTCAGACGGCCAGCACTCGTCTCCTGGGAAACACTTGCACACTGCCTCGGCCCTGACAATCGGACCCCATTGGTTCACTGCAGATATCGGCTTCTGTTTGAATGCAGAGAATATGGCGGTGGCATGAGCCGAAAGCAGGGCCGAGAGGAACAAGACTTGATGCATGATGGATGTCCTGACTATGCCGGCAAATAATTGGTCAAATCAGAAAGAAGGTACTTATGAGGCCAAGGTGGACGTTCGCCAGTGACCGGTCCCGCCTCTTGTCCCGCGACCCAGGATATTAGGTGCCACTGCATCCTCATGTCTGACAGAAAGAAGATAAGGCGACTTTGTACTGGAGATGTGGTTTGCTGGCAAATGGAGAGGAGGATTTAGTGGGTCGGCACACGCTAATGCACTCTGCAAGAGGGAGCAGAGGGCTTCTGGGCATCTGCAAGGCTTATTTTTCCAGACTATTGCTTTCTTACCCGATTTTGTTACTTCTAGTTCAGATGTATCTTCTATCTCATGCGCGTCACTGGCATCGTATGCGCTCGTCCAGGGTCACTAAGCTTTTCCCGAATCCTAAATATTCAACCGACCGACAATTCAACCCACACGACGGTGTCAGGTCCTGCTCCGCGGAGGTCTTGTTAAAAGATGCCGCAGAATTCTATGCGTAGCTTATATATTTGCCACCTTCGGTCGCATCTCTCCGACATTGGTTGAAAGCGGCCATTTCTTAGATACGAGGAGTTCAGACTGCGTTGTTGGGGATTCAGCATTTGAATCTTCTCGAGCGAAGACACAGTGCTATACCAGTAATGTTCACAAATGAGCTCTCAGATGATTTGATACATATGTACAGTCGCAGGGATGGAAAGCCTGTAGTATCGAAATATCGCACCCTTCCCTCCTTCCATCTCTACAATCAACAACGTACCCTCTTCTCAACGGTCAGCTATTCCGAATAACTCCAGATGTCTGCGGTCGGTTTCTTCATTACTTCAGCACAGCGTATCTACACGGTTCATCTGCACGATGTAGTCTCCTGCCCTCATGCATGAAATAAATACTGCATAATCCGCAGTATCTGTAAGCATTGATGTCATTTTTGGTCGAGACCTCTTTCAGCAATAATGATGTTCTGGAACTAATATACTTTGTCATTCAAAAATCGTGGCTCAGTAGTTTTATCACTGAGTCGCAGACTCCTACGGGACAAGCGTGGAATTCCCACCTATGCTATCGGGAACTCGTGGGGCCTGTACAGCATAGTTACACATAACTCCAGACCTATACCACGCCGTCGACCACGCTAAAAGGCTTATCACATCTCCTTTCCACCGGCACAACCACCGTCACATATCGCAACATTGTCTAGGTATCAGAGCGCCCTACACATGACTTGACTCAAGTATATAAACCAATTCATGTTGTGTCCTGTTGGGCCATTGGTGTAGGTGGTTGCACGCCTGGTTTCCACACTCCTGCGCTAAAGTCGCAGAGAGACCTTGCCTTCATTTCTCTACCTAAAGTCCATGCACATCAGGAAGCGCTTGGCTCAACTCCAAGCTGGCCCAATAATTTTTTTTCTCCCTCTTTCCCCTGATCTTCAACCCTAGCACCCCTCCTGACCACTGTTATAACATATGTCTACTTGAAAGGATAACTTCCCTGTAATTTCTTCCACCTACAGTATTCCCACCAGATGATTTATGTGTTACCACAAGACCTAACTATATCCCAAGGCCGGATCTGCAGGGAAGGGTTCTTGTAGGCCTATTAAGGATTGAGAGAAAGAGTACAGGAGATATTCCTGTGGCTAAGATGAGTTTCATATGTGACACAAATGAAATACTTTGCTAGTCAGTCTTTTACAACTAAGTGCTTTTGTGCTGGGATTAATTGGGCTGATCCTGGGACTCAGACACAACCAGTATGCACTGAGCAAATGCAGACAGTATCAAGCTTATGAATGTTGTCGTATAAGTATAAAGGGGCAAGGGCGACCCCTGAGGCCTTGGGACCTATTACGGATACCATGGCGCTTTTAAGCTTAAAGGAAAGGCAGCCCAAGTAGAATGTTCACGTAAGTCTTTTCTGACAGTATAGGTCCTATAAGCCTGTTAGTATCACCTGCCATCGGAAGATGCTAGTGCGAAGCCTATCTTTCTAAAACTCCTTCTATTAAGCTCATGATTCATATACAGACATGCACAAAACGCGTAAGATCATGAACTCAACACAATTCATATTGCAGCCCCAAGGCCAAGAAACTCATCGAGGTATGCTAATAATTCAACCCTGGTCCCGTGGTGCGCATCCTACCCTCAAAAAAAGAAACACGGTGTACAAAACCAACTAAACTCCCCGTGGATCGTCTCGAGGATCTTGTCAGGGCGATCCTGTACTCCACGAAATGCCGCATGGTATCATGTAATGTTTAGGCTGCGCTCAGCAGTGGACAGTTGCTCAAGCGTGTCGTTTAAAATGCCGTGAAACGGAATGTTTTCAAAACAATGCTCCAGTTGTGCTGCCCCGCTACAACGCTGATTTACCTTGGGTATCCAGAACCGGTTTATCCGTCTTCTCTTGGTTGTGCTCCTTTCCAGCATCCTTCTTGGGTGGTGTTGCCTCAGGAGCCTCGGTCGACTTATCTAGGTCGTTCGTCGCCACAGAAGAGCTTGCCGAACTATCGGCTTTGGCCGCAGTCGATGGCCGCAGGACGTTGGCGTCTTGCTGAGGTGCCTCCTTAGGCTCCTGAGGGTCGGCAGGCGTCTGGTCAGCTTCGTGCGACATGGAGTGGGGCTGAAGACCGGAGCCAATTGCACTCAAGTCCTCGGGCCTATGCGACGCCTTCTCGTCTGAGGCGCCGGGATCTCCGTCCGAGCTGGCAGGTGCATCATCGAAGTTCAGACCCTCTCCGACCCTATCCGCCAAGTCCTCAACCTCAGCCTGCATCGCGGCCTCCCGCTCCTCGGCACTTCTCAGCTGCCTCTCTGCCTCCTTGTCACCAACAATCTCTCGCCATAATGCGTCCAGCTCATCCCCCCAGCCCAGCTCGCCGGCGAGCTTGCGGACACCTGAGTCGCAGTCGCCCAGGACCAACACGTCATCAGGGCGGGATCCAAAAGAACCAACACGCTCCAGGTTAAAAAGAACACGGGGGGTCTCGTCCCTGGCCATTTCCGGGAGGCTGGCAAATGGTTGCACAGTGAGGCTGGTTCCCATGACTAGGACGAGATCGCCGTAAGAGGGGACGTGACGGTTGTTGTGGAACTGCTCCGGGAGCTGCTCTCCGAAGAAGACGATATCAGGCTTCACGAGGCCGTCGCACTTTGCATCAGCGCAGCGGGGCACTTCGCCCTGGAAGACGTACTCCTTCATCTTGTGGTCCGGAAATGCGGTCTTGCACTCGATGCACCTCTGGGTGGCGAAGCTTCCGTGAGCCTCGACGATCAGATCTCCAGGGACGCCGGCCTGTCGCTCCAGGCAGTCGATATTCTGGGTGAAGAGCATCCGGAGGAGGTTCTTCTTGGCAAGCAGCGCAATGAAGGCATGCGAGACGGTGGGGGAGTAATTCCCAGGATACAGCTCTTTCGCAAGGACGTAGAAGGGGTCGGGGTTCTGGCGGAAGTAGGAGATGTCGAAGACGGCCTCGGCGTACGGGAGGTTGAGGCGAGCGAGGTTGGCGTACAGGCCGGTGTTGGGAGAGCGAAAGTCGGGGACTGTACGGGGTGTGGTCAGCCCGCGGTTGCGCAAAGCTCATGTTTGCCTGTGTGACGGAGGCGAAACAGCTACTTACTTCCAGCGGCGGTGGAGATTCCAGCACCAGTCATGATCACAATCCTGCGAGCCTGTCCGTCTTCGATCATCCGGGCGACGGCAGAGAGCGAGCGCTCGGACAGTGTGGTTGGAGGGACGTCATCCTCAAGGAGGCCGGACTGGTCTTGGCCCATCTTCCTTCTCGACGGCTTCTGCCAGGAGCGGGGTCCTTTTTGTTGGTGACGTGCGCGCCGACAGCGACCTATTTTGGCGGTATTGGCTGGGAGGAGTGAAGATGATGGGGTTTAGGTGCGTATGGTGCTAAGATCTTGGATTTTTGCCGGGCAGCGGAGAAAGAGGAGCAGTCTGAAGATAATCGAAGAGCTTGGTTGGCGGTGGAGAGGGGCTGAATTGGTGTCGGAGGACAAGAATCGGTTTCAATTTGGGCGCTGGTTTCCTTTGACGTCAAGTCGTCTTAAGCTGAGGCAGACAGAAAACCAACCTCGGGTGACTGGCGGGGCTTTTGGTAGGGCTTATCTTATCACAAAGGCCCACTTGCCCCTCCACCCAAAGTGACAGACGGTTGCAGGGTACAGGGCTTGATATTTAGAGTCTCGGCTGAAGCCGCAGGGTTGCAGAGGCTGGGGGCGACCTAAACATGCATTCGCGTAAGTACTTACCCTGTCACCTTTTTACCACGGAGAGCCTTTGTCATCCCCACGATGACTCCCCCAGGTCTCGTGCCACTGCACATTCATCAACCACCATTGTCAGTTTCGAGCCCGTCACGGCGCCGAACAACTGCAGAAAAACGCCAGTCCGTTGCACAACTCACTCGCCCTGGTCTTTCGGAATTCCGGGGCACCAGACTTACTGACGAAGGGATTGCATTCGGTGCTTTTACTCAACAATTCGGCCGTCCAGCCTCGGATCCCAGGGAGCTCATATATATTGTTTCTAGTCATACACTCAATCTGGGTCGTTGATTTCCACCGTGATCGTATCTTCTGTTCCCGCTTGTAACGCCTCTGAGCATCAGGATCAACTCGTGGGAATCATGGTAGCAACGAACAAATCATTTCCCAAGACGACGACCATATGAGACTGTCGGAAATAATATTGTCAAGGACTGTACTCGTAGCATTGCCATATGTAAGCTGCTCCCAGCCACGGTATTTGCTCTCATCTAGCTGATGACGCTTTCTTATCATCAAACACAGCTGGCCCCAAGGGAAAATAGCATTGAGCCGCTGCCAAGGCCTAGAAACCTGCATGCAGATCACGGCGGATCTTGTGTGGAGTCCCAGCACCAGTGAAGAGACTCGTAGCATTCCTGAGGACATTCGAAACGCCCATTATATCAGTCAGGGTGACTGGGACTGCCTTTTTGGTCCATCCCAACTCGTTGGGGAGCCGCTCGTTCTCTGTTATAATGAAGCCACAACAGTCAGAAACAGCCTTCACCGACAGTGTCCATTGCACAGGCAGACATACCGAAGAAGTAGGTGACGAGCTTTTTCTCGACGGTGGGATCCTGCAGAGTCCCAAAGACGATGAAGGGCGCAGCGACCTCCCCGAGGCTGAACTCCTCAGTGGTGGTCGTGAATGTGTACTCGGGGTTGTAGGCCCTCGAGGTGATCTGCCGTGCTAGCTTGCTGTTGGCAATCTGCTTGGGCGTGAGGATGTCTGTGGTCCAGTAGAGGGTGGAGGTATCGAAGATAGATTGGTTGAAGACGTGGTTGTTTCCGAAGAAGGCATCCGAGCGGCTGTTGGGTAGAGTCAGTGAATCTGCCCATGGCGATCTGGCGTTATGAGTACATCAGCTTACCTCAAGCTGGCATCGTGCTCCAGGACATTGTGACGGTTTAAGTTATCACTGCACGAAGTTAGAAGTCGAGTCGCACTTTTAACGTCGCGGAGGTGTCTCACAGCGTGAAGAACGTTGCATTGGGCTCAGGGTTCGCAATTCTGGCCTGCTCCCACATTATCCCGGCGAGCTCAGCATCAAAGTTGATGCCAGTGCCCAAAGCATGGATTGCATTTTCTTTGGTGATGTTTCGTCCATCACGCGGCAGGAATCCGTGGTTCGCAAGAGTGTTCATCATTGGGCAAGGGCCACGGACTACAAGACAAACTGTGAGTGGGTCATGACACGAACAAAGCTTTGGTTGTCTTGAACTCACAGTCATCAGGACCACCAGCTCGCCATTCTCCTTCAGGAAGAGTATCAATCCCATTTTGAGGTAAGGCGGAGGCCAGCAGGAATAGCTGGGCGGCAGAAAAGATTGAAAGCTTCATGATGGGCAATAGTGTACGTGGCTCTGGCTTGTAATAATCGAAATAAAGAGTTCAAGTTTTTGCCTGAGATTAAAACCACAGCTTGTTCATTCAGATGTGCAATTAAGGGCCTTCTTATATTCTTCGATCTTTTGGTGTGGCCAGCCGCCGTTCCGGGCTATGCTTCTGTTCCCGAAGCACTTCAGCTAGAGCGTCATCAAGTGACACATCGCACAGATTGTGTTCCCGTAATAGGGGGCATCATTTTCTCTACGGCAGTGATGCCTCCGCCCCAATTATCAGGAACGGCGTGCTCCAGGTAGAAGGTACAACGTTTTCCTCCCCAGTATATCCCCGTCGACAATGCCGATCGTGACCTGCCCAAGCCCAAGATGGGATGGCAGGCTGCGAGGTAGGCTGCTTGCAAGGCCCAGGGCCAATGAGCACCAGTGTGATTGTTGCTGACGCGTGTTTCAAGGCAATTCTTGGTGGTGTCCACCGCTCGACCGCAGTGCTCATCCACAGTGGTTCCTGATTAATAGTAAATGTGTGGGGCAGGAAGAAATGCCAAGAACTGCAGGATCTTTGCGCGTGTTCGGCATCGCACATACACCTACGTAGTATAAGCATCAACGGGTAGATACTAGTGCATAGTATAGGCGACTCGAATACCCCTGCAGTATCCACGGCCGAGTGCACTCGTATTCGGTACTGCGGTAGCGGCTAGCCCCGTCCGCCGAATAGGCACGTTGGAAATACGGAGAACGGCCGCGAGCATCCGTGCGAGAACCGGGATGGTCGTTCTCGGTCTCTCTCTCGTATCATCGGCCTGTAGGCAAGTACACGCCGTGGTTCAGATAGTCCGGACGAGCACGCCTCGAGAACAAGCATACACCTCACTTCCACTGTATCCAGACATATAATCTGACGTAACTAGGTATTCATACTGCTTTGCTATCACCTCTTGTGCCTCCTGCCTGTCATGAGAGAGATTTCTCGCTCCAGCTTGCAATTACTGTAGTTGCCTTGCAGATCCAGGCGCCAGGCACCCTCGTATTTCATGTTCCTAGAATCTTTACGTGGATTTCTCTCTTTGAGGGACAGCGCTAGTGATTGCTGGAGCCTTCTCGAAGGATGCAACCTGGATGCACCAGACGCACTGTAAGATGTTCGCAAATAGGAACTCCCGAGATCTGTATTGCTTACTCGAGTGTGGCAGTTCCAAGTTAGTCTCATACCAATTCACCATGCCGGCTTCCGTCCTCACTCTTTTAGTTGACAAATCTGTGAGGAGATGGCCGCCGTAACTCTGTGGCTCCTTGGGTCTTGTTGGCAATCAGGACCAACTGACTCGTCTCGACTGGCAGCGCTCTGAAATGGAGGCGACAAGCAGCATGTTGCCTTACTTCTCTGTCCCTGTTGCAGGGATCGCCTGTATGGGTGAGTCCACATGATCCTGATTTCGAGCCAGGAAGCATGTACTTCATCCATGTCGAGGGATCAATGTTGAGTCTTTTTCCCGTCTGGTTCAACAATATCAATGCACGTTGAAGCAATTCGAATATGATTTTGAAGCTCTGAAGTCGCTCAATCTCCGTGTCTACTTGGTTTGTTGATCCGACGGCCTGTTCTCGTCATAATCTCGGCCGGAACAGCCACTGGAATCTCTGGCTCATCTTCGGCATTTGGCTCCTCATCACTGAAGCCCTCCCACTCCTCATCGTCAACTCCAGGCTCGATTTCGGCCTGTTCTTCGGCGTTGGGATCTTTTTCGAGGTCCTCAATACATCCCCCCTTACTCAAAATCTCGTGAATAGTCATGAAACTCCGATTTGGGTTGGGTATGGCACGGCGCTTTTTGATGCTTACTGAGGCCTCTTCTCGAGCCTTATGCTCAGCATTTTCTTGCTCGAGAAATGCAATCTTGGCCTGCAACTCCTCAAACGTATTTGCGATATGCCTGGCTCGCCATCTCTGCGCTGGGTTGGTGTTTTCGGCCAATTTGAGTATATAGTCCCGTGTGACCTCGGGATTGTCACCATCTTCTGACTCCGGCTCGGCTTTGCGCTTCACTCGATCTGGCTTGCAATCTGTGTGTCTTAAAGCCTTCTGGCGGTTGATAGGCCAATTCCTAGTATGCCTCCAAGCCGCTTGAATAGTAGAAGGCTTCACGGCCTTCTTGGCGTTCACTAAACAGCGCAGAAAGTTGATCTTGCCCACAGGCGCTGAATCGGTGATGGAATCGAGTTTGTCGAGTTCCTTGTGATAAGCATCTTTGAGGACATTGAAATGCCCATTGTCGCATGGTTGAAGCCCGTGAGAAGTATGGGCTGGGAGGAAACACAAGTAAATGTTGCCGAAGAAGCACGTGTCCATGAACTCCGGCTATCACACGATATTTAGTCAGTATATAGAGTATTCAACCGGCTAGCAAAGTAAATACGTACCGAGGTATGGCTCTTGTGGCCATATAGAATTAGCAGAATTGCTTGAGACTCGTCGTTTTTCCGTATCTTATTCATCTGGGGCAAGAAGACATCTTCAACCCACGAAACGGCAACTTCGTTGTCAGTCCAGCCATTTGGCGAGGTCACATAGTGCCAAGGATACAACTTCCTAAACGCACGTAGAAATCATTGCGCTTGAAGTTCCTTGCCTTTGAATACGATGCTTGGGTCTAAATAGTGGCCAGTGGCGGTGATTGCGTCGATGATAGTCACCCAGGCTCGGCTTCCGTTCATCTTCTTAATGGCTTCCTTCGTCTCGGATGTACCCATCACAAGGCCAATTTTGCCTATAATAGACATCAGAAATTGGTAAAATAGGGGTTTATTACCCCTATATTAATTGATTATCTCACCTTGTCCCTCCATGATTCCTCCTTCGTCAACGTTAACTGTCAACTCTGGTTTGACCCAGCTGAATTGCTCCCGGTGGTCGAAATACTAGTGGACCGCCTTCGGCGTGAAACAGTCGAATCTCGCTGCTTCTTGTGGCCGAGATATCTTCGTTCGTATGCCCTCATGGCGCTTTTTGAAGAACTCAATCCGGTGTTTCCCGAGGGGCTTCTCATCACCTCGTTTCTTCATGATAGCCTCAGCAACTTGCTGGACTACTGAGGCAGTTGGGGCATAACCCAACGATTCTTGGTTGATTATCAATTGGGCTAGTCTATTCTCTTTAGCCTCAGATAGGTGTTGGGCGGGCTAAGTACCCTCATTTTTGGCTGCAGTGCCGTTCATGCGATTGTGAAGCGTCGACTTGGTACATTGTGTTTTTCTGAAGATTCGCCCAAAGTGAGGACATTTTCGATGATATCGAACAAGGCATCAGCCACATTCTCTTCCGTATAGTCAGGCATTTCGTGGGTGGGCGACAATACGGGTACATAGGGCTGGCCATCGTGAAGAGAACTATTCATTTTCGGCTCAACGGAATGCATTTGTGGGCAGGGCTCGGGGTTGGGTCAATCTCGCTTCGAAGCCCACAAACTGGTCAATAAATACATAAATCAATTTACTGAGAAGAGAACTACAAAATGATTATGGTTGCTTGGCGAAAGTATCAAAATTGGTTGAATTGGGTGTAAGTAAAGTTGGTGGGTTAAGTATGTGGCTACATGTTCCACTGGTGGGGGTGTTCCATTGGTGAGGGGTTGGGATGATAGGTGGCCATCCAGATGAACCAGACTTGGAGACCGGGCTAAACAGATAAGTATTAATTTCTCCTGAAAAAGGTTCAGCATGCGTGCTAGAGAAGCCCACCATTTGACTTCGTCGTCATAACATAAATATATAGCAGCAAAACCATTCATTATTACTAATGTTTTAAGTCTAAGAAAGCTAAGGGTATCAATGTGCTGGCTCACAAGTGGTGGCCTTAGCATTTTGTCCGGATGCTAAAACCAGCCTTCGCCCACCTAGCAACAAGACAAAGAACAAAACCGGCCAGGACGGAGCAGGCAGCCCAGAGCTGCGGCGGAAGGAAAGGGCGGGACCCTGAGGTTTGCAGAGCACCTCCAACCGGAGGCCCAGTCATTGACGCGATGCTGATTATTGCGAAGGCCATTCCCATCCTTGTTCCGACCTTGTCCAGCCGGTCGGTGATGCTGGCAATGGTGGTTGGGAGCAAGCATTGGAAGGCTCCAGATGCTGCCCCGTAGACGGCCGTGAAAGCGTAGTGCCCGCCGATGTCCTTCACGGCCAGCCAGGAGAAGGCGACGATCACCCACGTGAACGTGACGGGGAGGAGCACGTTGAGCGGGCCGAGGCGGTCGGAGAACATGGGCACGATAATCCGGAACGGCAGACCGGCACCATTGACGACCATGATGAGGACTGACGCGGCAGAGTAGGACATGCCGAGGTCCTCGACGCCGAATGAGGCAATATAGTAGAAGGTGTAATAGTTAGCCCACATTATCAGCCACCAGCCCGCAACGAACGAGTCGAACACGGGCTCCCGGAAGGCGGCCCAGTCGATTATGGGGCCCGACTTGCGCGGGGGCAGCCGGGGCCTCATGAAGGCCACGCACACGGCCAGCGCGGTCAGGTTGATGAAGCCCAGGACCCGGGACGTCCACGCGAAGCCGAGCTTTGGGATCAGCTGCCGGACGACGAGGGGGTAGATGATGCCGCCGGCCGAGTTGCCCGTGGTGACCAGTCCCATGGCGAGCCCCCTTTTCGTTTCGAAGTACTTTTGCAAAGAAGGTTAGCCGCCAGATGAACGAGGAGGCGACATTAATTTCCTCCCGAAACAGAAGGGATGGAGTCTTCGCTTACAGTAGTCACAAGTGCCAGCGAAGGTGTGAAAAAGATGCCGCCTCCCAGGCCGGTCAGCACGCCCTGTGTCAGCATGAGCTGCCAGTACGTCTTGGAGACGCTCATCAGGAACATGCCGAGGACCTGTAGGACGGCTCCGACGAAGAATGTCGGCACGAAGAAACCAGCATCGAGCAGCCGGCCCGTGAAGATACCACCCACCATGGTCAGCCAGATCTGCAGCGAGCCGATCCACGAGATCGTCGAGGGCGGTGTATCAGGCATTGTCTGCTCGTAATACGTCTGGAAGCTGCCGAATGAGTTCAGATACCCCCAGGTCACGAAGATGGCGATCCTGTGTACAGTCTCATTAGTATCTTGAACGAGGAGCCAACATGGTAAGTTGAGCAGTGTGCCCTAGCATACCATCCCTGCGTCAAAGTTAGCAATCCGGCGGCCACCATCTAAGTACTTGGCACAACTCAGGCACAACTCGTGCAGAAAATCAGGCAGATTTGTCTTCAATTCAGAGCTGCATCGGTTTCTTGAATTCCTAGACATAGATGTGTTGACAGTAAGACGTACACAAGCCACCTGGGTCCAGGCCTTGACTCCGCCGTCCGGGGGAGGCGGCGGCTCTGGCCAGCCCCGCGTCGTGATGCGCGAGGCGATGGTGGACAGGACGTTACTGGCCGTCCTCCTTAGATCCTCCGAACGGGCGGTCCTCTGCCTCCTCATTGACGGGGGCGCAGTAGACCCCACCTCATCATCGTCGTCGTCTCGGGAGCCCTGAGTTGTCACGTCATGGTCATCGTCAACCCCGGGGTACGTACCCAGGTGACAGTCCTGGAGGACGCCGGTGTTGGGCCCGGCTGGGCCCCAGTGCTTTTCATCGTCGTGGTGCATGAGGGCTGTGGTGGTGTGTACAAACCGCCTTGAGTTGCTGGCATTCCCTCCCGGCAGCGATGCAGTGTCCTGGCATCTTGCGATACTTAAAGGAGCCGCTTCAGTGGCGCAGAGGTTCACTCTCGCCCCCTCGAAAGGCGCAAAATTCAGACCGGAGCTCCGTCGTCGGTGGATCCGACCCACTTGTCGCCGGTCCCGGACTGGTTGGTTGCGATAGCTCGGGCCATGATGTGCCGGGATTGGGCTCCGGGTGCCCGACAGCCGGGCCGGACTGCGGTCCGTCCAACAGATATGACGACCAACGGACGCTGTTGGGTGGATTTCGGCGGGACACAGGCTTCTGCCCATGGATGATCGGGCTGCTATCTCTCAATGGGGAACATTACGGCGAAATCCCACATGGGCGAGTGACTCGGGGCGAGATGAGTCAAGGCCGTGAAGCGATCGTAGCGAGAATGCTGCCCCCATGCGTCGGGCTTGGGCATTGTCCTTCTGTCATCGGGCTGGCCAACCAACCAAATGCCCCATCATCTTGCATAAGTTCCGTTGGGGGCTCTCTCAAAACCCCTGGAGCAGCAGTCAGTGCAGGGACTGGCGGGGAGCACCCAGGCCATGCAGTCTTATACACACAGCTGGCCACGCATAGTCCAGGACAAGCAGAGGCTTTGAGGCCAGGATGGGACCCGATGGCTGACTAGTACCTGGACTATTGGGCCCGATATGCATGGTGCTTTGGAGGTGAGAGGGAGTGCTCAAGCCACTGCGTTTTGCTTTTTGGACTGGCTGCATGTTTGTTTACATGCATCAGGTCAGCAGGGCTGGGATCGATGTTCATGTCTGCCACCATATTCACCCTCTGACATCAACATCGGACAATGACCCCTGAGTCGTGTAAAGTAATAGCAAGACGCAGTATCCCCTCCTTCATTACTACCATATTACAGAGTTGCATTGCTGGCCAGGCTAATCAGGAACGCACATCCAGCCAGCCAGCCTGACTGTTGAGTTATATAGTATGAGGGCACCCTCTTGGGTGCAGCCCCCCAGCTTCCAGGGTTGAGAGCTGCCGCCCAGAGTGGGATCCCCTGGTTGGGCCTAGCGCCAGTGGGGTGGGCAGGAGCCCCAACCTTGGTACTCGACCTCGTCCAGCCCTCATACGGTCCAAACCTCCGTCGGCCACTCCTCGATCCAACCTCATTTGCCTTGCTCTGCTCCTGAACTGCCAGACTGCCCACTGACTTCCGTTCCACCCAGCCGCCGCTTATTGTCCCATTGTTGTGATCCGCTGATCTCGCATGCTTTTTTCCAGATCTCGCTACCGGACAAAGAGAGATAGATAGCGTCGATCAGATGGCTGCTTTCCCCTGCCCGCTATGCGGACTTCTGGAAGATCAGCCCTTGCTTCTAGCCTAGGTGCAGCATACCCCGGCGACAATTCCGAGTCGACGACGATCACTCGCCTGGCAAGGGCCCCCACCGACGACTCCCATGGCACAAGCGAGCATCGTCAGACTGAGACTGCCGGGTCTGAGAGCCAGTTAGCCTAGGGAAGCGAGAGGCCACGCGCTGCCATCAAGCCCATCCGGGCTCTCCGCAATGGCCTTTTGTCTCACCTGTCCGCGGGCGAGTTTTTCTCAGCCACAGCGCTCACTATTCCGGTCTGGATGCGCCTCCCAGCTTGCTTTTGCACGCCCGGCAGGCACCTGTCAACGCGGACGACCATCTGGGCCTCTTTCGCAAGCGAACGGCTTGGGCGTTCGTTCATCTGCGCAGCGTGGTTCCTGGGGCTCCTGGGGTTCCTGGCATTCCCGGGTTAATCTACCTGGATCATCGGGATCCCATCTCGTGACGCCTTAAAACTCCCCTATCGACCGGGTTGCCGCATCCACCGTTTATCGCCGGCGTGCAACTCGGACCGCTCAGTGTCCTATGCCAGCTCCTCATCAATACCGGAACCTGTCGAAACACACCGATACGCGGCAAGCCTTGCAGAAGTCCTGCACTGGACCGACGCACTGTACTTGCGTTGCTGGCGTTGCTGGCGTCCTCCTACCCCTGCGTCGGCATATGCAAGGCGGCAGAGCATCTGCAAGCCGTCCTGAGTCAACAATCTATCATGGTTGTACTTCTCCCTTCGAGCCTGTGGGAGATACTTGCTGGTCCTCGTGTCTTTTTTTCTGCCGAACACACCTGGCGGCCCTGCCGCGCTCGTCTTGGCTGATCTGGGTTGAGACAACATCCCATTCCCTGTCATTTGAGTTGACTTATGGGCCGATGCTACCTTGATGGACTGCGCTTGTGGCAGCAAGGCTAGGGATAAGCATAGGGCATGTCTTCTTTTTCCTCGCCGTCTCGAACATGTCAACCATGCTTCTCGCAATCACCTCTATATTATATGCCTCGGGACAGTGTCTCGTGTGGCAGCACCGTTTCGGCTGATCTGCTGCGTCATTACGAACCATCAGTTTGGCTTTGGTGCTGTGGTCCTATAACCCCCCGTGTCATCGCGTGGGACAACCACTGCTGGAAGCCCGGCCGCATATTCTCTTTCTGGTCCACTCTGCTTGCCCGAGCAAAATAATTCGTTAATCAACCTCCTCTCCTCCTCGGTAGTACCGCTTGTCTGGCCTATTTCTTTTGTCAGACCTCAATTCGGGCTACTCCGCCCGTTCGGTCGTCCGCCCGTCCCTGCCCCGGCCGACGTTGGCTGCATAGCAGCCCTTTAATATCAAAGCTCTGATCTGAGTCGCCCACGCCTCGGGCTTGGAATCTGTGTCGTGACGAGGCTTTTTTAGTTCCTCAACTGCCGCCACTCCAGCACGCCAAGGGGGCATCCGAAAGGGCTTCGTCTTGTTATTCGATCCCAGAGTTTGCCCTGTGCAACACAATCGTGATAGCACTCCCGGAGACTGACTTCTGCTGCTCGAGGACGACCGAGGGCCCAGTCTGAGCATAGCCCCTGTGCTCCTCTGCCTCCCGGACACTGCCTCCTGTTTGCTACCTGCCAGCTGGTGAGGATCACCATGGACGGGGTCGAGCAAACTTTCCCAGAGTTGCTGGCTAGGGACCTGGCCAGATCCCAGGATGTCTTCTGCACCAGGAGCTTGACCGCCGGGTCGCCGGCGGCATCACTGGCCCTGGAGTGCCAGCCACCTCAGGTCCCGCGCCGCAATCCCGGTCGCGTTGTTACAAGTACGTTGCACCGCACAACTTCAGAGACCGCCTTGTACTCTCCAAGAGCGTACGCTAGGGCCAGAGCGGACATCGCCAGAAGACAACAACAGGATATACAGCAGGACGAATGGCCTCTTAGAGGCCGCGGTCCCCGGCTCAGCTCGCTCCCAGGCAAACGGCAGGATCATATGTTCGCCATCAAGGAGATACACATGACGCGGGACAGCAACAAGGACAGCAGGAGGTTGTTCCTCAACGGCATGGACGACGACTGGGTCAGTGATTCATCTGCGGACATTGATCCCGGGGCTTTGTCGCCATCAGTCCGAACCCGAAAGCAGTCGGTGACCACGGCGGCCACATCGGTCGAGATCCGTTCGGTACTAGGGGGTGTAGGAGAAATATGTCTCTCTCCGACCAGCAGTCTCAGCAAGGAAGCTGCACGAGGTCCTGCGAAGGGAGGCAGGAGCTGGGTAGACCTGGATCCTGATATGCAGAGGACCGAGGCAGACATGGACGAAGGCGAGGCATCGGTGGGAGCTGCTGAGTATTCTGACGAGTCCCAAGCCCTCTCAACTCCTCGGTCGAGCATGAAGGGACACGCAGAGCAGCTTGCCCATGTCGATGTACCCAGGAGGAGGTCCTCTCTCAGCCACCAAGTCACCACTGTTTTTATCGGAGAGGCCTCACAAGTTCGTGTAGGCTATGCCCCGCACGAGGCCGACCTGGAGGCTGCTTCGAAACTGCCAACAACTTTCCCACTACACGAACCATCTCCACCTCTGCCCCAGTCATACCAGACTCCAGTCGACTGGGAGACCAACGAGGCTGCATCTTGCCAGAACGCACCTACCAGCTATCGCCGACCTAACTACGAGCCACGGTACGCCCTCACGGCTACGTCGAGCTATCAGCTGCGACCTCCCTCGCCGCCTCCCCAGACAACTGTTGCTCACCACGCCCTGGACAGTCAACAAAACTCGCGACACCATCCAAACTTGTTCCACAGGCTTCGCAAGACACAGAGTCATTCCAGGATGCCAATTGTCACTCAAGTCCAGTCCTGGCTGGACTCAAGCACCACTGCTCACCTGGCCTCTCCGACACACCTCACCGCTCATTCGCCTACGAGCAAGGCTCCAATCGGCAGTGTACGCGTCGCAGCTGAAGTCCTTGAGAACCTGCGCATCAGCGTCGGTAACTTCCCCGACACAATGCTTCGCACCTCGTCTCTGACCGTGCAGACGATTCGTAGCTATTCGCGCAAGCTCAGGCGCGGCGGCACCAGCAGCGGTGACCGTGGCCTCGGCCGTGACAGCGATGATTTCACCTTCACATCTTTCGACGCGCACAACATGGAATCTGTGGCTGCGTCTGTGGACCGCAAGTCTTCTTCAGGCACACTGAGGCTCAAAAAGCTCTCCCTGCGTGGGAAGAAGCTTCACCTCCCATCTCGTCAAACACTCTCTCACAATTCGCCCTTCCTGAAGGAGGAGGATGACCTCTGGCCCCCTGCGGATCATCACAACTTCTCTTTGCGGTCAAACACTCCCCCGTCTCGCAAATCATCCGAGGTCAGTGCCTGTGTCGGTGCGCTCCGCAGTATCTTTCCCGATGGCACAGACTACCTTCTCGACGGCCTGTACGCCCACCTCATTGCCTACAACTACATGAACTCTCTCTGCGGCGCGATGCCTCACCTACTCAGCAGCCCTGGCCACCCCGGCCTGCGTTCCCGGCCATCCCTGAACTTTCCCCCAGGCGTCACTAGTCGTGCGGACCTGGAGCTCCAGGACCGTGACGACCTCGCCATCCGCGAGCTCCAGGACGAGGTCGCCACCACCGCGTCGGCCGCCGTGGTTCCCAAGAAGGCAGCCTCGCTCCTCGGCCTCGGTGCGACGCAGATGGGTAAGCCGGTCCGGCCGCGGCCCGGCACATTGGGCGGTCGCAAGGATAAGCATCGCAAAACTACTCCCCCTGCAGCGGCTTTCTCTGCCTCCCTCGAGTCTGAGTCCGCCATGCGCGACCTCCGCGACGCCATTGCCAGCAACATCAAGCGACTGGTGGATACAGTCAAACAGTGTTCGCCCGCCGCTGCTGGGAGAGACAGCGACGAGGACAGTGAAGACGCTGCAATCCTGGAGCAGAACGGCCGGGAGATTGATCCGACCCTGCTGCGCTCGCTCTGTGAGGTTGTGCGCTGCTACGAGGAGCTTTCCTAGCGCCACCATCCACACTTCTTTTTCGAACCGCAAGCTTGTCACTCGTCATCTGACCGCTTTGGCTGCCTGCGTTCTTACTACCACTGCAGCAGCCGTTTCTCCAACTCCGCGGTACAAGCAATGCTTTCCCCCTGGCGGCCAAACTCTGGAGGCATTCTGTACCAACATATTGCTTTTTTTTTCTTTGCGTCGTTTGCTTGTTGAACTTCTGCGACAAACTCGCCATATTTCGAGCCAATTCGTTTTGACTTGGGCCAAACTTCCGAGCCCGTCACAACATCATCTTGGAACTTCATCCCTGCTTCATATGACGAGTGATGGATTGGTTAGATCTCGTCAAGACTGCAACGATAGAAACCACAATCTCTCGTTGTTCTTGAACCACCTTGTGTGGTACGATCTCTCCACAAGCACAGTTCAGCCCTCAGCTACTATCACCTGTCAATCAGTCGCCCAGCCAGGGAGCCCTTACACAAAAAGGTCTGGTTTGATGCAGTAACGGTGTTGGAGAACAGAGCCAAGAACCCAAAGTCTCCCAACAAAACAGGACCTGGAACCATCTCAATCGTCTAAGTTCCACGGTGCTTTTCGCCGACTCTCTTCTTTCGGCCCATTGTTCGGCGTTCCAATCACTGCGCCCACAACATACTTATTACACCTGACACAAACTTTCTCCTCTATGCTCGCACGCAACGCATGGTTTCAACCAACTATTCTTATTTTATTCTTAGATCTTTTCGACCCCGGGTCACAATATTCTTATTCATTTGTGTATCAAGTACGAAGCAACCTCCCCATCTATGGAACTAATAACTCGCATCTACACGTTGCGGGCCTTGGTCTCGCGAGTGGGAAAGCGTTCGGTCGTGGACTCAGCGTGGCGGACATGAAGTTTGAGCACTGATTGCGCGGGCAAGCCTTGAGGGCTTTGATGGGATCATCTGCGCTGAGGATGCGGAATGGGCAATGAGGTTCGAAGGTTTCAAAAAGGGGTGAGAGGGGCTTTGGTGGCGGGGAGGCGTCGAGTTCCCGCGGGACTGTTGTCGATGGTCATCTTCGGGGGTCACATGTTGAGATACCACTCATGCCTGTCGGGAGGCAAGACAGGCGCCAGGGAGGCTTTTATCCAAAGGAATTGGCTCACACAGACATGCAAGAGTCGAACGCAATGTCTATCTGCTGGGATAGATCAGAAAGGAGGGACGAAAACACGGAGGATATTTGGTTAGGTTGAATGGACGGTGGGCAATCTGGAAAGATTGAAGGTTGCGGAGGGTCACCTACATATTCATATCATCGCCTCTTCCGCCCGTCTCTTCTACCTCGCCTGGGAGCGGCTCATGTCGAACTTCTCAGATCACCCTGCAGGGACCTGTAGGCCGCGTTCGACGCTCGCCTTTTGGTTGCACAGTCCTGCATCGAGAAACGGAGGACGAGGGAGCAAATTCCGGCGGGAAATGAACTGCCTTTTCCTATTATTCTTCTTCACCATCGGCTTGCGGATACCTGTTTGTCATGATAGATACCAAAATAGGAGAGTCAACCAGAAGTCAAGGCTTTGGTCTGGTACTGTATTGTCTAATGGTCAGGTGTACCGATTTGGCCTTGCAGCATGTCCTACTTCCAGTCTTCTGTCTAAAGTGTTCGGTGTGCTTATTTTATTTGTGTACGCATGTAACAGTAGCTCTAGCCTATCGTAAATGCCGTGCTGGCTTCACCACTACCTTTGCGATCGCCAAGAGGAGGGAATCGGACGACCAGAGCATGAAAGGAGGGTCGCCTGGTGCAAATTCTACTCCCTCTAGTCCGTGGGGCCCTGCCTGCGACCCGCCACAACATTTTCTAGCCTACATTCCGTGCTTTTAAGGTCTAGCATGTAAAGCTCACATAAATGCCCTATGCTCACTTGGGTACCCGAATGAATGCTGCCTTTCCGTATGATCGGCACGACAACTATCCTTATCAGCCTCTTGAAGCAACAACTTCCGGCACACCATGGCGGGTGTCGACTTGGACGCGATAGTTTGGCGGCCCTTTCTCATCAGATGAATCTCGCCGAAGCCTCCTCGGGTCTTCACCTTTCTCCATGGAGTCCTCAGAGCTCTTGAGGCTGCTCAAATGGCTACTCTCTGTCCACGACTCACTTGTCTCCCTCCGCCTCGCCCGAGACCGGTGGCCGCCGCTGCTATTATGAGCTCTATCATCGGCTCCATCACGACCACCAATGCCGTTGCTGTTGCCACCACTCGACCGACCACCGCCTTGTGGACCATGGGCGTATCTGTCCTGGGGTGAGGGCGCGACCACCTTTCCGCTGTTGTGCAGGCTTTTCACGGCCGCGTTACTCAGTGCCAGGAGGCCACCACTGATGAGAAGCAGCACCAGCATAATCAAATTGCCCGCCTGGGTGGCGTTCCCGCTGCAGGCGGCAACAAGGTAGACGAGAACCTTGGCTATGGCCTCGAGGTAGCCCTCGGCGTGGGTCTTGGGCCGGAGCCAGACGGTAGTTGTAAGAGCCTGGAGGTCGGTCGAGAGCCCGCGCAGGATGACCGTCGTGACCGGGCTGATGTTGATGGTGTACTGGGTGATGCGCGCTACGCTTGTGTTCAGGGAGAGGGGACGCGAGAAGGGGGGCGGAAGCAACTTTGGTTTGGGCCGAGAGCGCTGCTTGATGACGAATATGTTCAAGATACGGGATAATGTGAGGGCGGCAACGAGGGCCAGTGCCCACCCTGTGCCATAATCAGCATGGGGCCTGGTCAGGTAATGAGACTTCTCGGGCAGAGAGCAAGGGGCCCCACAATCTCCTACAAGTGTTATCAACGCAATAGCCACGCAGGTAAGTACTGGGCTGGCCAGGTACAACAGGTGTGCAGTCCAGCCCAGGTCGGGCAGGGCAACGCGGCCGCCGCCACCGACCCAGCCACCGGCATACACGGATGCTCTCTGCCCACCACGGGCGGCTCGTCCCGTGCGCCAAGAGCGTGACTTGACGGGTATCTCGCCCACGTCTAGTACAACTGTCTCGCCCTCCTTGGCGGTGCGCAGAACATAGTTGACGACGGCCTGGTTGACGATCTGGTGAGAAGCTGGCTTGCCGTTAGGCTGGATCTCCACAGCGTTCAGGGTCTTGGCGTCACCATGGGCGATCTCATCGGCAGCCTGCTGGTAGTGCAAGCCGGGAGCGAGGAGGAGGCTGTCAAACCAGGAGGAGCCACCGCGGAGAGAGGTTCGCTGGGCGACGGTATTGAGGTCGGCCAGGACGAGAAGCCCTGCCTAGTACCTGTTAATTACCTGGTGCGGGTCTCCAAGTGGTAGATTATGAACACTCCGAGGTGCGCAGATCAGGCAACCGTAGCAGGAAAAGAATGGTACCCACAGCTGAGAGGGAGAAGTTGGGGATGGGGGTATTAGTCCAGCCCGGAATCAGGGTGTGGAGATTGCTTGTGGCTGAGGTGGTGTAGGCCATAGTGGTGATGGTGGTGGTGATGGTGGTGGCAGCCTCACTGGCAGAGGCCGATTTACCAGGAGGATCTACCACATATGGCTGAGCTTATCGATCGGTGAGAGAAGGATGGTGGCTATTGTCAGGAGAGAGTCTTTCTGTCATGAAAATAGAGGGCTGAAAGGTCTAGCACAACGGCGAAGCACATGAGCAGACAAGGGCCTGACAGCAGCTGCAATTCATGTCTGGCTTGCTTGTGACATGACAGCCAACAGACGTTGGTGCCGCCTGCCTTGTATTCGAAATGGAAGCCGAAGGAGCGGCGGAGGGTCGGCTTGGCTAGCTCAACCGAGAGGACATATCTGATGGAGATGCGAGGATGGGGGCCGCGAGGTCAGGCGACGAATGGGACGTGCCGCTGGACACCACATGATAGAATCCGGGGGCTCGCGGTTGCGGCGGGGAGGTACGGGTTCTGTACGTGTCTAACTCACTCCAGGCACATGGCAGCCCTGTACAACATCGGATTAGCCGGCTGAGTGTCATAATCGTACCTTTGGCTTCACCTCGACCTGTCATGCAGGCCTAACCGCCTGGCCATGGAAGGTGGGGTCCACCCGACTTACACCACAGCAGGCGCAGATGCAGCTGCAGCTTGAAGGATGCAGAAATGCCCCCATGGGATCCGCTTCTTTGCGGTACCCTCCTATGTAGTAAATGATATCTGACACCATCCTAAAGAACACTCTTCTATATGACAAACCTTCCATGGGCTACCTTCCTTACTGATTGATAGCCTCCTACATAGCACCCTCCTATGTGGTACCCTCCTATGTGGTAATCTTTTATAGGATATCTGGTACCCTCTTCAAAATACCCTTCTCTATGATAACCTTCTATAGGCTATCTTTCTCAAGGACAGCCTCCTATATACCTACAGCGCCCTCCTAAGTGGTGCCCTCTTATGTGGTACCTTCTTATGTGGTACCCTCCTATGTGGTACCTCCTATGTGATTACCCCCCACCCCCACGGTGCACATCGGTCTGGTGGCCATGCTTACTCAGCCCGAACGACCTCAACCCAGCCGAGCTCCCCCTCAAGTTCCGGCCGCCATAGCTGCACGGCTCAGAGCTGCACTACCATGTGGCCCTTGGTCGCACCGTTCCCCTGATCGAGCTCGTCTTTCTCGTGCAGAACCGACCGTGCCCGAAACCAAGATGCGACCCCGTCTTCTCCGGCGGTTCCTCCTCCGCCAGTTCAAGATACCCGACAAACCAACGCGGACATTCACTCTCACCCACAACTCGCCCTACAATGCCCGTCCGCAACTCCCCTTCCTCTCCATACCCTCTCGCTTCCATCGCCAACAATGGCGCTACCTCACTACGGAGCGCAAGGTCTGGCTACGGCGTGAGGCCATCCTCAGTATCAAGTACACCGCATACTTCTGGGCACTTATGGCCTGCATAGCCAGTGCTGCCTTCGCCGTCCAGCAAGAGTTCCTCGAGCGCCAGTTCCCAACCCCACACGAGTGGTCATTTCGCACCAGGATGCTCAAGAGGGGCGCAGAGGCCGAGAAGAGTCGGCCCGACGTCGTCATGGAGAACTGGGCACTCGTCAGCCAGATGCTGAAGGATGTTATTTCAAGGCTTGAGGACGCGGATGGTGACGGCAAAGGCCTCAAGGATATGGGGCCACAGAGCCCCGCCGGCACAAAGGACGTCTCGGCCATGCCTGAGGCTTGGAGGAGAGGATACTACGAGGCGCTGCTGACGTATGCGAGGGCAGCCGAGCACGTCGAAGGCTGGGTGCTTGACAAGACAAGAAAGACTGTTTTTCCGCCAGACGTCGTCAAGGGCCCTTCGAACCCTTTCCCCAAACCGATACCTCCGGGAGCCAAGTCCGCCCCCCGCGAAGAAGACTGCGTGCCAGCGGGCTTCCCCAGTCCTGACGAGTGCTATCTGAAGCTACTGTCCACCGAGGGATTCACGTCGAAACAGCGCATGGATGCGGCGCTGGCGTACGCGAACTGGCTCGAGAACAAAGGCGTGCCTGGGCCTGCGGGCATCATGTATGACGACGCCGTGAATCTGGCCATCGAGGAGATATACACTCCCGGCGCACCACCTTCTATCGATCCAAAACAAGCGGTTCTGAGTGACAAGGCTGACCGTAGGCCCTCGGCGAACCTGCTCACTTCATTGACGGCACTTGCGACTTTCAAAGCCCGCCATGAGGATCCGTCCGCAGCCCTCCCCATCCTCGTTTCCATACTCAAGGCACGGCGATCACTATCCAGTGAGCCGCCTCAGAAGAGCCCCGATGAGCAGCTTGCCGCTCTCTATGACGACCACAAGAAGAGCGGTCCCTTGCAGACGGTACTCAGCCTCTTCCAACCCCCGCCATATCCCCCGCCGCCACCCGACGGGGCCTCACCACCCCTCCGTGACAGCAAGGAGCTCTGTGAGGAAGCTGCTTTGGACCTGCACATTGGCGAGATTATGTTTGTCCTGAAAGCCTCGGCCCGCGAAGATGGTCTGGCCTGGACACGTGAAGGTGTCGATCTCGCCGAGGAGGAGCTGCACAAGGTCCTACAGGACGACAAGGACAACCGGGAAGCCAAGAAGGCGTGCCGCGAGTGCCTCGCGTCCGGTCTGGAAAACTGGGCCGCCATGGTGAGCCGCATGGTCCAGGAGGAAGAGGTTGCCAGGGCGAAGGGTGAGACCAAGTCGTCTTCGGGCTGGTTCGGCCTGTGGTCCGGCGGAAAGGTCGCCGGTGAGAGTGGTGGGAGATGGGCTGCTGAAGAGAAGGTGGTGGTGGAGAGGATTGTCCGGGCGCAGCAGATCCTAGAGGACCTCCAGAAGCCGAATTCCGGCTTGATGACCTCCCTGCTGAGAGCTTAGAGAGACTGCTGGCAGGCGACGTACAGAGATGATTGGGTGGTTCCGCCAAATTGGGCAATCACTTGGTACCGGACTGGATGAGACTCGAAAAGGCGTCCATGAGAGGGGGAATCGTGTTGAACTACAGAGGAAAACGGATGCACCCCTTCCTCCCCCTCCTCCGTGCTGTTTTGGACCTCATATGTGCCTTCCTGGATTACAACAAAACGAAACACACATATCAGCTTTTACGGCGCTAGCATGCTTAGGTCACTGTGCGCAGCACAACTGCTATTGATACCATTCTGATTAAGTACCTAGGTACCTCAACCATCTTGCCGTCAAAGTGACTGATTCGGAGCTAGTTTCCCTGCTGAAATGTGCTGCAGACCATTTTAGGTGACGCCAGATGGTCAAATAGGCACATCGCATCCGTCCTTGACGATGTACCAACCCTTGATCCGTGGAATACGGAGCATCATCTGGCCACACGGTCTTCGAAACCTGTTGCCTCACTTCAGCCATCAGTCGTCTTCAGTAGGCCTGCCCGTCACAAAGATGTTGTCAGGGGTAGCGGCATCCTCCTTGCTCTTGCCCTCCCGCCTCAGACGACTCTCCCACTCCTCGCGGCTGATGATCTCCAACCCGCTCTCCTTCTCTTCCTCACGCGTCGGCATCCGGAACGCAGCGGAAGCGGCAGCACCACCGACCAGGCCGTCCTCCCACGCACCTCTGCCACCGCCGCCGTTATTGTTGTCGTCCTCCTCGGCCCAGGTCGGCATGGGATCCACGTGCTCGTCGGCGTAGGTGACCTCGACCTCCGGGTTGGCGTAGCCGGAGCCGGCGCGGTCGACCTCAGCCAACCAGGCGAGCAAGACGTCCTTGGCCTTGATGAGCGTCATCTCCGTGTAGTACCGCTCGCCGGAGCTGAAGACGTAAGTGCCGTAGTCGGTGGGGATGACAGTCCTGTTGTTGCCATAGGGCCCGGAGATGAGGGTGCCTGCTGGCTCGTGGCTGGTAATGTAGAGGCGTGCTTTCTGTTGCGGCCAAAAAGAAACGTGTAAGTAGGAGCGCAATAGGAAAAGGAAGGAAACAAGAACAGGGGGCACTGTGAGGCGAAAATGCAGGGAAATTCAAACTCACCTCCCTCAGGAACACCTTGAACCCATCGTCCTGAAACGAGAAACAATCAAGCCCGCCGCCACACATGGCCAGGCACCCAACTCTACTTCCCCAGCGCGTCCACTCCGCATCCAGGACCCGCTGAGCCGCCATGGCGCCATCCCCGACGCCTACAACTTGGATCACCGCGTCCGCGGCGACGAGGTCTGCATCGCCCAGGACCTGCTCGAAGATGCATCTGACGTGCGCTGCGGGGTTCCCGTTGCGCGGGATCGTGTTGGCATCGCTACTACCGCGGCCGAACTGGCCCCAGTGTACACCGCTACGCATCGGGCAACCTTGCGCGCCGCGAGGAGTTAGGCCCCTGGCGCCCTTGGGCCAGAACCATAGCTCGCCCGTGTTGGCGAGGATGAGGCCGGTAGCTTTGTCTTGGCTGGCGCTGCCGTTCGCGCGGGTGTCGTCCTTGTTCTGGCCACCCTGGAGGATCGCCCTGGCAATGTCCACCATGCTGCCCTTGTTTACGCCTCCCGCACCGCCGATGACTCTGTGCGCGACGACGCCGAGCTCCTGCTCGCTCTCGCCGACGATAAGGACGACGCGCTTCTTGCTCTTCAGGTCCGGCGAGACAAAGATAGGAACGTGGGGTTCGGTGGTCGGGGTGCCGAGGGGCAGGGCGAGCTTGTTCAGGCCGAGGGCCTCGAGGCGCGGGTGGACGAGCTGAGCTACGACGGCGGAGTTGAAAGCGAAGCGTTGGCAGTCGTTATGGCGCGTGTTCTTGGAGAGGAAGTAGTTGAAGTAGAAGGTCGGCCCGTCGATCCAGCGGATCTCGTCCGACTTGGGCTCGACGAAGTAGCTGGAGTCATTTTGGTCAGCTGCTCATTCATGATGCTTTTGTGCGATGTGTTTGACGTCTTCTCGAGGTCATGCGAAATATCAACAGCGGAAGGGACAGGCTTTGAGGAGTAAGGGACAGGAAGAAGGCGGCATTGCCAACGTACCCAAGTTTCTCCAAGTCAGCAGGGAAGAAAGGGTCTTCTGGCAGACCAGACCAGCGTCGTCGAAACATCGTGGATTGTTGGTTAGCACTTTCGGTTTGAGTGAGGATGTTTCGATGATCCAGAAGCACTGTCTTGAAGACGAAGGGGGCTGTGACGGAGGGGTGGGAATGTGGCCGTGTCAAACAGGTCGGGCTTGCTGGACCAGGGCTGGCCAAGTAGTCGGAAGGCAAAATCGCAAAGTCTGCTTTGTTCCTTCAGATGAAAAAGGTGCCAATTTGCTTAAAAGACCCTGAGGAAGGCGCCTTTCCCAACGGAACTTGTTGCGATTGCTGCTTCAAGCACGCTGAAGACATGTCTTCTACACAAACACCAAAGATTGCCAGACAACTGACTTCGATTGGCAGATTTTCTCTTGTTTTTTTCTTTAGTGCCTCGAAGCTCTTCTTTCGCCTCTAGATGTTGATATACAAGTGTGCTCATTTCGAGCCGCCATTGATATTGGTCTCGTCTTACGGCCTATCATCACACAATGGCGCCTTAGTCCCCTCAGAAGCCATACACCGAGATTTCGCTTGCTTATCTTCGCAAAGCCTTGCGCAAACAAGACCGGGGCCGAGACCCATGGTAATCCCAGTATCGCTCTCCCAGCGCTTCTGCGCACCTCCTTATCCTCATCCTGCCGTGCTCGCCCATCTACCAGCTAGCCTTCTGAACACCAGGCAGAGCTCCTGCGATGGCCTGAAGCCGGAAGTTGTACTGTGAAAACACGATGCAGTCAGCAAAATACCATGCTCAGCGCCTCGCCGTGCCATCTTCCTGGCTGTATGCTTACCCTCGACATCTTGAAGTCGCTAAAGATACCCCGGCCCTTGCCGCCGAGGATACAACGGTTCCGTATCTGCGTCGGGTTCGTGTAGCAGTGCATCTGTGTCAGCTGTAGCTGGGCCTCCGCGCGCACGCGAGGCGGTAGGGTCGTGTTGCGGATGATGTAACGAAGAGCCTGTCTGTGTGCGCGAGAGGACGCGGAAGCAGTCAGCTAGTTTGTTTGCCCGGATTCTTCCCTATTCTCTTCTTGGTCTTCGGAGGTAGTGGCCAACTCCAAGCCAGAAAGCGGCGGGCGGCCGGGGTGCAGACGTTACCTCTCGGCCTCGTGCTTCTCGTACACCTTCCGCTTGGTGTGGTCGCGAATGACTTTGATGTTGACGAAGCAGCCCAGGTCGAGCTTCTTCGCCCGGAACATCGACATCTTGGGGGAGGGCTTTTGTGGGCGGGACAGGCGTCGTCGGGTCTGATGTTGGCGATCGTCAAAAACGTAGCAATGCGATGTCGAAGAGTGTTTGTATTACATAGTGCATTGGTTTACGTAAGCACCGGGGATCCCAGCCATGGACAACATTTAACCCCCCCCCCCCACACCCCCTTGAAGGAAAGGAAATTGAGCCAGTGGATTTATTCTCTTGATTCTGCTCAAAGCGCACACGACACATTCTGCTAGAAAATGTGATAACAGTCACTTCGCACACAATCCAAGGACTTGTTTGAGCGTTTTTTTATCTACCGCTACAGAAACCAACTATAAATTGACAAGACTTTCAAAAGTAAATAAATTATCGAGTTGTACAGCAACGTGTACAAGCCGGTTTATACCCTTTTCGTTATCCCAGAACGCCAGATGCCTGAAATAAGACTGCAATGGGGGCACTCAATCCCTCAGCTCATCGAGTTTCCCCTACCCCCCCCCCGGGTCATGGAGCCATCAAGAAAATTCTCGCAAATATGAACATCTCACCCGGCAACTTCCAACTGATATTCAGGGTCTCTGACGCGATCAGATTATCCCGGAATATTCCTGGCATATCAGCCGTGATAGAAGACGTCGTGGATGTGTTGTTTTGTCCATCAGATGAGTCTTCACATAGCCAAGACCCGTGCCTGTTGCCTCGTCTCCTGTCGTACAGAACTACTCATCTATAGAGGAATTCCTTCGTACTCGGCGTAGCCTAGCGCCAAGTTCATGTTCTCTATAGAGCACGGGATCAGTAAACCTGCATTTAGAGAATGAGCACGGTGGGTCGAACTTACGCAGACACTGTGTCGCAGCCCCCTTCAGCAGGTTATCAATGGTCGCGCAGACAACCACCCTCTTACCAGAGCTGTGCACTGCGAACCCGCCGATCTCGACACCGTGCTTTCCGCTGATCGCCTTGACCAGCGGCGCCTCACCCACCACCTTGACCAGCTTCTCGCCTGCGTACCTCTCTTGGTAAAGCTGGCGGATGTCCCGGGATGTCATGGTCTTGTTGAGCGGGATGTTGATGGTATGGTGAATGCCCTGGAACCAGACCGCCACGTGTGGGGTGAAGGCCACATTGTGCCCGAGCTGTGCGCTGATCTCCCGCTCGTGGATGTGGTCGGTCAGCGAGTACGGGATCAGGTTGTTGGTCAGGTTCTCGACATCGTTCTTAGGCGAGGGCTTAGTGCCTGCTCCCGAGTACCCAGAGACACCAAACACGGCGGGCTCACCGCCCAGGTGCTCTACCAAGGGCGCAAGTCCGAGCTGCGCCCCGGTGGCATAGCAGCCGGGGTTGGAGATGTCGATCGCATCGTGGATCCTTTGCCGGGGCACGAGCTCGGGAAGACCATATGTCCATGAGCTGTCGAATCGGTAGTCGGCGGACAGGTCGACAATGACACTCTTGTGGCTGGACGCTTTACGACCCTCGTGGACGGCCTCGACGTAAGGCTTGCAGACGCCATTTGGCAGCGCCATGACCCAGCAGTCAATCTCGCCAGCCCTCTCCTTTTCTCGCACATCGTCGGGGCTGAGGTTGACATAGGTAACCTGAGCCTTGTCATACCCTTCCAATGGTGTTCCTGCAAGCTCCCGCGACGACACGTAAGACAACTCCATGTTGGGGTGGGAGTTCAGAAGCGAGATCAGCGCTTGGCCCGTGTATCCACGAGCGCCGATCAGCGCCACCTTCGCCGGACCATCCCTGGTCTTGTTCCTCTTGCCCAATGGTGGGTTGGGGTTGGTGGTCGTCGCAAAGCCTCGGGAGTGGCCGACCGTCTTGGTCTGCCACGAGCGAGGTCTCGTCATCGTAGAGAACCCCCGTGACTGTTGTGGGGTCGACTGAGTCGTGGACGTAGCGCCAGCGTTGATCGCAGCCCTTTGCATCCGAGCTTCCAGGTTAGAGTCGCCCAGCATCTCCCGGCCGTGAGTCTCAAAGTCCTTCATGACCTTGATGACCTCGTTGCCGTCCTCAATGCCGCACCAGAACATGACATCGCCGTTGACGGACAAGCTTCCATCGGCCTTGTCCCAGAACCACGTCAGGTTCTCATCATGCTCCCTGACCGTCCAGACAAGCTTGGGGAAGTCCTTCTTAATGGCGGTGAAGAGGTTGTCAGCAATGTTGCTCAACCAACCAGACTTGGTAATGGTGAGGGTTGCCAGAGTCGCCAGGGGGCGTGATTCACTCGGGGGCAGGACAACAGCGAGGGCGTTAAGGGCCTCGTCGTAGTAAGCCTTGAAGGGGTTCTCCTTCAGGAACTCAATGTAGGTGTCCACGGTCTGCCGCGCGTTGGGGGCCTCCCTGTCCCGGATGAGCACCTCCTTGAGCTTCTCGACATCACTGAACTCCTGCAGGCTCGTGGACGCGAACAGCTTGTTGCCCCTCCGAATGAGGGTTCCGGCGCCGGAGTCCGTGAACAGCTCCTTCTGGAGGTCTTGTGGGTGGATGATGGCGACGGATGACGAGCGGGGTAGGGTGTCCAGCAATTCCTTGATCTCCCTGATCTTGAGGCGAGTTCCGTACTTGCACCATGCCTGGGACATGTAATACTCAAATTCCTCGTCCAGGTTGATCGCGGAGATCTTGCCGCCCTCACCATCGAAGAGGCCACCCTTCTCCGAAAGGTAGACAACCTTGAGAGGCTCCAGGGCACGGGCGAGCTCGGCGGCCGCGACGTCGGCGTTGACGTTGAGGCACTGGCCTTCGGGGGTGTAGGCCAGGGAGGTGAGGACAGGGAGGCAGCGGTGGTTGATAGCCTGCTCGATCAGATCCTTGTTCACGTTGGTGACTTTTCCGACCAAGTTCCATTTCTCCTTGTTCAGGTAGTCTGCCTCGAGCACGCCGTTGGTAATGGGTCGGACGTGGACTCCCATCTCCTCGAGCCGGTTGGTGAGCTTCTGGTTCTCCTCGAGAAACAGCTTCCGGGCCACGGCGAGTGTCTTTTCGTCTGTGATGCGAATCCCCTCCTCAAACTGTGGCTCAACCCCGGCGTCCTCCAGCAGCCTGTTGAGTTGTGGGCCTGCGCCGTGGACCACTACAGGGTAAAGGCCAACATGGTAGAGGAACGCGAGACTGTTGCATAGCTCGTCCAGGCTGTGGGGTAAGAAGGTCAGCACCGTGTCCCGCAAAGCACCCCAATTCCGCTCCGGGGGACTCACTAGTCGGTCAGGATGGCTCCTCCAACCTTGATGACGGCGAACTGCTGCGACGAGACGGATGTGAAGTGCGACAAGTACTGCTGGACCTCCCTCTTAGACCCCACGCTGCTCAGGGTCTGGATGACAATGCCACGGGTGCTGAGGTCGGTAAGCTGCTTGTTCGAAGTGGAGAGGGCGCGCCGGGAGCATTCGGCAAGTCGTGCGCTGGCAACCACACGAGGGGCAGCGGTCTGAGGTTTGGGCAGTAGAGCGCATCGGCGGGCGCCGGCCCGGAAAGCCCTCACGGAGGTGGACAGCATGGTTCCTATGGAGATGCTTCTAAGGCAAAGAATATTCGAGTTAGTCGGGCAAGAGGGGCACAGGGAGGGTGTCCGTGGCTGCAGCAGGCTGGCAGCAAGGCAGCTGGGCTCCGTAGCAGGTGGCGGCAACAGTAGACGCAAAGCAGCCAGATTCTGACAGTATGGACTTGTATCTAGCGACGAGGAGGTGTGGGATCTGCCGCGGGACTCCCTCGTCTGGGTGTGTGAGATCCCGCGGGACACGGTCGATCGAGCTGAGCCAATACACACTCATATAACTGGTCTGAACTGTTGCCTCATGCTGCCGGGACCTGCAGAGCGAATTGGGCTCGCCCTGCTCTGCCAGCCATGGTGGCCATACCACCAAGTTGGGGGCGTGGAGGGCTGGTTGTTGACTCACGATATCTCCCGTTCTGACTCGAATGCGCAGGCCACGAAACCCAATTGAGAAGCAGGAAATTGCCTTCTCACCTGGTCAACATCGAAGGAGAAAGTCAGTCAGCTACGGAGCGGAGAGTGTCTAGCACGAGGGCGGGGGAGGGGGAAGGACGCAGAGAAAAGAGGGAGGGGGGGAAGGAGAGAATGTGGGAGAGGAATCGGGTTGTGTATTGTATCTAATACGTGATATGCGCTGTGTGCTGTGTCGGACTGGGGTATGGGCTGGGTAAGCTCCGGCCCAGGTTCCACCACCCAAAAATTGCAAGTTGCGTGGGGGATGAGGGGCGCCTTTTTTTTTTCCAAGGCCCCAAGACAAAAACGCCGAAGCCGCTCCTCGCACGGCCGAGCAGACTCTAGAGCCACTCTTGCTGCGGCCAGCCTCGCAACCGTTTTAGCCCTGGCAAGCTCATGATTGGGTGCTCTCCCACGCCTCCCCCGCGCCGCGGGCGAGCACATCCAGATTTGAGCATGTCTGTACCGGGCAGTATTAGCCTTGCATTGAGAGATTTTCATGCTGCCAGCGAGAGTGCGTGCAGGATCGTCGACGATCTGCATAGGGCCAGCAGCGAGCATCGGTTCTGGACCGACTGATGGTCATTGACAACGGCACTCCACCACCACCACCACCGTCTTCTCCAGCAAAGGCCTCATTGCCTCATTTCGGAACCTTGGCACCCTTGGGGCATGGGTAAGAGAGCCCATCCCGGTACAAAGTTATCAGATGCCCCTCCTGATCCACACTCTCTCCTTCGCTCACACGCCGTTCGCCCAGAATAGACACCCGCCGCACCTGTGGCCGAATTCTTGGGCGCGAATGTTTTTATCAGATGCCCCAGTGTGGATGGTGGTCCACTCTACTACGGGCCTCCAGCCATCGGTGTCGTAAACGCGAGAGACCTCGGCTTTCATGGGCATGGCATGACGGAAGATGGGTCTTCAAGGTACGGTGTATATTGCTTCCAGGCTCCTCGTGTACAGAGCCAACCGCCATCGGCTGCCCTCCCTGTTTAGGCAGTAGACTACATAGGTAGGCCGTGTGTACCTCCGTTTGTGTATCATGGGGCGGTCAGTTGCTCTTGAATCATCTCGGATATGGCCATCTCAGCACATGTCTACTGTAGCATGCCATGATTGCTGTTCTGGCTATAGGAGCTCATGGGGCCGACAACCGCACCCTCCCCCTCTCTTCGAAAAGCAAGAAAAAGAAGCCAAAGCGAGGCCCATCATTTGCACAGGATACTCGGCCGCCCGGTAAGGGTTCCAAGTACCTGCCCGCCGCCTGCCCACGGTGTGTGCAAGACATGTGGACTTACACGCGAGGGGTCTGGCCTGTGGTTCCACCATATTCTGCAGCTGTGTCGTCACTCGATGAGATCAAAGCTCGTGTTCCTGTGCTGCGACCCGTGCGCACACATTCGACGCCCTTCTGTCTTGTCCACGGCTGGACGCCCGTTGCACGACAAGGGCTCACTGTCACATGCAAAGGTGGGCCTCAAGGCATGTCATGAATGTCTCCATTAAGTGGTTTGCAAAAAAGTCATTTGCCGTTCCATCATACATACAGTCCTGCGTTAAAAGGTGCTTGCATCGTTCCCAGCCTAGTAGCAGCGCTCCGGGAGATTGAATACCATCGCGGGGCCCTGGCGTGAGAGGCCCGAAGCGAGAGCACGCGGCGAGACTGCTCTTCCGTCGTTGGTTATAACCGACACGTGGGTTTAGGTTCATCAAAAGGACCGGTCGAAATCAAAAGCTAGTAAACTCCACCATTGCTAGGTAACTCGAGGCTCGCACTTCTGCCGGCCAGCCATTTCCCCTCATCCAGGTCCACGTGAGGATGCGTCCCGAAACCTGCGAGATCGACAGTCGTATAATCGATCATTTGCTTAGTCGTGTTCATTCCGTAGTGGCGCCATGATACCTTGCGTCTCCATTCCTTGCCGACTGCTTATTTGCCGGTTTGGGTGACCACGACTGTACAAGGATAAAATCAGTAAGTTTATATCACCAGACAGGGAAGACAGGCTGGTCTGGGGGTACTATCCCGCTTACTCGGTACGATGATGATCAGGAGCAGGATAATAACACCTGCAATCAGGCACATGCGCATCTTCATGTCCTTCCACCACATCTGCTTCCGCACCCTGTTGGCGCCGCGGCGGAAGCCATGGGCCTGGTTGGCCAGGTTGTCGGTCTTGGTCTGCAGGTGGTCCAAGTTCTCACCGCGCTCCCTGACCTTCTGGATGTTATCGTGCATGACATTGACGGTGTCGTCGATTTCCTGCAAAATGCACCGGCATCAGTTACTTGGCACCAATCAGAACAACATGATTGCATCAACCTGCGATGACTCTTGGCCTGGGAAAGCGCTTTGTGCTCCGCAGATATGTGAGGCTGATGGTGGAGGTGCGGATGATGTTGTAGAGGTCGCAGGTGTTGTTCTTCTGTTGTTCGGGCGATGTCTCTTGTCTTGGCAGGTTCTGGGCGTCAGAAGCGACACCGTCGACCCTTGTCGGCTCTCTCTGACGGCTGGCTGAGCAGTGGCGATGCAGGCCGAGAAAGTGGCTGTCCGCATTTTGAGAAGCGAGGATCTAGCCAAGATCTGGATTCAATTGCTACTTGGTCGTACTGCCGAAGGAGGTGATGCCAACGATGGAGGCGCGCGGCCACTGACGTCGCTGAAAGTCGGCCGCGTCGGGAGAACATGTCCGGGTCTGGGCCCATGGCAATGCGGGAAGGCCTGGCGGAATGAAAATCAGGTTGATAAGGAAAAGGGACTTACCGCTTGCAGAGCCTGTGTCCTCCTGTCTCCGCCGCGTCCCTGTCGCGGATCGGGGTCGTATGGGGAGTGGTTGTCGGCCATGGCGGCGGCTGTGTGCGGGTTTGCTGGTGAGGGTGTGGAGGAGTCGGATCAATCGGGCGGGATGGTGCGATGGCTGGTATTACGAAAATCAAGTCTCGCTTCTCCTGTTAGGCGGGTTTGATGGCTCGATGAGCTGGGGTATCGCAGGTGTAGATGGTGAGGCAGAGGTTTTGTTTGGTAGGGGAGGAGGAGAGAGGAAAGTGAATGAGGCGGGCAGGGTTTTGGAAGTCGCAGACGGAGGTCGGGAGGTTATGAACAACTGAGACGCCTCGCTTTGGCTTGCTGAGGCAGGGCTCTTGCAGGGTTGGTAGCGAGTCGAAACAGGTCTGTCTGAGGTGGGAATTGGGGCTGGCGTCACTGGTCACTGGACGCTGGACGCTGCAAGAAAGCACCACCAACCAGTCAGCGCCGCCACCCACGCAGGCAAGCAGCCAGGCAGGCTGGGCGGGCCGGGGTCGTTTAGGTGTGACCTATGCTCCTTTGGGTGGCCCTGGTCCCCATGTCGCCCGTACTCCGTCCCCGTGCTGGGCTGGGGGTGCCAGGGTGACGAGGCCTCACAGGTCGTCCCGTGAGTCCCTGTTAGTGGCGAGCATGCTTCACTCGTACTTTGCACTATCTTGGGAAGACCTACGGTCCCACCACAGCTTTTGTTGTTCTGAGCAAGCTTGTATCTACGGAGTAGACCCCACAAGACCGGCTCGACGTGTTCTGCAGGTACCGAGCATCTACATTCCAGCCGCTCTTTTTTCCATTCTCATCCATTTGCGAGCCGACGGCAGGCAGAGCGACAGATCCTCATCATCGTCATGGTCCTGTCCAGACCTCTACTGCTGACCATTACGCAACCCTCTTGCCCCTCCGTCAGCCCTGGCCGCTCGGCGCCCAAGCCATCCCCAAGCCTCCCGCGTCTTCCAGACACGGCAAGCCGGGACCAGGTCTTCGACGTGGCAGTGCAGACCTCCACCGAGCTGTATTCCGCCGTCTACACTAACCGCCATCGCGGATCCCTTCCCACATCTTGCGAGAAGGCCAAGGAGCGCGTCCACGATCTCTGGGCTGTGCTGCTCTGGTGCTCCTTCGTCTGTATTATCTGATTGTACAGACCACCAGGCATATCAGCCAAGCCGACCCATTTCGTCCTCCCCTTCCCCATTCGTTGCATCTCTGTTTCATCTATGTTCGCTCTGCTTGCCGTACCCTACTAGCACCCCCCGACGCTTTTGCCTGCACGGACCGTGACTGGACCCCTATGCAGGGACCGAAGGCTGCCTACTGGCCACACAGCTGCACGCCATCCTGGGAACACCTGGCTCCGGGGCAGAGTAGATACTTGTTCCCACGACACGCCACCCCGGACTGTCGGTTCTGATAACCCGGCACCTTTTGGACGGAGCACGGCGATCCGGTCGACATGATCATCTTGGGAGGCCGAAAACGTCCTAGGCACCGTGTTTCCCTCTGCCGTCAAGTGTTGGCCCTAAGCACAACTCAACGGCCAGGGGCTGCTGTTGACGAGCTTTCCCGTCGCTGGCTTACGTCTCAGCGACTGTTCCAGTCAAGTTTAACAGTCGAGACCTGATCATATACTGGCATACAGCGGTGGTGCATTGCAGGATCTGCCTCCCAGGCACAGGGTCACGTTGACTGGTGGTGGCTGAGATCAAAATGACCCTCGCCTTGACAATTACAACAAATTGGGAATCTGGGCCAGCTGGACCAGCTGGGCATCACACAACAGACTTGTGCCCTCCGCAATGATAAGGGCCAGCAACGCTCTCACGTAATTTGTCCTTTCTCTGCCATTTCATCACAGTCTTACTTCCTCTTGTCTCCTCCGGAACAGAATCTTGGCCTCTGTATCAACACCCCTCTCGCTGCCCCCCTTTACCACGTCTTGGGGTGACTTTTGACCCTCCGCCAGCTTCCAGTCATACTTCATCAGCAGGTGCACGAGCGCAATCTTGACCTCATTGGATGCGAAGAAACGCCCCGGGCATGCGTGCTCGCCGTGTCCAAATCCGAGATGGTCGGCGGTCGTGCTGACCAGCTGCCACTTGTTCTCCTGCCCGGTTTGGTTGCGGAGGTCTAGGAACCTCCGCGGATTATATTCCTCTGGGTTGGCATAGATGTCTGGGTTCTTATACGCGTCCAGGGTGACCCAGGTGAAGGCTCCTTTGGGGATCACAGTCCCATCTGAGAGCTTCACCGGCGCCTCGGCGATGCGTCGCATAGAAGCTGGCAGCATCGGGTCAGTTTTCATTCAGCAACAAGGGAACAGGTGAACCCACCGATATCCCTGGTGTGCATTCGCTGTGATTCCTTCAGTGCACTGTCCAATAGCTTCAGTTTGTAGAGGCTGTTCTTCTTCCACGACGTCTTCCCCGATCCCTCGGCATCACTATTTCCAACCGAGTTTTGTTCCTCAAGGACATGGATCATCTCCTCGCGCAAGCTGTCAATGAATTCGCCGTTCTGGGCCAGATCGAGGAGGATACCCGTGAGCAACTCGGTCGTCGTGTGGATGGCCACCACGCTGAGAGCTAGTTGAGCATCCGCAAGCTTTGGCTCGAGGCCATGTCTCTGGAAAGCATCGTGGAACCACTGCCATGGATTAAATAGCCGTCAGCAGTGTCTCAGTGACAAGACGCCTGTTGAGTGATTCTTACCTGTATGGTATCTCCTGTCTTCGGCCGCGGTACACCCTTTGCGTCTGCCGCTCGGTTCATTTCCAGCCGCTTTTGGATAACCGGGGCAAGAATCCTGTTCGCGTCTGCGACGTCCTGTCGGACCTTCTTCCACTCTGGAAGGAGCCATACCATGATGCGCCGGAGCACAAACGGCCAGCTACGCAAAACCCGCGCCGCGGCGAAGCTATCCAGTGTGTAGTTCTTGGCAAGGTCCAACCATTCCTCATTGCGACACAAGTCTTCGCCGACAAATAGGCGTGATGAGAGCCGGGCTACGACTTCGAGGACGAACGGCTTCAGAACCATCGACCTCCACTCTGTGACGGCGGCTTGTTCAGTGACGATACTGTGCGTGGGGGCAGGATTGCGCGTATATACCCTTGCTGTCACCCAGCTTCTCCTTTAGTACTAAGTCGGCTTCTTCCGAGAGGTCGTCGGTGATCAGATCTGGGAGAGGTTGTCAGCCTGACTGGCGGCCAGCAGAGCATTCTCTTGTTGGCGTAAATACGAACTCAGAGACTGTGTAATGTTCTGCCGAGTCACCTTCTGCAGAATATCCTCCTGGTGCGACAGTGTGTTCATGGTCTGAAGGCCAGGATACCCGAGGAAGAACTCCTATGCATTTTAAGATGAGCACGGCAGCCGACTCGATCGTGTCAATCTCATCCAGGGTCGCATACTCACATACGACAATGCTTTCTTGAAGCTCAACTGCTTGATGTTTTTGATCTCCTCCGCGTACCGGGCAGGCAGAAAGATCTTGAGGCCTACATCGGTAGCGATCTGGTAAGGCTGCGAGAACTGCATGGAAAGGGATGTTGTCAACGACGACTCATTGAGCAGGCGTGCTCCTACTTGGGCCCTGGCGCCGTCATACCTTCTGGATGGCTTCTGCGACGAGCTGAGTCCCCTGAGATGTGTACTTGCGCCGCGCCTTCTCCATCCTCATCCATCCCTTCTCGTCGATTCCGAAAGCCGGAATGCCTCTGGTGTGTGTTGATCAGCCGCTCCGAGCCTGACACAATGGAACATTGCAAACCGTAAAAGATGTAACAACTTCAGAGTAGGGGTTGTACTGACGGGTACAGGCCTGGCTCGTGGAGACAGGCATATAACACGAGCCCGAGCACAGCTGCGACGACCACGAGTTGGCCGTAGATGGAAGACAGTCCGGCCTGAGAGCCAAGATCAAGAGCACATTGCAACATGGCTCACTCTTTTAGGAAAGTCGTTTGAAGGGGCGTATAGAAGTATGTCCAGTGTCACTGACGGCAGACACATCCCAGTTTGGGAGAAGAACTCTGTGCACCCAAAGTCATCCACGAGGAGCAGCACAAACATATATAACCACCAAGCTGGATGAAAGTTCCATCCATGATGACCGGATTTCGTCCAAGCCCCGCATGCTTGACTGGGTATCGGCGCACACCACAACCGCCGAAGCCGAAGGGCACGCACATGACTGGCCGTCTCAGGTATCACCAACAACAGACCTGACGTGGAGTTGCAACCAACAATGCCCTCACTCCACACGTACCACTGAGATCCACAACTATATTCTGACCTCAGCAAGATGGTCAGACGCTTGATTGGCGCCGAAAAGCTTCGCTGAGCCACACACACATACACATGGCAGACAAGAGTAATGGAGGACCCTGCCTGCGGGCAGTAGAGTTTAACCGCAGCGGCCGCTTCCAGGCCGCCCAGAAATGAGAAGGAAATGTTTAGTTATCCCAAGTCGGCTCTCCCACACCCCCCGCTCCCGGAGCCCCAGTGACCGTCCCACGCCAGGCACCAGACATCAGAGGTGACCCGGTTAGCCTACGCGATGTGACGTTCAGGTTGCCGTCTGTGCCGCCCGGCGCAGAGCGCGAATGGCCGATATCGTGATAAGCGAGGCATCTCGGTTAGTTTCATGCTCCGTTGCGCATTAACTCCACACGAAGGCCGGCAGTTGACCCCGCGGGCGGGTCGATCCGAGGGGGCGGCCTTTCGTTGCCCAAGGGGTGTTGCCCTGTTGCCCAGTTGCCCAGTTGCGGGGCGGTTGAGAATCCGGCAGTAACAGTCCCAATTTCCTTCGACCTGCTCCTGTGTAAGCCAATCGTGATCTACAGGTGCCATACTGATTACATCTGGGGTCCGTTGAACATCGTGGTGAAAGGTTACCATGCTTTTGGGTTTTGGGATGGTGGAGGCACAACCACAGTAGTCGGGATAGAGTTCACGTCAGCAATGCAGGCCTCTGTAAGCGTAGCATTCTCCTTCGCCGTCAATTACTAGACGTTTACTCCAGCCTCGGCATCCGCCAGGCAGGCCAATCGTCTTCTTCCTGGTTCGGATTGGCCGGCTGTAATGGTTCGGATTCCAAAGCCTGTCCGAGGGGAGGTGAGTATCAATGGTGCACAGCATCTCGATGACCGCAGGCAGGCCAGAAAGATATGTAAGCATGAATACGAAGCGTTTGCAGATGGGGGTAGGCGGGAGGAGGGATATGAGATGATCGGATTGGGAAGGTTGGAGGACGGTCTTACACAAGGACATGTGATGCGATCCTTGTGACACCATGTCTTGTGTGAATCGCAATCTCCGGTGTTGTGTCCAGAGTCTGGACGTCACCATGCTTTATAAGTGAAAGTTTTCTTATCTCTTTTCCTATCTCCCGTCGGACAGGGTATCAAAGCCATATACATATATGCAAGCAGCCTGTAAAAAGCCTCCCTCCATTTAAGAATTGAATGCACACACCAAGACACGCCAGATACACACTCATTTCCAACTCGTCATGCCAATAAAACCCCATTGGTCCTTTTCCGCCTCCCCATGTCTTTCATCATGCATAGAGTGTAACCCATCATATCTTGGTCATCATTTTAGTCATCATCATCATCACCGTAACACAAGGCATATTACCACAACCAGCCATCCTTCCCCTTCTGGCGTATACCAGCAAATCACCTCGACAGCTGAATCCTCTCTACTCTCTTGACGTCGTCGGGCATGCGGGAAATACAGAGCTCCTGGCAGAACTGGCCCCACTCCCCGGAGGTGCCGTCCCGCACAGCCTCCATCATGTCCTTGCTGTAGCGCTCGGCGTACGCCCGCTTGACGGCGGCCATGTGGTGCCGGTCCCAGTGGAAGCGCACCAGCCGCGAGGTCAGCAGCTCGCGCCGCAGGCCGTCCTTCTTGGACGCCGTCAGCGCGTGGTGCATCAGCAGCGCGTCGCGCACAGGTTTGTTGATCACGCCGTTCAGGACGTGCGCGAGGAGCTCGCCCTGGTCGATTTGGTATGTTAGTCTCTGGTGTAGCATGATCGAGAATGCGAGGTGGGTGATCCCCTCAAGCCTGTAGGACTTACCACCAGGTTCCCGCTCTTCTTCAGCGCGTCCCTCGCAAAGTTGGCACGGTGCTCTTCGTTGTACTCCTTTAGGATTTCTCGCAGGTGGGCGTCGCTACGCATGACAACAATAGCGATCATGGCGCTCTCGCCGCCCTTTTCGGCCTTGACTGCCTTGTGGAGGGTGTGCACGTCGCTCCTGACCAGGTCGTAATCGAGTTCCAGCGGGCGGCCGTGACGGTCGAAATCCTCCATCCTCTGCTCGTCCAGCACCATCAGCACGGCCTTCTTGAATTTGTCCTCCTTGAGCTCCTGTTTCATGCAGCGCGTGAGGCTGTCACCGTACTTCTTGTCGGTAAAGGAATCCTTGATCTCGTGTATCTCGTCGTTGGTACGCCCCATGAGGCTCTCGATCAGCAGCTCGCGGCGCGTCTTGTCGCCTTGGTACCAGAAGCTGCTCCAGTATGCCTCCGACTCCCACCGGCCCAGCGCCGTGGCGTAGCACGCCTTCATCAGCGACGGGTCCTCATCCTTGAGCCGCACGCGGATGTGCTTGGCCACATTCACGCCCTTGCGCTCGGGGCCCGTCTTGACCAGCCGCTTGTACTCGACACGCAGGTTCATAATTTGCTCGTGCGTCATGCCGGGCAGTATCTCGATGAGCGGCTCAGTGCGTGGCGACTTGCTGCCCTTGAGCGCGTCGGCCAGTCGCTGCGCGTCATCCTCCGGGTCTGCGAACCGTGCCCTCCGCGACCGCCTCTTGCCGCTGCGCTCATCCTCGGACCCGATGGGCGAGACGTCCATGACCTGCGGGTCGCCAGGGTTGAAGTGGGTCGGTAACAGCAGCGGCGAGGGCATCGGCGACGACTGCTGGTAGGTGCCGTGGTACGACTCGAGCAGCGGCGACGCCGGCACGGCAGACACAGAAAGTCCGCCTGGGTGGTACGGGGTCGACACGGAGAGTGACGACATCCTGTTGATGGGCGGCTGTGGTGACGAGGACCGCTTCATGGCGCTCTTGAGCGGTGAGCCTGGCTCCAACGTAACAACGTTGGCTGATGAGCCGCGCGTGTCGACAGTGAGTGAGTCCCGGTGAGAGTGGGACTTCCTCTCGCGGTCCCTATCGCGGTGGCCCGGCGCGGGGCTCCGGCTGCGGGTGCGCGAGGAGCTGCCGTGGCCGTAGCCGTAGCCCACGCCGAGGGCGTCAGAGCTGTAGCGCGGGTCCCGGGAGGAGTAGGAGGACAGCCTCTCTTCCCTCTCGTACTCGGGCTGGGACGGCTTGCCATAGTCATACGAGGGCGAGGGCGAGTGACGCGGGGAGGCCGCGGGCCGCGGCGAGACGGGGCGGGCGTCCTTTGTGGGCGGGGAGTGAAGCTTGCCATAGGCAAGGTCCTCCTCGAGCTTCTCCTTCTTCTGGGCGCGGCGGTCACGCGACCGCTCCCTCGACTTGTCGGAAATTGGGGCTGTCATGAAGTTGTAGGCGTCGGAGGTCTCGAGCTTCTTGGCGTACTTTTGCGGGAGGAAGGCCTCCACCAGGCCGCCACGGTCGCGCTCCCTGTCGCGCTCCCTGTCCGAGTCGGAGTGCCTTTCCCTGGGGCTGTCCCTGCGGTAGTCGTCATCGTACCTCAGGTCGCCGTAGGAGGTGCGGGCGCCGTTCTCGACGGCGGGGCTCCTGGGGCGGCGGTAGTAGGCATCTCCGCTGGGCGAGAGGGGCGCCGTGTAGCGGCGCTCCTCGTGCTCGTACGTGCGCTCCGACTCCCTTTCGCTGTACGGCTCGGTCTCGACGATCAACGGGGGGCCACGGCTTCTACTGCGGCTCCGGTCGCGGCGGCCTGGAGAGCGCGACCGGGTTCTTCTTGTGTCCTCGACCTGCAGAGACATGAGCACGTCGGCGCGTGGTCTTGGGTCTGGGTCTGGGTCCGGGTCCTGGATTCCGGGCTCGAGCTCAAGCTTGAGCTATGGGCAAGCGAGTAGCAGCAACAACAACAACGGCAACGGCAACGGCAACGGCAACGGCAACAACGGCAACAACAACGGCAACAGCGTTGGCCCTGGGCAGTGGGTGAGCCGAGCTTTTGAGCAAGTTGCGATGAGTGTGGGCTTTCGATAGGCTACGGTATGGAGGGGACCCGCACTGCGGGGTAGGGAGACGGCCCAGGTGGCTGGGTCAAGAAATGCAACGCGGGGTCGGGAGGGTGAGTGGTCAAGGATCGTGACAATTTCGCGTTGGCGTAGCAATCCTCAAACGCAAGAGGCTGCAGCAATTGGCCACCAGTCGGGCCGGGCAGACAGGTCTGGAAGTGAGAGGTACAGCATGGAGGGACGGAGAGAAGGCGGCGCTGGCTAGGTATTATATCATAGGTCGGATTGAACGATGGCCGACAAGCAAAGAAGCAGGTGGCTAGTCGATCTAGCATGCATCAGCTGCAGGAAGGGCTCGGGCTCGGGCTGGGGCTGGGGCTGGGCTGGGGCTGGGCTGGGCTGAGAAGGAGGGCAGTAGGTGAGGAGGCGATGGGAGTGGGCCCGGGAAGAGAGGAAGAGGGCTGAGCTTGGTGCTCTCTCTTTCTCTTTTTCTCTCTCTTTCTCTCTCACTCTCACTCTCTCACCAGGAACGGATGACTGTGGCTTGGACTCGGGGCGAGTGTGTGAGTGTTCCTCTCTGCCACCCACCCTCCTGCAGGAGGAGAGGAGAGATGTGCGCCCATTGAAACGGTAAGCCCCTCTGCCCTCTAAAGCCTCCCTTGCTGTTGGCGATCCTGGCGGCCCTGCAGCCATGCGGCCATGCAGCAGTGCAGCCGTGCAGTGCGGCCCATGTTGGAGCCGCTCGTCGAGCTAATGTACGGCACCTCCATGTGTGTGCCATTGCCAAGGCCCCGCGGGCCTGGGGTTCGTACGTTTTTGTGTGGTGTGAGTGGTGTGAGTGGTGAGTGGTGTGTGGGTGTGTGGGTGTGTGCATCTGTTGTTCATTGTTGTCGACGTCGCTATTGTTTTGTTCTCATGGGTGGCATCCCGCAGAAACATGACCAACCCCTGTCCAAAGGTGACCCGTCACAGTCACATCCGCAGCCGTAGAAATATCACCGTAGGCTAAAATATCCGTACCTAGGCTGCTACGATGGCCAGGTGTGAGACTGATAGATGACAATGGCTGGGCACGCCTGGTGGTGGACGGCTGCACGGCCGGGCCAACGTGCCGCGCCACACGCTCACATCCGCGTGGGCCCGCGCACCATGCCATCCTCATCCTCCCTGTTGGGGCTAAATCAACAGTGGCATGCTTGCTCGTGTACATATGCTGTCGATACTGTTGAATATCCCTCCGGTGACCGTGGCCCCACGCCTCTGTCCAGCTGACTTGTTGCCGCTGCAGAGACCTCTGTCAGTCGGGCCCAGTTCCCCAGATGCCTTGCTGCGGTCCCACCGGAATCCCCGCCGTGTGTGGCTCAGCCTTGCTGCTCGGATGCAAGTATGCAAGCAACCAGGAAAGAGAGGAAAGCTTCTTTCCCCTCCACCCCTCACCCACCCACCTCTCGCGAAGTCTGCTCTCGATGCGAGTGCTGGCTGCCCCACAGTTTTGGGGGGCAGTGAGAGCTTGCCAAGCTGGTCGTGTTGCATGAGGTCCTCCGGCGCCGGCGCCGGCGATGTCGGGAATGGCCGATGAGCCTCTCTCGATAACAACATCCCGTGCTACCCGCTGCGGCACTGATTCGCTGTCACGCACGCAGAGCGCGAAGCGGCATGTGACACAATGTGCAACATCGTTGATGAGAGCCTGGCTGGAAGAAAAATGAAACTTGAGAAGAAAAAATAAAACAAGAAAAGCGCAGCTGACGCCTGGCTCCTAGTGATGAGCATGTCCCGCCACACGGCGCTTTCCCGCCCGCCCGGGTCATGAAATATTCTTTATTGGATTATTTATTTGTATCTCGTTCGTGTCGAGGTCGCTCGCACCGTGTGCTCACGGCTGACTGGCTCAAGCAGGGAGCGACTCCTTCCTGCTTGCAGGGGGTGCTCTGACCGGGTCTCCTTGCCATTCCAGCCCGGTACGTATCAGTGACCAACAGACGGCGTGGCCGGATCTCCTACAAGAGATATTCGAGATCAGCATCTCGACGGTGCCAGGTGGTGGCACTTCGCTCGCGGCCATCACACACAGCGCCCCCCCGGATCCCTTGGCGGGATACACAATTCATTTCTCAACACACCAACACCGTCCAAACCCATTCAAGAAACGCCCGCTGTGCCCAAGATAATGCACTCGCCTTCCTCTCCGGCCACCAGGTTCATCATCATATCACCCATGGCTCAGCGCCACCGTCATTGTCCTCATCGTCACGCTCCTCTTCCGGCTTCTCGTCTATCGTCTCGGGGATGTCCAGGCCCGGTGCTCGGACCGATATGGCTCGGACCGTCTCGACGTCGTCGTGCAGGCGGATGGAGCCCTCCCTTCTGAGAATGCGACGCACACTATCGGTCAACAAGAGTTAGCAACGCCAGATCTCAACACTGCTTGAACAAAGAGTGACTTACGTCCTCGACACCGGGTGCCATGTCTCCATCATGAGAACAACCAGCAGGAACGTCAAAACCATCCCGATGACCAGCACGTCGGCTTGGTGGGCCGCACACGGACGAGGCTGGTGGGCACCGCTGAAGGCCGCCAGGTCTCCTGCGTGTGCCTCGACGTGGTGCTTGATGCGGAGGACACCGCCGTCCCGGTTCGATGCGAGCCTCACTAATGAGCCGACTGACATTTTCCTCCGTGGCGAGGGCTCTGATTGGGACTCTGATCCCGACTGAGTGCTTGTGTCGACTTCAGCCTCAGCCTCAGCCTCCCCTTGTAATGATTCCCCTGCAGACTGTAGCCTCGCCAGCGCCTCCAGGAGGTCCGACGTCAACGGCCCGGCCGACGAGAGCACCTCTGAGGCAAGCCGTGAGAGGTCGGATGCGGATGCCGATATTGGCCGGTTGTCGAAGGCAGGTTCCTGCACCGCACCATCCAGGACTGATTGTCGGCCGAGTGGCCGGAGAATCTCCGTCTTGGATCCCTCTGCCCCTGAGGTCGTGATGGTCGCCGGCGGTTGGTAGCCCAGTGGTCCTGATGACGGATCCGACACTGTGTCGCCTAGTGTCTTTACCAAGACGACGTGGGGTGAGGCTGGTGCTGCCATGACGAGAGGCGCCGCCGCGCAGAGTGAGTAGTAGATGTGCCCTGACCTCATGGTGGTGATGATCCTTTCCTAATTCCTTCCTTCTTTTTTCCCCTTTTGAGAATTATTTCCTCCCCGTCGGGTAGGTAATACAAGACGGCGCAAAAGAATGACGCCTCCGATTATATGATCTAGGTGTGAGTGCGACTGAGGTTGCTCTCTTGTCCCGGGCCTCACGGTGGCTGGATATATTATATGAGGAACGAGTGCAGCGCGACGGCGGGGTACTTGTCGGGATGTAGCGAGCGCGTATTGTCTCGGACAGTCGAATATGCCGACTCGTGAAGCTGTCTCGGAATGGCTGTATCAAATTGGTGTCCGCCCCCCCGTTGAGGAACCGCAAGGATCAAGTTATGCTCTGTTTGATCTGCGTGGGGACGAATGATGCTTATATTCCAGGTCAAGCTTGCTGAGGCATTGACGGCGGGGGGTTTCCCAGTGCCAATCTGAACACAGGTGAAACCAGCGGGAGTTGGGGGTTGCTCTTGGGATGATTGACAAAACAATTGTTGAAACGAGCGATGAACTGGTGTGCACTGATCGGGACTGGCCTCCCACGGGAATTGTGAAGATCAGCGAGCAGCACTCGGGATAAGTTTGATTTGAGTGAATCATAAAACTCGGAAAGCGAGACCAGATGACCAGAGCGAAAGAGAGCAGATGGTGGATGGGACGAGGGCTATGTATGCGTTTGTGCGCGACACCTTTCTGTACATACAGTGCGTGTAAGTGGTCATGCGGGCGAGGGGAAGCAGGTATTAATATGCCCCGTTTTGGGAGGACGGCAGTGAGCTTGTATGGTTTATTAGGCGCCTGGTAGTGTGCAAAGGGGGCTGCTCTTCACCCTGGCCGAGCTGGGCTGATGAGGCTGAGCCCGGATCTGCTCAGAGCACTCTAACATAGGAGGCATAGGCAGGACCTACCTAGTCTACGGAGTGCTTATTTCCTACCCTAACTATCCAGGTACCTAGGTATGTACACAACTCATAGCCCATTAGCATGGCCGATGGGCGTGTAACCGTATGGACAGTGGGCATTGAGCATTGGGCATAAACGACTGGTAGTTTCTCATTCGTCCATCCGGAACAAAGCAGATTGAGCCGGACCGAGAGCGAAGGGCGGCCATCGCAGGCCAGCACTGGCCAGCGTGCACTGGGCGGAGCGCCTGGATGCTTTTGACGCTGAGCTAAAGTTGTGCCGCGTTTTGTGCTCTGTTTGACCCCCCCGAGGCCTAGTTGAATCCTCATGGGTCCTGGGCTCGCTGGTTTTGTTGCGAGGGAAAGGGGGAGGAGGGGGGATCTGTGCCCAGGTTGCCATTTGCTAAACACCCGCGGACCGGGGTGGACCTTCCAGGGTGTAACGCCGTGATGCCTACCTCGTCCAGAGCGATCCTTGGGCCCGCTTGGCGAACGGCGCACGTGCATTGAGAAGAGAGATCAGCTTGGCACAAGTCGGAACCTTCCAAAGCAACGCTACCAGTCTACCTGTCAGTCAGATTGCCCATTGTGGACAGCCCGACGTCTTGAGCTCTGGCCGTTGACATCGGAACTCGCCAGCTTGTCCTGTCCGTCAGTGACCACCCCCTTCCCCAGAAGCGTACCAATGCTCCGGTAGTCGATCATGCCATGATCACCCCCTAAATTGCAGAGCCTTTCTCGTCACAGAAGATGCTGATCCATCTCAGGCGCTGGGGGATTGCTGCAACGTTGCCCTGCGGACCTCGTACCCGCTGAAATGGTCGTGATTCGCCGCAGCGTCCTGGCCGGGCGGCGCTGGGTTGGCTGACATGGTTGATTACCTGATGACGGTGACCCACGAGGCCATGCCACGACGGGCGATGGATCGATTCATCATCCCTTGGGATGGACCCCGAAACCTAACTCTATCTAATATAAGCCCAGCTGCTGTGCCAAAAAGGGGCCCACGCCGACGCGCGGGGTGGGCTGCCATTGGCTGCCGCGGACAATTTTAGACTTCTTCTCTGCCCGGCAAGCTGCGCTAGTTCCCGTGGCAGTCTTCAATCACAATGACAGCCAGCTGGCATGGCACGCCATGGTGTGTTGTGTGCTGGGCCCCGCATGTGCTGTCCGTCCACGGCCGCCCACGGCGATGTGACGCTGCATCTATGGGCTGAATCCCTCCGAAGCAGCTGCTTTCTCCCTCTGGGCCACGGACCCAGAACCTGGCGAATATCACTTTCGAGCGCTGGCAGCAACGACATTACCAAGCCAGGCAAGCGACTCGCACCTCTAGGCCCTCTGGGGCTGGGGTGATCTGCGCCTGCTCCTTCGCAGCGAGTCTGGATCCATCGCAACCTCTCTGTGACAAGAACTGCTTGCCCCGAAAAGAGGCCTGGGAGTAGACTGGCGAGTGTGTCCTGCGCCCCTCAGGACCTTTGAGGGATTTATTGTTCTCTGGTAGAGAGACAGCACTCACCTGCAGGTTGCAGCATCGCCCAGGGTCTTCTGACGGCCCACTTTCAGTATTCTCTCGTCCGGGCAGAATTGGCCTAGGCCTCCGAATCAATGGATGCTTTGAGCCCGGCGAGTCTTCCCTCCTTGTCCCTTCGGTAGAATCCCGTTTTTAGTTCCTGACCCATCTATCACAGGCTTGACCGGTCTTTACAGAAACTTTGGCTGCCGACTCCCGCCGGCAAACTTCCGACTTGGTTGCTGTTAGTGAACTCGTGATGGAAGCCCGCGCCTCTTTGGTCTCAGGAGGGCATTGACAAGACTTTTCCCGCCGTGCCCTCTCGGGGGGGGGGGGGCTGGACCGGTCCACGCCATGCAGCCACACTTGGGAGCTGAGTAAGGCCCGAGAGGTCGTCGCCGTACGGGCCTTGTCCTACCTGCCTGCCTGCCTGGCCCAGTCCGCCGTCGGTGGAATGCCCTGCAATATAATCCGGCGATAGTGCGCCGCCGCTGTCTCAACCTCGCTCACACCGCTTTGGGAAGAGGGCCAAGGCCGATCGCTACCGGGAATGGTATACGAGAATGTAAATGAGGGCCACAGTGTTGACACAACGGCGAGGGCCCTCTTCTCGTGGGCCACAAGGGATTGGATCGGCTGCCAATCACTTATTTCTGCTTTGGGACCGGCGCGCACAACAGCACAGTTGGCACCGACTAGCCTGCTAGCACGACATGGGAGGCTAAGCTTCAGCCTTAGCTTTGTGATGGTTGCTTGTTGGAATGCTGCCCCACAGATCCTTGTGCCGATCGTGTTCAGCCAGGGCCAAAATGCATCTTCTCATTGCACCATTCCAGGCCACGAAGAGGCAACCGCCTGGGGGCTGAGGCAGCGATGGAGCCGTACTGTTTTGTCTTGGACTGGGGGCTAGGGCCCAACGATCCGAAGCAGACAGGCAGACAGGCCAAGACCATGTTCAACTGGGTTTGAGGCCATCGCGAGGCTACGACTAGCACGATGACTTGCATTTGGCCAATGACTCGATGCCTCTTGGGTGAGCTAGCCGGCGCTGCCGTATTTCGAAATTGCGAGGCTGATTTGAGTTTGGCAGGCAGATTCTGCCTAATTAAAGCTACATGCAGTAGTCCAAGTGTGTTATGTGATGGGTTTCCCCAGACGTTCAGACGATCTCCACTCTCTGCGAGGCCAAGCTTTTTTTTCACCAATCTCCCGGGCACCAGATGTGAGGCAGGTTTTGACGGGGAGGGCTTGGCACGTCTCGCAGCGCCGTTGTCAGGTTTGAGCAAGCAGGCACGCAGGGTCCTTGTTCAGGGGGAAACAGATCTGGCGCCGACCCAGCGACCCCATCTCCAATCTCCACTCGCATTTGTGCTGCCGTCAGCCTGCTGAACCTTCTCCTCCCCTGGATCTGTCATTAGGTATCGCGGAGCGGCCTGTGCACCGTCCACACCTGGGCCGAGCTTGCTCGTCGCCTCCTTATCGTTATCGCCCTGTCAACGTCGCGTCCAAACGGCGCTGCGCTACCAGCCTACGTCAGAGCCAGAGCCAGAGCAGCAAATCCAAACTTCGCCAGGGCCTAGATCGCGAGGTCCTTCGACCTACGAACCACTGCCACCGCGTCTGTGGATGGAGAAAGGACGCCCTTCTTCATAGCCGCTCAATGGCTCCTCCTTCGGGACTGCAGTTCTCGTCAAAAGCCTCCGACTATAACGACAAGATCGAGCGCCTGCCGCCACTGGCGCGCTCCATAACCGCCCCGACCGGTTTCCAACAACAATCAGCAGCAGCAGCATCATCATCATCAAAATCAACATTATCATCACACCATGGCCGGCCCGATCCGTCGCATCTTGCCCCAGAGGATGCCTTCCACGCCACCTCGCCACCTCGACGTTTAAATGGTTTTGAGCCCTCCGGAAACAGAGACCACATCCCGCGCCATCTGTACCGCAAGGATGCCGGCAGTAGGAGCCGTAGTCGGCGGCGGAGGAAAAGGCCGTGGAAGAAGCTTCTATGGGTCAAGCAGTCGTGTAAGTTGAAAGGCATAGTCGCGATTGGTGGCCTATGGAGCAGCAAAGCTGATGCAATCAATCACACAGATCCGGACAATTACACCGACCAGGGGACCTTCCTCGAAAACCTTCAGCGCAACCCTCGGCTCAAACCGTACGACTTCTGGCCCCTTGTCGCAGATTCTACCGTGATTGTACAGCATGTCTGCACTGTATGCATATTTGTCGTCTGCTTCGTTGGCATTCACCAGGGTCGACTGAGTCCGGTGGCTGTTGTCGGCTGGGGCTCCATCGCGACTTCGGTTGGCTGGTTCCTGTGGGATTGGTGGGTGGGCAAGGAGGGCGAGAACGACGATATCGAGAGCCTCCACAGGACAAGGAGCATCGGCCCCAGACACTACCGCCGCTCTTCACGGCTTCAGGATGAGAAGCGAAATTCAGTCGGAGGGAGTGGCAGTGGAAGTGGCAGTGGCGGTCAGGGAGAAGAAGGCATCGTGGCCTCACAGACCGTATCCGGCGCAGCTAGCAGCAGCGCGTCGACACTGCCGTCGGCCGAAAGCTCCACCTCGAACTTGCTCATGCCCCCGGGCCAGGCACTTCTCCCGAATACGAGCGCCAGCGCCAGTGCCAGGAACCTCTTGTCTGAGAAGCCATACTCGACATCTGCAAGCTCTCTGCTCTCTGCCACCTCCCAGAACACCACGTCTGGCACGACCACGCACCAGCCACGGTCCCGCCGGACATCCTCACCCACTGACCCCGCCGGCCCACAGCTCAAACACCGGCCGTCATCGCCCCTCCGAGGCGGCCGGGCTCACCTGCGCATGAACACCATCAAGTCCGCAGTTCTCATCTACTTCACCCTCCTCGGCCTGTCCCCGATTCTCAAGTCCCTCACCCTCTCGACTTCCTCCGACAGCATCTGGGCCATGTCCTTCTGGCTGCTGGCCATCAACATCTTCTTCTTCGACTACTCTGGCGCCTGGGTCGGCGTCAACAAATTCCCCGTCGCATCGCTGTCCACCAACGCTGCCTTGATGGCCTCAACCGTGCTGGCCAGCCGCCTGCCGTCGACAGGCCAGGTGTTCAGCCTGACACTGTTCAGCATAGAGGTCTTTGGCCTCTTCCCTGTTTTCCGGCGCTACGCGCGCCACCGCAGTTGGCGGTACCACGTGATCCTGACAGTTCTGCTGGTCCTCGGCGCCGGCGCCGGCGTGGGCATGATCCTCGGCGGTGCCGACTGTGATGGGCCCCGAGCCTGCGAGAACCAGCCCTGGCCCTGGGCGAGCGGCCTCCTGGGCATGGTGGTCGGCTGTGTTATCGCCGCCGTCGCTATGGGCGGTTGCAGCTGGTGGCTGATCGGGCTGCAGAAGTACAAAAATGAAATTTATGGCCCCTGGGACCCTGCGCGGCCGATTATTATCAGCCGGAGGCACTGGGATGATGACTGATTAGGATACGCCTATATAATATCTATGGTTTGAATGAAGGCTTCTTAATGTTCAAGGGCCGCGTGCCTCGTCGCTTCGTGGAAATTCGTGTCCACCTTGCGATGACATTTTGAGTTTGTGGCGGACGAACTAAGTAGTTTGTTATGCATGCTATTGAGAGCAGTAACAAGGTCTAGCTCGATATCGAGGAGCGACGACTGAGCAGCCCTAGCTGACCAAACAACAAGCATCTCTACCTATAGAGTGAGGCAAGCCTATCCTTTAACGGTTGAAATTTTTGGAAATAACGATCAGCTCCACGGTCCGCAGGTCTGCATCGGCTGTCCCGTTCGCTTGTTCCACCGAGGCTGAGAAGCACTCCGCCCCATTACTGTGAAAATACACCGCCTCGTGCCCGAGTCTCCGTGCGCTGCTCTCATTGCAACGACTCAGCATGACAGGCTATGAGGCCGTGCCTTCGACCCTGTCCTTGTGTGTAGTTTCCCCTCCAGCCGTCGACTGTCGCAGTGCGATCAAGAACAAGGACAGTGGAGCCCGCTCTCGACACTACACCCCAGCCTAGCCAGAAACAGGCGGACCTCGTATTCGACAGCCTCTTCCTCTCTTCCCCAGTCCCCCCCTGGACATTATGCCCTCGCGGTGAATTCCCTGGTGCTGCTATTTTGGGTATGCGCTTTGGGGCCGCGCCGGTAACGTTACTTCCTCCCATCTCGAAAGGGACTGGGTTTGAAATATCGGGCTTATGTGAGCTGGGCTTTCGAGACCAGACGGGATATGGTTGACAAGGTTTTGTATGTGCGTGAAAAGAGGTGTGGGGGCAGCAAGCACATGGCCACTTCAAGCTGAGCCAGACCCAGCTGGTACACTCAACGCCTGTACTTTCCAGGTCCAGGTGTACCTAGGTCCCCTTCCGGATCTCCACGCAGTCGAGTTCTGAGTGTAATGTGCCTCGTGCTGAAGAGGGTTACCAACAAGTGCTGGTATCTTGCTGAAGTTCCCACGTTCAAATGTTGATTTGAGAGGCAAAAGGTTCGACCAACTGAGACCTACATCCTATTATATGGCAAGCTATTGCTTCTGGTGTTGTTTGATAGAGCCAGTTTCTTGGTTTTTGCGCTCCTAATCTTCGTGGTTTTATCTTGGTTTGTTTTCAAATTTTTAAAGTCTTGCTTCTTAGCCCCTATACTAACTAGGCTTTCTTTTCGTCTTTTCTGTGGGCAGCTGGTGCTAGTGCTTGTCTGACTGCCCTTATAAACACTGGTTCAGTGACTGGTTGATGTTGGTCGATTACCTAGCATGCACCTGAGCATTTCCGCCTGGCAACAAGTATCTCCAGGCCTTGAAAGCGTGCTTGGACCGAAAAGCGTGTGCTTTCAGCTATAAAGGTTCCATGAGAAATGTGGTTATGGGCTCAAAGGATGCCATTGGTTGTGATGTCTGTCGCCTTGCGCCTCGCAGGCTCTCAGACCGACCAGTTGCGGAATCTTGACCTGTCAGTATCCATGTTGCCTCACAAGTAAGTTCATCTCACTGCCACTCTTCGGCATTTGGTTTCTGCCTTGCGATTAATTCTACTGCAACGGGAAGCTCCACCTATATGCCGCATCTCCAGCCCTTGAATCATCCAGATGTCCAGCCCCTCTCCTGTCGGATTCCACAGAACACGCTCACACGCCGACTTTCCTGTGACGCTTCGGTTTTGCCCCATCCTCCACAGCCTGCTCCCATTTTTACTCGAATCCTGGTTGCCAAGTCATTCTGAGCAATATGCAGTTGCTCAGCTTCGTGTTAAAGTGTGTTTGAGCCAGCGGGGTTTATCAACGACGTCAGAGCCATCTCTGGGCAGGGACTATGGGGTCATACTGCCTCTTATCACATCGAAACTGTTGGTACAGTCATCGCATAGGCTTAATGACAGTGCCTCGCCAAGAATCTAATTCTGACCAGACACTAGGCGGGATGTGTTTGCCGAAGTGCTCAAAGATCAGCCACTCCAATCAATCGGGGTCTCTCTGTAGGTATATCCTTCCGCATCCCTTATTTTGAAGTACCTGGCACTCATATACCTTAGGTGTCAACATAGACATCATAGACGCCGTCTTTGAAGAATGCAACTCACCGACAGCCCCTCCAGCGCGCTGCCTCGAGGTCGACATAGCAAAACGGTTGGCTCCCTGACGCGGGGACAGTTGAGAAGCCCTGAATAGACACAGAGGGGTAAAGATTTAAAGCCTGAAGGGTTCAGTAGAACCTGTGTTACTTGCTATTTCGAAATTAGGCGGCGGCGGCGGCGGGTGGCAGCTGGCGATGGCCTCAGTCTGGTCCAGGCGAGTCGAGCTAGCTCGCAGCACCCACCAACCACCACACCACCAGCCGGCCCCTGGACTAAGATTGATACAACATTCGAACCCAGCTTTCAGCACCAGCTGCCCCCAAGAAAGAAAGAAAATGAAGGCGCAGTGCAGTAGCTACGAAGTATCGCTTTAATTTTCAAATATCTAACATTCAGCCAAGCACAAGAGTAAAAAAGGGGCAGCCGAGGGATGCACACGCTCAATCTAGGAGAGGAAAAGAAAGAAAAGCATTGAAACAATTTCCGGACAATGACAATAGAACAGCATTTAATCTACCATCTAATCGCATTCGGTCGCAAATTGGTCAAACAGTTTGTTTTGCTCTTCAGTCATGAGGATGCAGTATGCCAAAAATTTGTTCATCCACATTTGTTTCTCTGTGCCTGATGTATCTAATCTTATGCATCTAGCTTTAGCTTGTCTAGCATATTATCGATCTTCCTTAAGAGAATCTGGTAGTTTATTGCATCTAGGTCGAACTCGTCATCGACCAATTCCCCCTCCAGCGTCTTGACACCACCGCCACCAGCACCGTCCTTTTGCGGGGAGATGTGATCAGCAACAGAAATGGCCAGCATTCCAGTCGATACACAATTCGTGTCCGCATCCTTGATGGCATCGGGCCCCTCTCCACTAGCAGCGGCCAGCCCCTCCACAGCCTCGGGCCGGATTTCTCCCTCCTCGTCAAGCATCTCATCAAGCCCTGCGTCCTCAAACCTAAGTCGGAAGCGCTCTGAGAGGTAGTACCGTATATCGTCTAAAATCTCGATAGTGTCGGTCTCCTCTCTCAACTTGAGCCTCGAGGCAGACTCCTGGATGAGCTCTGCAAACTCGGGCTCGTCGATGTAGTCCTCCAACCGGTAGGCCAGGTACCGCGCCGCGAACTCTTCCAACCTCTGCACCCGAAGGTCCCACGCGGCGTGAATGACGTCGTACACGTTGATCGGCTCGACCTCGACCTGCTCGGCGTGGCCCTCGGAGTGCGTCCTGTCCACAAGGATATTGCCGGTCGCGCTCCCCAGCGTACTGATGGCCTGCGCCGCCTTGCTTTTGAGTCGGTCCATAAGCAGCATGTCTGCGGTGTAGAGCAGTTCCAGGGCAAGGTCGAGCGGACAGTCGGATTTCTCAGTGTACAAAAACGTCAGGATGATCTCCAGGACCTCGGGTGTGCAGTCGATTTTGATGATGTGGAGGTACTCCGACTCCTGCGCCTCCTTGAACTCGCTTGAGAACATGGTTTCAAAATACGGGGACCTGATCAGCATTGCTTTGTGGACGGGGAACACGGTTGACTTTCGAGGCTTGCACGTAGCCTCTTTCTGGTCCGCCGTTTGCGATGCAGGCCCGATTGGGATGCCGTTGGCCGCGTTTATGGTCGCCTCTTGGTCGTCTCCACGTTGATCCGCATCGTCTGCATCAGCATCATCTGCCCGTAGTAAGCAGTCGGCGAAGATGGAGTTGTCACGCTTCCACTTGATGTCGTTGACCTTTTTCGTATGCACTACCATCTTGTGGCGCACAACATGGTCCTGGAAGAAACTCTCGACCTGTTGCTGCGCCCTCTGGATCTCATCCTGATACCTCTGCCTCGCCAGGCGTCGGTCGTCAAGGGTAAGTGCCGCCTCCCCTGCTACCTGTTAACCACCTGCTACGGGTCCGAAAGTGATACATTCTAGAACATTCCAAAGCATAAAGACCGGGGAACTGTAGCGAGACAAAAAAGGTACTGACAGAGTTTCTCGACCTCGAGCTGTTTGCTGATCTTGTCTATGCCTTTGAATACCTCGTCCTCGGTGCTCGAGCTACGAGGGTCAACCAGCTCCCTTGGCAGTTCGTCTAGGTAAAGATACTGCACCACCAGTCGGAAAGACTCGACTGGTACCGCACTAGACAATTTCCACTGTGCCGTCTCCGGGGCGTCAGCCAGTTTCGCCCTGAAATATGGTGTCCTCGCTGAGAGCAAGAACTTGTGCAAATGGAGGTGTTCCGAGCCCGAAGTTAGCGTGATATCTGTAGTTCTCGGTATCTGCCGTGTCAACAAGGACGTGATGTGTGACGACCAGGGCTGCAGCGGATCGGTGGATTTTGAGTAGTCATAAGACAGCAGGAGGTTCCGTATCCGGTCGTTGAGGGCGTTGTACACGGCTCTTTCTCCCTGGAAAGTATTCCTCTCGGCGAGTGCACCTGAATGGGCATCAGCAACTGCGCTGCCTGCGAGGCCGTACCCGTGTTACGAGGTGGCGTACCTGATTCCAATAGCAGCTGGACGAGCTCAAAGTGACCGCAGAGGCTGGCGATGATGAGTGGAGTATAATCGAACGCATCTTTCCCGTTGATATTAACACCGTTTGATATCAGCTCCTGACAGGTCTTGAGATCCCCTTTTCTGCAAGCAGCGAGAAATGTGGTGAAACCTGAAGTGAGATCGAGAGGATTCTCATCGCGGAGTATTCCCTGCTGGATCAGCTTGTGCTCGTCCTTGAGCTTGGCCTCGAGCTCATATTTCTTGAGCACTCCAGCCATGGTGCAGTGCAGACTGAGGTCGGACAATGTGCAAATGATTCTACGGCACAAATCTATCAAGAGAGACAAAAGAAAAGAAGCCGGCGGCAACCCTGTCGACTCCGGAGTACAAAGCCGCACGAGGTCATCGGAGTTAAGCTCAGCGACACCGGGTGGCGGGCACTGACTGTGTACGGAGTCGTCATATCCCGGCACACCCCCAACCCCCATGCAAAAAATGGTTGCCCAGGCAATTGCTGTGTTGACATTTACTTTTTGGACATGGGGCAGCTGTCCAAGCACTACTACCACCACCACCTCACCTCACCTTGCCTCACCTCAATCTGCTGGTCCCCAAATCCCCGATACCTCCCACGACTCCATCCAACAAAAGTTCATTTTCTTCCAAAACAACAAACCCAACCTGGGTCGACCGAGCCCTACTAACATCAGCAGGTACACGCATTATCACGACATCCGACCCTGAATGATCCTTCGCCCTCGTTTGCTTCTCCCTCAGCCTATGGGTCATCCCCAACCTGCGCATTGACAAAGGCTGCCCGGTTCTGTATTTCAAAATGACGTCGGACAGCTCTGACAAGTACGAGGTCCTCGAGAAGATCGGTATGCATTGTCCGCTGTTGCTATGGCAGCACCACATGCTGGAGCGTCAACCCGCATCTAGATGGACGCGACCTTGCTGACCCCGACTCTCACATTCAGGCCATGGCTCCTTTGGAATCATCCGAAAAGTCCGCAGGAAGGAGGACAACATGGTCCTCTGCCGCAAGGAGATCAGCTACCTCAAGATGTCACAGAAGGAGAGGGAGCAGCTCCATGCAGAGTTCACCATCCTCTCCTCTCTCCGCCACCCGAACATAGTTGGATATTACAGCCGCGAGCACCTCAAGACCACACAGGACCTCCACATCTACATGGAGTACTGCGGAAATGGCGACCTCGGACGCGTCATCCGGGACCTGCAGACCAAGAGTCAATACGCCGAGGAGGCATTTGTCTGGAGCATATTTTCACAGCTCGTCACAGCCTTATACAGGTGCCACTACGGTATCGACCCCCCAGAAGTAGGCAAGGACGTTATGGGACTGGGCCCTTCTGCAAAGCCCAAGACTCCACCGGGTGGCATGACCATCCTGCACCGCGACCTGAAACCAGAGAATAGTAAGTGTTGAAATGTCGAGGGCATCATGACAGTTCGCTAACATCACCCAAAGTCTTCCTCGGCGAAGACAACTCCGTCAAGCTTGGCGACTTTGGATTGTCCAAGGTCTTGACATCACAACAATTTGCATCAACCTACGTCGGAACCCCATTTTACATGTCCCCCGAGATATGTGCTGCCGAGAACTACACACTCAAGTCGGACGTCTGGTCGTTGGGATGCATCATCTACGAGCTCTGCACGAAGGAGCCTCCATTCAACGCCAAGTCACACTACCAGCTGGTCCAGAAGATCAAGGAGGGAAAGGTCGCACCGCTGCCAGGTGTGTATTCGGCAGAGCTCAGCGCCGTCATCAGGGACTGCCTGAGGGTCAACCCGGACCGGAGACCAGACACGGCAGCATTGCTGAACCTGCCGGTCGTGCGCTTGATGCGGAAGGAGAGGGAGGTGGTTGACATGAGCCGCGCACTTCACAAGCGGGAGGCAGCCCTCGCTAAGAAAGAGGAGTCGGCCAACCGACGGGCGCGCGAAATCGAAAAGAGACTACTCCGGCTGGACTCTGAAAAGATGACCATGAGGCAGGAGATCGACTCCTCCCTGCGGCGGGAATGGGAGGCGAGAGCCCGCCTGGAGATCGACCGCCTGGTCAGCCTTGAGATCGAGCAGCTTCAGAGCAAGTACGAGGAGGAGGTGCAGGCCCGCGTCCAGATCGAGCTGCAACAGCACAAGAAGATGGTCTCGTTCACAAGCGAACAGCAGAGGATGGAGTTCAGCTCATCAGCAGCCAAGTCAGAGTTTCCTTACTCATCTATCGGTGCTAGCAGCAACCAGAGTGGCTTGACCTCGGGAACAGACATGACAGACCTGTCGGAGATGGGTCCGGACACACCCAAGGACGAACTGAAGAAGGCGGCAAGAACCCCCTTCGTCCGTGCCGCGACCATGTACGCTGGCCCACTCGGCACGCCGATGGATGTCGACAACCTCTCCCCGTCCCCTTGCGCAATAGCTTCTTTGTCACTATCACCCCGGCGCAAGAACTCTGGAAAAGGCCCCTTCATCCACCAGCCTAACATTTTTGCGAGTGAGGAGTGGCGCAAAGTTCCTGAGATTCCTGACAACTTCGGGTCCGAGTCGGAGGACGAGTCCGATACGACGCCAGCGTCCCCATCGCCGACCCGGAAGGTGAAGAAGGTACAGAGCCTCTCAAGACCAGCATTCCCTCACATGAAGACAGAGCCGTCGGGGAACCTGCTCAAGAACAAGCCATCTCTACCAGCACCTGCAAAGACCACCACCGGTCTGCCGCACATGATTTCAAATCAGGAGCTTCGCTCTCCCGGAGCTCTCCGCGAGCGAGACTCACCAAACCGACAGGTCTCCAAGATTCCTTCTTTCGCGAATCTGTCCGCGGCTGGCAGTATTGACTCGTCCACTAGAAGTGGACTGTCTCGCAAGCAGTCCGTGGTCGGCCAGCAGGGCGGCGGCGGCGGTCTCGTCAGTAAGATGGGCAACGTCCGTGGCCGCACGCTGGTCGAGCTTTCCCAGGCACGTGCAGGTGGAAGGGTGCTGAACAGCAACGAGAACCTGAAGCCCGCCCCGGTCTGGGACCCGGAGACCGTGGATGAGATGCCCAGTCCTTTCCTGATCCGCAGCAAGCACATTCCCAAGCCCATCCCGGGACTGTAAAGCAGCGTAGGCCTGTTCTTCTGAGTTTCGGTGCAGTTGTACAAAAGGGCCCTCCCGCTCATCTGGGATTGTCAACCATAATCACCGGTATTATCAGAATATGCGGTGCGTAATCTACGCAGCCAGAATTCTGTAACAAAGCACATTTTCCAGTCCCAGCCGCACGCTATTAGAATTTTTTTATGGCGAGCGGAACTTTCTGCATTTCCTTTTGTTTTTTCCCTCACCAATCAGCATCGCTACATAAGATTGGATGTCACGGTATGGAAGAAGGTGGGTGGGGGGAAGGGGTACCAAACCACTCAGCCGCCCAGGGCGCGGGCAGAACGAACTACATTTCCTTTGTCGATGAGCATGGAGACAAGACCAACGCTATTTACAGATGTCTTTGGAGCAGCGCTTGACAGGGCCGGACAGAGCGGATCGGACAGAGTAGCGACAGGACGATACACTCGCCATGTTCAAATGCCAACGTGGGCGTGCTCTCGGCTGATCAAGGCAGGAAAATTCCGACGTCTGAGGCTAATTACTTTTCTCTTGCGGCTTTGCGCATTCTTTTCACGCGAAAAAATAAGGGGGGCATATCTGTTGTCGACCGGCGTTGGAGGGACGGAGGGCATCACGAGCGTCTGTGGTTTTTGTTCTTATTCGCGCGTATGTGTGCTGTCCTAGACTGAATTCCCCAATTAAGTTGGATGGACTTGGTCAGTATGGTTTGTCTGTGCCAGGACAGGCAGTGCAAACCGGCCACTGCAGCAAGGCCAGCAAGCCGGCCAGTCAGCTCATGATGAGAGAGCGGCAGCAGTGCAATTTTGATTCTCGATACTATTTGTATGTGCATATCCATGGTGGATGTGATGCGCCCGGTGATTCACTCGCCCTGAACAGGGCGTTGTTCATCAATAATAGAGAGTGCATTGTGGGCATCCGTCCAATAACAGAGGTCGCCGGCACATATCATGTAGCTTCAAAGGCAACACGGCCCGAGAAGGGTGGCCAAAGACAAGTCTGTGCGCCCACATGCAATGTCGCCAGCCTTTGCCGACCAGCCAGACAGAGACAGACAACGAGAAATCCCGTTCCCCAGATGCCCACAGCCTCGCGGGCCGAATGCTGAACCGGGCGGCGAGATCGGTATCAGGCAGAGACAACTAGAGACATTGCGAAGATGAGCGTTGGAACAATGCAGGTGACTACCCCGTCGACCATTCACCAGTCTGTACATACCTAAGTAGGTAGACTACTGGGCAGAAGCCGCGGCCCCGGCCAGAAGTCTCGTGGCTGACACTTCTTTCTTGTGTCTTTATTTTCCTTTGCCTATGGACTCTCCCTTTCCCCCTGTCCGCCCTTCACATCGGTCGATACACCACATCGGGAGCGCGCAGGGCAAGGGGACATATATTAACTGTGGCTTGTAATTTATTCCCCGCGTGTTGAAAGTACCACCGAACACGACTGGCACGCAGCTGCCCACGCCCACGCCACGGCTCAACGTCCCTACCTAAGTGTGGCTCTCACCCCCTGGACCTCCTACTTTTCTAGCCTTGTGTACTTTTGGTATTTCCTGTGTCCCTGACCCCGGCCCTATCTCTGTTCGTTCCTTTTTCCCTCCTCTACTTGCCTCTCGGTTCGGCGCTGCGGTTGATAACTTGCTTGTTTAGCCTCCTCCTGGGTCTCAATGCCCGGCCCTGCGTTCCACCAGGGGGCCGGCCTCTTTCCTCTCCCTCCCCCTCCCCCTCCCCCTGGCTCACATGCCTGCCGGACTTGACTGAAGCAGGCAAGGAAATGGCCTCAGACGTTCACCTGCTAAGACAACACGCGTACTTTGTACCGCGTAGATCCCCTCGCAAAAGTCCGGTACGGGAAGATTGGAACACGAGCCCGCGGTCTCGTTTTCTCCCCCCTGCGCCGGCGCGTACTTTCGAGACAGCTCTTGGGTCTGGCGTCCAATCGCATCCTCCTGGGTCGAGACCTTCTGATGCCAAAGCAAAGGTGCGTGTTGCTGTCCCGCCCCCTAGCAAGCCTTCAACCTTGTACTTCGTGGCATCCCGCTCCCTGTGCATCATCCATAGCGACCTCCAAGTTCCATGGTTTTCCGTGGCGACTATGTGACTGTCCGTCTAAAAGTACCCGGAAGCCCGAACGTTGAAGGACCTAGGTCCTGTGTTAATTAGGCCTGGCTGTCACCCGGGCTAGGCAGGGAGGCATCCATACCAGATCCGATCTAAGATGCTAGGCTACATTTCCGAGGCGCTTTCCCGGGTCTATCGCACAAGCTGACAAGTAGGATCACGCTGGCGGGCGTGAGGCCGGACTAGCGCCGCAGGAAGCTTGGACCCGTGCCTTGAATGAGGTGCTTCTGGAAAAGCTGGTACGGAGATAATGGCTGCGCCCCCCTTCTTACCAAGCTGTTGGATTGGACCACCCACCATGGACCCTGGAACCCGGTCAACTAGCTCTGCAGCAGCGCAGGAGCCTCGCCTGGTGGTCGATCTGCCGCTACATGTGGGGCCTGGTCTCTGGTGTGTCTAGTCTTGGTGGACGCGACGAGATTGGTACTGGAATGTGTCTGACTGCATGCTGTCGCCCGCCGGGACAAGGACGACAAATGGCTTCCATGCCAGCATCCTCCCTTTGGCCCCGGGCATCCACGACTGCCACACCATATGCATTCCGCACCACCCGCTGTGTCGGTGGGTGACCCAGCTCGCCAGCTGAGCGGAACACGTCGACAAGCTCCAACGCGCGTCTCAACGCCCTTCGTGATGGTCGCCGCTGGTGGAGCCGGCTCAGAAGCACCGCTGTCAGGGTCCCGGGGCGCGGTGGTGGTGTTGGCAGAGTGCAGTCATTGGCAGGCAGGGAGGCAGGCAGGCAATCAGTCGCAAAGTCAGAAAGTCATGCTGTCGAGGTGGAATCCGTCAAGACTGGCAGTGTTCACCGCCACAGCATGCGGGAACAGGCTTCTGAGAACAGAAACACTGTGGTTGGTACGTCTCCGAGGTAGACTACAGTACCCGGCAGGTCCGTCCCACCCGCCTGCACCATGTCCACGCGGTGCTCCGGCGGCTGCAGTGTCCCCCGGGAATGACGATCACCAGCGCAGGGTCAACCAAGCAAACGTGGGCTTGTGCCGGGTGGTGTGCCCGGGGCCCTGCCTGCGGGGACGGCGCTCTCGGTCCAAAAATGGACAATGGGCCGGCGAACAAAGCAATTGTTCCGTGCGACCGGTTGGCAGACACTCGTCGTCAGGTGCGTCAGAAGAAAAGAAGCAAGTGCGCCACGCCAGACGGCTGCAGGCCAGGCCCAGGAGCTGAAGGCAGCACAAAAGTCCCGGAGTGCCACCATAGCTTGGGCCACCAAGACGTCCATGCCCTGCTGCCGTTGATGGCTTGGTAGCGAGAGCCAGCCATTGTCCCATGTCTCGGACGGAGACCCAGTAAAGAGAACGTGGGGACAAACAAGCAAACAGGATACATGCACGGGAGTACGTTAGTGGTACTTTGCAATACCTGGGTGTGCCGCCGCCGTGGGGGGCGTCAACTCGTTGGGTTGCAACGGTCGTTGGGGCTGCGAAAAAAGGGCTGCCTCCATGGCACGCGATGTAATCCACACGGTCGCCCACGATTATTATGGAAGGCTTTGCAAGCACAGAGCGGGGTGTCTGCTCGCTGTCCCGATCTGGCACGAGGCCCCCGGGCGCACTGCAACTCTCTGGACGAGAAAAGCACAACAAGAGCCTTGTTCCAGCAGGACCCTGGCGCTGCATGTTCTGGCGGTCAGTGCTTGAGTCGTACGTGTGGGGACCGGATCTGCCTGACAGCCGAGCCCATGTACACGCGTGTTGTACTGCGTACTGTACTTCTGCGCAACGCGGCGCATCTTTGGGTTCTCCTCGGAAGTGGCCCTGCTGGCCATGGACTTTAGTTCCTGAGAAATACGGGCTTTGGGAGGCGCACATCATTGGTCTCTAGCGTTTCATGCTGCCATGATCAACATGGACGATAACGGATGGACGTCCTGGAATGGTACAAGAAAAGCAGAGCTTTCGGGCTGTGGAGAGAGATTGGAAGCAATAAAAAGAGCACCATCCTACCGTGCAACGCGCCTTAGTGGCTGTATCTAGTCCTCATTGAGCAACCAGCGCGTGTAAAAGAAGCAGTCTCCCGCTGTCGCTGTCAGATGGTGCTGTCACCATGTGGCTAGCCACTCGAACCAATGCCTGTGAAGATCACCGGCTTCGGCTTCGACTTCGATAGCTTCGAGGTGCTGCACTCGAGTGTGTACAGAAAGACCTGCCCTGCAGTCCTCCCTTGTCCCGAGAACTCGCCGATGCGACCGGCTCAGTGATTGGCTCCGTCCAATGAATCCTAGGGGTTGATCAGCGGAAGCGAGGTTGGCTACCCTAGTTCATTCCCATGGGCAAATAATCCTCCAAATCCCATGTGGGGTGCGCAGGGCACGAGGAAGCTCCCTGGTCCAAGGTCCGCCCGTGGCTCTTACGCGGGCCGACATTCAATGACGACTCCGGAATTCTGTTAGGGCAGGACGTGCAGCACCGCCGGACTGAAGACAGAGCAGAGCGTCTTCCTTTGCATGATACGCGGCGAGACGTACATAACCAGTGGTCATTTGAGAGACGGAAAGGGGTTGGAGCCTGCTGTACACTAGGTGGCCTGGCCATGATGTTACATGGCCATGAATGAAGATCCGCCGGGAGATCTCTGGTGGATGCTTGGCGACTTCACTTTCTGACCACCGGTCCAGTCCTTGGCCCCCAACGTCGGGAGCAACTCCTTCGTGCAGACACGATGTGATCAACTTGATGCAGAATTGGATGACCCCGCCCTCAACCTTGACAAGAAGCTGACAGCTACCGTGTAAACTTTTGCCTGGTGATCGTCGCTCGGGGGGCCCTTGACTCCAGTTAGTCGATGGCTTCGTCATTGGCCCCCATCCCACATTGCAGCGCATTTCGCCAGGCGGGAGACCAACACGGAAACTGGGCGGATGGGACCTGACCTGCACCGATCTCGTGTACTGACCAGAAACATGGGTGCGGGATTTTGGCTTGAACTCGGGCCTGTGGGTGACAACTCTTGATGTCATCCGAAATTCTTGACTGAAAGGTGTGTGGTAGCGTTCCCCACGAGTCCCAGCGATGTTACCACGGGGCTGTCTCGGAGTGGCTCCTCCATGGACAGTCTGACAGCCAGTGCATGTGGATCGAAAAGAATAGAGCACCTGCAGCTTGCCGACAAGACTCGACAGGGCGAACCGATCCACTGGGAACGCACTCATGACCTGTCTCATCCGGCCTGCGAGTCGCCGACTGGGTGGATGCGCTTGCTGCGGTTGAAAATCACAAACACACCAACTCATCGAGCGTGCGGACGTGGCCCTGCACCCACTCATCGCTGTAATCCCCCCATTATTCGCTCCAGGGTTGGACTGGTGCAGGTATGTTTGCGACCACCGATCCTATCAGACTCATTGCGTTGCAGTCAGCTGGCGGCCTGCTGTGATGCCGCGGAAGAGCAGTCAGCTTCAGCCGCTGCTTCATGCTGGGGCAAGAAGGCCCATGTCGGCCAATCTTAAAAGCAGGAGACAGGGCCGAACAGACCAGGTTTGTATCGCGCACTATCATGGGGATTGGTGGGCAAGAACATCCAAAGGCCCGCGAGAATTCCAGACTCCGAAGCCGGAACTTGAGTCCAGCCGCAACTCAAAGTGGCCATGTGCTCTAGGCGAATACCTCTCATTTGCGGTCGATACTATCGAGTCTAGATCAAGGCGTCATAAGTAGGCATGAGCCAGGAGGCATTGCCTTTGGCCAAATCAAGAAGAATTCACCATCAATGGCCTATCTGGGCACCGAATGAGAAGCTGAGTGCGTGACCTTCGGCTCGGGAAAATCCATGCCTGGCTTCCGGATGGTCTCCCCTTGCGCTGCTGTTCGTACAGAGGTGTAGGGACATGTGCATAACGCGCCCTGGTATACCGGCGAATTCAGCCTGTCACGAGATCGGCATAATGGAGTGCAAGACATCGTCACTTGTTGTCTCCGCCTTGTCTGTCTGCTGAGCTCGGAATATTACGGTTGAGCCATGCCTTGGACGAGAAGAAGGGAGAGTATAAAATCAAGGTGGACTTTTCAATAGCACCCCACGTCTCGTCACGTTGAGAATCCAATCCGGTACAGCACACTAGCATGCGAAACAGTTCAGCTTCCACACCTCAAGATCTCCGAACGAGGTGCTCACAGCATACTGACAGCTTTCACACGTTGAAGCATGTGCGAATCTAGGATTCAATGAATTCCCAGGGTGCAGCCCCGACTTTTGTGTGGGAATTGCACTTCCCCGTACCAGTGCCTTCTTCAGTATGCTCGCCAAAAGACCCGGGGAGGTTTGCGATGTGGAAACGGGTGGCTCTGGATTATTTATATGACCCTGCCCCACCTTTTGGGGCCTTTCTTGCGAGGAACATTGCTCGAATCGACTTGTTCCCCGGCGAAACCTAGAATACGGGCAGGCCGAATTGCATCTGAGCCGACAGTACATTCCAATTGGTGTGTGCGTAATAGGGCATGCTCTGATCGTGCTCGGAAGCGAGGGACGGCATCGCATCCCACTCGTGAGGCGGATAGAGACATGCGGGAGACGAGATCGACGGCGCGCCGTGGCAGGCGCCTTGGCATCTCACGCTGACGGCCTTCAGCTTCCTCCCCGGAGATGATTGCTTACGCTGTCGAGGAACTATGGCCAGGACTCGACGCAGTGTGGTACTCAACGCCAGGGCTGGTTCCAGGCACGATTACAGCGCGGCCATGTCGCCAGGCTAGTGATGCATGACAATCCAGGACAGCACAGCGCCGCAGTAGTTGTCAGGACGCCGAACCAAACGCCTACGGTGGCTGAGACAGGCCCAAAATATAGCCTATAATTCAATCCAAGCAGCGTGCTGGTCATGCGCCATTCCAGACATGATCTGGTATCCATTCCCACAGACCATGCTGTTTCGGAACACGTGCCGTGCGGCCGTTTGCAAGCACACAAGAACCCACCCGAGCAACTCTGAGGCAAAGAGCAAAAAAGTTGTCATCCTTCCGAAGGCGTTCGATTAGAAGGCGTTCGATTACCAGCTATGTCGGCTATGCGATATGGTCCCAAGTCCAATCCCAGAGAATTGCCATGTCCTAGGTTTAGACTGGGCCGACAAAGTGGAGGTTCCAATGCAGGCCAACGAAGCCAACAGGTAGTCCGAAGGATCAAATCAGGCCACAATGACGCCTAGCTTAGGTAGTCCAGGAGGCTGCAAGCCGATCTGCCAGGCCCTTGGGCTGGAGGGATCGGCAGTGGCTGGCAGATCATCGTCAGGGATTCAGATGTCAGCCAATACGGACGGCCGTATATCATCGCAAAATCGGGCTGGCCGTTGGTCTCCAGTCGCTGATATAGTCCAATACTGAACTGCGCTTCCAGTCGCTCAATCATGCTCCAAGCCGTTGCAAATGGCACATAGCATATGGCCAGATTGTGGGCAACTGATACGCATCGCAGACTCGTTCGCAGCTGTAAGGAGAGCAGATCGTCAGCAGGGGCTCCCTGCTGGATCGCCTGAATAGCCGGAGACCCGCTCGACAAGCTTCAGGGCTCGGCGAAATCACCTGGACCGTGCACCGATCAGATTTCATCGTGGAGGAACCATTTTCAACGGCTGGGAGGAATACTTTGGCCTGCGCTACCACATCTCGATTCGATGGTAGTCAGTGGCAAAGGTCTCGTGAAGCACTTATTCGAGCGATGACGAGCAATAACCACCGGGGCCAGAGGAAATGCCGGCCACCCATCAAGGAACGATCGACGGTGCGGGCACGGGTCAGGCACGATGTTGCAATGCCCATAAATCCGCAGCCCGCCAGCGCGCCATGGCTGTTGGGGGCAACACTGGTAGTGGTATAGTTTATAGGCGTCGAAGACTGTGTCGTGGTGAGATTAATCGAGGGGCTGGGCGGGCCTGGGGAAACTTAGTCTTAGAGGCCCCAGCCGACACGTGCCCGGGACTCCCGGGAGAGGAGCTTGTGGAGAAAGGCAGGAATTCTGGAAGCTCTCAATCACGCGCCGTTCTCCTCATTAGCCGTGAACGGCATGCAGGTCTGTCGATGTTCCTGGACGGGTCGCCCGCTAGTCTGCCATTAGAACTGCTCCCCCTGGTCCTTCAAGGTTGATCCCTTTTCTCTGGGCGGACGGAGAACTCGTGATCTTGGTCTGAATTTTTCTCTGACGGAGCTTTCGACGTGCGATGCTGTCGATGTCGAGTCAAGAATATTCGTTCCGGCTGCGTCCAATTTCCATTGGCACCGCGCATGCCAGGGCCGTTGAGCGATGATTCGAGGCAAGGCGCGCCAGCTGAGAACGGGGCTCGGCTGAGTCTGGCCCATCTCATCAACTCAGCTGCCCCAGCAGGCCAAAAGGGGAAGGCCATGGCAGCCCATCCAAATCTCTAGTGGCCGTGTTGGGAATGATCGGCAGATGGCCCATCGTCATTTTGCCTTGCAGCGAATGCGACCCGAGCCAGCCTCGCGGCACTCGCTGGCGGAGCCATGTTAATCTTGAATCTCAGAGGGGTGGAAGAAGCCATAATGATCGGCCCCGCCTGTCAATTTCGACCAGCGGCACCACCGCTGAAGTAAGTGCAAGGGCGTAGCGTCAATTTCAACCGTAATTGCAAACTTGGATGAGGCTTGATACACATGAACTATACCCCGAGCCATCGAAGCTGGGAGCAGGATGGTTCCCAATCATGGTTTCGCAATGTCGGCTCGTCTGAAAACAAAATTTACACAGTCGCATCAACCTAAGACATGTCTGGTTCGGTACAGTCGCGGAGGAGGTTGACCCAATAGTACTGGGACGAGACGGCCTGGGGTCTGGAAAATGAGGTCGCGTGGTGATTGCATCGCTGACAGCAAGGCTGAAAACGTGCGTCTTGGCGGAGGATGGATGGGATGATGGCCGGTGCGCATTTGAAGGAGCCAATGGATGACGACGAAAAATTGGAATCTGGAGCAGTGATCGACAAGTTCCGAAGACGCAGGGAGGGTTGTTCGAGACAAGGGCGCCACCACATAAGGTGGAAAAGGCACTGACTGGGCTGTCCAATATCCGTAACAGACTGGGCTTCAGGACTACAATGCATGGTGCCAAGCCTGCGATGGTGCCAAGACTTCAGGGCCTGTCACAGCGAGGTCTGTGAGCCTGGACTTCGACCTCGGCGAGGCAGCTTGGAGACCCTGCTCGCCTGCATTTGAGCCGCAGGAGGCCGGAGACAGCTGCTTCCGCGCAGCACGTCGGCCCTGCCAAGGGCCACAGCCGTAACCTTTCGGTCAGCAAAACCCTTGAGGGTGACGACGCAGGAGTCTGGCGAGAAGGGTTGTGCTTTTGCGCAGATGACTGAGGTCTTAGTCACCACCCAGAGGTGAGGCATGTGTGTTTGGACCAAACCCAGCCCCAGCCGGTGTGGTTCACTCGGTTCTTCTGCCCAGCGAGAGCCTAAATAGGCCGTCAACCAGACGTCCAGAGGGACGAGGTGCGCGACCCTGCCTACAGAAACAATTGTTGCTTGGACGGTAGCCGCGAGGGCGTCACACGGCAACCTGCGCGTCGGTATGCCATCGGTGGGCGGAACGGGGTTGTGCAGAAGGGCCGCACCCAATCCAATCACATTCCTCTTGCAATGGTGGCTCCGGCAGGCCGCTAAGGTCTGGGGAGATGCACAGCTGCATACAAGCGACCAGAGCTAAGGCGGCGCCGCGGGATTGACGTCGAGTCGCATGTTTCCAGCTTGCGCAAGGAGGCGTTATATGTGCAACCTGATATAGGGCTCGAATCCGGCGTTGGTGGGTAAACCACATTCCGGAGTGCGGCAGAGTCCCTGTGTGACTCCTGTGACTCCTGTGACTCCTGTGACTCCTGTGACTCCTGCGACTCCCCTCTGGCTAGTAGAGACTAGCAAGACCTGACTGATCCTGGAAGCCGGCTCGAATACTTGAACATGCCCCTCAGTGGCCACGGCACTTGTTGGGTGATCTTCGCGATCCTACCGATCCGAGTCGATCTCGGCGGCCAATTGAAGCGGATCGTCTTGGGCCAAGGCAGTCGAGGACGGCACAGAGGGCATGGAGTGGTATCGTGGCGTAGAATACAGGAAAAGGGGAGGGTCATCTCTGGTTGCAGTTCTGTGTAGCATTGGGAGAAAAGTGGTTGTGCTTCGTGTCGGCGTTACGGTGGACGGTGGACGGTGGACGGTGTATCATGTACGGAACTCCATGTACAGAAGCACCATGTGCGGTGCACTCATTGTCGACGACGGCGGGAAGCTTTGGGCGCGAGCAAGCAGGGGGGGGTGGTTGGCGTGTGCTCCCCTTCCTTTCTGGCCTCGTTCACACGGCTGACGATGACGCCGATTTCCCGTTTGGAAGGTATCAGACTCCCCACGCGGGAACCTTAATGCTCGCACACTGCACGCCAAAGTCACGACCCTCGCGACATTCGGAGGCGTGCACCTGGACGAGTGCACGAGGCACGGCCTTGGAAGAGCCGGTTGCCAAAACCATGCCGCCGTCAGCTCTGCGCTGCCAATTTCTTGGCGACGCTCGGACACCAGATAGATCATCGCCAGCCCACGCCGCAACGACTTATGGGAAACTTCAGTCCACATGCCTGGTGTCATGTCCATGTATGAGCTCAACTTCACATGCATTTATTTCTAATTGTGCGTCATGTCATGTCATGTCAGCCGAAGTCAATGGCTCTGGCGCCAACTCCATGATGGGATGGCATGAGCATTGGGATGGATGCATTGTGCCGCGGTGCAGTATCAACTCGACTTGGACAGGTCAGCATTGGACGAAAGACGTCAAGGTCGATCATCCAGCAGCAATAAGCCTTACAGCCTGCGCCCGCCTCGTCGTCCCCCGACCTTGTCCGTCCCAGATGTGGCCATGCCACCTCCAGCCTGGGGAACGGAAGCCTCGGAACACAAGGCCCATCTTATGCCTTTGGCCATCCACAACCCACCTGGAGGCGACTCGCCGACAAGACACACCCTGCACCACCCCCTGCCGCCCACGATGACCTCTTCGTTTCCTCCTCGTCGATCGCGGGGCCCCAATTAAAGCATATTCGACCCGCGTTAAGGGGCAACAGAAGGGCATCCCCCAGACGCTGGCAGACCCCGAAGGCATCAGCCGGAACATGCTGGCCTGAACCTTCTTACTCTTCCCATGCGTCCGCCGACCTGTGTTTCCCGACTCTCGAAACCCGGACGGCCGTTTCTCGAGTAGAAAACATTAGCCTGGGTGAGGAGTGTTTGAGAATCGGAGGGCCGCGTCTCATCACTCCCCCCATGCAGGTCACCATCTACCAAGGTACTGTAGTACGGAGATCAGAGCCTCAACCAAGTTTCCATCCATGTGGCAATCCACCCACGCTCACTCAAGCTTAATTGTACCGCGTGGAAACTACCCGCCTCGCCCTCGCATGGGACGCATCGGTCAGGTCATGAGCCCTGTTACTTCACCATCCACAAGGGACGAACAATGCGGCCATAGCAGCGTTATCTACGAGCGGCACGCCCGGGCAACAGAGTTGTTTTCCTCCTGCGGGTGCGCCAGTGGCGTTGGTGGCCTTCTGACGCCCTTCATGCCTCAAATATCATGGCATCCCGCGTGGGAGTGAGGCCCACCCCACCCCTCCAACCCTCGCGGAGGCGGCCCACGGCTCTCTCATCAGCGGCAGCAGTATGCATCATGCAGCACATCCGTAACTCACCACTCCGTGGCACTTTGCACAGCGTCGTTTGCGGGCCAGGAGAATTTGGCGTCGATCTGTCGCTCCACCAGCAACAGATCCGACAACCCGTACCAAGCAGGGCTCATGCCGTCGAGCCACCAAGCCTCTAGGAGATGGATGGCGGGCTGTGGCAGTATGGCTAGATCAAGTCACCAGGCCAGAGACAGGGCTGAATTTCTGGAACGGCGACAGCGGTCATCCGAACGCTGGTAGGAGCGTGTCTACAGGTTTGAGATGACAGCTTCAGTAGGGCAGGACGGCATTGAGATGGCTAGTCAATCCGGTCGCAGCCCAAGCCCACACAGCACCGATGAAGCTTTTGGGGCCTCAAACATTATCAGGCAAATGGACAATCCGGTCGCTGCTCGTCTCAAGTGTGCGGTGGGTGGGCTGGGATATCCCTGCCATCCCAAGCAGGGTCTCTCACAGACTGTCGTCGAAAGTTGAGACTGCGGCAGCGACACCACAAAAGGCAAGGTGGCCCATGCCGGCGTCCTGCATTCTACTCCTTCGGGCTAGTCTGAACGTTGAAATCGCTTGGCCCGGGCGCGCTGAATGGATGGATGGATCAATGTCAAGTATGGACGAATGGGTGGATGCGTTCGTCGCAACGCAACACCTCTCTGCCAACGTGATGCCGTGCTTTCACCCTCTCCGCCCTTCCGCCCCCATCCGGGAGCCCACTCATATGGCACACGCTGCTCTCCATCAATGGAGTCAGCTTGGGATGATCTTACATGTTCCTGGCAACAGGCATAGGTCGGGTTGGCGGGCAGCCGTTTGGTTCCCAGTGTCCGGGAGCGGGTCCAGTGCAGATCCTTGCAAGTCATGTTCTTCAGACCGATCTTCTTCTCCCAGGCCCCAAGCCCCAAGCCCAAGGCCCTAGGCCCAAGGTACTGCGGTACATGAGTTACATCAGATACATGGTGTACATCGTGGCCGACCCCCGGCAGAGGCCATGACACTCGACCGCTTCGTCGGACCCTTGCCTGCACACAGTTCCCCACCACCCTTGCCTGCGATCGTGGCAGCCAGGGGCTGTCGGGCAGGGGGTTCAAGGACGGGTCCGCCATGCAAAAGCACCGCTAAGGATCACCCCGATCACGTCCCGAGTCAGAGGGGAACTCGAGGGTACTCGTCGTTTACGCACGAGTACTGTGGTAGTACCTGAGGCTGTCGCCTGGCTGCGAATCCCCTCCGTCCAAGTCTTGTCGTAACCTCACAGGACAGAGAGGGTGTCCCACACATAATTTGTGACAGCTGCTATTGCGGCATCCGCGTCCAGGGATCAACGGTCATCGATTTACGCTTGATCGTCCCTGCCTCTCTGCTTCGGGAGATCTCATTAGCATGCCTCTCTGCCCTTGAACCTGCCCTGTCCATTCCCACATCGGGCTTGTCTTCGTCGTCACCTACATAAGATATCCACCACTCCCACATTCTGTCCTCGGCACTCGTCTTGTCCCTTTGAACATTTCAACATAAAACATACATCAGCCCCAGCATCACATCCTCTCGCAGATCTGGCAGTCTCTCTCAATCACTCCATTCTACTCTGGATAATATTAGTTTTATTGTTTCCTTGCTGCGGCCTGCATATCTACTACACAGCCTCACCTTCTCCTCCGCGAGGGAAGCCCTATTTTAATCACAACAACGGAAATGGCAACTATGATGCTGTCAAATCACTACGCCTCACAGCCCAGCGCACACTACGCCTACGGACAACAGGGCCCACCATCGCCCCCCATGGACGAGACGTCAAAGTGCTCCCTACCCTCAATCTCCAACCTGCTTGGTCTGGCCGACGGAGGGTCGCCGACTACCGAACACTCTCCGGCGTCGCAACAAGGTAAGAGGCACAGACGCGACCAGTTTCAACGGCCACTGACATTCCGGCCAGCCTCTTCACACAAGACCGATGCTCGTCCGGATTCATCGCACTACAATAATGTCGCTGCCCGCAGCGGTGCGCTCCCACCGACTCCGCCAATGTCTTCAGATGCTTCATTCGAGGGTTACCACTCGCCTTCGACCAAGTCTGTGAGCCAACTGTCAGCCGCTTCCAACTACTTCTACGACGCGGCACCTGCAATGGGTCACGTAGAGCCGGAGGCACAGCGCCAGCAGATGGCTTCCCGCCTCCCGATCCAGGCACCCTCCTACGCACAGTCTGCCTTCGCAGCCTCATCTTACATGGGACCCCCCGCGATGGCGTCTTACTACCCGGCTATGCAGCCTACTCCTCCACCACAGCCTCAGGTCTCTGGGCTCTACTACCAAAGGCCACTGCCTCATGTAAGAACCCTGCTTTCGTACACCCGATATGAATTCAACAAGCTGACGTCTTACTCAGGCTTTCCCTCCTATGCCGCTCGGCGTTGCGATGCCCTCGTCCGGCGCAAACCCCTGGCAACACCATCACTACATCTCGCCATCCTCGGCAGCCTCATTCCCCCAGTCTCAGGACCGCTACATCTGCCAGACTTGCAACAAGGCTTTCTCCCGGCCCAGCTCACTGCGCATTCACAGCCACTCTCACACAGGGGAGAAGCCATTCAAGTGCCCCCATGCTGGTTGCGGCAAGGCTTTCAGCGTCCGCAGCAACATGAAGAGACACGAGCGTGGCTGCCACAACTTTGAGACCAGCAGCAATGGATCGCCTCTGATGTCATAGAGAAGGAGAAAAATAATGTCTTGTCGCCACGACAAATTCGATTCACAAAAGCTTATTCTACTACGTACATTTAATTGGTGCGCCACACACAAGTCACGACGGGTACTTTTCAAAGACGGGATGATCAGACGTACGGATACCTCACGGTATGCTCTTTTATGCGCAATACCTGGCACGGGATGGCCAAGTGTGGTACTGGGGGCCAACCTGGAATGATACCAAATCTTCAACAAGCAGGTCAGAGATACCCACGGCCATCACAAATTCGGGGCAAGGAGCTGGATTTGAAGAGAACCAGCCCGTCTCAACAATTATATTTCGGTCTTCCCCACGGGACAGGCGTTAAGTTTGGGGTCTTACTTTCCGCGCCTTCGCGGTTGCTGGGAGCATTTTCATGGGCGCTATTGGGGGGGGGGGAACTATTGTTTTCTGGATGGAAGGAAATACGGTGGGGTTTTGTGTTCCCTAGGATTGGTGGGCAAAATCATCCCCACGCGAGGACCACTCGCTTACACTATAACTTATTGTATATTTCCTCATGTTACGGTCTACCTTGATAGATCAGATTTGCTCAATCGGGAGCTGATGTACGATACTCTCTAACTCGAGGAGGATGGGAGGACCCAGGCAGCTACGCTAGTTACTGCATATTTCTGACAAGCTGACAAAGCTTAAAAGAGAAAGCATTCAATTGGCAATTCAAAAACACATGCGCTGGTAATTTACATGAAGTTGTACCCACTAATGCAGTGACCGGTTCTTTTTGCCCCGTACCGTGGAGTCAGCGAAACCTGCCCCAAAACACCGGCCGACGCCAGTAGAGTTATTCCATGAGTCGCACGCAGCTATACAGCACAGATCATGTAACTCACGATCCAAAAGTCTGTTATAACGGGTACATGCGCAGCATCACAGCTACCACCACCACCACCACCAACACCACCACCACCACCACCAACACCACCACCACCACGATCACAATAGCCTTTCTAGAGTGGGGACTATAGCGTGTGGGCGCCCTGGGTCCCTGAGACTCGTGGCCTCGTGGTCATGATAATGATGATCATGAACGAGCGGGCTGGCGCGCGGGACCCAGCCAGGGCTGGAATCCGCGGTGATGGGCGCCGGGATGTTGGCTAGAGTTGTACCGATTCAGACGGTCGATCGGGGAAGGGAGGGGAGGGAGAGGGGGTAAGGGAATTGCGCCCAGGAGAGCGTGTGGGTATGCACTGAAGGTATTAGCCTGGTAGTATGTGCGTGAGTGGGTGGGTGGGTGTTGAGGATGTGGGTTGGGGAGGGGGAGGGGTGGTGGGAGAGCCGGGGAAGCCTTGTTCGGTTCAGCCCTCTGGAAATTCCCCGGGTCTCTTTGCTATGTTGTGTATGGTGATGTTCTTTCTTACCTCTGTGTTCATTTGTGGTGGGCTCTTCCCGTCGTCGGAATTTGTCATTCATACTAATTTGAAAGTGTAGTTAGTTAGCAGGTAGCCCACAACCGCCCTCACCCTGCCGGAAGCCCCATCCCCCCATCCACCTCCCCAACGACCAACAAGGTTTGTCACCGCCCCCCAGATAGACAACGCCAACGCGTCGTATGCTTGACTGACTGAGCGACTTGCTGTTGCGGGTCTCTGAGTATTGTTGTCACGCCTCTCCCCTTCCCTCCCGTCCATCACGAATGTTGGACTGCTGTCCTGCCTCGTGGCGACCCCGTCCCCACAAGGAAATTGCCGCATGGCCAAGCCTTCGGGATCGTCCTCCAAATCAAGCCAGACCGGCGATCGGCGACTCAAGCAGACGGGCTATATTAAAAAAGAATGTTCCGGGTGCCTGTCACTACCGTCACATTGGCCATCATTTGCGTTTCTTTCCTCCGCAGCAAGGCCACGGGTCCCCAAATAGCGCGCGGCGCTGACTTGCTTAGGGACCGAGGCGTAGAGTAGCAAACGCGTGCTGTAGAAGCCCTTGACTGCTTATACCACCAGTGAACTTGGTGATGTAGTGTTTTAAGGTTTCCGTCCTGCTGCCCCCTCCATGTTTCTGGAACGCCCATGCTTCCGCGCGAATTACCTACAGGCTGCCCCCTCCCCTTCTAGGTTTTGAGTTTTGCGTGTTCCCTCTTCTGGTTATGATCGCCTATGCGGCGGTGGACCTCGCCTGGAATTGTCCTGGGATTCGACTCGGCAGCGCTCGTGGAACAGTTTTCGGCGCCTCCCCCACCTGCCCTTGGGTTTCCCGGGCAGCACGGCTTCGAGGACAGCTTCAGCCCTCAGCCCTCTGCGTCTCTGAACGCTCCGCCCCACCGAACACGCCTGGCCGACGATCTTTGTTGTTGTCACTTGTCATAATCAAGGTTGGTTGACTCGCACCAACACATCTGCGTATCCACCCCGGGCCCCTCATGGGCCACCCCCCCTCCTGGCCACCTCGTGACTGATGGGGACGAGGTCAGCCACTGGCCGACGATCCTGATTGCGGGAGCTGTCAAGTCTCAGCATGATTATGGTTTCGGAAAGGGGACAGCTGGCGAGTCGGCGTCAAATCCAGTGTCCGACGGGGCACAGGTTGGTTAGAGTTTATAAACCACATGCCCGTTATTGCAAATCCTGCAGATCCCAGTTATTACGACTCTAGCCAGAGCGGCGTGGAGCTTTTTGCGCGGCAGAGTGGTATCGAGAGGGTCCGGAAGCAACGTGGCTCGCTGAAGCTACGCTAGCATCGCAACTGGGGAACAAAGGCACGAGGCAAGGGAAGGGAGCTCGAGCTCGATACAGATCGTCGCAATCGGCGGACCCTTGCGGCAATCTAAGGTTCCCACCAATGTCGCCGCCCGTGGGACCTCGACCCGAGTCGAGGGATGGGGCTGCGGGCTGTCGTGCACGCCGACATGTGCAGCCCGCCCGCTGTGGCTATCGTGGTGCTTGTTGTTCCTGTGGCCCAGGGCCCCGGATTTGTGCGTTGGGCTGTTGGGAGGGCACCGAGGGAGCGACTAGTCGAGCATTTTCCCCGACCAAAGCTCCAGCGCGCGTATCTGAAATTTCGATGAAGCGGTGTGCGATGAGCGGGTCATGTCCCGCGTACTGCGCACAGCGTACTGTGCGTCCATGGGACGTGAGTACGGCAACGAAACCTTGTCTGGTATGTATTCTTCCTGTTTTGGTTTCCACCCAGGCCATGGCAGCGGAATTTGCCCTGGGCCCGACTGATTTTGGTGGTGTCAAGTCGGCTGACGTCTCAATTGCCAGCAAGAACCAGGCGGACGTTGTTGGGACACTGGAGCCGAGTCAAAGAAAGTTAAGCCTCAGTTCGCGAGATGATCCCAATTACCAGGACATCATGCGGTTTGCGGGCGCAAGTGGCCGATACGCTTTGATGAGATCGAGGGCGAGGTCCCCTGGCGGCGTCGTCTGGGAGATGCCTGCGTGCGGTCCGGGCCCGCGACACGTCAGTTGCTAGGGACAGCAGATGGGAGGAAAGATGGTGGCCTCGCATTGATTTGTGACGAAACCTAATATCGACCGACCAGCCGACCCAGGCAGGTAGATGCTATAATTGTCGCAGTATGTGGCCTGCCGCTGTGGCATGTAGTAGTCCTTGAAAGTCGTCAAGGGCGGTCGACGCCGTTGGACGCCAGGACGAGTTGGCGTCGCTGCTGGCGCGAGTGGCGCGCAAAACGGTCTGCTTGTTCACGTAGTGTCGCAGCGTACTATGGTAGTTGGAAGGGGTGATTAGTCTACTCGTTGGCAGAGACAGCAGTAGTGCAGGCCGAGAAGCTGGGATTAGCTTGAGGGGACAAGTGCTATCTACATGTGAGTCTATGGTGTAGCTGCCTGGCAGGCAGGTATCTGATACCTGACGCCCCCTGTGCCTGCTTCTGTGGGCTTGCCGTACTAGGAAGTGCCTGTTTTGGGCCTGGCTGCTGCAGCATGTGCGCGGGTGGGAGGACCCTTGTTCCTGCAGATCAGTTGCCATGCGAGTGCGACGAAGCCCGGGCCTGCCCAGTATACTTGGGGAATTGGTATTGTACTGCGTCCGTACTGCTGACTGCCCAGAGGTGCACGGCCCACAAGCTGTGCTGGATAGATGCAGCATCGATGCAAAATACTGTCCTACCCAAAGCTGAGCGAGCCATGTGCCGAGTACGTGCGTGCGGCTGTATCAGGCCAGCCCTTCGTTCCGGTTGGCGCTGTATTGCGTGCATGAGCATCTGGTTGCTGGTGGTGTAGGCAGCGTGGCTGCACCAGGTCCCGATATCTTGGAAATGGCCCTTGCCGTCCCCCATCCTTCTTCCTCCTTGTGCTGCAAACACGCAGACACGCTGACACACAGACACGGAGTGCATCCTCACCCTCACCGTCCAATCACCGTGCCAAGATCCACCACTCTCGCCCGCGGATCATCACAGCAGAGCACCAGAGCAGCAGCGCAGCAGAGGCCAGGGCCCTGCTCATCTATTTGGAAGACAGCCAAAGTCAACGTCAGACCAACTCACGTTGCCCGACTACTCACACCATCTACATACGATGCAGCATGCAGCTGCGTCTTGTCTGCACAAAACAAGTTTCCCGGTCTTGACCACACCGAATGCGTCTAGTACGGCGCTTTCCTCGTCATCACGCCACCGACAGCGCCCCCGTCGCGCTGCGATCTCACGTTTCGACTCAGGCATGACTGTACGGTGAACCTTATCTCCATCCAACCTTCCCAGCTCCCTCGCCGCAGCTGGCACTGACGCTGGCGGGCTGGACAGAGCCTCAAAACCTACCGAGGCCGAGCGGAGCGGCGTCGGTGACGAGTGGCCGGGGCTCGGTGTGTAGGTGGTCTGAGCCCCTCCTCCACGTTTCATCTCGGCCCCGTTGTTTCAACAAGAAGCGGCTACCTGAGTAAACCACATCAGACGACGCCACGCCCAAAATCCAATGCTACCGCACAACGGCCGCTCGCCTGATGAGTCTGATGTGTGCTCGCCCGCCGCGAACGACACCCACACTTCAGATGAGACGACATGCATATCAGCCTACTCAACTTGCATTGCCTGCATGAGCCCTCGCCGTCTGTTCTCGCCGCAGCCCCGACTCGAACTGCTATCCTGTCATGGCAACACATGGGCCGTGGGCACCAGAGGGGCAGCGGCAGCAATAGCATGCTCCAGCCCAGCCCGGCCAGGTTTGTGCCTAGCCGACGCCCTGCATTGATGGTCGGCTCTGCTGCCGCCTAATCCTGAGTCGTCGTCCTCCTGCTTCGCCATCACCTGCCCCGACGACAAGACCCCCATCCAGCACACACGAAGCAGCTGCCAGGATGGGCTTCCGCCAACTTCTTGTTAACTTTGGATGGGTCCGCTGCACCACCAGCAACGGTGGAGGCCAAAGCGTGCCCCAGCAGGAGGCCCCGTGCTCGGCAATTGCTACTGCAGTAATACAGTGCCATAGGCGAGCGGGTCCTGGCCACGCCGCTGGTGGCAGCTGACGATGCTTCCTGGATACTTGTAGACTTAATAGGACCACTACTGCACAGCACAATTGCCCCGAAGCTTGCACATGCACGGGGTCGGGGGACCGGGGGACCACGTCAACCTCGGAGTTACTCTTGTTCCAGCGTGCCCCCGAGCTCGACAGACTTCACACCAACGCTCTGGTCTGAAAGATCAGACCATTACAGCAGACTAAGCAAGGCCAGCCCGTTCGAAATACCACCCAAGAAATCGCCGCTGGATCTCGGCAACGCTGTACGACTGAACCTCCAACTTGGCGGACTGCCTTGGTGTGTAAGTCTATTGGTTGGCCCATGAGATCCGAGAAACAACCGGCAGCAAGCGAGAGCCCATTGGGCCACTCGTTTCTACGGGAAGTGGGCAATTGCCTCAGTCTGTGCAACTCCTGCAGCGGTCCCGGCGAGGTCAGTGATTCCCGAAGCCATCTCTGCGGTAGGGCAACTGTCAAACTCCAGGCCAACTGTCCCAGGAAAAGGGAACGGAGAGGCCCGTGGCTGCTAACCACATGCCAAGAACCACTCGGCATGTCATTCGAAAAACACAAGAAAGAAAAGAAAGGGAAAAGGTGCACAGGTCAGCAAGATCGCTGTGAGCCGCCCGTTCGGTGCCCACCTGGATGTCTGGGTAAGTGTAGTTCTGCCAACACCTTGTGGCCTTGGGACGTTTTAGCCTGTTCTTGGACTCCTCTGCGATTCCTTCTCCTTCAAGCCCCAGCATATGCCATGTCTACACCCGTGTCAAGCAACCACAGACCCCTGGCCGCCGGGCCGGGCTGAAGTGAGTGAGTGAGAGAGCCCTGGCGGTACCACGCGTGACGAGCTGGTACGTTGAGGAGCTTGAAACACGGTTCGGTTAGCAGGCTAAGCCTTGCTTTCTAACCTGAAGGCGGTCGTGTTTCAGCTATGCTGGGCCTTGCAGATCCGACCGAGCCCTATGGAGTACCGGGGTCTAGGGTGCCCTGTGGGTACATGCCTTTTGGAGGTAGTGACTTCAACCACAGGCTGGAGGAACATCATATGCCGCTGTCTTATTGATGCGTCCCAAGGCTTGGAATTCGCCTCGAGTCCCCAGCGGTGCATTATCAAACACTGCCGGAATTCGGGACGGAGTCCCTGATCTGCAGCTACGTGGGCGTCAGCAGCGTTCATCCTGTGCCCGCAGTCATCCGCAGCATGTTGCGATGACTTGCTGTCGTCCCGTGTCACACTGCCAATCTCTCTTGAGCCTCTGCGTCATGGTGCTCGGGAGCTACCGCCTAGATGACCTACCTGGCGAGCAACTCGACTGCCGCTTTCTCATCCCATCTCTTTGCAGTCCAGGCCGCGTTCCACGCATGCACCTCTGGTCCTACCGCACGCCGTCTGGCGGCCCTGCCCAATCTGAGACGAGACAGTGGGCCAGCTGAGGCCAAGCTTTCGGGAGCAGCACTTAAGCTTACCTCGAAGCCCCCCTTGCGGCACCCAAGTGAGTGCGTGTGTGTCAAGGGTCAGCCCAGGGCGACGTGTGTGCTCACCGCGTCATGGCCGTCCCAGTCCACAGATCTGCCCCCCATCATTCCCCATGATGTTTCGTCGACGCGAAGTTATCAGGGATCTCCAAGGCAAGGGACACATCATAGGATGCCCTGCTGGGAATCAACATCATAGGATGCCCTGCTGGGAATCAGGCCAGGATCACCAGGATCGTCCACGAATCTCGTCGTCGAGACAAGCACTGCGCATCCCAGATTTTTACTGGGTGGGTACACGTGTACTGATTCCAACCTACATTGATACGGTGCCATCGCGATGAGGCTGTATGGAACCCGTGCGAAACTCGAGATATGGGAGATCGAGCATAATCAACGATCTCGCCTCACCAGCACCCTTCCGAAATCTGCTTTCCGGGAGTCTGATTCCTTCACACCATCTCACCAAGCTCCACCGATGGATGAGTGGCCATTGCTTACGGTCTCATCCCATCGTTTTGCCTCTCCTCTCTCGTTACCGCATATCGAAGATGACAGTTTATCTCCCCAGATGACAGCTGCCTCCAGGGGGCCACCTCTCGGAACCCAGCTAACCCGGAGCGTGCCAAGCCCTGACAGATCCGAGACTCGTCTCCCGTCCGTCCTGGCCCTGGCCTACTGGCTGATCTGAGACCGCCTGTCCGCTGCGGGATCCTGTTCTGTCTCATTCCGTCCTGTACTGTATCTACATTGTGGGTCATATGGCACCGACCAAAAACTGTCATCATTGCTGGTGTTTGTTATGTCTGTATGTCTAGCACGTGCATGTCTCCACCAAGGGGAGGGATCGTCCGGTCGCCGGCGGGGCGTCTGAAGTGATGACGTGGATCTGTCACGGGCTCTCCATTCCCCCCTTCCCCTTGGGACGACGCCCAGCGGTGAAGGAGAAGCGCCCAAGACGGAAGGGAGTGCGTCGTGATATACGGCGCCGGGGTCGCTATTTTGACTATGCAGGGCCCCTCGTCCATGCCCCCGGCCATGACCCTGGCGTACAACAACTGGCATTCCGTATTCGCACCCCCCCAAGGATGGCTAGGCCCCAATTGACCCCCGCGACGTTCGAGGACGTCCCCAGATTTAGAATTCGTCCTGTCTCTGCGAAAGTCCCCAGGCCCACGGCGGTCTACAACTAACTCTCCAAAACCGCCGGCGGCAGAGGTCAATGATCCGTGACATCACGAGGGACGAGTGCCTTGCGAGCGGCGGGGTCCTCATGGGCCATGTGTGAATGTCTGTGTTGTGGCTCCCCTGATGTTCAAGCTCCTCTTGATGGAGACGATGGGACGAGATTGCCCAGGCCTCTCGTGTACGGGGTTTCCGACCGAACTCTCTCTCCAGCTAGGGCTCGGGTGTGGAACTGCGTTTGAAGGGACGGACGGGGCGGCAGGACCGCCATCCGTGTTCGCTTCTGCCTGGGCGCTACCGGGGCCTTCGGTGATCGCAGGTGAGTTCGGACGCAGGTACAGATCATGATCTACAGGTACCGTGTTTACGAAGTACGAAGGTCGTCGTCCGCGGCCGAGGCTGGTGGGGGCCGGTTGTGGCTGAGGCGTGGAGCTTCGTGGCGTTCTGGAGTGTTATGGTTTTCTCGTATCCCAACCGCAGAGTCGGTGCATTTCTCTGGAAAGGGGTACAGTTGTGATTTAGTCTAGGTAGCTTGTGAGAGGATGCCTTAAGCCTGGTCATTGCCAAGCCATGTTCAGAAAGCAGCTCCAGGTGGCTACGATGGGAGCAAGAAGTACCAGTAACTTGATATGCTGTTGAACATGACTGTCACCTATTCACATTCGAAAAAATTTCCTTCAAATAGCTGGGACATTTCCGTCCCATTTGTCCAGTCAAGAACTCACCACAAGCCTGTACCTGAAACTGATGAGTGATTCGGTTGAGTGCATGCTCAATCTGCTGGGCCGACGCTCATGGTCTACTAAGCTTGCCCCGGAACAGTAGTCGTATGCGGTGTTGTTGCGCTGACTTGACGTCGGCAGGAAGTAATTTGGCATCAACTGTGAGACCTACGTGGCCACGTGCCGCGAATTTGGACCAATTCGCCTCCATGTCGCCGGACAAGTTGGCTCTGGCTCTGCTTCTGTTCGCAAAGAGAACCATATCGCCGAACTAGGGCGTTTGGCAATGGGTTTCTTGATCCACAGTCCAGTCCAGCTCATTGATTCCATATACGTTCCCTCTTTGCGTCATGTTCCCCTGTGTCATTGGGGATACCTTCAGCCTGGGAAGTCATATCCCAAGGAGGACCTCCCCGTTATTACGGGACGAGGCTCCCCAACGAATAAAAGTGCCGAGTCGTTGCTCCTGTTGGGCCATGCCCTTACATGACTTGATATGGAGGTAGTTCCCTCCCTGGCTTGACAGTAGCGATGGCGAGGCGCTGGCAGCTGGAGCTTTCTTAGTATCGGGAAGGGGGATATCGGTTAGATTCTAGACGCCGCTGACAAGCAGTAGATTGGTGAGCCTGACTCAATTAGTTCGGCTGTACGCTGAAGCCTGGGGCGAGTGGGATTCGAGACCAGACCGGCGCGTGGCTTTAATGAGACGGTGCTACTCACTCACGCAGGATGATGCTTCACAGGGAGTCGACGAGATTGAAGCACGGATGGTAGAATGGCACATACATTTTAATAGAGTCCCTAGAACTGGCTCCAGGATAGTAATATTTCTGTAGCGTCTACCCAATCACAACGACCTTAATGACTCTTCCTCCATCGTTCCACGGCAACTGTAGCATGGCCTCTTTTAAGCCTGGCGGCACCTGACCGCCTGGTCATCAGGTACATTATGCCAAGACCATCCCATCCAGGCTGATCACCGAGGTCTTCTCGCTCCTCCGCCTGAAGTACCTCGTGGCAGCCGCCTCCCGGACCCTGGTCTCGGCGTCGAGTTTCTCCTTGGCCTGGCGGGCCAGCTCCTTGATGAGGTGTCGGGTGCTCTTGGTGAAGATGTTGTACCACGAGGCGTGCGGCTTACACCTCCTACGGTCGCACATTCCCGCCGTGGCCAGGGTCCACTCCCTGCCGTCCTCGGCCTCGGCGGCGGCCTTCATCGCCAGTACTTGCTCCTCCGTCCAGCCGCCACCCGTAGTGAGGCTGTTGCTTTTGTAGATAGCCTCTCCCTGTGCTGACTTGACGAAAACGCCGAACTCATATGGGCAGCCGACCAGATCCAGCCTGTTATCGTACCCGCACACATCCTTCTCGACCAGGCCCTCGGCGATGGTGGCCTTGCGCCGCTCGTTGGCCAAATCGAGGAGCTGCTGCATCTTCTTGTTCAGCACGATCTCCTCGGCTAGCGCGTAGCGGTCCGCCGCGGAGGCGGCGAGGAAGGACTGTTCTTCCGGCGTGAAGACGAGTGTCTGGTCGACATGTGACAAGAACTCGTTAGGTACGGCTAGAATGTTGCTTGTTAGTGTCAACTCGTGACCATCGGTTTATCTCCCGGGGATCCAGTAGAAGTCTAGAGTGAAAAAGGTTGGACGTCCTCACCAAAAGGCTTCTTGCCGAGATGCCACGGCTCTTCGCACTCTACGGACCTGTACGCCGCAGACACGTTCAACAGTCCCATGAACTTCTCCCTCGTGAGATCGGCTTCCTTGGCCTTCAGGCTGCGGTTCTCGGGAAGTGACCTGACGAGTTGCTCCCACCATTCCTCGGCGTGCTTGTCAGTGCAGAAGACGCTGTAGTCGGCGTCGCCACGGGTGTCGTCGTATATCCTCGCTGGCCTCCAACAGCCCTCGAGGCTGCACGTCTTCTTGTACCTCGTGATGTTAATGCCCTGCCTGTCTGTGCAACCAGGACAGACGTAACGCTGGATCAGGGCCTCGCCTATCGTCTTATCGATGTTGACGCATTCCCCATGAAACCAGTCGTCGCACATGTCGCAGCTAATCATCCACCTGTGGTCGTCTGGCCCCCGGCAGATGCAGTAGGGTCCGTGGTCCGACTCCTCCTCGTCGCTCGCCCCCGCCTCGCTGGATGCCAGAGGGCCTCCTATTGGTGATGAGGCCGACGCCTGAGAGGCTGTGGTGTTGTTGGTTGATGATGATGTTGTTGTTGTTGCTGTTGTCTTCTTGGCACGGGACGAAGCTCCGGATCTGCTTCCGCCCCGCGACTTTCGACCGCCCCGGGTCCCGCTGCTTGTGGTCTTCCTGGCAGTTTTCTTAACGATCTTGGCCGTGCCTTTCTTGCTGGCAGCCCTGGACGCGGCCCCGAGCTTTGCATATGAATTTTCATCTGCTGTGGCGTCCGTCTGAGATATTGAGCGCGGTTGTGATGAGCGCGGGCCAAGGGAGCCCGTGTTTGCAGTTTCTGGGATTTGTGACATCCGGGGATCGCTGTCTACACCATCGCTGGTCTCTCTTTTTATGCTCATATCCTGCACAATGGCAGGTTCAGCATGATCGATGTCCATGGCTATAGCTGGTGGATGCGTAATGTCCAGTGGCTGGTTGGCGTGATGTGAACTTATGAAGGCATCCATATGATGAAGTTCATCAGTTGGTCCCCTTCGGATGTCGCGTACAGATCTGAAGGCGCAACAGAAAAGACAGCAAAAAAAGAGGGAAAGAATTGCAAGGCCAGTCGAGGATTAGGCGGAATAGGCCTGATAACTGATGCGATGGAAAGTGGACGGAACACGGCGAAATCATCAATCTCAATAACTCATTCCCTTCGCGTCTTGATGGAGCGTGGAGGCAGTGAGAGCTGATTGGCAGATGCTCGGGTCCACGCTCGACTCCACCCGCTCGACATGACTTGGAGAAATCGCAAACTGGCCCGAGCTCCTGCAGCATTTTGGGCGATGAGCTCTTGACTTCGGCCCGCGCTCCAGCGGGCATCGCATGGGTGCAATTCCTCACATGGTGGCGTGAAGCTTTGGTCGTCGTTCTGCCGCCCTGCGAATTGCTGACCTTGCAACTCCACCCCTCCGACCACAAACAGCATGTCTCGATCAATGGCCCCATCCAGGGCATTTCTGAAGGCCTTCCAAGAGGCACAAGCCCCCTCGCTACAATGCCGGCGCTTCCTGTCTTCATCGCAGGCCTCGTTTTCCCGACGGCCAGCGTTCGCAAAGACGCTCGGCCAACCCTCGAGGCATCAGCCCCTGGTGCAGAAGCGCTTCAAGTACAAGTCGGTTGAGGAAGCCAGGAGCCGATACCAAATAGGAGTATGCGATCCAATGGAGCGACCAGTTGCTTCCCATGCATAGAGCATAACAGCAGCGAAGCTGACAAAAGTTGGACCGCAGCCCTTTTCCTGGAAAGCACTCGTGCTATTCGTTGTGACAGCTGGCGGCCTGACATGGTACTTTGAGCATGAGAAAGAGCGCATGCAGAAGAAGCGCATCGCGGAGGCAAATAAAGCGGTTGGAAAGCCAAAGGTCGGCGGGTCATTCAAGCTTGTGGACCAGGACGGCAAGCCCTTTACCGAGCAGGACATGAAGGGCCGGTACTCTCTGGTGAGCAATGAATGCCACCCCACCAGCTGTTGCAGCCCGAAATGTGTGAGATTGATAGCTGACTGGGCGCGCGCGCAACGCGCATATGCAGGTCTACTTCGGGTTCACACACTGCCCGGACATCTGCCCCGAAGAGCTTGACAAGATGGCCATCATGTTCGACAAGGTCGAGAAGGAGATGCCCGGCGGGCTGAACGGAATCTTCGTGACGTGCGACCCGGCGCGCGACGGCCCTCTGGAGCTCAAGAAGTACCTGGCCGAGTTCCATCCCAAGTTTGTGGGGCTGACGGGCACATATGACGATATCAAGGCCATGTGCAAGGCATATAGGGTCTACTTCAGCACGCCCTCCAAGGTCCCGGCAGGGCAGGACTATCTGGTGGACCACAGTATATACTTCTACCTGATGGACCCGGAGGGCGACTTTGTCGAGGCGCTGGGACGGCAACACTCGCCCGACCAGGCAGCGAGTGTGATTCTAGGCCACATGAGGGAGTGGAAGGGCGAGTTCAGGAAGTAGTGACGAAGGCGTGTGAAACGGCGTGGTCTCTCCGCTCAGCGCATTGCACCTTGTCGGTGACGGTGATCTATTAACGTACTAGGAACGGGCAGGATCTGCTTGTATGCTGCATGATAGCTGTACAAAAGTCATTGACACATGTAAAAACAAAACACATTGGGACTGCGGCTTGACGCGGCCCACGCGGTTCACGCGGCTCAGACCCGGGGGGTGGGGATTCAGGCCGTTTGGAAGAATCTAGAATATTGACTTTGTGCTGCTTGAAGCATAGCCGGCAGACCGAGACGAGGCTCAATTGGAGGAGACTGTCTCTGGCAGGAGAGTTGCAGCGCGGCTCTTCAACGTGCGTCTTGGTACTCGAGCCCATGTGACGCTGGGATTCCAAGGCAGTTAGTTGCCAATGATGGAAACACGGTTCCAAGACCAACAAACAGTACCGAGGCCTTGCGCCACAGTTCCTGCTGGCCTAGGCAATTGGCGGCTTGGTGGCGGGAGGAGCTACTACGTCACCGCCACGGCTCAGGCCAGCAGGGACGGCCAAGCCTCAAACAATTCAAGTTTGTCCTGTCCGTACGTACCGTCTACTGACTGTCATTTCCATTGACAGCTCCTCACACATGATAACCCTCTGGGCACCCCTGCCCCTGTCGCTGCCACCCACCTTGTCCTCCTAGTTCCCTTCCCCCAATCTCAACATCGTGTCTGTCCTCGCGCCCACAACGCACACTTTCTGCACACAAAGGAGCCTATTCCCGACCTGTTAATCAGTCACCTGCTCCTTCAGCACAGATAATAGTGGCAGGCCTCCCGTCTACCGTGCCTCCTACTCTATACTCTACCCTAGACACACCTCTGCCGTCCTCCTGTCCCCGACGCCAGAAACCGCCAACGCTTATCTGCTCGGCTTCGAGCCCAAATCTCCATGTGCCTCCTCACCGCATATCGCATTCCGAATCCCTTCACCTAAGCCTAAGCCGTGCCTGCTGCACCTCCTAGTAGACGCAATTAGGCTTCAACAACAACACATTGGCGCATTCCTTGTCCAACCAACCCCCTGACGTTCTACCATCCCCTTGCTTTTACCTCAAATCAATCCTTCACACCATGCCTACGACGCCACTTCTCAACGCCCAAGGCCAGCCTATCAGGTCTGCCTTGAAGAACGAGGACGATGTCGCCCAGGCACCACCTTGCGGCCCGACAAAGGGTAAGAAACCCCCCAAGCTTGAGCTGCCTCTGCTCTCAACTTCCCGTTAGTGCTATGCGGTACCTGCACCTGCGCCCTGCACAGAGCACAGAGCACTGCACACCTCAGATCTGGCTGTCTCGGTCTCTTGTAGTGCTATGGACTGGGCGTCATCTCATCACTGTGTCTGTAATCTCTGGGGTTGCCGGCCAAGGTGAGGGAGCTGAGGTGAGTAGACCTTGACTGTCTCAGCAGACGGAACGCAAAAGTTGCTCCTCCAAGTCATGGCATGGGATTGATACCTGCCCCTATAAGCTAGCTTCTTGTCACGCATCCTGCTGATGCATTCAATCTTTAGCTGTCCAAATCGCCGAGCCTGAACCCCTCCCTCAGGAGGAACCAAGGCCGAGGAGGGAATTCGCGGCCAGCGTGAGCGGGAAGCGCCTCAGTGGCCGGCCGCCATTACCAGCCGCCAACTCATCTCGAACGTCCTTCGCCAGCCAGAGCAGCGTTGACACTCTGGATCTTAATGGAAACCAGAGCCTGTCATCCCTGCCGCAGCTGCCAGAGGACACGGCAGCTCAGCGTGATCAGCAGCCGCAGGTCTCCCACCAGTTTCACAGTGGCTCCCAAAGGGTCGACCGCGCGTCGGAAAAGCTGCTCGCTCAGGTGGCTGAGTGGCTGCAGCGCGAGAAGGCCAAGCGGGAGAGCAAGAAGCCTCGAAAGCACCACCGCCACCACCTCCACTCGCGAAGGAAGCACAAGACTCAACCTGTGGGCCCTCCGGTGCCTGAAGAGCCAGAGGCCGACCCGGATGTCGAGAATGCGCTGCGGAGGACGGCCTCCATTGAATCAAACTCTAGTGACGTGTCCCTGGATCGGCTGCAGCGCATCCTTGATGACAGCATGACTGCCTTGGGCATTGGTTCTGTGCCTCAATACAGCGCGAGACTGGGCCGACGGCTTTCGCACCGCAAGAAAGCCGCTTCACGCTCCGCTCTTCAACTCTCTCGGGCCTACTCGTCGGACACGGAATACGTGGAAGGAGATGCCGTCGTACCAAGTTGTGATGCTATCCTCGACAACACCAAGACTTTGAAATACAGCCAAGCTCCAGCGGACGAGCATGCATCTGTGTCCGGCAAGCGCCAGGAGAAGGAGAGGCAGGCTTGGGCGAACTTCAAGAACGAGATCATCCGCCTCGCGCATACGCTTCGACTCAAGGGCTGGAGGCGTGTGGCTCTGGACGCCGGCGACGACATCAAAGTTGAGCGACTGAGTGGCGCCTTGACCAATGCAGTCTATGTTGTGACACCGCCCGAGAAACTACCATCTGGCGATTCTGACGTTGTCAAGAAGAAGCCACAGAAGCTGTTGTTGCGGATCTACGGGCCCCAGGTTGAGAATCTAATCGATCGCGACAACGAGCTCAGTATCCTCAAGCGCCTGGCCCGGAAGAAGATCGGGCCTCGGATGCTGGGCACGTTCACAAACGGACGCTTTGAGCAATTCTTCAACGCCGTGCCTCTGACCCCGGAAGAGATGCGACAAGCAGCAACGTCCAGGCAGATCGCCAAGCGTATGCGGGAGCTCCACTCCGGCATTGACCTTCTTCAAGGGGAGAGGAACGGTGGCCCGACGTTGTTCAAGAATTGGGACTGTTGGGTGGACAACGTTGAAAGAAGATCGCTCTTCCTCGACGAGCTCACTGTAGCCCAACTCGCGGATAGGCGTACCGGGTTGGCAGACTGTTGGAAGCAGGCAGGTTTTGTATGTGGTGTAGAATGGCCCAAGTTTAGGGCCATGGTTGAGAAATACCGGGGCTTTCTCCTCCAGTACTATGGGTCCGAGGGTCTCCATGAGAAGCTCGTCTTTGCCCACAACGATGTAAGTCCCTCTCTGTCTTCAGTGACCCACACACAGCATACTGTGGTATCCCATATCGCCAACTCACAAACGACTAGACGCAATACGGAAATATCCTCCGCGTCTGTACGGATGACGAGAAGTCACCGCTCCTGCAGCCCGAGAACCAGCACAAGCAGCTCATTGTCATCGACTTTGAGTACGCATCGGCCAACCTTCCGGGTTGTGAGTTTGCAAACCACTTTACCGAGTGGACGTACAACTACCACGACGCACACGTGCCGTACGCGTGCAGCGTAGAGCGGTACCCGTCCATCGAGGAGCAGAAACGCTTCATCAAGGCGTACATTGAACACCGGCCCAGGATTGTGTCCTCCTCGGCGCCGTCCGCCTCCTCGGACGCGGACGTCACGCCCTCGGCGACCCCGCAGGTGGCGCCGCAGAACCCGAGCAGCTCCGTCGTCGAGTTCATGCTCGACGCGCGCGCGCCGCCCGGTGGCTGGAAGGAGGAGGAGCACCGCGCCGAGGGCGCCGTGGACCAGCGGGTCGAGGAGCTGATCAGGGAGACGCGGCTGTGGCGCGCCATGAACAGCGCCCAGTGGGTCGCCTGGGGCATCGTCCAGGCCAAGATACCCGGGTACACCGAACCCACCGCGGAGGGCGGCATCGGGGCAGAGGGGGCCGGCGAGCAGGGCGAGGCGGCGGCCTCGCCTGTACTTTCAGACGGTAGTGCCGCCGGCAGCAGCGGCGACGGCGCCGCCGGTGGTGAGGATGAGGAGGGTTTTGACTACCTGGCTTACGCGCACGAACGCGCCCTCTTCTTCTGGGGCGACTGTGTCCAGATGGGACTCATCAAGCTGGAGGAGCTTCCGGAGAGCCTGCGGGACAGGATCAAGGTCGTTGATTACTGAGGACTGATGGATGCGGATCATCATGGTGGACTCTGAATGTTGTCCTGAGGAATGCGGTGCTGTGTTGATTGCCAACTGTGTTAGTGCCAGCTTTGGAAGTTGGAAGCAGCATGCCTGAGATGTAAGCGGTCAAACTGTATCGATACCTATGTAGTCTTTTGAGAATTCTCCGCTTTTGCCTCATATTGCTTGATGGGCTACCAACTGCGTAGTTCTTTGGTTGTCCGCGTCACAGGACATTTAATCGTGAAGTTGGACACTGCGGCACCGGTCAGCAATCCCGCTCTCACGGGAATAATAATTCACCAGCCAACTTATAAAGGGAGAACTTTTCTGAGCAAAGGACCTTGATTCAACTACGGGGGTATATCACAAGACACAATCTTGGTCTTTGCTCTCCTACACATACACACACACCCTTTCTTTCTCCCCTCCCCGATACCCAGCTGTCCAGTAGCTAAAACACATGCGCCTATTAATACGATACACACTGACGGGCAAACCACCATGCTATAGACGGTCTCTGTTCTTTCAAATACAGATGCATTGCACAGGATGGAGCAGGAAGTGGGGCATAAAGAACAAAGATAAAAGGGAGAAATTCGGTATCGTCGTATCGTCATCATCATACTTGCCGCGAGGCTAAATAGTCCCTTCTTAGTCCAGCCGTGAGGCGCAGATCGATCTTAAAGAGAGAGAGATAGACCAACCCAACCATGGGAGAAGACATCAAGGGAATTCCTGCCGTCGACAGTCCGCCGTTCACCTCTCGTTGTAGACACCTTGGCATCGCCCCGACACATGGACTGAAATCGAGCCTGTCTTCTGTATAGAGAGGTACGGCTTTTGGGACATCGATCCCCTCGCTCGGGGGTGCAAGCTGCGGTCCTGTGGTCACCCGCGAATGAGTTGCTTGCTTTCTCACAATGGAATCCTCCTCCCGCGAAATAGAACGAATCCATTCGTGTCTCTTTTTTTCCACTCTTTTTTGTTGTGTTTCCATGCGGCCGCGTGACCTCATCTTCTAACCAATCCATGCTGTCGTGAGACGAGGCGTGTTTGCCATGTTTGCTGTTGTCTTGACCGACAATGCCCGGCCAAGCACGCTGTGCGACAGTATCCCAAATGTCTTGGTAATATTCCAGCCGCCCAGATGTGGTCTCCCCCAGACGTTGAGTCTTTCCTGACTAGCCCTCTCCTTGCGGAGACCCAGGACTCAGGTGCTCTCATTGTCTTCTTTTTATGTTTTGTGTTTTTTCCGTCCACTCGTCCTCTCCTTCGCCTCAATGCCTCTCCCTCCGGTGGCCATGGTGATGTCGGTGGGACGATGATGAGTGGCCATGTGAAGAATGCCCGTGTCTGCTGCTGCTCGAGTGGTGCCGGGACGAGCTCGGCTGCGAGCTTTCCAAAGCGCGCTCCATCTCCTGCACCCGCTGCCGGTAGCCCCGAACAATGTCTCGAATGTGACGGATGCGGTCGAACTCGACCTCTAGATCGTCGATTTGCGCCATGATCGAATGGAACCTCCGGATCTCGACATCGCAGTTGTCCATCAGGTTGCCAGCCTCGTCATACACGGCCATGGTGACGATCTGGGACTGCTCGGTCAGGTGATCCAGCTGCTGGGAGATCTGCTGCATGAGTCGGTCGAAGTGGCGGCCGAGCTGCGCGAGGGAGCTGCTGTCTAGTATCAGAAGGCCCTGGGAGGACGCACGGCTGGCTGCGCGTGAAGAGCTTGACCCGCCCGCGGCCGCCTCCCTCTGTGCGTGCTGGAGGACCGCAACCTCGTCTGCCGAAAGGCCCAGCTGACTTACAGGGACGGCCTGGGGCGCCTGCGACGAAGATGACATGGTCCCGGGCGAGAGTTCAGGTGTGTCCGAAGAACAGGGGCCCGGGGGGTTTTGTCGGCGGAAGCGGTCAAGAAGCTGCTGCTACGTGGGGACTCGGCGTGTGCTTCAACTCCGTGCGAGGGGTCGCAAGCTCTGGTGAGGTCCCTCCAGGGGACTCAGGCTCGCAAAGCAGCACCTCAACCCCCGTCAAGTCGCAACGCGACCGACTGACGGCCGGGGGTGTTTTGGGCGTGTAGAACCACAGCGGTTGCGGTGCGACCGACTCGGAGGCAGACGGCAACAATCCCACAATCGGACTGCGGGGTACGGGGCACAGCGCCGAGTCGTCCCACCGTGGGAGGACAACGATAGCGACCTCAACTGAAGCGTCTGCGGCTGCCTCACGCACGGCGTCATTGTTCCGGAGCAAGCGCGCTCATGGCAAAGCTGTGGGTTGGGTGAGACTGCTGTTGACGAGGCGCGCACGAATTGACGGGCGGGTTTCCAGGGCCAAATCTGCGGCGGGGTTGGCCGGGAATCACAACTGACGGCCGGTACTGGAGGTTTGTATTATCGTGTGATACAAGGAGCGAGCGTATATATAACGCAAGGAGGAGACCGAGAATCACTGTCGACCTGCCGAACAGCAAAGATAAGGAGAGGGGAGAGAAGATGCGCCACACGGCCGTGGTGGTGGTGGTGGTGGTGGTGGGCAGTCTGTAACAAGTGGGGTGTATTAGCAGCCCGAGCCTAGAAAGAAAAATCCCAGTCGGCGGATGGTGTCCTCTTTGGCCGGGTGGTGGTGATACAGCGAGGTTGACGGGGGAGGTGTGCATCCAAGGAGCAAGATGGCCCCAGGAGAGAGGCGCCGATGGGCACGAGTCCGAGACAGAGTGCCCGCCTGTGAGGGACCACAATGTAACCGTGACTCCGGGCAGAGGTGCGGGTTGTCTTGCACCACGATCTTGGGTTTGCGCCGGCTCCGCGCGAACGCCTCTGCCTCGGTTGCGCAAGGGCAGGGAGGTAGAGACAAGGAGGCAGGCAGATGACTTTTTTCTTCTTCTGAGGGCGTGCGCTTAGAGGCGCGAAAATGGCTCGCCGGTTTCTTTCCCCTTGACCGAGGCGCGGACAGCTGAAGTGGGTGGTATGCGACGGAGGCAGCGCCGATTGCTGACAAGGATCGGCGTTCTGAACGGCACAAAGGAGCGAAACGCGGGCGCAAGAGCGACAGCAAAGGCACGCTGGTTGACAGATTGAAATGCGAGGGACGGACGAGTGCCAGACGGAAGACAAATGGATGGCAACCGAACAGAGCCTTGCGTAGCCTTGGTTGCCCTACGTGTGCCGGGCCTTGGTCGCAAACGTGGGCGCTGCTCTGGCGTTGTTGCGCGACAGGGCAATCAGGAGGAGAAAGCAGTCCAGCATAAAAAGCCAAGGGATTGTTGGGGGCCGGACAAATGTTATTATTTAGAATGGCGTTCAACGACAGCTTGACGCACGGATGACCTCCCCGGATCAGTATGCACAGAAACGAGTGTGTCGGTACTTGTGTCGGGGCGGGTGCTGGTAATTGTTATTGTATGAGCACGTAACGATGAGACTGATCAGAGGGCCACAACCAGGGCCAGGGCTGGAACAAGGTCAGGGGGAGGGGGCGAGGGCGAAGAGAGCCAGCCTCCAAGCGCAAAAGCATATAAAGTCGGTGAAGAGGCTGGAGGACAGGCGAGCCTGCACACACAGGCGCACACAAGCGCGCACGCACAGGCGCACAAATGAATGCTGCGTGAGGGAGTATGGATGCTGTCGCAGAGGGCCAAGGGAGCAGTTGAAGAGAAGGGTAGCAGAGGAGGAGGAGGAGAAGGAGGAGTAGGGGGCAAGTGATGGTCCCGAGTGGGCCATCCGGACCGGGAAGAGGAGGCACACAGAGGCACAAAGAGACAGGGTTTCAACAAGACAGATGAACCATGACGCCGACTCTGTGACTCTGTGACTCTGCGACTCTGCGAGTGTGTACTAAGCGGAAATGAGCTGACATGGAAATGAACGTGGACACGGAAATGAGCGTGAACATGGACATGCGAGGCGCGGAAGCGGGTTGTGGGCAGACGGTGAACTTGGTATAGTCAGTGTGCTCCAAGCCTGCAGCTCTTGAGGAATCGGCCTTGGACGAATTAGTAAAGTACACAAGATACCCATGCAGTCTGATGCAGCCTGATGCAGTCTGTATGTACGGTACCGTCCATGCAACGGTCCGAAAGAGCACATGGGCATATCGGAGCCTATCACCGATCCTTCTCTCTACTCGTTGCTTCTTTTTTCTTTCTTTTCTTCTTCTCCTTTTTGTTTGCGCGGCGGCGTCTCGCCCCCTGAAACTGCTTCCTTCCTTCGACGCCTTCCACCCCTTACGTCTTGTCTTATCTGATGGAAGCCCACCAAGCGTGTGGGCACTAGAGATCACCAGCTTCTATCGAAGCGTTTTGCCTGTTTGTACCTTGAGGTATTGTTACCTACACATGCATCAGGCAAAGATACTTGATCTCTACCCCGTGTTGGGGACCGCAGCCCATCGATAGACGCCCGTCTAATCCATTGGAGACAGAGGTTGCAGATCGCCAAACACACAAGTTTCTCACATCGGAGCGCCTCTCGAAACAGCATAATGCCGATGCCGATGCCGATGCCGATCCAGCAGCAGGTTGGGGGCGCGCATTGCATCAATGCACCCACTCGAGATTAACCGCTGGGCCGCTGGCGCTGGCGCTGGCACTGCGGATGCGACTCTGTCTGTCTGTCTGTCTGTCTGTCTGTCTGTCTGTCTGTCTGTCTCTCTCTATGCACAGTCACTTGCAGCTCACCCACATGAGCCTCCTGTACGAGACTGGAGCCCACCCGCTGCGGTACACCTCCAGTCAGGCACCCCCCTGGCAGCCCTAATGCATCTCCGGGTTCTGGCCACCAGAGCCTCATCCTTACCGTTGTGTTTATTGCCGTCCTCCGGGGCTGAGGGGGAGACATCGAGACATCCGCCCGGTTCTGGTCCTGCCCCGTCAAGCAACCACTTCCAGACCCACGCCCACAGGCCCACGGAGTTGCCACTGGTGAGAGACGCAATGCACCATGGCCCAAGACAGTTCCAGCTTTCCCTCGAGACGCGCGGCTACATGAACCCCGTCATACACGCACTACGATTGTCAGGGAAAAGCTCCTGTGGGGCTTTGCCCAGAACTTCCCCGGCTGCTGGGGTCTACCTGCAGCTGACAGCGACGATCCATGTGCGCCCCTGCAGCTCAGCCCGGACGAACACCACTCGCTTCCAGCGTCCTTCCTGGAACAGCTTGAAGGGGGTGGCCAGATTCTACAAAAGTACTTTCCAGGGACCTCGCAGCATTCCACAACAGGCTTAACGGGAAATTGCCAATGGACCCAGAGCCGTGAGCCGAGAGAAAAAGGCCTGACGTGTGCCCTCGCCCTCAACACCACACCGCCCGACGCCATCCCGCGGCTTCTCTTCCGCCAAAGCGTGGCTGAGGGTCACCGTCCACTCTATAACTTGGACGGAAGCGTATCTACTGCTAGTTCCCGTGTGGGGATTTGGCTTTTCTCACCATGCTGCTGCTGATTTCATGCAGCTGCTCTTGTAGAGTGAAAGAGAGAGGGATCTTGCCTGTCGTGCCACGAGCTTCTGTCTCCGGAGACTAGGGCCTGGAGCTCTTCCGGTTGGGCATCCCAAGTCCTCGTCGATGCGCTCACTCGCATGGAACGTCTGGCCTGATCTGGATCCTCCATGGTCATCCTACACCGCTTTCCGCCCAACGGATTATCACCCCGCCTCGACAGGCTATTCTCTCGGTGCTCCTCTGCCGGAGCCGGGTCGTCGGAGGTTATCCCCAGACGTTTACGCATATTTGAATCTCCGACCCTGGGAATGTGCTGCCTATCCATGCGCCTGACCCAGGAAAACATTGGCGAGTAAGGGCGAAAAGCTCGCGAGAACGGAACCTGTAAATGCAGGCCAGGGCTACATCGCATTGTGACTTGCACTTCCCACTGTGACCCTCCCACACACATCTGCCTTTCCAGGGGTGCCAAGTTCAGATCGATCATCTCCTCGTGAAAGCAAATTCACTCAGTGCGACGTCGCGGTCAGATTCAGTACTGTTATTGACTTGAACGGGAGAACCGGGGAGCCAGCACTAAACCATCCTTGCTCAGGCGCATTCATTTATGTTAGGGCGTCCTAGCCTCAACATTCTGATGCCAAACAGTCCCATTACCAGTGCGAGCAACACTTGCAGAAACTCAATCGCCAACGATAAACGAATCAAGCCGTACTCTTTGCCCGCAAGAAAAGATAAAAATGTGTGTCGCAACAAAACAAGGGGGCCGTGATGCCTTGATGTCGTCGCGCCGTCTGTAGGTCGTAATTCAAGAGCCGATGGCGTCGAGCCTCGCACACGCTCTAGTGTGCCACAAAAGTCGGTGTGCCTGGCAAGAAAGACACATCGAGTCCGAAAATATGCCCTTGGTCCCCTCGGCTTGAGAGAGATGTTCAGTCCTAGTTTGGAGGCTGGGAAGGCGACCGACAAGCCGGCCACTCTTTCCGTGTGCTGAGAGTACCGTATCTTCCTCGGCCCCCCTTGACTTGGATGGATCCTGGCACGGCTGGAAGTTTGTCTCGGTTAGGTAACGAGCCGCTTAGACGGCGCGCACTTGATCGCCTCTCGCCATGGTGGGGGCCCCGGGGGGCCCGGGGGGGGGCGGCTGAAGCCTGGATCGCCAAGTTCGAGACGTGTCGACAAAGCAGACGCAAGTCACGTATGGTCCATTGGATGGAAGGGACGAGTTGCAAGCCGGCGAACAAAATCATCATGCTTCACAAAGCTTTTCCATTGTAAAGCAACACTCCAGCGTCAGAAACCGCGTGGTCATTGACGCATCTAATATCGCACAGCGCCCCCACCCCCCGGCCAGTACTCCGCAGTATCCAGGTGATGTTCTGACGAGAACACCCCAGCCTTCTTCCATTTCCCCGCCCGGATCTTTCAAGTCACACCTGTGGATGCATTGTCCCACCACCACCAATCACTAAAACTGCAGGTTGAGTGAATGATCCTTCAGAGCCAGTCGGACCGCGGCCCGCACGTCGTCCACGGCGCGATAAGGCTTCTTGCCCTTCTTGAGGCTGTCGAGCGGCATCTTGGCCTCGTTCCAAACGCCCGTCCGCACGAGGCAGGACTTCCAGTGAGGGCCGAACTCGTGCCTCCTCGGCCCCGATTTCGTAATGTGCTCGTTCCAGTATGTTGTTCCGCAAATGTCGCTCTCCGGGTTATCGCCAACCATGTAGACGACGCCCGGGGTGGGCAGGCCGTTGCGGCGGTGGTGCTGAGCCAGCGTGGCCCATGCGTGCGCGTAGGTCGCCGGCACGGGCTTGCCGAATTCGAACGTTTTGAGGTTGTGGCCAGTACCTCTCATCAGACCTTGCAACAACACGTTGCGCACCGCCGTGCGAAAGGCGCCCTGACCTAGCCGGGACTGGTGGTAGCCCGTGCTCCACTGCATGTCCATGTTGCTGAAGATCAGGGGCGGCTGGCCATCATTCTGCCAACGCTGCCCCACGGGCAGGGATTTGTCGGCGTTGAGGCTGCTGTACGTGCCCAGATAGCCCCGGTGCGACAGCAGGAGGTCGACAATGAGCTGGATATCCACGGCCCAGTCGCGCGGGTCGTTGAAGGTCAGGATCCCGTCAATCTTGAGGCAGTCCTCCAGCCTCATTTCCGGGTCGGCCTTGGGGTTGTAGATAGGCTTCGGTAGGGGCAGAATCTCCTGTTTGTCGTAGAATTCATGTAGCGGGTCGAATGGAAAGATGTCCGGGCACGCCTTGAGGATGTCGCCCGGTGTCACCACCGACTCGAAGCCGTAGCCGTTGGCAATGCGCCGCGCCTTGGAGGCGTCGGAGCCAAGAACGAGGATGGTCTCCTTCCCCGAAAATCTTTTGCTACCGAGTGACTTCTCGAGATATGCCTCCAGTCTTGGGTGGCCCAGCTCCGTGTCAGGGTCAAGAAGCTTCTGGTAGGGGGTGTGACTCTGCACGAAGTTGGACACGTCGAGCTCCACGCCGAGCTTCTCCATCAGGTCGGCCACCCTCTCGGCCTCGGACTTGCCCCCTCCATTCGTCAAGAGAATGAAGGGGATGTTGTTCCTCTGCAGGAACCTCAGAGTCTCAGCAGCACCTCGTATGGGCTTAGACATATGGAGCAGCACGCCATCGATGCTGAAGTGGAGTCAGCGAACCCACCCGATGGCCATGAGGCATGAGCAGCAAGGGACTCACTCAAACGCAAAGGCAAACGTCGGCCTCGCAGGCTGAGCCTCGCCCACGGCACCGGCCTCGCTGCCCAGCGAAGTCTGCGAGCTCGCCACGCTCCCGCTGTCGTCTGAGCCCACGCTGTCGCTGTCGCTGCTGCCGCTGCTGCCGCTCTCCGTGCTATTCCCCCGCAAGGCCCCTACCCGCCAGGCTGGCCCTGCCCCGATGCCCCGCGAGGTCGAGGGGCGGGACCTTGCCGCCCTCCCGGGCAGCGCGCGGGCAGCCGCCGCAGAGGAGGAATAGTTGCTGCAGCCGCAGCCGCTAGCCCTACCCAGCAGCGAGGATCGCAGGAGCGGCAGCGCCTTCGCCCTCGACGCCGCGCTCATCGTGGCCGCTGTAGCTCTCTCTTGGTTGCCCGCCCGTGCAGGTGGAGATGTGAGAGGGCACAGTGAAGGAAATTGTGCTTACTGGTTCACAGGTAGTTGTGGAGCGATACGAGTTTAGCACCGTAGGCGGAGGACAGTAGAGCAGAGCGAGGCTGGGAGTGGAAAGCGACTATTTGTACCGTATGTGCGGGAGAGTTGCCATGTTGCGCAGGGGCTGTTGAGACTGACGTCTCCCGGCCGGCCAAGGAGCCAACCCTGCCGTGACGAAACGGCAGGCTGCAGAAGGTGCGGTGTGGGTGGGGCGGGATGATTCTCTGCCCAGAGAGCTTAATGGGAGACGGTCACGCCGATCAACAACATCACTTGCACATAGAGAGATGCTAACTAACAGACAGGTGTATCTTTTCTTGTTCATCGGGCCATCCGCATCCACGGCGCACATAGATGACCGCACAAAGCATCAGCCATCAGCTGCAAGAATTATTGCCGCCGGCTTTCTGCCAGCCTCGGGCCTCTGATAATTACTCTCGCTACTACAGGAATATACAATTACAATTCGCTCGTCTGGTCTTCAACCTTGTCCCCATTTCTATTTCCCTTGCTCCTTCGCATCACCCCCGTCGACTGTCTGTGGCGGGTAGGTCGTGAATCCGGTGGACCAATATCGTTTCTCTCGACTCGACATGGTGAGAGGTGACACCCGCCTGGCGCAGGGAGTCGAGTATGACGAGCCATCTTCCATCTCCTCACTTCGATCCGTGGGCCAGGCTCGTGACCACCCTCATAGGCCAGGGCCAAACGATCTCGATGCGATTCTGATGAGCCTGAACCCCCAGGGCTGCATGATCTCGCCGTCTTCTTCGTCAAGACTTCCACCAACATGACAGCCCAAGTTTCCGACCGAGCATTAATGTCCTCCGAAGAAATAATCCCACACACAGCAGTTCCTTCTAGTGCAGATTCGGCCCCCCTGCCTTCTTTCTCAAAGACATGTGCAGCCGCACGGGGTAAAACAGCAAATTCTGTGTGGTTTGGTACAATATGGTATTAGTCGAGTCGGTTGTGTACACCGCATAACAACACATCGCCCCCCTCTCCCCGAGGCCTCAAACGCAAATAAAACGAAGTAAGAGCTTGGTCGCCGTATGCCGCCGATGCATGCTATGCAATAAAATGCTGCCGAATGTGTCCAATGCCTGGTTCCCAGATTCTCGCTGTACGTAATCAAGAGATGCGACAGAGCACATCTCAGCCGTCAGCGCTGCCAGGCTGTAATCTGGCCACCCCGCCCCCGGTGTGACTTCCATTAGGATCCGGAGGATCCAGGTGCAAGACAGCGACACAGTTCGCCAAGGCGCCGTGAGGCCTAGGCCCGACTGACTTGACTCTGGCTGGCGCTCGTCCTGCTACGCGTCTCGTCTTCTTCGAGCACGTCGCTGAGTCGGGTCGGGTGGTGGTGGCGGGGCATGGTCTCCCAGCCGGGGGCTGCATAGCCAGTGCCCGTATAGTCGGGCTGGTTCGGGGTGTACGTCCCAGACCACTGAGACGCCGAAGGAGGGTAGCTAACACCGTGCTGTGCCGAGGGAGTCTCGTATTCTTCTGTCCAAGAGTCAGAGTCATCATCTCCTGGCGTGCCCGGGGCACGGTAGGGGACTCTGTCTCCGTGCGAGTCCCGAACGAAGTTGCCTTGAGCATCGATGACGTACTCACCTTCGCTATAGCCTGCCTCGGATCCTCCCTCGGCAGTGTACGGCCGCTCCTCTTCGATCTCTTGTGGCGGCTGGTAGTAGCCTCCGCCTGCGCCAGAACTGGGTGCTGCCGGCGGCGGGGGCTTGGCCTGGGGGTACTGGGGGTATTGCTGTTGCGGCTCGGGTTGTTGCGGCTGTCGTGACTCTCGGCTGCTGGGTCCCCTGCTGGGAACGCCTTGGGTCATTGGCACTACTTGCACGCCTCCGACAATGGTGGGCAGGCCTTGCTGCAATGAGAACGTGCGATCGCGCTCCTCTTGCTCCCGACGACCCAGCTCCTCCCAAGCTCGTCGTGCCTCTTCCTTCGAGATGAGCAGCTCCTTCTGCATCTCGTTGACGCGCTTCTGTGTCTTGGAGTTGGCACGCTCGTTCTCAATTGCCTCCTGGATGGCGGCTGCCTTGGACTGGCGCTCCTCTCGCAGTTGACGTTCAAGAGACGCCTTAGTCTCCTCGTGACGTTCCAGCTCCGACCGGGTCTCAAAGAACCACCGCTGGAATTTGCGCTCTGAGCTTGCGCGGAGTCGCTGAAGCTCGACAACGGCGTGGAACAGGTTCGCGCCAGCTGCTGACAGATCACTGACTTGCCGCGAAAGTTGGGCCGACACGGGGTCTCGATCGATTTCGTCCGCGTGTTGTTGCAACTTCCGTATCCAGAACGAGGTCAAACCTTCCCAATGAGCTGACAGTGCCTCCCATCGCTCGAACGCGTGCGGGAACGAGTTCCTCGGCTGGGTCTTGGACGTCGCGGAGGCGTCACCAGGCTGCGCCGTTGGTGCGCTTGGCACCTGCTCGCCGGCGCCACCACTGTCTGGCATGCCGGAGAATTGGTGAGCCTGCTGCTGCTGCGCGGCTGACGAACGTGACTGACGATGTGACTGGGTAGATTGGTGCGCTCTAAGTGGTTGTTGTGGCGCCGAGGGCTGTTGTTGCCTGCGCTGCGCACCTTCAGTGGGGTCCAGCGTTTGTGTGGGCATGGAAGCAGAGGGGTCGCCTCCTTGAGGCATGCCAATAGTTGGTCCAGCGCCAGCAGCAGGGGGCCTACGCTCCGCCATTCTTCTCTGTTGTTCCTCCACTAATCTCGCCTCGTTTTCGGCGTGCTGCCGCTCCAAGCGATCACGCTCCGCGCGCTGGCGCTCTTCTCTGGCCTGACGCTCCCGCATGATCATCCTAGGCCCCTTGATTCCTGATGGGGAACCACTCTGAGTCGGTGGGGCCGTCGGCCTCGAGGTCGAGGAGGAGAAGCCGTTCGTGACGGCGGGTTGGCCGCCGGCACCGCGGAGATCGGCCATCGACGCGTTCTCTTCGACCAGGTCGGGGGTGAAAGGGTTGGGCTGTCTCAATGCCTCCTCAAGAGCCCAAAGAATGGCACTGTGAGTATGCTGGGAGATGTGAACAGCTGGGTGTGCGGCCTTGCGGTGGTTTCGATTTGAGGATGAGCTCCTCGGAGGGATGAAGGACGGGGGGAGAGTTGTCGAGGTCTCTTCGAGGGGATCGCTGAGCAGGTCCTGAGAAAGCTGTCGTACAGGTCGCGGCTGCTCTTTCCTCGCGGGTTGCTCAGGTGTACGCTTCGGGTCAGCTGTCGCAAAGAGCCCTCCGGGGCTGATACCAACCGAGACTGCTTCCAAGTGAACTCGTCTCGGAGGGGAGGCGGGCTGGTTTGGAGGCGGGCTTGGGGTGCCGACAAACCGGGGGGTGCGGCGCAAACCCCGATGCGACAGCGGTGTGGACGCGCCTGACCTGGAGCTGTGGTCGGGAGAGATTGGGGTCTGCGATCGACGGAGAGTGCGCTGCTGGCGCTGCTGGGGTGGATCGGGGGATTCGTAACGTTCGTAACGGTCGTAAGAAGGGAATTGGTCCGGGTCGGTCACCTTTGCGGTCGCCTTTCCCTTATCACCAGACGGGACTATAAAGGTGGACAAGGTGAATGGTCACCACCCAGACGAGTGGTGACGGGGAAAAGTCAAGTTTAGGGTTTTGTGATGAGATGACGAAAGGCGGGCTAGAGCACCGAGGCGCTGGAGCACCGAGGCGCTGGAGAGCGGTCAGCAGGCTAGTCGGAGGGTTTGGGATGGCGGCCTGTGCAAACACGTTTCCCTGATGCCAGCAGCAGGATTGGGGCTCGTGTATGGCGGGAGAGGGCGGCGAAACTAGCACTCCAGCACAGATATTGTGGGGGTGTGGTTCCTGACTCACTGGGAAAGTCAATTGCAGGCAGAAGAAGCTGTCGGGCAAGAGGCAGCAGAAGAGAAGAGAACAGCCACCAGGAAAGAAGATCAATTGGGTCCAGCGGGCCGGTGTGGTTGTCGCAGCAGTGGCAGACGAAGTTGCAAGGATGCGCCACGATCCGTCGCATTGGAAAATGGAGGGGGCTGGTGGTGTTGGCGCGAGTCCGGGACTGACTGCCAGTTGCAGGCGGGCAGGATTAAGCAAGTGGCGGGCAGACGGTCTTGCTGTGGGCTGCAGGCTGTAGGCTGCAGGCTGCGTGCTGCGTGCTGCGTCTTGTTTGGTGTGGGTGACTGACTGACTGTCGGCTGGGGACGAATTGGCAGGCGAATGAAGGTGCTGGCATGAGCGACTGAGGCTTGCATTCACCCAGCTGGCGCTAGTTTGGGGGGGGGGGCGTGTGCAGGTTGCAGGTTTATTGTGTCGAGGGTTGTTGTTCACCAGCTAGCTAGCTTGTTCGCGTTTGCGTTTTTTTCGAGGCGGTTGGCGCCCTCAAGACTGGACTGGGAGAGTAAGGAGAACAGACCGGGCTGGGCTGGACTGGACTGGTGATTTGCAATGGCGTCCGAGCCCAACGACAGACAGTCCCCAGCTGGTGATCCTGTTTTCTCTGCTGGTCCCGAACCTTGAATCTTGATGACAGCTCGGCCTCTGCCCAGCTTCCCACTCCTGCACCTCTCTCTGGTACCCACCTCCACTCCGATGCCCGTCACGACCGGGAGTGCCGAGGAAAATAGCTGGTCGGGCGGTGAACAGGCTGGACTTGTCATCCGGCTCATAGTCGCATGTCCGTCAAGTCCTCCACAGACCAGGTTGGGAACAGAGTGGCGGTTCGAGAATGAGTTTGGCGCCAGGAGCGAGAGCTCGAGGCTCGAGGCTGCCTTCGGCACGGGGAATCCAATTTCACAAGAGGCTGATGTGATGAGGATATTCAGCCCGCCGGCCGTCTCCACGCGTTGCCAGGCAAAGATGTCGCAGCGAGGGAGAGCCGCCCAGGATGATGTGCACAGACCCTTCAGATGACCGTGGGGCCTTTTACGAGGCCGCGCTCATTCCCTGCTGTTGTTTGTTTACCAGTGCCGTCACGTCTCCGAGCAGACAGGAGGAGCTTCTATCTTCCTGTTTGCTGACGTGCTGCCTCGCTGGTGCTGCCTCTGATGGGAGATGAAAATGAGTGCAGGGCGGAAGGGCTGGCTGGCTGGCTGGCTTGGGGGCACAGGGCACGGGAGGGAGTGGCGGGAGAAGGGAAGGGGACGGAGGTGCTATGTATGCTGTATAAGAGCGGACAACCCCCTTCAGAGACACCAGCCTCACCTCATGCAGGTCTTGTGTCTCCCGGGCTTCTCTCGTGGGATAAAGGAGCAAAGTTTCGTTTCATTCAAGCCCCGGTAGGAGAAGTCAAGACACCTACTAGTGTACGGAGTAGATACTTAGACTACTACGGAGTACTGTGTAGGGACACGCACCAACACCGGCCTGTCCATGTCGTGCACGTCTCGTCGGTCATCATCCTCGTCTTCGTTTCTCTGCACCCCTGCTCTAATATAGGTAGCGGTCGAAACAGGTAGCCTCAGCACCTCAGATGGCCCCTTCCCTCCCTAGCCCGCGGGCGAGGCACGATAGTCCTTGCTCCGCGTCGGTCGAGTCCAGCATCCTCATCCTCAGTCATCCTCGCAACCAGGCCAATCTTCCTGACTGCAGATGGGTGCCCGACCTCTCTCTAACTCGAGCTTACTCCAGCCTGGTCCTAGATCAGCACACTCCCAGCCCTCTTAATCCATGGCTTGTCCCTTCCTATAGTCATGGGTTCTGTCCAATTATCACAGACAAAAGGGTTAGGCGCAAGAATCCTTCTTTTTTGTTTTTTTCCTTCAGACGAACTCGTCATTCTGATGAGCCACTAGACCTTGGGCTCAGGAACAGGACGGGAAAGATGGACTCTTTCGCCAACGGCCGTCTCTCTGGCCTGGCCTGGCCCGGCTCACGTCGTACGGGGCCCAATTGCTCCCATCTCTCCTGCCTACCCTTGGCGTTTAGTTCCAGGGCAAGCACCCTCTGGCGGCAGTACAGGGTGTAGACTAGCTGATTGCAATGAGGCACCGGATCTGAGGAACTAATCCGTAACCACGAAGCTTTGCAAGACGCCGGAAAATCTCTTGGTGGCCTTGTGTGATGGGCATCCACGATGAAGCTAGTTGTCACGGGAGACACAGGGCTCCCCCGCCCTTGATTGACCGTGTTCACGATGTTCCCGTCCATCTCCCCTCGAGCCCCTCGGCCTCTTCCTCGTCCTCTTCCTCGTCCTCATCCTCCCTCGCCTGGCACCCACGGGAGTGTCACTGATCCCAGGTGGTCCAACCACAGACAGGAGGTCGGTTCGGAGTCTCCGGACGGTCTCCTCCCGTCGATGCTGCCAGAGGCTAGTCACCCCACACCTGGGCGGCTGCCCAATGCTTCCTCCTGTGGAGCTGTGAGCAAACGTCATACCGTCTCGGTGGGATATTCTGGCTGTCAGATTCACGTTCACACCAGATAAAATAGCCACAACGGCGGTGTCTCCCGCGGAGTCTGCAAGGCCCCGGGGCCCATTTCGATGCCCTGGCCCGACCTGGCCTGCATTGGTGGCCCTAAAGGCGATGATGATGATGCTAGGAGGCCGCAGAGAAAAGAGAAGATGCAAGAAATCATGGTCTTCAGGCATGCATGCGTTGGCAGTACATCGTCCAGGTGGTAAGGTGACGACAGGGCCTGCAGGGAGCAGGTCCCAATAGGCTGGATCGGAGGCAAGGGCATGCCAGACCGGTTGTTGTGGTACCCCTGGAAAGTTTAGCCACCTCCATGGTGACCTGCCAGCCTGCATGCTCTCGAAGAGGTGGTGTGGGATGGATGACTTGTCAAGGTGTGGCTTGATTCCGCCCGCCTCCCTTCCCCTCTGCCCCCCTGCCCCTCTGCTTCCCACCCAGGCCACCCAGGCCACCCAGGCGTGTCCCGGCCTCAGGGTCTAGTCGTCACAGGCACATCCCACAAAGAAGCGCGGCGGAAAGTGAGGCTGGCAAGAAAATCAATCGACCTTCCCTCCTAGGCCAGGCACCCCTAGCGGGCGGCGGGCGCCAAGCCCCGAGACAAGCGGATGGCACATCTACCACCCTTGCTCCGTATCTATCTAAGGATACTAAAACCTTTCCAGACTCCCGCCAGCCCAGCAATGTCTCGGGCGGGGCGGAGCAAAAACTGCAAACACTCATTGTGCATCTTGGTAGATCTAACCCTGGCATTTTATTTGCTGGGCTGAGAGGGGGCCTTGCAAGGGCGTGTGCGTCCACACTCTGGAGGACATGGATTTGCCAGAACAATCCGAAATGAGAGACATTCAAGCCCCAATTATATCCCTTGGAATTCGCGAAACCCAGGCGGGAGCAGTATGCGGTATAACCAGGTGGCTCTGATGTGTTGCATGACAAGACTTGTCAAGGGCCGCAGGCAGGCTCTTTGACCCAGTCCATATGCTGGTGGAATGTGGGCCGTATCCTTGGAGCCTGTGGTCGGCGGGATCTGGACACCCAAATTCTACTCTGAGATAATCCTGTTCCTCAGCCTTATGCGGTGCCAGGGTAACAGGATAGGTACTATGGTAGGCATCCGGGCATTCAGACGGAGTGGGCCGAAAGTGACACTGGTGGATGTTCCATTGTGACACGTCATTGTCTCTTTCTAAAAGGGAAACACGATTGTTTGTAATTTCAGATTGGCGACGGTGTCATTCTGGAGGATTATGCCGAAGAACGTGAACCAGGAGGAATGTGGTGGAGCTCGCTAACGAGAATGCCTGGGATGCCACATTCAGGTCCCGCGGGATCTGAAATAGCCCGGAGATGGATCCATGCTTGTCACGGAGGACGCTGATAAGGGGAGGGGGGAAGTGCGCTCCGAACAGCACAGAGACTTGTACAGCCTTCGCGTTTTGTGCTGGACAATTCTACACAAAATGAACGATTTTCCATATAGCATGCATTACGAAGGAGGGTACTTAGGTACCTAGGTGGGTAGGTGAAGGTTGAAGGCCAGCAGCCAATCAGAAACGCTCCCGTGCAAGGGTGACGGGCCGTGCGGCTGCTCGTCCCACGCCAAACCAAGTACGCGGCCATTCCGCACAGCAGTGCAACAGCAATCGCTCCCACCATCACCACCTCGCAGCATCCATCGCATGCCAGCCGTGGCCTCGAATACCACCAAGGCAGGATGAATCATCCAAAAGACACACGCTAATGCTGGTAGTCGGCCATCGCCGGCGCCAACTCTCCCAAGCCCGCACGCGCCCATGCAGCTCTGAAAGTGCCAACCTGTGGGACCGTGGGTGGCATCCTCGACATCGAACAACAATGTCGCGGCAGACAATCTTGCGGGCCGCGGCGAAAGCCCAAATGAGTCTTGGACTTGGCGCCTCATCTCGGCTTGCGCGACGGACGGGGCGGAAGCGCTCGCCCGTGAGGCCTCTCCCTTGACGATGTAACAACGCGAACGGGGCACAACGAGGCATCTGGCCGGCCGTGCGACTGTTGGACATGGCAGACTGGCAACCGAAATGCCTTGTACGCGTCGCGGCCCCGGGGGTCGTCGCGCTCACCAACCCGTCTTGAGGCCCGCCCGGACTCCCGAGGCTGATGCGCTCTCTTTCTTCAGGGGTCCGGCTCCATATTCCACAATCCAGTTCAACGCACGGCAGACCACCCCACAGACGGTCCCCACGCGAGCCACATTCGAGCGTAGCTCTCGCACAAGCTCCTGCAAGCCTAGCGCAGCCGGCTTTTCGACGGGCCCGTATAGACCAGCCATCCACGCTACACTCAACGATCAAGGCGTCTTTACAGACGCCCGGCTAGCTCAATCGGTAGAGCGTGAGACTCTTAAAAGTTCCAATCGAACCTCGTGATCCTCACGATTCTGAATCTCAAGGTTGTGGGTTCGACCCCCACGTCGGGCTCAATTCCCGTCCAGTTTACTTTGATGTACCTTTTTGTTGTATGTATCTAGAGGTCGGGTTTTGACGCGCTTGGAATTCCCATCGCTGACGCGGCAGCGGAGAACAGCCCGGGACCAGTAGTTTTAGGTACTCGCGGTGTGTGTTGCAGAGTTGTTACTGTCAACCACGCACATGCTTTGGTTTTGGGTTCGACCCGGCACCGGGCTCACTTCCCACTGGTCATCGCCTCATCCTTTCCCATTTTATATTCTTATCCTCGGATCATGCTCTACATGTCGAAGAGTCTGAACATGGGAGCGGGGCAACGGGACCGTGGCTATACGAATTCTTTGTATTAGTGGCTGGTAGACCCCGATTGGTCGTTGGTGTCCCGAGACAACTTCAATTCCAAGACCTTACATCGGGCTTGATTCCCGGCGAATGGGCGAACATCACCGTCTCTTTCTCTTCTTGCCGTGTTCTTCCCGGACAGTATCCCAATAAATTCTATAGCCCGAGGGTGGAGGGCGGAGGATGGTGGACGGGGCCTATTGAATTTGCTCTTACCTGTGGAGGCAGATGGCCCATTTGTGTTACGCCACCTAGGTGCCAGTTTGTCCCAGAAAAAACATTGTGTCAAACCTTACTTCGGGCCCAATTTCCGGCGATTATCGTCCGCCTTCGACTCCCCGGCCCCTTTTCGTCTTTTTGCCGAGTCCTGCCCGGGCGTTGCCTAGCCCAAGGCGGCGGCCGACAGGTACCGGAGAATGCCAGAGGGTCCGGCTAGGTTCCCGTAGACATCAATTCTCGGCCCTTCTTCAGGTTCTAGTGGAACTCCACCGTCAGGTTTTCCAGCGCTCGAATCCCGATTCGCAGAGGTCAGAAACAAGGGATAGCCCAATGTGCTTGCGCCGGGAGACAAAAGTCTAGGTTTCTACAAAAATGGTTTCGAGATGGCACCCTGATGGCATTGGAAATCACGATCCTGGTAGCTGGCATCTCGTCTAGACCCGCGTTGGCTTGCTAATGTGAGACAGCAAGAACGGGAGTTTTTGGGGGGTGTTCAGCAAACATGGGCCGTCAAGCTCTAGGGCATGACCAGGCAGAGTTGGGAGAAGGTATGACATGCTCGTGGACAAGTAGATGGCATACTTCCCATGGGGAATGGGTGACGCTGTTCTTGATTTGAGAAGAAACGAGACCCAACCAAATTTCTCTGAGACCAACCCTGGGAAAACACAACCTGACACTTTGACTTCAAAAGAAATTACTCATGCTGCCATCTGGAGCCTCGATCTATGAGATCGTGTTCATGAAAGGACCATTGCAACAAAGATTGGCCTCATTTTAGAATCATTTAGGATATTAACGAGATCAGTTACATCTGGAGATTGAATGAGTGTAGAATGAATTATCATGGTGGTGATTCTTACATTGCCACAGGGTGCTTTGGCCTTTGTAATATTTCAAAAAATCTTCACAATTTTCTCAATGCCTGCTAGAAGATGGCCATTCAGAACACTTGTGAACATGCCACTCGTTCATAAAAATCCCCCAGTGGTTTTAAAGCAAGTGCTATAGCGGAGCCGTGCCTTGTGTAACCGATCAAAAGGAGAGTCAGGGTAAATGCTTCACTAACGTCCATTTTGATGTCCAAGGCAACGAGCTCACTCTCTTCGCCAAGATCCCAGGGTTGAATGAAGCAGCTGCTCTCCCTAACAGGTTGGGCGCAGATTTCGACCCGGGTGATGCGACCTCGAAGTTCAAGAAATGCGCTCTTGATTGCTCCAGTAGGATGGGCTCCCGACGCTTCAACTCCTCCACCCAACACCTGAGCATGCTTTCTCGTCAATGTGTTATAATTTTTTGGGTGGTGGAATCGGTAGTGCGCTCTTTGGTCGGGGTAGCCGTCGGCCTCTTCTAGCGAAAACGGAGACCAAAAAGGCGCTCGGTACTCCTTTGCCCGCCGGAGCGCTCTCACGCCCTTAGTTTCCCACATCATAGACTCAAGAATATTTTCCTTCCAGAACCCAGCTAGGTACTTGTCAGCCCCTTGAGGTTCCCACAGTTTGGCCAATCCCGACAACGCCGGTAGTAAATCAGATGCGCGCGCTAGATCCAAAGTAGAGTATCGCTCTAACAGACCTAACCAGAGCTTTTGCGGGCTGAGAGTTTCACCAGCGTAGGCAAGCCATAGGAATTGGTTCTTCCTCATCACGCCCGCGGCTCTGCTAGTAGCAGTGGTGTTGTTCTCTGTCTCCATACACTCACATTTCAGACCATCGACACATTCCCACAGCATCTCGATCTCCGTGAAATGTACGATTCGCTTGGCTAATAGATTTTTTTTTAAGGCCCAGGCTCGTGTGTTGAGTGGCGAGCTGCCGAGGAGCTTCTGGTGTCGGCCCAAGTCCATGTAAGAGAAATCCCCCAGTATCCTTTTTGTAAATGTGTGAAATGCTGGAATCCGGGTTCGAGATTTCCCCAATCTTGGTCGGGGTATGTCGATTAAAGCGTGAACCGCTCTCTGAAGTATCGAGAAACCCTTGGGTAGAATCCTCAGCCTGGGCAGCGGCTATTACCAAGTAGGCATTACTATAATAATCTGCCATATTTGATGACTCCCTTTGCCAATCAGAAGTATCATCTTACGAGATACATAATGAGTCAATCCATAAAAACCGAATTCCAAGACTTTGTGTTATCATACCAGCATCCTGGAAACTTTTAGGGAGTGTACCGTGACTGATGTTGTGCCGATGTTGTTCAAGGTTGGACTGGGCTGTCTTCGGCGGGTGCAGCTTCCCCTAACAGTAGAGAGCGACATATTGGCCGATTTCTCCGGAAGAGATATGAAGAAAGAGGGCAGATCCAGTCTCATCGCTAACATCCAAGACACGATAAGGAAGCTTAGCATTGTTCATAGTACAGCTTTGGTGTGTCTGATCGCAGTCCGTTATCCAAGAAGTGAGTATCGGCCCATATTCCACACGCCGAATTACCACAGGAGTCCGCCCAGGTTTGATATAGTTCCAAGCCGGCCTCGGCGAACCATCATGAACGTACAACTGGATGTCATGGAGAGATTGACACTAATCGTCAAGCCACCAAACCAGGCGTATTACACCAACGTGAGCGGCGCTGCAGCGGACTTCTCTGCTCCGGCTCCATCGGTTGAAGGTCGCAACAGCTGCGGTATATCATCATGCATTTGTGACATCCGCGTTCGCCATCTTGTCCCACTTCGTCAAGATATATCCTTTTTCCGTCACTGATTTGCGTATCGGCGCGTTGGCAGACGCCATGGCATTGAGGTGGGTGTTCAGGCCACGTTATGCAGAAAACATCACCGTGATTTCTCATTTCCATCTCGGAGTCAGATTTATCGTCCGCCTAACGGGACTTAGCCGAACTTCCGACGCGGCTACTGTGAGACAAGTTGGTAAGATTGTTGGCAGCAGACTTTGTGGGTACGCGGGCGGTAGAGTTTCCGAGAGCTAGGTAAATTAAATCTGCCACAAGGAACTTCGCGCGGTGCCTGGCTCATCAACCTATTTGCTATGCTCAGTGGGCTTCCGAGTGGGTCTAGCTCAAACCCAAGAGACCCACTATACCCTTATGATACCTCGCCCTGCTCTATGGGTTTTCAGAAAAGAATCCCAGATATGCTGAGATTCGCACCAGAAAATATGCCAATCTCTGGTGGATACCTCATCTGGCCACTTCCAGCGTGATATACGGCTGGAAGGAGGAAGAAATCGAGGTCGTGAACGCCGGGGTTACCGCCCTGTGAACCCAGATCTCGAGCAGAATAATACCTATTGGGAGCCACAGCCTAATAGCTGCACAAGCACTACGATAATCCGTGGCTTGAATGGGTGGTTGAAGCTTGGACAATTAGGGCTAATAGGAAACCATCAGGTTGTGGAGAATGGAGACCGCCATCGATTTAAAGAAGGCAACCGTAAGCAGTGAAGTGAGGTTTGCTTAGTACTCGTAATTGGCCTGCGGAAGCCGACTGTGCATGTGAGCTGACAGCGGAAATTTGATTGTGCCTCGAGGGCCTCCTGTAGCCCTCCTTTGTACCATGCTGTGTTTAGGATTGGTCCCAGGCGCCAGCGTCCACATGCAACCTTGGACCAACTCCGAAGAGGGTTTGGTAGGCACAGCCTCACTGATGACCTCGCTCGGCCAAAGCACCTGCCCCAGGGCTGTGCTGGCAGATGCTATTTACGCAATGGCATACTAGGAGCTATTATATCGGCTTACGCAGGTCTGGATCGGCTCCCACGGCCCCAATATCTCCTGCCTCTGGGCTAAAAACGGATCTGACCACCTTACTGCCTGGTCGCTGACTGTACACAAAGAATACTGGGTGGGGGCATATGGCTAACTTCATTTGGCTACTCAGCCATGGAGGACATTGATTTCAATGAGGCTCTGCGGAGTGCCACGGTCGCCTGGGTTGGTGCAAGTTGGGCTGGGTGTTGAGAAAATCCGTCAGAGATGTAGCCAAAGAACAGCCAAGCTGTAGATTGGAAATTGGAAAAGATGATTCGGGAGATTTCAAGCTGTCAATTCAGCGAAACGTCTTACTTTTCGCTCAATGGCTCATATTATCGGAGGAAACACGTTGCCCGCATATATATCTACTGGGACGACACTGTCATACTGTTACAAATCTCCAGGTCGCATTGTTAAACCCCATTAAGCTCTTCGATTCTAACTTATTCACATATTTCGTGGTCGATATTTTCATTCAGTTCAGTCGGTTCGGCGTATTTTGTCCCTCCACTCTATAGCGAACACGCCAACGTACACCAGCGTACACCAACGTTGGTCATCTGTGCATGTACGTATGGTACTGGGGTCAATGGTCAGTATACTATTTTTTTTAGTTGTTGGACAACCATTACGTGAGGGCAGTGTTGAATGAAGAACTTGGGCCGAAATGGACTACAGCCAGGCAGCAACAAAGGGCTTGGACTCACACTTGCCCAGGCAACACATGCCAGGCCTGGTAGGACCTGTGCCTGTCACACCGGTCGCTGAGAAAATCAACTTGAAGTCTGTACGAAAAATGTTAGAGGAAAGCTTCGAGCAATCCAAAGATTGGGAAAGGATGCTGTTGACGAATTTCTTCCGAGGGACGCACTCGTAAATTGGGGGGAAATCAACCCTGGTCACTTTGAGACAAAGACCCAATCAATATTGTGCGACCCAAGACCTTGTAGATTTGTCAAACTGAACTGGCATATGAGGACTCCAGAATCGCTGGGAGCGTCTTCATCGAGGCCCACACTTTGCTTTGAAAGAGTTCGGAACAAAGAGTCATTTCGGAGACGAGCTAGCTGCTTTGAAGCACTTTAGCCAACATGTTACCAAGCATGAGGATTTGATCAAGTCTATGGCGGCATATTCACAGTTCGGGAAGCACTTCCTGATCTTCCCTTTAGCTGAAGGCAACCTTGATACGGTCTGGAGGGAGGCCCACCCCTCGCTTCGCGATCCATTATGGCTGCTCACACAGTGTTACAGTCTCACGCAAGGCCTGCAAAAGGTGCGCCAATACGAGAACTCAAATTCAATACGAAGAAAAAGGCTCCGAGGTCGACATGGGGATATCAAGCCTCATAATATTCTTTGGTTCAGGGACCCTTCCACCAGCAGAGGCCGGCTTGTGCTCTCGGACTTCACCTTAATGCGTTTCCATGCTGAGGGAAGCCAGAAAAAGACTATCATGGCGCGTATCAGTGGCACTGGGACTTATCGCGCTCCGAAGATGGATGTGAATCCGGGTAAACATGTCAGCCAGAAATATGATGCGTGGAGTCTGGATTGCGTGTTCCTGGAATTCATTAACTGTCATCTCATGGGATATAATGCCACCCGTGGGAAGCATTTCCTGGGGAATGACGGGCGTCAATGCCAAAGTTTTAGTGTGACTCGTCACATGGAAGATCCTCTTGAGTGGGGATACCATGAAGACAAGTATTTCCTCTACGACCGAAGATCACAATACGCAGAAGTCAAGAAATCTGTCACGCAGGTGAGTATCAAGATGAAAGCTTCTGGTTTTGAAATTAAAATAGGCTAACCTGTCTTGCAGTGGTTCTCATATCTGCATGCACAGGTAAACTGCTCCGATGCTCTGCATGACTTTTTGACCTTAGTACAAGAGCATATGCTCGTGCATACGCCAGAAACCCGGTGGCCTATCCACAAAGTACTCGAGAGATTGGCCACAATACTTTCTCGGAGCCATGAAGAGGGTGACTATGATGTCGCAGTATATTGCAAGGTGGGAAGACCTTAGCAGGGTAATCGTGCTGGCCAATTTCCACTGTGGGATGAAGACGAATATTGCCGACGCCGTAGCCTCCACTTCGACTCCCAAGCTTCAACAAGGTCCGACCTGACTTTTAAAAGGATGGATTCCCGCCCATGGATAGAGAAGTGCCCACCGACGCCATAGGTTCGATACACGACTTTGGTCAAATCGAGACTATCTTCGCAGACGAAATCACGCCATCTCTTCTTCCAGGTCCGAATATTATTATTCCCAGGGCGGCGGCAGCCTGTTCAAATCAACTCAGAGGCGGCGATGTGCTAAAGGATGACCCGAGCCGGCACGAAAGTCACCCCGAAACTCCTCACACAGCAACCAAAGATGCCTTTCCGGAGGTGACCTGTCCATCACGAGATCATGTGCACGTCTCTGATTCCTTGACGGACCGCTCTCTTGACACATCCGATCAGAACTCTTCGTAAACGGCCCTTCTGGAAGTCAACGGAAGTACAAGTGTGCCGCAAAGGCCATCAGATCTGAAGTATCTTTCCACTCCAGCGACGTCTTACTGCCCTGCCTCTTCAGACGCTCATAGCACATTCACAGAGCAGCCAAGGCCCTCTATGTCGAGCCGCACTGATTTCTCAATATTGGATACAGAGGAAGATCCCGAGGAGCCAAGTCAACCACAGGCCATTCATGCTGTCACCGGGAAATAAACTGCGAGGCCAGGGGAGCCAGAACTCTCACCGCCAAGAGGCGGGACGATTGTGGACGGTGTGAAAAGGACTGGTGCCAAATGCGAAGTCGACGACACTGAGGCGCGCCGTCCGCAAAGGTATGGGTTTGGCTCTTTGTGGAAGAAATTGAGGTCACTGCAAGGAATGGTATCTAAACACATCCTGAGAAGAGGTCGAGGGGATGCAGGGCGTGAGAGCCGTGGAATCTGGCTGCAATATCGGTGCTCTTCCATGTCGCGAATACAGATTTCTTAGCATTCGTGTTCCAGGATTTTTTGGCCGTTCATGAATATTGCATGGCTCCATTAATATGCGATGTGAATGTTGAAGATGGCAAGGCTCATGCGAGCCCGCAGTGTCAATATAACGAGAGACTACTTATGTATAGTGAGGACAGTGATAGCGTCCGAACTGGTATAGACTATTCTTTCTCCTGACTATACTAAACCTTAATCATTTCCGCTCAAGCCCTCAAACTTCTTAGCTCATCCTCAAGCCGCTTGAAATTCCTATCTTTGTGTCCCATCAGACGGCCCTGGGCCACCAGAGGGTTGCGCATGCTTTCCATAGTCTTGCCACGAGCATCCAGACTAGTCGCTTGGATTTCAAGTCTTCTCTCACGTAAATTGAAGCTCCTCTCTCGGGCTTCTAGACCCTTCTTTTGGACTTGAAAAACATCCCTCTTTTCAGCGGGCTCGTCATTCCCCTTCCCGCACTGAGCCTCCACCACCGCTAATCGAGCTTCCATGTTCTGAAGCCTATCTCTAAGCCTCAGGATAAGCTTATCTTTAAGACCTACTGTAGCTTCCCACATCTCTATTACTCTTCTTTGGGTTTTGCAGGTGTCCTCTTTACTTTTTAGACTTTTCATTTGGCTTTTAATTCTCCCCGCCAGACATTCAAGAATATGCTCTTGATGTTCTAGTGTCCTCCTCTGGGAATCAATGGTCCGCTTCTGGTATTCGAGTTTCCGCTTTTGAGCTTCGATGACCGTTTGCTGATCCTCGGTGCGCCTGGACGTAAACCCCGCAGGTGAATCGGTGGCCCCAGCGCGTTCTCTCAGATCCGCCAAAGCCGTTGCGTGCTGCCGCTCGGAGAGAGCCCTCACAAGTGAAGTGAGCTCCGCGAACTGGGCCGAGGTGACTGGCGCAGCTTGCGTATCAGAGATTAGCGGGGAGAATAGTGATCTTGGCGCTTGAGGGCCACCTTGCAGATAATTCGTATTCTGCTCGTCTACGGCTTCGGAATACGGCGGCGGTGGCTGATTCGAATTGTTTCGCCGCTGCCGTTGGCCTTCGTTATGGAGGCTTTGATTTGATACCATATTGTTTTCCTGTTCTCTGATGACAAATATGGAGGGGGCAACTGCATGTGAAAAGGTTGTCTGTATGGAATGCCTTGACTGGATGACTGTGGCATATTGGAGTGAGCGCAGCTTGATCAGATGATGAAAGAGGATTCCTTGTGGTTTAGTATGGAAAGAAGCCCCGAATAGTGATAGTCCGGCCATTCCTAGGCAATTGTAAAGCCGGGGAATTAGGGCCTAGACTAAGCAACCGAGATAGCTTCACGCACCATATACAGCTAATCAACCAGGTGCTGCCCCGGCCTGAGACCGATCACAGCCGGACCCGACGCTTGTAGACCTTCTCCACGAACTTCGAGAAGCTGCCACAGCCCGTTCAATTTGGTCACATACGGGCAGGCCGAACAATAATCGAGCTAGTATATCATAATGACGTGTCTGCGTAATAGGGCCCTGGTGGAATTACCTAACGTTCGATTTCATGTAGGAAGCGGTCTGGATGGTGCAACATCGGGGCATAGCAGGTATGCAGCAAGAATACGAGCTAATAAAATTCAAAAAAAGATTTATATTTAAAAAAAGACTCTAGGTTTATAACCTAAAGCTAAAGGGGAAATGGATATACCTAGACCCTCTAAGCATGGTTTAGCCTTATATAATGGCTTCCTAGATTCAACATAGAAGCAGCACTACTCTGAGCATTGGTTCCCAGACATGTCGTAACACATCAGAGATGTAGGCGCAAAGCGAGGGAGCATAAAATACGTATTTAAGATTCAGGAGCCTGAGAGCCCACCTTTTGTCAGTGACATCGCACCATGGGAAGGATCACAATCGCACGGGAGTACCCGATCTTGAGAGATTTACGACCGTCTTCCACCTTTTGAGCCGTAGTTCCCTCGGCCCCGTTTATCTGATAACATCAGGCGTGTGCTGGCTGCTAGGCTTACCACAGTATAACCGTATACCGTGAGAGCGCGACACTGGCCAAAGAGAAGACCGGAATTATCTCGAGAGATGGCGCGCACAGCATGCTGACTATGCACTTGCACACTGCTTTTGCTTGTCAGCACCGCCAGCACGCATTGCCATTGTCCCGGCGCTGGACCACTCGCGTCCAAGTACCCAATCAGCCCCAGCCAGGCATAGTTGCTCTAGCGCGAAGCTTGTCGCTTGGAATATATAGACCACCTACAAGCCCGTCCTGACCTGTCCGGAACATGAATGTGCCGCTACAGAGGATGGTAGGTCGCACAGACCCGCCGACCCCTGCCCCTGTGATCCTGGAGGTACGTGCAGTAGCGAACTCTGAGGAGCACTCGGGACGGTAGGCCGACAGAGGTCGCACTGGGTCGGCAGTGACTGGCCACACATCGGCGTTGCATCACCAGGAACGGTAACTGGCACTACAAGCTGTCCAGTCTGGCAGTGTTATTGACACCTGAGGCATTATCGGACAGGCGAGATGCAGGACAGCCATAGCCTGAGACGCGATTCCCCAGGACACCGGCCAAGCGACAGGGCCGGCTGCTGATCGCCGGGGGGACGTTCTGGTGCAGTCGCCACCCTGCTGTGTGCCGGGTATTCAAAGCGCACCTGGCTCGCCAGGGTGGTATTTGATGTCGCATGGTGGAGGATGAGCGGCGACCCCCCAGTTGCCCAGTCACGAATCTGCCAACACCCATTGCCAAAGGTCTGGGTGCGGATTTCGTTAGTCTTCCTTCCGCCCAGCCAGAAGCCAGCCCTCCCTGACGGCATACGAGCTGTCATGATGAGACTGCGCTTTTTGCATGAGCCTCAACCAGCCTCTCCAAGCCCCATCCATAGGCTGAGGTGTGAAGGCTTAGTTGTTGCACAGAGCATGCGCTTTGCAAGACACATTGAAGAAGCCGCGAAGATGCCTCAGACAGCGCTCGTGACAAGTGCTGGAAACACGGCAGTGATTGCCCCCTGCACTCGGCATTATGGGCGAGGAGAGGCTGTCGGTGAGCTTGGCTGTGGTCTGGGCTGTCGTTGCAGCTGAAGTGGCGTCGGGCATCGTGATGGAAGGTTAGCGCGGGCAGCTACCCCGCAAATCGCTTAAGCAAGCGGAGCCAAGGTGGTGGAAGGCAGGGGAAAAGATCAGGGGGCGAAGAAATAGGGGTCTTTCCACGGGAGGGCTCAGATTATGGTCCATATGGTGCAGCGCCAACAGGGGAGAAGCGGTGCTTGTGCTTTATAGGGTGGATTGCAGGGGAACTCAAGAACTTTGTCGACCCTCGGTTGACCCCGAGAGGATTGGTGGAAGAAAATGGCCTGTTCTCCTGAGCCGCATAGACCATTTCGAGAATTCTGCGTTGCTTGGTTGCGGCTGTCTGGACGCAGGAACAGACACGGGCCAGGAGACGAGTGCGGCGGGAGTGGAATGTAAAGATCTACTTGGGTGTACTCGGCACGTACGTACCCGTCGCAGCATACGCAGATGGCTACTTTAGCTGTGGGAGTCCGCAGAATGTGGATCCGCGGTTGTTGTGAACTGAGAAATAAATAGGCCGGGAGTCGCAATCTCCCGTGATTTAAGAGAAGATGAGACCTCCTTGTGTGAAGCACACTAAGGAAGCGTCATCTGGTTGTTGGGTCGACTTCGTTATTTGGCGCGAGCTAATAATCGGTTGGACGACCAGCAGGCGTCAGCAGCGGGACCGAGGCGATCAGGTCACGGCCTCACGGTCTCACGGGGGTTCTTCCTCTTGTTTCTCGGGCCCAGCTTAGACTGGTGGTGATGAGTCGTGTCGACAGTTCCCGGGCTGGAACGCTGGCTGGGAGCTCTGTGGTGTTTTCTTACGACCCCTGTTCCCTGGTCTACGTACCCAACAGCAATGGCAACAGCCGAGGATGGAGCCCTCTCGCTCGGTCATGACAGATGCAAACTACGGTATGTGCCATGTCAGCATGTTCGAGGTCGACAGGCTGGACGGGAAGGGGAAAGCGCGCCGCCAAGCCAGGCAAGGAACGGGCGGGCAGCACGAATAAGAGACAGATCCACGCTCTAGCACCTGGCTCCGTTCCTGATGTTAGGGCGCGGCCGGTTGTCGTCTGCAACGGCGACCGTTGTGTCGATGCGAGGGCAACGCGGGACACCCGCGGATAACTGGGTGGACTAGTCCTTCTACTGTGGTTCTCTGTACGAGCACTGTTAGAAGAAGCGTGCCAACAAATCAGCTGTCCGCAGGCAGGACGGAGGAAGAGCCTGGCCCGCCAGCCCGCTACGGGGTGGATGGGACCAGGAGTGGGAACCGGATGGGGATGGAGACGACGGAGATGGAGATGGAGGGGGGCTAGACCCAATGGCGGAGCTGAGGGCGGACCCACCTTGTTGGGCAGGGTCCTCTCGACCATCTCAGTACCATCTCAGTACCATCTTAGTCTACTACTACGTGCCGTACTGTGTGTCCTGCTTGGCCTGCTTGTCCTGCTTGTCTGCTATTATTGCCCGGGTTGCCAATGTGTACGCAGTAACGCGCGGTGAGGTGAGACGGAAGGCGGGCAGAGGACGGCTGCATATGGGAGCGGTGCGCAGCGTATTGGCACAGCTGCCGGGTCGGGACTAATAAAGGGAAGGGGAAGGAGTTGGGACTTGAAATTGGCACCCAAGATTGGAAAGAGACAAGATGAGTGAGGTCCAGAGCCCGGCCTCTAATGGTGCTGGCCCACGGCCAGCTAACACTGTCTCGTCAGCTCTCAAAAGAAACAAGCAAGCCCCGAGGAAACGAATCGTGTAGATCTATTCCGTCCCGTCGCCACCTAGCCGCTCGACTTTCTCTCCCTGTTCTCTTCCGAAGTCATCAGTCTCCCCCGCTGCCCCCCCCCGTCCCGTCCCCCGTTCCCAGGCCCACGAACACGCACAGTTCCCGCGGTCATCTTTAGAAAGCCTCCTGCCCTCGCCCTCCAGCATCCTCTCTCCCCAACCACTGCATCGTATCGCACAGCATCGTGCCGCGTCGCATCACCTAGCATCCCCTCCCTCGCCTCACCTGGGACTCGCCTCGAGACTACACCCTATCCGGTATCCTCCCGCCCGACCTACATATTACCTTCGGCACTCGTCAGCAGCACCTACACGCTGACCGCATTCGTACCTCTTCCGCCGGGCGACAACCGTTCGACCATAACTGCACGATCGTCCCAGGACTCATTCAGCCGAGAACGAAACCGCGGTCCAGCCGTCTCATCCCGGCGGTCCAGCTTTTATTGGCGGTGGAGCGAGCAATCAAAAGGCCAGCGCCGACCACCAGAAACCCTCGACGTCATCTACGCTGCGCTGCGCTGCACTCTCCTGGCACGCCAATCCGGAGGTGTGGCTACGTAACGCACGACCTACTTAACGAGACGTCTTCTGTCCTGACGACAGCTCTTAATCCTACTCTGACCACAGAGTTCGAGCGACGTCGTGGAGCGCCTTTGCCCTCGTTCACGGTCGCGAGAACGTTAACAGACGCCGTTCCATTGGTCACGTTGCACTGCATCATTGGACCAAGAAGACGACAAAGCAACAAAGAGAGAGCATCGGGACAAGGAAGAATCGTCTAGCTGTCACGAGCACGAGTTCCTGCGGGCACGGACGACCACAAACCGGACACGACCCCTCGATCGCGTCCTGCTTGCCACCAAATCGCACTGCCGTTGGATCCGGAGTCGAGCGTTGAACACCGGCACCCGACCCGATCCCGATTCCGCATTCGATTCGACGAACCGTCCCAGGTTTTTGCATCTTGGACTGATATAGGCTGTGGGTTTTGGTATGCCACTAGCGCGTAGGCAGTGACGGAACAAGAAGAGCCAAGGCATTTGCGAGTCCAAGACACTGTTCGATACCAACGCGAGTGAACACACGGGGACACTGACTCTGGCGCATGTGTGGAATCATCTGTGCGGAGTGAGTTGCCTTTAAGAGACCAGGCCAGACACACCTTGACTGGGCATCTGAACATTTTTGTGCACACACACACACACACACACACACATACACACACAAACACCCCCCGCACGCACACACACGCGCCCACGGACACACCCACGACCCCCCTGACTGGGGCCTTCCAAGGTTGGCTGGAGAAACGACGCGCATCAATCCACTCCCCCTATTCGAGCCGCCCAAAAAAATGGCTGCTACCCAACCGGAGTCCCGAGGTGAGCAACTGAACCCTGCCCCCGAGTACAGCGATCTGCCCTCAACATTGCCCACTCCAAGGCGCAAAAGGAGCAGCAAATCTAGCACCTACCCCGGTTTCCCTTTCATTTTTAACTACAAGCCCCTTTTCGGGTTTATGGGTTGGGTGGGCTCCTTGGCCGCAAGCTTCCGCGCGCAATCTGGGCGCCGCTGCTGCAGAGAGGAGCTCCATCTCCAGTCCCCTTAAACCAACCTGGCTGAACCCCCGCTGTATCATGCAAGGAGATTGCTGTTTCATCGTCCCTATCAAAATCGTCATTTGCATGCAACCTGCCACCTCCCCAAACAATTGACAGCCACGCCTGCTAACAATTGTCCGCTGTTGGGGGGGTTCTTAGACCAACCGTCTCCCGGCCTGACTCTCAGCTTGTCTTCGAACAATCCATTTCGCAACCGTGCTGGGTCGCCCTTGCCTAAGAGCCCATCGTCCCCTTTCGACGACCCTGCCCCTCAACAACCACACTCGTCGTCGTCGCGGCCTCTTTCCAACAACCCATTTCTCGACCCAACAAAGAATCAGCATCAGAATCAGAGTCAACCCCAGAATCAATTACTGATCCCAGATCTCGACTCGCCAACAGACAAGATGGCTGATCAGAAGCGTTCTGCGTCCCCCACGATCGAAGACATGTTTGTATGTGTTTCCCCGAAAACCCCTCCCCTCTGCACCTTGGTGAAACACGCAACACCGTCAATGCAGCCGCCGTCGCCATCATGGCACATCCTTTTGCACATTGCGTCATCACACAGCTCGTCTCGTCTCCCTGATAGCTAATAAATAATTTTCGCTTGCAGGCTGGCATCACGATCGACACTAAGGACAAGAAGCCAGATCCACCTCAGCGGCCTCCGCCAATGAACCGCCCCGGCGCTCCGAGGGGGGAAAACATGCCTCCTCCTGGCCGGCGTGGACCTCCTCCCCCGAACCACAGGCCTACACGATCTCAGGAAGAGGCGCTGCGAGCTCGTCGGCAACGTGCTAACGGTGACGGGCCCAAATCTCCTCCTCGCCGCGTAGGACCTGGACCCGGACGAGGCAGGCGGAACTCGGAGTCTTCAGTTACTGAAAGGCCCGTCCTGACTGAAGAGGAGAAGAGAGCCCGCGATAAAAGGCGCAGGGAGCGAGAGGAGCGCAAGCGACGTGAGGGTCGCGATAAGCCGCCAAGGACCCACAGAGACATGGATCTCATTGACAAGCTCGATGCAACAAGCATCTACGGCACTGGCCGTAAGCACCCAATGGTCCCAAGCTCAATTCTCTCTAGCCCATGCTAACTCCTTTGCCAGTTTTCCACCACTCTGGGCCATACGATGCTGTCATTGCGTCTCGCAACAAAGCCGCCAGCGGTCGCGCGCCTCTGGCTGCTTTCGCCAAGGACTCTGCGAACATGTCAATCGGCGGCTCTGGCCCGCTCCTTTCTCGCGCCGACCATTCCACATTCATGGGAAATGGAACCGAAGAAGCCTTTACCGACTATGCCACCAGCATTTCAGGCGCCCCGCCCACGAAGAAGGATTTGGCTCTGTTCGACCCCCACCGCCGTGCATCCATGATTCACGGGGACGAGACCGTGGGCCTGGGCACCTCAACGTTCCTTGAGGGCACCCCGGCGGCCAGAGCCGCTGTGCAAAAGGCCGAACAGGAGTCTGCTATGCAGAACCAGGAGGGCGGGTTGCAGCGGAAGAAATCACTTGCCCAGCGCATTCGAGGCATGAACCGGCCCCCACGCGGCGAATTTGGACCCTCTGGTCGCTTGACCAACCCGGATGCCGTCTACCGCGATCACTCTACATCCGCCAGCATGTCTAGCGCTCGCAACGAGGCAAACCCCTTCTTCGCCGAGTATGAGCCGGGCAAGGACGGCGATGAGCAGATAACTGTGCGAAAGATGAGCCAAGTCGGCCCAGGCTCTCCAGGCACCCCACCCCTGCCAGGCGGCCTCGAGAGACGCTCCACGACTGATGGCTACGGCAACCCTGAGCAGCAACCTAAGAAGAGCGGCGGTGGCCTGCTCACCCGGATGAAGAGTTTGAAGGGAGGCCCTCGATCTCGTCCCTCAGACAGGGACAGCGGGAACGCAGTTTAGGCGAGCAACACTCCAGGGACAGGCACGAGCCTTCGTCACTCTTCCAGCCCTCTGGGTCTTCTAAGGACTACCAGCTTCTATACATTCCGACGTTTGCACGGACACTCGCGGTCTGATGAGACTGCAGAATGTTAGATGAGACCGGACCCCCGCGATGCAGCAGACACCCTTCGGCGGCTTTCTATTTTTCACGCTTCGAGGGACAATGTTATTGGAAACGAGTGAATGGTGGATGATTTTACCATTCTTGTAAATTTATTTCACGGCTACGGGTTGGAATAGGCGTTCAAGGAAACCCGTTGAACTGCTACCCTGCGTCGCGTGGGCAATTGCCACGGCACTGAGGCAGAAGCGCTCAATGGCAATCAAGACCTGGTCTCGAAAGGGACGATTTCGGTTTCTCTACCTCTTGCGTTACGAAGAGACAAACGAATACCGGGGATGCGATAATAAAAAAAATAATCAGGTGCAGGTTAGCTGGCAAACATGGCACATGGCAAAACCAACAATGGGAGAGCGTGTGTTACAATGGGAGATTTTATTTGGTAGGCAGGTTTGAAGGGCAAGAATCGATCCAAATCAGGCGTGTGGGACATTTGCTCTCACGAATGGCTACGTCCGATAGACAGCAGTAGTCAGTCGGGCAATTTCCTAAGCAGATTGAATACAATTCATTCCCTACATGTCAATGTCGCGTTGTGTGCAGAAAACTTGAGCGGGCGACTGCTTGCGACCAGGGCTGAAGGATGGTCGCGGGCAAATTCGATACCCACTTCTCAAAATCATGTCGGATCAGGATCGTCAGTCTTGAAGCTCGCCCATAGCACTGAAGCCTTTGCACTGCTGATATAGATGCACATGCCGCATGTATCACGTAGTATTTCGAGGTGTCTCATTGTTGGGAGCTGCTTCTGCCATTCGAGGGCTTCGTCCGCGGTGTGGGGTGCCCTATCAGCTGCGCACGGTGCCGACACCCGGTGGTGTTAAGGATGCATGGCCTCAGTCCCAGCAAACCATCAATTTAGATTGAAACACGAACTCCCACCTTTTTACGCTCCAGTCGGTCCCTGATAGCCGTACAATTTGGGGGCCAGTCCTTGACATTCGTGATAATACATCCAGAGCTCTGCGATGTGCGAGTGAAATATCTACCGGCTGTCTCGCCTTGAAGCACATTATCCATCAAATTTGGCCCACACTGAGATGCGCGGCCTCAACCGCGCCGTGCACTGCAGTCCATAAATGCCTTTCTGCAGTCGCGCCTGTGAAGCAAGCAGCTAGCGCGTAGCAACGCTAGAGACGGGGCGCCACTTCGAAAGACAGGCGGTCGGCCGCGCGGGGGCCAGAGAAAAGCGATGGACCAGGCGCCGCCGCCGCAGCCGTCCCAGGCCAGCTCCCACTTCCACCTCGAGCCCGTCTCGGGCGCGACTCTGTTCGAGCAGGAGACGCGGCGGAGGGACGCGCTCGCGAGGCGAGGCAGGTGTCTCACCGGGTGCCGCGAGCTGGACGACCAGGTCCTCCTGGGCGGGTTCGACAGAGGATGTGTGGTCGGCATCAGCGCTGAGGAGGAGGATATGGGCTTGCTGGTGAGGACATTTAGTTGCCTACTGAGCAGCCTTATCTAGTGGGAACGAGTTTCGCTAATCAGGGAGTGTCCAGATCGCGCTCCAGACTGTGGCCAGGCTCTTTGTTGCTAGCCTTGGGTCCGAGGGGACTTCGGCGCCTCGCGCTACCATCATCACGACTCTCTCCGCCAGCGCGCTGCTGCCGGTCCTGCGGGACATCTTCAAAGCACAGCTTGCGGCGCAGCACCGGAACCAGGGAGCAGGGAGTGAGCTGCTGAAGCTGTTCTTGGAGAGGATCTCGATATCTCGCGTCTTTGACGTATCTGGGCTGTGGGAGGCCCTCGGAGAGCTGAACAATCCGGCCTCGCAGGATGTGACTGGTCAAGAGCCGCGTAGCTGCCACCCGGCCGGCGAGGAAGAGAGGACGTCTTGCAACCATGTTGCAGCCGCGGATGGGCGAAATCCAGAACGAGAAGCAAGCACAGCAGAACTCTCATCAAGTCCACTATCAGATCCTCCAAGCAGTCTGCCGGATGAGATGGAGTTTGAAGAGGCAGTACTTAGGAAACCGCCGCCCCACGAGAGAACGGAGATTGCGGACAGTGAAGACGAGGGTGACTTTTTGTCTCCTCTGAGCCATCCGAAGGCGTCGCCTGAGCTAGACATGGCAGCACAGTCTGGCCCTGAAGAGGACAAACCCAAGGAAGAGACGAGCACCAAGCAGCCCATGATCAACCAGCTCCCGCCGCAGGCAGATTCGCAAGACCCAGACATAATACTGATCACGCACATGTCCACACTTCTGTTATCCCTCTTCCGCCAGCGTGAGAAAGACGCAGCCCATCAGGTGCTACAACTCCTATCCTCCCACCTACGATACCTATCACACTCATCAGATCACGGCGGCCCGCTAATCATGATCCTCAACTCGACCACGAATTCGCAAGAAGTCCCAGCTACTACCGGTGTAAAGCAGAACATAGGACAACGCAGGCCATCACCGCCACCTCCTCCGCCACCACAGGTTCCCAACATGAGGGGTCCCAACAAGCCCTTGGATCCCACCCTCCGCTCCATCTTCAACCCCCCACCGCTACCTGCCACCGGCCTTGGCTACGCGCACGACACGCCCCTCTCCCGGCGCAACAAGCCGTCGTTCGGACTCATCTTCACGCAGATGCTCGACATGCACCTGCTGTGCACGCGTATGCCCCGGACGCGGGCAGACGCCGAGGCGCTCTTTGCGCCGCAGAGCCAGGCTGCCAACGCCGGCACCGTCGCCAGCGCTAGCACTAGGGCGATCGCGTACGGCTGGGTTGTGGAGGTGCTTCTCGACGAGGTCGGCGTATGGGAGGGCGAAGGTGCGCGCCGGCCGCGGAGCACCAAGAAAGCGTCGAGGGAGCAGCAATGGGGAGCTGTGGATATGAGGAGGGACATGGACGGGGTGAGGGTTGTGGATGCGTTTGCGGCCGGGCGGAAGGCTGTGCCCGAGATTGTGCTTGCTGCTGGGTTTGGGGGGAGGAGGGTGTGAGGCTGGCAATCAGTCTTTGGGCACAATCTACGAAGTCTGCTCCCTTATCCGCGTTGCATATCTCGCGGAGCGACGGGGTTACGAGTGGGCATTACTTGGCATTGTACCTGCTACTCGGTACCACAGTGTATGACTGCAGGCTCTATCAACATGGTTCTTTGCCTTGTTTTCTCTGCCTTGCTCTCGAGCCTCGTTCTCGAGGTGCCAAGTGAAGATTATTGCTTTCCGGCCCATACTGTGCATCATTCTGGGGCCCAAGTCCACAGCATTCCCACTCTGACTGTCTCGTTTCGGAACGTCATCGACGATAGAGAAATGCAAGGAACATATCATATTCCCCTGCTCTCGCAACCCTCAGCAATCAAGAATTCCGTAGCCTAGCTTAATTTCCCGAACAGTGTCACGAAGCCTTAGCGGATGATCAACCGGGAGTCTGACCATGGTGGATGCAGCACGGAGGCACGATGGAAGGCACTCAGGGGGCTCGAGTCATGCGAGGCCCACAGGATTCAAGCCCGTTGTATCGGACGAACCACACCTCCGCGGGGGAGTGCCGATCATTTATTGGAATTGACTTTCGGACCGAGGCAAGAGCCATGCGGACAGGCGGGCGGGCTCGTGCTCTCGTGAGGTTGCTGCTATCCCATTTCGGCAGGGCGAAGGATGCAGGACGGCATCCGATGGGTCGGGATGGGGGCAAATAATTGCCAAGTTTGATGTTGCTCTAGAAATCTTCGTTGGAGTCGCCGCCCACAAGCGGCAGCCAATACAGACCCCGTGGACAGGGACGGGTCTCCGGAGCTAGTCTTTGGTTAGGGGCAAGATTCCCATAATAACGTTTGCGCGTGAGTGTCCACAGATGGGATCCTGAGCCCTAGCTGTGCTCGTGTGTCGTAGAAGCCGGAGCGTCACCAGAAGGCAATCCTCGCTTTTCGGACTCTTCCCTGCAGCAAGAAACAGACGCAGTGCGAGAAAGGGACAAAGAGAGTGAGAGTGAGGGAGCGAGACCATGGCCGCGACACAAACCATCCAAGTGCCCCACCTGGGCGGCATCAGGGCGGGCCACGCGGTATCGGGGACGGGCCAGATCGACCCTTCGAAGCCGACGTGCGTGCTCATCAACGCGATGTGCATGACCGTGGCGCTGTACCGGGACCAGTTCGAGGACGAGAGGCTCACGTCCGCTGCCAACCTGCTCGCCATCGAGCCTCTGGGCCACGGCGCCACCAGCTGCCCGACAGAGCACTTCACCTACTGGGACACGGCCATCATGGCGCTCCAGGTGCTGGACAAGCTTGGCGTCGACAAAGCGTACGCGCTGGGGACGAGCCAGGGCGGCTGGATGGTGGCGCGCATGGCCATCCTTGCGCCTGAGAGGGTAAGAGCCTGCCTGCTTGCCACTCTTTGATGGGGGCCGTCTACAATGACAGTGGATTGGTAACGTGCCTGATGCTAAGTCAAGCCACAGATACAAGGCCTCCTCGTGCTCGGCACGTCGATGGACTATGAGTCCGAGGACTCCAGGTCCAAGGGGTGCTGGGACCCGGCAACGATGTTGACGCCCTTCCTGGAGAAGTGGTCCAGCCCAGTGGCGGACTTTGTCGTGGACGACGTGTGGTGCGGCATGGTAGGCAGTGTGGGTTTCGGCGACCACGGCACGCCCGAGAAGGCGGCATTCTGGACCAAGACGCTGCAGGAGGTCTACCGCGGCGACGAAGGCCGCAAGAAGGCCAAAATGGCCTTGCTGAACCTGCTGACGAGGGATGGCCTCCTCCTCCGGCTGAGGGATATCAAATGCCCGGTCCATTGGCTGCAGGTACGCTCCTCTCTGACTCTATTTCTTAAACTTTGGAGTCGTCGTACCCGAAGACGGCGCAGACTGACATTATTCCATGGTATACAGGGCACCAAAGATATCCCTTATGGTACAATCGTGCCTGCAGAGCATATCAAGCTGTTCACGTCTGCGCCGAAGGCAGAGCTCACTTTGATCCCTGACGGCGGCCACTATCTCAACGCGACGAACCCGGTGGAGGTTGCGGATGCTATGGTCAAGATGATGACTGCGGCAGATTAGCATCGCGAGTTATATCCAATACCTATGAGTGAGCCAAAGCAACCTGTGCCGACCGGAAATACCATCCCTAGTCATGCCTGACTTGTCCCTACCGCCTTGTACGTACGCATCAGTAATTCGGTCAGGCTGGCCAGTTGAAAGTCATTGCCCAGTGCAGACCGTTCGCTACGTTGATCTTCATTAGTTATTTTGTTGCATGTGGAGATATTGACCGCCCAAGGTCTGCTCAGGTCATTCATGGACATGTCTCAACCAGGACCTTGTGGAAAGAAACCCGGTATACCCAGGGCCCGAAACTCGAGCCTCATAACCCAGGAGCATGAGATGAATTGGTTGAGAATGGATTACCCGGAGTGTATGGAGTGGCCAAATATATCGGGCTACTTCATCTGAGACGGGCTCGAGGAAATATCCGTGGAATAGCCTCTGTCTCTTGACTGACGACTTGATGGATCCACGCCCGAGTCATCCACCACCACCGTCGTCACGATGTCCATTTGGATTCCGCCATCGGTCTGCGGTTGTTGTGAAGGGAGCGACGGCTGGCTGTTGTTACGATCGCCCAGTCTCCACCATCCCTTGTCCTTCTTCGAGTGCCATGACTGCCTCTTCCACTTGTCCTGCCCTCCCTGCACGTACACGATGTTGCCGAGATTACGCCCCTCCGGTGTCCGCATGAATGTGAATTGGTCGAGACCCGTCTCACGAAGTTCAGCTTTGTCGCTGAAGACAATTATATACGACCAGAGGATGGTATCGAGGAGACCTGTGGCTGCGAGCAGTGCTCCAGCAGCCCCCATGAATGCAGGGACTCTTTCGAGGGCTGGGATTAGAGACCCGAGAATGAGCGGCGTCCCGGTGAATGTGTAAATGCAGGGGTAAACAAGGAAAGCGGGGTGATGGCCGGACGGGCGTAAAGGTGTACTGTCGTCACCTCTGGCCCGAGAGCTCGAAGTGACCGAGTCGGGACGGCGAGGCATGAATCGTGATGACCGATTTTCGCGCCAGAGGCGGTAGAATATAATGGAGTAGAGGAAGCATGTGCCAGACATGGCTGTGAATCCCCAAACATAGATTGACAGTCTCCAGAGCCGGTGCTCCTCGGCGATCCAGCACTGGCACCAGTCAATGTCAGCGGCAGCCGAGGGGGAATATCGAGTATGTCTTGAGGGCACTCACCCAGAGAACCTGCCTCTTGTAGTAATCATTCACATTAATAAAAAGTAGCCCAAGACTGGCAAGAAAAAGGGCAAGAACCCAGACGGCGGTGCACGCTGCGACGACCACCCGGGTAGTCGGTTTGCGGCCGCGGATAATGCCGAGATAACTGAAAATAGAGATCGTGAAGAGGAATCCACTGGTGGCTAAACAGCCGAAGCTAATGATCCAGCCCTGGGCGTGGCAGGCTGCAGATCCAACTTCTATCATATCTCGGTGGAGCCAGACTGCGTTATTCATATAGGCTGCAGCTAGCCATATGTCGGAGAAGAGAAGGTTGTAGATTAAGAGCAAGAGAGGGTTGGGCGGCTTTTGGCGTCTTGATATCAAACTGAGTCCCGTGTCTCTCCTCGCGAGTTGGTCAGGGGGGGTTGCTGCTTCTGTGGAAGTTGCTGCAGCATTGCCAGCGGCTTGTTTTTGTCTCGTTTGGAAGTATTGTGCCTCGGACAACCCAAGACTCAGGTCGACTTGTGCGCTGCTGGTTGAGCACGTGGGCCGATGAGGCGGTATTTCCAGCGGCCGGGAGTCATTGATTTTCCAGAGAACAAGTCGGTAGGAGATGTGGAAAAAGAGCAGGCTAGTCGTCACAAGGGAGATTGTCCCGAGGACTAGCATTGCTGTCTGGCATCGCCGGTACAGCGCTGGTAACGGTCCTATTGTGTCGGTGAAATTCGGATCGTCCATCATTGTTCGAATTTGGAACTTCAAGCAAAGTAAGAGAGACGGTATTGTGGTGACATTCTCAGAGTCGAATCACTCGATTTGGGGGATATTGTTGGGAGAACAGAAAGGCGTGCCTGGCTGGCATCTGCAAGCGAAGAGAGCTCGACACATTTGCCGGCTTGCTGGCTCTTCTCTTGGCTGTCCGTGACTGACGGTTTTGACGGCACACACTAGGTAGTGGTATTGTAATAAAAGGGGCCCGGCAGGTATTCCACTTGGATCCATGTCGTGAACAAGGTGTGTTGCGCGTTCTCTGGGGGCTGTCATCATGGCGGCGCCCAAGAGCTCAAGTCTAACAAAAACCCGACTTTTATCACGTGAGACCCGAATTCAACGGAGGATTTGCAGAATACGGAAAGGATTGAGTTCATTTAGAGCCACCTGAAGGGTCGGAATTCTGTCTTCTGGGGCTTCCAGATTCCCTTGACAGAATGATAGCCCTGCGACCTTCGGACATGTCCCCTGAACAGTATGGGAGACCTCCTAGGTTCAGGGGGTGACTCCCGTCCCCACAAACCAAAGGAGACAGCCGTCAACGCTCGCTTACACAGTGTTGACCACGCGGAGCATAACTGACTCGGTCGAATGAGAGCGCGAGATGTCATCAAGCAGTCTTTGGTGGAGCGCAAGACCTCAGTTGTCCTGCGCCGCACGGCTGGTTGGGAGGATGACAGCCCAGCGTCCTAATCGAGGCAAGATGGATGGCAGAGTGTTGATCGCGTATCTTATCCAGATCTCTAATGCCTCTCACACCTTTCATGCTTGGAGCAGAGGAGCAGAGGAGAAGTGTGTAGACATTCCATGCTGTCTCATTGAGATCATCAGCGACGTTATTCGCCGGGCTGCGGCTAGGAGCAAGGTCAGAGCAAACAATCAAGATTGGCATTGATACGCATGGGTTACTTGACCCATGTCCCAAGTTGCCGAGAATGGGTCCTCCTTTTGACAGGAGCGCTGATTGCAGCCCGACCAAGTGCCGTGGGCCATGCCCAGGAGCCTGGGCAAGCAAACTGACGAAGCTGTCCCGTAGATGCACGCAACGCGTCCTGCGCGCCCAGCACCTATTCGTGCAGATACCTAGGTAGGTATGCAGCATTTAGTAAAGATAACCAGACTGCGTCGGTCCCAACCTTTTCACTGCATTGGCATCCTCGTATCTCGACTGATGACTGAAGCAAGTGCTCCACTGCGTTGGTGGAGTAAGATGAAACCTCTATTTTGCAGGTGAGCTGCTGCCAGTCCTCACCGCATTACCATACTCCGTTACGGAGGTCTGGAGCGACCACTATTCGCAAATCCAAAATCATTATTACACCTACCCCGAGCACCCCAAATTTTTTTTATACAATTAAACCTTCCACCTAATACTAGGTACCCAGTTGAATAGCTAAACAGCACTTACTGGCAGAGGGAGAGCTATACAACACCTAAAGGGAGAGTTATATCAATCAGAGGAAGGGCTCCACCACACCTAAATGTTATAAGCCAACAGCGATGACACCCAAGAGACCCATTTCGATGACCCCAGCAAGCAAAACAGATGCTACACGCAACCCCGCACGCACTTGCTAACGAAGTCAGCAAACGCACAGGGTTAGGGTTACGCCTCAGCACAACTATATTGATTAGGAAATATAGTTAATATAAGCGCAATTCTGTTAACTAGGAATATAAACAATATAGTTACTAAATTTAAGTTAGAATCTATAAGAATATGGTTATTATTATATTAAATAGCACTTATAAAACAGATTCTTTAATCATTAATGTAAAAAACTCAGTTTTATAACTAAATAACTTTACGACTTCTAATCATATCCTTTTATAAATAATGTTTTTATTTATTACAACTCAATTAAATATCACCTCTACGCTAATTTACTAATATAAACCCTATAAGTTACTTATTAAACCTTATAAAGGCTTAGTACAATCATTATATTTTAATAACTCTTGTTCAGAAAGTCTTAGAGGTTACTAGATCGAATAGGGGAATAATAGATAAGAGATAAGTAATAATAGGTCTTCCACATAGAAGGTTCTAGAAACCCGCTTACGTAAGCATATTACGTAAGCATATATTATAGGATTATATAGTAGTATAAGTTATAAGTATATGAAATATATAACTTATAGCTAATTAGCCCTTATAGGTAATAAGTTATTAATAAAAATATATTTTATTTTATTATATATAAAGGACTTTTATTCATTTTTAATTATTAAGGGAGCTTAATTATATATAAGTGTTTTATGTATTCATAAACCTTATTTAACTGCTGCATTACATAAGCATGTTTGCTTACGTAATATTCTATAATATCTTATATTCTCTTCTCCTAGGGCGTAGTTGCTCTTGTACAATTAGGGTTGCATCTTTATCTCCTCCGTTTTCTTATAGTTCTGCATAGTAATATGGCTTTATATAGGTTGCACGAAACTTAATTAGGCCATTCACCATATCAACAGTAATATCGTAGCTATTAATACCTTAGATGTTATATAATCCAGTCTATCCTTTGTTTTCTCTCTAGATTAAAACTTGGCTCTAGATGGGTAGAGAGAGAACTTTGTGTACATTAAGGCTGTGTCGTATTTTGATTGCTCTGTTGATTTCCACTTCCGTACAAATTCCTTTAAGCATCTTTTAAGCTTTTTGAACAGCTTTACCTCTCTTTAAGATGTCTGGTGAAAGTGGGGAGTCGTGTATTATTTGTAAGTATGTTCCAAATACTAGGAGTATAGGTATGATTCCGTTAGGTCTAGTTGTATCGTTTAGAGATTTAATAGCCATTTAAAAGAGAGTCTTATCATCCGTATAGTAGCTTATATCAGCTGAGAGAATATTGTATGCTTGGCGTAACAGGCTATGGGATCGTTCAATCTTTCTAACTGCCTAGTAAGCCTTTACTGGCATTTCTTTGCACGAAACACCCATAATCTTTGCATTATTCCGGAATTCTCACATGAAAAGTTTATCCCTGGATTATATATAATGTGGTTTGAAAACCCAATATATATATAGATCCAGTATTTGCAAAGTGTGTTCCAGGTGTCTCGTGCGGAGAGTAAGCATAGGAAAGTTGCAGCTTGAAAGTTTGTGTTTATATTAATTACATGTAAAACATTCTTGTCTTCTATTTGTATAATATCGATAAGTACTTTGTAGTTAAAGTGACTCTTATTGTGTGAGAACTTGAAGCGTTGTAATAAGGGGTTGTATACCTGGCATTGGTAACAAAACTTCTGGATATTCTCCAGAATAACTTCGTTTACCTTATCGTACTCAGCGTACTTTAGCAGCTTATATAGGTGTTCCATATAGGGGCGTCCGAAGCAACGGTAAAGTCTTTGCAATTCACACTCTGTGAAGAAGTTTGCTGCTTCTATGTAGCTGATGTTAAAGAATAGATGTCCCCATTTCCTAAGTATTAGAATGGTTATTTTATGTTTTAGCATAATTACATTATTAATATTATTAAAATATTCAACTAACGTATCTGCATTATGCAATAAAAAGAGGAATAGCATCTGGGTATCTAAGATGTAGAGGTAACCTTCCCTAGTGTATTGTTTATAGTGATCATACTAATGGATGAAATTGTACTATTTAAGCCAAATCATACTACAACACCTCCTGGTTGCCAGTTGGTCTTTGCCTGGAGGTATTTGCGTAAATAGGCCAGCACTTATGATTTACTAATAATAGAGAATTGTGCAGCTCCTATATCCCAAAGTTCACCTTAGTACCTAATTGATGCACAATAGTGTAATAATCAAGGTCTCCTGGGTTCTATAAACCAAAAAGATCAAGGGGTTTATGTCCAAGATACGTAACAAGGCGGTGGTTGAGCGATATTGGGGTCTGCACAATGATTAAGAGCTAATGAAAGCTATTCAAGAGTGAACACTTAGATTGACTGCTGAAGAGCTGTCCTATCCTAATGCTATCTACTGGTAATAGGCGTGTCTATATAGTCCATCTCTTCAGGCTGGCTCATCGTGGCTCGATGAGGCTCACTGGTGCTCAGTGGTGCTCACTGAGGCTCGGTGAGCACTGGTGAGCTTTCCCTGCTCTGACCCTAACCCTGCATGGGTACCACGTGACGGTGGCTTGGTGTTATTGTGCCGTTCGGCTGGCCGGTGTGCTGGCCCAGTGGGGTTCTGTCCCGAACAGAACCAACCGTTATTCCTATTTCTGTCAGGGTCGTAGCAAATAGGTAGAGAGCACGGTGAATTGACGGTGAATTCACCGTGCATCAGTGAATTCACGGTTAAATCCTACTTATAGTCATCCCCCGTGAATTCCTAGGAATTCACGGGCCACGAGTTTATTTTATTTCCCATCACTAATGTTATAGAGATTATATAATATAAACTAAGTAGCGTTTATTGATTTTAAAGCAAAGTAAATATTCTTTCTTATTATATAATGGTAAAAGGAAGATTCTATTAAATAAGCTATTATTAGGTATTATCCTGGGATCTTGCTTTATTAGTTATTACGCAAGTTAGAGGTCTTTATCTCCTCCTCAGAGTCAGATTAGATAAAGTCTTTCCCTTCATACTCCTAAAGATATACTTCGTACGCTTCTTCTAGTAGGTTTCCTTCCATGCTCTGGCAGGCTTGGAAGAATTGAGTTCTCACACAGATCCTTTCTTTATTTATATGGTTGATTAATCAATAGACTTCCTTTTTGCAGATAAAACATTTCTGTCTCCTTCTATTTGTATGAAACGGAGTAACTGCTTTCTGCCCTCCGTTATTGTTTAGAAACTTGTTTATATGGTAGGGTAAATTCTGTTGTTGAAAAGGCTTTGTATACGACTGCTTCTGACGGTTTTTGAAGTTTAAAGTAAACCATCTATCTACAAAGTTAATATCTGGGAAAACTTCATATACTGCTTTGTATAAAGGCATTCGGTCCAGTGTAACCTGAAGTGAAGCTTTAAGGTCTCCAAATAGTTCCTTGTATGTATCCTTTTGTTATACGAGGGCTGCTTTTAGCTCTGGTACACTTTAATATGCTCTAGCAACAGCTGTGCGCAGAGGAATTTCTCTTTGGAAGCCGTTGCTAAGAGCTCGTTATATAAGCTGTAGCTTTTTTAGAAGTAGCTCCAGAGTCTCAATGTAGGTCTTATTTAATTTTTCCCTTCTAAATCGTACAAATGATAACATTGTCCAATCTGCTTAATATACAATGTAGTTGATATTTGTATTAAAGTATATATTTAGTAAGATATAAACTTTATTTTATTTTTCATTTAAGTTAATATGGTATAGGTAGAATATTATCGCACATTTCTTTAGGATATCTGGAAAGACGTAACGATCACACCAAACCTTTGTAGGGTTTAGTAGGTAACCTGTAGGGTTTATGTTAGCAGAGCGGCGTAGAGGTGATAATTGACTGTTCGTAATACGAAGGCACTGTTCTTCTTCTTGAGCGGTAATGATCACTAGCTGTAAGGCTATCCAGTTGTGAGACTGAATACTTAGTTTGACGACTGAAGAGTCTGTTTTATAAAAGCTATGTACTGTGATGATGACCATGTCCTTATATGTTCCGACTCTTCAGTTGGCTCTGTGGCTCACCTGGTGATCCGGTGATCCAGTGATCCATTGGTTCGTGGGTGGGTCCCTGACCCTAACCCTGTGTATGTTCGGACTCCGTTACCTAGTGCGTACGGGGCAACATCCTGGCATCTGTGTCTGATTGCCTGGGTCTTCGAAACGGGTTCCCTAGGTGCCCTCGTGTTGGTTCATAACAAAAGACTGCGTAGTACTAGTTCTTAGTAATTTGCAATCGTCAGTAGTAGCTTATAAATATTCGTGCCTTATCGTAGAAAAGATCGTACAGCTCGCTTGTATAATTATAATCCTTTCTCTTACCCCTCTGGAAGATAGAGACCTTCTGCGGATCGATCAGTTTATTGTATATGAGTTTTATAAGTGGGAGGATATATAGTAGGTTTCTAATGTATTCAGAAATTGTTAGAAACGGTTATACGAGGCGGTTGTAGAAAGTTATCTACTTCCTGAATAAATCTGGTTCCAGGGGGAATTTGTTATACCCTACTAGACTCTATAGTTTGGCTTTGTGCAGCTTGTATGTATTGTTCTTTGTTGCAAAGGAATCTGACTTCGTTCTCTTTCCTCCACAGTGGGGTGGAGTACTTGTTCTCGCATAATGAGGGGGTTTTGAAATGGATGTTGGTATAAAGTATTTGTGGATTGTATAAAAGGAAGTTGGTTGTTTGATAGAGTTGGGGCACGGGTGTTATCGTTGGAGAAACTCCTTTAACATTGTATAATTGATTTGTTAAAAGTAATCTTCTAATTATCTTTCAAAGTCATTGTATAAAGCGGATAAGGTAACGTGCCCTTAAAGATTGAGTTAAACGATATCTATCAATGATTATGCGAAGTATATATTAAACTGGGCACTTGATGGGTTCTGAGCTGTATTCACGTCGTTATACCATAGGGATGGGTCGATCTTTCTTTACCATATTACTAAGGGAATGTTGCTTCCTTGGCTTAGTTCATCTATCGTACTACCATCTTGTTCTTCCCAAGCCTCAGAAAAACTGTTTAAGGGTGCAGCTGATGCTATTGTAGGGTGTGGATACCGTATTAACTCGTACGGTTTCTAAGGGGTTGTAAATTATGCGGGAGCGCATACTGCTCTTTCCTCCGCGGTGCATATTTTCAGATTATACGTAATCACCGATGTCATAAAGATAATTTTATGGGTCTTGAATGTTCTGTGTCTTGTCTATGTTCGGCTGACCCCCTCCTTTCGGGTGGTTGGATCTTTTCTATAAGATATTACAAAAGCAAACATGCTTATATATACAACATTAAATAAGATTCATAAATATATATAATACTTATATATAATTAAGCTCCCTTAGTAATTAAAAATAAATAAAGGTCTTTTATACATAATAAAATAAAACATATTTTAATTAATAATTTATTATCTATAAGGGCTAATTAGCTATAAGCTATGTATTTCATATGCTAATGACTTATACTACTATATAACCCTATAATATATGCTTACGTAATCTGCTTACGTAAGAGGGTTTCTAGAACCTTCTATGTGGAAGACCTTCACGTCTATATAGGAACCACGACCTTTCTTCTTTCAGACTAGTGTTCTTCCACCCACTTCGAAGGAATTCGATATTATATAATGATAAGCTAATAATTAGCTAATGGATTACTAATTGATAGTCTCTGATTAGTAATTAATTAATTCTCGAATATTCTATATAGTCTAAAAGACGAATATAAATAAGGAGGATTCCTCCCATAGAATACGCTAGTTCTTAGCTTAATAACTGAGGAGAAAATTCTTAATATACACCATTATACCTATTATTACTTATCTCTTATCTATTATTCCCCTATTCGATCTAGTAACCTCTAACATTTTCTACCGACGCTAGTGTTGGTGCCTGAGGCACCCCTTTGTGGGTGCGCCCCTGAGGGCGGTCCGCAATGGACCGATAATCTGACACATCATACCTATTACCCGGTTCTACCTGAGGTAGGCAAGAATAATAAGTCTTCTTTATACATGGAAATAAAAAAAAGATGTCGTCCTAGGACCCCTAGTACCTGGTGTAGATTAATGCAGGTAGTATAATAGGGGCTAGGGAGGTAGCACAACAGCTTAATCACCTGGTTTTCGAACCAAGGCAGCGTTATTAAGCGCGTCATCGTCTCTTCACTCTTGCTAATCTGTAATCGCCCGAGGTAATCACTAATCAGTATTGAATGGGCTTTATCTTTGTATGTATATGCTGGTAGTGATCAACTATTCTGGTTGATTCTGCATATGTCTTTTTATGAAACTATAAAATGGGTGCTCATGCGGAGAACACCTAAGGTTCACCCTTCGCCAAGCCGAGCAGCTTACCTAAGCCACCAAGCTTGATGAAGGAACCGTACGGCCCCAACGTCCATTATTCCCACAAAATTTAAATTAATATTAAAATTAAGGGTTTAATAATATTTTAATTTTAATAAAAAAAGTTACATTGTCGAGAGTCTCTGGGGAAGATGCTAGGCAAATGGTTGCTTGAGGCAGATCAGGATCTGAACATTCTTGTTATGACCCAACACGTTGGCACCCAGGGGACCCATTCAGGGGACCCAGGCAACCCGGAACGAATGCCACGACGCAAGGAAACAAGCACTAGGTTACGGAGTCACGAGACGCGCCAAAGACCCAGGGTTAGGGTCAGGGACCCACCAACCAGGATGGACCGACAGGACCGCCCGCGGTCCCAGCGAACCCAGGCTGGACCGCACATATCGCCAACGGTATAGACGGTCCAACACCAGGACGGATGAAGAGACAGAACATATAAGGACATGGTCATCACCACAGTAGACAGCTTTCATAGAACAGACTCTTCAGTCGTCAATCTAAGTATTCAGTCTTACCTACTGGATAGCCTCACAGCTAGTGATCATACTACAAGAAGAACAACGAGTGTCTTCGTGTGGGAAGAACAGTCAAGTATCACCTCTATGCCGTACTGCTAACATAAACCCTACAGGTTACCTACCATACCCTACAAAGGTTTGGTGTGATCATCACAATTCTGTGCTATGTTGTTGATGATGATTAACTACGTTGTGATTCCAGTGCGTCTAGCCACCTGCCTTATAACCTAACCTGCCCATTCCTATGGATCTCGATGCACGCTAGCCTGAGCGAGGTTCAGCCCTGAGTTGTGCGCCATATGGGCCCGAGCGGTGCTGCGGTGCCTTTTAGCCGATATTACGGTGTCATCACCGGGCCTCCGACGGGCCCGAAGTGCTGCCTCCCAACATATATATTATAATAATAAGTAGTTAAAAATAGAAATAATACTATAATGATAATAAAAAATATTGAAGATTAAAAGATAATTAAAATAAAACTTAGTCATATTTTCTTATAATATTATAATAAATGTTAAAAATATCATTATTTTTAATTTTTAATTTTGATATTTTAAATGATTTTATTATTTAGAGATAATATAAATTTAAGATGATTAAACAATTAAAACTTTTCATTAAAGAGGTAGAATTTTTAAATAATATATACAATTATTTTTTATAATTCCCTTTACAGCCCTTTTCTCAAGGTTTCAGTATAATAAAAATTAAATTATAAATCTCTATAAATAAAATACATTGAGTAAAACACTCAAAAAATAAAAAATAAAGTAAAAATTAATATAAATATTAACATGTTTTCATAGAGTTTTTAAATTAAAGGGCTTAAACTTTACTTGTTTAACTAGAAATTAATATAATTTGGTACTATTAAGCCACTAAATATGATTAATTTTTAATTGTTAAGCCAAAAGATTAGAGTTTTTAATTGGGAAATTAGACTTCCTAAGCAGTATATAGAGCTTTCCCTCATAATAGAAATGTTATTACTAGAGAGTATTATATTTTTCAATAAATAATTAAATTACCTGTATAGGCCCTCGTCTGCTTCGTTTATAAGTGATTCAAAGCCTGCTGTGCCATCACATGAGCAGCTTTGATGTTGGAGAAAAGCGTGTCATAAGTACTCACGGACTTCCTCACACCACTGGTGGAAGGGCTTTCCGGTCAATGGACCAGAAGGAACCCGATGGCCACGATGAGGAGAACGAAGGGGCCTAGGAGAGCAACCATGTTAACTTCATAGTATGCTAACTCCTCAATATTTCGTAGCATCGACTAGCAAATGAATAAGATGCCGCAGATGTTCCTCATGATTCAGAACCTTCCTTTCGCCCGTGAACTCAGGCAACTGATACTAATTTCTCAACCATACCGTACTTAAGTGAGACGCTAAGAGGATCACTATAACCTTTCATTTGATATTTAAATACCTTTTTTTTATAAGAAAAATGTCTCTATTTTAAAATTATTAAATAATCATTAAATGTTCTTTCAGAAATTAAATACTTTTTTTTAAAAAAAAAAACAGTTATAAAGAAAAAATGATCTCAAATTGAAAAAATAGTTATCAAAAATGTAAAAGTGGGCGAGGTACGTACCAGAAGTAATATATATTACGGGTGGTACGTACTATGAAAAGGGAGGTCCCTTCCCTTTGCTATCTTTCCTTCCCTTTAACACTTTTCCTTCCCTTTAACACTTTACCTTCCCTTTAACACTTTTCCTTCCCTTTAACACTTTTCCTTCCCTTTAACATCTTCCCTTCCCTTCTTTTTCTTTCTTTTTAAATTTATGTGTTGGTCGGTCTTCATGTGCACACGAGTGTTGCTCGGTACGGTTGTATTCATCTCTTATTGTTGGTTCGTTGTTGTTCGAGGGAAGGGGTAGCCGAAGGCTTCGGCCTTCCCATCGCAGCTATGGTTTGGCTGCAGTGGTCTGTGCACCGCCAGCTGGTACCAGCTGGCGGACGGACCGTCAGCAGTGTGGCTATCTACTGTACATCCCTCGGCGTGCGTCGCACCCACGATACGGCTTATACCCACATTATGATGATTAAAATGATGATTAAAATGATGATTAAAATGATGATTAAAATGATGATTAAAATGATGATTAAAATGATGATTAAAATGATGATTAAAATGATGATTAAAATTAAAATTAAAATTAAAATTAAAATTAAAAAAGAATTAGAATTAAAAGTAGAAAAAATGAGAAAATTTAAATTAGTTTTAATAAAAAGAGAAAAAGAGAGATTTGGTTTTAATTAATTAACGTCTTAAAGTACTCTGAAAATTCTTTCTTATATTACAATTAAAAAGATATTTCTTTTTTTTTTAAAAAAAAAAAGCCTTTCTCTTAAAATTAACTTCACTTATAAATCAATTTTATTTTATAATCATTTTTTAACTTAAAATTTAATTCAGATTTTTAGGAACTTTATAAGATTTAATAGTATATATTAAATTAAATAGTTTAAAAGAGGAATATTATAAAAGCTTTTTTAGAAAGAAACAATTATATTAAAATATAGAAATAACTATATTTCGTTATGATTAGTTATAGTAATACAATATACGCCCTACTCAAGCACGATATGGAAGTTCCCCGTCCACAAAGGATATACCCCTATCCCCATAACTGCTTCGCCTTATCCAAGGGTGTCGTAGCGCCTGATGAGCCGACCATACAGCTGTGGCGGTATCAAAAGGAGGTTCAAATCCATGAAAACTAGAGGAGAAGCTGAAATGTTTCTGGGGATCCTCAATAGCCACCACGACCATCTCATTGATGCCTCGATCCGCTACAGTGGCGAAATTCACGAGATGGAGATTGGAAGATGGGAGGGTGTCTGTTCTGCAGATATCAGATTTTACGTCAACATATATCGTGGTATTCATCCAGTGCCAGAGTCTGTCAGAATCTACACTTGAGATTCCGCCATAATGGCTCGGCATGTGGCTGGGAGATGGGATAGCAGCTGATACTATAATCATCACTTCGGACAAGGAGGAGAGGGTTACCTGCAGACTATCGTGGATGATGTGAATCCAAGACAGCCTCCAGGCTATCGGCCACTGCGGGTTAAGACAGTAGCGACGGTTTCACCCGGGCAATGGAACCCCGTCCTTCAATTCCACACCTCGAAATACTGCTACAGGAACACAATTGCATCGGACATGGAGCATGGGACTGGGAGACACCACAATCCGATTCTCATTGTTGTGGACAAATATGGCCTCCGGAGTAACAAGAGCGTGGGCATCCCAGGTGTCTACAAAGCCGCAGACGAGAACAGCAGACTGGCCCTCCTGGCTGGGTTGATTGACACTGATATTTGTTACGAGACGGCAAGCAACCTTTTACTCATTCTAGCAGGACCACACTCACGCCAAGATCGTGGCAGATTTTAAGAGGTTGCAGACAGCTGTGGCATTACTACTTCAACCATCGATCCCCAAGGTATCGTATAACACCGTGGCCCACAGAGTCAAACTTGTTGGCAAGGGCATGGAGAAACTTCACCCATTCTTGAAGTTTGAGAGGAAGATGCCACAAGGAAAGCTTTTCCAAGATAATGATGGGAGAATTAACGAGGGCATTTCAGATGCTGGGACCTGCGTCTGTCGTGCTGTCCAGACGGAGGGTGGCCGTTTTCAGTTGTGTGATGGGGTCGCTGTGAAGGTATCGCGGCTATGGCTGCACAACCTCGGTGGGAAAGATTACAGTCTTAATTTTGGGATCATTAGCTTACTGGCCAGATCTTGGGCATTGCTGCGCAATTTGTATGGGAACAATGGTATCTTTGAGGTGTGGGTCATACGGCTGATGGGGAGATCGTAACTATTACTAGGCAATGTGGGACAGACTTGGGTCTCGGTTTATTTGCTTTACTTAACACGAAACTGACACCTCGACAGGCTGTTCATTACAGTGAAGGCCTCGTACTACTTGTTGCCGTTCCCATTCGCAGCAGCGAACTGCACATTCTCATTGCCCACCACGGGCGTGAGCACAGTCTGAGCGTTGATGCCCTGAACAGCGCCGTTGCCACCCTGCATAATGCTCGCAAAGTTGTCGGAGATGAGCTGGATGCCGCTGGAGAAGCCCTGCTCATCGAACTCGCAGTGGCCACCGTTGGGGGTGTTGTCGACAGTCTGCAGGGCGCCGACCTGCTGCGCGTTGAGTCCGGCCCCAGTGGCAAGTTGCTCGTAGGCGGTGATGGCATCGGGGATGGCAGCCTGCAGGCTGGTGAGCTCCTGCTGTGTGCTCTGGAAGTGGATCTTGGTTGTGGAGGCGACAGCGGCGGAGTTATTGAAGTCGACCTGGGGTGCAAGCGCACCACACATGAGGAGCACACCTGTGCCCGCGAAGTTGGCCATGTGAGCGGGGACGAAGAAACCCGAGAGGGTGAGGGAGCCGCCGGAAACGCCAGTCATGAAGACGTTGGACGAGTTGAACGCCACCATTTGCGGGAGGACCTGCTGCATCAGGTCATTGACGGCCTGGGAGTGGGCGGCGCCGTCTGCCCGCGATAAGCCCTGAGGTTGGCCCTGGGACTGGCCCCAGAGAAGTTGTTCTGAGAGGAAGCGTGAGCCCGTGTTGTGAGACAGGGAGGGTTTAGACAGGGATGACATACCAGAAGGAGCGAGAACAACGACTCCCATGAGCCCTTGCTGGACCGCTTGGTTGGGGAAATCGAAGAAAGACTGGCCACCATCTCCATGGAGGAGGACGTTGATGCCATTGGGCCCTTGGGCGCCAGGTTGTGCCGCGGCTCCAGGAACTCCGGAGGCGGTCGTGAACTGGTCTGCGGGAGCGGAGATCTTGAATCGGAGGTCAAGGTTACTAGAGTAACTGGTCAGCCCGCTGTCCAACGACAGTTGGGGTTTATAATCATCTTACTTGACGGTGGCAGTCATGTCCAGGATCATGGAGCCATCTGTCGCTTGGGAGATGCCCTGAGGGATAGCAGCCGCCTGCTGCTGAGGCGTCTGCTGGGCCTGGGTGTTGCCGCCGCCATTCCTGTTGCCTCCCTTCCGTCCACGGGTCTGCGGCACCGCCTGGACCTCACCAAAGATGGTCAAGAGAGCCACGAGAGCGAAACGAATGGTCAACATTCTGCTGAGGATACCAGTCCGCAGTAAGAAGAAAAGGGTGGGATCAAGAATCGAAATGGAGGTAAGAATTAGAGAGACAGAAACAAATTCGGAAACGAAGGCGGCCCAGTTAGTTCCCAACGACCGACAAGATTGAACAAGCAAAAGACAAGGCAGATCTCAGCCAGTGGGAACATGCAGGCACTTGCCATTAAGAGAAAAGAAGCCTTGAGGCAAGAAACCCACGCAGCGCCCAGCATGCTCTCATGGCTGCCGTGTCTCTGGACGATCCATCGTTCTTGGCGTTCCAGGCTCGTCCAGGGCTGTTTTGGTGTTCTGCATACGGGGACGCTGGCTGGCTGTGCAGCTGTGCAGCTTCTGTTTTGGTGGGTGCCCGCTCCGGAGAAAGTCCATCATCAGACCGCTTGTGTATGAGAAGTTGGGTTGGACAAGTTGGGACGACGTCGTCGAGGCTCCATTTTGGTGTTACACGCCCCCTGGTGATGGCTCCTGGACCTGCCACTCGGCTTGTGCCAGCGTTTCTTGGCAGCTGTTTTGGACATCATTTTGCGCTGTGGCTTCGTGGTTAAACCAGAGCACATCCATGTGTACAAGTACCCATGTAACTCCTCACTGTAGGGGCTTGTTTTGGAATCTGGTCCAACGTCACTCCTGTCAACCTAATTCACAGTGAGAATCACGGATTGAGAGATCGGACCTGGGCCAAGAATGAGACGATTCGACCTTAAATGTAAGCTTCTTCCTCTCTCTCTCTCTCTCTCCCCACTGCAGGCCGGACCAGCATATTTTGGTCCCAGACAAGCAGGCAAACCTGCACAAAGGAAACAAGCGAAAGGTTGTACTATTGCTTGCACGTCTAGTCAGGGCCAAAACAGCATTGTACCTGTCGATCACACCGCAGGGCTACATGTTTCACAACGCCGCATGCCGGGCATGTGCGAGATTGGTCGCTAGAAGCTTGTCTACGGCAAATAAGCAAGCCACTGTAGATCTTTTCCTGGCGTGCTATAGACCTAGGTACATTGCAATCTCTGTAAGGCTTGCCTGCCCGCAGCAAATCTGCTCGATGCCATATGTGCTCTTGTGCCAAGCATGGGCAGAACCAAGTTGTGCAGTGGAGGATTGCTGACGGCTAGGTATGCAGGCAGGTAAACGCTCGTCTCACACAATATTCATGAGACCGTACTAAAAAAAAACTCGTTTATTTTGACATCTTATGAGCAACCAAATGACCGGCCAAACGAACTGCCGACTGAATTGCCCGATCAGGAAATCCATCAGAATTTCGGAGCGCGTGATTCGCTTCTGGAAGCGAGGCACCCTCGGGGGTGTGGGTGCACATAACCTGTGAATGAGGACCCCCCACATACCCATTATGGAAACTCAAAGCCCGGACAGCCCAGACTAAGCAGAACAAGCCAATTCCATATCGTTCAGAGCTTGGCTCCTTTCTTGGTTCTCGAAGTTTTCTCCTGGTCTCTCAACAACCTTCGCAGAATCTTGCCACTGGGGCTCTTCGGGACCACATCCAGGAACTCAATGCCGCCTTTGATCCACTTGTACGGTGCCTTGTGCTCCTCCACGTGCTTGAGTATAGCCTTAACAACCTCGTCTTCAGGATTCTGGGCAAAAGCTGGTGCCTTTACTACGAATGCTTTTGGGACCTCGCCTGCAGAGTCGTCCGGAACTTGGATCACTGCACAGTCGGCCACAGCCGGATGGGACAGGAGATGTGCCTCGAGTTCTGCTGGGGCGACCTGGTGGCCTAGTAGACAATTCCTGTTAGTCCCGGAACTACAAAGCCAGATGGTGAGCAGACGTACCTTTCACTTTGATCAACTCCTTGATCCTGTCCACAATCACAATGTGCTCATTTCCAGACGGCGCCAATGTAACGACCGCTTCATCGCCGGTGCGTACCCATCTCCCGTCCTCATCAAACACGAAGGTCTCAGTTGTTGCTTTCTGGTTGTTGAGATAGCCAATCGTTGCCGAAGGAGACTGTACCCAAAGTTCTCCAGGTGTATCGTAGCCCTTGACCTCGGTGCCATCCAGGCCGAAGATCTTGGCTCTTGTGGCGGGAAGCAGGGAGCCAGAGGACTTGTTTAGGATGTCATCTTCGCTGTTCGAAGTGACAATGGTTGCAGTCTCAGTCATACCTGGGAAAATGGATCAGTGGCCGAGCCGGGAAGCAGCCAGAGCCAGGAGTCCTTACCGTAACCTTGTGCCACTCTCCACTTTGGCCATATCTTGTTCATGTCAAGGATTGTTTCCTCCCCCAATGGCGCCGCGCCGGAGAAGACGACCCTCACACTATCAAGATTGTATTTCTTACACTCTTCCGGCACTCTGGTCATGCGTATCACAATGGGCGGTACCTGGAGACAAGTTTGTCAGCGGACTCATAACATCTATACTTCAGGGGCAGTCCTGAAGCAGCCATACCAAAAAGAGATGATTGATCTTGAATCTCTCAATGGCCGACAGATATGTCGGCATCTCAAATTTGGGCAGCACGACGACTTCATCTCCTCGGTAGGTACAGTTATGGGCGATGACTACCAGGGCATAAATATGGCTAAGCGGGAGAAGACCGAGAACAGTCTGCGTGGAAATACCGAGCTTCTTCCTGGAGACGGACTCATAGGCGGCTTGCTGCATCGCGTTCGCGATCACGTTTCGGTGTGAGACCATGACAGCCTTGGGCAGGCCCGAGGTCCCGCTGGAGTAGGACAGGAACGCCGGCTGCCGCTCTCCCTGGCCTTTCTTCCACTGTAGCGCGTCGAGCGTGGGCAGCCTGGCGCCTTCTGCGATGAGGTCCTCGACCGTCACAAAGCCGTCTGCCTTTTCGAAGCCGGGAGTGCCCATCAGCCATATCTTGTCCTTCGGAATGCCAGCGGCTTTGGCAGCCTCGAGCCCGACCTGCAGTTGAGGCCCGCCGACAAATAGCGCCTTTGCCCCCGAGGATTTGAGTTGGTGGGTCAATTCGGGAGCCGAGTAGGCCGCGTTTGCGGGGGTGACGATTCCGTTGAGTCGGTGTATCGCCCAGGAGATTGTTACTTTTGATTCGGAAGAGGGGTTAGTGAATGCTAGACACAGATGCAGGCCTGAGACATAGCGGTTGTCTTCCACCTACAGTAGTCAATCTGTTGTAGCACGTGTCAGCTGTCTTGATCACTGGTGGCACAGGACGGGCAAGGGTCTTTACCGTATTAACCGAGAATATACATGCAACTTTGTCCCACTCTGTCTCCTCGTTCGGCAGCCACCCGAGCCGCTTTCCAATGGCTCGGGCGAGGAACTCGTGCCGCTCAATGACCGACTTCCAGTCTAATGTCTTCCCTGTCAGGCCACAGGTGAACGGATTCCTGCTTTTGGCGAGCGGGTAGCGGGCATATTTGTCGTTTGTCATGAACTCCGCTATTGGGATGCTGTCTGGGGGGTCTGCTCGCCTGCTGTCAGAAGGATTGCCGTTCTGCCCGGCTGGGAAGCGACTCCCACTTACTGAAGGGGAGCTTTGGCACCCAGCTTGGTGGTTCGAAAACCATCTTGACCCGGACTTCTCGTTCCCGACGTGCTACACTGATCTGATCCCCTTGTGTCGCCTGGCTTTTGACAGAGGCAGCTCGTCCACAGTACAGCGTGAGTAGGATTGGAGCTCAAGGTGCGGAGAGTACGGGGCGAGACAGGATAGGACCGTGTTGTAGGGGGAGAGGAGTAGAGAAGAGGAGAGACCGCGGGAACGGCTTACCGCCACGACAGCCTCACGGAGGGTGCGCTAATTATCGAGGATAGCACAAAGAGCAACGGACCTCGGGACTTCTCAGATCTACTCCACTCCGGGCCCCGGGAGTTGGGGAGCACGACATCATCGCCCAGCGGTGACGGCGTCTCGGCGATTCCCCCGCACTCAACCCTGCTCCCCCGGTCCCAACGATCCCCACGATCAGACCCACCAGCCCCTGAAGCTTGACACAAGGCGACGCGTTGTCGAAAGGGGCATCAGCTATACCCGCAATCTCCGTCTTTCAACGTCAAGGGCCCTTGCAGTCCTTCGAGCTTGCATTAGTTTGAGGTTTGATACTCACGAGTGCCACCTGGCAGCTTACACTCATCAAGGTCCGAATACGACATCTTCGCGTCCCCATTACCTCTGGTTCTTGTGGGCATCTCAAGCCTGCATCACACACACAACAACACCCTCGCCACCAGCAACCACCACCGCCAACTTTGGGCCGACGCTTTGCCTTTTTTTCACTTCATTCAATTTCTTTCGGTATATCCTCTTCAAGTTCTTATCTGCCGACTCTGAGCATTGATCATCCTCCAGCTTTCCTGCCGAGTCCTCGTTGTCCCGAGTCCCGACGTCCTTACAGCGACTTCAGGAAGCACTTCCTTGCTCCGCCGGCTGACTCATGAGCACGGCTCATTCTCCCAACACCGTTACCCCTTGCGATATTACGGATCACACCAAACGTATTCTCCTGCATCTGTCAATACGAATGTCCGTTGGGCTTTTGACTCACAGTCTATGCCCTTGTATGAGCCATCTGCTGTATACTCTTTATGCAAACCAGTACGGTGTCAATGATGACATATCTGGCACTAAATATTGAAACAATCAGCGAATCTGGTTTGCCTGTTTCCATGGTAGTTAACCACTAATTTGCTCATACCATTTACACCCGCATGGTCAAAGGGATGATTGAATTGTACACGTAAGATGCAACCCTCTGGGGCCATATCCATCTTGCGGCGACCTGTCTTATTCCCATGCCATAAGAGGTGGCCTGTCCTGGATAATCATCCTCCACAAGGAGCTATATCCTGTAAGAGGCTGAAAGGGTGATGTTGAAGTCTATCTTGTGATTCCAGCCAGATAGAGGCCTACATCCCAACTCCGTGCTAAGCAACGTGCTTCCTCTTAGATGTATCAAGGCTGAAAAGCACAACTCAGTGACTTAGATTCCTTGCACATTTCGTCTGGCCTACCTCTTGTTTTAGGCCACCACCACAGTTTGTCGAGTGCTCACGAAAAATCGTCTGATGGTTTGCTCATCCCGACCCTGGACTTCCCGGCGCCCGCCTTCCACACCCAGTTCTCCCGTTCAAAAGAAAATTACAATTGGGTGATTTCAAAACCCAGAACCGCATTCCAACACCATGCACTCTTTTCTCGAAAGGTCTGTCTTCTTTTCTGAAGTGTACTCTAATTCGCACGCCAACTCGCCTCGTCTGGATCTTGCCCGCTGAGAGCTTACGTCTTTCAAGGTTAGGTAGACATAAGTACCAACGCTAGTGAATCCGGCGTTGAGGTACATATAAGTGGCGCGTGTGTAGCTGTCAACCTTCGCAACTTCCTTCAACTTGGGAAGGGACGACCCATCAACCCTTGCTGGAAGGAACGGCCGGCAGCTCCTCAACATTCTTGGAAAACCAGGCCCAGAGACTCGACCATACTCCTGCCATCTTCTCTGTCAACCTGAGCGCTTGCTCTCCCCCTCCCGGTACCTCTCACTTGACCGTCCCCTTCTCTGCACACTTTCCCAGACTGCCTGACCATCACGTTCGTTTTCTCACCTCCTGGAAAACACCCCCGGGAGAACAAGTTTGGTTTCCCACATCCTTCGGCGCCTTCTGGGAAACAAAGTCGTCCGATATCATCTCCATCGCGTCATCGTCAGCCGCCAGCTCATCCCACCCTCAACAGGTTGGCAACTCCAACTCAAAAGCACAAAGCCGTCCACTTTCTTTCCTTCCATTTCTTCTTCCCTTCTATTCTTTCTTGTCCATCTTCCAGTACCAAGCAATAAGCCCTTGAGTCCTTCCTCTGATCCAGTCGCCTTCAACCGCCAGAAGGCGACAAGCTTCTGGATATCGCCGAGACGTATTCGACTGATCACATCTCCAGGGGTTCCATAAAGAACTCAACAGGTACATATGAGCCCTGCTTTGTCTTGAAAAGATGCCTCCATCACGACGTCCTCCACATCACATCGTTGCCCACCCACACAAAAGCCTCTACCAACCATCCTCACCTCCTGACCTTACATCCTACGGCTTCCTTCACGTAAAAGAACTCACAAGATCACTGTCTTCAAATTTCTCCCCTGGCACAAGCATTCTTCACGTACAAAGAGCCACCGAACTACAACTACACAACTCTCTATGACCCTCGCCCGTTTCCACAAAAGGCACGTGTTCCAAAGAGAAGCAGCATTGTGTTTTCCCGCCTTCTTCACCCCCACTCCCCATTGGTTGCGGCTGGTTTGTGTTTTTCACATGAGCCAAATGCTCCAGCACTTCTTCCCCTTCAAAGACCTGGGTCGCCCTTGTCGCCGATCTCAGGTCTTTCGTTGTGCTATATATCGTGTCTTTATATTATCACGCTCTAGGACATCTGCATCCTTGCTCCCCTCCTATTTGCCGGCCTACGAATGTAATCTAATATATAACAGACAGGGACTGAACACCCTCCAACAACCATGTCTAGGCAGCGGGGAATTAAGGAATTCTTTCCTACCGACAAAGACATTGAGTCTAACTCTTCTCCGTGGACGCCCTCCGTTTCGACTGCATCCTCAAACTCAGGACCGCCGTCTTCTCCTCCAGAAGATGCTGTCTCAGCGATGTCCTCTACTGTCGGACATGCGTCTACCTCGCTGGCGACTCCTGGGCCGGCTGTAACGTTTCTCCAGTTTCCTACTTCTCTGAAGCGTGGAGCGTCCCAGACTCTCGAGCCAGAGCGGCCAATCAAGCGTGCGCTGAGGAGTGGCCAGACTCAAGAAAAAGCCGCATATCCCCAGGCCACCAATGAGACTATCAACGACAACCATGATCCCCCCAACGGAATGCAAACAATCTGGGCAATGACTCGGGGAGACCTTTGCGAATCACAAAGTTTCTTCAAAGCCTACGAGGGAGGCGCGCACACCAAGAACAAGCTCATCATTGGTTTGTACGTAGGTGGGGCATACATGGAGCCTCGTGATGTCCTGCGCGGCAACAAGCTCATAACCTGCTCGTGAGTGTTCATAACTGCTCTACTATCAGGGACCGTACTGACTTTTGCACAGCGGCGGTGGTCGCAAGCAGCAGAATGGAAAGGGAAAGCATGTTCGTGGTCAGACCAAACCTGAAGCTGCTTATCGAATGGAGAATTCGGTCGGCAATTTGGTTGCTGTGGTCATTGGTAGGTCGCCTCCCGATTCTCATCCTCTCCTGATATTAACATGGAAACTTCTCCAGGAAAAACTCATTCAGCCTTCAAAGATCTCAATCTGCCGGATGATGTGCGAGACAAAGCAAACTTTGTGGAGCTTGGTCCCTTCTGGATTACCAGAACTTGGAAGGAGATGGTGCAACCCAACGAAGATGAGGAACCGTACCCAGTCTTCAAAGTCATGCTTCAGACCCTGGATGCTGTCTCCAAACCGTGGTACTGGACGGAGACCAGACAAGATGCCAAAACCACCAACGACCGACCACAAGGCCCTGTCAATGGCCCCAAGAAACAGACTTGCAGCAGCTGTGGAAGAATCAGCCCCAAAATATTCGATAACGCTCCTTGGGTGTGTGTAGATGGTGATTGTGAGGAAGCATTCAAGGTCCATGGCGCTATCTTGGGTCAAACCGGAGACGACGAGAAGGAGTTGCGCTACTCTGAGGACTTCATTCACGAAGTTATCCCTTATGAGAAGCCTGAGAACATCCCTCACATGTTTCACCCACTTCCAGAGGCTGTGGTTGAGGGTGGCGACAAGTACGGTACAGAGGCCGCTCTTCGTGGAGGCTTGACGTGCCCCAAGTGCTATTGCGCCACCGCCCGGAAGTACTGGGACAGAGTGACTTGTTGCAATTGCGGCTTCAAGCACAATGCGGCCCCTCTCCCATACCCATTGAGCCTGGTCGAAGATGAGACCCAAGCTCACACCAAGAAATGGGTCAAGGCTGCCAATGGCGTGACAATCGACATTGACGAGACATACGTTGAGCAGTTTGTTGAGCATGAACACGATGGCATGTCCACACGATTCATCTTCATGATCAAACTTGGCAAGGAGCTTGTTGGCACCTTTGTGGTTGAGCGGCCCAGCGACGCTGCAAAGAAGATACCCGGTGGTGCCGATGAGCTGTACACCAGCATCGAGGCGGAGGGCGGCAACATGAAGTTCCAGCGAAACCCTTCGCGCAATCCAGGCAGTAAGTTCCACCTGAGGCCTGATCATATATATTAATTACTTCTACTAACGTCGTGTAGGCCATGCTGAGCAGCTTACCGGCCACTTTCAGTCCAATTTCGTAAGTTATTGTTGAGACTTTCCTACTGTTTTACATCACACTGATGATATCAAGGGCGCCCTGTATGAGTTCGGTCCCAAGGGAATCAACACACAGGCCTTCAGGGATGCTCCTAATGTGGTTCTGGAATCTCTGGTTTACCTGAAGCACTTTGGAGAAAAGGCTTTGAAGAGCTCTCAGGAAATCGCTTCTGGGGAAAAGTACCAATCCATCGCAGAATCCACTCTTTACATGGCTCAAAATCCATTTAATGAGTTACTGGCTCTGGCGTACCGGGAATCAGACCAGATTGGTGTAAGTTTTGCATCACAGGCCTCGTGCGAAAGCCCTTGTACTAACATGATATTCAAGTGGCATGATGATGGAGAGGACCAATTGACAGGCGTCATCAGTACTGCATCTTTTGGATCACCTGGAAAGATGGAATTGCGCTTCAAGGAGAGTGGAAAATTCCTCAAGAACTACCCAGCCCTCCGTGACTTGAAAGGCAAGAAGATTCTCAAAGTGCAGCTTCGTCATGGAGATGTCGTGACCATGTGCGATACTCGACTCCAGGCTCTAACTGATGTAAGTTACTCAACCCTGGAGATTCAGCGGTAGTTACTTTCATTAACAAGAACCAAAGCATATGGTTGATCCAAAAGGCATCCGTCGTTATGCCATGACCAGTCGGACCATCAACTTTGACCACTACCGGCAGACGAAGCAGAAAGCGAAGCTGGCTAAGAAAGGCCTGACCGTGGAACAGTTGGAAGAGGCAGCGCAGCTTCCGGATCATGCCTTGCAGTTCACGTACAATGGCACCACGTTGGGTAGCCACCCAGAGGACGCTGCTTAGATGTTGACACACATCAGCTCCTGTTTCCGCCATGCCCCATGCCTGTCGGCCTTGTGTCTTGGTCAGAGATTTGCTATTGAAGGGAAACGGGCCAAGAGCAGTGACTCGGATTCACGGATTGAAGCAGCGTGGCAAGACTCACCATACCGAGTCACTTTTCTTTATTTGGGAGATGTAAAAATATGGAACAAAAAATGGGTTCATGGTTGACAATCATTGCTGGGGACAGGAATGGTTGTCTTGGGGTTCAAGCCCTAAGATCCAGGGCCTACAGACTTCTCAGCCAGCACTGGCTTCCTCAGCCGAGCTTGGCTTTCAGATTATTTGGCATTTGCATTTGGGTTGGAGGGGATTTGGTTTGATCCACAGAAGGTGGAAGGCATATTTGGGCATTCTACATGCTCTAGCTCTGCTATATTGGCTGGGTTAATGGGCAGTGCTATGAGCATTGCATCCCCAGTATTTTACAGCTTGAGATAAAGGCCAGCATCGAGATACCGAGGAGCCTGATTGGCTTGCACATGATCTTATTTGCTTTCATAGTGACTTCACCAATGAAAGAGTCCTTTGGCACCAAGAGCATGTATGCTGTGACAGAAACGTACCGTGTGAAAGAAGCTTGTGACGATCTGTGGATGGCATTGTCCAAAGGTTTATGGTTACCTACATTGCCCCCTTCCCTGAGACCAGGAGCACTGTGCTTCCCAGCTGCCTACGCAAGTCTTCCTTTTCTACATCATGAGTATCCTCGACCTCTCCCCACTTGCCCGTCTGCCAGTCCACCTCCAGGCTGGCAGCTTTTGCGGCCTCCTCAACCCCAAATGCCTTCCTGCGGTCATTGATGCTCTCTCCACGAGCGGAGACATCCCTGACAGCACGCCCGGCGCTGCCTTCGCTCCATTCTACCACCAGCCGGGTCGCGCCGAGTAAACTCTTCCCAGCAAGAGCTGCCCTCTCCAGCCCAGCCAGGTCCCACGCATCTAGGCCCATCACCCACCCCTGGATAACCTCCCTCACGCCGGGCTTCTGCTCCCTAGGCAGCAGCAGGCCCTCATCCAGCACAGGCTCGATCTCCACGCCGGGCCAGACGTGCGTGCTGAGGTAGCCAATGATCTCGCCGGCCGTGCGCTCCTGGAGCTCCCTCAGCGGGGTCTGGTCCGAGGCGAGCGGGTCGGTCTGCAGCGGCGCCCAGCACAGCAGCGAGTCGGTGTCGAGGTAGCGCATGAGCACGACGGCGATGGCGGTGCGGATGGGCGCGAAGGGCCCGCCGCCATCATGCTTAGCGTCGTCGTCGGCGATGTCAAGGGCGCGGCATACGAGCGAGGTCAGCGGGATCAGGTGGTTCTTGGTCGCCTGCTGGGCAGAGGTCAGGAGGTCCCACTCGAGCGCGAGGGCGTGGGCCAGGTACGGCTTCGAAAGCGGCACGTTGACTATTTTCTTGGTGGTCGGGTGGCGCAGGGGCCGGGAGTCGAGGTAGATCTGGTAGGCGCCTGGAAGAGGGCAGCTTGCCCGGTCAGTATATGATGTCCGTCTGTGGCAAAAATTGCGGGCATAGTATGTCTCTGCGCACCGTCGACCTCTTTGATGTGGACATGCTGCCAGAAGCGCTTCTTCAGCGGAGACTTCCCGGTGCTCTTGCCGCTGCTGGCATCGCGCAGCTCCTTTGCGCTCTTGAGCAACTCAGCCTGCTTCCTCCTCCTCTCGACCTTGGCGTAAGGGTGCTCCGCGGCGGGCTGCGGTGGCTCCGGGGGCGGTCCGGTTGCGCAGAAGGGGGCGACGTTGGCTGGGTCGGCGGCGGAGTAGTGGAGGGCTGCTCTGGAGGCAACGGGCTGGAAGGCAGTGCAAGGTGGCCGGCCGGAGACGAAGAGCCGTGGCAGGGCGTGGGTGGCGAGCCGCGTGGGTGGCTTCATTATGGAGGGTCTGGTGGTGGGATGTGGTGGTCGAGGTGGTCGAGGTGGTCGAGGGCCTCGATGATGCGGCGAGACCCAGGAGCTTGAGGTCCCGGCCGAGTGGGACATTTTCCCAGCGGCCACCCACCCACAGGGGTGTCAGACCTGAGGCCAATCTACAGGGGGTCCCTGCCAAATATATCCGATTGGCTGTCCCCGCCATATCAGAGACATCAGAGACGTCAGAGACACCAGATACACCAGACCACGTTTGACAAGTCACGATCTGATAATGGAATGCGAGGGCCAGTCTTGCATCCCCCGCCGTCAAGAAAAAGCGACTTGCCAGCGGCCACACACACATCTCCACGGAATTGCTTACTTCCAGACAGGTGAGCTCTCGCTCCCGCAGAACCGAATGTACAAACTGCCGGCGGTACAATACCACACGGCGCCGATAATATTTATTAGAGTAGTGACTAGCTGCAGCCGAGGCTTGTGTTCTGGCCCCGAGTCACGATGAGTGACTATGACGAACATCGATTTTCGGCAGGACTGAGAACTCAGTACACGCCAATGATCTCGCCCACAACACTCCTGAATACCCCCTTCGGATCGAAATCCTCCCTCACAGCTTTGAACCTGGCAATGTGCTGTTATGGTGTCAGCAAATTCTGGTGGACATTAGGCTTGCACAGAACATGGTACTTACATCTGGGTCAAGGTTCTTGGCAGACTGCGTCAGTACTTCCCTGGTGTTTTTGGTCCAGTGAGGCCTGCAGGGGAACTCATTGATGAGGGTCTGTGATAGGTTGTGGTCTGTGAGAGGTCAGGATTCGTATGTCCGCAATTGGGGAACCGAGAGGTCCTCACAAAATGGCTCATTGAACCGCAGCTGGTCACCAATATTCGGCCTGAAGCTCGGGAAGTCGAACATGATCGCGCCTTTGCTCCAGTCGGCCCCGTCTGAGGTGTTGGTCGTCACCTGTCCGAGCAAGTCGAAGTGCGGCTTGCCGAATTTGATGTTGATGCTGTTTCAAAGTCTCCTGTCAGCATCGTCTTGGGTTCTTCCCATGTCTTTTACGGCCTGCTTACCCGCTTCGATATGTCGAGGTCATCACAATCAGCTTCTCCTTCCACTGGGCATCGAAAAGCTCCCTCACCCGCTTCAGCATCTTGTTGGCGAGGGGGACCGGGAATGCAAGTTCCAGAGTGTAGCCACGAAGGCCGTACTGCTAACTATTAATCACCTGCTACGGGTCCCAAAATGGTACATTCTAGAACAATCCGAGGGACAAAGATTGGGCAACTGTAGCAGGGTGAGAATGGTACTCACCTCCCATTCTGCCTTCTGGCCCTCGTAGAGACCACCGATAAGCACGTCGTCTACAATATATTAGGAACGGTCAATCACCTAGGGGATTACGGGGCAGATGTTCGGTCAGGCGTCCACGTACAGTTGTAACCTGTCACAGGCCATGTCGTGATCTCTTCATTGGTATCCTTGGTGTGGAAGTTTGGCTTCTCCCAGATACCAAAGAAGATCTCCTCGGCAAGCATGTTGGATGTCGCGAGAGCCTTGCCAGTGTTGAGGATTGCAATGGCAGCAGCAGCTTCGATTCCAGTTACGGAGAAGGTTGACTGCAGGCCATTTTGATTGACATCATTGGGGCTAACGACGTCGTAGTATCTCTGATGGAACTTCTTCTTGTAAGGCCCTACAATATGTCAGCATTGGTTTTGTGGAGTCTGAGCCAGCGCATCCAAGCAACCGTCCCCTGCCCCCCCCCCCCAAAAAAAAAGGAATGCGCTGTCACTTTGACAAGAGGATAAGAAGCCTACACCACTACTGGAATGTTAGTATCATTTCTAACCAGATTGAAGTGTTGGATCTAAATGACTTACCCAGAGGTTTGCTGTCAGGTAAGGTGAAATGAGTGCTTCGATGTCGCCGTTCAAGACGTCTTCCTCGTCAAGTCTGGGGCTCGTCAGCCCAACACTCATATACAGAATGGCATGATAGGGGACTCACGTCTTCTGCATCGCATACAGGACAGTCTCAGGGTATATCTTCATCTTCAATCTGGCAATAATGCCCAGGAGACCAAGCGAAGTCGACGCTGCGAGCCATTCATCGCTCGACTCATCTCGCTCGATTGTCCTGATGTTGCCGGTCCCGTCAATGATGTCCATCGCGAGAACGCCGCCAACCACCACGGCGTCCTCTCTGAGCGATGTTCGGTGGGCCCCCATGGCCACACTGCCACCTAGGGAGATGTTCCAGTTGACGAGGCCCGTGCCGATGTTGGCACCGCGGGCATGGAGGTAGTCGGCCAGTTGGAAGAAGGTTACACCCGCCTCGACGACCACGGTGCCTGATTCGGCTCCGGCTGGGAGATCAAAGTCTGAGATCTGATTGACAAGCTCCGTCCGGATGATCTCAGTTGGCAGGTCGGCACACTGGGTGTCGTACCCTTCGAAGAAAAGTGTCAACTGACTATGCTCGGAAGATCCAAACCAATGGTTGTGTACTTTGAGGGCCTCATCGCGAAGCCACGATGACCACCTAGGAGCCACCGACGGAACCATGATGGTTTCGAGGTACTACTTACACATATGACCCTTCCCTCCTGCGCGGACCTGCTTCCCTGCGGCTGCAGCGGCCTGGACGAGGGATACCACTATGAAACTTCCTGATCAGCCTCTATCTGGAAGGTATGTCTCTTGTGGGCGGCTGGTCCCAGCCACATGTCTCTCAAACTCACTCTCGTCCACACTCGTGGCGTTGTGAACTGCCGTGACGTCGTAGCAAGTGGGAAAGCCGGGTCCATCAAAGGAGTTGTACTCTGCAGCTCTGACACCGCCCGCAAGAGCGAGTGCCAGAGTGACAAGATTGCTCGAAGACCTCATTGCAGCGGCTGTCGACAGGCGGTTGAAAATCTCCTCTCACCCCAGGAGCCGACTTGACCAAGCCGGGGAGCCGTCCAAAGAAATAGTCAGGCCCGCGGGCGTGGACGTGACATGTTACCCATGTTCCTCCAAGCAGCAGCAGCAGCGTGACCTCGGGATGGGCAAGCCTCCTTCCCTGTGTTTGTCAACGTGCCCGCGCTGGTGTCACATCAACCCACCCTCCCGCGTGACGAACCCAACGCCCGCGGACGCCGCAGCCTGTCTTACATCGCGGGTCCCTGACCTGCGCCTTCACGCCCCAGGCTCGCCGGGCTGGTGCTGTGCGGAGAAGCCAAGACAGCCCCCTGAGGGTGGCAGGGAAACGCCTGCGAGGCGTTGGGACGGACTTGAGTTGCCTAATACGGACGCGTTTGAGGTTGTCATTGGGCAGTTCTTCCGTAGGCCATTTGACCGACCGCACAACTTGCGAATGGGGTAGCTGGGGAGGTGGGCCTGGATGTCGGGCGCACCGTGTGGTTTGGGGCAGCGGCAGTCGATCATTGATCTCGCTGTTCCGAGGAGCCCACGCGGAGCTCTTCATCACGCCCCAAAACGGGAAAGTACTTCAGCCTGGACGTGACAATGCATCGAGAACTTGACCTTCACATGGAAGATATGACGATCCCTGAGACATGCTGCGGGGATGTTGTCGAGCTGTACGCATAGCAGTCAAGTTCATGAAGCCGGCGCGAAGAGGCGGGTGCATTGTTCATCTGGTTCTTTTGTCCCGGGGGCTACCGCCTACGGCTCATATATTGGGTTTTTTGCATCGTGTGTTCCATATCAAAGTGGATGAAGACTCGCTATGCAGCAACTGAAAATGGGATCGGCAGGGGATCCAGGAGAGGGGTATAGTACCACCAGGGGTAGCATCAACAGCAACCATGTTGCTTTGCAACCAACCAAGCACGTAGCGCTACAAAGTCATGAGTTTGCCAAGCCAATATAGAGACGAACTAAGTGACCGATGTCTCCGGTCTACTATTCGTAGCCGACCAGTCCTAGTGTCCACATTGTACCACCAGGACAGGCGGTAAAAACTGTCCTGCCAGGTAGTTGCATCCCAAAACAACATGCTCAAATCACATGATCCTTCAGAAAGGCAAGGTACTTTCAGACTAGAGATGGATTCAGATTGGAGCATCGCACAAAGAAAAATACATCTACAGCCTGCCCTCACCACGGCTCCTGCGCCTGGTGTGAGTCGTTGTGCTACGGACAAATAGAAGTTCTTGCAAGCTTTTCAACCTGTGTCCTGATACGAGATTATGGAGTCACATTACAAGACTGCTACTCATCAGTACTCACCAGCGCTCAGGGATATTTACTGACCTGGAATTAATCGACGGGCCTGGCTAGATACCCCATGACCGTGCTCAGCTGGCCATGGTCTTGGTTGTGAAAGCACTATGGTATACGACGTGTGCCGAACGAAATAATCCATTGTGTTTCAAAGCCCACCAACGCTCACTAACTGATCATAGTGTTGGAATATCACTCGGCATGGACCGTACGCTGATACACACGGCTTGGTCAGATGACTAAGCCAGCCCCTGGGCGGTAGGCATGCTTATTGTGCCCATCGCACCTCAAGGGCTCCTTTTCCTATTAGTTAACAACAAGACATCAGCACCGAATCCAACCCATCGTTTACGCGATACCCGTACGTACGTACAGAAAGCCCATTCAATACATAGCATATTTCTAAGCGCCATCTCAAATTTTCATGGGTTATTTTTGTTAGAAGAAATGGGCTGAATTCTTTTTCGCAGCCCTATCTGGGAAGGATTTTGATACTATCAGATATTGAACTTACTTCAATGCTGGAGCGTAAATACCATAACCTACCAGGAACTCCAATATCCCGTGGTCCACACGGCCCCCTCACTATACTCATTGAGGACCTCTCGCACGCTTTCGTGGCCGAACCTCTCCTCTATGGCTTTCAAAATACGGAGGATTGCTTCTTCAGCTCTGGCGACTATAACTGGATACTCATCTCCCGCTGATTCTTTCATCCACTCAGAGTCTAGAAAACTGCAAAGGCGATGTACAATGAGATATAGGTCATATTTTTCACGAAACTCTTTGGACAGGTAATTTTGGTGCTCAGAAAGCCAAGTGATGGCAACCTTGATAATGTTTAGACGGACAACATCGTCGAAAATGTCGAAGTCGTTATCTGCACTCATGATACCAAGCATTAGAACCACTCCTGCTTTCCCCAACGACCCAAGGTCATGTTCGTCCATCAGATCTGCCGAGCGCTTGGCTGCCTGGGAGAACAGTGCGCTCATAAAGCACCCGAGGTTCGTGAAACACCTAATTAGCGTTTCCATTCCAGCGCGCATGGCGTTGGCTTCGTGGATGTAGTCGGTTATGCTGTTCATGTCAACGACGCAGTTTACAAGACCAAGAGAATCTGTTTCATGAAAGTAAGCGGTGGCATCTTAATGATAGCTCACGAGCCCAGTGCTAAGACTGGTTAACTGGGTGCCAACTTCGCCGATCAGCATTTCAACAGTCAGTGAGCCTATCGGGCTCTGAGGAGAGACAAGGCAGTGGACACAGAATGCCACAAGCATTTCCTGATCGCGGCTTGCAGGGAGGCAGGCAGCAGCTTTCTCCCGAACCAGCCGAGCGAGTGCTTCGTCGAAGAAGTGCAGCATGGGGCCACTGAAAAAATTATCCTGCGATACAGACCTGGCCCATGCTCCTCCCTTCGAGTGAATATTGGTTGCGGCATCGGCTACTAGTGACGAATCTCCAATGGTAAAATACTCGTCGAAGATTACAGAGACCTGCTCATGAATCTCCCCAAAGGCTTTGTGCGTTGGCATAGCCGGGAGCGACATCTTGGCGACATCTTGCTTGTGATTGTCTAATTGCGCTTGTTGTTAAGTTGAGAGTGGACAGAAGAAGCTCAACAAATCTTGTAGTCCAGTTGAATGGTTGATACTCAAATCTTTAATGTTCAAGTCCCGAGCCCCGGTTCCATGTCAGGATGATGACCTCGGGATGGATATATATAGAATAAACACACGGTACACAATGACTATAACGGAAACCACCCATAAGGAAAAACCTGAAACACAATATAACCATGCATTATCCCGCAGGCCTTTGTTCTGATCCACGATGGCATTGTTGGGCATTTAACAAGTCACGCGACAGCTCACGTTGAAGCCCTGAACACCGCAAAAAGAGTGAGTTTGACCTGTCTCCCTTTGCCTTTTTCACTCACATCTTTGTGTAAATCACACATCTCTCGATTGGCTTAATCTGAGGAGGTCTCGTTCAGAGGCAGTGGCAATTCGCAAAGGCAGAGACAATAGATAGCCTTGGTACGAGTACAATGGACTTCTGAAAGTCATTGAAAGCATGGCAAACTGCCACGCTCGGAAAATCAACGATTATTGACAGTCAAAGATCAGCGATTTCGGATAGTCAAGTGGGGGACAGGGAGTCAAATTACTTACACTTTTCCTTGAGACTGAGCACGTCCCATGCACCCGACTTCCATTCAAAGAGCTCGAAACAGTCAGCCATGTGGAAGCTGAGTACGGCCCAAAGGCTACCACCAAGACCTCGAAGATACTGTCTTACCTAAACTTTGTTAACCAGAAAAAGCCTTTGTCAGCACACTGTTGGAATTCCAAGTCTCGTTGCAACACTGGGTCACCAACATGCAAAAGATCTAAATTGGTCTATTGCGAAGAGTAGGCCAACCTTGGAAGGAAAGATTATGCACCGAACTGCGCTTTCCAGCCTTGAACAGGGCATGAGTCCCAGTCTTCATTCAGTCTTGAGGACTTAACTACATCAGTGGCTTAAGATGAAGCTACTTCCGCCCTGAAGCCATGCTCAAAATTCCGAACAAACCGTGGGAAAGTTGGATGAAATCGCGCGAGAAGCTTTGTAGACTATGCATCCGGGTCTTTCCATTTTGACCTCGATGCCGTCCAGCGCATCGCCTTGAAAGGGACTTCCCACTTCCTGCCCATCTGAATTCTGGGGGCCTTTCGTGGTCGACTGCGTCCAAGGAGTACGCCTTGACTTTGACATCGATCCGGACTATATTTAATATCTTTCTGCTTACGTAGGTAGTATTAAGCACGTTCTTGTGGGTATGCACATGTGACACTCGAAACACCAAGCAGTGTTGAAACGTGAGATCGAAACTGGAGCTGCCCTGGTCTACCATGCGAGCCACCAATTTGAAATGCTGAACGCTCTTTCTCAGGATGCGCCGACGGGAACTTAACTTCATTGAGCCAGTACATATGTATGTACCTGGGCTGCTGACTTGCACTCAAGTTGGCATCGTCCTTGTAACCTGTTTTGGGAGATGAATGAGCCTCTTCTCACTGCAAACGGTTCGAGATTGATTCAGTTGAGATTTGCCACGTATTTGAAGAATGTTCCAAGCATATCAAAAGAGGACCGCTAGTTAAAGACCGGGAGGTTTTGGTGACCGGGTGGCCGTCGAATTTAACTCATCCAAGGGCAATGTTTCCAACTCGTAATAAACACAGCTTGAATGGAGTCCGCACCAAGTATTGATATTGAGTCACTTGCGCCCCATACTACTATTTAGATACTGGAGTAACCAATCTAAACAATACAGGCAACTCAAAGTTAATGGGAATCTCGGATTCTGAGCGTTGCATGGCTGATACAGGGCTGGAAAAGCCGAGTTCACGACTGGAGGATGTCACACTTGGCAGGCGCTGTTTGACGTAAGCCTCCATCGAGTATTTGGACGAAAATTACTTACCGTCGGTCATAATTTTGTTGGTGGCAAACCACCTGTTGCCCGCTCGCGCATAGTTACTTTCCATTTCTGGAGCCAAGCTTTAGAGTGGCTATGTTCCAGTGCCAAATGTCGGGAGCATCTGGATTCTGGCTCAACCACTTTAATTGGCCCCAACTTGATAATTCACTTCGAATTGACCGGCCTGTGGCATAGAGTTGACGATGGCTCGTCCCTGGTATGGGTTGCTGTTCTCGCTTACAAGTAGAAAATCCTCGTAGTCCAGCTTTTCTGTTCTCACCATCACGGCGTGGCTAGGTATACGAGGAAATCACTAGTTGTTGCGCAAAGAGAGAAGAACCATCTATCCATGGGCTGCGGGCGAGGCGTAGGCGTTTATAGAGCGGGTCGTTGGAGTGTGTATCATAACACTCACCGAGGCCACAATTTGATCAATACTTTAAATTCACCTGGGCACCTTCACCATGCTGCTCTCCGGTTTCGTCATTATTATTCAGCGCTTTCACTCTTGCCCAAATCTCAAGCGCAGGGAGTAGGTTTTGAGCATTTCTAGTTCTTGTCATTTACCTCTCCGACAAACGCAGCACTTGAGGTAAATGCCAGTCCGCCGACAAGTGAATTACGAGGATATGTAGCTCCTGTAAGTATGAGAAATCCCAGGTATCGGACTAGCTCATTGTCGGCTATTACATGGACTGGTAAATGTGCTCGAGGCTCCATCGATGGTCAGTCGCCATTACACTTATCTGCTCCGTCATTATAGCTGATACATCTTACCCAGATGGTTGTCACTCCGGGTCTGACTGCACATCCAATCATTGCATCAGTACAGCAATATGTAGCAGTCAATCCGATCGCCAAAGTAAGCAGAAAGCAGGTAGGTGGTCGGTGTTGCTCTTGTCAGAATGGGCAGGGGCTTGGTCTCTCCCCCAGAAGAGAGTTGCCACAGGTGGAAAGTTTGGAGACAAGTCTGACAGTCTCGGAAAGCTCTATGCCCTAGTATCGCAGACACGGACTATTGCCCAGGCGAGACTGGAATTCAAGGATGTTAATCTCGAGCTAAAAATATATCAGTGGATGCGTCAGCGCATGGGGACTTTAGCTGCCAATCCAACACTCAGCCTTGAGAAAAAGATCCTCAGCTAGATCTGTGATCATCCTTCGGCCGCTCTTCCGCTTCGTACAATCATGAGTCCACAAGTGGTCCGTGAACAGACTCTGGCTTTTTTTGGGTTTTCTTTTTGGTTCACTCAGTCAATTTCCCTCTCCCTCCTTGTTATTTGCTTTCCCTGAAAAAGACTCGGACAGGTAGATTCTGATGGAATCAGACGGGTCGAGAGTACCAAATCTGTATGTACTTGACATGATTAGTACTGGTATTGTTCAGTTGAGAGCCAGCATTGACCCCGGGCCAAGACAAGTATCTGTCAGATATGGCAAAGCAATAATTGTAACTTTCCCATTTTGCTGTAACCAAATTGCTAAGATTGGGCCGTAGTCTCGTCGAACATAGGCGCTGCTCATATCCGGGAACAGAAGCTGTGAAGATGGGGGGCACACACAGTCGTCGTCATCTTTTTGAAACGTCATGTTCTTATGTCACCATTCTTCTGGGCTAGAATGCATCACAACCCAGCCCCAGATTTTGACCGACACTGAGCCTGGATGCAGTGCTCGCTTGTGTCTATGCCTCGGTCAAAAGAAATGACAGGAAGCCTGATATTTTGCCCTTGTGTCACCGAGCCATCGGAACCGTATCAAAGTCATGACTTCGACCTTGTACTGCATCTAGGAGACGTAAGGATACTCACTGTTACACATTCTAGGTATCTTGACTGTTTCAGAGCAGAGCGGCGGTCCTAGCAGCCTTAAAAGCTCGTCGACCACCCGGACCTCTGACTTTCTCCTGGCCGAAATTAGCTTCGGGTGTCGCCACTTGGACTTGAGGCACTCACAACATTCGCGTCTAGGTGGTTCTCGATCATCACATTGTATCATATGTTCAGGAGCAGTCAATCGGATGTCAAAGCAGACTCTTCAAGGTCTGGTGTCTTTCATTAGGACCGATGGGCTAGGTCTTTCTATACTGTCAAATCTCAAATACCGAGGAAGCATGCCCACATTCCCTTCAATTCAAACCTCCAAGATGTCATGTGATGTGCTGTGATCCAAGCCGGGGTCTGGATTCTGTGTCAAAGTGACGTATTCTCTTCCCATCTGTCTTCGAATTGCTCTGAATCTTTGGTCTGAGCAAGCGCACTGGAGTGTGCCTATCATGGGATGTAATTTCCGTGTTTGTATGGCCTCAAACAAAGCTCAAATCAAAGGTAGAAATCAAGGTTCGGTAGACATGGCTGATGAACTGAGCAGCCGAACTCTTTGGCCGTTTCGATGTAGAGTACAAGGTGTTGGCTGAAAGCTTTAGAAGCCGAAGTCGATGAGGTTCTCGCTGGAGGCATTACTGGCCTTCTCAGAGGATGATAGGTTGGGTTTGTTTGGCTCTCTGGTAATGTTGCCGTGGTCAGGAGTCACGCCACTGGTTCCAGCGGCGGCAGCCTCGGGTACCTTGGGCGCAGCGGCTCCATCCTTGGGAGTCGTGACAGCCGTATTCTGTCTGCCTTGAGCCATTGGCTTGCCCGTCCCTCGCGCGGTCTGCTTCTGGTAGTTGCTAGCTGGAGCAGAGGTCTTGTTCTCAGCAACCTTCCTGACGAGCATAGCATCAAAGGCTTTCGTCGAGCTGTCAAGAGAGGTCCTGTACATCTTGTCAGCGATGGATGATGAGATGAATCGAGGAGTAATTGGCCCATCACTCACTGCTGCCTCTCGTTGGAAGTGCCAACCTTGGCGGGGTTGGATTGGTTGGGAGAAGATGTCTTCTGAGGCTTCTCTTGTCGCTCACTGCGTCCGACCGTGAGATTAGCCAGCGCCCTCACTGCCGCACGCTCCGACGCAGTAGCTGGCTCTGCGACGCTGGTCATGATAGTCAATTAGCTATCAATTTTGGATGAAAGCACGGCAGGTTCAGCCAGGGGTGGCGACTTACACCTTCTCCTGGACTTGGCGGCCCTTTGTCTTGGAGTTCTTCTCTGGGTAACTTTGACAAGATTAGGCATCAACTCAAAAAAGAAAAGCTCTTATGAGACATGGTGGGGGGCGGGGGCTTTAGATCGAAGACAGCGTCGAGGGTAGGAAGTCTTGAGAGAGCTCGTGGCACGACAACAACTCCGCTAGACGGTGATGATGGAAAGATGGAGATGTGCGAGTGTGCGTGAGGCAGGGCTTGAGGGGGCGTAAACGACAGTGTTGTTGCTGGCGGGCGGTGGATGACGACGAAGGTGCGTCGAGGCGCGGTGAGAGGCAAAAGCTTGGAAAGGGGAAAGTGATGCTGTAAGGCTGGAAGGAGGACGAGGACGGACTTACCGCGCTCCTGCGACGAACCCGTGGACGCTCTGCCTGAGAGAGCACGGCGTTGGGACTGCGTCCCGTCGAATCTCGGTGCCCTGGCGGACACAGTGAAAGGTTCGGTAGGGCTCGCCGAACTTGGTGGCGATGCCCTCCGCGACGATGTTGCGGATCTCGTCGGCGGCGGGAGTGGAGAGGGCCCCCAGCTTCTCGAGGGCGAGAAGCTGCTGTTTTGGCTGTCAGGAAATTCGCGTTTGTTGCGGTGCTTGCGAGGGTGCTTGCCACGGCGCTTGCCACGGTGCCTGGGAGGATGGTCGAGAAGAGGGTAAGAGGGTCAGGTTGACTTACAGTCTCCATCTGCGTCTGAAGGTCTGCGACCTTTTTGCGCTCCTGTTTGGGAGCGTTGGGTGCCATCTTGACGGTTTTGACGGTGTTGACGGTCAAAACCGCGATGGTCAGAAATTCGCGAAGGGTCAACAAGTCTTGAGCGGCAAGAGGTGACGGTTTGAAGGTCAGCTCTCCTGTCCAGTTGGAAGGAGGACCGCCTGCGCCTGGTGTGGGGCCGGCACACGGGCCTCTTCCAGGCCGACCCCTTTCCTCCCAAGTCCTCATTAGAATACTCGAAGAGCCAGGGGAAGTGGAGTGGGGAATGGGTGCAGTACCTTTGTACTGTGTGTGTGTGTGTGTGTGTGTGTGTGTGTGGCTGGCGGTCCAGGGCGGCTGGGGGATAACAAGAGCCACAGGAATATCCCCTGGACCATTGCTGAGGGCAGACTTCCTTCACAGATGGGGAGAGTTGTAGAGGAGAAGGTCTTGGAATTTCCGAGCTGCGTGAGATTTCTCTTAAATAATGCCAGCCTGCCGAGTCCGCAGCCTTCCGCCGCCTTCCACAGGCAACGATGAAGCCCATCCACACCTCTGTCGTCCAAGCATCGTCATTGGCCGGCCATTGTCAGTCAGTCATCGCGGTCTGAAATTTAGCCCGTGGTCTGAAGAGGCACGAGACAGGCCACACATATACAAAGGCCGGCTGCATGAGCCATTATAATTGTCTTGAGTGCTTCCTCGGAGAACTCGTTGGCGAATTTGGGGCCCACAATAGAGAACACACTAACTATAGACATGTCTTGGTTTTGGGCATGTCTGCCCTGTCTTCGAAGTCTCTTCGCGAGTTGCCAAATTGTGATACTGGTCACGCCCTCATCGCGGGGACTACAGCATGTGTACTGTTTGGCATCCAGAAGGTCTCCCAGTCTCAAAACAAGCCAAGTATGTAGCACCGATTCAAAGAGCTTTGGACAGCAATCGTTTGCCTGGTTCTGGTGTGAAAGGCACCAAAACACTTTGTGCAAATGATGGCACCCGAGACCAGGTGGTCTATGTGTCGGTTTGACACCCACTAATTAATGGAGGAAAGCTTCTTTTTGGTCACCAGCTTGATCCGAACTCGGGGGCGACTTCATACTATCAGTTAAATAGCATCTACTAGCATATAATTGCACAAAAATGACCTATGACCTATTCAAGTCCTCAGCCATCAGGTGCGTTGGGCTCTTGAGGCCGGAAACGGGTAGGCCAGGCGCTTCCCAAACGGCCTACCCTAAGTCGTAAACTTCCCTATTGCCCGTGCCCATTCAGATTCTCATCGGATCAGCCAGCCGGTGTCTCGAACGGAGAGAGTTGACACGCCCTCGAGGAAGGTGGGCACGTGTAGGGAGCACCTTACGTTTTGCAAGCGAGACATGCTACACCACGACTCAAAAGATTGATTATCTGGTCTTGGAGCATTACCAGGTGGTAGAGGAATCGCTCGCTCGTTTTAAACGCATGTGGGCTTCATAAAGCAGCACGGCACTCTATTACCATGCGAGAAAATGTAAGTGGACGTCGCAGGAATTCAAGAAATCAGAGGTGGGTCTGAAGTGTCAAATTTTCTCCATGTAATAGGCATCAAAATCCCCAAGAGGAAAGGGGCGCAACTATGTCCCGTGTGCTGGAAGCTCCATGTTCGAAATGCAACCCCAAAAGAGAAACATCAATCTCCGTAGGCAGGATTACCCTAACCTGGTCTGCCAATGTCGACTTTCTTAGTGCGCAGTCTCCTCCTTGACCATCTTGTCCTCGTCCTCATCCTTCAAGTCCTCATCAGAGTCGTCGTCGTGTCCGCTGAGGGTGGTGGGTTCCACCTTGCCCTTTCCTCCCTTCTTGCCGCTTCCGGTCTTGGTTGCCGCGCGCTTGGTACTTCAGTGGGCTTCTTGGGGCTGGGGCCGTCCTTCCAGCCCATCTTGATGGACAGAAGGCGGAAGCGCTCTTTGGTGGACTCCGGGGTGATGCCAAGCTCGGCGGCAACAGCGTCGAGCTTTTGATGGGCAAAGAGTAAGGAAATCAGTACTGCAGGCTCCCAGTGGAAAGGGAGGCCAGGGTAGGTTTCTTGTGGGAAGGAACGTCTTACGTCGATATCAGGCTTGCTCTTCGTGTTCTTCATGAGCAGCGCCAGAAAGTTGGTCTGAGCCTCGTTGAGGGTAATAGACTCTTTGCCACTGGCCATTTTGACTGTCGTTGTTGGCGAGACTTTCAGAATCGGTCAAGTTATGTAGGAACTCCTGAAGCGTACCTTGCTGGAAGATTGTGCTGGAAAGTTATGGATGGATGTAGAACGGAGTATGGAATGGTGGCTGCTCAAACTGGGCTTGACTGCATAGGTGTGTGAGTGATGAGATGTGTGATTGTCAAACGCGTATACGCCTGCTGGTGGCGCACCGACATAGAAGGTTGACAATGGACGAGAAAGAAATCGGTGACGACTTTAACTTACAAGAACAGTTTGGACACCTGTACAGAGTGTGGAAAGTTGAGGATCGTTGGACTGCCAGTTGAAGGCAATGTGTACTTCTTGAGGCAGAGGGTGAGGATGAACAGGCAGAGTGGTTGGTCTGGGAACTGTGGGATACAACAAAATGGTCGGGCGCTATCAGAAATCCACGCTAAGAGGCCATATCAGGGGAGCATTTATGGGCCACAAGCTCTCAAGCTCATTCTTTGAGGCGGGCACCTACGTATCAACGTAGGTGCTTGGCCTGATATCTAATTGCCCGAAGTCTCAACAACACCTGCATGGCTATTCATTTTGCCAAGTTTACAGCCACCGGTACCCTTCCTAGAGAATATGCAATTCCTGCTCCCCGGCCAGTCAGTACTTTCGTGAGCTGAAAGTGATATTTAATAGAGAGATGCCAGAAGCCCAGATCCAGAATCATCGTGGCTGAGGGTTTCCGGGCTCTCCACTTCATCGCAAATGCTATGTATTGTTCAGAACTATCACAGCTCAGACTTGCCGTCACCGTCCGTGCTTGAGGCTGCCTTTTCCCCCGAGGCAGGTAATTTCTCTTTCAGAAAAGCCTCCACATCATCGAGTTCCTCCAAGGAAGCAGAATGAGCCAGTCCCCTGAGGCAAAGTCAGCTGGGCCATGAACGGTTCCGAAAAGGCTTTACTGCTTACTCGTAGACCTTCCGTGTCACATTCAAACCCAATGTGTTGAGGATCGAATAACTGAGCATGTTCAGCTCGGGCTTCACAAGGGGGTCAGAGTCACCGTGACACATGAGTATGGGTGTGTTGTCGTTCATCTTCGGACCCGCGGACAGCACCTCACGGAACGTCTTGCTGAGGAGCAGCCAGCTGGAGAGCGCCACAATGCCTGCGAACTTGACCTTGGCGGTAAGGCCAGTGTATATGGACATGGCACCGCCCTGACTGAAGCCGCCGAGCACGATACGATCCGCCGGGATGCCCGCGTCAATCTCGGACTGGACCAGGGACAGCAGGTAGTCTGCCGAGCTTCGTATTCCCTCGGCGTCCTCGTTCTCGCGCATCGTCTCGACGCCACCGTCGAGCACTCTCTGTGGCAATTGTCAGCCGTGAGCTATCAAAACTTGCATGGGCGGGTCACCGACGATATCGAACCAACCTGGCATCCTGAAACCACCCTGTGGATATATTAGCTCCGGCCCGTGTACGTGAATCCTGAGGATGCTGCTCACATTGCAAGTGATAGGGATCGTGGGCGCGTGTGGCAGGATGAACTTGACCTCGTCGAGCCGTTGTCGTCGCCGCCAGTTCTCCACGGCAGATGCCCAGCCGTGGCCGGTGTCACCAAGGCCGTGGGCGAAGATGACGGTGGCTGTGTGACTCTTGACAGCCGGGAATATGAGGGGCTGGGTGTATCGGACCGCCATCCTGACAGCTGTTGCCTTGTGTGCTGAACCAGGTGAGGCTTACGGCTTGTGATTTCTCGGTAGTTGTACTTTTGTGGGGTCCAATGGAGAGAGGTGAGGTTGTGGTTTCGCGGCCCCTGACGTCTATGCAGGTGCAAACCAACGAACGGTGTGGGTTGGGCCTCGGGTTCCCGACTGTTCGTAGACGCTGGCAGGCTACTTACTGTGGGCAGGGATGGTGGGCCGTTCGGGCTTTTTGTAAGCATTCCCGGAAACCCACCTGGGATTACCTAAACATCTCAACCTCAGACCATACAAATGACAAGGGAACTCTGTGCACCTCTGCCTTTGGCTCTCTTCATCATGAGCCTATCTTTGGCTGCTAACCCGTCTCAATGGCTAACTCAGGACCTCTTAGGGTTGTTGTTGCCGTAGTGTCAATTGGCGTCGCCCTGGTGGCTGCTTTCTACGCGTCCTCACTCCCCGAGCTGCCTTTGCCCTCCCAGCTGTCCAAGGCCGCTGCAGCTCTGGCAGCTCTGAGACCGAAGACCGAAATATCTATCAACAACGCAACAATGGCTTTCAGGCCACCAGTCTACTTCTTCAGCCACGGAGGTGTACGTCATAGAACCCCGGCGTTTCTCAATCAATGCTAAAGCCAAATCTTGGAATCAGCCAGATGTGATGTACAACAAGGAGCACGCAGTATATTCGGTACTCCAGAATATCGGAAAGGAGATCACCCAGAAGGTCAAGCCCAAGGCCGTGGTCGTCTTTAGCGCCCATTGGCAAGCGAAATCTGACCTCGTCCAGGTCAACAACGCCGTTGAGAATGACCTGATATATGAGTCTGTCAGGCGTCGCCCATATTGGCAAATAACATGTAACTGACCAAGCAATAGCTTTTATGGTTTTCCAGACTATATGTATGAGGCAAAATACCCCAGTAAGGGCGATCCAGCACTGGCGGGCCATGTTCTAGACTTGCTCTCGTCAGCAGGTGTCAAATCCGAAGGCGTCAAACGAGGACTAGACCACGGAGTCTGGGCCGGATTCCACGTTGGTGAGTATTGATGGGACTCGGTAAAAGTACTGTCCGCGAGATAGACGCTAATGGATACCAGCATTCGACCCGGTCGAGAATCCCCTCGATGTTCCGCTGGTCCAAGTCTCTCTATTCAAGTCGGAGGATCCAAATCAGCACTATCGCCTTGGCCAGGCCGTCGCTTCTCTACGAGACGAGGGTATCGTCATCATCGGCGCTGGCATGTCTGTCCATAACCTCCGAGATATGTGGGATGTTATGACCTCCGACGACCCAGCGCGGCCATTGCCCTACGCGGTATCCTTCGACAACGCGCTCAAGGAGGCTGTAGAGGCGCCTGTGGAGCAGAGGCAGATGATGTTGGCCGCTGTGTGCGGCCGCCCCGATGCCAAGCAAGCGCATCCGTTCATGGACCATTTGATGCCCGTGCACGTGGCTGCTGGTGCAGCTGGTTGGGATGTCGGTGAGCAAATCTGGACACTGCAGGAAGGAAATTTCGCGTGGGCTCAATATCGCTTTGGGCGGCCATGAGGCGAGATCCCCTAGCGGGTGACGAGTTGGTTCAGGTCATGGTTATTGCCGACTTTGCTCTGCTAGGCTGAACGCTTGGTATAAATGACGCACCCATGTGATTCACATTGAAATGTACAAGTTCGCACTCTTAAGAAGTTCATGCATCTGCATCCTCTTAAGGTAATGCACACGATGGGAGCTTTTGGCATGTACAGCCAACGCGGTTCATGGTCTTGAAGAGGAGCCTTTTGACGTTGACATGGAAGTCCCTAAGAACCACGTTCAGGCCTCAGGGCTGACGATGGAGACCAGCAACTCTGAAATCAAGATTGTGCGATCAGAGACAGGTGATTATTCCGGAGATTCCATGATATACTCGCCAGTCGAGTTGCGGATCCTGATCCTCGGCTTCCTTCCTGGCAAGAAGCATGTTGGAGCCACTGAATGTTCATGCCGACGCCTTGTTTCCTTGTGGTGTGTAATAGCTCTTTCAGGAGTATCCGGCCTGTCTCTTCCATTTGGACCATCTGCCCAGGTGCCAGCTGCTAACAATACCAGACATCAACGTGAACATGGTCTCAATAATCACAAATATGTTGGGATTGACTTCTGGAGTGCTTCAAAAGGCAGCTTGGGCCGCGCAGTTCGCTCTCTTAGCAAGGGGTGACAAGGCAACAAAGTAGACTGCGACTTCGAGGCGGCCCTGGATCACCATAGCCGGTACAGTGGCTTTAGCAGAGTAAGTTCTATTCGCAAGTATTCATCGTTTAGGCGGGATCTGTGCATCCGGATCTTTTCAGTCCTGTCCTTCAAGGGCAGAAACAATCGGCTACCTCGAAGCCGCTGCGGTTGACGGGACGTCTCGAGTCTCGAGAATATATACCCAACCGTGCGCAGACTTACAGAGATCTATATCGAACGATGGGCCGCATCAATTCTTGCGCTGTCAGAGGCCTTCCGTGAGCGGCGAGCGAGCATGCATCGACAAGGCTTTTTATCGCTCCAAGATCTTCCGCCGGCCGTTTGGGAAGTTCGATGGATACTCGAACCTGGGAGGATTCCGTCGTCTCTACTTCAAGAACGCGAAACCCGTCCCTGGCTGGCTCGATGATCCCATTCCCAGTTTCATCCAGGCGTTCAAAGAGAGCTTCGACAAGGTGGGGCCCATTCAGCTGCACTGCGTCTACGGCTTTCTCAAGATGCTGGTGACGCCGGTGATCAACGACGTGCTGTGGTATGACTTTACGCTGCATCACCGAAAAGTGGTCGAGCACTGGGCTATCGATGACGGGGTCTCGGCTCAGGTTCTCGCTGGCACCCAGGACGTTTACAGACTCTGGTCTGCTTTCATAGGGAGTAGGGTGTTACAAATGGCATTGTGGGTAGAGACTCTGAGCCATGAGATGATCGGGACGCCATATATCCCAATGCAGCACGACACAGCCCTGTACAACGTCCTTTCTGCGGAGTGGGGATGGGTCTGATATGAGCTTTCTCAGCCAACACTACACCTCACCAGTGCTGAAATCTAACCCTCCCTAATTGAGCAATGACCTGACTACAGCATCAAAGATATTCCGCCAGCATCGAAAAAGCCTTCTGCAACGCCTTCGGTAAAGCGTCGCAGCCCAAGGGTGTAGGCCTCATATATGGTGGGAGCAAGGACTATACCCAGCATATGACATAGGGCCAAGACTGTATGACACGTTGAGGTCCAAAGTGGTGTGCATGCAGCTTGACGTATGTTTCTGCGAGTCCGTAGCGAGAGGGCGGAAACGACGAAACAACAGTCGTACAGCCGAGAACCAGTGCTAGAATCAGTAATGTTCCAGGAATAAGGACCAGCCACTAAATAATGTGCCTAAACCTAACACCATGCGTTCCATTAGGCTAATCCGGAATTCTATCTCGGCTATTACGCTAATTCTCAAAAGGCCATGCAAATTATTGATTAAGCTTTTGAGCTCCCGCTTCCCATTGATACTGTTCACTAAGACACTTTCACGCGAATGCCCTTGCTTCCGGCCTTGACCATTGGTATGAACATGTCATGGTCATAGACCACGTCCTCCTCGGTTGTCTCAAACAGGGTCATGTGAGGCAATACCCTCATAGCCAAAGCTGCAATGACAAAATGGATCTCGCAGAGCGCGAGGCTGGTCCGTCACTTGTCAGCCGCTGGTACAAATACGGTGTTGTGTGCTTCGACTTACTTCAGGGCGAGGCACTTCCTAGATCCCTTTGAAAAGGCCATTTGGGCTTTCTCGACATCCTTGCGGCGGTTGTTGTTCTCGTCGAGCCACCGCTCGGGTATGAACTCGCCGGAGTTTGGGAAGATCGTCTCGTCATGGTGGGTAATATATGTCGACATGCCAATGGCGTACCCTCTTGGGATGACATATTCCACGGGCCTCTTGTTCCATTCCCCACGGTAGACGAGATCTTCCTCGGTAGCGATACGTGCGGTGCGGGAGGCCACGCCATATGAGAGGCGAAGACCCTCTTGGATCACGGCGCCAAGGTAGGGTAGTTTCTCCAGGTCGGGGCAAGTCGGTAGTTCCTTCGGGGACTTTGTGAGGCCAAATTGCTCGAGCTCAGCCGTCAACTTCGTCAGCAGACGCGGCTTGGTCAAAAGATGGTACGTGATGACAGCGAGTGCGGAGGCGGTGGTCTCAGTTCCGGCGCCGAGGATAGCAAATCCCTCGGCAGCGAGCCTTTTGGTGCCCTTCTCGGTGGACTGTAGTTCCTCTTCCAAAAGCAAAGAGGCAAAAATTGTCGGCCGCTTGTCAGATCTGATCAGGCCAGCCTCGACGTTCGCCCTCGTCTGATTGATGCCAGCTGGAATATCGATCTGCATCGTCCGAACGAACAGTGATACATCTTCTGGCAGATAATCCACAAACCAGGTCGCGAGCTGATCAAGGTGCTTCATGAAGGGGAAGAACCTGAAGAAATGTGAGGTCTGCAGAGCAGCTTCTGTGGGGTCCTTGAAGTTGGGAAACCATCCTTCCTGCTCGAGAAAGCCAAAGCTCTGGCCGAAAGAGTATGCTACGCGTGCCAGATATGTCAGAATTTTATGAACCCGACATGCCTTCTTCAAGACCGCCAGTTTCCTTTACTCACCCCCCCCCCGGGGTTGATCATGGACACAAATCACTCACATGATATAACATCAGCCGTGAAGCAGCTGTACGCGGTCTTGACGTCGAAGGGCTCCTTGCCGTTCTGCTTGAGGAGCTTGTCACAGAGCATCTGCACATGCTCCTTGATCTCTCCCTCGAGCTTTCCGACATTGGCGCGTGAGAAAAACTTGGCCACGGGGGCGCGCCTCATCCTGTGGAGGTCATGATCGATCGTACCGAACTCAGATACGTTTATTCTATGAATTCTAGGTAAGCCAGGGACCCAGGAACAGTCGCAACGTGGGGTGATCCGGACAGAATAACTCACACTGTCCCATCGACCTGGTGTGAGGGCTTATCGCGCTTGCGACCGCCAACAGCGTATATTTCGTCGCTGAAGTTAACATCACTGCAGTGAATCTCGTAGGGATTGATGCGAACGAGCGGTCCATATGTTTTGTGCATCTCCCCGATCTCTCGGGTGTATCTTCCGAACTTGATCACATCGTAGTAGAATTCGGGCAGGTACGTCGCGGCCGCCAGCTTTGGGCCTGGAATATGGCTGAGGGGGTGGAAGGGAGACACGTTGTAGAGTGCCTTGAGCAACTGGTAGGCCAGCCAGGCGAGACTCAGCCGGATCACAGTCTGGACTGTCAAGATGTTGGATGGAGACCAACCTCCGGCGTCCGAAAATCCAAGGGTAGGCATTGTTGCACCGAGGCTCGCCTCACAAATTTCTATTAAAACAACCGAATGCTTTTTTCATGTGTCAAAAAGAAAAATCATCATCAGACTGGAATCCTTCCTCTGCCATTCTGGGTCTGAGAACCTCGGCAGCGCTAGGAATGTTTGCGGCATCAGAATACAGTGCCCACTATTGGTTTGAGTATACCCACAACCCCATACTTCATACTAGCGCAGGATAAGGAGGACAGTGCCAGCGCCGGGAAAAGACACTGCGAACTCAAATGGTCCCCAAGTTTCAGAACTGCCCGCGGGGACCGTGAACTCGATGATTGCTCTGCGAGCGGAGTATCATCTTTTCCTGCACATTGTCAAGGTTGGTGGAGGAACTCCGCCAAGCGACACATGAGAACGGATGAGATGGTCATTTCGCGGTGTTTCCAAGTCATAGATCCAGGTCGAGATGCACTCGTTCATCCGAACGATGTGTTAAACAGACTACCATTTCCCGGTTCCCACCCAGTTCCCAGCCAAAAAGCAGAAAGTATTCACTGCTCTCGTAATACCATGGCTTTCCGTGGTCGATATATTGTGGCATCAAAACCTTGGCCAGGCGTTTTACTTGGGTAGATATCGGCTCCTAAAGACATTGCTGATTGTACTGCCGATCGTATTGCCTCCCTGCATCTTGCTAGCCAGCGCTTCCTCCAAGGCTGACTGGGTCACCGAAGCGTCTGCAGCGGCGGAATCAGCACTGAGTAAAATGGGGCTTGTTGCAGGAGACTTACCGTCTAGATCACTAAAGCTGCTGCCCATGCTCGGTGTGCCGTCGCTTCCCTCTCTCGAGTACCCCTTCCGCTTCAATTCAGCCGTTCTGCGCGGTGACAGCGGACCTGAAGGGTGCCTGCGGCCACTAGATGACGGCTTAGACATGAAAGCCGCCGAATTCTCGGACGAATCAGAGTTGGACGACTTCTGAAGTATACGCTCCCTCTCTTTCCCCTTTCCCTTTCCCTGGCCGTTAGGATCAGGGCCAGTGACGTTCTGCAATCGTCTCGCAGCATTGGAGGCAAAGTCACGAGGGTCACCCCTCAATGTGGCACTGGGGTCAGTGTACTGGCCGCTGCTATCGCCACCACTGCCGCCAGCTTCGGTGGACGTGGCAGCCTTTGCTCTGAAAGCCAAGAACGCAGGCTCTGCTTCGTCGTCGTCATCATCGTCGCCCACAAATGAGGATCCAATGCCACCCTGGTCCTGCTGTTTCTGTCGGAAGCGAGGAGGCCGCCGGATGATGCGGGATTGGGCGGGGCTGGAAGAGGCCGAAGATGTCGGAGAGGGCGAGTCGGCCGGGCCGGGGGAGGGCGGATAGATAGACTGCGGCGCAGTAGATTCCGTAGCAGCAGGATTCGATGTTGCAGATGGCACGGTGGGCAGAGAAGGCAGGCGCTGTCTGGTTTGTGAGCGAGGTGAGATGGGAACCGCTCCCGGCCTGGGTCTCGAGGACCCTGCTGCGCTGCCTGTACTGCCGACTTGTGCTGTTGTGCCAGAGGAGGAATTCCGTGATGGCTGAGGCCGACCAGAAGCGGCGAAGCCAGCGGACCCGAGTCCTGGAGTGCTTATTTTGGGAGTGTCGGGGGCACCGGCGTCGTTCTTTGGCATGGGCGAGTCCTTCCGAACAGAAAGGGACGAGGGGGCCCTCGCGTGGCCATATGCTCCTTGAGAGGAGCCAGTCCTCCTCATCGCCTCGATGGCGGCGTTTGAGTCGGAACCAGGGACGGGCGATGGCGCAGCTGAGGTCCTGGTGGCGGCGGTGGCCTTGCGCATCTGGGCTCGGACTTGTGAGGCATGCCGTTCGGTGAGGTATGTGACTTGCTGGAGCAGAAAGTCGACTGTGACTTCAAACCTAGCAGCTCTTCAGGAGCACAAGAAAATACTGTGAGTTGGATTTTCAGAGGTAGCAAAGGCGGGATGCAGTGGGAGCGATGGACTCGTGTCTGATGGACACTGGGACTTACAACTCAACCCCTGAAATGAGCGCGAGTTAGCAGATGATTGGTGCAAGGGCAAGCATTTCCGCCAAACGGAAGGCCAGGCAGGACAACTCACAGTCGATCTCGGTCTTTGCGACACCCGAGAGGATTTTCCACAGAGATTCATCTTTGGAAGCATCCCATTTCACCTGATGGGGGATTTAACGTGGGTCAGCATGGTGATGGAATACGCTGGCACGGCCTGGCGTCACTCACAGGCGGCGGATCGACAAAATCGCCTCGCGGGAAGGGCAGCCGGATGTAGACGGTGTAGCTCGGCTCACCATCCATGACAGCCGAGACTCTGTCCAGGCCGTTGTCAAGGTGAGATGAGATGAGATGAGATGAGACGGGTGCCACAGATATGGAGTCGAGCAGCAGCTTGTATTCCCATGAGATGAAAGGGAGTTGGCTCAGGTGTTGCGAGGTATGCGGTTTGCGTGGGTAAGTCGAGCAGAGGGCATTCAGTATTGCCCTTCATTACTCGGCACAGTAGGTAAATATGGGCCTGTACGGTACGGTCGCTAGCGGACCCACCCATGAGCTGTGTGTAGCCATGCAAGTGGTAGCCTGAGGTGGGCATGGAAAGCGGCCACTGCTATCTATCGATAAGCTTAGGCGGCAGGGAAGAGCTTGGGTAGTACTTTCTTAGTGCTGTACTCAAAGGCAGGGCCCCCTGGTCGGCAGCCACCAGTTGCTGGGCAGAGCAGACACCAGAGGCAGAATTTCAATCGCGTCGCATGCCCGAGTCCCCCCAACTTGAGCCGCCCGCCTTGCCTCAAAACTACAACGAATCCCATCCAATATCCCACCCAGCTCCAAAGCTTTTCGTAACAACTCCCTTTCCACACCAGGGCGTCTGAGGCCAGCTTGTCCCTCGCAATCACACCGAGGCCAGATCCACCCTACCTGGCCACCCGACCTCGAGCATGGCGCCTCTTATCCTGCACAATGTCCCCGACGAGGAGCAGTACATAGGCGAGGATGGCGTCCAGAGACCATATGCAATGATATGGCCACAGTATGCCTCAAGCACCCTGCTTTCTCGCTGCCTCTCACACAACTCCAGGCTGACAATATTCACTCAGACAAGACGGCAACCCCATGAATGTTCGAGCACGACGAGGGATCCCCGAGACAGGAGCCTTTGGCAAGTCGACGCGACGCTCCAGATCAAAGACAGCTACCCCAGCTAGGCGCGAGGACCCCACGATACAGTCAGCCGGCAAGGTCTTTGCCGCCTTCTTCGAGCAGCAATCCTCCCAGGGCGGGGATCCGGCCGAAGAGCCCTCATCAGCAGCCCCACGACAACGAAGAGCCTCCACCGTCCAGCCGCTTCTACCACCGTCGAACTCCGCCAAAGACCTCGCGGACGATTCCGCCGCCGCAGCCACACCCGCGGCAGCCCGCAACATCCCCAACGTGCCCACCGAGATCATCCTCCGCGGCTACAAGAACACCGACCAGCAATACGCGGCCATCAACCACTACGAGCAGCTCGCCGGGCGCATATGCGAGGACTACCCGCGGGACCCGCCCTTCGAGATCCGCCGGTACAAGTCGGAGCTGCGCGACCCGGCCTACTTGCGCCGGCGCGCCCTGACCCCGGAGGAGCGCGCCAGGGTGAACCGGGCGGACGGCGGCTCACACTGGGTCAAGGTTACGTTCGAGTCGAGCCAGGCGGCCGAGGCGGCCCTCTTCTCGAGCCCCCAGGCCATCCTGGGCCACCTGGTCTACGCCGAGTCCTACCGCGGCATGCCCCCGATACGCGACGAGCCCGTCCCTGACGCAACCACCGCGGCCCTGGGCGACGAGCTCCCCGCGCCTTGGAGACGCCCTGGCCATGGTGGCAACAGGACAGCCGGCGAGCTGCGACCCACCTTCTCCGGCGGCGGGCTGCCGGCCGAGGTCATCGCCGGCGACGGCGCCATGGACATCGACATGTCGCCGCCCCACTCTCAGGCCAGCAGCCGCACCGTTGAGAGCGGCACCGTCAACGGCTCGTCGTCGACCTCAAACAACACCCTGACGGGGCTCCCGGCGGGGCATGACCAGCTCCAACAGATACCAGGAACAGCGGTCGCGGCGGCAGCCCCTCAGAACAGTGTGTATTGTAGGAAGATACCCACTGCGAGGAGGGCTGTGCTCCTGCCGGCCGATCAGGCGCTGCTGCCGCAGCAGTCGTACGCACAGCGGCTGCTAGGCCACATCCCCTTTATCAAGTGGTTCAGCGGTTCCATGATCGGGAACGAGATCCCGCGCACGCAGGAGGGCGAGTTCGACTGGGTCAACGCGTCGCTCTACTGGAAGCTCATCTGCTGGCTGGACCTCATGTTCCGCCTCTTTGGCGGCGAGATTGTCAGCCCCGACAAGGATGACTGAGACGATGTGTGGGAAAGTCGGGAAAGGGAATTGAAATCCACAAATTTGTTGGCTTCGTTCACAGAACTAGGTAGATTGGGAGTCCAGTTGTCCTCGACGACAATTGGCTCTCACCAACGCGGGAGGTCCTCAAGGACAAGGGGCGAGGGCACAGCTCGGGAGCACCCTGTGAGGCTTCCGCGTCCTCGGGCCTGCGATTTTGCAAGACGGTAGGCAGTTTGGATGATAATGCATATAGCGTCTTTGGCATAGGCGTTCCTGTGAGGTATGGCGTGTGGCGTGCGACGGTCAAATAACGAACAAAAGGTTTGTACAACCGTGTTATTGTATCATGTACCTATCTGAAAAAAAAAGGGGAAGAGAATACCACAAGAGGACAACACCCTACAATTTCAACACAAGACCCACAACACCAATGCTGCTTCTATACCCATCCGTAACGCCTAGCTTTGTTAACCCGAATGAACGACTGGTACCGCCGGTCCCCCCCCCCCCCGAAAAGAGAATATTTTCCACCTAAATCTTATTCCATCCCGTCGTCCGTGGCATTCCACCTGCGTTCCCTCTCGTCCGGGTCTGACGCAGCCGAGGAGATCCTCTTGCTCCCCCAGGGGTGCTCGTCCTCATCGCCGCTCATGGGCAACGACAGGTCCGCGTGCGAGGAGCGCATGCGGAAGCCATCGGCTGATGCAGACCTCCCGCCGTTGCGTATCGTGGCGGGTGACGGTGGCCCGTCGTCATCGCTCGTCACGTTCGAGCTGGCACCGGCCTGGAAGTGGTCGTCGGTGCCGCCCATCACCTCGTCTGGGTTGACCCTCACCGGCTGCGGCGAGAACGGCCGCGTCATCCTCGGCCTGCCGTTGCTCGCAAAGTCTGCCGAGAAGATGCTGATGTTGTCGGTGTCAGGCACCGCCATGAAATCGGGGCTGGTGACCGCGCCGGCCAGGCTCTGGTACGGCTCGGATACGACTCCGAGGCTGTCTGCCCTCTCGTGACCTTTCCGCCCGCCCGCGCCGCCCACCGCCCTAGCCAGCCCCATGCCGGAATCGGACGCCGTATCGGCAAGGATACTCTTGGGCGGCAGGATACTGAACAGCTTGCTCGTATCGGTCTCGGCATCGGCGGCGGCAGGCTCGGCTGCGAACAGGTCGGTGCCCTTCTCCAATAGCTCGTCTAGTCCGCCGCCTGACCAGCCCTTGCGCGCGAGCGACTCGAAGATGTCGACCTCGGCCCGGACGAGGCTGCAGCTCGACTCCAGGATCTTGACGCTCGTGTCCTGGCTCTCGCGCAGCAGGGTATGGCTATGATCGGCGTGCATGCTAGTCAGGCCGTCCAGCTTAGTGGTCAACTCGACCAGGTGGCCGCGGAACTTGGAGACATCCCGGGGCCCGCGCTGGCGGTGCAGCTTCATTCCCTCCTTCTCGAGGCGGCGGATCTCCTGCGACTGGCGCTTGACCGCCGCCAGGTAGGTGGCCTCCTCGTCCTCAACATCCCGCCGCCATTTGTCCAACTCGTGGAGTAGCGGCACCTCGAAGCTCCTGTATACCGTCTCTGACAAGATGTGCTCGTGGTTGGCGATAAGGTGGTGCACACCGGCGGCGGCCAGCAGGCTATCTGCGGTGCAGCCGCCATTGGATGTCACAGCGGTAGTCGGGGCATTGCCTAGGTGTACCGAGTCGGAGGTGGCTTCCTTCAGGCGAGCGCATGACTCCAGGGCCGAGCCGAAGGAGGAGGCAGCGTTGGATAGGGCGGCGAGGGCTAACCGGTACGTCTTCGCGGTGGAGAGCAGGTCGGCGTATGACTTCTGGCTGGCGGCGAGGTCTGACTTGGTGAGGACCGCCTGCACTGCTGGTGGTGGGGGTGGCAGGGGCAGGTTGAAGCTCGAGATGTTCATGTTTGCCGAGGGCTGGTTCGTGGTTGACGCGTACGAGTAGGTTGGCGAGGCGGGGACCGGTGGAAGCTGGGACGGCGAAGGCGACGGTGGCCGGTTGGCGACGGGATGCTGGTGTACGGTCGTCATGGTCGGACGAGACGGATCGCAGCAGCAGTAGAGTAGGGAGAGAGATAGGAGGGGCGTGCGCTTCGAGGCAAACTTTTTTTTTTTTTTTTTTTTGGTTTACTATTCGATTCGAATCGTCCGATGCGTACGATATTAGCTGCAGATCGCCCGCATGTACCGCACGTTCGTCCGCAGTTTGGAGAAGCCGGAGGAGGCTCAGCACGCTCAGAGCGTACACGAGACGGGGATAGTGGCGCTTGGTTTCTGCGGGCAACGGTGTGGAGTTGCTGGCACCTGCGGGTGTCTGACACTGACAGGATGGCGACACAGCTCAGGAGTTCCCGGGGCCCAGGCGGAGTGGAGCTGTCTCCTGATAGCGTCGAAACAACTCAGCAATAGGGACGAGTTGTGGAGCAGCAAGAGAAGCAGAGGATCGTGGCATGCACGTTGTGTATGCTTGCATGTATGTGTGTATGTATATGTGTCTCCGCGTGTGCGTTGGTTCGTCGTCGTCGTCTGAAATAGAGCAAGGAGTGATGGTACTAGGTATGCAGTTACATGATGGGGGAGGCGGGGAAGGAGAGGCGTCGTCGCTTTGTAGGAATAGGGCAGACGTGGAATAACAATCCGTCCATTCAGCCCAGAAAAGGATGGCTTCGAGGACAAAAAAAGGCTTGTTCACGTGGTGGCCTCGAAGACTGACCCAGGTGACGTCTATGTTTACCAACACCAACCCGCGGTATACAAAGGTACTGACTTAAGTACGTTCCTTGAACTGCCTGACTACCTTGACTACTACTAGCCTTACCTTAGCTTGGCTGCCGCGATGAGCGACCGGCAAACACCTGCTGTGCACCGGGCTGCCGGCGGTCTGAGCCCGGAGCCTCGGTGGGCTGGCCTCGCATCTGCAGCTGTGCGGTGAGCTGTCTTTTCTTCTCCCTTTGGCTTTTTGAAATTTTCCTCGCGATTCGATTCGATCCGATCCGACGGCGAGTCCCACATATTCTACTGTGAACATGATGACATCGAGACCATGGGGGAGAAAAAGGACAGTGGGAAATCCTGCTCTACTGGTTCTCCAGCCGGCCGGCCTGCTCGAAGGTGCTCGAAACTGGGTCTGTTGGGCCAAAGTCCATCCAAGTACATCTCACATACAAAACCACGCAGATCCAGATCCGGGCCCACCACCTCCGGGGCTTTTCGTTCGGGACGGCTCCTCACTTCACATGGGCTGAGATTGACGGTGGTCGAGGCTGGACCGCATCGAGTAGAAGATCTCTTCTGCCATAGTATGCATATGCATTGTTTAAGATTATGTAAGATGCATCCGTCTCCCGTACGTCTGTACGTATAAGCGACAGAAACGCTACTATTCCCTTTCGCGGGCATTACACATTCAAATCTGGTACAGGCCATCCATCCTGCTTTCCCAGCCCAAAACCTAACGTAGCCGGACTCGACGCGAGCAGTCTGCTGCTCTGGTATCTCCCATCCTGTGTCATGCCTCATCATATAATATAGTACAGTAGACTCAAAGGAAAACGGTAAGGTGGTATCTCGTCTCGCTCTCGACCCTGGCACGCCCCGGCCATCCTCGTACGTGTGCCTGATGTCTAGCTCCCCTACCTCCACTCTTCAAGCAGTCCCTCACAAGGCGTAATTCTCCGCATGCAAGTAGATCTCCTCCAGCATGGGATCGCCCCAGATCTCGGCCTGGAGCCTGGCCACTGTGGTTGCAACCCCCACACGCATGCTCGGTGGGCCACACACGAACACGGCCGTTCTCCGGCCCAGTATCCCTCGCCCATCGCTCCCACCTGTCGCCCACTCCTTGAGCATGTACCCCAGGTCCGGCCGCCCGTACTCGACGCTCCAGCCGCCATCGATCTCGTGCGGCACCGGGAACGCGAATCGCATCAGGCTCTTCTGGAACTCGGTTGGCGTCTCGGGGAACCCGAACTCGAACCCGGACGGCGGCCCAAACGTGCTCGTCGGCCGCGGTCGGCTCAGCGTGCACAAGTCGGTGCGAAGGTGCGCCAGTTCGGGCACATCCGGCGCACGGGGTATGTCTGATGATGGCTGAGTCGAGTCAGGGTGCGATCCGGCCTGCGAGGGTTCAAGTAGCTGGCTGATTCGCTTGTTTCCCGGCGAGTTGGGCGGGGCGTAATTGAAATATGGACCGTCCGCCTTAGGTTTTAAGGGTGGGAAGTGGAAGTCCTTCTGCTTGCCCTTGTCGCCGGGCAGCTCGGCCGCACCATCCTTGGTGTCCCTTGCATCCGAATTGTCCTCATTGCCCTCAAGGCGTCGCAGCGCCTCATCTGTGTATGATTGACGATTGTTTGGTGGTGGGCCTGGTGGGGGCGGTGGAATATTATGTGGCTGCAGATACTTCTGCTGAGGCAGCGCCGTAAAACGGTCCTGCTGCTCTGCTCTCAGTTCCGCCTCTCTGGCCGGGTCGCCTTGAGAGACATCCGCGATCAAAGCCGAGTTGCGCTTCGACGCGATCCCCGCGACGAACCCGTCCAGCCTGTCATGGAACATGTTCGATATCGGCCGAGGCGCGCGGGCGCTCGCACCAACCACACCACCGTGCGAGTTTCTGGTTGCCGCCGTCACGAAAAACTTACACGTGACACTGTCCGGTGGTGCGGCTTCTCGACAAATGCGCAGCTCCTCGCGAAACCAGTCCATGGCCTCGAGTCGCTTCAAGGACCATACCACAACGATCTTCTTAGTAATGGCTTTACCATCCCGCATCCGCTTGATCAAGTTGAGCAGCTGCGACATCAGCGATGTGATGCCACTTCCTCCTGCGATCAGGATGCATGTATCAAACGCCGCAAGATCTCGGCGCATGCCTCCGTATGGTCCGTCAAGAAAAGCGCGGTATGTGTGAAACGGTCCCTTCTCTATCGCGGTCTCGAGTACCTTTTTCGTGAAACCGCCGTAGGGTCGGAAGACGAGCACGCAGTCCCGGTATTGTTCACCATATTCTGAGGGAAAATCCTCGCTGCACAAAGATGTGACGGTGAAAGGGTGATTCTCGAGCAAAGAGATGCCCGGCATGCGTAAATAAAAGTATTGGCCTGGTGACCATCTCAGCTGGGTCGGAATGGTGATCTTGATTGTGTTTTCCGTCATGATCTGGATGGCGGCCTCGTCCCCAACCAGAAACGCCAATCTCCAAGGCTTGGTCCAGTTCAGCTTGCAGAATCGCCACATGTTACAAATCACAATGATGGCGATGGATGCGTATAGGTAGTCCCACGACATCAGGAAGTTCTTGGTGTGCCAGAACAGGACGCCGATGTATATGTACCCGACCGGAGCATGAAGAATCGAGAACAGCTCGTAGAGATGTCGTCTCAACACAGGCAGGGAGAGCACACAAAGCCAGCAGAGTGGAACAAAGCAAGCTATCCCACTTCCGTAAATGATGCCGCTCCCTGGGGGGAAGAGCTTGTTGAAGACCGTCATTCCGCCATCCTCCCATACCGGCTGGACGAAGAACGGGACCATGTGAACCAGAGACAGGAATAGACACAGGTAACCTGCCCAGCGGTGAAACACGTTGAGCCGATCGGCAGCAATACCCGTAATAAGACTCAAAAGGTTCGCCTTCATGCTCGTGGCAATGATCCACGGGGTCATGGCTTGCGCGATCATGCCGGCTCGAATGGCGAGGGGCGGCGAGCCATACCTAATGCTAGCCCAGTAAAGCGGTTGCTGCAGGAAGCAGTACAAGCAGACGAATACCAAGGCGATGAAGCCTACCGTCAACACCGACAAGGAAGAGAAGGTAAATCTGTGTTTTCGCCACCTGATATCCGGAATTGGTCGATAGAATGTCCACCGGAATAAGGCCAGAGTGTCGTTGATAAAGCCAATGGAAGACATGTTGGATTTGGGACGGAAGGCTGTTTCGGCCTTCTCTTCCTCGGGGAAGAAGTGCCGCGCAGTAGCTGGTTGCCCGGTGAGTTGTCCAGACTGCAGAGTTGTTTGCCCCCATTCGGTCTCCGGGTTGTAAAGATTTTGGTAGTACTGCTCGACTTCTTGCTTGTAGATGGCTTGCCTGATCTTGTCTTGCCAGAAATGCCACACTCTGACCACCACGACCGACATCATCAGTGCTACTGAGAAGTACGTCCATCCTAGCCCATACTTCCCAGCCTGGGTCCAGGGGTCGACTGTGTTCGCTTGCACCAAGCCCGGCGGGCTCGTCGAGGTCAACGGAATGTTGATCCTCTTGAGAAGCTCTCCTAATCTTCGCGCGGCAGATAATGCGGCGTCACGAACTGCGGGATGTATTAACGAAGCCATGGGTGGCAAGTTGAGAAACGTCCAACTGTGGGCGAAGGTGCCGTGTGCGTCAGTGCGACTAGGAGCAGTGTGGTCGAGTTTTTGACATGGACCTTGCGATGAGTTGTGGCCTATCTATCCCTCGGGATATCGGGGTGTTGTGTTTGTTCCAGAATAAAGAATTGTATCCATACACGCGAGTACAAAGAGCCGTGTGCATAAAGATGGAAGGCAGTGAGGTCTGACTTGAGCAGGTAGCGCAGACCAGCGACGGAGGTGCCAAAGTCTTGTCTTTGGTTGTGTCACCTTGGAAGGCAGGATCTGTCGCAGAATAGATAGATGCACACTGGACATCAGCCAGATCCAAGGTGACAAAAGGATCCGGCAGTCACTTACGGAGTGCCGCCGATATATGACGGTTGACCAGTGCTGGGGGTCAAGGGGTTGCGGCGTCCGTGTCGTGGTCGATCGGAATTGGGCCACCGTATGCACTCCCAACACGAAGGGTTGGATTGATAGTGAGCGGGCGCTCCCAAGGTGAGGTGCAGTTTGGTCTAATAGCCGCCGGGCACGGAGCTACTTTGGGGGTGAGATGTTGGCGTACGGTAGCGCAGTCGCAGGAGATCTCGCACAATGGTCCGACATGTCAACCAACGCGGGCCGATGTCTTGAACAGGCAGGGTATTGCCTTGGGGGGGTGTGAGCTCAGCGTCGGACGACAAGCCGTGGAGAGCTAGAGAGGCCCAGCGGTAGACCAGGATTCAATATTGGCTGGAGTTTGTCCTGGCCTGCTCCCCGCCAATTCATGCCACACACACGATGGGCGTGGGGAACAACAGGGCAGGCGAGCCGAAGAAAGAGTCCGGAATCACACTTCACGGACTGGGTGACTGGGACACTGGGAGAAAATGGTGGTCGTGAAGGATGTCGTAGGTGTGGACCCTAGGTGTGGGCAAGCATCGATCAATCCGGCAGGGAAGTGCATGCAGATAATGTGGTTCTCGATGCAAGCGGGCCGGGCAGCGCACTATCACACAGGCGGATCGATGGCCCAGTACGGAAGCTTGTTGTTTGTCGTGCTTTTACCCAGGAGACTGGGAGAACCAACAGACCCGTCGTCGACAAGTTAGACGAGGCAATTCGATCACACCCATTGTAGGTCGCTCGATAGTGCGACAAATATCCGGACGGTGCTGTCCCCTCGGAGGGCACCAGTTCTGCGAAGTGATGATACACAGGCCCCAGTAATGCGCACGGGCAAGGAGGATGGTCTTCCCCGGGGGTGTGGGCGGCCGCTTGTGCTCCGTGCCCAGGTATGTGGTGGGTGGAGGTGGATTTCTGGCGGCTTCGTGACCCGGTAGCAGTCCAAGGTATGCTCGGTCGAACATGAAAGGGAGTAAGAGATTTGCCGTGTGGAGGTTACCAAGAACCAATAGGGCCAGTCAGCCCAGCACAAGAACAGAAACGGCCTCGGTCTTGTCGCCCGCAAAGCTTTCACGACCCCTCTCTACGGTCAGTGATTCGCCGTCGGTGACAATGGGGCAGAGATGATGTCTGGGCCAGGTGAGGAGATGGTGGTGCTTGGCCGTTTGGGCGCTGCGGTGGGACAAGGTGCAACTGCAACCAACCCCACCCACCATGTTCCCGTTGCGCATCCCCAGGCATTTGGCCCATCTCGGTGCAGCAGGTCCAGCAGGCCCAGCAGGCCCAGCAGGTCCGGGGCTGTCATGGTCGCAATGGGGGCGACGGGGCCGAGGACGGTTAGGCGGGCTGGTGGGATGGTGGGATGCAATCTCACGGTGCCCTGTTGGTCATGGTCGACGAGCAATTGGATCAATGGCAGTCGAGCGCATCGGAACTTAAATGCGGGCGGCTATGTATGTTGGCTGATTGGCCCTTGGCGCTGCAGGGTGGGCCAACATGCTCTGCGTCCCGTATCCCCACAGACCCTGTCCCCTTGTTGCTCCATGGCCCCTCGACATCTCGATTCTCGACTCGGCATCGGGCGTGGTTGCGAGAGACCATGTCCTCTCCAGCCATGTCCGCGTCTGCCATGTGATCCCGGGCCGAACATGGCATGACTGTTGCCATGAGTCGACCCATGGCGGCGAGATAACCGGCACCTGGGTGTTGATATCCCATCACGTCTTGGGTCTGCTCGGAAGAGGGCGGCGCGATGTGATCAGCGACCGACGTCTGTCCCCTCCCACTCCCAGTCGCAGGTGGGAGGCCAGTCACAGTCACATTGGCCTTGTGCCTGAGTGGGTAGGCAGGTAGGCCAGCACCGACAGACTGGATCGCAGCCGCCGTTTGGGTCCCCTTTGAACCTTCACATCTGATTCCGTTCGGCTTTGCCTGATGGGCAGGCCAGGTTCTTCGCCACCCATGCCGGCCTTGTCTCAATCACCTGGCCCTCTGTCAGAGCTTTCAGGGAGCTTCTGTCACCAGGCCGGTCTAGCCCTTGATTAGGTTTCAGCCAACGCCGCCTCGGAATCATCCGTGGCGACGATCCTGTTCCCGTCCCCCGTCCCAGGTCAACCTCACCTGGCCTTGCCTCACCTCACTTCACCTCACCTCAGCTTCGCCACCAAACTGCACGCAGGCATGGACTGCAGATGGTGTTGCGGCGCCAGGCACGACACTGTCATCTTATAGCCTCAGCATATCCCACAGATGTACCAGTTGGATAATAAATCAAGCGTGCTGTATTTAGCCCCCATCTTTAGAAGCTTGCAGATAGGGGGCTGACTCTTCAATCTGTTACAGCCAGTTATGAAGCCATCCTTATAAAAAAGCCCGAATCCAGGAACCATTAAAATGCTGCTATTATCGTCCAGTCAGGCCGGGCAGATATCCATTAGGGTTTATAGAAGTGCAGCAATCCGTCTTCGTGACAACCACGGCAGTGGCAGAAGGAAACATGCAGTGTCACCACAACACCAGACTACTCACATCAGCGCTAATGCGCCGCACTTGTGCCATCTCTGCGAGCACTTTCCCGGTGCCCAGGCTGAGTGATATACCCCACGGGCCGTGGCCTGCAGATAGGAAGACGCCGCCTTCGGCATCTGGACGCGTCGTGATGCCTTCTTGTAGGTGCTCGTCGTCAATTCTCGAGATGATAGGGGTTCCATAAGGCGTTACTGGCCGGAAACAAAGCCCCTCCCTCACAACCTCCAGGTCGTCGACCGCGCCCTCCGCGCCGAGGAGCTTGGCAGCCACCTCCTTAAGCTCGTTGATAGCTTCACTGGAGATTGGTTTCTCTGTCGCCGTGCTGGGCAGTGGGATGGTGTCCGTGTTCAGCCCAGCAACGTAAATCTGGCCCCCGATACGTGAGAATATCTCGGGCGAGAAGCTTGTTTTGCTCGTTGCATATAGAGCGTGGCATCCGCTCTTCTCCATCTCTTTGGTCCACCGGGGCGACTTGAGGACCAACGAATGGCCTGCCAGGCTAGAGATGGGCAATTCGCTCTGAGAATTGGGGAACAGCTATTCAGAGAGTCAAGAGTCAGCTTCTGAAGGATTCTGCAGTGGAACTGTACTGGGTATCCTCTCGAGACACCAACTGCCGGCTTACGGCCTCATCTTGGGAGTTGCAACCCTGGTGGAGCGTGTAGAGTGGCCAAGGCAAGTTGAGGAATGGCATGCAAGGGAGACGGAGAGCATGTGTGGGGAAATGTTGAATGGGAGGTGGAAGTAGCCTCTGGGAGCTGACCTCTCTGAACACTTGGGGTGACCAAGCACCAGCCGTGATAACCAGCCTAGTACAGGGAACGTCGGTCTCGGCGGAGGATTGGGTATCAGCAATCCTGATGCTGGAGAGCTCGTCTCGGACGTCCTTCATGACAGCAATAGCCTTGGCATGCTGGAAGAGGTGAACGCCATTCTCGAGGCATTGCTTGAGCAGGAAGTGGCACAGCTGGAAGGGGTCGACCTGGGCCGTGGTCCTGTCATCACCTATCGGGCGCACTGTGTCGCCTTCCTCGCGCCGCAGCCATGGTGGCAGCATACTATCGCCGCCCTTGGAGCCGTCACTCCCAGACCCAGAGGCGGCGTCGGCCCTGCTTGTGCCATAACGCAACCAGTCCTCTCCCCTCTGGCTCTTTTTGCCCCTGATCTGGGAGGCAGCCGTGTAGCTGAGGGAGGTGCTTCTAGAATAGCCCCATTTAGAGGCGCCGTCGTGGAGCTCTGCTAGTCTCTTGTGCTCATCATAGCTCAGAGCAGCCAGTGAGGCAACGCCCGGCCCAAACCAGTCCCTCGCCAGGAAACCACCTGCATAGCCGGATGCCGAGGCGAAGAGCTCTGGGGAGGTGTCGACAAGGCGGATGGAACTTCCGGGCTGGTTCTTAGAGAGGTAGTATGCCGTAGACAGCCCGATTATGCCAGCACCGAGAATGACGGTATCCGCCATTTCAGATAAAGACTGGGTGTTGGTGGGAAATGGCCAAAATGAGAGGTTTCGGGCTATGAAAGACCGTTGAGGAAGCTTGCTGGGGCAAGACCAACAGAGCGAGGCCGGCCCGCCTGAGAAGACGGCAACTGAGTCCGCGTCTGCGCCTGCGCCTGCGTGTATGGGCTGCTGATTGGGCTGATTACCAGGCAAGGCAAAACGATTGCGCGCGCCTGGTGTCATTTATCAATTTCCCATGATGACTGCTCGGGCTGTTGGGCTGGGAGAAGGGCGAGCCGAGGGGGGGGTGGTTGAGATGAGTAACAGCGACTGCGGCGATCGAGGTCTCGCCACACGGCGGGGTGAGTGAGTGAGTGTGTGAGTGTGTGTGTGTGTGTGTGTGTGTGTGTGTCTGCACTGCACTGCACTGCACTCCCGCCCTCTCCCAAGGCCCAGTCCTGTGGCACGACTTCGCAGATGGCAGCGATCTGCATGAAGCTTTACCGCTCCCACGTCTGCCTGCATCAGGACGTGCTATTCGGTGGATACAAAGGCCCAAGTCAGTCATCCAAGGGCAGGACCGCGTTCGCCCGGGACCCTTGGGCCGGGCTGAGCACGACAGCTGCACAAACAACGTCCTGCCATGCCATGCCGTATCCATGCCGTTGCTGCCCCACGGCTTCGAGACGAGTTTAGGCAGAGTGCGGCCCATGCCCCTGGCCCTCCCCCGGCTGAAGTCGATCACATGCAGAAGACTGGATCATCCAGCCCAATGTAGTCTATACGACGCTTTAAGTAGCATCCACAGTCCCACCCTACAATGTGTGCGTGGTGCATACATGTGCCATCCTCCATCGTTCTGCGTGCTGACAAGACAGCAGAGTTTCTTTAAGATAAGCATGCACTGGCAGGAACTCGGAGCGTAGTGACACATTCTAGGTGGCCCTTGAGAATCCGATATATGCTACGGGCGCACCCCATTGCTCTGTGAAACACCACGGGAAGACCACTACGCAGTCGCGCCTCCAACCCGCAACCAAGTGCAAGGGGCCCAAGCCGAACGGATGCGACAAATGTTTGCTGAAAACGCTAGCAGCATTAGGACGGCCTCTCATGTATCCGACACTCGGTGCAACAGAAAGGAATGCCCATGGGAGGGTTATCCGGTGCGAGCTGACCTGCATCTTCCGCTCATGTGTGGCTTATGTCAAGCTTTTCACGGGTCCTACTTGCCGGTCGCCACTGATTCGCACTTCTTATAGTTTTGCCAGTATCTTATCGACGTGGTGATACCTGATCTTACGCCGCAGCTGAGGCTTGTCGTCACAGCACAATGTAAACGCTTACGCGGCCAAGTGTCAAGTTCAGAACGCCCCATCACCATATGCTGACGCTGTCAAACGTATCATGCAAGTCATGCCATCAGAATGTGACCGGTCGAGCGGATACCGAGAGGCAGACCCAACGACCATGCCGTGCGAATGATTTCTGCTCTAGGAACAGACCATACTATCTCCAAGTTCTCAGCTGGTGCGTCCTCGCGTATCGTTTGCGCCACACACCAGACATGATCTGAGATCATCATACTCCAAAATGCACGGCGCTATAATGAATGTTGAATAATGCAGACTCTCAATATTGAACATCGACGAGCGCCACTCACAGCCTTCACCCAGTGGCATGAGCGTCGAGCTCGCCATTCACTCCTGTCAAAGGCTTGCATTATGACACACTTCGCTCCCAGCCGCACCCGGTGCCCTTCTCTCTTTATGCATAGACTGTCTGTACGGTAAAGGTGATACATTGGAAAACAATGTTATACAATCTCCTAGGTCTAGCATGTCACCTTTTTGCAAAATGGGCCTAACTCAATCCCCTCATCAGGTAGCCTGCATTGATACTCATATGCTCAAGACTTCAATCTTTACACTCTCTTGGACAAGTGGAAAAGAAATCAGCAAAATATGTTTCCTTAAGAATACTCTGATATTGATCTAGCAAAGCCTGTGGTTTCTGCGCAAACAACAATTCCCTTTCATAGTAATGACTTAAGGATGAGGATGGATGCTAGCCCGTCTGTCTTGGATCCGAATTCTGCCATCCTTTGTGATACACATCTCTTGATCCCGAAGAGCTTGGTACGGGTGGAACTGCACATAGTCATTAAGGCCCATACATAATTTCATAAATCGCTCAGCCAACCTTTTCTCGGCGTGGACCATCTGGGAGTTCCATATCAATCTCATCCTTGCCTAGGCTCCCAGGGTCACGATAGCACAACCAGACTTCGGTATTCTTTACGCGGTGTCTTCGCTTTTCCTCACTCAACTGTGCCTGTAATTGATTGAAGGTTTCTTGCATGTGCCCTTCTCTCAGGTGGGCAAGGAACTTATCGAAACGTGGCTGACCTGGCCGCGGGGATGCTTCAAATAATAGGACGACGCCGATGCCCATGCCTCCGAAGAGAGGGCCTGTTTGGAGACCGTCGCCGAACTCCTGGTCTGCGAGGATCTTATCGAGCCCGACTCTAATCATATTGCTGTCGCATAACATGTCTTCAATTGGAAGCACAGCGCCGGGAAACTATGTTCTCTTGTTTTCGACTGGGAGGTAGCGGACTCGGGAGAGGTTTCAAGGTCAGATAAATTTTCTGATCGCTCTGGGCTTTCACGTAATTACTTCATGGGGAAAAACAATTCATTTGGGCAACGTCGAAGTTGAGACACTTCTGTCGACTGCTTGTGGCCAACTGGACTGTTCTCATCACAACTCGTCCTTTGTCAGCCAGTACTGCAGAGGGCAATCATCATGTCCACCCAATTCCTGCGGCCCACCTTTCAGTTCTAAGGACAATGTCATTGGTTTTGAAAGAAATTGTTGTGAATAAGAGAAGCTCATGGTTGATAAAAGCTAATGTCCTCGAAGCCAGCCCCCCTGGGTATAGAACCGTGGCCTTGCTGGCCGGGAGGGGGTTAGATGCTGAGCTGCACTTCCCCACTGCACCCACTTCAACCAAAAAACCTAATCATAGCACGACAAGCTAAAATCTTCGGGTTCTACTCAGAAATCACAGGCAAACATCACAATCATCCCGTCCTTTGAGGTCGCAAAGAGAGAGGACAGAGAACAAAGGGAGTGGGTGTTTATTACCGGAGTTGTTTTGTCCTTCTGTGTTGCTTTTGTCGTCATTGCCTTTGTCATACAGATCACTAGGAAGGACCTGAAGGAAAACAACGACATTGAGCTCGGAGTCGTCCCTACGCTGGTCGAGGTACTGTCACCCGTAGCTGTCCCGGGGTGCAGTCGCATCATCAGCTCAGCACCTCCGCCTTATCGTGAGAAGTGTGTTGGGATGAGATGGAGGACTTTGATTTGAAATTTTAATTTTGAGAATGGCCGAGGGTGTCTTTTGCAGCGTACGGCTGCTAAGTCTCTTGATAGATATCAAGGATAGGTTAGAGTCTCGTGTGAAAATAATACGCTCTGTTCGCTCTCCCATTCACACCAGGTTCAATGCGAGGGCAAATTTGTCGCCATTTCTTGACTCCAAAATGTCAGCATAGAGATGTTCAGTGTGTCTCATATATGTTGTTCCACGTCGATTTTGGAAGGCGCTGAGCACAACTGGCGTTTTGGCCAAGTTCCAAATCTCATAACAGATCTAGGCCTTAAAACAGCGGGTCTCTTATCCGGCCCAGGTAACTGTCTGCTGAACGGACCATTGCGATTCGTACTCGACCTCGAGAGCTGATAGTTATTATTGATCTTGAAGCAGGGAACACATCTCAAGCTTCGCCAATCAAGTTTTGACAACTCCCAATGTCATGAACCGCAACCAGAAGTTTCGGCTCAACAAGCATGTTAGGTACCGTTTGCATTAGCAGCGGCAGGCCATTTGTTGACAGAGGGAGCACTCGGATTACGTGCGACGATCCGTAGAGAATCTCATCTATTCCCTATGTACCTCAATAGGTAGTCGTGTGAGCCATAACCTCATTTTAATCCATGTTCATTCATGGCTTGAACTCATTCCGACTCAGTCCAAAAAAGCACTGCCCTCCTATCAAACGTCACGGAATGTTGGCGCTCAGCAAGCCAAGAACACTAAAGCATCTACGAGCCGGGCAACAGTACTGGTAGGGGATGCTCTGGGATGGGGAGACACGATCAGACTCTGTGCAAATATTTGCCGAATGCTGCAAAGGAAATCGCCAAGATGTGGTTACCGGATTGGACTCACGTTGGTGCAGCTGTTCCAGTTGGTGACGATACTGGAACAGCTGCGACAGTTTTGCTTCTTGCAGCAACCTTAATCGGCGAGGACGATGCTAGTCATACCGAGGGTGATGACGAGGATTATCTTGACGATGTTCAGGTGCATCTTCAATGGTCGGAGTGTAGGTCACTAGTGAGTGCTTGTTTCTGATAGCACGTTCTTGACGACAGGGTTTCTCGTTCGCTTGAGCCGGGTTGTTGCGAGTTTCTACTGGGCTTGGCAAGTGGATGAGGAATGAAAGGAATTTAAATAGCTGTAGAACCACAGCATCAGGTGTCTCTTGCGTCACTCAACGACTTGAATTTCTTCAACAGCACCTATAGGTAAGATTGGTGCCAAAGGGCTAACTCACAATACATCCCGAATCACTCGCAGCAAACCGGTGGAAAAAGTGCTGTGTGACTATGGAAAGCATTGGGTCAAACATCATTACCCAGCTAATTGTGCGCTTGCATCTCGACGGCAAACTTTGGACTTCAATTATGTTGAATGGGTTGGTTTGCTTGTAAGAAAAGTTAACTACGATCATGTGCTAATTCATAATGTTGGATGCTGCAAGTGGCTGCGTCTACTAGCCCACTTGTTCCTCCACCCTTATTGCCTCGTGATATGAACCTATTGCCATCGCTGTCTCTACACGTGATCCTGAGTCCAGCTCAGGCCTCGTGACGGCTGTTGGTTGCTCAGTGAGACGTGTGACTGGCCTGATCACCAGCCCCACTTCGTTGATCTCTAGCAACGGCTCAGGACTGGAATCTTCAGAAACTTTCATCTGGATTAGTCTTCTAGTCATTGGCCATAGGGGCTGCATGGATTATGTCTGCGAGCCAATTGCACACTCAAGCTGTTCGCGGTTGAGTGCAAGTGATGCAGGTTCCGGCCACCACTTTGATTGAGTCGTATCCAGAGGCCCGGACGTTCCTGGAGTTTAATAATTAAGCATCTCAAACACAAAACTCTTGAATGGAGAAGCTCTAGGAAGGGTCGTAGAAAGGTAGGTGGTTTTGTCGCTCCGCCATGCTCTTCCCCGTTGTTCAAGTTCAGCATGCGAATTCTCCGAATAAGTACCCTGAGTCAAAATAGAACCGGAAGTTGGATGTTAAGGCACGTACAGGATGCTTCTGCTCTTAGAAAGCAATATTGGGGCAATATTGATTTAGAATGGAGAGCTGGAGGTAGTATTTCGATAGACATCTTGCCGATAGATCTCATTCATCAAGAATGGCCTGTCAGCTGACAAACCATGAGCATTTGTTTCCGGGTATTGGGTCTTTCATGAGAAAATATGAATCTGATGTCTGATATTCAAGTGTCCACCTTCGAGGTGCTGGGCTCGACACTTTGAAGTATACCAAATTGCTAACCACGAGAACCATTTCGAGATGACTGAAGCCCCTCCTGAAAAATTCCAAGCCTGCCTAAAGTTTCCCAGTTACCGTCGAAACTGGATTGGTCCATGGTCCAGCTTTCAATTGCCTGTAGGGTTCAGTACTATTTCCCGGTCATCTACCTACCTAGGTAGACATGTGCTCAAGGGAATCCCTAGAAAGGCATTTGACCCGGTTCTGAAGATTGGGGCTTATTGCCCAGAGTCAGGTTATTGCTACGGCGAGATTCGATCCATTGTAAGCTAACTCTAGTGGTGTTATCCGTCAACGAATGGAAAGTTGCGGGGTTGGCTTTCTCATCGACACGTATGATTGCGCGATAGCTCAACACTTCGCTTGCGGGATGGACTTGAGGTAATGTATAAACTATATGTAGCCAGATCAGTGAGCGCGATGAGGGCAAGCCTTCTGGAGGATGCTACATGCTATCGGGGGTGTATCTACTGGCGGGTGACGATAATTCTTTTGCAGAGTAACATCAAGGCTACAATGGCGAACTTGGAGTCAAGGAAGCATATTTCCCCAGACTCGGGGTTTCCAATAACCCTTCACCCAAACTTCTCACCCAAGATCAAGGACTGGGTCCCTACTGAGCCACCGCGCAAGGAGTTTGACCCGGGCAAGGACAGGGCTTCGTATGCCGACCCGGAGAAGAAGGCGCTTCTCTCAGCAGCCCGCCGCGTCGACCTGACCGAGTCGATCGGCACCATGCTGGAGGGCATCCAGCTGTCGCAGCTCACGGCGCAGCAGCTGGATGAGCTGGCCCTGCTGGTGAGCGAAGCGTCGTCTTCTTTCGCGATCAGGACCTTACGACGGAGCAGCAGGTCTCGCTGTTCGAGCACCACGGCACGCTGGACAGGCACCCGGCGCAAAAGGACGCCCGGCACGTCGTGATCCGGGGCAGCCGCGAGGACCACCGCGAGCTGCTCAAGTACACTCCCTGGCCCTCGGGCGACTTCCACGCCGATACCTCCTTCGAGGCTAACCCGCCGTCATACCGATGCTCCGCATGGAGGAGCACCCACCCGTCGGGGGCGACACCGCCTGGATCTCTGCATACGGCCTGTATGACGCCCTGTCCCCCGCCATGCGCCGATTTGTCGATGGCCTGCACGCCGTTCACACCTCCCGCCTGCAGTACGACACCATTCTCGACCTCTGGGGCACGGGGCCTAATCGTGCCCCCGTCGACTCGCACCATCCCGCGGTCCGCACCCATCCTGTCACAGGCCTCAGGGCCCTAAATGTGAACCCGGGGTTTGTGACGGGGTTCGCGGAGCTGAACAAGGCCGAGTCTGACAAACTGTTCGCCTTCTTTGCGTACCACATCCACTCTGCGGACGATCACTATGTCCGCTGGAAGTGGACTGTGGGTAGTGTGGCGATCTGGGACAACAGGTCAGTCCAAGGCTGCAGCTAGGTCCTATTTCCTGTGCTAATGCCCATATCACAGATGTGCCGTGCACCGAGTCATCCCGGGCCGCTTTGAGGGAGACAGGAGAGGGATCCGGACGACGGTCTTTGGGGAGACACGTGGGTAACAACGCCATACTGTCTGTCAGCAATCCACGTGCTAATGGGGGGAAAACCCGCCAGCCTACTTGGATCCAGGGAGCGAGGGCCGGTATGAGAAGGAGGAGAGGCTGAAAAAGGAAGCCAAGCTGGGGGGGGGGGTGCGGGGGGAGTCTGTAGAGGATTGCTGCGGTTACCGCGCTTGCCGCGCTCTGCATCGTCATCCTGCCGCGTCTCGATCACACATGGAAATCGCGATGAATTGTCTCGTGTGCTTGAGCAAATAACGGAAGGGAGCCTGGCATGGTTGCATCGGGCAGATGAGCAAATTTGGTACATAAAGTCCACAAGCTGTTAGCGGGGTTGGGTCGGAATACACGTACAGCCTAGATTGAGGCTCACGGATTGACCGTCTCCGGGAGACAGGCCCTGCTCCCACTTCGTCCAGGGTTTGGGTGCCTTGGAAAGCACTCAAGCATGCAAAGTCGCCAAGTAGGCAATGGATATTGTGCAGCGCACTTGGCCAAGTGGCCGTTGAAAGTGACCTACCTCCTTGGCCCACAGGCTACAACACGACGGAGAAGGAGAAGCTGCGCGACAACAACCCAAAAATTACGAAGAACCCCCACCCCGCCCCTATTCGACGCTTGTAGGAAGACCTCATTTCCAGCAAGCGCGGCTTTGGGGCTTGGGAGCTACTTGGTATTGCGCCAAGCCCACCATCCTCCCGGGCGAGAACGGACAGACGGTGGCCCAAGGAACCAACCCCGCCCCCACCAACTAGCTCTAATGCTGCTGCAATCGTGCCACAGCGTCAGCAACATCAAGCCACCCGGTGATTTCAGGGAAAGTGACAACAAGGGCGGAATCGAAGCGATCACATTTCCCCATCTCATCTCAGCCTCCTCCGCGCATCGTGACCTGAGAAGGCTGCGTATCTTTTGGAAGACGTCTGTATGGAGACTAGAGAAAGAATAGTGTGCCATGACCTAGTTTAAGGTTGCAGGTCGACGGCCCTCGAAAAAGCACGCTTGCCATGCCGGGCAAGCGGGACCTAGGCGGCTCGCTCGCCAGGCCACGGACGCATGACGAAGGCGGCTGAGTAACGGCGGGCCGCGGGACCGACCTCAATGGTCGGCTGCATGTGAGGCCCTACAGAAGAGACGGGGGAATTGGGCATTTCAAGCATCACGTTGTGGTCGCGAAATCGAAGCACGGTAGAACGATGTCGAGAGTTTGAACTTCAAGTAGAAGTGGTATTACAGGGACACCCAAACGATGTGCACCTGATGGATATATACGATGCTGCGTGCAGCACGACTGACTATGTACAGGCGGATGCCTCTCTATCTCCTCTAAGGCGCCCCCTTCCTTCTTGGCCAAAATGAACAGTCCTTCCATAACTCCAAGCGCAATGCATCTGGGGATATTCGCGAATGGCTGTGATGACACCTCCTTCGATACGTGTTGAGACTGAAGATTACCCTTCCTTGCCCCGCACCAGCCTCCTCGACACTTCCTCTCTCAGCCAGATGTATATGAAATGCAAAATATAGACAGGAAACGCAACAAGGCTGCAGACCACCCAAAAACTTCATCACCAAAATAGTCCACCAAAATGACGGTTCTGGTAACCGGTCATCGAGATGTTAGAAGAAGAGAACCCCAGTCGAACAGGCCGTAAATCGTAAACCATGGTATCGTGACTGCTGTTTCTGTTTCCGTTGGAAAAGAGACACTGTCCACGGATTTACCAGGTGAAACTTTCCTCGAAAAAGTCGACCACGGTGTTCTCATCCTGGACCTGACGAACGCCGGACCTGACATCGTCAGCCAGTGCGCCAGGCCCACAGACGGTCACGGCCATGGCGCCCATTTGCTCATGCACCTCCTTGCGAATCAGGAGAGGGACGTTTGGCCGGCCAGGGAACATCTGCACGGTTGTGCTGGCGGAGACAATCTCCTTGCTGTTCTTTGGTCGGGTGATGAAGAGCTTGATGGTCAGAATCTCCTTACGGTTCGGCATCCTGAGCACTTCGTCCATCCAGGGCCTAATCCACTCGAGTGATTCGTAGTCACGAACGATCCAGATCAGTGTGATGCGACGAGTGGCGACGCTGCCATTGTTGTAGCCCTCGATGAGCGGCCTGAGATAGCTGAGCTGGTGGGTGATTCCAGTGGCACCAGCAACCAGGACTGCATGTCCATAGCTGTCCAGGTCGTGGTGACCACCATACGGGCCCTCCATGGCGGCCCTCATTCTGATTGCGCGGGTTTCGGAGTCGGCGGCCCTGTTGTAGAGGTCCCGAGTGAAGCCGGTCTGGGCACCGATGACGAACGAAACCGATGTGGTTGTGTTCCTCCGCAGAATCATAGGCTCCTTCTCGTCCAAGGGCAGCTCCTCTGCGTGGTGCTCAACCCATGCAATGGAGAAGGGGTGATTCTCCCAGGGCTTGATTCCAGCAAATCGGACGTAGGCGTGCGAGCCCGGCTTGATGTTGACGTGGCGAGGCAGGTGCATGGTGACCCGGGTGCACTCGCCTGGCATGGCCTCGACGACTGCCTCGGTGAATCCACGGTGGGACCAGTTGCAGTAGGTAAGGCGAATCATCCGGGCCAGACGGTCGAACATCCAGATGGCGAAGATCGCAATCACCCAGGGGAGCTGGGGAAGACCGGTAGGGATCTCGGTAGGCGTCAAGCAGTGGACCAGGGTGCACACGAAGGTGATGAAGGCGAGGATGATGTGGGTGTTGAGGAAGGTTTCGTAGAAGGCGTGGCGGATAGGCGAGAAGGACAGGATGAGCAGGATGAGCAGCGCCCAGGTACCTGCAGTTCCAGACGCAATGAAGGGGTCATACAGAACGCGATCCATCAGACCCGACCACCCAGTAGCGGCCATCTGCACAATGGCCCAGACCAGGAAGTGGATGATGATTTCGACAACTGAGAGACGACCGAGCCATCGGTGGAAGAGGTTGTAGGTGTCGAAGCTGATCTTGAGCCACGAGATCATGGGGTTGTTGCGACCGGCAAAGATGATCAGAGGGACCATGTTGACAGCGCCGAGGGTTCCTGATCGTCCTCGGATCTCTGCACACAGCGCGTACTTGTTCTCATTTGCCCAGTTCAGGTAGAACATGTAGACCAGGTTGCTGACTGTGTAGATGAAGAGGAGGATGAAGTGCAGCCTCGAGGGCAGGGTACCCATGTTCATGGCCTTGGAGAGACGGATCTCGCGGTTGTGTCGCTTGCCCCATAGCGGTGCGTAGATGAAGTCTTTCTTGAAGCTGGGCATCCAATGGGACTGGGCATATTTCCAGTAAGTTTGTCTGTCGCCCTGGACCGACATTGCTGAGACCTGGCGGATGTGGCCCCAGACGACCTGGAATATCCTGACGGCTAGGATAGTGAAGCCGAAGATTCCCAGCGTCCACCACAGCATGTCCACGAAGACCAGGTTGTTAACCTGGTTGACACCATTAAGGCCATGGGCATACGGGGAGATTGTCGACATCGGGTCGGCGCTATCGGTCGAGACCGCTTCGGCCTCCCGAGCGAAGAGAGTCGGGGTGGGGTCCATGTGAGCGAGGGCGGCGAACCTGCGCCGATGGAATTCCATCTTTGTTAGGTGGGTAGGGTAGTAAGACAGATGAAATTTGGGGTGTTTTTTTGTTTTATTTGAGATACTCGAGCCCTGTCTGTTGGTACTCGAAGCAAGACGGGGTGGTGCTCCGAATCTATAGCAAGAACGGCGTGAAACGTCCCTGCCTAAGAACCTCCCGATTCAAGAAGGGCTATTGTCTTTTGGACGGAGTGGCGGACAATATCATTATGAATAGGGGCAAAGAGGGGGAACAATGGGGTCGGGATAGTCCTTTGTGGCGATTGTCTCATACGAGGGCGACGAGACAATATCGAAAAGTCAGCCCACTGGAACAAAGAGTCGAGTGACCCGTCTTAGAGTACCGGGGCAAGCAGGACAGAGCAGTCAGATCGGAAGTCGAGGCCGTAGGAGGCTGGGCACGGCGGCGGTGGGATGGATATTGGTGTCGAGATGCCAAGGCCGTCAAGGTCGATGAGAAGCTAGGTGGTCCGGGCCGGCGGATAAGATGGTTGATTGCTGGCAGTGCAGGTGTGGCAGAAAGGACCGTGATTGCTCAAATCAGCGCGGGGAGCCGATATTGAGTCGATATGAATTGTCGTCTTGGAGAGTGGCTCGCCTGTGGAAGTGGGCCTTGCCGTGGCGTGACGCTGTAGATGAATAGCGGGAAGCTGTAGACAATCGGCGATTTTTCAGACAAGCGCGGTCGGCAGTGACAGGTGCTCCTTTCCCAAGACAAGTGAGGGCGCGGTTGTTGTGATTTCGGATGAGTGAGTGAAGACAGCTAGCACCACAGGAGCAGTGGGTGGCTGGGCAGAGTCGATGAGGTGATGTCGAACGAGTGTAACCGCCGCAAACGACGAGTAGGTTGAGGCTGTTGGGGCAGCGTGATGACGGTTGGCGGGAGTGTGTGTGGTTGAGTGAGTAAAAGGGTGAGCCGTTTGCCAAATGAGTAGACAACAATTGGCAGGGTGAGGGAAGATTCGGATGACCGTCCAAGAGTCCAAGACCAGGGGCAAAGCTATCCACCGTCCAGCAATGATCAACAAAGCTCAGGCCAAGTCGTGCTTTTTTTGGTCGAAGAAGGGATATGGGGGCGCGGTTATGAAAGATGATCCAGATCAACAGATCAAATGCATGTGTGCGCGCGTGTATTTGGGAAGAAGATTTGACGTGCCACCAATGATATCGCTTCGCAATACGGGCCACACGCACGGCACGAGAATCGAACTGACCTAGAGGTCCACAGAATCAAAGGCGAAAAACAGAGAGGCTTGGTCGGGGAGTGCAAGGAAGACGAGGGGATCGCCGTGGGTTAAGAACAAGAATAGATGAAGAGAGCTGGAGGCCAGGGGTACAAACAGGTGGGCAGTTTTCCACTCGGCGTCACCCGAGATGCAGCCAAAGTCAGTAGACCAACAAGCCAGGCCCAGCAGGAGCAGAGCAATTGTCGACGGAGAGGGCAAATGTGCCGTCAGGACCGATGGACCGAGACCAAGATGGGCCAAGATGGGCCAAATGGACCAGATGGGCCAAGATGGACCCATGCAGGCCCTGTCAGTGGGAAGCGAAAAGGACGACGGCGTCAAGGGAGACGAGATGGAAGAGGCAAAGGACTGTCCACACCCATGCTCGGTGGAGTCCCGACGGTGAGTGAACCTCGTCCCTCGCATGTTAGCGCAGCTGTGGTCGCTGGCTGTGTAACGGACAAGATCGGGGAGGGAGAGGTACGGGGGTACAAAAGCCACGGTGTGCTGCGTTGTGCCTGCTCTCCTGCACAGACAACTCGCCCCCTTATCCCTGTGCTTGCCGCGATCCCCTCTCTCCGCTCCCCTGTCTGCCTCTGTCTCTGCTGCTCTGCAAGGCACCTCGGGGCTTTTTCTTTTCTGACACAGCAGCAGGGCAGCCGACGGCCTATGGATCCAGCTGCACTGAGCCCTTGGACGAACCCATCCAAGCTGTGCCCGGCGTTGCGTCTCGGCGAGTCGTTGAGCAGCATTCGCATCGACGGGACGATCAATACCACTCGGTATGGATGCTCTCGCCAGTTGGGCCCTGGCAGCCCGAAAGCCATTGGCTGGCATCGCTTGTCAGTCGGACACGGCAGCTCGACGGCGACTCAGCAGGGCCAATCAATGCGGCTGAGCCCCTGGCCCGGGGTCAGGGATCTGAGGTTGCCTCGCAGGAAAAAAGGGGGCCGCCAGAGAAACCTCAAACATTTATCACCAAGGCGCCATCGCCAGGCTAGAACAGAACAGAGCCAACTGGCAACGGACAGCCGTCGAAACATATGATCTCTTGACTTGTTTACCACCGCCGATCTGCAAACATCGGATGAAAACAACACCACGTTGTGTCATCTCCCCGCATCCACAGAAACTTCACCGGATCCTTGGGACTCGGCGGAGGAGCCCCCCCCCCTTGACCATATCCCCACGACCTGGGACACCGCCGGGACTGGGCATCACGAGACACGGACGCTCATCCTCACAAGCCGTCAGGATCGAGGTAGGTGGCTATCATCAGGCGGCGGTGTTGCGACTCTGCTCGCCCAGGGGCCTGAGATCCGTCGCCATGGCACAACGGGGCTTGATGAAGGACACTCGCGCCCCGTCTGTATTTCTCCGTTTGGCTCGAACATGAATTATTCCGGCCAACCTCACCTTGTCTCTGTCACACCTCTGCCATGCTCTGCCCTGCTTGCATGCCATCCTCCGCAGTCCGTCTGCCCCTTGTGCAGGACCTCAGACAAAGCGAGATGGAGCCGGGATCTCCCAAGGCGCTTGGTGCTCCCTCGCTCGTGGTCTTCGCCCCCCCTCCCTCTTCGGAAGGAAGCCGCCCAGTCAGCGGCCCAGCGACAGTTGGGGGATGGGCCAGCTCTCGGCAAACTCGGAATACGAAGCTAGCAAGAAGCAACCCAAGATCCAACATCGCAGGACCACAATCCTCCCAAGATATGAGGTCTCGACAGGCGCCTTGGCTCTTTTTGGCACCGTCCAGCCGCATCGAGGCCTGGCCACTGCTCTATCTTGCCATTGCCACGTTTCTTGCGTCCCATGGGCCACGCTGCACGGCGTGGAGGCTCCGCATGGCAGGGTATGAGTAGTCTGTCAAACACAGTCAGACCTGCGGATCCCCACTTCGTATCTTCAGGTTGAGTGTTTCTCATAATCTAAGGACTGCCTCAATTTAATCTCGCTGAGAGCCTCCAGCCCCGTACCCCCCTGCCAACCGGCCCCGAACCCTGCAGCAACCCCCTTGGCAGGGCCGGCCAGGCCACGCCAGCGGCGTGCTTGGGCGATAAGGCCCTGCCATGCGAAAGCAATTCTTGAAAAAGAAGAGTAAAGAGGACGGCCGAGTTGCCCGGCCCGGATTACCTGCCAAACAGGGAACGTAGACGCGTCGTCGGCCAATAGTCGGCTCTGCCAGGTCGCTGCTGGACCCGAGGTGCTGGACGGGCAGAGCCTCGCTTTGACAGAGATCTTATGATTAAGCGACGAGATCTCACGTTACGTCTCTTGGCACTCCCACGTTGTGATTTTGTCTCTCCCAACTCCATGTAGATGATCGTTTTAATTCCGCCCCATTTTACCACTCCAGAATCAAACTCGGATGCTACCGAGGCTGGCGGCAGATCATATAGCCGCCGCATTCATAACTCAAACATATTTTGCAGCACAATCTCCCGCATGATTTACCAGCTCTCCGGTTTGGCAGCAGCTGCGCTGCTGGGCCGAGGAAGTCGCATGCTGGTGTTGATCCCGGAGAAATAGTCAGGTACTGACTCATTAAAGCTATGGAACCCTTCAAAAATGGTTCCAGACGGTGGCCATCCGGCAGTAAAGAAGAGGCTATCCGCGGAGGAGGAAGACCAGCAATACGGCCGAGTGACACGAACAATGTCTCGGACGCAATGCGAATTTTTCGTGGCGAAGTCAGTTTCATCAAGTGAGTACGGACGGTAGAGTGTACCACCACAACGGTACGCCTCTCACAACCGGTTTGCTCTCGCTGTACAAGTGGAAATCTCTTCAAGATGAGACTGAATATTCACAGATAATGGAAATGTTCCAAGACCTTTTGGAGGTGCTTTCATGATTAGTTGTAGATCTGTACCTGACGTGATTAATGAAGCTCTCACAATCCATTTGCAGACACGCCAAACCAGGGTTTGACCCTGGAAAACCCCCCCTTCATCTCCTGAGCTCTGTGATCAGGGTTGGGGTCAGTGAGACGTCATTCCGAAATTTGCTCAGTGATAGGCCGCCGCCGCCCGCAGCGTACAAGCCGGAGAGCCCAAAACCGCCCTGACGAACGCGTAGACTGCCCTTCCCCAAGACAGCCATTGACGAGCAACAAGATGGGCGCGAACTCGTCCAAACCGTCCGGAACCCAGCCGCCACACGTATGGAAGGGGTAAGGTCGCCCTGCCCGCCCTCGTGGTCGTCCCCACACGTCTATTTACTCAAAGCTGACCCTGCCGGCATCTCCAGGTCGTCTCCCACCAGCGTATCACACGAGATGTTCGAGTCGCTGCAGTCGAGCTCAGAGGTGCGTGGGACCCCCCGGCTGTCTCCCAACCCCATAGCTGCGTACCAGACGGCCGAATACTAACCACCGACGCACCGACCAGACCGACGCGTCCCGCGCCCAGCTGGCCGAGCTCCAGGTGCAGGCCCGCGTCGCCTCGGAGCTGCGCAAGCTGCAGGAGCAGGAGGACAAGCGGCTCCAGGAGCTCACCGACAAGTTGGCCTCTGCCGACGACAGCGGCAACAAGCAGCCGTCCCTGACGCGGCACGAGGTGTCTCGCGATGTGCGGGCGCTGCGGTCGAAGCTGGAGCAGAGGAAGGGCGTGCGCGAGGTCCCCGAGGGTGTCGAGGCGGCACGTGGAGATGTCGTGCGCTGCCTGCGCGAGAACGACCGGCGGCCGCTGGACTGCTGGAGGGAGGTGGAGCGGTTCAAGGAGGAGGTGCGCCGGCTGGAGAAGGGGTGGGTCGAGAAGGTCATCTCGTGAGGGAGTGACAAAACAAGAAAGCCTTCCTGTTCTGTTTGTAAGAAAGCAAACATCGACGTGGGATAATATATGCATCTGGGGAGCGTGTATGATATGGAGCCCTCCTTGACGCTTTCACGGGGGTTTAAATAGACTAGGGCCCAAAGTCATGGGACGGCAATGGAACTTCAAGCAAAGCTTCTAATCAAGTGTCCAGATTATTGGATTTGCTCCAGGGACTCGAGGCCCGACGTATCATCAGCCTCGCTGTTTTGCTGCCGCTGCTCTCTCAGTCTCCTGGCCTCCTCTGCCTTCTTCAGGCCCTCAAGCCTCTTCCTCTCCCTCCTGACCTCAGCATCCTCCCACGCGCCTCCGCCATCCCCCTTCCTCACCTTCCGCCTCTCGCCGGCAGTGGCCTCCTTCAGCAACGTTTTGAACCGCCCGATCCGCCTTGTGTTCTCTGCGAACCTCTCGTTGGCGATCTTGACCAGCGCCCGCAGGTACTCTACCGACACCGTGCAGTGCTTGGTCCCGTTCGTCTCCCGCCCGATCAGGCTCTCCAGCCCCAGGCCCATGGAACGGATTGCCACTATGGGCGTCGCTGCCGCCGCCGATGCGTTGTGGACGGCCGTGGCCGGCGGGATTAGGTTGATGGCGCCGCTCTCACGGAAGCCGGCCTGTAGGCCGCAGCTGAGTATGAGCTGGGCGTGCTGGGGCGATGCCGTGAGCACATGCAGTATCTGATGGGAGGTTTCCACGGTCAGTATCTGGTAATGTACGCGGGACCGAGAAAGCCAAATAGTGGCAAGAGAACCAGTAATGGAAGCGAAAGGGCGAACGTACCATAGGCTCAAACTTGAAATGGATCAGCCTGCTTGCCCCCATCTCCTCTGCCGAGCTGCCGTCCCTACCATCGAAGATGGGCTCCTCCATGCCCAGAAGTGCAGCCACGATGTTGGGCTCGCTGTCGAGTTTGCCGCGAGACTCGACCGGTTCGTGAGAGACGAACAGCCACCGGCCACCACCGCCTTTGCCTCCCACACCAGCGAGTCTCTGCGCCGAGGCCGCAGCCGGCGGCTGCTTCTGCTCGTCCCTCCCTTTCCCACCACCGCTGGGAGAATAGCCCTCGGCGGTCCTGGAAAACGCAGCACCCGTGCCCCCGATCGTACCTTGGCCCCTCCCCGGCCTCTCACCTCCAACCCCCTCCAACCCACCCTCGCCTTCCTCAACGGCCAGGTGGTGGCCCGGCAGCAGCAGCAGGCTCCCGTCCTCCACGGCCGCACAGCCGGCCCTGCGGCCCTCGAGGAAGACGCTGACGCGGCCCGCGCAGCTGCTGGTGGTGACAAGCCCATCGAGCCCGTTGATCTCGTCGATCAGGTCCCTGATCCCCGCGTCCACCGTGCCCTTCGGGCTCAGGTCCGTGTACTCGTCGTCCGGGACCGCGAGCTGCGCCAGGATGGCCTCCTTGCGGCGGGCGAACGAGGTCGGTATCGGCGTCGTAGTTGCTGCTGACAGGCCATCAGGTGAGGGTTTGGGAATAGCATGCCCTGTTGCCTGCTCCGGCGGCTGCTGGTTACACGACAGTTGGTTCATGATGGAGAACGGGGCGTTGGTTTTGTTGCTGCCCTCGGCCTCCTCTGGCAAGGATATCAGGCGAACACGCTGAGGAGGTTTTGTAATGTCGGTTGCTGACAACTGCGTACAAGATAGCTCGCGAATATGACGGACGATGACGTTCCCGTCTTTCTAGCCTCGCGTCTTTTTGACTAGCTTGATGGGCTTGTCTTTAAATTTTTCTTCGTCGACTCTCCGGTGTTTAGCTGAGGGGTGTCACGTGGGGACGGTTCCCGCAAGGGTCGCTTAGAGACGCCCGAAAAGGCTCGTTCGGATTCACTTGTGACGATCCTCGCCTGTCGAAGCGAAGCCACATGCCCATCACTGCTACCGGAGCGGACGGTGCACAACGTAGGTAGGGAGGGGTCGTCCGTCGGACACCTTGGCCCTCGCGTTGCGGGCGGGTCGAGGGTGTTGTCCCTCGGCGCAGCTGGCGCCATGCATTATTCTCTTACTCATGAGGTGAGGCGAGTCGCCCGGCCAGGTTCTGGGGTCACAGGGGCCAAATGATGTCAGGCTCCACAACCCCGTCTGTTCACAATCAAATGTTCATTGGGATGCAAGTTGTTTCCGGGAGCCCTTTCACACTCTTTGAGGGCTGCCTAGGGCTGCCTAGGGCTGCCTATGGTCTTTTGTATGTATGAGGCTATTTGATAGAGGGATTCTTTCCTCTGATCTCTGGAAGAGAGAGGAAAGGGTACCCGCGAGATACCAAATAGAGCATCCTTACTGGAAACTACTATGCATCAACACTATTGGGCCCCTCGACATAAGGCTCCCAAACGTCCTTGTCTGGTATAATAGGGAGTGCCTGGCCATTCATGCTCAATGCCTGGTTTGTGGTGCTGGCGAAACCACGTCATCGCCCATGACAGCAGGACCTATCAAGCTTACCTTGCTGCAACGAGGCTACGACCACACCGCACACTGCCGGCTGGCTTTCCTCATTCATAGTCGCGCATCACATTTGAAGTTCGCCAATAGTCACGTCCATCAGTATTTACAGTAACCAACCGTCTTCTGCCCAGGCAGCACCACTTGCAGGAGGAAAGGGGGGTATTCGGGGTTGTGATTTTGCTACCATATAACGAGCTATATTGAACTGTGGTCACTCGGCCAGGCAGCTCAGCATCGTCAATTCTCAAAGTCCAGGGCCATGTCTTTCCTTCCCAGCAAGCCAGCTAGACACAGACATTCCATGCCACACCTCGCCGCTTGCTTGCCAGAAAACCGGGCTGACCCATGTTGTATGAACAAAGCCCGGACACGAAATATGCTCCCTGGCCAAGGAGAACCATCCCGGTGTAGCTGCGCTCTCGCTTCTTCTCCCATCCCGTCCCAGGAGGTTGTGTCGGAAAGTCTTCCCATTGCCAGAAAGGATCCGCCGCCCCTGAAACGCCCGGTATAGCCTCTGTCCACTTGGACAACAAAAAGAGACCCATCCGAGGCTCGGCCTTCCTCTTGTCTTATCCCATGCCGTCCTTTCCTGTCCTGACTCCGTTTTGTGACATTCGTCTCTACATGACGTTCAATTTGCCCAGCCGTAGCATGGTCAATACATGATTCTCTATTCGCTTTGCCTTCTGGTCTGGAATGTTGAGGGCGGTCTCTTCGAATAGGCAAGATAAAAAGAGCAGCAGTAGCTTCCAAAGTGTTGTAGGTGTAGTGTCATGGGGTATTTGGGGGGTGAGTGTTATTTCGACTCCAATTGCGGCCGTACGGGCTTGCCCACACATGCCGCCGGTGCTTCTTGGTGTCAATTGATGATGTGAAAATGGTTTGAAGGGGGGTGGGGGATGCTGCATTCTTCCGCTCAACTCAAGCTCCTTGCTTCGTATGCCCAACCGAGGGCAGAGGAGCAAAAGCCAGTTGTTTCGTGCTCAGTGATAGTGAGGCTGTCATTAGAAAGGCGAAAGTGATGCGAACTCAGATAGGGCGCTGGAATGGAAGCGCAGCTCACGTCGTCATTGTGTTGGCGGTGCCACCGACCTGACGCTTGACCTGTTCACGTGCCCAGCGTGCTGTGTCAATAGTACGAGGCTGGAAGTCACGGTTGGCCCGGGTCTCCTTGATCATCGCAGCGACCCAGTCTTGGCGGAACGCCTCAACGAGCTCTCCGTTGGGGTACGCATCCGCGAGATCGCCGATAACGCCCATAGACGCCCGCATCAGAGCTTCGCTGCGGTTCATGTCATTGGCAATGACGTTCAGCAGCTGGAAGATGGAGGGGACGTGTTCTTGGAGTATTTGAGCTGTGAAATAAGGGTCAGCGCAATGTTTCTGAGAGCAAAAGAGGAGGGCAACCCACTCTTGGAACTGGTCTTCATAGCACCAATGATACCACCCCAAGCATCCATAATGCCCTCCCGCAGCGAGATGACGTAGTCATACATCTCGTAGCTGCCCTCGGGACTGGCAGTAACAGTCGCTGCTTGTTGAAGGACCTGAGCCACGACAGACAAATACTTCTCAAAGTGGCCACCAATAGCACTCGCAATGTCACCAAAGCACTGCAGGATGGCAGGCTTAAACTGGTTGGACAGAGCCGTAGACCTCAGGTTGTTGAGCAGGTAGTTCATGAAGCTGTCGCAGTACGGTGCGCTCTGCTCTCCCATGGACCGGGTGATGTCGCTCACAAGACCAATGGCCATGGAGCACAGACTGGGCTCTTCCTGGTTGCCTAGCGCGTTGTAAAGGAACGGAGTGAAGGCGTCCATGTACTTGACGAAGTCCTCCTCCATAGCGTTAGAAAGCGCGCTGATGGCGGCAAACGCAGCCTCGGGCACACTGGACTTGGCGCCAGCAGAACTCAGGATCTGGAGGAGGATCTGCATAATCCTGTCACCCTGGGGGACGATCTCCTTGTCCAGCCGCTGGACAATAGCCTGGAGGACAGAGCAAAGACTTGTCTGCATGTCCTCGAGCGTGATCTTGTCCTCGACGCTGACGACCTGGGTCTGCATCGGAATCGTGTTCTCCAGGCGCTCAAGAATGACGGTGGAGAGCTGTGCAACTGACTGGACGGAGTCTTGTGCGGCATTCTGTACAAAGACGTTGAGAACTTCGTAGGTTGCCGTGCGGACCGTGTTGTCGCAGTCCGGCCGGGCAGTGACAGTCAGGAGAGACTGGATGCTGTCGTTGAAGTGTCCTGTGAGGGGATTGGTTTGTGTGCCAGGCTCGCCGGCGAAGCGTTCGGCGAGGTTCATGAGCGCCCAGCAGCATGAAGGGGCCATCTTGGGGTTTGTCTGCAGGCCAGAAAAGAGGGACCGAATGAGGGGGTCCAGGTGCGTGGCGGGATCGATAGCCTCTGAGCACGCCTCAGTAATGCGGCCAAGAGCATAAGCTGTCGAGTCCCGCACATGCACGGACGAGTCGTCCATCATTTGGATGAGGATTTGCAGGGCAGACTTCACTATTGGCTCAAGCACCTTCTCATCAGGCCCCTCCATGATGGCGCCGAAAGCAGAGACGGCGGCATCTCGGTTGTGCCAGTCGTCTGAGCGCAAATTCCCCTCGACGAATTGGATGACGGGGGGAATGATAGTTGCCTGCACTGCTTGAGCATAGAGCTGCAGGCACTGGTAAGCAGCACGGGAGATGTTGTACTCGTCGTCGGCTGCGTCCTCGTCCTGCTTGGTGAGCAGGTTCAGAAGGACTGGCACCACCTCGTTGGTCGCGACGCGTGCGAAGTTGTAGAAAGGTCGCATCTGATCCGAGCTGTCGACCTGGGAGGTTGTCAGTTTCTGCACCAAGTCTGATTGACGGATTGGAGGAACGTAGCTTACCTGTGCGTTGTCATCCTCGATTGCGATCTCCTCCTCGCAGACAGTGCTCCAGAACTCCACGGCGAGCTTGGCGACGTCCTCGTCCTCGCTCTTCATACCGAGAATAGTCAGGCCAAACAGGGCCTTCTCCATGTAGAAACGCATCTTGTCGTAGTAGAGGGCCATGATCCGGTTAAGACAGCCAAAGGCACCCTGCTGAATGCGGGCGTCTGAGGCTTGGGTGGCCTCGCACACTACCTGCATGATGTAGTTCCGTTCGCCCTCGTGCTTAAAGTTGTTCTCGACGAACTCCAGAGAATCACCCAGCGCAGTGATAGCGGCGAGCCGGATCTCGCTGTTCGTCTCCTCCTTTCGGGCGCCCTGCACGACGGCCGTCAAGATGGCGTTCGAGTGGCCGACCAGAGCCGCCCGCAGGTCGGCATCCTGGCTCTCGCAAATGAAACCAATGGTCGTCAGGGAGGCTTGCTTCTGGTGTGGGTTGCCCTCGCTGACACTGCGCACCAGGGCGCCCATGAGATCCGCCCACTGGTTACGGGGCAGCTCGATGGCAGCGATGGAGGCAACGACCTGAGCAGCAGCCTGGCCGGCCTGGGAGTTGCTGGACGACAGTGTCTGAACGGCCAGATCCTTGACGCGCGTCTTTGTCGCGTCGTCGGTTTGCTGGAGCCATTTTTGTTGTAATGTTGCTTGCCTTGCGAATTCTCTGGCGGTGAATGCGTTCTTCAAGGCGATACCGGCGGCTGCTCGGATGGGACCTTCAGCGTTCTCATCTGCCAGCGCCTGCACGAGGGTCGCGAGGTACAATGACTAGGTGAGGGGCATACGATTAGCGAAGGTGGTTACCGAAGGGCAAGCAGGCAGGCAGGCAGCACGCAAGCACGCGGCGGGGTATGGGGCGGGTTTTTCCTTACAAAGTTGTTCTCGGCGGCCTGTGTGAGCTGTTGCTCGGCAGCATTTCGAAGGTTCGCGTCTGCGAGGTGGTCAGCAGGAGTGTCCCCGTCGGGCGCATTGCATGGTGACGCGACGGGTGGGCGTGCACGGGATGGGGAGGGCGTGGTGAACAGGCAGCGGAGGACTACTCACCGGGAGAGAGCGAGTTCAAAAGCACCTCGTTGATCTGAGGAGCCCCTTCCGCCATGGCTGCGGGATCTCAAGAGGTTGGTAGGCGTGTAGGATGGGTTGCAGAGAGGTGTAGAGGTCGGTGTGGGTTGCCTGGGGGGGAGAAAAACATGAGTTTGTTGGTCGTAATAATTTGTTAGCGGCAGCGGGGAGGTTGAAGTGCGGCTCGCATCACATTCACAGGCTTGTCGTCGGCGCAGTGGATGGAGGATGCGGGTATCTAGGTCTAGTGCAGGCCAGCCCAGAGCAGAGAGGCCAGTGCAGGCCTTGGGTGCTGGGGCGTTTGGAAAAGGCAAGGTAAGAGGTAGGTTTGGTAGGCTAGTTGGCAGGTAGTCTAGGTTCCTGAATCGCACCTGGGCCGATCGACCCCTCTGCCTGCGAGCTTGTACTGTTGAGCCTTACGTACCGAATCTGACCAAATCAACAAGACGACGGCGAGCTGATGCCCAAATGGCTCGACGCTGCGGCCTCAGGCCAAGGAGCCACAGGAGCTGGATCACGGTCTCTCCCGGCCCTCCTCACTACGCTGGAACTGTTCCAGGCTGTGTACAAGCCTTGTCGAGCTTGCTGGTTGCTCTTGGAAAGAGAGGGAGGTACAAAGGAATGTGGGGACGGAGTGCCCAGTAAGAGCGCGTCTGTTGTTCTTCTTCTACGTCTCGCCTGGTGCCTTGGGACAAGACTGGGGATTTCGGGTCAGAAATTTCACTGGTTGGCCTTTCTTGGTTCTTCCTCTTGGTCCACACACGAGAGAGAGAGAGATAGAGAGAGAGAGAGAGAGATAGAAAGAGATAGGGAGAGATAGAGTGAGAGAGGCGAATATTGTGCGAGGAGGCGGGGCGTCGGCCGGACGAGGAGGCATGCGGATTTGGCGGTGTTTACGTCCAGGTGGTGCCCTTCTCTTCGGTTGCTGGCTGCAGCCCAGTACCTACCTCCTACCAGCCTACTTACTTAGCTTGAGGTAGCCTTTAGAGCCTTGGGGGAAAAGAGGGACGCCGCTTGTAGAATTAGCGCCCTTGCCCCTCGCACTGCTGGGGCCCCTCCTGCGTTGTTCATTCGCTCCTTTCGCGTACCACAGGCAGGGCGCAAGGGTGCACTGCTCGGCTAAGTGACCCCCCAGTTGCCACCCCTCCAGCAGCCAAGCAGCCACACCTGCTGTCAGGGTAAGGTATCTTTGGTTGAGGCATGCTCACCCTGCCCTATCTGCCTAGGCAATACTGCAGAACGCCGCTACTGTGGCTTGTTCTGCTATCATGGAAGAGACCAGAACCACCCAGGCAGCCAGGGCCGGTGCATCGCCCCTGAGAGATGCATCAGATCCACCGTGTTGAGATGATAGCCAAAGCCCAGCTCCTGGTTGCCCTGCCCTGCCCCAGCAGCGTCTGAGAAAGGTTGACCGTATACCGGCACCCTTCATCGGATTCTTTGGGCATGGATGCAACAGGAAACACCCTTTCGTTCCAAGGCTAAGCCGGAGCCGAGAATGACGACAGAGGGACTCACCAAGGCACCCACACCGTTGTTTCAGGCCGCTACAGTATTAAGGACGAGGCGACAGCGCCTCCGGAAGCGGGCAACACTCACTTGCCCATCCATGTGGCATGTATGGCCCCCTGGGTTCTCTGCCTGCTTGGTATTGGGTTTTGAATTATCCGTGTCCGGTTTAAGCATCGGCGGCAGAGATTGCGACGGAATCTAGAGTACGTGACATCAAGTAGCCATGTTTCACGGATCTGGCTTACCCCAAGGAGGACCTCGTCCTCGGCCCAAAATCGTTGTAATGACTTTTCCTGGCCCTGGTTATTATGCATATCTCGCCTATCCTTAACTACTATCTCCATGCATCATGACATCCTCCGGAATACAACACACGAATATCGGCCTTCCATGCCTTCTGTGGTAGTGTCATGAGATGGTCAGGACCAACCATATGCAATTTACTTCCTTTTCACGCCCAATATCCCCTGTCAGCTCTCGGGAAGCGAGCCATCATTACCCTTCTAAACACATGATCACGTCCGTCTGGGCAGAGACAGGCCCGTTTACATCTCGTCCGCAGCAGACTCCAGGCGGTTGATGATGTCCATCCCATGAGCCTTGCCATTGCCCTCGATTTGTTTGTCGCTCAGATTCCTCAGGATAGGGCTGCTAGGACGGGACAGGACAAACTGTAGAAGCGAAAGGAGGGTTCATGTCAGCCAGATACCAAATCCAATTCTTCAGAGACGAGGCTTGAACAATCTGAGAACTTTCAACGGCAAGGGGCTTGGGCTTGGGCTTGGGCTTGTGCTTGGGTTGGGACCGCTCTGAAGGTCACTCACGTTACTAGCCGCGCTCAGCAGCGCCACCAGCGAGCTCTGTACGACATCCTCGTGGATGCCCACGCCCCACACCTTGGTCTGGCTGGACCCGGCAGCCGTGCATTCTATGTAGGTAGCAGCCTTGACGTCGCGGCCCTTGCCGACGGCGTGCTCCTTGTAGTCATTCACGTCAATGTCCACGCCGACGCTGCGCAGCGCGTCAGACAGGGACGAAAGCGGGCCGTTCCCCCGCCCGCGCAGCTTGTACTCCTTGCCGTCCACGGAGAGGACACCCTCGAACACACGGGGCAGCGACATGGTGTCGGGCGTCTTGCCTGGCTCGGGCGGCGCGGGGCTGCGCGACCGGTCGGGTGAGATGCTGTAGTCCACAATCGTGAAACGGGGGTTGTCGCGCAGGAAGTAGGTCTTCTCGAACAACTCGGTGATCTCCACGGGCAGGAGTTCGCGGCTGCGCTCCTCGGCCGCCTTCTGCACAACCCGGCTGAAGTCGACCTGCAGGCCGCGGGGCAGGTCGAGGTGCAGGTGTTGCTGGATGATCCACGCGGCGCCACCCTTTCCACTCTGCGAGTTGACACGAATGACGGCTTGGTAGTCCCGGCCGATATCCTTGGGGTCCAGAGGCAGGTAAGGGACCTGCCAGTGGTCGTCATACTCGGCGCCGGCCTGGTCCCGGGCTTGGAAGCCCTTCTTGATGGCATCCTGGTGGGAGCCGCTGAAAGCGCAGACGACCAGGGAGCCACCATATGGAGCGCGAGGGTGTATGGGGATCTTATTGCACACCTCCACCGTCCGGATGACTTCCTGCAGGTCAGAGAAGTCGATGTGGGGGTTGACGCCTTGCGTATAAAGATTCAGAGCCAGGGTCACCAGGTCCACATTGCCAGTGCGCTCTCCGTTTCCGAAGAGGCAGCCCTCCACCCTGTCTGCGCCGGCCATCTGTGCCAGCTCCGCCGCGGCGACCGCACAGCCGCGGTCATTGTGAGGATGCAGAGAAACGCAGACCTTCTCGCGCTCAGTGATGTTCCTACAGAAGTACTCGATCTGGTCGGCGTAGACGTTGGGCGTGGACATCTCTACCGTCGCAGGCAGGTTGAAGATGATGGGGTTCTTCTCGGTAGGCTCCCACTCGCTCTTGACCGCCTCACAGATCTTGACCGCAAAGTCCAGGCCAGTATCGCTAAACGTCTCGGGGCTGAACTCGAACGCCCAGTCGGTGCCCTGTTGCGAGGGGTCGTCCTTGGTCAGCTGGCGGACCAGGCGGGTGCACTTCTTGGCAAGATCCACGCTCTCTTCCTCGGTGAATCCAAAGATTATGCGCCGGAAGCACTCGCTCGTGGCAAGGTAGATGTGCACTATGGCCTTCTTGGCGCCCTTGAGGGACTCGACTGTCCGGCGGATGAGGTCCTCGCGGCACGGAGAGAGGACTTGCAGGTAGACATCGTCGGGCACGGCGCCGGGCGTCTCGATCAGGCGGCGGGTAAAGTCGAAGTCGGTCTGCGACGCGGAGGGAAAGGAGACTTCGATCTCCTTGTAGCCAAGGTTGCAGAGCATCTTGAAGTAATCCCACTTCTCGTCGCCGTTCTGGAGGGCCCATTGCTTAGCGAGGAGCGCGGGATTGAGAAGTCCCGGGTCCGAGAACGTACCATTGGGTCAACCAGGCTTTGGTTCCCGTCCCTGAGATCCGTCGCCAGCCACCTGGGGGCCTTGTCGAGGACCTTGGAGGGCCATTGTCGGTCTGGCAGGTTCACTGCTGGGAAAGACCGGTACTTCTTGGAGGGGTCCTTGAGCCTGCAAAGAGAGAGCGCACGCGACACTGTTAAGCTAGCTGTTCGTAGTGGGAAACCCAGAAATATAATGTCACCAGTTCCGCGAGAAGAAAGAAAACTTACATAGGCATGTTGAGTTACAGCGGGAGGTTGGAGCCTCGCTTTTCTGTCCTGTTCTGTTCCTGATCGCAACTTGAACGGCAGGAAGTGAGGGGCAGTTTTCAACTTTTTTGGAGGGGCTGCAGTTCGGGCCGGGTGACGGTGTCGCTCTCACTCTTTCTCGAGGATTACCGAGAACGACTGGTTGGAAAAGTTATAGACTGAGGTATACGTGACACAATATTCAGGCTTGCAACATCAAGAGAAGTTAACCCTTAAATAATGTAGGGTACAGGAGTGGTGTTTGAGTCAACAATTGAGTCACAGTCACCTTTTGCCGCGGAGAGATCATCATCGTGATGCTGCTTTGCAGCAGCCCTGCCCATTGCCGTCTAGTTTTCCGGGGTAGGCCAGTGCAGCTGCACCACACAGGGGTCCACAACCGACATCTTTGCCCTGCTGTGCCCTGCTTGCCCTGCAAAAGCCTTGTGCGACTGTTCGATTTGCGCCAGTGCGCAGCCACCGGTCCCGTCGTCCCTTTTTCTCTTTTTCCCCCTTGCTCCTCCGCACTTGCAGAACAGGGCAACGATCCTTGTCCAGATGTTGCCGAGTGGTAGCGCAAGTAGTCTAGAATAGTAGGGCGAGGTGCATGTGTGCTCCCCAGCCAACATGTTAGAAAACAATCAACCCTTCTGAAGTTGAGAAGCCGACACCCATCCATCCTGCTTTGGCATATAGGCAATTTTGTAGGGCTTACACGCTCTATGTTAAAATGTCGATAGAGATTCTCCTTCAAGTCACGAGGCTTCCCGACGTTGGGCATACGTAAGAGCGGCCACTCAAAGCAAACGCATGTTCAGCCCTCCACTTCTTTCCGCTGGAAGCCGAGCATCGGTGTCGGCCAGCCCGGTGTACAGCATAGTCGCCCCTCCTATCCAGAATACATATTATCACAGAGCAACATGTGGCGGTATCCAACACCTCCAACAGAGGACTTGCACAGGCGACGGTGCCGTGCAGACCACATGGATACATAATATTCTGTCCTGATTGCTCAACCTGGCCTGTCCTTGCATGTGTGCCCCGAATCATTCATTGCCCCACCGACCCAATTCATATTGGCACTTAAAGACATTACAGGGCCATTTTCCTTGCTAAAACCGCCCTCTTCCCTGGTGCTTTTCTTGCGTTCTTTCTGCCTATAAGCCAGCCGTGGCCTTCTATTAGCGATATAATAGCCCCGCGTCTTTGACCTCACCGCAGCTTGATCAGTAGCCATACATCCCTGCACCTGTACCGACCCATCCATGCACGCTTGGGGCCCCGTCAATGTAGAACTGCAGCTCATTTTCGTATCCATCATTGCCAGGCATGGCCGTGCCTGGCTGGCCGTAGTATCCGGCCTGACTAGCGGCGAGGTTTGGGTCGTAAGGCTGACCTGCACCCGCTGCCGCCATGTTCGCTCCTTGGTGGGAGTCAAAGGCCTCGAGAAGCAGGCCCAGGCCGTCGGTCGCGGGCCGATCTCCAAGCTGCTGTTGCTGCATCCCGGCCATGGCCTGCGCCGCCTGTGACTGTGGTATTTGACCTTGATTCTGGGACATCCGCATGCTCGGATCAATGTACATCATCGGGGTGGGGACCTGGGGCGGCGCTTGCATCACAGCGTTGGAGGAGTTCTCGCCGTTGCGGTTTTGCTGGGGGCTAGCATCCTGATTGGCAGTGTGGCTCGTTCCAGTTCCATTCCGGGAGGGAGGCCGCGCGAGCGCCGCTTGCAGAGCCTCGGGCACAGGATCACGCTGTCTGCCTGTTAGCAGGTCGAACTCATGCGGAACCGTCAAACAGGGGGGCAGCAACGTTTTCTAGAAGTTGGGTGACACGCACGCTGTCGTCCATGCTTCCCTCTATGCCAGGTATGGCACCCTTGTTATCACGGTAGAACTTCTCCAGGTTCTCGAGCCATCGAGCGGCTAGTGGCCACACTTGAGATGCCTCGGTGAGGATCTGCATAGCTCGTTGGAGCATAATGGGTCCATCTCGGCTGATCGTGGGGTCCGGGCAGACTTCAAACAATGTTAGCGTGTCCACACATTTAGAGTGTAATGCCGGGCTTGGAGGGATACAGACCGTTCGGGTATTTGCACAGATATGTGGCCATGTGACCGCAACTGAAAACGCAGAACAACTGAGGCTGGTTAGCGGGGTCGACCAAAGAAGTGTACATGGACTGGAACCACCCACAGCCATCTGCGCGCCGAGACTGTCGTCAGCAGCCCTCTCCATAAATTGCGTCTCTATCTGCTCATACAGAAGCTTGACGTTCTTGAAGAGCTCGAGCGACATGTTCGACCAGAAGGTCTGCATGTGCGCGTCCGATTGGTCAAGGTTGATCATCCTATGTTCTTGTCAGCATCATCCAGGGTGAGAAGTACTGCGGTTGCCCAACATACTCGCTCAGATATGCCTTGCGCAGGACGATGTTACATAGTCGAGTGGAGTTTGTGATGCTCAGATATGCCTGCAAGAATGTTCAGTCACGTTACCACCTGACGACTCAGTGTAGCGTACCAGGTCTTGGCCCCCAGCCTTGTAGCCTTTGAGCAGCACAGGACTCCACATGTGCTCGTGGGGCAGATTGCTCTCCCAATCATGGAGCTTCGCAACTAGCTCTGCGTACTCGCTCGTGTCTTCCCAGGGTCGGGAGCTCCTATCATACTTGACAGCCCTGCGGGAAACCCGGCCCCAGAAGTAGTGCGTCTGGATCAACGTCGCGAAGAGGGATCGCCTCGGGTCGGATATTAACTTGGGGTTGTCTATCGCAGGAGGCGTATCTTCGAGTGCTGCACGGGAAGGTGGCTCCTGGCCTTTGGCGAAGTCCTCCTCGCTGCATGGGAGGAGAGCAGTGATGTCGCCGGCAGCAAGAGATACAGGGGACTCGGGGCCAGAGTGAAGGTTGTCTTGGCCTGGAGAAAGAATTGTCAAATGGAATCCGAAGTGTATGCGTGTGGAAGGACTTACTGTGAAGCATCCACAGGGTTCGACGCGCGGACTCGGCAGCGATAACCATCACCTTCGATGGATTCTGCAGGGCGTACGTCTCTTCGCGGTGCAGCCGCATCAAGGCGGCCATCCTCATGGCGATGCCCATGTTGATCTTGACAGGAGTTAGCAATGCGGCCTTCTGTGCGAGTTGCCGGTTGCGTGGCATACGTAGCTCTTGTTCTTCATGCCACTCCCCTGCTGGGCGATACTGAGCAGATAGAAGGCCTGACACCTCTCCAGACTGGGCACTTGGTAGAGCTCTGACAACGCCACCGCGGTTGCCCTGTCCATAAAGGTCTCGGCAGCCTTCATGCCACCTCCGTAGCGCTCTACCAGGGATGGGGTGAAGCGGGCAGATATGCTCAGGATGCTTAGCAAGAGGAAGACACTGATGGATCTCGAGTCGGTCCGCAGGCGCTCGGGGAACGCCTGCTTGGGGATGAAGCCCAGCTGAAAGTAGTTCCTCGTGAACTGATTGACCGCCTCGATGGTGTCGGGTAGGGTTGGGAGGTAGTCCCACTCGTCGACGCCCTTGATGTTCTTGAGCGGCGCAGGTGAAGGAATGACGGGGGCATCGAGTATGTCGCGACGCATCTTTGCCGAGTCTCTCTTCTGGCTCTTTTCGGCCCGCATGCGCGGGTGGCGGTACTCACGGTCATTGTCGGGCTGGCCACGGACGGGGAATATGCTGGTGGGCGGTCAGTGATGATGACCCTCGGTGCGAGATGGGAGGCAAATGATGGTGACGACGATGATGGTGAGGGCGGTGATGGTGAAGGCGGCGGCGGGAGGAGGGAGGGGGAGAGACGCATACCAATCTGCAGCACCGAGGCCGGCCTCCCGACAGGCTACGCATGGTGGTTTGGCCTTGTCGTGCAGGCATTTGCTCCTCATGCGACGACATCTACCATGGGGCAGAGAGCGAGAGTCAGTATAGGGACACACACAGACGGGGCGACGGCCGCGGCAAGGCGGGTGTGCTCGTGGCGTTGACCCACCTCCGGCATGCAATTGGGGAGCGTCGCTTGATGACGGGCGCAGGCGCATTTGCGGGAGCGGGCGCGTTGGTGGCGGCAGGCGATGGCAGACTCAGGTCGGAGCCCACATTCTGGATGGGTTTCGTGTCTGTGAAATCCATGGAGAGCTGTTCCTCACGACTCGAAGCCGGAATGGATCTTGGTTCGAGGCCGAGTTGCTGTTGCTTGCTGTGGTGCGCGGCAGGCAAGTTGGACGGTCGCCACAAGACCTCGGGAAGCGCCTCTGGTGGGAAGAAAAAACGGGCTAGAGCGAGCCCTTCGGTAAGCAAGGCAGGCAGGCAGGCAGGCAGGCAGGCAGGCAGGGCAGGGCTGGGGCGGGCTGGCTGGCAGGTTGGCAGGGCAGGTTGGGGGCGGCTCAAGGCGGGAGGGCGGGTCAGGCGGGCAGTGGGCAGTCTGGCAGTGGGCACTGACTAGGTGGAGGTGGAGATGGGCGAGATGTGATGTGTGCCTGACTGTCAGGACTGTGTGTGCCTGTGGAGCCCTCGACGAGAAGCTGCACTAACGTAGATCTGGCTGACGGCCTGCTGTGAATCTCCCGCTCTGCCGCTCTGGGGGGCTGGAATTGGAGGGCTAGAACTCGGGCGGAAACAGACGACAGGGGATCCGCAGCTGGTTTGACGAAAGCTTGTCGTCGAGCCTGTGAGCATCATCTCACATTCCTGGTGATTGATTCTGCTTCCCTCGCACTCAGCCTTTTCGCCTTTGCTTGTCGGGATGGTGAGTTTGGAGTTGGGGATTCGGATTGGATGTCTCAGGAGGCTGGCTGCAGCTGCCCAACGCACACCCCAATCCATTTCTCTCTCGCTCCTCTCCTCTCCTCTCTCTGCCTTCTTGTTGGACAGTGGTCCCCTCCTTCGGCCCCTCGACCCCCGCCCTGGCTCGGCATATCTCTCCCTCTCTACCTCTCTATACCACTTTCTATCTCTCTCTCTCTCTCTCCCCCACACACTCCTCTCTTCACATTATTGTGCTGAGATAATCAAGATACAAACAGTGAAAGTCACGAGTAATAATGCCAGAGATATATGCGCCTGATAAGATCCCCCTGCACTTCTGAGTGCCCCTTGTGAGTGGCATGGGGGCCCAAGGACTTATCTCCGACACGGAGAGTGACGATTTGCTCCTTCGTGTCTTGTAGGACAACCCGCCGAGACAAAAACGTTTCCCAGGGCAGAAAACACCCCCGCACTGAAACAGCTCCCGAGACTGCATCCGATGCATGCAAGCTCCAGCTGCGCGGACCACCCAAACTCAACTCATGCCGTCACCACCTTCGCAGCACCCAACGGCACAACTGCCGAGCCCATCACCTTCCCAACTTTGCTTCGTCCTCGAGGCCCAACAACAGCCTCGCCTCGTCACATAGTGATGCTGTTGGATACACAGCAGTCCCTTGCAGGATCCTCCACCCTCGAGAGCCATATCGTCCCCGGGCCCGGGCCTGGGCCTGGGCCTGGGCCTGGGCCTGTCCACCTTGGAGGAGGGGGGAAAGGGGGAGGGGCATCATGGAGATAGATATATAATGAATTCAGAGGGAAAATGAAGGCAGTCGAACAGCGCTCATCCGTGCCACCCCGTCTCCCACTCACGAACAACATCACCCGCCGTTAGACTTCCCAGCTCCCAGGCCCCCTGCCTCACCTCGAGACTTGCAGATTTGCTCTCGAGTCCCAGCCGAGATACACGCATCGTCCAAACCCCTCATCCTTGACCTGGCTGCCCAGGTTGTGCCAACATTGCAAGATATCACGGCACTGCGAGAGCCAACCAGCTTGTCCAGTTTGTCCACTGTGCCTGCTGCTCCTCCTACCACCTACCAGATGCAGAGCAATCTCCTCCACACGGACAACCCCTATCCATCTGCCCCTCCGCCTCTGCCCTCCTGCGAGTTCCAGCTCTGTTAGCTCCAGCACCCAGCTCTTCCGAGTCCCGCCCTAGCATTCAAAGACATGTTATCCCACTGTCCACGTCCGCCCCGTCCAACATCCAGCATCCAACATCCTCGTCATCGTCCTCGTCCTCGTTCTCGTCCTCGTCCTCGTCCATCCATCTTCGCCACATCCACTGTCCATCCTTCCATCGTCCCCGTCCCCCGTTCCACGGTCCCACCATCCATACCCAACCATCCAGTCCCCACTGTCTGTCTGGTCATACTGTGAAGGCATCCCTGGCATGACTTGGACTGGCCTGACTTGACCTGGCCTGACTTTAGCTGGCCTGACTTTAGCTGGCCTGACCTGGACTGGCCTGATTTCAAAGAGCCTGGTGTGCCATCGTGCCCTCTCCCTGCCCTCGGAATATGGCTGCCTTGAGCCGAAAGCGTGCGCGTATGTGCGCACGCACGCACGCGCGCACACACACTTTTCTCCTCCTCTATCTCGCTCCTCAAGCTATCCATGGCCTATGACGCGACCCGGGACCGAGGTGGGCCACTCATTGTCCCCGCCATCCTCAGCCTCCTGCCAGCTGTCCGTCAGCTCTAGTTTCGTCTTGCAGACCGACTATTCTGCTGTCCAGTCGGGGCTCGTGGTTGCATCGGATCCCAAAGCGCTGCCCGGCTCACAAGCCCAACGGCCCGGGCAGCCATGCCTTCGCCGGACTCATGTGCGAAGGTGTGCTCTCCATCACTTGGCACCGCGATGTCACCAATGCCCGCTCGTCTCACATCGGATCCAAGGAACGCATTGTCACATGAGGTCGTGATTAGATGCAGACATGACTCTGCTGCATGCTCCCCTTCCGCCTGTCGTGCTGCGCTTCCTCAGCTAATGCTGGTTACAGTTTCCGATATTTCAAGGTCGCATCCATGAAGCATGGGCAAACCACGATCTGCTCTCTCGCTAGGCGTAGTACATGATTCATCCACTGCCTTCTTGACAAGCTTCGAGAACTTTTCCATGGCCTTCTCCCGTGCAGTGCAACGCTTCCCTGGATGGGTCATCGTTGGGCCAGCGCAACACTGCATCGAAAAGATTGGGCCACCCTGCAGCAAGCCTTGACCAACACGGTTAGCCTCCTGTCAACCACGGGGAATCCACGCCTTGGAAATGCGGCCCCAAACTTAACTAGGGAAAACTGAAGGAAATCTCTACAACATGCTTGCTGGACACCCGGACTGCGGATCCGGGAACCACTGCGTGATGCTGCCCTTACAGGCTCTGATCGCAGATTGCAGACTGCACGAGGCAAACTCGGCAGTCCGTCCGCTTGCATCAGGGTGAGGGGCTCCTCTCTCGCTCTCCGCCCGCGGGCAGGGAGGGAGGCACTCTCAAGTGAGGCCTTCCCTCCCCTTACCGGGCCTACCGGGGCGCCACCGTGCAAGTCTGCTTGCTACTATTGTATTATGGCGGACCCAGGTGACGGCCGTGCCGTTGTCAGGAGGAGATAACTGCCCAACTGGAGGGAAGCCAAGTCAAAGCTGACCGCTTCATGGCTTTGTGACGACCAAGTCAGATATCTCCCCACACCTCCCTCTTGTCGTGAGCACTATGGACCTGCGACTTTTCATAGGCCTTCCACGTCGCCGTCAAGTAGTTTGCTGATGATGAGTCAAAACACCTTCGGACGGTAGCTGGTCCCGCTTATTGAGTTGTACGTCCAGCTGCATAATCACTGGGTCGCGCTGCCGCGAGTAAGGTCAGCAAGTCCAGTTTTCTTACGACATGAATCAGTAGATAATCTTCAAGACCTCCCCTTGGGTTCAACATGCATTCTTCCGTCCAGAGTCTGGACCACTGGTTGCTGTTCCCCATTCTCCTTCCTCCTCATCAACCCGAGGTCACCATGCTCGTACAAGCTGGCCCGACGAAGGACCTCGAGGTTGCCCTCGGCGCCTCTCTGGTCTTGCTCTTCATATGGCTCTCCTCTACCCTCTACAAGCGCAAACGCTTGTCTTACCCTCTGCCCCCCGGACCGCAGGGAAAATTCCTAGTCGGGAACCTGGGCAGTATCAGTGAGCACCCGGAGTTGGATTACATACGATGGGGCAAGGAGTACAGTAAGTCCTCCGATGGAAGACGCCTAGTCATTCACACACAAAGAAGAGAAGGAAAAGGAAGTACGTACTAGGACAACGGCTGAGACTTGTTCAGACTCCGACGTTATCCATGTTTCTGTTCTTGGACAGCACATGATATGCCTCAACAGCGTCAAGGCGGCGACTGATCTCCTCGACCGCCGCGGGGCCAACTACTGCGATCGCCCTCGCTTTACGCTTTTTGAAATGTAGGTCCCAGCAGGCCACTGTGTCGGCGAGCAGGATAGGGTACTAATGGTTCGTGGACAGCATGGGCTGGGGTCTGACACTGACCTTCCTCCGCTGGGGTCCGCAGTTCAAACTTCACCGACGCATGTTCCAACACACATTCACACAGTCCGCCGTCAAGACGTTCCGGCCGATGCAGACGCACGAAGCCCGCAAGGCCGTACGCTCCCTCCTCTACAACCCCAAGGACTGGCGGGACACTGCGCTGCTTCTCACCACTAGCGTCATCTTCCGCATCGCCTACGGCCAGGAGATCAAAGACAAGGACTCACCCTACACGGCCATGGCACACGACGCCAACAAAGTCACCACCAACGGCGGGATTGCAGGTTCTTCTGTCGTTGATCTGTTCCCCCCGGCCAGATATTTCCTGCCCTCGAGTCTGTCGGCGCCTCTGCGGCATGCTAGGGACAGCCGTGGGGCGATCAAGACGATCCACGAGGTTCCGTGGACAGACAGCATGCGTGACATCGAGGCCGGCACTGCATCTCAATCCTTCATGAAGACGCACTGGGAGCGATATGTCGAGAACGAAAAGGCCGGCGTCTGGCAGGAGACCACCGTTGCCGACCTCAAGGGTGCCACCGCCGCGGTATTCATCGCCGGCGGGAACAGCACGTGGGGCACTGTGCTCAGCGCCATGTTGTTCCTCACTAAATACCCCGACATCCAACGGCGAGTCAAACAGGAAATCGACGAGGTGGTCGGGGCTGGCTGTCTGCCGACCTTTGACGACAGGCCAAGGCTCGAATACTTCAACCGCTTCATGAACGAGGTCATGCGCGCCCTGCCGCTGAACCCGCTGGTAATCCCACACCAGAGCATCAAAGACGATGTTTACAATGGCATGTTCATCCCCGCTGGCACCGTCATGTTCGCCAACACCAAGGCGATGTGCTCCGACCCCGACACCTACCGCGACCCGGACAAGTTCGACCCGGACCGGTACGAGCGCGGTGAGCCCTACCCTGTCGGCAACTTCGGGTTCGGAAGGAGGAAATGCCCGGGAAACCACCTCGCCACCGCCACGGTCTTCATCTTCATAGCGACGATGCTGGCGACCTTCGACCTCGACAAGGTGATTGGCCCCAACGGCGAGGTGGTCGAGCCCGAGGCCACGTTGACGGTGGGACTTGGTGGCCACCCGGCGCCTTTCGAGTTGCGCCTGCGGGTGAGGAGCGAGGAGCGGGCGAGGTTGCTAACGGACGAGGAGAGTATAATGGACACAAAGACAGGGTGGAACTGAACGTGTTCCTCCCTGACCGCCTTCCCTTTCTGTCACTTTTCTTCTTTCTTTGTCACGACCACTGATGAATTACGATTTGCATACCCAGCTGCATGGTTTTGCACGCTTGCATCGATGATACCGACCCTTAGATTTAGAGCATCTTGGATATTGGTTTTACTCCCGTTTTAAATCTTTCGAATACTTGGCGGCATTGCATTTTAACTTCCCGTTAGACTTAGAAACACGCTCGCAGAGCTTTACAGCAACAATGGAGCCACTGGCGTTACTTTGGAAAGGCCAGGATTGACTTGTTATGTTTGTTACATGTCTCATTGCTATGCGCTAAGCAATCACCTGCCTGTTGTACCTATTCATTCTCCATGTCACGACCTTAGTTATGAGCATGATGAAAGAAAGAAAAAAAGGTGGTGCAGCTGTGCAGGGCCTTCTCAATTTTTGAGCATGCAATGCCTCTTGTAGAGGGTTGCGACTACTTTCCAAATGCTCGAAAGCAACAGAAGACGAAGAGGGAAAAAGAAATGTCGAGTCCGGGCTGCCGTTCAGTCTTAAATACTGCAGGATGTCGTTAGCTCGACGAGCCTCAAGGTCCTAGTGGACAAGCCTCGATGAGCTTAAATGACAGGTCGCATGCCTGGACTCGAACTATGCAAGAGCATGATCACTTGCATGGTCGCTGCGGTAGCCTCATACGCAGAGGTAGCCACAAACCCTTAGTGGTTCAAGTTCATTTGTGGGCCAGGCTAGGTTCTGCTGGGCCAGAACTGCCCAAGGCCAGCAGCTACGTGTACGAGGAGACAAGACATAGGAGCACGCAAATGCCATGAATGATTGATTTCATTGCCAGTGTGGCAAAAAAAAAAAAAATGGAAATGGAAAAGAAAAAGGCATGTTCACCAATACCATGCGGGTCTAGAACTCGTGAACTGTGTTGGACTGCAGAGGAAAATAGATGCACCCACATCTCTGCAGCATGGTTAGGCCCTCACATGGTGACTTCCTGGATTCCAGCAAACTGCTCCGCAAGTATACCCTTCCAGTCCTGCCACACGTATCCTCAACGCCGCCCAGATGCGAAAAAAAAAAAAAAAAAAAAGACGTGTTACCCTGCTCTGCAGCAAAGGTGACAAAACAACGCAATTTAGTTGTGCCGTGCAGCGGCCGCGGCGAACTGCTCGGCTTGAATCTTCTCAAGCTCCTCCATAGACAGACCGCTCTGGTCGAACTTGTTGAGCTTCTTCTCCCGTCCCTGTATTTTTAATACTGTCAGTCAACATGTCGGCGGAGGGGCAGGGGGGGGGGGTTATTTCGCGGTTCCCGTAGGAAGCAGTGTGGGGCCACTTGTTCATACCTTCTGCTGTTCCTTGTGCTCCGAGGCGGCCTCGATGACGGCCGACACGTACTCGGAAAAGCCGAGCTGTTCCAGGGCCTTAGTGATGTGGTCGCACGCGATGGTTTTCTTCGCCTCCTTCTCGGAGATCTCGTTGGCCTCGGACGAGACGAGCGTAATAAACTCGACGCAGCACTCGATCAAGAGATCCCGGGCCTCCTTCGCGAAGGCCACGCCATCAGCAGGCGGGAGGATCTCAGTGACGATTTTCTGAACCGTGGCTGTTGTCGCCTGTCAGCATGGGAAGCATTGCAGCGGACGGAATTAGGGACCCCGTGGACAAGACGAGGCTGGGTGCCAGCATGACTCCGACGCAAGGCTGGACCTAGCCTAGATATACGCTGGCAGTATCCCCTATGTCCCACGAGAAAGAAGAGGCCACTCACCCTTTGGAAGCGACAGGTCATCATTTGCTGGGCCGCGTATTAGCATTTCTGAAAGAAAGGAGCGAAGACAGCCCGCAAGGTCGTATAAGAAAGTCGTAGTGAAGGGCTGGGTGATATCATAACAGCTGTTTGGAACAACTGAGGCTCGCGAGCGACATCTTGACGCGCAGTCTCCGAGACGGACCAAGGACTTGGCGAGGCTCCATGCAATTGTGACGAAGCCACAACCACCGAGTCTGACTTGCCGCACTCACTTGAGCAGCCAGCCCGCCGACTCACTCGAGAAGGGCCTCTGCTCAACGGTTCCGTTCCGAGAACAAGGCTGCACCTGCAGTCTCTGGGTGGACTCCAAACTACACTTCCAAATGCGTGGTGTTTGAACAAACTCCCACACCCGAGGAGTGTGGTGTGTAAGGGTTGCCGGGGATTGTTGGCGGAACTGGAAACTCACCTCCAAACTCGTGATCCGACATGGTGAAAGAGAGGCGCTGGTTGATAGAGGGTTGGGAGTAAGATGTGATGGGCTGGGGGGTAGGGCGCTGTGGGTTTCGGGACTGCCCAGGTGGAAATCAAATAAATTTATGTGGGAAAAAGTCGACGGTCTTTAAATCATAGGACGAATGCTCTTCATCCTTATTACGACCTTGGTGGCTGCGACATGCTGGAAGTGAGTTGGGTTGGAGCTGTTTTGGTCCCCTGGGAACGAGGCCCCCGTCCCACCAGCCTGGAGGAACTACCTTAGCCAGCCTTTAAGTACTTTGAGTCGCCTAATTTATGCCTCCAGCAAAGGGAAACGTCTCACTCTGGGGGGCGCTTGCCGCTTTGGCAACAGCAGCTGTGCCTCAGCCTATCGGCAGCCTTGCTTATCGGTCTTGGGCTAGCCGCTTCGGGTACTAAGCGGGCACAGCTCACAAAGCGCTGCACAATCCAGGATTTTTTTTTCGTTGATAAAAGCTCGTCCTGCTGGCTGCTCGTCTTTCTGCTCCTGCAACCCTTTAACACAATCTCTGCATTGCTGCACCAATACGCCCTGACGGACTGCCCATACCAACCGAAGCAGGACCGAACTTCAAGATGGACTGAACCAAAGGATTTCTTATGTCTGTCGGTAGGTCAGTCAGTCAGCCAGTCGGTCAGCCTGCCTGCCTGTCTGCATGCTCAGGTGTCTAAAGGTTTGTGACATGTTCCACTCTTCCCTCCTCCAGCACAAAATGATGAACTTGTTGTCGCCCCAGGCATACTTAACCATGGTGATTGACTTGTCCTAAGCCAAACGGACCATCTCTGATACATATACCCTTCACGCCTCTTATTGCCACGTGCACTGCTCTGAACCTGGCATTGACTAACAGTGCTGACAGGTTTGTTCTCGATTTCCTTCACTGCTCGCGGCAACCGACTCAGCATCCCAACTGCTATGATGTCCAAATTGTAGTACTATCAAATACCGAGCACGACATGACGGAAAATTTTCAATACCTGAGCACACAAAACATCCTGGCCAACACTCGCATGACAAAGAGACGGCCGGCGGATGCTGACTCCTTTGGATACAATCACCAGACATGGCAGCACACAACACAAGACTGAGACGCGTTCCAGGTGGGTCACGATTCTCTATTTTTTTGTGGAAGTTTTCCAATCGTCACAAGAGGAGCCTATGATTACAAACATCATTCCATGCTAAAACTGAATCACCCGTGTGGAAAAAAATGTACTGCTTTTCATCTTTCGAATGAGGCTCCTATGCATCTGAATATTCTTCTGCAGTCTACTGCCAGGATCATTCGTTGACATCTTTCAATAGTGAATTCGATCAGTTGCGGTACGATGCCAGCTCTGGGCCATTCCATCTGCGCGTGGTTAGCATTGTCACAAAGTGGGGCCGAATCTGGCGGGCTTACTGCAAAAACTTGCCGCTCAAGTCGAGCGTGCCGTCCAGGGCAAGCCTGGCGATCACGTTCCCAGGGCCCTCGGGCGGGTTAAGCTTGCCCTCCTCAAATGCGGACACGAAACTGGCGTGGTCCTTGTCATCCATGAATCCTTTTCCTTGCTCACGCAAGAGCTTCTGCATGCCCGTATCTGTCCTTCCCGGGCTTAGGGAGACGGTAACAATATCCTTCTCTTCCACGGCCAGGTGCTGGACAAGGGAGTGCAGGGCAGCCTTGGAGGACCCGTACGGGCCCCAAGCCTTGTAGCCCTTGATCGCGGCGCCGGAAGAGGTGACGATGATACGGCCCTTGGTCTGCTGCAGCTGCGGGATGACGGCTTGGACCAAGGCAAGAGGGCTGAAGAAGTTGATGTCATAGATAGACTTCCACTCATCAACAGCCGAGTCCGTAATGGGCTTGATTGGCTCAAGGGCCCCATGGTTGATGACTATGCCGTCGACCCTCCCACCGAGTTTCAAAGCAAGGTCTGTGACCTTCGTAGCATTCTGTCATAGACACATTAATCAAGAATTCTCTCAATATCCACCCTGTGTCCTCGGTTCTCACCTCAAACTGCGTTAAATCTGCTGCCAAATACTCGACTTGAGCTGGGTACTGCTTCTTGAGAGCTTCAAGCTCGGTTTCTGTCCTTGCTACCAGCACCACCTTGTGAGAGTTCTGCAGCAAATACCGAGATACTGCTAAGCCGATACCTCGGCCAGCGCCGGTCACGATGATTGTCTTGGCTGCCATGGTCTTCTTGGTTTGCTTTCAAGAACAAATGAAGAGCGGGCGAACTGGCAACCTACGCTTTTTGATAGCAACCCTTTAAAGAGACGCAAGCAGAATTTGAGGTCACTGGCGGGGCTGCAAGCCGATGGCTTATATAATCAAGCAACGGGCGCCCAGGCCCCCTTGAGTCAGGGAGCGGGCTCACTCACTTCAACAAGATGGGCAAGGATAGCGTGCATGTCAATGTTTATAATCTGAACAACTACAAACTTCGCTCGTTTGGTTACGCTCGGCAGGGTTCTGCTGCGATGTCTGAGGGCTGAGGCAACTATTTATTCAAGTGGAGGTCTCCGAGCTGGTTCCTTCATCGAGGAGATCCCACACTACTCAGTCATATCATTAGCTCGCAGGACATTTGGGACGATGAGGATAGCACATGACCTGCTTGAGCCACTCAGTCACCTGCCTAGTATACTATCTGCACGAGAACCTGCCCGTCGAGTTTGCCGGGTGTAAAGTCTATGGCGAACAACACCAAAACGACACTGGTCATGTAGCCGAGCGAGACTTGTCAAATGGGATTCAACGAGACATCAATCAATACAAGTATGTATATGCAGGTAAGCTGAATGTCCAGCGAGAATTACCATTCCAACACAATGCTATCCCATAAAAAGCCCCTCCAGGTCGTATTCCTAGTCACCTCGAACGTGATCGTGTTCCACCCAGCGCTCAACACCCCAGCATCAAAGGGGAACTCGAAATACCTCCACTCGCCGGCCACCGTGGCGGAGCGGTACAGGCCCGGGTCGTTAAGCAGCTGCGGCGTCCCACTCGTCAGGTTTCCGATGACCTTGCCATTGGCGTAGATGGTCGAGCTCGCCCCCGTGCTGTACCCGGCGAGCGAGACGATGAGCGTCGGCTCGCCGTCCGATCCGGCGCTGGCATTGGCGGGCACCTCGAACCGGACGGTCCATTTCCCCAGCCATGTCTGCCCGAAGCACCAGTCCGCCGGTCCCGATGTGCCGACCGTGTAAGTCAGGCTGGCTGGGCACGAGGCGACGAGCCCGTGCTGGTACGGCGCGCCGCCGTGTTTGAACCCGTGCGCGTACCGGTCGAAGTCGCCCACCTGGAAGAGCCTCGCGCGCTCTGAGACGCTCCATTCGATGTCGCTGAGGTCTGTCTCCTCGTCGGGAGTGATGTTGACGTCGTTGCGCAGGAGTGATGTCGTCACGTCCGCGATGGCGCTGCCGTTCGACCATGCCTGAAGACCGTACGTCCCCGCGCGCACGTCCGAGAAGGCGAAGTTGCCGTCAGCGTCAGCGTAGCCGGTATAATAGTAGTCGCTACCCATGTCCAGCGCTGTCTTATTAGGCTTATTGTCGCCAAGGAACACAGCCGCATTGGCGGCAGGCCGCCCGTCCGAGAGAACGAGGCGGCCGCTCACACTCCCCCGACTCTGGTATGCCGCGTCCTCGAACCAGGCGTACGGCCACGCTGCGATCTCGTCTGCCGCCCGGACCTCGGCGTCCTCGACCGACCCGTCGTTCAGGTACCACAACCAGGGGCCCCAGACCTTTCCCACGGGGAAGGCGTCCTGGCTGCTGACCTGGAAGTGGGTACCGTGGATCATGTTGAGCTGCACGGCGTCGCCCGTCGCGCTCTCCCGGTGCACCATGAGCTCCTGCTTGAGTTGGTTGCCGTTGTAGTAGTCCTTGCCCGGGTTGATGTACCAGCTTCCGAATCCGTCCTCGCCAATGCCGTACATCCCGTACGCCGTCTGCTCGCGCACGAACGCCGAGAAGTCGTACTTGGTGATGTACCCGCTTCCGTCTGGCCGCAGCCACGTCTCGTCCTGCACCTTGAGCTCGGGCCGGTAGTCAGACAGCGGCGGCAGGGGTTCGTCGCGCCGGCTGGTGTGTCCCCTTGTGAACGTCGTGTTGTCGAGCCGCCCTGGTACCTGTTAATCACCTGCTACGGGTCCCAAAGTGGCACATTCTAGAACATTCCAAGGCATAAATATCGGGGAACTACAGCAAGACAAGAAAGGTACTGACAGAGCGTGCGGAACTCGCCCAGAACCGGCACTGCGCGGTTCACAAAGTACTGGTACGCCCCCGCCAGCCCCGTGTGGATCACCCAGTGCATGTCTCCCTCGATCGCGGTGAAGGACACGTCGATCCAGGGGCCGGAATCATCGGCCCCGGATGAGGAAATGGAGGCGGATGTCCAGTTAAGGTTGGACGCCGCACCGTCTGAAAGGTTTGGTTAGCGCCAGTTCCGAACCCAAGCCGGAGAGGCAAGACCTGGGGATAATAGCGATCAATACTTACTGTATGACACGTAATGACCGACAGCATCGCCAACGAGGTCCCGCTCCTTGTAGAACAGCTTCACGCTGTAGGTGCGCTGCTGCGTCAGGTTCCACAGCTCATTACCAATGACCCATGTCTCGTTGTCGACCTGGGACAGGAACGGCCCGGGGGCGCGCTCAACAAGCGGATACGCCCTCGTAAGGACGCCCGCGAGGATCAAGTTGGCACATGAACCCAGGCCCTTCATGATGGCAAGAGGGTGAGCCAGGGCGGTGGGGGCATCTGAACAGCCGGCCACAGCCCTTCCCGCCGGCGGAACAATCAAGCAGCTTTATACGAGATCATGACGCCGTCGCGGGGCATCGGCTCGCGTCTCAATGATGCGTGAGGCGCAAGACAACGGCAAATTGGTCCCGAGATCTGAAAGGGGTCATGTTCGGGCCATTGATCCCACGAGATGGAGAAAGGTCTTGGCGCCGATTGGTGCTGCGCAGGCAGGGGAGTTGGCTAGCTCAAGACGCCAAACAAGTTGCCTCTTCCCAATCAAATATCTTGGGGTCCATCCGGGAACTTTATTGTAGACAAAGGCATTGATTCGCTGACTCTATAGGTCGAAGAGAAGAGTTTCGAAAAACTCGGGGTATAAGGGAATAACACATTACATAGGCGACAAGTGTCAAGTCAAGAAACTCCATCTCTTTGCTCGATGCCGAATATCCCATGCTCAATCGCCGAGGCTGATGCAACGCTTGAAAATATGATAGCCAAGAAAGAAAGACAAGAGAACAGAAAATTAAGACAGCAAAATGAAAGCAGACAAGGAGGGTGTTGTTGACAGGTCCAGCGGAGCTCTCACGACGTCGTCGGCGGTAGGGCCTCGTTCCTCAGCGCACTTGGTCCCTGAAACCCTGTCTGCGGGCGCACCTCATCTAGCTCTACACCTTCTTGTTGTTGCTCTTTGGCCTTGCGCCGGCGCTCGTTGATTCTCAGGTTCGCCAATCGTTGGTCGCCCTCATTGTGTCTCTTTTTGAAGTGGTAATACGTCGGTGGCCGGGGACGACATAACACAACAACCCAGTTTGTGAACCAGTTTCCTTGGGTAAACGCCCTGTACCGGTCCTTCTTGAGGAACTTGTGGCTGTTGAGGAACTCGCGTGTTGTCTCTCCGCGCGCCATAAGAAACATGTGGTATCCCATCAGTGCAGCCGGGTATAGGAAGGCGATAAAGCCATATATCACCATGGCAAATGGCACGGCATCGTGGTTTATCGCCTGGGCGAACGTGACTCCTTCAGCGTTCATATATACCAGGATCTGGGCGAGAGAGACCCCGATGAGATACAGTGAGAGCAGAGTAGCCGAGGAGACGAACGTGAAGAAGTAACGGTAGTTGCGTCGGCCCACGCAGTTGTTGAGCCAGACGCAGTGGTGGTCTGCTGTCTCGATACAGTTGTCGCACATCCGGCAGTGATGAGTGCGAGGAGGGCGCCAGATCTGGCAGGTCTTACAGTACTTGGTCGGCACTTCCATTGCGGCTGTCGATGACTCGGCTGACTTGATCAAAGTCCAGTCAGTGCTGGGAGGTGCCAGCCTCAGCGGGTCCTCGTTGATATCAGGGGGTGGGTTCTGATGAAGATTACGAGGCAGTATCTATGTCTCATATTAGTTTCATATTCCGTTCCCGAAGAATTCGACCATAACTTACACCAGGGTCTGAAGTTGAAGCGTGGAGGAATGACGAGACGCAAATAAAAGCCAAGTAGGCAAAAATAAGCGGGACCGCCGGCGAAACGTCGTACCAAAGGTCGCGCGCAGAAAAGATGAAGAACAGTATGCAGGGCAGTATCACAAAAGCTCCTGTGGCAATGTTGACAGGCCGAGCTTTGGTGTTCTGGAGTCTACCGCCCATGCAAAAGACGGTGTTCCCGAGAAAGTACTCCCAGTTACGGCCCATATCCTGCCTGCCAGCCTTTGAAGCAACGGCCGTGTTTGGCCTCGGATCGGTGGCACCATCACCAAACCGAGGAGATGAGGCGACGGACTCGAGTTTCTCGCCGCCTTGCATGTTGCGATTCGATGCATTTTCTCCCTGGTTGCTCCTCCCGGGCAACAAAAAACTGGACCTAAATGACCTGGGGGTCAAGGGGGACGCCTGCCCGGAATTCTTGTAACTTTTGTCCAAGTTCACAGCCAGTCCCTTATTCTCTGCCGTCTCTCTCTGTTTATTCAGGGGACGAACACTGTCGGACACGCTGCCTTGGGGGTAGTGGCCGTTCGCACTGGTGTTTGCCGTGGCACGATCGAAAGTTTCGGGGGCTGTCACCTCGGTTCCGCGCGACGGGGGTGGATGCTCGTCTCCGGTGTACCGGCGCGAAGTCGATTGGGACTGGATACTGTGTCGTACAACATTGGCGCCGATCGTTGTGGCGCCGGCTTCCTGCGAAAGTGTCTCGGCCGTCTCCGGCGGACGACTCATGGTCGAGGGCCTTGCCACACCGCGTTGCGCTTGCAGCTTCTGGGAGCTCATGGGGCGGAAGAAGGAGTGCGAGGATACGGACGGGACATGGCTCCGGCCTGCCGCACTGGCAGGTCGCCCGGCCGTCGCAACAGAGCTTGAGCCGATGCTGGCGGCCACACTGCCTCGTTTCCCAGAGAGTCCGCGACGAAGGGGCGTTGGTTGCGGCCAGGCTCCAGGAGCCCTTTGCGACGAGATCTGCGACCTGACCGTGCCGGTTTGCGAGGTGGCCAGACTCTGCCTGTTCGGATTTTGAGCCTCGATTTCGCGTCCATCTTCGGTACCAATGTCTGTCATTCTCGAGGAGATTATACTGGGCGGGCCGGTCGTCCTGCCGGGATACTGAGGAAAGCTGGGGTCGTCATCGCCGGTGCTGGCAGCGCCAGCAGGGGTGTTGGACCTGGAGCCCTCCTGAGACGCCATGGCGGCGACTGGGCCTTGGTCGGCGGTGTTGATGCTCAGTGTGATGTGGTGGCGGCGGCGGGATGGGGTGAGTGGAAGGGCGGCGTGTTATATCATAGTTCCTGCAAAAAGACCACAGGGCATCAAAGGGGGCGGCGCGCAGGGAAAGCGAAGGGTGCGTGGCTGACAGGTGCCTTGGCTCGATGCTAAGGTTCGTTCGGAACGTGGAGAATTGGGGGGTGGTGTGCAGGGCACCTCCTGGGTTGCAAGCACGGAAATTGCGGCGACGTCGTTGGGTCTGTGGGTGCGATTCGATGCGGCGGAGCAGGCCCAGGACAAGGAACGTGGTGTATTTTCGGCACAAGGCGGGAGAGAGGGAGAGCGAGATTAGATTAGAGGGATTGATGCGTGTGTTTTGGGATTGTGGTATGAAAAGAGAGGCAGTCCCAGGCTGGAACAAGGCAGGAAAATGAGCGACACGAGTTGGCGGGAAAAAAAGGTTGGCGGCGAAAAAGGGAGGGTGTGACACAGGAAGAGACGGGAGTGAGGAGGCCTGAGCAAGAGCAAGAGGAGAGAGTGTGTGTGTCTGAGCAAAGTACGAGATGCCTTTTCAGGATCCCTCGCGCGACCGGGCGCGGGTTGCTCCCCAACCAGTCAACCGTGGTCCACATCCAGCAGCTGCCGTCTCCAGCAGTCTCCATTCCCCGGCGTTCAGACTCATGCCCGGCCAGCCTGTCTGTTGTGTAGCATATCGGCAATCAGGCGACACATGGCCAACGCAAGGCACCGTCCTTCCCTAGCCTCCCTGATCACCGCCCATCCATTCCTCTACCGGCCGGTACCGTGACAGTAGACCACACTAGGCCTGTGCCGCGACATGCAGGCTCTAAGATCAGACCTCATTAGCAGCAATGATATCGATATCGCTGTAGCCCCAAGCGGCTTAGGCCCCGACAATACCTGCCCAGCCGGTGCGGGCGTACCTGGTAGGTAGGCTGTGAGACGGGAGATTGCGGCCAGTACCCCGTACTTACGTAAGTATGCGTCTCCATGGTGGTGTTGTCCTTGTCCACCAGGGCAGCCAAGGCGCCTTATGTCAGCCTCGCTCGAGCATTGGCCAATGCGAAATCCCCCCCCCTCCGGCCAGCCGGCCAATCACGCCCCCGTTCGTCATAATCCGGCCTCCTGGCCGGCAAGCTCCATTCTTTGCACACCCGAATCGAATCATACGAATCCTCCATCATCGAAAGTTGTTATACGAACCCTCCCCAATCGACCGCAAATCATCACCTCCACTACGACACCATACACCAGCCGTACCCGCCGTTGCCCTTAACGGAATCTCCCAGCAGCAGCCATGGCCTCCAGAATTGCTACGCGCGCCTTCTCCACCACCGCTCGCCGCCTGCAAAGCGAGCATGTCCTGAAGCAGGAGACCAAGCGCAACCCCGAGCTTATGGTGCGTTGAGTTCCGCCCGCCGCCGCAGCCAGCGCGATGGCGATACGTACATCCTAAGGGCCTGACACAAGCTGACGCAGGCTACATGACAGATCCTCGGCGCCGTCATGGTCGCTGCTTTCGGAGGTGCTGGACTCTACTTTGGTACGTTATGATGGCCATTACGGACGAGCCCGACTCGGAAGCAATCGGGACTAGCAAGGCATAATATACGGTGAAAATGCTGAGAGAGAAATCGTCCAGGACGTACACCTACCTCTTCCACCTCTGAGCAGAAGGTGCCCCACGCCGGGAACCCCTGGGAGACCGGCGGTTCGGGCAAGTACCAGTACTACCCAGGTGGCGACAGGTCCGCCCAGCCCAAGGACGCCCCCAGCGCCATCAACACTGTTGTCGTGCCCGACGTCAACCTGCCCAAGGTACGCTCCAAAATGCGCTTGTCTCAAGGGGCCGGTGACTATGAGCCGGCAGTCTTCCTCAAAGACACTGAGGAGATGCCACATGATGAGACACGAGAAGCTGACACACGGAACTCATAGGAGCTGCACGAGAAGTACAACAAGTGGGGCAAGGACGGTTTCTAGATTGGTTGTTCTTAAGTGGAAGACGATGGTGTGCGCGAGCAGCTATGGCGCCCAGGGAGCGTTGTGTAGATAGACGGTCAGCAATGGAGATGACTTTGCCGCCGTCTTCCCCTTTATTCCCGCTGCGTCTATATGTTGGCCAAACTGCGGACCGAGTCACGATACGTCTAGCCTCGTGGCCCGAAGACATGCTGAGGGCTTGAGGCAGTACACAGTTTCATGATTGTTTCCCGGGGAACAACATTGCGGCCTTGGGGTGACCTAATCATGTGACGCTACAACAGTGAAATACAAAAAGGGTCTTTACATAGACCCGACGCGGGCGGCTGAGATGCCTGGCGGTTGACTCTCGGGCAAATGGCTTGCAACGTTAAAGCGTGGTTCAAAAATGTCCCAAGACGATTGTTATCACCATACGCTGATATTGTTATATACATCATTTTAAGCATATCTAACTCGTCCCTTTCGAATGCCTAGTATCCGCTTTTTACATCTGCACTACCAATCGTCAGAAAGATCCATACATAGTCCCATCCACCTAGTGAGAAACATGGGATTGATCTGCCCGGTTTGCTACCAGCATCCAAATGACAAAAAAGTTGAGAAATCAGGATCATGTGATTAGCAATATCTACATCCCTGCCAACAGCGCGGCACCTCCAACAGCGCCGAGGATGGCAGCAGTGGGCATGGCGGCAAACACACCAGCACCACCAGTCATGCCATCGGCTGTGATCGTGGTGGTGGGCACGATGCCAGAGGTGAACGGGGCATCCTGAACTGGCGTGGCGCCAGAGAAGGCGGGCGTTTGGGTCGTAGCAGACGGGTTTGGCGTGGCATCTGCCAGCATGGGGTTGAGAACACTGATGAATTGTCAGTATAGGAGCCGCATTGAGGACTCGTGGGTTAGGTCTCACTTGTCTATCACATGGATCACACCGTTCGACACGATGATGTCCGCCGTGGTCACCATCGCCGAGTTGACAAAGACCTTGCCGTTCTCCATGCGGACGTTGATGTTCGCGCCTTGTAGGGTTGCAAAAGTTATGGGTGTCGTCGTCATGGACTGCCTCCGCATGGGCATCCCCTCAATGCCGGGCATCGCCATCGTCATCCCGGACATGGCGCTGCCGCCCATGAGCAGGTTGGTCGAGAACATGGCCATGTCACTGCCGTGGAGGACGTGGTAACTAAGAATTGTCGACAGATCATTCACAGACGCGCTCTCGGCCGCGGAGCCGATGGCCTCGAAGGCCTTGTTCGACGGCGCGAAGATGGTCACGTCCGAGAGGCCGTCCACGGCCGTCACCATGTTAGTCTTTGTAAGCGCGCCGGCGAGTGAGGTCAGGCCCATGTTGACCGCTGTCACCGACGGGGACATGGGGATGGTCAGGACCTCGTCGACTGGGAATTTGTTAGTGTGACATTCTTATACTTCCAACGAAACAACAAGAGTAGCCACTTGGAAACCTCCCGAAGCGACTTACTGACGTGCACAACACCGCCATCAAATTCGATGTCAGCCTTGGCTACGCTGCTCATCTGTTTGAATCCGGAGAAAATCATGGCCATATTGTTCATCTTAACCAGCTCAACCTTCTGGTTGCCATTAACCATGGCAAAAGGTGTCCCCATGAAGGTGCTCACGAATTGCGGCGTCTCGGTGAAGGCTGTTGACATTATGGTGCCGACAATGATGTGATATTGAAGGAGGGCGGTAACCATATTCATATCGTTTGTGAGGTTCGGCATAGCCTTCATCGCCTTCTCAAAGGCGTCATTGGAAGGAGCTAGGATCGTGATGTTGTTTTGCATCATTACGGCCTGTGTGAACTGTGGCATGCTGGTGAGAATAGCTGTGCCCCTTCTGTCAGTTATTCTGTCCGTATGGTCATGGTGGTTTCCGGGGCCTGTGTCCTACAGTTCAGCGTGCTCAGCGTGTTGTTGTTCGCGGCGAGGACGTTCGCCAGGGGCTCGGTAGCGGCGACGCCGGCCGCAATGGCGGTGGTGAATACAGATGAGAAACGCATCTTCGCGGAAGACGACTGTTGAAAATGGTGCCGGACCTTGAGAAGCAGAAGAAAAACAGGAAGCCGACGGGTGATAAGAGAAAAGCTTTCACACTCATACTCTCGGCCTTCTCGCCTCACAACGGGCCTCAGAGCATCATATATTTCCGCGTATCTCTCCACGTTTCCAGCCACGAGCCCTCCACGGACCTAGCGAGACCCCCAACACAGCCCCTCGTTTGTGCAAGTTTCCAGCCTGAAGTCTACGACCTTGACAAGGCCCGGGTAGCGAAGCTGCCGTTAGATGCCACCAGCATCTGGACTACCCAATTCGACCAGCTGATCTCGGTGCAGTAAAGCGTAGGGGTGAGCACGACTCGTCTCACGCAGGACCCCTTGCCCACGACCTAAGGTTATCACACCCATCAAGCCTCCTTGCAGCGCAGCATGGTGATCTATGAAGCTTGGTGATTTAAGCTTGAATGCTTGATAGGTCCGCGGGCTGCTTGCGGCTGGCCCAATGGGAAGCTCAGATGAGGGTAAAACGGTCGCTTCATCTGGAAAGTAAAAGAGCTAGCAGTCGGAAGATCAGGCCGAGGGGAAGCCTGGGCTCCCGGGAGGGAAAGGCAGTGAGCCTGGAGGGGTTCGTCGAGATCCAAACATGTTCGAAACAAGGAGCGGGGTGGAGGGGACACACTGGAGATTTAAGCCCTGCGGATGCCTACAGTTAACTATGTAGGCTTGTACGCAGGGGCTTGGACGGAAAGCCAGGAAAGCTTCTTAAAACTTGTTGCAATACTGGAACACTCATATGTCCTGTTAAGAAATGCATAGCTGTATAACACTCTAGATCAAAAACAATAGGTGATGCGATACGACAGCGATGCTGTCCATGGAGGTTACTCCCAAACTCTCATGTAGCACCTTGGCGCAACAATGACAGGCTCGGGAAGAAACAATTCCGATAAAAGCCAAAACCGAACCAGTCCACCATGCTCAAAAAAAAACAAGCGCCATACTCAAAATGCAACATGAGCAGAAACCGTGGTTCGAACACGGGACCCCAAGATGTCAACACGAGGCGAATTGCAATCTTATGCTCTACCGCTGAGCTATTCCTGCCGGAAGCTGAAAATCGGGAAAACTTAATGTATTAAGTAGACAAAATGTGCCGTGGATTCGGGGCGTCCCACAATACAGGTCCTGAAGTGGACCGTGTAGGGTGGCCCGAGCGCCCCCCGGGGGAAAACATCCCTCTGGGAGCACTAGATAGCTTCATAATTTTTATACTTAGAGATTGGTTGTTGGTTGGTAAGAGTGCTATGGCGGGCCCTTGGAAGGCCATTTGAAGTGTTGCCCAGAGGGCCTGCCTGACCTGACCTGCCAGACCGCCCTGCCGGCTGGCCCCAAACGGCTCACCTCTCAATTCTGGCACCCCCTTGTGCTGCCACAGTTTTTCAAATTTTCATAAAATTTTAAGAAGGCCTGAAATATGGCCCGCTGATTGGGTGTAGCCGTAGCGCTCTGTGCGCCATCCACTATACCCTGTGCAAATATCCGTATTCTTATATCTTGAGCAGGCTTGACTGGACACCGTCTTAGTCAGGCCGGCGCTTAAATCCCAATTGAAGCGCTGCCGCTCGGCTACCCGCATGGCACAGTGCGGCCAATGACACGCATGCACCCAGGAACGAGGCAAGCAGGGGGTCTGGTGTGTGTGGTACCACCCGTCAAACCGCACACACACGCTGACACGCTGCAACCCCATCCCTGACAAGCAGGCAGGCCTGCTGGCCTGCAGGCTCGTGCCCCAATGGCGCAATTCCACGCCAGATTATGCATCTTTTTTTTCTCTTCCCTCCGCACAACCCACTTGCTAGCCGATAGCCGTTGCAGCCGATCGGTGCGGCTCTGCTCCAGGGCGACGTGGGTCACCCGACACCCGTCCGCGAGCCGCCCGGTAAGCCTCTACTCCACCGCCGACGTCCTCTCTTCCCATTCCCAATTCCCGCCACCACCCGCAAAGGGGCCATTGCTCACTCTGATCCCGGCATCACGACATCGCCGACCGAGCCATCCGCCCCCTAGTTCGATGGCGACATTTCCCAAGCGCGCACGCACTCTGCGCAACCCTAGGGTTTTCTCGCCGGCGGCTTACTGTGTGCGCGCGCCTGGGAGAGCACCCCCTCAGCGGCCGGGGGTCGTGGAGGCAAGAGGTACTGGTGGACGGACGGCTAGGCCTGTTGTTTACCTGCCATGGTGTTGAGTCACAGAAACTGGTGATGGCGCAATGGAGCACTTTGAGGTAGGTAGAGATGAAATTTTACATGTCTCTTTTCTTCTCGGCTGCTCTATATATATCTCTATGTGTGCCGTCCCTTTCGGGGTGCTGGGGCATGAGAGAAGGCACGGCAGGGGGGAATCAACAATTATGCCTCCAAAACGCCAGACAATGTACGGGCCCATTCCAAAATCCCCTTCCCAATACTCCAAGGCGCAAACTTTTCCCTGCAACAGAAAAACAAAGTCACTGCAGAACCGAAACAAAAGCCAGTGCTATGCTCGTTGAAATCATCAAGATCGTTGTCTGGGCGAGAAGTCGCCCGTTCAGACGAGAGTGTTCCGGGAGTCTTGCTACGACGAGACCTGGACGGCGGGCGAGGCCACAGCCTGACGCTCCTGGTTGTCGTGGAACGCCTGGGCCAGCGCCTCCTCCTTGCGCTTGCGCTCCAGGTCCTCGAGGTACTGGGTGTACCGGGACTTTTTGTTGTGGATGCCGCACTCGGTCTTGTTCTGGCCCTTCCACCGGCCGGCCCGCTCGTCCTCGCCCGCCTTGACCGGCGACGTCGAGTGCCAGTCGCCGATGGACTTGTATCCCTGGTCCAGGAGCGCGTTGTAGGGCACGTCGTTGTCCTTGATGTACTGCTGCACCTGGTCGAAACTCCAGTTCACCATGGGGTTGATCTTGACTACGCCCCTCTCGTCGTCGACCTCGATCACGGGGATCTTGTCGCGCTGCCCGCCCTGCGACCGCCTCCGGCCCGTCAGGATGGCGGCGACGTTGAGCTCCGTGTACGAGCGCTGCTGGGGCTCCACCTTGGCGTACCAGTCGTACAGCTCGGAGGCGACCTCCCACAGCTTCTCGCCGTACGTGGCCTCGAAGTCCTGCACCGTGTCGCACCCGTCGGGCTTGAAGACGTGGAGCTTGACGTTGGGGTACTTGGACCGCACCCGGTCAATGAGCTCGTGCGTCTCCTTGAAGTGGTACAGGGTGTCGAGGAAGATCATGTCGACATTCTGGGAGCTTGGGTTCTCCTTTTGCAGATTGGACAGCATGTCCAGTGTGACGAGCCCCGTGAGGCCGAATGCCGTTGACTGATATAGGTTGGGGAAGAGGACCTTGACGAAGCGTAGGATATCCATGGGGTGCATGTTCTCCAGCTGGCTGTTGAGCCACTTGAGGTGGTATGGGGAGAAGGTCACGGCAGGCAGCGTCATTGTGGATGACGTTGCGGATGCGTAGCCGGACTCGATGTCCTCGGTAGATGATGACGATGATGACTGTGTGTCGGATTTGGTGTCGAGGGCGCTCAAGCGAGGCGAGGTCCCTAGGGAGGACAGGGAGGAGTCTGAGTGGGAGAAGTTGCCCATTTCGAAGTGGCCTGCTCTTTGGACTTTCCGATTCTCTGACAAAGAAGAGGAGTATCTGAAAACTCGAATATGGGGGTTGTGGAGTAAACACAGGCCTGGATCTCAGGTCGTGGCAGCGCAGCAGCAAGCGTTGTGTGTGTGGGAGCTCAGAGTTGAGTGTACAATGATGTTATGGACGGAAGATGTGCTGGGGTAGGATGAGTTGTTGAGTGGAATGGTGAACGGGATAGAGGAAGAACACTGCAGCAGTTGACTTCTAAAAGGTTTTCGTTTTCTCAGTCACTCGGGTCCGCACAAGACAAGAACAGATTGGGATCAGATCAGGATGAGAAATCATAGCCCAGCACATTCGTTGCGGAATTACAACTACTCTAATATTGGGCCGTGGTCCCCCCTCCCCTTGGGAGGAGTGGCTCGCGCCCGGCCGGAGACCAGATACAGCCAGGCAGACTTAGACAACGTTCCAGCATGAATATTGGGACCGACCCCCGGGCGGCCGAGAACAGCAAAGAGAAGGCACTGGATCGAGTACAAACCTGATACAGGACATGGCCCGAATCGTGTCCTCCTGGCAGTACTGTGAGGGGCGCGAGCGAGTGAAGGAGGCCGGGCGATGGCGCAATCTGGGCCAGGACAGGCTGAGGCAGGCGATGATGGCAGGGCGAGGCGATGTGAGTTCATCCAGGCCATCGATGGTGCAATCCGCGCTATACCTTTCGTGATCAGGTCCGTGGCGCTGATTGGCCCGAGGGTCAAAATCTGCCACGGTACCTCGCGGTGACAAGCGGCGGGTGCTGGGCTGAAAGGGGTCCCTCTGCGCGAAATAGAAGGCGTGGCAAGTGGGCTGGCCGGGCTGTTTTGCGAGTGTGACAAGTCCGGGGCCGCGGTGGCATTACTTAACCAGATCTGCATCTGCCGCGAGAACTCGCCCAGCAGATCCGGGGAACCTCGCGCCCTCTGCAAAGGCATGTCGTCGCCCGACAAGTACATGTTCGTTTCCCCAGAGTCGTCTCTAAAAACGGTCGGGGAGGGACGGGGCCGGGAAAGGCTGGATCTGGTCAAGTTTGGCTCAGGCGGGACGCGGCACGATTTGCTCTGCCCGCTGGTCCTGGCATGCTCCACCAAAAACGGTTTCGGCCAGAAGTAGGTATTGCTGCAGGCCCACCCCTGCCCTCCGAACAAGCGCGCTGGCACTGTCCTCCTCTCCTGTCGTGGATCCCCGTCTCACGTCCTCGTTACCTCATCCGATTGGAAATTCTCGATTGTTTTGTAAGCAGCCGGAGTTGTCGTCGCCCTGTACAAGACATTGCCGGCCCAGAAGCAGCTGCCGTTTGGCTGCTTCGGCTGCTGCTGATGGGATTTGCACTTCCCGGACCCAGTCTATGGGACTCTGTACCAACTTTGCAATGGTGTTATTGGCAATCCAGCGTCCGGGAGACGTGCAAGATAAGCGGCATGTTCTTGGACGTCATAAGTCCAAGATCACCTACCAGCCCTGGACCATGTCTTCCCCGGATTCTTTCCACGAGTAGTGTAGTCGCGTCGAGCACGCGATCGCACGCTTGCCTGACTGGATATCAGTCTGCCGTTGCTATTGTGTGATTGTGCCAACCTGCCAGCCTGTCTACCTGCCAGCTCCAATTTGTTTCCGCAGGCCGATGCCTTTCTATGTTGAGCCTGTGAGCCAGAAAGCTCCGTACATGACATGGATGCGCGGCCTTGCAGGGGCGGTTGCGAACATGAGCTTCGTCCTGACGACACTTCATATCAACCAGACGGCCTGCTAGTCAGTCAGTCAGTCAGTCAGTCAGTCAGTCAGTCAGTCAGTCAGTCAGTCAGTCAGTCAGTCAGTCAGTCAGTCAGTCAGTCAGTCAGTCAGTCAGTCAGTCAGTCAGTCAGTCAGTCAGTCAGTCTGTCTGTCTGTCTGTCTGTCTGTCAGTCTGTCAGTCTGTCAGTCTGTCTGTCTGTCTGTCTGTCTGTCTGTCTGTGTGTGTCATTCAACGTCCCAGGGCTGGCGGTCAGCAACTGGTGTGCCGGCTAATTTTGAAGCGGCGGTGGTTTTTTTCTCAAGAGCGGCGGGTTTGTGCCACTGGAGCTTGCTATTGCCTGTGCACCACGCACACGCGCGATTGGGGCGATGCAACTTGTCATTGTGTGTGTCTGGCAGGTCAATGGGTGCGAAGCTGCATTCCTCTATCCTTCCGTGACAGGTCACTCTGCTATCTTGCTCCGCCGTCCCGGCGAAGCGCCGGATGCAACGCAGCCCTGCTTGAGTTATCGCTATGTCGACGTGTTTACAAGATGGGCGGATTTTATAACACCCGCCTATCTGGGCCGCCGTCTCCTCCGTCCCGAGTCCTACTCCGTCCCGTCCGGTTTCTGCCGATGTTTCGGGGAGTCTTGGGGGAGCTGCTCCGTGGCCCGAGCTCCCCAAGCTGGCGTTTTCTCCAGCAGAGCTCCGGCCAGCTTCGAAACGTGGAACCCAATTGAAAGGAAGTGTGAGGTATTTGTTTCTACTAGATAGGCAGACATCGCCGACAGCTGCTCCTGCTGACTCTGGACTGCCCCGATTCTTTATTCCTGAACTCTAGCGCAAAATGCTTTCCTCGGCTGCACGAACACCATGCGCCTCCGGCTCCGCCCTGCGCTGGCTGGCTAGGCCGAGGGGTAACGGCGTGAGGGCCATGAGCACATGCTTCTCCAGCCCTGCAACCTCCCACTCCGTGCCGCGGAGCAACCGGCGTGCCATCTTCTCCCCTCGAGCCGCACCTACGCAACTCACACCCACGAGACGCTTCCACGCCTCGTCAACAAGAATGGATGCTGCTACCAGAACCGAGAGCGATGCCTTTGGCGAGATCCAGGTCCCCGCCGACAAGTACTGGGGCGCTCAGACCGAGCGATCCCTCGAGAACTTCCGCATCAACCAGCCGCAGGACCGCATGCCCCCTCCCATTATCAAGGCATTTGGTATTCTGAAGGGCGCTGCCGCCAAGGTGAACGTGCGATATGGCCTGGGTATGTCGAGTCCCTGCACCGAGCACCGGCCCGCCCTCGAGCTCACTCACGCTTACATTGCGGCTCTCTAGACCCCAAGATCAGCGAGGCCATCCAGCAGGCTGCCAAGGAGGTAGCCGACCTGAAGCTGATTGACCACTTCCCCTTGGTCGTCTGGCAGACCGGCTCCGGCACCCAGTCCAACATGAACGCCAACGAGGTCATCTCCAACCGAGCCATCGAGATCCTGGGCGGCCAGAAGGGCTCCAAGAAGCCCGTCCACCCCAATGACCATGTCAACCGCTCCGCCAGCTCCAACGACACCTTCCCTACCGTCATGCACATCGCCGCCGTGCTCGAGATCGAGGGTGAGCTGCTCCCGAGCCTGAAGAGCCTGAGGGAAGCCCTTCAGGAGAAGGTCCAGGAGTTTGAGACCAAGAAGATCATCAAGATTGGCCGAACACACTTGCAGGACGCCACTCCCCTGACCCTGGCCCAGGAGTTCTCGGGCTACGTTGCGCAGCTCGACTACGGCATCAAGAGGGTCGAGTCTAGCCTGCCAGATCTGCGTCAGCTGGCGCAGGGTGGTACGGCTGTTGGCACTGGCATCAACACGTTCGAGGGCTTCGCCGAGGCCATTGCCGAGGAGGTGTCCAAGGCTACGGGAACCCACTTCGAGACGGCGCCAAACAAGTTTGAGTCGCTGGCCGCACACGATGCCATTGTGCAGGCGCACGGCTCCCTCAACACCTTGGCCGTGTCGCTGAACAAGATTGCCCAGGACATCAGGTACCTGGGCAGCGGCCCTCGATGCGGCCTCGGAGAGCTCGTCCTCCCCGAGAACGAGCCCGGCTCCAGCATCATGCCTGGGAAGGTCAACCCGACGCAGTGCGAGGCCCTCACCATGGTCTGCGCGCAGGTCATGGGCAACAACGTTGCCTGTACGATTGGCGGCATGAACGGCCAGTTCGAGCTCAACGTCTACAAGCCCCTGGTGATCCGAAACCTGCTTCACAGCACGCGCCTGCTTGCGGATGGTATGCGGTCGTTTGAGAAGAACCTGGTGGCTGGTCTGCAGGCCAACGAGGAGAAGATCAGCAGCATCATGAAAGAATCGTAAGTCCAACTGCGCCCAGTGCATTGTCGAGGACTACAAGAGGGGAGTAGCTAACGTCGAGTGCCATGACAGCCTCATGCTTGTCACCTGTCTTAACCCCAAGATTGGCTACGACATGGCCAGCAAGGTCGCCAAGAACGCACACAAGAAGGGTCTCACCTTGAAGCAGTCCGCACTGGAGCTGAATGCGCTGACCGAGGAGGAGTTCGACACGCTCGTGAAGCCGGAGCTCATGGTCGGGCCCAGCCCATACAAGGGCTAAGCCGCAGTGCCTTGTGATGTACTATCTGTAAAATGCCAGGCTTGGATTGATGGCAGGATCACGAAAATCGTGTGCTGCAACCTGTGTGTCTCCACCAACTGGCCCTCCTACATCCACCACGGTGGCACTGTTCTTTGAAACAAGGGCCGTTCCATGCGGCGAGTATAAATAGAGAACACAAAGAAAAAGGTAGACAGACACTGGGTGCCACCACAACATAACAAAACAGTGCCACGACACTAGCAAGTGCCAACGTTAATGTTGCATAAGCCCTGGTTCGCGATTCAGCCCTACCCAGCTGACATGGCTCATTCTTCTTGCCCCTGTGTCATTCAGGCCCTCTCAAAGAGATCGACATGAACCCTGGCCCGTGCTGGTCGGAGTAGAAGCTCCCTCCCAATGACTGATCCGATTCTTCAGGGCCACGCATGGGTGAAGGCCCAATCTTCCGCAAGGGGTGGCCTGCCAGTCCTGCACGTCTGAGCTGCAGTGCAGCCGGGGCTAGCAACGGCATGTTTCCGAATATTGGAAAATGGGCAAAGCCAATTCCTAAAGCCCATGCTTCCGACCCTTCGACCCCTCTCTCTTCCAAGGTCACAGCCCACGCTCCACCGCCCACCTGCGCCAGCGCCAGACAGAGCCAAAGCCAGAGCCAAAGTCAGAGCTAGAGCCAGAGCCAGAGCAGAGCAAAACTCAAAGCCAAAGCCAAAGCCAGGAGAAAAAAAAACCAACCATTGCCAGTACCGGTGCCCGAGCCCAATCATTCAGTCAGTCAGTCGGTCAGTCAGTCAGTCAGTTTGTCATTCAGTCCGTTCATCCATCCGCCAGTAAGCGATTGAGCAAGCGAGTGAGCATCCCTGAAGAAGGCTTTTTTTACTCAGAACCACCAAAACCAGTGTCATCATATCCACATATTGCATTGTCGTACATATCCATCAGTATAATCGATAGCCGTCATCCCATATGCCCGAGGCCCCCTAGCCACCCTGTTGATATCGGTCATCCTACGATCTCATCGACCGTGTGAACGGAAACACCCTCCACGTGTGCTAGCAGGGAGACGGACACACTGCTCACCACTCTGCACATTGCCACCCCCTCACCATGACGACTAATAACGACAGCCCCTCCAAGCCCATCTCGGTCCGGCCCCGGCTCGACTCCTCCAAGAGGAGCAGCTCCTACCTGCAGGAGTTCCAGCAGTACCGCCCGCCCAACAAGCCTGAGAGCAACTTTGGCATCGACACTGTCGTCGAGGATTCCTCCGGCCATGCCAGAGGACCCGCCGCCGCTGCTACCGTGAACAATCCCACGCCTTCTCCAAAGCCAGCCACGCCTTATCGGGGTGTCCCCTCGGCGGACAACCCGCCCAAGGTCGTCGAGAGCGGCTTGAATCATGACCTGTCGCACCCCAACTGCGCACCCGCACCTGGCGCCTCCTCGCAGAAGCTGGTAGCCACCCTCTTCTACAAGACCAAGAATAGGCGCATCTCAAACAATGCCGTGCCCTCCCCGCAGGCGCCGGCTTCGCCCAACAGACCCCAGCAGCCCGCCGCGCCCCATACCGAGAGCTCCGACATCCCCGCCAACATGGCGCCGACCACCGATCCCGAGTCCTTCCCCCTCGAGCCGCCGGCCGCCGAGCCGGAGCCCCTCGACCACCTCTACGGCTCCTATGTGTCGCCGCTGTGCGTCACCTCGTTCCTGCACCTCATGTCGAGCTTCCCGCTGCCGCCAGGATCCGAGAACATGACCTCGGCGCACCGCTGCCTCGACAACAGCGAGCACCCGCTCGTCGTGGAGCTCACCCTGTCGCCGGCCCCGGCCCCGAGCTACCTGGAGCTGGCCGACCTGCGCAAGCACGAGCTCATCTACCGCTTCGAGCGCGAGTGGAACGTCGACGTCGCCCTGCAACGCGACCTGCTGTGGCGCCGCCACCCGCGCCTGGTCGTCTTCGACATGGACAGCACCCTCATCACCCAGGAGGTCATCGACCTCCTGGCCGCCACCATCACCGACCCGCCCGACCTGGCCGCCCGCGTCGCCGACATCACCCATCGCGCCATGCTGGGCGAGCTGCAGTTCGAGAGCGCATTCCGCGAGCGCGTCGCCCTGCTGCGCGGGCTCCCCGAGTCCATCTTCGCCGAGCTTCGCTCCGCCCTGGACGTCACCCCGGGCGTGCGGCAGCTCATCCGCGCCCTCAAGAGGCTGGGCGTGCGCACGGCGGTCCTGAGCGGCGGCTTCCAGCCGCTGACGTCGTGGCTCGCCTCGGAGCTGGGCATCGACCACGCGCACGCCAACGAGGTCGTCGTCGACGCCGAGGGCCGGCTGACGGGCGATGTCTCAGGCGTCATCGTCGGCCGCGAGCGCAAGGCCGAGCTGCTGGCGCAGATCGCGAGGGACGAGGGCATCGACCTCAGCCAGGTGGTCGCCGTCGGCGACGGGGCCAACGACCTCAAGATGATGGCCACCGCCGGCCTCGGCGTCGCCTGGAACGCCAAGCCCAGGGTGCAGATGGAGGCTGGGGCGCGGCTCAACGGTGAGAGCCTGCTGGATCTTCTTTACCTATTTGGCTTCACCAGGGAAGAGATTGAGATGCTGTATGCGTAGTTGGAGTGGTTCGCAATTGATATCCTGGAAACGGGCACGTTCGAGGCGGGTACCAGGGCAGGGGAGTGTGCGTCGAGTAGAAGGATTGGAGGAAGGAACCGGGGATGCTTCGTTTCTAGAGCTGGCCCGGTAGAGTGAATGACTAGATAGGGGCGACTTTCACAGGCCGGTGACAGATTGAGCCATTTTGGCAATGTAGAAAGAAAATTCCGAGAACTTTTCACACAAGATAGCAATGGGCATTGGGCAACATTTGAGACTTGTTTGCGCTCTTGCAAATCTAGTAGTATAGAAGAGGATGGTCGTGCCCGCTCTCGTGACAGAATCGTTCCCAAAGTAGAAATTGATTGGCATATCCAGTATTGCCAAAGTACTTTTCCCTGCATCGCGTTACCATGTCCAATACCCTTCCCCACCAGTAGAACCAAGTCCGCCTTTGATGAGGTCTCGCATAGACTTATCTACTCAACCAATAGGTAGTTGGCATGGTGCTCACTCCGTCGGTGAACGAACAAGCTGACGTAGCGCAGCGGGCGCTGGAATTTTAACCATCTGGGTAAAGCGAAGAGCTCAGACTTGTTCTTCGTTCTTCTCGGGCCGTTCTTGTGTTGGTGCTTGACCTTCCTTGGTGTTGATGGTCTGCTCGGCCTGGGTAGGCTCATTGTTCTTGCTAGCCTCGCCCGCCTCCTCTGCATGGTCCGTCCGCGCAGCTTCCGAGGTCTGGCCAGCCGGGCCCGTCTCTTCGGTTGTGGCGGCTGGGACTGTCTCCTCAGGTTGGGCGGGCTGGGCTGGCTTGGACGCCGCGGTTTCAGCAGGACCTGCCGGAATAGGCGCCGGAGGTGCGTCGTCTTCGGCTTGCTGGTTCAGACTCGTAGACAATGAACCAAGGATGTCGAAGCTTCCGTCCTCTGTTGCCACGTCTTCCGTTACCACGTCCTCAGTCTCTGCATCCTTAGTTGACACCTCACCAGCTCGCGTGCCGTCGACCCCGAGGACATCCTTGTCGCCAGCATCCTGAGAGCCGAATTTCTCAGCTCCTACATCTGCGGCTCCCGCGTCATTGATGACTACATGCGTGGTACTGTCGCCCTCAGCAGGTGCGCTGTCTGCACCTCCGGACTCTACCTTTACGTCACCAGAACCTACATCTCCCATAGCCTCTCCTACCGGGACTTGTGGAACTAGCGGTGGAGAGGGTACTGGGGCAGGCGCAGGTGCCATGATCGGAGACGGTAGGGCCGGCTCAGCGGCCGGAGGAACTTGTTGCTCCGAGTATTCAACCATCTGACCGGGCATAGGCTCCTCGCTGGATGGTAGCGGAAGGTCTTCCTTGTGCGGCGCCTGTGGTAATTCTTCGGCATGCGTTGGTGGTGGCTCGACTACCGGTGGTGCCTCCACAACAGGTGGTCGCTCAAGTACGTGTAGTGGCTCAGCGGAAGGTAACGATTCGAGGGCCGGCGGCGGCTCGACGACAGGTAACAGTTCAGCTCCAGTGAATAGGACAGCAGACCGAACTGGAATCGGCTCTGCACCTGTGCCTTGGGGCTTAGGGTTGGCGGAGGTGATTTCATCCATTCTAGAATCCTCGACAGGAGCTGCCTCTACGGGTGCTGGGACTGGCCCGGGCGGTTCTGCAGGATTTTTGTCAACGATTCTTTCCCTAAAGAACGCTTGCGAGAGCAGGACAGGTTGCTGTGGCTCCGGCACGGATGGCTGAAGGCCGAGGGTGGACTCACCCGGCACCCCAGAAAGGCCAGTGTCTGCACTCGCGGTGGCGTCGGCGGCGGCGGCGGCGGCGGAGGCTGTTGCTATTGGCGACAGGTGTGGTGATGGGTCCGTCGGCGACCGGAGAGTGACGTGCTTCAAGGGGCTTCCCTCGAGATGCACAGGGTCCGTGACCAACTGGGGCGGCGCGAGGTTCACATCAGGATGTGGCGCCTCCGCCGACGTCGTACCGGGCGCCGCGTGACTGTCGGCAGCAGAATCCGGGGGAGGATACGGAGGCGCATCCTTCATCTCCTGGTCTTCTCCTTCAGCGGCAGGTGTGCCGCTCTCATCGCCGTCACCTTCATCATCGTCACCGGATCCCTCGTCCCCATCGTCGTCGTCAAGCGCACTAGACTCATTCATTTCGATGTCACCAGCAGCCCGAGAGGCGTCCTCGGACTCGATCTTAACACCCTGTAGACTTGTTAGGGACACACGAACCGACTCCAATGGGAACGTACTCACATCTGGACCAACCTTCTCGGGTTTGGCCTCAGTAGACCCATCCTGTTGGGGAACGGGTCGAGTGGGAGTAGCCAGTGTAAGTCTTCCTCGGCCTCTACCTCCACGGCCGCGGCCGCGGCCCTTCTTCTTCTGGGGAATTGGCGGCTTCCTTCTCGCAGGCGTCGCTATAGGCAATACTGCCTCGCCAGCCGCCTCGGGTGCGGGAACAACACTGGTGGATATAATCTCGCCGTCGACGGCCTGTCCATCGGGGACGATCACTTCTTGCGTATATGGATTTCCAGCAGCATCAATCCTCTTGACTGTAGCTTTTGTAACCATAGGTCCTGTGACCTGCGTCCCGAGCTGTTTTGAAGGCCTCATGATGGTGTTTTTGTGCCTTGGGGCCAGGAGGTTTATACCTGGATCCTCAGCGCTACGCTCCAGCCGCACCCATTTCCTGACCTTGAAGCTGTAGCCCTCGCTCGCCGCCGAGTCTTTCTTCTCTTGCTTGTCACCAGGTGCACCTTCGGCGTCGGCGTCATCTTCCTCGGGAAGGGGTCGCTTCTTGTACAGCTTTCCAGAGCGCGCCAGTCTCAGAAGTTCCTGAGTGTGTGGTGGGAGCAGGTGGGCGTCCCTGGGCATCCCATGCGGTAGTTCCACAGCCCAGCGATCGTGCTTCTTATTCTCTTCGCGTTCGGGAGGTGGCGCGACGGTCACCAATTGCTGGCGCCATTGTCGGACAGGGAGACCTTGTGATTGCTCGTCAACTGGTGATTCGCGAGTGCGATATGCGGATTGTGCGTGCTTGGTGGCCGTCGAGCGGTCATGCCGCGAGGTCACTTTGACAGAAGCGGCAGGGCAGCTGTGAAGGTAGCCCAAATACTCCTGACAACATTCTATCCACCCAGAGCCTTCCATCGTGGCATGCGACACCCACGGGGGATCAGGCATCGTCTTTGAAAGATCCAAATGAACAGAGACAAGGGCATTTTCGTACCTTCAAAATCATCGTGTTCAGGAATTCCGCTCCGGTTTCCGCGCCTTGTATTAGTGGCCGTTGTCCTGTACTGCGAGTTGCGCCATTGCCATCAGCACCTTGACAGAGCATCCTAGAGCGCTCCATTAGAGTTCCTCGACTTACACCGGGAGCCATAGTGGCGAGTGTTGCGCAGGAATGGCGTACGAGGCTGCGCGCTGGAGTGAAGACGGCGCCGTCGCAGCAATGCGTGTTTCGCTCGAGGGACCCCGAGTGTTAATTGAGTAGCAGGTAAGATGGAATAATTAGCCCTTGGCAGCCGTGCCTACCTATCAAGCGAACGAGGTGGGGGTAAAGCGAGGCTCGTGGCGATAACCCTGATGTTGGTCATGTGGCATGTGAATCGAGTCGAGCCAAACAAATGTCCGTGGTCGCGATGCGAACACTGGAGTGACGCGCCGGTCGAGGCTGGTTCCAAGGCTCGGATCGAAGTACGGGCACAGCTCGCTGCTGCCGCGGCGCCTGGCTACTTTAGTTTGACTATGTCGCACTAAGCTGCTGGAGGGTTAGACCCTGGGCGACTCGGCCTCGACCGTGGTGGCTCTGGGACAAACGAGCAGCTCCGCGATATGCCCTTGAATATCGTCAACCTTAGCTGTTGCGACTCCTTCTCTTCACCATTTTCCTGCTCGTCGAGTGATCACCCAGCCGGGCACTCTCTGTACTGTCAGATATCTATCTTTGCACTCGGCTAGACCATCTTCCCGCCCTACAAATCTCATAACTCTCGCGCGTCACTGGCGACTCGCTCATCACCGATTCCCGCGCCGCCGGGGGCAGAAACTGGCCTGCACTTGACTGCTCGTTTGGCGCTCGTTCATCTGAGCAACCTTAGGCTGGGCACTGTGGGTCCATAGTGACCACAATGGGCGAAGCCTGGGATGACCTCGCCGCCTTTCGAGCCCGCCGTGGAGAATGCGCCCAAGAGGTTGCCAAGATAAAAGACAGATGCGCTCAGGACCATTCGCAGCACAAGCATGTCCTGGAATGTCGTGACTGCTACCCACAGATCATCAACTGCATGCGAAGCTGGTTCCTGGACACCAAGAATCAAGAATGGTTCTCTGGGCGGGAGGTATTCCTTGGTGAGCTCAAGGCCTTGTTCGCCGCGGCGCTGGATCATGCGGTCGGCTTGGAGGAGATTGATGCGCGCATCGACACGGAACGCCGTAAATGGTATCAGGAGCAGATAAAAGCTTCGCCCAGCATCCGAAAAAGCCTGGAGGAGTTGACGGATCATAAGGATGTCCTGGCGAAAGTGGGAGGTGGCGCACCGTTCGAGGACCTCTTGGAGTCTATGCAAGCCGCCCTTGACGGCGCTAGCAGTAGGGAGGATGCGAGAAAGAGCCTGGACCGGCTGATCGTGGCCAAGTCACCAGAGGAGAAGTATCAGCTTTACAAGGAGACATTCTTTCATGTCTCGTCGGACGAGCACGTCTCCGAAAAGACACAACTTTATGCCTACAGACTCCAGACCGGCGCGACTATGGACGAGATCGTCAACAAGATTTCCTTGGACCGCCGCTCCAGCATAGGCGCATCGGACCAGAAGGAGAGGAATCGCAAGCGCATAGACGAGCTCCGGAGGGCCAGGGCCGCACACGAATTGCAGAAGTCCAAGAAGGCGAGCGGTCGCAAGGACACACAAAAGCCACAGGCCCCGAATGAGGTTTACGACCAGCCTCCGTGTAGTGTCTGCAGAAGAGATGTGGATACCAGGAATTTCTACCCATGCAGCGCATGTGTAGTCATGGTGGACGCGGGAATCCGGTCCAGGACAACGGTCTATTGTTCGCCTGCTTGCCGAGACAGCGACCGAGGCGAAGTAAGTTTCCCGATTTCATCTTTGTATTTGTCCACGATTGCCTTGCAGAGCGATCCAGTTACACGGGGCGAACGACTGGATAGAGAAGGGACTCGCTATCACCGCTTCGGATGCATTCGTTTCCCGTGCACGCCATCCGTGGATCGCCTCTTGAACATATTTTCTAAGCAATTCCGTCAGGAATCTTCCGTTGCTGCCCATAACTCCTTCAAAGCCCTAATTTTGCGTGTTCACCTTACACATCTGTGTATCAGGGCTCGACTTTTTGCTGACAGGGACTAGGAACTCCACGTGGAAGAAAGCCACGGATGCGCAAGTGGCAATTACTGCACACAGATTATCGACGAGGACATTGACATGGATATGGACAGCAAGCGGTTACTCCTGTGCCGTGAATGCACCCATCTTCACAAGATAGAATCCATTTTCTGCTCCTTGCGATGTGCAGATAGTAACTTCCGGCGTCATCGAGAAGAGGTACATATACCAGGCCGGTCGCGGAGATCGATACAGGAAAACAGGGACGTCGATGACATTGTCTTTGATGGGGAGGACAGGTCGAGGTACCATGCGAGGGACATCAAGGCACATGTGGTGCCATTGAATGATATGCTGGAGGAATTCGCGCAGAAGAACGGGATTGACATACATTGAGATAGTTCTGCTTCCTCACTTACACTTTGGATCTGGTCACACCGGATCGGCAACTGCTCAAGTGAACAAGACAACGTCGATGCAATAACGGCAAACATGGCACTCAAAACTTGAGAGACTTGCAATGGTGAACTGCGGCGAGTGCGTATGCTAAATGGTATATGCAGCCACATCTCCCAAAATGACGCTCCGCTCAAGGCCCCTCGCCGCATCTAACGGGTGATCCCGTACATCTCTGTTGCTCGCTACCCGAGTCGCATTAAATCCCTTGGGTATGGCAAAAGTGCTTGCTCATCAAGGGACAGGTAGTGGCCAGCCATTCGTGTAAGGGGCCTGCCTATATTTGAGATGCAAGGATCTTTGTTAGTACTTTGGTGTGCTCATAGCAAATGCTTCTCAGTAATTCTCGTCTATGAATTTCTGAAGGAACTGATGCAGTGCAAGTTCATGATTGTTTAATCAAAGTCTCATTTTCAACCACGGCGAACAACAAATTCCCCGATGATTGCACACTGCTGGTTTCGGATTTTGGCAAAGTAGAATATATACGGATTTCTTGAATGGATGAACAGTAAGCCTTCGCTTGTAACGCCGGCCGCGTTAGTTGCAAGCCTGAATCTAGGTGCAAGGCGACTGGACGTCCGAGGTTGGAAGTAGGTAGTTTTTACTATTGTTTCCTATTCTCAAGAGACTCCGAAACAAGGACGGCGGGCATTCAAGTGCCTAAACCATCGGATTTGTTCCACAACAAGAGGCGTCAGCAGGACAGCAGGCTACAAGAAAGCCGAGCTGTTGAAAGCAAGGATGTAGGAGGTGGCTGTTTGAATGTTGCGGGTTCTGTTGAGTGGCCTGCAGTCTTGAGCTCTTATGAATAGCCACAGTTCCCACTAATGATATTGGATCGCCATGACCAGACGTATGTATTACAACAGCTTAACCGGACTTTACGCTCAAAAATCTAGGCTTTCTTGTCCAAGGTTCAGAGACCAGAATGCTGGAGAGGGCATGATTAATGACCTCTGCGGCGAAACACTTATCTGCTCCCGCTCTTCGGACACACTCCTCGGCCGAGGAAAATCAAGTAAAAACAGAATGCTTTGCAGCTCCAATCGGGGTCCAGCGGCTGTTCAGGCTTCAAGAGAGAGGACTTTAGCAGTCGTATCCGATCAGAACAAAAAGTAGATTAGAAAACATAATCAAAGTTGCGTTGAAGTCCACGAAAATCAAATAGTCGGGACGTGTGAACGATGGTGACCAGTTGTATGTAGTAATGCAGTGTTAGAATAGCGTTGCCCAACAGAGTGGGAGGCTGCAGCAGGTATTGGGCCTACTCACTGACTGCAGCCAGTGTACTTAGTTGTCCGGCAAGGCCGAGCCCGACCCCCTTCTCAATGCGAGCGGCCTCGGGCCAAAAAGTGTTGCATCATAGGCCGCGCCGGCTTCAGATTTCAAATAGCCCAGAAAATCTCCTTCGCTCCGCCCCCTCCCCTCCGTCCCCATGCACAATCACTAGCCCCTCTCTCGCCATGTCGCTATCATCGGCGCTCAAGGGCGATTCGCCCCAGCAAGTACGGTCGTTGGTGAGTCCTTCGCGGTTCAGGCTGCAGACGCCCGCCCGCCGCGACCACGCCCGCGCGGGCCGCCCTCGCTTTCCCACGACAGAAACAGTGATATTGACTACTTTTTGTGCCAGTACCGCCAACTCCTCCGGCAAAGCGAGCAGTTTGCCTCTTACAACTTTAGAGAATACGCGAAGCGAAGGACACAGGACGCGTTCCGCGAGAACAAGGCCGTCGACGACCAGAGGAAGATACAGGAGCTGGTGCAGAAGGGCCTGAAGGAGCTGCAGATGATGAAGGTACGGCCCTGTCTCGCACCGTGTCACGAGTGGAGATGCACCAAGGAATGGCCTCTGTGCTGTCCGGGCCGCAGAAAACAGAGAGGCTAACCCGTGGCAGCGGCAAACGGTGGTCGGCCGTTTCTTCGAGCTGGACCGATTAGTGGTTGAGGGCGGTATTTCGGTATGGTGGCATATTCTACGAACTGCGTTGCGGGCTACAGCGTATTGATAATCTTGCAGGGTAAACAGAAGGGGAACAAGGGAGGCATCGTGCGACAGAAGGATCAAGGGTATGTTGATGCCGCTGCTTTGGCCTTCTAGAGAACAACTACAACAACCTCATCAGTGTGCTTCCTTGACGTGCTAACTACTCAACAGGTGGGACTGAGCCTCCTCAAACATTGGCGGCTGTACGTGGACATTAGCCCTACGACCTGGAGGTACTTGGAGCCTGGATCTGGCAACTCGGCGGGTGGGACATGGCGTTTCCGGCCTCGGGGAAGGCCATTGTACATCAAAACATTGCCTTGTACAATAGGAGCTCAAGGGCAAGAGCAGGGACACCGAGAACCAGAGAGTAGGCGGGAAAGCGACAGGCCTGACCTCATGATGCTTGCATCAATTGGGCGGGCTGCAGTCCGTGACTGGCACATGGGCTAGGTCAAATTCTGGTCACGGGAGGGCCTTGGGTCGCTCGTTGTCAGTTGTATGCACTCCTATGCACTCCTCACTTACAAATATGATACCACGAACGCTTTGAGCTTGCAAAAGCGTCCTGAATATGAATTCCTGTGTCCCCCCCCCCCCACCAAAAAAAAAAAAAAAACATGTGCCGTAGTGATGTCTGCTGTATATGGGGGCGGTATTCAACTACCGAAGTGGTGTTTCTTGGCCCCCGTGCCAGCCGCCCGCGACTTTTCCAGGCATTACTAGGTAGACTACCTAAATCACCCTCCTGCCGCGTTTTGCTCTTGCGCCTCGGCCTTTTCAACTCCACCTCCCCCTCCCCCCAAACCAAGACAAGATGGTGAGTCCATTTCCATGCCCTCTCCGGCACTCCGAGGTTCTCAGCCAGCTAATGCAATCACTCTCTAGGCCGATAAACTTCGCACGCAGCAAGAGCTCGAGCGCCTCCAGGCCAAATACATCGGCACCGGGCACCCTGACACGACGAGTTGGGAGTGGAAGACCAACATCCACCGCGACACCAAGGCTAGCGTTGTCGGCCACACACCGCTCCTCTCATACATGGCGCTCGCCCAGAACGAGCCCATGGCAAAGGTCAAAGCCCAACTCATCCGCCAGATGGTCCAGCCAGTTGGTCCCCCGCCGCCGAGGGAGGATGAGTTGGCCCTGCCAGCCACGGATAATGGAGGCTCCTGAAAAGCTATACGGGCTGTTCCGATAATGATATCCATGTGATTGAAACCTCAGCCGTTAGCCCTGAGACATATTCAATCAACAATGAGCGTCGAAGCCGACGTCAACATCACGTCGCGCCACTTTTTGGAGGGGCTGGCTTGTTACTACGGCGCCGCAGCAAATGGTACCCACAATAGAGACACCTGTGGGAGACGACGGGCACACGATGGCGAACAGCAGTCGTTGCGTCTCCGGGGGTATCAATTTCATCCCGTTCCACCATGCGCTAGCAGCTAGAGCTGGATCATATAGACAGACTTCAGACCACGTCCACCATGGAAGTTGTCCTCCGAATACCAATTGCAGATGTGTGAGAGACCCTCTCTCCCTGCCTTCCTGCATCACGCTTCACTCTTCCTCATCTTCATCTTCGTCGACTCGCCTCCGCCGGCCTGACCTCCTCCTACTTGAGCCCTCGCCGTTGTCCATAGCAACGTTCTCATTGCCATGGTTTGAGTAACCGTCCACAGCCTCCCCGTTCTGTGCAGGCTTCCTCTCTTGGATCTGCAGGCTATTGTGCAATTTCGCCTCGAGCTCCTCGTCGTCCTGCCCGCCCCAGACTTCTCTCACCACCCCTGCCACGACCTCATCGCCCACTTCGACCTTGCCCCGTGGACCAACGTACCACGTCGTAGCATCTTGTTCGTCGCCGTGCTGCCGGGCCTCCTTGTCGACGTTCTTGATCAGGTAGCCTTGCCTCTGCAATCTTGCCAGTGTTTCTTCGGTCTTTGTGCTGTGGAACGAGTTGGTTTCCGCATTGAGACGTCGCAAGTAGCGATTCAACCTCGAGTCGCTCATTTCGCCGCCGTTAATGCGGATCAGCGAGATGAGCACTGTGTAGAAAGCTACGTATGCGGCCTCATCTTCTGCACTGAGGAACTTGGATGGTGCGATGATTTTCGAGGTCTTGTAGGTGTCGGGGAGAACGGAAATGAGTATGTAGCTGTTCGAATTTGAGGACTTGGACTTGGTTTTCGCGGCTACAGGTTGGGAAGGGGTTGTCAGAAGCAAGTATATGTCGAGGGAATGCTCTCATAAATACCTTTACGCTTCTCCTCTTTCGTCAGCTTGTCCCTCACGGGTAGCTCGACCATTTCCATGCCAAACACGGCGCGGAGTGTCTTCTGCGCTCCATCAAACACCCTCCTAAATGCTCGACTGTGGTCACCCAGAACTGTATTTGCTGTCAGACCACGCCCTTGTCGCACAAGCAGGGAAAGTCAGTCTGCAGAGCCACACACCTTTCTCCTTGATGCCATCCCTCCGTATTGGCGCTCGAGAGAAATCGCAGGCCATGGCGTATCTGACAAGCTTCTTGATCAACTGGTCGTCTGCCGACTCTACCCGGTCCCCGTCTTCGGCTTCCTCGGCATCGTCGGCATCCTCGTCATCAACATCGCTTTCTGGCTCATCTCGGCGCTGGCGTTGCCTTGGCCTTTGCTCCTCGTCTGTGTCGTCGGCGATCTTCAAACTGCGTTAGCTTGACAATCATCCCTGACGCGCCGATGAGGGCACAACTTACGGTGCGCGACCTTCTAGATGCTGACGGCATGACGGCGGTCAAACCGTAATTGCGCTCAACCAACCGTAAAGCAGCAAAGAAAACAAGATATGGTAATGAAGTGGACTTGAGGGCAAATATTAAATATGCATGAGCCGAAATCAAGGTGACGCGACTGTGCATGAATTGGGACCTTAACGCGTTCGCGGGCCGCGAAAGCATGCCCTGGGGGGAGGGGTCGCCTATCTGGATGCAGCAGGGGGAGGTACCTGCACAGTGGTTAGATGCCTGCCGGAGGTTGTGTAAGTCGAGAGCGACAATAAATTTTTGGGTGCCAATCCACCCGTTTTCCCTCGAGCCTACACGCCACCATTTTCGTTGAGTCTCGGCCTGAGACCCTTCACGGTTTCGAACTCGTCTTCATGTTCTCTTCTTCGGCTTTGGGTGGCTCGATCTGTCTCAGATGCCAAATTCGCGCTGTCGCCCGTCGAGGGCCTCCACTGCTTGCCGCAGCCCAAGTCCGCGGTAGACGACGACGACGACAATATGCCTCCAATGCCACGAGTTCTCGGCCAGAAGACGTCACGCCAGTAGCCGACACCAGAGGGAATCATCGGGATACAGAACAGAGGCTTGCGGAACCTCGGCAACCTCAACCCAACGAAAACTCCCCTTCCGTTGTCGCTGCGCAGACTTTGCCCGATCCTCCGCAGGATGCTCCTTCAAATTCTCTTGATCTTCCGGATGGGAGCATGACCGAGAACCATCTCCCTCATGGTATTAATGGAATCACAGAGCATATTCAGGAACCAGAAGCCGACATCGACCTCGTAGAAAGTACGATCATGAACCGGCCTGACTACAGAGTAAAAGACGGGAAAGACGAAGGACAAAGAAATCAGGAAGACGAATTCTCGACTGGCCAGTCCCGGGGAATAAGTCCTTCTAAGAATGCTGGATCATTGGCAGATCGCACATGCCAACATTGTCGAAAAGTCTTCAGTCAAAAGTCAAGCCTCGATGACCACACCAAGCAGGGCTGTTCTTCGCTCAAGCCACCACCCAATGAACCTCTTAAATGTACAAGATGCGGTGAAAGGTTCGAGACGAGGCAGCAGTTCTTCCGCCATTTAGGGAAGAAATTATGTTTCAGAAAAGATGAGCGCAAGAACTTGGCTGGGAACAAAGATGGCCACAAGATGGAAGGCGTATCTTCGCAGGCAGCGGCAGAATTCTCCAGAAGCAAGGCTTCTGCTAGACGAAACTCCACGATTTCCCACGATTGGGGTCTTCTTCAGCGCCAGGAAGTACGCCCTCAAGCCGCGGCAGCTGGCCACAAGCCCGACAATTCCGCCGGAGGGTATCGTACAGGGTCTATAACAGGCAACATGCAAGCCGACCCCGAGATGAATCATGGAATAAATACCAGGGCGGACTCGGAAGCTATCATCCCAGATGAGACTGCCACATCGCGCGACAGGGCAGATGAGGGGCGATCAGAGGAAATTTCGGGCAGCCCCTTGGTCCGCAGAATTGGTCAAGCTGTGCACACCACGAGAGAGCGGAAGAGACAACATAGAAGGGGCGACATGGTCCTAGTAGAAGATGCTTCGAGACTTGGCGTTGAATCTCTTGGGAAAGCAGCTGAGGTCATCGTCTTGAGGGATGGTCGCCAATGGGAAAAGAAGGCTCCTCCAGTCGAAGCTAGCCCAGAGAAAATGGATAGCGGCGTGAGCTTTATGGAGACCGTGGCTGACATGTTCGGAGAAGAGGTCTCCAGTGCGGACGACATTGAAGAAAACATCCATGGATTGAAACCGGGGCATCAGATCGTGTCTGCACGGGAGTTCAAGTCTTTGTTCACGACCTTGATGGACGGCTTCACGATTCTTCAGCTCGAGAAATACGTGGTGTGGCACCGTGAGCAGTCAATTCTGGAGAGTATCAAGGATGAGACCTTTGGCGAGGGCGAGACTCTCAGCGAAGCGCCAAAAGTAACAGAGAGTCTGCTCCAAAGTCAGGAGTATTCTTGGATGACCGAGCAGGCACATTGGATTCCTCAGGTGGAAGGGGCTGTGGAAGAAGCTCAGTATCCTTTGGCAGGATACGTAACGAAATCAATGTCGCCAAAGCAGAGACTTGTTGTCCAGCTCATGCGGGAATGCTGGGATGTATCGATCCAGGAGCTCCTGGACGGCAATGGCTGTGTTGATATCAGAGTGCGCGACCTGGAGTTCAAACTCCTCACCCGTGAGTAGAGCACTGTCAACATAGTCTCTTGGTCGTTGGCTGACGATCAATGTTCCAGTTGGCACGCAAAAGTGGCTGCAGCGAATATCGCGGCTGTTCCTGAAGGAGGGACAGCAGATTGAAGTTCGGCGTTCCAGCAACCTTGTTCGCATAAGAGCTCCCAAACCAGTTGCTGAGACCTGCGTGGGTGAGCTAGATGAGATGCTGCGGAAGACCAAGAGCAAGACTCTTAAGCTAGACCAGGTTCCCATGCGGCGCCTGGATTCTGAAATGCTTGAAGACCTTGGGAGAATCACTAACTCGGTCGTCCAATTCGGCCCTGATGGAGAGGAGGTAGGCAAAGCTATAGGTCCCCTTTTCATGGTTCGATTGACGCACCCGCTGACATCAAAATTCAGATTCATGTGAGCTGGATCGATTTGTGGGACGAGGAGGCGCAATCTACGCTCGAGAATAAAGCGGACATGGTCTTCCGCCTTCTTTTGACCGCTCATACATCCGTCAGGACATCGAACACCCTCGCTGTCTACCCGGATGTCGAGGGCAATGGAAAACTTCTCGAGGACCGTAACAACAAGGAGAAGCTGTCATGGACAGACAGGCGAATGGAATGGGCTCGGCTCTGTCTGCCGCTCACGTCAAAGCAGCCTCGCACAGCGAAGGCGTGGCCGCTGACGACTGACGTCCTCCATTTCAAAGTTGAGCCTACAGAAGAAGACCTTGCTCCGCCAACCTCCGCATACCAGCACAAGTTGGGTAACTTCTACCAGACTGTGGGCCCGATTGGAATCCCCCAAATGGAAGAGGAACAGTCCAACCAGCTTCCAGCGCAAGAGCCGGCAACTACAAGGACGACTCGGTCCGGATGGCGGCCATTCAAAATCGCGACCAACGCAGCATTCGGGCATGTTCTGCATGTCAGTACACCTAAGCTGTTTGCGAACATCGCTGGTCCGGACATCTCTACCAATCTTGGCACTTGGCCGAGAATATTCACCCCTTTGATCCCTCCAGTGGCTGAAATAGACCTCCCTGGGTGGACGCCGTACGACGGGACCCGGTACATATCATCCACCATCCTCATGCGTTTCGTCCCTTATACCGAGAATGCCGAATCCAACATCCACACCACGAGAGCGCCGCCTCTTGAGCTGCGCCTCAGTGGCGACAGCAGCAAGATCAAAGCAATCCACTCACTCCGCGCCATAAATAGGACTAGCATTTCCGACATTCTCCTTCCCACGGAACACGTAGACGTCCGCGCCACGCAGCAAGAGTACGCCGAGCTCCCCCCCTCGGCCATCGACTCCACGGAGGGCATGGAGCCACTTCTCGAATTTCTCAATAAGTCGCGGCTTGACGTCGCCAAGGGTAACCTCGTGACACCCCCACGGCTTCACAACCTCGGGCTACCGGGGTGGCTACTGACGCCGCCCACGAACATCGTCGCGGCGGCAACCAACGCGCGGGCGAAGACAAAGAAGGCCACCAAGAAACAACCGCCCCAGCACCTTCCGCACACGCCCGAGGGCAACGAGCTCCGGCGGGCGTCGTACGTGTTCGCAGGGCTGGAGCAACGGTACGCGGTGGAGTCGACGTACGACGGGTGGAAGCTGGTGTACACGGCCATCGAGGCTGGCGCGGGCGGCGGGCGGCGCGCCGAGCTGAGCCTGGAGGCGGTGCCGGGCTACGACGTCGAGCTGCGCAGGGCCAGGGAGGCCATCGACGCCACCTTCTTCCTGCGCTCCATCTACCAGCTCGCGACAGGCCAGGCTGGGCACCCGGTGGAGAGGGGTGATGGCGAGGAGCAGGTCAGGACGACTATCAGGTGGGTGCGGTAGATAGCCGTGGGGTTCGAGGAAGCGGGCAGGTGGATAGATGAGATGAGTGTTGATGTTCCACTGTCCGTGGTGCATGTAAATGTAGACTACGTGAGGCAAATGGAGCCAAAACCCCTCTTCAGCTGTTTTGTGTCAAGTTCTTGCCGGAGTTGAAAACTTGAAACGAGAAGCCTGCCATGTTGATCCAGATTACTTGAACTGCCAAGAGAGCAACAGCAATGGAACAAGAAAAGCATGTACTCAAGGTACACACATGACATGTGAGGAGTCGGAATCGTAGGGATCAGGGGAGGGTAGTGTGCATCAATTGGGTCTTGTGCGCCGCAGTTGGTACAAAGTACACCAACACGAACGGCGCACTTGGTACATAAAGCAGCAGACTCGGACACCTGCAGCGCCGGCACTGCTTACGAACATATCACGAGCAAGTGCAGGCAAATTGTTTTGTACTCAAGGGAATTGCTGATTACTGCGACCCTAAATCACGTCTAAGACTCTATCTCGACCCAGGCATGAGATGGTTTTACACGCAGAAATCGCCTGACCATCTCCTGTCATGTCCATGTCGTGCGTTGCGCAGAGCCTTCAAAGAGCCCAGGGCAATTACCAAATCCGGAGCGACGCTTTTTGAGGTACGGGTAGGTGAGGCGGGTGGCGAGCATGTATGACCTCAAGCTCGTCAAGTGAAGATCAGAAGCCAAGGCAGCTTATTTCTTGCCAGCCTTGGCAGCGGACTTGGTGACCTTGCCGGAGCCGGCAGCGGCCTTCTCGACAGCCTTGATGACACCGACAGCGACGGTCTGACGCATGTCACGGACGGCGAAACGACCCAGGGGAGGGTAGTCGGTGAAAGCCTCAACACACATGGGCTTGGAGGGAATCATCTTGACGATGGCGGCGTCACCAGACTTGATGAACTTGGGGTTGGCCTCAACAGACTTGCCGGTACGACGGTCAATCTTCTCGAGGATCTCGGCGAACTTGCAAGCGATGTGGGCAGTGTGGCAATCGAGGACGGGTGCGTAACCAGCACCGACCTGGCCAGGGTGGTTGAGGACAATGACCTGGGCGGTGAAGGAGGCGGCGCCCAGAGGGGGGTCGTTCTTGGAGTCACCGGCGACGTTGCCACGGCGAATCTCCTTGACGGAGACGTTCTTCACGTTGAAACCAACGTTGTCACCGGGGACACCCTCGGTGAGCTGCTCGTGGTGCATCTCGACGGACTTGACCTCAGTGGTGACGTTGGCGGGGGCGAAGGTGACGACCATACCGGGCTTGATGATACCGGTCTCGATACGGCCGACGGGCACCGTTCCAATACCACCGATCTTGTAGACATCCTGGAGGGGCAGACGCAGGGGCTTGTCGGTGGGACGCTTGGGGGGCTCAATGGCGTCAATGGCCTCGAGCAGGGTCTTGCCGGTAACCTCACCACCCTTGCCCTCCTTCTTCCAGCCCTTGTACCAGGGGCAGTTGGTGGAGGGGGCAAGCATGTTGTCGCCGTTGAATCCGGAGATAGGGACGAAGGCAACAGTCTTGGGGTTGTAGCCGACCTTCTTGATGAAGGAGGAGGTCTCCTTGATGATCTCCTGGTAACGGTCCTCAGACCACTTGGTGGTGTCCATCTTGTTGATGGCGACGATGAGCTGCTTGACACCGAGGGTGTAGGCAAGCAGGGCGTGCTCACGAGTCTGGCCATCCTTGGAAATACCAGCCTCGAACTCACCAGTACCAGCGGCAATGATGAGAATGGCGCAGTCGGCCTGGGAAGTACCAGTGATCATGTTCTTGATGAAGTCACGGTGACCGGGGGCGTCTGTGAGACAAGCTTATTAACCGGTGTGATCAAAGCAGGGAGCGCCCCCAGTAATTGCAACGTCTGTTGTCGACGATGCGCAAAAAGGATCATGCAGGACTTGGGTCTGAAACATACCAATGACGGTGACATAGTACTTGGGGGTCTCGAACTTCCACAGGGCAATGTCGATCGTGATACCACGCTCACGCTCGGCCTTCAGCTTGTCGAGCACCCAGGCGTACTTGAATGAACCCTTGCCGAGCTCAGCGGCTATATAGAGAAGAGGTCAGCATCATGCTTTAAAAATGGGGCTTTCATCTTGCTTTGATGTGGGCGGGCGACGGCAGGTGTGGTAAGAGTGGTGGCGGAAATGGTGGTTGGGAGGGGTGATGTAACAGGGTTTTGCAGGCGGAAGATAAGCCCCCCAGATAAGCGCACCCCGCACCCGCACTGAAAATGGAAAATCCAGAGCGAGGGGTGAAAATGCGCCTCCAGGTGTGATGATGCGGCGCAAATGGCCGCACGCAGACAGCTGCGAGTAGCACTGGGATGGGAGTGGAAGCATTTGCTGGATGTTTGGATATTCACTAACCTTCCTTCTCGAACTTCTCGATGGTACGCTTGTCGATACCGCCGCACTGGTAGATCAAGTGACCAGTGGTGGTCGACTTGCCAGAGTCGACGTGGCCAATGACCACGACGTTGATGTGAGTCTTGTCCTGTAGGACTGTCAGCGGGATGCTTGGTGATGCCTAGCTGGGCTCGTCGATGCGAGTAGTAGCAGCAGCCGGTGGTGCCGATGTTGGCTGTTGCCGGGCTGGATGGGGTGGGTTGTGGTGATACGTACGTCCTTACCCATCTTTGCGGTTGTGGGATTTGTGTCTTTGAGATGATTCTAAGTCTCGGAAACTGTTGGGGAGTCAGATGCAAGTCTCGATGTAGGAAGAGAGGGAGGGTTTCGCACGTTTGCAGGATGGATCGCGGACAGGATCTCGGTGTGCAGACGAGGAAGAAAAGAAGGTCAGGAAAGATTTTGTGAGCGGCTGGGAGTCTAGAGTTTTGTATTGGGGTCAGAATTTTGAGAGCCCATGCGCACGGGCCACGTTCTGCTCTAGTGCCCCACTAGCCCCGTCCCCCTCTAACACAAAGCCAGTCACACGGCCTGTGATGGAGCCGCCCCATGAAGCTCTCTGTTGCTGTTGCTATTGCTGTTGCTGTTGCCGTTCCTGGGGCTGCTGCTATTGCTCGTCGAGCCCATCTGCGGAAATCAAGCACAGCGGTTTTTCCAGATGCCCATCGTAATGCCGCCCTGAGCCATGGGCAAGTGAAGATGCTCCTTTGAGTCATCCGGTCAGCCATAGGCCAGGCATGCAGCCTTACCCGTCTCCGCCCATGTACCTCATCTACCCATACATATACATACATACATACACATATATTTATGCTCAGGTTGCCCCAAGCCATCAAGAACTGGTAATTCAGTGTCAATATGTGTGTTAGGCCATTGGTGATTGCTTGGAGTGGTGCAGCTAAGTCAATATGCTGCTGTAACAAAAAAAGATGGAACGAGTCCGTCCAGTCCGTTGTATTTGGATGTCCAGCGCCATCTGAAACGCTACCTCGCAGGTGTTAGGCGGCGACCTTGGATCCAGCCGTCTTGGTGGCCCATTTTTGGGGCACCAAGCTGCCTTACCGCCGCCCAATTCGACCCCTCCATGCATCAGCTTCCAAGGCACAGCCAGTGGCCGGTGGCCACACAGTCTGCTGTCGGCATGAGTCAAACGGACGAAGGATTTTTCTGCTTCTTCTCCTCCTTCGTCTCTTTCGGCCCTCGACGTACGACGGCCTCGGACGGCGTGAGATGTGGTTCTCTCTAGTTTTCCATTGCCCATTAGATTCCCGTCCAGTTGTGACGGGGCCGGCCAGGCTGGCTGGCAGTCGGGTGACGGCCTCCCTCGAACAGCGCATCACGGCTTGGGGCCCGCTAAACGCGGGGTAAGGAGCTGCCACAATCGCCACCGAAAAAGTTTTTGGCGGGTCCAGAATTGCCCCTCGAAAGGTTTTGATGCAAAAAAAAAAATTGGCTTGCTTGCATGAAAGCAGGAGGCGCTGTCAGGGGGAGGGGGTGACTTCTCCGGAGGCAAGCTCATCGCCGCCCATTTGACACCCGGGCATACATCCACCATCGCGCCGTGTCGACGGCAGCACGACGGTAACCTCGGGTCATACCTCGTCGAGGCATTTCGTAGCAGCCCTCATTGTGCACAGTACGAATAGATACAGATATACATGTAGAGCAGCTTCTGTTCCCCACAACAACAGGGGGCACTATGTCATAGATGCACACCCCTGGACCCCGTCAGCCCGTCTTCGTCGTCGTGAATCCCGTAGGCTACTGACCAGTGAGGACCAGCCTGGTGATGACCATCCTGTTCTTAATCGACCAATCTAGGCATTGTCAACCTATGACAATCCATGCCGTCGTTAATTGCCCTCCCACGTTCAACTGCCCACGGCTGGTCCTCTTCATCTGATGTGGAATGATGCACTCTAGTCATCACTGCACCAGCCACGACCCAGCTACGAGATGTACTGACGGACTGACAGACGAGTTGAACGAACTGCTCACCAATGCAGCGTCTAAGTGGCCTAGCTGCTTGGCTCCCGGCGCAAGAGTGAAAATGCGACCGAGACGCCCGACTGTGTCGCCACTTGGATAGAACGCACCCGCACCACATCAAGTTGAGGTGTAAATAGACACGTAGTTGAGCTTGTGTCTTCTCTTCCATAGGACCCCTGTACGTGTTCGCCTGCTATCGGTTCAGAGGAGGCCTTGACAGCTCCCAATCACCACAGGTGTTTTGATGGCTCCGATAGACGCATTCGCTCATTCCTCGTGTCTAAGTGAAGTTTGTCTGGCGACGATGCTTCAAGGAGACTGGCTACTTCATATATGGAGTGGTCACTCTCGAGATCTCCTGGATCTCCAGTGGAGTTCGCAAAAAATGGGAGCTCATATTCCTGTGCAATGCCACCCAGATAGAGGATTAACAAAGGGACAACGTGGGCAAGAAGGTGAGGATCAACCAACTCTTGCCCTGGCCTGGCTCTAACCGTTCCTTTGGCCAATGGCTCTACCTAGGAGCCATGTGGCTCCGGCTAGGACTAGCCAGAAAACACACAATAGGCCAGGAACACTCGTGATGACCAGCTTCGATTTCTTTGGATACTCTTCTTGGTACAGAGACTAATCGCCTGACGCGTGCTCATCCGCGGTGGTATTTCTCCCAATCGTGACCCCAGAACACCATACGCCAAACATGGATGATATCAAAACAATCCCCACCGAGGCACACTCAGCTCTCAATTTCCAGCATCTGCTTCAGCGCAACCTCAGAAGCCCTCCACCACCTGCCCCTCTCCTCAAGATCGTCCTCGACACCTCCGAGTGCCTGCTCCTTTCTCCTGCGCGCCTCCTTCGCCGCCGCCAGGCTGTTCTGCCTCTTGACCTCCAGGGGCTGCAGTTCCGTCTGTAATCTCTCCATTTCCTTCCTCTTGCGAGGGACCTGCGCACGGAGGTGGTCCAATTGCCTCTCCAGCTCGTGCCTCTGCAGCTTCTTCTCGGCGACCAGCTCCAGCGTCTTGGCCAGCGGCAGGTTGAGGCTCGGGTTCTCGCCCGGCTGCAGCAGCTCCCGCAGCTCTGCGATCCTCTCTTCCAGCCCGGCGATCCGGTCGGGCAGCTCCCGCAGCGTGGCCGTCTCCGTCTGCACGGCCTCGTACTTCCTGCTCAGCTCCCGGCCCTTGCTCTCCAGCTCCTCGACCGTGTCGGCGACTTCCATCTTGAGCGCCTTGAGCTGCCCCTTGGCTGCGGCGTTCTGCTTCTCCAGCTCGACGTTCTCCTGCGGCGTGACGATCAGGGGCGGTTCCCCGACGATGGCGCGGATGAACTTCTCCTTGGTCACCTGCTCGACGTATGAGAAGCGCAGCTTGGCGAACAGCTCCTTGTAGTGGGCCAGGTCGGCCTCCAGGCTGGCAGGCGTGGCGTCGACGGACGAGCTGGACACGTCTGAGGTGCGGGCCATGTTGGTGTCCTGGCCTGCCTGCTGCAGCACCGTGGATATTGGCTCGCTGAGTTTAAGGATAGAAATCTCATGATTTGATTGCAGGTCCTCCAGATCATGAAGGACCTCCGCGGCCCTTTTTGCTGCCATGGTGCGTGTTGTCCGGCTCATTTGCTGGCTGGTTCTCGCACTGGCCGGCCTCGTTGTCAATTAGAGAGGGCCAAGTTGACTTGGTGGTGAAGTAGAATGAATGGTGGAGTCCTCTCTTATGTTCCGACGGCAAAAAGGCTGTTACAATGAGAGACCCCAATGTTAGTTCTTTCAAACTTTACAAAAGTCACTTTTGGTTCAGAGCTATCAGGCTGCAGGTTGGATAGCGTTGTTGTGCTGCTGCCACAGTGCACCTTTGTTATGAGTGAGGTGTTGAGGGACTTGAAGCGCGCCGAGTTTATTTACATGTCCCAAAGAGGCCTAGTGTCCTTGGAGCCAAGTAGCCGGTAGTGCACGATGTCGGCAAGATCCACGCTATACTACAGTCTCGAGTCTGACTTTCCCAGTCTTTCCGTCTTACACAATTGACTGCTTCATGCTTCCCCCACAACATCAAAACCCCCCTTGCACTTGCTTCAGTATGGGAAACAACGACCTGCTTACCGACGACCATGTCGCGGAGCTCCTCGCAAAAGAAGCCAAGGATTGCTCCTTGAAATACTCGACCATGGGAATGGAAGCCTACACTTCGACACCCACCAGCTCCAGGTTCGCAACTCTCGACACCCTCGAAGCTTTACCTTTCGGCCGCTGATATATCGTCTCTAGACCAGCCAACAAGGCCAAACCTAACACCAGATTCTTGCGCAACATCATCAAGGGTACCGAACACCACAACAGGACCCTCACGGCGAAGGAGCAGACCGACTCGCAAGCGCGCTTGAAGGAACTTGCCGACATGGAAGAAGAGAAGCGCCGGAAGTACAAGCCCAGTGCCAATGAGATCCGTGGTCGCCAGCTGGGGAACATCGCTGCCCTGCTACAAGGGCAGCCGGCCCAGAAGAGGAAGCGTGTCGCAGCGACCGAGGAAGAAATCACAGATCTACAGAAAGCCAGAGCCGCAGAAGATGCGCGGCGACTAGCCGACACAGCGGCAGCTCGGGAACGAGCGCGCGATAAGGACGGCAAGCGGAGAAGGTCGCTGGAGAGGTACAACGCGCGCAGGGGTCACGACGACGATGCGAAGGAACGTTCAAGGCGGGCGAACACATCTTCTGGCGACGAGAGCCGGCCGGCCGACGATCGAAAGAGGAGGCGCCGGTCCCGGTCACGGTCTCCTCAAAGCAGCTCGAGAAAATACCGCCATCGCTCGCCACTGAGGGACAAGGAGAAGGAAAGAAGCACACAAAGAAGGCACAACCGGTCAGATGACACTACGGAGTCAAGGGTCAAGGCATCGCGGCGTGCAAAGGACGAAGACGATGGTGCAGACTCAGATCCACTTGAGGACTTGATCGGCCCAGCGCCTCCCCCGAAGATGCCTCGGGGCCGTGGGGCGCTGCGCGGTGTCTCAGGCATGGATAGCAGGTTCTCCTCCGACTATGACCCGAAGTCCGACGTGCAGATGGACGACGAAGGCGGTCGCGATGATTGGGACGACGCCCTGGAAGCTGTGAGGGATAGAGCCCGTTACAGGCAGCAGGGAGCGCAGAGATTACGCGAGGCCGGGTTTAACGAGGACCAGATCAAGAAGTGGGAGAATGGCGACGAGAAGAGCATCGACGACGTGCAATGGACCAAGGTGGGGGAGAAACGGGAGTGGGATCGCGGTAAAGACGGCGATAAGGTCGACGACTGATCCACACGGATGGACAAGAAAGTGGCGATCGAAGACATGGGTGGCACAAGTTTACTCAACTTCAAAGAGTTTGTTTGGCTGTCCTTGCCAGAGATGGGTCTAGATCGTCCGCCGTGTGGCACAACTCCAGCTGCTCATCCGTCTTTTGCGCTGGCATATCTGGAAAGTCCTGGGTTTGGAGTATCCCGTCTTGGATTGTCCTATACAGCCAGCGTCTTGCAGAGCAGTCCAATGCTGTTGGGTCTCACAGCGAAGCACTCCAGGATACTGCTAACCTGACACCCTGAGTGACCTTGTGATGAGTCCTAATGGGGCGACGAGTGCCACGTATGTGAGACCCCCAAAAGGACGAGTTGATGATTCCGGGAAGATGAATCTAGGAACAAAAGAATGGCATACTGCTTTGAAACTTCCCCATTGCGCATGCGCAGGTCGCACCGAAACCGGCAGATCTGGGCTTATCTTAGCGTATGACGTCGCGGGCCTGTCAGAAGTGAATTTGGAGAAAACGACGGAAAACCGCGACTCCACGCGCCAGCGCAGCAGCAAGGAACCCACCCGCATACAGCATCGGACCTCCCAGAAAAGAATTCTCCCGCTTTCCTTGCGACACAACCATCGCAAACGCAGGACTTGTGCTCTGCCGTCGAAGATATCCCCGGCCTCACTCTAACCCCCAAGGATAGCCACTCGGAGAGCCGCGCTGCCTCCCAGAGACAGTCAACATGGTGTACGTGCGCCAGGACAAGCTTCCTGGCCTCAAGGAGTACAAGTACTCGGGCGTCGACCACTCGCTCGTGTCGCGGTACATCCTCAAGCCATTCTACACAAATGTGGTCATAAAGTGCTTTCCCATGTGGATGGCACCCAACCTGATCACTCTATCCGGTTTCTCGTTTGTCGTCGCCAACTTCTGCACGCTGCTGTGGTACAACCCGACCCTCGACCAGGACTGCCCGACGTGGGTCTACTACAGCTGGGCCATCGGCCTGTTCCTGTACCAGACCTTTGACGCGGTTGACGGCTCCCAGGCGTAAGTTTTTCAGGTGGCCCCAGCCCCCACCATTGCTGTGTGGGAGAATCGGCCCTAACGTTGCTCTTGCTCACGCAGACGCCGGACGCGACAAAGCGGCCCGCTCGGGGAGCTGTTCGACCACGGCGTCGACGCGGTTAACACCTCTCTGGAAGTTCTTCTTTTCGCTGGCAGCCAGAACATGGGCCAAGGATGGACGACGGTAGCAATATTGTTCTGCTGTAGGTCACACCGTGCAGGGAAATCTTGCTCGCTTCTGTTGAACCAAGTCCCACGGCATGGTATGGGAACTTGACTGACCTGGTTCTGTCACAGCACTCCTTACCTTCTACGTCCAAACCTGGGACGAGTACCACACAAAGACTTTGACTTTGGGCATCGTCAGTGGGCCCGTCGAGGGCATCCTGATTATCTGCGTCATCTACGCGCTGACTGGATACTTGGGCGGTGGACACATCTGGACGTACTCGGCCCTCGAGACCATCGGCGTTCCGAAACAGCCATGGATCCCAGACTTCGTCTACAACATGTCCTTCTCACACTGGTACATGGTCCAGGGCTTTGTGGTGCTGTGTCTCAACACCGTTGAATCGTGCCGCAACGTTATCAAGGCGAGACGAGCCCGCGGCGACCGCAGCCGGTACGCCCTCGTCGGCTTGGTGCCGTTCTTCGTCACCTGGGCCCTGATCATCGCGTACCTGCTGCTGCAGCCCAACATCCTGCACAACCATCTGGTCCCCTTCGCCATGTTCTGCGGCATCGTCAATGCCTACTCGGTCGGGCAGATGATCACGGCGCACCTCGTGAAGCTGGATTTCCCCTACACCAACGTCCTGGTTCTGCCACTGGCCTACGGCGTCATCGACTCGCTCGGCCCGTGGTTGCAGTTCGAGTTTGGACACCCGTGGCTCGGTTGGCCCAGCGCCCTAGGTGACGACGTCTACCAGGTCGCGTACATGTTCCTCATGCTGGGCGTGTCCATTGGTGTGTACGGGTCCTTTGTCGTCGACGTCATTGTTACCATCTGTGACTACCTCGACATCTGGTGCCTGACAATCAAGCACCCGTATGTGGAGCCCCAGGTGAACGGCAAGAAGACAAAGTGAGCAGCAAGTCGAGGCAGTGATGTTACAGTATCGGATTTGTTCGCGAGACCGGTCTTGTACATTCCACCTCATGGCTCATGAGTGCATACTTTTGGGGATATGCTAGTTGTTGGTCGGCGTCTTTGGACTGGGACTTGCCGATCGCCAACGAAGAATTTATATACGAGACATCATGACTTGGGGGATGGGCGGGAGTCGGTAAACCACGTTTAACTCCTGCAGAGGAAATGACCAATGTTTATTTTGGCGCCGGCATCGTGAAAAGGGGATTTGATTGATCTTCTGTTCTGCTTAGATCGAAGCCCGTGGAGCATATCTTGTAATGATTCGGGCCGGTTTCTGAGTTATGATACCACTTAATATGAGACATGCCATGTTTACTTCAACAAACCCGCAGATAGCAACAAGCCAAGCGTTCCTCTCGGGGGGCATCCCCCCCTCCCCCAGGCAAGCGACATTTCAGTCATCGCTGGTCGATTCGGGTCCGCTGCTATCGCAACAACAGGAAGAGAATGAAAAGGATAGACACGCGTCGCTTCCCTAAGCAGAGTAAGAAGGAATTACAGCTAAATAAAGGATTTTGCTCCGGCCCACAATCAAGATTCCCCAAAGGTTATGCCCAAACTGAATGCTCCCATAAACTAGCAGAATACATCGAGTTCCACGCCCGTGTCAACCAGTCCTGCTGCTCCCATGACCCCGCCACCCTTTTCATCCAGATCCGTCCACGAGCCAGTTTTCTAGGTATGCAAGATAGTCCGTGTGTTTTCCGCATTCCATGCTTTCCATCCTGGCGATGGGTTCGCCCGTGTGCATTATACTCTTTGTTGAAGAATCCGGGCAACAGTTTAGACACCAACCATGTCCGGCCTCCGGGTAGCTGGTTTGCTGTGCAAATACTCGTCCCTCGCCTCCTCACCGGGCTGAAAGCGCCTGCACGAAGATTTGATTCACGGAAGGGATTGGAAGCCTCCAGACTACCTTGCGGCTAACATCCTCATTATCAAAAGCTGCTCAAATGACACACGAACTGGCGCTGCTGGGGCTCACGGTCCATGCTACCACTTCAAAGCAGCTCATCGCTCCCGGAAGCGACACTCTCCTCGATGGCTTCGATGATAGCTCTCTCCTCGAACACCGGCCCCTGCCCGTCACACTTGGCCAGGTGCTTCAGCCGGTTGCTGATGTCCGCGATGTCGACCAGACCCCTCTTGTACAGGTCGTGGCTGATGATGTAGTCCCACGTCGCGCCGGCCGCGTAGAGCCGCTCGCCGCTGTCGCTGGTGACGATGCGGTGGCTCGGTGTCTTGTTTGGGTGTTGAGACAGGACGTTTGTGTAGAAGTCAGTCGGGTTGTACTGCAGGGGCCCCGTCGTGACCGCGGCGCCGCCGTGACCGGGCGAGTGGCCCCCGTTGATCGAAGAGGTCGCCTTCAAGATCTCGTTCTCCGTGCTCATCTTCTGGAGGTCGCGCTTCAGCTTCTCGTTCTCAGACGCAGTCTCGTGCTGCGCGGCCTCCAAAGAGGCGAGCTTCGCCTCGAGATCCTTGACATGTCGCTCTTTCCGCTCCCTGAAGGCCCGCTGGCTACAACAAGGTACGAGAAGTCAGCACGCACACTTACATGCGGAGTACCCGTAACATAGTTAGACGGGGAAGGGCTTCCTCTGAAGTCCCGGTGGGAGAAGGTACACGAGGCGCACCGACTCCTGCAGGGCGGGGCGGGCGGTTCAACTGGGGTAGCACTTACGCAGCACGATTCTGGGCCTTGCGCCTTGACTGGGCGGGCGTCAAGTCATCTTCCTCGGCCGAGTTTGACCCTTGGCGGCCAGCATCGAGATCCGCAACTGGCTCCGGCTTGGTGCTCAGAGGCAATCCGTCGGACTGTGATGGCTTGACCACGTTGGCGGCAGCGCCGTTTACGCCGCGGTGTGTCTGAGACTGGCCATTATGGGCGACAGGGTGTTGATTTGGCGGCGTGGGAGGCCCAGGGAAGGCAGGCGCCGGATTGAACTGTGCTGCGTATTGATCGAAGTTTTGGAACTGCTCGCCGGGGTAGTGGTCAAAGGCATCCTGAGTAAGAGATGTGTAAGCCATGTGAGCCAGCAAGGTGAGGCGCTAGCGGGCGTGGGCTGCAAAGGCGGAGGGACAAGACAGGCCCAGGAAAAGCGGTCTCGAAAGAGCCGCATCATGTAGAAGTACGTAGGAGACGAAGAGTGGTTGTCACTGGGGACTCACTGGTGGCGACGTGGTGTTGAAGTCCTCTGAACCAGCCGAGTTGGAATGTGAGGGCGTCAGAGGAGGTATGTTGATGGGGAACTGGTGATAGGGCGCCTGGGCCCCCGCAAAGTAGGCTGCCTGAGAATAGTCCATATTTGCGCACGAATATAAAAAGCTCCACGGCACAGTGGTGTCCTTGCCGCTCTCCTCTGCTATACGATAGGTGGGACGGGATGAGGAGTCGCGAGAGGCCGTGCTGGACGACAATGAGCGGATATTGCTGGTCAGCGATGCGTCCTTCAGCTCGCCAGTTGAAGTAGCAGTTCGAACCACGGCTAGATGTCCGGGGTACGCTGCAGGTAGTGGGGAGGGATCATTTATGCGCTGGGCATTCGACTTAGATATACCCAGACTACTCCACCGCCCCGGCAGAGGGAAACGTGCCTATGGGCCCAGTCTAGCTCCTGTGGAAGCCAGCACCCTGGAAACTAGGAGAAACCGCCATCTAACCTTAAACCCGCCCTGTACCTGGACTGGCCCTGCGGGGCTCATGTGCTGCTCATGGACTCGGTTCTGGCCTCCGAGCTGCTGTCAATTTCCAGAAGGCCGACAGCCCAGATCGAGTCGACGGCTGCCTAGATGCTCACAGGTCGGGTCGAGAGACGAGACTTTGCCACGCGCCTATTCTGAACGCTGGTCAGCCAGCCGCCCGTAATAAGGCACGTTGCCCGACAGGATTCTCATGCGCGCCACGCAGCGGGCCGTGCATTTTATCTGGTACCCAGTCGTTCCGTCGTGTTGTACAGAGTGGGTGGGACATCGGTGCACTTGAGAGCTGGCATGGGTTGGCCATGTGTCCCCGTCTACCTGGCACTGGAATCAGTTTGCGGTTGTCCAAGCCCCTTGTGGAGAAATGTTTTAGGGTTCGGTTGAACAAGGCGTGTCTTGCCCTGAAAGCTTCTGGTTTTCGAGATGCTGCGCTCACGAGACCCGTGTAATTTCAGAAGCCACTCTGGGACTCGACGTCTGGAGCCCGGTGGACCGATGCGATAGTGTATTTGGCCGCTCGGATCCAGGGCATGGCAGTAGGCCAATCACCAAGGTGCATCATGATCGCCAGCCAGGTCCTGACGTGATCACTTGAGGCGCAACACGAAGCCAGCCTTCACCTTGTACTGCAGTGCCCCTGGGATGCGAAACGCGGTCATCAGGTCCGAGAAGCCAGGCTGCACATAGCTATTGTGGTGCATGGACCTGATTGCGCCTGGCCCAATCCCAAACAGCGAGGTTTCTTGGGCTCGGTGTAAGCGCACAGCGGCGACCTATGGGTGTCTCGCCCTAGTAGAAGTGATAGTTGATGGGCCAGTGGCAGACAGGAGCTGAAACCTTGAAAAGATGCAGCCACCTTGACCCGCCATTGGTGCCGGGTAAACTCAAGATAGCACCACTTGCGTGGATTGTCCGACCTTTGCGTCGTGGCAGGATGAGGATTTGGGGATACGTTACTAGGCCTTTCAACGATTCGCACAGGTGTTGAACTGTATCTACCATCCTTTCCAGATACTCGCTAGTCTTGTTGTGGGTCCCGTGTCCGATGCAGAATGTGAAATCCCGGGCTTGTGGAGCCTGGAGGATAGATACAAGCTATTAGTGAGACGATCATCACCAAGTCACCATGGCGCCAAGCTCCTAGACCACTTCTGTCAAGTTTGACGTCGCTCCTGGATCTCGTACCCTGTATCTTTGAAATACTCTGTCCTCGACTGCCCCTAGTGGCATCGACTCGACCTTCTGCGTTGCTGTGCTTACTCATACATTGATCTATGTATGTCTGACCGATATGCCTGAGCAGTGGCGATTCAATGGGCCCGGACGTGGAGGCTGGACGAGGTGCTCGTCTCGGGAACCATGTCCCATCGGTTTCCTGAACGTCTCTCTCGCAGGCGCCTCACATGCGCCCAGCAAGGTATGTCCTCCAGTACACCTCCTCAAACAGGATGGGAGCATCTTCCTGATGCCGAGTCTTCAGTCTAGGCACGACCCGCGCTGTGCGCTGCTCCTGAGACTGCTCTTCGAGGGAATGTCGGCAATATTCAGTCCAGTTCTACTGTCAAATGTGAGCTGATGCTGGAGTAGGACGGCCCCGTGGACTGGCGGAAGTCTGCCTAAGAGTCAGCAACTCCTGGAGCAAACTTGTGCAAAGTCCTTCAAGGGGAATCTCTTGTGGTTTTGCATCCCGACTGATAGAATACCGTTCCAACAATGTCGTCATCTTTTTGGCTCTGCATCACCCCTTCTCTATTGAGGTTAATCAGGCGTATCGACGTTGCGGCTTGGTTTGTGCCGTTGGCAAGTGCCACTATTGCTTCACTCGTGCCAGTGCTAGCTGAGCAGTTCAACGCGATCCTCCTCCACTCCCTCGCCACCTGCCGCGAATTAGGTACGGTCGTGTCAGAATCTTTTGACAATGACAAATCGTACTGTATTTGGCCCGCGCGAACATCTCTCTACCCTCCTCCGTTTTCAGGAACTGGGGCTTGCTGTTCTTGCTATGGAGACGCTGCTGATGCCTGCCGTCATCTCCCAAGTGACGCCTGCCTTCCTGGCAGCAAGCGCTAAGGCATCGCAGCCGATCCTGGAGCTCGTCATGGCTACCGCTGTCGTCACGGCATAGAGTCTCCGAGAGTTCTTTCTATGTCTTCGGCAAGTAGTGAAGCTTGGGTGGCCTAAGTCCATGCCGCTGCATGTGGCGATAGTCGGGCCTGTACAGAAGCGCCATGATTCGACACCTGCCTGGGTAGAAGTACAGCAGTTGGGCCGTGGAGGGTGGGAGACAAAGGCAGGGATTACATGATGCTGAACGGTTAATTCCCTTTAATGGGTCTTGTCTGAACTCAACAGCGATTGAAAAGCCAACCGCGGTTGATTCAAGTAAGGTGATATGTGGCCGTAAATGGGTTTCTTCTCCATCGAAGCCCCCAGGACAGAAATTTACCGGTCAGCATGGAGGTGCGAAGGGCCAGACCTACGGCGTGGGAACGGAGAGCTTGTGCTAACGGATGGAGGATGGCAAGGCTCAACACGGGGACTCGCCGAAGACCTTGAGGTGTTTCCGCAGATTTGTGGTATACTGAGAGGCAGTCTCAAGTCACTCGAGACTGTTGAGCTAGATCCAAGCCGTGGGTGGGGGTCCAGACATGAATATACAGACGGGTGGGCCAAGCAGCAATTCAGTCACTCCGTCCCAACTGCGGTGACTACAAGGAAGCTGTTCACTGTTTGACATGGTCCCGGAATGAGGAAGGCCTGCAGCTTTTGGGCGAAGGAAGGAACTGGAAAGCGCAGATTGGGAAGTCACACACGTACCTGACTTCCCAACGACTTTTCAACTCGGGACCCAGCCTTCCTTCTCTCTCACCAGCTCAAGCAACCAATCACATGCTGCTGCTGGCTTTTCTTCCTCTCGTCAGTATTTCTAACCTTCAGCCTTTCTGATCTTGTCCACTTCCCTGCCTAGTTCTCTCAAGCTCCTGGCCATTGTGACCAGTCCATTGGGGTTCAAAGAGCAGGCAAGCTCTTGTCCACTCACTCGAGGCCAGTCAGTCAGTCAGTCAGTCAGTCAGTCAGTCAGTCAGTCAGTCAGTCAGTCAGTCAGTCAGTCAGTCAGTCGGTCGGTCGGTCCCCAACTCACTGTCAAGTTATTCTCTCGGCCGCCCTGTCCCCTTCTGCTCCATCCTCATTCCCTCTTTCCTCCCCTCCGTTTCTGAGAAGCATCCAAACTCATATCGTTTACTCCAGCTCAGGGAACTCTGCTCGACCCCTTCGGATCCATCTTCCCAGTGACTCTTTCCATGCACCTGTCCTGTTTTCCAATCCATTCAGATTTCCAAATTTTGTCATAGCAAGCGTAAGTTGCAGTGGCCTCGACACCATCAGAACCCTCGCCTGACTGATGGCAGGAACAGACAGTGGTCTAGAGTCGAACATGACAACTCCCATGTCTACCTCCAGCACCACAACCGTCCCTCCCAAGGGCCAAGCAGCACAGCAAACCGTTTACACCACTGCTGGCACAGTCTACAACCCCACAGCCACCCCCCTCCAGCCACCATCACGGAGAGGTCGTGCCTCGAGGTGGGCTCCCCCTACCCAGGCGGAACTGGCACTGTTCAACAAGTCTGTCCTCGCCAGTTTCCCTTACAACCCAAACCGCTCTCCTCCCACCACCGCTTCAACCCTGAAGCACTACACTCCCCTACAGCAGAACAGTGACCGTGCTGTTGAGCCTCACATGCGCCTATCCGTCACAGGACGGACCCTTTCAGAGTCCTCTTCCACCCTGTCACTCAATAGTGCGCCGTCTCAAGGGAACGCAAACGGCTTCGGCAGCAACGGTCGCTTGCCTGACGATATGCGCCTCACAGATGATGAGAAAGACGAGGAGGAGCTGAGCCGAATGAGTGCTCTGCCTGTCAGGACCATCACCAACTTGGCATCCTACCCGAACAAATCCCAGAAGCTAGCCCAGAAGGCCCTCGACCGTGCACGAGAGGCCATCAATGCCGCTGCCGAGGCCTCCCGCTCCCTGACCCCCAGTGCTTCCCAGAATGGTGCCCATAGGCTGGAGGAACCAGGAGTCAGATCGGTATCTGCGAATCCCGACCGCGACGGTCCCTTCACCACTGGCTGGATCACCAAGCACGACCACCCGGGCAACTTTACCAGATTCGGTGTTCTCTCCAGTGGCCCCGGAGCGCCTCAGCCTTTGACAGCCGGACCACCAGGTCAAAGGCAGTACAAGCCCTCTACTTTGGAAGCTACATTCCGAGCTCTGCAGTCGGGCACCCAGAAGCCTTCTTCCTCCGGCACCGAAGAAGAGCACTTCGACAACAATCCTTCCTTGCTGCCCATGGGAAAGTCGGCGCACGCGATAGTGGCGTCTCGACCTCAATCTCCACACCAGCCAGTCCTGTCCACTAAGGACTACTTTGAGACCTGCGAGCCGACCGTCAAGCCTACGAACAACATGGTGCTCCGCTACGATTCTACGCAGCCACGCCGGCGCACGTATGATACACTCCCCCCCGAGGCAGTCAGGGGATACTTTCCCGATGGGTTTCCTCCGGACCTTGGCCCCCCAGTCGTCCCCTTGCTTTTCACCAGCGCCGGTCGCCCAGAGGGCCGCTTTCCTCCCACTCCGGAGGAGCTTCGACTGAGGGATGCTCGTTCCAAGATCGCCTTCTACAGTGCCACTCAGGATCTTGGGAAGACTCTAGATGTGAGAATCGCAGAGGCGGAGGCAAGACTTCGAGATCTTGGGCTCGGCATCGTAAACACTCGCGAGCGTACCGCAGCTCGCAACGCGGAAATTGACGTCGTGCTCAATTCTTCTACGCTTGGTCAGCCAAGGCACGACTTCGACATGGAATCTGCGAACGAGTTGCCAACTCACGAGGCAGCCACACCGCTCGTCAATATGGCCTTCTCGACCCTGCTCAACTACTGGGCTGATGGTCGGCTGATGGAGATTCCAACCGGCTTCGGCAAGGCGAAGGACAACAAGATTTGAGCTTACAGCACGGGTATTGTGCCATTGTCGGCCCGCATCGGTCTTAGACACCCGGCTGTCCGCCCTATCGAGGAGCCCACGAGGAGTAAGCGCAGAACGTGAGTGAGAAAAAAAGGGCTATCGGTGTTCAGGGGACGTCATACAGAGTTTTTGGTCAAGAGATAACGGATGGAAAGACTGTGTTGGAAGAAGCCCGGGCCGATAAATATGATTTTCTCCATCAATGGGGCACCGCGACCCCAAGCTTGAGGAACTGGCATACGACAAGTTGGTGAAGGGCAGCTTAGGAGATCTTGTGTTCCAAGTGGCCCTACTTCCTCCGTCTAGCCCTTCCGGTTTCGAATAGGTGACCATCGGATACGTTTCACAGAAAAAGAAAGTCGAGGAATACGGACAGATAGCATAGAAAGCAGACAGCTTACAGCAATACTGAGACATAATTCGATGCTGCCTTGCCTCATGGCAGCCTGTGCTTGGTGATGATTACGAGCATCTACCTGCCCATGACATTTTTATGTCTGTATGAAGATTCACTCCACGGCTTTTCTGTTGGTATCAAGCTGAGTGTAGAGGAGTCGACGAAACCAACTCTTAGGCCACAAGGCCACAAATCGCAGTTCTAGGGATCAATTGAGCCCTGTTCTTTCTGTAGAATAGTATTGAACAGGCCAATGACAATCCAACCTCCAAACGTGGCGTGTGTGGGGCGTCGAGCCGCTCGAAAGGACTTACTTCGACGTTGGCTATGTTGGACAGTCTCATGCAACGTGGACGGGATTCTCTCATCAAGCATCAGTGACTAGGGAGGGCCGAAGGGAGCACCAAGTCACCAGTGCCGAGCCTCGCGAACACATACACAGTTAAACGCAGACCTAGCACACGGCATACACGTTCAAACTACACTCTAAGTTGTTTGTTCGTTGAGGCGGACGCGGGGATGGTATCGGAGGCACATGCCACGCCCCGGATGGTCTTGCCACATAGATTACATTGGTCATCTTCGGGAATTACACACACACAAGCCTCATTCATCACCATGCAGCCCAATAGAGTCCTAAAACTTGGTTTTCATTTTTCTCAAGCTGTCCATCCTGCCTGTTGCTTTTCGGGACCTCAAGCTAGGCAGTCAAAGACCTCTCCAGGAGCTCCTGAGCAGCAGCGTATCTCCATATTGAACCCGTCCAACTTCTTTTACACACGCCACTTCTCCCAATGCACGTGCAATTCCCCAATGTCCAGGTTCGCCGTCCGCATGTTTGGAGAGACGCGATTACTTCATTGTCTAATCCGCCTCTACCTAGTCCTGCTCTTTCATCTTGGTATGAGAATCGTTGAGGCTAGCATGCCTCCCAGAATGAAATAAGAGACAAAAAAGAAAAAGGAGAAGACATTGTGCGTATAACCCGTGGAGGACCCCGTCGAAATGGGCCCGTCCCGATCCAGTGTCGTATAAAACGAGGAAGAGGTATTTCAAGATTCAAGACCGGTGCCAGCGAATATGCAAGGTGGCGCCGGGGAAGTCGGCATTCGAGTTGAGGCTTCGGCTGAAAGTACGCCCCCTGATCATGGGGGTCTGATGCATCCCTTTAAACGCCAGTGTCGACATCCAAAATTGAAGAGGAGAAAGTGAGAAACGCCTGTCGTGATCCGCAGAATGCCATCCAGCTTAACCTTACTCCCGCCTAACCTTGACAGGACTGAAACCTAAAAGCTTCAAGATTCGGAGGTAGATTGCCAGACGAGCCGAATGGGTATATATATGTGTGTATGGCCCTGGCTAGGGACCGATTAAGACCGAAGTGAACAGCGAGCCCCAGCCAGACTTGTTGTCGAGACTGGGTTCCTGAGATGCGAATGCCGGGAAACATGAGCCAAGCAAACCAAGGTCTATGGTCAGATAATAATAGGGGGTGCAGGGGAAGCGTATGAGTGAATTGAAAGGCGGCGTCGTACTTGATGTGATGTGCATCACAAGCCTCCTGGGTAAGCGCCACCCCCGCGGCGGGGTCCGCGACCACCGCGCCCACCCGCGCCAGGTAACACGAAGTCGGGATTCCCGTCTAAGAGGACATCACGCGGCGGTTGTACTGGTCTCCGAGGTGGCACTGCCCCGAAGCCGCCCATCATTGGGGGCGGTGGGTTGTTGCCCGGCCAGTTGGGATTTATTCCTCTTTGGGATATCGAGGTGAACGTTGATCGTTCCGACTCAGCAGGGCTGCGAGCTCCCTCAGGAATGCTGTCATAAGAGTTGTCAGTCTCGAGAGCCGGAGGTGTCGGTCTTTGAGCGGGAGTGGCCACCATTGGAGGCTCGGCAAAGCGAGGGTCTATGTCTTCGACATAGGATGCCTCCTGCGGAGCTGGGCGAGGACTTCCGGTGTTTTGTCTTGGGTTGCCAGCTGGGGGCCGCAGTGGAGACGGCACTGCCGACTGATGTTGGGCAGCATTCTGGTTCCAAGCCGCGCGCACAGGGATATATTGCCTTCACAGTTATCAGCACTGACCGTCACCTCATCTTGCCAAGTATTTAGATGACTTACTCGTCCGGTTGGCTATATCTGCTTCCCTCGCTCATGATGGTATCGTGCCGGCGTGCTGTGTCTCGGCCCTGCTGCAATCCCACCATTCCAGCAATGTCGGCGTCGCTATCACTGAGACCAAAGCCCTGCTGGTCATGTGCGGGGCTGCCAGGCGCACGCATCGGCGTAGCCTGACCAGGGATACCACCGTCGGCCCCAGGTAACGGTGGTGGCGACTCTGCTCTTGGGAGGTCGCTCTCCCTGCCGGGGGTATACGCCTCATAACTATTCCCCGTCGACACGCTCGGCATAGACGGGTTCAGATTATTCATCTGGTAGCCAGGAGCCGACGGAGGGCCTGGGGACTGCTGTCGGGCACCGTAGGGACCACCGTACTCAGCAGCGGGTGAACCCCTGCGGTCGTATGGCCCGGAATCATAGCTCGGCGGCGGCGGCGGCGGCCGGCCGCCTCTCATCATAGGCCCGCCATAGCCGCGTGGTGGTGGCCCATAACCCCCTCGGTTCGGAGGCGGCCCATAGCCGCCTCGGCCACCTGGTGGGCCATATCCTCCCCTTCCCGGGCCGGGACCATACCCGCCTCTTGGAGGGCCGTATCCACCGCGGCCGCGGTAACCACCTGGGGGCACGCCGCCACGCCCTCGAGATCGCTGGGTTTCGGTAGATGGCCTTCGCATGCCATAAGCATCAGGGGGCGGGGCGATGGGGTTGCCAAATTGGTCCCTTGAAGGCGCGCGGCGAGGGCCAGGGCCGATAGGTCCATTGTACATGGTTTCCGCGCTGTTCAACTCCATGGGCACGTTGTTCGGTGACCTGTCGGAGGGACTGCGTGCCGTTAATGGGATACGCTCGTCGCTGATGCGGTCGTCCTTCTTCTCGAATGAGGCAAATGCGGGAAGCTTGTCGTTGGCAGCGCCATTTGCCCCGCTGACAACGGGCATGGTTGGTTGTGCGATACCTGGGATAGGTGCCTCCTTGGCCTGGCGGTTATAAAAATTCTCCCCGCTCATCTCTGCATTCTCGTCGATTCTCTTCTTCCTGGCCTTCCTGTTGACGATTGTCCTGCGCATGGCGCATGACACCAAAGTGCTCAAGGCCACCAGGATAGTCGCGGCGAGGACAAGGTATGACCCAAAGGCCATGTGGGGAACGAAGAGTAGCACATCGATAAGGAAAGACAGCAGACAGACGATCAAGTCGATGATACTGAGGATGAATACTGCGAGCAGATATCTGGAAGAGTGTGAGGGCGAGTGAAGATGAGAAACCAGAGCCAGGATCAGCATGATGAGGGTGATCAAGGCAGCCACTGGATGCACAATAAGAATTGCCGACAGCGTCGACCTCGTCGAGCTGGGCAGGTCGAAGTCACCTTCATTGCCATTCTGGTTGATTGCAGCTGCGGCACATGTCAGTATTCTGAGACAACCGCTGTGGGGCGAGGGTACGGTGGTGGGAGGCCATCTTGGGACTCACAAGTGTCATAGCCTATCTCGATAGGACTGCATGTGCCTCCTTTGCACCAGCCAAAGACGCCGAAGCTTACACCGTCGAAAGAGCCGAGTGGTATCGCCTGTATGATTGGAGTCGATAGAACCGAGATGAGGAGCAGGCCAAAAGCCAACAGGAGCAGGATCGATAGGGGTGTAGCCGGCCGAAGCATCGTGGCGGAGTTTGGCCGTCGGCTCGAGGCTCAGTTGGACTCGAGAGAACCGGGAGGCCGAGCCAGCGCCGTCAGGACGCGGCGAGAAAAGTAGAGGCCAGTAAGTCCAGAGTCGGGGCGGCGTCCTATTGCGAGCGGTGGGTGCTTTGAAGTGTGACGCGGAGTGAAATCGGAACGGTAATGGATACAGCGCGTCGCGATAACATGGAGAGCGTTTATCTGTCGCACAATTTGATAAGAAACTACTTCCGCTGGCGTTCCAACAATTTGCCTGCGTTCGGCAACTGTGGCTTCGGTGTGTTTGAGTTGGATGCCGCGTTGAGACGGCGATAGAGGCGAAGAGAGAGCGGGTGAGCGAGCGGTGGTCGGCAGCCAGAACGGGGCTGAGCGGTTTCGGTTTCGCGTCAAGTGGCCTCGCGATGGCGCACTGTGCTGATGAAGTTCCCGTGAACCAGCTTCTTGGGAACGATATGATGACGAGAAGCGTCTGGGTGGCTCTTCGGAGGGGTGACGAAGGGATTGGGAGCGGCGGGAATTGATGGCGACCTCGAGGTCGGGATCGTGGGAGGGGGAAGAAGAGATTCGGGAGAGTGTCACAGATGGCCCAGGGTTGTGAGGGACGGGTAACGAACGGTAGGCAGGAGGAGAAACGCACCGACGCTCAGGAGACCAAGTAAGGCGAGTGCAACAGGGAAAAAGTGGGCACCCGGAGTTGCTACACTAACAGCGTGCAGGCGTGCAGGCGTGCGGGCGCTGCCAGGCTCAATGCGGGACTTCACCCCATGTGGGGCCAAGTGGGCCAGGACCCTGGTTGGGGCCCAGGTTGTCTGATTGTCCAGCCCGGGACGCCCAGGTGTTCCTCGAGGTCGTACCGCGCGCGGTAACAGTAACAACTTATAAATTTAGCGGGCCCAGGTACTTCCGCGCTACCTGAGTAGCCCTGTCTACTTGCTTAGCAGAGGCCACCCAGAAACGAAAGGAAGAAGAGGACAAAATCACGATTCCAGATACATTACAGCCAGATTCCTGCTCAGGCAGCCCTTTCGTCATGCCTTCTTGACCAAGACCATCAATCCAGCCATGCTGCCGTGATGAGCATAGCAAAATCCGGAGAGAAACCCAAAAAAGGTCGCCAGAGGCAGCCACTCACCCAAATGGCCGACCAGGCGACTGAGACCAAATCTTAAATTCCGTTTCGTCAAGGTCGCGGCGAGTCTGCTGCGCCTGCAGATCACGTCACTCTCCGAAGCATTGGTGAGATGGGACGCATCAACACTGACCTGCTAGACAGTCCCCCTCTTCTTTGGTCATGCCTCCTCCAGCAGCACCTTCACGCCTCTCCCAGTCTGTCGGGTCTGTCGGTTGTCCCCAACGACAAGAAACCACTCATCACGAGAGGATCGTGCCTAGAACCTATCAGGTTGATCCTTCGCTCCCCAAGCAAGCAAACAGGCCGCGAACCCGGCAGCCCTTCTGGGCCTTGCGGGTGGGGAGCGAGGAGGCTATGCCCACTATGCCCCAGTCCGGGGGGTTTCCCGCCGTGCAACCTCCGAGATATCATCATCAATCCCGCCAATTACCTAGTGGCCTGCCGCAAAGAAGGTTGCCCCGATACTCCAAGTTTATTCCAACCGCTCCTCACCTCCCGCTGGCAGAGATTGCGATCCTTTCCGATCCCACTAGCCTCGACTCGACCCAACCTAATAACGTGACCTTGACTTGACCTACGTCTTGTTGGCTCGCTTCCAACTTTCCATCGTGGACTCCTGCGCCTCTGCCACAGGCCTGCCAACCGTGTGTCCTATCAGCCCAGCGGCCCGCCCTCCAATCCATTGCGTGTCGGGCGTGGCTGTACGCGTCTGGGCACTCGTCAAGAACCTACCTGGGCACAGAGAGGAACGACAGACTGGAATGAGGCGAATGGAATTATCGGGACGTTAGCGGCCGCTCGTACTCGCCATCAATCCCAAACAAACCCACCAGTACCATTGCGTACTTCAGCGTGACTCTTCCGCCTACCTGCGCGTCATATCTCCCCCCCCCCCTTCTGCAGGGGACCTCCGGCCGGATTCATGCTCGACTGCCATTGCCCTGCCAGATCCAAAGGGCCTGCAACAACTGCCTGCAAATTCTCGCACAATTTTAGAGAAACCCCTGGCCCCGACTCTCCTGCCGATCAAGCACAAGGAAATTACACAAATCTTGCAGTTCTGGATAAATGGGCGTCGCACTCAGGATCCATGTCCCTTATCGCCGCCCGCGCGACACTGGTGCCTCCAAAGGACCAAACACTCTTTTAGCTCTGGAGCCATCAGAGTCTAGACTTCTCCATGGCGACGCAGCATCGCGAACCGCCTTGTTAGGTAAGGCTTGTCAATCTCCCGTGCGCACTTGGTCTTGGCCGTGGCCCCCCGATTGCCCGTTTGAAGCCATGATCGGTTTGGGACGTCGGGCTGCGGTTGGCGCTTGCACAAACACATGGCTGCTGCAACGACTCGAAATGCAAGCGCCAAGTCACGAGAGATCGGCCGTGCGTGTGATCGTAATAGCCCCCTCCAAGCAAGGACTTTTCGCTGCCGCGATCTCGGATATCGCCCCAGAGATTGTTTTGCTTGTTCCCAGCCCACTGCCTCGATGTGGCCACAGGCTGGAGTCTCATTAGGGCACTCTGGGTCCTGCCTGTCTAATGCACATCATGATAACTTCATGACAAGATGGCGAGCTCACTTGAGAGGCCCTGATATTAGAACACCCCACGCCTGAGGTCCACACCGTTACAGTCCGCCAGCCCAGAAGCAGAAACTTTGCGCTAGATCTGACGCGGCATGAACCCCAAGATGAGCCCGACTCATCTCTGCGACGCCAGCTGTCTGTCCTTGCCGCCCGGTGACTAATCCAGAGGACAGGTTGATATTTGCTGCCCGGCTGTCATGACGAAGAGGGTGCTCATCAGACCACTTGCTGTATTCCTCCAGCTTGAGCTTGGACCCAGACGAACCATCCCAAATGATCCCAGGCAGCTCGTGAGCTCTGAGGATCTTGCAAGCTTCTCTCATGCACATGCCGCATGTTCGCCACGAAATCCTTGGGGGCGATCTTTCGTCCTGAAATATCGTTTGGGTAACACCCGTGGATCATAATGTCTTGAATACTTCTATATCAGGGTTTACTAGAAGAAGGCACCGGTTATCTGGGGAAGAAGGGGGCCAACGAGGCCTGACACGTTGGCCGCAATGCTCTCATCGCTAAACCCCAAGTGGTCAAGGAAACGGGGTTTCATCCTGACCACCCACTCGAGCTGCGTCATAACCGGAAACCCAGGGAACTCGCACACGGCTCCCGGAGTTGGTGCTGTGTCTCAGGTTTCGTAGCTGCGGAAGCATCCGTTACAGGGCCTTGTCCAATTAGCGCTGCGTCTGTTCTCTTTGGCAGCGAGTCTGAGGCCGAGGACGACAGAAAGTCTCGTCGGTCGGTAGAGATGATTGTCAGTCGGCTGACCACTCACAGCAGCTGACTAGTGCAGATGGGTGGTCATCTGTCATGCGAGAGGGAGGCAGTAAACCCTGGGTTGACGAAGGCCACGTGCGGCAGACCAGTCTACCCCGATGGAGACGCCGTCCGTCGCAGACCAATGTTTCGCTTGTCACTACTCAGAGGATTTAAGCTTTCAAGAAAGAATGCCAGACCCTAGTACGCCTCACTTCTATCTGGTCACAGCACCTAAATATACCAGGCAGTTGAGAGAGCTTGGAGCTCAAAGCTGGGTGAAGCCGGGATCTTCGGCTGCTCTCGATGATGGATTGACTATATGTTCAGCGCGCTCGATGTCTCAGTCGGTCTCAGTTTAGGAATTCCAAAAGTGCCTCAGAGAAGAAATGGTACATTTGCATATCGGATGCCTGAGTAACGATAGCGTTTCCCCGGACAAAGTCGCGGTGAGACTGTGCCATTGCCCCTCCTCCCTACGTTCAAAGCAGAGCAAAGCCCAAGAATACTCCACAGGTAATGTCCTGAAGGCTCCTCTCATTCAAGTCGGCATTGCTTGCTTCGCGGTGCTTTCAGTTCCCCATGGATTGCCATTTGTGTCTGCTAAGCTGTATAAGCGAGCCACTTCCCGGCGAACAAATCCAACGGCCCTGTCGCCGTGGGCGGGGCGAGACAACAAGACACGGCGAAATTGTGCCATCCAAATCACTTCCGTGGCAAATGCAGATGCCTGGTAAAAGGATGACTTGCGTGCAGAATTCCGGCTTTGCCATCGTTGAGGTGTTGGGCGTCACGGACTCCATACTGTAGCAGCATATGCTGCATCATCGAGGGATTCGGCATTGGGCAATTGCCGTCGTAATTTCTCAGAGTCGAAATGCTGCGGAGTGACATCTTGGGGAAGTGCCGGCCGTAGAGGAGCCCGCACGTACATGAACATAGATCCTTCAATACCCATGAGTCCCCATGCAGCTAAATGCAATTCTTGAGCAGGTGTAATCGGTAGGTGGCATCAACCGGCCTGGAGATAGATAGCCCACGGTTGGCCCAACGTGTAAGCCGGCTGCGCCTACTTTGGACAGTCGGCCCATCTAAGTCGCGCAGGGCCTCGGATTGTCCCGGCCGGAATGGCGCTAAAAGCCGCCCAGGTGTCGGCGATAAAGCGGGCTCCGCAGGACCGACTTTCGTCATTGATTGTCCGAGATCCTTCCAGATTCAACACCGAGGAAAGGAACAAAGACCAGACATTCATCCCGGCACAGCGCCCCAGATGCCCGTATTCGCCTCACCACGCTGAACTGACAACATGCAGCCGGCAGCTATGTTGCGACAGAGCATAGCGAGCCTTCGCCGGCAACCGAGGCTGTCGTTGTCGTGTGCGCCGCCGCAGTCGCACGCGACCAGCGGGCCCGTCGCACGTCCGGGACCCATCCAGTGGGCTGCCCGACGACCACGACCACTTTCGACACCCTCACCACGCCTTATACACCGCCGCTCCCTCCAGACCCCGGCCCCCTTCCAACCTCTCTACGGGCCCCCGACGCCAGCCTCGCTCGGCGCACCACGTGCGGCGCGCTCCTTCACCCGCTCGCGGAAATGGCTCCGGCGGCTTCTCATCCTTGCGGCTGCGGGCGCCGCGGTGTACGCGGTGGACAGCCAGGTGTACGCATCCGGGCTGGGCCGAAGCCTGCGGACCTTCGGGACGGGGGTTCTCGTGGCGCTCGACTACAAGCTCAACTTCCGCGCGGAGCCGCTGCCGCTGATCGGCAGCGAGGGGGGCATCCCGGAGCTGCACAAGCGCTCCGCCGAGCGCATGTTCGACCTGCTGCGGCACAACGGCGGGCTCTACCTCAAGATCGGCCAGGCCATCGCCATGCAGAGCGCCATTATGCCGCCCGAGTTCCAGAACATGTTCTCGCGCATGTTCGACGACGCGCCGCATAATGGGTGGGACGAGGTCGAGAGGGTCATACGGGAGGACTTTGGGGGCCGGAGCGTGCAGGAGGTGTTTGGGGTGAGCTTTGCCGGCGAGGAGTGCAAGGGCATTATCGAGAGGACCGCGAGGGCTTCTGCTAGTGTTGCGCAGGTGCACTGGGCGAGGCTCCCGGACGGCCGAGAGGTCGCGCTCAAGATACAGAAGCCTGAGATTGCGAAGCAGATCGGCTGGGACCTGTGGGCGTTCAAGTAAGTCTGCATACCACATGCGAGGATGAGACCCTACCACATGTTCTTTTCGGCACGCTGACTGAAAGCTGCTCAGAGTTGTCACTTGGGTCTACAGTAAGTGGTTCGACCTGCCCCTGTACAGCCTAGTCCCCTTCATCACGGAGCGGCTGGAGCTCGAGACCGACTTCGTCAACGAGGCCAAGAACTCGGAGAGGATGCGCAAGCTCATCAACGACGAGCCGTCCCTCAGTGGCCGCGTCTACGTCCCCATCGTCTACCCGGAGCTCTCTTCCAAGCGCGTCCTGACCACCGAGTGGATCGAGGGCACTCGCTTGTGGGACAAGGCCACCATGACCGGGCCATGGCTCGGCGGCTACGGGAAAGGGTCCCCCGGCGTGCACGGCAAGCCGCTGGATGCGCCCGACATGGCGCGGATCCAGCGGGAGCTGCGGCAGAACCCCGGCGCCGGCGGCGCGCAGCTCAAGCCGGAGCGGACCGGGTGGAAGGGCCCGCGCGGCCGGGGCGGGCTGGGGCTGTCGGCCAAGGAGGTCATGACCACGATGGTGGACCTGTTCAGCGCGCAGATATTCAAGTGGGGCGTGGTGCACTGCGACCCGCACCCGGGCAACATCTTCATCCGGCGGCTGCCCAACGGGCGCGCGGAACTGGTGCTCATCGACCACGGTGAGTACCATTCTTACCCTGCTACAGTTGCCCGATCTTTGTCCCTCGGGATGTTCCAGAATGTACCAGTTCGGGACCCGTAGCAGGTGACTAACAGTTCGCAGGGCTATATGTTTATATGAGCCCCAAGTTTAGGCGCGAGTATGGTATATTCTGGAAGTCATTGATGACGTTTGACAATGAAAAGATCAAGGAGGTGACAGAGGAGTGGGGCATCAAGGCGGCGGACATCTTCGCGTCCGCGACATTGATGCGGCCATATGAGGGCGGCGACCAGGAGTTCAAGCGGGGCCTCATGATGGAGGGCATGAACCCCAGCGAGAGGAGCTACGCCATGCAGCGGCGGATGAAGCAGGGCATCAGGGACATCCTCGCCGATGAGGACAAGTGGCCCAAGGAGCTCATCTTTATCGGGCGGAACATGAGGATCGTGCAGGGGAACAACCAGTACATGGGCTCCCCCGTCAACAGGGTCAAGATGATGGGCGAGTGGGCATCTAGGAGCTTGTTTATGGACCCCAACTTGCCCTGGCCCGAGCGGGTTAGGTACCGGTGGCGACACCTGCTCTTCAAGGCAGTCCTATGGGGTTCGGATGTCCTGTTCTACTTCTTCAAGTTACGGCAGTGGCTGGGCATTGGCGGCGGGATGGAAGATGAGGTTGAGGCACGTATGGCAGAAATCGTTAGAGATGTAGGTCTGGAGCCCCAACATGGATTATTTGAGGGTTGAGGGAGAGAGTATTGGTCGGGGTCATACATCGGAAGAGGCTAGACAAAGACTGGGGGCTCAAAGAGACCGGAGGCTTGCACCAGACATTGCAAGAGCTCGGGCTCATAGATGTACATCAGCTGCATAGAGGCAGGCCAACCTCCCACGGGCGTTGGACAAAGAAGGCGCAGGGAGCTTCGGCGTTGGGATCGTTCGAACAAGGCAGGGTGAAGGGCAAAGGCCACTCCATCAATACTCATTTGAGACAAATAGACGCCGTTGCCGGCGGGCTTCTAATCGCCACTAGAGTCTTTTTCTCAGTATACCACGCGGACCTTTCGGAGCCCGTGGCGATATATGTCCCTAAATGTATCTCTGAACGGTAAGGCATACTTGGGCTCGGATCTGCGGAACACCAGCCTTGCGATCTGATACAGAATAGCTATCTTGGTCCTGTCAGGTAAAGCATCTTGTCTACGTTCCTCGGAGGGTACACTTCTACGTACAGCATCCGCAGAAAACACAATTTTGTTGTTGCAACGCGGCCGAGTGGACGTCTGTCCAGGCAAGGCAGGGTGGTCTGGCCGATCTGGATCTGTTTTTACATGTCATCTCCCCGCGTAAGGTGCATCAGCGTCCCGCGCGCGAGTGCCCACAAAATATATGTATGTTCATACACAAACTCGGGGGAGGTCAACGTGACTGCGGACAGCTGTGGGATCCTAGGAGCAGGTGAGATTGCATCAATGCGTCAGTCGCGGGTAGGTGCTGATCATCTCAATACCACGCAAATTTGCAGAGTTTCAGAGTGGTAGGTGACATCGGGCCGCGGCTCGAATGAACGCCCATCCAGCCAGCCCAGCCTGGCAGCCCTGGCATCACCGTCTAGGGCGTTCTGGAAGGGGAGATTGAGTGCCAGAATGCTTCGGGAGCGGCCAGCACGGTGTGGTGCGCTTAAAATTGGCTTCTGCATGGCCCTGGTAAGGCGGGAGGTTTTGTTTCTGAAACGGCCGAGGCCTCGCGCTGCGTGCCCCCGTTGTCGTGTCCTCTGGCTGACCACTGCAGGTCTTTGTTCTTTTGTGCCCTCGCCCTTGGGACCAAATCCGGGCCTGACAATCGCATTCTCGGTTATCTTCAGAACTCGAGTCTTGATTGCTCTGGCATACGGGCGGCTGGGCGCACCCAGGCCCTTCTGCGGCAGGACTGGATGCGGACGGCAAAGTGCCGCGCAGTTTGAGCGGGTCTACTTTGGCCGTTCATGGCTCGATGCACAGCATCACAGACTTGGTGAACCTGTGGTTCGTTCTGCCGCGATGTCGGGCGTCTCTTTAGGGTGTCGTCCGGAATGTCCTCATCGGGGAGCCCAGCAGGCGGACTGCAGACCCGAAGCAGCGCCTAGTGCCGCGCGCCGTAGGTCTCTTCGGGGCGGGCTGTCTGTGCCATTGATGAGCATGGACGGCCGGGACCAGCACAGACAATGGGAACTCTGGTTGACCAGGGCCGGGATGTCACCACATCAAAAATAAGTGGGATCTGCTTGGGCTAGATGATTGGAGGCACGGCAGTTTGCGCTCGTTTCCCGAGGGCCACGCTGCCTGCAATTTAAAGGGGTCCTCCGCTGCCGCAATCTTGAGCCCTTGCTGCGCTGGTAATTGTGATGGGTATGGGTGGTGGATGGTCGAGGGCTGCTTGACGCGGTCGCGCGAGGGTCGCAGGCATAGCTGTCGATAGGGTTTCGCGGTCAGGCGGCCTGCCCATGTGCAACCTGCGTTGCGATGCACGTCAATGTGCCGGCCTGGCTCGTTGCGTGTGGGTCGGTATACATGCAGGCGGCATGGTGCACCAAGCCACTCGGCACTGCGTTGGCAGGTTGGTCGCTTGGTTGTCTGCTGCGAAGGTTGGACCGTCTAACAAGTCGACGACACAATCCGGTGGCGGATACCACGGCGCTACGGTAGGATGACTGTGGGCCGCTGGGCCGCTTGGCTTTCCTGCCAGGCACCATCTCCGTCTAAGTGGTTCCCCCGGGCTGGCCCAAGCGCATGGAGCCCCTGAGAGACTGATTGATTGCTTAAAGACGGGCGGGGGCGACAAGAGGGGCACGCAACCTCTTGGGTACGTAGAATACACCAGAGCAGATACTTGGTACCTTGGCCCAGCTTCCCGTCCACCCAACCATCCCGTCCAGTGGCTCTGGCGCAAAGTGTAAATCCATCGTCCCATTTCTCCTCGGCGTCAACACATTCTCATCACACAGTCCAAAGGTCGGGAAACCTGGACGACACCATTCAGCGAGCGTTGGTAATTGCCTGCTTGTCAACCTGCGGTACCCTACGAGCACTAAAGCAAGAAAACAAGAGAGCAAACTCAGGAGAGCGAGCGGGACTGGCGACCTACCTCGCTCACCACCACTCGTTTGATCCCAAGTCTCCTTCCTATCTATTCTCTGTTCTCCCCCGGCCCCCTTCTTCCTTTTCTTCTACACGTTGCCGCTATCACGTACGCCCGCCCACAAGTGCGTCGCTGGATTGGACGGCACAAAGTCGACGAACATCGACATATTACCCCTGACTAGACTGCTTTGGTAGCTAGCCCACCTGTGTCGCATTACCACCGCAATACGCGCAGCCTCCTTGGAGTCCAGCTTCGACTTATAGACACGGCGCACACGAGACCACCACGGCAGTACAGTCACGCCCACGCCCACGCCCAAACCACCAGGTCTGCAAGACTGTACGTTGCCAACCCCCTTTTCCTGTATCATGTCGTGATGGCCTTCCATTGGATCGTATGACGTCCACCCACACCCCATGGCTGCGCGGGACTGGCAGAGATCTGCCAAGTGACGCACAAGGCACATTAAATCTCCGAGCATCAGCGTGGTATTTCCTCTGTCAACGCCGACCGACGGGCGCTTTGTTCGGTTCCCTCTCACCATTCATTGCTGTTTCCACCGCTATATACGCTTTTTCCCTCTCCCTCTCCTTTTACAGCGTCACAGCCGCAGCCTCAGACCGCCAGCATATGCGTCCTGCACTGACGATCTATTGCCGACGCCGATCCACACGTGGTATCACGAACTGCTCAAGAGTCCCCTTTGTCGCCCCCGGATACTGACAGTGTAGCACTTGCAGCATCCTTTCTCCGTCACTGCCTCTACCTCACCCCCTTCCCCTGCAAGCATTGTGAGCAGCAGCACCACTCCGCCACAAGGCTGCCCGAGTCGCCGGCATCAATTGTCCATACCGGTACGCCATTAACTCATTGCCACGTCCCCTCGCGCCTGCCTGCACATTTTGGCTCACCCCGTCGTGTGGCTCTCCTCCGGTAGACCAGCCCGCAGCTGAAACAAACAGCAGCCGCCAGTCGATCTTTATCCCATCCTGAACTGACACGGGAAAAGCAGAGGCGCTTGATCGAGGCGTCGACCCGTCCCTGCCCTGCCCGTCCTATACGAACCGACGCCCTGCCCCGAGTGAAGCTTCACTTGCTCGTTTGTCAGCTCCTCACACCCGCGGGTCGAGGTTCTGAGTCTTGGAATTGCCAGCATCCCTCCAGTTCGAACCTGCGAGCCGGACGCCCGACAGCACATCGCACATTCAATTTGCAAGACCTCGCCTTGTCGCGCTTGCCTGGTTTCTCCACCGGCAACCAATTCATCCCAAACTTGGGATCGTTTTTCCTTGGACGACCCTGTCTCCAAATTTTCTGGCCGCCCGCCTGTCCTCCTTTTTTTTTTTTGCCCGGAGCGCCTTCCGTGCCGTCTGAAACGAGCTCACTCTGTTGGTCCATGCCCTAGTGGCTTCCCACCCACGAGCATAGCGCCAGCCCTACATTTCAAAGAATGAGCAATCCTCAACGCTCAAGTTTCGGGATGCTGTTAAGACGCAGCAAGTCAGGCGAGATGAAGGGAGGAAAGAAGGCCCAGCAGGCCAGAGAGGCCGAACTTCAACGCCAGCGCGATGCTTCCGTCCCCAAGTCTCCGCCCCGTCTTCCACAGCTCTACAACGGAGCGCCCGCCCCCCAATTCGACCACTTTGGCGTCGACACCCGCCCCGACTCCATCGCTATCGTCTCAGGCAGAGCGGACCAGCCGCGCCAGTACAGCACCAGCATCCACCGCCCCTCGATGGATCCACCACGCGCGTCCACCAGCACTGCTCCCGCCGTCCCTCCGGTTCCCAACGGGGACTGGGTCGACCCCTACGCACGAACCGAGAGCATGACCCACCGTGGACGATACAGCTACGCCAGTAGTGCGGTGAGCGCCGTCAACAGCCCTAGGCGCGTACGCAGGAGGAAGGACCCTACCCCCTTCAAGTATGTTAGAGTGTCTCGGTGCCAAAACAAGCGTCCCTTACTGACCTCTTGCCAGCATCCTGATCATCGGAACGCGCGGTTCCGGAAAGACCTCTTTTCTTGAGTTCCTCAAGACTGCCCTTGCTCTGCCCGCCAAGAAGCGAGCCAAAAGCACCATCGAGGACGAAAACAGCTCCAACCGGGCACAGCCCTCGGGCAATTTCATCCCCCACTTCATCGAGAGCGAAATCGACGGCGAGCGCGTCGGAGTGACGCTCTGGGACTCGGAGGGCCTGGAGAAAAATGTTGTTGACCTGCAGCTCCGGGAGATGTCGACGTTCCTGGAGAGCAAGTTCGAGGACACATTCGCCGAGGAGATGAAGGTCGTGAGATCGCCTGGTGTACAGGATACCCATATCCACGCAGCTTTCCTGATCCTCGATCCAGCTCGGCTGGATCGCAACATCGCATCCACTAAAGCCGTCTCGGCCAATGGCAATGGAAAGTATCACCCAGAGAACCGGATCGTTGGCAGCTTGGATGAGGATCTGGACCTTCAAGTCCTGCGGATCCTGCAGGGCAAGACCACCGTCATTCCCGTCGTCGCGAAAGCCGATACTATCACCACAAAGCACATGAACGTGCTGAAGAAGACTGTCTGGGACAGTCTAAAGAAGGCACACCTCGATCCACTTGAGGTCCTTGGTCTGGAGGATGATGACTATGATTCCCCGCCATCCTCGAGCCGAATCCCGGAGGAGCCTGAGTCGCGAGAGGATGACGAGAGCGAAGAAGAGGATGCTGAGGGTGAGGAAGAGGGGGAGCTGCCCATCCAGGGCAACGAGACCCCTAGCTCCCCCAGACAGTCGGTCACTTCCGTGCGGCGCAGTAGGACCGGGGGCGAGCTGAATGAGGATGAGATTCCCTACATCCCCATGTCAATCATCAGTCCCGACATATACGAGCCCGAAGTTCTTGGCCGCAAGTTCCCGTGGGGCTTCGCAGACCCGAACAACGAGGAGCACTGCGACTTCCTGCGACTCAAGGACTCGGTGTTCGGCGAGTGGCGTAACGAGCTTCGCGAGGCCAGCCGCGAGCAATGGTACGAAGGATGGAGGACAAGCCGCCTCAAGCAGCGCGATGGACCAGTCCGACGTCGATAGGAGAAGAGGTTCGGACCTGTTGATCCAGACGCGGCTTCTCCTTTCGATGCCCACGCACGGTACCGTCAAGCCCATAATCACAGGGTTGTGACCGTCTAGGACGATTGCTTCCATTCCCCGGATTTCATACTCCCGCCGACGCTACTTCTCCGCTCATCCTCCGGGGTCGCTCAAATCTGTTATAACTTTTACCTACCGTGCCGGAGAGGCTCAGTTCGTCCCCAACCCAGAAAGTCTTACTTCGACCGTAAAAATTATTTCTTGCGAGCTCTTTTCCGCCTCTGCTATCACGAGCCGGGCTTGCGGCGTCATGGACAAAATCACCTCGGACATTTCAGGGCGAACATGATGACAGCACAATCGTGTCCACAGGCGTTATTCACGAATTACATTCCACGTCACCAGAACATTCCAACAACCCCGGCTCCTCTCATTGCTTGAGGCTTCTTTCACAGGAGACGGCTAATGACTGAACTTCTCTTTCTCCTTTATTTCGGTTGTTATTCACTTCTAGGATTCCCCAATTTTTTGTCGCATTTGCTCAGCAGAAGATCACGGGGAAAGGCGGTTCTCAGGGCTGAGGTTGAGAAGGAGGAGGAGTGGAGGGCCATTCGGAAGGCCGTTTTGATACTAGATACCTTACAAGCTGCTGCTGCTGGCAGGGCGGGGCTGTTAGTTTGAAACTTTACATCACCTATGTAGGCAGGAAGAGTGGACGAGGAAATGTGAGATATCAACTCCTGGAAACAATGTCGCCGTGTCACACGACCCAATGTGACACCGTGCTGTGTCGTTGTCACTGGTATCGAGAGCGATGCGTCTTCCGAGATGATCTTACCATTTATCCGAGCTTGCCATAGCATAACGGTAGCGTGGCCCCCTCAAGTCTCGTTGTTTCTACTTACTGTCTCTTCTCTTATCCACGTCTCCCAAGGAGATGAGTGGCAAGTCAACGTCGTCTTCCTTGGAGTGACGTATCTGGCGAGGGTTGGGCAAAAGGTGGAATGCAGATGCCAGCCAGATTCTGACACCGGGTCCACATCTCAAGGGCATCGCTAAACTACTGGTCCGTCTGCCTTGACAGGCGTTAGATCGATTGCCCAGGGCTTTGGAGCTCCACCCGTGGTACCCGACTGCGGTGGACAGTCCAACCATGAAGCGCAACGATTACAGTGCTCTATGCAGTGCACGACGCAGGGGGAAAGTTTAGGTATTCTCGATTATAACAAAACCAATGCTAGACTCCAGTCATCACCACAGCCCCGTCGGTCTTATCCCTAGGGTTGTCTGTTCCATTGCGGCAAGAAAGGCAAAAATGAAGACTTTTCCCTCGACTGAACGTCACCCGCTCAAAGAAGAGACTCCTTTTCACCGAAATCATCTCCTCTCACTATCTTGTTCATCTATGGCCGCCAGACTAGACTATCTCCAGCCAGCTGCAGTGCTAGGTAGGATATGTCCGTTCATATAAGCTCATCTCTGGTGAACGTCGGCCTCTTTTGTAGCAGTTACGACATGGCCGTGCCGAACCAGGCTGTGTTTATCTTGCTACAGAGGGGAAAGCAGCGCGTGTTCCATATTAAATACCGAGCCGTAAGGCTTGGGTCAAACTATGCAACGGAAGCAATCACCAACGCAGCCACGCCCTCCTCCTCTGCGCGCACCGTGATCTTGGTAGTGACGCCAGATTTGGCTGAGTAGGCCATCCTGATGTTGGACACGACCTTGCCTCCATTGACTGATTTTCCGAGGAGCTTCAGCGTGTGAGTGGTCTGGTTGACGGGCACATCAGTACCCTCCAGCGGCTGGAGCGACAGCGTCTTCGCCAATTGCTCAGTTGCCTCTGCGAGGGGTCAGTAACTCGTCCGACACAGCATTGGGAAGGTTCTGAAGGCGAAAAAAAGTAGCGCCAGCACAGAAGTGTATAAAGTGACGTACCTGCTATACTCTTCATGCCGCTCAACTGCAGCGTCTCCTCAGCCTCCTCGCCAGCGGCACCAACCTGCTCCCACAGGTGCGCAAAGTTGCTCGCGTACGTCGGGATCACGTAGTCGCTGCCAGCCAGGTCGAACTCGGCCACCTCGTACTCGTCGTCGTAACCGCTCTCCTCGGGCTCGTTTGTCGAGGGGTCGATTTCCTTGCTCGTGAACTTGAGGGTGTTGGTGAAGGACACGACGGGCAACGAGTTCTCGCCGCCGGCCTTCTTGAATGCCACATAAACCTTGCCGGGCTCGTTCTGAGACAGCTTCTCCGCCTCGATGATGAAGATCTCCTCGAGTTCTTCCTCGTCTGAAGGACCGGCGAGCACTGACACGTTCTCCAGTACTACAGAGTCAAGGGTGTTTGTGATGTCATATTGCAACACAATGTGCTCCTTGAATATGTGCTTGACGACCTTGACGACGTATTCCGTCTCGGCCTCTGTCAGCTCGACCACAGGTGATGACTTGAGCACGCTGCCAAATTCCTTCATCTCTGGGATGTTCATCAACTCCTGAGCGTACTGCTGAGCTGCCGCTGTAGCAGAGGCAGCAGCTTCAGCGCTGGTTGGTGCCGCCTTTGCCGACGCGACCTTTGGTGGCTTGAGGGACGGGGTAGAGGCTGTGAGCTTCTTCGTCCTGTCTTCGGCATCCGCTTGCTCCCGTGTGACCACCGGAATCTTGGAGATATCGAAGGCCGACTCGAAGGTGGACTTATCGTCGGATGTGACATACATCACAAGCTGGTGCTCGAAGTAAGGAAGAGAGAACATGCTGTCGTTCTTCACGAATTTCGCCGCCATCTCATCTTCTTCGCTCATCAACCTGAGGTTCAGGGCGGCACGGTCTCTGACCTCGTCATCAACGTCATCCAGGCAGCGAGTGAGCAAAACCTGCACACTCCTCTTCACCTCAGGATCCTTCTGACCCACGCCAAACTTGGCCAAAGCAGTTACTGCGGCAGCGCGGACGATTGCATTCTCCAAGACGACACGATTGTAGATATATCGGATGTATTTCGTTGGCTGTGACGTCTTGGGCCCCTCCACACCCAGGAGATGCAATATACGCACGGCAAGTTTCGTGAACTCGCAATCCTCGATGAACTCGCACAGGTGGGCAAGGGCGTCCTCTTTCGAGTCGGGCACGAATTTGATCAAGTCGAACATGCTCTCAACCACAGCGCGCTTGAACTCGTAGCCGCCCTCGTCTCGGAGAATGCCACTCAGGAACTGCAGCATACCAGCCTGCTTGCTAGGGAACTTCAGGCACAGTGTTCGGATGGCTTCAACAATGGTAATCTTGAACTCGTCCGTGATCTCGGACATAAAACCCGATATTTGCTTCATTAAGCGGTCGACGCTGGCTTCGTTACCCGTCTTGAGCAGAGTCGTGATCGCAAAGGTGGCAATGGAGCGGTTGCTGTTGGAAATCAGGAGCTCGATATCCGGGTTACAGACGTGGACGGCTTCGGGCTTGAAAGAGGCAAAGTTGTGGAGGATCCTGAGGGCGGCGAACTTGGTTACTGCCCGAGGAGACGTGAGGAAGAGCTGCAGGACATGAACGGCCTGCGCGACCTCTGCGTCGGTGACGTCGCGCAGATCACAGATTGCCTTTGCCGCCTCGAAGTTGACCATCTCACTCTTATGTCGAAGCCAGCCGTCCAGAAGCTGCATCATAGGCTTCCTGAGACCGGCGTCCTCCTCTGCGAGTTGCGCCGCCAGGCGGACAAGCATGACAATGGCGGCAGGGCTCTTGACGGCACCAGCAGCTCCGAATTGCTGAACCATCTTGACCAAGGCCATCCTGTCGTGCATGCGCATCTGGTACAGCAAGCCAATGGCATGGTATTGCGTCATCGTGGAGTTGTTCACTGGTAGCTGGCCGGACGAGGACGAGAAGCCGAGGGAGAAACCACCTGAGGACTTTGTGCTGGCGGCAGCCTCTTGTGTCTCGCTCTGCCACCTGCGGACGACATCCTTGGCGATGGGGAGCAGGTGGTAGGAGGATACTAGGGCGGCGGAGGATACGGAGGGGTTCTTGTCGACAATGGCAGTCTTCATGACACGCTCGATGGACTGGACAGTGGTAGCCTGGCGGGAGGTCGGTCAGCAAGGGGCAGGCACAGCGGCGAGGAGCAGAGAAGCCCTGGGCCATGACCATACATCAATGATACGGCACAGAGCACGGATGGCGTTTGGGCGGAAGATGATGTCGGTGCTACCACCAGTATCCTTCATAATAGTACTGGTGACCATAATGATGTCCTCAGCGGAGTGGGCCAGCTCCTTGATGACAAGGTGGACCATTTGGCGCAAGCTGGCATCTTTGTTCTGGAAGAGCTTCGAGATGCCGAAGAAGAGGGTGGTGGCTTCATTGGTAGGGAACTTCTCGCCAGTGTAGAGGAGCAGGGCGATCTTTGTCAGGAGGATGCGACATCTTCGAGGCTGTATGGGCGAGCTGTTGAACAGGCGCGCTGTGGACTGGCAGGTTAGCATGTGAGCTCTGCTAAGGGGCGGCGGCGGGCTGGGGTTGGGCGAGAAGGCTGACCTTCCTGGAAGACCTGGGTGCGGTCGACCTTGACCAGGCCGGTGTCGGCATCTTCATCCTTTTTGCCGTAGTTCATGCTGGGCAATTGGGCAAGCAGTTACGGCATGGAAGGTGAAGGATGGGAATTGCGTCTAGAGTCGGGGCGGCGGCATGGGACAACGAAGCCAGATAGATGGACACGGGCAGCCAAGCAGCCGGGCCCAGCGTGCCAGAGCAAGGCGAGCTCGCACAGGCCACCTTTGTTCTAAGGTGACGCCGGAGCGAGCTATCTTCCGGCCAATCAATCTTGTCAGGGTCTAACCCGCGGCTGCGAACAGCCCTCCTGCAAGCTCAACCTCCCTTGGCACTTATTATCACTTCCTGGGGGTTCTGTGAAGTACAGCTAGACTGTGTCAAAGAGTCTGGCCAATATCTCCCCCAAGCGCAATGTTCAATTCATATCAGGCCGCATCTAATTTGTATTACAAGTCCATGATCTTCAGCAATGGGTAACCAGGGAAAATTCGGCCGAACAGAATCCACCGAACACCACGACAATATGACCAGGGACACTTGAGGAATGCCTCAACTGAAAACCGGATCGAATCCAGTGATGCATGTGACGGTTGGAACCACGCATCTCCGAAACGCATAGGGACAAAATAGTTGAAGAGATACAAAGGCTAATCTTTTCAAGTCACGATCCACTCGATTTCTATGAATCGGCCTTCCTGATCTTTGGGTCGCTGGCAGGTGCGCCAGTAGCAGGTCTTACCGGCCCATCCACGGCTTTCTCGACCTGCCCGGCGATCCCATCCTTTGAAGCGTCAAACTGGCTACCGATGGCACCGTCCTACAAAAGTGTGCAATTAGCAGTCATCCTAATCCGCTGTTGGCCAGAGAGAAAACCTCGTCCGTCTAATTTTACTGCCTTCGGGACCAAGGTAGACTTGAGCATGACGTACCTTCGAAAAAGGCCCGCCGATCTTCTCACCTACTTGCCCAATGCTGCCTTCCGGGTTGAATTGCTTGCCGATGGCACCTCCGGATGAGACGACCGAGGGGTTCTGCGCGTTCCTTGGCCTCAGCAGACGTCAACGTCTCTTGAACTGGGAACCAGGAGCTTACCTGGGGGTTGGTGTCCTTGGCCTCCCCAGCGGCCTGAGAAGCATCCTCGACTTGCTTGTTGGCCACTCCGCGCAGCTGTACAGGGCTAGCTCGACAGTTGATGGCGGCGCTGCGCCCGGAGGCAATGTTTCTGGCTGTCTGGCGGAACATCCTCGTGTATGTCGGCTTGAGATCGGCTTTGAGCTACGGCTGTTTCACGAAGCAAGAGCGACTGTGTTGGATTAAGTATCAAAAGAGGATTTGTGGAATGTTATCAACTACTTATAATGCCTGGTCGAAAAAGTAGCTATGTATAACAGCAGTCTGTTGGGCGCAAGTTGATGTTCGTCGTCATCGACTTCAGCCACCTAGAACCATTATGACTGATGAGTAGCGCTGGTGTGTACGATGCTCTGACATCATGATCAGGAACAAGCTCAGGCTGTAATACGTTCTCGCAATGGATTGAAGACCATCCACCCGGATGCACTCGAAGACCAAGCTGATGAACTCAGCCAACTTGTGCGAGGTCTAAAAATACGAATGCTTCAAAAGCGAGAATAGAAGTACAGGTTAAGAGCAAGAAAGGATTTCGGCGTTGATCTTCAAAGACGCCCTCAATCCATTTCTACAACACCGTAAGTCATCATTCAAAGTACTCCGGAAAAGGTGTAAAACGCGTCTGGAAGCTCATTGCGATTACAGTGCTCCTTTTTAGTATAGTCTTTTACAACCTCGCTCCTGTCCATGTCGCTTGAGTAATGAGATCCGACTTTGATGTGGAGAAGGGTCGGCGGCCCGCCCCGCTCCGTGACCCACGAGAAGTCAATTCCAGGTGGATTTCCGGACCACTGTGCGCGATGACAGCCTAGCCGCAGGCAAGAATAAAAGACATGTGGGCTCTTTCATACGAGCGACCAAAATTAGCTGAACTCGAGACTCCATACCCACATACGTCTTTCACTTAGGTATAAAAACTCAACGTCTATTTTTATTTTAGGACACCACGTGATATCACGTTCGCCCTGCCATTACCTCCTGCGTAAGGTTACAAGCGAATCGCACCCATCAATGCTAATGTACAAGCCGTATGCTCCGAATTGGGTGTTAATAAGCAGCGGGGATACACTGTGCCACACCTGAGGCATGAGTCCTCATGTTAGGACAGTTTTCTGTCCGAGGCAGTACCTAGGAGATCTAAGTGTCTCGAAATAGAGTCACTTGAGAGCCTGATGTTTGGTACAAGACTCGCTTTGTATTGCTGCCCGAGTGCCCGGCATGATGCTGAGGCCTCTAGAGCTTTTGGTCTAGCTACAGGATTACTGTGGAAAATAGGGTTTGCGTCGTGTTTGTACAAATATGACCAAGCCACGTGTAAATACAAATACAATCTTCCACATTAAATATTATGATCCAAACATTTGTGCCCATCCCCGATGACCTGCAGCCCTTCATTTTTGTCTTGGGTACTTAGACGAGTGCGACGAACAGAGCAGCCAGGGCTCCAAGGCCGGGCAGGGCGACAGCGGCCGCGGCGGAAGCGGCGCTGCTGCTCTCGCTGCTGCTGCTCTCAGTACTGCTGCTCTCGCTGCTGGTGGTGCGAGTTCCGGTGGTGCGGGAGGTCGACGACTCGGATTCACCGCTGGCAGTCGAGGTGGAGACCGAGGTCGAGGTCGACTCAGAGGTGATGGTAGACTCGGAGGCTGAACCGGTAGCAGATCCGGAGCCCGATCCGGTCTCAGAGGCGGTGCCGGAGCCGGAGCCAGAAACTGTGCCAGTCTCAGTCGCGGAAGGGCTAGTCTGGGTGATGCCCAGTTCCGAGTTGAACTGGCTCGCCAGGGATGCCTGAGCAGCTACCGCCGAGGACTGGAGAGAAGCGAAGATGGAGTTTCTCTCCTCGCCAGTCGCAGTCACGGCAGTCTGCAGGGAGTTAAATGCGGACTGAATGCTGGCCTGGGCGGCAGCATAGGATGCTGTGGTGGTTGTTAGCCTGAGTTCAAGGAGGATAAGACCGTTTTCAGAACGCTCGAGGTCATAAGGGGCGAGACTAACATGCGCTAGCCGCTGCGGCAGCGCCATCTTGCTGTGTGAACGTCAGTGATAGCACGGTATACAAAGAGCAAAAGGCCGTGCGAAGATGGTCTCGGTTCCCCTTGGCCTCTTTGAACTTTCCACCGTCTGCCTCGGCTCTCCTCCCGGACCCAAGGCCCCGCCCATCTCTTGCTTGCCCGCACAACTTTTTATCGTCCTCGAACGGTGCTCTATGACCAATGGCTCCCAGGGAGAGGAGATCATGTAACGTACCGCGATGACAACTCCGGCCAGTGAAGCGACGAGGAAGGTAGTCAGCTGCATTTTGACCGTATGTTTCGAAACGATTAGGGCTGCGGAGAGTATTGTGACGAAAGTGACGGTATTTGAGCTGTCAAAAGTGTCGATGAATGAGGCGCAAGGGAGGGAGGGAAAAACTTGCAAGACATGCAAGACACAGCTGCGCATAATGAATACTTATAACTCGATGGGAGGCGCAGGGGAGCGCCTAAACGGCACCTAACTAGCTAGCTAGGGTCATGGCCATGATGCGACACACTATGCAGACTTGTAATTGCACCGGCAGCTGATAGGACAACGCGCCATACGCGTCATTAGCGCTATATATTGCATATACGGGCAGGTCGTATCCAGGGGAACCGTGAGTTCTCCTCGGCCAATTCCATTCTCGTTGCCCGCAGCCACTTGCCCCTGTCGCTGCCGAGGTGCTCTGAGGGCATCAGGCATGTGCCCATGTATTTTGCAGCGCGCTCGACCACCGGTCTGGACACCCAGGTGCGATGCGGCAGCTCGAAAATGTGTCAGAGTTGCCCAAGTGTTTACTTGCCAAGTGGTCTTGCCAAGTGGTCTTGCCAAGTGGTCTTGCCCAGCGGTCTTGCCAAGTGGTGGTGAGCTGGGGGGACCGGCCATCCTTTGGTCATCCTTTGCTGCGCCCGGCCGACAAGTGGGCCATGTTGCTGCGTCACCGTGGAGAAGCCAGCGGCAGTGGACAGGCCTCAGCATCTCGTGACAAACCGCGGCGCTCCATGACGTTGAAATACGAATCTGACTGTCGCGCAAGCTGATTTGGCCACTCGGCGCGATTGAGCCGACGCTGGCAGGCCGTTTGATGTTGATGGATGGATTTCAGCCCGGAAATGAATTGGGTTTGCTCATGCTTTGCTGCCCGTGCAGGCTGCATCCGCCGCCACAGCCCGGAAGGGAAAAGCCCAGCAACCCCACGTTTTGCTGGATGAAACCTGGGTCTGTGTGACGAGGTAGTAGCGGTATCACGCGAGGAAGACAACTTTAACTTGTCTTGAAAAGCTGCCTGGCCGCTGCTCCCTCGGATCACAGTGCTTCATTGGGGTCACGCGTGGCCGAAGTATTGCCCTTCAAGGTGAGTTAGCCGTCCGGGAGAAACACACCCAAGCTTGCTTCTCCATGCCAAGTCTGTCTCAATACCTGGGCAGGAGATTAGAATGTTTCAATCCGGTGTCGTGAGTCGTGACCAGACTGTGCGAACAGCTCAACCTGTCAACCTGAAGCCGGAACAGAGCTGACTAGCCGGGGGAGAACTAGGCTGGTTAAAGCTTTGGTTTTAATCCAAGTCCGTGGGCCAATGGATGTCTTGAGACTCTTGCTTGAGACTCTTGGAGGCACTGTCGATGAAACCACTCATCAGTTGGTCAGTTGCAAGGGCTGGTGGGCTGGTAATTGATTACAAAGAGCCATTTGAGGCTGATTTTGACAATTCCGATATGCCAATCCATATAACTAGTGCCCGGCACCGATGTCCTGGGCTGTGAAACATTTTCCAATAACAAAGGAGCTTCTGCCGCGGTGTGGATCGTTGCAGAGGGAACGGAGGTTCAAGAGCTAGATCCTAAGATGCGCGTGCTGACAAAGGTCCCAGAGCTTCTTGTAGGTGTTGGAAGGGGCATGGAAACTAAGTAATCGAGCTCTCGCATCTTGGTGCACTATTATGCGGAAAATGGACGGAGCTTGGCCTGTGGGGACAGCCTTGTGCAATAATAAGCTTATCCCATAGTAGGTTACCACGCAGGAGCTTGTCTCGATGGGGGGCTCTTCTCTGGCGCGCGGTTGTATGCTGGGCGATTCACTCCGGCTGAGGTCAAGTCCGATAACAAAGAAGTCAAGGGTTCAACCCTTACATGTCAGGACGGTTCGTCCCGGTTTATACGTCATTGTGAAGCACCAGATGAGCTCAAGCATCCGGCTCCCTTCTGAGGACGCCACTGGGGAATGAGCCAATGACGACGAAAGTCGTCGAGGGTGATTCCGTCACAAAGATGTCAACTGCTTAAACACCAGCCGTCAACAAAACAGCTTCATGCCTCAGCAGTGAAGTGAACCGTGACAAACCATCCGTTACCTGAACAAGTATACTCACTTTTCGCAAAAACACCTTCAAGAAACCACTTATTCATCGCATACCCGGCATGTCGCAACGCCGGGGCATTGTCGACTCCATTCAGGCCAAGGCCGGTGAGGTTGGGTAAGACGCCGCTGTTCTGCGTGCCACAAGTTCAACTGGCTAACAAGGTCACCGCAGAAAAGAGGACTTTGACAAGGCAAAGACTCTTGTGAACGATGCCGCGCGAAGTGGCTCGTACATGTACGCTCATACTCCCTTCTGGTGGCTCGATCCTCGGCTAATTCCTGCCTGTACCTAGCTATCCCATCAAGGTGACTCGTGCCTCGCCATAGCTGTTTCTAAGGGTTCGTCACTGACGTTTGCGCAGGGCATCGCTTACTTCATTAGCCACAGATCCCTGTGGAGGCCGTTCTTGAGCAAGCTTGGTCCCACCCTCACCCTCAGCGCCGGAGTCCTGGCGGGCATGTTCGCCTTTACCTACCTGCCCCAGCTAGCTGTGATGGTGTTCGTGGAAGGCCCTCTAGCGGTCTTCTCGACTGTCCTCCTGGTTCTCAACGAGAGCTCTACGCTCGTGTCCACGATCTCCAAGACCTGGGTCCTCCAGGATGCTCTCCTCGACACATTTGACGGAACGCTTGTGGCAAGGAACTCTACAAACCTGGTCAAAGGCGGCAGAGAGATCAAATCGGGCAATGACCCCATTGCCAAGTTGGGAAAGATCATAAAGAGTCCTTTCGAGCGCTTCACCCCCAGCGCCTTGGTCAGATACGTTATGTATCTGCCTCTGAACTTCATTCCCGTGGTTGGAACCATAATCTTCATCACCCTGCAGGGACGGACGCGTGGAACGTCTGTACATGACCGGTACTTCCAGCTGAAAGGTTGGAATTCGCGGCAGAAGTCGGATTGGCTCAAGGAGCACGTTGGGCCCTACACTGCGTACGTCTTACCCTTGCCGAGCTCGTGACGTGGATCTCTTTGCAACATCTTCGGCTGACTCCGAACGCCGTGTAGCTTCGGTACAGTCGCGACACTTCTCGAGATGGTTCCCTTTGCCGGCATCTTCTTCTCATTTACCAATGCGGTCGGGGCCGCGCTGTGGGCCGCGGATATCGAATCTAAGAGCACTTCCATGACCCGCACGACGGCCCCGGGCCTTCGAGAGGCCGCTCGAGAGGCTGAGTAAGGAGTGGAAGACGGGAGGCTTCCGGCATTTTCTTTTTACCATGTCTAAGACATGGGGTACAGGACGGTATCACGCCGTGGTCAAGGCAGACTGTAGTCAGGAGGTTCGGCATACTGGACGTTATGTGTGACAACATTCACGGAGGCTTTTGTGAATCCTGACGACTTCTCCTCCAGCGAACACCAAACACGCCAAGGGACGAAATTTGTCCAAGATAACTCATACCCTCCAATCTACCTTGTCACTGAACGTTTCCTGTGCCTGGGGATAACAACGCTTTGCATTCAGCGTGCTCGAAAGCCATTTGAACAATTCTGGCAGACCTTTCTCTCGATTTTAGTATGATTAGGGTTGCGGATTAAATCAAAGGACAAGACGTTCCTCTTGCTCTTTGACTAGCTTTCGCCTCATCTGCCCGGCTTCCAAGTAAACCATACTCACATCCACAACAGGCACTCCTACTCCCACTCCCTTGAATACTAGAAACACTCTTCCTATGTTGATATAGACATCTCACAGCCTTTTATAACCCGTATGGGTGGAATTAAGTCCAGACAGCGGAGGACCGTACTGCTTCAAGGTAACAAGAATAATTGTCCACCCAAATGCCATGCACCGTGACATTACCTACGTAACGCAAGTGGCACCTGATCTGTATTACAGAGATCCTGCAGGGACGGATGTCACAAGAAGCCTCCAACGCGTCACCTAGGACGATGCAAAGAGGTCCAACAACCGGCTATTGGTCTGTACTCTACAATCTCGCTTCTACTGTGGAACAGTCAGCAACCCATGGCTCATACCATATTCCATGTCGGGACCCTCGTGTACCCGTGCCGGTGACGGGGTTCTGTAAAATCTATAACCAGATGAAAATATGCATCACTGGACCATGATACCGAGCTTTGTCCGACTTCATTACCTTAGGAGCCGGACCAGTAGCGGAAGGGTGACGCTTGACAGCCCTTGGCAGGTTTTGTACGCAGTGATAGCCTCCTAAAATCAATCAACTCTCGGAAAAAATGACATCGGTATTGTCTTCACTTGCAGCACCGGCACATCTTCCCGTTTCGTCTTCCGTGAGGAGATATGGTGCTGCATCAAGGACGTCGTACTTGCTCCTCGGGACATCGACCTTGAGCTACCCCGGGTCACAACTTTGGCGAACTGCACCGTTCCCCTGGGTCCACAGTCGGCAAAACAGCAGCGACTTGTTTTGGTCTTTGCGGATGATCTCGCTGAAGAATCAAGCTGGCGCGCTTTTCCAACCCTTTCATGACCATTCATCCTGGGCTCTGGACCCGGTATTCGCTGGAGTGAGGTAGTGACAGTTGGACGTCTTGTCCAACCCTTTAAGATGCCTCTTTCAGAGGGCGTAACCTCCGTCCCCGTCTCATAGCCTCTCAGTGTAGATCTGAAAGACCAGCACTACCTTCAAGGCTCGGGGTATCTCCTTGATTAGCCGAAAGCAAGTGACTTCGTTTTGCGACACGTCCTTATAAGCCTTGCCCTTAACCTCGTCTGTGTCGTGGAGTGCCACTGCGATGATATCGACCCGTCAATTATCTTATTTTATCGAATATTCGACCAGGGTATTACAATTTTGTCTCTCTGCCGCGAATTCAAGAGATTGGCCGTATCCTGCGCCATTGACTCAGCCCAATTCTCTTCCATTGTCACTGAGGTGCCAAAGAGGGCCCCGTCGGTCTCCAATTTGGCAACAATGTGTGTCAAAATCGTTTCGATACTCATTTTCATGGGCTTCGTTCTCAGTACGCACCTCGAACAAGACAGCAAAGATCTGGAGGAAAGGTCTGATTTTCCTCAACCATCCTGGGTGGATTTGGGCCCTAAACCATTTGGAGGACTGCCTCAGGAACTGGACAATGTGGCCAAGGCATTTCCATTGGAGACTCTGATAACTCCAGCATCTACCTCAGCCGACAGCCCTGAGCGAAGTAAGTCCTCTGCCTGGGAAGTTTCTAGTCCGGCCGAATAGAATACTTACTGGTCGTGAAGGTGATACCCAGCCACACATTCCTCGGTCCACATCAGCTGGCGACGAGGGATTAAACGAAAGACAGCCTGGTCAATTTTACCACCATCCTGAATCACTTGAGTGGCTGAGCTCGGAAGATGATTACTATTCAACTGAGAAGCCGTCCAGCACATCTTCCTCAACTGAAGGCTATGGCAAACCTTCTGCACCTTCGCCTGATTTCGCACACTTTCACGGTTACGGCGAGAGCTCACCATCCTCTACAAGCAACCCGGAATATGGAGATGAGACTGTGCCGTCACTCATATCCAGAGATGACCATCATTGGCCGGGGCACCACCAGGGGAACCGTCCAGACTGGGGCCATCCACATCATGGGGACCCAGACTGGAGACACCCACATCATAGGGACCCAGACTGGAGACACCCACATCATAGGGACCCAGACTGGAGGCATCCGCACCATAGGGACCCAGACTGGAGGCATCCGCACCATAGGGACCCAGACTGGAGACATCCACATCATAGGGACCCAGACTGGAGACACCCACATCATAGGGACCCAGACTGGAGGCATCCGCACCATAGAAACCCGGATTGGAGGCATCCACACCATGGGAAGCCAGACTCGGGTCATCCACACCATGGGAAGCCAGACTCAGGTCATCCACACCATGGGAAGCCGGACTCGGATCATCCACACCATGGGAAGCCGGACTCGGGGCGTCCACGCCACGGAGACCCGCACGGGAGGCACCCACCACACCATGGAGAAGACACAGGTGGTCCTACAATTCCAACTTCTAGTACAACCACCTCAGTTGTTATTGCGCCATCAACAACGACACCGGCTGCAAATTCAAACTCGACCACGGGTTCAACCTCCCTAAGGAGTCCAACCTCCACAAGCCTGACCTCGACGAACTCATTGACAGGATCCGGTACTACACTGACCTCCGTAGGTGCGCTGAACAGCTCTGCAAGACCGAGCTTTACACTGCGAAATTCATTTTCGAGAAATTCAACAGCAAACTCGACAACTTCTGGTCCTACTCTGACCTTGAGCCCTTCTCCGTCCGGTAATCTCACCAATGTGACAATTGAAACAAGTTCTCCACCCATCACATCGTCGCCCAAATCCACGAGGACTATTGCCTCCTCGCCAGTGGGCAATCGCACAGAGAATGGCTCAACTACGCTGAGCACTTCAAGTCATGTCAACACAGCTTCTGGTGTATCAACCCTTAGCACATTCCCTTTGTCAATCTTCACACCAGATCCTACAATACCTGCAACCTTCAACATTTCTGGTTTTCCGAACAGCACCACATCAACTAGGCAGACGACTGAACACACAGTGTCATCGGTTTCTAACACAGCGAATACCTCCATCATTCTGACGACTGCCAAATCGACCTCAGTGGTCAGTGTTCCGGAAGCAGGGACAAGCTCAGCACCGTTCCCCTTCACCAATACAACCTCCGCGTCTATATCCAAGGAGACTCATTTGAGCCACACCGGACTACCTCCACATCCGACAGCCGGGTCTACCAAAACCAAAACCAAAACCAAAACCAAAACCTCCATTATTCTGACAACTAGCAAGTCGAACTCAGTGGCAACAAACACCCCCAAATCGAGGACCAACCCAACACCATTCCCTTTCACAAACACTACGTCTGTGTCTATCTCCACGGGACCTCGTGCAAGCAGCACCGGAGTAGCTCCGCATCCGACAGCCGCGTCTGCCACCAATACATCCATTATCCTGACGACTAGCAAGTCCACCTCAGTGATAGCAAGCGTTCCCAAATCAAGGACAAGCTCACCACCGTTCCTCTTCACTAACACTTCCTCACTATCTGTATACACGGGGACTACTGCAGTGAGCGGCACTGGCCTACGTCCGCATCCGACGACCGGGACTGCCAACACAACACTGTCAGCTCCGGGGCTGACGGAGACCGCAAGCTCTCGCACGACATCCTCATCGGCTCGCCTGAACGAGACAGTTGTGCTATCAGCGACCAGTGCCTTGCCGCCGTTTCCACTGAGCAACTCCAGTACTTCCGTCTGGGCAACGGGCTCCGCAGCTGGCACGTCCTCATCGGCTCGCTTGAATGAGACAGCTGCACTACCAACAACGAGTGTCTTGCCCCCGATTCCACTAAGCAATTCCAGCACTTCTGCATCGGCAACCGATTCCGTATCTGGCACATCATCCTCGTCCATTCACCGGAGCGAGACAGTTGTGCTATCAATGACCAGTGCCTTGCCGTCGTTCCCACTGAGCAACTCCAGTACTTCAGTGTTGGTAACGGGCTCCGCGGCTGGCACGACTGTAGTATCAGCTGGGCCGTTCTCGACAAGTACAGGAACAGCGCCCTTCCCGTTGCTGAACTCCACATCCGGGGCGGAGTCCCAAGCCTCAGGTATCTTAATCCCCATGCAGCGAATGCCCCGCGGCCAATTATTCCCTGTCGTACCTGCTTTGCTATTATACATTGACCCTTCATCATTGCTGTTCTATAAGTCTCGATCAACAATAGCTAACCGCTTCTAAGTTTCCCCCTTTCACCATCCGACCTCAGTGTCGACTGTCAAGGAGTCCGTCACAGTCAATACTACTTGTGTCACGACGGAGACCACTGTGGTTACCGACACGACCATGGTTACTTCAGTGACAACCTCCACAGACACAGAGTTTGCTGGGTCCATTTCTGGGGCCGTATCGTTGGTGCCTCCTGGAACGACCTCGATCCTCATCTCGAATTCGACTTTTCTTACGACTACAACTTCGCCTCTCCACCCCCTCAGGCCTTTAGTGGCGTAGTTCTAGTCATATTCTCATAATTTTGTGCAACGCTTCCCCCTACAGTTGATGACCGAGGCCGAAATTTGGACAACTGGTATCTGTCAAGGATGAATGAAGAACACTTGAGGCAATACCTACGAAGGCACAAGTGGATGGACTATTGAATTGGAAGGGTCTGAATTAGACAAACACTCTAGAGGGCCAGTCGCTTTCTCCAGGACTCTCGTTTGCGTGTTTCAATTGATAGAATGCAATAACACTCTTGTTTCTGAAGCGCTTTTTGACGAGCAAGTGATAGTGGCATAAGCAAGTGGCCCCATGTGTGATGGGCATTGCCCAGGGTGGCTGTGTCCGGCTTACATAACTCGGACTTCGCGTATTTAGGCGCGTTTCCCGAGGGCTTCCTGCGGGAACTGTTCGTCTCTCTTTCTTCGTCTTTCGTACTCTACATCAATTCAATCGGATTCCCTGGACCTTTCCTCGAACCCCGTGACACTATGAAGAACCCAGAAGCCCAGGACTGTTTGGAAAGATATTAGATACTACAAAATCTAAAGCACCTGTAAAAGCAGATAATAAACTACTTAAGTTAATCACTAATATATAGGTTACTATATAGGAGCTTCATAAGTTGTTAAGCACAGCTTTGTGATCGTTGGTGTTCTTGGTGTAGGCGTTCTGGGTGTAGGCGTTCTGGGTGTAGGCGTTCTGGGTGTTGTTGTTTTTGCTGGCTTAGAAAGGGGTTGGTGCACTTACACGGCGGCAAGGAGGCAGTTGTAAGTCCAGAGACCCTGCAGGTACTGTACAGTAAAGCCTGCCTTTTCTTCGCATTCCGGTGCATGCAGCAGCGTTTCTAGAAGTGCTCCATGACTGCATTTGGTCGCGCTTAAAAGGAAGGATGGGCATCGCGAGATCCTGACTGCGGAGATTCAGCGCCGCGTTTCAGGGTACTCGGCTGAAGAAGTAATGGTTTTGAGAGCACAGGCCACCCGCAATATTACACAAAACGATTAAACAAAACACTTAGGGACATCGCTAGGGGGTGGACATTCGATAGAAGGATCGCAACAACAATTTGTACCTGGGATGAGCAAATCCTGGTGAACTCGTCAAGTCAGCCACAAGAGATACACCAGTTAAATAGCGACAGGGTCTTCCCCGCCATGTCTCCTTCAGCTACGGATGTCGGCCTTCAACACCAACTAGGTACTGATCTAGAAGCCGCAATCAAGGCTCTGGTCGGTAAGGCAATGGGCCCCCACAACGCACAACTTAGACTGACTGAGTCCGTGGAGATAGACTGCGCTCAGGAAAAGCACCGAACCCGACGACGAAAAGCCTGGGTTAAATCCCTTCCGATCCGACCTTTGCTGGCACTTCCAACAAGATCGAATCACAACGCACAGCTTGCTCAGAGCATAGAACCACTCGAGGAGCTGCATGAGGCTGACAGGTCCTGGTGCCCGGGATCGTGGGTGTCGGGGCGATCCGAGGTATTGCACAATACGACTTCCGAGGAAGTGCAGGCCGGAACCTGCTCTCGGTCGACGGGACCCGCTTCTCCCTCGCGAGGCTCCCAGGCGAGCTCGATTGGTTCGGCTGGTGTTGCTCGATCAGCGTCAGTGGCGACATGTCAGCCCTTCTCATAGGGCTGTCTGGCCGCCTAGCGAATAGGGAAGACTACAGATCTGAGGTCAGCCCCAGAGCGGCCTCGGGCTTTGGGTTGTTGATACCCGCCACTCCCATCCTCCCACTCACCAGCCGGACCTGCGTTTTGATACTTCATGCAGTCCGACCCTTGTACCCTCCCCACCGTCTGTCCGCTGTTTACTTCCTCGCCCCGGCTTGGCAACACGATAATTCCGTCCGTACTCACAGTGGCTAAGGGACCCCAATACAGCTACCTGATAGGGACAAGCAGGTCACATGGGCTAACAGTCCTGTGCTCGTGTTACGGACACGAGAGTCGGGGATGTGCCAAGGCTCATCAGACTCTCCGGACACTTTATACCCCGCTAACAGCAGATACCGGCCGTGGCAGCCCCTTGACCATCTCGCTTTGGGTGCTCTTGTTTTCCCATGTCCAAGTTTTGGCCCTCAAAGCAGTGCTGCGCGCAGTATCCTAGCTGTGGACAGAGATGAGCACGGGGTGAGGTTGATCTTCCGGCCGATCAGCCCCACCGACCTGCTGCAGCCGTCTTGCCGTCTAGAGTACATTCGACGGCACGCACTCCTCGAGTCGCTCAGGATCAGAGAGCGGGGTATAGATTTCATATTGATTGACGTGGTAGCGGGGTGTTGAGGCCCATCCCACATGGGTTGTTGGGGTGTGCATGAGGCCCTCTGCTGATGTCCCGCGATACCGCGCCCTCAGAGGCCAGAGGAGCGGCAGGGTCCGCAATAACGATCAGACGTAGCCGAATTATGCTCTTCAGGAGGCCGCGTGGTTCCTTGTCCTGATCTATAAGCGGTTTTGGTCACCGTCCGGGATTTGGCACTGTGGATGGTCACGATGTGGCCAGATTGCCTCGAGTGTCGAGGCAGGTGTAAACAACGGGCCATCGACCCGAGCATCATGCCGCGCGAGCTTTGTTCGTGGGAAGGCTCCCAGCTTGGCCGCCGTGCTAAGCAGGACTGACTCCGGATAGCCTATCGCGCTTGGCGGGCTCCCGCGGAAGTACCAATGCCGTGCGGCTAGGGCATCGGTGTACTTGATGACCTCGATCACGCAATTGGGGCTATAAAACAAAATTTCTAGACGCCATGTGCCCATGCTAGAAGGAATCAGGTCAAAAGAGTATCCGAGGGGCCCCGATTCTGTGCTGGGTCGCAGATAGTTATCGTTTTTGCAGTGCAACATAAAAAAGTCATGTCTACAGTTCTCTGAGAAGCTCCAGATACACCACATACTGACTGATTATCAAGCACAACCCCTTCCGAAGCAACTTGTCTCGATTCACGCGCCCAAAACCTTCCGCACACCGTTTCCAGCACAGTGATCAGTAGCAGTAACCAGGACAGGATTGCCCAGTCCAACCAGGTAAGGTTCTCTTGAATTCACCACCTCTCCTCCACCCGGTGTCGTAAGTCATACGCGGGATGGGTGGCCCCACGGCCTTACATAAAAATCCCTGGGGATCCTCCGGAGAAGGGAGAATAGATACAAAGACTCGCCTCCTTCTCATTCTCGATTTCCTATTAAAATTGGCTCCTCCCGTCGTCGTCCTCCCCTCCCCATCTTCTTCTCCGTTCTCAACCTCCTTCATCCGCTTTTTTCGCTGTCGTGCTCTGCGGTTGACTTACTCCCGGCCGATAGCCGCATTACGCCATACCCGAGCCGAACCCGCGACCCGTGTCCCGCGACAACAGATTCCAGATTTCCATCTTGAGATCTCATATACAGTCGAAATGGCGAATCCCCCCCATGGTGGTGTCCTCAAGGACCTGCTCGCCCGTGATGCCCCTCGTCATGACGAGCTCGCGGCCGAGGCCGAGTCCCTCACTGCTCTTGTCCTGACCGAGCGTCAGCTTTGCGATCTTGAGCTGATCCTCAACGGTGGCTTTTCTCCACTTGAAGGTTCGTCAAAGCCAAATCTTTCTCCGCTTGAAATCCAGAACTCGCCACTAGAGCACACTGCTACGGCGTCTTCTGGCGGGGGAGGGGGGCGCCCATCGAATTTCCAAGGCATTGCGACCGCCATTGCGCGGCCGGCCGAGGATTCAGATGCCCATTCAAGCCCCGGCCAATTTGCGGATACCCTCCCGAGCATGGGGCGGCGTGGTGGTGACGTGACGGCTGACTCGTTACGCAATTGCAGGTTTCATGAACGAGAAGGACTACTATGGGTATGTTTTTTTTTTTACATCTTTTCTCTTTCTAGCTGAGTTGCGAAGCCAGACATGCCAAATGTGCCCTTTAGAGACAGGGAAACGGCAAAATCGTGAGCTTTACGAGCTCATGATCTTCTGTAGTTTGAGAAGATGAGATTCTAACCAAATGCGCGAACAGTGTCGTCAAGGAGAACCGCCTCACCAATGGCATTCTGTTTTCCATGCCCATCACTCTGGACGTGAACAAGGCCGAGATCGATGAGCTAGGCCTTGCTCCCGGCAAGAAGATCACGCTGCGAGACTTCCGGGATGACCGCAACCTGGCCATCTTGACCATTGAGGACATTTACAAGCCCGACAAGTAAGTTCCATCTTAGAATACTAAACACCCTGGGTTCTCAGTGTGAAAAACTGCCCAAACCACACTACTCACGACGATGTTCCAGGGTTCTTGAGGCTACCGAGGTTTTCGGCGACAATGACCAGGCTCACCCGGCCGTCAAGTACCTCTTCAACACCGCCGGCGAGTTCTACGTTGGTGGTAAGCTCGAGGCTGTCAGCCGCTTGCAGCACTACGACTTCGTCGATCTGAGATGTGAGTGATCCAGCGATATTCTCCAGAAAGATCTCGTGTGTGTTGACAAGTCACCAGACACTCCTGCGGAGATCCGATCACACTTCGACAAGCTGGGCTGGACTCGCGTTGTCGCGTTCCAGACCCGCAACCCCATGCACCGTGCTCACCGTGAGCTCACCGTGCGCGCAGCTCGCTCTCACCACGCAAATGTCCTGATCCACCCCGTTGTGGGACTCACCAAGCCTGGTGACATTGACCATTTCACCCGCGTGCGTGTGTACAAGGCCCTCCTCCCCAGATACCCCAACGGCATGGCCGTCCTGGGCCTTCTGCCTCTGGCCATGCGTATGGGTGGTCCCCGTGAGGCCATCTGGCACGCCATCATCCGGAAGAACCACGGTGCGACCCACTTTATTGTCGGTCGTGACCACGCCGGCCCCGGCAAGAACAGCAAGGGCGTTGACTTTTACGGCCCTTACGACGCGCAGTACGCCGTCGAGAAGTACCGTGACGAGCTCGGCATCGAGGTCGTGCCTTTCCAGATGATGACCTACCTGCCCGACAGTGACGAGTATGCCCCTGTCGACACCATCCCCAAGGACGTCAGGACGCTCAACATCTCCGGAACCGAGCTGCGCTCAAGGCTCCGCAGCGGCCGCGAGATCCCCGAGTGGTTCTCGTACCCCGAGGTCGTCAAGGTGCTGCGCGAGTCCCATCCCCCGCGGGCACAGCAGGGCTTCACCATATTCCTGACGGGCTACATGAATTCGGGCAAGGACCAGATCGCCCGCGCACTGCAGGTGACGCTGAACCAGCAGGGCGGGCGCTCCGTGTCGATGCTGCTGGGCGAGACGGTGCGCTCTGAGCTGTCGTCGGAGCTGGGCTTCTCCAAGGAGGACCGCAACAAGAACATCGGGCGCATCGCCTTCGTTGCCTCGGAGCTGACACGTTCCGGCGCCGCCGTCATCGCCGCGCCAATCGCGCCCTTCGAGGAGTCGCGCGCGCACGCCCGCGAGTTGGTCGAGAAGTACGGCGACTTCTACCTCGTGCACGTGGCCACCCCGCTCGAGCACTGCGAGAAGACGGACAAGCGCGGCATCTACGCCCGCGCCCGCGCCGGCGAGGTCAAGGGTTTCACCGGCGTTGACGACCCCTACGAGGCCCCTGCCAAGCCTGATCTGGTCGTTGACGCCTCCAAGCAGACCGTCCGCTCCATCGTCCACCAGATCGTGCTGATGCTGGAGAGCCAGGGCCTGCTGGACCGCTTCTAAGTTTCTAGTTGTTGGCGTGGAATCAGGATAAAAAGGTAGCCCCAGGAGGATAGACGGGTGATGCCGTTGGCCCGGGAAAGCGGCATCTGGCCCGGCAGCGTTGGGACGGACTTGCTTGGAAGATACATAGAGAGAAAAGAGAGAGAGGCAGAGAGCAATGTTGCTCACTTAGACTTCAGGCCTTCGAATGGAGCCATAAATGTTTTCACAGCCGGCCACCCTAGCTACTGCACATCCGAAGTCGTCTCATGGGCATTTCACGTGGTTGCACCGCAGATTGTGAGCATCTTTCCGAAATGATGCCGTTCCGGCGCTACATCAAGTGCAATAGGCGAAGCTTCTAAGCGAATTGCCCTGACTCGGGGCGATGCGGTTCACGATGCAATCCTCTGGTCTAGGTTCGAGTCCTCTCCGGATTATACGGAACATGGGAGCTGCTCAAGGGGAATCTGCTGAAGCACACAAGACGTGGTCAAATTTACATTCGAGTTGCAGACTCTGATATGTTCAATGGCTCATTTCCTGTGAAGTCGAGTGTTGCTGGTATGACAAGGTCAGGCTCAAGCGTGGATGCTGTACGTGTACCAAGCGCCGCAGCCGGCAGAGCATGGCAACTTACTGAGGCGAAATATTCGCTGGATGCAGGTGTTGACACACAAACCTCGATGTGTTCAAGCATAATTGGCCGCCATCGCCGCAGACCTGCACACTAAGAAAAGCAGAGAATTGCTCTCGGGTACACATGTGTGTAGGGCTTTTCTCACCCCTGCTGCATCGTCATGTGAAGGCCAGGCGAGGATTTGCCTGAGGACCTAGATTTCCCCGCTTCATATACATGCAGCGAGGTATGTCTAGAAGTATGCAGGTGGTCGAAGTTTCCGTGTGGACGGACCCGGGCTGCTCAGTTTGGGATGTATCTGTCAACCATCGTATTCTTCGTGTGTCTTCCAGGATTCGCAGTGGTTGATTGACGTTCATAAGGGGCTGCTTCCTGCGATTGTTGACTGCGATGGTTGTGTGGCTTGTATTGTGACTTGCAAGTAGACTATCAGACGTCCGCATTTATTCAAGTAGGCCTCTGAGATCGACTTCGCAGACGATAGGCAAGGTCGTGGGAGCGACCCCTGCGAGGGGAGGTAAAAATATACTTAGCACTAAAAGACGGATGAGTGGGCATAGCCCAAGAGACGGACATGCATGACATGTTGCTGGTTGGCCAGTGCCGGGCGACGGTCGTGTCCAACGGCGCTTAGAGCAGCAGCGTAACGGAACTTGGTGCCCAACTGCGGAAGACGTGCAGGAATGGTACCCAAGACTTGCCGTGAACTCGCACCTCGATAATCTGAACTAAATCTCTGACTGAACCTCCAGGGCCTGGAGGGCGGACCAAGTCGACAAGGGCCGGATGCCTGCACTAGCCAGAGAAGCTGTGGCCGGACTGGGGCCCTACCACACAGTAGCTGTCCCGTGAAGATGCGAAAGCGGCAGAGACGATCCAGGGCGTCGGGTCGAGAGTGGACAGACAATTGCTGGGCTGGGCTGGGCTGGGGTCAGGTTTCGACGTTGTGACGAGGGATGCAGAGTGGGAATTGGGGCCATGTCTGACCGACAATTCGACTCGATGAGTCGATGCAGTGACGAACTTGCCATGGCTCGCCCACCTGAAAGTCCGTCCCCACCACCCCTGCTCAGCGCATCCCCTAGCACTCCAGAACTCCAGCACTTATCCTTGGACTGCGAGCATCCACCCGACTGGCTGCCGCTCCACCTCGTCTCCTCCTGTCCTGCATTCCCTGCCACCAACAGGCACAACGCCGCAGCAGCAGCCCTGGAGCCAAGCCATCTTGACCACCTCTTGTCGCCGGCGTCTGACTCCCCTCCCGCATCATCTCACCTCACCTCGCCTACCTCACCTCACCCCGACACGACTTACCCAGCTCGACCGTCCTGTCCACGACGAGCAGCAGCAGGGAGCCGACGCCGACGCCGTCTGGTCCTCGCTTTCCTCCTCCTGCCTGGACCACGAAACCTGGTACGCTTTGCGTCAAGGTTCACAGCCCTCTTGTACCACCTCCTCGATTGCTACCACGAAGCTTTCGGCCTCGCAGTCAACCACGAACTAGCCCGCCATCTACACCCCGCCCAGGGGCCCAACCCTCGCCCTCGCCCTCGCCCTCGCCATCTTGCCGCAGCGACTGCAAGTCCTTCCTCCTCTCCCGATGGGAAACCGAGAACATGTCTTCTAGAGATCGCGACGTCGACGCCGACGACGTGCCTCGGGAAAAGCGATCCTCGAGAACTAAAGGCGACAGGGAAAGAACCAGGGACAAGGACCGTGATCGGGAATCTAGGCGCCACCACAAGTCCCACAGGTCCTCCAACCCCGTGATAGCAACAGGTTCCTACGTGTCTCAGTCCGGCTCCGCTCGACGACACAAGCTCAGAGACGCTTCCTCCTCCAAGAGCCGCCTCGAGGAGCCCCTCGACGAGAACTCCTCAATGACTGACCTCGTGCCCGAACTGAACCGGAGCAGGGACAGGGTTCACATACCATATCCCACCTTTAGCAAGGCCCACAGCAAGGAGTCTGTGGTCAGCAAAGATGACATCTCCACCAGCTCCGCCGCTGGTCAGGCGACTGGGACCGGCACAGACCCCTTAACGCCCGAGGCTACGGACCTTGGCGCCGGCGACGACATCAAGCGGTCAAAGTCGGCTGACTTCGGTTCTAAGAGGAAGCTGTCACGCAAGACGAGCCGCCCTCCGAGTCCTCCAGACACCAACCTCTCAGAGGAAAAGAAGAGGTCGACAGCCTCGGTCAGACTGAAGGACACAACAGACGACAGACCACGGTCAAGGACGTCCCACGCCTCCAGGTCAACCTCCAGGACAGACGAGACATCCAAGCTGTCCAGGAAGTCCAAGTCTTCCAGCCAGGCCACCTTCGTCAAGTCATCAGGGTCCAAAACTGCGTATGCCGAGACAGAAAACCCGGCGGACAGCGAGCGCGGCCCGCGATCTGGAGCTACGTCGGTTGCGACCAAGAGATCAGTCTCCGGCAAAACGCTCCGGCCGCCCGGGCCCGATCCAATCGATGTCATTGACGACTCTCCGGAGTCCGCTCAGGAGTCTTCCTCCCCAAAGACTCCAACAAACATCACCCCTCAGTTTCCTCCGCCCCCCATGTTCCATGATGACAAGCACGGCATACCGTATCACATGCGCTTTGAGCGCCCCCAACAAGTTCCCACACCCGCCACGGACTTTACAGACTTGAGCAACGTACAGCATGCGCATCCGCCCCCACCGCCCCCGCCGCCTCCTCTGAATATCCAGGAGGCTCCCAAAGTCGACTACCTCATGCAGAACGGCGGTCTCCCGAACCTTGTGCCCAAGAACTTCTTGGCTGTTTTACCAAGACAGAATGGGACCAGGCCCTCAAATCCTCCACTTCGTGGTGCAGAGACGCTATTTGCGCCATTCTTCAACCTGCTAGACCAATATCAGGAAGTTCTGACCAACCGTGGCTCCATAGCTGTGGCTACGGGCCATCGTACGGTAGCAAGGAGACTTCTTGACCGCTTAGAGGATGTCTTCAACAGGGACCTACCCGAAGAAGGATGCAGCTGCATCATGTGTGAGAAAGACTCAGAGAGGCATCGCGGTTTAGGTTGGGGTGAGGTCTTGGAGAGGGTCAGTGGTCGTGTGGAAATACCATCATGGCCGCCGTTTGACATAGGGACCCTGGGGGTCAAGGCGCCCGAGGGCGCCTCGAGCGAGCCCCCTCGACCATCTTCACCAGTCAAAATTGACCCCGACATCGCCGAAGAGTTCAGAGAGCATTACCTCCGCCAATCCAAGAAAGTTAAGGCAGCTGTAGACCGGTGGCTCACAAATTGCGCAGAGGCACCAGCACCTCCGCCTCAAGATGTCGACGACGAGACTCTCACTTTCGCGATCCTCACAGCACTGGACCACGATGACAGACCATATTTCAACGCCCTCCTCACGGGGGCGCGAGAGCTGCAGCCTGCCCTGCGAGCGCCTACGCCCTTGCGCAAACCCCGTGCAGACCTCGTGATCAAATCCGGTCTGGCTTTGCAGCGGCTGTACAGGCTGCCAACGGCACCACGCGATGCCGAAACAGTATGCTACCTCGTCAAGCATCCACAAATGCATGACCTTCTCAGCACGATATGTGACATCAACCCACCCGAGTGGGAGATCCTGATTTCAGGACGCTTCGATGGCTTCCTATGGTCCGGCGCAGATGCTGACGATGACGATGCTGTGACGCCCACTGCGGGTCCATCTCGGGGAGCGACACCAAACTTCTTCCCACAACGCGGCCCTCCTTCTCGAGGAGCAACAATGAGCCCTAACAACATTGCGCGATTCACGCCGGCGTTGGGCATTGGTACGAGAAACACCACTCCCTTTTCCAGGGGCACCACGCCCGCCTCATTCGTATCTGGCGCAAGTTCTGCGTATCCAAATAGGCAAGCCGTCTCCAACGACGAAGAGTCCGAGATCGCAGTCCTTGCCGAACTTGAGCGGGAAATTTACGTCGGCATGGAAGCCCTGGAAGACGCCTTTGAGACCCTGCACCAGCGCGCTGAGCTCGTCCGCACGGCTCTCCGTCAACGCGGGGCAGGTCTCTCTATGAGCCTGCAGCAGCGTCGCGGCTACGGGCTGGCCTCGGACGCAAACGGCGGAATTCAGGTCCTTCCCCAGAGTGGTGGGTCGGTCCCTGGAATGGACCGGCCGCAGTGGGCAGACGAGGAGAGCCTTGCGTCGGAGTCGACTGATGACTGGGGCATCGATGCGGACTGGGAGCTACGCCCTGACGACTCTGCAAGTAATATTTCTAGTTCACGACAGCGGAGGCCGAAGAGGAGAGACGAGCGTAGGAGCACTCCCGCTCCTATCAGGGAAGAGGATGAAACGTAATAAATGTACAATCGGGTTACATATGAGCAATAGTTAGAAGTGACCCAGAAGGGCAGGTTTGCACATTCGAAGCCGATCCATTAAGCCTGGCATCTGAATGAGCGAACGAGCTAAGGCACAAGTCGCAAGCGATTTCCGGGCGGATACCATTCATGTATATTTTCGCATTGTTCTTTCTCTTCCTATTATTATTCACCCGACGCTTGGCGTTCGAAGCCCTGATATCGAAGCTATCAGGGCTTCGTCTTTCTCCTTTGGGACCGGGGCAAGTGGAGCAAGCAGATGAGCGCCCAGGCATTCGGGGACTTGGACAACAGTGTTTCACCTGTTGTTGCGCTTGGGCCGGGCGAGCAGGTCTGTGAACGGGAAGGCCTCAGACCCAGACCCAGTACTGGAAAGCAGGCATCGCACATAATTGCATACCGTGGGGAGTCTTGCCGATCATGAAAACGAGGCCGCCCTGGTTGCTTCTTACATCCACTCGGATTGTCTCCTGATGACTTGAACAAGTTTGTGACAGGACATTCATCTAGCTGGGTAGCACCTCAGGGCAAGGTGTTCCAAATAAGTCAATTTCAAGTTGGTATTACCATTGCGCGTTCAGGTCTTTTTGTGAGCTCTTTAGCCATGCCACGTCCTCGGACTCACCCTCATTGCGTGATTCAGTACACCAGAACCAGGTCGCCTCAACAAAAAAAATGGTAGAGCCCCTTTGGCAGTATAGCCCTCATGGTCTCTATTCAAAGACATCGGACCACGGTCTGCCGTCAAGGCCTGCCTATGTGGACAGGACTGGACCTTTTCTCCGTCTTACTTTCTGTTCCGGGAGTGGTTCGCGGTTGATATTACCAAGGAACTTGGGAGCACGGGGTAAGCAACCAATCCACTCGAAAAGGTGCGTTCTGTTGGCCAAAATGGTTTCGAAGCGTAATATGCGTGCTGGGATTTGCGTCTTGTTGTTTCTGCTGCGTATGTCACTGTACCGGTCGATGTGTTTAAAGGGGAGTGAAGAGTGTTAAGTGTGAAGTGCTGGGCCCGTCGCACCGATGGGGTTCTGTAAACCTTATAGGTCCCGCAGGCAGACATGGCACTTTGTCGCCGGGATATGATTTCCTGTCTGTTGGCTCACCAACTCAACCTCCTCCGTCCGATTGCAGAGACGCCGTTACCCGCATAGGCCATCGTTTGCTCTTCCGAGTTTCTGCGAAGGAATTGTCAAGATACACGGCCTGTCACTACTGGTTTGACATATCTGACGGCTCTTCCGGGAGTTCTCCTCCGCGGAACCAGCCGCCAGGGAGATCCCCCGCATTACTAATGCAGGAATTCCCGGGGGCCCGTCCTCAAGTCCCGAGGGCAAGGAGGGGAGGGGCCGAGAGGGGCGGGCCAGGACCGCGGGAAAGACCAGCCGTGACGTTGATGATGGCGCCCGCGATGAAAGCTCCAACCCCACCCGAGTGGCATTGTGAACCGACCTGTCGCCTCGCGGCCAAAACCCTGGGAAAGCCGAAACCTAGAAGCAATTGGCAGAGCGACGGCTTGGGATGAGTGCAAGATAATTCCGTAAACCCGTCACAGGGTCCTCGTCCTAAACTTACAAAACGAGAGCAGCCCGGTTTTCCAGAACTGTGTGCCGCCGTGGATCATCTTCTGAATAACCTGCCGAAGAGCACAGTTGAACGATCGTCCGAGAGCTAGCTTCACAAGAGCGGATGACAGAGCATTACATAACGACGACTGCTCAATACACCGCGCGGGCTCTACATTTACAATAGATCTGAGGACCCCTCCCGACCTGATTGCTGAGCCAAAACTCTGATATGCCCAAGTCACAAGACGACAACGTAACCATGGGTCAGGACGTACAGACTCCAGAGCTCCTGGACTTGACCATTGATAATATCACGCCCAATACCATCAGGATCAACAACCAGGGCAAAAATGAACGGCTCAAGTTCCTCATGGAGCGGCTCGTCACTCACCTGCACGACTTCTCGCGCGAGACCCGCCTCAGTACGGATGAGTGGATGACGGCATTGTTGTTCCTAACCAAGGCAGGGCAAATCTGCAGTGATGTCCGGCAAGTGAGTTGCGCTGTCCTTTCGAATACTCCTGGGCAACGCACGACCCCCGCCATTACACATGGGCCTATTGAGACGACAGTTGCTGACCAGTCCCATCCGCTGCCAGGAATTCATCCTCCTCTCCGATATCCTCGGCCTCTCCCTATTGATCGACAGCATAAACCACCCCAAGCCCCCTAATGCTACCGAGGGCTCCCTCCTGGGCCCCTTCCATACGCACGACGCGCCCATACTGCCCAATGGCGCAAAAATGGCCAGTGATCCGGAGGGCGAGCCCATGCTTGCGATCTGCACGGTCAAGGACACCGAGGGCAACCCCGTGGCCGGCGTCAAGATCGATATCTGGGAGACAGACAGCAGTGGGCATTATGACGTGCAGCACTCGGACCGTGGCGAGCCAAGCGAGCGGTGCATCCTGGTGAGCGACGAGCAGGGCCGGTTCTGGTTCAAGGGCATCAAGCCTGTCAGCTACCCCATCCCGCACGACGGGCCCGTTGGCAAGCTGCTTGTGCAGCTTGGGAGGCACTGTTACAGACCCGCACATGTGCATTTCATGTTTGAAAAGCAGGGTTGGGACCACTTTATCACGTATGTGCACCCCCATGAATCTCGTGGCTCGTTCTTATTTGTGTTTGCATGTGGTTACTGACACAATGACCAACAGGGCACTATACCTCCGCGGCGACCCGTATGAGAAGTCCGACGCCGTTTTCGGCGTTAAGAAGAGCCTGGTGATCGATCTCGATAAAGTGGACAAGAGGACGGCAGAGGAGTATGGGGTACCGGAGGGGACCTGGTTACTGAGGAAGGACTTCGTGATTATTTCCGAGAAGGAAAGCCTGGCGCTGAGAGACGAGCAAGCCACGAAGGCGCTCAAAGCCCAGGGGCTCAAGATGAAGCTCGTTGATCATCTGCCAGTTCCAGATGTAGACTGAATTGAGTGGTATGCCCTAGAGTGTGGTGTTGCCACATTCTTCTGATTAGTCGCATCGCAAGCAGCGGCCTCTGAAGCAGTTGCATGGTGTGAATGGAAACAAGGCCATCCATCCATATTGGGTGGCCGCCCCTGAAATCGCGCTTGCATATTGCGACTGTGCTGTTTGTCAATGCAGACTAGAGCCTCGCTACACTTGTGTGCCAATCTGGCAAGGGAGGAAGCCCCCGGAAACAGCAAGTCTGCCCTTCCATTCGAAGCCTCCTAGTGACCACGGCTTGATGTATTGATCAACCTGATCACGTTATCGTAGTACCCCTGGGTCCCCCCGTACTTCTGCAAGAGTCCCTGCACATCAAGATCAGCGTTGTTGGCCAGACGTCGACCCACGAATGCCGCGTTCCTAGTACTTGGAATCCGCAGCATCTCCTTCTCGACCTCCCAGCCACAATCCTTTGCGATCTCGACAACCCAGGCGCAGAGCGAGTTATATGCCGATGGTGACTCTGCCTTATCCTTGGGCGGTGGGGCGCGGAACCTGGCACCCGTGAGGTTGTGACTGCAGCATGGGATCATGATGAATGGGCAGTCTGAGAGCCATGCTAAGATGGGCGTCCACGGTGTGAGCTCATCAGCGTGGTTCGAGATGATGAAAGTCCTGGGAGGAAAGAGGCCGTCATGGGTCAGATCGTCATGAGGCCTTCCTCCGTCTTGCTGCGTGCTACTGATAACAGATGGCAGTAGGACGCGAGTCTCCAATGACTGTCGCTTTACGAAGCTGTTAGACGAGGTTCGAACTCGGACTTCTGTGCTGTACTTCCGCCACGATTTCCTTGATCGTGCGTCAAAGCCCCATCCGGCATAGCCTTCGCTGTTTAACAAGTGGGCGAGCAGTCCATTCCCGCAGCCAATGTCCACCCATCCCGGGAATTCGGAATCTTTGTACATATTTTGCCAAAGTTCGATGAGGAAAGCTGCAATGCAGATATCCTCAAACACGTGTTTCCCAGGATCAGTGACCTCTTCCCAGCCCTCAACAAGAGACCGGGCATACTTCTTCTTCAGCGTGGCATATCTGTTCTGAAGGGCGGCTTGTGGAACTAACACATCGTGATGAACACGCTTTTTATAGCCGTTCATTTGGCCCTCGCCATGCTTGTACAACACCCTCAACAGGTTGAGTGCCGTTCTCTCGAGTTTGCCATGCCTCTCGCTCCCCTCAAAGAAACAGTAGTGGATGGAAATGTTGCCCAGAGATTGTTCTGAGTCCCACTCATGCATGTAGGCAATGCCCCTGACGACTGGGTGGTAAAAGGGAATGTCGGACTCTGACTTGGAGTGTGGAAGGTAAATGACCAGCGACCGCTGCAGGCCTTGTGGTGTGGCGCCAAGGTAGAAGACACATGTTTGGTCGAGTGGCTTATCTCGCTGCTCATTGCGAGGGATCATCCGGCGAACCAGACGCCGCGTTTCCTCAAGCCCCGAAAAGCCTGGAACTAGTGGCTGGCTGTCGAAAGAGAGCTCAGAGACTTCTGAGCCGGCATCTTGGTCCAGCAGAATGTCTGCGCGAAAGAGCCAGGATGAATTGATGTTTGGGTTGCGGATTAGATTTAGCATCACCTGGCTAAATGTGGACGGTTCGAAGCGTACTTGATGCTTAAACAAAGGAGTCCATTCGGGGCGGCTACTGCCGGCTCCCGCCTCACATATTTGGCAGGAGACAGCCGACGCTTTGTTGACTGCGTCGATCAGATTATCAGGCGCAAAAGGCATGTTCAGTGCGTCGAGCAGTCAGTCCTGACAGATAACCTCTAATGAGATGGCCTGCCTGGTCTAGGATAGCCTCGTTTGTGTGGGATGGTGTGCCGTGGGAGTAGTCTCTTTCGGGACAGCCTCATGTGGTACTGGAAGATCCTCGTAGTGTCATGGGTTGTATGCTGTTAAGGCGTGTCGCGAAGCTTTACGGGTTGGCCTGAGATGTGTTGTGCGAGGGAGAGACCACACTCTCAAGCAACCGCCGCACCCCCTCCATGCTGAGGCCTTCGGCGAGGACGATGGTTGGGCTGGCCGAAATCAGGGTTCGGAACGTTCTGGCTCCCTAGTCAGGCTGGCTCTGATCTAATAATAAGTGGGGACGCTGCGCGGCTGGGTACTCCCGTACCAACGTACATAGGTACAATGCAGAGAGTGCCTAACGAGAAAGTACTCTCGTACCTGCGGCCAGACCTGCAGACCAGTGCGTCCGTCCGTTGGTGGTGGAAGGTGGGTGTGCTGCGAAAACGCTAGGGGGCGAGGGGCGCAAAGGCATTCGGCGGGCAGCCATTGTGCTGGACGGCAGACGGGACGGGGACCCCTCCTCTCTATTCACTCTTTCCCTGCTACTTTGCTGCTACTTAAACACTTGTCGCCCTCTGCCCTCACCACTTCTTTCTCACATCAACCACCCTATCACCACCAACCCTCCTCATTCACACTCCGCAGCAGTTTGCTACGTGACTCCAGATCTACAGCATCTCGGCTTCACCCCGATACCTCAATACACCAATTTCAGTGAGACGCCATCTGTGCCGTCCGTCGCTGCCTATGTCAATCGAAAATCTTAAGTCTTACGGTCAGTCTTCGAGTCCAACCATCTGCGCGCCTCTTTTGCATGCGACCATGGCCGATCCCACGATTGCATTACTGGTCATCGCGAAGCCGACGCCAGCCTGCGTCGCACACGTCACAGCGTGCTTGTGTTGTCGGCCATGTCGACCGTCGAGTCCCCACAGCCTTGGGACAGTCCTCGATGCGGCAGCCCCTTCCCCGCCTTTGGCCCGTTATCATCAGCCAAAGCCACCCAAAGCCACCCAAACCCAAAGCTAACCACCACCCTCATAGACCCCTTCGCCGAAGCCGACGAGGACACTGGAGAACAGTCCAAGGCTCCTGATTACATCCATATTCGGATCCAGCGTACGTACATCCCCTGACCGCCTTCCTGCAAACAAGAAAAAAACACGGTTGAAGGCCCTCACGTGCAACCATGACGCTATTGACCCGCGTCTCGGCCTGCCAAACTTTGATCCTGTCTACGAGACCCTCGCTGACAAGCTTGACCACCAGAACGAAATGGACGTAAGACCTTGACTACTGTTCAAGGCATCCCTGCAAAGTTCAGCCGCAAGAAGATTCTCGCCGTCGTCAAGAAGAAGTTTGGTGAGTCCCAACCATCACATGCCACGCCGCGTTGACTCATACCAAGACCGGTGACTAACCTTTGCCACGTCACAGCCTGCAATGGCACCATCGTCAACGATGCCGAGATGGGCGAGGTGATCCAGCTCCAGGGCGACCAGCGCAAGGATTTCCAGGAATTCCTCACTAGCAAGGACGGTCTTGAGCTCGACCCCAAGACCATCAAGGTCCACGGTTTCTAAGGGCCCTCATCATGTCACGTATCCTCGACCAGGACTACTGCGCGGGAACGGCTTGATTCGGAGGCGATACCTAAACCAAGGAACACATCAGGTCTCCTCATGCTACAGCTTCTCCAGATATGGAGACATCTCGGGCGCCGGAGAGGAACACATGACATGATACCCACCGATCACGGACGATCGAATACTCGGGAGGAGTCCATAACTTTTTTTGGGACCGACTGAATGACGGGACTTGATATCTTTGTCGCCACGCGCTTCACTCGTTATGACTTCCGCAGTATTGGCGTTAGTAGCACAAATGGCACAATGTTGATATTCCTACCATGTCGTTCTCCAGTGAATACAGCCTGTTGGTCGCTGGCCCCAAGAGCCGTGGCCTGCCCTCTGCCCCTGACTGAATGGCTGATTGACCCACGAGGCCCCAGCTGAACACACAGTGACATATCGCTACCGTCGTAGAGAGGTCCTGCGCTAGCGATCGAAACAGACTCAATATTCCCACCCGAACCTATACTAGTGCCCAACCCGTATAACTCCAGCCCGATGCTTCCTGCTGACTCAATTATACTGAACGATGGGGTATCTCAAGCAGATTTTGACAGAAATTCCGGACCCGAGAAGAATAGAAAAGACCAGAGCTTAGAACCGGCCATCTTCTCACGGTTCGAGCGTGATGTTTGCGAAATTGGCCACGCTGACCACCAACTCCCCGCCCTGGCGCAACAACCTGTACCCCAACGCAACAAATGGCAGATCGAACCAGTCCCGGTCCCAATGCTGCTGTATCAAGAGCGCGACCATGCTGATGTAGCTCGCCATGGAGAAGACGCTGATCGAGGTGGAGGTCTCCTTGAGGATGTTGATCTTGCGTTGTGTGATGTGGTATACGAATGTGAGTGTCTGCAAATGCAAATATGGTCAGTGGAACCGGACGACAAGTAAGCGGGCGTAGGATGAGGTGATGGAAGGAGGGAGATCCTCACACTAGTGATGATTATCCAAGTCGGCAGAAGTAGAAAAGGGTCCTGGGAGGTCCCGCTGAGATCAAGAGTCCATGATTGTAGGTAACCGTTCAGTGCGGAGACGGAGATGAGGCGGAAGGCGGTCGCTGAGGGCGTATAGTTCACGAGCCTAGTAAGGAGGCAGGCCAAAGTCAGTACCAGGGGACACAAGATGGCTTCGATGGGGGTACCTAGGTAGGTTGGGCGAGGGCACGTGAGCAGCGGGAACTCACCACCTGGACATGAGGCAGTCCGTAAAGAAGAACGACAGGTACCCGGAGCAGCCGCACCAGACGATAGCAAGCATGGTCTCTGTCAGGAGCAGCCTGTCCTCAGCGGGCGTGCGACCCTGCACGCTGGCGGTTCCGTCGACGACGACGCGGCCACCGCCACCACCAGGATCCGAGGTGGCGAATGAGTGCAGCTTAAGCAAGAAGCGGATTGCGAGGGGGAAGCAAAGGTATATCGACGGCAGGATGGATAGCAGCCGCAGGGAGAAGAGCACGGGGTGCCACCACTCGGAGACGCCCAGCACGGCGGCCACGCGCGGCTGGAGGAAGGTCGGGTGGGCTACCGGCTCGGGCTCGGGATCCGCGGCGGCGGGGCCACACGCGGTGGTGTCCTTGGAGGAGCGGCGGCCATCTCTGGCGACGGCGACGTACTCGGTGTTGAACCTAGTGGTCGTGGTTGTAGCGGTGGTGGCGGAGGAGGAAACATGCCTCGCTGCCCCGTCGGCCGCGCGTGCTTGCTCCTGGTCGTGTCTGTTCGTCGACCACGTCCGCGCCCTGGTTAAGGCTGACATCGGCCGGCTGTCGCTCTCCCTCTTGTCAGGGGGAGTGGGACGGCCCCTCCAGGCCCTGGGGCAGAGGACTTTCCTTCGGATTGGCTCAGGGACTGCGATGCTCGGGTGGAGAGCTTCTCACAGCATGCGTGCAGACGGGTGTTCAGGGGGAAATGCGACGAGGCTCTCAAGCAAAGTAGGATCGTTCGATTGTGGGCTAGCGGAGGAGGCACAAGGTAATCAATCAATCGGCTTGGAGAAGGGAACCTCGACGGAGATTCTGAGCTTAACACTCCGGTGCTGAAGTCATTCCCAGGCGCACCCAACCTTATTTTCTCTCGAGTCACTGCGTGTTAACTTGAGCTGGTATTTGAACGGTGTCCCGATTGACTTCTTGATCGAGGTCATAGGCGGCTTTAATTCATATACCTCCGTTTTCCCTCTACCATCGGAACGATCATCTTGGTTTCTCGACTTGCGGAGAGGACGACCCAAACTCCCAAGCATGCCAAGGTTGACTTCATTGTCCTCGAGACCCTGTGCCTCTTTCGACAGGCGGCTAGGCTCGCTGGGGTAGGTAGCGTGCTCCCTATGTGACCCTTGCAGAGCGCCTGGACTGGACTGCCGGCAGGCTAGGAAGGCGCCTGGCAGCCTAGCAGCTCCACAGCGGGCCCCGGACTCCGGCTTATCGGATGGATTGACCAGCTGCGGCAGGCGTGGGAACGTCCGCCAATTTTTTCCCCCGGAGATGGGCTACATCATGAGCTGCTGAAGGCTTATGCCGATCCGGCGCAGCGAATTCACCAAGAAGGCAGCCACCAGGGCGGTAGGAGAGCGGAGACAGCGTTGCGGGACCCGTCGCTCCATTGTCGGCAACTCTACGACGGCCTCATAATAGCCATCCTCGGCTCTCGACCCACCACCACCGCCGCTCGTCGCGAGTCTTCGTCGCGAGTCCCCCGACCAAGACTCGACCTCGACCCGGGCCTGGGAACCGCCCAAGTGTCCCAGGACATTCATCCACCGCCAGCATGGCAGCTACATTCCGCACGCGGCCATGGTTACTGGCCTCGTCGCGACCGGCTACCCTCCCATCCTTCCTCCCCGGGCTGCGAGTCCACCAGGCGAACCTCGAGCAGACCAGGGGTGTCAAGGTTGATTCCGCATACCGGCAAGGCGCCGCGTCTGCAAGGAGACAACGGAGCCAGCAGCAGGCGACCTCAACCATAATCAAGGAGATGCAGGGCGTGGACAAGCTCAAGGATACCGGGGCCATGGCCATGCTCTCACCCAGTAAGCAACCTACCGTGGATAGTAGTGAAGAGACACCGACTATGTGTGCGCCACGCTAACGGCGCCTTACAGAAACAATCGTACCCCTGCCTCTCTCCGAACGACCTCGCGCGCCCAAGGAGTTCCTGCGGTACCATTGGGAGATACTGAAGCAGCGCTTCATGGACCGGCTGCAGGTGCTCATGAACTCGTGGGCGACCAAGCCCAAGTGGAATAAGCGGGCGCGCATCCGCTCGTCCAAGAGCGAAATCGTCGCCGCGGCGCGCAGCCTGCACGCGTCCATGTCGTACTGCCTCGCCAAGGGCGGCGCCGCCGAGCGGGCACAGCTGGGCCAGATCTGCGTGCCGAAGCTGTACCGGTCGCTGCTGAGTGCTATCGAGGGCCGGCCCGCCGGAAAGAGCTACGAGTGGGAGCGCGTCGCCGAGACAGGCCGCCCCTGGTGGCCGCGCGTCGTCGACAACAAGTGGACCGACGTGGACGTCGGCTACAAGATGACGTTCCGCCAGGCCGTCGTGGGCATCAAGAGCAAGCAGTGCCTGACCGAGCTCAATGCCATGGGTGAGAAGGTGTCGACCAAGGAGATGGAGCTGCTCGAGTACGTCGTGCTGTGGCGGCAGGTCGACCCTGTCAACCTGACGCAGACCGACTGGCAGATCTATGGCACGCTGAAGGAGACGACGTACGAGGCGCTGATGGAGGAGGTGAATGAGCTGAATGAAGCCCAAAAGCAATTGGCCGAAAAGAAGCTGGAAAAGGAGCAGAGGGCGTTGGGGCCTCGCAGATAGATGTACAATATTGCAAAGGCCCATGCCTACATGATCGCACAAGAAGAAGATGGGTCCTTCTCACATGCCCTTGTACGGCCTTCTCATGATAACAACACTCGGAACATTCCATTGGAAGCTGTGTTATAGTATATACGATGCCTAGGGACAGAGGCACCCTTCTCAACGATACATACTGTTAGCTCGGTATGGGAATGATCTACTACTCATCACGCAACTTCACTCCTATGCCTGCTTCACCGACCGACTTCACAACTTCTGCGACTCACGCCCGAATGGCACACCAATCCCCCACACGCCTGCCCTGAGAGCTGGGAATAGGAGCTTCAGAAGAATTTCCCAGCATGCTTGGAAACCGGCACCTCCTCGCTCTGGCGGACAACCACCTCCGTCTCGGAGTCATCTTCCACAATGGGGCGATCCAGCCCCGTGAACCGCGTGCCGTTCTTCTTAGCCAAAATGAATTGGAGCGAGAGCCTCAGCGCGCAGGCCGCGAAGCCAAAGAGCAGACCGCCGACCGGGGCGGCAACGAACGCGCCGAAGGCGGCCCAGTCGTTCCCGTACAAGCCTTGCTCCAGGAGGATGAGCTGTGCGCCAGACTCGGCGTCGCCATAGTAGACGGTGCCGAATATGAACACGCTCAGGATGCCGCCCAGGCCGCCGACAACGACCTCGAAGCCGCGCCACCAGTAGACTCTGTCATTGAGGCCGAGGACGAGCACTGGGATGGTCGAGGCCGAGAGGAGATCGGTAATCAGGTAGATCTGCAGGATGGATATGGCCCTCAGCGCGATGACGATCACAGGGATGATGAGCAGGACGACGCCCAGGCGGATGTACCAGATGTTAAGCTTGTTGCGGAACAGGTCGTTGGATGCGGAGGAGACCATTGCGGATTGCAGAGAGTCGAAAGAAGCGGTGGACAGCGACACGGCCATGACGAGCACGATGCCGATGACCCAGTTGGGCAGCTGCTCCAGCAGGAGAAAGAATGCCACACTGCCCTCCTGCGCAGGCTCACCAGGCCAGGCTCCAGACCAGGCTGCGATGCACCCCGTCATCCCAACGAGCGTCAGGATAATGAGCATGCAACCGACGGCGATGCTGACGCCAATCCACAGGTCCTTGTCGGTCTTGGAGGCGAAGGTCCGCAGCCAGAAGCTGGAGAGGAAGAAATCGTTGGTCATGATTGCCACAGGGAAGATGTACAGGAGCTGCCAGCCAAGCAGGCTTGGCTCGAGGAGACCAGAACGCTCGATGAGGTCGGGTTGGATGTCAGTCTTGACACCGATGGTGATGGTTGCGACTATGATGAGGCCTAGCACCATGGTTCCTTGGATGTTGTCCGTGATGAAGGAAACTTTGAATCCGCCGACAGCTGCAAAGGATACAATTGTCAAACCACTGGGCCCATCGTCACACGCTTTCATACCAAGACAACTCACAGGTGTAGATAGTGGTGACCACGCATTCCACAATCATTATAGGGAGCGAGTCCAGGCCCGTCAAGGTGTTGACGACCTGGCCAATTGCTGACAGCTCGGAGACCATGTACAGGAACATGGTAACCAGCGTCAGAAAACTCAACCACAGTGCCGTTATAACGCCATACCGCTGGCGTGTCCACTCCGTGAGAACGAAGCCCTCAGGGCAATTCCGGCGGATGATGGGCCCCAGAGCGGCGAAGATAAGCAAAGGCAAGGCGGACATCAGGGCGTAGGTGATCGCACCCTGCACACCGGCGATGGTGGCGAGCTCCGGGTAGGAGAACAGGATGCCAGATCCGAGACCTAGGTCGGTCAGTAGGATAATAGGGGGAGTGGGGATGGCAGGGGACAGGTTTTTAAACCGGAGCGGCAGCACGTTTCCCACGCAAGCATTAACTTGATCGAGTAATTACGGTACAATCTCAGCTTCATCTCCACGAGATCCTCGTGATCTCCCCTCCTCGGGTGGCGAGTGAGAGGTTGGATCACGCAGGGGACACTCGCTTCAAATCCGCGCCCGTAGTGAGCCGCAACCTCTGCCCTGACAAACCCATCACTCGAGGACACCGGATCTTTGGTCTCCTGAAACGGAAACTGCGGACAAGAGTCCTCAGAGCAACGGCTGAGAGGGCAGTGGCAACTGTAAATGTTGGATACGAACCTATTGCCAATCTCACAAGTACTCGCACAGCATCGGCCAGACGGCCAGATGCCACCCAAGGGTAGTGGCCGTTCGGAGAGAGGAAGTCTTTCTTGGGCTTCTCGTGCTCAAGATAATGCTTTTTGTCTGCTACCGCTCTGATTCCAGGGTGGTAAGCGATTTCTCGCGTTATCTCACTGACCAGAGGCGATGAAGTTCAGAGCGATCGGAAGTGCTGTCAGGGAGGTTAGCAACTGTTGACAACACTAGGATGGGGGACCGTAAATCTGGCATCAAAGTGACATGGTCCTTTGCTCGAGGAGGTGTGCCCTTTTCGATTCCAGATCCACTGCTTGGGGATGTTGTTTTCCTGACCAGTCCGAGTTCTGTTGCCAGAGAGGAACTCGCCCTTGGAGTCTTTACGGAATCTCCATGCCAGGGCTGTTCCTAGAATACTGTTTAACAAAGTCAGCCAACGTCCAATCTGGCCTTTGGAGAAACAGTGAGGTCTTCGTCCGAAGCCGGTACTCACAGAAATGCACCATAAGTCAGGTAGACTATGGCGTTGGACGCCTGGAATGAAGGCTGACCCATGATTCGTGTAAGTCGGTTTAGGTGCTCTCAGTCTCGCAGTGGGTGAAATACAGCTGGGAAGAAGGGAGAGAGACGTAAATGGGACGCGCTCTTTTGGATTCAAAGTCGAATCTGGTGATCATACGCGCTGTATCAATGGGCATTACACGATGAAAATTTGCCTGGCATGGCGTGTTGCCCGGCTTGAATCGCCTGTACACTCTGCGGATATCGGCGTAGTGTGGGGGGCTAATCTCCCGCTACGGAGCAGAGCCCAGGTGCGGATTTCTGATTGGCCTGTGGCGGCCCTCTACCGATCCATGGCTTGCACTATGTACGAAAAAGCAAGCAGAACAGTCAAGTGCCGCAGTTACAGGCCGGTTTTTATTTAAAGAGATGGTCATTTACTACACTGGCTGACTGATTCGATGAACACTGCGTGCGGGCAAGTGTAATTGCAGAAGTGGTGTCCCGCCTCGACAACCACCTGTTTTGGTTGTTCGTCCCGCCTGTCGGACTCTGGGGGCCTTGTGAGTATGGACGGCATGGCCACCTTTGAGCTCATGACAACACTTGGGTTGGAGCAGATCCCAGCCCGAGGTTCCTATCATTTCTGGTGCAACAGCACTTCACAATTATGTGCCAGTCTGTCGTCACCCTAACTCATGCTTCTCGGCGTTCTTGGGCAATTTCGTTCGTGATCGTCTCATTCTCTCGAAGTGCCACACCATTCCTGGAGAGGGGCCCTTTCTGGGCGGCCGATTATTGCGTAGGCCTGATCTAGTCTGTGACCCAAGTGACGTTTTTGCCTTGCTTGTTTTTCAGCCCACCCCCCTTCGGAACACCCTCCTCGGCACTACCAGCTTCATTCGGGTCGTTCGTAGCCCATATTCGCTCGATGGACAAATCAAATGGCTCAGGTATCCTGTCTGTGAGCCCGATTCCAATGGTCCGGACCTTCTGCCGCAACATCTCGGTTTGTGGCTCCACAACGTAGCCATGATTCGTCCTCACAAAGTCATTCCACTTGATAAGCACCGTCTCCCACTGCCCAGGTCGCTTGCTGAACAGGCGGTGCTGGTGTATATCTGTCGGCACGATGGACTCAGTCTGCACATTGACCAAGTAACTTCGCCCGTCGGACTTGATCCTCAGCGCGAGGTATGCGTACGGGTCGATGTCCCATAAGGTCTTCCCGAATAGTGTTGGTGGCCTATCGAGCGTCCTCCAGGCTGCATACCCGGATCTCTCGACGCTGGGGACGTTCTTTGGTAGTTGGGTTGATATGGAGCCGTGGAATCTGGCATGCGCGTTGGAATTATCTGATTGTCCTAGAGCCCCCAACGGAGGTCTCGAAGGTATCCACTCAAGCTGTGCTTTAGAGAAGCCCCCGATATCCGCATCTGACATGAGCTTGCACGCTTGCATGGACTCCTGTGCGCGGAAGGAATGTAACTCGAGAGGTCCGGCTGGGCCCTTGACGGCCTCAAGGTTGAGCGCTGGGTGAGAGAAATTGTCAGAAGATTTTAAAGCTGTAGGAATTTGAGGCCCATACCAATGCTCGTGAACCTCTTGAGTTCGTCAACACTGCGGCCTAAGAAGCCCTTCGACACGCGCGGCGTGGCCCTCATCTTTCTGGGTAGACACGGGTCTTGCTCGTCTGGGGATTGAAGGGTGAGAGAAGAAGAGCCTTGTGGCTCAAGGAGCTATCCCATGCTAGACAGCAGAGACTTCTGACCAGGTGGTTCGCAGAGTTCTTGTGGCAGAGGCGGAGGCTTCGGCCCAGTTTCTCCTTGAGAAGAGCGAGCGTTCGTTGAGGACGTCATTTTCGGGAAGCTCTGCAACTCCAATGGCTTACATAATACGCAGCTTCAACTACACCATCCATTTCACCGTAGAGTCGCCTGCACCGTCACAACTCTCAGTTCCACGCAGGTACTACGCATTCATATCATTACCTTCCTTTGCAGCTATGAGGAGACGGAAAGTATTGGTTTCCATTTACTCTCAAGCAAGAGTTCAAATTTCTTTTGGATATCAAGACTTCTGTCGAGTGGCACTGTCTTCCTTGCCTGACTGTGCGTATCAGGAAAAGCTCACGCACACATAGGTCTGCTCATGATTGTTTCCTCTGATGAGCTTGGGACCTGATGTAAAGCTGCGTAGCCTTGTGAGAACCCCCTGATTTGTTTATTACTTCCACTGGAATGGAACTCTCGTCTACGTCTCTGACCACCAGCAAGTGCTGTGTCCCAAGTTTGGTGCAGTTGGGCTCGCCGGAAAGCAACATTGGAGGTGGCTTTGATCTGGTCAGGTTTTGGATAGTAATTTCAAGGACAGAGGACTTGGCACATTCCAAGCTTTGATTTTCACATCGGAGCCCTATGCTTTTCGTCGGCTTTTAGGGGAAAGGACCACCTGAGGTACTGTACTGTTTCCTGGACTCAGAGATGGACCGCCAGTTCCTCAGGCTGGGCTTTGCCTTGACTTTGGCTTCAGCTATGTGCCCTATCACAAAGAAAATGCAACCATGGGGGAGAGGAGAAAGAAGTGAGGCCTTAAATTATCTACCTTACAAGTGTAGTAGACAGGTGATTGGGGGAGGCAGCAAACGAAGTCTGGTGATTTCAGCTGTCTGCAGTTAGACATGCTGGAGGAGTATCAAGGGCTAAAGGCTGTGCACACCATGCCTGTGGACAGGGGGCTCTTTGGGTATGCTCACTGTGAAGATCAAGAAGCTGCCATGCTGAATAGCTAGAGCAGATGTCCTGAGAGGAGCTGGTTTAGGGAAGGGATAGGAGGCCACTTAGCAGAGATACAGTGACGCCAAAGCACTTTCCCTTTCAGCAGGTGCATTTGGACTGACCAACTCCAGCCAGCTGGATACACACCTGGCTCCCTTCCCACACATCACCCGTCGACCCTGTCACTACCTCCTAGAAACAGCACCTTCGAACAGCATTCTTCCGTTGGTGCGCATCCTCCCACCCGATATTTTACCATCCAATTGTTTGATGAACGCGTGCTGCTTTCCATCATCGTTAACCATCCATCATCTTTTACCACACTGACTGTTTCTACAACTGACTTTGTCACAACACACGCTCCTTTTGGGTCGCACACACACCTTCCCATCTCACCAAGTTTCCACTGCCTTGATTTTTCACCTCTTCCCTCACCTTCAACCCCTCGCCTTTACATAAAATTCCACTCAGGCAGGAGACTGTCCATCTCGGCACCTATCCCCGTTGCCGTTGTACCCATCATCAGGATGGCTACACTCAGCAGATCTTGCGAGCCTTCCCCAGAGCGATTCAAGCACACCAAGGGAATGATGCTCACTGGCTCTGACCGAGCACCCTCTCCCAGCGAGATCTCTTCCGCAGGCGACAGTGACATCGGCGGTAGGTCTATCTGCACAGAAAATCTCTCCCTATCCACTGCTCAGTTCGGAAGGCTTGGCCTTTGTAGAGGAAACGCTCTCGTTTACCCTTTCATAATCAGGCTTGATCCAGAACCAGGCAACATTCTTGGACCGCTTTTTCAGAAGCAAAACCCATACTCACTGACAAAGACTGACTGTTTCGCCAGGCGCACGCCTTGACACTTTGTCAGTTTGCGACTCCCCTCGGTACACTCCTCCACACACTCGACTTGGCCTTGGAAGCTCTCACTTCGCCGCCGCCATGCGTACTGCTGGAAACGAGTATGCGCCCAGCTAGATATCGTCAGACTTCATCAGCTGACCCCGTCTAGGTCTCCTACTTGCCATGTCCGCGCAGATGAGCGCGATGATGTGTTCGTTTCTTCTCCCGCTAAGCCTCTGAGGGAGCGACGCTCTGAGCGCTCCATTACGGCCGGCAACATGCAACGTCTGGATGTCGCCCTGGCCAACGGAGACCACGCCCTCCGAACCCGCGCGTCCAACGTAAGTGGCCGCCACCAGATCGATGGCGTTGATGCCCAGAATCTATACCCTCCCACTGCTTGCGTCTTCGTTGCAAAGTAAGTATTGCGCCTCCCCCTCCCCCTCCTCCTTCCCCACCCTCACACATTCATGTTCATCTGGCTGACACTGCCTGGCAGCCTTCCTGAGCCCAAAGATGATCTCAATCTCGAGGCTGCCATATACCGGGAGTTCCTGAAATATGGAAAGTGCTGGGTCAAAATTCGCCGTGATTCTCACCACATGCCCTTCGCCTTTGTTCAGTTCACTTCGGACGAGGAGGCGCGAATCGCTCTGGAGAATGGCAAGGGCGCAATCATTTGCGGTCGCCCGTGCCGCACCGAGATGGTCAAGGCCAACCGCACTTTCGTCGTCCAGAAGAAGTCAGGCAACCCTATCACTGTTGAGGAGGCTCAAAACACCTTACTCCCTTATGGGTCCCTGAGCAAGTGCGAGCTCCTGCATCCTCAGCTACGAGAGCCTCTTGGATTCCCGCCTACAGTCCTGGTCGAGTTCTCCATGTTCGACGCGACCCGCGATCTTCACACAGCTTTCCGCCACGATCCTGTCTATATCATCGCTGCTTTTGACCTCAAGAAGAATTGCGCAGCCACTCGTGACAGCAGTGACGAGGCATTCCTCACAGCCTGCGAGCGAGACCGTCGCTCCGTTTTCGTTGGAGACTTGCCGGTCCATGCGACCGAGGATGACCTTCAGGAACTCTTCTCGAGCACTGGAGATGTTCTCAAGGTCAATGTCATCAAGAAGGTGAACAACTCTGGTATCGCACGGACCATGGCATTCATTGAGTACTCCCACCCCGACATGCCTGAGAATGCAATCATCAAGTTGCACGGCAGCGTCTTCAAGGGAGCCATCATTCGGGTTGAGCGCAAGTCGGTCAAAGACCGTGGCCCGACCCCTCGGCACTCTCGGTCTCAGCTCCTGCTACGCCAGACAGAGGACTCGCCCATTGTGCGCGGACCGCCAAAGTCTCCTGCCGTCCAGGTCGTCAGCACCCCGACCCGTCCGACTGCTGCTTCGGCCGAGATGTCTCCTGCGCCTATTCCTCCCCCGATGTACGGCACATGGGGCTACGGCATGCCAAACTCGCCCTATGTTCACCAAAACTACGCAGCTGGCTATGGCGCTCACCCGGCCACTTCGGGCATGCCAATGACACCTCAGGCGACCCCTCAGGTACCCAGCCCTTGGACCTACTATTACAACAACTGGCCGGGCATGATGGGATACGATCCATCCTTTTACATGGGACCCTACGCGCTCCAGTCCCCGTCTCCCATGGTGGGCGGCCGTACCGAAGATCCAAAGGGCCAGTCGACTCCGACCCGCAACGGCCATGGCACCGTCGACAACTGTGTCGACAATGACCATCGTGAGGACTGAGGTCATCAATCCCGCACCATCAACAGTACTAATTTTTGCGCATGTTTTCTTTGATTGGTCGTCTCGGGTCCCGGTTTGAGAAAAGTTCTCCTGTTACTGCACACATCTTTAATATCCGCGGGCGTGGCACACGTGAACCTCACCCTTGTTACCTGCGCATGAAGGCGCGGCGACTTGTCGTCTTCAACATTGAGCGTGATGAGGCTTAGCCATCGTTCTTGATCTCGAAACACCCGACTTGTTTGGATTTCTGTCGGCCTCGTGGGTGGTTTCATGCCATGTCGGCTCTCTACCGTGGAGGCCAGGAGATTCAAGAGGCCGCATTTGTTTATGTCGGTCTACGAGACGGATGCGTGGTCGGGGACGGCCCTGGATTTCGGGTCTCACATTGTTCAGATAGACAGGATTGTTTGGTTTGTTTGGAACTCTTCTTCCGCCAGATGGAAAGTTAGCTTTAGCTAGCTCATTGCCAGTTGGCTCTGTCACAGATGAATCCAAAGATCTGAAATATGTCGGCTGCATCGTGACTCACATGCCTGGTTTGTTGTCGGTATTGTGTGCTATACGCTGGAGAAGCCCGCGTCTGGTGACACCTGTCCATCATGGTCGATCCAAGCAATGCCCGAGGCTATGATTCGGAAGCCGCCCCTTGAATTACCCCAGGGATTCAAACTCGTCTTGCCTGTATGAGACTCTCCTGAGGGATAACCTCACCATGAAAATAGGATGGCGCCCTCTTTCGTACGGAACAAATACTACACCTTTCCTATGAATTATGAAAAGGGGTGGGTCCTGCTAGTCTATGATTGGCTAATTAAGATCTTAGCGCGTTTTGTAGGCTCGCCTGTCCGTTCCCTCCTGTCTTGCGACGCCCAGGTCACGTGGCGCGCAGCTCGTTGGCTGCTGGCTGGCTGCTGGCTGGCTGCCGGCTGCCGGTTGAATTTTTGCGAGACCACAACTTTGAACTCCATCCCGCCCGCCGCAGCGAAGCGACTCCATCAACGACCCAAGGAAGAATTCCGTCACCTTTGTCCACCCAACCCCCCAACAGTGGTATGTGAGACCTTCGATAGATCCAGATCGATATTTTTGATTTGACGCCGACTAAATTCTGACACTCTCGGCCCAGACAACCCGACAAAATGAGTTCGTCCACCCTGACCCACGATTTCGAGACTTCCCGGCGGCAGCGAAACTGACAAGCTCAACAGCGAAGGGAACCAGCTCTTTCGGAAAGCGTCACAACAAGACGCACACTCTGTGCCGTCGCTGTGGTCAGTAACATACACCCACCGGGCATTCGATATGGCAATTGGAAGAGCAAGGGGCCACTAGATGGGGCACGAACAATTGCATGGAGGATATCACGGCAGAGGGCTGACCTTGTCATTTCGCCAACGAACAGGTCGCCGATCTCTGCACATCCAGAAGCACACCTGCGCTTCTTGCGGCTTCCCCGCTGCTAAGACCCGGAAGTGTACGTGAACCGAAGCACCCACCTTTACAGGCCGCCACCCGGCCACGGGACGGAGATGCAGCCTACGACGGAGGACGATCAGAACAAGATGCTAACAACAGGGCAAATCAGACAACTGGTCCGAGAAGGCCAAGCGCAGGAAGACCACCGGTACCGGCCGCATGCGATCCCTCTCCACCATCTCCCGACGCTTCAAGAACGGTTTCCAGACCGGCACCCCCAAGGGCGCCCGCGGTCCCGTCAAGGCATAGATGACAACCTGTTGGGGCAACGCGGCGAGGTTCAGTCAATGTTTCGGAGACATGCGGTCATATGAGCAAAATGGCGTCTAGGGAAGGGGGGATCACACAATGCTGAATGGGTCAGACCATCCTCTTTTGCTTGATGGTTCCGAGCAAGATCCTATGGTTTCGGTCTTGCAGGTCGTCATAAAAACATGGCATTTTGATGCATTCGGGGAGTCGAGATTCGTACGTAGCTGGAATTCAAGGCTATGCGAATCGCAACCAACCACGAGGCCAGCATGAATGCGGGCAATTGAGGACGACTATTTTGCGAGACAACAAAGCCCGCACAAGGTTCACACCACGATTGCAGAACATGTACACTCTCAAGTACGACGCGCGCAGTGCAATGCAGAGACAAGCCAAGATGAATCGGTGCGACGGATCAGTGTTCCAAGGCCTTGGTGATGATGGATGACTGTCTGTTCTACCCGCTGAGGCGACGCAACCAGCTATTGCCCACGCTCGAAGACCTTGACCGCCCCGTCTCCGCCAACACGGTATAGGTACTCGTGCTCTTCTATCACCCGGTCCAGATTACCGCCGCCTCCGGTGATCCTGACCACCCCGCTCACATCCTTGGCTGCACCGGTGTCCAGCAGCCTTAAGCTGATGACCGCCTCAGCCTCGTGCGCCAGTGACAAGACGAAGGCAGCGTGCTCCTTCTCTAAAGTCGTAGTCTGCGCGGAAACCAGTGGCTCGTCCGCCGACAGCGTGAGGACAGTCGCGTGGACTTTCTGTGTTGCATGTAGTCAGTACCGCCCGGACGTGTAGACGTGATATAGAGCAACAATCTGGCCCCAATGCCGTGCACCGTAGGGAAAGGGGTAACTGAGCGTGCCCGGCCATGCTCCGAGCCGTGCGACATCCAGAAGAATCAGGGATGAGATACGGAAGCACTCACCTCTCGTAACCGAAGCACCACGTCCTTCCACGCCATCCCAGTGACACAGTCCGCAGGCGACGCAGCCGCGAGCAACAGGTCCGGCTGGTCCAGTATCAGGACGACCTTGTCACCACCAGCCTGTAGCCTCTCGACGGCGGCGCCCAGCGCCCTCGCGACGTCGGCCAGGCGCGGGCTGTCGAGGTACTGCTGCTGCTGCTTGCCGGTCCCACGGCCAACGATGGGTGCAGCAGGCCCGGCGCCGCCGCTCAGGAACAGCCTGCTGAGGCCGTCGACAAAAAGGAACTTGCCTCGCGCCCCAAGAGTGTCGAGATTAAGGCCCTGCGCGTGCACCGTGTCAATAGTGGTATCTTCGCACGTGGGAATGGTAAAGGGCATGAAAGGGCTGCTGCTGCTGTTGGCAGTGAGAAGGCAGGGCATGGGAAAAACACACCAGCCGGCCGGCGCCTTCCTTCCAAAAAGTATAATCCCTCATGAAGCTCACGAGAAGCACATTGACGTTTTCGCCAGTCCCGCCTGCGTTGCCGTCGCCATTTTGCCGTGGCGCCGCCGCAGCGTTCACCGGCCGGAGGAGGCTGTAGAGGTGCCGCAGGGTCAGCCAGTTGGTGCTCGCACCGAGGGTGCCCGTCAGGACGATCTGCGATGTCTCGGGCGGCAGTGAGAGGTACGACTCCAGGAGAGGCGGTATTTGAGATGCCATGTTCGTTTGATCCCGCGCTGGTCGGGTGCGTCTCCCAGGCCGAGATTCGTAGTGACGGGGCTAAACCCATTCTAAATTTCTGTATGGGCGGCTTGCGCCGGACTTCACAGTCGCACTGTAAAGAATTGAGATCGCCGACCCAAAATTCCACGTCCACACATCATATCTCCCTCAAAGGAACAGTTCTCAAATTCTTGGTTTCTACTGAAAAAATGCTCATTGCTGGCGTATATCACTTCATTTTGTGCCCCTTTACTTCGTGAGAGCGTCTCCGTCATTACCTAAGTACCATGTTCCGGGTCTCACGTGGTACGACACCTACATTGGATCGTACAGCTGATGCTGACTACAAATATGTGATTCTGACAAAGGAATAGCACATTTACGCGAGACTTGGGCCAGATACCGGCCAATTATTCCATTTTTTTGGGTGGGGGGGGGGGGTTCTGTTCCCATGCTGCCACGAGACCCGTCACATCACCTGGGCATGCGGGCAGACATGCAAGTTCCACGGAACTGAACTGGTGCCAACTGATTCTCGCATATCTGGTGATGGAAGGCATTTATTAATATAAGGCTCGCTAAGTATATTGGTGAGAAAAATACTTAAAACGCTACCTAGAGATGGACTATTTGTAGCATTCGAGTTATTCTACCAAGCGGAATGAACATGATGGTCCTACTGGGGTAAGAGAAAGTGTAAGTTCCCGACACTACCCAGTAGGTATGACATTTTTTGCTTGTAAGGTTCCGCTGAGTAATTGTATGGGAGACCTTCCATCCATGACAAACGTTCTCGCACGAGGCTATCCAAAGTGTACAGAGTAATCTGGTAGAGCCAAATTTTCGATGTCCGTATTTGAAGTGGGCATCATAGCCAGAGTCGAATCACCGAACGGCTCCGTAAGTAGAGGCTTATATAATTCTCTACTCACCACCTTCCTCTACCCACTGCCACAGCACTGGAGAGTATCCACTGGTGAGTGTCCACTGGAGAGTGTCCCACAGGAGGGCAACCCATGGGAAGGTATCACATCATATGGCATCCCAGAGGAATGTTATCCACAGTAGACTACAGTTAGGGGGCCATATGTATGCAAGGGGACAGTGGCTTACCGAGATATCCCGCAGCCGAGAGCACAAAATAGGACCTTGTGTAGAATCTGTTGGGTCTCACTAATAGATGCAATGACTAAAATATGGGAGCAACCTGATTCTCCTTCGTCACGCTGGCGATACCCGGACTCCAATCTATGATATGTACATGAGAAACGCCGATACCATGCTCGTTCGCCCCATTCTAGTCATCATGGAAGGCACCTAGTTCCCATCGTGTCCTCCAAAATCCCAATACTACTACTTAAAAGTGCACGGTGGCGAAGTTCACCTAGAATCTTTCTATCATGTTTTTAGAGAGAGTCCAGGCTCTTGACCTGGAAAAAAGAAAGAGAAGAAGAAGAAAAGAACAAGAATGGATTTCGCTGTCGTATTTGCGAGGCCAGGGGCCTTCTTGGTATTTTCCAATTCAGGAAGGCAGTGCTCAAGGAAGGAGTAGTGCAGTGGAGGAAGGAGTAGTGTAGTGGAAGAAGGAAGTGCGGGCAACCTTTCCCCTTCCCCTGGGATGATGACTGACCATGACTATAGCATTTCCCGGAGACTCAGACTTCTCCCAAAATCCTTCCCTTAACCTCAACATCTTCTGTTCCATCTCCATCACCAAAGTCGTTGCGCATTCCTCCTAATCCACATGGGTTAAGAGCACCAACCCGTGCCAGCCAACAGTCGCTGCCAATCCTCACTGTCAACCTCTCTGAATTATCCAGATCAGGCCGCCTTGGACGCCGACCAACTCCATCAACGTCCACTCCCTTGCCTTGGCGTTCCATCATCCACGACGTCCCCAATACTGTACACGCTGGATGCCGGCTTTCTTCACCCACGTGGCTTAAGGAAGCCAGATGTCAGATCTGTAATAAACTCGCAGTAACACCTACAAAGTCCTGATCACTGCTGACTGATTTCCAGGCACGCAGTATGGCTCGCCTGAAGAAGGCGTCCAAAAAGAAGGCGTCCAAAAAATTCAAGTGCAGCTATTTCAGGTGCGCAATGAGTTATGATCGGCAGTCTCAGATGACCAGACATTTCGATGGTGTGCATCTCCAAACCAAGCACTGCTGCTTACAGAAGGCTTATAAAAAATATTTCAGGACTGCCAGCAGCCTCAACCGCCATATCAAAAGCGCCCATCAGGGAAGGAGGTTCCCCTGTCCATGTTAGCAAATGATACCTTCTAACAGTTCGCATATTAACGAATACCTAATGGAGGGTTGCAATAAGGGTTACCATCACACTGGCGGTCTAGCAAGGCACTCATTAATCCATCAAGATATTACTTTTCGTTATAATTAATATAAGCTTAATATCAAAATCACTTATAAAAACTATAAAAGTAAACTTAAAAATAAATCCCAATTTATGAAAAGAATGCCTAATAATATACATCTTAAACAACATATGAGTAAGGTGAATACCTGTGGGTTTCTGAGCGACTGTCAAGTGCCCATGCCCCTACGGGCTATAGCCAACCAAAGGGCACGGTTTGGAGTTAGTCAGCCAGAGGGCCGACTACTACACCAACCGTCAGGGAGACGAGATTAGCAATAGCTTCTTCCTCCCTCTCTAAGCAGAAATCACAACCGGTGCCCAAAACACATACGGTCTGCTTCAACCCATTTGCACAGGCAAAGAACCCTTGACCCTTGCCGTCAGGGCCGTACCAACAATACCTTTATATATTGAGGGAGGTTTGCCAGATTCTTGCTGCTTTCGACTCTCGTGTGGTAGGAGACGATGAGCAGGACGGCGTCCAACCAAGCGGGAAGCTAGGCTCCGGACGGAAGAGAAAGAGAACCGAGCCAACTGGTCGTTCCCCGCTCGCGGAGATGGATGCCAACCAGAAGATTGGACACAACCAGAGCGGCGAGATTTGAGGGGTGCCGTTGCCGCTGTCACAAGAGTATTTTAGTGTCGTCCAATGGGTATTTTGCAAGGGGGATCTTCACTTATTTGCTGGGTATTATGGCTTTTTTGACGGAGATCAATTATGTGGATGGGGTAGCTTAAGGTAGCACAAAGAAACATGGAATTCGTCGACTCTTGCCAAAAGAATAATTCCGTTTTCCTCAGAAAACCGTGACCTCTCCAACAAGAACGCCAACGCGCCAAGAAGATTGGATGCCGTCCAAGCGAAGATTGCTCATATCTTTCCGCCTATTTATTGTGGGCATGCCCTGGACTCAAAAACATTTCCCGAGGCCTAAACCACTCGGGAGAAAACCAAACTTTGGGCACATGCCTGATGGAGAAAAAAAAGTTGGATCATGTGATATATGACTTGTTTTGAACATGTTAAAACGGCGACTGGGTACGTCGCAGCTCTAGGCGCAGTCGCGCCCGCGAATTGTGAGGAAACAAAGTCACTGTAATACAATACGTCTGATCAGAAGGAAAAAGAACGCATACCCTCCATTCTTTCATAAATAAGGGATTCTAAGCTACTATTTATCCCCCTGGGCTTACCCGGCCCGAAGCGAGTGGGTGGGGCTCGGCGCCACTGCCCACTGCCTCAATGTCACAGGTTGTAAAGCTCCCTCACTTGGACCGTAAGAAACGAGACATCTAGAGTTCTTGTCAACTATCTCAAGCTAAAAAACGCTAAAAAGAGGTAAGAGGTATACATGGAAGAAACGCCAATCTAATGCTTATTTATGCCCTTCTAGACGTCATGAGCCCATCCGGTTCTCAGAATGTCCTCCGCCCTGGTAGACCTGCGCTCAATATTCCACGGTGTGAAAGTTCGCCTAGAATTTCTCCACCCATGCCTTTCTTACAGTCATCATGCGGAGCCGTTTTCCGTATATGTACAAGGGCGCCGCGGTCGCCGATATAATGAGTTGTATAACGCCCAACCATATGAAGACCGACTTGGATCCGTCCGTCTCGAGCCACTCCGTCACGAACAGGCTGAAGACGAGCCCGTGGAAGATGTTCTTACTGAAGTTCAGAGTGACGAGTGCCTCACCTGCATATTGCCTGTAGCTGTCGACGCAAAAAGTAATGGCCGTCGTGCTGGCGAGGCAGCAGCCAAAAGAGACGACACCCAGGAACACCGTCGGAACAATCCAGTGGTCTCGCTCTTCAGCACTCCAGCCGAACCCCATGAGGCCAATCACGGTTGATAGAGCGATCGGTAAAGCCATGATCAGCCGGAACTCAGGCTCGTACAGGCCACCGTTGCGTTTCGCCATTGCCTTGACAAGGATGTCGGAGATTTTCCCGGCGACAGCAGTTCCGAGGATACCGCCAATAAAAGGGGAGATATATATTAATCCAGTGCCGAGTGCGTTGAAATGGTAGTACTTTTCGCGGTAAACCACCGCGACCGACTCGGAGACGACAATGAGCCATCCCACAGCGCAGGCGTACGTAGCAGCGGACCAGAGCACAGCAGGGTAAGCAAATAGGATGAAAGGCCGGACCATGACCTTGAGCCAGCAGTCGCTGTTGAGCCGGCCGTGCCACGGACGGAGTTGCTGAACAAAAGACTTGGCCTCGCGTTCGCGCCAGTGGTCACAGTACGCATTGAGCCTGGCCTGCTCCTCTTGCCTCTGCTCGGGGTCTTTGTTGGACCAAGTCAGGCGGCTTCGAATGGACGAGGATCTGCTAGGTCGCTCGGCCTTGGTATCAGGCGTGCCCGGGGTACTAGTGGGGGAAACGCCCGTTTGGTCCCCCGGCGAGGAAGACTTCTCATCTGATGAGCTTCTGCCTCTCGGGACATCGAGGTTCTCGTTCTTGTGCCGGAAAAGCTTCGATTCGGGAGTGCCCAGAGTGTGGTCATTAACTGTCTCTGCAGCAGGTGCAAACATGACATGGTGCTCACCCCCCGGGACCCTGTCTTGGCTTTCGACTGTCTCTGTCTCAGATCCGGTGGAGAAGTGGACGTCCCGGTGTGGCTTTGCATGCTTCTCCTCTTGCTGAGGCGATGGAAGGGGATTTTCAGAGTTTGCACCCTGTACCCGTTCCTGGCGACTCAGATACTTTGACGACATCCGCGTGAAAAGGCCTGGTCTTGAAGGCGCCTTCGTTCGAGGATGAGGCACGCGCTCCCAGAAGGTCTCCGGGACGAAGAGGAACAGTAGAACGCTGCAGAACGCTACCACTAAAGCCACGACCCTGATGATGTGTTAGTGAAGACGAACGACAGGTCGCAGATCGTGCAGGACTTTACCAGAAGACCCAGCGCCATGAAAGGTTTTGAACGACGACAGCAGCGACTAAAGGCACGAGGTTCTTTCCTCCCAGTAACAGGAGGGTATAGATACCGAGTCGAAACGCCCTTTCGTGCAGAAAGAAGATCTCGGCCACGGTGGCTGACGGAAGACACTCAACGGGACTGACGGATATACCCTGGAATATTCTGGCGAGTATGAGCGATATGAAGTTCGGACTCAATGCGCACCAGACCGAGGTGATGATGAACAGTGCGGCGCCAGCAAGGTATACCGGCCTCTTGCCCCAAAGGATGGCCGTAGGTGAGGCGATGACTGAGCCGATGCCGAGCCCCATCATGTACAGACCAACAGTCAGTGAGACTTCGGACACGGGGACCCCGTAGTCCTCAGAAACGTCGGTGAAGCCAGCAGCGAGCACCGACGTCTGGCCGCCACCGACCATGCAGTAGATGCCAATCGAAAGCAGGGCCGCGTCTCTCCGCCAGGTGGGCCAGTTCAGAGGATCGTTTGGGGCGTCCTCTGGCTGAGGCTCCAGAATCATCGTCCCATCCGAGGTCTTTTTTGGCCCGTCCGTAGGCTCAGGTTTGGATGGAGGTGGGGCCTGACGCATGCTGGTAGGAATGGAGGAGTGAGACGTCCTGGCGGGGGCATTACGCAGACCTAGGGGCTCATTCTTGTCATCGGCGAGCAATAATACAGAACCTGTTTCCGGTTAGAATATGGTCAGGGACGATATCTTGTGAGATGTACTCACCCGGGACCTCGATGGTGTCTTTGGCATTCAGCACGCCAAAGCTCCATTTGGGTGGCCGGCGAGACGTCTGCTCGTCCTCGCCGTCAGACTCCCTCGCGGAGCTGTTTACGTCCTTGGCCTTCCGCTTGGCGAAGAATGGCAGGCGTGAAGTGAGCGAGGACTGGGCACCGTCTTGGGCCACCATCGCTGAGAGAACTCGTGTGTGACACAAGGGTGGAGGATGCAGAGGTCGGTTCAACGATTTTGCGGAAATCCGGCACGACTTTGCTATACGGTCCGGTAAAGTGGGCAGTCCAAAGTCTCAAAGACGTGATGCGGAGTTTGTCCCCCAAGACTTAAAAGTGGTTCTCCCAGGAGACGGTGGGAGGAGGGAAGCTCTACTCTGCGCTGTAGGTCTCCCTGGGCGATGGGTGCTCGGCCTGGTGGTGCCTCCACATGAAGAAAGTAGAAGAACAGGCAGGAGGAGGAAGAGCAGGACGAGCAGGAGCAAGAGAGGGCAGGTTAATTCGAGAGCCTGGTGTGTGTTGTTCTCTTATCTTGTGGGGAGCTGCTGCCCTTTTTGAGGCATGTGCATCAAAGATAGGCGTGTGATGTGCTGTACTATATCTCAGTAACAAGAGGGCTGATCTTCGGCATGTGCAGGCGGCGGTGGCCCACTGTAATGGGTCGGGCCTCGACCTCGAGGCTTACTGTTGGTGGTTCTTGGATGTCTACGAAGGAACTAGCCAAGAGACGATTCTGGGGGCAGAAAGAACAAGAAGGAGTGTGCTATTTCGAGGTACTCCGTACTTCCTATGTAGGTCACCTGGGGGCGCGGGTCATCTCGCATAGATGAAGTCTGTTGACGTCGTCCGTAAGCCACGTGAACCTTGTGGGGTTTGATTACACTGGAGGTGAAGCCGGGCTAGGGAACGACTGGATGTTGCTGTGAATGCAACTTATTATTTTTTTTTTTGTGGCCGAAGAGAATGCTCGAGTCATCGCGAGGCTAGTAAGTTGGTAACAAGGCGTCCATGCGCGCGCGCCTGTCGCGCGACGGGGATGGCGACGGCGATGGGGATGGGGATGGGGTTGGGGATGTGGATGTGGATGAAGCGGAGGTGGTCAGAAACAAGGGCATCGTCTCGCCCTGTAACTGTCGAGGCCGGATCCGATAGCAAAGTCTCTGCAAATCACGACACGACAGACCGCCAGTTTTCGTATTCTGGAATGATACGCTGTGCCAACTCAAAAGGCACGAAAAGAAGGCCATGGTGCGCCTGGGCGGCAGTGGAGCCCCATGTACAACCTTGGGATCATCCTTCCGGTCCATGGACATGCGCAGCAAGCTGGCAAGCAGTCTTGGAGACGGCCGGTTCCCGTGTCCTAGACGACGGCACCAGACCATTGATTGATGTTAGTCGTGTCCCCGGGCCTCCCTGCGGTCGCTCCTGCGCCTGCATGAGCACATGAGCACATGCTCTGCCTTCCTGGCCTGCCTTCCTGGCTCGATGCATGTGCATGGCTGCATGGTCAACGAAAGTGGTCACCTGCCCTCGACCCGTTCAGCCGCTTTCCAGGTATTTCCAGGCATTTTGACATGCGACCCTGAACCATGACGAAATGGTAGTTTCGAAACATGCTGTGCCCCTCTCGGTGCCGCAGGGTCCAGGCTGGCAAGGTCATCATCTGGGGATGCGGCGTGCCGGCTGTCTGCATTGCAGCGGCTGCAGAGATGCGGCTCCCCCAGCTGCTACTGGAAGGGCGCCTTGGCTTGCTTCGCCCAGGCTTAAGCTCGCGGTTGTGGCGGCCTCAAGCCTTTCTCTCCTTCCACCTTCCGATCTGCCACAGCAGTTTGGACGCGTGAAGGGCCCGACTCTACAGCATTGTGAAGCCCAAGCCTCCTCTGTTTTCGACAGCTGACGATCAAGGGCCCACCCACGCCTGCGCATCATAACACACGCCGATCATGTTCACAAGTGCGACGGTATGCAGACACACTACGAACGCGGTCAAACGGATCTGCAGCTACCATTTCCGCGTTGATGCCATCACCTGCTGCTGTTCCTCCGCGACAGCCTCGTAAAAAACCTCCCTTGTTTACTTAACGGTAGTTAGTGTACCCTACTATTTGAACACCAGACGACCCGCCAGCTTGGGTAGGCCGTAGCGGCACACGGGCGCTCAATGTCACATCTGGGCGGCCTGCCAAGCTCGCGAAGGGCCCTTGGCCATCTACGTCACTGCAAGTAGACTACCAATATCGACCCTCCTCAACTCCAACCGCCTTTTGAGAGCCTACCCACTCGCAAGCATTGGCACACAGAATTGACGATGCACGCGACACCAACATTCCTGGCACGAGCGGCCGTGCCGCCACTCACGAGCCCCAGGATCTTGCCGAAGGCTACTCTGAACTCAAAATTCAAGGTAGCCTCAACACCCGCCCTCCGCGCCTGCTTCTCCTCCACGCCGAGCCAGCAGCAGAGCAGAAACAGGGTCTACTCGCCGTAGGTCGCCCCCAGCTGCTTTGGCCGGAACCTGAAAGATTGCGCCTCGGCTTCCGTAGTGGCCCGCCCCCCTCCAGGGCATATCTGCGCCGCCGTCACCCATAACCGCATCCCACGCCCAGGACCCTTTTTTTTTGTGCTGATAGGTCACAGCGTCCGCAATGAAGACCAGTTTAGGACCTACCTCGCCGCCTCCTCCAGCTCCCGACGGCCTCTTCTGACGCTATGGAGTACAAGTTGGTGTTCAAACTGTCGTCAAGTCTCCCCCTTGATCAAGTCGCTCGTGGACTCAGGCGTGGGGGAGGCCGAGGGAGGCGTCGGTTACTGCGAGGTCGAGTTCGACGCCCCAGACGTCATGACCGCCGGACTCGGCCTCACCTATATGATCAGCTCCGTGCCTACCCTGTTGAGTTTCGATGCCGGAGAGGCTCAAGTCGAGACCAAGGTTGTAGATGGCAATCGATTAAAGGACCGCAGGTTCCTCGAGGAGTGGATCAGGACTGAGGCCAGGCGCCACGGCGGGAGGGGTGGCGGAAGTGGAGGGGCCGGAGGGTCTATCTTTGGAGGGCTTTTTGGAAGCTTCAAGGGCTGATGCGTTTCTGTGGCACAGGACTGCATCGTAGCTGGGAACGTTGATGCTGCATTGCGGTGCGAAGCATCCCCTCGGCCTCGGGCTGCGCGCGGGTGTCCCCGGCGGATGTGATACCCATACAAAATGGCCTTAGCGAGTGGAAATCTTGAATCGTCTATTACCTGAGCCTGGCGTCCGACTGAGCTTGGTACCAAGCAACAAGGACCAACAAGGCGTTATATCCACAGGCCGATTAAGCCAGCCCCTCCCCGAAACGGAACGGAACGGAGAAAGGTGACGATGGCAAGCAAGTAAAGCACCACCCAATTAAGCCTGGTAAAACACCTCCTCGACGGGCTTCCACCACGACGGCTCGCCATCCTCGCTGCTCTTGGCCCCTGGCACCAGCGACTCCTGGAACTCGTCTGTCATCTTCCACCACTCCCGCACCTTGGGGTTTTCCCTCATCCTCTCCATGTCCCCGGCATAGTCGTACCCGACGTATTTGAAAGTCGCAAAGAGGATATTTGAACCGGAGTCGTGGAAGATGGAATCTGTGCCAAGCAGTCAGCGTGTTAGCCTGGCCCTAGCTCGTTCGGGTCGCCGTGAGTGTCGCAAGAGAAACTGCAGCTGGGCAGCAAGCAATCAGGGGTGGGCTGGGTTGCTCCCCGCCCCCGGATGACTCGGGTCCGGGCCAGGCGCAGCTCTCAAGCTAGGGGCAGGGAGCAGATGATGATGGGCGACAATAACCTACAGTCGACAATGTTGCAGGCCTTGATCTGCTTCAGCACCTCGGGCCACACGGCCGCATGCACCTCCTTGTACTTGTCGTAGTACTCTGGCTTGAGCTTCACGATTTGCCTGTGTCGCGGGGTCCGGGTCAGTAAGCCAGTCATCAGCGGGGCTGTCCGGAGCTTGTCTCCCCCGGGGGGGAGGATGGATCACATGTCCTGTCTGGAAGGAACTCTTCCTCCCCGACAGCACCGAAAAGAAAGCAGTTCGACCATAGACAGGACACCAAAAGCCCCGGGTGGAAGTAAAACATCGTCACTCACGCAAAGCGCCTCCCGGGGTGGCGGATCCTCGTCTGGGCCTCGGACAGAGGCGTAGCGGAGGGGTTATAGGTCTGGGACTCGGGTATGGAGGAGGGCTTGGCCCAGAGGGCCGACGAGGACCCTGTTGGCTTGGTCCAGAGCTCCGACATGGTTGCGTTTTGGAATGAGATGTGTATTTGTATTTCTCGTCACCAACAGTCAGGACAGCTTTCTGACAAGACGACAAATTAAGAACAGGAGAGGATTTCTGGAGGCTGGAAGGTGACACCGGAGCTCGGGGGAGCATCCAGCAGGCAATAAGCGGGGAAAGGGGCGGCGCGGGGTTCGAGTTTGGTCGCGAGCGCGGGCGTGTAAGTACTGTAAGTGGGACTGAAAGCCCACCGTCTGCTGACAGCTCGCACGCACAGTTGTCTGCTACGGTGTCGCACTGGAACGTGTGGAAGGGGAGAGAGGGGAGTTGGGAGAGAGCGCGACAGGCCTGGGCTACTTCACTTCCGAGAGCATTATATTCGGCGCTATATCTGCTGGTGAAACAGAAGTCCAGTAGCGGCACATCCTCACACAAAAGGACAATTCGTAGCGAGAGAGATCATCCCGTCTCGGCCAACCTTGTGTTTGTGTATGTGTCTCAGCGGAATCCCGATGAGGAGCTACCTTGCGCACAGACGAGGGGTGAATGAATGGCACTTAGTAATCCGACTGTTACCTCTCCAGCTGCGCATCGGGACATTCCATTTGGGTTCGTGTTGGAGAGGTACTGATGTCCGTGGTCGGCGGTGCTGCCAGGCCTGATAAAAATCCGAGGCTCTCCCTGTGCTCGTGACATCGAGCACCGAGGCGGATCTGCCCGGGGGACCCGCAGCTGCACGCGGGTAGCATCTTGTGGTGGGAAGGAGCCACGCTGGAGAGGATATTTTAAAAGTCACTAATGAGATCCAAATTTATCACATGCAGCAAGCAGACTGCATGCAAGTTGGCTTTTCCCGGACTTGGGTAGAATGAATGGCCCCCCGGATCTGCATTTACCCAAATATCAGTACCCAACTCTGCTAGCTACTGGGTTTCGTTGGAGAGAAGTATGCCGCAAATGGAAGCTGAACTCAGAACAGGACATCGGAAGTCAAGAGCATAGTCAGATACAGCTTCATTAATCGGCTAGGTGCCCTATGTCATGGAGGGGAGCCATATATAAATCTGTCGTTTCCCAGACCGTTGCCAGCGACAGAAGCTCGGCCCGTTGCCCAACGTTGCTCTCCCTTTTTTTGCCAACTGGTTTTCCCGACTCCGCCCATGCAATTCCTTTGCCCGTATACCTAGGTGCCCCGGCACCTGCAAACGCTACATTGCAAGCTGCTATACAGCACAGAGAACAACAGCCAGTGGTAGAATAACCTTGGCCCCCATATTATAACGTGGGTAATTTGCAACGCAAAGCCCTTGCTATTAGTATGCACATCCTAGGCCCACAGAGCCTCCACCAAGTAAATGACGCCGAATATCTGAACCTGGGTCAGTATACTGTGTTTCGGTAAGGCGATAAATATGCTCGAGACAGATGGGATGGGCTTACCAAGAATGCCACACTTCCTCCGACAGTCACGACTCTCAGAGACACCTTGCCAGCGATGGCGCGGCCACCAACAACCGCGACACCGGTACAGCACGCATGACCCAGGACGGCCCCCAAAGTGACCCACCAGTAGTCCTGTCCAGCCGCCATGGCGATCGTCGCGATCTGGCTGCGGTCGCCCCATTCACCAAGGAAAGTCATGACAAACGTCTGGACCCACGCTGGGCTCAGGAGCAGCGAGAAGAGGTTGCTGGCGCCGTCGAAGATGGCCCCGAAAGCGCCGCGCCGGGGGCTTGGGCTCCTCTCGGGCGAGGCGGAGGGGCTGCGCGGCGGCGTGGGGAACCGCGACTGGGAACGGGACTTGCGGGTGTGTGTCCTGTTCAGGCCCATCTCGAGCGCGTAGGGTGAGATGGAGGACCGCCTGCGGCCGGCCTTGCGCGCCAGGGTCTCTTTCTCCTCGAGTTCGAGCTCCACTTCTGCCATCTCGGCCGTCACACCCTCGTCCGGGCTCATGGCCAGCCCCTCCTTGAGCATGCGCGCCCCGAACACAAGGAACAGCGCCGCAGCCAGGAAGTTGGTCACCTTCTTAGGAATAAGCGTGGGCACGGCGTGGCCCAGGACGGCGGAGAGAACAGTCATGGTGATCAGAGCGCTGAAGGCAGCGGAGAAGACGACGAGGCGGTCGTGCTTCATGGCCATGAGCGCGGCGACGAGGAAGGTCTTGTCACCTATCTCGGAGACGAGGATCATAGTGTAGGAGAGGAGGAACGAATGGAAGGGCTGGATTATGCTGTCGGGGTCATCAATAGGTAGCTTGCTCGAAGACTTGCCCGTCGAGGGGGAAACATCGAGGTGGTTCTTGTTCGCGGAGTCGGGTAAGGGCAGTGCCCCTTCGGAGGTCTTTCCAGGGAGGTCCGAAGGTTTCTAGAAAAGGCCAACGTCAGTACGGCTGAATACTACAATAGGGGCCGCTGCGGGTGGCACGCACCTCAAGGCCGGAGAAGTCCTCTGTCTTTCCGTCTGGCTTGCTCTTGTCCTTGGTGGCATCCTCCTTGCTCAGGATCTTCTCCTGCTCGCTGTGTGGCAGTGGAGGCGCCTCTTTTGGCGACTCGGGCTTGTTCTCCGCCTTCTCCCCAGTCGCGCCCTCCTTCGCCTTGCGTACTTGGTCCTTCTCGCTCACGCCACCTGATGTGCCGGTGGTGCCCTCTTTCGCCTGCGACCGGTCTGGATCGTTCATAACGCCATCATTGGTCTGCGGGATCTTGATACCGTCAACGATGGTGGGATCGACAGGGCGGCCTTCGAGGGGCGGCAGGTTCTTCAGGTCGCTACCGGAGGTCAGGTGCTCGACCTCGACGAAGGGACCTTCATGGGGTCTGCCGTCCTTTCCGTCAACAGGCGCATCCTTGGTCCCTATCTTTGATGATGATCCTGTGGCTGGGTTGAGAGGCACCGAGTCCAAGGACGAGGCCAGGGCGCTGGTGGCGGCGAGAGAGGACAGGAGCAGAATGCCCAGAGGCGCCCGTCGTTGTCGGATCCTCATTCTGAACGCAGCGAGCGTGACAGACAAGAGTTCTAGGGGGAGGGGAGGATGTTCAGGTTGTAGCTATGTCGTTGTTTGGTTCGAAGAGGAGAGGCGTGAGGATGTCGAGGCGGGACGAATCTCTGACTCGGCCGATAGAAGCCCACTTGGCCTCTCGAGAGTCAGGTCGGGCAGCTACCTGGGCCACACAAGCAGACAGCCAATGGAGACAGTGATGAGGAATTCAAAGGTAAAGACAGGACCGACAGAAGGAAAGTGGAATGGCGGCGATGTCCTTTTTTCTCTCTCTCTGTCTCTCTCTTTGAAAGGCCAACGATTATCTTGCCCCGTGGTTGTGGGTGGGCGTTCAAAGATGGCAACTATGCCCGAATACCAATAGTATGGGCAGCACTAGGTACTGCAGTGCAGCGCAGCCAATATTGCTGAGGCCAGGGATCTACGTAATCGTACAGATCTGCATACGGAGACATGGCCGCCCAGCCCGTCCGCCTTGCCAGGCCCTGCATGTGAATAGGGGCAGGGCCAGACTGACGCAGAATGCCATGGGGCAGCTCCGTGGATGGGTAAGCCAAATTTTCACCTGTCTTGGCTGTCTCTGGCAAGATAGATCCAGCAACATCCCAAGATATGTGCCCCCGAGGAGGGCCTTGAGGGTTAAAGTCGAGCTAATTCTCGGCTTCGCCACCACATGGAAAGGGAAAGGTCCCTGGCGTGCACAGCAGGATGCTTTCAGACGCGCTACGCTAGGCACACGGTAAACCCTCGACATCTGGTTAGGCAACATACTTGCCTACCTTGGGGTGCGACTTCTCAGTTTGGGGGCCAGTCAATACGATCCAAAAGACGCGCTAATGTGTGGGCTACAATAGTACCTCGTGGCACCTTTTTGGCAGTGACCCGGCTCCGAAGCCACATCCCTGCACGGTCTTTAGTGGGCCGCCTGGGGTTGTTCTCGCCTCTTCCTCTCCCTTCCCTCTCCCACCACTTGCACTCCCACACACTCTCCTCAAACCCTGGAAACCCCTATCCCTCCCTTCTCCGCCTCGACCGTGCCTTAACCCTCGCCGCGGCCAGATACAGCATCGAGACCATCCATCGCGTCCCGGATATTCACTTCTCATCGCCAGGTTTCACGGTGATTCGGGGGTGTCAATTGGCAGCATGCCTCCGAAGACACGGGGAGGTCGCACAGCTCCCGCCAGCTCTGCAGCTCCCGGCAGACAGAGCACGCGTCTTGCTGCTCAGGCACAACAAGCCGCCGGCCAGCCTGCCCCCGAAGAGCCTGCGCCTGAGCCAGAGCCCGTCATCACTGCTACTGCTGCTGCTGCTGCTGCTGCTGCTGCTGCCGCCGCCGCCGCCGTTGATGACCATGACGTCGATCATGATACCGACGCGTCTCTAAACGCCTCTGCTGCTGATAATGATAATGCCAACAATGTCGATGATGACGCCGACCCAGAATACGCCGTGCCTGTTCCAAGCTCTACCCAGGGTGGTCGCGGTACGGGCAAGGCCCCAAGTGAGCAATACGCTCGCCGGGCGTTGCGCCGCGCCTCTCGCGCCACCATGCCAGCCAGCGTACAGTCTGCGCACAGCACACCCTCCTCCTTGCCAGCAATCCAGCCTGAAGCCACAGGTGAACACGAGCTCCTGTATGCTTTTGCTCATGCTGTTTTGCTAACTATACCTAGATCCCTTCACGCCGCAACGAGTGACCCCAGTCGTCACATATGAATACCCTGATGCGGGTACTCCTCTTCTCACTCCCAGGACCAGGGATGCCAATGTCAACTTGATGAACAAGTTCGTCGACAGGCTTCACTCCGCCTCTGCCGACATGCTGACACACCTCGCTCTTGAGGGCACTGAGAGGGACGACCCGTGGAAAGCCGAGCTCCAGACTCACAAGGACATCTTCAACAGTTACTACAAGATCTACAACGATCAGTCTGACCATTTCATCGACATTGACATCGTCTCGGAAAAGACAAAGGCTGAGGAATCGCCCCTCTGGTCTAGACTGACCAGAGCCGTTGCAACCGCCAACCTCGCCAACCTGCTGGGCAGCATTCAGGAGCTGGAGGACGACCCGGCTATGGTCCTCGAGCGCCTGCCGCGCCTTGAGACGATTGATGGCCACTTTCCGGCTGCCTTCGTGCCTGGGGCCAGTAAAGGCTTGGATGTCTCTGTACCCGACAACGACATACTGAAACAAGCTTTTCATATACGCACACAACGTTACATCGAGACCCTTCGCGGTGTGCAGAACGCCGTTCCCCTCCGCCTCTTTGCTCACGTCTTTCTTGATGTCAACCTTGAGGGCGTGGATGACGACTCCATCAGCGGATACATTGAAGGGGCGCCCCTCAAAATATTTACTGGGTTCGACATCTCCGATGCCAACGCCCAAAAATACCGCGATGCCATCGACAGCTTCCGCGCAATGATCTCGGAGATGGATACAAATTCCATCATCAGCAAACTGGACCAAGACTACCCATTCCAAACCTTCTTGGAAGAGCTAAAGGACTGGATCAGGTCTTCCGAGGCCAGGATCAGGGCACCCGCCCAGGCCCTGGCCCTGAATGGTGACGGGTCCTACTCTGTCGACGATCAGTTGCAGCAGGACATGAGAGCTTCGCACATGAAGTAAGTTCACTTGTCCTAACATGATTCCCATATTCCACGCGTCTTTGGGTTGGTTTCCAGCGAGACTGACTCTTGCCTTGAGATTCTCCCGTGCCGGCCTTGAACGCATCCGCCATCACATGAGGAATGCCTCTAGCGGAGAGCAACCCTTAGATCTCTCGGAGAATCCTGCATCTCCAGCGCCCTCGTCTGCCAATTTCAGCCTAACTAGTACTGACAACTTTGCTGCCCAAAGGGCCCGTGATCTTAGTCAAGCTGCAATCAGAGGCAACGAAGGCTCTATGTATGCAGCTGCCGCCGCCGACGCTACAAGACGAGGAGGTCGTAAGCGAGAACGAAAGAGCGGCCCTGAGGAAGACGCCGCGAGCAAGCGAGCCCGGGCGGCTGACGCCTCTGCTATGCCTCCTCCTCCGCCTCCTCGGCAAAACGCAGGCGGGGCAGTCCCTCCCTCTTCGGCAATGCCTGAGCCCATACCTGGGCTCATCGATGTTGTTGCCATGTCGCGCGCCTCTCAACTCATCTCCAAGGCAAATCGAAAGCCGTCGCAGCCCAAGCAGAGGAAGCCGTGGACAGCGCATGATACCCAGCAACTTGTACGAGCAGTGAATGTGTACAAGGCGAAATGGAGCACAATTGAGAGGGCCATCAGGGAAGATCACATTCCATTCAATGTCCCAGAGCGTGATCAGCAAGGCCTGCGTGACAAGGCTCGCCTCGTCAAGGTGGACATCTTGAAGTAAGTTGACAGCGCCCCATCCTTGACTGTATGATATTGACCCGGGAAACGCCAGGACCGATTCGCATCTCCCGCCTGGGTTTGATCTCGTTGTATTAGGCAGGAAGGAGAAGGAAATGGTCATCGCTGCGGGGAGGAACCCCGACCGCAGAGAAGAGGACAATGACCCCGACCAGGGCCCACCACGCAACACACTTTACGACCCTGGCATGCAGCAGAGGCAAGCTGCCGATGAGGCTCCTGCGTCGCAAGATTATCAGAGCGTCGCCGCGGACGCTGTCGATGACGCTAATCTCCGAGCCCTTCAAGAGGTTCAGATGCAACCGGAGGCCCCTATCGGAGGAGGGGCGCCCACGGCTCCGATGCTGGCACAGGAAGGAATCGCCGGTGCTGCTCCCAGCGAGTCTCTCGGCGGTTTCGAATCGCAGGATCCGCTTTCTGTTCCTAACGGTGGCAATATTGACAGTGCTCTATCCGAGGCAGGGCCGAGCAACGCAGTGAACGCATAGGATGTCTTTCAAGCCGCATCTGACCTTCGCCAACGCGGTTATGATCACCTCAACAGCTGGTTTCAGACCATGGAGTAGCAGTGGGGTAGACGCGCTACAAGCTTCTTTTATTATAACAGCGAAAGAGTCAGCAGTGAAAACCAGGAACCTTGACTCTGAATTGATGGACGGCATGCCGCGTCATATAAGCCCATGGATCCTGCATCACTGCTGACAGGTTCCACAGACTGTGAGAAGCTTCATGTTAACAAATTAGTGCTGCGTTCTTATTTTTTGACAACCATGGCTTGCGTTTGTGCGGAAAAGAGAAAATAATGAGAAGTGACCTGACAGGCTGTGCAGATTCTTGAAGAGCATTGCTAGCTTCCTCGACGAGGTCGTGGTGTCGTGTAATGCTTTTATACCGTGGCCAAATGAATTGTCGCTGTGAGAAGATGGTCATCGTTGTGACCGCCTGTATGATACTACACATACCCATATGTATTCGTCTGTCATCACCGAATGTCGCTTGATATGGCATGCCGCTCTATGTTTCCATTGACATGCTGCGGCTCTGGACATGCGGAGACCCAAATATCCATTCTCAACGATGATCCGAACAAGAAACATGATATATTGGTCCGTTGTACGGCACAAGACACTGGGTACGGTGTCGTGCGTTACTCGATGCTGCTTCCCCCTGTGGCTCTATCATCAATGACATCTCAACCCAAGGGTCGGGTGTTTCAACCGCGATAGCGTTCTCGCCTAAGCACGTCCATCACCTGCTCACGTTCTCCCTTCCCAGGAGAAGCAGCAAGGCCGCCATCTGAAGATATTCCATACACGGCCAACCTCGGAATTAGCGAACCACGCATTTCTGCTCATCCCTTGCCTCCCCTAGACCAAGGCTTAGCCGTCCGACCGGCGCATATGCTTTGCTTCTGTCGCCGCCGTGTGAATGCAAGGAAGGGACGCTGAGTTTTACCTGTCCGCTTCACACACACACACACACACACACACACACACACACATCGTGAATCTTAAGTCCGTGAATCAACTTGAGGCGTAGTCAAAATACCCCGGGGAACAGGTCGGTCTGCAACAGTTCCTCACGATCTTGGTTCCACTGGGAATATTTCAAAGAAGCACGCCCCATCCATTTCTATATCCTTCCTCCTTGGCCATCGCGCACACTCACAGAGCACAAGCCCGGGGTCTTTCGCTGAACCCAGTCGAGATACACAGAGCAAAAAAGACAAGAGATGGAAACGACAACAATAGAACCTGGCGAGATGCCCTGCTGCGACTCCAACTCCCGGCCGCCTTCGCCCGAGCCCGCCCCGGCTCCTCCCCCGAACTCGCCCAGGGACGGAGGGCCAAGGGAAGCCAAGGCACTACTGCTTGGCGATGGCGGCGGCCATACCGTCGAGGACACGGGCGTGCTTCGCCGGAGGTGAATCGCTCAGCGTCGGGAAGGCGTCGACGATACGGTAGTCTGCGACAACAGCACGGGGATTCAGCTGGCAGGGGCGTGAGGCGGAGCGAGGGGATCAGGAGAACAGCCGTTACCAGGGTGCCTCACAGCCGCAGGGAAGGGAGGAGGGTCCGGCCGATGGGTATGTCCGAGTAATAAGAAGGCAAAGTGGTTCTGGTGACTTGAAAATCAGCTTTTTAGGGGTTTCTGAAACGGTTTATTATTTCCAAACCAGTCCAGTCCAACCGCGCCCCGTCCAACCTGACAGAACCAATCCGCAACACATGAGTGCAAACCATGAGTGCAAACCATGAGAGATTATAACCACCGTCTCGATTCTTCCTGGGGGCCGTTGCGGAAGCCATCACAAGTCCTGTGGCTCCCTACTTCCTCTCTTTCATGATAAGATATGGATGCGGAATGAAGTACTCCGATTCGCTGTGCTGCGCACGTCTAAGGCCCAGTGCCATCTAAGCGCAAACATACCACTCCAAGCGGTGAAGAATACTAAGCCCTGTATGGAAGTGCGAAATGGGTGCCTTCCCTAGCCCTTATGCTTTGTGACCATTTCCTCCTGCGCCGTAACCCGAAAACATGATGTGATGAGTAAAACAAGTAATCAGCGCAACGCCAAAACGACACGATGATGTAGAGACAGAGTGGGCGAAAAAGATGAGGAAGGGAAGGAAAATCAAGACTGTTGTGTGTGGTATCTTAGCGAGTGTGTGGGTATCGAGTTGGAACAGGCCGCCCCTCCCAGGTGAAACAAGTATGCATGCGCTCAAAGCGGAAATCAAAGTTTGCTGACAATCGAATTGAGTGGCAAATTGTCTTCTCCATACTGTGGGCGGTGTCGAGCTTTTGGGTGTCTATGTGCCAGCAGAGTCATGCATCGTTCTGTAGCGTTCCGCGCCTTGATGGTATCAGGGCCTTCATCGGGTACGGTCCTCGTCTGGCACCCTAGACCGAGAGGATGATGCAGATGCGTTCGTACCAAAACTGCTGGACAGCAAGCCAAGCCAGCCGTCAGCTCTTCCGGTCCTACGGGAAATGGGGCGGGGAGTTGGCGATAGAATGCCCTCTTCAACATCCGCATCCCGGGCAGTCGGTGATCTTATCCCCGAGCCTGAAGCCTCTGGTTCGGCGTCGTCCTCTTCGTCGCTATCGTCATGATACGCCTCGTATCTGGGGCTGGATGGCGATCCGCGTGCGAGAGAACGAACGACGTCGCCTTTGCAAATGGGACATGTGCGACGCCGAGTTGTCAACCACGGGGTACTGTAGATAACTTGGTTAGCGAGATGTTCCCGAAACGCACCCGAGCTTGGCTAATAGACTCACATGCACTCGGCATGAAACTCGTGACCGCATGGCAGGCTCATGACACGGCTGACACCATCGACATATTCTTCTAGGCAGACCACGCACTCCACCTGCCGACCCATGTACTTCTTCCACTGGCTCTCCTTCTCACGCGGCGAAGCACGCGACGGAGACTGTGATTGCTGCAGGGGGGAGTCAACTCGCAACATATCTTCAGCTTCCGGAACACCAGTAGTAGTCCTTGAGCGTGGCCTGGGGCGAGATGTGCTCTGCAGCAGAGGTGTTGTCGGTGAAGAGCTTGTGGGTGATGGCAGCCGTGGAGTCTGGCTGGGGGTGGTCGATGCGACGGTGTGATATGTGCGGACGGGCAGGCGCTCGACCACAGACTTGGGAGCGCGCCACCTCCGCCTCCGGATCTTAGCTCGCAGGATGAGGAGAGCGTACACAACGGTCAACGTGATCAGCGGGCTGACAACCAATACCAAGAGCGTATCAAAGAAAGGCGCAGTGCTGCCGGTAGGCGTGATGGTCACCCACAAACCCTCATGGACAGTCTCCTTCGTCGTGGGCTCCTTGGTGAGGGGCGTATTGATCGGCTTTGGTGGTGTATTTGACTGAGTGAAATCGGCCCCATCGTCGTCGCCAAAGAGCTTGGACATCAGGCCCGATGAACTGCCTCTGTGCTTTCCTGTCCTGGACGACGTAGTTTGCCTGTCTTTGGACGAAGACGCCGGGGGATACTGGCCACTTCCAGGTGTGATACTGCCTCCCTTTGGCCCGTTCGCGTCCTTGGACGATGCGAACTTCTTGTCTGATGCCTTTCCGGAGCTCGCAGCAACTGGCGACTCCCCGCTCACATCCTTGCCTTTGGCAGAACCCTTGTCTGCTCCTGTCCCAGAAACGTCCACAAGGTCAGGGTCACGCCAGTCTTGCACGCCGATCTGGAATCCATCCCCCGAAGCCTTCTGCGTCGCAGTCGGCACAACTTTGTCCTTCTTCGAGGCCTTTTCTAAGCTGCTCCGAATCATCTTGTCCTTCTCGTCGCTCCAGTCGTCAACAAGGACCCAGTCGTGTTGACCGCTGCTTGGGGGCCGGCTCTGCTCCGTTGCCGCGTTAGGCCCGGCGGCATCTCCGAACAGGCGTGCCATCCAGCTCCTCGATCTTTGTTGTCTGGGGAGGGAACCGTCGGTCGAGGACTCTTTCCTTGTCACCTTGGATCTTGCGGATTTGGACTCAGGCAAAGGTTTGGCTGCTTCTCCGGCAGCGGTGATCTGGGACTTGGCCTTGTTCTTTCGCACCTTGTCCGACTGCTGCACCTTGAGCACCGGGTTGCCATTCTCGTCGAACATGTCCTCGATGAAGCTCCCAGGTTGCATCAGAGACGAGAGTAGGTGGGCTGTCGTTCGAGAAGTGAAGATGGCGGGGATGGTGACGTTGGAGGTGTCGCCTCGTGCGAACATCTGGATGAGCGGGCTGCCCTTCTGGTTGTCCCCGACAATGACACCAACCGCGCCTCGCCGCTGGGCCCACTTGACCTTTTCCAGGAAGCCACAACCCCCGCGACTAAGCAGAACCACCTTTCCAGTGATCTCTGCCGTCTCTTGGATGGACTGTATGTCGGCGTGGCTTGACGTCACCGTGGTCATCTCGTAGCCGGGGGCCTTGGACGCGAGAGTCTGGTGCAGGTAGTCGTCGGTACCATCGTCGACAGGGCCGGTCCTGTCCTTCTCCTTTGTGTCGACAACTACTGCAGGGTCAACAGCAGGACCCTTGGGCAGGTTGGACCTTTTCGACCTGTCGCCCTTCCCAGCAGCGGCGACGGCCATGGCCTTTGCGCTCATGCCGACGGCTGAGCCCTTGAGGCCTATGATGGCGGACCCATCCCCGTAGCCTGGCAGGTCACTGCAGCCCAGCTCGCCCTCCCCCTCGCCGTCGGGGAGGTTGTCGTCGGCGAAACCGCTGCCGATCCACAGCTGGCCGCTCAGGCCCTTGGCGGGCAGGGGAGGGCCGAAGGCGGCTGGTCGTGCAGGGAAGAAGGTGCTGTTGTCGTCGGTAAGGGAGATGGCGGCATTTGGCGGGAAGAGGGTGAAAGGCGCGGTGAAAGAGAGGAAGGACCGGAAGGGCGATGCGGTCCTGTGAGGGCTCAGGGGCGCGGCGGGCGACTGGTTGGCATCGCGCAGCGAGACGACAGAGCGGCAGAAGAGGATGAGGGAGGCGGCGAGGAAGAGGATGAGAATGACTATCCTCGGGGGCCGCATCTCGAGGGACAGGCAACAAAGCAACGAGCGGCAGTGGGCGTGGGCGTGGACGTGGTCGATGGGAATCCTGGGGTGGGGAGAGAGCAGGAGAGAAGGAACAAGGGGACACAGAGAGGGTCAACAGAGCGATTGTGATGTCGTGTGATGATGGATGGGGCGGGAGGATTGGTGCTGGGCTATGAGGCGCCGACCTGGGCCGGCCTCGAGCTGGCAGACAAAACAGCCGCGGAGGAGGACTGGGTCTTGCAAGTCAACGCGCGCGTAAATCATTCGCAAAGGTCTATGAACACGAGGGCCGTGCAAAAAGGCAGCAGGCCTGGGAGAATCATACAATATGACCGAGGTCTAGGGCTTGTGCAGGAATACGGAGGAGAGTGGGAGAACAAAGGAGGGCCATCAGAGTAGGTGTAGATCCGGCGAGTCGATGTAATCGGACGACGGGGCAGGTGCCAAGCCGTGCTGTTTGGGGGAGGGGGGAGGGGGGGAGGTAAACTGGAGGTGGAGGGCAGGCAGCCCGTCGAGTCGACTGACTACTGATGAAAGAGGAGCCACCAACCATGAGACCAGGGGCCTGGCACATGCACTCGCTACTCCTGTGCACCTACTAGGTATGGCACACAGTCTGACAGCACGCACCTGGGCGGTGCCGCAGGCGCTTAGCCCAGACCCGGAGGAGAAGAGCATTGCTGCGGCGGCCTGAGCGTTCTTCTTTGCTCACTTGGACCAAGTCTAGGCCCTGCACCGCTGGCCGTCTAGGTGGTGCCTGACTCTCGTGTGTGTGTCTCCCCTCGTCGACGGGCGCACGAGCTGTGTGGCTGATAAGCCGGGCGTTTTGGTGTGCGTGGTGGGGGGTGACTTGTTTGAGATGACCTGCCTTGGGTAGAATGACTACCTCACCACTGATTCAACTCCTGCTCTTGGGTTACATTTACCCGGCCTTCACATGGGGCCACAGGATGTCCAGCAGACTGTGTACCTCCTCGGCATGTAGTGTGTTGCATCTAGCATCTAGTCCGAGTCTGTCGACAGCATGATTTCTTTGTGATGTGCCTCGCCTATCGCACGTGGTCTGCGCCGGCTGTGTACGATCCCCCCAGCGGCTGCATTCGATGACGGCGACAACGGGCACTTTATTAGGAGCTGTCTGTCCCAGATGACGTTTCCGGCCACTCGCCGAGCCCGCCTGTTGGAAGGGGGGGGGTCAGAGGACCGGCTCGTGGTGTGACAAGCTCTCATCCTAAGCTTTGCAAGCACAGGCGGTGGGCAAGCCTGACGAGTCAACATCTAATTCATCTATCAACTCCCGCTCGGCTGGTTTTGGGGGAGGGGGGCCTTGTTATTTTAGCTCCACCTCGAGGGCGTCTTTCAAAACCAGCACCCTCGGGAGCTCCCATGAGAAAGAGCCCCTGGTTTCTCCCCAAGACCCAGAGCAAACACACATGCCTTGTTCTCCGACGCCGTCCTCTGGTAAGAGATGCAGTAATTTCCCACGCTTAGCAAGCACCTGGGCATGCAGGTCGAGCACAGTTGCTGCTGCGGCTGAGGTGCAAGGTTACCCGGCTTTCTGCGGCAGGTACTGTGCGTGCAAGTACGGCGAGGACGCAACTTCCCATTGGCCCATCCCTGCGCGCGTCTGCATCGCGACTTCGACCACAGCATCAACGTGCGGCAAAGACACCGCCAAGCGCTCAACGCCGCCGTCGAGCAAGCCAGATCCCCTTCTTCACACTTGTACCATTCTCAGGCTTTGTCATGAGGTCATCTTCATGGCTTTCCATACACCACGACAAGTTTCGTGACCTCTCTCTCTCTCTTTCTCCCTCATCTTGAGCGAAACATAGATGCTCAACGCCAGCCATGTCTCGCTTCCTCATGCCTTCAGACCTTGGCCTACTGGTCCTTGTCGAGCTTTACACAGAGGGCGCCGTTCCTGGCGACGCCATCATCCCTATATTGTCCTTCCTGGCCTCACACACCGGCACCGATGTGACCAAAGACCCGCCAGGTCCCCACGGCCTCTGGCAGAAGGCTCAAGATGACATCGATCTTGTCAAGTCCATCAAAACCTTTGAATCTGTGCTTCTCCCCTTCTCCGCCGCCGTCGGCCTTCCAGGCCGCCGACTCTGGGATCTCTTCCTTTCCAAGTTATGGGCCATCGATTCGTTAGACGCTCTGCATGAATTCTTTGACAGCCGCTCATCCCTGCTTGCAACCAAAGAAGACGTCCAGCAAATGGTCGAACACGACCCAGCCGCCCAGACAAGTAGAATACCCCTGCTGCCCAACTCCCCTCTGGCCTTGTTCCTTCGCCGTGCGCAGCTCGAGTTCAACAGGCTGCAGTTCTCAGACGCATCCGACTTGTGGAAGGACCTGGTCGTGTATCGCCAGCCGACAGCCTCGGCTTGGACGAGGCGCAACTCTTCCTCGGGCCCTGTCCGCTTTGACAAGGTGCTCAATATCTGCGCCCAGGACTGGGGGGAGGGCGCCGCTTCTATCGAGTCTATCGCCTACGGAGACTTGACCTCTTCTGACGTTCCCATCAGCGCTCACTGCTTGGACCGCTTGATCGAGTTCCAGGTGGCTCACATGCAGAGTGAGTAACCTGTCTTGCAGTCCTCTCAAGCCGCTGTCTAACACGGGTGCCACCAGGATACGGCCTTCGAGTCCCTCGGCAGATCCAGAGACAATTTTCTGATCTCCTGGATGCGAGCCGCACAAACCCCAAACTGGGGCACTATCTTAGGTGAGACTGTCCATCGCATCGATTTGCGGAGCCACTCTGACCAGTGCTAGATTCCTCGAGGCCTGGAAATCAGGCGACTACCCCACGTCTTTTGACTTCCTACATCGGTACTTTGACTACACCATGCAGAACAGTGACAGAGAGCACTACCATTACGCCTTGTTGAACCTCGCTGTGCTCCAAGCAGACTTTGGCTGCTATGAGGATGCTGTGTCCACCATGCTGGAGACCATCGCAACCGCTCGGGAGAAGCGGGATCAGAACTGTCTCAACTTTGCCCTCAATTTCTTCTACAACTTCGGCCTCCAGCATCCACACCTGGTGGAAAATCTGGAGTCGAGCAGCATGAGTGCCACCGGCAGGGAGACACTCGCCTTCCTCCGGGTAAAAGCCAAAGAAATGGGCATGTGGTCAACCTGGAGTTCTGCTTTCCTGAGCGAGGCTAAGCAGGGTCTGCTCAGTGGCGATAGCGTTGCCACTGCACTCGAGAACATCGCTCGCAGTTCACATCTCTTGGTCGAACGGAACCTCGTCAACATGATTGGAACCCACATCTCACTGAACATTGCCGTCTGGGACAGGGTGGGTGTTGCCTTCCTCTCCAAGATGATGTGTGAGGTCTTCCTTCGCTGCCACGCGCCCAACGCCATGCTGGATGATGCACTGAAGGTCACATGTCGGCTGGCAAGCATCCTGGCGACAAAGGGTAAATACAACGAGGGGATGCAGTTTCTCGAGAACATCAACGAGGATTCCCTTCGGACATGGAGGGCCAAGAAATATTGGCAGAAACTGCGCGCGCTTATCAAACTGCGCAGAGACCTCCACCGTGACGACCTAGACGGAGTAGAATATCTCCTCTCACAAATCATGCAGTCCAAGCCGGACGACCTCGAATCTGATCTCGCCTTTGTCGTCGACTCGCTACATTACGAACTACTCGTCCGACGCGGCGACCTCTCAGCCGCCTTTGCCAAGGTCGAGCAGCTCATCTCCGATAGCCACGACAAGGACAGGGACGTTGGGGTGCGGACGCGCCTGCTTCTCATGAAGGCGCAGCTGTTCCAAAAGGCAGGGCGACCCCAGCGCGGCTTCTCTATCGCCATGCGCGCTGCCAACCTTGCATGGAAAGCACGGCTTATGAACCTGCTGTGGCAATCCATTGGTACTATAGCGGACGTGCTCGTCTCCCTTGATGAGTTTGAGGCCGCAGAGAAGCTCCTCGTCGTCGTCATACCACGGTGTCTCGAATGCGACGGGTCTTATATGGCCGCGACCATGTACTCCAGCCTTGCAGATGCTTACGTGGGCACCGCAGGCAAGATGACGCCGGCGCCTGGTGCCGGTCCTGGTCCCTCAAAGAAGAGGACCGAATATCTCAACAAGGCTATGGGAGCGCTGAGGCGGGCCTTTGATTTATTTGCGGCCATAGAGGACCTACAGAAGAAGCTGGAGGTGACAGCAAAGATGTCGACAATCATGAGAGTAAGAGGCGACGTGAAGGTATCGAATGATCTAGCAGCGAAATTTCTCGAGGTAAGGAGTGAAGCAAGCAAGGTTTGAGGGACGGCCGGGGCGCCGTATGGAGGAGGCCCATCATTCGTTGTCGACATCTATTATCCCTTCATTTTCCGACACGGTCGGCCATGGCCGATGATCTCATGGATTGAAGGAGGTACACGCGCGAAGCAGCGCTAGTACTTGCGTCGCGATCACCATACTTTTCCGAAGTGGGCTGGGTATTAGTAGTCCGGGGAGGGACTGCATTAGTCAATAGCATCAAGACATGGCTGGCTCACTCGTCTCGCAGCCTGCCTGGGATTGACAGCAATTGATGAGAGGCCACCGCAGTGGTTGTTAAAACAAAATCAAGGGAGCAATACCATGCGATTCCAGCGGGCAAACTGCCGCTGATATACAGCACGCTCAACGCAGCATTGCAGACACCTCCGCCCATCATTTGTGAATGGCATGATCGATTGCTGTGACTCTAGGAAAACATGTACAGGTCGATTTGTCTGTGACGGTTGTCCGACGCTCTATCTAGCCATGTCAACTCTGGCAAGATCCACCTCCATACTGCAACGTAGACTGAAGCCCGGCTTAGGTGGTCTTGTCCTTGTTGTGGTAGTTAACTGAGTCGTTCCAGCTGCGAGGGGGAATTAGCAAACTGCAAGTCAGACAGGCCTTGGCTGTGCCATCGAGCGAAACTCACAAGAGGGTCTTGTCGCCGTCTCCCCAGGGGAAGTTCTTGGTCCGAATGTTCTGGTAGGGGTACTCGGTGCGCTCCTCCAGGGGGGGCATGTGAGACCAGTGCTCCCAGTGCTCCGTCCACAGCCAGTAGGCGTTGGCGCCGGCGAGGGCGAGCCCGGGGATGCAGGCGCTGTAGTTTCGAACGTGGTCAGCACTCTCTCGTGTGTATATCACGGTGGCCTGGGGTAGGGGAATGCCCGGCCGCCCTGTGTGCCCGTCGCCCTTTCCTTTCCGCCGGCCCGGCTTCTCCCGGCCTTGCTCTTCCGGGTTGTCGTGCTTCGATGTCCCCCCGGATGTGGGCGCCCGTCTTTCTGCCACCTTTTACCTGACGGTGTGTCCCGCTCCAACAGCGGACATCGAAGCTTCGGCTTGTCGCAAACACACGATTGGGCACAGCTCGGTGATGAGGAATGCATTCGGGTGGTGAGGGTGATGTCATACTAGATGGAGATCTTCTTCCAGAGTTCTGTATGGGGCCCGGTGTCAGCTTGTCTCCTTCTGTACCAGTCAATTAGGCCACCCCTTGCGAACACTCACCAGTGGTGCCGGCGGCGTGCTCCTTGACGGCCTCGCGCTCCTTGATGAAGGCGTTCTCGCCGGCCTTGGGGGCGGGCGAGCTCATGAAGCGGCGCTGGACGGCTGGGGACCGCAGGAAGCGCGGCGCGGTGCGCATGATCTGTCGCTGTGGGAGCATCTTCGGCGGCTTTTCGATGACTGGGGTGTGGCGGGAGCGGAGAGGCTTCGGTCTGCTTTCCGGGGGGTGCGGAAGCAATTCGCTGGGCGGAGGAGGTTGATTGAGGTTTGAATCAGACCACTGACAATTGGGAGACGGACGGGTGCTTAGTCATCGTGATCCTGGTCTCACCAAGCTCTGGCAGCAGGCTCGGCGCTGTGTTCCTGGCTGAGGAGATCCACGCCCTCCCAAGTGACAAAGTCTACTTCTACTTGCTGGCCAGCTGCCCGCTCGCCGTCCTTTCCATTCACTTGTTGGGAATGTCCGCCCATCCCGAGGACCGCAACCTCTCGCACGGCGAGACGACAGGAGACTGAGACAGGTATTTGAGCACTTTCTTGCCACATGGGATCTTGAGAGCTGCAAGGATGGGTCTGCGTATTACTACTTGGAACGGTGAGCTCGCACGCCTTCTCGTCTCGGTGCAGGATCCGTGACTGACTGGCGTTGCAGTGAACGGCATCAGGTATGTTGCGACTCAGCTGGGGTGCTGGCAGCTGCCAGCATCCCGCTTATATATCGAGAGAGACGCGCAGAGTCAATGGCCATTTGCTCATCCTTTCTGTCCCAGGAACCCGTTCGGGTATGCACCATGGAATCAGAAAAGGTCTTTCCAGGCAAGCGCCCCCTTCCTCGACTCCTTTGCGTAGGCTGAATACCGAAGCCTTCCAGGCCATGTTCGATGTTCTTGAGGCGGACATTGTCATCATGCAAGAGGCAAAGATCCAGCGCAAAGATCTGACAGATGACATGGTGCTGGTCTCCGGCTGGGACGTCTTCTTCAGCTTACCCAAAGACAAGAAAGGCATGTGTTCCGTGGCTGCTTAGACTTCTTACTGAGCACCAGTTCTAACTTCTTTTCAGGGTATTCTGGAGTTGCGATATACACGAGAAACTCAAAATGTTGTCCCATCCGGGCCGAGGAGGGCCTGACAGGAGTGCTATGCCCCCCTAAGTTCACATCCAAATTCCGAGACCTTCCGCCCGATCAACAAATCGGCGGTTACCCTCGCAAGGATCAGCTCCTTGGACCAGTAGATGAGGTGATGCTCGATTCCGAAGGCCGCTGTGTTGTTCTCGAGTTTCCCGCCTTTGTCCTCATCGGTGTCTACGTGCCTGCCACCCGCGACGACACCAGGACTGATTTTCGCAAGGGCTTCATGAGTGCTCTTGATGCGAGAATACGAAACCTTGCTGCAATGGGCAAGCAAGTGATCCTTGCGGGAGACCTTAACATCATACGGACAGACATCGACACCGCTGGCTGCGCGGAGCATCTGCGAAAGGAATGCATGACCATGGATGATTTCCTCTCCATGCCGTCAAGGCGCTTCTTGAACCAGCTCATCTTCGAAGGTACAGTCATCGGAGAGAGGGATGAGGGACGGGAGGAGCCTGTGATGTGGGATATTACCCGATGTTTCCATCCAGACCGGCAAGGTATGTTCACCTGCTGGGAGACGAAGACAAATGCCCGACCTGGCAACTTTGGCAGCCGAATCGATTACATTTTATGTACGGCCGGCTTGAAAGACTGGTTCGAGGATGCCAACATTCAGGAGGGCTTGTTAGGATCTGATCACTGCCCTGTCTACGCGACCATGGCGGACCGCGTCAGAAAGGAAGGCCAGCATGTCCACCTATCAGACATAATGAACCCCAAAGGCATGTATGAAGAGGGAAAGCGGCTCAGGGACTGGGACACCAAGGACCTGCTGTCGCAGTCTGCGAAGTTGCTCAATGAGTTCGACCGCCGTCGCAGTATCAAGGACATGTTTACAAAAAAGCCCGCCCCATCGACAGCCAAACAAACTCCAACCCTTCCCGCCAGTGCCGACTCTGTCGGCAGCACTGAAGAGCTACCCAGCACACAAACACCCAATGCTCCTCCATCGCCATCGCCATCCACCACGCCCAGCCGACCCACGGCTTCATCGACCACGAACTCCAAGTCTCCCAGCAAGACCACAATGTCAACAGCTGTCCCGAAACGTGGCGCACCGAGCACATCAAGTCGACCTCAGAAGAGGGCGAAGACGGCGACGGGGAAAGACCCAGGCAAGTCTGGTCCGGCACAGAGCAGCTTGATGGGCTTCTTCAAGCCCAAGACACCGATGCCGAAGGCCATCCTGGAGGAAAAGGGAGAGGAGGAGAATGGAACGGCTATGAAATCCATTCCACAATCGGATGGGGCGGTTGAACTCGAGGAGGAGGCAGACGGGCTTGTGAACGGAGATGAGGAGGACAGCGGGAGAGTGTTTGACCCGATACAGTCCAAAGAGTCCTGGTCGAAGCTGCTGGGAAAGAAGAAGGTTGCGCCGCTGTGTGAGCACGGCGAGCCCTGCATCAGCTACATCGTGAAGAAGGCCGGGATCAACTGCGGCCGCACCTTCTACATGTGCTCGCGGCCGCTAGGGCCGTCCGGGCAGAAGGAGAAGAATAGCCAGTGGCGTTGTGCCACATTCATCTGGGCTCGCAGCTCAGAGTCCAAAGAGGGGGCAACATCGCAGAGCAGCAGTCACATGTAGCTTATGGCACACAAAAATCAGACGCATGAGCCTCACATTGCACATACACGAAATTGTTTTGGTGGCCGAAGCCTTTTCTTTTTATTCTTTTTCAATTTGCTACTACCTGGGGATGAAGCATGCCAGCTTCTGAGTGATGATGACTGGGGGTCTGTGCTGTCCGTTTCCTTGGTGACTCCTTTCTGACGCCCTCACCGACGCCGTACTCCGGATTCCAATTCATTAGTGGAACTTGCCGAGCCCTCGCAGTGCCGTGAAGAGTTAAAAATGGATCCGTGTGAAAAGGTAAAGGAAATAAACTGCGTGCCCTACTGACGAGCCATGCCAAACTTGGGGGATGTTGATGAGGAGGGGGTATTGTCGTTCGTGACCATAGTGAACTCCTTTCCGATGCCCTGGACGCTTGCCGTGCTCCGAATCCCATGCACTAGTGGAACCTCCACCCCCTTCCAGTGCCGATTGAATAAAAGATATACATGCCATGATGATCGGCCATGCCAAACGAGTGTGCGATGATGAGGGAAAGGGGTAAAAGATGCTGTCCTTGTGATGAAATGAAAAACTCCTTCCTGATGCCTCCACCGACGCGATAATCCGAGGCTCGCAAGTATTGCCGAGATCCATCTCAGCCTGCCCCAGGAATTCGTCGTCGTCTGTAAAGCTGCAGGCATCATACCATAGATTTGTGGTCACCAAACTGCGCAACCCTCAACCAGCACAGCTTATCCAAGATGGATATTGAGAACCACTTCAAAGCTTATCTCCCTAACAATATTGTTATTAATTGCAGCAGGGAGGATAGCAAGGAGGATAGCAAAGCTTATTATAATAATATTATAATGTGAATAGCTGGAAATAAGTATTTCGCCCAGTTTCTCTGACAGGGAGGAATTCAAAAGGACCAATACATTCTAAGGGTAACTTAACTACTAGATTAACTTAACAAATAGGAGTAGGTATTTATTAACTTAACTAATAAAATTTTTATTATTTATAATAAAAATAACGTGGTTTACCACCAAGTGGAACACTTTTGCTATTCCCGCCAACTTCTACCAACCCCAGCACCCCCCCCCCCCCCCAAGGCCAAATAATTAATAAAAGCTGGCATCGATTGGTGCCAACTGCACTCAATCGCTGATTTCTAATTAATTTTGCTAATTTGGAGCGGTTGGCGGGGTTGCAGGGGGGGTGGAAACTATTAAGGTTTAGATGGGACTGTGGCAGACGAATGGGGGACCATGGATTGGTCAGCCACTGACTGGGCTTGCTTGTTTGATTACATAAGCCAGCCCATAGACTTAGACTCTCGTCAGAGGACCTCTCGTAGACTCAATGAACCATGCGACTACACTACCACTTGACTGCATGACTCCCACAGGGACAGCCCTTTTTTGGTGCTAATCGCGTCTCTGATTTTCGCGTTATTTTTGTACTAACCCACTTATTTAAATATTTAATGCGTCAGAATTCCGCATCAACAGCATTTATCCTGCATCTTAAGAGGGCAAAATACTTTTAGCGATCCAGGCTATTCAGAAATTGAAAAGTAATAACGCGAAACCTATGAATTTATGTGAAGCTGCTAAGATTTTCAACGTTCCTCAAACTATACTATTCCGCAGGATGAATAAGCAACGCAGCTTTGAAGAATCACGCGTCGAATAACATAAACTCGACCCAGTTGAAAAGAAAATGCTTGTTTAATATATCATTGAGGAAGATATCCGAGGATTTTTATTACGGCTTTCTAGTGTGGAAGATATGGCCAACCTCCTGCTGGCGTCGCGTGATGCTAAACCTGTGGGCAAGCACTGGGCTCGTCGTTTTATGGATATGCAACCCAGCCTGAAGACCAGATTTAATCGTCCCTATGATTATCAAAGGGCTCTCTGCGAAGATCCAGAGGTTATTGGGAACTGGTTTAGACTCCTTCGTAATATGATAGCCAAGTATAAGATCATTAACGAGCACCTCTACAACTTTGATGAGACCGGCTTTATAATAAGCATGATCGTCGCGTTAATGGTGGTTACACGTGCTGATACGCGTGGAAAGGCCAAATCTATCTAGCTTGGCAACTGCGAATAGGCAATAATTATCGAATATATTAATGCAAAGGGCTGGTATATCCCGCCGTTTGTTATTATTCAGGGCGCTTATACCTCGCAAACTGGACTATAGAGTCAGGTTTTCTCAGCTCTTAGGTAATTAAGCTAACTCTAAATGGATTCAGCACTTCGATAAGCATACGAAACCTAAGAGAGCTGCGGATTACCGGATGTTGATTGTAAATAGCCACGAGAGCCATATATCAGCCGAGTTCGACCAATACTGCAAGGAGAATAAGATCATCTCTATCTATACGCCGCCGCATTCTTCCCATCTAATCCAGCTACTAGATGTTGCGTTATATTCGCCTCTAAAGCGCGCATACAGCGGGGAAATCAGCGACTTCGTCCGGGCTTCCATCAACCACATTACTAAATCTAAGTGTAAGGGTCTAGACTGGATGTCACACTCTAACGTCTATTTTCTCTATGAACAAGAAGACTTCTCTGGGGAGAGAAGTCTTTCCTCTTTGACTATCGTACAGGTTCCTACTGATCTATATACTTGCTTGTCGTCTTTCGCTGGTCCTTCTTGTAGATGCTAGCAGGTTCTGTGGGGAATCATGCTGTGGGTCAGTGGGTCGTACGAAGGGCCCTGGCCCTGAGTTCTGTTGACAAGGGTTCATCCCATTACACTGAGTTCGTTATATTCAAGGCAGCTTATAATAAAACCTTTACAGGGGACAATACTAAAGCTGTATTCAGGGGAGCTGGAATCCTGCTTTGGGACCCGGATTCTGTTCTTTCTAAGCTTGATATCCGCCTAAAAACTCCAATGCTATGCGTTCCTGCCACTCCGCAGCAATGGGAGCCTTAAACACCCTCTAATGCTCAATAAACTATCAAGCAATCAAGTTTTATTAAAAGCAGGATCTCCGCCCATCAGGGAACCTCCCCTACACCAATTATGAAGGCTGTTGATCGTATGGCGAAGGGAGCACAGACGATAGCATACTCAATTACACTTATGACCAAGCAGATCCGGACACTTTAAGAGGCCAATAAAGCACTTACTAAACGCCGGAAGGCTAAAAAGACCCGAGTACAGCTTGGAGGGGCACTTATTATTGAGGAATTCCAGGTGATAATTAAAGAAAAGGAAAAGGGGAAGCGGCCAGCTGGTGAAATCAGCGGTGGTGCTGAGGAGGTCCGCGGCGGACCGAGCAAACGACGCTGTAGCAACTGCGGCGAGACTGGTCATAATGCGAGAACGTGTGAGAAAGAGGAAGAGGGGCCGCAGCGGACCACGATTTTAAGGGTGAAGTTAACACCATTTGGTGCGAAGTATATTTTTCCCACCAAAAGTCAGCCTGTTCGAAGCAGCACTGCAACCCCGCCAACCGCTCCAAATTAGCAAAATTAATTAGAAATAAGCAATTGAGTGCGATTGGCACCAATGCCAGCTTTTATTGATTATTTGGCCTTGGGGGGGGGGGATGCTGGGGTTGGCAGAAGTTGGCGGGAATAGCAAAAGTGTTCCACTTGGTGGTAAACCATATTAACTATAATATATTAGCTTCTGCCCTTACCTGGAGCACCTAATTAAAAATATATGTTATGCTGTAGATTTTATAGATGAATATACAGAGCATATCATCCTCTGGTTGGAGTACCACCGCACTCATGGCATCCCACATCCGCGATTGATGAGGACCTGTTTTATCAGCTGAAGCAACCTCAGTTATCTTGGCTCTTACCGTTCCGCGAGTCTTCCATTCTTTGCTGAACTTTTCAATACGTCAGTGACGTCCGAGTGTTCCATGGGCCGCGCGCTGAGCGACCACTGCCCAGAATCCTCCCAATGCCTCTTGGGGAGGCTCATCTCTTGGGGTCCAATTGCTGAATTCGAGGAGCTTGCCCGTATGTTTGAACACTGTCCAAATAAGCCACGTTCTGGGTATCTTTGTAATACCCTCAGCCTTAATTGTCTTGGCTCTCAAATAACGTACCAATCTTCAATTGGCTCATGCTGTTGGCTGGAGATTCCAAACGACGTTATCAACCTCAAAATCATTGATGTAGGGGTAGTCGTCTGTCGGCTGTGCGCTTGTGTTGGTGGCTGCAACATCTAATTAGCATTGTTGACACAGAAGAAGGCTGTGAGTGAGCTTACCAGTCTGGTGCGCCTGTTGCGAGATTTGTCCACTACTCAGAATCCTGAGTTGCCTTCTTGCTGCGACGCTTGACCTCAGAAGACTTGCGTGGCTGGTACTTGTACTCAGGGTAGACGCGCATGAACTCCTCCTTGATGGCCTCAGACTTCTTCTTGTAGGCGTCACGGACCTCATCCGGCTCCATCTGCCACTGCTTGCCAAGAATCTTGGAGATGTCGTTGTTTTTGGCATCTGGGTTTGCATCCTTGACAGTCTGGTGTCGCTCTGTGCGGTAGATGATGAATGGGTTGGGGGGCCGGGGTATCTTGATGTTGACGGCCAAAGCATTGACCAATTGAAGAGTCTTCTCGGGTCCAACGTAAAGGCGGGATGGACAGGAGGTGTCACGCATGGCGGCGCAGTTCAGTCGGGTGATCTCGTTGATAATCGTGAGGATCAACTGCTGGTCACTCGAACCCAAGCCATCCCACGCGATTGCGTCCACGGCGCAAACCTTGGCAGCGTTGTGGATGTGGAGCTGGATGCCCATGTTGTCAATGATGTTGAGGAACTCAAAAGGGTTGCTTGTGCCGTTGGGGAGAGTGCCATGGCTTCCAATGTAGTTCAGAACGTAGGTGAGGGTGGGGGAGACGTGAAACTCGACGGGGAGATTAGCTCTCTTCATTGCCGTGATAGAGGCGATAAGGTTCTGCTGAAGAGTGGCCATGATGAGAGGAGTGTGAAGATTTCTTTCTGGTTGGATCTGCTGGAGTGATTGACTCTGCTGGCAGTTGACGTTGCTGGCAGTTGACGTTGCTGGCAGTTGACGTTGCTGGCAGTTGACGTTGCTGGCAGTTGACGTTGTTGGGTGCAGGATTGATCTCACTGAGATCGGTGGATGAAGAAAGATGGGAGAAAGGGTTTAAGTAGTCCTGTGAGGAGAGAGGCGAAAAGATGAATCTTATTGTAATCAAGCCCGCTGATTGAGAAAGAAGATGGTTGTGTTGAAATATTACGGAAAGGGATGGATGGTAATTGGGCAGCGCATTGTACCATTGTTGTTGCTATTGATTTGGCGGCCAATCAGAATATTTCCCAGTAACCATTTGGTAGCCGTTTGGCAGCCAATCAGAATATTTCCCCCAGCATTCCATTACAAGATCAGATGAATTTTGCAGTGACTGTTTGGATGGCCGCCCACCGATGTTGACGCTCGAGCTCCTGCAGCTGCCATTCATAGCTGCCATTCACAACTCCACTACACACTCCCTCAAAAGCCCCTCCTGTTGACAACCACACATCCACTTTCTACACTCGCAAGCTTCCTCATTTTCGGTCATAAATCGAGACGCACAAACTGCAAATCTCACATTCCCAACTCGTGTTTCCTCACATGCCGCAGCACTCAAGCGGCGCTGCTGGCCACGATGGACATCGAGAACCACTTCAAAGTCTATCTCCTCAACAACGTCGTTGTTTACTGTAGCAGGGAGGACGGCAAGGCGTACCGCAACGACATCAAGATGCGGATGGCTGGAAACAAGCACTTCGCGCAGGTTCTCCGACAGGTAGAAACTCAGAAGGACCCACGCGTCCTGAGGATCGCCCGACTGCTGGACCAGCTCAACGGACAGGAGCAGGCACTTATCGACTTGACCGACGAAGTTTTTGCCATTTGCGACAAAGAGCAACTGCGGTATGTTGGCTTTCATCCCCGCCTGGAGCGCCTGATCAAGGACGTGCGCTACGCCGCAGACTTTGTGGACGAGTACGCAAAGCGAGTCGTCCTCTGGCTGGAGCACCTTCGCATCACGGGAAGCAAGGTCAACGAAATGGCTAGAACCACCCTTTCAGACAGCGTCTCAAAGCAGAGACACTGTACTACAGGCCTCGTCTGGTCTGCCGTCATGGCCAGTCCCACCGGAAAGATTCGACCTCCTGGTCCAGGCAAACTTCCCTATGGCGTAAGAGCATCGTTTGCGTACACTTACCGTGTCAGTCCCCTCAACTAACTTGACTCTAGTCTGCCGGTGCTCCGAATCCTGAGCTGCAGGAGCCTCGAAAGTACGTCAATGGAAAGCCTGTTCCTGTCCTGGAGCGAAACTTCTACACCGGAGAGCTACGACCGATCAATTGGAGATATGACCTCGACTTTCGCATGCCGAGTCCCTACTGCAAGTTTCTGCGATTCAATGGCCCGTACTTCAACCCAACCAAGCCTCACCCGCGTGAGCTGAACTCTTTCTTCCTACCGGGATCTCTCGTTCAAATTATTCACTACTACATGCGAAAGTACGACCAGACCGAGCAGAATCTCAGGGATACAGGCCGCCTGCCCACTCGAACTGACGAAGAGGAGGCAGAGCATCAGTTCCAGCGGAAGGTAGATCATTTACACATATGGCTCGAATCCTCACTGATATTCTCGACAGGTGCTCGGAATGCAACTGGCGGCTTCAACTGGCGAGAACTACGACATGTTCTCAATCGTGGTAAGTAGAGAGTCATCTATTCGCATGGAATTTGGTTGGCTAAGGATTACTAGAACCAACTGGATCACTTCGAGACGGTCGAGAACGCAACTCGGCCCTACGTATGGGTCCAGCCGGGCACTACTGAGAGACAGGTCAACGCCGGCAGTGGAACGGGTGAGTTCACCCCAGAGGATTTCAACCGGGCAATGAAGATCGAGGCAACTGGCATGCAACATGATGTTCCCACAGTGGATCATGGCATGTATATTGAGATGGACAGGAAGATTGAGCACATGGTTGCGCCTTGATGGAAGTTCATACCACGGATGCAATTATGGGACATTATCTCAAATTAGCATCCACCAAGGGAAAGTAGACAAGAAGGTTGAGCACATGCACATGCTCTAAATCACTTGACAGAAGATAGATACTTGAGACTTGAATCTGATAATTGTGAATCGATACGCACGAAATTATGAATAACAACTAGGGCTGTCCTTCTTCTGATGCGCCAAAGCCAAGGTCTTGAGTCCCTTGCAACCCATGACATCAAACACCCCAGCCTACCACCCTTCTCTTAAGCATTCACTTCTGTGATTTTCACCATCACATTTTCCCCCCACCTATTCACCCGTGCAGCTCTCCCAGTGTGCATCTCTGCAAACACTTACCTTTCCTAATTCACACCTTTCCACAAACACACCTTTCCTCATCCATTCCTTTCCTCATCCATACCTTTCCACATCCACACCTTTCCACGTTTGTGGATCTCCCACCCACATCTTCCCATAGTGAACTTTCCGAAGTCTTACCTTCCACGTTCTCCCTCAAAGGTCTTAGCCTACACGCTACCAAGTTCTTCCTGCATCTACCCTACAGCAGCAAGCTTGCGCAACAACATCAAAGTCAGCACCCACAATGTCTGGCATCAGGGCCAAGTGCGGTGCTGTTCATGATGGCCAGGGCAGAATGGCGCTATACCTCCACGAGAGTGTCTCACAGGACTGGGTCGTGTCATCCGTTGCGCCGAGATACCAGTAAGTTGCAGACAACGACTCTGAGATACATGACTGACCAAAGCTTCTACAGGTGCATTGCCATCCACGGTGAGCCTGCTTGCGTCTTTTTCGACACATCAATCCGCTTCTTCGTCATCATACCAGTCTTCTCCAGACAGGACTACATCGACAGGCCTGCTCGATATCACCTCATCGCCGATCTCGACTGGCTCCCGGGTGCTCGTCCTGGTGGCACTCCTGGAGCTGCTAACACTGCTGGCATCGCTGGCCCTGCTGGCGCTCCTGGTGCTCCTGACACCGCTGACCCCACGGGAGCAGTGAGGCAAATGGACGGCGGTAATGCGCTTGGTGAAGATGCCGATGCAGCTGAGGAGATGGACATCGATGGAGAATCACAAGCGACCGCTGGAAACCCGGGCAGCGTTGAGAAGATTCCTCGCCCCCCCAACGCATGGATCATCTTCAGATCAGAGAAGTCGAAGGAGGTGCGCCAAGGCAACCCCGGAACGCCAAACGGCGATGTCTCCAAGGAGGTTTCTCGACTGTGGCACGCCGCGGCGCAGGAGGTCCGGGACTATTACGGACAGATGGCCGCGCAGAAGAAAGAGGAGCACATGCTCAAGTATCCCAATTACCGCTACAGACCTGCTAGGAAGTAGGTCTTGAGACATCATTGCTTCCATGACCACCAGTCTTACTGGTCTCGAAAGATTGGGCGGCACATGAGCAAGCATGAAGCACAGGGCCAGGTAACTCGCACACCACGAACCAGCCCCGCCTCATCCTTCTACTTTCCTCCTGGTCTGCGAGTCTACGGCGGCCAATTAATTCACTGCAGAAGTGAGCTCCGAAAGAAAAAGAAAAGAAAACAAAAAAAAAAAGACTGATCAGCATGGTGCATTTGGCACGAAAATCGGACGCTGCGTACATGGACGGACAGCAATATCACGTCTCCACCTGGAAGGATCAGGGAGGGTTGACTGGAAAAGCCTGGGGTATCCCCAGCTCGAAGTAACGGTTTGGTGCCTTGCTCTTAGGTGAGCGAGCGTGCGTCTTGGTCTGCCATTGTTCTTAGATGAGGGAGGCGCCATTTTCTCAACCAAGGCAAACTCGAAAAGACAGACAGACATCACCGGCTACCACGATCACCCATCACTTAGGTGTGTTATAGGTTGTGATTGAGAATAAATAGAAGTGGGTGTAGAAGGTTGGGGTGGTGGTTGCTGATGCGGGAGGTTTGTTATGACTGTGATTGTGGTGGGGTTTTGAATGGCAGTGGTGGGAAGCTCGAGCGCAGACAATAGGTAGGAAAAAATGAACAATACCTTGAAATTTCATCTGATCTTTGAATGGATCACCGGAGAAATATTCTGATTGGCTGCCAAACGGATATAATTGACCACTGGGGAAATATTCTGACTGGCTATATTCTTCCAGCCCCTTTTCGCTTTGTTGTATTCCACATTTAAATCAGCGTTTCTTTCCAAGCCGCCTTCCTACTTCTAGATCTTTTCATTTAAACCATTCCTTCATCTCCTTACCTCATCTTGAAGGCTCTGTCTCAATCCTTCCAAGTCATCTCTCAGACCCATCTTGGACCCCTTGACTCCCAACACACTCGCAGCACTTACCTACTCAGGGTGGTGAACAAAACTCTCACCATGCAAGCATCCTCCAAGCTGATCCTTGGCGGACGGGCCGCATCTCAGGCCATCGTCAACAAGCAACGCAGGGTCAAGGATGGCAGGGTGGAGAAAAAACCCCTCGCCGGCAGCAAAGTCGCCAACTCTCAGGAGCAGCAAGCCAAGAAGGGCGTGAACGGCTACATGATGTTTCGCTGTGGGTTTCCCTTCTTAAAACAACTCAGTCGCTGACTTTCACTGACAAACGACTAGCCATCATGCAGCAAATGTTCAACAGCTACACTCAGCGACAGCGAAGCGATTTCATCCGCGAGATGTGGGCGAAGGAGCCCCACAAGTCTACCTGGACGTTGATCGCGAAGGTTTGGACTCACATCCGAGACAACAGCGGCGGATATAACGACATCGTCCAGTTCTGCGCTGGTGCCATCATGGAGACTGGTTTGACTCCGCCTGACCGCTGGTTCCTTGTCCACAACTTCCAACTGGTCAGAGACAACATGGGAACGATCACGGCTCGTCAGCAACGTGCGCCGACATCGCTCCTAGAGCCTCGTCAATTCACCGACGTCGAGCTCCTGTTCCACGTTCTCAAGCGCGGACTGCCTGTCAAAGATCCTGTGCAGCTCCTGGATAGCTTGGTACGAAGCCAGAAACATTACATGGCTTTCTGTGACCCTACAGCACCGACTGGCAAACTCGAGACAACCCTTTTCAATGCGATGGACGATCCCCTGACTACTGCGCCATACTTGTTCGGCGTTCAGTCCACCGACAGCTTGATCCAGAGTGGATTCTTTCACCTTGACAGCTTTGAGGGCTTTCACATCGACGACGGTCAGGCCAACGAGAACACCATTGGTGGCTTCCAATTCGATAACGGCACTGCCCACGTCGCCGTTCCCAACAACAGCGCTTTGGATACCAACATCATGCCGGGCTTGCCCCAGAGCCTCGACATGGAGGTTCCTGATAACTGGAACAACTTCAGTGGACAAATCTCGCAACAGGCGCACCAGACTGGTAAGCTCACTCACAGCCTTCTTCTGTGTCAACAATGCTAATTAGATGTTGCAGCCACCAACACAAGCGCACAGCCGACAGACGACTACCCCTACATCAATGATTTTGAGGTTGATAACGTCGTTTGGAATCTCCAGCCAACAGCATGAGCCAATTGAAGATTGGTACGTTATTTGAGAGCCAAGACAATTAAGGCTGAGGGTATTACAAAGATACCCAGAACGTGGCTTATTTGGACAGTGTTCAAACATACGGGCAAGCTCCTCGAATTCAGCAATTGGACCCCAAGAGATGAGCCTCCCCAAGAGGCATTGGGAGGATTCTGGGCAGTGGTCGCTCAGCGCGCGGCCCATGGAACACTCGGACGTCACTGACGTATTGAAAAGTTCAGCAAAGAATGGAAGACTCGCGGAACGGGCTGCACACTTATTCATAGGTACATAGCACCGGAGAGCCCTGAACTGAGTGGAATTCAAATGACCCACAGTTTAAAATGAGCGCATCCCCATCCGGTCCCGTGACGGCGCCATCATCCCTTGGGAGGCACTCTCGTGCTCGTCAATGGCGTGGGCGGTGATGAATTCCCCTCCGAAACCCAGCAGGCACAACAAAAGCAAAGGCGGGCACATGAGCAGTCAGGACTACGCAGACAAAGGATGGAGTGTCGTCAAACAGCAGGGCGCCAAGAGCCGACCCCTGCCCCTGCCCCTGCCCCTGCCCCTGCCCCTGCCCCTGCCCCTGCCTGCCCTTCGCGCCCTTCGTGCCAGAATGTTCAGGTCCTGATGTGCCCAGTAGCAATTTTTTGGCCAGCATCTTCCCCAAAGACTCTCGACAGGTTATGAGCCCCGGGTCGGCCAGCTCTTGCGGCCAGCTCTTGCGGCCAGCTCTCTTGCGGCCAGCTCTCTTGCGGCCAGCTCTCTTGCGGCCAGCCCTCTTGCGGCCAGCCCTCTTGCGGCCAGCCCTCTTGCGGCCAGCCCTCTTGCGGCCATTGACATCTAACGAGCCATTGACATCTAACGAGCCATTGACATCTAGCCTCGCCGTATATTGCCCCCCTGGCCTGGTAATTGTGGCCCCTTGATCCCAGCAATACGGGGCATCGCATCTAAGAGGAGACGATGGCCTCCTCGGGGCTCGGGGCTCCCACCCCTGTTCCGCCATGGCCCAGCTCCCATTGCCACCAGGCACACGGGTCGGCTCGACAAAGTCGGCACTCACAAGTACACCCGTCAGGCTTCGTTGAGGCAGGCAGCCCAGCTGGTGGAGAGAAGGGCAACAACTTGCATTGCGCGGGCGGCGAGGACGAAGACTTGATGGGGGAGACGGCACGCCGAGCAGCCCATGATATCAGCGGCGAGGATACAGGCTTCGTGTGTGTCTCGCCTCGTGACCAGTGGGCTATGCGGGTGGAAATGCAGGCGCCACACGTGTCTACACGCAGGGTCCACGCAGGGTCCCTTTGAACATTAGCTGCCGTGCCTTCTCGGCTCCCGCCCGCTCCCGCTCACCCTACCCCCCTTGTTTAGTCCCGCGCCACCCTTGACAGCTAGCCTCCTGCATCCGGAATGAGTCCCGAGTGCCGTTGGACGTCTCTGGCGTCACCCTCATAACTGGGCTGGCTTTTTCCAGGTCAGCGTTTTCCAGGGCAATGCCCCAACGGGGCTATAGTCTGCGTGGCTTGGCCCATTCCTACGCTTAGCATGCAGGCAGATCCTGGGAAATATACAACCCAAATCTGACCAATCTTTGATACGCGTGCGATGAAACGTGATGCTCCGGTCATCCAATCTATTTCTCTCATAATCGCCACAAGCACGGCATTCTGGCGGTGGCAATATGTACCACAGGGAATGTGAGGTCTCGCTAGAAGACGAGCATGCTTCATGTCTCGGCTGTGCGCAGACTCTGACTTCCACATAGAAGGAAGCCTCCCTGCCCTATACTTCAGCTCCTCTTCCCCACAACTTATTCCTCCTGGTACGAAATCTTGCGCATCTCCCCCAGCCGGTGTCGGGCAGATGACAGAGCGTTCTCGAGCTGTAGGATCTCGACCTGTGAGGACAGATACGTCAGTATAACGCAAACCTATGGTTAGAACCAAGACGGTTGGACCTGGGCTTACCTGCTGCTCCATCTCCCGCACCTTGAACTCGTGCGCCCCCAGACTGGCATAGTCCACCTGCTCCTCCTCGCCCTGGCGGTCCTTGATCATGGCTTGCACCTGTCGCACCAGGCTGCGGCACGCCGCGCCGACGGCCTTGCTGGCCTGCTCCAGGGACTCTTGGGACTTGCTCATGAATCCGGCCTTGACACGCGAGGCTGCCACCAGCTGAGCCGTCGAGGCCGCCACGTCGTTGGATGCCACAATGAGCTGCTCCGGGCTGTTGCGCCCAGAGAGCACACCGTCGGCCGTCTCGATCAGCCGGTTGGTCGAGGTCGCCACGGCCTTAGCAGCCGAGATGAGACCTTCTGTCCACCGGTTGTTCTTCTTGTAGAAGGCCGTGCGCGAGGACGAACCGCGGCCAGCCTGCACGATCTCGTCCTGCGTTGCTGTCGCCGCCTTGATCAAGCGCGTAATAGCGTCCGTGATTGCCAGAGCAGCATCCAGGATGGAATCGTGCACCTTGAGCTCGTATGACGAGTAGCCATCCCGAGGCTTGTTTTTGAGCTTGTTCAGCCGGGCCGCGGCCGCAGCAATGGCATCGGCAGCCTTGCTCAGTTCTGACTCGACGAGGTCGCCGAGGTCACCCTTGTTCGCAAGCTTGCCGAATCCAGGAGCGAACGTCTCGACGAGCTTGTTCAGCTTCTGGAGGTTCATTTGAACATCGTTGTTGCTGTTGATGACAACATCGGTCTTCTGGATAGGGTCCATGCCCTCCAGCCGGAAGCTCTGCAGGCCCCTGAAGAACTTGACGGTCGACAATGCGGATTGACGTGCGCCGTTGATCAAAGACTCGCCCTTCTTCTCATCCGTAGCAAGGCGGGTGAGACCCTTGGTGTTGTTGCACACATCAGCGATTGAGCTGGCGTACACGTTGATCGCCTTGATCAGATCGCCGTAGGCAGCATTAGGTCCATCGGCAATGAAGTTGTTGAACGCCGTCGCAAACTCCATGGCGCTAGACGATGACTTCTCAATTTGAGAAAGTACGTACGATGGGGATGCGTTCTGGTTACCAGCCTGCATGGTGGAGTCAAGCTCGTATGTGGCGTCATCCACGCGAGCGACACCGGATTGGAGGACAGAGTCGATGATCTCATTAATCTTGTCCAGGTTGGCCATGATGAGGGCATCCAACTGCCCATCGAGGACCTGGTCCGTGTCTCCTTGCTTCTCCTTCAGCTCATTGAGCTCAACCAGCGCCTGGTCCATACCGGCCTTGTAGACCTCGAGCTCCTCCTCCTTGTCACGCAGAAGCTGCTCCAGGTCAGAGCTGCCGTTTCTGGCACTGGCCTGTGCCTCCTCAAGGGCACGGTTCTTGTTCCGCAGGGCTTCCTCGAGGTCTGCCATCTCCCGGTTGTACTTGGCCAGCATCGTAGACAGCTCGTTGCCCTTGCTCCGCTCGAGGTTGTCCGCGCGGTCATGCGCCATACGCAGTTCCCGCTTGAGCTTCTCGAGCTCGTCCTTGTTGGACCCCGTGAGTCTGTCCTTCTCATGCAGCGCCCGATCTCTCTCGCGGATCATATCCGCCAACTCCAGGTTCTTGGTCTTGATCTCGCGTTCGAGCTTCTCCCGTCGGTCAATGGCTTCTTGCGCCGACGCTGCCTTGAGCTGTACAGACTTGAACTTTTGCAGCAGGTCGAGGTGTTCATGCCGCAGCTGCGAGTACAGCTTCGCCAGCGCCTCGTACTTCGTGCGCCACGTGTTCACCTGCTCTTGCAGAGCGCGAATTTGGTCGTCCTTGCTCGAGACTTGCTGACCGTAATTGTTCTGCAACTGCTGCAGCTCTGCCTCAAGAGATTTGACCCGCTGGTCGTACTGCTGCAGCATCAGCTGGTCCTGCTCGTATTGAGCTCTTGCCCTCAAGTTCTCCTGTTCCAGCTCTGCAAGGCGTCCCTGCGTAAAAGACTGTGCCTGCTGGGCCATCAGAGCTTCTTGCTGCATGCGCTGCTGCTCCGCTAGTCGTCTCTGCTGCTCCTCGAACTCGCGCTGTGCCTGGAGTGCGGCCTGCTGTTGAGCCTGCTGTTGCGACAGCTGCTGCGCCTCCAAAACCCGCTGCTGTTCTTCGTATTCTCGGTTTTGGCGCTCCAATTCGTTCTTCCAGAATTCTGAAATCTCGTCAGGTTCCTCGTTCTTGGGCTGCCGCGGCGGTGTTGGTGCTCGCTCTATCTCCTGCTTGGGCCTTGCAGGAAGCTTTGGCGCATTCTCGTCTTCGGCAAGCAGGTTTGGTGGGTCCTGCGGCAACTTGGGAATTGTGATCAGGCTCGTGAGGTAACGAAGGTTTGAGCATTCGTAGTAGAATTTGACCAAGCGATAGTGCTGGGCGTCGTAACGGGAACGAAGCGGCTCCAAAACGTCCACGTCACCGGTCATTGAGTGCATGGCTCTCAGCATGCTAGTGATAAACTTGTAAATACCATAGCTTTCTGCCACCAGCGGAACCAGGGCTGAAATCCTGCACTCGTTGCTGCCGACGTTGCGGAAATGGGAGAAGATCAGTTTCTGAAACTGGTCTATCTTGTCTTGGAGAGTCGCGAGGTCTGTGATTGTTTCGTAGCCCTCGTTTGGATCATTGGTCGACTTCAAGCTGAGGTATTCTTCGTACTCGAAAGTTCCATTGAACTCGGGATGTTGCTGGTGAAACGAGAGCTTGGCGAGCAGGAAGTAGACATATTCCTTGATAAGCGCGCCGTATCCACGCATGCCCTCCCCGCCCATGCCCCTGTTGAGACTCTCTATCCATCCTCGATTCGCCAGAGCTTCTCTGATTACGTTGGGGTGGCCTTCTTGGATGACCTTGTGGACCATAATCAGGGCTTTGAAGGTCTGGACCTCATCGGCCAAAATAGGCTGCCTATAAATACGTGTCAGTGCACCCTCCCAGACAATTGCAAGCGCAGTAGATCATCGGCGCCATAGTTTTTAACTACTGTTCTTTCTCGCGATGAACCCTCCACTTGGAACATCGCCCTCCTGTTGAATGTTCTGTTATTGGCGACCAGCCCCGAGCTTCTATGGGGCGCGGAACGCCAGCAATTCGACCGCCATTCGACAACTATTGCATGACAAATTTCCACCTGATGAAGATGTCCCCGCGTCCGTTCGGGGGAGCTCCCATGTAGGTTGATGACTCGTCTTGGAATCGAAAGAACATACGGCGGGGGTAGACGCACACTTTCAAGCCGGCCCAGAACGACTGTCCTGATTTATTGTCCCAAGTATGGACTATACAAGCCCTCACATGCTTGCGCTTTGGTGCCTGTTCCGAAATATCGACAGCTTTCTTGATGTGTATATTCAATTCGGCTTCACTCCTAAAACGAAGTCAGCATCTGATCGACAGAGCGCCCCTCAGCGCTCCGGAATCAAGGAAACACACCGCGTGTGGTCGGCACTACGTATGGCAGCCATTATGAGGGTCTTGAGGGTGTTGTCGTGGTCGGGGACGACGTCGTCTTCGTCGTGGAGGAGGAGGAGGAGGAGGTGGTGGTGGTGAAGCCGTCAAGCAGCCGGGCCCGGCGCTGCGAATACCTCCGTCTCGAATAGGGGCAGCGGAAAGGTGCAGGTCATCCGAGGAGATACAGATCAGGGGAGAGATGCGAAAAGAGTTTTGAAAGGGCTGCCGCGACGAAGAAGATCTGGGGAGACTTGGATTGACGCGGAGGAGTTGGTGATGGAATCTTGGTGGTAAGTGGGAGCTTGCGTCAGCCGACATGATGAACGTTGGGCAACCTTGGCCCCGCCAAGCAGTTACGCTACCCCTGGGCTCCTTCCCCATGAGCTGTCGTGCCCCAAGTTAATTTGCCAAATCTCAATCCAGCCCACTTTCTCTTCCTCCATTTATTACCAGGTTATTACAGAGCAAACTACTTTCTGGGAAAAAGCTAGGGTTGAAAGTGAGCTTTCATATGAGAAATTTTAAGTATAAATATATAATAATATTGTGAATGGTGATTGATGCTAATGAGTAACAGAGAGTGGGAATACAACTCTTGGCAGAAGTGGGTTGGTCTCAGCTGCCAGGGGTAGCTGCCCAGGCAGGATGCGGGTGACCTGCCTGAACTCCCATGTGATCTCGCCTTTGTCACCTAGTGAGTGACTAAGTAGACCTCTCCCTCTCTTATCAAGCCACCAGGCAGCCTCGGGCTTTGATGACCTGCAGCATGAACCAAAGACCACGAATTCTTTTAAACTCTACCTAGAACCACCTCCCTGCCCCCTTCGTCAGCGAACCTAAATCAGATATTCCCTCTCTTGCAACGCCCAGCTCCTCTCAAACCTAACCCGTCATCCCGAGCAATACCGAGCCTCGCAGGGCGAACCGCCAGCGCCGATCGCGCAGCCCCCACCATGAACATCGGCAACCCACTCTATTCCATCGTCAACAAGCTGCGGGATACCTATACCCCGGTCAGTAACACCTCGACCTTCCGCAAGACAGGCCAGATCACGCCCGAGGAGTTCCTCGCCGCCGGCGACTACCTCGTATTCAAGTTTCCCACCTGGTCCTGGGCCGACGCCGAGCCCTCGTCGAAGCGCGTCAGCTACCTGCCCGCCGGGAAGCAGTTCCTGGTCACACGCAATGTTCCCTGCCACCGCAGGTTAGACGCTGACTTTGCGGGCGATGCCGGGCACGAGGAGGCGCTCGTGAACGACGGTGACGACTTCCAGGGCCAGAAGGGCGGCGATGAGGACGGCTGGCTGAGGACGGGCGGCCTGTCGAGTAGCCAGCCCTTGAAGGTCAAGGAGATCAGGACGGTGGACGACGCTGGCAATGTGGGCGACGGGCAGGTCGTGGAGGACGACGATGACATCCCAGACATGGAGGACGAAGACGACGATGAGGCCATTATTCGGGAGGCGGAGGGCGATGGCCTCAACAGGTACGTCCCGCCCTGGCGCCGCTGATGCGCAGGCGCATGTCCATGACACTGTGGCTGACTGACGCTTTTCAACAGTGGTCGTCGAACATATACACTCTACATCATGTACTCGCCCTACTACCGCACACCAAGGCTCTACATGTCCGGCTACCTACCCAATAGCCAACCGCTCCCGCCACACCTGATGATGGAGGATATTGTGGGTGACTACAAGGACAAGACTGTCACGCTCGAGGACTTCCCCTTCTTCGCCAATAACATAAAGATGGCCTCGGTGCACCCCTGCAAGCACGCCCCGGTCATGAAGACGCTGCTGGACCGTGCGGACGCGGCGCTCAAAATCCGGCGCGAAAAGCTCAAGGCTGGCACGGCCACGGGCTCTGTCGACAAGGGCATGGAGGGCCTCGTGGATGAGATCAACAAGCTCGATTTGGGCGGCGCTGCCTCTGATGCCGCGGATGGCAAAGGGAGCGGTGATGAGTGGGAAGAGGTCGGGCACGACCCGGATGACGAGGTTGCCATCCGGGTGGATCAGTACTTGGTGGTCTTCCTTAAGGTATGTCCCGCTCCGTCGAAAGGGGTTGTACTACGGCCTCAACTGGAGGTAGTTACATATGCTGACTGTGCTCGAATACAGTTCATCGCGAGTGTTACACCGGGCATCGAACACGATTTCACCATGGGTGTCTGAACATGTAAGCGCGACGTGTTTATTGCTTCTTTGGCGTTGAGAGACGGGATCGAGGATTGCGCAGCCGCCCCCAGCGTGGAGTGCTCAAGGTGGAGGTAACGGGTCGGCGTTGGTGTCAAGAACGTATCTGGTCATGGGCAAGAGCTAGATCTGAATTGAATAATCATGAAGACCTTTCCGCTCCATCGCTATGCTCCTGTGGACAGCCTCCTGTGGGATACCCTTCCTCCGTGATGCCCTCCTTGTGCAATATGCTCTCCCGCTCCATGGGACACTTACCCGTCTACCGTCACATGGCCCTTCCCTACTCCCCCTACTCCCCCTACTCTCCTCCCCTCTCGATGGCGGCCCGCTGCCTCTTCTTGTCCAAAAGCTTCTGTAACCGCTTCCCGGAGTTGAAGACCCCGTTCGTGCCCGCGCCGCACTGTGCACAGCTCGGGTCTCGACGATACCGTTGCAGCGCACATGGTTCGCAAAAGTAGTGGCCGCACCGCGTGACGACGGGAGCCTTGTAAGGCCCCCGGCAGATGAGGCAGACGAACGGTATGTTCTCCAGCAGCGCCTCCTCGGCGTCATCCTCGTCCTCCGCCGTCCTGTCCTTCCGGTCCGCGCTGGCCACCACCGTCCCGCCGAGGTGCTTCTTGCCCTTCGTGACGTCTTCCCACTCCTTGTCTAGTGCCCACGACTGCTTGTAGCTCTCTCTGCTGTGCAGGAACTTGCAATTATCCCCAAAACCGCAAAATCCGGTTTGCTTATAATCTTTGCAGGTATCTGGAGCATAGTCCATGACTGTGATGGTGCGGATGTTCGTGGGGGCCTTCATAGGGCCGACCTGTTTCTTAGGCGCGTTTGGATTCTTCTGGATAAACGAGGTCTGGTTCGCCAGCCCCTTGTAGGTACCGTCCGATGCCTGTGCGTCCGGCACGGCGCGCGTTGATCCCAGGAGGTTCTTCGCTGAGAGTGAATCCTTTTTGTCCTCATCGTACCAATTGCTGTGTTTCGTAGCGTCGTTGGAAATGCTTAGGGGCACACTGCGGTCGGCGTTGAAAACGGAGGCTGACAGGTCCTTATCCGCGGCTGGATTATCCCTTGAGGATGCTGTGACAACGCCCGTGTTCTTCTTCCTGCGCTTGACCTTCCCGCCTTGATAATCCTCTGCGGAGCTGTAGTCGGAGTCGTCGCTGTCGCTGTTTGCCGGTGGTGGCGTCGCAGGCCTCTTTCTGAAGTTCGCCTTGGCCTTTGCGCCTCGCTTCTTGAAGACGGCGACAGGTGCCGCAGGTGTCGCGGGTGTCTCGGACGATGCAGCCTTGTTGTCCTTCATGATTCTTGGTTCGAAGATCTCGCAAGGTGTTGCAGTGTCAGGAAGAAGTGGCGATGGTATTCCGATGGTAGATGAGATGTGCTTGCAGTTCAAAATCGCCGCCGGAGCTTGGCAAGACATCGGCCTAGGCCCTGGCCTGCAAACAGGCCGACGGGTGACTAATTGCTGTTCCCTGGTCTTTGAGACCAACCCTACAGTTTAAAGTACTCGCATGCCAACAGACTCAACAACATTATTTTAATTTATAGTATTATAGCAGTAGCGTTTCTAAGGCTATTGCTTAGTTACTAGCGCTGTGTGTGATATTTGTATTCTTGTGTATAAATATCCTTGTTCTAAGGAAATGGTCAACGGAGCCAGCTTTGTGTGAGGCCCTCGATGCAGTGTTCTACCTAGTTCCGGCAGGCCGAATTTCGCCGAGCGTACTGAAGCATATCGACGTCTTGAGCGTTGATACTGAAGATATAGCTATTATTATTACTTTTATAGTGGTTGATGAAGGTGGGTAGCATGGGAGTTGAGTACCTAGGTAGCATGGGTGTTATCGGAGTGGGTGTTGTGGGAGTAGCCCGTGTACACAGTAGTCCGGGTGATGGATGATGTAAGACGTGATTAGTAGTACTCTCTGCCATACGTTTCCTACTCTGCGAATTTCCGCACTCATGTAAAGGGGTCGACTTCTGAATACAATTGCCAGGCTTGGGTCTGGAGGTATGTTCTGAGAGTACATGGAGTTGACACTGCATTTAAAAAAATCGGATACTCGCACCCACACTCGACAACACCTACACTTACCATCAGCCATACCTCAAACCCAGACCCAGAAAGCTGGCATTGGACGTGTGGGTGTGTACGGATTGTGCTGGATGATACTCTCTGATTCGCTATGGCACGAATTTCATACCCGACCTCCTTCATTAGAACACTTGCAGAGACTATCCTATCTAGGTACGTGCAGTGAGTGCATGGGGGACTGAACTGCACCCACTCACGAGTCTATGCCGGGATCGATCTCCTACAGGGGTGGAAGTCAAGAAAACGGCAGTTCTACTTGGGCCAGCCAGGTTGTATGGCGGATCATGCCTCTCAGCCCGCAGCATCGCAATCCCTGGCCTTTTTTCTTTCCTCTCACTCTTTCGCCAAGGTGAGAGTGTTGATGTTCTCAACAAGTAAAGACTGCACATGCTATCAGTGCCTGCGTGAGGCGCGTGCATGCCAAGGCCGGAGCTGGAAGCCATCGCGGAGGCTTAGAATGGTTACGAGAGGATGTTATCGTGGGGTGGTACAGGACGTGGATGATCCATAAAGATGTCTTGTTTCTTAGTGCTGTCTGATCTCCTGGTATTCTAGGAACTCCAGTGCACAAATGACTCCGTATCAAGCGATATCTGCCAACGGTAATAATATCCACCCCCCCCCCCAAAAAAAAAAATTGCCAGGAAACCCCCCAGTTCTGACAGGTAATCTTCGATCTAGCAATAATCCTCCCAAAAACCATGGAACTCCTTTCAAACCTGGCAATTTTGACCCGAATGAACGCCAGGAAAACCTACCAGTTTGCCCATGATCCCCTCACATCTCTTCAGACTTCTTCCGCGCGAAGATCGAACGCAGGCAGAACCTGGCAAACCTCCCTCAGCATGCGAGTGTCCACCTTGCTCATGTGCGGCTTCAGTTGAACATCCAGGAAAGCAAGTCCGAAGATGACACCCAATTGGTAGCAAAAGATTCCTGGTAACACCATTCTCGCCAACAACAATGCGCTATGCCACTGTTCTGGCATCTTCACCTGATCTCCCACAAGAGTCCGGAGCGCTGCAAGATCACAACCTGATGATGACCATTCCTAGGTGATTGAATCCGATGAAATCCCAGCTTCTCGAAGAACCTTGGCGATCTGATCCGGCAGCATTCCCTATTTATTGTCGGATTTTCCGTAGACTTTTCGAATTTCAGTCTTGGATCTCGGATGCGGACACAGGGCTTCAAGTTGGACGACGTCCATGCCGAGATCGACACGTGTTGAAACAATTCCATCGCCGTTTAGCCGTTCGATCGTGATGTTCATCGCTGTGTGTTCCCCAGTCTAGCAAAACTCGGTATCCATAACAAAGGACTTGCCCGCGACTTGGCTGTCAGCATCGAACCCCTGCGCCAGGAGATGAAGAGCAGCCCTCGCCTTAGGCTCCAGGTGGATCATCCGTCGCTGGAGAAGTAAGGCGAGCTCATCCGCGGTCTTGATTGAGGAATCGGACAATCGACCTTCTTGACTTTTCTTTGAGCGCCTTGGCAACGCAGTCGACGGTTTTGTGGTGGTACTCGCAGCGAAACGAGTCTTGGACTGCCGGGCTTTGACAGGTTTTGGTGGCGCTGCAGATCCCCTGGGCCTCTTTCTCCGCCAACAACTGCCTGAGCTGGCGCTTCTTCTCCTGCAGTTCCGCTACATCTTCCAAGGTGCCGTGGACAGTTTTGAGGTGGTGAGCAAGACTTTGTTTGCTGGTTAACGTGCGAGGGCACTCCAGTGCAGGACGCGGATTCCTGGCGCCAAAATGTATGGATTTGACATGGCTGCGCAAACCGGTTATTGTTGAGAAGACATGTTCACACTCTTCGAAGCTCCATTGCAAGACCATATGCAGATGCGTCGATTCAACATGCTCATCTCGACTCTGTGAGCTAGTGAAGATCGCCTGGCAATCATCCCGTGTACAAGAATACCGAACTCCCTAGTGATGGGACCGGACGTGTCTGTTCCGCGATACAGCAGCGGTATAAATATTCGGGCAATCCGTATATAGACACGACCAAGTAACACCCAGGTGTGCAGACTTTATGTGATCATTTAGGGAACCAGAACGTGAGTAGAGCTTCCAATACGAGTCTACTCGACAGATGTGACGAACTCCCTCACGTACTGAATGGATGTGAGCGTCCCGGCCTTGAACAGTGGTGAACTTTGCGTCACACTCCGAAAAGTTGCAAGGGTAGACGACGCCCTCGTGTGCGGTTTTAATATGATTGTCGTAGTTTTCCTTTTGCTTGTACGACTTCCCGCATTGGTTACAGACAAAGTTTTTCCCTTGATGATAGACCTTCAAATGCTCTGCTAAGCCCGCGGCAGTGCTGTACTCCTTTGAGCACTGAGGTTTGGTGCATTAGTGCTTGATGTCCAGATGCATGCTGTTGACATGTCTAGTCACCCAAGAGGACCGATCAAAACTCTTGTTACAGCCAACGTAGCTGCAGTTAATCTTTTTGGACGCCTTCTTTTTGGAGGCCTTCTTCAGGCGAGACATTGCTGAAAGTCAGTCAGCTCTGTAATAATCTGGCATAGAAAGGATGCCGGGGACTTACTCAGTGTGTTGGTAGGCAGTTGGACGGCGTCCAATGTGGATGATCCAGAGAGGCTGGCAGTGACGGCTGGCAGGCTGGCAGGCGGCCAGCCAATCAGGCAGGACGGCAGTCGTGAAGGCCACCTGAAGGGGAAGTTGGAACGTATCGTAGATGATCTAGGGGGGTTGTACATGAAGATTCTGACATTGTGATTGGCGATCGACGCCGAACGAGTGATGGTGAAAGCTGCTTAAAGGTATTGATGAAGGTAGATGAAGGAGGACGGAAAGGGTTGGCGGGTTGGGTGGATGAAAGTCTTGGCAGGCAGGCAAGAAGGCGAGATGGATATCCCCTGCAGCAAATTACTCATCCCGCTGTCGAAGGGTACCCCGGCCTGGCCTTTTGTTGACACGAATTTGACGGTGTTGATGCTGATGTTGACTCTGCTGATCGCGCATCTGCGTTGCGGCAGTGATTTGGGGCCATGATTGCCGGGCTGACAGGGTACACAGACGAAATGCATCCGACCCAGCTTCCATCCCGGCCGCCTCGCGAAGTGCCCTTGGTGATGGCCCTTGTCCCTGGGAGAAGATGAAATTGTGGATCACGGGCTCAGCAGGCGATTTCGTTTAGATCCCCACCCTGCTCCTCCGGCCCTGTCGATGAGGTCTGTTCCCATTGACCTCAATCTCAATCTCTCGCTTGCTTGGGGGGCCCCTCCCTTCTATTCTCCTTCTTTTGCTCCTTGCCCTTGCCCTCGCCCCTTCCCTCAACAAGACCCCGTGGAGTGAGAGAGACTGTGTGAGAGAGAGGGAGAGAGAACTGAGTCGGGCGAGGCCAGACATCTTCTCTTCTTCCTCTGCCCTAAGCTTCGACCTCGACCTCGACCTCGACCTTGTCCCCGTCTCCTTTTTCCCCCATCCCCTTCGTTCCCCTTCGCGCCCCCGTAGCTCCAGCCAGACTCTGACTTCCACGCTGAGCTGGGCTGCGGCTGTACTGTATCATTGTTTTATCTCACTTGACCCTTTTTCTGAACTTGTTGCTTGGCTGCTTGCTCTCTGTTGCTGTTCTCACTACGAGTTGGGTCCCTGTTCTCCCGCTCCATCCACTCCCTCAACCAGCACACCAGCACACCAGCACACCAGCACACCAGCACACCAGCATCAGCACCAGCACCAGCACCAGCAGCGATTGCGACCTGCCTTGCTGTCTTGACCTGCCCACCACAGTCGTCTTAATCGACCTGTACTGCGGTGCTTCACGAGCAGCAAGCCCGAAGTCCGATTTTCTAATTCTTCTAATCGACTCGACCGGAGTCAGTTGAACCCAATTCTTTACCCACGATACCATTCCGTCCCGTGCCGTACCGCTCCTGAAGGGGAGGAAAACGCCATCAGCTCGCCTGCTTCCTCTGCTCGCCTTGTTCTGTTGCGATTTTGGCCGAATCCCCTAATTCGCTGTCGCTACCCTGCCCATCCCGGCTCGTCCCAACTCCGTTTCGATCTCCCTTCCGCAGGTTACCGCAATCATTCTAACCTGCCGGACTCTGCGTGGACCGTGAGGGGGTCCTGTTGACTGCAACCATCCCTCCCACCTGCACCTGCGCCTGCGCCTGCACTGCACTGCTCTGGGACCGCCGCACCGCTCCGGACGCCCACAACAAAAGACAAGCAGCCAGCTGCACGCCCAGCTCCAGCAGCCACCCCCCCTGTCGCTTATCACAGAAGCCCGCTTGCTAGCCTGAGCCTGGGGACCGGCCCAGGTCAACACGACAACAACACCCGACACCCGGGACCGCTACAGCACAACACAACGACGCGGCTCGCCCGTTCATTCCAACCCTGCAGTCCTTTTTTCGCTGACTGTCGCCGTTTTCTTCCCTGTCTCGTTTTCTCTTCACGGCCCGCTCCATCGCGTGCTGTTTCATCTTTTTTGGCCGCCACCACTTAAACAGCATTTCACGTGTTTACCCCCTTCGTCTGGGCGCACTGGATTCAGCGCGGGGTCACTCTCCCGCAGGGTGGAACGGATAATTTCCCCTTCGGGCAATCCTCAACAACTCGGCCACTTCCACAAACCTCCACGCTCTCGACTGCACTTCTTTGTCCATGGTCTGACAACGCCGCGTTGTTCGAAGGCATCGTGCTGCTTCTTGTGTTGCTAGAACACAATGGCTACCTCGATGGCTTCCGACAAGCCATCCCTGGTCCTCGGCCAGGGAGAGCCCGATCCCTTCCTCTCCACCAGCACTCCCACAATTCAACGACACGCCGGTTTCGACTCACAGTCCTTTGCGCTCGGTCCCGGTGCCTCCGCGACGTCTGCAAAGCACGCACTCGAGGCTCACCTTGCCGACACCGACAGGCGCATGGAAGAGGCCGGCAAGCTCGGCACCGCCTTGGTTCAGCAGCGCAAGGAGCTCGAGGATCGGCTGAAGGAGGTGGAGCAGCTCGAGGCTGAGGAGGAACTATCGCCGGATCTCAAGAAGAAACTCACGAGCATCGAAAAGGACTTCAACGAGGTTGCGCGAGAGAGTGCTAGGGCCTTTCTTCCCAAGCAACGACTCCCTAGCAATGAGATGACCGTGGGCACGCCTTTCACTCCGGATAAGAGCGGGGTCAGGGTAAGTTGGATTGAATCTGGATGAGACACGGCCGCAGCTGACAACCTTCTCCTCAGAGATCCGCCAGCCCTTCAAAGTTCGACAAGTTCGAAAGTCTAGCCACCGGGTCGCCCAGCAAGTTCAGCGTACCGAACCGTAAACTGCGCAATCAGCCTGCCAACCGCATCCACGATATCGAGTTCGCCGCCGAGATAAGTACCTCGCTCATCACCCAGGTCCGAAATCTGCAAGCCCTCCTTCAGGAGAGGGATGAGGAGCTCAAAGATGCGAAGTCAGACAAGTCCAGCCTCCTGAGGGAGGTGGAAGGCTTCCAGCAGCGGATGAGGGACCTAGACGAGAGCGAGATGCGCTACAAGGACGAGAATTGGAACCTGGAGACGCAGATCCAAGAGCTCATAGCCGCGCAAAAGGACGCTTCCGACCGAGAGAAGAAGCTGACCAACTCACTCAACCTTCTCCAGGCCGACAAGAACTCAACTCAGCGGGAACTCGACGAGATCAAGACCGCGCACTCAAAGCTTGCTGATGAACACGCCGCAGCTGTCAAACATCATGATATTGAGCTTGGAATGGCCAAGCGCAATGCCGTGATAGCCGAAGGCGAGCGCGCAGAGATGCAGCGCAAGATTGACGAGTTGACCAGCCAGAACCAGGAGCTCGCCAAGGCCATCTCACTTGAGAGGGGAAGGACCAGCCAACGAAATACACCCTCTGGAAGTAGTGAGGATGATCTGGAGAATGCCGGTGGTAACCTGACCCCTGAGCATTCTCCTCCTCCTTCTCCCATCAAGCCGACCCCCAGACATTCGCATCTTGAAAGCGAAACCCTGAAGACATCTCTCCAGCATGCACAGCGCACGATCCAGAGTCTCCGCACCAACGTTCACCGAGAGAAGACCGAGAAGCTCGAGCTTAAGCGACTCCTCCAGGATGCCAGGGATGAAATTGAAAAGATGCGCAGCGACCCTGCTGAGCGGCCTCACCACAGGCGTGCTAGGGAGGCCAAGTCCCGAGAATTCAAGAAACCAGCGAAGCTCGATAAGCTGGGTACTTCGCGCGCCGTCAAGGCCGAGATCTTGCACTTGGAAGACCCCGACTGGGAGGAGGTTGCGACTCAGAAGGGCTCTCCGCCCCTGGGCCATTCGACTCGTTTCGCAGACGTGCCTTTCCAGTCCACCGAGACGGATGAGTTTGAAACGGCCAATGAGGCGCACGAGACTACGGATGCTTTCGAGACAGCCCATGAGCGTGGCACTGAGACCGACGACTTCCAGACCGGTGCAGAAGACTTTTTCAGCTCTGACACCGAGACTGAGAGCCCTTCGAAGAGAGCCACAGTCAGGGCCAACGCCCTCAAGCGGGCACCTGTTCTTGCAGCTAACCAGCAATACTCATATGAGAGCACTGCTTCGACGTCTGCAAGCGAGGACGAGGGTGACTACATGGATCCCACGAGGACGCCCAACTCTCCATCTCACATGATGCGATTGCGGTCCAGCCGTAGTACCATGTCACGTCGCTCCAGACAATTGAGTGATGGGCCATCTCTGCAAAGCAGCCCGGCCACCAACCCCAACGGCAGCTTCTCTGGACCAAGCGGCATGCCACAGCAGAGCTTGTTTGCCGAGCTCAATGAGCTCGAAGGTAGCGACGAAGACTCGGTCATGAACACACCCGGGCAGAGGAGCCTTCGCTCTGTCACGCCAGGATCGACTGCAACAAGGCGGACGGCATCGCTGGCTTCTACCGTGCCCGCCGTACCCACCATCCCAAGGGCCATGATGGTGGACAGCGGTGTGATGACGGAGCCGCATCTCCCACCGCCCCAGACGCTCACCATGTCCAACGTATATGCCGAGGATGTTGAGCCCGTGGCAGAGCCTGTCCTGCCTCCAAGACTCGGCCTCTCCGGCGTCGTCTCCGAGCACGTTGAACCCAGACCTGAGCCTGAAGTGTTGCCGACCCCATTGAGCATGTCCGGCCTCGTTGCCTGGGAAGTGGAACCGATCGCCGATCCCGAGGTGCTACCTCCAGCTCCTCCTACTCTGACTATGTCATCAGTAGTCACAGAGCATGTTGAGCCTCTGGCTGAGCCGGAAAAGCCACTGCCCTTATTGGCGCTCTCGTCAATCTACGCGACAGACGTCGAGCCGGTAGCCGAGCCAGAGCAGCCGTTGCCGACGCTGGCGCTTTCCTCAATTGTGGCTGCAGACGTTGAGCCTGTGGAAGAGCCAGAGCCTCAACCACGGATCGTCCGTGTCGTGGAGTATGTGGAAGCACCGAAACAACCCCCTGCGGAGTTGGTATTCTCCCCAATATCCGCCGCAGAGGTGGAGCCTGTGGCCGTGCCCGAGCCTGAGCCGCAGATCGTGCGTGTTGTGGAGTATGTAGATGCACCAAAGCCGGCACCTGCGCAACTGGCGCTCTCTTCGATTTCTACAGCAGAGATCGAGCCCGTGTCTGTGCCGGAACCTGAGCCACGAACAGTGCGTGTTGTGCAATACGTGGATGCGCCGAAGTCACCTCCTGCAGAACTGGTGTTCTCTTCAATCGCTTCCGCAGAAGTTGAGCCCGTGGCTGAACCGGAGCCAGAGCCCCGAACAGTTCGAGTCGTGGAGTATGTCGAGGCTCCTAAGCCACCACCGGCCGACCTGTCGTTTTCCACACTCGTGGCCGAGGGCATTGAGCCGCAGGCAGAGCCCGAGATCCCTCTACCTTCACTTTCTCTGTCAGCAATAACTTCAGAGCACGTAGAGCCAAGGCTTGAGCCTCAACCTCTCCCCACACCACTTTCGATATCCTCCATTGTGGCAGAGAACGTTGAGCCCAGAGTTGAGCCTCGGCCAGCCTTGTCCGTCTCAGCTATCGCTTCCGAGCACATCGAGCCAAGATCAGAACCCAAGACGCTCCCGCCACCGCTCAGTGTTTCCTCTATTGTCGCCGAGCACGTCGAGCCCGTCCAACCTGTTCAACCAAGCGAGAAAGAAGTTGTCGCGAGCAAGGCTGCGCATGCTCCGCTCAACTTCTCATCAATACAGTCCTTGGACACTGAGCCTGTGTCGCCCAGAAGCCCGAAGAGGAATGCTTTTATCATCCCGCGGGATCAGGAGGAGCGGCCATCGACTCCATCGAAGGGTTTCTTCGGATCTCTCTTTGGCCGAGGCAAGGGCCAAGAGCCTGAGACGCCCTTCATCGCCGAGGACGAGACAAGACAATCGCCAAGGAACACACCTTCGACCGGAACGCCAGAGTCACAACGTCCATTCCGGGAGATTTCGGCTAATGCCAACACCAACACACGGCCTGCTCTCAAAGAAAGTGCAAAGATGTCTGACTCGGGTGCTCAGACCTCACTCACGGCCGATGCTATTGACCAGATACTCCAGGCCAAGAGCAGACAACAAGCACAGATCGGACATGGTAAGTCCGACTCTGTTGTGAGTGCAAACAGTTTTGGCACACCTGGTACTACTGTCCGCGTGCAGCAATCCCACGAAAGCCTGAACAGTATCCTCAAGCCCAAGAGTAGGGCAATGGACGCTGGCGCCGAATTCGCTGCCGAATCTGCCTATCGCAGACCTGACAGCGCATCTAGCGCTCGTGCTTCGCTGAAGAATGTGCCACCACTGCCGCCGAACCATAAGGAGGTCATTGAGGCTGCGAGAACCGGCACTGCCAACAGCGGGCACGGAGCAATGGGCAGCATGGGACCACCGCTATTCCCTGCCTCCGCTTACAAGAACCCTTTGACCAGGCCTAGGACGCCAGTGTCAGCCAAGTCTGTCAATGCAAGCGTCAGGGGCACGCCCACACCTCGTCAGGACAGGTTGGACTCTGCGCACGGCACTGTAGAAGTCCACTCACCAACCCGACTTACGGCCAGAAGCCGAAAGTCGTCAGTCTCAAGTTTCGCTTCCGAGGTAGATGCGCGCTTCCAGAACATCGGTGGAATGGACATGGGCCCACACGGCTTTGGGCCCAACACTGACCCGCGCATGATTCAAGCTATTACTCAGACCATGATCGGCGAATACCTGTGGAAGTACACCCGCAAGGCAGGCCGCGGTGAGATGTCGGAGAAGAGACACCGTCGGTATTTCTGGGTTCACCCGTACACCCGTACCTTGTACTGGAGCGATCGGGATCCCAGCAATGCTGGCCGGTCTGAGCTCCGAGCCAAGAGCGTGCCGATTGAAGCGGTGCGTGTGGTCACAGATGACAACCCAATGCCCCCCGGGCTGCACCGCAAGAGTCTCGTTATCATTGCACCAGGCCGAAGTGTCAAGTTTACCTGTACCACAGGTCAGCGGCACGAGACATGGTTCAACGCCCTCTCTTACCTGCTTCTCCGTACCAATAGCGAAGGTCAGGCAGACACGGAGGAGATGGTCAATGGCATCACCAGAGAAGATGTTGACGAGTTCAACCCGCAACACGGTCGCCGTGCAGCAGCTGGCACACGGCCTCGTGCGCCACCTTCCATATCATCGTACACATCTCAGGGAACGCGCAGCCACTCCGCAATGAATCTGGATGTGCCTACATTGACACCGAACCACAAGAAGACTTCATCCTCGGCCAGCGTGTCGCGGCCGTCTTTTACCGGCCGCCTCAGCGGGTACTGGAAGTCGACGCAGGACTCGATCAGTACTTTGAAGAGCCGCAGCGGCCCCCAGGATCAAAGTAGCTTCTACGATAACAACGAGGTGCACGACAGTGCGGAGGACCTGAGGATGATGTACGAGCAGCAGGATAGGGAGGCCGACAGGCTGGATAATGTCCGGTCATGCTGTGATGGTAAGCAAAGACAGCATGCAGGATGCAGACAAGTTCGCAGAAGGACTTTGCTAACACAGACTGGACAGGGCGGCACGATGTTGGCACCCTGACACGCAAAAAGGGTAGTCGCCAATCCCAGCACGGTCATGACCATGCGAGTATTCACTCTCACCCATCTCGAGCAAGCACGCCTGGACCCTCATTAGGGACGATCAGATCTGGGTCATGATCTATTCATTCCAGTCTTGATTGTCTCTCAGTCATTCTCTGATTATATTTCCTTTTTTTTGTCAACCGACCATATTGTGTGGCCAGTTCTAGATCGATCATGGTCCAAAATCAGCCGCTCCACTGCCTATTACTATCTGCAACCCATGCAAACCGCCCACGACGGGCGGCACGTCCTCAAAATCTCTTTTACGAACTTTATGCCTAATCCCCTTTGCGTGTCTTGGCATGGAAATCATTCGGCATCTGCCCATCAAACGGTCTCACATCGAACCCTCAACCGATATCTCGTGGGCCAGACCTCGTCACTAGTTCTCCTACCTAAAGGTTCAGCTCACTACTCAATGTCTGTATTGCAGGCCTGACCTGAGAACAGCCGTACTAGGCATTGTTTGCCCTGTACCAGTACGCACACAGGAGATGGCAGGGCTGCTGGAAAGGGGAGTTTGCGGAGTATAAGTGCTGTCGAGGATTACCCATTGCTACATTTGCGTGCTTCTTTTCCTTGAGTCTCTTTTTCTTGCTACATCGATCTTGAACTACTGGGATGGAAACGGTACGGAGTCTCTTTTCTCTGATACTCTGTATCCATGTCACGAGCTTCGAGATTGATTCTGTTGCCATCTTGCATTGCGACAGGAGAAACGTTGCTGGGAGATGGGAGGAAGGACGGCAGTGGTTGGTAATCTGGTTGGTAATCGAAGCAGCGGAGGTAGACAAGACCATTTGTCTCTGTTACCGAATAACGATCCTATAAATTGCGCATCCTGGAGTCCTTCCTGTGAAATTTCAGTGCTGAATGCACGCCTTGCACAGTGACCTGACTCTTGCTGTATTGCCCTGCACGCCATGTCGGCAGCCGTTCCGAACACCATTCCGGTGATGCTCCCAAGGTATCGTAGACATGACCGCGTCTGGGCTATCCTAATCCAACCATCCAGCCACGAATAGAAAACAAAGTAGACCACCGGTTCTTCCAAATAAGCCCGCATGTATATCACCACTCCAACTCTCCTGCCGCGGCAGCAAGCCGCTTCACGACAGGCTCAACAACACCCCTCTCGCTCCTCAGCCTGGCCTCGTGCTTCCTCCGCGTGTAGAAGACGGGACAGTCCTTGCTGTCGCACGGGACGTCGTCCAGGGGCGACAGGCCCGCACAGCTCTGGCAGACTTTGACGACCTCCATGTACCTCTTCTCCTCCGTATTCAGCCTCGTTTGCAGTTGCAGCAGCGAGCCAGGCGTGTCGCGCTTGCACGCCCTGCAGAGGGCGGCGGCGTCCTTGTCTTCGTCGTGGCGGTCCCCAATGTTGTTGCTGTTATCGACCATGACCTTGGTCCCACAGGCGACGCAGCTCGCGCTGTGGAGGTAGCTCTCGAGGGTGAACTTCTTCCTGGCGGCGGCGGCATCGGTGGCTTCCCCGGCGGCCTGGGCGTTGTCGACGACGCGTCGAATCCGCTGCACCTTGGGCATCTCGTCGAACCACTGGCGCACGTTGGCTCCGACCAGGTTGAAGATGCGCTCGAGGGGCGGGATCAGGTTCTTGGTGATGTAGTACTCGGCGTCCAGTGTGACGTGGTCGTTGTTGAGTAGGTCCTCGGGCGCCACACACCGGTCGATCAGGCGCGCCCCGGGCCCACCCGTAATCACCACGTACGGCACGCGCTCGCCGTACTGGGGCTCGGCCCTTGCGTCCTCAAGCATCCGCTTCGTGGAGATCAGCGCGCCAGGTGGCGGCGGGCCCTTTTCGGAGTACGAACCCAGACGCACCTCCTTGGCGAAGCAGAAGTCCTGTACGGATACCTGCCCGCGCATGATCCTGTCGCATTGGCTTTGGAAGTAGCTCTTGATTTGGCTCAGATCAGCTGTCTCGAATAGTATCTTCAGCGCCTTCTCCTCAATCTTTTGCTCGGCGGGTGTCCCATCGCGACGGACTGTTTCGATGCCCTTGGCGTCAAAATCGGGCTTGACCTGATCGCGGCTCTCATACTTGTAGCCAACATAGCGCTTCTTGGCTAGCAAGACACAAGGGTGGTAAACCTTTTCGAATTTGAGTTTTATCGGCCGCGGGTTCATGTCGGTGATGACTTTGGCTATCTCATTGCCTATGTCGAATGCCTGCATGCGGGTCCGCCCTTTGAGGTATATAAAGAGACTGTCTGTGTCGCCGTAGACGACTTCAGCGCCCCATTTCTCGACCGAGTGGATGTAGGCAATAGCGCGCTCCAGCGTTTCGCGGCCAGTCTGAACAATGCTGTCTGCTATCTCGGAGCAGGGCATGCGCCCAGAGAATGAAGCCGATGTGTAACCATAGGTAACGTTCGCCAGGAGCTTGAGGGCCAGTTGCCTGTTGTTCAAGAGCTGTTGAAGCGTCTTGTCTTCCCTGTCTTGTTTCATGCCGCTCTTGACCATGACCCTGGTCTCCAGGATTTCCGTAAGCATCTTTGCCAAGAGAGATTTTCGAATCTCAACTTTGGTGTACATCATGCCGTTTGGTGTGATGTTAATATAGTTTCGTAGGAGCTGAAGCAGCCGCTCTTGGCGTTTGTATTCGGTGAACCCCATCTTGCTTGTTCCTCGCCAATCCACGATCCGTCCAAGGAAGGTGGAGTAGCATAAGTTGTAAGCAATCATGACACTGGGGTACAAGCTCTGGAAGTCCAAGACAAGCAAAGGACTGTTGTAGAAAGCGCTCTGAGGCTCCATGACCAGCGGTAGGCATTCCAGTGCATTTTGGCCACCGACCTGCTTTCTGCTCGGAGAGACTAAGACAAAGTTCTCAGGTTTGGCAATCCGGAACATGATAGATTCGACCTTGAACTGTGAGCCTCTGGAGAAAACCGAGAAAAAGTCTACGCCCAGCAGGCGAGCTTGCTCACTGGTGCGAGGAATAAGCTCGTTCTCTTCAAGTATCCGGATATCCATCTTCGTCCTTGTGGTGTAATATCGCAAGACTTTGGCCAGGTCTCTATGACGGCCGCTGGTATACCAATCCGACAGAGTCCGCCATGAGTAATGGGGGATGCGACGGCGGAGAAGATGCCAAACGACATTCTCCATGGTGTACTGAAGGAGATTTAACTCTCCTCGCATTGCCCTCCAGATGTTGATCATGTGGCGACCAGTGACGCGGATGGTCGAAGTAGTATTGAAGCCCCAACGATCGGCCTCTTTGCCAAAGCGTCCATGAGATTGCGACTTCGTCCGGGAGAACTCGTCGCAAAGATTGTAATCGTACTTTTGCCTGGCTCTCTCAACGAGATAGCCCCAAGAACTACCATGTACCTCATAACCGGCGAGGACATCAGGATCGTGAGTCCTGACGACTTCAATCATACGGACCATGGCATCGAGTTCTGAGGGCTCCTCCGCCACATCTACCTTCGTATGGCGTCGTATGCGCTGCGCAATTTCGCCATCCTCCGATACCACAATGATTCCAGCAAGAGTGCTGTCCGGTGTTTGGCTGCTGTCGTGCGAGTTCTCGTCCGATTTCGTGGCCCAGAAGATGCATTGGATTTCATCTTCTTCTGGGTTAGGGACAAGCTTTCCTCTGGAATTGACATGGACCTCGAGACTCATCGTACTCATGTACTGGGCCTCATGTTGAACACTAGTGGTTCTCTTCTTCTGGGAATACTTGAAGCCATGTTTATTCTTTGGCGTGGCACCCTGTATTTGTGAGAGGAAGAGCTTCTGTGTTGTAAAGACTCTGGCAGAAGTGGTTTCTTTGGTTGCGATATTGTGGATTGGGTTCTTCTTTCTGTGTTTCATGAACCACCAGTCACTAACTTCTTGAAATGTCGGTGGCGGTTCGGCGATTTCCCAGCTTCTCAACGAGCACATCCGGCTTTTCTTCTGACGCTCCATTTCAGGCTGTTTCTTGATGCTTGAATTGCACTCTACACTAAGGCCGTATGTGGCAGGCGACTGGCCAGTGGCGTCAAAATGAGGCAGGAAGGGCACGGAGTTCCCGTCAAGGCGGAATTCTCTCCCTGCGTACTCTCTCATCCTTGGCGGCACGTCTTTCTCCTGGCCGTAGAATGCGTCTTGGTAAATGACATCAGGCAAGTTGTTGTCTTGCATGGTTGCACATACGTCTGCTGCCGTTGGCGGTGGGTGGTCTAACACAAGGCTCCAACCATTCCCGAGGTCGGGAAGTATGATCGGCGATTGCACTTGGGCTGAATTTGACACTGTGCCTTTGACGGGCGAATGAGAGGGAAAATGTGCAGCGGACTTCTCGCTGCTAGAAGTGATAGGGGATGCCTCCTCAGCCGAGCTTGAAAGCTTGTGAAGCTTCTTGTCTGCCTTTGTATCATCGCTTTTCTGTGAGCTGCTCTGTTGGCTCAGGCGTAATTTCGTACTCGGTTCATTGGGGTCTTTGACGACGGGGAACCCCAAGCCCTGGTAGTCCCCTCTCCTAGATTTGGTGCCATTCCTTGAACGCTTCGCTGTCTGTGAGGATTGGAATTTAACATGTCGTTGTGTGCTTGAACTTGAGGGGCGTTCCGAACTCTTCCTGTCGCCGTTAACGAGTGTTGTCGATGCTGATAGAGCTGATGCAACAGCAGAGTCGATTTTGGGTCGTTTGACACTCGATGGCTCAATACTCGGCTCACTCTGCCGCTTCGATGGAAGACTCATATTGTCCAGGCCTGCTCGGGCCAGGGGACCCTTGGAGATCAGTAGTTCTCTGTCAGCTGCATCGACTAACTCCTCCGTGATAGGAAGCGCGGGAAGCTGGCCCGTTCTCTGGCCACTGAGGCAAACACCCTGAGGCAGGCCATCGATAGTCTGTGGCACGGAAGATCTGGTGGAAGTAGACGAATATTCGCGACCGACTCGTCCCACTGAGGCCCCCGGAGCGGAGAGCTTGTTGATTGTTGTTTTGTGCATCAACTTTTCAACTCGAACTGCGTCAACATTGGGCTCTGAAGTCTGCTCAGAAATCTTCTGGACGCGGGTCACTCCTTGTAAAAGCTCCTCGTCGGAGTCATCCGGAAATAAGTCCGCACCATCCTCTTGAGTGGCGGCAAGGATGCCCTTCTCGTCGACTACCACGCTATCGGATGGATTTCGATCCTGTTGGGCGATTTGAGATGATTGCCCCAAGGATGGCAGCAAGTTCTGTGGGAAGAGGTCTTCCACGGACTGCAGAGTTGTATTGACAGTCTCCTCAAATGGTATGGGCTGTACAAACCCCTCGAAAGATAGTTCGGTGTCACTATTCGCCCTCGCCTCCTCGGCAACAAGCTTTTCGATGTCCTCCACATACTCTTCCTCATGTACCCATCCCTGCGGTTGGGACTCACGGGAATCTGCTGACATGGACACGAGTACTTCGGGTGGGAATGGACTGCTGCCTGGGTTCGTGATGTGCATTCTTCGTTTCCGGCGCTTGGTCTCGTCTCTCCACAGACCGGCCATGCTGTGCACCAACTTCATGCTGGCTGGAACAGGGTGATCCTTCTCGGCAAAGCCATGATGCAGGCGCCGCTCCTTTACCATCTTGCGGTTCAGTATATCTTGGACGCATATGTCGACCTCGATCGAGCAATGGCTGACTCGAGGTAGAGTATAGTTATCGGTGATATTCTCAGAAGAGACGGACTGGCTGTGCCAAAGATGCAAGGAGCTCTCATCCTCCACGCTGTACTGGGGCACCGGAGAGCGGAACTTCACCTCTGTACTCTCGAGGTAGTCGCAGCCGTAGAGGTTATAGTCACACATGAACTGCAGCAGATACTGCAAGTGTGCCTCGTAGGGCTGAAATCTTCGATTCATGATGACGCCCTGATGCAAGAGATCGGCCAATCTGGCCATGACGATGGGGTTGAACATGTAAATCTTGAGAAAGAAGCGATATCCGACGTGGAAGCCGTAAAATGGCACACCCTTGGTGAGCGTGATGCGGGCGACATATTTAGCATGGTCACTGTAGGTGTCCTTGCGGTAGGACACAGCCAGGGCGTGGTCGATGGACAAATGCAGGCGGTAGATGTATGCGCCCACCTCGTCAGGCGCAAGACTGCCAGTGTACTCGATGTATAGGTAGGGAAACGCGCCGTGGACATGGGCACACACTTTCTGCCCGGTCTGGGTCGAGCCGAAGATGCGGATGACGGGGACTTTTGGTTCCTTGGACAACTGATCCGGGCGTATGTCATTGCGAAGCCGAGGGTCGTATCTGGTCGGGGTTGCCTGGTAGAAATCGATGCAGTTCTGACGAACCTTGAAGGCCAAGCCACCCATGACGGTCTGTAGTTGCCCCTGCCAGAGTAGGGCCAACGCGAGAGCGGCTCATGGTCTCATCTCACAGCGGGTGGGAGTATTGAGCAGAGCAGGGTTGTTCGGAGCCGGGCTTCAAGACTCGCATTGTTTCTCTGACAGTCGGCGACGCGCTCCCTAAGCGTGTTAGTGAGTCGCGGCAGCCTGTACACACTAACTCGGGCAGCCACCCCGACGCCAAATCAACGCCAACTGCACGTGCAAATTTGATGGCCCATGCCCACCTGGGCTGTAGAACAGCCTGAAGTGACCTCAAATGCCCAGAGAATGGGATTTCACTGCCCCGTGGTCAGGCGCGAGTTCACATCTACCTAAGAAACTAGCCAGTAGATTTCAACTAGTGAAATCGAAGAACAACGGACCAACCCTGACCCTGATTCTGAACCCGGACTGCCCCTCCAGGCTGATAAGCATTGTTAACGACGGCCATTTTGATGCACGACGGTCTTGTCAACTTGCGTCCATTTTCCTGAAGTCTTTGCCCGAGTATCCGGGAATCCTTAGTCTTCAAATTCCTCTAAATACCCTGCACCGCACGCTCACAAGCCTTTGCTCCACCACAAACCGTCGACCTCAGCGTTCCGTTACACTTGCCGCCATGCCTCCGCCGCCGCCGCCCTCCCGGCGGGATGCGACTGCGCCTAACAAGGAAGAGAACGCCTACATCCCAAACTTCATCTCCAAGCGACCATTCTATGCCGGAGAAGGAGAGGAGACGGACTACCTTGAGCATCAGCGTCTTCAGAAGAAAGAGCAAGACTCAACATGGTACGACCGAGGCAAGAAGGGCAAGGCCGCCACCAAGTTCCGCAAGGGCGCCTGCGAGAACTGCGGCGCAATGGGCCACAAGGCCAAGGACTGCCTTGAGAGGCCCAGGAAAAAGGGCGCCAAGTACACCGGCAAGAACATCCAGGCGGATGACGTGGTGCAGGATGTGCAGCTCAGCTGGGATGCGAAGCGCGACCGGTGGAACGGCTACGAGGCCAAGGACTACAAGCATGTCGTGGAGGAGTACGACCAGATGGCCGAGCTCAGGCGGCAGATGCGGAAGAAGCAGGCTGGCGAGGACGGGGAGGACGCGGACGATGGCGGCGGCGAAGCCGGTGACAAGTACGCCGAGGACGTTGACATGAGCAAGCACCAGCCCACATCGACGAGGCAGCTGCGCATACGAGAGGACACTGCCAAGTACCTGCTGAACCTCGACTTGGAGTCTGCGAAGTATGACCCCAAGACGAGGACACTCGTCGACGCCGGCGCGACTGCCGACAAGGCCGCCGATCTGTTCGCCGAGGAAGGCTTCGTGCGCGGATCAGGCGATGCGGCCGAGTTCGAACGCGCGACGAGGTACGCATGGGAGGCTCAGGAGAGGAAGGGAGACACGAGCCAGCATCTGCAGGCGAATCCGACGGCGGGAGAGTTTTACCGGAAGAAAGAGAGGGAAGAGGCCGAGAGGAATAAGGCCGAGAAGGAGAAGGAGCTGCGCGAGCTGTACGGCGACAGCACGCAGTCGATGCCAGCTGCGCTCAGGGACATGACCGTCACTGAGAACGAACACTTTGTCGAATACGACGAGCACGGTCTCGTCAAAGGGGCCAAGGCGTCTGCGAAGTCCAAGTACCCAGAGGATGTTTACATCAACAACCACACAACCGTATGGGGCAGCTGGTGGTCGAATTTCCACTGGGGCTATGAATGCTGCCACTCTACGATCAAGAACAGCTACTGCACGGGCGAGGACGGCAAGAAAGCCTGGGAGGCGTCGGAGAAGCAGCGGAGCGGCGCAAATTTGCTCGAAGCAGCCCAAGAAGACGGCGAGGAAGAGGCTGCCGCGCCGGAAGCCACTACGACGGACGAGGCAAAGAGTGAGAAGCAGAACCTCAAACGGACGAGGGAAGAGATGGCCAGTGGCATCACGGAGGCAGAGCTCGAAGAGTACCGGCGAAAGCGAACAGCCGCTGATGACCCGATGGCCAAGTTCCTGGGAAAGGATGAACTCGTACATTAGCACATTTTAGGAATAGCATCTACTGAATTCCACACATGATGCGATGGCGACAGCCTTCACTCGGTCATTTTAAGGGGCTGCGACACTCACATGCCACCTTATGGTTGAAGTCTCATATTGTCTACGTATTTTCGCTAACCTTGTCTCGATTAGACGCAAATGGCACGCACATATATCAGCCCATTGATCATGGGTATCTGCTGAGGCAATTTGGAAACGCCTGCAGACAGTAGGCATTCCTGCTCAAATGGGTCTCGATGTCGTGGAATTAGATGGTATTTAGACAAGGCGAGGCCACAAGGATCTCATACGGCACATGCACTCACAAGCAAATGTAGTCACAATCACATATGCCTGGGAAGAAACGTGTCTTGTCATTCATGTATTCCATTGACGTAATGGCGCCGCATCGCATGCCTTGATCGATGACGCAAAACTCCGTTTCCGTTTCCGTGACCAGCAAACCTAGCTGCCCAAGCCCAAATGCATTTTTATTTTCATTCCGTTCGAGAAAGAACCTGGTAGGAGAGCATGGGTATAATCTACTCCTCCTCCTCCTCCTCGGCGTCACCGCTGCCACCCTCGGCGGCCTTGGCCTTCTTTCTGCGGACACGGCCGGGACGGCCACCACCGAAGGGCGAGGTCAGCGAGAAGTCGATGTGCTTCTGGGAGTCGAGACGGACGATGAAGGAAGGCACGTTGACGATCTGCTTGCCGACACGGATGTGGCGCTGGCGGATCAGGACACGGGCGTGGTGGATGGACTTGGCGAGGCCGAGCTTGTAGACGCAAGTCTGGAGACGACGCTCAAGGAAATCCTCGACCTTGAGGGCGAGAACGTAATCGAGCTTCATGCGGGACTCGTCGAGCACACCGACACGCACGAGACGGCGAATCAGGGCATTGCCTTCGAAGAGACGCTTGGGGTCCTTCTCGTCGAGGGTGAGCAGCTGACTGCGGGGGTTGTTAGTTCCTCCAGGGTTTGGTGGTTTGGGGTACACATTTGTGCATCGTCAAGGGTAAAAAGTGCATACCGAGCAGCACGACGGATCTTGGACAGGGTGAGCTGAACACGCCAGACCTCACGCTTGTTCTTCAGACCATACTCGCCGACGAGCTTCAACTCGGAGTCGCTGTATGATATTGGTCAGTTCGGGTGCACCTTCGACATGAGCAGAGACAAGCTCCTGCTCAGTGGCCGGGCTATACTGACAGACGAGCGGCTTCGAAGGGTCTGTTGGATTGCGAGTTAGCGGATGTCGAAAACGCCGATCGAGATGTTATTTAGTTGACTGTACCTTCTGGGCACCTTGGCCGTCTTGGAGTAGGAGAGCGGCGCCATGTTTGCTGGTTTGCTGTCTCGTGAGGTTGACGGTGATGGAGGTTTGGCGAGACAGATTGTTGGCGGAAAGTTTTAGACTTGACTTTGGAAAAATTGCTCGACAGTGGGGTCACGTGCCAGCTTCATGGCGCCTTGGCGCCTGGTCGCTTCACCCAAACCTGGAACCGCCACCGCCCGGCTAGCCGTACCCGTGTAAGATGTCCGGTTTCTTGTCCGTTCGTAGGCTGTAGTGCCCGATTCTAGTATTTTCATTTGTCTGAGTCTGCCAGTTGTATCCCATCTAGCAATAATTGAGTCCTCCCGGCCATGATCCCAGATATCCCACCCATTCTTTTTACCAAGCAAATGTCAGTTTTCTTGCGAGCTCCGCCAAATTCAACCATGTAGTCCACCCATTTTGGACGCCGTCCAATATAGCAACATACATCTGGCAAATGCGCCCCCAATTGAGACATTCCGGTACCAAATTCAGTCAACGACGAGCCATCAAGGAGCCGAACGCTGCCCATTCGCCATTCGGAGACACCGGAAACCTGTTGCGATTGCTGGTGTATTGAAGGTGCACACTCGATTTGCCAGTCTACCGCCATCTTGTCAGCATGTAACAAATAGTATACTCATCACCGTCAGATTCACTAACTTTTTTTCCCCATCGTATCGTCCTCCACAATGCCAGGAGCTCCTGGGCTTTTCTGCCTCGCCCCTCCAACAGGTCGTCGAGTCGAAATATTCTAAGTCTCATACCGCGCACTGTTGGTGGGAAAAGGTCAACGGCGCCAGGATCTTCCGGTCCCGCCCACTTCCCGTCGTATCCGTCTGAAAAAATCCCGTTCCACCATGATCACAAGGCAGAGGTTCAATCAAGGGAACCACTCTCGCAGCTTTGCCAGTTTTACGCTCTGTTGTCAAGCCATCAACGCCTAGGGATAGGAATATAACGTCGGTTCCGCCAGGTAAGCGCGAGAGAAGTTGCCACAACTCCAAAACCCTGTCACGCAGTCCGGTAGTCTTGTGCTGAATTCCTAGCTGCCAATTAATCCTCGGCTCCTATGCCGCGGAGCAACGGCAGACGCGAATCCAAGGGTAGATCAAGGCAGGCCGTCCCAAGCCAGAGGTGATCAGGAAATTGGCAGCTTCAACAGCTCTGTCGACCATTCTGCTGTACAAATCGCTGCTCAGGTTGCCACCACTGCTGAAACGTATTGCCGGTATGATGACAGCAGGAGCCTGCGACGACAGTGGACGGGGCAGGAATGGGCCGCCCACAGTGAGCATTTGACGGTCACCGCCAATTCCATTGTCGACCAAGACACGTAGATCGTTGGCTAAGTGCCAGATTAGTTTAGATTGCACGTAGAACCTGCATTCTGACATACCCTCAAGTAGGACGCTGTCCGAAACAGCGTCGTGGTCGGTGTGCTCGCTAGACGTGTCGGTGGCGGGTGTCTCACGACGCTCTGGGACTGGTGCAGCTGGTACTGGAAAATTGTAGCTGGGTCTGGGACTGGTACAGCTGGGTCTGGGAAATCAGGGATAGGCCAAGCGTCCACTGGCCAATACCTGTTGATGTGCTCGATGAGCTGGTCGGCGAGGCTTAAGCGGGGAGGAGGCTGCGTCCTGGCCCGTTTGGGACGAGGACCATCAGGTGGGTCACCACCCGCAGGCGGCGGCGCCATTGGCTGGGCGTTGGATGGTTGGACGACGTCGAAATCAGCCTGCCGATCCCCAGGGATGAGGGAGAAGGAGATGTGCTGGCGGGTGTTGGGACCGTGACTTTTCCTGCACGTGACCTGATGGTCTGTGCACCCTCCCACCAACGAAAATGTCGTCCCTGGTCGCCTCTGCAACTTCTGTTATCGACTCCAGCGAAGCGACCCAGCAAAAAACCGACGACCACGACAGCCTCCTCAAATAACCACCCAAAAAATCAGTCAAGATGGGTCACGCCGCTGGTCTCCGCGCAGGTACTCGCGTACGTACTACACAGAATTGAATGAGGTCAAGGGAGAAGGGATATTGGGTCTAGGACATCGAAATGCTGACTGTTCGCGAAACAGTATGCCTTCTCGCGTGATTTCCGCAAGAAGGGTATGATCCCTCTGTCCACCTACCTGCGCCAGTACAAGTAAGCCGAGAATCGAAGCCGAAGAAGTAGCTGGGAAGGGAGACATCTAACATTCGCATCAGGGTCGGTGACATTGTGGACATCAAGGCCAACGGTGCCGTACAGAAGGGGTAAGTTTCCACACCGAGCGGCTGCGACGAACCTCGACAGGATCACGAAATCCTGACATTTGCGGAACACAGCATGCCCCACAAGGTCTACCACGGAAAGACCGGTGTCGTCTACAACGTGACCAAGTCCGCTGTCGGTGTCATCATCTACAAGCGGGTCAAGCACCGATACATTGAGAAGCGCGTCAACCTCCGCATCGAGCATGTCCGCCTGTCGCGATCCCGTGAGGACTTCCTGCGCCGAGTGAAGGAGAACGCCGCCCTGAAGGCAAAGGCAAAGGCCGACGGCACCACCGTCGAGGTCAAGAGGCACGCCACCGCCCCCCGTGAGGCCCGCACTATCTCATACAAGGAGAGCCGACCCGAGACCCTGGCACCTGTCGCCTACGAGACCACCATCTAAGGTTGGGGAAATCAGGGAGGGGTTCCGGTGGTTTACGATTGCTTGCTTTGTCTTTGCACGGGGTTCACATACGGCACGGAAAGATTTCTAGCATGGTCCGGTATGGAGAGTGGCAATGCTTTTAGGGAAATTAAAAAAATGAACCAACGACACATCCAAAGGCTCCCGACCGTGTTTTCTGGGGACTGAGCATCACCCGTGGGGATGTTCGTCCAGGGACGAAAGGCCGGACGCACTCGGCGTGTCTGTCCAGATTGGTGGTGTAGGCTCTTGGGAGGAGTCAAGATTCCCAGCCGCTTTGCAGAGCGACAACCAACAAATTCAAGACACAAGCCTTCCGAGCGCTGTGATGTGCCTATGGACTGCATGGGGGAATAGGGCCTCTTGGGAAACTCGAGCTGCCCGGCTCCTCTATTACGGTTGATAATCGACCGTGGGATGGACCTCGGATATTCCCAGATAATCTGACGGGGCTTTCCTCGTTCTTATTGAGTTTGTGATCATGTGAACAACACAGTTGGACTTTTCGTCGCCTGTATCCACACAAAGTCTCGACGGTCGGGTCAGCTCTACTAGATCTTGTGTTTGACCAGAGTGCTGGACCTCGGGACTTCCAGTAGACATGGCCTACCACCATAACCCCAGCGCGACTGACTTCAAGACGGGTGCTGCACTATCATCTGTACCATTTATTCATTATACCACTGCCCTTATACCTGAACCCCACCTACCTGATAGTATACTCTTACCTGAATCCTTCCTCCACTGTACCCTCCTATGTCGTACCCCCCTACCCTTCCAGCGTATTACCTACTACTCAGCGGTAGATGTTCTACTAGCCTACGGTCTCCTAGCCTTCTACCCTCCCGCCACACTTCGTCACAGTTCACAACCACCCACCCCCCGGTTCGGTCACCACCCAGATGCAATCCAAGGCGAGTTTGCACAACGTGGCTAGTATTTTGGCGTTGCATGATCTCTAGAGTGACCTCGATATTGCAATGTCTCGTGCAGTCTGAAGTGAGGGTTCGTTGTATAGACACTACCACGCATCATGTCCTGAGGCTGGAGCTGAGACCAGTGCTTTTACTATGGAGCACGCTGAGATGTAGTGGTATTTTCGCGGGAGGAATGTCCCTAACAATGCTGTAATCAAATACAGAAACTTATATGTAGGACTCCAGTGCCAGCTGTGCCATTTCGTATTTGCACCGTGGTTTGGTCACTTGCGATCATACGATCGACGTCCTCCAGCATCTTCATCGTTTAGCACATTTATTATGCTTGACTGTATTCACAATACCGATTTCCGGGTTTCCCGGGGAGGGTGTACTAAGAATTCGTGCTTGCATATTTTGGCCCTGAAAGATAGATGTGCCTGTTTTCTCATGTCGTTGTGTTCCCGGACCATCCTATCAGTCTGGCTCCCTCAGATGAGGGGCGATCTTGCTAGATACTCCTACATGAGAGCTGGTGCCAGAAAATATGCCAGTGAAGATCACAAACATAATTGCCCCTGAAATCTCGGCGTGGCATGTTCAAGACTTGAGGCTCATCTGATGATCCTGGCCCCCGCCAGAGGCTGCGTCACTGCGGGACTGGGGCCTCGGGAGCTAGCTCCCAAATTAGCCAGTGCCAGCAGCGAGGAACCTTGCCCGACACACACCTCCAAACGCGGTTGATGATAGGAAACCAACACGTTGGATGTAATCCTTTCTCGTCCTCCTTTTCGCCCTCTGGCCTGACCCAAGTCCCGCTACAGTCGAGGCAATGTAATGACCACGTCGGACCAGTTGCCCAGAATCAATCAACCCCATGATTTCATGCTGCATACTGAAGCGAGGGAGAGCGTAACACCTCGGCCGACCTTCCGAGCCTGCCTACGAGCTACCGCACCTTCGCCGGCTTCCATCACCACCCCAAGAACGCAACAATGGGGGGCTGGACGGCGTTCCTGTTGACCTACCTCCTAGGTGGCATCACTTTTCTCCCTCTCCTCGTATTCACGATCTTTCTGCATGCCCACCTCACCTTGCCTCGCCGACAAGATGTCGAACCTGGCGGGGACGATGCAGCGGACGATCTCGTCCAGCCAGGCGACGACCTCGCGCCTCTGCAGGCTTCTCAGAAGGAAACGAAGGAAGAGGCAAAAGCAAAAACCGCCGGATCCCACGAAATAGAGACTGCAGCCGGCTACTTTGCCGTTTGTCGAGAGTACACGCCCATGGGAATCAATGCCAAGCCCATCGAACGATCAACACCGGTTGGCTCCACGACAGTTGCAGCGCCCAGTCAGAGCGTCTACCAGACTATGTATCGGAGCATATTTGACAGGAAGCAGAATCCAAGTCCCTTGGACAACGGCAAAAGTGTCAGTCTACGGCCAAAGAAGGCCGGGAATGTCTTCTACGTGGTGTTAAGGTACAAGACACCCCCCCCCCCCAAAAAAAAAAAGCCCTATCCTCATCCCATACTGACCTGGCTTTACTTGCAGACATGGTCATCTCATGTTATTCGACGATGACGAACAACTCGAGGTCCGACATGTGATATCCCTCACCCACCACGACGTCAGCATATATTCCGGCGGCGACGTGACACCGGAAGGGGAGCTTTTTATCAAAAGGAATGCTATTTGTCTCTCGCGACGGGCTTCCAACCCGTCGGAGGCGACACCAGACAGCCAAACCTCCAAGCCATTCTACCTTTTCTCGGAAAACTGCTCTGCAAAGGAGGACTTCTACTTTGCCTTACTGCGAAATCAGGAACAGGCGTTTCCTACCGGGGAGCGAGCGGCGCGGCCTCTGACTTTCGACGTCAAGAACGTCATTTCTTTGGTGCAGAAACTGCATTCGTCTGAGGAGCACCTTCAGAGCAGGTGGCTCAATGCTATGATTGGGAGAGTCTTCCTGGGTCTTTACAAGACTGCCGACATCGAAGCGCTCATCCGGGAGAAGTTAACCAAAAAGATCAGTCGGGTCAAGCGCCCTGCGTTCTTGTCCAGTATCGAGATTCGCAAAATCGACACTGGGGAGTCTGCCCCATACTTTACAAACCTCCGCCATAGGGATCTGACGGTCGAAGGAGAATGCTGTATGGAAGCCGATGTCAAGTACACCGGTAATTTCAGAATCGAGGTTGCTGCTGTTGCTAGACTTGACCTTGGGGCCCGCCTCAAGGCTCGCGAGGTCGACTTGGTCTTGTCAGTGGCGCTGCGAAAGATGGAAGGGCATTTGCTTTTCAAGATCAAGCCGCCTCCCAGCAATCGCGTATGGTTTTCCTTCTCGCAGATGCCCAAGATGGAGACGACCATAGAACCGATTGTGAGCTCCAGACAAATCACATACACGGTGATTCTTCGCCAGATCGAGGCTCGTATCAAAGAGGTCGTCGCAGAGACCCTCGTCTCGCCATTCTGGGACGACACCCCGTTCTTCAAGACCGAACACAAGAAATGGAGAGGTGGAATTTTTGAAGGGGATGATGCCGTAGAACCATCTTCGGATCCGGAGACGGTGGCAGCACAGGTAGGAGAAGTCGACGATGTGGACACTCTGGACACCGGGACGCCTCCCGACTCTGAGCTGCCACCAATGGAGAAGAGTCAGAGCATGCCCGTGATCGAGCCCGTGCAGACGTCACCATCCACAAGTCTATTTGGGCTCAAGCTAGGCAGGGGCGGTAAAGTCCCGCAAACCAATCCGTCTTCGCCTTCGGTGGACAGCATGGACCACAAGCACGTAAGGCCGGACGCTTCATCTACAAGCGTCGATGTCAAGAAAGAGACGCAGACGCAGACGCAGACGAAACAGCGGCCTGTTAGGTCTGGCTCTTTCGTCGGAGAGTCAATTCCAATTGTTTCGACTGAAACCGTAAACGCTGATGTCTTCATACCCTCGTCCCCGCCAGGAGAAAGCTCAGCAGCTAGTGCTATGGCCAGGCTTTCGTCCAGATCGAAAGCCGCTCCTGGTTCAGGCTCTCCTCTCACGTCTCCGCATAGAGATTCGGTCATATCAATTGCCTCCGGGCATTCCAATATCTCATCCAAAGAGACCACGGACAAGGAGACTGAACAGGAGGAGACAACTAAGCTCCCACGCCGAGGTACCGCATCTTCGACCAACAGCAACGGCAACACGGGCGAGGGCGGGTCTGGCACCTCTCCGACTCCGTCTATCAAATCTTCCAAGACGAATACCGGCTCTCTAACCCGTGGGCTCTTTCTGAAAAGGGAAAACACCACGGATTCTGCGTCCACCACAGCAACAGGGAACTCCAATTCGGACTCGATCAAGCGGATCCCGACCAGTCTCGCTGCGGTATCTAGCGCAGCTGGGGCGGCGCGACGATGGGGTCTGAATGCCCTCCAGCGTCATGCGAACGACCCGGTGAAGAATGGACACGAAGGAGAGGCGGAACCTCAACTCGACCTGAGCAAGCCGATGGGCGGGGGCAGACCTCTCCCTCCTCCCGGCATCCCTCTGCCGATGCCGGACAAGAAGACGAAGACAGCAATACCAGTGCCCAGAAGAAAGCCGGTGGCTGCTCCTCCGCTTCCTGAGCGGGCGTCTGCTGATGCGAAAGCCCAGGACGCTAAACGACGGCCCGTTCCACCGCCTCCGCTGCCTAAGCGGCGGCGGCAGACAGACGAAGAAATGCATGGACAGGGCGAGGACATGCTCGTAGTTGAGGCCCCGATCGCTGACTCGGAACCAGCCAGCCCGCTACCTGATGAGGCAGACACATACCGGCGTCCTTATGTAGAGGATGCGGAAGAAGATCTGGACCCTTTCACGATGGATGATGCGACACCCGGAGAGGGCAGCGGCACACCTCCCGCCAAGCCTTCCGGAGAAAGCAAGCACTCCTTCGGCGTCTCCAAGTCACAGGGTCCAGGAGTAGCCGATGATGAGTACGATGCTTGGATGGCGAACACGGGAGAAGACGAGCCCCCTGCAGAGTATATCACCAGCGAAGGCCTAACGCATTAGAACGAGTAGGCTGTATTCTAGTGGCGGATATGAGAAGAAGCAACAACTGGGGCACTGACACTAACTCACCACGACCATGTATATACAACAAACACGCGCGCACACCAACATAACGTCTCGGGCGGTACAGGATAATGACACAACAGGGTATCGGCCATAGGAGTTTGCTTGCGGTGGTTCATGGTCAGGAGCATTCTGTTAGGCATTACATACATACCCCCAATCAGAATCGACGGCCGCATGAGGTCTTTTCTATCATCGTTCATTTCGCCTCTCAAGCCGAAAAATATGATTGACTTTGCACAGGCCGGCAGCCAAGTCCACCAACCGCGCCAGATTTAGCCGGCATCCGGGGCGAAGCAAGCCAAGAAGGCATGTCCAAACAAGATTTCTCGGCCAAGGTATTCTCGGGTTCGCCCCGAAGCAATTGAGTGCAGGCCATTCGCGGAGGACAAAAACAGTCCCTCAGGACGAGTAGAAGGGCAGAAACAAAAGGCTTGGGGGCTGTGGTGAAGCCAGGACAAGCTTCCGCCGCGTACTGCACGCACCTGTCTTCCTGGGCCTCGCTGGCACAATTCTCGGGGGGAACCGGGGCCAGCACCGCAAGGCATGCAAGAGACCGGTGATGACTGCTACTCTGCTTCCTCATACCGCTCTTTTCCCACTCCCGGTTTCGAAACCACAAACAGAACGTGCACGCGCAAGCGCGCACGCAGACAAACACGCATGAGCCTAGGCAGGCAGACACGCGGGAAGTTCAGGCAGTCCAGTCCAGTCCCTCCCTCGCTCTCTGAACTGCCGGCGGGTTTGCGGTCCTCCGGTGCCCGCGCCAAGCTGGCCACTTGCATCGCCCTCGGGCCTCTTGTGTGGAAACAAGACTGGGAAAAGTGTCACGTTAGCTAGCCCCGGTGGTAGGGTGCCAAGTTTGGGGTAGGATAGCAATAACGAAGAGGAGGGGGGGGGAGTGGCAAGGCGACCGTATTGCTTTTTCCTGGGCGCAATAACGAGACACAAGTTAAGTGTGTTCGTTGTGTTGCCGTGTCGTAGCAGCCGGCGTCGTCGTGTCGTGTCGTGTGTGCTGGAGTTGTCCAAAGGAGTGACTGTCACATTCTATAGGCGACTTGGCGGTTCAACGACGCCACAGCCGCCGATTGGCGCCAAGCCGCCCAGGGAGGGTGGACGATCCGTCATATGTAGGTACCGTGAACGGGGGTTGGTTTGGCAGTTTGTTTCACAGGCCAAGAGGGCAGCAAGCAGCACACGTTACTGCCCCCCATTGTTGAGACAATGCCTCATCGTGGGCGCACAGCGCCCCTCGGTGCCCCGGGCTGGGAAGAGCGCTGCTCGTCCGTCGGTGGGCTGGCTCGACTGGCAGGCTGGCAGGCCGGCCAGCCTCCTTGCCTCCGCCCCTCGCACCGCCATGGACGAATCGCTCGCTTCCCCGGCGTCAATGACGACGAAGGGGCCAGCGATCTTCTGGGCCGGGAAGGCGTGCCGGCGTATGGGCTTGTGTGCTTGCGCATTACCCGTCTTGGTATGCGTCTAACTCGTTTAAACTTGATTTGATTTGGGTTTCCTTTTCGTGCTCTGCCCCATGCCGGCTGGCAGTGCGAGGCTGGAGGCCCAACAGGGGAAGACAGGAGTGTTCTGGACCTGTGCGACGACGCCCCGATGCGACGCCCGTGACCGTGCAAGGCTGGGCAGAGGGGCACACAATAGGATGAACGGACGAATCCCTTCTCTCCCGCCGCCGTCGAGAGTGCCCGGCTGCAGGGGATTTTTGGTTTCTGATCGGCGGTAAAGCCAAGGCTTTCAGCTGGCACAGGTCGCACGAGACGTTGGGAAAACGGTGAGTCGACGGAGGACAACTTGAGATACGTGGGCTTTGTCCTTTGGGTACTGGCCTCGGAAATCACCAAGAGATTGTAAGACCGCCCAGTGAGATGGACATTCTGGTAGCTGGGGCACCTGTCAGCAAAGTGTCTCACGACCCGTTCCGAAGTGACGACTTGAGGGGAATTTGGTGACCTCAAGACTATGTCGGTTGCCCTCTGAACCAGCTCGGCGGCGCTCATCTCCACTGTTCTGTTCCCAGGAGCACTGAGAGGACAGAGCCCTGCCTGGTCGGTGGTCGATCAGAATGATGGATCGCCTCTTCGTCGTCCCTCGGATCGCCGTGGGCGCGGTACATACAACACACACACACACGCACACACACACACACACACACACTCACACGTACTCAAGAAAAGCCAGCACACATACACGCGTCCCGCATGCCCGACAAAAATAGATCAGCGGCGACGGGGCATCGTTCTGGGACACCCGGAAGCTTTATCAAGCTTCCAAATACTAAGATCTGCGCTGCAATATCCAGGTCATCGCCCAGAGTGGCTTGAGTCTCTTGGCGAGACCTAAGGGCTGAAGTCGAGAGTCAAGAAGCTTGGGGACGGGACAATCCTTGGTGCGGCCCGCCGACGCAAGGCTTGCAGGCCAAGGTATCCGGAACTCGAAGGGGGAGCGGGTCGCCGGGCTGTCCCCACTGGGGAATATTCCTCGGCCGAGCTGCGGACGACTTGCTTCATGTTCATGTGTGCATGTCCATGTCATATCACGGTCATGCTCAGGTTCATGTATGATTTGTGATCCAGTGAGCTTGGCAGGCGAGCGAACGCCGTCGCAGACGACCAGTCCAAGCTCGACCGGCGGTGCCTGTTGCTCGTAGATAAGGGCGAGCGGCGGACTTGCAGCATCGGACTCTGATGCCAGACACACAACTGCTCCATCGACGGCGGACGCAAGCACTCTGCATCTGCATCCGCATTGCATCGCACCAACAACACCCCGAGCCCCATGTTCCCGGGCTGTTTCAGCCGGCCAAAAGGAAATGCCCGGCTGCAGGCGACAACGGCTGCACGAGGAAGGAGGATCTGTCCCTCGCATGCTCACGTATCGGGGGTGCCATCTGGCTGCGCGGTTTACTGTCACCCCCGAGACCGATGACCGCCCTCGACGCGCCACCGGCGCAGTAGCTTCGTCACGACCCCACGCCGTACGGCCTGCCATGCCTGGGCTGGCACGGCATGGCGTAGGGAGGATGGTTGACGGACGTGAGGCGGCATCGTTAGGCCGGTTTTCAACGGGTACCTGACTTGAGAAGGCAGTGCGAGTTCTCACTCCCACTCCCACTCTTCCTGTCAGTCTGTGTCTCTCTCTCTCAATCACCGAAAGGCTGACGGGCTGACCAGCACCAGTGAGGGCCACCGCCTTTTGGGCTCCGACGCAGGCCACAGCCCCTCCCCTCGGGGCGAACATTCCAAGCCCACGGTAGATAGCTGCCATACGACACACAGTTCCGAGAAGCGAGTGTAAGCCAGCCGGGAAAGCATAGGGAAGCAGAAGCAAAGCACTAGCGGGAGTATCCAGAAGGGAAAATCCGGGGAAGCCAACCATGTCATCGAGAGGGAGGGGAGAACACTTCTTTGGTGGTCTCGCCGGTGCCAGGTGTGGTAGCACCAAAGTGTGGGAGGGGAAAGCGGGTCCAGAGCAGTACTCCGTACCACACCTGCCAGTTACATACGGACTTGAAGGTTTTGTGCGGACTCCCGGGGCCGACAATTTTTTTTCTTCTTTTTTTGTCTGTTGCTGGCAGGCAGTAGCTAAGTCGGTGGGGTTCACACACGGTGTCTGACTTGCGTCTGCCAAGGTCGAGGGACCTGCCAGGGGCGGTCATCGATCGTCGACCTGAGGGCCTCGGGACAGGCTATGTTAGTTGCTTGGCGAACGTAAACTGTCAATCGTAGGACTAGTGAAGCCTATTAAGTCAGTCGGTGACTGGAAGAGGATGGGCACCACAATTGGTGATACAAAGAGTCAGTCAAGAGCAGCTCAGCCTCACCAGCTCTGCCACTCGCCTTGGTCCATCATCCTTCGAGATTCATCAGCTTCGGGGTGGAGGCGGCAGTTGGGAGAACCAAAGAGAGGAAGAGGGATAAGGCTTAGAACTAACAAGGGGAGTTTAAGAGGGAAGGCAGCAAGACATGGTGCAATGTCGGTGCACCATGCTGGGCAGGTTCACTATTGTGCAATGACAGCCTGCGGCGGTGTCGGGCAAGGGGGCAGACTCTGTTGTCAGGACTCTGTCGACTGCTCTGGGAAAGCCCGCGACAGGCTGTTCCAGGTGGTTGGTCAAACAGCGAGCCTGTTGCACACGCTGCTGTCGAATTAGACACGAGTACCAGCAAGCATGTGGACAGATGACTGTGATTGGCTATGTACGTTTGGGATCCTGCCGATCGATTAAGGGGTTCTTATTTCTGAACCAAACGGAAATCATCAGAAAAGCTCAGTTTGTGACGTGGTATGACACCAATCCGTATCATATTTCCCAAAGACCAACGCGTGCAAAAGAACCGTCAACGCCTGTGCCAATGACTGCAAATGCTAAGGTCGCCCACCTCTACCTTGCCTGCTCCGTTATGCCCTCGTGATACCCCTTGTAACCGTCGTCTCTCGTGCCAGGCTGCCATGCCCACGTAGGAATTAACACAAAAGTGCTGCCTCTCAGTATCCAGCCTTGCCAGGCATTGGCGGCAGGGAGTGGCTGTTTTCCCACTTTGGTGGCAAGTGATTATGGCAGAACGTCTTCGTGGTCTTGAGATTGAACGAGGCACTCTTGGTGGCGTCGATAACCACGTCAGGATCATCATAACTCTCCGGCTGGCAGCATTGGATATTCTTCATGAACCGGATGTTGGCGATCTCAGTTATGGTGGCCCTCTTCTTGGGATTGGGGTTCAGCATCATCAGCAGGATTCGACGCAGTGCAGGTCTGTTGACGAACTGATCGAAGATGTAGTATGCAGGGTAGTCGTTCTCCTTGATAGTCGCGTCGCCGTCAATGTGCTTGGCATTCCACTTGTCGAAAGCCTGAACGAGCATGGTATAGTTCCCACATTTTTCCGCGCCAAAGACAGCCTTCTCCCACAGGTTCTTCGAGGCGATCAAGGCAATCATCACGCAAGCAGCACTCCAGACGTCGAGCAAGCGCGGGTCGTACTGCTGATCCCTGGCCAAGACCTCAGGGGCCATGTATGGCTGGCTTCCACAAATCCCAGGATTGCACATTCGAACATCTCCATTCATTTGTCTGCCACACTCGCCGCCTGACTCCCTTGCGGCAGGGTGAACCCCAGAGAATACTTCTGTGACGCCAAAATCGGTGATCTTTAGTTTGCTGTCGCTTGTCATGAGAAGATTCTCTGGCTTGATGTCTCGGTGCGCAATCCCATTGCTGTGCAGGTAGTTGAGCCCCTGGACCAGCTGCTTGAACAAACAAAGGCGATCCTTTTCCCTGTCCGGTCCATTGAGGTAGTTCTTCGTGAGCAAGCTGTGTAGGTCGCCTTCAGAGCAGTACTCCATGACGTGGTTCCATCGCCCGTGGTCAATGCACAGGCGCACGGTCTCGATGATATTAGGGTGGTGCAAGCTCTTGGCGAGGCTGTACTCGGATTTGATCTTCTTTTCATACTCGTCCTTGGTATCTGACTTGTCCTTACTCCGGAAGCATTTGACGGCGTACAGTTCCTCCGGGAAGCCCTTGCGTGACATGATACGGACCGTGCTTGTGGCGCCCTTGCCCAACGTCCGCGTCATTTGTCGTGCAAATGGGTGCTTGTGCCTGTACTCAAACTCGTTGAGCAGGTCGCCAACGTCAATCGTCAGCTCGTCAGGCAGGCTCAGGCTTAATCGCCGGGCCTTGACCCCAACACCAGCTTCCGGTCTGGCGTAGAATACTGCGGCAGGACCGAGCTGGCCGTCTTGTGCTTCACGCTTCTGGCCAGCGTCAAAACTGCTGGCCCGCCTTAAGCCCGCCTGCTTCTTCGAGTTGCGTCCGTTGCCGGTAGCAAAGTTGACGGCACGGCTGCGAAGTGTGAGACCCGTCGACGCGCGGTTCTTCTTGTGGTGTAGAAAGTCCTCAGGCATCGGATTTAGCAGATTCTTATTGCGCTCCTTGCCATCGTACGTCTGTGTGCCGGGCGAAGAGGCTGTGTCAGAGCCATGCGGTGTGTTGGAGCCAGGTGTGGTGACTGTTGACCTGTTCATGGACCACCTCCGGGTACCCTCTACTGAATCCTGGTGAGCGACAACCATGACGGGTTGGCCACTGTCGCCCTGCTGGCCGTTGCGCTTGAAGAGGTTCGACATGGTGCGTTTGAAGCTGCGCGAAGGAGCGCGCGTGCTACGTTGCGAATCCCTGACGGAACCCGTCTGCGACTCGTCGGCGGATGTCCTGGCAGTGGAGGACGGCGAGATGGGTCGCGTGGATATGCTCTTCCTGGGACTGGCGGGTATCTTTTGAGGGGCGGCCGAGCTGTCAGCAGTAATCTGGGTGGTGAGGTTGGCCCCGAAATTCTGGTTGGCGAAAGGTCCCTTGCGCAAGTCGATTTTTGCCTGTGGGACGACGGCGGCGTCGGACTCGATGGAGGGAAAAGGGATCAGAGAAGAGTCAGTGATGTCGGGATGACCCTGGTTGTCGTGGCCCCTGTGAGTGCGAAATTCCGAGGACTGTCTGCCGCTCACGGGCGTCACTGGCTCGTTGTGGGCAACACTCTCGGAGTCTTCATCGCTTTCCTCACACAATGGGTTTGAGTTGTTGGAGGCGAACTGGGGCGGGGAGGACGACGACAGGCTGCAGTCGTCTCGTGCTTGGTCTAGAATGTTTGTAGGAGTTGAGTTATCTCGAATGGTTTCGGCAGTCTGGAGTAAGACATATTGACAAAGAAGGCAAGGGATGGTGGTTAATAATTACCTGAGGTGGATGATGGAGCGGTTGCAGCGGCTGATGCTGGAGCTGCAGAGATCCGGGCGGTGGCGGAGGGTTGTTGAGACAATGCAGGAGGGCCCAGCATGGTCGAGGAAGCCATTACGAACTTCGGGAAGGAAGAAGGAAGAAGGAAGAAGGCAGGCAGGTACTTCGTAGTAGCAGGTTAATGACTAGATTGAGTTGGGAAGGCTGTCCTTGTTTCGAGGTGGTGCCGCTTGCCCCAGTAAAATCCCCAAGGCCTGGTTTACCCCCTCACCTGGTCGGGGGGGAGGGGGAGGCTAAGACGTCAAGAGGCGGCTAAGAAGGGCCGGATAGCAAGGTTTGGAGTGGGTAGAGAGGAGCAGGCGCGCTGGTCTGGGAGAACCGGAGTTACCGAGTCCAGACTGTTTCCCGTTGCTGACAGCGAGCGAAGTCTGCCAACTCGTGGAAGAGGCAGCTGAGCGAGTTCGTGGGCGTGATTTAAGCAGTCGACACTCGCACGGGTGCCGGCGAGCTAAGTTCACCACCCTCCAAGACGGGGGTTGCGGGATTGGGGGGCAAAGGTCGCTGGAGGAGGGGCCGAGAGGGCTTAGCGGAGAATGGCAGCAGTGTCTGGCCGTTTCCGCGGGCTTCTGTTGTCGGTTGTGCGTGGCTCCTTTGCGGCGTAGAAGGTGAAGCAAGTTCCTCGAGGCGGGAGGATGTCCTCAACAAGAAATAAGGCGTCGAATGGTGGATGGTAAGCCCAGGTGGTTTATATGTGACGATGGGACTTTGAGACAGGTACGACCAATGCCGAGAAATTGATACTTGCTGCCAAGCAAGTACGTCCTCATGCAGGCGAGGTTCGTGTAGCCAGCGACGCAGAGTGATATGGTGATGATACGGTCGGTCGAGGTGGCGTCTCGGGTAGTACCTGAAACGGTGCGAGATCTACCGTCGCAGTGGGAGAAGGCGAGATGGCGAGTCGTCAAGAGCCAAGAGCCGGGGAATACTATGGATTGGTCGGGGTCGCGGTTGGGGTATCATAAACGAAATCAGATCCGAGGGCAGAATAGAAGAGCTGTTGCGTACTCGTGATCTCATATGCTTTGGAGAGCAAGCAGGAAAGAGGAAGGGATCCAGAATTGGGCTGTTGGACAAGAGACTGGTGAAGAGCGGGAGAGATAGACAGATATTCAAGGAAGTTGGGGGGTCCCCCATTCAAGAGGGTATGCCGGGGCAGGAGATATGTTTGCAGGCTATACCGGGCGCAGGCAGGCCCGAGTGCGAGAACGGCGAGGCGAGGCGAGGCCAGTCCAATATGCAATGCAACTTGACATCCAGAGAAATGCAGGAGAAGGGAAAGGACGGGGGTTGCGACTGTGGGTATTATTGGATGTGGGCATTCCTCCATCAGTCACTTGTCTGCTTGTTCGACACTCAAATCAGTCAGTGCGCCAACGCCGATCACTGACTGGCAGCAATCGGTTGCTTGGAGCTCTGGGGAAGAGTTTGTGGACATGGTGGGACATTTCTTGGGTCCGCAGCAGGAGGAGCAGCAGCAGCAGCGTGCGGTGTGGGTGCGAGCGATGTACCGGCCCAGCCCTTGGGAGTAAGCCACAAGTCCTGGACATCGTGGTGATACCGAGCACAAAGGACTGGGAGCTTCCTCTCCACCCCTCAAACTAGCCGTGGGATGGGAACCATCTTTAATGAGCACAGGCAGGTTGGCAGGGTACCCATCGGCGCCAGTGCTGCATACTATCCACCATCATGGGCTCCCACTGCTAGGGCATATTAGTGCGACAGTCGAGAGATATGGACTCTGCTATGCCCAGTCTCGACAGGCACAAGCACAAGCACAAGCACAAGATGCCCATGCCCAAGCTCAAGCTCAAGCGCCTCAAGTCCTGCTCCAGCCTAGAACGCCTGAGGGTCACGATGGGTCACGACAGTGCAAGGCAGGGCAAGACAAGGTTGAACTGTTGGCAGCTCCCTCCCCCAGCCCTTCCTCCGCCCCTCCTCCGCCCTGCTCCCTCCCAGGCCCTCTGGTCCCCCGAGCCCAGAGATCCACGCAGGCTGTCGCAATAGCGGAGGCCATGCCAGCGGGCAGACCTGGCAGACCTGGCAGGCAAGCTGGCTGAGGGCATCGACGCAGGCCGATCAGGGAGGCTTGGCTTGGGGCCAGCGGCTGCCTATCTCGCACCAGCAGACTGGAATTGGGCAATGCCAATGCCAATGCCAATGCCGTGTATCTAATGCCATGCAATTCCAGCCCAGGCCGTGCTGGCCTCTGGGCCCCCATGTCCAGTTCGATTCGACAATAATAATGGAGACCAAGGACCCCCCCCCCGAATCGAGTCGAACAGCTCATTCTTGACGGTCCTGTCTTTGTCACTCCTGACCAGTGTGGACTCCAAAAATGAGCGATTTTCGAGCCCTTCGCTGGCTGCACCGTCCTGTGTAATATCCGGCTCCTTATTGCCGCGCGATACGGTTGCGAAGCGCACCATGCCTCTCCAGACGAGCCGGGGCCATTCGAGTCCCTCGACTTGCGAACCCCGTACCGCCGACAATTCAAGCGAATCCCCGGTCCCTGGCACCTGCGTGATCATTGGACGGCCACGGCAAGGTCGGCTTCAGCCAGACTCGGGCAATGTAGTCAATTTTTCTTTTGTGCTTTTAATCGCCTCATCCACGTGCGCCGTTTGTCTTGAAGCGGCAAACCACTTCTGGCAAAGGGCGTTGTTTGTGGCTGCTGTATGAATTTCAAAGCAGGCGGGTCCTTTGTCAGCCTTGCTCAAATGCCTCGGCCAGCGAGGGTCACGATCCAGGAACGGTATTCCGCGGTAGCAGCCTGTTGCCGTATTGCTAAGATATCGATTGGCCAATTGTGTTTGGTCGGCCCGTGACCTCGACCTCGCACGCCTGTCAGACATTTTCATCGGCCGGCCAAGGCCCCGTGCCCAGAACTGGCCGCTCGGGGGGCTGCTCGCCTAGGGTTTGGGAACCTGGTGGGTTCTAGCTCTTGTTCTTGTTCCTGCACGGTCGCAGCCAACGTCTTGGACGGAGCGGACTGCTGTGGTCATCCGTCGGTCACTGACGCGGTCCTGCCGTGATCATCTCAGCAGCAGGAGCAGCAGCAGGAGGAGCAGTGCAGCCCGCAGGCTCACCACGCTGGCAGGTGGGGAGTGTTCGCTGCCGAGTGTACGATCGGTCATCCGCAAAGCGGAGGTTGACATGAGGGCGAAAAGCCGAAGACGCTCGAGGCTATCCAGGCCCCCAGAGCTTTCTGTGTCAAGCAAAGGTTGTGCCGCACAATCAGCCAGCCAGACGAGGCGGCTCCTCTCCCTTGGGAACAGTAGGACAGCAGGGTCGGACGGTACAAGGCGCTCGCGTACAAGTACTCCGTATAAAGGCATTGCTTGGCGATCCGCACCGTTTCGAGAGCAGTCGAAATCGAAATCGGCAACTCCACGAAAGCATTCAGGGTTCCGACAGGGAACAGGGCTCTGTCGTCATCCTCGCAGGCTCACGAGGTGCTCGCCATGTCCCGGTCAGCCTCCCTTCTCCACCTTTCCGTCCCCACTGCCCCAGTCGAATCTCGTCTCCAGATTTCCGACTCTAAATTGGTCTTGCTCATTACAAAGAGTGCGTACGTACAAACAAGTCCTGCCACTGGGCCGCCTTGGGGGTCCCCGCGAGATCTGGCTATTGGACTGCTATGGCGCCTCATTACATCATTGCCTCTGCCTCGGTTTCTGCCCGCTCGGACGCCTCCCACTTGCCTCATCTCATTGGCCTTGCCGACTCGCTCGCTCAATTCACTCACCCTCGCTGGCACTAACCGCCCACTCCCTCCAATGTGGTTCGCTGATATGGCGAGAGCATCAGATGCCGTCGTGGCTTTGTATTGACTTTGAGCCGTCCCTCTCGGCAGGGTGAGCCCAGACGACGCAATTGTGGGAGGGTGCACCACGCAAGCACGGCAAGCCTCCTTCGAGTGCCAGCCAAGGCAGCTCCCAAGGCTGTGAGCTCACCGCCGAGACCTGGTGTTTGTAACCTGCGCACGCGGGGGCCCAACGCAGCGATCAACCATGACCCTGACCTCTCATCCGACGAGGCGTACCCGGACTGCGGGTTCCAGACCTGCGCACCGCGACCGCATCAAACCCGTCCGTAACTTTCACGTCGCTTCGCACGCCTCTTGCCATGACCGCCTTTTCACTCTCGATGCTCGAATCGCCTGGTGATCAACCGCTGATGCAGGCCATGCTTCAGGTGACTAACTGCCTATCCGGACAGTCACTGAGGAAGCCGTGAATGATGATGGAGGATGATGGAGGATGGTAGTTGGCCTCTGCCATCAGCCAGTCCTGCACGTGTCGATCTGTGCGGCTGGCTTGGGAATATGGTGTGCTCCCCATTCTTCCGCGTCTCGCGCGCTTCAGGCCTTACTTTGGGACACCACCAAGGCCTGGTTATACCGATGCCCAGCCCTTCGAGAAAGATTCTAGGCAGTCTGGATCGATCCAACATGCACTTGACGTTCTTGGGACTGGCTCAACTGCTATGTGCCAAGTCGACCATACAGGAACCGCTCGCCCAAAGTGACGAAAGGCCGCAGCCATCAGCTTTCGGTCCTACCGTTTGTGAGCCGACGGCTCAATGCAAGCAATTACCTGACTCTGGGCGCCAATACTCAACGGTCGAGCGGAGGATTTTCCATCAAACAACAAGGAGACAGCAAGACGCCAACAGCGGCATTCTCGGCTTCTTGACTACAGCTGGTGGTCGGCAACAACGGGATCAAAGGCCGCATATCCTGGTAACGCTAGCTCACCTTCCCAAGTACTTCTGTATCCGCTGTAGAGTTCATTTTCAGAGTCTGATTTTTTCAGTCTCAGCGCGAGCCGAGACCGATAAGCTGTCTGCCCCCGATCCGAGTCCGGGTGAAGCACGGCGGTTGGCTCGCTTTTCCATGCATGAGCTTCTGCACATGTCCTAAAACGATGATAATCCTGCGACTCGCAGGGGAGACGCTTGATACGCGGGCTAAGAGACGATTTGGGGGTTCCGCTAGTCTCGACTCCTGCAGCCCTCTCGTCTCGTCACGCGCGGGCCTGCATCCCACCCACCCCTCCCCTCTCTCTCCTTAGTGCCGTGCCGACACCTGGGAAGATGCTACTGATGTGTCGTGCAAGCGCTCCTGTGCCGTCCCTGACCTATCTCGCCTGCCAAGACGAACACAATTAGAGTAGCCGGATCTGGCACGACATTCAGTGATCGACTCAGGACGCAGAGGGCAAAAGCTTGTCTATGCGGCTGGTCTTGGCTTTCGACCACAAGGCTGAGATGATCTATAATTCCACGTTTGGTCATACAAGATATCGCACCTAACAAGACTGCTACCTCATGAGCCAGACAGGCACAACGAGAGGAATCACACGCGGTCAAAAATCACGCATAGCAAAGGATATGGAGGCCAGGGTTGGAGTCCGCGGCCGTGGTACTACGGAAAGTGGACATTTTGACGCATGTGCTGGATACTGCGTTCATCGATCCTGCGAGTGCAAATCGAGTTATGTGCGAGGTGCGTCAGCTAGAGCAGCTTGGGTCATAGGAACCGGGTTTGTGCCCTTTCTGTGCTCTCCTTGAGCGTGCGTCAACGGCTTGGATGAAAACCCCCAATAACAGCTGCTTCATGCGAATCATTCCAGGAAACCAATAGGCAAAATCAAAAGTCTATCCCTGCTGGACGTACCGGACGGCCATCGCCACGGCTCCCATCGGATGGGCCAGCGCAGACTGCAGAGCTGCACGCAGCATCACGGGGTTGGCGGGGTGCAACCCAACGTGCATTCTGGCGTCCGCTGCATCTCCGGGGCAGCGTGTGGATGCACAAGAAAGCAGCAGCGCGACAGGTGGCACATTGTTGGTAAGGCTGGCGTCAGACCGACAAGCTCCTTTCCTTTCCTTCAGCACAGTCAGGCCCCAACAGGCGGTGAGTTGCGGGGGCGATCACCATCAGCAGCGCCTTGAGCAGAAACGGCGCACTCTCGTTATGCTCGACACGTGTTTCTCGGGTCGAGAGCACGGCCAGATATCCAACGGTCGGACAGATTCTATGCGCAGGCAGATTTTCCCGGCTGAGCGGGAATGCAACCATGGGAATGACACGCTCCGCCCTGGTCACTGGCAGCATTGGCCATGCTCTTTGTGGCTCTGTGTGAGGCTGCACGACAGCTGCATCAGTGCTCGGTCCTGCTCCCTGTTACTTTCTGACCGATGAAAATGTGTCTTGGGTTTTACGGCAGGGCAGGTTGAGAGTGTCGCTCATCAACACAAAGCCGTGCTATGCGATGGGGCACGAAAAGCCTCAAAACGGCCGATGGGATGCGAAGAGACGCCCTGCACGTCGGTCATGTCTCATCTCTCAGATTTGCAGCATGGTCTTCATGCTGGTGTCCGAGACCTCATCCCATGCCGTCTCTGATATTAACGCACACTACCCCGTGCTCTCCGTGTAGCGCCCCCAACATCATTCTGGTGCTTGGGACTGTCCACGAGAGAGAGCAAGCTACTGCTGTGACTTGTTCGACCGGTCAGTCCTGTTCGACTTCTCGCATTGCTGGTCCCTACCGGTGAGCTTGGGTCGAGAACCAGCTTTCCGCCTATGCGGTAGCTAGAGGAGTCCGTCCGGCACCATAGCGCATTGTGTTACGTCGACCAGCGAGCTTGCAGGTACTAGCACGCCTGCGCGCAGAGGACGCTCCACACACTTGATACCGAGGGCAAGATATCCCCTGATTGCATAGTCCTGAAGAGCACAAGGCCAACAGGCGTGCATGGTCGGCCATCACTGGCTAAGGAGCAAGAAGAGCGGCTGCGCACCGAGCCAGGTCGACCTACCCGTTTTGCGCTCCCGCTTCACAACCGGCGTGAAATATATGGCTGATATCAAGCATTATACGGTACGCCGTGATGGGTCTTCGCAAGCGTTTGACAATATGCATACGATTCCTTGTCTAGTCTACGGGAGCCGACTCAAGACTAGCTACAAGGCAGATCGACTGGCTTGCGAGCCAGAAGAATCAATACACGCTTCTACTTTGGCATTCGTTGGGCAGTTGTACCCGAAGTCCAAGAAGCGGGCTAATCACGATCATTCGTCACTGACGTCGCTCCTCGTAGCGGAGGTTGAAACATCGGCAGAAGCAGGTGGTGTCGAGGTTGCCTGCAAGCGGAAGCTATTGGTGCACGTCCCAGAACCCTTATCCAGACTTCCTATTGTACGCCTCAGGCCGCCCAGTCGGAGGAGCTCGTGAAAGTCACTGTTAAGCTCGGCCTGACAGAAGCATGATATCTCGGACAGCATCGGTGTCACGCTCACAGACCCACCATCAGAACAATGTTGCCGGACCCCCTCAGAAATGTGTGTAGGAGGAGTTGGGGTCCCAGATCGCACCTAGATAAGTGGCTCGGACGCTCGACAGCCCGTATGCAGCTACTTGAGTCGAGACAATGTTGCCCTTGTTTAGCTGCCAGTGAGGTGGTGAGTTTCCTTCCCTTGCGAGACATGGGGACGTTTGGTTTCGAGGTGGGCAAGGTAGGGTTGCAGCATCGCATTGGCGCGGCCGGCGAGTGCGACTACGTTTAAGTTGATACGGCGCCGCTCTGAGACGCTGCCAGGGCGCGGGCGAACAACGTGGGCTGGGAGCCCAACCTCAGTTGCTGCTCTACTGGTGGTGGTGATGGGCAAGTGGGTGACCACTTTTTCGCCATGTGCTTTAGCACATGATCGGTGCAGCTCAGGAGTGGGAGGAAATTCGGGACTCCGGCTATACGGCCTACACTCGGCCTTTTCATCTAGCTGCGCCGAATGAATCGTAAACAACGCCGTTCTTGGAGCGTGGGGTTTGAGGCTAGCTGCGTCTTGTAGGCAATCGTACTTACTTGGGTGATGTGAAGACTTTGATTATGGCTTCATGGGTTAAGTTGAGATACGTATGTTTCTAGATGGGTTCGGCACTTGCTCCGGTAATGGCGTCGGGCCAACGACTACTTCGAGGAATCGTGTCGCTACTGGCATGTTAAGGTCACCGTAGTTGTGTAGTTTGTGATGTAATTGTCTTTGATATAGCAGCCACCGAGAAACGCCCCGCCTGCCGACCGTATTGGCCCCGGAGGTTCTCATTTCGTGAGAGCTTCGCCGGACCCGGCGCTGCTCCGGGCCGGCGCCATCCGGAGCGTGGCCGCACGAGGCTGCCAGGGCTCACGGTCGAGTGCTCTCGGATGCTCGTGCGTTTGAATCGAAACGACACCACATAACAAGCTTTCTCTGCCGAGCGAGGCTGGACCTGAATCGTTAAGGGGGCATGGTTCTGGACACATTCACTCCCTCCCTCCTTAGGCATCAAGGCATGGCTGAGACCAACAATGCGTACTCAGATTGAGCATTGTGGCAGGTGTCAACTCGAGTCATTTTTATGGTGAGGAAGTATGTAGCCATATACAGGCTTTTGTCACGCCAGATGAAGCGAAACTAAGGCGATACCCAGCCTTGTACTGTCCCGGCGAAACTGCGGAGGGATGTCTCAAATCTACACATGCCGCCCACCGCGTGCCAAGAAACCAAGAAGACTACTACTGCATGAACGCGATCTCACATTACCGTGGATCTCGTACACACTTCCGATGACCAGTCAGGACACCGCGGGGACGTGACGCCCGAGGGAGGCTCTCGTAGGGCTGACGCGTGGGCGAATATGCCGACGTGCCCCTTTTCGTTCCAGATTCAACAGCACGCGACGCTGAGGAAATGCGTTGGCCGTTCCGTTGTCACGAGATCCGTGCATCGCCCACGATGGGCCATCCGTTGTCAATTGGGAGAACCGTTGGGTGGAACTGCCCGATCGCAGGCTCGGAGGTGTTGCTCCAGTTGTGTCCCCTCGAAGGTGTCCGGTGCATCGCAATATCCACCAAGACACTATCGCGAGACGGCAGTACGCGGCCTGGGCTGTGCCTGCGGACCTCCACCCAGCGAGACAAACCACTGTCGAAAATTCCACTACGAGCTTGCCATGATCACCACGGCAATTGCGCCCAATAGCCAGGATACCTCGCCTTCGTCTCCCGCCGACGTGTCCGCCGCCGCCGGTGGCTCCGGAAAGTGGCCGATCCAAACAAGCGAGTCAGCAGGAAGGCCCGAAGAGTCTCCGACAGACTCGCCTCCCCGTCAGGCCCGTGTGCGCTGCCTCAGGGACGGTTTCTTCCTTGGGTCGAATATTATGACCCCCACTGGCCCCCAAACCGCGACCACGGAGGGTTGGGACCCACTGCCGCGCGAGAGCGGAGCAGGTGCACGCAGGCGTGGGATAGCCTACGGCAGGGAAGGCAGGGTGGGTCCGTTCCGAGGACCGCTTCCGCGCGAGCGAGCGAGCGAGCGAGGTAGGTCATCGTGTCGGATGCTTGCAGTGCCCCGGGTGCTGCAGCGCCGCGCCCCTCCAGGTCCTGTTGCGGGTCAGGATGGCCGCGGAGAAGCCATAACTGGCAGGAAGACGGAAGCAGGTAGAGCACGAATGGGCCACCGGGGGCTTCCAAGGGGGGCCTTCACTCAAGACGGCGGCCGTCGGGATTCCTGGTTGGCAATTAGTGAAGCGATATTTGTGGGTAGATTGGCGGCCAAGCGCTGCGAGATGACCTCGACCGAGATACCGCGAGTTGTCCACCGGCTTTCCGCGGGTGAGAGCAAGTGAGAGACCGCCTCGTCAGGCGAAGGCCGTGCCAGCAGGTGAGCCCAGCAGCCGGGGGAGTTATGAGCGCAACAAACAGCAGAAGGAACACATGCGGTCAAGCAGGACGGGATAGAACAGATGTTGGGCACCATCCGCGTGGGCATTCGGCCGCCCGCCGAGCGAGATGCAATCGGAAATTTCCTGCAAGCAACAAGCAGGCGAGAGAGACCCTTAGGATATCTCTGCGCGAGCGAGGAGGCTTGACGCGTCTGCTGCACCTAGGACCTACCCTTCATCAACTTACCACCACCCCGCAATCCTGCAGGCGACTTGAGTTGTTGCAGCAGCGGCAGGGCCATCGGGAATTTCGGGCTGGCTCTTGGAGAGATCTATCTTGCCAAGAGGAAATAAGGCCGCTGTGGACGAGCAGGCTAGCTGAAAGCAGTAGCCCAACGAGGACACATGACCGACCAAAACTGCCAAAGCGTGACTCCCCCGGTTTTTACCCCAGGCTTTTCTCGTTGGGACCTGGAGAAACTGGATTCCTTTCGGCTTAGGGGTCCAGATTAGGCTGAGGGGGCGGGATGATGATCTTGACGATCAGGCATGGGGGTAAAGCCATAGCAAGAAACAAGAGATACCGTGTCGAGGCAGTGTCTGACTGTCATGACAGACAAATGGACTGAGTGACTGACTGACACACAGCTCGGGGCTGCCGGGTTCAGGCTGTGGATAGAGCTATGCGTGGGATGGCCAAATATGTGGGCAGCCCAATATGTGGGCAGCCCCAGAGTAACCAAGAGCGTTTACAACAAGGTGTTGCCGCGAGGGCCCATAGATGCCGAGATGATCGTGAAACTCAAATGCCATGCCTGAATTCGATTGTTTGGGCTGGATGCCGGCGAGGGGATTTATTTGCTACGCTCCGCCATGACTCCTGTTACTGTGAGCCCTACCATGTTAGCCACGGGATACTCAGGGATGTCAATCAAGGCTATTCTCTAGCATGTTGCCATGCGTACACGTTACATATGTATCCATGGCCACAACACCTCAAAAGCGGCCATGTTGCCCAGCAGAGCTCAGGTAGCAGTGCCTCCGTACTGGACTCAGACCGAAAGGAGAAGGATGAGCGAAAGCGAAGGGGTCGGGACATGGGACGAGCATCTCGGTGCATCGACCCCGACAGTTCGACGTACCGCCACAGGCTGACGTCCCGCTGACCGCCTGGGAGCCGGCCCCTAATGAAGGGCGATTGAACACGTTTTGGTCTCCTGGCAGGGCCTGGGCCGGCACCAGGGATTTGGAGCTACCGGTTGCGAGGCCCGAAGAAAGGGGCAGTCGGCGGAGGGAGGGTGTTGCAGGCACAGGGCCACAGGCTGCCGTAGCGCTGGTACGGGCGGACAAGTGCCTAGCCTGCTTTCCCGGTGCCATTGACCCGTTCAAGCCGTTGTGCCGGGGCGGACAGGGTGATGAATGTTCCATGGTGTTCCGTCGTGCTCTGGTCACCCACACCCACACAGGGGACTGACTGCGATGAAGCGGTATGCAGGCTGGAGTGAGCGGAGGGTTGCTGGGCTGCTGGGCCAAGCTGAGGAGTAGAAAGGGTGCTGCTGCAGCAGATCTGAGGACGCAGGTGGACGGAAATGGGCAATCCAGGGTCAGGATAGGGGCTGTACGCACGCAGACAGCGAGAGCATGATTCCTGAGTGTACCGGTACTGCGTTCTAGGGGACCAATTGCCCTGCAAGGGACAACGAATGCATCCGGAGAATATGCAGGAGTGGAAGTCGGAGGGCCAATGAAGGGCGGTAACGGGCTCACGGCGGGGGTGTAGGCGTAGCGACAGGAAAGAAGGAAAGGGAGGGGCGCGGGCGGGCCGTCCCTGAGTTGCCTTTGGTCGAGGGATCGATTTGTCCCCCTCCCCTCCTCTCCCTCCTTTCCCCTTCAAGGTTGTCTGGATCCGGATGCATTGCCTTCACCTGTCAGCCTGTGAGTGTGCTATTAGAAAAGTAAGGAAACATCGATCAAGCCCGACGGGGTGGTAGGATCTATCGGTTGGTGGCTTGCCACGTCTCCCTTTCCTGGTCAGCCCGGCCAATTCCCAGCACGTTACCGGTCCAATGAAGTCCAACCCGGCCCATCTCAGCTCAGCCCAGCCCAAACCAGACGGGTGGACGTTCTCTCTCTCTCTCTCCCCCTCCCTCACTCCCTCCCTGTCTCTGTGCCTGTGCAGCAGCAGGCTTGTGCTTGCTTACTGCCGGCAGCTCTGGGCAGAGTCAAATATGTGAGCTGTCTGTCCGCCCTGACTAGTGAGTGTGTGTGACTGGACAGTCTGACAGTGGGCGCCAAGGCGGGCGACTTGACATGTGAGAGAAACAAGAGAGGCCCATGTTTCCCATTCGGCCCGGAGCCACGGCTGAAACCATGGGCCATGGGCCATGGCTGGTCTGCTATTGAAACGCGTCGAGGTTAGAAGAGAGAGTTCAGAGCCACCCGAGGCTGCTTCAGCCCAAGCCCAAGCACAGGCCCAGGCCCACGCGCCCGGCACCAGCAGAAGCAGAAGCAGTTACCAAACGGGCAGGCGGGCACGTCGGTTGGGCCATCCGGGAGGCAGGAACCCCTGGCCTACCTGTCAGGCCTGGGCTGCACCTTCCAGTTTTCCCCGGCTGTGTTCACACCCCCCTTCTCCACCCCCTTTCTGACCTTTGACACTTGCTGCTGCAGGCAGGGTATTAGGTCGCGTGTCTGTCTGTGTTAGTGTGTACCTGAGTCTTACTCTACAACCCTGCTCTCGGTATTGGTGCGCGCGACAAGACACACACACTCAACGCACGCAGTCAGAGTGACGACGCCCTTGCACACATGGATCCCGTCCCTCGATTTCCTCTTCCTGTCTGTCGACCTCCCCTCCCTCGAGCCCTTCGCGCAACTACACAACTACACGGCCTGACAACTCACGATCTTTCCTGTTCCCTCATTTGCTGTCCCAGTCTAACTCGACACTTTTCTCCTCTACCTGCATCTAGCATCCCGCATCCCGCATCTAGCATCTAGTACCTTACATTGATTCTTCTGCCGCCTCGCCTCCGCCGGCCTAAAACCCACTCGCCTGAGCCCAACCCTGGCCCGGCCCAGGTACACCACAACAGGGAGACCCACCCCGCGACGAGATCTAGCAAGCCTCTCCTCTGCTGCGTATGCTGTTACCGCCGCCTACGTACATTAGAGTCAACGCCCAACCTGCAACCGATGTTCTCGTGCCATCACCCGACCATCCTCCAGACCGCTACACCACCAATGCCCTCTGCCCGCCCACTCGCCTTTATATTCGCACAGCAATAGCAGTACCGGTCCCGCTCCCTCCCGCCGACTCCGTGGAACAGCACTGAGCAGTACATACTTGGTCGCTTCGCATGGCCCACATCCACATGTTGCCGTGATAGAGACCGCCCAATTGCAACTCGCCAATATCCACCGCCAGTGGCATTGTGCCTATCTGCCCTGCCCTGCCATCCTCTGCCCTCTTGGCAACAATGACGCGCCTGCCCGCCGACGACTCGTTCTTTCCCTCGGCTGCTCTTGACACCGACCGACTCCTGGCCTCGACGTCCGGAACTCCCAGCGCTCACGCCTCGTCCTCGGTTATATCACCTCTGAGCCTGCCCGGTGCTGCTCACTACTTCGACCAACCGCCTCTGGCTTCGGTCACAAGTCACCCACTCCCAGGCGCAAATCACAACAACTTCTCCCTTATGACTGGAGAAACTTGTGGGCCCCCTCAGGCGCAACCGCCCAATTTTCTCTCGCCACACCTCACACCGATCCCGTCCCACGCCCAGTATCAACTGCAGTTCCAGCGCCACCCCCAGCAGCGCGCAGCTAGCCTCTCGCCAACCAGAAGATCCTTTGCCAGAGGGAGCGGTAAGATGGACGGCCAACGCTCCCCGGACGTCGATCTGCCCGCCAGGAGCGCACCGGGCATTCCCGTGCCGGTGGATACCATCTCCGGAGCCGGTTCTGGGCTCTTCACCATTCGGCGGCCTGCCTTACGCTCGACATCTACGGAAAACTCATCGTCAGCCGAGTCGCAGTCCTTGTCTCTGGAGTAAGCATCAGGAGCAGCCCGTGTTGCGCACTATTTCGAGACCCTAGCAGCTAACATTGACCCAGAGCAAGAATGCGACAGGCGTGGGATGAGGAAAGGAGAGCACTGCAGGCCAACCGTGACAGGGCAGAGGAATTGTACAGAGACGCGATAGAAGCGTTGAGAAGCGAGCACGCGTCTGCGCAATCCAGGTGGGAGGCCGAGAGGTACAAGTTACAAACGCACATCACACTGCTGCAGAACCGGCTCAGGAAGTCCGAGGCGCGCTGGAATGAAACGTCTCTTAGAGGTGGGGGTTCAGATTCGCAGTCGGTCTCATTCCAGGGCAGCTCGTCATCACAACTGAGCCCCACAGCGCTGCCAGAATGCTTCCTGCCCCTGCACAACGACAACAATTCTTCTTCGGAACAAGCAATCGTCATGGATCATGAAACGCCATCAGAAGTCATCGACGTGCAGGAGTATCACAAGGACTTGGAGGGCATTCACCTCAAGGTAAACGCTGTCAAAAAGGCGACCTTCACCGACACGCCATCCAGCAATGGGTCCAAACCGTCGAGCGGAAATGGATCACCATCGCACACCCCAGAGGAGCGCCGGGAGCTGGCAAGAGAGCGTTGCGCGCGTGCGCTCAAGGCCGACCCACTCTCAAGGCTCACCATGAATGCTGGACACACCCCGACTGTGTCCATGTCTTTTACGAGTACTGGTGCGACCAACACTGTCACCAGCAGCGGGTCCAACACACCAACGCTTGTTAGCGGCGACGGGGCTATCAGCTCTGATGGAAACGACGGCAACGACGGTCGAGAGTCCAAAGAGCCGGCTGAGCCAGTAGGAACCGCCGCAGACGATGCTGACCACGGCCCGGCCATCATGGAACCCTCAGATGAGGACCCAGAGCTCAAAGGCCCATTGACGCTGCGCAACATACCTGCAAAAGATGAGATCTTCTTGCGGAAACTAGCGGATAAGCTTGAGAAGGTCGGGGAGGACGCGACGCCGACCGTGCTCAAGGATGTTGAGTGCGACAAGGGTGAGCCAAGTGCTCCGGCAGCACCCGTCCCAGCACCAGCAGATGATAGCGATGGTGAAGATGCCGAGCCCGAAATCCCCCTCAAGCTTCGGTCAACCTCGAACTTTGGCAAGCCACTTGGCTCGCTTTAAGACAAGACGGCAATTTATCCGCTTCCTGTACATAATGTAGCCCCATAGCGACGACTCGCCCAGCGCGGTCATTACGATCCCGTATCGCATTTCCTTTGTCATCTGGGAAACAGGGCAAGGAAACAAGACACGATCGGGCTGCTGTGGCTCACTCAAGACTGGAAGCCATTTTCATTTGTCTGGGCACAACAGGAAACTAGAAATGATTCTACGGAATGGGAAGGATCTGAATCTTGTCATGAGCGGACAAGAGAATTCCCTGTGTTGCACAGGAGGGAGGGAGCATTTGCGACAGAGGTCATGGTGAGACGGGCACTGACGGATTAGAGACTTTGCACAGCTTTTTTGCACAATACCCCAGGTACAACACCAATGTTTGCATACATCACTTGCTAGACCCCCAGAAAGGATCAGCCGTGACAAGTGATGCAAAAACCTTGGCAATCGAGCCGGAAGTGAAGCATCTCCCAGGGAATCATCAAATGACCTCATCGGGCAGGGTCCTCTGCATGAGAAAGCATACCTATCAAGCAACCCAACAAGTCTGTGTTGTCGTCTTCGCCAACCATGTCAACAAAAAGGCTCTCCTGGGATCGAAACTGGAATTCTATTGACTGACTCCATGTCCACCGTGACCTCAATGCTAGATAAACAAATGCGCCATTTCAGTTTCCACCAAAAAGAGAAAGAAAAAGAAAAAGAAAAAAAGATCCACATGAGACCATGTCAAAAGATGCTGTGCTTCTTCCCCGTATCTTTGCTCGCACATTCAGTCGCTCCGAAACCACGTGCGTGCATAGGTGCCATTCATAGATAGACAGGTGGATAGTAGCTATCAATCCACGCACGCGCCAGCTCTGTCACATGCCAGACAGATGGGCACATTATGCACGCGCGCTCAGGTCAGCTTCTTGTACATGAGGTCGCCCAGCTCGTCCAGGAGTTCTCTGCGATTCCAGCGTCAGCCACTGGTGTCGGGCCGAAAGGATGCGGCAGTTTCTTCCAAGCCAGTCGAGGGGAAAGGACGACGTCAACCATGCAAGGGGTCGCGGCTTGTTGTAGTCGTGAAGCCGACCGCTCAGAATGGGGAGGGGGCCGGGGGTGTGTACTTACACCGTCTCCTCGGGGCTCGCGATCCACGCCGTGGTTCCGACGCTGCGGGCGCGGAAGTCGTTGGCGCCGGCGCTGAGGAATTGGTCGCCTACGTGCAGCGTGTTCTCGGGGCTAAAATTCAACTTGCTGCTGCCGCTGTTCTGCGACTGCTTCTCAAAGTACTTCTGGCACACGGTCACGCCCCATGACTTGTCGCCAATGTCCACAAAGACGTCGCGCCCGCCATTGCTGGTAGTTTTGATACATCCCGTCAGCGTACATGCTCACGACCCAAAAGTTATGTAGGTGGTGGGTTAGATGATGCATATGTATGGGCAGACACATCATGCAGGTCCAAGGTAGATAGACACTTACAACGCGCAGAACGGCACCCTCTTGGCGCGGCCGGCAGAGCTGAGCTCGAGAATCTTCTGCGTGACGAGGACCGTCTCCTCGAGGGACTCGCGCGGGATGCGTGCGGTCGGTGGGTCCGGAATGATTCCGACTGCGCGGTCCTTGCGCATGAGCACGGCCGAGAGGTTCATGGACTTGACGCACTCGCGCAGGGCGGCCTCGGCGTCGTCGAGCAGGGCGGCGATGTCGGACGCAGACCAGGCCGCCATCTCGGGCGTGAGCCACTCGGCCCGCGCGACGGGCCGCAGCAGGTGCGGCCCGGCGGCCTCGTCGAAAGCGAAGAGGTAGTTTGCCTCGCCGCCCATGACCAGCAGGTTGGATTTCTGCTGGGGCGACAGCGAGGGCGAGGCAGCCATGGCGTCCAGGAGGCCGTGCAGGCGCGCGTAGTAGCGGTCCGCGGTGGTGTAGCCCGCGGCAGTGACGATGCCCACGCGGACGTTGCTGCGCAAGAGGTCCAGCAGGCGGGGGACGAGGGGGCTCGAGGGCTCGAGAGACTGGCCGTCGTCGTAGAGGGTGACGTCGCCGTCAAAGGTGGCGAGCTGCAGGGAGCTGTAGGTGGTGACGGCCATGATCTGGGCCGAGTTGAGGATGAGGCGCACGTCGTTGAAGGAGGGCGAGACGAAGCGGCGGCTCGAGATGTAGCGCTTGCGGTCCTGGAACTTGAAGGCGGCCTCGAGGGGCAGCCGCGTGAAAAAGGTGCCAACCGTCGGCACCAGCAGCTTGAGCTTGGACGGCAGCGGCGAGCCCTCGTCCTGCAGCCCGATGTGGTCGTCGATCATGACCTCGACGTCGCGCATGATCTCGGCGTACCTCCTCGCCGACTCCTCGGCCATGTGCTCGAGGCTGGGCGCGTGGTCCCTGCCGAGGAACACCCCCTGTGGCTGCGAGTGCAGCACGAACGGCACTGCGAGAAGGCCCTTTATCCATTCTGTAGGGGTCACACGAGAAGCGTCAGCAATTTCATATCGTGGGCTGAGCCCATGGCGGTGGTGTCAGCACTCGTTCCGTGCGCTGCTGTGTTGTGCCGGGCATGGCGCGGTGAGAAGAGAGGAGTTGTGAGACGGAATGCCGTCCCGCCTGGCAGTGAGGCACGGGGAACGGTATCAAGGGAGTACATCCATCCATACCTATCAACTGGTCTCTCCTATGGGTCTTGAGGGCATCTGGAGAAGCGAGTCAGCCCAGCCCGTAGCCCAGCCCGTAGCCGTCGCGGGAAGCCCCTCCCCTCACTCACACCCCCGCGTCTAAGAGGGCATGTAGGCAAAGAGGGTTGAGGAGGGCCGAGGAGGGTTGAGCGGGCAAACTCACATTCGACTCTGTACCGCGAAGTCATGATTGATCCCGTCGCCTTGCTTCTTGTGTGCCACAAACAGAGGAATGCGTGTCCTGTGCTTCCTTCTTTTTCCTGGATCGTGTTGTCTCCCTCCCCCTCTCGGCGTTGAAGGCTGAGGGGAGGGAAAGCGCACCGCTGTCCATCATTTGACCTAAAGCTTGGGCCATGTCATCCCAGGCGTGTCTGGGCGGTGTTCGGCGTACTCCTGAATGAATGGATGCCTTCGTGCCGGTGCCAATCCTCAACGGGCAGAATCGCGGATTGGACACAAAGAGCCAGATTTAACCCGGCAGGAGATCAGAGTAGTCTACTTACCACATACAGCTTGGGTCGGGTCAGGTGGGGCAGCGGTGGCCACCTGCATTTAAACTGCTAGAGTAACCATTCTCACGGCCAACCTTGGACGGGGTCAAAGATGAAGTTGGTGATGTTTGCACGCTCTAAAGTCTTCCGTCTCGTCCACTTTTTTTCCAGACATGCCATTCAGGTGGGTAGATGGGTTAGGTAGGGGGAAATATTCTCATCGAAGAAGAAAAAGTTCAAAAGACATGGCCAGACAAGAGTCCTTTTCTTACAGGCCTCTCCCACTCCTTCTTCCCTGGGCCTCTCCTTCTTTATAACCTGACTTGACAGGCGACAGCCCGGAAATGATAATCAAACCCAAGAAGCTCCCTTCGCCTCATATTTTTGTTTTCGGTTCCCAAGCTCTGTTAAATGCTTCTTTGGTATCATTCGATGCATATCCCAACCAAACGTCTCTGATCTAGGCGTCTCGTACTCTTCCAGCCACGGCCCCGGGCTGACTCGGCCATCTGCCTCCTCTGGCTGTTGCACGAGCCCACACCACCATACGGGAGAGGACTGCTGCTCTTAATTCAGCCGCACCCGCACAGCACTAGCTGGCACCGCCGTTGGCTCCTGCGGCAAGCTGCTGGGCTTGTAGTTGTGCAGCAACCGAGTTTGCCTCGGCTTGCTGTACTACAGACTGGATCACACCCTGTTCCTCTGCTGACAGGTGGGAAGACAGCCCTGAGTAGAACTGCGGCTGTTCCTGTTGCAACCCTGGAGAGACGTGTTAGAGCAGTAAAGGGTCATATGAAAGGGGAGGCGACCTACTCATCAAGCATGAGCTGAAAATCTGGTACGGCTCGAGCTTGTCAAGAGGCGACTCGAGCAGCACACTATGCTCCCCGAGCTCATCATCTGACTCTTGCTCCTCGAGATGGCCGAACTTCTGTGCCTGTCATGATGTTAGCCAGCAATCGAGTATCGGTTTTGTATGCAAGACTTGCCTCCTCGTTGAGGAATTCCAGATACGCCGTGCTCTCGTCCTTGGCATCTGTGGGCTCCTCCTCCTGCTCCTCCTCCGCTGCCCACGCAGCGTCGTCGTCGCCCCACTCTTCCTCGTCGTCGTACGAATAACTCGTGTCAAGACCGTAATCATCCTTCATAGCATCCTCACGGTCTGGGAATATAGCGTTAGCGCTCTGCTGAATTGCAGCATTGGGGCGGGAAAGCTTACTCTTCAACGCAGATGGAAGGGTCTTGAACAGCGAGGTGACTCCCTTGGAGAATGTTAGCAAACACAACGGGGCGGCATCTGGGCAGTTGAGGGTAAATGACATACCTGGAGCAGCCGAGGCCACCCGACAGCGACACTTGGTGGCACTTGATCAGGGTTCAGGCCCAGAAGCGCCACAATGGCAACAATGCAGAGCTTCTTGTCGTGGACCCGGTGGAACGAGTCCATGCTGCCGAACCACAGGCTGAAGAACTTGTTCGTCCAGCCCTTTGTCTCGAGCACCTGGAGCGTCAGGATTGGGTTGTAGTAGATGGCGTTGATGATGATCTCCATCAGGTGGATCTTGTACGACTTGATCTTGACCTCCTCGAGCGTCAGAACTGACATAGCCATGTTGATAAACCCATTGACGCAGTTGTCGATGTGTCCAGGGAGACTCAGCATCATGGCCTCGGCCAGTTTACAGGCGCAGATCCTGTCGATGCCGCCGACCTTGGGGTCGGCAAACAAATCCGAAACCATTGAGTACAGAGCCTCGACGTATTCCGGCTTTTGGATAAGCTGCGGCACGCCGAACTGAACAAAGTTGTCCAGGGCAGGAAGCATGTCCTCGAGATACAGTTCGGCTCCCGCCTTGAAAGTGCGGTGAATGAGTTCGAATGCTTGCCACATGGTGGGTGAGATAGCCTTGGCGGCAAAGGTACAGCTGTCAATAATCTCGAACACCTCGTTGTACAGATCTGGTACGTGTTAGTGTTGGATGGACAGGCCGTTCACGAGGCAGGAGCAAACATACCATAGAGCTTGTTGTCTAGCGTGATTTGGATAACCGGCATCAGCACTGCCTCAATATGGAGCAGAACGTCAGGTGTGCTCTCCAGAGTGAGGATCAAGGTTCCTATCGTCTGCAAGACACCAAGAGCCGTAATGCTCTTGTCGTCGAGGAAGTCGCCGTACTCGTCGTCGTCCCGCGAGTTGTTCCTTTCCAGGAGCTCGTTCACGATTCGGAGGTACGTGTCACGCAGCTGCTCACTGAGAGCTACGGCGAACGGGGTCAACTCAGTAGCGAAGACCTCGACAAAGTCCTCCATGACGTTGGCCAGAGCATCGATATCAGCTTCGTTTGCCAGCTTCAGGAGCTGTTGCATGATCGTGGGGATAGCCGTCTGCATGCTGGTGCGGATAATATCGTGCCGGATGAGAGGCTGAAGGGCAAGGGCGGCCGTGACACGGACCGGCAGGGCTGGGTCGGCCATGCAGTCCAAGATGTTACGGTAGATGGTGAGCAGGTGGTTCTGGTCCTTGAAGTCCAGCTGCTCGAACTTCTCAATGGTGTCACACGCCCGCGCCCGGAGGTAGCCTTGAGAGCTGGTGAAGTCTGGGAAAACGTATCGAACGAGGAAGTATTCGACCTGGTCTGCGATTGGAGACTTCTTGCCGAGAATGACTGGGGCGAGTGTTCCAATCATGCGCAACGCGCCCTCCTTGGAGATGTGGTCCTTCTTGTCATCGGGCGCAGATTCGTAGGTGCTCACAACGTTGTTGATGAACTGCAGGAGCTCGAAGGTCTGCTTGCGGCGGTTCTTGGTCAGCGTCACCAGGAAGTTGGTCGCCGACACGTCTGGGGCCGAGACTTCCTCGTAGAAGTTCAACTTCCGGTGCAGGTATTCCTCGGGCTCGTCCTCGAACTTCTCAGTGTCCTCCTGGGAGAGGCAGAGCACCGGGAAGATGAAATGGGTGACGAGGTTGGTGAGGTGAGGCCGGAGGTGCGCCCACATCTCCTTGGGCCGTACGCATTCATCCATAAAGACGATGGTGTAGGACAAGCAAGGCCTGCTCAGCCAAGACGTTTTTGCGACCCATTTTTCAATCTCTTGTAGGTAATGTTTGAGGATTTCGGGTGCGATGTTGGAGGAGAAGAAGTTGGCAAAGACCATCTGGTCCCCCTCGTTCTTCGTGATCGCTTGCGGGTTGCCGTGTCTTGCACGCAGTTAGCCTTCCATCCAAGATATCACAGATTAGTATGCTTGCCTTATATATAGCCTGTTGAGGTTGAAGTAAGCCCACTTCTTTGCCTTCCACCAGTGATGCCGTTCGCGCTCGAGGGGCTCGTCTGACATTGCGATGGCGGGCGGGGTCTTGGAGACGGTCTGCAGGAAGACAGTGCACCACCCTATCGTATTCTCCTGCTGGCGGAGGAAGGCGGACAGATCGAGCTGTGGCAAGGGTTCAAGGTTAGTCGCCACGGCCACTCACAGCCTGATCCAGGTGGTAGTGCTGGGAGAAAAGGGGTTGGGGGGGGGTGCTCCTGTACTGACCCATGTCGCGTGCTTGTAAGCTTTCAAAGCAATGTGGAGCATCTCTCCAGCCTCTTCGCTCTCCTGGTTCACGAGCTCGGTGGAAACAGCGAGCAGCCTGGGGAAGCTGGCCTCGATGATCTTGTCGAAGTGCGCCCTGTTCTCCCCGTCACCGGCCTTGAAGCGGTAGGCACGGCAGATGGCCAGCAGACATTGCAGACCGGCGAGCACGGACAGAGGGTCGTTAGTGTTGAGTAGTTGGATGGTGAAGTCCATGAATGTGGGCCATTTCTCGGGAAAGTCCCAGTGTAAGATTCTTTGCAGGATGGGGATGAGCTGCTGTCGGATGAGGCCTTGTGACGAGGCCAGGATGGGCAGTAACCGTTCGCGGACTCTCGACTTCTCATCTTCGGCTATGGGATGCTCGTTTGGGAAATGGTCTGTCCCGGCCCAGGCTCGGTTGACGCGGTTCTTGATGTAGATGACGGCTGGAGCTCGCGTTAGTTGACCGGCCCTTCATGGCAGGAGCTGGCCCTGGTGAGGCTTGGGCTCTTGTGGAGGGAGCCATGCGGCTGGAGGAGGTGGGGGGGGGGGGCGACGGAGAGGTCAAGTGTCAGCAGGCTGGAAAGAGGCACGTACTGGAAAGGCGGTAATTTGTGTCCTGCTCAGACTGCAGGATGTCGAGGAGGGCGTCAAGAAAGCCATTGTGTTCCTCTGCCTGCAAGCACGTGTGGGGTCAGCCTTGGAACGCGTCCAGAGGGGCACACCGGTAGAGACTGAGGGGCAGCAAGGACAGGGCGATAGATGGAGCAAGGCCCTGTCCGGGAAAACGACGGCGGCGGGGCCAGGGATCGTGGGCAGCGAGAGAGGGTGTGTGCGGCAGGAGAATGGCGTCGTACCTGTTTGAGCTGCAATTCGGCCCTCCTGCGAATGTCGGCATCGGCGTCGAGGGTGGCTATTATGCAGCTTCTAATGGCGGAGGCATCCATCTTGACGTCAAGATGCGGGCCTGTACATGCAGAGGGGGGTGGGATGTGTGCCTCGAAGCAGCAGAAGGAAGGGAGCGTGATTGTGTGTTGATGCGTGAGTGTGAGCGTGCGTGAGTGTCTCGTCCGTCTGCTCTGCGGACTGCGGTCTGCGGTCTGTGGTCTGCGTTGCGGTGCGGTGCGGTGCGGTGGATGAGCAACGGCCGCTTATCGAGGATTGCACCTAACAAAAACAAATTTTGGCGGGCAGCAATGGCAGGTCGGAGGGCAGGGCCACAGGCGGGGCAGGGGGACCAATTGCAGGAGAGATCCAGGGGTCTATCGATCCGTGACACTGACAGCGCAGTCGAGGCTGAGAGGGAGAGACAGGGAGAGAGGGGGGGGGGAGAGAGAGAGTCTGACGTGGGGTATTTTTTTTCTTTCTCTCAGCCGCCTCCCAGAACAAGGCAGATAGACACTTAAGTAGGTAGATAGATGCGTATGGCGTTCGTCTGACCTTGGTGCCCAGGTTGGATGGAGTGAGGCCAGACCACACACACAGAACATCAATAACATCAATATAGACTAGTTGCACCGACGGACAAAAATTACATACCCTCCTCCCCTCCCCCCACCCCCTGTCCGCCGCCAAGTGACCGGGCCCCTTCCACGAGTGCCGACCTAGACTACCAAGGTTGCGAGCGCAGGTTTCCTCTCCAGGCACCAAAGCATTGACGGGACTTTGGGTGCTCTGTGTGCGACCCTGAGGAGGCTGAACCTTGTGTAGGCTGGCCACCCCCAAGAAGAGCACCCGTCCGGCACCGATGAATCAGAAATACGGCCAAACATTATATAACCTATGCTAATCTGATCAATCCTTCAGTCCTTCCACCCTTGATGAGAACGCACTTCCCGCCCGAACCTGTGGTGCACGGCCAGCACTGACGAGAGGGCTGCCTTCCTGGGTTCCACAGCAAACTGCCAATACAGCCCGCTTGATTCGTCAAACCCTTTACAGCCGGCTACATCACCAAGTCCAGCCGACAGTCTGTCTGTGGTTGTTGGCTTCTTTTCTGCCTTTCCCCTCCCACCGACAGACAGACAAGTCACAGAAACCACACTGCTCAGTAACAAGAATATTTGCAAATGTCGCAAATACCCTCTCTGCTTCTTTATACCACGTGGCATATTGACGAGAGTTCCTGTCCAGAGTGTTTCACACCTCCCTCTGAAAATCATGCGCCTTCGCAGCAACCAACCCCCTTGATGTGCCTAAGCCCCCTCCTCTCCTCTCCTCTCCTCTCCTCTCCTCTCCTCTCCTCTCCTCTCCTCTCCTTCCCTCCCCAATCGGGAGCGTCGGCGGTATGCAACTCCCCTCTCCCCCTCGGGCCAGCAACGGAAACATCAAGACTGAATGAATGCCGGTCCTACCAGTCCATCAAGGAACGTGCCCGCTGGTCTGTAGGCTGCCTGTGCTCCGCATGTCATGATCAATTAAAAATTACAACCGGTCAAGGGGCCACTCGAGCGTCATCCCCGGATCTCTTTTGCAGGTCCTCTGTGGGAAATATGCAACCAGACACAGAGTTTGCAGGACGCTGCCACTTCTTGCAACATATGCACCGTCGCTTGGCAATACACCAAGCCAGCATCCTCATTTGTGCTGCAAATAGTGCTGCCATTGAGCTCTATCGGACGAGGGAGGTTTGGGGTTGCCCGGCTCGGTCAAAGCAACCACGTGCCGTCATTGGATATCATGGTATTACGCATGCCTTCAAATGTAAATATTCCAAACATACCATCCTTGTTCACCTCGTACATTCAGTCACCTTCGTACCATTCCATTCCAAACAGCCGGCAAGCACCAGAGTCGCCCCTGTTCCCAGACCCGTCTTGAGCCTCCCGAGACCCCGAATCCATACTCCAGCACAGCACACCAAGAACTCCCACCGTGTCAAGCCCTCAAACCACAGGTCTAGAGACGAAGCTTCACCTTATCAATGCAGCCCACTCAAGATCAGTCCCTGTTCGCCCAGCTGCTGGTTTGGAGCCTATTCCACACGACCCAGATGCGACGCCCTGCCTGTTACCTGTCTAATGTTCCCCTGAGTGATAGAGAGCTGAAAGTCCTGGGTTAGCGATCCATCCGTCGAATCCAAGCAAGATCCCACACATCCACATCATCGCAAGACACTGCTTTCAGGCGGAGCCATGTCCAGAGTTGTCCGGAATCAAAAGAAAATAAACACGAGATAAAACATACGCGTTTGGCTGACCAGGTCAGGGCACGGAATGTGACTTGGCTGGGTCCGTTCATGCGTTGGCTTGTCCTTGGGTGGTTGTCCGTGTGGTTTTGGGTTGAGAGCTCGGGCGCCACGAGCAGCATTCCTTCCACAGGTGTTCCCAGGTGGATTGTGACAATTGGCTTGCACAAAAGGAAATCAGGATCCCGGCAATTTGTGCGTTACGAGGCCATTTGCTTGCTTCTGGTACAGTGCGACTGGATGGAATGCGTAGCAACGGCTACAGCAGATATTTCCAGTCTGGAAGGCCGGAGAAACCGTCTGAATTATCGGATCAGATCATCGATCTGTCCATGTCGCACAAGAAACGGGAACAGGGAGTCCCGGGTGGCAGGAATAGGGAAGTCCAGCAATGGCTTTGACGGTCTGGATCGGGCCCCAGCGAGGCGACCGACGCCTTTGTACCTTACCGCCAATGAGCTGAGACAGACGTCTCCAAAATAGATCTTCTGACCTTTCCAGGAAGAAAGAGGTTTCCTAGTCTCAACGACTACGAGAGCCTCGATCAAGCGATCCCAAGGTTCGGGCTCCTTGAATAGAGTGTTCTGTGTTCCAACACGGTCTGAACTAGACGCGGTCTTCATGTGTGGTCATCCTGAAGGATGTCTCGCGTCCTTATCCAAGGAATTCATCCAGCTTGGGGCTTTCCAGTGATGTTGGACCACATAGGTTGGAGGTCCAAGAGACGGCATGTCTCATCAAAGTATGGTCCGGAATGATAGTCAGAATATACCAGGGTTGTAGTGTCCTGGGGATCCAGTCCGGCAGTTTGGGCTTGTCCTGAGACGACAAAGGGATTTGAAGATCCAACAGTAAAGTCTGCGGTCAGTCAGTTGCAGTCGAGCGCCAACAAGACCCCAAGCCGGAACGTTCCTCCAGAGTGATTGATTTGGGAGTTGTATGGTGCGTCAGGACTGGGCCGTAATTGCACACGCCGACCCACCTTGCTGTCCGGATGCTGACCTTACCTTTCTATCATAGATGAGTAAGTAGCCGCTCTCGGCACGTGGAGCCCCTCTGGACCGATAGGATGCATCATGATTGATGAGGAACAGGCACCGCTTACCCATCCCACGGAGGTCGGATCCGGACAGCAAAGGGTTAGAGATGTGATTCCAGTGAGGGAGATCTTCAGGACTCCCGAGTCAGCCTGTTCCTGTATGTTTGGCCCGATCCTGGTAGAAAGCAAAGCAGCGGCAAACGCAACGGGCCGCAGAAGGTTCACGTAAATCATCAACACCGTGCAAGATTCGTCCAGCCGAGATGCAAGTCGCCGGTATCATCCACAGCAATGCAAATGTAAATCCACGTCCAGGGGTAAAAGTCCGGGAACAGACCGATTGAGACCAGGGCGCCTTGCCAGAAAATATAAGTACCGCCAAAGTTGGGAAGAAGTCCAGTCGCTCGGTAAAGGTGCAAAACCCAGTGGCTCGGAATGCCCATGGTTCACCACGTGATCCCAGGTGTTGGTCCCGACCAAGTTCAACCCGCGGCGCGGGTACCAGTTCCAGGTTGGAGACAAAACAAGTGCAAAAATCCAGTTCAGGCAGGGACCGCGTCATCAAACATTACTCACGGAATCTTGTTTCCCGTGTGGCGAGGCCAAGTTCAAGCTGCTCTATCGGCGGCTCCGTCTGTCGTCGCGGTCCCGTTCGCGGTCGCTGCGGCGTGAATGTGAACTTCCACTATGTCCCGTTTGAGCCTGTGAACTGGAAGACGCGACTGGGCGGGAAGGAGGGGGAGTCTGATTCTCGTACTGGGGCTGGGGCTCATACTGGCGGTCGTAGATTGGTGCTTGGCTGGATGCAGTGCCCAATATCTCCGCCTGGGTGGTGGATCCATATGCTGTGCGGCCAAAAGAGGGGTCCATGGGTTGCTGGTGTTGGCTGTACGATGAATGATCTGGGTGCTGGGAGTAGTATGGCTGACTCGGACCTCCGTATCCAGCAGGATAGGCGCTCCTACTATCTACCCTGCCGCCCTGGTATGGATCCGGTGACTGCTGCTGCGTTGTGTTCGCGACCAACATGTTGCTGCCGGAATAATAGGGCCCCGCTGGAACAGCCGCAGCAGCAGAATGTCCCGGGTAAGACTGGCCGTAGGCGGAACCAGGTGGAGGGACTCCCACCGAAGAAGCATACCTAGTGTCCGATGCCCCGGAGGGATACACGGGTTGCTGATACTGTGTACCATACCCGGATTGCCTGTTGTCCTGGTGGTAGGGCTGAGACCCGTTGCTGGCGCTGTATCCTGGGGCATCGCTTCCTGGGTATCTAGGCACGCTTTCATAAGAATCTCGACTCGGACCGCTTAAATAAGGTTCTCCGGAGGTATCATACTGGGAGAGACCTGCACCACTGAAACGATTCTGTGAATCGCTGTATCTCGCTGGTGGGGTGTTAGACTTTGAGCTTCCCATCAACAATGCAGACGAGTCGCGCGAGGTTAGTGTACCTCCAGAATGATTCCGCCTCTCCTGTTCCCACCGAGCCGAGTCGGCTTTGAGATCGGCGATCATGGCCTGGAAGGAGGGGACAGTTAGCACGGTTGCGATGTGGATAGGGTCTAGCTGGGTGACGCGTACGGATGTCAAATTCCTGTAGGCTGTGACGAAGTAGCCCTGTATTACTCGACCGGTCTTCTTGTCCTGTCCGAGACCCGGCATTAGCAAGACGGTGGAGAGACAAGGCGAGTAAGCGTGATCCGGAGAGGACCGCATAGTGTTCATACTTCGTATGTGCCAGGCCGAACGAGCGCGTCGTTGCCGAGGTAGCGACAGATGTCAGCGGTGATGACCTCACGATCTATTCCATCCCGAGGGATGAAATACTCGTTCTGTCGGTTCGATGCATTTGACGGCGTGCCGGAGCCATGGTCTCTTCTAGACATCGTAGCTGGGTTTGTGGATTTGCAAGGGGGAATGGGAAGCAAGCCGTGTTCCGGAACAGCCAGAAATCTAAGAAGATGAGGGGGAGAGAGGAAGAAGGATGGAGGGTTAGTCTGGAAGGCAAAAACAGATGCTCAAGATGATCACTGGGAGCCGGCGAGGAGAGAACAGAGATGCGCGAAACAGAAATGTCGGACAGTGTGGGCGGGCAGAACGGTTGAAAAGGGCGATGATGGAGGGGAAGGACTGGGGGGGGAGGAAAGACGTGGGAAGAAAAGGACCGGGACCCAGAACCAGGGCCAGGGCCAGGACCAAGAAGACCAGACACGGAAAGAGCTGGCTGGAGCAAACGGCAAGCAGTAGAGTTGGGGGTGGGGCCCGGGTGGGGAGGGATGGGGGGCTGCTTTGAGTACATCGAGCTCCCGCCATGGCTGGCAGCTTGAGGGAGTACCTCGAATGTACCGGGTGGCCGCCTGTACACGACAGTCCAACAGTTGCACAAGGCGTACACACTCACACTGCAGCAGAGCGGCCCCCAGCTCACACAAGCCCCCCCCTAGGTGGTGACTCGCAGTTGGCTGGGACTCCCGTGGCTGGGCTGCAGCCTGACTGACGGGACACCTCCCTGCCAGGCCAGGCCAGTTGTTGCGCACCATGCCAGCACGCATGTCACTCTGTGCCTCCGACATGTAGACATGTACCAACCGGCGGCAGGACAGGGGTTTCCCGGGCACGTAAGGCAGGCAGAGCCCACAGACTTCGCTTGCAAGTTTGTGTGTGTGAACAGGCTGTGTGCCGTAATATCTTTGTCTCCCCCTTGGACGACGAGGTACTTTCCGCTTCGGTCCCATCGGTCACCGTGTCAACAACACGCGAGCGTAATGATTAACATGACGTGCCCTGATAGGGAGGCGTCTCTTGGTGGACAGCAGTCAGTGGTTCCGTCTCTGCTCTCCAGCATGCCTCGCCGGGACTAACTGGCCAGCCAGCCGGCGCAACAGGCCACCGCATGTCTTGGCAGCCCGTCAGCGCACTTAGTCTCTGCGTCAGACGTGCTTCGTGGGATCCGGACACCTGGACACGGGGCGAGCATGTGCCTGCAGAGGCAGAGAGGCAACCATGCGTGCCGCGGGAGAAGAGGGTGGGAGCCCAGGCGACAGCCCATCCATCACCCATCCACCCCCTCTACCCATCCATCCATCCAGCCGTCCAGCCGTCGAGCCGTCGAGCCATGCACCCGTCCAGCGCGCGTGTGGTCAATCAAGCACGGCAGAAGCCAATCCAATAGCCTGGCTCTGCCTGCACTACAGGACAGAGATACAGCCCGCCCAGCGCAAGGAGGACATTGGGATGATTGGAGGCGATCTGCACATGCGTGGACGGCCTTGGTTGGCTCGCGACTCCTGATCCATGTTACCGCGTGAGGTATCCCTAGCGCTGCAACGGCGACATTGGACGCAGCATGGGCTGACACAGCCAGACCGGCCTGGACCGGGACCTAACAGCCAGCCAGCCAGCGCCAGGGTGACAAAGACGCTGCGATGCAGCCATGATGGTGGTGAGGGCGAGACTACCACATACCGGCAGTGGTGGTTTGCCCAGCTGTGGCATTCCCAATGAGCGGTGACGCCTGGTACATAGCACAGTAGCTCGAGGCAGCCGAGGAGGGGGGGACCTGCGTGCGTTCCGGGTAAAGACTGCGTCGGCCACAGCGGACGGGGTTGCGGCCGGCGTCGATACAGGTTGGGTCCAGCGACAAGCACGATGCATGTTCTCTCGCTGCCTCAGGAGACACAAGCGGAGCACCCATCTTGGCGGTGATGAGGGCATTCACTGACTAGCAGTGATTATGGCGTTGTACTAGACTGGAGACGGTCGCCCGCCGTCGCCGTCGATGATGCGCAACAACGGGGCTGTCGTGTGAGACTCGGCGGGCCACAGAGGACGTTGGATCGTAAAGAGCGGTTTCGTGAAGCTCGGGCCGTGTCAGTCGTTGCTGCCCTACCTATGTCATTGCAAACCTTGTTCGGGAATCATTTCTGGTTCTTCGTCTCCCGTCCGCTGCTTGGCTCTGGCAGCCCTAACAGTTCGGCTGGCCGGCAGCAACCCCTCGGTAGGCGAACCTGGTCTTAACGAGAGCCTAATAAACCAGGGCGCCGGCAGAGACCTCTTCTATATTTATTGCGGTGAAGAGATGCCCTACTGCCCACTCATCAGCCTCTCAGGCACTCCTGGGCCTTGGGCCTTTCGACCGCTGCGCGGTCCGAGCCAGGTTCTCCATGGATCGGCCGCCTTCCTTTCCTCCCCCCATTCGACAGCCCCAGCAAGGCCAGCCCGCGCTGATACCCGAGGGACATGGCTCTTCCTGGTGGCGAGGCCGTCAAAAGTCGCAGTCTCCCAGCCAGCCAGCCAAGTTCATCCTCGCCTCGCGGGAAGCAGGAGTCAGCAACTGGTGTACACAACCAAAGCCAAGGAGCATCCCGCTCTCGCCTGCGAGTTTCGTGTCCTACCGAGAGACTATCGTGTTCCAGGGCTGTTGGTCTGTCCTGCCGTCCTCGCACGACCCTGGAACTGGAAGTGTTTGTGAGCCGTCATCCCAACTTTGGACGCCGTGCCCACAATGGACGCTACAAACCATTGGGTCGGGTTCACCAAGTCACGAACCCCAGTGTGGCCACCGAAAAAGTGGGAACCTGCGGCCATGTCCCTTTGGGTATCAATGTTTTATGCCGCTGTGCCTAACGGGACCTGCAAACAGGGGTGAGCCCTAAGCAGTTGGGGGCGGCTGGAGCCAATCAACCTCAAGTTGGCTCGGTCACCCGAATAGATGGCCTGATGATGGGGACCGTGTATTCCGGTACCTGACCCAGCTGTCACTCTCCTGGCTCTGTACGGAGTACGGCAACCGTTTGTCGGTACATTTGCAGGGGTACGCTTTAGTACGTAAATAGTGATGGTTATTTGCTGGCAAACCAGAGACGAGAAGAGGCACACTGCAAGAATGTCCAAACCTCGAGTTTAGTAGACCTTTCTCGACAGCCACTCGTTGATTCACACACAAGAGCGCGCACACACACACACACACACACACACACACACACACACACACACACAGCGTGGTCTATGGTCAAGGCTGATCCTGAACGGGAACCCCGAGCTGCCAGGGGCATGTTTTGGTGCTCTGGTCTCTTAGCCGGCTGCTCTGCGCTTCTGCTGCACAAGTCTTCACGACGGGAGCAATGCGATCAGCCCTGTTCGACCGCGCAGTTGAATTAGGGGACAGTCCCGTCTGAGCCGGCGGGGTCGGGCTTCACGTCTTGTCCAGAAATGTCGAGTATGAGACTCCGGCTGCATCGTGATATTCAGAGTGACGTTCCAAATGAGGAAGGACTGCAGTCCAAGCCATGGGAACCGAGAAATGAAGCAGCCATGCACCCTTCTCTTCTTGTCACCGACGCTGCGAGTGATCTCTGCATTTGTCAAAGGTACCCTGAGACGACGGTGTCCGGTGTTCAGGACGCTGCGCTCCTATTCAAACTTGACCGTGGCGTGCCTGGGTAACGTTGGTGAGACCTGGAGGCCGACTTGTGGTGCGTCATCCAAAGTTCAATTTACTCTGCCCAACCTCCATCTTCTTACGTTTTGCAGGCCGTTTCACGGTCGCAGATGTGCCTCTGCCATTTCCTGTGGTAGCAGGAGAGGAATGTCCAGCAAATGTGTGGCTGCCACGTTCCTCCTCGTAAAGATCTCTGGCCAAGTGTTCGTCTTGATGGCATTGGAACTCCTCCGCATTGTCAATGCTTGTGTTGCATCGCCGGCATAGGTAGGCAAGTGGTTCCTGCAGTTGACTTTCCTCGCTGGCTTCTCTTTGTGCGACTGCAGCTGCAGGTTCACATGATGGCTTTGAATTTCCGATGTGCTTGTGAGATGTTTCACCGCCGCTCATGAGACCAGTGGCCGAATTCAAGGCACAATATTCATTGTCGGGCTTGATGGGTGCCGAGTTCGGGAAAAACCGACGGATGCCTTCTTTCTCAGTTGTTCTGGGTTTCTCTGGTTGCTTTGGAAGCGACGTCTCTGTCGAGCCTTCTCGCGAGCTTCTTTTTAGAGACTGTGCCTCACCCTTCACCAAGAACGCTCCGATACCCATATTTCCGGTGATGCCTTCATCAAACCCGCCCACACTAAGTGAAAGGTTCGCGCCTGAGTCAAATTGTCAGCTCGGTCTCATTCAGTGCACGAATACAGGCCACAGATTGTAGTGTACTACACAGCAGCAGGGCGGGTCTGCCAGCGTGCGAGATAGAGCCACACGAATGCTTACATGGCCATACTTTGCCCTCAAGAACGATTTGGTGAAGAAGGTTCTTGGCAAGGTCACACAGTAGATCCTTATCGATTGGCCTCCCCTGAGGGATCGGTCCCTGCCTTGACCGTGTCTGACCCCCATGTCGGTGATGAAGATTGATCGACCGGGGACGGCGCTTATTCTGGAGAACGCCCTCCTCAACTAAGCGGGAGAAAATGTCGCCCACAAAGATTCTAAGCCACTTCTCTGCAGATTCCACGCTATTTAAGCTGGGGCGAAATGACTTTGCTGACAGCATTGACTTGATCTGAACACGAGAGCTCACTTCACTGGTGTCGATGCCTCTGATGGTATTGTGGACCCAGATCCCAGTATCGTCTCCGAGCTTCGACTTGAACTGCTCTACAGGGACCAACAGAAGATCGCTGACAGACTCAGTGTTGAAAGTCTGTGCGATCTGGTCCCCCAGCTTTCCACCCAGGTTTCGAATCTTGGTAAACTTAAAGCCGGACAGGAATTGCCGGATTGCTCGATGCCGTATGACCGTCTGTCCATTAGGCTTCTTGTGACCGGAGCCCAACTTGCTGAGCATCTTGTTGCTTGCGACACCCTGTTTCACGTATTGTGAGCCCGAGAACAGTAAGCTCAGCCTGGCTCTGGTTGGTACTAACCGCGGAACACGTGTACTGAAGTTGGGCACGAACAGCTGCTCGGACATCACGAACGATCTCAGATCCTATCAAGAGAGCGATATCATTCCAGTCGGGATCATCTGTTTCAGTCTCTGTTTCATTGAGGTCAACCAGTGCATCCGCTTTCCAGTCGAGGGCTGTCACTGGAGGCATCGGCAGTTTTTCAGTCGGGTCATCGTAAGGGGGCGGGTTCCTGAGCTCAGGAAAGCGATGCAAAAGAGTTGCGTGCACTTGAGCCGATAGGTCGAGAAACTGTAGATGTGTCAGCTCTTGGAAGCCACCCATGGGAACAAACGGACGAAGAACGTAGCCGCAAAGCATGCTTACCACCTCGTCTATGGAAGCTTTCTCGACCTTCTGAAGTTCTGCCGGGAGTGATTCTTTTATCAAGGCTAGAATTTTCCTGGATTGCAAACGATACCTAGGTTGTTGCATGAGCTAGAAACTTGTCGGAGTGGGGGGTCCCGAACAATTTGTGTGCACTCACGGGTCCAAGGAGACTTTGTCAGTACTCATGACATGATCGTCACGGTAAGCCCAGTTGTCCTCGCCCTCCCTCCAGGTTGCCACGTGCTGGCAGATCAGGTCACTACACAGCTCTTTCGCTTGGGTAATGTCTGTGAATCTTCCAACACCGTGGTCCCGAGCAGGATAGTTGACAGCAATGAGACCTTGCCATTGTTGGACTGCGAGCGGCTGGTTATCAGGGATATCAAGCCGGCGCATCTCGCACTGGGCGTAGAAGGCATCAAGATCGATGTGGGCGATAACTCTCAGAGGGCAGGATGCCGAGTAAGAGGATAGGGTATTCAGGTGGCGATAAGTGAATTGGGACCTTGTTCGCCCAGGAGCTCCGGCAGGGGAGGACTCCCGCAAGCTACGTAGAGAAGAGGACATGTTGTTGACGGATACATCGGAAAGATCCAAAGTTGAGCTCAGGGTATCTTTGGACCTGAGTGTGGTGGTGCTAGAAGTCGTCGATGGCTGGCACTGACGCGAGATGACGGCCTTGACAGTCGTGTCAAGCACGAGCCGCTAAGAGGGAGGAGGACTTTCAGCAAGTGGACCCGGCACCAGTACTCCAAATAACACAGTCGTGTGTCAGGTGCGCCTGCACTTGTTAGTGCCTGGTCAAGGAAAGGAAGTTTGTCAATGGCCCGAGTGACTTCAGTTCGTCTCAACTACAGAATTCATCGACTCTGATATCGCCCGTGCTTGACGATCAATCTGGCAGCCTTCAAACCGACTGATCTCTCTGGACTGTCAGCCAGCTAACAAGTCAACAGACAGTACTAGCTGATCGTTCGGCGACGGCCGCTCACCAGTTGTGCAGCCCAACACGAGATTCCCGTAGGTGGCACATGCTGCGCACATCAGGATGCATTCGATGCCCCCATACTTCAAAGAGCTTGATTTTCTCCAAGACCTTTGGCTTTCTTCTTGGGACATCCACAGCTCAAATTGTCGGTGGTTGAAGCTAGCCACATGATCACTAGACGAGGATGTTGTGCAGCAGTTCCTGGAACGTCTACGCCACATACACACAGGACGTTACTCAATCAATCAGTCCATGCATACCAAGCATCATGACCGATGAACTTTTCTCAATACTCCAACGACTACGAAAGACACCAAGTTGCAACCACTCCATGTCATGTCATCACGATTTCAGGGGCTCACTGCACACAGCTTTCACCCAGACGAGTCTCGAATGGGGACCTAGGATGCTCCACTTCTTGCATTGTCCACATCGGGTTGCTTTCTTTCTCCTCTTCCCAACTACAAACCCGGGATGGGCGCTGCCCGCCGTGCCACCCTCAAGTTCGGGGTGCTATGGAGAATGGTGACTGATACAAACCTTGTCTCCTCTGCCCAAGCACACCAACTTGCAGTCACATTGCGCTTGGGAAGCGACCTAATCTGGCGTCAGGTCGCATTCCTCTAGAAGATGTTGTTGACGTGGCATGCAGCCGTGACCCTCTTTGAGGAGGGTCGGCAGCGATCCTTTTTTGACTGAGAAAGCCCTCGTCTCCTATATACTGCGGCAATGGTCCGAATGGAACGGCTTGATACTACAGACTTGTCTGTTGTTCTCCGGTGTATCAAGAACCAGGAAACGGGCCGGGTGCCTCGAAGCGCTCGTGCAGTGACCGGTGCGCCATGGCGTTGACTCGGCCAGCAGATGTCTCTTGAGCCTCCAGCCATGGCTCAATACCAAGAGAATGAAGATTCCCCGCACACCCAGAGAGAATGCGAGGCTGTCTCGTACTACTTACACCCTCTTGGACGTTTGTCCTTGTTTCCGTTTCTCTGACCAGGTAGGCCTGGCGACAATCACAGAGTGCCTTAGTTCTTCGCTTTCCATTTTTCTGGATTTAACGGACGAAAAGAAGATGGCTCAGAACTTACTGCGGCGCTCCACGGGGCCTGAGGCACCTCTTCGGCAGGCTTTGCCTACTCTGTGACATCCGATCACGAGCCTTCGGGCCACTGGTCAACGAAGCTGTTACTCCCGAGACGCGGGTGCAAGACTCACTAATGCCCCTGAGACATCTTCTTGAGACCATTTCTCAAGTATCGCACATTTGCCCTCAGTCATCTTCTGCTGACCTCCGCTTATCCTAGCAACGCGTTTAACTATAAGCCCCACCCCACCCCCATATTCCTCCTCTATTTTATCGACTCACAGGATGTCTGGTACTCGCGAGGCCATAGTCACCCGAGGCAACGACAGACTAGACGGTTGTTTCTACTCTAGGTCTCGAGAAGGTCAGACCGTCCCCCCCCCCACGGGACCGAGACTTATGGTGGTTAGCCGAATGCATGCTTTGTCTCGAAAGCATCTACTTGTGCATGTATTACCATGCAAATCTGTAAGCTTGCAGTGAGTGCTGGCGTCATTATCTTCTGGCAAGGCTGCGTGTACCTGGGTATCCATGCATCTTCACCCACTGGCAAGAGACGTGTTCAGTTGCTACATGTAATTGCCCCCATACTGCTCGTCTCTGTTGCTTCTCTGGAGGACGTCGTTGGGTCGGGTACGGGGACTGAGAGGTGCATCGAAGCTTACTAGCACGCAGCTCCTGATAGCCTTGTATAAAAGTGCATCACCAGGCTGGTTGAGAAGAGACGGAACGCGAGCCCGTACCTCCTACAAGGTGGCTTGAGTAACCTCATGTGACAATGGCGCCTCGATATCCTATCACGATGTCGTTTCAGGCATTTTGTGTACCTGGTCGATGAACACCAAGGAGCCGACTATGCAGTGGGTGAGAGGGAAATGCGCATGCCCGTCCGCCTCTGCCGAGCCAGTCAGGCTGTGTAAAAGAGTTGTCAGTTTGCGGCTCAAAGGTTCGCGTGGCGAGCATTGCGGCGAGCATTGCCCGAATGACCCATCATCCCAAAGTGTTGCGGTGTCCGGTGGACACCACAGAAGGAGAAGCTCTCTGCATAGTAAGCATATTCTTGCCCTACTCTCCCGACTTGACATCACACGAGTGGGAGAGTTGCCTATCAGGCTCTGACGAAGTAGGCATCGTTGTATTCTCGGTGCGTTCCCAAGCTGCAGGACGGCGCCGCCGACTCGGTGTTGAACGACCCCTGACTTCCTCCCGCTTCATTTGCCGCTCGCCCAACCACGTTCTGTCGTCCAACATCCTGCCTCAAGGGAATCCTTCAACGCCTTCTGCGGACTACCTCCCACGGCGATCCAAGCCGCTTTGCAGAGTCCGGGCTCGCGACCGGTTCTTGAGTCACCCACCGTGGGGAGCACACAGCACCACAATGAGGAAAGGTCGCATCTGCTCACGGGATTGAATCCTCTCTAAGCCTTAGGAGGCTTGGTTGTCCGGAGGTTCGACATCACCGACGTCTCTGAATCGTCGAGACGCGACGGGGTCATCTCGGTTGTGCGCAATGGGGCTGCCCTACTCCGGGCACCGCGGTGGCTCTCAGCACGGAAGGATGATTATGATTATGTCTGCGATCGTGCTGAGGCTCTCTACAGACCGAGTCTTACACGCAGGAGTGCTCCAAGACCGCGAGTATAAGATGCCCGGATTCAAGACGAGAGTAGCAGGCGATGGACATCGATCATCAGCCAGCAATTCTCACACCAAAACAACCCGTTGACGAGTGCCAGGACTAGTCACGCCTCTCAAGAACTTATTCCGCTAGATTCGCGTCGATTCCAACCTCAGTGGCTTATTTCTATCTCGCAATAGAAGCTCGCTGGATCTGCATTCCGAAGCCATGTTCGTGCCCTCACACAACGAGACCGTACCAGAACTGGCGACCACTAACATACTATCGGCAGGTCCTACTCGACGTCCTTCAACGGAAATTGGTACTGCTGCGTGTGCAAGAGAAACAAAAATGGCCTGCTTCAGAACCCGAACAACGCATACAGCACCACCTGTGAAGATCGCAGCTGCGGCCACGCCAGATGTTTAGGGTGTCCAGCGGCATAATAGGTTGTGACACGGAGATGACCGAGTAGGCGCGGTGATGGAGGAACTCGAGACGGGGAACCAGGGTGAAAGGGTCGTATCTATGCTCTACTAGTCAAACTACCCATTGTGAGACCGTTTGGGGGCCCGCCGTTGTGATAGTGCGGAAATTCCAAGCAGATTTTCACATCCTCTTGTCGTTATTCCTGGCCTATGATGAACCTCGGCAGGAAGCAAGGCACTTCTGCCCTTAGATCGACGCCTTCGGGCCTTTTCGCGGCATCTCTCATAGACCTAGGCACGCGTCAGCTCCGATTCCACGGTGACCATCCCGCGGCAGACAGGAAGTCAGTTTGGGATGTGCGTCCACTGCCCGTCTACAGGCAAGGCCACCGCTTGTAGTCTTAGTTCTATTCACCCAACACAGCGCCGCAGATACCTTTTCGTGTCATCTTAATACTGAAGCAGATTCAAAATCATCCCTGAGAATACACTTTGAGGACACGACTTCAGACGTTCTATTGCGATGAGGCCGTGCTTGGTTCGGCACTGACTTACGGATACCCGCTTGCCTGACACTCCCACAGCCGTCCCCTTTCAGACAAAATAGTTTCATGGTCGGCCTATCATGCTAACCGTCGGGCTTTTGGGATTGTGTCACGATAGCAATGAAGGCCGACAGAACACGCCCCGAGTATTCAGGTCCCACAAGGCTCCAAGAGCGGACGAAGCAAGGTGTGTGTGTGTGTGTGTGTGTGTGTGTGTGACATCGCGGGACGAAGCGAGCCAGCAGGCCGGCTAGTCAGCGAAACCAAAGGTTGAGGATGCCCACCCTCTCGACCCAAAGGAGGGAAACGACGGGTAAAAACGCGTAAGGCTGGGGGACATCGGTCAATTCTGGGCCCGGCAGGGTGGGCACAGCAGGTGATGAGGCAGGCTTGCCACGAGGCCGGCCCAGCTAGGCACCCGCGAGGCTGGGACCGCCCAGAACTCTGAAACCTGAATTTTAAATTTTTGGCAGAGGTTCCAAGATTCTGGAAGGTTGGAGACTCCCGAGAGAATGCGGCTCTGCGTGTGGCCCTCTTTGCAGGCTGTTGGTAGGGCAGTGTGCCCCCTCCCCTTGTCTTGATGCAGTCGCCTCCTCCCCTTTGGGTTGGCGCGTCTTGCTGTGCATATCGAACCGTTCCGCATGATGGAGGCCGGCGAGGTCCACCGTACGCTCAAGGCTTCTTAAGATCATCCCTTTAACAATATATTCTGCAGCTTCAAGATTCAATGATTGACGTGGTGTTACACGAGACACGCTCTTGCTAAGCCGGTGTCCAAAGTGAGACGGTAGAGCCTTGGGCGACGAGTAACACCAATGATTTTGACTTCCTGTTGCGGAGTCTGCTTATGCCGACGGCCCCTCTCTCACTCAGAACATAATTCTTGCCATGGGTTCACGTACGAGTCTAATTCTCTGGTAGAGGCGGAAACTGAAGATGCATGACGTGACACGCATACGGCGGTATTCTCGTGACTCCTCCTGGCGTGTTACCATCCCTTGCATACTCACACGCCACAAACTGAAGGAAAGCCCTCGAGACGGGTCGTCCTACAGGATCAGTGTCGTAATGAAATGGCCAGGTTGCTAGTAATGGACAATTTTCTGGGTGTATGTTCCGCCTGCTCAGCTGCTTCCACAGTAGTGGGCGAAAGCAACACCGGTACAGAGAGGGCGCAACAGGACGCCGTGCATCCCTAGGGATTGTCCCGTTTTGTCAGAGGCAGCACTCTGATGAGCTTCCATGACCGCAAAGGGACCACCTCCTGGCCGCGGTCAGAAATCGACCTGTAAATTGTGCTGTAGCCTGCTTTCCCATCGCGGGAGTCGACGTACACTTCGTGTCCAATAGGTCTTCGAGGAGGCAACACGCAATTTCTCAACAAAGCCCCATCTCGTGAACCGCCACCATGGCAGCCCCCGGCACGGCCGCTGCGATCGCACCCTCTATCTTCATCCTTCTGACCTCCTTTTCCCCATCGTCCCCTGGCAACGGCATCCCTTACGAACCCCACTTGACAGACCGGCCCTTGGCAGACACACCAGAGCTGACGACTGAAGCACAGCGCCATCGAAGCCCGGAAGGATGCTGCTGTCCCACTTCGAACGGCTCGGGAACCCAGTTACCCAACAGCCTGAATCGATGATGGATGCGGCTGAGATGGTCGTGGCTCCTATGTGTGAGGAGGTCGAGGCCGGAACGTCATATCGCAGGCCCGATCCCAGCGACGCTGATACCGCCCGTCACCGGGGTTATACACTTCCTCTGGTCGCTGTCGGCTACGTGAAGGCGAGACTGAGCCATCAACCCCGGGCTGTTGACCGAGCTGCAGGATCCACCCAAGACTCGCTTCGCTGACCCCGGCGACACGAAGGACAACAAGTTCGTGGCCAGGGCCCGGGACACCTGTGCCTGGGACATAGGACGGCGAAGGTTCGAGAAGGCATCCCCGGATGAGATCCACGAGGATAATATCCACCGGTCGATGATCGATGGTAATTTCGACGAGCTCTTTCTGCTCTTGGTATCGGTGAGTGTGCACTAGGAGGGCTCGAGCCTCGTGAAAACCCGTTGGTCTCAGTCCACCATCCAGATCTGACCCCGTACCCGGCAGAGCCACGACAACAGCACCCGCCTCTCCCAGGCAGCCAGACTGGTCACCAACGCCTCAGACGAGCAAGCGAAGTTGCGCGACGCGCTGCGGACGCACTTCCTGCCCCCACCATCTGCCGAGGCCATATTGGCCGTCAACATCACTTACCTCAACGCCTCCGTCGAGAAGCTGATGCGCAAGAATGAACGTGATCCCGGAGATCATCTGCGAGACCGCCTGTGACGCGGATCTATAGGGACATCGCGAACCCAAGGGTGCCGACCCCGAATGCAACACGCATGGCGCACACAAACCCTTTGTCATGCCTTCTGATGCCCCGAGCGTCCCCAGCGTTGCGGACACGGCGTACGTCGCCGTTTGGCAGCCGGTCATGGCCAGGGCCTACCTCGAGCGGTGCTGGGAGCCAACGAAGCATTTGACTTGAAACTGTCGCCGAGGCCGGCCCTCGAGACGGATACAAGGGCGTGTCTCACCAAGGACATGCTCGCACTACTCCCATCCCACCCCGAGACCAAGTCATGTTGTCCGACTGACGTTGATGTGATATGACGTGAATTCGCAACCCAGCAATTCCGCACAATGTTTGTAGTGACGTTGCTGCACCCACAGCCCTCCAAATAACAGACCAATTGAACAGTATTGGTGCCTTCTCGACGATTAGCCTGCAGTTCTTGCAAGTGCTTTTTCCGCAGTAAGACAATCTAGACCGACATGGTCCGAGATTGGTCGTACTGAGTCTCGTCTGTAATTACTACAAATGGCAGTCATTGAGTTGAAGTGACACAAGGAGGCTTGTAGTATCAACGTCTGAGAGCCGCTTCGTCGTAGAATTGATTTATGATCTGTAACTTGCAGAGTCAGCCTGACCTAGCTGGTGCAATACATAGCATTTTCTGCCGCAGCGCGTGGGTTCGGGATCGCAAATCCGCATGGACACTTTCGGCCAAGACACACTCCCGTGACCACATTTGTGCGAGCGACACGCAATATTGTAAAAGCCGAGCTGCAAATGATCACTGGAACATGGTAATAATGTTGATGGAGCCTCGAGTGCATCAACGCACACATTGGGAAGAATGATAGGTAGGTCTGGCTGTTCGAGTTGTATCATTTCTTCAAGCTTTCACGTAGTCTATCCACCACCGGTCCCATAGGGTATTCGCCGTTGTAGTGGCAACACGGGGAGAGCCTAAGGGGCAACAGCCAGTCGAAGATGCCTTGATCACCCATTACGGACTTCCAATTCTGGTAGTAGCTCCCCGTATCCCACGGGTTCTCGCCCACCTCTGTTTTTAAAATAGCGAACCTGTGCTCTGGGGCACGCTGGCTGGCACCATTGGCGCCGTTCTGGTTCTCATATATGAACTGATTGCCATTGAAGTTGGGATTTGCCAAGGGGAACGTTATGGTTTCGTAATCATTCGTCAAGGCGCTGTTTTCAGAATTAAGCATCTGGTTGAGCGGAATCCGGATCGCAAGCTGGTGGACTTTGGTCCTCCGACTCAGGTTTTCGATGTTTGTGATGTTGCTCAGGGCAAAGCCGTGGGACATGGCAGCCATGGTGAACGAGAATAGGCCAAAGAAAGCCGAAAAGGCTATCAGAACGATTGCTGGAACCGAAACATCTTTTGATTCATTCGCAAGCGTTCTGGTGACCTGAGCTCCGGCATATAAGCAGATTGTACAATAGCAAGCCGTGTATGTGACAAATTGTACAAAGAATTTGAAGGCTGTAGAGAATGTGAGTCAAAAGTCTTAAAAGTGAGATTTGTGGGTAAATGTGATTCTCATATCTTGAGGGTAGACAAGAAGCAAAATGCCTTGCATCAATGCACGGAAGCCGCGCTTTTTGGTTTATGACATGTGGCCCAAGCGAATGACACAAAGAAACACAACGCCCCAAAGCCCCGCTTCGCCGGACAAGAACAGAAAAAGGCCTACCTGTCTCTCCGATCATCCCCCCAGCCCAAGGACAATAGTGGTCCATTTTCTTGACGCACCGCTGGATGTCGCCAGAGTGGTGGGCGCGATCGGGCTTCCAGTTCTGGCAGTCGGAGCACCATATGGGCAGGCCATCGCTGCGGCAGGTGTAGAAATCTCGGGTGTAGAATGATTCCAGTCCAAGCTTCGGCTCGAGGGGCACGACAGCCGGGTTATATGTAACAGTGTACAGCGTACGGGCATAACATATGAGCATTAATATTAGGAAGATGTAATGGAGGACAAGAAGCGCGATTGCGCTGCCGACTTGATTTCGAGCGATAAAGAAGCCAACTGCAAAAGCGTGAGGCCCTGTGTCAGCGATTCTCTCTGGGTTTCTTGACGGTCTTGTCGTTGTGCGGCGCACCCCGTTACTTACTGCAAATAGGTTTGGTAAAGGCCCAGCAGGCGAAGCCGATGACCGCGAGGAGGAAAATGGGTATTATGCGGGTTGTCCATCGGTTGGCGGCATTGTGGCTCCTGGCTTCCGGCCTGGGAAAGCGCTTGGGCGGCACAGCAGCAGAAGCGGACGAGGCCATCGTGGCGCTCCGAAGCGCGACTGTCGCGGTAGACAAGAGGTGTCGTCGAGGAAGTAATAATAAGCTGAGTGACGTACCGCGGCAGATCCTCAGGGCCGTGCGTGGCCGCATTTGGTGATCCCTGCCCTGCCGAGAGGCTAAATTGGTGTGAGTAGCCCGAGTACGTACTCGGCACTGTGGGTACCTGTCGCACAAAACCTAGTGAGCCCGGGCCCTCGTCGTCCAATCGTCCGCCAGACGCCAGCATGACCAGGCCTGCTTTCTGGCATGGGATGAGGTGCCGACCGAGATGCCTGAATGAACGGGCGTGAAGGATTGTTTCGAGTTTGTTGCTCTGTTGGTACGCTCGTCAATTCGTTGCAGGCGAGACCAGGGTCCGGGCCATGGGATCGTGTATGGTCTAAGGCGCCATCGCAAGTGAGAAGTAAATGGGGAGAGAGGGTTAAAAGAGGAGGAGCGGCCTAGTCACCGGGGAACAGTGTGGTATTTCTTGCTCGCTCGGGCTCTGATCTCTCTTTTCTCTCTTCTCTTGCCTCTGGCCTCTTTTGCCTGCTGTGAGGAGCTGTCGGATCGCTTTAGAGCTCGGATCGTCGGCTGCCCCGGCCTCACAGAAGATTACCCTCATCTCGTCCATGAAATTCGAATTGCACACTGTTGATTGTTAAATCAGCCTCATCTTCTGCCGGTCCCCTCGCCCAATCATGCCGCCTAGTCCATATTCTGGGTCTGGTCGTCTTCTGGGCAGCCAGTAGTTGTCGCCACTGGATCCCTGGGTTTACGAGACCGCATTCGACGGCCAGGGGCTCAGCCCTCTTTCACGAAGTACATCACCCCACAGCAACCAGACATCCGGACATGATCAATCACCAGCAGCACCTAACCAGTAATAAAAGGGGCGTGTAGCTGGTCACTCGGTCATCCGTGGCGTTCGAGCGCTTGATGCCACCAACCAGGACTGCTCTGCTCAAAACAATGTGTGCCCAGCTGCCTCCACCACCCTCCAGACTGTGTGAATAGGCTATATTGATTACCAACCCACAAAACTGTGGCAATATAATTAGTCCGATGACCCGTCATTCTCCAGGAGGAAAAAAGCATTTAAGCTCTATGAGGCTCTTCAACCGCGCGTGAATCCCAATGTCGACTGGGGAGCTCCCATTATCACAGGCATGAAGCTCAGATGATCACTGCCGTGCATGAATCATCCTCAGCAGCGCCTCATATCGCCATCACTATGAATAGCGTCGTGCTTTAACTCAGCATTTATTTTTTTTTTCCCCCAAAAAAATTGTCCGTGAGGTTATGGACCAATACTAAAACGTTGGAAGAGCGCACGAATCCACGACAGTGCCGAACTTCTACTGTGCCACTCAGAAAACCTGCATTTCGTCGACCATCGCTCTTGACCGTGTTGCCCGACAGTTGTGAGCACGCATGGAATCGCGGCTGTCTGATCAATAATTGGTGGTACGCATTGGGAGCCTGCTCCGTTTTTGCCTTTACAGAGCCAATGTGCCACCTTTGGCGAATAAGACTGGGCGCGGCTCGATCACTGAGCAGCATCAGGCCACCAGCCTGCTGGTTTGACCTCAAGGACCGACACACAATAGCAGGATTCAATTTTCAAGCGCAGCAGCCTTGAGGAATAGCCTCGACGACCTCGAGCACAATTTGCCCGAATTGTATGAGGGTGGTGAATAGAGGTGCATGGGATGGTTGCATCCTCCCTCTGAAGGCACACTGACCTACCTGATGTGTTAAGGCTCTGTTGAGCCTCAAATCTAGATATAAATCAGCACGTAGCCCACAGTCTGGTAGCTCTAGCTACCCTCGGCTTCAAGGAGACATCTCGCCCTTCCTCCGAAGGCTCCGCCATGGATTCCATCAGTGCCACCTCCCCTCCGGGCTTCCGCTGGACTTTTACAGCAAAATACTCATTCAAGAAAGAATCAGATCTTTACACAAACTTTGTTCCTGCAAGTTTTCTTGTAAGTATCAATTTCTCCCTTTTAAAGAGAGGCAAGTGGGCTGAAAGTCAGACCACAAGAGTCTCAGAAGCCTGAACTACCGGCCTGGCTGGCTGGCCGCACTTTCCAAGTGGTGGGGGGGGGGGTTTCGAAACGCCTTGACCGGATAGCCTCTCTCTCTCTCTCCTCTCTTTTTTCTGTATGTTTCCGACCAGTTTTCTTTCCTTCCACTTAGGCTTTTTTGTTTGTCCAGTTGAGGCGGAGACAATTTGATGCGAAGGCACTGCGCTGGTGGTTAGGGATCGAGGGTTCTGGAGCAGTTTCAGGGCAGCTTCCACCCGCAAGTGGCCCTCTTTATCCCAGTTCTTCTTTATCCCATGGGCAGCTCAGTCCGATATCACTTGCATGTTATCGGGGTTTCAGGGGAGCCCTAAATCGAAGGACTACGTTCACCGTTTACGACAATTCCCCTCGCCTGTGGATCGACACGTGTGGACGAGACTTCCACCTGGCTGCCTTCAGGCAGGCAGTGCGCCTAGAAGGGCCCTATGCAGCCTCGAGAAACGAAGGGGCATCTACCAACACTATCGGATAAGGCTTGCCTGGCACGAGCACGTCACCTACACGGACGCAACAGTAACCAGGGAACGCTTGCCATCGCCCTCGTCACAGTGTCTACCTGATCTGTCCAGGGCTCTTTGGACATGGATAGGTCGTTCCAGTTCAGGTCTAGACGGAAGCTGGAGAAGCCTGGTGTGTGGTGGCATGCTCATTTTGGCTTATGGATGCTATCCGGTTCATCAAGGAGAGGGCATTCGTGCAATTGGACTCATAGTCACGGTACAGATACAGCATAGGGGATCATTGCTTCAGTGGTCGAATCTTCCCTCGACACTTTTTTTGGTCGGCAGCCGTGAGGGCATCTTCCCACAAGGATATCGGAGCCACACATGAGCACTGTCGTCAACACAGAGAGGTCTGGGGAAGGAGGAAGGGAGGCGGCAGGAACGCCGTTACAGGAGGCAGGAAACGCGGCTGAACCGACAGGGAGCCGACATGCGGCTCTGCACACCCAGGTAGTCGATGACTCCGAGGTGGTGAGGATGACGGTGCACGGCATCGCAGGGTGCCCTGGGTCCTGAATCAGCCTTGTGGGTCACCTTGGACTAGTCTCCAGGCAGACGGAGCCAGGAGCCAACATCGACGGGCGAGACTGGAAGGGCGGCAGGGTGCAACAGGGTGCAACAGGGTGCAACAGGGTGCAACAGGATGCAACAGAGTGCCGACTTTGATCCTGTGATGCGGCTCTGCGGCGATCCTGTCTGGGGATCAATCACACACCATCCCTTCCCGGCGTCCATATGACTCAACAGGTACGGCACTGAGACGAAAGGCGATGCTCATTGGCGATTTTGCGCCGAGTTGCCATACCGGGCTGCACGACGAAATGCGCCGGAGACGCCAGACCGCAGGGTTGGGACCCCGCGAGGACATTGGCCCTGCCTGCCCAGTCAGAGCACCGAAAGAGGAGACAACGCTTTAATTTTCTAGAGCACTAGGGCGGCGCGGGAATGGCTGAGCTCAAGGAAACCTCAAGGCTGCAGAGTCATCGACGGACGTTCCAACGTTGGTGCCTTGCACTGTCTTGACAAAATAGTGGAGCATCCCACACTGCTGCCCCGCCAACTCACTTTTCAGGGTGGTTGGTGAGATTTGAGCCGCATTCTTGTAAATGGGGTATGTGTTTGGCTGATCATTGAATGCGCAGCACTGCAGTTGGGGAACATGGAGCCAAGCCAATGTCGCCCAGTCTGGTGCTGCTTTCTCCCTCTTCGCCCATTGCTCAATTCACGAACGAGAGCCACCTTGTCCACCTTGTCAATGTCACAGTTCCGGGGCCCAGCGATCGCCGGGACACCCAATGTCTCTCTGTTGTTCTCCACGGCCGTTCACCACTCATGTGACTCTGGCCCAGAGCCCCGGGTGAGCCCGCACTGCCGTGGACCCCCTTTCTCCGTACTTACTATACTATCCACACTCGTCACCCTCGTCACCCTCGTCACCAGGCCTTGCTGTTGGGAACATGGACAACTAAGCCACCTTCCAGACCGAATTGCACCCTCTGGCACCCCGTCGCTGCCTTATTCTGTCACCGAATTCTGCAGCAAGGCCAATCTGCTTCGTCAGGTCTCGGCTGCTGCTGCTCTCTGCCTGTCATCATAGGCGTCCATCTCATCTCCCCGAGCTACCAATAGGCTGTATCCTGTGGCACAGGCGTGAGACTGCTGATGTGCAGCGGCGAGGCATATGCATAGGAGAAATGCTGGGCCAACAGTCTCCTCAACCTCTAAGTGGAGGACCCTTCATGGCATGCCGTCGAACGCGTGACGGTTCCCACCGACGACCCCAGGTTCTAGGCACTCGCCAGTCTTTATTCCAGGTCTGAATCATATCTGCCTAGCCTCAGGCTCATCTCCTGCGATTCACCTTAGCAAGTGCTGCGGTCTGTCTACGCTGGCTATGCTCGTTCACACCGCAACCTAGTCGCCCTACGTCCCAGGTATGCCTGTTTATGAGGGCTGTGAAGAAGTCAAGTGGAAATAAACAGCCATGTTTCACTCTATCACCTTCATCTTCGCTGGGTATAAGTGTATCCATGATCTCGCCACTGATATCAGGTCTTGCCTTGCTACTTCATTCACTAAACTTTGCAATACAAAAGTTCATCTTGCTCTGTGCGCCACCACAGTCCTCAAAGTTCAATACTTCACGACCGTTTTCGTCACCAAAAGTTCCACAAACACAGAATGGGTAGGAGCACCACTGTCTACATCTGGAGTTGCTGCTACTGCGGTCACGGAGGCATGAACATGCACACGACTACACATTGTGTCGCTTGCGGCGTTGCGAGATGCGTCAGCTGCACTGTGGAGACTCACAAGACCCGGGCATGAGGCTCTTGGATATGATTGGTAGGGAGCATTACTACATGGTATCTACCAAGCCAGCACTGTGCTCACAACCATTCCCAGAGGAATATTCAGCCCAGATCAATTAATTGCTGCTACAAATGGGCAATTTTGCGCCTACGCCATCCCATCATTACCCGGTGCACGCACATACTGTTAGCCAAGCAACACATCATTCCTTCCGAGCCCATTGGTAGACGACAAGCCACTGCGGAGAGTGATGAAAGCAGTTCTTCCGTCTCAACTCACACTTGTCACCGACCTCACCCACACTCAACCAGGTGTCCAGCAACATGGTCTGAACCTGCGGCACACATCAGCCACCACCAATTTTCACCACCGAAAGACGATTTATAGGACCCCTTTCCTGTCCATCATCGCCGCTTTTCTAAGGGACCGACACGAACTTTGTACACGAAGCGAGTGTTGGCGTGCTTCTTTCGGAGTTAATTAGACGAGCACGATTGAGCCTCAAGAATGCATTGATCGCGAGATCCGACTAGTCTTTCCATTGCGGAGGAGACACCTTTGCGGCCTTTTTATTTTGTTTTATTACTTGCTGGAGCGAACTGGGAAGTCATATAGGGGTCACCTGAAGCCGCTGGAATTGCAAACAGGTTATGAATTTCGCGCAGACATACGGATAGACTCGGAGTTTATCGGTCATCAATATTATTCTGGTTATCATCGCATCGCAAGCAATGCCAAATGTGGTAACATTTGCTGTTCTGTCGCCCCAACACGTTTTGGTTGCCAATTCCCTCAGACGTTGTGCATTCCACTCGCTCAGTAGACTACCGCGGCGTAGGATCCCCATGTTGAATAATTATTCCAGGCAGGCAGCAGCACTCTGACGCGCGTTATTGCCAGAGGCCCAATACTCATTGGTCGAAGTGACCTCTTCGTTCACAGATTCGACGACTTACTTCCACATCAGGACGGCCTGTAAATTCTGTGACCCATCCGTCCCAATCGCAGCCATACAGACGAGGCTATATGCACCAGCCATGCCGAGAAGGACTGCACGTCTCAAACCAGGCCGTCCCGGACGACAATGGCGGAACTCTCTAGAGACGTTATTCAATTGGGTTGGCCCAGGTACGTGAAACCCCAGTCGTGTGATGCAACAGACCTGCTCTTTTGCATACGGGAGGGATGATCTAATCACCAATCCGATATCCCAATCCCCAATCGCGTATCACCTCGCACCGCGTAAGCCGGCAAATCGGCTCCTCCAACTAGCTGAATCCCTACCCAATACCCCACGGGCGACGTCGCACAGGACGAAAGGACTCGAACTTGCCCCGTTCAGGGGAGGGGAGAGAAGTCAAAGAAAGGAAATGTCGTTCAGGATGCGAGTATGTCGCACCAAAACTGTGCAGACGGGTGGGGTACATTACCCACCCATCCATCCATGCACCCACCCACCTACCAAACAACACATTCCTTTCTATCTTACCAACTGGTGCATGCAGCTATGCCTGACGAACAGGTTCTTTGGATATGATGTCAGCCCTGCCTGGCAGGAGACGGTGTAAAGCCAGCTCTGGGTTGGGCACGAAGACCTTGCACGCACGCACATAGCCACACGAACCCATGGGCGCGTTCCCACGCCCACGAGCGCGTGCCGTGCACGCAGATGAACGAACGCATGTGGGAAGGGAGGGAGGATAGACACAGCCCCCTAGAGCATCAGAAGAGCCTCATGCCCCCCCAATCTTTGTCTTTTCTCTTCTTTCCTTCCATTCCTTCTGGGCCACATCGCCCAAGTCCTATGGCGCCAAGCACCTGCGCCCCGGGGCACGTACCATACCGGATCACGGGCTCGGCTGAGGGTAGACGAGGCTCTCGTATAGGCAGGCCGGTCTGCATGACAAGGGTGGGAGCGGCAGAGCCTCAAGCCTTGCGCGTTGGCGTGCGCCTGTGCAGGTAAGGAATGCCTGGTCACAAGAGCCAGGAAGAACGAAGCTAAGCCGTCATATTATTTATTCATTTCTTCTGGTGCATGCTGCAAGGAAAGAATTCCCTTTTCTTCCAGGGAGCGGCCCTTGGGAGGGGCGGAGACGGTCGGAATACGCGCAAGAGCCCTGAGGTTGAAGACAGTAACCCTTTCCTCCTTCCTGCCTAGCAGGTCCCCATCCAGACCAGCAACTCGGTCCTCGGCATAGCAAGCAAAAATATGTTTGTAAGATAACCCTATGCACCTGTAATGCTGGTCCATTCCTCCTCGTGTGTCCTCAACGTAGATGATGACCGTTTTACTCTTACATGGGCCCCTCCGGCCCTGAACTATCTCTCACTTCCTCTCTTCATCGTATCCTCCCTCTGCCGAAGGAACTGGCAGAACTAAGACTTGGAACCCCTTCCGTTTGACGAACTCCAAGATGAAGACCCCGTCTGGAAGACTATCCTGACTGGCCATTTCATTCATTGAGATTGAATTCTCTTGGCAGATGAGCCGTGTCAGGTCTACCCAGAGTCTGTCACTATGCGGATCTTGTTCTGCGTACGGGACAGCTCGAGCACCTTCCGGGGGCCCTTGACACTGATTGACCCAGCTTCAGCGGGGGGTACGCGATCTGACTTGGCAGGCTTCTTGCTCGCTTTGCCGTCCTCGGCATCCTCCAAGATGCTCTTCTTGGCAATTTGCCTCGCCTTGACAGTCTTCGTGGTAGCGGTCTTCCTGCCGGTAGACTTGTTGACTGTGTGCTTCGCGCTCTTGATTGTGCCCCTGATGTTACCCTTGCAAGCAGCGCTGGTAATGGTGCCCCTGGCCTTGCCAGCCGCTGAACCCTTTGCAGGAGCGGCTCTCTTCCGGCCAGGGCCTGCCGACTTTCCAGTGGCAGGTGTTGCGACAATCGTGGCAGCACTAGAGGTCAGGCTCGCGGCAAGCAGCAGCTCTTTCCCATTCTTGTTGTACGTCCTGGAGGCTTTGACGAGCGTCGACTTGCGGACTGACACCGTCTTGACTGGAGTCTTGGACGGCGCTGCCGAGTTGGAAAGAGCTGCCTTTGCGTTGACAGATATGCTATTGGCAGTTTTCTTGACTGCCGAGGCGGCCTTTGCGCTTAAGGAACGCTTGGCACCTGTGGCCGTCATCACCTTGCGCTTCTTGTTGGGAGCGCCCGATTCTTCCTGGCCTTCAAGGAGTGCCACTAATTTGCGTTTTCCAGCCTTGGTCACGGCTTTGACAGTCTCTTTGACACCTTTGACCAGAGCCTCTCCGCGAGGGATAGTGGGTGCCTTGGGGCCAAGAACACCGCGGCAGTTTGCGCTGCCGCAGAGACACTTCTGAACATTCTTTGCCGAGAAAGGATCGAAATTGTAGTCATATGTCAGCTCTTCTCCAGTCATGATAGGTTTCTCGCCCGCGAAGAGTGCCATTCGCGGCTGACCATGTACGATCCACTTCTCCATGCGGCAGTTTGGTGAGCATGAGTGGTTGACAAATCGTGCTATGCTGCCAGTCGTCGCGTCGATGATCATGTTCTGGTCAAAGGCCATGAGGTAATAGCACTTGGAACACAAGTCAGTCCTTGGTCTACATGAAGAACATGGGACTCTTCACAACTCACCTCATTGTCCTTGTACTTCTCTGTCATGCGCGTCTCACATTCTGCTTGTGTGATGATCTCACCAGTGTACTCCATAATGATCTGGTTCGGCTCAAAACATCGGTTGCTTCTCACACCGTAGCCACGATCAGATGTCTTCACAACCTCAACACCAACACGGAACCGTCCACCTTTCTTGGTGCGCGCAGTCAGGTTCTGAAAAGCTCGGTTGTGGCAGTATTCCTTGCCCGCATTACAGTTTGTGTCATCGCACTCATACAGCATGATGCGATTCTGACAGTCTTCAGTGCATCCGTCCTCGGGCTTGCAGATACATTTTGACTGATAGTCCTTGAAATGGTCCGTCTTCCGCCAGTATGTGCCAGCGTCGCCAACAAACCGATCTGCGAGTCAAAGTCAGTTCACATAATTCATTACCGGGTTGCAGTCGTATCTTACTCTTGGTCATCTTGCGCCACTCATCCGGTTTGGGCTGCCCAGGCGGCAGTGGGTTGCAAACATCGAATGGCAACTTGAAATCCCGGCCATTGATCAGGAGTCTTAGGCCAGCAAACATGGGCAGTGGGAATGTCTTGTTGACCTTCCCAATCGGGGAAAGCTCTGGCAGTTGGGCAAGCTTCTTCTTCTCAGCAGCACTCATCCCCTTGGTGTAGTCCAATGGGGCTGGCTGGCCAGCGTACAGGCCCTTGTCCAGCCACTTCTTGACACGTTTCTGCTTAGGCGCAACCGTGGGAGTCTCTTCCTTGGACGCCTCGGCCTCGGCCTCGGCCTCAGACTCAGCCTCGGGTTTTGTCGATGCGCGCTCCTTCTTTGCCTTCTTCCGGAGTGGTTCGCCGTCTACATCCAACTCGTTGGGGTCGACATACTTCCCGTTGCTCCAGATGGTATGAAGCACGGGCTTCGCCTCCACCCCCATGAACTCGTTTGTGTCCTGTAGCCTTCTAAGCTCGCGTGGTATGCGCGTGTTCTCGAACATTTTTCGACCCCGCTTGCCAACCGACGCAGCCTTCGCGATCAATGCCTCGGCAGCGGCCGCACCTGAAGCACGTGTGGATATCCGTTTCTCTGGAACTGGCTTCGTCTTTTGCTTCTTGGTGCTTGCAGCAGACTTGGTCTGCGTGTTGGCAGCACGTGCGGTAGAAGGCGAGTTGGGGGCTGACAGAGACCAATTAATATCCAACGCGTCAACGCTGCGCTGGACAATGCTGTCAAGGCTGGGGTTAGCGCCTGCACCATTGTCGGCGACGAGCGTGTCGCCCGAGATGGTCCTCCTCCGCTTTTCTCTAACGAAATCGCCGTTGGCGCGTCTCTTGCCGTGGATGTGCGTGCCTGCAAGCTTGGCCAGATTGTAGACGGGAGCTTGCGCGGCAGAACGTGCGGACCGAGCGCGTCTTGGAGTGGGAGTCTCATGGTCGGGATCCGGTGTGGACGCATTGGGTGTCTCTTGGTCTAATTGGGGTGATTGGTCGGTGGCAACTTGGACAGTCTGCTCGATTTTCTCAACTTGCTCAGTATTCCCAGTGCGCTCTGCAGGCTCGGCAGGTTTTGCAGGCGGTGCAGGCTCTACGGGCTCAGCAGAGCCGGTGATGGGTGTGGATGCCGCAGGGGCGTCGAGAGCCTGGATGGTAGCTGCGATGTCGTGCTTGGAAGTGTCAGAGGCGACGCTGGCGGCGTCGGCAATAGTGGTTGGGGGCGTGGATGTGAAGGACGCGTTGTTGGAAGATGCATCGGTCGGGAAGCCGGAGAATTGGAAGCTCGACTCAGATGGAAGGGCAGGGAGCTCGACGGAGTCAGGGACAAGCGCAGGCTCTGGCGTAGGGAGAGGCAGCAGCTCAGCGCGAGCCGTCTCAGTGAAGAGGCCGGCCATCCCGAGGCGTAGGGTGGGAATACGCGACGGGCGGTGGAGGGAACGAGTAGATGTAAGCAGAGGCGGGCGACTTGCTGGAATTGACGCGTCGCGGGATGTTGTATGGCGGGAGAAGGGGTGGGTGAGGCGAGGTGAGGTGAGGTCCAAACAGGAGACGAGCAATGGACGCGGATAATTAAGAAGGTGTGGCCGGGATCCTAGCGCGCGACAAAGTCCACTTAAGAAAGACCTTTTGTATCCGCAACAACAGACAGGCCTACCACTGCAGACCGACTGGACAGCCAGACTAGGACTTGACCAGAACAGGCCAGATGACTAAGACCAAGCTTGCGTCGTGGGCTGAAACGGCCACCTCGAGCAAAACAGATTGAGGACTGGGTCTTGTCGACGCCTAAGAGCAACAAGGGACAAGGACAGCCGTGTGCAGCACCCGCTGCAAGCCCACTTTCTCTCCGTGGCAATTGCCGCAGCTGCACCCCGTGTCCCGTTGTTGTGTCGTAGACCGGCCAAGTGGCAGTTGATGATTACGATGGTGATGATGGTGGAGGCGAGTTGCAGGATGGGAAGCCCAGCAGCCGGCTTGTTGATCCGAGTTGGCTGCGTGGAGGTCACGTTGCCAAAATGCGAAGAGACGGGAAAAGGGTTGTTGTTGTTTTGGGAATGGGATGGAGGGCGCAGAAGGAGTGGGTGGAGTGAGTGAGTGAAGTGAGAGTGAGGTGAGAGGGCAGGCGGGAGGCGGGCGGATGGAAATGGAAGTGGAAATGGAAATGCGTGCGTGCGTGCATGTGTGTGTGTGTGTGTACGTGCGCAGCGTTGGTCGGCGTCCAGTCGAGACCGGTCAACAAGTCAGTCGAGAGGAAGAAGGAGGCGTTGGACCCAGGAAGAGAAATTCTGCTGGGCCGATGAACCTCGACTACCCTTTCCATGCGCGGAATCTCGACAATGGACACTGTCTCCTGATGAGTGAATAAAAGACCGAGCAGAGCCCACACATTCCAGCCCAGACCTCCCCTGATAAGCAGTATCACCTCCTCCCCATTGAGTCTCTGCTCTACCGGGATTGTCATCCGAGATGCTCATACCTTATTCCTTCCCTTGCTGAGCTGACAATCTGGGAGGGGCGACCTCGGTTCTCCCTACAACAACAACAGCAGCAACAACAACAACAACAACAACAACAACAACAACAACAACAACAACAACAACAACAACAACAACAAGATATAACACGTCTCATACAGCACTGTCGAGTAATCCTACAGCCCATGCGGAACTCATCACAAGCATCCACCAGAGGTGACTGCGGGTTCAACTAGCCATTTTTACCTTGAGTGGGTATCCCCATTGCCCGACCGCCAAGGAGGCTACCATCCCTGACGATGCCATCTCGGACGAGTCGGCGTTTCTGTCGACGAGCCTCACCGGGCTCAATAACAATCACCACAGCCTCTCCCTGTCCGCGTCCTTCGCGGTGCCGGGACCTGTACAAAGCAACTTTGGATGGACAAGCAACTGTGCGTGCTCCCAGTGTTGGGCTGCCGTGGCCCATGGAGGGTGTTGAGGCTGGGCTTGATTGAGCTCGAGCCTGAGGTCCGGTTGAGGCCTAGACTTGTGCGAGCTGAACAGTCTTCACCTGCCCACTTCAGGCAATGGGCACTCGAGGCCGAACCGCCTTGCCTGGTAGGGGACAAGTACCGCAACAGAGCCCCGGTTGCCTGGTCCATCGAGACACTCCCTGATTACCTCGAGCAGAAGACCATCAGCCATGCTCTGGATTATGCAGTGGTCGCTGGTTTTTCAAACCTCGGCCCTGACTGCAATCGAGCAGTCGCGGATGATCCCTCCCAGAAAGAGTGCTCTCCTGTCGGCGTCCGTTCCGTTGGGGACTACCACTCAGCCCCGACTACGGCCACAGACTGGCTGGCCTGCCATGTCTTCAATATTCTCGAGGAGCAAGGCTTTCCAATTCCACGTGTGTGTTATCCACCTCCTCGGCGGCTTGACTCTTCCTAGTGACAAACGCAGCTGGCATCTTTGTTTGCATCGAACAGGGTCAAGGCAATTTGTTCGACGAGAACGGTGGCATACGGGCCATGACAACAAACCCACATGTTTCCTGCTCCGGATCAGTATTTGTTTGCTACTATCACGAACTGAGCAAGTGATTACCCGTGGAAACAGGGCCAGTCCTGTCTGGGGGCAGAATTACATTTGATGTTCTCAGCGCGTGCTAGTTTCGAAGGCACCACCAAACTTCTATCTACAACAAGGCCAACACGGAAGAACTAACGATAAAATACAGAAAGTAGGCCAAGGCACACAGTGGAGTGAGATTCTGTACTTCATTCAAGATTCGCAGACTTGTCATTCTGTTGAAGCTGGAAGGTGTCCGAAGCAGCAGCAGCAGCAGCAGCAGCAGCCTGTCAGACACCACTCCAGCCTCGCCTGCGGCAGGACTTGCATGGAACTGACAAGAGAGACACGGAATCTACTTGCCTGAAATAAGAAGATGTGCCCCAAAACACTCATGTGATCATGGGCAAACGTCTGTTGCCATGGCTTGGATATCTACGAGTGACGCGAGCCTTAGTCGAGAAATTTAGGACTTTGTAACAAGGCTCTGGATTAGTGAATTGCCGCAAACGGACAACACTCGAGATGATCTGCCCTAGCTCACAATTTGGTTACTCTTGTTTGATGCTCCAGGTTCGACCTCCCTGGTGGCGAACATGGCCGAGTAGATTCCCATTTTGGATGATACCACTCTCCGTATGTGGGCACGGCACCGGGGCGGGACGGGACATCTTCACGGTTGACAGGGCGCGTCCACAACCGTGAAACACCACCACCAATATTGTTAGATTCATCGAAATGAAGCGCTCCTGTCCGAAGTATGTTGTCGACTTGGATGAAATGCAGGGGAACATGAGTTGACTATAGAAAAACATACAGCACTTGTGCCTTGTTCACCGGGTGCAGATAACTCGTCATTCTTTCGACTGTGAAAACAGGACATGGAAGGCAGCAGTCATTCTGAATCAAATGTTCTATGGTCTTGATCTCATCTCTCAGCGGCAAGGACAAAAGCTAGCCCGGTCAGTCCATGCCTGCCTCTGTGTTGTGCTCTCCAGAACCCCTGTAAAGCCGGCTGTTACCCACTATCGTGGGCGTAGTCACTCACTCATTCTCTTGCCACCTCAAGTAATATGGAGCCCAAACTGGCAAAAACGTTGAGAGCGGCCATTGATTCCTCAGGTCTTAATTCTCCAGGAAGGCCCGCATCGACCAAAATTTTACAGTCTTGACTCCTGCAGGTGGGATGCTGCAAACGCGGTTGCCAGCCAGCCAGCCCCTTCCCTGCTACCCCCAGAATCGAGGGGTCGGTCACGCAACTGGCCGCGCCGCCCTCACCTGTGTTTTTGAGTGATGGCCTCGGGCTACGGGCTGGACGTTACCGACAGAATCCTGGAGGGAATGGAAATCTCTGTGCAAGTCAGCAGGACGTGCTGGCATCTCTCCGTATATCGTAGCTGTTCTCTAGGTTGCCACCGTGAATATATATAGTATGTCATACCGGATCCGGCTATCAAGAAAACAATAGGGCCATGAACCTCAGAATAGCTGGAATTGATATTGTAAACTCTGGGTCGCATTCATACTTATCGTGGGATGTTAAATGACAGCCAAGACCAGTAGAAGAACATCGTACAGTCCAGGGGTTGGGGTAACAGATTGGTTTATGCTTTATGCACGATCAAAGCATAAAGTCCAAGATGCGGACTGTTTAGCCGGCCTTCAGCCCTGCCGTGAATGCTCCCTCATCACGACCAGTCCACGTAAGACGGAAATCGGAAGGCTCCCCGGGCGGGAAGGCTTGCTTCATTCATGGTGTAGCAAGCAACCCCAGGAGGGCGCGAACGAAGGAGGCACACCACTCTGGCCGCGACAAAATGAAGGCTCTCGCCGATCAGGAGTTGGCCAGAGCAAAGATCATTTTGCGTGTACCGTGAACACGCCCACTTGTCCCACATCTCTTTGCTACAGGCTACCGAGAACATTCCCAACCCCCCAGAGGACTTCCTGACTCTATTCCGCGTCTTGTCAAAAACACCGGTTGTGTGCTGGGGGCGGGCTTTGGAGCTCCGTAGGTTTGTCATCGCGGCCTTGATACGAGATGCTCGTGAACTGTCACGATCCTGCTTCACGGGCTCGGTGGCATATCTTTGGGCGCAATGCACAGGCCGAGGATTCAGGCAGAAGGTACAGTGTTGCTGACTCTTGTACCGATGGAAGTCCTCCCGAGGGTAGGTTCGTGGCATATCGCTATCCGGGCGAGCCGCCCATCAAATAGGACGGATAAAGCCACCGGCTCAGGCCCAAGCATCCGCGCCAGTGGTTGGGAGACGCGCCGGGCTCAGCGAGCCCATGGGTCTCGTCTCTTGAGGTACGGTTGTCTTCGCGACACACACACACACACACACACACACACACACACACAAATACACACATAGCATGTCGCCCGTGTAAGGCGCAGGCAGAGTGGCGAGCAAATCACACTTCCTTCCTGATCACAATGCCACCTTGTCTTTCATACAACTTTGGAGATGGCGAAGCTAGGTCCGCCGGGAAGACTGCCTTCGCGTCTGACTGCCATCCCCAATGAACCTCTGGACCATCTTCCAACCATCATGTAATATACACGTTTTCCACCGGCCACGATTATGGCCGATCTGCTGACCTACCCCTTCAAGAGCGGGACTAGACTATCATTCACGGCCAATTGCTCTCTCGCTTCGATGACCGTCTCGGACTTTTGGGCATTCACAGACAGGACGGGCCATGCATCTCATCTACTCTATAAAAGTTGCGACCAAGTGGGCAGGGGCATCAAGCAAATGCAAACCTTTGCAAAAGCCTCCACAGTTATGCGAGTCCTCTTTTTTCTTATAATCACGCCCTCTCCCTCTCCCACCCGGTTATCTGGTCTGTGCATCAGTCCGGAAATCAAAGACCCTCAATCCCTTGGAACGCTAGTCCCTCGCAGCATGACACTCCGAGAGTGGTTCCGTTGGTGTTGATGATGATGTTGGTGATTGTGCTGCTCCCTCGAGTCAGCACTCAGCGCCACGTTTGCCATATGGCTTAATCGGTAGTGATCGACTCGGTGCTCGGCCTGAGACGACGGCGGGCGGTGGTCGCGTAGTCCAAAGTCCGTAACGGTGCCTCTCTCTTTACTGCCGACCACACTGTTGCTGTGATTGACGGGTGCGAACGCTCTCGTTTCGATAGCCAGCGGCCGGTCCTCATAGCTTGAGGACGAGGGTGCAGAAGTGCTAGTGGCGCTGATGGGCGGTAGCGACGGCGGGTCAGGCGAGAAACCACCCCCACTGCGCCCGGAAGTGTCGTCCCCTTCCGTTCCGTCTCCCTCGCCACCGCTCGCTGCCCCACTGGCCCCGCTGCCGACCTCACGTTTCAACCAGCTGAGCTCGTCGTCCGAGATGGTCTTCCATCCGCACTTGGCGTGCTTCTTGGTGCAACCTTGACAGGCTGTGAGATGCTTTATGCACTGCACCCGCAGCCTGCGGCACCTGTCGCAGGGCGGGTGGATGGTATCGCCCTTGGCCAACTTCTCGATCCGCGCAGTTACAAGCGACCGGTGCGTGTCAGTTGGGTCATCGGACTGTGCTGTTGCCGAGCGCTGTTGCTGCTGCTGGTTTTGTTGTTGTTGTTGGTGGTGGTGGTGTTGTTGGTGTTGTTGTTGTCGTTGTTGTTGTTGTTGTTGTTGTTGTTGTTGATGCTGCTGGTTTTGGGGCTGGGACTGCTCCGAGACCCCCGGCGAGGGACGTCCACTTTGTGTGTGGACGGACTGAATAGGCTGGATTGGCAATTTAACGCTAGCTATTGGGGGACCCTGTTGCTTATTTCCTTAGCGATCGATATTTCTCCGCGCAGTGAATACGCTGACTGGTCGGTGGGAGAGGTGGTTGTATGATAAGTGGGATGTGTTGGAGAGGTAAGTGTCAAACGGCACATCGCGGCACTATTACAATCTCAAGTGCTCATCTCATGGGACCCCAAGGCCCGGGAACAAGAACTTGTGGATCAGCCAGCTTTGAAGCGGAACAGCATGCAAAAAGCCTTCCTGGGGCCCATTCATTTCGGTGGTGGATACCCTGGCGAAGCACCTCCCGCAGGGAAGTTCTGAAGATCGTCTCATCTCGAACCAGCGGCTACGGAAGATGTCGATCCTCTTCACTGGGAAGTGCGCGCGCTGGGTTCTTCTCCGCCAGAAGACAGAAGCGTACACGGGGCAACAAGTTTGCTTACCTGGATGATGGGTGTTGTAGGCAGAGATATTGAGCTCTGGGCCGGGATCCTGGCGGAGGCAGGCTGCGACTGGGAGGTGAACTGCTGAAGAAGATCGGCGTGGAGGTCGTATGTAGAATTGGAGCGCGGAACCGCTTGTGGGTGGTTGACAGGTTGGAAGCCGGCGTGATGAGCTGTGGGTGAGCGTACTGTACGCCGGGAATTGATGGCTGCCTTACGGCCGCTAAGATGGTAGTTGAGTTGTCGCGCCTTACGCGCAACCTCGTCGGCCTTTTTAATCAAGACCTGGAGCCTCTGCTCCATGATCTCGAGTGTCGCAAGCTCAGAGTTCTCGTCTTCCTCCAGCGGTTGCAAGGGGGCCAGATTGAACCTGTCCAGCGTCCCTGACATGATCAGTCGCCAGTCATCCTCCGTGATCTCGACCTGATTCCCCTTGAGATAGAAGGAACAGTGGCGGCCGCGGTCCGGATTGGAAGTCAGGGTGAACTCGTTGGGGTTGGCTTTCGCGAACTGGACAATGTCTAGCCAGGTCACCGTGTCGGAATTGTACGGGTCTCTGCGGGTGGCTGTGATGGAGCCTTCAAAGAGCCCTTCCATAGCCTTGACTAGCCTGGGGCCTGTAAGTTTGGCACCCAAGTTCGCAGCCAAGCTCTCATGACGACTCAGCACCCCTTCGTAGTCCCCAATGAGGCCTAGCACGTCCGAGAACACTTCGCCATCTCCCTGAATCAGTTTCAGTCGTGTCGAGTTTGATCTGGTCAGATAATTGATGTGGGCGCCGTTGCCAGACTGGGGAGGGGGCGGCTGAGGTATCCTGTCGTGGGGAAGTTGGCCATTGTCGTCAGAATCGCGCTTGCGCTTGTGATGTTGCTCCGCACCAAGGGGCTCCGGGTGTGCCATGGTGGGCAGCCCAGAGCACAACACTGCGTTTAGCCAAGCCAAAATCGTACGTGCTCGGTCGGGTCGGTACGTGAGAGTGCTCGAGGAGGAGCCACATAAGTCGAGGAAGGCTTCTTGGCTTATATGCCTGGCACGGGGTCGTCACCAGGAGGAGTTCGGGGTTTGGCTTCCGCAGGAAAATACTTGCGGTTGCCTGAGCGGGTCGAGGCTTGCAATTGTTCAGATGGCGGTAGTCTGGGGCGGTGTTGTCCTTGACGGTAGTGGCGGATGACAAAGAGAGATAGAGTCCAGAGTGTTAAACCGCAGGATATTGGCTCATTGGAGATCCGAACAATATAATCTCTAATAAGTCTAGTAGAATGGAGGGCCAAGTGAGGTAGCTACCCGAGAGTCAACAGTCGCGTGCCTGAGCGAGGCAGCAGATAGAAGGCCCCCGCAGGCGCCAAAGATGCAGGGAAACGAACTCGCTGTCTAGTGGCTAAAGAAAAGCTGTCGCAAGAATGCAGAGAGTGAATTCCGATCGAGTCCGGTCTTGGTTGGCGTTCTCAAAGCCGACTTGCAGCGGATTGGAGTAGATATAGAAAGCTTCTCTGACAGGTTCAAGGACCGGGGTGCTCCAACAACAAGGGCGGGATAGAGATGCGCCCCGACCTCATAAGGAAACAATTGTTAGGCTTCGGGCCGACGGCGAGTTGGTCATCAATATGCGTGAGGACTGATGACAGGATATGAAGGGTGCGAGCCGGAAGTGAGCTAAGGTTGTGAGAAGCGGAGTGACGTGCGAAGTAAAATGGAGTGTGCCGAGACGAGGTGAGGTGAGGTAAGATGGAATTAGATGGGAGAGGTGAGACGCTGGCGCGCGTGTGTGGGTTGGCGGGTTGCGCGCAGAAGCAAGAGCGAGGGTAGCAAAAGAATGAGTGCAACTGGGCTTGGCTGGCGGCAGAGGCAGAGGCACAGAGAGAGGCAGAGATCCGGAGACAAGGCGAGGCAGGGCAGGGCAGGGCAGGGCAGGGGCCGTCAGGGCTCGGCTCGGCGCAAGGCAGGGAATGGTGACGGGCGAGACGGGGCGAGAGGAGGAACAAGATGCCAAGAGCCCAACACTGGGTCAGTGAATCATGTTCGTTTGTGCGCTATCCGGCCCTCCTTTTTCCCACTGTCGCGTGTGTGTGTGTGTGTGTCGTCCGGTGTATGTCTGGGGACAGCGCCGGAGCAGGCAGCAGGGTCAGCAGGGCGGCTCGTGAGCAGTTGCGTTGTACAGTTGTTTTGTTCTCTTTTCTTTTTCTGGTCTGTCGGCGTTGCTTTTCCTGTTCCTTTGGGAGCTGCAGCACAATGCCAGGGGCCGTTAGCTCAGCTGGGACTTCAGTTCCACCTGCCGATGAGGACGGCTTTGACGTGCATTTTTTTTTGGGGGGGGGGGAAGGGGGGGGCATGGATGGGGGAGGTGGTGTGGGGAGCCTGGGCAGCGTGGGAGGAGTGCGAGTGGGAACCTTGGAAGTTACATATGAAGGGCCCGCAGGCCAGAGACACGGCGTCGACAGACCTGGAGTGGAGGGAATATCGGGATGGGGTAGACTATGTGGGTGCTGGCGCGTGTTGGGCCGACGAGACTGGACGGAAGCAGATGGGTGTGTGTATGTGAGAGTGGAGATGACGGTGTGTGAGCAGGAGCATGTACGTGCAACCCATGGCTCGATGCACATGCATACCTGAGGGCAGATCGGTCAAGTTGGCGAGGCTATGCCATCCGGTCGGTGGTAGCGAGATGCAGGCGGCGGCGGCGGCGGCGGTAAGTAAGTCAGGTCCGTAGGGCGGATGGCCTTCCTCGAGAGGCCGGAGAGCGGCGGAGTGGAACGGAGGTCTGGTCTGGCCTGGTCTGACTGTGTGTCTTGTGTCTACAGCAGTGAAACAAAAGGGTGGAGGAGGGGAATGAATAGAAAGGTCGAGACCCGGGCGCCAGCGGAGAGGTCTGGGACGGAAGGAGGCCGGCTTGTATTGTGGAAGGTTCTTGGCTTGGCCGTCGTGGGTTCGTCATAGTCCTTGACCATCCTTGGTGACAATCGGCTTCGTACCTGGCTCCATGCCCGCCCTTCCTGCCCACCACCCACGAGCCCATCCAACTCCAACAACACACGCCCCCTTGCCCTCTTCTCCGAGTTGGCACCTCGCGCCCCACGCAACGCCACGCAGCGAAACGAGACGCAAACCGATGCCTCTGCCGGGTCCCGGCGACAACAGCACCTGGGTGTCCTGGACGTCGTGGATGTCGTGGATGTCGGTCGCCAGCCGGGGCCAGGGATGGAGGGCAGATGGGGAAGACGCCAGCGAACCTTCCACTTCCACGGGCACTGTTTCTACTTTCAGCACGTCTAGCAGGTGTTCCGGCTGATGTGGTTGGTGCCTCGTCGGCCACGGTAGTGAACATCAACTGGAAGTCCTGACTGCACAGACAGACACGTCGCCAAGTCCAAGTCCCAGATCCGCCTCCTGCCCGCCGCTCGACTTTCCGCCCCTCTCTGCCTTGGTTTTCTTCTAGAACCATGGAGTGGAAGCCTCATGCTACCCAGCAGCCCCCAGCTTGCCCCAAATCTTGGAAACCTTCGACCGACGGCGGACATGTCCCCTGCCAGGGGCCTCCTTGCAGCGGGCTGGACTCGGAAACGGACAATCTGCGCTCGCCCGTTTCCTGGGCCTCGTCTACAACCCCCACATCCAGCCAGAGGCACATGGGGCATGCATGCCTCGCATGCTACATTTTGGGTGCAAATCTTCCTGCAATCGTGCTGCAGGAGCAGGTGCAGGAGTAGGACCCGTCGAGCCTCACCAGAGCCAAAACTCTGCATCGTACGAGAACCCCGTCGGATCGAAGCGGTTGCGCTCTCAAAGTCGCAGCCAGATTCGCGGCGCCGCCCCGGGGGCGTTGCGATCGACAAGCCCATGTCTGTGTTTCCGCCTCTGATGCCCGGTGATGTCGAAATCGAACCACTTTGTCCCCTCTGGCGGCAGGGGCCCTTGTCCACCACACCGGGGCGCCTCCCACGGGGGTCCAGGGGCCGCAAGCTGCACATGAAAATGGTCATGTCGACCGGGTCCCCTCTACCAGCCGCGCATCCAACGAATTGCACCCACCACACTCGATACTGTACACACGCACACGGCGCGGTTACATGACACAGTGCCTGGATCTACACACCTGCACATCCGCTGCGGCGGGAGCTAAGACCTTTGCTTCCGCCCCGGGGGAGAAAGGGGGGAATCCACTTCGTGCCCTTTCGCCAACATCCGCCTTCTGTCTGTCAACACCAATTTTATCTGCAAGCCCGACTGCCAGCCACCACCGACAGGACATGGCGGTCTACTCTCTTTCCGCAACGTCCGACATCATCAGTGCTTTGGCGCTTCGACGTGAATGTGATGGCATCGAGGCCACACAGCAGCGAGATGCCCTTCCCGCTCCCCCATCTCCACACCCACCTCGTCCTCGGTTCCGGCAAGCCCAGGCGTCCCCATCCATCCATCCACCCTCCTCATGCACACACACACACACACACACTGGAGACACCAACTTCTTGTTACCAAGTTCTTGCACTTCAACTGAACCTTGTCACCCTCCGCGCCACGCATCTGCCCACTATTCCCCCTTGGGTGAACCAATGTCACTCTATCTGCCTCTATCTTCCATGTACCTTGGTGTCCGGCCTACAGTAGTTTATCAACCACCACCGGCAGCAGGGACTCGCAGGCACATGCCGTGTCCCAGGATTTCACAACCAAATCTTCCGAGCAGGTCCCATCCTCGTCCAAATCAAACCCCGGCAGACCCCGGGGACATTCTCTGAGCTTGTGTCAGCCCATCTGGACCCCTATGACGTCCTATCCCCCCAACTCCGTGCGGTTCGTCTGAAGATTAAGGTTGACACCTGTGGCGAGGGTAATTGCCCCCCCCCCCCAAGCTCCCCCAGTATAAACACTTGTAGCACCCTGTTAGCCTGATGCCAGTTTGGCGTACTGCGCCGGACATCGAGCCCAGTGCAGCGGCACAGCACCCCGCAGCCAATGAGGTGCCATTACGAATCACCATGGTCACTTGTCCGCTGCTTCGCTGGGCGTGGGAGGCGAGATTGCGTACGGCCCGGGGACGTGCAGACGGGCGCGATTGCCTCCCTGATTCCTCCCTCCCGAGCAGCCCTGCACCGACGGGTTCCAGGCGGCCAGCACACACATGCAAATGACTCGGGGCCCCGGCGGAGCATGTCAGCCGGCTGGTGATGTCACTAGCTGGTGGCGCGTCCGCTTCATCTCTGTCCAAACACTTCCTGCACGCATACAGTACTATACCATGCGTTGTTAAAGGGCGTCTCTGAGATCGGAATTGAGTGTTATGCCATCGATAATTAAGGGTTAAGTGTCACAGAAGAAAACCGTCGACTATCATCCAGGAAGTCGCTGTTTTCCCGCAATCGTTACCATCGACCTCGGACCGCTGATTACATATGATCAAGGAAGCTCAGGGCAGGCATCATACTGGGCGAGGTGTGGTCGAAATGAGAAATTGCCTGCGTTCTGATGGCCAGTTTGCATACAGAATGGGGTTCACAGACGAGGATACTCTACATGCATGGCAGATAATTCGTGAGCTTGTGGCGTCCCGCCGACTGCAAAACCCTGTACCATCCAAGGCCAAGGAAGCGGTTGGATACAAGTGTATTGGCGGATCTGACTGCCCACTTAAGCTCAGCATTACGGTTCAAGGGGCCATGCCCGGGTTCGTATCAGGTACGTGTGGTACTGGGGGACACGGTTGACGGAGACAATAGCATGCTATTTGAATTCCTGCGGTTTCATATTACACCTTGCATCTTCAGTCACCAATATGTCATCTCCAAGATGCTGCTAATTCCAGACAAACTTTGGCCAAAACCTGGTTTAACCCTTGCCAGCCCTACACGACCGGTGTTTACCCGGGGTCTGCGACACTCAAGGCGAGGATTTCAAGTTTAAATCCAAAGTCAGGATTGCAAAGTAGATGGCGGCGCACGGGAAATCGATCCATGTACACGCACGCGTAGATGCAATTCTTGATTGTGAAGGTACTATGTTAGTGTCAATAAGTGCACCCTTTACTCAAGGGTTTCACCCGGGTAGGGTCCCCTGCCGAACCGGGACCTAATCCCTGGCCATACAGAAGCCTCTACGGGAGCCCTGCTGTGACAAAAAGCTGGAGCTGCCTGCTGGACGACTCTGCTGAGCTACCCCGGCTGCCCAGCCCGCCAGCCAGGCTGAGGAGCTGGAAACTCTTTCTCGCACCCCTCCAACGCCACCTGCAACATTCATTCGCCCTGCCACCCTCTTGTTCTGCCTCACCATTTGCACCATCACTCGAAACGGACACCCTAGCTCGCCCCGGGGCCCTTGATTTTCTGGTCTTCTTTTCAATCAATCCCATTCTTTGCCACCATCACGCGACAAACCCCCCACGCGTGCGGCACGGCACACGCGCGCTCTCACTCACACGTACGCACCCGCACCCGCACCCGCACCCGCACCCGCACCCTCACCCACAACCACACCCACTCGCGCACACGCACGCCGATTTCTTGCCTCGCCATGGCAGATAGGGGATCTCACCGCGGCGGAGGCGGCCGCGGAGGGGGTAACTTCCGCGGTCGCGGTGGCGGAGGGCGCGGCGGCGGTGGAGGGCGCGGCGGCGGCGGCGGTCACCATCAGGGCGATCGCAACCATCACGGCGGCGAGGGAGGGAGTGGCGAGTCACGGCCCAAGAAGGAGAACATCCTGGACCTGTCCAAGTACAGCGACAAGCAGATCACGGTCAAGTTCAACGGCGGACGAGAAGGTGCGTCCCCCTCCCTGGCCACACCTACCTATCGTCCAAGGAGCTTCCCACGGAGAGGGTTGGGAGCCCAATGCTGACCCAGAACTTTTGTATGACAGTCACTGGCGTGCTGAAGGGCTACGACCCCCTAATGAATCTGGTCCTCGATGAGGCCAAGGAGACGATGCGCGACGACGAGGGCAAGCAGACCACGCGGACCCTGGGTCTGACCGTCGCCCGCGGCACCCTGATCGTTCTGATCAGTCCCGTCGACGGCAGCGAGGAGATAGCGAATCCTTTCGCCCAGGCCGAGGACGACTGAGGCTTCCGGGGAGCGGCGGAGAAGGGATCATACCAAAAGAGGGGGTGAGAGATAGGAGAGACGCGAGGAAGTTGAACCCCGGCATAGACGGGGAATGTGTCCACGATGTGGATCCTTGGAAGCAATGTCACCCTCGGGGCAACTGTCGGTCCGCTGGAGAGAAGTTTTTTGGATCTAGAGTAGGTATCCGTAGTTGACGGATCACACAGTCTGGTATCTCCCGGAGACATCGCATCGAATATCAAAAGACCGGCCGTGGCTTACACATCGCAGCATCAACCCGGAGCTCGGAATGGAGAAAGATTCATGGACAGATACCCTCAAAAAAAAAATTTAACAGACAAAAGTGGTTCACGGTGTCGTTAAAGCAGAGCGCCGCCCGAGTTGGCTTCCCAACATCCATTATTTGTGACGATGCCTTTTTATGGTTTACGCTGCAGATGGGCAAGATCGGTGCTTTTCGTGACTGAATAGGTTGGCTCGCCACACGAGCCTCAAATACCACGCTCTAGCTTCCCAGCCCCAGCCAGTGGCCCTACAAACTGTCTGAGCATCTCCGTCTTAAGCAACAGAGGAGCCAAAAGAGACACAATCCTGAACATTGGAGGTAGTGGGCAGTACGATATTGCACGCAGTATGTGGTCGAGTGTGAGCCAGTAGCGTCTATTCCGAACTCTGCAACATGTTTTGGGACCCGGCAACCAGTAGCACATGGTCATTATTGAGTATTGGTGCAAGCTGCAATGAGCTATTGTCTGATAGCTACTGGTTGGTGGTGTTCAGGACCCAGATTTGTGCTCGATGAGATCCACGTCGTAACCTAACTGCCCAGCCCGACTTCGCTACACATCTGAATCTGCGCCACTTGTCTGTCCTATGTAGCCCCAAGTATAGAAGCTACTCGGTTGGTATATCTCATCCTTTCCAGTCGGCTGACCAAAAACACAACGACATAGGAACAAAAGAGGGCGCTGGGGTACCCAGAAGCATCAAGGAAACGCGCAGCAAAGGGCAACTAAGTTGCACGTCTCCTCTATGACGACGCAGAGCTGGCCTCCTTGCTAGCCTCCTTCTTTTCGCTGGCGGGCTTCGCGGCCTTGGCCTTGGCCTCGTGGTCACCTTCGACGCTCTCCTTGGCAGGAGGGACAACCTCATCCTCTCCGGCGGCCTTTTGCTTCTTCGCCGTCTGCGTGTCGACACCCTCGACGTCCGGATGCGGAGGCGCGACGGCAACAGGCTCACCGACCACCTGCTCGTGGCCCTCACCGAGCGGCGCCTCGAACTCGTTGCCGTCTGCGTCCACCATGCGCGTCCGCGTCTCGTACCGCGTCTTGAACTCCACCTTGCCCTCGAGCGCCTTGACCTGCTCCTCATTTAGTATGTTGCCGTCCTGATCACGGTACTCGATACGCTCTTCGCGCTTCACAAGGCGCTGGCCCGGCGGCACTGGCGCCCCGCTAATGCCCGCTTCGCTGTCCTTGAAGAGCTCGTCCTTGCCGGGTATCGGCTTCTGTCCCTGCTCCTGCCGCAGCTTCAGGTGCTCACCGGCCGGCGGCGCCACCGCAGGCGCCACCGGCGCTTGGGAGCTGGGCACCGAGTTGGACGTTGCTGACGCAGCTGGGACTCCGCCGAGGGTGCTGTACTGTGAGTACTGTTACGTGAAGTGGTACGCCGTTAGTTACTGAGCCGCTAAGTCAACATCGCATGCATATCTTCACTGTAGTTCAGAGAATTTGCCGCCTTGCCGTCTATGAGAAAGACTTTTCAAAAGCTGCTATGCTGTTCTCCACCAGGTACTAGGGGCCGCAGATTTGCATTTAAGCAACTTGCGGAATATTATGGAGCACTTGCTATAGCTATTCCTCCATTCGCCTAGCCTTGCGCCTAACCCTTCTAGGATACCTGCATCTCAGGTACATGTTCTGGAGGGGAGCCAGAAAATGAACTTACGTCGTTGTAGAAAGTGTTGCAATCAAAGTCCCACGAGTCGAAGAGCTTCACCCGCTTGCACTCCGACTTCGTCCAAGTATTTCCATATGCGAGTGGTGCGTAAACCATGAACACAGCAGCGGACAAGACCAGGAAGCTCGTGGTTGTCGTCTTGTTGATGATTGAGTTCTCTCGGATGCCCAGAGCCGCAACCCGAGCGGTCAGGAAGTCGAAGATCTGGCACAGGGCGATGACGGCATAAGTCAGAGCCGGGAAGTAGTGGTGAAGGAAGAGTTGGCGTTGCATGAGGTAGAAAGGGAAGTAGTGGAATGCCCAACCAAGCACAGACATTCCGATCTCGTAGTCGAAACGCTTGAAAACGACATTGTCGTAGTCCTTGTAACTCCGCTGCCACCTGAGAACGGCGACGCCCTTGAAGAGGACGTATACCACAACAGCCAGAGTGGAGCTCCACCAGACAATGGGATTGCCAATGAGGTAGATCTGTCGGTGATCCTTACCCCAGAAGTTGATGCCTCGCTTGAGAATCGGCCACGAGTTCGGGCGGGAGTCCCAGGCGTGTGACTCGACCAGGCCGGCATTGGTCCTCCACATGACCTGCTGGAGTTCCCAGAATTTGCCAAAGAAGCCCGGGTTTCGGTAGTTCACCTTCTCGGCATCGGCGCCAAGTGCTGGGTGCTCGTTCCACTCAACATACCACAGGCTGTTGGGAAGTGTGCCGCCCTTGGCGCAGGTGACTTCTTGTTGCTCAGAGGCCCATTCAGGCAGTTTGACCTTGTGCGAAAACAGAACACAGCCAGTCATGATGTGTACGAGCTTGAACTTTGTCTCGATTGTACGCAGGCGTTCTTGAGCAACGCCAGCCTTGGACTGCTTCCCAACGATCTCAACCCGGAAGTAGTCGTTGGCATCGCCCTCAAAGCCTTCGTAACCGTATGCTGAAACCTCGTTTTGCCAATCCTGCTCAGTGACCGGGGGCCTCACGTCGTGAGAGTGGAGGCGTCGATGCGTGTTAATATGGTACAGACGGAGAACATCACCGTTCTTGATGAAGGTGGGATCCAGCTTGTCCCAGGCCTCGGTCCCGTTGATGGGTTCGCCATTGATGTTCAGTGGCTGAGTCTGGTTCTCGAGTAACCAGACATTGTTCTCGTCCTTGTGAGGATACAGCGTGATCTGTTGCTGCTTGCTACCGGTAGGGTACATCAAGGGGTGGGAGTGAAGGTAGCCTCCTTGGGTGTTCACATGGCGGATAGACACTCTGCTGCCCATGAGGACATCTGCAGGAACATCTTGCATGCTCTTCGAGTTCAAAGTGGACTGGAACTCGGAGCTCATGAACCCATCACCCTCGCCGGGGTTGACGAGGCAGACGAAATGGATGGCAAACATAGACAGGTAGAATGTGGCTGGGATGACAATCAGGCAGAAGAAGCGGGCCATGAAGTGTTTCAACCAAACCCTGGTCGTGACGGTCTTGGTGTCCCCGAGTAAAACCCAGAGCTGGACCAACGTCAAGCTTCCGACCCAGGCAATCGTGAAGAGGCCGACCCATTTAATGCTGATGGTCGCGCCGAGGCCGAGGCCGGTCATGGCGAGCCAGAACCACCAACTTGGCTGAAAGGCTCGAGTAGGACCCAATTCGTGTTGGTTGGTGAATGACAGGAAGGCCATCGTCGTGAATGCCGTTGCGAGGACCAGAGGCGAGTCGAGGAGGATCAGGCGGGCCTGGGTGAGGAGACCATTCTCAAAAATGATCAAGCCAGCCCCCATGGCCGAGGTGAAGGTTCGACATCCCGCCGCCTTCAGAGTCAGGAAGACGACGGGGACCAAGAGGATACCACAGATGGCGGGGAACATTCGCATGGCAACGTATGGGACACCGGGCTCGACATAGTCCTTCCCAATCTCCTTGAAATCGAAGTCGCCGTTGAAGCCAGCAAGCCAGCCGAAGAGTGTGATGAGGAGTTTGGCCAGAGGAGGGTGGACATCCATGAAGAACTTGCCCTTGATATATTTCGAAGCGAAGCCGCCGAAGCTGGGGGAGAAAGGTGTTAGCGGGGAACACGGTGCTTGAGAGACTGTATGAGGAGATAACATACTGGACCTCGTCGAACACCACACTGCTGGGCTGGTAGATACGGAAGAGGCGGACAATGGCACCGAGAATTGTCACGCCGAGCATGACTTGGTAGTCGGAGACAGGGAGAAGAAAGACATCATTGTCGTCGACGCCCTCAGATGTGTAGTCATCAGGCTTCCGTGCCGTGGCCCTGAGGTCCGCATGATTTTGTTTGGAGAGGGGAGAAGGTGGCCTCGACGTTTGCGCTTGCGCGCCAACTGAGCGCGCCATGGTGAGAAGCTACCGAGATTCGCGGTCGGACGGGTACTGTTAGGATCGAAGAGGTAGCAGCTGTCGAACTTCCGGCCTTTGTAGCAGATGCCACGTACGACTCAGGTCGCCAGGGCCGATGCGCGCAGTAAGTGGTACGGGGAAAGGATTACGGAAACGATCGTCGAGAAGTGAAGGTCATTAGAAGGAGGTCGTCGTCATGGGAGAAAAGGCGACAGACAAGGGAAGGAAGTGAAAAGAGGCTGGGCGCCTGGGTTGAGGACAAGAAATCCAGAATGGCTTGTCCTTCCTGTTGCCTATATTGACGACGCAGCAGAATGGCCTCTGGTTCGAAGGTGGGAGAAGGAAGTTCGTGAGCCTCTTGAGGATGGGGAAAGGGGGGATCCACGGAGTAGGAGGATGGATGCTTGGTTGCGTTGCGTGGGAGCTTGGGTAGCATTGTACGGCTGACCTGGCCTCTACCTGGAGTGCTAGGTACACTACAGTACGTAGCACGTCGTACCTACACTAAAGTTTGGACACCAGGGTCCCTTGACCCCCAGAACTGAACCAGCTCCGCTCCAGGCCGCGCGGGCTCAGCCAAGGGAGATTTACTTCAATTTGGCACATGCTTTTGGCGATCTTCCGATACGGCCCATCCATCCCTTTGCTTGGCCCGTGTCTGTTTCTCTCCCCCCTGTGGCTTCTAGAAACACAACTGGCTTTTTGACGAAGTTCATCTGGTCTTTTGATGGCGAAGGCTCTCGAGGCTTCACATCACTCCCTGGTCGGACACGCAGAGCAGCTTGCTATGGCACCCGCCAACACGGTAACACCCTTGGTAAGACCACGCTGACAGCATGAGAGCTATTGGAAGAGCTAATGTGGACACGGCATCTGTGGGTCGATGCACAGGATATTTGTGTGTATCAAACGGTAGTCGGGAGCTCTTCTGCTTCGAACCCCACCAGCAGGTGACTGTATAACGCTGTCTGTACCCACATCTTTGCGCGAGAGATGGGCGAAGGTTGATATTCGACAGAACCCAGGTTGATGGGCCATGTAATTAGACAGAGGCACGGACTTGGGCGCCAAGTCCTCTCCGGACTAAAATTGGACTGACAGCTTGTGCCGCGTGGTGACAGCTGAGATTTGAAACCGTCTTCACAATCCACATTAGAACGGCAGATGCTGTCAAGCTCTCCCTGCCTCCGAGGCACCTGCGTGGGTACTTAGGTACGCAGATGGGCATTCTTCACCTTGTCACACCTGGCCCTATCTGCCTTGAAATTGGTCCGACGTCGAGAGGCCGGTGCTTGTAACAGAGGGCGGCCGGCGAATGCCTCTGACGGATCTGATCCAGCAGAGGTTGGTGCACGTCGGTGTGGTATGCTTCCCATCTGTTGGGCAGTGTGAAGCTGTGCGGTCTTCACTTAAGGTTTGGTTGGACTCGTCCTCAAAACGGCGAGCCCCCAGGCTGTTGGACTGGTGTGATTAAGAGCCTTCCCTGTGCATCTGCGCACAGGCCAGCGCCGGGGCCTAACTTTTTTTGGAGCAACGAGTGTCGCGTCCGTGTCTGCCAGCCTCGAAACACCAAACCTACCTGAACCATTCATTGTCCAACCCGCATCGCAGTGGGCCATCGCACGCATCACCCACCATGGCCACCTCCAACGGCGATGCTGCTGCAGCTGCTGCGGCCGCCGAGCTCGACAAGCTCAAGCCTCCGCCAGGCATTGTTGTCCCTCCACCTGGCGAGATCCGTGAAGCCATTGAGAAGACCGCTGGCTTCGTAGCCCGACGTGGAGTAAGTTTCGAGGAACGAATCCGCGAGAGCCATGGAGCCAACCCCAAATTTAGCTTCTTGAATGGCCAAGCCGACCCCTATAACGCTTGGTACGAGTGGCGAAAGGAACAGTACAAGTCTGGCAACGTCACCGCCCACGCCGCCGGCCGCGTCGGCGAGGACTTCGCGACACCTGCCAAGGAGGAACCCAAGGGACCACCGAAGCCGCCAGACTTCCAGTTCTCTGCACGCATGCCGCGAATCAACCAGAAGGACTTGGAAATCCTCCGGCTGACCGCGCTCTTCGTCGCGAGGAACGGACGCCAGTTCATGACCACACTGGCACAGCGCGAAGGCGGCAACCCACAGTTCCAGTTCCTGATTCAGAACCACACGTTCCACAATTACTTTCAACACATGATTGACCAGTACTCAATATTGCTTCGAGAGGGTGGCAGCACGGGCGAGGGAACCAAGGCCCAGCAGGAGCGCATGGAGGAGCTGCAGCGGACCGTCGACGACAAGTATCACGTGCTTGCCAGGGCCCGGCAGAGGGCAGAGTGGGCAAAGTACCAGGAGGCCGAAAGGATAAGGAAGGAGGAGCAGGAGGAAGAGGAGAAGCTCGAGTTTGCACGAATCGACTGGAACGACTTCGTGGTCGTCGAGACCATTGTCTTCACCGAGTCCGATGACCAGGCCAACCTCCCTCCCCCTACGTCCCTGAACGACCTGCAGTACGCCTCGCTGGAGGAGAAGAATAACGTTGCCATCAGCTCCAACCTTCGCCTAGAGGAGGCCTTCCCCTTCGACGACCACACTTTCACTCCCGCAGCCCAGCAAACACTGCCTGTCCACCCCTCGCCAGCCCCGCAGGCCACGTCCCCACAGTTCCAATCTCCCATGCATCCGCCCTCGCATGGGGCTACGCCTCCTGCCGTGCGTGCCAGATCAGCGCAGGAAGAAGAGGAGGCCCAGAGAATCCAGGAGCGGGAGCAAGCTCGTGCCCGCATGCAACAGGCTCAAGCAGAGGCCAGAGGAGGCCCTGCCCAGGTCAAGATCAGAGAAACCCCCGTCCCCAGAGCAGCCGCGCGGAACGCAAACAAGGTGGGAGCGCAGATAGCGATCTGCCCAAACTGCAAGCAGCAGATACCACTCAACGAGCTGCAAGAGCATATGCGCATCGAACTCCTGGACCCACGGTGGAAGGAGCAGAAGGCAAAGGCCGACTCGCGGTATGCTACAACGAACCTTTCCACGGTCGACGTCGCCAACAACCTCAAGAGACTCGCAAGTCAGCGCAGCGATGTCTTCGATGGTGTTACTGGACTGCCAGTCTCTGAGGAAGAGGCGGCCCGGCGGAAGAAGGTCGCCGTCAACGCTTTTGATGGCAATCCTGATGGGAAGAGCCAGGCCCAAATGAACCACCTGCAGTCAGTCAACGTGGAGGAGCAGATCAGAGCAATTCATCAGAAGTTCGCGGGGGAGAAGAGATGAGCAAAAGCGGCGAGCCTATGGGAGGATGCTTTTGGCTCAATTCAGGTACACCACGCCGGCTACTGTGTCATGTTGTCGAGAACACCCTGATCGGGAAGTCCCAAGTGTGGACATAGCCCAAGCTGTGGGAAGGGGACAGGCGTTAGGTGAGAAATAATTACTTGCGACTTGTGTGTTTGTCAAGGCTTATACCAACCAAATGGAGCAGGTTGTTGATGACTGAATGTACGCCCATTGTGCTGTGAGACTTTGTCAGGATAATCTGCGTCATGTTTACTCCACGATGAGGTCCTGTAAGCACCGTCTGATGTGAAGGGTTCCTGCCAGATCGCCCTCCTGTGAACAATCGAACATATAGGAGAGGAAGCTGTGCCGCGGGTCGCAAGAGAGACACCTGGGTCATACATCTGAGTTGCATCGCTGTACATCTGACATAGAAAGCAGTACGAAACCCAGGTAGCCTGAGTGGACAATGAGAGACTAAAGCGCTGCCTGAGACCAGCTGCCTGAGACCAGCTGCTTGAGACCAGCTGCTCCACCCCATGGCTTGGTGCTCTTCAGAGTGCAATTTGGGCTTGGACCCAGAAAGAATAACACTCCTCAAACCATGATAGATATACTGCCACAATTGACACTGCACGTGCGGATCGTAGAGGGGCACATCCGAATTGAGTGACGCAGTGGGATTGCATCTGGCTGTGCCAAGGATTGCTTTCACCAGCGCAAGCTCGATAGTAGCCCATCCAAGCCACCCCGCGGTTATACGAGCAGCTTCCACAAGCCCATCCCCACCTTGACTTTACAGCTCGCTTGCTGCTATTGTCACGTTCACCACAAAACCCAACCAACCTCTTCTGACATCTTACCCACCGCGCGACAGAATAAGCTACCCCCGCGTATCCAGGCGGCAGACGGCGGGCCGGATACACAATACAGACACCCAGAGAACCCTCGCAATACCGTCAAAACGGCTTCCAACGGCGACGACGCCCCGCGCGCCGATGGCGCTGCGGCACCGGCGAACCAGGCGCCGCCCTTCTCTCCAACCTCCCCTGGCCCAGCAACAGCCCCGAAGGGGCCCATCTCCCGCTTCCAGAAACCCATAATGCAGTCCATGTCCAGTCTGCCGGACACGCGCCAGCAGTCCTTCGACGAGATCTACGGCCCGCCCGAGAACTTCCTCGAGATCGAGGTGTGTCCCACCGCCTGGCCCCTTCCCCAAGCCTGTCCGGGCTGCTCTCCTGCTCGTGCGATGTCGTGTGACTTGGCTACCTGACCTTGCCAGACACACACAGGCCCGTCAGCACACATAACTCATGACGCAAGCAAGACGCTGACCCGCTCCGACCGCAAACCAGGTCCGCAACCCCAGAACACACGGCATCGGCCGCTCCATGTACACCGACTACGAGATCGTCTGCCGGACCAACATTCCCGCCTTCAAGCTGCGTCAGAGCACCGTGCGCCGCCGGTACTCCGACTTCGAGTACTTCCGGGACATTCTGGAGCGCGAGAGCGCGCGCGTCACGATACCGCCCCTGCCCGGCAAGGTGTTCACGAACCGGTTCAGCGACGACGTGATCGAGGGCAGGAGGGCCGGGCTGGAGAAGTTCCTCAAGATCGTCGTGGGCCACCCGCTGCTGCAGACGGGCAGCAAGGTCCTCGCGGCCTTTGTGCAGGGTGAGTCGTGTGCCACCGGGAGGCTGAGGCACTTTTCTCACACGCCCACCGGCTGGGTGAGGTAAGACATGAAACCATGGCTAATACTGTGGTCTGCAGATCCGAACTGGGATCGCAACGCGTGGTGACTTCCGAAAATGTTCGCTCGTTTGACAGCAGGGTCCTCCTCTTCCTCCTCTTCTTCCACCACAACCACCACCACCAACACCAACGACAGCAACAGTAGCAGTTATTCCCCTCCCCCCTCCTCCTCGAACAACGGTCAATATCAACAACCTCGCCGGCCCAGAAAGCTGCGGAAACGACCTCCAAGGGGCTGGGCCGAGCATCAGGCCCTCTTCAAGCTTGCGGACGATGATGGGAATCAAACCACCACAGGAAATATGGTTAGGGACGTGTGATGATGAGGCGTAAGGCTGGGTGCGTACGGTGTAGTGGGCCAGATTGGCAAAGGGACATACGGCCTGGCTTAATCTCTGCTCTGTTCACGATCCTTTCAGCATTGAAGCTTTTGTTTTATGATATACCACACCTTTCCTCGCGGCCCCTTGTATTGCAATGCCTCTTACTTATTTTCTGTGATGGTTCACTGCCATCCAAAGGTCCGACTGACTAAAAGCTTTGCAGCGCTCGGCTCATGAGGTAGATGTAATTGCGATTTTATTTCACATTCTCCATTCCTAGGCGCCATGCTTACCGTACCGGCAGCTCACTTGTCTCCTGGGATATCCTCGAAGAATTGGGGACCCACCATTGCAGGACTGGGGGCCTGTGGCTTTTTGTCTATGGTCTGTGTCACGAACGTGTAATGGCGCCTTTTCGAGCCGCCATGAGGTGTTTTCATCGACCCTTTGGCGACAAATAGAAAGGAGCTGGAAATTTACGTAGCTTTCCATGTGCAGGTAAGCTACGTTGAAAATGCGTATTTGGAAGTGGTGATTGCATATATATCCGCCAACACGAGAACTGACTGCGGACTACTAGTCCACTGCAAACCTACGTACGGCAGGCAAGTGGAGAGCACGAAATCCCAGAGCAGCTTGCAAAAGGACCATCACACAAGTCTATGGGCTATCTCGGACTCAGGCACAGTAGGTTAGGTCGTCGCAGAGCTGAAAACATGCCCGTAATTGGAAGGTATTTATTAGTTCCATAAGCACCCGCAAGATGTCTGCAAGTGGATGGGCGAACTGAGGACAGCGCAAATGGAGAGAAAGGAAAATGATCACATCGACAAGGACAGGAGACACTGTGTGATATCGACCACTTGGCCAATTGATCCCGCCATGATTTAGTCTGTGACGTCGTGCCTTCCATTTCGTTTTTTTTTCCTTTTTTTTTTTGCCCCTGCCACAGTGGCAGCGGGATGACCCGTTACACGCTTGAGGTGTTAGCCGTGATGCACTGATACATTAGCCGGAATCAAGATACACAAAACGAGAAACCGGAATACTAAGCCTAGGTAGTCATGAAAACAAATCGACAAGCAACAAACGACTAGCGAACAACTTAGATTGGCTACAAAGGCTGTATGTATAGTAGTTTATCTCATGAAGTGAGAGCTGCCACAACTTATACTCCGAACATTCATTCCACCAAAGAAGGCAAAAAGAAGTGGAATAGTCAACCATCACGCAAAATAGTAAATGTGCAAAACCTATGCGTCAGCCCGGAGTCGAACCGGGGGCCCATCGATGGCAACGATGGATTTTACCGCTAAACCACTAACGCCTCATATCCTCCTTATGTACTAGCCCGCGAAACAGGATATATCCGCCAGTGCCGGATGGTATATTTGCGCTCCGGATTTCCTGTCTCTTTCCTCGTAAAAAAGGAAGTTCGGATTTTTGAATCCCTTATTTCTTAATGACCCCCCGGGTACCACATCCCAGATGAAGAAGGCTGAGGGTCTCGCCTGCGGAGTTCTCAGTTATCAGTTCTCAGCGCTTAATTCTCTATTTCTATTTTCCGTTCTTTATTCTTAGTGCTGAGAGACTGCAGCGGCATTTAACGATATCCCGCAGCGGGTATCCCGTTTTTTATCGGCCTGGTCCGTTCCCCCCTCTCCCCCCCGCGAGGGTACCCGCCCCCGATGTATTCGTTTTATGCTGTTGTGTTAGTAACAGAGGTGCCCTGGGGAGCTGAACGCTGCCACCTCCGGAGAGGCAGGAAGGCCAGCTTTACCTGTGTGAACCCTGTTAAGGTAAAGCAGGTATCCTTGCTTGCCTGTCAGCCTGAGAGGCGGTAGCATTTGCATCAGACTAATTGTATGCATTAAACTTGCGGTGTACCGAATTACAACGGGAAGCTTTATTTTCTTAGTGGGCACCTGTGGGAAATAAAATCGCAGTCTACCCTCCCCTCCCTCTCTTTCCCTCCAGCTCCAGCTCTATGGGCGGACTGAATTCCTGCTAAATGTATAGCGTATTCGGTTATGTTTTACTTCTTAGTGGACCCTGATGTGGTTGAAGACTTTCTGGAAGGTTAGGTGAGGATATCTTAGAAGTTGATTAAGATAAGCTTGTTGCTGTAAAGATAAGGTGGGGAGAGAGGGAGCCTTGTGAAGATGGTATAGGTGAGTGTGGATAGATGGTATTTATGGGCGGTTTCGGTTTAGCAGGGGTAGACGGTTGATTAGCTAACTATAGATAATCCCCTTATTGCGGGTTTTGGGAGGCCTAGCGAAAAATTAATGCGGATTAGATTTAGGTTAACCTCTGTGGATTAGGGCCGGCTTAGGAGTAAGCTGTAGCTCTTTGTAAAAAAATACCTGTGGATAATTACGACTAAGATAATAAGATCTCGACTGATATTGTTGGTACGGCCCTGACGGCGAGGGTCAAGGGGTCTTTGCACGTGCAAATGGGTTGAAGCAGACCGTACGTGTTTGGGTACGGGTTCTGATTTCTGCTTATCGAGAAGGAAGAAGCTATCGCTAATCTCGTCGCCCTGACGGTTGGTGTAGTAGTCGGCCCTCTGGCTGACTAACTCCAAACCGTGTCATTTGATTGGCTATAGCCCGTAGGGGCATGGGCACTTGACAGTCGCTCAGAAATCCACAGATATCAAGAGCTAAGGAAAGGGATGTGAAGCGTATATTTAACCAGGTATTATCTTTAGTGTTCCTCTGGAAGGCTACCATAATGGCCTTTAACTGTATCATTCTTGCTTAGAGATGCTAAGAAGACTTATTTAATACGGAGCGGTGGAATTTAAAATTCGGGATTGGAATCCGGGTTAGGAGGGGTGTTGGCCCTATGATTGAGACTATTAAGGTAAGCACTTGTTTAAGCCCGGCTGCTTGGCCGCCCTATCTGCACCTTTAATAACCTTTAGCCACCCTGGGAGCTAATTTGGTCTCTTGCTAGTGGATTGGTGCTTGTGCGGAGGATATGGGTCTGAGCTTGGAATAGTCGTTCGTTAAGAAGGAGTAGTCCCCGATATCACAGGGGAGGAAGGTGTGTACGGCGTTTGCCTCATTGCGTAGCAGCTCGGGAGGAGAACCCAGCGATCGACGAATTGGAACCGTAGAGCTCTCTCACTCGATCGGTAAGCTTTGTTCAGGATATCGTCGTGACTGGGCCCTAGTGCGCTGTGCTAACCCGGGCCCGAATTTCAGCTGCATTGGTGGCCTCGGGTTCCAAGACAGAGCCCTATTGTGGGAAAACCCGCGTCCAATATTTGCCGTCACGGTCGAGGGTCATACTGATGAGGAATTCCGGTTTAACTTCATTAAGCTTAAGGGCTTCTTTACCCGCGATAGTACCAGGCAGTACTGGTACCCCGCCATTCCAACCAACGCGAAGATGGATGGCGAGAGTGTCGAGGGAACCAACGTCGCGCCTAAACGCGACGCGAATGAGGACGGCGAGAATGTTTCGAGAGCCATCTTCGCGCCTGACCGCGAAGTGAATGAGGACGAGGCCCAGCTTAAGGAGAGGATTTTGCTTGTGCACAAGTACGGCGCGAAGACCGGCTCAACCTGCGGCATACTCAATTGTATCTCATCACGCACAGTCGAGGATGGGAATGTCTCTTGCCTCAATTATTGCATCATTGGCCTCGCCGGGGCTTCGGCTTCAGGTTTTGCAGCGGCGGAGGACAGCGGCTCCGCCATCCTCGGACTCCTACCTGTCCCATTCTACCCGCGGGAAGGCGAGGGCAAATCCAGTGAGAACATGAACAGGCACACTCCCGACATCATCGGTCTCGTCTGGGGTACAACGTTGAGCTGTCCGTTGGCCGCCAAGACGTGACACACGCTACCCCTATCGAGGATGTTCTTAATGACATCAAGAAAAATACTGGTCGGGACGCCATCAATATCCAACCGTACTAAGGTGTCCTCTGATCCTCCTATCGGCCATCCTCCTATCCTCCTATAGGAAACCCTCCTATATGACACCCTCCTATGTGATTCTCTCTTACAGGACGCCCTCTTCCAGGATACCCTCCTATATGACACCCTCCTATGGGACATCCTCCTATGACACTTTTTTTATCCTCCTAGGTATACTCTTCTGCAGAACACTCTCATATACAGAATACGGAGTCTCTCACCATGATATATGACTTTCATGCAGCGATGCATCCGTCTACTTCAGACATCTAAATTAAGAGCATATCCTCTTGGTTAATCTGACATGCTGCCAACGACTTGCGGGTGTTATACGGATTCAGAACGAAATCACCTAAGGATGTATAATTGAAGTTAGTTTGTGACGTCTATAACGGACCTCGGTACATTCTCATCTATGCCTATCTCTCTACCCATTTCGGACTGCTGTTCCGGAAATACCATATTGCCATGCCAACAGTGAGTATCCCGATGGATCAAGGATCAAAGAAGTAGGGCGGCCTGCCTTGCTTCTTTTTGTCAGGCTCCAGCTCACAAATCTCGTCCTTACGTTGATCCCAATACCAAGAAGTAGGAGTAATCTGGAGCCGCTTGCTGTCAACCTCGATCAGGGAGGGCTTATCATATGGCTCGCCGGCAGCTTTCCTGGCTGCCTGCTCTACCAGTTCCGTCTCTTCAGCACACTCGGGCCAGCTCAATTCAGTGATGATCTCTCTCCGACTGCGTTGGAAGTGCTCGTCTGGGATTTCGTACCTATTCCTAAAAATATTATGGTACACCATGGCCGGATAAGGATCCCAGCGCCACCTGTTGTCAGGTGTGACCTTTATCGGAATTGGGCAGTGGCTGTGGTCTGGATTTGGAGATAGAAGAAATTCTACCAGTTGATTGAATTGTTCGTCTGTCGGCGGCGCGATGGTGTGGAAGCGGACTGGGTTGTGTATGTACATGCCGTTGCACTGTTGTTTAGGTCAGCTTTTGGTTATAAGCCCCAGTGCTAGGCTTATTTGCAAAATCATGAGCAATAATAGACTTACCTCTTCGCCACTCTCGCCGCGATCAAACAATACAACGCCCCCAAAGATCTGATTTTCTGCCCAGTATCCGGCAAGCTCTGCCAGACCATTTGGGTAACGACAGTGGGATCTGAAGGCTCCATGCCAAAACAGCGAGGCTGGGGGCAAGAGCTTTCGTGCCGTTGATCGCTTGTTGGGATACTTTTTCTTCTGTTCTTTTAGCCACGCCTCGTGCTCTGCATGCTTGTGAGCGCCTTCATCCATCTTGTACAAGAAGACAGCGATATCGTGGCAAGCAACAACGACCAGCTCGATCAGGCGCAGTTTCCAGGCGACAGAGTGGCATTTTGCATCTTGATATGCCTGAAGGGTCTGAATAACAATATCAATACATTGAATGTGCAGCCTTAAGGTGGTGTTATAGTTAGTTGTATTCACCTTGGCCTCGAATTTTAATGAGAGCACGTCAAAGTCCAACCGAAATGCTTTAGCTTTATCTAAAAAGCCTGGACAGATTTCTTCGTGTTGCCTCATGGGCCAGTCATCTTCTATGTGATGTTCGCCACAATAAACAAGTGCAGTGGGCCGCCCGTCGAGTATTTGAGCATAGGTGTACTCGGCGGCGGACGTCGCCAAGCAGTTGGTCAGAGCTCGACGCAGAGGCTGCAGGTGTTGCCCACCTAGGAGCTCCAAAGAAGCCATAGTGTTTGAAGTAACAAAGTGTTGGGGTGTGGTCCGCTTTTCTGGAAGAGGAGAGTTGCTTGGGAAGAGCAGTGCAGTGCGTCAGTTGTTGTGGGTTGATTCTGAGGTGTTTAGCGAGGTCAGGCTGATTTTGTCACCAGCCATTCAATTCAGCCCTAGCGCTTGGACAGGGGATAGGCAGCTAATTTTAGCGCTTGCATATGCACACAACCAACGACCAACAACTTGCGGCAAAGCCCTCGAAACCATTCCTAGAATAACATCTTGATTGCTACTGAAACGCGAGTTGGTCGGCACACGACCAATTTTAGACAGGTGCGGCCTGGTTCCCCAACTACGAACCACAAAAACAAATTCGCCACGCGAGCTTCACAGGTGAACAATTTACTAAGCGTTGTTATGTAAGTATTTGCAACTCCATGCATACGTACCTAGGTAATTAACCACCGTTTGCCTTCCAAATCGATTAAATGCGAGGCGGGTAGAACGTGGCTGGCCTTTATAATGCTGTGTTCAAGAACAAGCGACGAGTTCAGTTCTGATCTCATAATTTATGCAACTGATTTTCCCGATGGGGTCCATGCCATCTAGTTCACTTTGTGGGTGCGATGGAATTGAACCCACTGGGTCTTTCGGCTGTAACCGCCTTTGCGACCTGATATCAAGCCGGACCGAGAGCCTGGTAGTGTCTACCAACACTCGTGAGAAGAGATCAGAGGCTGGTGAAGAAACATGCGCCACAACCCCTTCTCGTGTATATAATCCCAACGGCAGTAACCTGTCCTCCAGAGATTTATGATCATGACAGTACAATCAACAACTGAAGCTTCCTCTGTTAAAAATCTCCAGCACTACTACTCTTTGCACAAATTTGTTTGTACCTACCACAATACTTCCACATCTTTCATCCACGACAGCGTTAACCTTCATTATTTGCATAAGCTCACTCCCGGCTCCCCCCATACTCTATCGATTAAAGATATCATGCCTCCTATAGCAGCTCAGAACACCCCAGCGCAGCCGTTCTCATACGAGATCAAAGCCTTCTCCCTTCTCTATCCGACCGGAAAGAAATTGCCGAACAACAAAGACGAATATGCTGAATATCTCCCTGAGTCACGCCAATTCACTCTTGTAAGTATTGAGTCAAGATCACAAAATAAGTCCTCTTGTGACATGCTCTGTCTTGATCCCTATTGATCGAAGGGATTATGACAAGGTATACTTTGGATGAAAGACGTCCGGGCAGTCCTTTACAACGTTTGCAACATCTTCAGGAACACAATCTCATATTGTCACACTTCAAAACATGAGCCAGCTAACAGCTTGAAGGTGGCTGATGCATACCGCTTTGGTCTCGACCTATTCTGCAGACCTGATGCAATCGCCAACAGGGTCACGCTGGGAAAACGATGCGTGCAGGCATGGAAAGACCCCAAACAAGTTCCAAAGTACGGCAAATTTACCTGGAGTGGCGATGAAGCAAAGATTGCCCAGTACGAACAGCAATACAGGCAGGCGATGCAAGTCCGACCTCCGCGTGTGTATGTCCGCAATACCGAAAAGGCCTATGGGGTAACAACTAGAATGAGCCGCGCGAAACGCCAGTTGGAGGGCAGTTTCGATCCTAGGGAAATGTTCCAAGTCAAAATTAGTCGCGGGGTATGTCGTTTCTCGGTGCGGAATCTCCGTATCTGCTGGCTAACATGCGGTGTTGATATAGCTTCTCGATGCACTCGTAGCCAACGAAGCGAAGCTCTTCAGCCCACGGAACATGCCTACAGAAGATGAATGTGCATACAACGCCCGCGTAGAGAACCAGAATACGGAGTTTCAGGCGCTGCGATTTATTCTCGCGGTCACCTTGTTTCATGAGCTGCATCATGGTTTCGTTGCATACCTGGCGGGCGACACTGTTACCTTTACACCAACAACCGCGGCGTATATGCCCAGTGAGGAAGATACTTTAAATGGCATGGGAGAGAGCGGATCATTTGCTGAAAGAAATGTTCTCGGAGGAATTGTTGTTATGAATCCATTCCCCAGTGCTAACAAGGTAATGTTGATCCACCTGCTTGCTAAGACATAGGCTCTCCTAACACTAGAGAACTCACAGATAGGGGATATTGAAGTCATAACCGAGGATAAGGTTTATAAGGTCTCATACAAGTCTCTCCAGAACATCAAGAAAGACTCTCAAAGTGCGTCAAACCCTTTCCGGGCCAAGAGGCCGCCTTTATTTCCGTCCGACCATTTGGCATGTCATGGAGTCAGAAACGATTTACTGAAATTTTTATAGCCACCAAACTCAAAACTCAGTTGAAGTCACTGGGAGGGAAGCTACATGCTGACGTGTTAAGGCCCGTTTCCAGTTCAAGCAATGCCTCATCCTCTTCATCCTCTTCTGGATCAACAAGACCATCCCCGAAATACTACACGGCCTTTTGCAAGCACGGCATGCCCACTCAGCAAAGCACGGATCAAGACAATCAAGCATACTTGGTGACTAGGGCCTTCCGGACCTATAACGTGCACCTAAAGCACAATGGAACACAGCTTCAACCACAGGTAGTCAAGTGGGTCACGGCCGCTTGAGAAGTGCGGTGAGCTTGAGCAGCAGGTCTGCCCTTGCTCGGATGTCGATGTGGCAAGGCTTCGATTGGAGGCAGTGTTGTCTGGCTGGACCCAGACACCTGCCCGATTGTTGAGGCCAGTTGACAGAGATTGGGCATTATTACTAGGACATTTCTACCAACGAGATGTCCAACCACACCTATATGGCCTAGATAGTGCAACATAAAAACACTCGTTACAATACTGCAAGCTTACTGCCTGAGTTGAGAAGCTTGAATGGACCGTGATAAGATGGTAGGCTTTTTGAATATGATACGTGGATCAAAAGAGACAGAAACCGAACGTCAGGACCGGAGCCTCGGGCGGCCCAGAGACATGGTTGCGGCATTTCAACAAAAATCGGTGCCTCAATGAGGTACTACCTAGGTAGTATACTCCTCATCCTGGATACGAGAGGCTATAAGGGCCTTTGAGTAAATGCAATCTGAAACACAAGAACCGCTAACACTGCCATACATACATGCCGTACAAACACATAACGTAGTCCATATAATACACAAGGTTAACACAAAAATGCTTCGGTTCTTTAGACTCTTGCGAATATAGCTAATTAGGGCATTCGGGCTCATGCTTACATAATCTAGCTCTAAGGTTTATTATTCAGCTCGTATATAGGCTGATGCACAATAGGTAGAGAGCACGGTGAATTGACGGTGAATTCACCGTGCATCAGTGAATTCACGATACATTCACGGTGCTTTTACCGTGAATTCACGGTGAATTTACCGTAAACAAGTATATTCACCGTCGATGCACGCTTAATTCCTACTTATAGTCATCCCCCGTGAATTCCTAGGAATTCACGGGCCACGAATCTATTTATTTCCCATCAAGTCTGTTCTATGAAAGCTATCTACTGTGGTGATGACCATGTCCTTATATGTTTCGACTCTTCAGTTGGATCTGTGGCTCACTTGGTGATCCAATAATCCATTGGTTTGTGACCCTAACCCTAGGGTCTTGGCGTGTTCCCGTGACTCCGTTGCTTAGTGCGAGATTCCTGCCGATGTGGCATCCGATCCTGGCTACCTAGGTCACCCAGACGGGTCCCCTTGGTGCTGAGGTGTTGGTTCATAACAGTGCTGGTATGCTAATAGGGATAATATTGCTTAAACTCTGCTAATACATGGCTCTCATACCCATTTAGGACAAGCATCTGGTACTTGCTCTTGATCCGCTTGATTATATGCTTATCGAAATGTCGAATCTATTCTAGGCTAGTCTTATTATTTGTCCATCCATTCGGAGTAAGCTTAATAATCCAGCTTGGTAGGAAGCCTGACTCTATTGTTTATTTAATATGGTGGTAGGTGCTCTGGACGATCACAAACGGCGTGATACACCAGTTCTTTACATTAATACATTTAATAGTTGTTGCTCATTCCAGGTTCCAGGCTGGATAGATTTAGCCTTTCTGGTGTAGCACGGTACGGTTGGGAATCTTGTAGTTGGTTTTGGTAGGTTGGTTGGTTGTCTAATAGAGGAAGGTCTGCCTGGCAGGGTGTGGGCAGAAGGTCAGGTAAGCTGACCCTTCCTGCTTACGTAAGCTAATCTATCAGACTGGCGCACCCCCCAACGGTCTGCACCACTTTCTATATTAATCAGAACGTATAACAATCAGAGTTGAGGTTATCTGGCCCATTATAAAGCCAGTCTCGTTGAAATTATAGAGGTCGTTGTTTAGGACCCTATACTTGGCTATTGTATTACGGAGCAGCCGGAACCAATTCCCAATAACCTCTGGATCTTTACAGAAGGCCCTTTGGTAGTCATATGGCTGATCAAACCTGATTTTCAAGCTTAGTTGTAAATTTACGAAGCATCGTGCCCAGTTCTTATTAACCGGCTTACCATCACACAATGCTAGTAGGAGATTAGCCATATCTTTCACATTAGAAAGGCGCATTGGGAATCCTCGTGCATCTTGCTTAATAATATATCGAACAAGTGTTTGCTCCTTAATTAGGCCGAGTTTATATTTCTCAACGCGTGATTCTTCGCAATAAAGTCGGTTATTTATCTTGTCGTTTAGTGTATTATAGGGGATGTTAAAGATTCGTGCAGCCTGAGCTGTATTTAGGGGTTTCTTTTTATTTTTATTTTTTTGGAATTCTTAATTACTTGAAATACTAGTTGAATTTTCCCCTCTTTTGAGTAGATTAGCATTGTGGATGTTGATTTCTAGCGTGTTGAACATTTAAGTACGTAGAGTGATGCGAGACTGATGCGAAAAATGGGGACGCGATCTGCACTAAAAACAAACCCGCCTAACAAAACTTTAAGTTTTCAGACTGGCATTACAATACCACTACACCTCCAAATTAACCAAATTAATTAAAACTAAGGAGTTAAAAGCATTTAGCACCAATTGGTACTAAATATAATTGATCTTCTTACACTGCGTAGGTGCTAGGGTCAGCTAAAGTTGAGGATTTACTAAAACTGACCGGGCATGTGGTATGACCGGCTGACTGGTGAACTACGTTATAATAAATATTATTAATATAATTAAGTTGTATAATTAGAAAATAATCTATTAATATTTTTAATTTATAAATACCTCATAATTATTAATATTCTATAATTTATAAATACCTCATAATTATTAATATTCTATAATTGAGAGAAAGAAGTGGTTTAATGAGTTAAAGAGTCTTTTCTTATTATAACTTATCTGGAAGAGGTTATATACTAATTACGTGATAATACTTGCCCGGGCCCTATGGGCTAAACTCTTAAGTGCTCACAGTGTCTATTCTCAACAGTACTGTTATTTATATCAAGAGTACCCTACCTAGGTGTGCATGCGTTAGATTATTTGAATACCTTCAATGTCTCCCATTCTCTCTTTTCTCCCTCCTCTTTTCTCCCCCTTCTCTTTCTTTTTTGTTTCTGGTTTTTTTTCCGTTTTTTTTCCCCCTCTCCCTCTTTGCCCTCTTCTCTTTTCTCCTTCTTCTGTTTTCTTTTCTTTTCTGATGGGTGTCTCGGACTGCAGGCATGTGCTGACGTCCTGACGTCGAATTAGAGCCAGAGAGCGCCGGGGGCGGCAAGCTTTGGCCAAGGGGGCGGCGGGCCAGAATCCCTGCAGCCAAGGGCGGGCTGCATGCCCCACACAGCTCCAGCAGCCCTGAATCCGCCGCTCAAGGACGTACCCCTCCGATAGCGGGGTTCTTTTTTGATGGCTGTGGTATGACTGACTTACCAAGGTCAGATGGGCAGATCTCGACGTCTCGAATCCGTGCGCGGACTCTTTACAATCTTCTCAAGACAAGCCAATTGCACCGCTGAGACATCGCTACACTCTTGGACGCATTTTTTTTCTTCCTTCGATGAAGTAGTGTGCTAATCGATCATGGCGACACAATTTCCGGAAAAGAAGTGCGGTTCGTCCCACTCGCCTGGCCCGGCGTCACCAATTCCTCGTTTCCGTAGAACAGTACCCAACTAATTTGCCCTTGCTATAGGTGTCCTGGGTGCAACGGGCTCAGTTGGCCAGCGGTTTATCCTCCTCCTGCAAAACCACCCCTTCCTCAAGCTCGTCGCCGTCGGCGCATCTCCGCAATCTGCAGGCAAGAAGTACCGTGATGCTGTCAAGTGGAAGCAGTCCACCCCAATGGGGGACGTGGGCGACCTGATCGTCAAGGAGTGCAAGTCGAGCGAGTTCAAGGAATGCGACATAGTCTTTAGTGGCCTCGACTCCAACATAGCAGGGGACGTCGGTACGCAGAGCCCGCTCGCTCCCCCACGTCAGCATCCCTACAGCCTGGGAGAACCATATGCTGACCCAAGCCGGGCGCGACCCCCAAACAGAGATGGACTTCCTCAAGGCCAACCTCGCAGTCTTCTCTAACGCAAAGAACTATCGCCGCGACCCTCTCGTGCCCCTCGTGGTCCCCACCGTTAATCTGTCTCACCTCTCCCTTATCCCCCACCAGCGCAAGCAGCACAACCTCGAGAAGGGATTCCTCGTCTGCAACAGCAACTGCGCCGTCATCGGCCTCGTCATCCCCTTCGCTGCCATGCAGGCCCGCTTCGGCCCCATCGGGACCGTCTCCGTCGTCACAATGCAGGCCGTCAGCGGCGCAGGTTACCCGGGCGTCAGCTCCATGGACGTCATTGACAACGTGGTGCCCTTCATCTCGGGAGAGGAGGACAAGCTGGAGACGGAGGCGCAGAAGATCCTGGGCGGTATCAATGCCGACGCCACCGCCTTTGAGGAGCTCAAGGCCCTCAAGGTCTCCGCCTCGTGCAACCGAGTGCCCGTCCTGGACGGCCACGTCGCCTGCGTGTCGCTACGCTTCGCCAAGAGGCCGCCTCCCAGCGCAGAGGAGGTCCGCGAGGCGTTGAGCGACTATGTGAGCGATGTGGAGAAGCTCGGTTGCCCATCTGCGCCCAAGCCGAGTATCAAGGTGTTTGGCGACGACCAGCCAGACCGACCACAGCCAAGGCTGGACCGCGAGCTGTCCAGGGGCTACACTGTCAGTGTGGGCCGTGTCAGGGAGGATGAGAGCGGAATCTTCGACCTCAAATTTGTCGCATTGAGCCATAACAGTGAGTCTATGCTAGCTGTCCCCCAAGTCTGGGTGACAAGACTGACTTATATGCGCAGCTGTGATTGGAGCTGCTGGCTCCTCGATACTGAACGCCGAGGCTGCTACATTGAAGGGCTACATCTAGTCTTACTGAGACTGAATAGAAAGTTACAAGGGAAGAATCAGGATGAACTCGGATAGACAAAACAAGAGTGCAATTTCCAATCGTTGTGTTGCGGTGTACAACGCCTATTACTTCCACATGTGAGCTGTCGTGTTGATATCATGTACACGGACGTCGTGGCTCTTCATCTTGGCCCTTTCTAAATAGGAGGGGGCGTGTTCGTATTCTCGCCGTTGGGAGACAGCAGGCGAGCACTTACAGGTGGTAGGCGCGCCTCAGAAGTCGGCCTCATCGTAGTGTAGACCCTGAAGCCAGTCACGGTTCTAGTCCGAGACTGGCTCCACTAATGATGCCAAATATACACATGCCAGTTACAGAGACTAAATGGGGCGTCGATAGTCCCGGTTGCATATATTGGGGTTGTCAAACGTAACGCAACTCTGCCTATGCGCCACACTGCAACTTAAAGTTGCTTCGATAACTTTGTTTCCACCTATGAGCGTGGCTTCTGAAGCAACTAGGCGCATCTTGAGCTTCCCCTGTCCACAGCCCTGAGCCGCCAACCAGGTTCTCCACAAGGTGGACTTGGCACATTGGTAGGGGGATGACCCGGACACGCGATATCACGAGTGATAGATCCCAAGGTAATAAAAAAGGGAGAGGGGGATGACCAACGAGAGCGGTTGCCTGTGGCAAGGACGGGAGCTCTCTCTATAACCACGCACCCATAGACTGCACCCAGGTACTCTGATTGAAGCAGGCTTGACAAGATTCGAATAATCAGCTCGATGACATGGTGGTACGGACAAGGACAGCCAACTGGGACGGAGCAGGCGTGATTCCACAAACTATCATAGGTGGCATCTCGTTCAACATGTACTATATAGGCGTCCGGTATATCAAATCAGACGTCGCCAGCAAGAAAGGCTAGCATTTCAGACGAGAGCCTAGCTGAACACCCAGATCCAGACGAGACGGGTGCGGATATTAAGGACCGTGTTCTTAGCTGAAACGAGGCTTCTAGCGCTGAAGCTTCGGGAACTCTAGTATGGGCGGCCCAGGACGTCGGGCGGCCGGCTCGTGTATCGCTCCGTGGTTTTACAATCTGGTGGGAAGGTGGAGGTGGTCACGGCACCAATTATGGGACGATCCATCACGTAGCAAGGGGCTCGTGAGCAAAACGGCGGGCGAAACATTAAGCGGGCTCGACGGCGCGGGTGCTAGGACGGCTGGTGTGTGTCGTGTGTGCCTGTTTCCAAAACGGCGGTACTACTACCACGCACCGCATTCTGGCCTGAGTCGCATTTCCCGCGACACGTTGCGATGGTGCGTGGTGGAGGATCTGCGCCGGTTCCCAAGCAAGCAGCGAGGTGGTGGCAGGAGAAACCAGGAATGCATGACGTGGGACCTTGGGCGGATTTTAGCTTTAGCTTTGAGCTCCGCCGCATGGCGTGGGCTGCTTGATAGAGAGTTGTGCAGGCCGGCCTTAGAGTGCCTGGTAAGATCCTATTGCTCGTACGATAGTTTCGAAGCTGGCCACTGTGTTGTAGTCTCCCTGTAGGGGGGCAGCTGTGAATGGGCATCGATCGAATGAAAAGGCATGGCATGACGTTGGAAGAGTTACCAGGCATGCGGGTGGACAGGTGGAGAGGTGAGGCCCGCCCGAACCCCTGTCCCCGTCCCCCGTGCGGCGCACACCCATTGTCTGGCTTCCCAGAGCCTACTGCTGACTTCAGGCTTGAGGTGTCTTGTCTCCACCCTGGGGAAACGATTCGATTCCGGTTCGCTGCCGTGAGTTTGCTGAGCCACACCCGTCGACGTTTCCTTGCACATCTCCATCTCGACCCAGCTCGGCTCCTCAGGAGTCTCTCTAGCTCTGTGCTTTCTGCTGTCAACACCACGCTCGACGCGCTGTCCCCCCCCCCTCTCTCTTCTCACACACACACACACACACACAGCTCAACACCCGCCCTTTGTAAGCGGTCCTGACTGGACATCACGCCCAATTGACCGGGCCAGCCAGTATCACCCGAGCACTGATCGACCGTTACCTCTGGGAGCCATTGGCCGAGGCGATCAGACGAAGCCTCCGCGACTACCGGCAACATCCTGGACGATATCTCGTCGCATCCCACAGACCTCTGTGGGCCGTCGCAGCCATTCCGCCCCGAGCGCATAAAACCCGCCGTTTCAACCCTTGCCACGCTTCCTCCGCCCTCAGCTCAGTCGCCGCTTCTGCCCTGCCCTGCCCTGCCCTAATAGAGCCCCGCCCTGTCCCGTCCTGCCCTGTCTGCCAGCGACAGGCGAACCAAACCACTGCGAGCCACACCGACCCCCGCGTGCCTCGGGTCGGGACAGCCAAGGGAGTGAGCTGCCCATTGTCTATTTTTTTTCTTTCTCCGGACTCCGTGTCTGAACTTACTGCGCTACTTCCCGCAGGGCTCCCGCGGTCGAGGTCGAGAGCTCACGGTCCCGATCTGGAATCTACGGGGTCTCACCCTGGTGCGCCATTAGTTCATTGATCCGAACGAGCAATTTTGCCAGGTGTAGGCTCGGCCAGGGGCTGTACTTGGCTTAACCGATCTTCAAACCAATATCACCTTTCGAGCCGACTGCCTGCCTGCCCGCAGTTATACCCCCCCGACGCCCCTCGTCCCGCCAACATGGCCGACGCCAATGCCTCCACCGACTTCCTCCCACATATCCCCCGCGAACGAGCCGACAGCAACATGTCCCTAGGCGGCGGCTTCACTCTCCCGGAGAATGGCGAAAACCATTCCAACGGCGCCGGCTCCTTGCCTGGTGACTCAGCACCCGTGACAGCTGCACCTCCGCCGGCCGCACCCTCAGGAGACGAGAAAATGGTCCAGGATGTGCTTTCGTCTGAGGTGGGAATTGTCGCGCGCACATAGAAGGGAATGACCTACGGCTGACGTCGCTCATAGATCGGCGTTGCTACCATGCTCAACAGACTGAAGCAGAGTGTCGCATCGGCGAAGGTAGGCACACACACCTACGGCATCGTGGAACATGTTTGCACAGGCTTACTTGAGATGCATGTCTCCCTGCACAGGAATTCGCCAGTTTTCTAAAAAAGAGAGCCGCTATCGAGGAGGACAACGCGAATGGGCTTAAGAGGCTGGCCAGGTCAACTTCCGATAACATGCGCCGGTCCGATCACCTCGGCGGTAGCTTTGCCAAGGCCTTCGATGGTATGATGGGCACGCACAGTCGAATTGCCGAGAACGGAATGCAGTACGCCATGTCGCTGCTGCAGATGGCCGAAGACCTCAACGAGCTCGCAGCTATCGCGGAGAAACAAAGAAAAGGCTGGAAGCAAGACGGACTCGCCGCTGAGCACCGGGCCGCCGACGTCGATGCACAGATGCGGAAGTCACAGGCCAAGTACCACTCGCTAGCGGAGGAGTATGACCGGGTCAGGACTGGGGACGGGGCAAAAGGAGGCAAGATGTTCGGGTTCAAAGGCCCCAAGTCTGCAGCGCAGCACGAGGAAGAGTTGCTGCGGAAAGTACAGGCGGCCGATCAGGACTACAAGAACAAGGTCCAGGCCTATCAACAGGAGCGTGGCCAACTGATCTCGACGACACGGCCGGAGGCCATCAAAGCACTGCAGGACATTGTCAGGGAATGCGATTCAGGCCTGGTCCTGCAGATGCAGAAATTTGGTGGGTTTCTCTTGCATAATCGCACTTTTGAGTTTGGCTGACAGGCGGACCCTCTCAGCATCTTTCAACGAAAAGCTTTTGCTGAGCAATGGCTTGAGCGTCAGCCCTCTGAAGAATGGCAAGTCTTCCAGACCGGATTCTATGAGCCTGAGAGAGATTGTTCACAATGTCGACACTCAACGGGATTTGAGCGAGTACTTGTGTGCAAACCACAGCAAGGTCCCGCCTAGCAGAGGGGAGCCTAAATATGAACGTCATCCTGTAAGTTTCGTTGTCTCGAAAAGCAAATCTGAGTAGAAGTTGATTATCGGAAGGTTCTTGGGGGTCCGTCTGGAGGTCCCACGATGTCGGGAGCTCACCCTCCAACTTATCAGCCAGCACGGTCTCAGCCGCCAAGCCAGGGGGCAACCCAGCCCAGCGGACATTCACGACAGGATTCTTTTCAGCCCACATCGCCTGTGAAACAACCGACTCAAGAACAGCAACCGCTGCCGCCTAGCCAGGATTCAGATTGGTCGCGTGGTGCGATGCCGCCAATGCCAGCTGTACCGACACAAGGGATTACGTCTTCCAACCAACAGCATGAGCGCAGCTTTAGCTCGGCAAGCATGCTGAACCAGACTGGACCGACGGCTTCCCAGCCGCAATTTAGCAACCGAAACTCGTTCGGCCCCGGCATGCTCCTCTCAGGCAGCTCAAATTCGAGATACAACGAGAAGCCTGGCATGTCTCAGGGCCCACCGCAACTTGGGGCGCTCCCGTTCCAGGAGCCGGCCAATTATTCGGCGCCGCCACCACCTTTCTCCGCAGACAGCGGCCCCGCACAACAACACGCCCCGAGCGCTATGGGACCGGGGCAAGGCCGAGGCTCGTCACCACCAAGAGTGGTGGGCTCACGGCCTGTTTTCGGTGTTTCTCTCAATCGGTTGTACGAGCGGGATGGACTGGCAGTTCCCATGGTTGTCTATCAGTGTATTCAAGCTGTTGATCTCTTCGGTCTCACAGTCGAAGGTATCTACCGACTGTCTGGGTCTTTGCCACAAGTGAACAAGATGAAGAGCATGTTTGACACTGGTGAGTTTGAGAACACTATCTCAGGGGATTGGTCTGGGCCACTAACCAGTCCTCCAGATACAACATCACCACAACTCGACTTCAGAAACCCGGAGAATTTCTTCCACGATGTGAATAGTGTAGCTGGGCTCCTTAAGCAGTTCTTCCGGGACCTACCGGACCCGTTGCTAACCAAGGAGCATTATACGGGGTTTATCGAGGCAGCTAGTGAGTTTACCCCGAGTCTACGTCTTCTACGACCCGCCACGGCTAACACATGTCCCCAGAGCACGAAGATGAAATTGTCCGCCGCGATTCTCTCCATGCCATCATCAACTCTCTTCCGGACCCCAACTACGCGACTCTTCGCGCTGTCGCCCTGCATCTCCACCGCGTCATGGAGAATTCGGCTACGAACAGAATGACATCTCAGAATTTGGCCATTGTCTTTGGCCCTACTCTAATGGGAGGTAGCGCCCATGGCGCCATCAGTGACTCAGGTTTTCAATCCAAGGTGGTCGACACGATCCTGCAGAACACATACCAGATATTCGACGACGACTGATTCCGACCATCGGGATCCTGGAGCTGAGACTGTGCCGAGGTAACGGGGCACTTTGTCCTCCGAGCGAGGACGAGGAAGGAGGCGAGGGTTTTCTGGGTCACGACGAGCCAGAAAGGGAAAAAGACCACGAACACGCGGTGGACTCTTTCGGCAACATGAGGTTACCACCCACAGTACTTGCTTGACGTAAATGCGGATTGGAACTTTGAGATTGCGATTGCATTATTGGCGGTGCACAGCATGGCGAGCCAGGACGGAGGCCTCGATACGGGGGAAGGAGTTTGGGACAGTGGGTGAAAGCCTGTTGGAGCGAGCGCTGGACCATGTCATATACCTTTTGGTTTTATTTGCGAGGCATGTAGCAGTAGTATCACCGTTGCCACCTTCGCAGAACCATGCTCTCGCAACCCAAATAGGACAAGCCGTGATTTATGTTGTCGGACATGTCGCTGAATTTGTGCCATATCATCTTCAGGGTGGGTTTCTAAGAGTATTCTATGCCGTGAAATGTTCTTGGTTCCTCCAGCTGTATGTGAGAGCGAGAGGAGGGACACATCGGGACAAGCCCCGAACACTGATGGTGCACTGTTCGGTTGGAGGGGCCGAGCTTTGGGGGCCCACCGATATCCGTCCGTCGGCAGGCGCTAAATTAGTAGCACTGGACCAAACAAAGCACCTGCATGGAACGCCCCGGACTGATCAGCACGGACAGACCTCCCCTTGACCTGCCAGACGTTGAGTGACGGCGGAAAGCTGCGACCCCTACTTGGCCCTGCCCCCCCTTCACCTCACCTCACCTCACTCTCGCTGGGGTCCACTCTGCATGCTCCCAGTAACGGACAACTCCCGGAGCCCAGTTCATTGTCACCCGGTCACTACTCATGCAGACAATGTAAATCCACCAAATCCGAACCCAAGCCAGCGTGCCTCCTCTTGCTCCTGCTCGTCCGCTCATACTCATCCTCCGCTCCCCCACCGCCGACACTGTCATGGCCTCGTCAGCTGCCCCTCCTGGGGTCGTTGATCCCACTAAGCCCAAGAGTTATCCGGTCATCCTAAGCGATGCTCTGCTCGGGAAGTCGTCAAATGAGGCCTTGACCGCTATCAGATGTGAGATTCCCGAGCCTTGGCTCGCCATAGAGAAGGGCTCGAGTTGGGCTGGTGACTAACCTGCCCGCCCGCAACTATCGCAGACAACCACAAGCCCGAGCTATCATCGGACACGGGCCCCAACGAGGCCAAGCTGAAGCCCTCCCCATCCGACGATGACACATTCAACCTGTCCTTCTACGAGAACGGAGGCAAGTGGGCATACAACGGCACGCGATCCGCCAAGGAGAACCAATATGTCCTGATATTCGACCCGGAGCGCAAGGTCTTTGTGCTGCACCGTGTGGACTCCATGTTCCACATGAACCTGGCTCGGACGCCCTACAACAGCGACGCCCAGGAGCTCAAGGAGAAATATCCTCATATCGATAGCAACATCCGGCCCGCCACGGACAAGAAGCCAAGCAAGGCGCCCGCCGGCAAGGGGCCGAACAAGAAGACCATCACAGATAGCAAGAAGAAGGAGCCACCCGCGGCAAAGGCCGAGGCCCCCGAAGGCGAGACCATGGCATCTTCGCAGCAGTTCAAGGCGGACAAGGACACCAAGCCGAAGAAGCAGCAGCGGAACCGGTCGCCGGTGGGATCAGACGACGAGGACGACGAGGACGGCGACGGCGGCCTGCTGGTCGAGTACCCGGACCCGGCGCCGTCGGCGCCCGCGCGCGGTCAGGACTTCAGCCCGGCGTTCCCGACGGCGATCCGGCGCTTCTCCGAGTTCGTGCGCGACGAGGGTCCAGAGTCGGACGAGGACGCGGACGCCGAGTACGAGGAGGACATCCTGGGCGAGGAGGACGACGACGTCTCGGGCGAGGGCGGCGAAGGCGGGACAGGATTCAAGCTGCCCAGCCCCGTTGTCGGCAGTGCCGGCGCCGGCGGTAGCGGTGGTAGCGCGCAGCCGCCCGCTGATGACGAGGGCGGTGATGACTTCATGGAGGATGACTTCGAGGCGGAGCTGGAGAAGGAGCTTGAACAGCAGATGAGCGGCATGGACGTCGGTGACGTCGGGGCAGATGCTGAGAGCGACGTCAGTGAGGAGGACTGATGGCTGTTCAATGTTCTTGGGGTTTTTGGGATTCTGAATCATAGAGAATCTGGGGCGTTTGGAATCATGTACGGCGTCACTGGATAGGTATTTTGTCTTTGGCCATGGCTCGATTTTGGAACGGTGGGCGCTGTTGCCATTACTGTACTCTTTCCACACTGTTCACCAACTTGCTTCCATAAGCTGTCTCGTAGCCAGTGGTCTCTGGCTTGGACGTTTGGGGCGCCCTAGACTTGTTCGTGGGATCTTTGCTTGCATCTGATCTCACTTTTGAGGCCTATGGGTCTTCAAGTGCCAATTTTGCAAGATCTATCTAGAACGACAAGTGGCTTAGGTCCTCTGTTCTCTGGCTACAGTCATATAGTCTTAGATGTGCCATATATTACTGACAGGAGTGGTAAATATCCGTTGGGGAGTTCGGAGGCAGATGAGGCAGATACATCTGGGTAGATTTTTTCATGCTTGGGCGCAGTGTGAGCATCTGATACAAGTGGGATTATGGTGGACGGGAAAGCTGGATTTAGTTCGAGGCCACCGGGGAACTTCTGATCTTGTTTCCAAACGAGCCATATCTTGCGCCAGAGTGCCTCCCCGGACCAACGTATTTTGTGGAGAGCAGGAGAGATGGGGCCCTGATTGCTGCAGACCGTGTGAAAGCTCCCCAGAGTGCCGGAGTGGACAACGGCTGCCACCACCTTCAAGTGCAACGTATTACCCTTCCACTGCTAGCTCTCAACTCCTACCTGTTCGACGACACTCGTCAAGCACCCAATCCCCCAGAAGACGCAAGGCTCCTCAGGCCAAAACAAGAAGTACCCATGAAGATCTTCCTCTGCCTCTACGCCCTCGTGGCCAGCATGACCACCATCGCCGCCATGCTGGACACTGACGCGGGCCTCTTCCCGCTGAACATCGCGCTTAAGCCCAACGCGACCGACATCCTCACTGCCAACGGCATCTGGGCTCCCAACCTCACGGCATTTGCGGCTGATGAGCACAACGTCGACGGCGTCGACTTCACCGCCGAGACCATGAAGCTCACGGCGTCCGGTCTCGACGTCAACGACCTCGTCCTCGTCAGCTTCGGCGACGTCGTCACTGGAGCGGACGATGACGATGACAAGTGCGACCACTGCAAGCTATGCCTGAAGGCGTGCGCCGCACTTCTCGCCTTATGGCCCTTGTGGGTTCCCTTTCCCTTTCCCCTTCCCTTTCCCCTTCCCTTTCCCTTTCCTTACTGCCTCCCCAACGTCACCCTTCCTGGAGCATGCAGGCAGGCAGAGCCTTGCTCAGTCTGAGAGAGCTCACCTGGCTGTCGTGCCTTTGGGGAGGGAAAAGAGGTGCCATGATTGCTAACAGTCGTGCCTTGTTACAGCTGCGCCGCCGGCTGTTCGGTACAGAGTTGGTGTGATGGTTGCATCCAAATTGGGTGAATGCACTGTTGTGCCTGCCCCTGAGAGCCAGGGCCATGGGACGGCATGGAAGGTTCCGGTATCCCTCGAGCAATATTCTACTGGTGTTCCTCAGACAGCCAGACAACCTGCGTGGGGGTAGGAGTGCAAGGGAAGAATATGCACAGCCAGACACGTTTTAGTGCTTGAAAGGACCGTTTGGTCGGGACGGGGATTCTGGTCGTCGTGTGGCGAAGATAGATATGACGAGGCATAAACACCCTCTAGCATAATGGCATCGGCCACTTCATCTTTATTGGTGGTCAGCAAGTGTTCTCCAATCACAAGTCTTGCCTCGTGTGAGCCTGCAGATCCCACGACAGTGACACCATGTCTTGTCTCCGAATTCGAGATGTAGGACCATCATCACGTTGGTCATCAGGGCAAGGTTAATTTCACGAATCTTACTTAGGCATGGCCTAACGCCTTGTTGTCGTGACACGAGGAGTGAGGTCGGCTCGGGTCTTGCACCGAAAGTCGTGGCCCTTGTCTCCCGGCTCTTAGAGCGTGTAGATAGTGCGGGTGCGGAGCAACCCAGGCAGAATTGTTCCATCAATGGCGACAAGAGGCAAAACATACTTGGCCCCTGGCAGTAGCCGCTAGCATGGCGGTCGGGAAACGAATCATGCGCCACAGGGCCCCAATTACGCGGGGGCATGGGGTAAATGGAGCACCAGGGGCCTAAGCATTATCCTCCACATTTTAGACCTCGCCCAATCTTCAGCGAACATCGAAATGACAGGAGAAGAGCCCACACCACACCCGGATTTGGCGGGAGGGACGTGCCCCCTGCGGTGACCGCTCCCCTTCGTGGAACCTCGCCGTCCCCGTCACCAGCATGTCCTGTCCTTGGCTGGTATGTTCCCCCACAGTTCGTCCTGAGATTCGCCGGCCATGCTTGCCTCTTGGGCAGGGTGACATTCCAAGCGTCGCCGACCCGGGAGGCCGGGTTTCGAGGCAATGGGAACTATAGCCAGAATATAATATGGCTTCGGCCCTTCCCTTCAGTCTTCCCAAGGAAGCTTGTCTCTTCCTGATGTCTTGTCCGCTTGGCAACTGGCATCTACTCCCCTGAGCCCTGAGCCGTGAATCACCTGTCAAGATGCTTAGAACATCCAACATCGGAGTAGTGGCTCTGCTGTCACTGGGCCTCGCCAGCCCGGTCTTCGCGAATGCCAACACAGCAGCTCGGTACCCAGCGACTACCTTCGCGGACTGTCAAAAGAAGACGGCTGGCCCCCTCGAGGGCTGTCCGGAGGGAACTATTTACGTGAGCGCCAATGACACAACTGCCGATTTCAACAAGATCCAAGATGCTATACTGTCTATTGGCAACGACTCCGAGCCTCACTACATTCTCATCGGGGCCGGCTTCTACTATGAGCGTGAGCTTCCCCTTTCGACTATCGTTGGGCATCCTGCTGATATTCCCCAGAACTCAACGTGACCCGCTCAGCGCCGCTTTACCTGCTGGGCCAGTCTAACCTCCCGTCCCAGCGACAGGACTACGCCGGCGATGTGAGCTACAACCAGACCGCACAGAACGATGTGCAGATCTGGTTCAACTCTGCCAACGTGGGCAACAATCTCATCAGTGATAACGTCTTCACCGGTGTGCTCACCGTTGGCCCTACCCTCAATGCCACGCTCACCGGCAGTGGGCCCACCGGGTTCCCCGTGCCCGAGGATACCCCATTTGGATGCCGGGACTTTAGGGCCTACAACATCGACTTCAGGAACGAATATGCCCCATACTCGAACGGGCCCGCCCACGCCATGGGCGTGTCTAGGGCTAATGCCGCTTTCTACAGCTCTGGATTCTATAGTTGGCAGGATACTGTGAGTCTTCGACCTGCCCTCTGATTGCTTCAGTCCCAGGGCGCCGCGTTATATAAACGTTCCAGCACTAAACATCCACTCCGCAGATTTACGTTGGCAAGTTAGCCAACGCCTACTTCTACGATACCGTCGTCGCAGGACAGACGGATTTCTTGTACGGCTTCGGCACTTTATACATTACAAAATCTACTTTGTCGCTGCGCCACTGCGGAGGCGGAATCACTGCCTGGAAGGGCACCAATACCACCTTCGAGAACAAGTACGGCGTCTACATTGACTCTTCAAAACTCATAGCCAACAACGCCTCCACAGCTGCCGATGTCGTCAGCAAGTGCGCCCTCGGCCGCCCGTGGAACGCGCAGCAGCGGTCCATCTTTATGGACAGCTACTTCGACGCAAGCATCCTACCCGCTGGGTATATCAAGTGGGGCGCAACCGACCCCCGGGTCAACAACTACACCTTCATGGCTACGTGGGACAACTACGGCCCCGGGTGGAACGTCACAGCGGAAAGAGCCAGCAATGTCACAATCGTGCTCGAAGACGAGGACGTCGAGCCGTACCGGTGGCCAACGGACGTGTTCCTGACTCCCTCCGGAGAGCGGGACAATGCGTGGTGGGTTGACCAGAGTGTATTGGTCCCCTTCTGATAGAATTGTACAAAATGATAAAACTCACATTTTCCCTATGCCCGGACGCCGTCGCTGCCTTCCCGAAAAACTTATTACCAGCGCCCCGTCCCTCAGCCTTCCTTCCTGTCGTGTGAACGATCAATCGTCTATGCTCCCTCGCTGACTCCCTTCTCTATGTCCCTCGATGCGCGAATTCGAAGCCGCCCTATTTACTTGTGCCCGCGGGGCCGCTTGCTCGGGCCGTCCTGCCCCTGCGCCTTATCCTCCTCCTCCTCCTCCTCCTCCTCCTCCTCCTCGTCATCGGCGTACTCGTCGAACTTCCTCGTCACGACCGCCTTGCCCTTGCCCTTGTAGTCTCCGGGCCCGTACATCTCTAGCTCTGGCCCCGGCGCAGCGGCATCGTCGTCACTGCAGCCGTACAGATCATCTGGCTCGCTCTTCTGGATTGGAGGATGGTTCTCCAGCACGCTGACCTGAAAGGCGCGGGCTATATCACCTTGGGAGAACCCCTGATCGTCGACCGGGGTATCTTTCATGCTCCCTTTGATGACGCTCTGGAGCTGTTTGTCCTCCTCGTCCTCGTCCTCCTCTTCCTCATCTTCGACGACGAGGGGCAGCGACGGCCTGGCTCCCGCCCGAGACGACTCCCCCAGGTACTCGACGCTCGCTCCGCTCGAGCTCTTTCGGCTCCGGATGGTGACACCCTCGTCTATCCGGGCACCCGGCGAGCTGGGATTGGCGACGTCTTGGTCTCCAAAATGGAGCTTCTCAAGTTTCTCGGCGAGCCCTGGGAATATGGTGCTCTGTCTGGCCGCCTCGATCACACCCCGGATGGCCTCTTTCTCGGCGATTGTCCGGGCCCTCACAGCGTTGTTGAGGTTCGAACGGGATTGAACCGCCCGCGCAACTGGGCTCGGCGCGGCGCCACTGGATTCGGGGGCGGTCGGGGTGGCCCGCGTGACCGGAGTCGGCGCAGCAACACTGGACTCTGGGACGCTCCGTGTGGTGGGCGGAGCTTGGTAGAGGGGTGGAGTATCGTGAAACCCAGGTGGGCTCTGCCGTCGTTCCGGCGGCTGGAGAACACCGCCGACGACCCGCCCAACGCGTGGTGGCTGGGCTGCGCCGCTCGAAGCTGAGCGAGTCTGGCGCGGTGACTCGTTCAGGTCGGCGATGGTGCACGCTTTTCGTGCACTTCGGCGAGGCATTGTCGTATTTGTGTCTGAATTAGAAAGGTGGGATGGTGCGCTGAGTCTGCCGTAGACGATGGTCTGGCCGCTGTTTCGGCCTGTTGTGATAGATACTCTGGGGCTCGAGCGAGTTGTGCGGGCCAGTGAGTCAAAGTCAGCCACAGTCACTGCTGTCTGCGCGCTTCGACGCGTCCGCGCCTTATCGGAATCTGAGGGACTACGGTGGGGTGTCGCGTTTATTATCCCAGCGTTGATAATTCGGACGGCATCAGTGTCCTGCCTTGCGCTACTAGCCTCGCTGGCTACGTTTCCGTCTGAAGTCGAAGGGATTCGCAAAGATGGGCTGGAATCAACTGCAACAACTTCCTGGGCTGGCCTATCCTCGTCATCCACTGTGGCCAAATCTGAGTCCGCAGTATTGTCAGGGCCCTCGCTGGAGTTTCCCTGAGCGACAGGATTTGAGGTGCTTGGAGTGTTTTGATTATCCAGCTGGAGGAAGTAGGAGTACAGATTGTTCCTCTGGGGTGGTTGAGCCTGTGTCATCCCTCTCTGACTTGATCTCTGAGGGTCCTGAAAGGCGCTGCTGTCGTCCTTTGAAGACTTTCGGTCACTCTTTGCGAGGAGGCAGGGCACAGGATTCTCGCGAACATATTCAACCATGCCTTCAAGGAGTTCAGGACTCGGCACAGATGGCTTGACGTGGAAGCCCACCAGGTCCTCAACAACAAGATTGCTCTTGATCCGGCTCTGGACTTGGTCCTTGTGCTGTGGTTTTGGTCCATTGTTGTCGTGGCTGTCATTATCATCATCGCTGAGTATAATGACCTGACTTGGTGGTGGCTCACAAGTGACCCCATCAAACTTCTCCAGATGGACGCGAATACACTTCAGAAGGACCTTGACAACAATGGGCGCAAAGGCATTTCCAATCTGCTTCTTGATACACTTCCCAACGAAGCGGAAGCCAACAGGAAACCCCTGGATGACAGAGAATTCCGCCAGGGTTAAGTCCCGTTCGCCAGACCAGTGGTGGCATTGGCCTCCGGAACAGGTGACTGTCCGTCCCAAAGGCTTGCTGCTGTCCCAAGGGGGCTTGCTTGCTTGACGAGCGCCTTCCACATCGTGCAGGCTCTCACCCTCAACCAGAATGCTGCACGCCTTGAACGCCGACATAAACGGCTTCTGCCCATCTTTGGGTTCCTTACTATGGGTTGGTTTCGGCCATTCTGGAAGCTGCTCTCCCGGCGCGGCGCCAATCATGACAAGCCTCTTCCGGGTCTGTGGGAGCCCGTACTCGACGAGGTGAAGAACCTTCCACTTCACTGAGTACCCGTGGCGGGTGAATCCCTGGAGGAGGGCGTTGAAGTTGGGAATCCACCGGTCCTGCGCCAGGCCGAACGTCTGCTCGACGGTGAAGATGCGAGGTTTGAACATGGCGGTGATCTTTTCGCATGCGAAGAGGGTTGCCCTGTTCTCTTCGTCCTTCTTGCCCTGGCAGGTATGCGCTGGGGACCACGTCTGGCATGGGGGAGAGAAGTGGAGAATATCGATATTGAGGTGCTCGCGGGTCAGGTCGGTGCTCGTGTCTTCGATGAACTTGTATATGTCTTCTTGGTGCAGCTCCACATCCGGGAAGTTCTGCCGGTATGTCTCGCAACACCGCGGCCAGTGGTCGACAGCTAGCAAGACCTTGAGTCCGGCGATCTTGGCTCCCATCGAGTAGCCTCCAGCGCCAGAGAAGAAGTCGGCAGCTGAGTACTTCTGGTCTTTAGCCACACGGACAGGAAAATTTTCCGACTCAGCATCGGGGGCGCCATTGGGGATATACGAACCGCCTCGGATTTTCTGATGGTGCTTGCGGCGCTCACTGTCTAGTATGCGGTGCCGGCCCTTGGGTACGTCGTTTTGGTCATATTGCCTGATCTCCTCCCCAGAAATTGGTCGCTGTTGGCGGCGATATCTGGGATCCGGATACGAAAGCACCATTCGCCAGCGACAAGTAAGGGGCGCCTCATTCTCTCTTTGCTCCTTGGTTCTGTACCGGGATCGGTCGAAGCGGCACTCTGGAAACTCCTTGTTCGTCTTGTGCAGAGTCCTGACGGTCTTGATGTTCTTTATCGGGACTTCGACCAACGCCTGATCCAGATATGTAGCAGGATTGGTGGCGCGGTGGTCGTTCTCGTCGAGTTCGTAGATCTCGCAGACTTCATTCTGCCAAGGCACGAGACGACCCTCGAGGTTTCTTGTCCTGGCATAGGTCCGCCCGCGGATGAAGGGATTACCGCTCTTGTACGGAATCCAGATCTCGTAGACCTCAATGAAGTCTGCCTCATAGCGGCCGACACGCACGGATTCCTTCAACTCAACGACCTGAGAGTGGCTGAGTTCGACGTTGCCAACCATCAACTTCGGCACCTGTCGGTGATTGCCACACGGACAAGGGTTGCGGACACCTTTCTTCCAGTGTACACAGGGGCCGTCTTGGGTGTCCTCGCGCTCGTTTGGCAGCTCCTCGCGCTCGACCTTGGCATTGTCATTGTCATAGCTTTCCTCATCGGCACGCCAGGGGTCCTCAGATAGGTTCTCGTCCTCTCTGTCGAGATCGATGGGATTGAACCTGGCGTCGCCCTTTTGGACCTGGCGGACGAGTGTCTCGACCTCGAATCCGATGCCCGACTGGGGGGCGTCATGATCCTCTTCGATCAAGACCGGTTGCTCGAGCGAGCCGTCGGGGACGTCTGTCTCTCTGAACTTGGCCATCCCACGCGTGATCGACTTATGAGGGCATTACGATACTGAGTCAGACTGGGGAAAATCATGGCTTGAGGTCCAGATAGTAGGTTGATGGATAAAGGCGCCTGCAGAGCGGGGGAAAGCTGCAGAGCAGGAGAAAGGTGTGGTGGAGGCTTTGAAGGAAGGATTCCTCGCGACAAAGCTGGGAAAATTCTACTCTGTTCTGCTGTGGCTGAGGGTAGGTTTGCGTTGGAGAGTTGGTACAGGCCCAGTTTGCCTTGCAGATTCTGGATTATCATCAGACGAATTTCAAATGTTGTCGCGGGGTAACTCGAGCGCGACGCGTGTCGACCCCGCAACGCGGCGGCGCCGAAGCTACCACGAGGCTGTCACCGTTGCCACGGCTGCCAAGGTCGTGTGAGTCGCGCTGCAGTAAGTACCGAATCTTTAATATTCTCTTCACTGTTAGAGTAAAGGAGTAATAACATTCACTTGAATTGTGTAGTCCTCGTGAGATTGCTGAATATCCCTTGTTGTTCACGATGGACGGCCGATATATAGCCGTCGCCAACTCCGCGAGGCCAACTCAACCTCAGGGGAAGCAGGGCAAGAGGATAAAGAGCACATCACCAATATAGGCCCTTCATGAGAAAAATGCTTGTACTCTGCTTCTTTGAGAGAGTATGTGCTGGCCTGACACCATTAGTGAACAGAAGAGAGCCATAGATAATTTGAGGAATCCGAAAGACCGCTCTTTGTAAAGAGAACAGTGTATTACTTCAGTGCTTAGCCACTTCAACGACCGACGACGTGCAGTATTTCGATGGCATGATAGAGTTGTGGATACACCAGGGTTAGTATTGAGAAAGGAAGAACAATGGCTTATTCTTCACCAGCACACTCTCGGTGCAGGGGGTGACCTTCATTGCCTTCCCTTTTCGGCAGCTGCCTGACTGTGATTGGTGGTGACGCATGTGTAACCAGACGGTCCTAGCGGCAGCTCAGGTCCAGGCTAGGCCCAGAGGTTCCACGGTAGGCCAGAACGCCGGGCTACGTCACTACGGGAAGAGGCAAGGCTCGAAGCGGAAATGGTCAGACACGGCTTTCTTGATTCTTGTGTCTCATGTCAGATTTTGATTTCCCCAAATGGCGTTGGATCGCTTCTGCTTGCTATGCAAGCCATGCGGTTCCCGAGACTTGGGGGGGAGGGGGGTGCCCCAACTGCACCAGCTGCAGGCAAAATTAAAACCGGAGGTTTCGCTCCCTTGCACACGCAGTGACGCTGTTGACGTTGAGATGGCGTAGGGATCCTCGCAAAGGGAAAATCCCTGCAGCAATCACCCGGTCGCACCGTGACGTCAGCATGGAAGTTGGCAACCACCAGTCACTGACGAGATCGCGATGTGTGTGGCTGGACAACACTTCAGAGACCTGCCGGGATTTCCAGTCTCGAAGATATAAGGAACAACGCACACCTGTTCATCTTCCCCAATGGACATGCTATAACTCATCCATCAACAATAAACGCTATTCCTTCGAGACATCCCTCAACCCAGAGACCAAAAAATATCCCGACGTTACGTCGCACCTCCACAAACAAAAAATCACCACCACCACAATACCGAAATTATGGGCGCGGTAATGAGCTGCATCCAGGGGATCGGAGACTGTATCATGACAGTCATCCGTGCGATCGCCGGAGTCATCATGTCCATCGTTAACGGCGTCGTCGCCGTCCTCTCAGCCATCGTTCGCTTCCTGACCTGTGAGTGTCCTGCCTTCCATCACTCACCATCTGAACAAACGACTGACCAAAATTTCCCTTGCAGGCGGCTACTGCGGACGAGGCGGCGGGGGCACTCGTCGCACAAGACACACTAGTCATGTCTAGGAGCAACGGCACGGCCACCAGGCGGGCGTGTACGTGTGAGCAGACCTCAAGACCTGGACCACACTTTCCGGAAGGAGGGGACGAGGTGCTAAACTGTGAAGAATGCAGTTTCGTTTGGAGTTTTTGGAGAGAGGCGCGGGAGTGAGAGGATTGCTGGCGTGCTTTTTGTGCTATTGCCGACTTTCACGGAGGAACGCTTTGCATGAGCATGGGCCTCTGCGCTTCCAGTTCAAGGCATTGAAGATACCTGATACCCCTGATTTCCCCTTTGTACAGTACCGACACCCGGAAGCTTTTTCAGAGAACGACAGCATGAATGAGCTCAAGGAATGACGAATATGCCCGAGCCTACCAACGTTTGATTTGAATTGTTGCGTGATATGTAACGCCACCTCCTGTGTTGAGATGTGTGGCGGTTAGCGCAATCTCTCTACGTCGCACTCAACAATTCAACTTTGCTCCCAGTGACGACATAACCTTATCTTTATTGGGGTTGGAAAGATTCATTGTGCAACATCTGAACACCATGAGCGACGTGCTCTTTCCTTTGTGTAGACCATGATGTTTCATTATATTACTCCTCATCCTCAAGCAGATCCTTCGCAAAGAACCTCACTATCCTCCTCGCCGCCTCCCCACCTACCAACGGCTCCAGGTCCTCAACGGACATGTTGGTAATATCCCTAATGCTCTCCGTCTCGAGGATTAAGGTTTTGATGTTCTTGCTGGTCACCCCGGGAACGTGCATTAGCATCTCCTCCGGCTGCTGGTTGAATGGCTGTTCCTCTGCGACCTCGTTCTGCTCAAGCCCGGCCCTCACCGCCGCAATCGGGTCGGGCTCCTCCTCCTGCGCCTTGAGAGATTCGAATATCTCGGCTGTCTGGTATGGTGATGACGACCATATAATTCGCAGCTTGGGGAAGGCAAGTGTCAGCAGCACGATCTTGGATTGGAGGTCAGAAGACACATTGTCCGGGTTGACACTCTTGAGGTTGCCAGACAGGTCTGCAAAGGGCTCTAGGGTGAACGACTTGTTTTGGTCGAACTCGATGAGAAGCATCGGTGACTTGTAGTGTTGGAACATGGTCTCAGCCTGACTGTAGAGACGCCCATCCTTGAACGAGGAAATCAGATCGCTGACTGATTTCCTCTCGATACAAATGTTGGGCGATAAGATGTAGTCACCCACGGTCAGCATGCACGGCACGATAACCATGGAGCGACCGTGCAGGAGCGACGGCAGAGAAGACCTGAACTCGCGGACATCTACCACCACCCGAGGCGGCTGTGCTGTGGCAGCCAGGCGACCCCCACCTGCTATGCGAGTGTTGATGGTCCTCAGGAAGGCTTCCTGGGGGTCCTCAACCCCGTGGGCATCAACAGTCATGACGACGCTCATGCTCGCGCGCTCCTTGATGAGCTTGGTGAACGCATCCTTTTCTCGCCGCACTGTGGTCAAGTACCGCTGTTCCTCTACGGAGCCACCGTAGTACAAGAAGTAGACACGCACGTTGCGGTCGTTGTGAGACGACCTGTACACCTCCACGCGTCTGATGAATGATGCGTCAGGCTCGTACATGATGATATACCGCGGCTTGACCTCCTCGAGAACGTGCTCGTCTTGGTCACCGTCGTAGGCGTGGATGACCACCAGATCCTGCATCCCGTACATTTCGTAGAAATCGTCCATATCTTCCAATGTGTCTTCAATTACATCTGGTTTCTGTTTGGCTTCCTCTTCTGTGATCTTAATCTCCTCCATGAGCTCAGAAACCTCGCTCGCCTTTTCGAAGTAGGGCACGAGGCTCCCATTCTCGGCTCGGCCAAGGCTTGTCGCCACGGAAGCACCGCCGCGGACACGCCGTCGCTTGTTGGCAGGCGCCCTGCTGTTCTTCTGGAGACGCGGATCTGTCGCTCCTTTGAGGGCATTTTGGTTCTCGGCGAACAGGGTGGCACTGACTTTGGCAAACTCCCGCTTCCAATTGAGGTAGTTTCGCAGCCTGCGTCGCATCATGAATGTCGCAGACGGCTTATCCTCGTCGTCGTCGTCCTCGGTACTCTGGTAGACAATCTTCTTTTTCTGCTCCGGCTCTGCCCTGGGTTTCACATGCATGGTCTGCAAGTATTCTTTGAGTTGACGGCACGTCGCAGTATCTGAGCACATAATCAGAATAGTGCCGTTGGAGTCGTCGCGGGTAGTCGGTTCGAAGTAGAGATCTCTGTCAATTTCCTGGAGAATGTCGGCCAACACCGCCCATTTAGGCTGTTCCTCGAGCACTGGGCGCACAGAGTCGATATTAGAGTCTGCGCCTGGCCTATTGACGCCGCTATACACTCGCTTTCTGCCGACGTCGAAAATGGTCTGAGCAGCGTCAAGGAACAGCCACGGAGACTGGTTCTGCCTGGTTGTCCCTGGTGCAGGCGAGTGGGCAGCATGGATAGTGTCTAGGTTTTGCAGGAATTGTACAGCATCCATTCCGACGACGGCCTGCAACAAGCCGCGTAGCACAGTCAGGTCGCTGACGATCTGCTTGGTCTTCCAGCTCACCCTGTGCCAGTTCGGATCAAGCTGACGTCGCACCATGACATCGAAATTTTTAGTCAGTGCGCTGTCGAGATTCCAGTCATCCATCTCAAGGCCGGTATTGCCTTTCTTGAGCTCGTGGATGCTGACTTCGACGCATTCCATGACGGCGGTCTGGATCTCCTTCATGGCGTCGGTCATGGGAACTTCAAGCTCGATGACCTCTGCCTTTTTCTTGCCCTCCAAGGACTGAGCCACCGAGACATGGAATCGGGGCCATAGACTCGCCTTCCTAAGGAAGAGGTTGCGCATCATGGCGGCGAGCGGGTTGAATCCCGTAGTAAAGGGATCCGGATTGTCCGCGAAGGCCTTGAGAAACCCGACCTTATTCTTCTGGCGATAAATCCGCAGGACAAAAGCCTCCAGGCTCGTAGCGACTATCCTGTCGGCATGTAAGACGATCATGCCGGTGATTTTCTCAACATTCAACAGATTGGTGAGCATGTCCACCACCAAGATACGGCTGGTGATACTGAATATACCACCTGAAGCATACATCTTTTCCCTTGCGCCGACGTTGGTGTAGTCGGTATTGACCACGGTAAGGCCCCGTGCCAGAGGCGCCATGCTGATGGCGGCATGCTCCGCTAGAGCTTCGCCTATCCAGTTGTTCTCACGGTCCTCAGCATTGACCACGACGAGGAGATTGTTGCCGGCAGCATCGTAAGAGTGGAGGAGATTGGTCAGCAAACGCATGAGCCCAAGGCCACGCGCCAAGATGACGAGCTCATCCTCCGCACGGAGCTCTTGGAAGAGAGACTGTTGATATTCCTTGGGAGGAAGCAATAAGTGTGAGCGTCTATTGTGGTGCCTGTGAATGGCTGGAGAGCCTTACCAGGGGGAGGGAGAGCTTCACCGGCTGTGGCGCATCGTTGGCAGCCATGATGGAGTGTGGCAGCCAGACTCAGATGCGATGCTTACTGAGGAGGAGTGAAACATGGTCTTCAAATTGACAAGTGTCAACGAAGCCAGACTGGTATGTCCGGGGAACTGAGGCCGGGGCACTCGACATTGACGCATGCACTTCTGGATAGGAACTCCATGTCGTCAGATTGGAGTTCCTTGGTAGTCACGGTCACCAGCTGTCGATCAGCTGGTACCAGCCGCCCTGCAGAACCGGAATAGCTCCCGCCATGGCCTGATGGTTAGCCTCTTAAGGTAGACGAGCGATCAGGTAGCACCTCTGCCCGAACGAGCCATAAAGGGACAAGAATGGGCCATGCTTGTATTCCTGATCCAACCTGACTCCGAACGCCGGCAGTTGAGGCCTCTGGAGGAGTGTAAGTTGTCTTGTGGATCCCGAATCGGAGATGCCAGAAAATGAGGCAACCGACCTTGCTGGCAGGCTTTGCTTGGCTGACTGCCAGACGGCTTGCACACCATCCGAAACGGATTGCTAGCACATCCTTGGGTCTCGGCCGCTTCCGCCTGTCAGACACCCAGACTTTGCAGCACGACATGCTGATAGGAGGCGCGAACGTACCAATCCCAGACATGTCTGCCTGGATGTACGGCCTTGAGCAAGAGCACACAAAGCAGGTTGCTAAGTCGACGGAAGCCGCGTTGCCCGTTGTTCTCTTGTTGGCGGGGCTTGCTTGATTGCCCGGTCAGTCACGGGTCGGTGTTAGTCCAGAACGACGTCATCTTCATGTGCTGGCAGCGTAGACGCAGGTGTGGCTTGTCTAAGAGAGGGTCCCCAACTCAGATCCGGGGTGGATATATAAGACGGGACAACTTTCCTCGCACATTTACACGCAGTGCTCACAGTTTTTCGATCCTCAACCAGATACCTCAGACTCTACTTACTTAGCCCCATCCAAATCAGTAAGGCTCGCTGCCATCCCACCCGGGAGTCATTTATAAATTAGCCGACTAATAACGGGAACTACAGCCTGCCCACTTCACCAAGGTCAACGCGTCAAGCACCACAGCCATGTCTGACAACAAGCAGCAGGAGAAGGAGTTCACCACTCAGGTAAGCCCCATCCACTTCTTCTCTCCTGCTCCTGGGGACTCGGTAGCTAAGTGAGTCTCCTCCTCCTCCTCCAGCCCATCGACGAGAGCAAGAAGGAGGGCTCTAGCTTCATCGAGGCTGTCAAGTCCAAGGTTGCCCCACACGTCGCAGCGCCGGGGCCTGCACAGTCCCACGACCACAGTGAGATCCCTCAGGAGGGGACCAAGGAGGAGCGCCTGACCAAGGCCAAGGAACTGAACAAATAAACTCGAGGAGTTGTCGGGTATGTGGATTCTGGACCGTCTCGATGCATGGTAGAGACTGTTGCAGGGCAGATACGATGAGTTAATGAAACAAATGATACTCGATACCCCAAGTCTCACGGGCGGCATCCCACTACGTCGCTTGGGAGTGCCCAACCATTTGCATGTGTTTGTCCTTGTTTGTGGTGCACATTTGCTATAACTGCAGCGAGTGGTGATCTTCCCGAGGATTGTTCGGACCAGTGGACACCCTACCGCCCCGGATCCACATGGGTGGCTCGACGATGTAGCCCTATGGTAAAGTACGGAGTATACCGCACTACCAAGGCTACCTACTACTAGGTACCCCTTAGTGCTCGGCTGCTGGAGGATGCATACAACACAATACAGCAAGGTCCATCTGCGTGCAGCGTGTATGCAGGTCAGACCGCATACACATACACTATGTTATATCAGCGACAACAGAGGCGAGAAAGGAGCAGTAAGACCAGCCATGTCCGAGCTGTGGCTGTGCTCGCAAGCGATTGCTCAGCACAGGAAAGAACTGGGGATCGCTTCACTCGTCTGATATTCATGTAACGGGTACCTCATCCTAACAGAGCGATGATGCAACAGGTGTCATGAAACGCAGTCAGTCCCGCGCCGCGCCCGGGGGAGAGCTCTCAATACGCAATACGGCCTGGTCGGTCGGCTGGTCGGGCTCCCAGGTGCTGCAAAGCAACAGCACCAGGCTGCCCTGCCACTTCGCTTGACGCCCACTGCAATCTGCAATGAGTGAATTGGCACTTTCTCGAGTCCAAACCTCCCACCTCCGTACTCTGCACTCGCATCATTCCCCCCCCCCCGCCTGTTGCCGACCTGCCCGACGAACATCTCTTGACCAGGCCTACTGCGTCTCTTGTCCCGCCCGTCTTGGTCGAGCTACGTCGGCCTTGCGCTTGCCACTTAGCACCCAAATCCTACCTAACCTAATCCCAAGAGTCCTCACTCTCTGTTCCTTGACTACTGCTGCCTGCCTTGACTTTGATACGCCCGTACAGTAAGCCACCCCAACAACCTCCGTCCCATTTGCCCAAGTTGCCGTACCTGCGACATATCCAAGTCGGCGCTCGCTGCCCGTCATCCAAGCCAAGCCAAGCGTTCCCTGCTTTGGAAACACCACCTCGCGAGCTTGGTAGGGTGCAACGGTTCTACGAATACACTCACACGACACTACTTTACTTCTTCTACCATTGCCATTACCACCACCGATACCACTCCCAGTCCCAGTCACACTGCTGCGACTGCCACACATCGCAACAGGCAGCGCCGCAACGCTGTTCGGGCCGGTAAACTCACCCCATGAATTAGCTTAGGGGCCATCGAGAGACAAGCCTGCTGGGAGGAGTGACCCCGAATACCGCCCAACCTCCACCCCTCTGTCCTCGTCCACGAACGACCCCCAGCCTCACGGCTCCCTTCCACCCCGCGGACTGCGATACCACGATGCCGTCCATCCTCAGCGAGGCCGACAAGGAGACCGTCAAGCGCTTCGTCCCCAAGCAGAGCAACAAGATTCAGGCCGTTGCCGTCGCCCGACTCTACGTTGCGTACCCGAACAGGTCGAAATGGACATACACGGGCTTGCAAGGGGCGGTCGTGCTTTCCAACGACCTTGTTGGGAACACATATTGGATCAAGATGGTTGACATATCCGTAAGTCTACCCAGCTGCATACCAAGCTCGTCCGGAGCGCCAGCTGACTTGCCGCGCGCAGCCCGCCATGCGAGGAGTGGTATGGGATCAGGAGATATTCGACACGTGGAGCTACAACCAGGACCGGACGTTCTTCCACTCCTTCGAGCTAGAGGACTGCGTGGCCGGCCTGTCTTTTGTTGACGAGAAGGAGGCGAAGCAATTTCTGAAGAAGATGAATGACAGGGAAAAGAACGCAAGCAAAGCGACCAAGTCGACGCCTTTCGGGGGGGTGGCCCCAGGAGCAGCGGCCGGTCACCACAAACACAGCTTACTAGGTGGCATCTTCGGAGGACATAGGCACTCCTCTGCACCAACACCGCCCGACTCTCCTCGCAACACCGCCCCTTCAATTGGCCATTTCCACAGGCAGTCGTCTGGCAGCAATGGGCACAGGTCCGAGTTCGCGACCCTCGAGGCATTCGACCCTGAATGGAGAGAGCACTTTGGCGACGACCTGAGAAGTAAAGGCCTCACGGATGACTTCATAAAGGATAACCAGGACTTCATCGTCGACTTCCTCAAGCAGGAGCAGGCCCAAACGAAGCACTCGACTCCCCCACCGCCACCTCCTCCCGTCAACGGGACTGGTTCTAGGGCTCCTCCCCCGCCCCCGGCACCACGACGAGGCGGCGCTCCACCACCCCCTCCCGCACCAAGAAGGTCTGGGAAGGCCGAGCCAGGCGCTGTCGCTAGGGAGCCAACGCCTCCTCGCGACCCATCTCCCCCGAGGCCTAGGTTCCAGGTCCCACCACCGCTGCCTGATGCAGGGAGGCTGGCGCGCGCCGAGACAGCCAAAGCTGCTCCTGCTGCAGGTCGTCCGCCTCCACCGCGACCCGCAAAGTCTCCTGTCGAAGACACGAAAGAAACAGGCCACAAATTCGGCGTGCCTCCGCCATTCCAAGGTCAAAGAAACGTCCCTCCCCCACCACCACAGAGTCGCGGCGCCGTGCCCCCGCCACCTCCTTCGCGAGAAACGAGCGCCCTCCCGCCAGGTCCGCCACCACCATTGCCTCCAAAAACCCCGGGATCAGCCGCGCCACCTCTTCCTCCTCTGACCTCCCGACCAGCGCCGGGCCTGCCTGTGAGAAGCCCGGCAGGGCCACCTCCGCTACCAGCTACCAGCGCTCCCCCGGCTCCGCTGCCGCCAGCTTCCTCTGCACCGCCTCTACCGCCCTTGCCGGCAGCAAATGCGCCTTCGCCACCACCATTGCCTCCGACCAACGCCCCGGCTGCCCCTCCATTGCCACCAACAAGCGCTCCGGCCGCCCCGCCTCTGCCGCCACCCTCCTCGAGTGAACCGCCGCCGCCTCCTCCTCCATCGGGCGCACCGAGCGGAGTCCCGCCACCGCCGCCACCGCCACCACCGGGTGCAATGGCCGGCATTCCTCCACCGCCTGGACCGCCTCCCCCGCCTGGACCACCGCCACCGCCCGGGCCTCCACCGCCTCCGAACCGCGACTCAGGATACTCATCCGGGGTCCCAGCAGCAGCGCCTGGCGCCGATCCCAGCCGTGCGGCTGTGCTGGATGGTATACAGAAAGCCGGCGGTATTGGTGCGCTGAAAAAGGTCGATAGGAGTCAGATTCGTGACAGGAGTGGAGCCCAAGTTGGAGGTAGCAGTGATACAGGCCCACACGGAAGTGGGTTACCACCATCAGGGGTCGCGCCAGCTGGTGGCGGCGGTATGGCCGACGCTTTGGCTGCGGCCCTTGCGGCGAGGAATAAGAAGGTTGCTCATAGTGGTAAGTCGTCACACAAAAATGAGACGTGGGATGGGCAGCACACTAACAAGCTTTCAGATGATGAAGATGATGACAACGACTGGGACTAGATTAAGGGTCTTCTTGGCTATTGGAAGAGGAGCGGTATAGAATATCTTTGTTGTCAGCGTATTGGGCTTGAAGGCGGGCAGTTCTTACTCTGTCCCGCCATTCGCTGACATGGCCGGACGAGATAGCAACTTTACGTAGCATTTTACTTCGTGTCGGCCATCATTGCTGAGGCGGAAACATTAGTGATGTGCCGAGGTACTTTGAGGGAGACGGGAGTAGTGACGTTTTGTGGAACAAGAAGCCGTCATTGCACGCTGGTATGGAATGCCATGGCAGCCGTCCCGTGCCCATATCAGGGCAGAGACCAAGATTGAGAAAATACAAATTGATTAAAAGTCGCAAGAACTGATTCAACAGGCGTAGTCCTGATCACAACTGATCTCCTTTGGTGGGATTTTGGCCTGGCTTGGACTTGTTGGTGTACTCCGTCGTGACGCTATGCCGCGGACCACATCAAGAGAAACATCAAACGATGCACTGATTTTTTGCTCTCCATTGCAACAACCTAAGACATTTATCATCAGGAAAGCTAGGAAAATGAACATTGACGATTGCCGACTCGGACGTCCCTCCCATCCGAAGCCGCCCCACACTCAACTGTCGAGAAACCAGGAGCGAGTGGCGGCGGCAGTAAGCCAACACAACTTGCCCCCAGGTCTAAGAGAGAGAAGACAGTTCTGCTCCCCGACGTCACTGGTCGACGACGGTTCGCCCGCGCGCTCCCCTCCGGCGAAAGAATACTGCCTGAACTGGACACAACCTAATCCTTCGGGAGGAGCCCTGCGACACCCGAAGAACCAGAAGCCGCGACTCCGTGGCCTGCCCAACATACACACCAGACAGCAGCGAAACGCCCTTTTTCTTGTCATGGTAGTAGATTGGGTTTTATCGGTTCTACTTTATATGTCGTCGATGTCCACCTCCTTGCCACCAGCACCGGCCTCGTCGCCACTGTCCGAGTCGCGGTCCTCGTCGAACTCGAAGCCGCAGTCACCGTCCTCGCCGCCGCCGAAGTTGTCCGTCTCGTTGATCTTGGCGGTCTCGGGGAGCTCACCGTAGGCCTTGAGCGAACGGGCCTCGTCCGCTGTGTACTTGAGGCTATATGTATTGTTCACAGCGGTCAGCCTGGGGGGATATTTATGGGGAGATGGATTGGCCGGGGGTCACAACGTACATCACGTCACCCTTGTCGTCCTGGTAGTCACGCAGCGACAGTAGGATGATATCGCCCTGGTTGATCCAGACCTTCTTGCGAAGCTTGCCGCGGATGTTGCCGAGTCTGCGGGTGCCGTCGAAGCATTGCGCCTCCAGGCGGCCGTTTCTAGGACGGTCGTCAGCACACACACACAATCGGCGGCGTCTTGTTGAAAGGCAGAGCCCCAGGTGGGAAGAATCTCTGCTTGGGAGCGATAAGTGACATAGAGCGATAGGTGACATACCCAAGCATCTTCACGACCTGTGCGTACTCCTGGCCCTCCTCCTTGAAGGTGAGCTCTCGCTTCTCATTGTCGTTCTCGTTCTTTCCACGTCTTCGGTTCTTGCCTCCTTTTCCCTTGTTCTTGGGCATCTTGTCGGGTTATTAAATAGTGATTAATCCACGAGCGGGGTGGTATGGGCCTGCACTTGTCTCTGGTGCGGGCAAGGAGTAGCAGGTGGACAACTTTGTGTTGTCTGGGTGTGTGGTTGAAATGCAGGAAGAAGGAGTAGCGGCGAGTAACAGGCGACGGGTTTGTGTTGGCGGGGTCCTTTTGTGCTTGTGGGCTTTCACCACGGGGCGAAAGCAGGCGCTAGGGAGTCACTGTGGGCCTGGCCTGTGGGGCCAGAAGTAGAACTGGGCACTAACACCTTACCGAGTACTCCGCACCGTCCAATTGCATACATAAGTAGGTAGTCTACCTCTGACACCACACCGAGTCTGACTTGACGCTTCTTCTCCCGGCTCACTTGCATCATTTTCACTCTTTTACTCGGGAGAATTGCAGTCCCTTGGGACGTGAGCAAGGGCTTTTCAGTACTTTTTCTTTTTCTTTTTTCTTTCTCTTTTTGGCCCAGCAGCCTCTCGTTGGCTTTCCTTTTCTTGTGAGTCATCCTCGAGGCTGTGGCTGTTCGGAAAGTGGTCATAAATTAACCTGGATTGTAGTCGGCCCTGCAGCTGATCAGGATGTCATGACAGCTGGCCCAGAGAGTCATGTTTAGTTGCCGCATCCTCCCCGGGTTGAGAGGGAGGCATCTCAGTTTGAGATGGAAACCCTCTCATGGCATCCACTGCCGTACAGGACTCCAGCCATTCTCTTCGACGGTTTCTGGGGTTCCAGAGGTGGCTGAGAACGGACAAACATACACACCTGATGGACGAGATCGCCTCGCAGAGCTGATGCGGCACAACATTGGGCTCTATGGTGAGCTCAAAACACTAAAGAACTTGCGCTGGAAGTCCATAAATGTCCAAACCGCTGGTCGACACCTCGTGCAATACTATGACCTGGGCTACTTCACCTCCCAGACGCTGTCGTACGCAGAGGCTGTCTGCAGGAGATACATAGCAGACAATGTGAAGCCGCTCTGGTGGAGAAGCGAAGCGATCGGCGGCCCGTCGTCTCCGCCCGTCGTCCGCAACAAGGTTACAGCTCGCATGAATGATGCCTTCAGGCAGGCACTGCACAACGTCGGGTACGACACGCATGGGAAGAGGCTGCCAGGTCGACAGAACGAGACTCGGCCAGGAGGCAGGGCAATGACGCAACTTTTCGGGACCGTGATACTGAAAGCCCACTCTCCGGTAGATGTCCATAAGATACCGTTCAAGTCCTTGCAGGAATACTGCGAAATAGCCGTCAAAGCCGTGGAGGAAGCCCTCGGCGAAGGTCCTGGGGGTCTGGCAAGAGCGAATCAAGCAGGTCCGCGTCGACAGGACCCAGGGTGCTCCAGCAGCGGCAATAGGGGAGGCAACGAAAAGAGGGGAGGTAAAGAAGGCAGAGGTGGCAGAGGTGGCAGAGGTGGCAGAGGTGGCCGACCCGACAAGGCCGGACAGAGGTCTAGACGATAACCTCAGGAGGCTTGCTGTGAGACGTCGCCTAGGGTACTCCAGAGGTATCACTGAGTATCGCCGTTGATAACTCATACGCAAAACGTTCATGTCATGCACACCGTGACAAGAAACACCTCGCCTGTCTGGACTGACAGACTTGTACGGTTGTAAACGCTTTCCAGTCTGAGCCGCATCCTCCTCCATTTACGGAGTGCAGGTCAGACGGGGATGAATTCTTGCAACGAAATCATAGGTCAAGGTTACCAAAGCATCATGAAGCTTTATCAATCCACAGCATCCGGCGTTGGTTGCCAAAGTCACAATGGGCCTTAAAGCTTAGCCTACTGGGCAGCTGCTACACCAGTTAGTTGGTCATTTCCCAAATGGTGATCATCGTCAAGATATCTAGGCCGCGAGGACGGCAAAGCTGGCGTTTTCTATGCACACAGGAGAGGACCCAGCACTCTCATGTAGTCGCAAGTCGCCCATAGCCAATCCCGCGCCTTCTGGCATCTGCTTGGCTTGTTGCTTACTCTGCACTGCTCGACGAACCGTTGAATCATAAGCCCAATCACCGCCAAACTTCTCATCTACCTAGGCTTGGCTTACATAAGCCTAAAGCTGGCCCGCAGCAGGTCCTGGTTTCACAAGCAACGCGATCGGCACCAACAACTGCCAGCGCAACAGCTTTCCAAACCTTGATTTAGAAGCCCATCTGATTCTGTCTTCCAATCCTCGACTACCTAACCAGCTTCGCGTCGGGCTACAACAGGCGATCCAAGATCGACGGGCCAAGATGCTTGTCTCCCTGACCATCGGCAAGGTCGACGCCGGCGTCACTGTCCTCCTGACCCCAGATAAACGACTCGTAGGTCTACATGGGTAGCTTGTTGGCAGCCCTCCATACCCTTGCGCGACAAACATCACTTCGAGGTCGGCCACTCCAAGCTGACCAGTGTCCTCCCGCAGATCGAGTTCCCCTCCATCCTCCTCCCACCAGACATCTCTTCTGGCTCCATTGTCGACATCACCGTAGCGCGCAACCTGTCCTCCGAATCCTCCGCCGAGCAGCGCTTCCAGGCCCTCCAGGAGCAGATCTATGGCTCCTTTGGTGCCGCCTCTCCCACTAGCCCGGTACTTCGCTGCCGCAATGCCACCCAGACCTCAGTCGTGCTAGAATGGGACCCCGTCCAGCTCGCGACGGCGGATCTTATCAGCCTCGCTTTGTACCGCAACGGTCAAAAGGCGGGCAACATCCCCCGCCCGTTACAGATGCACACGACCAAGATCTCGGGGCTGGCCGTGGACACCACGTATACTTTCCACCTGGTCCTCAGGACGACGGCTGGCACCTACAGCAGTGAGAAGGTCGAGGTCCAGACGCACAAGATGACGGATCTCAGCGGCATCACGATCACGACCGGCATCCTGCCGCAGTCCATGCGAGAGGAGCTGGCATCAGCTGTGGAGAGGATTGGGGCCAAGATTGTGGACAGCGTGAGGATAGACACAACACATTTTGTCACCACCGAGGGACGGGGCATACAGTGGGAGAAGGCTGTGGAGATGAATATTCCCGTCGTGCGACCAGAGTGGGTCGAGGCTTGCGAGAAGAACGGCAGGATTCTGGGCGTTACGAAATTCTACCTGGATGCGTTGAGGCCAGGTCCACCGAGTGAGGACCGGCCTGGGACGGCTGGCACAGTCACTCAGCAGCAGCAGCAGCAGCAGCCACAACAGCAACCCCCTCCAGCTGCCCCCGCCGCCGCACCGGCTCCAGTGCAGACGGAGAAGGAATTGCCAGCGGCACCCAAGGCAGAGAACGGTGAGGAAGGCAGCGAGGAGGACGAGAAGGCTGAGTCCACGGGGACAAATGGTGCTCAAGAGAAGGAGGAAGGCGTGGAAGGCGGGAACAAGGCGGAGGAGGAGGAGGACGACGACGACGACGACGACGACGACGACGAGCCGGAAGAGAAGACAAAAGCGACAGAAGAGGGCGAGCAAAAGGTCCGATTCGAGGATAAGGAGCAGAACTTGACGCTGCGGCCAGAGGCCTCGAAGTTTGCAACGGTGGAAGACTCCGATGACAAAGACACGGGGGCGCAAACGCCGGCCAGTCGCGCATCGTTCCAGGACGTACAGTTATAGGCGCTCATTGTTTGGAAGTGGCGGCAAAGAATAAGCAAGCCACATCTTGCTGGCTACGGTGTTAATACTTTTGGCGCCTGTCGAATCTGACCCCGGGCGGAAACTCGCACTCAATGGGTGATAAATATCATAATGAAATCGAATTACGATGAGAGCGATCTTCGCTACAACTTGTGGCTCCCGAACAGACGGGCTCATGGCAGAATCTCCTCCCCCTTCCAGTCCCAACATCTTCCCCTCCCATCGAGTCCCACCTTCCCTGTGAGAACCTCTACCATCTTCTCCGTGGCGTACTCAGGCTCGAACAGTTTTTCCTTTGGCACTGTCTCCCAAAACTCACGGCTCAGATCCGTCCTGACCGTGCCGGGGTGGTAAGCCATGGCCATGGCCTTATCACCACTCCTTGCGGCTAGCTGCAGGTCGAAGCTCTTGGTGAGGCTGTTGACGGCGGCCTTGCTGCTTCTATAGCTGTACCATCCACCTTTTCTATTGTCCGAGATGCTGCCTACGCGGGCACTCATATTTAGCCAGACGGCGTGCTGGGGGAGGCGGACGGTGCCGTGTGCGCCTAGCTCGAATTGTGTGCGCTTACGCGGGAGAAACTCCTCAAACCATCTGAAGAGTTGGGGGGTCAGCTGTCGAATCATCAAGGAAGTGACTTCATTTCAGCAAGTGAAGGATCAGGCAACGGTGTGCCAAACCTGTAGCTTCATGAGGCCCAGGGCCACAGGCTACGGGAGTTGTTTATTCTTGAGGCGCCTAAGCCTGTATCCGGAAGCAGCTTACTTCATCAGCAGCAGTGGGCCGAGGGCGTTGACGCGGTACGTCTCCAGCGCCGCTGCCGCGTCCACCTGCCGTGGCGACTTCTCCGGGTGTAAGATGCCCGGGATTGCCAGTCCAAGGTGCAAATGATGCGTGTCGCGGGGGAACAGCCGCGCCGCCTCGCGCGAGGCCGCCTCGATCGTAGGCTCGTCCGTCACGTCAAGCTGCACCACGTGCAGTCGCCCCGCGGCCTCCTTGTCGTGCTTGATGTCGTCTAAAACGCGGTCTTTCACGTCTGACGCGTCGCTTCGCGCCGTCGCCAGGATCGGGACGGTCGTGTTCCGCAGCAGGTGTCTGGTTAGGACGTGGCCTAGCCCGCGGCTCGAGGGGCATACGAAGATCCAGGGGCGGGACATTATGATATGCCTTTCTTGTTATGGGCGTGAGGTCGCTCACTGGAGCTGGTATAAGACCTCTCGGTTGTCCATGAGGTTGACACTGGCTAATTCCAAGCTCTTTCTGAGCTCACAACGTGGAAAGCTATCCTAAGTTCGAGAGCCAACGCTAGCTGGATCAAGTCTACATGAAGTTGTGGGTTTGGATGGGTGCATCTGTGCATCATCGTGCGAGCTTAAGCCGAATTCAGGGTTGTGTGCCAAAATGATCGACGTCATGCCGAACTTGTCTTGGATCGCCAGCAAGGATTCAGGGGTTCCGTCGTTAGTATTTCGGATGATCTCCTGAACCTTGAATCCACTGCCCATTAATAACCTCAACTGTTCAAACAACATGGACATGATTCATCCCACTCTCACAGCGTAACAACGTAATAAAATCACACAGCGAACCCACTGCCCTTTACTTCTTAGCTTGTTATCAACAACGGAGATCAACGCCAAGGTGGCCAATAGTAGTGCCAACGTTGTGAAGGCTCGAAGAGGACAGAAGGGATACCTTCCTCGTGTCTGAAATGCTACGAATAAATTGCCACCTGCTTCTCTTTCTGTTACCTTGTGCAATTCAGAAGTGCAACTATTTTATAGCCAGATTCTTCTTCCAAGTGGTATTGGAACAGACGGCGCTGGTAAGAGTTTTGGCCGTCAGATCGTCAAGTGACCAAGCAATGAAAAGTGAGAGGTCTCATTAGGTGCCTAGGTAGCATCAATATACAGATAGCTTGCCTCCCTACAAGGAGACGGGTTCTTAGGCAGCAGGTTGTTTCCACATTGTTTGCGAACAACTGCCTAATACGTGAGAATAATTGTAGTGGAGGCCGTCATCATTCTTTCACTTGCACAATGCCATTTCTCCCTGAAGAGTTTGGGTAAAAGTTATCTTGCGGTGCTGTCCAATTATTTGATACCGGGCGTGAATAAGTGAAGATAACACTGCCATGAATGATTGACCTATTCTCCCTTCCCAAACCATGATCTGAATACGAGGGGATTCAAAAGTCATCAAAACCAGCACACTAGGTTAATTTCTCTATTCATCCTCGCAGCAAGGCACATTAGAGAAGCCCCTTTCTTTCCTTTGGAAACAGGCCACAAGAAGGCCATAACAGCCAGGCAACATACTATCAAACAACGATTCCTTTGATTGGATCGATGTTGGCCTTGGGCTTCCAAGTAGATTGTCTATTATTAAATAGATTGACCTAACTTATCTTAAGCTATTTCGCATCAAGGGCTCGCAATTTCCACTTCGCCCTGTGGAGAAAAGAAGGATTGCGTCTCGACTCAACTCTAATCTGAACTCGCCGGAACTCACCAAGCCAACTCCATGGGACACGTATTTTCAAAATGCAGGTACAAAGCAAGGCCAGAAAGCCAGTAAGAGGGGCCGGAATGACGGGAACAAAACACGAGGAGCAGATTCAACCTGCATTTGGCTACCGAATAAGAAAGGAGAGGGCTCATATGACTGCAATTCGAGCTATGAATTCTTCCCAAAGATGCCAGTCGCTGAAAAGACACTGACTGGGCCGGTGGCTGCGTCAATCACATCATACAAAAGCTGGAGTAAGACCCAGATGTAAGCCCCCCTGTCACCAGTCTACAATCTACCGATTAGCGTAATTGGCGGACCATCTTGTGAAGTTAACAACCTGAGCCCAATACAGCCGAGAGGTCCAGCCGCACAAAGCGCCATCGACGTTTCACTGCTTCCAGAGGCTCCCCTTGGAGCTAAATTGCATGATATGGGAGAGCACATGGCCAACCCAGGCCCGTTCGTCAAATTGAAGACATTACCGGACGATGGTTCCCCAAATATCTTTAAAGCAAACATTACTGTGTCACCACCGACCCCCGATTCCATAAAAGTCGCCCTGGCAGTCGACCGGACCTCGAGGGCGCTGGTCTTCAGGAATTACGTTCCCCTGAAGCTGGGCCGGAGACTCGGACGATACGATGAGTGGCAGGTTCACCACCCTGCCATTCCGCAGCCCACGCCGGCCTCGGATATTTGCCTGATCCAGGGCAACATGGTATTCATGAGAGAGCGGCTGGGGGACACTGTGGTGGCCAGGAGCCGCGATGTCCTCGTTGAACCTATGTTTGGCAGGCCGGTATGGGAAAACAACGACATCATGTGCCACAACTTATGCGGTTTGAAGATGCCTGAACCGCCAGATTTCTACGAGAAATGGTGGGCTTGTCTCCCCCAGCAGGCGGAGCGCGATTCGTCTCCAGTCGGCTGGGAGGCCGAGATTGATTTTTGGAACTCGACAAAGGAGATCCATGTCCAGTATGTTCTGGAGTTCAAGGGCAGGAGGCCCGGAGCAAGCAGGCGGCTCGACAAGAATAGACGCTGAGAACATTTACGCCGTGGCGAATGAAAGTTGAGGTCTAGACGTGTGTGGTGAGATGAAGATGTGCAAATCAGGATGAGGCAGCAAAGATGGTCGAGGAATCAAACGGAGAATGCAGCGTGGTGTTCAGCAAGGGGAATCGAGTTCGGTTGAGCTTTCAAGTCCAAGACCACTACTGCTGATGGTACCTCGTATATACTGCGTCAAGGGTGCCATCCAGGCCGTAGAGAAGGCAATGTGAGCTGATGGGGTTTTGCTGAGACTACTATGCTACACCCTTTCGAGATCACCAGTCCTTTACTGTAGAGTGGTACAGTTATAATCTCGATGGCCCATATGCATGTCAGAAAAAGTAAAATACGTCGTGGTCAGTATGCAGGACGACTTGCACGGCTTCTCAACTACAGAAAGACAGAACCTCGGAGCCTCTGTTGCGCATCATATGTTTGCATTCCAAACAGCCTGATGACCTTCAGAGCTCGCATTTACCGGTAGTGAGCCGTCTATCAGATTCGCGGTACCAAGACCGTACAAGTCAAATCACCCCCAGTCACAGATAGTGACAACGACCGGTCCCAACCCAAACACATAGTCACGAAAATAGAATCGTACTAGTATACATTACAAATTATCGCTCGCGACTGTCCTCTTGCTCGAAAACACCACCACACACCCGCCTCCATCACCAAAATACCAGGCAGCATCATCATATATGCACAACATTCAAATCCCACGCCCACCAAAGGCCCCGAACCCAATCACAGCTCGCGGGCCCTCCCTCAGGCGCTGTACCTCGCTGTCGCCCTCGAAGCCGGCGGCGGAACCCGTTGAGCTCTCGAGGCTCAGTCTGCTCCCGCCGAACTGCAGCTCCCGCATAATTGGCTCGACCGTGTGCATGCCGCTGTAGTACGCCCGGCCGCCGCTCACGTCCACCTCGGGTGCCGCGTACGTCGCCAGGCTGGCCTCGCTGCGGCTCTCGTACCTGGTCAGGCCTGCAACGTGCGACGATGGCTGGCGCTGCGGCGGCGTCCATCCGCGGGTGGACAGACGCTGGCGGCGCTGGCTCAGCTCGTGCGAGAGTCCACGCATGTGCGAGTCGATGCGCTCGTTGAGCAGCTCCATGCGCTTAATACGCTGCAGTTCCGCCTCGACCTCCTCCTGCAGACGCTGCGGGCCCCGTACCGGAGTCGCGTTGGCGGCTGACCTTGACACGGTCCCCATAGAGCTCGTGCGGGCTCCACTGCTCTCGATCATCGTCGTGGTCCCGGACATCGTCCCTGTGCGTGTTGGCCTCGGCTCGTCCGCCGTCTGCGACAGGCGCTGACGGCTGTGGCTCCGGGTGCGAACCGCATGCTCATAGTCATCAACTCGCCGCCCAAGGTCGGGGTGTTCGTCGAGGAGGTAGAGGCGCCGGGATCGTTCTGATACACCAGTGTTGGCTCTCGAACGATCGGTAGGCACATGTGGGTGGCGCATAATCTCCTCGTCGCTCTCAAGAGAATCATCTTCGGGAATATATCTTCTCCGCGTGCTCGGTCCAGCTTCTTCTTCGTCAAATCTCCCACCAGACTGGCTCCGCCCGCCATCGTTGTGGTAGCTCGTCTTTGGTTTTCTCGTGGTCCTGATGCTCGGGGCCTCGGCTTCCTGTCCAACTTCCTTACCCTTGCCCTTAGCCAAATCTCCTAGCGTTTGGCTCAAATCCTTCAGCAGAGGCAGCATCGACGTTAACCAGTAATCTCCACTCCTCTCAAGCCTCTCCAGCCGCTTCTCCATATCGCGCGTCTGCTTCTCGCGCAGTGCCTCATACCGTTCGAAGATCTCGGATCGCGACATTTTTAAAACAGATGTGCTAGCCTCGCCTCTCTCCTGCTCGGGAGACTCAGGGCTCTGCCGTCCGCCATAGAAGTCCTTCCTCGAGGCCAGGACGCCCTTACCCGCTGTTTTGGGCCTGGGCGTGCTTTCCTGAACGGTTGGTGATATCCTTCCAGAGAGAGCTGGCGATTGTCGACCGGGGATAGAAGGGCGCCGGCGCAGCGAGCTGAGGCGCTTGAGGGGTGGGTGCTTGAGTGTGGTGGCCTGCGTCTGTGCCTCGAGGGATGATATTGGCGACGAGGACGAGCGCGATTGCGGAGGTGAGTCTGGCGGTGTAACACTGCCGAGGCTTCGGAATGGCGGTACCGGTGAGGTCATGACGATAGTAGCCACAGTTGCCGGTGACGAAGTCGAGAGCGGTAGCGAGTTCTTCTTCTCGATTCCTAGCACCGGAGACGCCGAGAGCGGACTGAACGGTTTGACATCCGCAACAGTCATGACAGCGCTGAGACCAAAGCGGCCCGGCGTCGTCTTCAGACTATACGGGTTGTTCTCCGGGACAACAGGTTCGTGAATCACTATGTCCTTTGGTTCGGTCTTAGCCTCCTTCTCCGTCGAGTTGGAGCTCCCGTCAGACGAGATACTGAGCCTCCGCCACACCAAATCCTTGGGCTCAGAGCCGGGCATATCCAGGGCCTTCTTCAACTCAGCAATCCGCTGTGACCTTGTCAATATTGTTGACTTCCTCTTCTCTTTCCGCTGCTTAGGACTCGGTAGTGGACTTTGAGCGCCCTCGTCGTTCTGTGTCTTTGCCTTGGGCTTCTGTTCATCACCATCCTCAGCGGTGTCTAGCAGGGGATTAACCGCCCTCTCCTTGCCTTTGCCCTTAGGCTCTTTCTTCAGCACAGGCACATCCAGCATTGGGCTTTCCTGAAGCACCTGCTGTTTTACCTTTCCTTTGCCCTCTGGCTCTTCCTTGCGAACAGACACCAACATGGGGCCCTCCTGAAGTGCCTGCTCTTTCTCTTTTCCTTTTCCTTTGCTGTCGGGCCACTCCTTGTGAACAGGCACGGCCAACATTGGGCTTTCCTGAAGCGTCTTCTGTGTCTCTTTGCCTTCACTTTTACCTTCATCTTCTTTCAACACTTCCGATGGCGGCTTCTGAGATTCGGCAGGCTCTTCGTCTTTGGACTTGGACTCCTCGCGCGGAAAAGTAGTATCAGTTGGGGTCTCCACGACAGTCTCCACGGATCTCCTCGCTTGCGGCTGCCTCGTGATGCTCTCGTCAACCTTCTTGACCTCCGGGTTAAACAGCACCGTAGCAGTCGAGTCCCTAGTCTTCTCAATAAAGGACTCTTCTTCCTCGATCGTACCGCTACTCCGCTGACTGCTCCTCTTGCTGCTTCTCATACTTCCATGCCCACTAGACCGTTTGCTGTCGCGACCACTGCTCCGCTTCTTTCCCTTGCTCGAAACAGCGTTTTCTCTGCCACTCGCCTCCCCTGTCTCGAGGCTAGTTCTCGGTGGCGTGTCCACAATCTCGGCCGTGCCAGAGAACCGCTTCGCCCGCTTCGCCTCCTTGATGACTCCCAGCTCGAGCTCCGAGGCGCTCGCCACCGTGCCATAGCTCTCCAGGAATGCCGGCTCTGAAAAGATTGACTCCTGTAGCGTGTACTGGTCCCTCGAGGAATCGCGGCTGTGCTCGTTCTGGGCGCGCTGATCAGAGTTGGTGCGTGCCCGCGATCGCCGAGACGCGTGGGTTATGTCGCCGTGGAAAATTGAACCGCTGTTTTCGGGGCCCTGGGGGTAGAGGCTGGACTTTCGCAGCGGGTATGAAACCTTGGAAGCTGGTGAAGCAGAGGCGAATGAGCGGAAACTATAGCCGGACTGACCGCTGATGGGTCTCGGTGCCGTTCTTGGCCTCTGCAATGCGGCAAGCGCCTGTCTGTGCATTAATTCGCGCGTCTCGTTACTGGTGCGTGGTGACCAGGAGTCGTCGCTGGTTCGTCTCGGAGTTTTCGGTGGTGACATGGAACTGGTGTTGGGTCTGCTGAGCTCCTCTTGAACTGTTCCGAAAGTGTGCCTCGATGCCAATCGCACCTTGCGCGCTTCGTCAAGGCCTCCTTGACTTGACCTCTCCCACGACCTCGATGACAGCGACTCTCGCTCCTCAGCCACGGGTCCCAGTTGCGTTCCTACGTGCGGCTCGTTGACAAAAGCTGTCATTGGTCTGACGTTTACATCGTTGTAGAAGGCAGGGTTCATTTCAACCAAGGGCATAGATCTCGTCCTTCTCTCTGCCCTGGGAAACTTGAGACGTGGCTCCGGGCCTAGGTGAGCGTGCTCAATAGGGATAGAGATAGCAATGTGTCGGTGCCCGTCTACCGTCCTGCCAGAAATGGCAGTATCCGGTAGTGTGATGCGTGGGGGACGCTTCTTATGTTTGCGAGCTGGAGAACGGGTGATTGTCGGTGAGGCTGGTCTCACAGACGGCCTCACAGACGGCTTCCGCAAGACTTTCTTTTGCCTGGAAGCCCCCCTCAGAAACGAAATGCACCGTCGAAGAGCCCCCTTCTTCTTGCTAGCCCTCCGCCGGATACTCGACCTTGACGAGATTGTCGTTGGCGAGTAGGGTTCCGTGGGGACAGACATGAAATTGCTTGGCGGCGGCGTCACGTTCCGTAGGAACGCAGCCACCTCGTCCCAAGCCTCATCGTCGCCCTCGGAAGTCCGCCTGCGACCTGCCGCGGCCCCGCGGGTGAGTGGGCGTGACTGGGGCCGAGCAGGTGCGTCACTCCGAGGCTCGAGCAGCTCTTTGGACTCAACACGGATATCGATACGACGAAGAATCCCGCCAGGCCAGTTCGAGCTCAGCGCCGTGGCGGGAGTGAGCTGAGAAGAAGTCATGGGCCGGGCGTGGGGGTTGCTGAGGCCGCTGTTGGCGACACCCAGGCCGCTGTTTGTCCGGGACTCTGCTGCTGTAGCAAACGAGTTCTCATCCGAATCGAGCGAGCTGAAGGACGTACGCGTGTCCTCGGCAGTGGCGGTGTGGCCATGTGCGTCCAGCTCGTATATATACATGGCGTCGAGTCGGTTAGGGCGGAGGCATGACTCCAGACCCGGCAGGAGAGTGAGCTCCGGTGCTACCAGGGAACCGAAACTCGGGGTATCAAAGATGGTACAACTTTAGAGTTTCGTCCCGTGTTGAGAGGCAGCGATCCTCAGTGAAGTTCCGACGGGCACGTGGCTGCCGACAGAATGATTTTTCTGGCCGCTGATTCGCAAAACGGTGGAGAAAGTAGTCTTAGTTGCGGCACAGGACCAAAAGAGTGTTGGAATGAAATAGGCGGTCTACGCCGGGTCAGAGGTAGGTGAAGGCGGGAGAGGCAAAAAGGTCCATGAGAGAATCAAGCTGGCGAACGCATGCGGGCAACTCGAGTCATCTCGTTGATAGACAAGGTTTCGCCGTCCGGCATTCGCGTCGATTAGGAGGGAAAGGGAGGATGCGACCTCGATCCACGAAGGCAATGGCAAAAGGTGGAAAGGGAACTTTGAAAGTTTGGAAGCGCCTGAGGGCGATTAAGTTAGGCGTGGGACAAAGTCGCAGCGGTCGTATTGAGGGCGGGACAAAACGAAGACGGCGGCAAAAAGGCAAGTGTCCTTGACCATGCGAAGGATTCACAGATGACGGCAGCGAGATCTCCCTTAGCACGGAAGCATGAAAGTGTCAACGGACAAAGCTAAAACATCGAGGGAGGAAACAAACCAGTGACCAGTGACGGCCAAGGGTCGGTCCTCTGGGTGATGTCTGGGTGCTACGTTGGCGATGGCGAAACGCAAATCGCAAGGTCCTCCACGGTCGTTGTGCAAGACATGGCATCCATGCCATCGGCGAGTCGCACCAGGACCCCACCTTGATGAATCAATCGAACTCTTTGCTACTAGTCCGTGGCCACCTTGCGAATGCATGTGTCTCTGTCTCCCCAGTACCGGCCGACGGCATTCCCAAGCGGGCGGGATCTGGAAGAAGCAAAGCTCAAGCCCAGGGACCCAGTGACCAAGGAGCCAGGAGCCAGGAGCCAGGAACAGGACGAGGCTGTCCCAAGTGGTGGCTAGCTGCGGCCGTTGCAGCTAGTGTGTGGAATATCCAGCCCGGACGCGAGGACGGGGGGCTCGTTCGACGTTTGGCAAATGCTGAACGTGCGGTGCACAAGCACACGGCGCACACACGAGGTCGAACCGGAGCCGACGTCGAAACACCCCTGCATCGTGTTACAGGGGCAATGCCCGTTGGGACCAAGCAGCAGGGACGGCGCCGTCGCATTGGAGAGTGGGGAGGACAGGGACACACACACACCCTCCTCCCCAGCTGCGCGCCATCCGGGGGCCGGAGCCGTCCAAGCGTGGAAGCGTGATAGACCCCGGAAGAAGCCTCGTTTTCCCAAGGGTCCTGGGTTCCATGTCCTTTGATGCAGCTGGTTCGCCTCCATCATGCCCGCCGGGTGTGCCGGCCTGGGTCGACGATTGGACGGGGCCATAGTCGCACAGTAGTTGTACCGCTGCCTTGGCTGCCTGGTCGTGTGCGCCCTAGTTGGTGTTCTTGTCCGCTGCGCTCTTCCAAGGTTTTCTGGAGAGCCCGTCGTCACCGCCGCTCGGACGGTGAAAAACGACAAGGCATCCGTATCGCACAGCGTTCGCCCCTCTTATGCCACACCGACGCATGCCTGGGTGGTCCGATCCCTGCCTCTGATGAATCGCCAAAACTCAATCATGACACGGCTGCCGCTTCGCTTCAGAAGCTGTCCCGCTGCAGATCATTGATTGGGGGCACGAGGTGCTCGTACCGTAGTTGTGATGAAGGATCAAGAGCCACGCCGTCGGGTGGGGTTCTCGAGGGGCGGAGCCCCGGGCATTCGGGTCTCTGGCATCCTCCAGCATTTTGACATTTGGATGCTTCGGTGACGGCGTGACGGTCCGATGTAACTGGCAATCGGCGATACCCACAGAGCCGACCCAGGCTGCTCCGTCGGCTGGGGTTCTTCGCGGGATTATGGCACCTGGCATCTGGGTGGGCAGGTTGCATCCCGCCTGCCATCCACCAACACATCCTTGCCCTGCCAGGTGCCCGTTTCGAAAGGGCAAGGGGGATGACGGCAATGTTTCGTCTTTTTATACAAGACGAACGACGTGTCACAAACTCACGAACCTCACCACACCTCACCGATCACCACCGCCGTCAACACCCAACACCAACAGCTCCAATGTCACCGTAGAATACGATTGCGGGCCCGCCCATGCCCATGCCCAGCGCAGTGGAACGCAAGGGGCTGGTTACCAAATGTCACCAGCCCTGCGCGAGCCTCCTATTCTCTTCCGGGGTGTATATGCTTCCGACCTCGAGCTCTGCAGGGCCATTTCTACAGTGCATCCCGCCCTATCAAAGCCTCAGGTCCACAAGTCCCCAGGTGTCGTTTGGTTCCAACCCACAGGGCCCTCAGATCTGTCCCGCCGACGGCCCCCACAGCCGACGCACTCCTTCAGAAATAACTCTTATCAAGTCATGACACCAACGCCCGCAGATGGTGTCCCACCGTTTTGTTTGTCCCCCAAGCCCCGTGAAAGCAGTCAAGATTAAGTTTTCAAGCCGCCACGGGTCTCTCAGACGCCTGCCTATGCAGCGTAAAATTGTAAAAGGGTATAGATGACAGAAGAAAGGTGCAATGCACAACAAACATCAAGGCCTCTTCGGCTTTCGCTGAATGAATGGATCCTTCTTCTTTTTTGGTGGCCGAGGGCCCTAGAGTTTCTTTTAGCCTGGTAATAACCGCACTTTGTCCTGCATGATCACTTACCCTCGGTGGTGCATTCGAGGGTCCCACTGGCGGTGGCGGCGGCCTCGTTGCCTGCACGGGGTTGGCTGGGGGAGGCGGAGGTCGTGACGGAGGTGCAAGGCCCAGTACCTCCATGGCTGATGGATCCACGGGCTTCGGCGGCGGCGGCTTCGGCCTTAGTGGTGCTGGCGGTACTGCTGCTGCTCTCGGCCCAGTCGGGATTGGGCGGTTGCTTGCTGAAAACTGGTTCTGTTTTGGTCAAAGAATCGTGAGTCAGTATCAAGTGGCTAGTCGGAGTCATCGCGATCCCAATCATCCTCATCAGAAAAGCTCTGCTGCTGTTCAGCGTCCCCCGTGGGTCTCTTGGTTGCGTGGAAGAGCAAATCAGTCGAGGAGGCCTGGTTGGAGTGGTTATGACCTACTTGTCGCTTGGGTGCTGGAGGGTGGTTGTCACCCCCTTCAAGAGGCCTCTTCTTTGAATCGCCGACCTCGGGAGGCCCCATCCCCCTCGCTGGCTGGGCAATGTTCTCTCTCTTCGCGTTGAATCCGCCAGCAGACTGTGGTGGTGGAGCTGGACTCCCAGATGGCCTCGCCGATTTCATCGACATTGCAGGTGCGTCCCTCATCTCGACATCGGACTTGGTGTGACCCTCATATCCATTCTGTGGTCTTGATATCTTCTCGCTTGGCTTCCTCAGTAGTGCTAGTATATCACCCCGAGTGTAGCGATCTCGTGCCTTGGCATCTTTGATCAATTTGGCCCAAAACTCGCCCTGCACCAAAGCTCTGGAGTCTCCAAGGATCCAGAGCGACGACTTCGCACGGGTCAGACCGACGTTCATACGCCTGATATCAGTCATGAAACCGATACCTCCAGTAGGACTAGCTCGGACGCAAGAGAAGATGATGATCTCGCACTCACGGCCCTGGAAGGCATCGGTCGTGTTAAATTCGACCTCGTCGAAGACGCCCTCACCAAAGCGATTTGCAAAACGATCCTTCAAAGCAAACAGCTGGGCCTTGTATGGGGTGATTATGCCAACTTTTCCCTTGAGGTCGCAGCCCGCATAGTCAATCTTGAAACGAGAAAACAGCTGCATGGCAACCTCGAGTTCGTTCGTGTTGACGAGTGATTGGCCCTTGCGGCCGCGTTCCTGGATACCCTCGACATCAAAGAACCGGTAAGGGCCGAGTAATTTGCTCTCGTGCCATTTCTGGGTGCGGAGGGAGCCCATGTCATTTCCGTCGTAAAGTCTGCCCTCGTAGAATTCGGCACTGGGATACGCACTGATCTCCGGGTGCATTCGGTATTGGGTATCGAGGAGGTGAACATCGTTGGGGTGGTTCCTCTGCATGCGCACGAACAAGCTCTGGTCATATCCAAACCGGGCTGCGGATTGAGAGAGGACAGTAGGCGGCAATTGCTTGGGATCTCCGACGAGGATGCACTTGGTGCATCCATACTTCAGTGGAATGAGAGCGCTGAGCTCCACGCACTGCGCAGCCTCGTCAATGATAACCGTCTCAAACTCAACATTGAGGTTCTTGAACATCTCATGACCACTCCCGCTGAGTGTTGCGCACAGCACCTGTGCCGAATCCAGGATCTGCTGCTGAATCGCCCTGCGCCTGACCTCGCTCTCTCTGACAAACGTAGTGCCGCTGTCCTTGTCCCGGTCAATTTGTGCACCTAGCTGACGTTGTCGATGCTTCAATACATCGAATTCACGTTCCAGGTTGTTCTGAGACTCCCTGTCACTGCTAGCTCTGGCAGCGTCGAGTTGAGGCCGTAGATCGTTCAGGCGCTTTTTGATTTCACCAGCCTCCTGGTGCATTTTCTCACGCTCACTCACACCCGGGCCGTTCTTGTTGAGCTCGGATTCCATCTTGGACTTGACGAGCTCATCAAGCGTCACGTCCTTGACGAGTGTGTTGATCGCGTCAGACCTTCCCAGCCGAAGCACACCGATATTGTGGTGGACGCCGTGCATCGTCTTTACTCCTTGCTTTAATCGTAGAACCAGCTCGTCAACAGCTGCGTTGCTGGGAGCGCACACCAATAGTTTCTTCATGGGGGGAGGCTGGGCTTCCTGGCTTCCCGCCTCGCGCGGCCGACTGACAGGGACAGAAGCAGCAGGCTTGGTGCTTATATGTCCTGTGAGCAGCGCACCAACCATGGCAACAATGGTCTTGGTTTTGCCTGTTCCCGGGGGACCTTGAATCAGAGTGAAACCATCGTTGTCCTTTGCGTTCATGATCGCTTTGGCCTGGCCACGGTTCAGTGAGTAGGTCCTCATCACCGAATCGATAGCTTCATCGCCATAATTCAGGAGCGGGGAAGGTTTTGCCTCCAGGACCTCATCCAGAAGGTCGTAATATTGCAGACTTTCCAATGCGGCATATTCACGCTCGACCGTCGTCATATTTGTGATCTTGACGGCGAAGAACTCTGCTCCTGCCTGCAAAAATGGCATGATCTGATTGCCCCTGGCGTTGAGGCGGTATGCCACCTCAAGGTTGTCTTTCTTGTATGTCGTCTTCCATATGCGAGCCAAGCAGTGAGCAGCGGACTTCTTGTTCAGTGGGTCCTCTGATTGTGATATTATCACGATGTCTCCCTCATTCAGCCCCAGCTCTTTGTTCTGTGCCTTGGGCATCGAAGTGGTGACCTCCATAAACTTGTCGACGGTCATGCGGTTCATTACCTTGATACCAAACGGCTTCGAAGTTGTCTCGTCCTTGGCCGTTACGAAAGAGCGCCATGCTTCGTATCGCAAAAGAGGGAAGAAGGTCGACTTGTAGTCCTGATGAGTCATGTATGTGTTCGCAACCTCGAGGCAGACATCACCATTCGGCGGGTCGTTGCCATCGTGGAAAATGTCCCATTCAAGAATGGACTGATGCAGAACGTCCATGGGTGGGATGATCCGAGCCCGTAGATCTTTCGCGGTCCGCTTGATTTTTTCCTTCTTCATCGGACCCATCTTCTTGGCTGCCAACTGAAGTGCACGCTGCTTCGCGTCGTGATCCAGCTTGTTGCCACCTTTGGTGGTAATTATGGCATCGTCTTCTGATGAGTCGTCATCTTCTTCCGAGCTGTCGACCATCATGTCGCTCTTCGGCTGCGGGCCGTGGTCTTTGCCTAGCACTCCTGATACGCCCCTCAACCCAGAGCCTTCCCCAGGTACCACCCGTAGAGCTTTGGCTTCCGCGATGGCAGCAGCTTTCCGCTCAGCCTGTGCGGCCTGTGCCCGCTTTCGGTCCTCTAGGAACTTTGATGAGCTTGCTTTGGTAGGCTCTGGCCTCAGCAGCTTTGGCTTGGTTTTCTCGCTTGACAAGCGCAGTTTTTCAAGTTTGTTTGAGGCTGGCTTGACGTCTCCTCGACTACTGGGAACAGGCGTGGTACTGCCCGATCGAGATAGCGGAGTACTTGTACCGGATTTCGACCAGGCATCGAGACTGCTTTGTTTCTTGGGCCGTTCGGTGACTTGCGAGACGGTGAGAGTTTCCTCCTGCTCCCCGATCGCCTTCAGGAGTTCGACTTTCTGTGTTGGAGTCAAATTGCTGTTGATTGCGAACTTGCCATCTGGCCTTGGGACACAAGCTTGCCGGATGATGGTCGCACTCTGTTTGTCAAGATCAAGTCCGAACTGGGCCAGCCGGCTGAGAAGCTTGAGCAGTGTCTGCACGGTCGTGTCCAGGAGGATGACGTCCCGCAGCTTGATCATATTTGTTATCCCGTGAGCGTTTAAGCGCGGCTGCTCCAAGACTGTCTTCATCGCATCGGCTTCGGGGCTCTGTGCGCCAAGCGCAGACGCGACAACACCATCTTGGTCAAGAAGTGCCTGAGCAAGTTCCATTGTCCTCCGGCAGAAGGCCTCAAGGATCGCCTTGTCCATTTGTTCGTTCCAGACTCGGAGTTGGAGAAAAGCATGCTGCATGCCTTCCCATTGGGTTGTCCACCACGACATGACGGCAGTATACTCGATACCTGAGAGCGCTCTCGACCTAAGCACCCCGGAAGTGTCACAGAGCGCATACACCAGGTCCTTGCTGCAAGTCAAGACATGTGGCATTGGCGGGAAAGGTTTCATCGAGTCCTTGCCATATGTGACGCCGCGGACGACGTCAGAGAAGGTCGACAGAAATGGATGGAAATAGTCACGAGCCATCGTACCTACTGCCTCTGTTCTCGTTGCCTCGCTCGTGATGGTCTTGATCAAGGAGATACCAGCCTCGCGGATGGGATCCTCAGCGTGCACAAGAGACGCAACAATGGCGTACATGGCACCACTCTGGGGATCGTTGCAAAGCGCCTCCAGGTCTGCAAAGGCGAAGCCACTGAGACGTTCCATCATGCGACCGACTGCTTCTGCGGTTTGGTCCAGATCCTGGTTGAAGAGTATTTTCTCGGGGTCCTTCATAGTCTCCCTCTTCGGGGGCAGAAGCCTCCCGACGCCGTTGAGTGGGTGCATAGCAGACAACATTGACTTCGCGATATCGACAGTACCAGGCCGACCGGGCCAGAATATCTCGAGGAATCTGTCCCAGAGCTGGGCGGAATGTCTCGGGTTGGTCCTGGGTATCTTGACATTCCCACGCATAAGTGTTATCCACTCGGTACGAGTCGTCTTGGAGTCAAGGACAAGGGATGTTTTGATGACGTCGACGGCCGTTTGTGACAACCCAACATTGAAACGATCCTCTGCCCGCAATTCTGCAGAAGGGTTGATGACGCTGGTCGCGTACTTGACGACGAGGTTGATGAGGGAATTTATGTATATGATGGATGTGCCCATGCGGATTTGAAAGGCTCCGCCATTGAAGCTGTCGAGCGAGGTTTTCAAGGCGTACAGGCCAGCGATTGTCCGAGTCACCTGTGCTTCCCTTGAAGCATCTAAGTCAGGGCGAGCAGAAAAGAGGTGGTCAGTGAGAGACTGGCACACATCTGGCAGCTCGTGCTGCTGGAGCGACCTAATAATAGTCCGGACCCAGACGGCAAGAAAGGGGACACAGATGTGTCCGTCGGCAACGAGTCTATCATACTCCAAGGACCGCGAGAGCAATCGCGTGAAAGCTGGGTTCATAAACACAAACTGGGCAAGCTGTGCCCGCGGAAGGTCTAAAGCGCCCCAGAATGCCTTTGGTGACTTCTCCAGAAGGGCGCCGATGGCCTGTAGGACCTGCAGCAAGATATGGTCCGAGTGGCAGAGCTGGAGATGTTGGATGGCAAGCTGGTAGACGTCTGCGTCCATGCCTCGAAGACAGTGGATCACGATCTCTTCGCTCATGGAATTCAAGAGAAGAAGAAAGCCTTCCCAAAACACCCTAACCTTGTTCTGGGTGGCGTGCAAGGTCCCGGTTTCTGGGTCTACCGAACTTACTTCTCGGATAGCGTTCGTGAGGGATTCACTGACCGCAAAGTCGAACTCCTCCTCTGTCAGACACTCGGGATTGAGGAGCTCCCAGGCCGACCTAGCAAAGCGGTTGCGATACTGATCCTCTTCGAAAAGGAAGAAGGCCATGGTGGGAACCACCTGCGATCCCAGTTTCAGAGGTTTACGAGTCTGGACGTCCTGGAAGACCTTGTTGAAATAGCGTTGGCGAACCTGAGGCTCGCCAACGTATGCCATACAGCAGAGGGCCTCGAACAGAGCCAGGATAGCGGTGTCATCCTGCTGGGCGATCTTGGCCGAACTCATTGGTCCGTTTGCCTCGAGAATAGCAACAGCCCTCTGGAGACCCCTGTCTATGCGAGCCTTGTCGAACTCGTTCAACTTGTTTTCCATGATGGTGGCAACATCTTCGTCGAAGGAGCTGTTGGCCCTGGTCAGTGCTTGTACATGTTGTACATATGTGTGGCTTCCCCCACTTACCCTTGCAGTTTCTCAAAAAACTTCTTTCGGTGCATATGCCAGCGCAACACACAGCCATCACATCTTGCCAGGAAAGATTCGGTGCGCTCGATCCACTGCTCTTTCCAGCCGCTGGACTGCTCTTCTGTGATGCCCAGCAAGAGACTGAGGTCGTAGGTGAGCTCGACACGGCGTCGGGCCTCTTGTATCCTCTGCTCCTTCTCATCCGTAGTGACCTCAGGGCGCTCATCGCCGAGGTCGTCGTCATCATCATCGTCATCCTTGGCAGTCTTGGGGCAAAGCAAATGCTGTTCCTCGGGGATCTTGATCCACTCCTGGTAGGATTCGGTGACCCCCTCGTATAGCCTATTGGTGTCGTCCATGTTTCGAGGTTGTGATGGTCATCGCGATCAAGGGGAGGGATTTGGTTGAGGCAGTGGGCTCGAGGTCGTCTGAGATGGAAAGGGGTAGCTGTCTTGGTTCGGGGGACTCGACTGCGCGTCTCAGTGAGGCGAGCGATTGGGAAGCACAGAGAAAGAAAGAAAGAAAAGGGAGAAGAAAGTCAGTTGTGTGCAAGTCTTGGAGGGGAGGGAGGGAGTCAGCAAGCAAAAGTGCCAGTGCAGAGCAGACCAGTAGACTAAGCAAGTCAAGCAGACCCGAGGGCAACTGTCCAGCTCAACCTCCCTGGTTGTTGGCGGGCCGGCAACACTTCGTAGTTGAGAGGGCAGACCCTGGAAGGATGTCAAGTGAAAAGGGTCTGTGGTGGTGAGGAAGCGAGGCTTGGAGCCCGACTCGGCGGGAGGTTGGTGTTGAGTACAAAGGGCTAGCTAAAAAGTAGGTGTGGTTGGAAGAAGTCGCGTACCTTGGGTTTGGATCTGGCTCTCGCGTCACCAATTTAGCTGCAGATGGTCAGAAATCCCACTTCCAGATCCCTGCACGCGCTCTTGTGCACGCCCTATTTGAGTGGGCTGCCGGCTCTGAAGATTGGCCCCATTTGTTTTGTCCACAGGTGTGCCAAGTCAAGCTGCAGTCCAGATGTCTGGTCCTTGACACGTGCTTGGTTGGTAGCAGCACCAGTTGTTGGCCCTGGAAACGAACTCACTTTCCACTTCCCTGACAACTGACCGCCCAAAACAGGACGGGCAACTTTGCAGCTGACAGGTCCGTACAGATGACGACCAGAGACGACTTAGTGTTGGAATGACGAGACTGAGTCCAGATTCATGTCCAAGTCCATGTGCTTTAAGCACGTCGCTGATGTCGTGCAGGTTCCTTGATCAATTGTGGAGGAAGATGCCGAGGCTCGTCCTGTAGTTGTGGTTGGCTGCAGGTCCGGCCGGTCCACTAATTGCAACCTCACAAAACCACAGCTGCTTCTAAATTTTCTGCACTTGGTCCTGTCACTTCAACCAAGCAGCAGTCAGTTAATCCTGCACGAATGAGTGCCTGATGTGCACCAAGTGTGCACTTCATGATATGCCCATGGCTACCATTCTGGTGTTTAGGAAGCCAGAGACATCATCATGAAAGATTGTAAGTAAGCTAGTTGTTTGCCAGCCCATCCTGTCACTCACCCGCCACCCACTGCGCTCTCATGATGGTCAACCTTTTATAATGGACGACTTCCTAGCCAAAATGTGCGGAAGAACAGGTACCTGTCTGATCGAGATGCCACTTTTCAGATCCTGTCTTTTCATACTGGGTGCTGGGACCGCAAGCTAACAGGCTCGCAGGAACCCAGACCCCTGGTGCAGAAGTTACCCGGGAGAGCTGGGCTGGGTTGGTTGTGGAGGCTGGCACGGCCCAGCTATGCTGTGGGATGGTCAGCCTTGCTCACAGAGGACCGAAGAGGACCGATGACTGAGGACTGACACAAGCAAGTGCTTGGTCAAGCACTTCTGCTGCACAGGAGCCTGAGCCTGGGACTGTTACGGAGATGGGGGACAGCATACCGAGTTGGCTGACTCTTGAACACTCCTCATGTCTTTGTCCGTGTACTTGTCTTTTACACCAGTTTCTAGGTCCTCACTGAGTCATCCACCACCTGGTCTGACATTCAATGGAAGATAGACAACACCACCATGTCAAGATGACCACAAGTCCCTCTTTCTCAGTCCTTGAAGTCCTCGCACGAGATCTCCTGCAATGTGCTGCCATGTCTCTCTTTCTCGTCTGTCCACCATCCTCATAGCTAAAGAGTGCCCCGTGCTGCACTAGCCACTACACACACATTGGACGAGGCAGGAGCCAGCCCTCCACCACCTCCTTCCCATTTGTTCTCAGCCATGTTTGCACTTTGATCATCTAAAGTTTGACGTGTCTCTTGCCTTCTCTCCCCCCTTCGGAGTCACCCCTTCCTCATCACAAGCTGCCCTAGATTTTGACTGCGTGTAAGACTTGATCGATCCCCACTGACCAAACAGTAAGTACACGAGAGCTTGCTCCCCCATCACCTTCTATTTCTGCCTTATTGGGGGAATTGCAACCATTGCAAGCTGTTCCTCACAGAATTTTCGAGATTTTCGTTTGAAGTACATCAAGAGCCCGTCCCTGTATCCAAAGCTGCCACTGTATCTAAAGCTGCCACGGGCATTAGATGCCCATCAACCTTTCCTTTCTTTCTGTTGAGGTAGATCCCATCAGCATTCTAGACTGCCAAGGCACCATAAAGTTCCAGTCTCTGCTCCACAGCTCTTTCACAAGACACCAACATCCTTGTTTGGAGAACTCGAATTTCTGACAAGAATGGACCACGCAGAGAGAACCCATCTTCGCATCATGTCAGCCAAACGAAAGACCAAACAGGGAGCTCGTGTTGCCAAGGTATCCAGGGTGCCCAAGTCTGGAGGATGGACACTGCCTCACGGTCTTGCGCTTCCAACGCCCGCCACCACCGCACAGCCAGCACAGCCAGCACAGCAGCAGCTGGACTTGAAGACCACCAAATCTGTGGCTACTCCTGACAAAATCCAGGCTGATACTGACCACCAAACTATTGATGCGACTGAGAAGAATGCCTCCACAGAGGCTGGTGACTTGCCCAACGAAGACCTGTCAAAGCCATCCGATACAGATGAAGCTACAGAGGGCTACTACATCGCCATGAGGGTCTACAACGGCGAAGAGGTGGCGCGCATACGAATGAAGACATCCGTCAAGGACCGAACACCATACGAGAAGAAGGTGCTCGTACCCTACAAGACAACTCCGTTCCCGAGATTCCAAGGACCATCTGCAGAGGAATGTGCAAAGGTCCACTCGCTCCTCGTCAAGGAGCACGGCCCATGTCCTCAACCTGCAGAAATTCCACCTCCAAGCCTGAAGATTGCTGGATGTGGACAGGTCAGGCAGGTCTGCGATGCGCTTCTTCGTACAGTCCTCAGCACCAACACCCAATTTGACAACGCAGACAAGGCGGTCCAAGGGCTTCACCAGGCTATTGGAACGGTCACAGAAAATCTGCAGTTGAACCCAGAAGAGTATCCTGGACTGAAAGATTGTCTGGATTACAGCCGTCTTCGCACTCTTCCCCTCAAGGCAGTGCAGAAGGCAATTGAGAAAGGCGGCAACCACATTGAGAAGGGTTTCAACATCAAAGCAACTGTGGACCAAATCTATAACATCAACGCTGAACGTGCAAGGTCATTCCGGGAGGAGACAGCAGAGAATCCATCCACTGTGTTGGCAGCTGATTTGCTCTCGGAGCAGCAGAAACAACAGGAAATCTGGATGTTCGATCAAGGCATCCTCCACCTTGAGCACCTGCGTGTGCTGTCTGAGAAGGATGCCATGAACGAGTTGATGGCGTTCCGTGGTGTAGGTGTCAAGGTGGCTGCTTGCATCCTTCTATTTTGCATGCAGAAACCTGTATTTGCCATCGACACACACTGCTTCCGCCTTGCAAAGTGGCTTGGTTGGGTTCCTAGAGGCTTGAAGAAGGGTGGTGAAGACGAGGCATTCGCACATCTGGACTCCAGCGTTCCTGATCACCTCAAATACGATTTGCACCAGCAGTTCATTCGACATGGACAATTCTGTTTGAGATGCAAGACAAACAGCAACAAAGGCTGGGCCGACTGGGACAGCACTATTTGCCCTCTCGAGGACCTTGTGCTGAGAACTGGCAAGGAGAAACCACCGCCCAAACCAAAAGCCAAGAAGTCAAGAGAGGAATCGGATGAGGAAATCGGAGAGGACCCGGTGATAGAAGAAGGTGGTATGGAGCAAGAAACTACAACCAAGCGTGGCAGACAACAGAGAGACGAGGACAGCAGCTTCGAAGAGCTAAGCAAGCCAGTCCGCAAGCGAAGGCGATCAACTGCGGAGGCGAAGCCTGCACAGCGATTTACTCGATCAACCCGGAATAGCAACAAGGCAGCAGCTGAGAAGTCAGCTACTGAGTCCCCGGCCGAGGCCGAGACAGCACAAGGGCTTGCTGAAGTCGACAACGTGGAGGCCATGCTGAATCCTATCATGCAAGAGGTGGATAAGGAATCCTCTGGCCTGTCTGAGCACAGTGACAGCGAGTTTGCCGAGTTTAAAAAGTGAACAAGCCGGCGGCTCTCCATCCACGAAGTCAATCCTTGGTATTCGGCCAAGGCGCTATTAGGTGTCACTCATATTTCCTCGAGTCTCTCTTGGGATAATTCCCCGCACATAGATACAGCCATCAGCTTGCGAAGCCCGCTTTGCACAAGAGGGATGAGGCATAGGACTTTTGCTAGGGTGTTACATCACATGGAAAAAATTTGGCATAAGTCGTTATGGATAGCCAATTTTGGCGCAGGGGCTTCGGGTGCACGAGGTGTTCACACATCAAATCACCCGGCGTCAGCCTTCTAAGCCAAAGGTATCTTGCACAACATCTTGGCCATGAAGGAAGAATCCGGGCAATGGGGCAGAACAAAATTATCTTTGGCATAAAAGCAAATCCTTTCTCCTGAACCAAAGCAGCAGAGCCCAAGATATTTGGCTCTATGTGCCTCATGAGATCATAACGAACAAGATGCCATCAGAGAGGGCGTGCATGTTGCTGCGGGCAAGCCCAAGGGGCCCAACGGCCCTTCGGCCGAGGGGGCCGTGCCCCCGTTTGCTATAAAAGTAGTTCTGGGAGACCTTTCCCTTAGGAAACCAGTAGAACCATTCTCTCCCCCTTACAGTCTGTATCAATTGGTAGCTTGTTATGAAGGGTGGCTGCTGCCTGAGGGATAGGTGAGCACATGGCTGACTGAATTAAAACCCCCCCCCCCCTTTTTTTTTTTTTTTTTTGGTGGTTTCTATGATACTCGGTCCAGTTGCCGGTGGAGCTTCCAGATGAGAATCACAGCCTTGCGATGCATATGAATTAAGAGCCTGTTATTCATGCAGTGACTCGCATCTAACACCGAGGCCCTGCCCTTGCGCCAAGTGACTTGAGTTTCCTTCTGGACCATCCGCACCGGTCGGACGCCATGAGACTTTTAATGTGAATGTTGTCGCCTGAGACTCAATCAGAGACTTTGGAAATTTTGTACCGATAACGTCAAAATTACATCCATGTGAATAAGGCAGTGCCAGCAGCCCACCAAACTCACCGTGATTCAGACAGCAAGAACCAGGATTGTGAAAATTCCGACAAGACACCATTTCCAGCATATTGCTGGACAATGGTTGAATTTAACCTCATGCTGGTATTGACTGAAAAAGGGGTATGTATCTATATGCAGGGAGGCAGGCAAACGTGGCCCACGGGTAAAAAGAACTCCTTCTCTTCCTCCCCTTTCTCATCCGTTCGCTTGATCTTAGGGTTTGCTTCTTTGCTCTCCAGCACCAAGTAGGATATTTGTACGTGGGTATAGACGCAGGTTCAACTTTGGTGCCCTCGTCTCTGCCTCCCTGATCCGTCTTCCTCATCACGTGAACCTCATGGGGCGTCTCATGCACGCCCACCTCATTTCCCTCCCACTTCTTCAACCTTCCTCTTTCGACTTCTGGGGGAAAGGTCCCTGCCCCGACATATGCTCCCAAACGCCAGACTAGAAACCAGCCTATCGCATAGCTATCACCCAAAAATACAAGGAAAAGGAAGACGATACGAGACAGTGAAGCAGAAATGGATAGAAGCAAAGCCATGCTGGAAAGCACTGTCCTTCTGAGCGGACTCGGTGTTGCGTTCAATGCGCTCAATAAACCGACGAAGCAAAGAACTCGTAGATCGCTGATCATGCGAAGATCGTAAATGCATTGATTTGAAACATCGGGGATATCAACAGGGTGGCAAGGGAAAGAAAATCGCCGTTTTGTATAGTACAACGGGTGTGGTGACTTTTGTTTGAGGGAGTGTGGTTGTGATTAGGTGGGTATTACGGTTTACTTTTGTTCGAGATGATGGACATTCCCCTCAGTCTTGTCCTGTTGAGCAGGCTGTTGCCCAATTGGTGGTGCCCAGACTGGGACGACTCCACGCGGCTGAGTCTCGCGGCGGAGGTGAAGTCGCTGCTTTGTTGGTAGCTCGGCCGCACACGGTCCATCGACGCTCGTATCCTGTCGTAGGAAGGCCTGGCCCGGTCAATAGACGGCCTCACTGGTATGGGATCAGGCAAGTCCTCCACAGAAGTCGACTGCGGCGGCGCATCCATCGAGCTCTCGTGCCCGGTGTAGTTGGTTCCATCGCTGCCATTTTGTGCACGGGTGTTGTGTGTTGCGTGCGTTGCCACGGAAGGGGGATAAATAGGCCGCTTGTCCTCGTCAACACTACCGTAGTGCATATGTTTGGACTTTTTCGATGACCTCTTCGAAGACTGGCTCGATCCAGAGGAAGAGCCCTCCTGAGCCTCGTCTGCAGTTTCGGGTTTGATGAGGCGGTCGAATTTACCTTGATTGACCTGTTCGCGCACAATATCCACATCATACGGATAGTACACCTTCTGCAGAGCTTTGATCGCGAATCGGGGGAAGATGCAGATGACCGGAGTGATGAAAAAGCATGCCCAGAAGGTGGCTTCAGCATAAACTTGAGGAGCCGCATTATAGAACGACCCCGAGCCAGTGGTCGAAGTGTAAACTCCAGTCCAGAAGAAGATGAAGAGGTCACTGATGACAACCACCAGGAGCATGATCCAGTCCCATCGGTACGTGTTGATGAGAATGTATAGGTTGATGGTGAGGACAGCAGGATGGGCAATGTAACATCCGAGACGGAGCCTGTCCGACACATCGAGGCCGTTGAAAGTAACAAAGTTACTGTTGATCACGGTGAGGTACGGGATGAAGAAGACCATCACAGACTGGTAGACACCATCCAACATGTACAGCCTGAAAATATGGTCAGTTCTCACTGCTTGCGACTTAGATTAGAAGGGCAGGCATACCAGAACTTTCGCTGAGTCCACTCCAACCGCTCAATACCTCGGCGGTAAAGTTGTGGAACAGCAAGCGAGACCGTGTCAGATACGTCTTGGTCAAGAACTCCCATCAGAATGACGGGTACCGAAGTGAAGAAGAGGTTGAACAGGATGATGTAGGAGTAGTCGAAGATGTAGGTAATGTCGAAATTGCAGAACACTTGGAACCAGAAGATACTGAATGTCCAGATCATGTTCTTGTAGAAGAAATTGCTGATTGTCTCGGCCAAACGCCTGTACGACCATCGGCCGTGGACCAAGACAAGTCTGCACAGGAAACGGAACTGGCCAATTGCGTAGTCAGAAGACATGACGGCTTGGCGGCCTTCCTCTCCGGCGATTCCGACTCCAACATCGGCTTCTTGAATCATGGCGACATCATTCGCACCATCTCCGATCGATAGAGTCATGACATCTAGTCCCGTCTTGACCATGGAGACCACAGCAGCCTTCTGAGCAGGGCTGACACGACAGCAGAGCACCGATTTGCAGTTCTTGCAGAGAAGAAGGAACTTCTGCTTGAGTTCCTTGTCCAACACCCATCTAAGTGTAAAACCGTCGATAACCAATGCGTGAGTGCCAGGTGGTGCCTTATGCTCGTGACGAGCTGCCTTCAAATCCGCATCGCTGCCAGTAATACCGAACACGCTTAGGTGCTGATCAAGCGCTGTCTCGACCTGGCGTAGGTACTCTTCTGGCGGGGTCTGGCCAGACTCGTCCTCGATGGTTTGCAGCCGAATCAACTCCATGTCGTTGTTAAGGAGATTGCAAGAGAATCCGATGTTGATCGCAGTCTCGACCTTGTCGCCAGTCAGGACCCAGAGCTTGATTCCCGCGTCGCCAAGCAGGGCAATTGTGTCGGGCACGCCGTCCTGTAGTCGATCTTCGATGGCTGTACCACCGAGCAAGGTGAGTTCTTGTTCAATCTGATCCGCCACAACTTCGAGCTTCTCTTCACGCTCTTCCAGAGCGGTTGCGGCAACCTGGTGCTCCTTCAGCCAGACTTGGTACTGCTGCTCCGTCAGGTAACGTTTGGCGATGCAGAGTGTCCGAAGACCTTCCCGCGCAAACATCTCGAGGTGGTCCGCCGTTTCCTTGCGCAACTCTTGCTGCTCTCCTCGCTTGAGGCGGGAGTAGATGACGCTGTCGGCACCCTTGCAGTAGAGCACAATTCTGCCATTCGGTAAGCGCACGATAGCACTCATTCGTTTCCTGCTTGAGTTAAACTCGATTGTGTTGAGGATAGGGTAGTGGCGGTCTTCACCCATGACGTTAACGTTGATGCCGTCGCCGGTGTGTCCGAGGACGGTGAATCCCATGTCACGGGCAGTGGCCACCAGAGCGGCCTCGTCGGGCGACTGGGCTTTGAACTCCATCTTGGGCGAATCCCCGGGTTGCTTCTCCGCAATCACCGTGTGGCACAGCGCCAGTGCCAGCATGAACTCCTCATTCGCCTCTTTCTGCTCCGCACCATGCTTCCCAGACAAGTCTTCCACAAAATCAGGGGCGATGAACGTGAGGTCCTCGTCGTGCAGATAGGGATTGGGGTGAAGTTGACGAAGCCCGTCCAGTGCTCGCACTTTGGCTGCCTCAATCTCGGCCCTGATATTTGCTGCCTCTTTTTCAACATCGACGCCAAGCCGCTTCTGCATGCCGGCTTGCGCCTCTGTGTATGCCTCGCCATATGGTTGGCCATTGATGGTTGCCTTTTTGAATTCCATGACGTTTTGGGTCAGCGTCCCCGTTTTGTCGGAGAATATGTACTCTACCTGGCCCACATCATCCGAGATGTTCCAGGACTTCGGGACGCACGGCGCGTCGATCTTCTCGTAGTACATCTCCACATCACTGTAAATGAAGATGGCCTGAAGCGTGCGCACGATTTCCAACGAGATGTAGAGCGAAATCGGTACCAAGTTTTGGAACACGATCAGAGCCGCCCAGAAGGTGATGAATCCAGTCATGGAAGGCGTTGAGCCGATTGAGCCATAGTCAAAGTAATATAGTGACGAGTCCGTCGTGGCCCAAGCAGTGCCGTTGACGATAGCCGCGATGAGACACATGATGAAGAGAATCACGAAGTTGCAGACAACGTTAAAGTTCAGTTCCCTGGCGATTCTCGCCCGCTTGCTAGGAGTGATGCCAGCATTCATCATGATCTTGGTGTCGTGCCCGGTGAAAAGTACCACTCCAAGGACCCACTCTGTGTTTCGCAGGTTGCAGCCGCGGAGCAGGACGTTGTCGATGGTGATCGGCTCGGACATTTCATGAGTCGTAGTGTCTGACACCTTCTGCTGCCACTTGATCGCACCATTATACTTGTAGAGGTTGGCCTGCGGCGGTTCGCTGTCGATCATGAACTGTGCTCTCTCACAATCCCTGGCGTGCTTCATGGACCGTCCGCAGCGCAAGGCTTGGCGTACCTTCAGGTTCGTCTCGCCGTCCAAGTTCTTCGTCTCGACATAGCATGCACCGTCCGGGTCCGAGGTTGATAGAATGACAATGTCTGCCGGGAGCTCATCATCGCCATATAACCGCACGAAGTCACCGACAGCGAGGCTTTTCCAGGCATCCTTTTTAAACCGAGCATTTCCGGACGCCGCGAGATCGTGGTTAATGACGTCTCCCTTGAGGGCGTCAAACTTGGCCTCCGCACCTCCCTCGTAGGAGTAACTGGTCGCCGGTCGCTGAACATCCAAGTGCCCGTTGTTCTCAGGGGCAGGCAGAGGAGAAGCCACAGGTGTCATTTGGATCTCTTCGGTGGCAGAGACAAAGGACTGTCGTGCGGTCGAGGCGCCTCGAGTTACCCGCGTGTCGACGGATGCGCGAGGGTCGCTGTCATCGTATATGCCAGCCCTCCTTTGCCTCGTCGCTTCATCCTCCTTCTTCCACAGACGTTCGATGGAATGCCAAATCGCACCGAAAAACTTGGAGCTCGCCTTCTTGACCCTCCTCCACGTGGAGACGTTGTCTTCCAGCACGTTCGGGTTGTTCCATCCTACAAGGCGGTGGACAGGTGCATTGTTGAGGTCGTTGTCGAGAATGGTCCTGCGGTAGTCTTCCACGGCGTCCTTTATTGCGGTGATGGCGACAATGCATATTAGCGGTACGGCGTTGAGCCCGGGATTAGTGCCTCCGAATATGGGGAAGATCTAAAAAATGTAAGTTTGACCCGATTCTGCACCTGGCGACCCAAGGACAGGGCAAGATGCATTGAGCATCGATACTTACGACAAGAATTACAAGGAAAAGGAAAAAGATGTTGGCGATATTCTGGAATTGAAACCACAGGTTTTTTGGCAAGAATGACAACGGCGTGTACTTGGCAGTCCTGATCTTGTTGCGCGTGAATTGCTGTGACGGGCTGCCGTCCTCGTCCACCATGCTCGGGGGCAAGGGCTGGTTGAAGTATAGTTGTCGCGGACCAGGACCGTGTGCCTCCTCCTCCTCTGCGTCGTCTGCATTTTGGTCGCCTGGTTCTTGTGACTGCAAAACGTCCGAGCCGCCGGACTGCCTCTTCTTCTCGCTGTGGGAGGGTTTCATTGATTGTCGACCAATCAGTGAAAGCCGCTTCAGGCTGCTGCTCTTAACAGTCATTTTCCGCGTCGCCCATCTCGACCTTTTAGTCTTGTCTATCTTCCTCTTGTCAGGGCTGTTGCTTCCGCTGCTATTTGTACCGTCGCCAGCCTCTGCTGGCGAGTCTGGGGCCATTGTGTGGCAGTTGCGGGCCAGGCCCGATCAGGCCTGAGTGCTCGCCAGGCTGGGCCGCGTTGGCGCCAATGTTCGTCCGCCTGGCCGGTGTGTCTGGTGGCCTGTTCGAATTCCAATTTGGCACACGGCTAGAGGAGCGACAGGGACGGCGAAGAGAGAGCGGGTGGGCGTTGGTGCTGCTATGTGTGCGCGGAGCAGTCGAGGTCGAAGAGGTAGGTGAGCGTGAGAGTTGGGAAGACGAGCACGGCCGGGGAGATGTCGAACCCGAGGGCCCTGTGGAGTACCTAGGTAGATGTAGTACTGGGAGGGGGGGCAGCGGTCGACGGACGGTCTGGGAAGCTTCTTTCGGGGCGCTGGTGTCCAGGTTCGGCTGGGGGGATGGTCGAAAAAAGGGACGCGGGAATAACGAGGGAGGGATGAATGGGATTGGGATTAGGAGCGCAGCGCAGCTCAAGCGCAGCTTAGGTGAGATGGAATTGGTTGGTATGTAACGACAGGTAGGCAGTGAACGAATGAGTGAAAGGATGGATTGGACGGGTGGATAGATGGGGGTAGGCAGGCAGTCTCGGTAGCCTCTTAGTGCCGCAACAATGCTGCAAGAGTTGGCGCTGCTAGCTGCAGGTGTCGGATGCACCGGGGCGCGGAACGAGGACAATCCCTCCCAGCGTGACCCAAGTCCAAGTCCAAGACCAGGCGGAAGTGGCTAGGCCCCTAGTGGAGGACGAGGACAGGAGAGGAGGCTAGGGAAAACGTCGCGAATTGCGCTTCGCTCGTCGGCGTTGGCCAGCAACCAGCAGGGGCGAGAAACTGGCTGCACCAAGAAGAAGAAAAAAAGTACGCGACGGTACGTACTGTGCACGGTGCGGACGGTGGCTGCTGGGCTGGCTGGGCTGGCTGGGCTGGCACTGCCGTTTCGATGGCACCCAAGCCCGAGAAGAGGATCTAGTGACGTTGTACGGGCAAGCACAGCTGGCGGGCAGGAAGAACAGCCAACAGCGGGCTGAAGCTGACGGCAACCGTTGGTCTATGTTCGCTGGCCGCTGGCCGTTGGTTGTTGTCAGGTTTGGCAGGATGGCAGGATGGCAGGATGTCTGGTTCTCACTCATGGGCTGTGCCACTGTGGCTAGGTGGGTAGGTACTTGACGGTGGTGTTGTTCCCAGCAGAAAGGCTGAGGCCGGCGCCGAGATGTCCCCAGGTCCCTGGTCAGCTTAGCAGCCAGTGGGATGCTTCAAGACAAGACAAGCTTGTAACCTTGTCACCAGAAGGGCCTCGGATAGCCGGGAGAGGCAAGAAGAAGAACAAGAAGAAGAAAAATAAGGGTTCGGTGGCAGCAATGCTACCAGAAGCCCGATGAAACCGACGACGAGAGGACGAGGAGACCGCCACAGACACCCAATTGGGAGAGTCCTAGGCTGTTCCCAGAGGCCCTGGGTCTCTGGGTCCGGTCCCTGGGGCTCTGGGGTGGGCTCTGGGTCTGTTCAAAACGAGAATCGACAGGGAGCGGCGAGGGAAAAGTTGGAAGAGCACGATCACGGCGAGACAGGCCAGACAGGCCAGACGAGGAAGGCCACGGGAGAAGCCAGGGCGGCATTGGTAAGCAAGCAAAAGCACCCACCCATCCACACCCTGCACCTGCACCTGCACCTCCCATCCTTCGTCTGCCCACGGGAGTCAAGTCGCCGCACGCTCTATCTATTCTCGATGCAACCCATATCTCTGGGGGGGGGGGGACCAACTGACTGTGACTGAAGACATATAGTAGTCTCGCTACCGAACGAGCCGGGACATGTTCGCGGGGACATCTGTCTCCGAGTCCGCAGGGTGTGTCGTCCTTCCCGTATGTTCAGGAGGCTGGGCATTGGCATGGTGAGGATCCCCGGGACATGACTAAAGCAAACGCGATACCTGTTCATCAGCACTGGCCCTCCTTGTTGTGCCTTGTGCAGTTCGCTCCATCCAGACTCAGCACATGTTTCCCGGCTTGTCATCTTCAAGCAGCGCCTCAGCCACAGCTTACGGCATTTGTGAGATTAACAAGACCGGGTTTGGCAAGCCTAATAACTAGGCACGCATCAAGGGCCGCCTTCAGAATCCGTTCTGGTCCATGTACTCCGTGTGCCGGGATCGTCAACACCGGCCGTCCCCCCTTTCCCCCTCTTCGCACCCCTCCACTTCCACACACTCTTGTGCCCCCCCCCCACCCCCCGGTTGCCCGAGCAGTACCGGAAGCCCCTCTGGCCATCGTGGCCTAGAAAGCCAAATTAAGCGGGTGACCTACAAAATGCGAGATATTGCGAGCGCGATGGAGATCCGGAGGCCGATCGTGTTTTAATCTCACCGGTGCCGACCTCACCTCCTGCCCTCTTCAGCCTTGGGCAGTTGTCACCGCCGCCCGAGATTGGCTGGCCCAGCTGCCCAGATGCGGGTGGAGATGCTGAATAGGGGGGCTTCCCACAAATCCAGGGACCAGAATGCGACCCAGGGGCTGCACAATCTTGGTCACCCGCAATCTTGGCAGGATAGCCCCCACAGCCCATTCCCTCTCATCTTGTGTGCATCTTGGTCAGAGATGAAACTTTTCGCCCAGCTCGCATGCGGTTGGCAAGAGACTGGGAAATGAGCTGCCTGGCTGCATATGCCTCCAAATCCGTGCTGATCCCCCAGCTTGCGCAGGTGGGACCGGTGGGTTGCTGTATGCGCGGCTGCGTGAGTGCGTGATGCGTGATGCGTGGGATTCGTGGTGCGTTGTGTTGCAGGTGCAGGAACATGGTAGCACCGAGTGTCCCTTCCAGGCAATCCGTACTGTGCTGTGCTGTGCTGTGCTGTGGTATTATTATTATTATTATTATTAGGGGAGGTTCGTCAATCGCTTCGCGTCCTTCTCGGCCTCTGCGTCAGCCCCGATGGACCCGAATCTGCGGACACACCTCCAAGACTGCAAGCACCAGTAACTGGAAAAGCCCACCACTCATGTCCGCCGGTCTAAAACAACGACTTAGCGGGACCGCAGTCGGGTCTCGATGATTCTCAAAATCCTCATCCCATGTCCGCCGAACCCTGGACGGGCAATGATAGGGGCGACCCGAGCTCCCAGCTGGCTGTTGGTCCTCCAGGGTTCATCTCTTGACCTTGGCGTGCACTGCCCAGAGAATTATCAAAATAGCCAAGTAGGCACGCACATGCACATAACACCTTGGCCACGGAAAGGGGCCCCCTTCGAACTCCTCCAGCGCTTGTACGCCCCGAGCTCACGTCCAACGAGTGACCAGTCACCACCTATTGAGGGGCGCACATTGAACACCTGTCGAGCCACCGTTGGCCAGGGGGCGGAGTTGAGGAAAGTGATGTACCGAAACAAGGCTGAGGCGCTTCCCACGCAGTAAGCTTAACACCCAGTCGACACAAGTGCACTGTCAATCATCAGAAACGGTGACTCAGTCTCTCTCATCCTGAGCCTTGTGCCCTCAGCCCTACTGGCCTGCGTCTTGCAAACCTCTGCAGGAGCGTCATCAACAGTCTCGTTCGACGCCTCCTTTTGTCGTTGGTGCCAAGACGAAACACTCGGGGCTCCTGGCAAGGGGCCCGCTGTGTCGTCACTCGCCTCTCGTTGTGCACAGCGGCGCACGGTGCTGGGAAGATCCACGGAGGCAATTTTCATGCAGACTGCCGTGCCGTGCCCTCCGACTCCATCGTCAGCCCTATTGCGCTGCTCACCGAGGCGCCTCCGCTTACGAAGCAACTCGCAGTGGGAGGCAACGGCCGGGCGGGCAGGCGGAGAGGGACACGCAACGATCTGTTTAGTCGACGGGCCGGCGAGCTGTGTACTAAGCAGTCGTAGGTGAATCTTCTAGTTCTGCATACGAACCTGTCAACAACAGCCTTGATTCGAGCGAGGGGACTTGGGCGCAGTTTCATGACTGCTGCTGCAAGGGGCGGGCACAGAAGCCGGGGCATCCAGACCCACTTGGCGGTGATCTTCTCCCGCCCGGACTGAAATGGTGTCGGATCCGCAGGGCATCTTGTTGTTATAAGAGCCTCATCAATATGAGATGCCTCGCCCTGAAAAACCTCCGGTGGTCCCAATAACTACTCCGCGCCTGGATGGGGCTTCCATTATCGCACGTTTCGACAGTCAGTCACGGTCGCCGCTTGACTCGAAGACGCGACTCAGAGGGAGGAAGAGCAATACCTGAAGCGGTGTATCCCGACCGTTGGCGTCTGGAGTTAAGGGGCGGGATTATCACCGACAGACAGGGTTTAACCGTTCCGGGCTTCTCTTCTGGGAACTGTGGCGCGCGAAGGACCTCTGTGTAGGTGCCGTGCAAACAAGTGTGGTGACACGCAGGGGGCACATTTCAAAAGATGCTCCTGCAGATGCTGAGACAGCGGGCTTGGACCCTTCACAGCACGCATGTGCTGCACAGCATCCATCCTTAGTTGCGTTTTTTGTCCCCCACGTCCGAACTGCAATATCCCTTGATGCACAACTTAATGGACTTAAGCTTTGGTTGGTCCGGGCAAACTGCACACAACAAGCACACAGGCGAACCGTGATGGGAGCATCTCCTCGAACAAAGCCAATCGAAAAGCGGCGATATGCATCGGTAGAACTTAGCCTCAGGAATGCGGTCTGAGACCCGGCCCCCGCGCGTCTGAGCGTGGCTGACCTGGTGGCCACCAACATCGTCAAGGCTCTCGGCAGGAGGCTTTCGCTTGCATGTGTCTCTTGCACGAGGTAGGTCTGGGGACATGCGGCCGTGATCAAATGTGAGATCACGAACAAGTGAACCCAAGGGAGTGGGAGTGGGAGCGGGAGCGGGAGCGGGAGCGCATGCGATAACACATGGCCGCACCCTGGTGCCCGTGATCTGTTAGTGCCAGCAAATTTAATGCGCGGGTTGTGTCTCCCCCCCACCTGCACCCCTCTCAACGCGCAAGTCGCGGTCGGGACACGCCCAGAACGTCACCGGCATCACCAAATGTGCAGGCAGTCTTGACCTCCCACTAGAGCGTCTTTTGATTCCGCCCTGGGCCTACTATTTTGATATGAGACACTGTAGCTAAGTCGACGGAACACGCATTCCGAGCCAGCGCAGCCAGCATGGTCTCCCAGAAGAACGGGGACATCCGCAGCTTCTTCGCAGGCTCCCAGGCATACAAGCCGCCAGCCTCGCAGACGCGGAGCTCACAGAGAACAGCGCCGGCGCCAGAGACCCCTTCAAGGCGGAGTCGTAATGATGCCGCACCCAAAACCACACTTCCATCCCCAGGCTCCGACGTCCCATCCTCGCCCCCCTCCATAAGCTCTCCAACCCGGAGGGGGCCCATCAGCCGCGACGCCGTCATCGCGGCCTCTGACGACGAGTTCGATGACTCGGACGACGACTCGCTGCCGGACGTCCTGATGCGCAACAGCGGCCCATCGGCGCTACCACCGCAAACAAGGCCACCAGCAGGCACAGGGCCGCCGGGCCCGCTGAATCTGCTCGCGACGCCCCGCGCGAAGCGGACCGCCGCGGTACACGAGTTCCACTCGTCGCCGCTCACCATCCAGAGCAAAAAGAAGAGGCAGGACATGCAGGCGCTGGTCGAGTTCGCGCGCAAGGACGAGGAGACCCGGGCGTCTGCCCAGCGCTTCTCCGCGATGCTGGAGCAGGAGGCCGAGAGGGAGCGCGGAGCCGCTGCTGCGGGCGACGGGGAGGATGCTGGGGGGCACGGGCAAGAGGGCAGGGTGGCGGCCGCCCTCAAGGATCACATATTGAAGGCCGCTACGGCGTCGGCAACCGACGAGGGGGCAGATGGGGACGGCGCCGAGAACAAGATGCGGGTCGTGAGAGCCCTGCAGCGCGCGGAGGTCGGCGGAGCGAGGAGGGCGTACTACTTCTTCGAGCAGGACGAGCCTGAGCCAGACGTTGTCGGCAGGAAGTTCCCCAGGGCCAAGGCGAAGGGCCCGTGGGCTGTGCTCGATGACGCCCAGGATCGCGGGAGGCATTTTGCGAGCGGCTTCCCGTACGACATCCAGAGGAAGCTGGGAAATCTCCCGGACGAGATATTCCTCTGGGTCCTGGACGAGCTCTGCTCCGAGAGGCGTGAGGTCTTGCAGTGCGAGTATGTCAAGTTGCTGAGCATCTGCGACGACCAAACGACCCGCCTGGTCACGCCGGCACTCTTACAAAAGCTATTCAGACAGCTAGGCGCTACGAAGGACATCGACAACCTCATGGGCCCCGTGACTTTGAGGGAAGAGACTGGGCATCCTTGTCCAAGTCGGGACTGGTCATGTGTCGACGGTATCCTTGACTTGGTAGGGGCAATGGCATGCCATCTCACTTCATCCGCACGCTCCACCGCGATGCAGATTCTTCTACGCCTAGGAATGGACAACTTTGCCGTGGAGAACTTCGGGTTTACTCAGAGATGGCGACAGGCGGTGGATCTCGTTGCCCGAAGCGTGCCCTACGCAGAATGGACCTCGTTCTGCCAGGAGGCTTGCCACTCAGTGTACCAGAGCTCCCCTAGGGCCACGACGCGGCTGCGCGCCGTGGCCCTCCTAGGCCCGGTCGTCCCGGCCGGCGGGCACCCGATGGCTCTCCAGACACGCACGCTCGACCTGAAGCGGCGGCTGGCGTCCGTGTTTTTCTTTGACGACCTGCACCGCGCGGACAAGCGGCCCGAGGACACGGTCAGCATCCGCGCCGTCATCGACCGGCTGGAGGAGGCGGACGAGTTCCAGATCAACCAGGACACGGACTACCACGAGTTCGAGGCGCTGATGATGATGCTCAACGCCGCGCTGGGCGATGCGTCGAGGCGGCAGGACGGCCGGGCCGAGAGGTCTGCCGCCGGCTTCGACGCCGAGGTTGACGAGCTAGCCGAGGGCCTCAAGAGCATGCTGACGCGCGTGGCGCCCCTCAACAGGGGTATCCACGTGTCCAGGATCGAGGCGAAGAACGCGATGGAGCTGATCCGCGAGAGGCTCTTGTATCAGGTCAGGATCAAGCCCGTGCCGAAGAAGCATATCTTCGGGCTGCAGGAGGACGTGGTGGAGGATGTGACTTTGCCAAAGCAGAGGGACTTCATGAAGGGGTTCCTCAAGAAAGGAAGCAGGGTGCCGAGTGTCAACATTGAGACGGCGGACACTGTGATGGCTGGATGATGGCTGTTGGTTTTAGTAGCTGTGGGAGCGAAGGTGTTGTTGCCAGGCATCTTCCAGGGTTGGAGGGCAAGTATCTACATTTGCCCCTGATAGATCTTCTATCACAAACTGCACCAATATCGGCGTCGACGGTCCCGAGCCTGTCAGGATTGATCGCTTCAGTATCTCACCACCCTCATTAGGGTCAAACACATGATGAGAGCTCCATATCGCGAGATATCCGCCCACTCTTGACACGATGTCAACCTCGTATCCAAAGGAGACGCAACTTCAACCCATTGAATGACATGCAGTATGAGTATCAGTAACGCGAAGTCAACCGTGTAATACAGTCTTGCAAGTCCCATGGCCCTATGGCTTCGAGCCAGTACTTCGCGTCCGTGACTGATAGCACAAGTTTATTCTTCCTCACGCTATATGACAAACGACCACTGGAAACGTAGAAACCCAAGCTTCAGACATGCGTGCAGCGAAATCCACCTCCCCTTAATCGAAGAACTTGCGGTTGGGGTTCGCCCCGAACAGCGTCTTTCGCACGGCCGGCAGTGAACTGGTCTCGAGGAGCTTCAGCCTCGCCTCGAACGTGTTGTCGATCTCGATCTTGCCATTCCCGCTGAGGATAGCAACGCCGCCGGCACTACACAATTAGTCCTGTCAGCTGCATTCTGCCAGAAAAACATGGCGCTCTAGCCCACGGTGGAGGAGCCGGTGGGTAGCCTTCTTACCTTCCCTCAGGCACGGGGTTGCTTTCGTCGATGGTAGCCTTGGTGTCCTTGCCCACTTTTTCCGTGTACTCCTTGGCAGCCTCGTTGATAGCGGTTCGGACGAGGTCGTAGTCAGCCTTGCGGGCGCGGATCTGCAGCTCCGGCTCAGCGAGGGCGTACATGCCCTCGAGGACAAGGCCCTTGAGGGCGGCAGCGTACTTCTTCTTGTCCTTGGCGCCCTCGGCGAGCTTGCTGCGGGCCTGCTCAAAGATGTCGTCGAGCAGCTCCTGCCGGGCGGCGAGGACCTTGAGGCGGGTTTTGTTGGCGACGGTGGAGCGGGTGATCTGCTGCGACAGGCTGGCCTGCTTGAACTTCTTTGCGTACGAGGAGTCGATGGAGTCGGTCTCCTGCCGGACCAGCTTGGACTTCTCGATGGCGAACTCCTCGTTGGCCTTGATCTCGATCTCGCGGGCCTTCTCGCTGGCTTCCTGGCGGATGAAGGCCGTCATCTTGCGGAGCTCTTGCCCGACCTGAGGGGGTTGGGGTGGCCCATTGTTAGCTTCGGGTGCCCCATACTTGGTCTTCGTGTCGAGGCTGGTGCTGGGTTGCGTACCTGGTCGTCGGACAAGGCGTGGGCTTGCGACATGTTGGGCGGCTGTGGTGGTGACGACTGCGGGATATGAGGTTCGGTACGGTGAGGGCAGCTAGACGCTCTCGTTGGGAAGGGACAGGACGAGGAGGGAGGAAGACGCGGCGTCTAGCAGGAAGTAGGACAGTCGTCAGTCGTGGGAGATTGTGTAGTCGTGATCGTGGTTGTGGTCGTGGTCGTGGTCGTGGTCGTGCTGAGGTTGAAGGAGGGTGTCTCTTAGAGGATGATGGGCTTGGTGGAGCCTGGCGTTACCTGTTGTTGGACTTGGAGCTCCTCCGTCACTCATCAGTGCTGATGCTGCCAAGCCCAACTGCCCGCCGGCAGCTGCGCACCTACTCCAGCTCCAAAGGCTGCCCGCCCGGGGACCCAAGCAGCTTTGATTCTGGCAGGGGTCCACCACCGCCGCCAGGCACGTCCGTCCTCTGCCTCGTCACCACCAGTTGGCTCTTCTAAGGTTTCGCTTGGTGCTGCAAACAGCCGCAGATTGGACTGTCATGCGCTGGTCCCACTGACTCTTCAGCGCCAGTAGTACGGCAGCCGTCTCGTGATTGGGCCAGAGGCGGCAGCGGTGGTCGATAGGAGCCGCTGCGGAAGCAGCACTGTTCTGGATTCAGCTTGATCACCGTTGGGCTTATACCGACTTGGCCCTGGAGCGAGAGAGTCTGACGAGCCTGGCGAGTCTGGGCCTAGGGCATGGACGGCCCACGACCATTGATCGTCAGCGACTTGTCTGCTTGCGCACCTCGATGTTTCGCTTCCCGCATGAAGCCCACCTAGTTAGGCTATAGTCTCCATGCTCTTTCTCTCTCTACAATACACATGGGCTATCTATCCACTCCCTAGATGACCACCCACTCTGTTTCTATCCCATCCCACCCTCATCAGTCTAATCTTGCCATCTCCCCCCTCCCCCTCCCCCGCGCCCCCTTGGACCCTGCCCATGAATGAATGACTGTGCCTGACCAGAGGGAAAAGGCCGCCGACTTGTGACCAGCTCAAGTGGCCTGCGTCCGACACCGCGGGCGTCACCTTCAGTACTTCGAAACAGCCCACTCGGATGTCTCAGGCCCGCCGCCGTCACGCCCATTTGACTGAGGTCATTCGCCGCGAGTCGATTCGAGTTCCTGACCGGCTTCAAACCTCGACACACGAAATCCAAGTCGAAATCGAACCGCCCTTCCCAAGACCTCCAAGACCTGCCCGCCAGACGCCACTGTCCCCTTGATCGGTCCGTCCCAACCACACCCCAGTCTTGCGACTCTGACTGCCCCTCCCGACGAACTACTACTGCGGTGTACTACGACCTCGGCCAGGTGCCAGGTGCAAGACCCCAGGCACGAGCGTTGCACCTCACCCGGGACACGACGACAGTCACGGCCAACGCCAACATCCCCCCCCCCCTTTCCCACCTGCAACCTAAATACTCCACCGCGGGAGCTCCTTCATGTGCAACGCGCCACGCGAATATCTACATACCCTACTTCCTGGCTCTTTCTGCCAGATGCGTCTCTGCACAATTGAATCGGCGCAATGGGGTCTATCGGCGGCATGTCCCCTGGTGGGAGCATCGCGGTATGTTTTTGACCCTGCGCCTCCGCTTCTGCGTCGCAGGCACTCCCAACTCGACGCGCACGGCTGACATGCCACATAGCTCGGCATTATAACCGGACTGTTATCGACGGGCGTACAGAGCCTAGGTTTGACACTGCAACGCAAGTCGCACATCCTCGAAGACGAGAAGGGGCCCCACGATGTTCGCAGACCACCCCACCGAAGGAGGAGATGGCAAATCGGGATGGCTATGTTCATAATATCGAATATCCTTGGAAGCACTGTCCAGATATCGACACTGCCACTCCCGGTTCTGTCCACGCTGCAGGCCTCGGGCCTGGTTTTCAACTCAATATGCGCCACGCTAATACTCGGCGAGCCCTTCACGAGGTGGTCACTATGGGGGACATTACTGGTGTGCGCCGGCGCCGTGCTGATCGCCATCTTTGGCGCCATACCCTCTCCCACGCACTCCTTGGACGAGCTGTTGGAGCTGCTGGGGAGGTCGGCTTTCGTGTTGTGGATGGCATTGCAAGCAGTCCTTGTCATCACCATCTGCACCGTAATCGATGGTGTAAACCACGTCCTGAACCTGTCGCAGAACCCGCGGTTTCGTCTGATCCGCGGCTTGTCCTACGGGTGCGTGAGTGGCATATTGTCCGCCCACTCACTGCTGGTGGCAAAATCGGCCGTCGAACTCATCATCAAGACTTTGGTAGACGGGAAGAATCAATTTGTTCACTGGCAGGCCTGGGTGATTGTCCTGGCACTCATCACACTGGCATTGACTCAGCTCTACTACCTGCATCGGGGTCTCAAGCTGGTCTCGACATCAGTCCTATACCCTTTGGTATTCTGCATCTACAACATCATTGCTATCCTGGACGGGCTCATCTATTTCGACCAGACCGAGCTCATCAGCGCCTTGCGCGGTTGCCTCATAGCACTGGGCACTGTTATTCTCTTGTCCGGCGTCCTTGCGCTCTCTTGGAGGCTGAGTGACGAGCAACACACTCCTGTGGGTGGCCAATCATCTCTCGCTCCGGGCCTGGGTCTTGTGGAAGACACAGATGGCGAGGAGGAGGAGGAGGATCTGCTTCTCGGCAGCACCAATGCAGTCGGCGCCGAAGACGACGTCCTTCCGACAACTTACGCGTACAACACGTTTGACAGTCCGGAGCCGGACAGCGCTCGGCGCAGCAGGCCGAAACCTTTACCGCTTGTTCCATCGACCTCATCTGGTTCTGGACGGAGGAAAACATCCTTTTTGCCTTCCCTGCCCAGACCGCGCTGGCAAGAACGCCAGGAAATATGGGGCGAACTGGACGACGATGAGGTGCCTTATTCGCCCTTACCAGTCAGCAGACTGCGCTCGAAGACCATGCCAGCCAACGATGCATCACTCCTTAGATCCCATCGGAGAGGAATTAGCGATACTCCTTTCATACTTGGTGAAGCATCGACAAGTGCGGAATCGCCACGGCCATGGAAATCTGGCTTCCGTGCCCGCAGGAAGTCCACAGGATTCCCCGGCTTCACTGCTCGGAAATCGAGTCGGCGGGCGTCCGGAGGCCCGGTCCAGGGCGCAATTGGAGGCATCTCACGTTGGTGGAGAAATAGAAATAACAGCTCCACTGGGGACCTGTCAAGGCCATCAAGCTCTACTTTCCCAGAATACAGTGACAACCCGGCAGACCAGGCTGCCCAGGCTGCCCGCCAAGAACCGTACCGGGACAGCCCTGGACTGGACCGTAGTGAAGAGGCGCCCGGCTCGGCCCCGGTTACAGGGCGTAGGAGGGAAGATGACTCTGCTGTATAGAGATGTATACGATACCTTTCGAACTCTGGCGGCACCTTTTTGGGAATGTGTGCCGCCTGTTGGGCGTTTTGGCTTAAAGGGAACATGGGCACCGGAGTGGATGGGCAAATATATACAATAGAAAACACGCACGGGATTTTGCCATCGGCTTGAGCATGGCTCTTGGTGCGAGCGACTGGATAGGACCTTGGAAGTTATCTTTTTGTAATCATGATCATTCCATCCCCTGGACCTGGGGCTTTCGTGCACTGTGACAAGGCCCTGCTGCAGCTTGGCTATAATTGCCTGTGTTACGGCCCTTCAAATATTTACTACTTCCTTGCTAGGTCAGGCTAATATTATGCATGCGCATGCAGGGACATAGACTTGGAGATATGTAGCTGTCATAATTATGTCAATATCCGAGAGATATATGTACACTCAGTGGCCACCACCACACTATTCAACCATATACACTGCCGGCCTATACCTAGAAACTTCCCATCATCTCTTCTAGATAACAGCACGCCCCTCGGCCTGAGCTCAGATTTGCGACACAGAACACTTTCTTTTGCTTCTTAGGTGTAGGTGTACTGGTTGATGGTAATGTCAGCAACAGTCCAGGTCTTGCCGCCGTCGGCGGTGACCAAGTGGCCCGAGGCGCCGTTGAGCGGCAAGGTGTTATTGTATTTGGGGTTGGCGGCGCTCATGGTCAGCTTGGTTTTGACGTAGTGGTGCGTGGGCACGGTGCCGCATTTCGCCTGCTGGCACTCCATGGCCGTGTCCCAGCCGAGACCACGGCGTCCGCTGGCTGTTTGTCGTTGGCGGACTGATTAGTATTGGAAGATAGACTGGGGCCCAGGTGGTAAAGAAAGAAAGAGGTGGCAGCGAAACATACAGGTGGACAGCATCGACCCCACGTTGCCGTTCACCGAGACTGTCTGGTCGGTCTTGCCAGTGGATGGGTTGTATTTATCTTTGACAGTGTTAGATGTGAAATAAGGTCATTGAAATGTGGTCTCCGACTGACAGTCATATATGACCTTATCGCCTGGGTTCGCCTAGAAAATATGAGAACATCGGGGGAAAAATGGCCATCGGACGAACATACTCTCAAGTGTACTAGCAGTAACGCACCACTTAACCTCGCTCGCGACCAGGTTTCACGGTGACCTATTAGTACACATTTTGAGCTCGTGTCTAACACGTTCCTCAATTACCAGATGAAACCTACCCGGCGCCAACGGTCGAGATGGCGAGGCCCTGGACGAGGTCACCATTGTCCATTCCCATACCAGCCAGACCAGAGGCCCAGGTTCCCATTGTGAGGGCTGTTGCGAGCTGGCAGGACAAGTGATGAACATTCCAGAGGCAGTCGAGCCCGTTGGAGAAGTAGTTCCCGAACGAGAAGTATTGACGGGGCACAACGGACGCAGCCGCCAAGGGGAGCAGGGGAAGCAAAAGGACATACATATTTTTACGAGAATAGTACCACAGGTAAGATTTAGAGCCTTGATACAGATAGTGACTGTAAAATAGTGTATAAGACAGCGGCCAAGACTCTTGGGACAAGATAAAAGGATTCCAAGAAGTCATGATGCTCGGCGCCATCCTTTGTTATATGCATCCAAGCTTCTAAATGGGAGCAGTCAGCATGATCACTCTCGCATCAAATACAACTCGGATATGGTGGATATTCAAGCTTCTATGAGTCTGCGCCTGGCATCTTTTCCACCTATGAATGCGATGGAAGGATCCATCGTTGACGTGATGAAATAGGGGAAGGACAACGGCGTTGTAACATTTGGATGATCGCATAGCCTAGGTTCCTGGACACCTTGCAAGGGGACCAGCAGCTCTATTCCACCTATGAGGTAAACTATAGTCGCGGTGTCTTATGGAAGACACTAGTCAGGGCGGAGCGCGACCGTCGCATTGTTCGTAAATGGCCACCGGCCCTCCATTACCTCGGCCGACTCACCTCCAAACGGTTCTGCCCGTTGGAGAATTGCTGACCATGGGATATACGGTTTGTTCCCTCCATCACCACATAGTATTCAAGACAACACGGGGAAAGGAGCCATGGGTTCGACCGAGTACGCGGATGTCGGTTCTCTGTTGAATCAGTCAGGCACATAAGGCCCAAACCATACGGCAGAGGTGTGAGTGCATCCATTTCCTCTGTAGTTCAACTGGTTATAAGCCCGGATGCTCTTCTTTTAAGCATTTTATGTAAATATCCGTCTATGCTAAGAAATCCTCTAATTAGGTCCCAGTATATTGCTAAGCGAACGTTAAGAGCAAAGCCATATATAGGGGAAGAGCCAGAGCAAGCCTAAGGGGCGCGAGTGCCTTCCTGGCTTTTATTATTCAGCTCGACACTATGGTACTAAATTAGGGAAAGTGTTAAATTCAGTTAGACACATAAAGCCTAAACCATACTGCACAGGTGTAAGTGCATCCATTTTCCTCTAGCTCAATTTTCTCGATCATGGTTGTGTCTACTTGGGGGAGGGGGCGGGGGTTGTCGGCAAGTGGATGGCCCAGCAGCAGCAATGAGTAAGTGGCCCGAATATTATTCCGAATAGGAGGGCAACTAACCGGCCTGTATTAGTCCTCCGTACCAGAAAGATAGAGACATGGTAGCACCAGTGGACACAATTATGAAGTATGCGCCGCCAACTTCTGTGTCGCCGGTGTAACGGCCGTTCAGACTGGGAACAATATGATTTTAAGGAGTAGTAGCGACGGCAGCACTCGTTGACACCGACTTGAAGCCAATGATGACAGCCGTCTCACACGATGCGAGCCTGGCAATATTTGTTTTAAGCAAGGACTGAGCGAGTCCATTACTCTACAATCAGCAGATGTTGGAAGAATCAATCTATGAGTCCGTATCTAACGCTACCACAAGATGCGCTCAGCACATACACCGCATGCATACGCAGATGCATGAGGGTTGGCCAGCAGCATAACTAAAACGGATATGCATGAAAAAAAGATGCAGGAAAAGGAGACGATTGACGCCCATGAGAGAACTTATGTTTTGGAACCAGCCCTGAAAGACCACAAGTAGATTCATACATCATGTTCCGTCACCTCTCCGAGAACGTGCCGTGCCATGCCCCACTGGATGGGATCTCATGATCCCGGGACGCCGTGTGCGTGCCTTCATGTGGACAGGTAGACGCCCTCTCGAGTATTACAGCATCAACGCAGCCCCGCCCGCTGGTCCACTGCCTCCCCTAGAATGACAACCCTCGCGGGACGTTGCCTTTGCATTACTCGACGGAGACCTAGATGCTTTTGCCACGTAAAGGGTACGCGCGGGGCAAGGCCTCCTCGTTCAACGTTCCATTCCTCCCCCCCCCCCTTCCTGGAGAACATGCCGTCGCCAACTCAGACTGCAGGCTTAGAATGTCGAGGGCTGGGTCTTGGAGTCGATATATCGGAAACGCTCGCGCTCCTTGCGGTCCTTGAGGAGGCAGGCGGTGGCTAGGATGAGCACGCCGTCGATACCGGCCATACCGAACACGGCAGTGAAGATGTTGTCGATGAAGACGTTGGCGAAACTGCTCAGCGGGCCAGAGCAACCCCTCATCAGGGAGGCGGCGGCCGGGGACGGACACGTCGGATCGGTGACAAAAGCGGGCGAGGTACTGTTGAAGTATCCGCAGCACGCGAACTATTTCAAATGTCAGCGCATCGAAAGATTCCATGGTGATTTATGCCAGGAAGAAGGGGCTTCTGTACCGATGTCTGCATCAGGTCCTGGACGCGGGGTGGCTGTGCGTTCCACAGTGGCGACAAGGTTTCTTTCGTTTTTAACGTGAGGATCCAAAGGTATAGACCCAAAATGACGGAGAAGAGGGCGTTGACAACAAGCATATATCCTGAGAGCTTGAGCCAACCGCGGGTAGGCATGGCAATAGCAGGCAGTGTGAACGCAAACGTGACGAACACTAATACGCCGTTGACGATGCCAGCTGCGACATGTTAGCCATAGGCCCTCTTCATTGCTACACCAGTTCCTGAACGTGTCTGCCGGGCGGCTGCCTCCGCAGTCACGCCCTCCTGTCCTCGCTCCCCTTTCCATCTCATAGGATCAAAAGCGTACCTGTTAATGGGAACATCTGGTACAGCAGGTTCCTCACGGCCTGGTTGCCTTCGGTGGGTGTCTCGAACATGATATTCTGAACGATAACCGAGAAGCCGACGAGGATGGCACCGGTGGCGACGAAGAGGAAGTCGGCAGCCACGTAGGCGCCGAGGACTTTGTTGACCATCTTTGTCGTTGATGTTGTTGCGTTGAGCAGCCTGGGCCAACGAGATATTCGGCCGCCCCTTCAACCACTTCCAAACCAATCCGTGCTGGCGGTGTTCCTGGCTGTTCCTGGGAAGTGGTGTTCTTCCTGCGCTCCAGCAAATGACGACCTGCGTCTAGTTTCGGGTTGTGCTCGTTATCGTGAAGTGATCGTCGCCGTGAAAAAGAATGCTCGGCGGTATAATCGTCCTGCGCTTCCTCCCACCGGTGGCGAAATACGAAAAAAAAAAAAAAAGGGTATGTGGAAAGAGAATGTGCCCAATTACTAAAAGGTATACGACAGGGAGAGAAAGAGGGAAGAACTGCACAGACGACGGGGCGTCGGGCGAAGACGAATCGAACCAACGGGAGACCAGCACCTTGGGAACAGGTAATGCAAGCGATTTGAATCGAACGAAGCCAAAACAGAGTCTGAAGAAAAGAGACGAAATGGACCAAAAGGGGGAGGGCAGCGACACTCGTCACTAGCAACAAGACGAGCAGAAACGCAGCAGAAACGCTACCTGGCCAGGAGACTCTGTGGTGTCTGCCCACATCACGGGCGCTACGCAGACGCTACCATTGGAATCGAGCAAGCCATGATGGGCTTGCAACCGGCCCACAGTCTCGAGACGGGCGCTGCTGCGGCGTGTTCGAGGTTTGGTGCTGCGGTCGGCAGGCCGTGAGACTAGGCATGGCGGTGATCGGCGTGGTGAGGCAGTTGGGGTTTCAGGGTTCGCCTGGAGTGGTTTGGGATGGAGCGTGCGAGGCGTGCAGGGGCCACATGCTGCCACCCCACGGCCGCAGCCGCGCAGGCGGGCGCTGGGAGATGCTTGGGTCTGCTTGGGTTTGCTTGGAAACGAGCCCAATCAGGGACGGGTGATCTCCAGAAATCATTCGATGAAATCCAAACTTGGGACCGTCCGGGTTTGGACAAGAGGCTGGCCGATTACGTATGTCCCTGTGTGTGTGTGTGTGTGTGTGTGTGTGTGTGTGTTTTGGAATTGAGGTGTTTGCCTCTGCTTGGTGCACAGGTGTAGAGCAGAGGTGGTGCTCTGGCCTGTCTCCCCTCATCATCAACCACCCCCCCCCCTCCATCACATGCAGGCATGACGGGGCCTAGCCTCTTGGTGTGGAGTTCGCCCAGGACTCTGCAGCAACAGGTGGTGATGCAGCGAGAGCGAGCGTCAGGGGAGGGGAGGGCGCCCCCCTGGTGCCCCATAACTGCCCATAGCTGGGCCCGCCCAAAGCACCCCCTAGGAGGTTCTCGGTTTCTGTGGAGGGCTGGAGCGGACCATGGCCGAATTGCTTGCAGCTGTCAACCTTTCCACTTCTGGGTGGCGACCCATTCTGGCTGTCTGGCATGACTCTCCCCTCAGCCTTGCCCTTCAGAAACAGGTCAAGATCGCCCGTGTCTGCGTCCCAGAACGGGCCTGTTCTCGATTCATCGTAGATTACCCGCATTTCAACCCTCTCTGCTTGCCTCCTTCGGTCATGGTCGCCCGAGCTTATTACAGGAACAGGAATGGCAGCCGCCAGCCCGATCCTACATGCCTGCGTGGACTCCGATCCTCCATTGCCCTCCCGTCGCCGCTCCCGCTGTCGTTAACTGTTTCCGGCCAGGGCCCTCTGAATGACCCCCACGGCTCTACAAGGCCAGTTTTTTCTGGGTCAGCCGCCTCGACGACACCGACACCGACACCGACACGCCCATACCCCGACGACTCAGCACGCCGGTGCTGCCCCGGGCGAGTTGAGATGGCCTCGAAACCGGAGCAACGTGGTAGGCCACCGAGTGGGGAGAGATGGGCCGAGGATGAGGGCAGCTTCCGCGCAGGCTCACCCCTTCGGAGGTACCTTTCGGATGATTCATGGAGTCACAGCCTCGCCTCAGAGCGACCCGGGGACGGGACGAAACGACGCCCAAGAGGGGCCAATATAGCGTCGCTCTCCTGCCTGCAGTTGAGGTAGTCCGGAATAGCAACCCACTCGACCGTGTCGCCCTACTCTCCGAGGGCAACGAAAAGACAGTCGAACGGATCCTGACAATCAGCGGGCAGACATAACATGACACACCACCTTGCCATGTAGCCTGCCCGCCTGCCCGCCTGCCTGCCTGCCTGCCTGCCTGCCTGCATGGCACGAGGTCCAACTCGGGCTTGGCAGCACCTGGCCGGTGTCTTGTTGGATGCTGACACCCGTCGGTTTTCAATGTATCAGTCGCAGACGCAGAGGAACCCCCGACGCGCGGAGGAAGCTGTCCGCGGCCTCGTTGACTGCGACCGGGATGAACGGGCGCCTTGTACATAGTAGCAGCACAGGTAGCTCGGAGGCCGATCAGATCTCCTTTTGTATCGCCAGAGTTCACGATCAACAGATCCAGTGCATCAATCCCATATGAAAACCCCACGAGCAGACATGCAGGCATGCGGGCATGCAGGCACGCAGGCACGCAGGCACGAACGCACGCAGGCATGGTACCCACGCACTCGGCACACTCAGCACACTCCAAGGCACTTGATGGATGCCGTGTCTACCGTTGTGAATTGCCAAGGCCACAATCACCCAACTTATCACACGCCATGGCCAGTGACCCGAACTCCCGAGGGGTGCAGGCTTGGGCTGGGTGGGCAAGCTGTTGCAGGCTCATGGCGATGGAAATGAACATGGCCATCCATCTCCGCCGGCGAGAGGGGACCGTTCAATTAGTGCATGGCGCTAGTGAAGGGCGACAGGGACCAGGCCAGGAGTGGAGGGCCAATCATTAGCGGCGATTGGGCACTTGGCGGTCTTCTTAAGGAAGCTGCAGACCTTTCCGCTTTCAGCTCCCGACCTTCCCCGTTGCGACAGTTGAGCCTGACCCGATGTGTGCGGAAGTCACCCCCATCGTGCCTCGTGCCTCCTGTCCAAGGTACCGACCTACTTGCCTGTGTGCCTGCCTCCAAGGTGAGTGAATGTCTGAACGGACTCTCTGGCAGTTGAGTGAAGGACTGGGTCGATGACCGCAATCAATGAATGAAGAAGAAGAGAGACAACCTGCCCAGCGAAAAGTTTTTGACCTTTCCCATTTCGAAGGCCTGCCGTCCTTCTCACTTCAGCAAAAACAGAGCAATCACACACAACAGGACAGGCAAGCAACCATCGTCCCCCACCAAAATCCCAATCTCCATCCTGCCATCTTCAACCAGACCTGGGTTAGGTGCGGTTTTTGCGGACCCAGCCGAGAGAAAGAAATACCAAGCCCGAGCACCTGGGACACCTGCAACAGCCCGCAAAGGACGCCAGCACCGAAGAGGAAAGAGGACAAACGAAACCAACTGATCGGCGCCTTTCAGCAGCAGCAGCAGAAGCAGACCGTCGCCATCCACACCACGACCGGGTCCAAGCGAGTGCGGCTGCAGCGGTCGAGACCTCGAAAGACTGGAGACCAAGGAGATTCGATACGAGTCGGCCACCGTTAGGCGCGAGATAGCAAGCAACCCAAGGTCAGTAGCCAGTCAGTCGTCAGCGCTCCCCAAACCCAGCCTCAGATCGAAAGCTCCCTTTTTTTTTTTTGGTGGGGGGGGGGGTTTCTTTTTTTTTTCTTTTTTTTTTCTTTTTTTTTTCGGCATCTGACATTGGGCTGGCGGGCTGGCGGGCTGCTTGCAAGCGCTTGTCAGTGCCTCCGTCCGCCTGGTCCGTTGTCGACGAGCAAGCGTTGCCATTTCGAGCAATCTTCCATTTCGAGCATTCCCGCATACAACAACACACTAGCCATGCCATCATACAAACTCTCTCTCTCTCGTTTTTGTTCATATCTTTTCTTCTCTTTTTCTTCTTCTTCTTCTTCTTTCTCCACACTGATCTGTCGCTCATGGTTTTCCAATCTTATGCTGCATGCATTCCTTACAGGCTCGCTCATCCCCAACCACAATCAAATCACATCACCGATGTGGGAGTAATTTTCCGGCTCGATCCTCCTCCTAATTCCGTGCCGTGTCTGCCCTCTGGGGCTCCATGGGCTGGACCTAGACCTGGGACCTAGACCTAGACCTGGGACCTGGACCTGGACCTTGACCTTTGGACCTGGGACCTGGGACCTGGAGCCAGTGCTCCCTCTCCCCCAATCGGTGGCAGTACCCTCCCCCATCCCCATACCCATCCTACCCCATCTTTTCTTTCGTCCCCGGACCGCAGTCCACATGCAAGCCCGGCGTCTGGACCCGGGTGAGCTGTGGCCGGGCCACAGGGCCATCCACCTGCCCTCCCAAAACTGCCCGCCAGCCAGCCAGCCAGCAATTCATTTGGCCCAGGAGTTCCATCCTTGATACGGACCTGCGATCCTACGATCCACCTGCAGACCGGACACTTGGAACAGGCACCAAGTGTACATCCATCCATCCATCCACCCACCCAGTATGCGTTCCGGACAAGAAGCGACAACAGATTCGTGCATACATCCGTACATTCTCTGGGCACATACACACCTACACAAGCGTGTGTGTGTGCCCACCCAAACACCAACGTCATCATGCCCTGTTCTGGAATGCAAGGCCAACCGTCCAGGCCGTCGGATCAGCAACGGGAGGAGCTTTGGCTTCTACGCGCTCACCCCGAGGGCGTGTCTGAGCGAGACCTCGCCGCCCTGTCGCACGGCTCTGGATCCTCGTCCCCAATCACACGCAAGCCAGCAAAGGCTCAATCAAAGCCCCCGCTTTTGCGCTACCCCTGGCAAGTCGCACCGGATCGCCCTCCCACACTGAAAGGGTTGTGTTTCCAGGCTCACCAGGCACCCTGGTCCCCCCAATCTCTCCAGCGAGTCGGACAGACTGCGTCGGCTCCGTCTTGCAATCTCTCCAATCTGCACGCTGCAGGCCTCGCAGGCAGCATGATCCTGGACCGCCTGCGCCTGTTGCACGCCCTGTCGCTGTCAGCGCCTGCCACAGCCTGTCACGTACCGTCGACAGAAAGGCGCCTGTCCTCGTTTGACCAGTTCACAACGTCTTGACAGCGCGTGGGGCAGCTTGGACTACAACCGCCGCTGTGCACGCTGCACGCTGCACGCTGCACCCGCCCACGCCCACGCCTACGCCCACGCACCACGCGCCCACGCGCCCACGCGGTGCGGAATCCGAGGGTCTGGTCGACCTTCAGATCAAACCTCGCCGAACACAGATCACGCTGGTGCGGTGGCCAATCCCGTGTCAAAGCCCGCCCGCGACGGTGGCAGGCAGGCACTCCCCGAGCCCAGCCTTTCCGCGCTGGAAAAGCTCCGCTCTGGCACCAAGAGAGGGAACCTGTCCCTTCACTCAGAATCGTCCCATTGTGGCCGCCCATGCCCATCGAGATTCCTTCAAGTGTCGGGTGATCAATCACCAACCGTTTTCAATAGTTTCGGCCCCTACTTCACCACCTGCATCAGTCTGATGAGTGAGATGCGTGAGAGACGCATCCGCACACATGGTTTCCTCAGAGACTGTCATCCAAGTGGTCCCAGCCCATGCCGCCCTGTGGAGCCCCTTCTCGGCCCACCCTCCCTGGCTTTGCGGAACAAGTGCATTGTGTGTGTGTGCGTGAGAGAGAGAGAGAGAGACAGGCACACCGGACTCTGGCACGCCTAGGGCCATGTCGTTCTTGGTGCGGCCCGTACTTCTTGCTGCTTGTGCCATGCACCGGCGAGTGCCTTGTTGCAGCCGAAATGGTGCTATGCAATGCTTGTTACCGCCATTCGCACAGGGTCCCACCGAACACCTCATGAACAAGCGCAGAGGTCCTAGTCGTCACCACTCGGTCAGTCGGTGCAAGGGGACGCTGGAAAAGCAAAAGACGACCCACCGTTCTCCATCACCAGGAGCAGTCTCCACCGCGCTTGTCGTCCGGCGCTGGTCCCCGTCAGCATGGCATGGCAGCGGCTTGCATGTTGCAGGGGGAACGCGCTCGCACTGGGCGCCTCCCGGTCAACTCCCATCCCCATCATCCCCACACTCATCGGAATTGCGCCCTCCCATTTGCTGGGTTGTCTCCACCACGGTATCTCTCCATACTCCATGGGTCGATGTCGTTAGCAAAATCCGTTGCCTCTGCTCCGACCACAGCTTCACCTCGGTGCACTGTCCGGCCGCTATGTGTATGGTATGTGAGAACCCTATTTGCTGACAATCATCAGTAGAAACAAACACGATCCTTTGTCCTTTGTACTTCGTACCAAAACGTTACCCTGCGTAATCTTCGGGAGCTAAGGCTACTGCACAACGTTCCGCCGGGTCACGCACAACAAAGTCAGTGACATTTGGCACCTCCCCTTTCCGAACAACGTGCAAGGAGAGCTTGTATCAGGGCATCGGAGCACCCTGGATCCAGAGGTAAGGAAACATTCGTCCCATCTCCCTAGAAACCTGCCAGAAACATTCCAGTGCATTGCTACTGTTGCACCCACTCCTTTGCGCAAGGCCCCTCGATCGAAAGTCGACCGAAACGCGCCCCCCAAAGCCCGACGTTAGCGCAGTTCGGCTCGCGACAGTGTCAACTGTGCACCCACCCCAGGCGTCCACCCCATCTCTCCTCGCCCCCCCCTTCACGTGCCCCCTTGCCCCGGCTTCTCATATTACAGCGCACTGTATCGCCTCGTTGAACGGGTGGTATTGGGACGCTAGCTGCAGCGGTGCCGCTGCTAGCTGCGGCCCTGTTGTTTTCCATTGTTTCCCACCTTCCCACCTTCGGCCAAGCAACCCTCCCGTCTGAGCACTAAGTATACCCCTCGAAGGCCCGAGACACCCCCCACCCCCATTTGTTTTCCAGCCCTTCGTGCCCTTTAACTCTATGGCCGTGGCCCGCCGTCCGTGTGCTACGACGTGGCTATCCTCTTTTCAATCATTTGGCAGCCCTCCAAGCCTGATCAGTCGACGCTCCAGGAACTGACAATCTGTCGGCTTCTCTACAGGGAACTACGAACCCTAATACGGCCCCGAGTTCTACAGATTGCGGCCAGCACACTATTTTCCTCTACTGAGTCGTCTCAAGAGGCCGCGCTCAATCCGTCCCGCCGCTATCCACTACTTAGGTTGAATTCCAAGGGATCCGTGGCCACCCCAGGCGCTTGTCATTACTCGCCCCGAGTACCCGCCTTAACTTGGGGTTTCTTCCGCCAGACAAAGCAGTAAAAATTGATTCCTCGTTTCCCTTCCCGGGCACACACCATTCTCGATCCAGAGCTTGCTTACCAGGTCTCTGCGACAATCAATCACCTACAACAGAGCCTCCTCCGCTCGACGCCAGATCAAGTATAGGCAATCGGCACCACACTCAAAACAGCATCTCCACCATCTTGCCTTTTTAAGCTTTTTGGTGATACAATTCAAGACAATGGCCGACATCACCGATCAACACGACCAGACCTCACCTACCGAGCTCGAAGATCATGCCGGCAATGGCGCTTCTGAGACCCGCGGTGTCAAACGACCACGCCCGTCTGCCGCCGATGATGATGATGACGACGACGAGAAGGGTGGTCGCGAGCGACGTAAGATTGAGATTAAGTTCATCGCCGACAAGTCGCGCCGGCACATCACCTTTTCGAAACGCAAGGCCGGTATCATGAAGAAGGTGAGCACAACACGTTGCAGCAGGCGCTTATTGACAGGAGTGGCCTGGATCGGTGCAAACATGCTAGCCATGATGTTCCTTACGATGGCTTCGTGCTAACCCTAATTCGCAAAATAGGCCTATGAGCTGTCCGTTCTCACCGGTACACAAGTGTTACTCCTCGTCGTGTCGGAGACCGGCCTCGTCTATACATTCACAACGCCGAAGCTTCAGCCACTCGTCACGAAGGCTGAGGGCAAGAACCTGATCCAGGTAAGTGCTGCACACGGTTGCACGACCTCCCAGACCTGGCGTCATACTAATTCCGGTTGCGCAGGCTTGTCTGAACGCTCCGGAGCCCAGCCAGGGCAATGAAAATGGGGTGGATGATTCCAACCAGGTCGACTCACCCGAAGAGCCCCCCAGCCACATGCAGCAGCAACAAGGCCGCTCCATGCCGCAGAATCCTCACATGCCACCCGGTTACATGCCCAACGTTGGGCCCATGGATCCATCGTCGGCACTAGCATACCAGAACTATGTCCAGCGAGGAGCGCAGTACGCGATGCCGCCGCAAGCCGGCATGCCGCAACACGCCCAGCATCAGTCATAGTTGGCGGTGCACCACTTCGACCAGTGTGGAACGAGAATGTCTGCTGTTGATACCCGGATAAAGTGGTGACGTGGTCAAGGGGTTGTCTGCACTATGAGACACTGGTCGCACAACTACGCGCTGGCCAATGTCCTCGAGTTCTGGCGTTTTCGGTTTTTTTTTTTTTTTTTCGTGAATACATACCGACATCTCCGGTGTTCCTCCTTCATTTTCCTACTCGAGCCTGGTCAAATGTGGAAACGGCCACTGCTAATGTCGTGGCTCACCTTGTCGATGCGGGCCCGCATCACCCCAACCACGATCTTCCTTCTCGCTCATAGGCGAGTCAAGGAAGTCACGAGCGGTTGTACACGCATGCGTGCTCGGTATCCAGGCGTGGCTGGTGACGCTGGAATCGTCCACAACGCGTGTCCGCCTTTTCCACCTGTTCGGGAGACTGGCGCGTGGCAGGGGTCATATGCATCGCCATTTCGTCCTTCTTGTCCCACCACCTGCACGTCAGCGAAGAGCCCTTTTGGCCATGGTCCACAGAACTGCGAGGACAGGCGAGGCTAAACTTGCAAACGGAGTTATGAGCGTAAACGATGGATGAGAATGGTGCACCATGCCGGTGATAATGAAACAGCAAGGGCTATCTAGCGACACGCGGGTTAATCGAAGCGACGCCTTGGTGTTGTTCCCGTCTAGTCTACTATGGGCCTGTTCGTCCAGCCAGACGTGGCAGGCCGTTGTTATTGGTTGGTGCCAGTCAAGACGACACGGGATTTCTCATGATTTCGGTGATTGAGACGAAGGGGGAAGGAAATTGGAAGAAGATATGAGAGGAGGGACTCAGCATTTGTAAGATAGGGGATTGATTTGGGGCCATCGTAGACATCCTCAGTACACTAATTCACTCGCTCACCATTATGCAGAGTTGTGATGAGCGAGGACACACGTCTGCAAGGGTAAACGCATCGGAGGCGAGTTGAAGCCTTTTGAGGCTGGCTGAAACCGTCTGCACCTATGTAGTTGAGACATTAAGCCCCGGGCCAAGTGACCGTTTCCGGGTAATTGTGAGTTTTCCTTCCGGCATACGGCTACTTTCCTTCTCTTGGTAAAGGCAACGAGCGGGAAGAAATGCCAGATTGAATCGCATGCTAGGTCGGAGGGGAGGGGTGGAAAGCGACGAGGATGCACGAGAAGGGCAACAGAGAAGGGGGGGGGTGGAAGGGATGTCTCATTCCCAACTTGGTAACTTACACGTACGAACTGCGACTTTACCCAGATTGGGGGACGCGAGCCCCATTTGGGAACCTGTCCACACATTTTTGCACCCGCGTGTCAGCCCTATACTGATCGATCGTCCCGGTGGGCGCGGCCCCATGTTCATGAAACTGCAAAAACGGGGATATGGGTCGACAGCAATTTGTTTTGGCGGGCCGAAGTCGTAGAAGGTTTTTCTTTCTTGGTTCTTTCGCTTATGGTGCGTTGTCTTCCTCCCTTTCATGACAAAATTGGTGGAGATTGGGGTTTCGGAACCTCAGCCAAGTTAATCGTGTGCGCAGTAATAGTGCTTCGGGTTCCATTACTCACGCTTTAAAAATCCCCGGTGTTGATAGACCTTGTCGGAAGCGAGCGAACGGGGACTTGAAGGAGGAGATGAAGGAAACCGAGGCCATGGAGATCCCAGCACGCCTCTGGACTGACTCCGTTACGCAGCATGATATAGGGGCGAGGTGTGTCTCTCTCCGGCGTATCTCTGTGCGTGGAAGCACGACAGGCCCCCCTCTGACCGTGTTCCAAAAGGTTGCTCAGCCGTGGGGCTGGGATTGATCGATTGATTGATCTTCCCTCCCCAGGAGCTGTTGTCCGTCCTGCAGGCCGGGTTTGGGCTCCGACTCGCGAGCCCCCCTCCCCCCCTCCCGATATAGAATCCGGTGTGCTTCTTTCAGTTTTGATCTGGGGACGCAGATCCCCCACCTCGTTCGATCTCCTTGATTTGTCACTTGCATCCTCGGGCCTTTCCGACCCGAAGGAGTTCTGGGAAAGGGACGGTCGATCGTAGAGCAGCAAGGTTGATGGTGAGGGTTTCAGCTCGTGTTTTTCATATGCGTATGCGGGCTCATTGAAGTCATGGTCGCGCTAGGTAGGTACTATGTTGCTGACTGCTTGCTTCTTCCCCCTTGCAGATGGACAAAAGGGGACAGATATGCCGCAGAGGAATGATGTGTTGTGTGGCTCTGTTATGGCAGGGAGTTGCGTGAGTGGGGCGACGAGTCGAGCGACATGATGATGCTCGAGAGAACTGTATGCTGAAGTATAGCAGAGGGGTTCCATTTCGATGCCTGGTCTGGACGACCAGGCATTGGGAGGCAGTCCATGACACTATGTCCCTAATCCCACGGGGCTGAAGAAGACAAGAACATAACCTCGGTAAAGGGAGTCAGAGAACACGTTTAACTAGGCAGGAAAGACGGCGGGCGATCACTTAAATATGTACGAGGACACTATGGGTGACTTGATGTTAGTAGTGACTGGGTGGTCCATGTACTCGGCTGCTGATACTGTGTACTTGTGTGAAAACTGGGACGCCTCTAGCGAATGTCCTTTTGATAGTCGCGTTGTACCATGCTAGTTCTCGCTTGCAAAACTGTGCCATCCAGGGAGCTACGAGCGTCTAAGGCCTTCCGGTCGACTATCAAGGCTAGGCATGACACACTCCGCCTGACACACAAGTAATCGAATTAGGCAGGACGGCGTTGAAGTCCATCAGCCCTCTACGGCCTCGTAAAATGGAGTCGCGGCACGAGACTATATAGATCTTATGCCGGGTGGTCTCGGACAGTTGGGACGGTAGGCCGGAGTCAAGACGGGCGCCGGGCTAATGAAATAGGTTTGAGAACCCCCCGGGGTGGCTCTTCGAAAACAACGCCTTTGAACGCCGTTGGAACCGTCTTGTGCGCCTTGGGACCGATGAGTAGTGAGCCAGGCTTACGATGCTCGGCCAGCACACGTGGTATATGTCTTCTGTAAACGGCTATTCGCCCTGATAAACGTTCGCAACGCAGCCACCATGAGCGCCTTGTCCCATGGCGCCCAAGGCCCGGAAGAGATCGGCGATACTCAACGGCTGAGCCCCCACGCGGGCCTCAACAAGATCTAGCAGCGTTGGGATGAGGGTGGCTAGACTTCGTTGCAACCATTGGCGCGGCCAGCCGGATAGATTCCCTCTCAGGCTGCCACTTGAGCAGCTTTCCGAGTACTCGGGAACATCTCCCGCAGGCACACTGCGACGCGGGATCCCGCGAGCCACTCGGCTTCCCGTCATCTCGGGACAAGTCGACCAGCAAGGGGAAACGCCAAGAAGTGGTTGGTATCACCAATATGCGAAGCCAAACCAGTCGACTCCGCTCAATCACAGCCGGTATAGCCATCCACATGCGGTCGTGCGGCTTGACTAGCCGAGGCGAGTGCAGGAGGACAAGCTTTATAAAATGCCAAGCTTGCGGTGTTTGGATAAAGGCGCCGGCACAAAGGTAGTGCACCCTTTGCCTCGGAAAGGTAGGGGAACCTGAGTTCATGTGCACACATAGCACGCGCGCTCGCAGTTCAATAAGTCTTGCGCTCTAGGAGTGGACGGCCGTCAGCCGAAAATTGATTTGGTTTCGACATTCATCGGCTATGGCCTGGAGAGAAGGACAGGGAGATCTGTCACAGTGGGCAGGTGGCTCAGCCGTAAACTCCATCAGATCACGAGTAAGGTGCAAGCCATTTAGAGGTTTAGTAAAGATTTTTTGAAAGTATTATACCCGGTGGTTTTTTTTTTAAAAAAAAATCTGTGAGGGAATGGCTAGAAGAAAGTCCAAGAGTAGCCTGGAGGAGGGATTGTTGTTGGTTGGTCCGTCGTGGGAATAAACTGGTGCGGGACTCGAGTTCCCGAACTGGCTGACATAAGCTGTTTCACCCCGTACCCCGTACGCACGCACCACGGCTCTGCTTGGTTCGTGGGTCTGGTTCATGGCTGGTGGGTCCCCCAATCTCAGTGCTGAGTTGAGTTGAGCACGTTTCTGATGCTGTTAGCGGCTGCCGAGTCGCTGTTACATTGTCTGCCGACGAGGATGCCACCAGGCCGACATTTGGGCGAGCACACAAGACAACAATGTACGAGGCAAAGCAACCGGCAAGGGCACATGTTGGCTCGAACCCGAGGGTGGTCTGAACATAATTTATTCATTCATGACGGTATCAGATTATATTGTCCAATATTCCCCAGCGACATGAACAACGTTGACGCCGCGAAGTTAGCCCCAATATACTACTACTGGATGTTTGAGACAAGATCCCCGGCCGTCTAGTGGCAACAACTGCTGCAACGCTGCTGCATCGAGACTGTTCCTCGAGCGGTTTCGGTCGTCAAGAGCTCATTATCTTGTGTGATATGCTGTGCCGTCCGTGGTTGTTGTCATCATGCATTGAACAAGGTGACATGCGTTGCTATGTACCACCCCCTGTCCAGCAGTGGATTCGCTCAGTGCTCTGCCATGACCGCATAGCGCCCGGCAGCAAGGCTTCCGAGGAACGTGCCACCGAGGACAGAGAGGAAGTAGCCCAGGTTCATCGTCATGATAGCAAGCATGCTGCGGTAAAGTGTCAGCTACGCAACAAAGGGAAGAAGGAGGAGGGGAACCAACAGCAGGTATCCAACACCAGCGATGACAGTGTCAATCACAGCCCGGATGGGGTCGACCGAGAACCTCCAGGGGCGGGCGTGACCGTGCTTCTTCTTGACGACCATGACCTCCTCCTCGACGCCGTTGGCGGAGAGCATCATATTATCCTTGAGGCTGTTGCGGGCCAGGTCGTCGGGCATGGTGCGGCGGCCGTTGACGACGACGTAGCGGCGGTTGAGCTCCTGGTCCAGCCAGCGGCTCTCCTGGATGGCCTTGAGGGCGAAGAGGCTGCGGAAGACAGCAGCTAGCAGGATCAGGAAGATGCAGGTGGCGGCGTATGTGCCGGCGTTGGAAGGGGTCCACATCTCCGAGTACAGCGTGGTGGCGATGTCGTTGTGGAACGCAACCATCATGGTGGCCATCATCGAGGACGACCCGTCCATGTTCATGCCGTCCATTCCCGCCATGCCCGCCATGGAAGCTGCGGCCTCCACCTCGTCGCCGTGTCGTGGGAAGATTGCCATTGTGTCTGGGTGGAACGTGTTTATTTTATTTGGGTCTACTGTGTGTATTACTACCCGTGGAGGACCGACCGGCAGGTATTATCAGATTATGAATGACTTCCAGAGCGCTGGCGAGAATCAGGCAAATCTTGTTGACCAAGGCGAGGGGGGAAGGGAATGGATTATATGTAGCTCGAGCGACGAGCGTGTATTTGTTTGACGCCGGTGGGAGCAGGACTCTAAAACCTGAGCAGGTATAAAATGAGCAGGTTTGGGAATTGTCTGCCACTGTTGGACTAGGCGAGTGGGGCTGGTGCCCTTTTTGGACGACCTTGTGTTGAACCTCTCTTGCTCCTGGTGCTTGTGGGTGTTGGAAACTTGCTCACTCGGGAAGGCGAACCGGTCGCATCGTGTGGGGAAGTAGCCTGTGCTAGTAGGCAGTGGCTTTTCTGCCAGCTCGAGAGTCGTCTCGCAGTACCAGAGGGTACGAGGCAACTTGCTCAGGCTAGCCCGGGATCTTGGACCCCTTCTCAGGTCTGCCAGACAGCCTTGTACTACCACCCGCGCACCTTGTTGCTTCAGTCCGCCAGTTGGTCGTTCCCCAATGCTGCGGTTTCATCTGACCTCTCGTCGATCCTCACCTCTGTCGCATGGTGGAATCCAAACATCAGTCCTCATTCCACCCTCTTCCAACCACAGCATTGGCTCTGTCCACACACCATTCGACAACCTTGAGATGCTTCATGCGAGCATGCGTCCCAAGCTCCACCATCACCACGTCTGCCTGCCTCCCCTGCCCAGCCAATCCCTCCGCAAGTGCTCCGGCGCAGATCCCACACGGCCAAGGCACATTCCCCCAGGCCTTGTCGTCCCAAAACCCGACGAGCCTCATATCACACTACCAAGTCTTGACTCGAGCTTGGCCGCGTCGAACCACTCCGGCGCACCGTGATCCCATCTTGGTTTTGTTCTTGGGAGCCATGCGCCGGCATCATCACCGTCAAGGTCCAAGGCTCCTTGCTCCTGCATGTCTTACCGTGGTCCACGCCCATTTGTTCAGAGGCTCGGACCGTCAACAAGAAGCGGCGCATCATCTGTTATCCCCAGCCCACCTGCCTCGACGGCCTGGGCGCCGCTGGCTGGATCATCCCCAGTCGTCCCAACACGACAATCATCCGACTACAATCTAAACATAGCGGGAGCCCATGGCTTTTTTGTCAAATCACTTTCTTCGTACCTGAGGGCTCCTCTCGGCGAGTGAGTCTTGGCGTGTCATGATGTTCTCAGGTCGCTGACTGGTCCACAAAGTTGGTGATATCCTGCGGATTCTGCCTCGCTCCCAGGACAACCAACGTCACTCCCGTTGAGCAGACATAGTTTGTATATTTCCTGCAGCGGGCCCACTTGCGACATGGACACCTTTACACGACCCCGTCCCGGACCTCCGGAGCACCATACTGTTCTCTGGAATCTATCTTCTGTTGTCTGGTACTATGAGTTGCAGTGCTCCCAGTCTAGTACAGCCTCTGGGTTCTCTCACCATCAGAAGTAAAGAGTAGCCAGCGGCCGGCTACATTGTAGCGGGGTTTCCCACGTGCCTCTCTATTTCATTCAGTTCTCATCTGAAATGCTCTTCCGAAATATCCATCTGACCTCTGTCACTGCGCAGTCATGCACCAAAATCGGGGACCGGGGGTGGGAGGTTTAATGTCATCAAGAGATGCAGTCAAAGGATTAGATCGATCCAGGACTTCTTAGAACATTAGGCTGATTTCCTATTGAAGGCAGCCCAAACGTGTAACCAGGTCCTGGCGTAATGCCAGCTTGAAACCTGCGCTCGCGGGATTGATCTCTATGTGCTGCCGCATTCGAGCAAGTTTCGGACGTCTCGTTCTATTCTACCGTGAGCACTCCACCATGAGCATGATCGTAGGCAAGGAATCGTCTTCCACGAGTAGTTTCGGTGGCCACTTGGGTGCCGTCGACTTATCTGAGCCTGAGCATGGGACGATATACGCCTCAATATATTCGTTCAGGTAGTCTGTCGCTCATACCAGGTCTCTAAGGTCACCGCAACAGAGTATGGTACATCGGTCAGATCTGCTGTGTTGCTGTTTCTCGTTACTCTTGCGGCAAGTACCCGTTTTTGTCCTGGATTTGCGAGGTGCCCGAGGCTCCGGTGCTGCGGATTTTGATCCATGCTTCGGCCTACTCAGCAATGATAGGCACTGGGAGTACAAACACGACCAGTTTGGCTTTTACCCTGTGCGCCAACACATCAGACTCGTGCCTTGATGCTCGAGCTATGCATGTCGCTTCAATGCACACTGTAGGACCCTGCAGCAGATCGAATGCAATCATGTCGAGGCGACTGTGACGTGTTGCGGGTGTCTGGCTAGGACAAATGTCGTCGATAAGCAGGCTTCCGACTGGCTCTCGAAACCGTATTGTGCGTTCCCTGGAGTGAGGCGTTGGTAAGCCACAAGGACGAATGCTGTCCGAGTGGATGTGACCCTTGGGAGATCCTGAGTCTTGCGCAAATCTACTTGTCGACAGAAAGAGTGAGAGATGCCCCAGCCTCCCTTGGTGTTCTCGTAAGTGCGGTCGCTTTGGGATACTACAAGGCACTCCGTAGGCCATCTCAGGCGTACGTGTGTAAGTTTGCTGCAGCAACAGAGACTTTCACCTGCCAGGCTGGATAAGCAGACTTGGGTCTGCACAGTATCGCTGTAGCCTGCTGATATCGCTTAACAGAAGCAGTTGTTTCTGGGTGTTGTTTGTAAGGACCCTAAACACTAGTCTCATCTTATAACTTATAAGAGAGGCTTTTCATTGATATATTAATATTTTAAAAAGGAAAAGAAATTTTTAAGAACTCCTCTGAATATAAACTCATTTTTATAAATTATAAATTAAACTTAATAAATTGAGCGTTTTATAAATATTATTTGTTTTAATTTAAAAATTAATTTATAAGTACTTTTTAAAATTTTAATATTACTACTTATTAGTTAAATTCCTTTTGAACTCTTATTCATAATTAATTTCATTTTATATTAGTATTTTGAAAATGAAAAGCTTTTTTAAGTATTTTGTTTTAAAATAATTTAGCTTATAAGATACTATGGACCACCCCTTTCCCGATCACACCCCTTTCCCGATCACACCCCTTTCCCGATCACTCTCACCACACAAACCACCAAACTTCACTTATACGCCAATTGGTCAATTCTGAAGCTATTCACACGCAGACTTCAGTATTCTATAGTATTCTAGAGTGGTGTTTTCGCTTATAGTAGTCAATGCCGTTTTGGGGGCTCGGGGTTGGAGTAAACTAAGTCCCAAACCCCGCACATTTCGCGGGCCCGGAGTTCGGAATGCAAAATCTCCTTCGTGCCCGGCACCCCTACTTCTTCTGATTGACCCACAACCTCACGATGCCTTCCTATACGGAAGAATGTATGGCTGATGCCATATTCGATGTGATAGACAATCATCTTTCTAAGCGAGAATCGGCCCAGATCCACGGTGTACCCTATACCACACTTGCAGGCCGGATGAATGGCATTGCATCCAAGTCTGAGGCGAAACACCCTGCCCAACGCTTATCGGGTGCCGAAGAGAATAGAGTAGTTGATTGGATCCTCAAGCAAGATTCTCTGGGCTACGCCCCTACGGCCCTCGTTGTCCGCAAAGTTGTTGAATACATCCTCAAGAAACGAAGCGATTCTGAGCCTCTCGGGAAGAACTGGATGGACGGCTTCATATCGCGACATCCTCAAATACACACCAAGATTGGGAGGGCACAAGAATCAGCCCGCTTCGATGGCTTCACTCCAAGAGCGATTGACTAGTATTTCGACCATCGTGAGCAGTTTAGCTGGGTGGAGGCAGACTTGACTGTCAACGTAGATGAGGGCGGCATTATGGAGGGCCAAGGTACATAATCTATATTGATTTATTACTATTCTAGTGCTTATTTATATAGGAATCGATTCCCTTGTATTGGGCAGTGTCGAGACAAAGCATGCCTTTCGGAAAGGCAACGGCAGTCGCTCGTGGGTCACTCTGATTGACGCCATCACCGTCTCGGGTATATACCTCGACCCAGGCATCATTTTCAAGGGAAAAGAGCTCCAAGCCCAGTGGTTCCTTCGAGAATTCAAGAATATTTGCCCATGGCACTATATTTGCTCGCCCAATGGCTGGACGGACAATGACATCGCCGTCGCCTGGCTGCGGGACGTATTTATGCCCCAAATGAATAAGCTTCGAGACAATGACGAGGGACGAGCAATTTTATTGATTCTCGATGGTCACAAGAGCCATACCTCGGTATGTATCTTCATCACTTCATTCTTTCCTATAGGAAATGCTCAGAGATTAACCTCTCTATACCCGTAGGACGAGTTCATGGAAGAGTGCTTCTGGAATAACGTTTATTTATGTTTTCTCCCAGCACATACCTCTCACGGGCTACAGCCAGCAGAAATTGGTCACTTCAACGTCTTGAAGAGTGCTTATCGCGAGGAGATTCCCCAATTAGATTCCATCACCGATTCGGCCCCCGTAGGAAAGAACAACTTCCTACGATGTTTACACAAGGCTCGGAAAGCCGTGACGAAGAAAGCCATCCAATCTGCTTGGCGGCACACTGGAAATTGGCCCATAAATCGTCAGAAGGCAATGAATCACCCAGAAATCCAACCAGATAAGGAGAAACGCAAGGCCAGCACTATGGGGCTAGATTCAGAGCCACAAGACGAGCCAGTCAATCCTCACTTTATTATGGCGTTGACCATGGAAAATTCTCATCAGGTCTACAAAGTCCGTCGCCTTGCAGACGAATTTGAAAGTCTTCAAGCTAGGATTGCAATGCTTGAACAAGATAATGCCGAGCTCAAGGCTCGAGAAGAGTCACGAGCCGGGACAACGAAGAGACGAGCCGTGCCGAACCCCAACAAGAAGTTCATGAGTATTCATGACATTTTGAGCAAGGGAGGATGTGTTGAAGACCTCGAAGAAGGTTTGCAGCCAGAATATCAGCCAGAAGAACAAGTTTTGATGGCTGCAGCGGAACCTGAAGAGGATATTTACGGAGTCAGTGATCAAGAGATCAATGAGGAGGAAATTCCGACAGAGGTTTGCACCAGATCGGGCCGAAATATTCGGAAGCCGACTAAATACGTAGATTTAGTGGCTTCAGAGCATCAGAATAATATACGAAACGGTCGAAAACACCAAGGAATCAATTATTTGTGCATCGTGAAAGTTACAGACTTTTGGTGTGGCAAGTGATCGGGAAAGGGGTGGGGCATGGTAAATTTATACGCTTTCCAGAAGACTTTACTAGGAGCCCTTTTATATTCTTTAAGGCTTACCTAGGCCTGCCTATGGTTTTTTATATATATATAGTTGTTTAGAAGGGAGATTCTTTCCTCTGATTTCTGGAATAGAGAGAGGAGGGTACCCGCGGGATACCAAATAGAACTCCCTTACTGGAAACTACTGAAGCCCGTCCCAACCATGGAATGTCCCCGCCGAGCTGAGGCTGTCATTTCTGGATGGGCCAGAACGGTCAGTCGAGATGGTCGCCAATGACTACCTTGGGCAGTAGTTTCGAGGAGCCATGGCTTACACTGCTGTATCCTGCTAGACTTTTGAATGTCAAATTTTCCTTTGCCAACTTGGCAGTCAAACACGACCGATTCCCGCCCTGTCTGTACACTTTTCGTCTTTGGTTTTGCTCTATCTACCATCTCAAGCAACAAAAACTTCTGCCTCCATTTCCCGTTTCCATGCTGGCCAAGCAAGCAATTTCAAAGCTCTGAGGGCCGGAGTTTATGGAAGGGGGTGGATGGTTACTGCAGGCTTGGACGGGTCTTTGGAAAAGTGGCAAAAACAGAAACAAGAACAAAAGCAAAAGAAAAAAACAGGGCAAAGGTTCAATCAAAAAGACCCTCCGAAGAGTTAGAAAACACCTCCGTCTTTTGTAGACCGTCCTCAATGTTTTGCTGGTACGCGGCGGGGTATATAAGGTGGGCTCATCAGCGTTAGCAGATCGAAGTCTGACGCCTGCCCAGCTCAACTATGCTCCCACTGGTGGTGGAAGCACTTGTATTTTGTTGTTTATGTAACTGGAGGCTGGGGCGAAATGTGGAGTCCCGATGCTGGTTTCCTTGAGGGAAACCAGGAAACTTGCCATGACGCGGCCTTCACCCACTTGCAACTCTACCAGCTAAGCTACCTGGACCTATCTTGCCCGCCAGAAGTCGGCTCGAAAGACCTGTAATGTCCTTCCCTTGCGACAACCAGGACCAACAAACGAGCTCGCTCACTGTTTGCCTTGAGGCGATACCAGCGCACTTTGATAGGAGGGAGTTTGGAGATGCAAGCACCGCGTGTTGGCCGTTCATAAATTCCACCTCCTCGAGACAGGCAGTAGATTTGCTCTATCTCCAGAATCGAGAACTAATTCCCGGTTGCATTGTGCCTGAAGAATTGCCAAACCAAAAAGTGACAAAACCCGAGTCACTTCCGTAGATCATGTATAGCCAGTGGTGGGCATTGTGATCTGATCCCCGTGGTGAAGCCCCGACAGCGCACCACAGAGCATTGTCTACCAGAATTTGCACCTTAGAAGGCATGGTGGTGACCACAACATCGCCATTACCAAACGACGATGCGAAGTAGTTGTTCTCACAGCTATCATGGATCGTACTGGAAATTGTGACATCGGAAGACCTTGAGGTAGTCAGAATTCATAGCAGTTTCGCATTTTCCTGATGCTGTTGACTCATCGCAGGCATGAAATCTTCTTGCCTCTGGAGCCCCTGTTCGGTATGCTTCCAGATCGTCTTCCCTGCTGCAATCGACTCTTTCCTTGACTACTGGCCTACTTCGCCAATGAGAGCTGTGCTGATAGACTGACTCATGCCCTCAGACGTTACTAGAAATGCCTTTTATGCAGAAGAGAGATGTCCGATCGTCATGGGTAAGAAGAAGAAAAAACTTGAACAGCCTGGAGAATCCCTCTGGTCATTTCGATGGATCCAGCCAGATATGAACTGCCACAACACCACCCAGCAACCCATGCTACAAATAAATTGTCAAAACAAACCACTGGTTGGTAGCTAATGACCCGACAGGACCAGACCACCGAATCGATTCGACGTGGCAGCTCTCGTATAACCCAACCAAGCGAAAACATTCACCAACCACCCGCCTCCGTGCTCCCATCCTCTCCAAATATTGCCTGCTGGGGGCCGCATTGAAACCCCAGAGAATGCATTCACGCCATATCACCCACTCATGCCTGACTACCAGCGCTGAGCAATGAATATGTAATCATAGACACTATATCTCAAGTCAGCTAGTCAGCCACGACCACGAGGGTCCCGTGGGGTTACCGGAGTGAGCGTTAGCCAGATTCGTATCCTGGCTAACGGAAAGACGTCTGTCTCGGTAGCTTTCGTGTGCTCATTTGGCTGGAGCCGAAAGTCCAGAAAGATATGGCAGGATGAGGATGGTCGGAGGCCAAGTGTTGGCAGGACGCACGAGACCCGAAAACCTGCCCAACTCTGGGCCCATGAATTTGATACAGCTACATTGGTAGGCATGTTGACATCAGCGGAGGCGAGTCATCACCCTCTGCGATATTCCCCACGAGACTTGGTGGGCAGGATGGAGTCGGATACCCGTAAAATATACGCTGGCCTCAGTCGTGATAGCTGATCATCAGATACGGAGCAACGGGGAATCTAGTGGCATCTGATTTGATAGAATACAATTGTTTCTAGTTTGTGGGACACGCCTTCTACTACTCGCATAAGAAAGAAATCCCCATTCTTTGAGTGCAGGGGGGCAGCTTGTTGGGGACTAAATTATGAACCTCGTTAAGATATCCTGGTGGAGCCTGGCCCAGGGCCGAGATAACGGCTGTCCCCCAGACGTCCAATGGTAGTGCTCACCCAGTGTCTACCGCCTAAAACCCCGTGGCAAGTAGTCGCATAGTGCAGCGGACGAAACAGCGCTGAGGCATGTCTGCCCACCCACCTTGGTCCCCGGGGTCGATTCTGATGCGGCTGACCCCTTGAGCATGCCCGTACCTGCGCCGCAACGCAGCGTGGTGCAATGTGTATAAGAGAACAAGGGGGGGGGGGGGAATAGAGATAAGAACGAAGAAGGCATGCTCAGACACTTGGTACAACAATGGGTCCCGCGGCATCTAGACACCCCAGTTTCAGCACCAATCATTACCCGAACTACTGCCGTACGACAGGAGCTCTGGGCTGAACAGAGTAGTGAGGTAGCCAAGGTAGTACTCGAAGTAGTTAGTAGCTCGAAACAAGGGCTTGATTGAAGGGTGCCCTCTCACGAGGAAAGAAAAGAGGAGGGGGGGGGGAATTGCAGGTGGAGAGCGTGGGGATATGGGAGGACAGAGATGACCTTGATCCCGACGACCTTTTCCCCCATGGCCCGGCGGAGCCCAGCTTGCCTCCGAGCGTCACAAAACTTGCGTGTGTGCCTTGCACGACATGCTAGCGCAGCGCGAGGTAGCCCTGGCTCTGTCTTTCCCAAGACCGATTGGGAAGAGGGGAAGTGGATGCTCGCACAGCAGGAGCGGCGCTTGACAAGGGGTTTTTCTCTGGCTCTGAGCTGGGTTGCATCCCGCGCTGACCCACGAGGATGAGGTGGGTTGTTGATAAGCAGGTATGCGGTGCGCTCATGTGGACCAGCTGAGGCCCGCAGGGAATGAAACGGGCGTGTTCCTTTGGGTGTGTTCTGCCACGACTGAGAGTAGTATTCGTGTTTCCCACCCAGGCGTTAGGTCTTGAGAGATTGGCGCTGCGCTGTAACCGCAATAAATCCCCGAACCACTTGATTCCCCAAAGAGCCAGGACGAGGCATCCCATCATTTCCCTCTTCGGGGAGTTCGCCCGCCTGGAGCTGCTCCCCTTGCCCAGCTGGCGGAGCTCCCAAGCAAGGTCATCTCTCGTGATCGCCCCCTGTCCAGGGAGCCTGCGTGCCAGCTGCCAGTAGCCGTGAGCGTTGGGACCACGGGTCAAGGCAGGAGCATGACTTGGCCTGCAAATTGCCGCGGCTTGTTGATGCAGATGGCTGGTGCTCAAGTAAGTGACAGCTAAGGCTTGATGCAGGAGGACGACCCATCAGCGGTGGCTACCCGGGCCGAGTCCTCACGGGCGCGAGACGAGGGAAGCTGCAAGGGGCTGGAGCAGGCCGTGTTTCTCGTCGACTCGATCCGAAGTGGCCGTCGGCTTGTCGTCGGCTTGTCGTTCGACGGCTGTGCAGCTTTCTGACAGGGTCTCCTAGTCCCCACTGTTACCCCAGTTATGCGGTGGAGTGTCGTTGATACACACTTAAGCAGGGATGATGCTCCAATCGTACCCACTGGCTCGGAGTCTATTTCAACGACATCTTGTGGTACTGTACCCGTGTGCGCGTAGCACGCAAGAACAACCTGTCGCTTGAGATGTCTTTGCTGTGCATCTGTGCTGGAACTGACATCGGAAAGAGTAATATCCAGCAATATCCCCGACTGCAGGTCGGCGCGCAGCCCGGATTTTCTCTGCCCGGGGCCCAGGGTTTGCGGGTGCAGCCGGCCAGTGAAGTGGCATTCCTGTGACACCTTGCCCGAGACAAGACAGCCAACAGATCCCGATCTGGACAACCATAAGAAGAAAACTCTCCTGACGAGAAAATGAGCTGGAGGGGCGGGGGCTAAGCAGTAGCGTTGGAGCCGAGACGATCGATCCTAACAGAGCCGGCCGGTCAGTGTCTTGAAAATAAATTGACAATACGGAGGCAAGCCTCCCAATGAATGGGCATGTAGGGGCAAAAAGCGACCGCCTGCTCGGTCCGAAAGGACTCGGTGTCGCACAAGGCAGAACAGCAAATTTCTGACCGCCATTACTGCTGGCACGAAACCCGTCGTTATGTGTAAGATTCAGGTTCAGCTTCGAAGACGGGGGAGATGAGGGTGAGCGGGTTCGGTACAGAGTCGACGGGGAGAGTTCCGGAACCCGGGGCCCGCGAAGTCTTAGTTGTGTGACATGGCTTGCCTCCAGATCCAAAGTCACGGAATTCGAGGGTTTCGAGCCCGAGGAGATTGGTGGAGAAACACCCTAGTCGAGGCGAGTGCTGACCCCGTGATTTCCCCCAGGGTAGTAGGTCCAGGCGTGGTGACGTTGGGCTTTATGCTCTCAGGCACAATCTCTGCGAAGCTTTTTTGTCTTGGAGCTGGAAGTACAGGGCCGATGAGGTCGGTGATGGTTGCTCGGATGTGGTGCAAAGCCAGTGGAAGTGGAGGCCGAGAGGCAAGGCCAGCGCTGCGGGCCTGATGGAGGCCGCTTACCCCCTTCCCCTTTTTCCCACTTTGACCGGTCAGTGATGGCTTGTTCTTGGGATCAGCTCTTTATACGTGGCTGCGTGCGGCGCACAGGAGAGGCTGGTCTGCTGAGTGGTCACGGGGGAGTTGAGGCCATTTTGGTTGTGCCGCAGGCTGGAATCTTGGATGAATGACAGCGACCTGCAGGGCCTGGTGCTCGGGGTATCTGGAGCAGGGGCAGTTGATGTTGGCGTCGATGTTGACGGAATCTGGTGAGTGACCGTGGGGGTGCATTGGCCTGGCCGCCTATACGACACCAGAGTCAGGCGCTCCTTGGTTGCGAGCCATTATGGTGCATTGCCTGTAATGAGACCATCTGTTGACGCGTAATGGAGGGTGAGGAGGACTTGTTGGGCCTCTGGGTGGTGGTATGCGAAGCAGAACCCTCGCCTCCCCCAGGAACCCGGGCGCCCAGCAGAGACAACAGCTCGTCGGATCGACAACCACAAGTCAGCCCGGCTTGTTCAAGGATCAGTCGCGTCCTACACACCATAGCACCTCCCCACACATCCATCCGCTCGGAATTCCAGGGCGTCTGCAAGTGATGTCACGCCTCTTTGTGGGCACCGTCTTGTGTTTCCCAACGAGCTGGAGTGTGTGAGAGTGGGGGGAGGGGGGAAGGGGGAAGGGGGAGGCGTGTAGCAGCGAGTCGCACTTGATGGCCTCCCGCAAGCTGAGGTCCAGGACGGAATGACGGGATGAGGCGCTATCACCATTCGGGATACAGCTGAGTCTCGACCGGCTCTGGCGGAAGAAGGCGGGCGGCGGCCCAAATTGCGCACTCTTGTGCTCTGGAATCTCCAGCATCTCTAGAATATCCGCGACATGTCCTGCTTGTCTCAGCTCAAGCCGCTGGTCTGCTGCGGGAGAGGGAAAGCGTGGTCACAGGCTGAAGAATGTGTCCCACTCCCGTTCTGGTATCGAGCCATCACCACGTTAGGCCATTAGCTCACGCCGGCTTGGCAGCAACAGATTCACCCTGTCCGAGGGGCCTCGCTTATTGGGGACGGAGATGGAGGCTGCAGGACAGGCAGCACTGACAGGAGATAAAGAGGGTGCAGTGACAGGCGGCGCATTTCGCCGTGTAGAGACTCTCAGCGAGCTGGGCCTGGTGATATTTGTCTCAGGTGCGACGTCACGCTGGTTCGCCTGCTGTCCGCGTAGCTGTCGATGCATTCAAGGCACTCAGGCCCTGTAATTTACTGGCAGGCCTCATCACGCCAGTGAAGCCGCAAGTAGATAATCTTGTCAAACTATGACCCTATGGTTTCCCCCTCCGTGCGAAAGATGCCAACATGAACTCCATTAAAATTCCCAAACCCGTCCCCCAAACCGTCCATGCCCAGGAATAAGTACTACATGCTGTGTGATTATCAGCGTTGCCCACAGCCAAATGTCACAGACACTTCACAGACACGCTGTGCCCTTTCCCTTCCGTAAATCCTATAGAATATGGAAACATAGAAAATCCCATGCGACGATATCTCTGCCTTGTCCTCGATGTTTTCCCCCTTGCTCTTTTCTCCCTATTTCGTGACCCATTCCGTGTCCTGTAGAACGCCTCGCCATGTTTTCCAGAAGCCCGCCACATGCCTTAATGGAATAGCCAGTGGCCCGGAACGCCTCTTGTAGCAATTGTGGCTCTTTGAGCATCCATCTTTTCCAAGCAAAGCCGTTGGTGGGCAGAGTCAGTCCAAGACGTCGTTGGAGGCGCCCAAGAAGCACCCGCCAGGCCTGTCGAGGTTGCCCAATGCCCACACGGCTCCAGCCATACAGCCATGGCGTAGCCGGGGACTGCGGACACACAAGATGCTCTGCCTGGTGCATCGTCCAGCCTCACCAGTCCCAGGAATCCTCTGCGGTCGGCAGCGCTCTCGCGAGTCCGGCTACCTCTTGGGATCCCTCGGCGAGAGCTCTCCGCTATTGCCCTGGCTCTCTGTTGAAGATGGACTTCCGTCTCTCTTGTCCTTTCCATCTTTTCCACAGCATTTCACAAGCTTGTGTCTCTGCGAGGGCGCCGTAGATTAGCAAACGGGGTGCACCGGAGCAATGATTGCTCTTGAACTTGGTCTGCCAATGGGCCAGCCACTCAATACTGCCCATCACTCACCTTCAGAGCATCTTTCCTGGAGAATGCCTTCTCACACCCGTCACAAGGGAATGGTTTCACCGCCCAGTGTATCCTCTTGTGCCTCTTGAGGTCATGGTTCCTCGTAAAAGCCGTTGGGCACTGGTCGCACTGGTGCGGTTTGTCCGGCTGCCGTTGTTGTGATTGAAACATCATACCACTAAAATGGCTCCCGTACGCTGCCGCTGCCGCCGCTGGAGAGTAATGCGACACTAGGGCCATGGGCTGTCCCGGGTTGCCTAGGTTGTGCATATATTGTTGTTGATGCCCAGAAGAGTACGGAGAAAGCCTTCCTGGGCCGGGGACCGGCGGTGGCGGTCCTGGTGGCCCTGGTGGCCCCGAGCTTCCTAGCGGGGAGATTGGGGCCGCCAGACCTGGCCGTGTCGACGAAGGCATTGTTGACATGGGAAGCATCGAGGAAATGCCTGGAACGTACGGGGGGACTGTTCCTGCTGGGCTGGGGAATGAGGATGATCGACCAAGTGGTGGCGTAGGGCGTGGTGTATAGTTTGTGGAATTTTGCCGAAATGGTGGTAATATCCCGTTGCTGTTGCCGTTGCTCGTGGCTTGATCAATAGAGAGATGTGACATGCTCGTTGCAGGAGAGGAGTGGAACGATGGCAGAGTGTCACCTGGTGTCGTCGCAGTGATCGGGGAGATGCTGTGCGCCGTTGTTGATGGCATCGTGTTCATGTTCTGGAAGAAGAAGCCACCTTGGTTGAGCGCGCCTGGTGTCCTGTTGCCATACTGCTGTGGTGACCGGCCAGCCCAGGAGTCGTGGGCACCCCACGTATAACCTGTTCCCCCAGCATGCGACTCCGGGGAGGAGCCGCCATGCATGTTTACTGGAGAGGTTTGCAGCGGCATGGCTGTCCCGTCGGCCACTGATCGTCCTGGCTCGAAAAGTTAGTATGGTCGGCCCCGAGTTGCGCGAGGAAGAACGAGACAACGACGAACTGTTGCTGTGGGTGCCATTGGAAGCAAGCAGCGAGGAAGTGGTGACTGGGGCTGGGGAAGGTCTTATCGTACTGGGAATGTCTGAAGCTGGGTATTGGGACTGCGGAGGAAGGCTTGGGAAAGGCGGCATCATCAACTGCCGGCTGTTCCCAGACTCTGGCGTCGGTCGATGCCCATGACCGTGGCCCATATGATCGGCATGGTTGTCCATCATTTCGATAATGTAAATTGGCTAGATTTCACACGACCTCAACGTGTAGAAGCCGCGCACCCGAGCCTCGATGTTCGCACAGGTCGCGTGCAAATGAGCAGCTGACTTGTCGAGATTCAGGGAGGAAGATGAACGGCACGCTTGCCTGTCTCTTCCTGGCTGTAGGATCCGGAGGTGACTTTTGGCCAAAAGAACTTCGCGTGAATCAAAGGTTCAGAGAGATCCTGGTGTGTTAATTCGCTGTCGTTTGGCGTAACAAGCCTCCGAATGTTGCGGTGACCCAAAGGAGCGACGATGTGCCAGAGTTGAAGTATGGATATTTGGGACTCTTCACACCTAGTCGGCAAGCAGGGACTCTCCGTGGGATATGTGTGCTTGTAGAGCAGCTGCGTCCAGTTCCCTCAAAAGACGATGGACATATAAGATGCAGGAGGCTTAAGTCCACGGCGCCTTTCTATACAATATGTATTGAACAAAGGTTACTCCCCAGTGAACAGAAGGCTGCTGGGTTGGGCTGGAAGGATCCGGGGAGCTTGGGGTGGGGACCAGGGAGGTCTTCTAATGTTGAGCTGTGTTGCACCGAGCTGCAAGACCAGCTAGGTCAGGGCCAGATATTTTTGGCCCGGGGGTAATGGGTTTGTGCAATGTCTCGTCAAGTAGCCTCAGATGGGCTAAAATGAAATGTAACAGAAAGGGCAACGCCCAGGTCGTCCGGCGCCCAATATGAGTATTGGTAGAAGGAGGTGACTGGTCTCGGGTTGAGTTCCTGAGTCCACAGCCTTGGATCGACAGGTTTCTTTCAAATACCAGGCGGGATTGTGGTGCTTCCTGTCTTATGATGGAGCCCCTCGCAGATGTCTCCCTTCTGTTAACGAGGCTAAGGCACGCTGCGCGGATATCTGGCCGTGCTGGTATGAACTGCGAGAAAAGACAGTCCAAAGTAGAGGCAGGGTACCCAAGACGGCGAATGAGGTGCCCGAGGGGATATTAGCGCAGGTGAGTGGCTCCGGGATTGGAATACGTGCTGTGGCGCCCGCAAGCTTCTGGTTGTGGGATGCTGGCCTTGCTCTGTGTTAATCGAATGAAATCCATGCAGGGGGGCTGCCAACTCTTTCGAGACCCCCTGGTTGATCCTCCTTCACAATTGGCCCGCTGAGGAGTACAAGGTGCAATGAATACTCACAGTACGCGCACCCGGCCAGAAAAACCTCAGGTCCGCCCAACGTGAAGCGGGAGTGACCAGCACTCTCGTCTTCGTTGCTTAGGGGCTCGTAGAGGCGAGGGCGGTCGACTGGGGGGCCCAGGGCCAGTGATCCCAACGTTTGATGCAGAGAAAAACTTCTGAAAAGAAACGGTGTGCGGAAGGTGAGAATACGTGAAGACGGTCGCTGTCGTCAATGAATAGTCGATTTCACCAAGTACTGTTACATCCTGTGCATGCGAGGGGTGCTTTCCTACGGGGAGGTCCCGCTGTCAGAATTAGAAGAGCAGACACGCAGCTGATATTTGCAAGAATGAAGAGGGAAACAGCTAGCTGCTTTGAAGGGATATCTAGGTGAACTACCCATTAGTGGGAGCGTCTCCAGTACGCAGAAGCCCCGGGGCTGTCTCATGATCTGCTTGTGGATGGGTGATTAACTGCAAGGGGAAGCACTGTCGCTTCAAGAAAATATAAGGAGGTTGCCCCTGGAGCTGAGGGTAACTTGAGGGTCAAGCCAGGTGACCCTTGGCCTGACAGGGATGGTGAGATAGACAGAGCGGCTGCCGAAGTGGATATGCAGATGCAGATGGCGGACAATCTTGGAAGCTGAGTTCTGAGAGTAGGAAGGGTAGATCACGCGGCTTAAACCAGGCCTCGGACAAGACGTCAAGTCCCTCAGAACCATGGGGCCTTCCACCGGGACACTGGCTCGACTCGTCCATGGCATGTGGGAAGAGGTTTCCGCGGTACGTAGCAAACCGCGCCAGTTCCCAAGGCAAAGGAAACGGTCTAGCGGATGCCGCTTGCTGGCACGTTTGGGTCCAGAGCCTGGGCATTTTGCGCTTGGATCCAGGAGGATGAGCACCCTGTATTCAGCAAGAGGGTGTAGATAAGGGGGGCGGAGGTGACGGGGCAGGGGGCAGATGGAAATACACTGACGAGCACGCTTGTCGTAAAGGGTTAGCAGCATCGATAATCTCCCTAGTGACGTTTGTGAGCCGGATGGTCTCTGAATACAGGGCCGAACAAGACAGCAAAGGTGACGGGCAAGGCCCGCATGCGTCACCTCGCTCCTGGAGGGAGAGGTAATCACAACCCATCGAGCAGACCACAAGGTCTCATCAAAAGGCAACTCGCCAGATAGAATTAAAATCTCCGCAGGACATAGGAAGATAACAAAAGGAGGCGACGAGCAGCATCACTGCGCTGCTGGGCCGGCTGAGCGAAGGACTTGCAACCAAGACAGCTCCCCATGCCCAGAAGGGCTTAGGCCATAGACCGCCCTGTCCGTCTCTGCCACGCTCAACCCCTGTCACCGTCCTCGGAAAGGAATAGACACCGTAGCATTCGAGGCAGCCCCCATGTCTGGCGTTCCTGTCCCCATAGCTGCACCAGGTTTCCGGGATGAGCTTAAAGGGTCTGGGCTCGGGCTCGGGCTCACGCCACACATCCACCCTATTGGGATGCCCGCACTATCTGCTGTACTTGCACGTACTTCCTTGCACCTAATAGATGCTGTAGTCTGCGGAGCTCAACGTGAACCCACACCCTGCGGGATCCCTGTCCTGGCGACCATCAAGGGCTCGAGGAGCACAATCTCTCGCACGCGCCGCCGTGAGCTGAAAGGGATCGTTGATGCTTGGTCAACGCCATTTCCAGGCACGGACAGGCCAACAACGTGAGCAGCACCGTACCGGAATAAACTTGATACTCTGCACGGAGAAGAGCTCGACTCGAGCCCGTTAACGCAGAGACGTCAGTTTCGACCAACGGGCGGGCCCTCGTCACGTTGGTTTCCAACACCCGTGGTGACACGCAGACTTCGAACCTCATGGTCGGGGTGTCAAATGAACAGGCCGTGAAAGAGAGGATGCAATTAGGTTAAGAAACATGCACATGACAAGTCATGATCTCGGGGGTGGTTCTCCGAATAGTGTACCTCCCTTGGGGATATGATCAAAATATTAGAAGACGTCAGAAACATCGAAGATTGTTACTAGCGCATAGAAAGCGCCAACATCCCTCAAAAGGTGTTGGCCAGAAACATGTACCGGAGGCAGCACCGTCTCGCGCCAAACTAAAGAGGGAGTCTCCAAGACATGCCCGTTCGATCATGCTGCATTGGTATGGAGTAGAATCGAAATGCATCTGGCGTCGGAGGGCAAGATCATGCTTTGGGCCCTTGGTACAGCGACAACAAAGACTCGGCCCCCGAGCATGATGTGTAGTGGAGTTCGCTAGGGTTGCGAGCAGACATTTGAACGAGAATGATATTTCGGCTTTGGGGCAATTCAGGTCGACGGAGTTAAGGCTGGTTAGCCCGTGACAATGACCGATTATTGAAGCAAACGTCGCGCCGGTACATAGACGTCAAAGTTGGCAAGCTGCAACGCTGCGGCAGTGGCTTTGCCGGCACGACGCCCCAGTGATCCTCGGTCGAACGCCTCACAGCCGGTTCCCGCCGCCAGGGCTTGAGCATCGAGAGTCGGGGTCACCTGCCAGAATGGCCGGCTGGTCAACAGCCGCGCCGATGTGTGCCATCCATGACCGCCGTCGGAGGACGCTGGACTTTCTTCCCATGCTCGGCTTATTTACTGCTAGCGTAGCTCACTTGTGGCCGGTGCTGCATGCCTGTGCTGTCAGAGACGCTGTGCGACCTCGCGCGTTATGGCCCGATCGCGCGTATGCTCCGATTCATACGGCCTGTGGTTGGGGACACTGTGCAGTTTGATTGCTGAGTTAGGAGAGCGGACTGTTGTCCGTTCCTCGTGTAACCCAGCGACGGTAGGGAGTGAACCAACCGGACATGTCATTTCAAATGGAGACGGGGCCAAGAACTAGACGGCGATAGTGGGTGTGCCTGTGGATGAGAAATGCGACTCGCAGAAGAGATGCAATATTAAAGCAAGGAGCGTCCTCATGTGGGATGGTGCATCTGAAGTCGTCAGCTGAATGTTTAGTCTTTTTGATTGCAGGAGGGTAGCAGAGTTTCCAAGGCTGGGATGGAACTTGGGCCTGGGCATCCATTCAGCTTGTGTGCTGCCCACAGGGAACAGCCTTGAAAAGCGGTAGCGTAGTGGTGGTCGTGGTCGTGGTGGTCGTGGTCGTTCAATTGCTGGCTGCAGGCTGCAGCATTAACGACGGGCGACGGGGCCATCTGGCCATGTGCACATCAACAAGCGAGCGAGCGAGAGACGGGCCACTGGCGATGGGCGATGAGCGATGGGCGATTGTGAGAGACGAGCGATGGATCGAATCCGGCCCCGAAAGTGGGGGGCGGGGGCGCGGTTGGGGTTGTGTGTGTGCTTGTTCCAAGAGCGAGCCGTGCGCGCTCCGCTTTGTTCCACTTAATGAACAGAGCGTTCCGCGGCGGAAAGATGTGACGAGGACCAGGTCCTGCTTTGTTCCTATGCCGTCCTGTCCGGAGTGTGTGTGTGTGTGTTTGAGCGTGAGTGTGAACGCGTGTGCGTAAGTGCAGTGGCGGGATGGGGAAGGTCGCGCTCCCGCCCGAAGGGGGTACGTACTATTGTGCTGCGATGCTACCGTGTATACACTACATGCAACTTTGCTTGTTGGCTTCCGGGGCTGCCCTGTCAAGATGGACCCTTGCCGCGGATCACACATGCTCCGTCAGACAGACAGAAAAGGGGGTCCAGAGCGAGTTGGGACGAAGCCAGGGCATGCTGTTTGTGGGGAGGCGGAGGCGTGGAGGAGTGCATGGATTGTGGTTTCTACACTACATAGGCACATGCGGTGACATGGCGGGTCTCAGGGGCGGGGCCGACAGAGGGAGAATGCATTCTTGGGAAGATTGGACACATATATCGCATGCGCGTCCAGGAGGGCTGGAGGGCGGAAGCACGGGTGAGGCTGTCAAGTCGAGCGGCTGTCAAACGTCAGATGCATGCCAGAGGAGGGGCATGAGGTCTTTCCCCTCCCCACAGGGCGCCCGGGCAGGCACAGGCAGGACCGGGCAAGGAATGGAACGGAGAGGGTGGCTGCCCTCAGACCTCGGAGAGCAGGGGTGCAGGAAGGAGGAGCAGTAGGAAGGGGAGTTGGAGGAGGAGGAAGCACGGGAGGCCAAGAGGGATGCGTGGGTGGGTTGGGTGGCATGGAGGGATGGTGCGGATGAACTGGGAGGCAGGTACCGGATCCCGTCCCCTTCCCCACGACGCCGCGAAGCCACATTTCTCACCAGGAGAAACAACCACTGTATTATGCTAATCTGACTTTTGGCCTGAACCTGTGACAGGCTGTGATTGCTGGTCCGTGTCCGAGTCCGTGGCCTTCACTCTCCTGGCCTGTGGCGCCTTCCCGTCTCGTTGAATTGGGTTTCGGGAGATGGACGAGCCCACCTCCAGCCCAACCCTGCCAAATTCCAAACTAAATGCCCCAAAACCGTTGGAATGCATCATCTTCAGAAGCAGGTGCGGAGTGCGAGCCAAGGGACAGGTGCAGTTTGCATGCGGTTGCGGTTGCGGTTTCGCTTGCCAAGTTGTCGGGTGGGTACCTGGATACAACACACACCACCACCCCCCTTCCTGGGCCCCCAAAGAGGAAGGCATGAATACACAGCACCACATGGCAAGACCCATGGATCGCAATCTTATGCACTCATAAGTTTTAACCAGGTACCTAGGCAACTAGACAGCTAGGCAGCTAGACCTACCCTGGGCACGTCCCTGCTATCCATTTATCTGCATGTCTGCGTTTACCACCCGGTAGGAGGAGCCTCGAGATGGAATCAATCACTCAGCTGTCTCTCTGTCAATCATGCACCCACTCACCCACGCTTCCACCAGTCTCCAGCCCTGAGCCTCCCATGTCAGCTGTCAGCGCCATTTAGGTTGAGAACACTTGTCTGCATCTGGTTAGATTTGGCGAGACCATTATTGACTTTTTCTCGTCTCGCGTACTCTGTACGCGGTGCGTCATGAGCGAGCGAGCGAGCGAGCCAGCCAGCCAGCCCAAGAAGATTGACTTTTTCTCGTCTCGCGGACTTTCGACGCGGTACGTCATGGGCGAGCGAGCCGGCCCAAGAAGAGAAATATTAGCCAGTGACAAGCGAGTGGCAGATCCGCGGCGCCCAACAGTCGAATCCCACGCGGTTGCTGCGCAGTTAAGTTACCATGTGCGTGTGTGTATCCACACACGCTGCACAGCATTGAAGTGCTGCCGGCTCGTGTCGGGCTGTTGCCCAGATTTAGCAGCATCCAGATTACCCCCCCGTCTCCCCATCCCATGGCCATGGCCAAGGCCACAACATCGTACCCGTCGTGGTCGAGTCTAGACTGTTGATGTATCGCCGACAGGGGAAGAGGAGATGATCTGCGTAGCGTACACTACATCCAGTAGACACATGTACCTGTGCTCCGCTCCGCTCCTCATCTCCACCGACAAGAGGCGTACCGCGATAGCCGATCCTCAACGCCATGGCCTAGCCACAGTCTGTCTGCTCAAGCCCGGGCTCACACTCTCACGCTTCGGCTTCGGGGCCCCGTCCAGCTTCACGGCCAAGCGAGTCAATGCGGGCAGGCAAGCCCTACGTTACCATACCGCACCGCACACCGTAACCTAATAACTCGCCTCCAAGGTGGCACCGGATGCTTATCCCTGTTTAGGTTTGCGCCACAAGCCCAGCGAATTCCGACAGTCTGGGTGCCTCGCGAGATGAACCACGCCAGCGCCATCATCAGCGAATAGCCTGTCCTTCTCGTCCCAGTCATTCGCTGGTACGGGCGTCATGCTGGGAAGCGGCCCCCGGTCTCGCTTGCTGCCTGGGTGTGGATTTGCGAAGCCGGTAGAGACCTGGACGGGCGACACAACACCATCGTCAAATGCCATCTGGGGCTGCATTGCACATCCAGTACCTGCCCACCAAGCCCTGCCGTGCTGCCAACCACCCCCATCTCCCCGCCCGGGTAAGACAACAGCGGATCAATTCAAAGCCAGCCTCCGAGATTGGGTCTTGCTCAATCGGGAAACAGTCGCGCTCGGGTCGCGTTACGTCTCGAGTGGGCTCCTCCACCAGGGTTCCAAGGTGTCGGTGGCCACTGCACTTGTCTTTGACGACGACAGGCCATCCCGGTCAATCCACCCCGCGGCGACAACCGAAGCCTTTCCCACGGACTCGTGCCCAGGCGCGAACGTCGCTTGTGCTCTTCGCCCTCGTCCCCCTGGCTCGCTGGCTGGCTGGCTGGCATTGATCCTTGAACCTCGTGGTAGATGCAGAGACTGCAGAAGTGGCGCCAATTACGACGAGCTGCAGGCGAATCCTGCAGTCGGTGTAGAGGACCGTCGCAGTATTGCTGCACGATTCTCCAAAACAGAAAGGTCCGTCGATCTGAGTGCGGAAGCCACTTGTGTCCCGACCTTTCTGCTGTGCATATGGTTCTGCCCCGGATCTGTCAAACTCCCGACCCTGAAGATTATCGAGATTTGGGCCAAAGACCGGATGACAGACAGATCTCTTTTGGTCTAGGGGAGGACTCTACCACGGAATATATCGACCACGGTCCACAGAACCGAGCAGGACCCGTCCCTATACCTGATGACAGGCTTCCATCTAAACCTCCAGCTGTTTGAGGAACACACCCACTTTTATCTACTTGGGCCGGCAGGTGCGAACCCCCTGCCACCTTTGGCTAGCCCGGATGTCCTTCTGCAAGCTCTCGGATTGCGATCTCCTCCAGCTGTCACCTCATTGAAATCGGCCATCACCTGCTCCTCTGCCTAGCGCACATCACCACTGTGAAAGGGCGACAACCATGCACACGCTAGATCCAAATGACGAGTTAATCTAGTGTGTGCGAGATTCCGTGTCTTTCATGCAATAGAGACGGGATGGCGGTCAGTGGCCACCCCCGATCAGTCGGTCTGTGGCCGCCAAGCCTCACAATGTGAAGAAGTGCAGCTTAGCTGCAGAAGTATAGGACCCTGGAAACCCTTGCCAGCTGCGTGGGACGAATGCCCATGAGGTGACTCTCAGGGGGGCTCGAGCCCAGATCTTTGGGAGCTGTGGCCTACGTTGCCACCCCGAACCACACCTGACTCTGTCGTGTCCGTACACAAGATGCGCTCCGAGGCCCCATCAGCAAGAAGGTGCGCTGTATACCAGATGGTTCGTGTAACGGGGGCTGGGGCAATCGCTACTCACCTTTCGGGAAGCGGTAACGGTCTAGACTGGCCGGAAACTGCTATTCCACTGGGCAACATACCCAAACCTATCGACCGAGCCTCCGAATTTCATTTCTGCCATTGGAAGGAATCCTCGCTTATTGGTTTTCTTCTGATCTCTGGCATAGAACTTCGGTGTCCCGGCCGCTATACCCGTGGAGGAAACTCAAAACAAAACACCTTCTTCATGAGATTTGATGCGAGTTGTTGCGTTTTTCCTCGAGATGGAAACATTGTTCTGCCAAATGTTGTATCTAGGAACATCTCTCAATAGACATATAACCCCCGTATCCTTCCGCAAGGTGTCGCTTGGACGTAGTTGGCGGGTGCTCCGCACAACCCCGGCGAGCATGGAAAGGGCATCGATGAGGCACAGGTGCCGTAGAGACTCAGCTGACGGCTGTCTTCTCTCTGCTTCGAGCATGCTTCACCAAGCATGACTCCCTCTACCGCGCGGCTGCAAGCTAACAACGCAAACTTTAGCGAGTAGGATCAATGTGCAGAACCCGGGCTCCCCACCACCTTCCTTCGATGTTCAACAACCCCAATTGGACGATACACGTGCTTCTTGAATGATTGCAGCAGCCCACACACACGCACACGCGCACACACACACACACACACACACACACACAAACACACACAAAAAGGCCTAAGCTGGTTGCCTTTCCACGCTTCTGAGGGTGTCGAGCTTGGCGGTATCATCGAGGAGAGCCACACGACGCCGATCACATTCAATAAGGCTAGCGGGAGGCGTTTTCGCTCGATGCCCATCCCTCCCCGCGAACCCAACTACGAGATCCAGCGATTTGGGTCTGGATATCCCTGTGTCGATCTCATGCTCTTGTTCCAGAGCTATGATCTCACTTCATTTGTTTTTTCTTCTTTTCAAAAGAAGAGAAAGGATGCAACAGTTGGTATCCGCCATTGTCCTCTATGTCATTCGGGACTCTCGTGGGTGAGTTACACAACCTATTCTTAGGCCAATGCAGAGTCAAGCCAATGTGATACACTGTATTGTAGTCGATAGACAACTAGGAAGCCCTGATTGCCCTTTGTGACGAGGCTGTCAGCGCCTGGTTGTCGCCGAAATCCGCCGGTGGGCCACATTCTCGGAGGCTGATGAGACATTTCCCCCTTCGACACCGCAGAGACAACTTCAAATATTCCGGCAACCAGGCATCTTGTGTATCCCCAGTAGCTGGGTTCAGTTGAGTTTTCCACTACTTTCAACTATTGTCTCAGATATTCGGCATGCGAGATGCCTCGGGCCAGATACGAGCGATCCTGTTTGACAAGCCTGGGTCGGAAGACCAGGCTGATAACATGGGAATTTGAGGCTGTGTACTGGGGAATTAGGCAACAGTAGCACAGTGCTTCGCTGAATTCGGCTCCAGGTTCCCGCAGAAATGAAGGAATGTGCAAGTGTTCAGCCCTTTTGCTTCTCGGTGAGAGGTCATGCGGAATTTCACCGCCCCCCTGCTGCCAATGTCTCATTTTTCAGCTTGTTGCCCACGCAAATGGCCTTCAGCGCACATTCTTTGGCACAATTTAGATTTCATATCCCAGGCTGAAGCATTCTCACTGGTGAACTCATCAACAACGACCAGGAACAAATTTCTGCCCAAAGCCTCTGCTTTGGCGGTATGGAATGTCTGGCAATCTGAAGCGTATGGAGAATGATCTCTCACATCAAGCAACCTCAGAATTTTTAATTACTGTCATTCGGGTGTACGGATCCCGCGCGTTCGTGGCAAAGGACCCCCCACGCCCCTGATTGTGATACATTTCCCAAGATCGTCGACTTCATCGACGCCCAACTTGCCCAACAATTTCTCGAGACCAGGATCTATCCCGATAGCAGGTTCGGCATCCATGCCTGCCATGCTGGCCTCCTGAGTCTGCAGATGTTGGAATGCACATGCGGAGTTGTCCAGGACTACACCGAAAGCCTGGATGCTGCAACCGGCTGGATTTTAGTAGCGTTCTAGGAATGGAGCTCTGCCCTTGGCCACTCCATATGAGACAGCCTCATATGCATCTCACGTATGAGGATAGAGAGATAGGTCGCCGATTTGAACGCACCTTCTGATACCTTGTGGCTTAGTCGCTTGATCGATGCAGTCCATGGTCAGGAAAACATATCCGAGTTGAGATCGGTGAGGCATGCCATGAGGTATATTCCCACCCAGCCCCGTGGCGGTCTCTTGAGGGTACCAGACCACTTGGGTGCAGATCAATATCACTTGTAGGATGTCAGCTGGTGGCGGTCGATGATGATTGATAAGAAGCTACCCTCATCCTTTTTTCAGGGCGGCCACCCCACGCTTCGTCAACTCGCAACGCAGTTCGTCCAACCGGTCAACTGTGGTCTGGTCGCCTTGTTCTCATCGCAGCACCTCTTGGCACGATCAGGGTCCACGGCCATTGAGTTGCCAGCTTATTCTCCGCCTTCACACCCTCACGATCGTTATATGACAGGGTTGGGCCTAAAATCACGCCGTGAAAGCAGGCCTGAAGGAAGGGGGGCGGTTGGAAATTGTCCGAGGAGGCTCGGAAGAATCCCATCTGTGTGGTTCGCCATGAACTCTGGCGCTTGCCTCGATGTTCGCCCTGGCGTCCCCTCCAGGCGGGTGGTTGGGTATTGCTGCAGCCTGCTCCCCAGGTACCACCCTTGAGCCTGTATTGTCTTGTAGGCCTTTTTTGCAACGAAAATAACTCTGTGTGTATTGATTGAGGCGATGGGTGAGGCGACAGACTGTGGTCTAAGCGACAACTCATACCGCTATAGTGCTCTTGGAAGCAAGAGGAGCACTCCGCGTCTAGGCCCATCAGAGAGAGTGGACTACCAATGTCTTAGACTCTCTCCGCGTGGACGTCCAACCGACCAGCATTATGCTGGAACTGAAGAAACCAGGCGGTGGGCGTTGCAGACAGCTGGACGGCGTGCGCTCAGCATCAAGAGCCGTAACTTTGTCGGCTGGTGGCCTATGCCTACCTCCACACGGCCAGACGTCTCGCACAAGTTCTTCTCGAGCGTTCTGTCGGCATGGTCCTGGTCCATGGCAAGACCACAAGCACATTTACTGCGCGCACGGCACCCAAGGCCCTAGTACCTTGAGCCCAGAAGAAGTAGTATTTAACTCAGTGGGTTGATTCAGTGTTATACCGTGACCACAGAGAAGGTGGCGCGTAACTCTTCGATGTGGCAATCTACCACCAGAGCCGACAGGGCCTTCCAGCCTCCTGCCACCGGCCCTTCTCCGGGCTGGCTACACAGACCTGTTATCCAGTGGGCTCACGTCAGATCTATCTCCGCTGTGCCGGTAGCCAATTGTTTTCTTGTAGTCGAATATTTCTAGAGCATTTTGTTTGTGGGAGGGGGCATTTTCGTAGAAGAAAATGGTTTAGTCGAGCATGACAATGTAGTTACTTCAAACATGATGGTCTCATGCGGATCTCAAGTGACTGTCGGGAGACGTCTACTCAGAGTTTGGCCGCGTCCTCTCTGACCGGACTGTGCAAGCCCGCCTTTTTGGGTGGAAAACAGGCACGTACCGGTCTTGTCCTGGGATAGATCTCCTATTTCTGGTGGTGCTTCAGTATACGCGCATGAATGGCCTCAGATCCACCACTCCCAGGTTCTCATCAGAGTGTTCGAGTATGCCTCCTTGCAGAAGGATATTCCCCTTAGGCTTATTGAGCCTATTTTGGACCTTTATGGCCAGTAGTTGGTCGAGACGGCCATTTCGCACCGTCGAAGTCAGCTTCATTCCAGTACCATCTGTCATGCGATAGCTGAATGAACTGTGATCTCGCCTGTGGACAAGCAGGCAGGACTGGTCCGAAACCCCCACGAGAACTGACCAACTCCACATCAAAGGTTGAGGAAGCAGGAAAGACTTTTGTCTTAGTGAGATGCATGAATGAGGCTGCGTTCAACTTGTTCCGGCAATCTCGAGGTCGGATTCTGTAGACAAGAATGACGACGCCCTAAAACGAGATGTGTCACCCACTAGTAGGATTACTGAGAACTTCCCGTATCCTCCCCAGCTGTTACCTTGGAACTCTTGGTCAACTAACTGACACGAAAGCGACCATTACTGCCCAGCGACTGCCACCGTTTCCGATCTCAAGAGGGTTGACTGGTGGTGAAGCCCCGGCGCGCGGCCTGGTAGGACGGTGCTGTCCCATGCACCACTCCTGGGAACTTCCCAGACCAGCAGAGGAGGCCTTGTTGTCCTGTGGAAGCCTGCAGAGCAGAAAATAATTATTCAGTCGGGGTTTCAAGTAAACATTGCTTTCCGCGTCAGACAGCCTTCGTCGAGGCTGTGCAACCCGATTGCTCATGGGCAGCAGAGGACAGCGTCCAAAAAAGGCTGGTTGGCGATCCGTAGTTCTGCTGATGAACACCTAGGGTTGGAGGAACCCGAGGCTGATACTACTACAAAATGGTTTGCCTCTTTGTCCATTTGCGCAACTTCTTTCACGGAACCCTCAAGTCGTCTCCACTAGATAGCGCTCACAGCTTCTCACACCTGCCGTAGACAGAAGCAAGACGGGAACGGCTCATCTCAACTTTCAAAGGCCAGCTTCCTCGTGCTGCTGGCATATCTTCCAAAGCCATACGAACATGGATGATACCATGCGCATCGTCTACATTTTGATGTCAGAGCCCAGTAGAAACACGGCAATGTGTTGCCTAGTGTGGACACCTAAAGGCGCAGGAATAAGGAAGACAAATAAGTCGGGAAATACGTATACAAGTAGGGAGCGAGACGTATTAGTTTTGTCGATATGTTCTTGATATTGTCGATTCGAACCTCGTACATGCTTGGTTTACTTCATTTGCTCGAGTAGTCCAAACGAGGCCAATGCCTTCCTCTCACTGTCCAATCTGCTAGATTACAGCTTCGATGCAGGTGCCGCGTTTCCAACAGTGGTGATCTCGTTGTAAAGCAAACTAAGTACAAAGTGTCAGTGTGATCACTACCCAGCGTTTCCTCAATGTAAGACCGACGATTGGAGTCGTCACATGGGGAAAAAGACGGAGGAGATATGGGGTAATTCTTTTTGGGTGGGGGGAGGGCATAACCCACGATGTCAAGAAATCAGCGTAGTCTTCCCCTGTGACCTGCCCTGAGAAGTACTGGGCGGCCAGGTGGAACTTGTTGCCCTGGCCTGCCTTCTTGGCCAGCTCGTCGGACTGCTCCTTGAGCAGCTTGAGCGCGTAGGCCTTGTCGACGCGCTTGCCCTCCGACGTCGTCACGCCGTGGCGGACCCATTGCCAAAGCTGACTGCGCGAGACCTCGGCGGTGGCGGCGTCCTCCCTGTTTTTGGGCTCATGGTTAGCTGACCAGAGATCCTGATGACTACACCTCGTCAGGGCGAGCATACGCCCCTGAGGGCGGACTAAACAAGATTGGAAAGAGGCTCACATCAGGTAGTTGATGGGCACACAGCCAACACCCCTGACCCAGGCCTCCATGTAGCCGAGGCCGATGTTTAGGTTTTTACGGATGCCCGCCTCGGTGATCTGACCGGGAACGTTCATGTTGAGCAGGTCGTTCTGGCCGATCTTGACGTCCTCGCGGCGGTTGAAGAGCTGGTTAGGCGTCGGCATATGCTTGTTGAATATCTCGACGGCGATGGACGCCAAGGCCGGGTGGGCGACCCATGTTCTGGTCTCGTGTCAGTTGCCTTGGTTCTCGTGGTATATCGACAGCCTGGCATAGAGAATCAGGAAGTGGTCTCAAATAGCGAACGTACCCGTCATGGCCGGCGCGGACCTCCCTCAGCTTGTCTGCCCTCACGCCCTCCATGGCCTTGTCGTTGGCCTCCTTGTCGTCCTTGATAGGAATCTGGGCAGCCATGCCGCCCATAGCGTGCACGCCACGCTTGTGGCAGGTCTGGATCAGCAGCTTGACGTAGGCGTCCATGAAGGGGACGGTCATGGTGACGGCGCTGCGGTCGGGTAGCACGAAGTTGCTGTTCTGCCTGAACTTCTTGATGACACTGAAGATATAGTCCCAGCGGCCGCAGTTGAGGCCCGAGGAGTGGTCGCGCAGCTCGTAAATGATCTCGTCCATCTCGAAGGCGGCCAGGATGGTCTCGATCAGCACGGTGCCGCGGATGGTGCCGCGGGGCATGCCGATGTAGTCCTGGGCGAGGTTGAAGGCGTCGTTCCACAGGCGCGCCTCGAGGTGCGACTCCATCTTGGGCAGGTAAAAGTAAGGCCCGTGGCCGCGCTTGACTGACTCGAAGGCGTTGTGGTAGAAGTAAAGACCGAAATCGAACAGGGAGCCGGAGATGGGCTCGCCATCCACCGTGACGTGCTTCTCCTCCAGGTGCCACCCTCGGGGCCGCACGATGAGCGTGGGCAGTGTGCGGTCGGTGCGGAGCTTGTACTCCTTCTGGCCTTGCTTGAAATCGACCTGGCGCCTGTTGGCGTCGTAGAGGTTCACCTGGCCGTTGATCATGTTGTCCCATGTGGGAGCGCTGGAGTCTGCCCTCGTAGCTCGTCAGCCACAGATTCGGTATCATCCCACGGCTGCCGCGCACATGGCACACCGCGCAGCACACCAATGCCACCAGTTACACGCGCGAAGAGCTTACTCACCTTCGAAATCAGCCATATATGTCCAGACATCCGAGTTCAGCGCATTGACCACCATCTTCCTGTCCGTGGGCCCCGTGATCTCCACCCGCCTGTCCACCAGCCCGGGTGCGGGCGGTGCGCCTTTCCAGGTCTCATTGTCACGGATGTGCTTGGTCTCTGGCAGGAAGTCGGGCAAGTTGCCCTTGTCCAGCTCGGCCTGGCGGATCTTGCGGCGCTCCAGAAGCTGCTTGCGCGTATAGTTGAAGGAACGGTGCAGCAGCGCCAGGAAGGCCAGCGCTGGCGGGGTTAGAATTTTCTTGTGCTCGTCCTTGACGGCGCCGAGGATGTTGACGCCCTGCAGGATGGTATCGGTGGAAGCCATGGCTGCTGTGAGGGTACTTAATTCTACGTGCTGCAGTTGGTTGGTGTTGTGTGCAATTCGAGGCCAGCAGGTCCAGCCGTTGCAGAGGTGGTGAAGGTTTCTGGGCGTAGCTACGTGTAGACTGGCTTGGTGAGGCAGGTATGGACCTTATAATCGTTGCGACGAGGTTACAGCAGTGGGGGAGGGGAGGCGACGAGGGTATCGATGATGACGGAGAAGACTGAGACGATATAGACGTGGTTCGGCAATAGTTGGCAAGGTGAGTGCGTGGAGGGGAGACGATTGCCCGGTAGATATTGGCGCGGTGCTATTTCTTCTCCTTGTTCTATAAGTCTGGTAGATCGGGGAGCAAACTCGGGGTCTTCTGCTTGAGCCTAGAGCAGCCTAAGTAGGGAATATGTATTGTATGTTTGGTCAATGGGCGGGTATCCGTGGGAAGGTTGGTGGTAGGCCGTCGGTACGTCTCGGGTGAGAGGGAGTTTCGTGCCTGGGTATTTCGCCAGATAGCCGGCTGAGGCGATGATGCGCTTGTGATAATGTGGGGGAATGGAAGGGGGCGGCCAAGCGCTTGTCGTGTAGTGTAGGGAAGGGTGTCACTGCAAGGTCCACGGTCCACGGTTCACCTAGCTGAAAAGTCCAAACTCAGTCGGACTGCTGGATTGGCATGTGAGGGGCAGCCTTTTGGAGGAGGTCCGTGTCGTCATAATAAGTAGTTAGCCTACCAGCCTCGCCATGAGGGCCAATCCATGTCTATCTTGTCCCCATTTGTAACAGTGGGAGATTGAGTGACATTCCAGTCGGGCCTCTTGGCTTCCGTGATTCGGTGCTCGTCTTCTCATGACTGATGATAGCGGCAGGCGGCCACGGCTGCCGTGGTGGTGAGCCTCATGGCTATGGGCGCGAGGAGCATTCTGCCGCGTGTTAGTCGTTACTCGACTCGATAGTCTAACCGCGGTCCACATCCCCCAGATTCTGGTGCCGATGTCGTATCTGCTCCCGTTACCACAGGCCTGGGCTCCGTGGGCGACCGGGTGGGTGACCGGGTGGGCAACCGAGCACGGGAGGGAATCCGAGGGACTCGCGCTTTGGAGAAGGAGGAGACAGCCCTGCCCCATGCTCGGCCAACTTCCGGCCTTCCATACTGCCGAAGCCGGCCGGGGGGGGGGGGGGAGGCGGGGCGTGCTGAGTTGAGCCGAGGTCGACCTGTTTGGGCCGATATTCTCCGATTCTCGCTTACTATCGCCACAGCATACAGTTAGTCTCTACTCGATAGAATTGCATAACATCCTGTGTATTCTACTGTCGCCAGCATGGATCATTCGGAAATACAAGAGGTACAAAAAGCATATTTCTATCAATTCTGCCTCCCTATCGTCAGTCCCAAGCTTCAAGTACTTGGGATCCCTGCTCTCCTACGCTGAGAGACAACAGATCTGGAAAGCCGTGCAAAATGTAGTACACTTTACATCCCGACAGCAACTGTCAAGGTGCCAATCTCGTTTTCCGTTTTTTCCCCCTTCCCTTTCTTTTCTCACTTTGTATTACAACGACAGCTTAGACAGCTAAGGCTGAGATCTCGTTTCCACTGCAGTTCATCACCATGTCCTCCAGCTTGTCGACCGCAGGTGCGGAAATACCAAACCCGCCTTCGTAAAGCAACAATGCGTTCTGGCAATCCAAACTCTTTCCAACCAGCATGAAGCCTATTCCAGAGCGTTTCTTCCAATTACTAACTCCGGTCGCCTCCCATCTGGTTTGTTCGTGACATCTTGTCTTCCAATGGCTTTGAGACATTTCGAGTCGCCAGTCCAGGTGGTGCTGACATTCGAATCATGAGAGTCCAAAGAAGCCTTTCAATATACAGAAGTAGCATGCCGAGACACCGAAGCTTGCTTAGTGCCGGCCACTGGACCGTAGTACTGCAAACAAAGTGCCAACCACACCACAGAGACCGCCACCATTACATAGATACGGCAAGTGGCTCTCCAAAGACGACAAGAGCTCTGCCTCCTAATCTCAAGAGTTGAGCGTCTTGATCATCATCTTGGCCTTCCTGCTGTCCTGGATCATGAGGCCGCGGCTATTGAAGACACTGTGCATTGTGTCGGCCACTTTGTGAAAACTGCTCGCGGCCCCCTTCTCCTGTGTGAAGCGGACAATGCTGAGGTGGTTGCGCTTGCCGTGCTCAATCACTGTGATGATCTCGACAGCGAAATGAACCTCCTTGATGTTCAAGACTGTTTCAAATAATGGGTCAGCTAATCATTCCGTCTGGGCTGGGGCAGCTCAACTAGAGGAATCGGTCGGTGGCTGGTACTCACAGTTCTTCTTGCCCACTCTCGCGAAAACAATGTTGCGCTCCTTGTCGACCTCGACATCTCGTATGCCCCACTTCCGCCACTCCCGCAGCAGGATCGTAACCTCCTGCCGGGCGCGGCGGCGCGACATCTGTAGGCAAAGATACCGCCTAGAAGGCTTGACTCGGAACAGACGTGCCAGCCAGTTCTGTCGTGGCTCGATCTGCCGTGCGGCAGTGTCAGCATTGTCATCATGGCCATCCTGGATCAACGATGGGGCTCCAGAGAGGCGACGAGTGGCATCGAAGCTGGTGTTTTCGTCTTCGTAGTCTGGGGCTGTGGTACCTGTCAGCAAAAACTATTCAAGAATCGACGGCTCATCGCAGTATCAGCACGTACCTGCGATCGACATTCGATTATTGCTCCTCGAGGTCTTCCAGAACATGAAACTCTTCTTCTTGGAGGGCTCAGCGGCCACTGTGGGCAGTGGAATGTCGGTCGAAATAGAGTCGAATCGCTGAGGCTTTGTGATGGCTGCTGCTGTCTCGTGCAGCTGATCCCCGGTCGCCACCGAGGTCTCGAGAGTCTCATCCATCTCGCCCTTTGAATTGGTTCTCGAGCCTCGTCGGAACCATGTCGATAGTTTCTTCTTTGGCCCAATGGACGAGCCATTACTGCTTGATCTACCATTCGCCGTTGGCTCTTCGGGCAGGTCAGGCATCCGGCTGTGGAAACTGTACTGCTTTCGAGCATCCGACTCTTGTGGTGCCTTTGGAACCTCACTTGTTGGGTGCACCGAGTCTGCAGACTTCTTGCGAACGTTGAGTGGCTTGGGGATGATAGAAGATGCCGCCGACCTCATCGCGGTAGGAGACTCCACTACACGGATCGTGTTCTCTGCGTTGATTGTGAGGAGGTCAAGGTTGGTGTTGTCGCTGGGGGTTGGCAGCGCAGCTGAGGCTCTCATAGGTGGTGCTGAAACGATCCGGGCCTGACCGCTGTGGACCTTTGGCGACTCGTAAATCGATGGGAGAGGACGTGATTCACGAGCATACTGTGCGTATACTGGAGCCGACGTAATGCGACGCTGGGCTGCAGAAGAAGTCGCCAAGGGAGCGACGTTAAGCGAAGTACCTAGGCCTTTTTGACGCTTAACGGTGATTTTCTTATCGGTAGAACTGTGGAAGCGCTGAGAATTGGGAGTGATCTCACTCGGAGGCGTGGGTGGCAACGGCCTCGAATCCCAGGGGTTGATACTCGCAAGAGGCGTGCAAGCAGGCTCTGGTGTCTTTTGAACCGGAGGCGTACCGAAGTCCACAGAAAAAGGAGTCAGGCTCGTGCGAGCCCTATCCAGAGTGTCAGAAGGCGAGCCGATAAGTGAGCTGCTAAACGCGTCATCGCAGTCCCTGGCAATGCTGTTGCTGAAATGAATCATCTCCTCGTCTATAGCGGAGGCGGAGGCGCCGGCGTAACGGAGCGAGTCTGTGGAATGTTCTTTCTTGATCTTCTTGCGAGGGCTATTTGGCGAGGTGTTGTCCCTGTCATATGTCGACTGATCACCCGCGATGCTGGCTGAAGCCGGGATATTACCGCCGTGTCCAGGTTGGTTGGTTGATGGTTGGCTATTGCGGATACTAGTGAAGTTCACACCGCGCCTGTGTCGAGGCTTGACAAGCAAGGTTGTGGTGCCTTGACGACTGCTGTGGATTGAACTCATTGAACTTCGCTGCGACGGTGCATAGCTCACAGTACGCGAGCGGATTGAAGGGTTCGCTCTCTTCCTTGCCAGCGATGAAGACCCGGTTCCCATTCTAGACGGCACCGAGCCGGATGCCAAACTCCTTGATTTTCCGGGCTCCAGGCAGCGGGCTCGGTGAACCACAATCCTCGCGTGGCTCGCTTGCCCAGGCGCCAGGTCGCGTGACGCATAGTATGGATCGTAGCTACGAACCGTGCCACTGGCCTCCGTGTCGGCGACAGTCGATATCACAGTGAAGCGGGATGGTGTTCGTCCCTGAATATTGAACTGACGCGTTGAAACGCGTGTTGTCCAAACCGGCGGCCGCAAATGGTGGTAGTCGCTGGTGGAGTGGGCCAGGTCGGGGTCGTAGTTCTCCAATAGTCGGTCTCGGTGGCTTACGAGAAGGTGGTAGAAAAGCTTCTGTTCGTTTGGTCCCTTGCTCAAAAGCTTAGATTTTATTTCCTTCTCGTCGGCAGAGTGCCACATGGCACGGAGCTGCCGCAGAATCTGGGGATCGACGTCGCGGACATAGATTGGGGCATCTTTTGACCTCGTTCTCATTTCAACGGGCTGTTTCCGGTGGTTCTCGAAACCACGGACTTGGTCGTATTTCTTGATGAGCGGGTGCTCCCACATCTCTCTGATCGAGATGCGCTTGTCCGGATCTGTCACCAGAATCTGCCTGATCAGGTGTTTGGCATCAGAGCTGAATCCCTCGGGCATGACGAAAAGTGCCCTCTTCGACATTGACAACATCGTGGTTATGTTCTCATTGTCGAAGGGAAGTCTCTGCTCCAGCATTGCAAACAGAATAACCCCCATGCTCCAGACGTCTGTCTTGTCTCCACGATAGTTCTTGGCCTTCAGAACCTCAGGAGCAGCATAGTGAGGGCTTCCGCAGGCAGTGCGCAGCTTCTTGTCGTTTTGGTGGAGTGCGGCCATGCCGAAGTCGATGATCTTGACTTCCCCCTCAGGCGATAGTAATATGTTCTCGGGCTTGAGATCTCGATGGCAAATATTCAAGGAGTGGCAATACTCCATAGCACTCATCATCTGTCGAAAAACGTAGATCGCGTCTTGCTCCGTCATCTTCCCATTTCGGTTGATGAATGAGTACATGTCCCTGCTGTCGCAGTACTCGAGGATCAGGTAGCTACGAAAGTGGGTCGATGTTAGTAGGCTGCCATGTTTTTTACAAGACGGGGTTAAATTACATTTCATTCCGGTTCTCCCAGACGTCAAGGATCTTGATGATGTTTGGATGTTCGATCAACTTCATGATTGCGATCTCACGCTCCACGGTCACCGGTAGCCGACGGAACCCTTCCTCTTCCTCTGGAAGCTGCTTCTCCGCCATGTCCAGATGTGCGATGCTGCCAGCCTGTGATAGGGATGCAGTCTTCTTGGATATGATCTTGACGGCAACGGATTGGTGGGTCAGCCGGTGACGCGCAAGCCGCACGCGAGCTGACGAGCCCTTGCTAAGGGTCTTGCCAAGCTGCCACGGCCCAATGTGCGTCTTTATCTTGGAGTCGTTGGATCGCGCCGTCGAAGCAGACGCGTTGGAAAGCTGAGAATCTCGCTTCGATGCGTCTTGGTCCCGCGAGGCTTGCGAAATGACGGAGAGGCGCGGGTCGACGGGTGGCTGAGACAGAGGCTGGGTTACCTTTTTGGGCCTCCTAGGGACCGGGTCATCTTCGACGACCACATTGGGAACGTTTTCTTTGCAGTCACTCTCGTAGGTCTTCGGAGGATGACAACGGTGCCTGGGAGGTACGCTGTTGCCTCGCCTTCCCTTGTCACCAAGAGGAGCGCGTGGCGCGAGGTCATGAGCAGCTGTGCGCTTGTCCATGTTGAAGTTGCCGCGGAAACTAAGTGGATTGGAAGATCTCAGGGCATGTTTTGGGTGGTATGGTAGAGGGATTTAGGGACTTGGAAGGCTTAGGATAGATGAGCTTGGTCAGGGTAAGCAGTCGAAGAGACGCGGTCGCGTTGTGATGCTGTAGACCAATGAGCACCTTGGGTTGCAATTGAGGTTCAGCAAGTTGTAGTCGTTGAGCACGACAAGGCTGTGGCGGCAATGTGGATTTGCCAGTGGTGTTGTTTTGATGCTGGAGGTTGCTGGAGGTTGCTTGGGGAGGGGGACGATACAATGCATGCAACGAGGATGCTTGGTCGCTGCGGAAACCAGAGCTTGGACCGCTTCACAAATGACAAAAGGTCGATGGAAAAGATGATATCCCCAGCCGCGATCAAGCCCTGGTCCGAGGCTCTCTACAAAGGACGCGGAGGTTATTCAACTGTCAAGCTGCTGGGCAAACGTGGGAAGGGCACACAGCGCGGTCAAGAGAGAAGTGCAAGCGCATGGGAATGCCTAACAGGGGGGCAGCTTCCCACCCACATAACATAACCCAAACGCATGATCGAGTCCCAAGGGTCCAGCCATTGATATTGATCGGCTAAGCCACTGGAATGCGCATTTCATGAGGCGTTTCTAATTAAGTGCCGAGTGCTGGCAGACTGGATTTGCCTGTGAACGTTGAGCCAGCCAAACTGTCCACACACACACCTGTGCCAACAGTATCTCAAAACAACTTCTCAACTTTTGAAGACACACTCTCAATTCAGTACCTGAGCTCCACCACGTGAGCACTGGTTTCCAGATCCGGTAGGCCAGAGAGCTTCGACGGCGGCGCCCAGGGTTCCGTTCACCCAGTGTTCCTGATACTTCCCTGCCGAGATATTGAGGACGAAGCTTCTCCTCACTCCCTTAGCAGCTTTGACGCGATCGACCTGCCAGTAGCCATCGTCAGACATATAGGCCAAGGCTCACACGGCCCCAAGGTGGCCTACGTGCTCTGAGCCGTCTTATATTAAATGGTCCACGTGCGTCATGTCAACCTGAGGGCAGATTCGAGCTGAGACGCACTTGAGATTACAATATGGGTGGGCGAACGGCCCCGGTGAGCCGTCACACTAAGTGCAAGGAATGTTGTTGAGAATTTAGTCCGCGTTGTCGACCATTGAGACTGGTGATCTTCGAGCTGAGGTCGACCAAGACCAGCCCAGTGGCTGAGTCAGCAGAAAAGGGCCTCCCTGATTGGCTCCCTATCTATAAGCAGGGACCCCGCCAAAAGTTAATGGCGACGCGTCTGTCTGCAACGTAACGGTTGGAGCGCGTTCTGACTTCCGCCCACTCAACCTCCCATAGCTGCTGCCAGTCTTCCGCCCACTCCATCGGCTCGATGAGTCTCGCGCAGATCCATTCCGTTCTTATCTCTGCACTTTCCCCCGACTCGCAGTTGCTGGTCCACGGCGACAATGTCAAGTGTCACGGCGAGGCGACGCTCGCGTTCGCAGATGGAAGATACCGATGACGCCGATGCCGCCAGATTTGGCCACCCATCTTCCCCAGCCCTCTCAAATGGGTCAAAGAGGATGCGACTCAGAGGTGGGAGAGGCGTCCCGAGCAATGTAGAGGACGAGAGTGAACATGACAGTGAAGAAGGAAGCGACAGGTTCCCTGGCAGTGACCATGACGCACCACTACAACGCACCAACGGGCACGTCGCGACAAACGGCACGTCGACATCTGAATTCGCACCCGGCTCAATCGTGCGCGTCAAGGTCGAGAACTTTGTCATCTACGAAAAGGCAGAATTTCTTCCCGGCCCCAATCTGAACATGGTCATTGGCCCCAACGGCACAGGCAAGAGCTCCTTGGTGTGTGCAATATGCTTGGGTCTAGGCTACCCTGCCAGTGTTCTTGGTCGTGCAACCTCATTTGGTGAGTTTGTGAAGCACGGCAAGGAATCCGCGTCAGTGGAAGTGGAGCTGCAAAAGAGACCTGAGGATCGTGCCAACTACGTTGTCAAATTGGTCATCAAACGTGAGGATAACACACGAAAGTTCCAATTGAACGGCAGAGAAGCCACCGTCAAACATATCCACCACGTCACACGACAGCTACGAATTCAAATCGATAACCTTTGCCAATTCCTCCCACAGGACAAGGTAGCCGAGTTTGCCGGACTGAACTCTGTGGAGCTCTTGACGAGAACGCTCCAAGCAGCCGCGCCAGAGGTCATCATAGAGCAGCAGGATAGGCTGAAGCAGCTTTTTGAAGAGCAAAAGGGGTTGTTGAGGAAACTCGCCACCGACGCCGAGACCCTTCGCGGCTGGGAGACCCGGCAGCAAGGTCTTCAGGCTGACGTCGAGCGCTTGAAGGAACGAGAGGAGACCCAAACCAGGGTTACTGACCTGCAAGAAGCGCGTCTAATCCTCGATTACGATGAGAAAAGAAGGTTCTTCTCAGAGTGTAAGAACAACAGGAAGAAGGCGCAAGAAAGGCAACGCAGGCTCGAAGAGAGATGTGCGCCGTCCCTCGAAGATGTCAATCTCAAGCAAGAATACCAAAGAAAAGTACAGGACGCTTTGGAAGCCAGGAAGCGACGAGGCCAAGAGGTCGAGGAAGATGTCGCGGAGACCATTTCAAGAATTGAGAAGATTGAGGAGGGCACTCAGACCCTCGAGCACAAGAAATCCGCAGAAAAGGAGTCGTTGGACGCAAAAAAGAAACAGGTGTCAACTGCTCGGGCCAAGATCAACCAGCTTGAGGGGCAATACAGGAGCAACCATTACGAGTTCAACCCTGCCGAATGGAACCATAAGATCGTAAGCGGCCCCGGTCCCAAGATGTGGACCAAAGAGGCTGACGTGCTTTCAGCGTGAACAAAAAGCCCGCATCGACACAGAAGTCAAGGAGGAGAAGCAAGAGCTCGACACAGCAGTGGCCGAGTTGAAGGAGCGCGGCAAGATGAAGCAACAGGAGAGAAGGACGATACAGCGAGAGCTCGAGAGTCTCAACTCTCAGGAAGGCCAGAGACTTATCCAACTCCGAAGAGCTGAGCCTGAAGTGGCGTCGGCCTGGGAGTGGCTACAAGAGAATGGCGACCAGTTCGAGAAGCAAGTGTTCGGTCCGCCAATGCTAACCTGTTCCATGAAAGACAAGCGGTATTCCAACCATGTGCAGTCTCTTCTGCAGAGGGACGACTTTCTTTGCTTTACAGCCCAAACAAGGAATGACCACAAGAAGCTCACTGATCAGTTCTTTACGAATATGAGATTGGCCGTTACAGTCCGAACAGTTACTGCGGATCTTTCCTCTTTCCGCTCACCCGTCCCTCAGGAGAACCTTACAGCTATGGGCTTGGACGGCTACGCCTTGGACTTCGTTGAAGGGCCCGAGCCGGTCCTTGCGATGCTTTGCTCAGAGAAGAAGCTTCACCTTACTGGGGTGGCCCTGCAAGACATCAGCGAGGAGCAATACCAGAGGATAAACGAGGACGAGGTGTTTAACTCTTTCGCAACTGGCAACACTATGTATCGAATCACACGCCGCCGGGAGTACGGACCGGGTGCCACCTCCACAATGTCCCGGACGATCCGACCCGGTACATACTGGACTGACGGGCCTCTCGATACGGCAGCAAAAACCGAGCTCGAGCAGCATCTGCAACAGTGCGACACAGAATTCGAAGAAATGAAGAAACAAAACGAGGAGTTCAAGGCGAAGAAAACTGCTCTGATTGACAAGGAAAAGGAGATCGAAGTTGCGATAGTAAGTTGCTTGTCCGATTTCCATCAAGGCATTGAGCTGATCAAAATGCAGAAACGATTAGAGGACGAGAAAACTACCCTGCAGCGGGAGTTCAACCAGTGGAAGGCTCTGCCAGACAGAATAGGTTCGTGTGGGTAATACGCCAACAAATTAAGCATTACTGACGTGTGTCTTAGCTGTGCTGAAGTCAGGCTTGCGGAATCTAGTCAATGACTTGAAGGAGACCAAGCAGAGACTTTCGTCTTACGACGGTGAAGTCGATAAACTCGCATTGCAGAAAGCCCGGCGAGTCTTGGAGCACAAAAAGCAGCTTGAGCTGCTCCGTGATGCAAACCAAGCCATAATCGAAGCTGCATTGCGTGCTGTTGAGGCCAAATCAGATGTCACCGCGTTGAAAGCGCGAAACTCAGGGATTGTGCAGAGGCTAGAGGAGGAAAAGCAGAGTCTGCAAATGCTCGTCCTCGAGGCCGACAAGGCCAAAGCTGAGGCAAAAGAAGCTCAAAATGTTATTTTGGAGCTCCTGTCAACTGGCCCTGACAATGCGATCGACGAAGAGAGGAGAGATTTCCTCTCTGGGATCAAAGAAGGTCATACTTTGGAGACCATGGACGCGGAAATCGAAACTGAGAAAGCCAAGCTGGATTTGATCCACGCCGCAGACCCAGGCGTCCTGGAGGAATTCGAGAAGCGAGCCAGGGACATTGAACGCGGTCAACGGGACAAAGCCAAGCGCGAAAAGCAGCTCGACTCTCTCAGTCAACAGATCCAAGAGCTTAAAGACACTTGGGAGCCCGCAGTCGATGAGATCATCAACAGGATCAACGAGGCGTTCAGTTATAACTTTGAGCAGATTAACTGTGCTGGAGAGGTCAGCGTCCACAAAGACGAGGATTTCGACAAGTGGGCTATCGACATCAGGGTCAAGTTCAGGTACGTTCAGACATTCCCTACAGGCGTGGCTTTCTTGCGACGGAACCCAACTAACCACACTCCTCGTACTCTAGAGAGAACGAGACGCTACAAAAGCTTGATCAACACCGCCAATCCGGTGGCGAGCGCGCCGTATCCACCATCTTCTACCTCATGTCGCTCCAGTCAATGGCTCAGGCGCCATTTCGCGTCGTGGACGAGATCAACCAGGGCATGGACCCGCGCAACGAGCGCATGATGCACGAGCGCATGGTCGAGATTGCGTGCAACGAGCACGCGTCACAGTACTTCCTCATCACACCCAAGCTCCTCCCGAACCTGAGGTACGACGAGCGCATGAAGGTTCTCTGCGTCGCCAGCGGCGAGCACATGCCGCAGGAGGGCGGTAGGCTCGACTTCGCGCGCTGCGTCAAGATCAAGAAGAGGCTCTTGGCTTCTGCCAACGCCTGAGGGTCCGACGAAAATCGTTCTGAGAAAGCGGGTGAGAATGTGTCATGGGAAGGGCGTTGCTTGGAGAAGGCTCGGGCCATAGATTTGTTTTAGCATGATCACTTCTGGGAGGATGTTTTTCCTGTTCGCTACGATACCCAATCCACCTGAGATCAATGTCTCTCCCACTCCAACTGGCCTTCGGTGACTCACAGCCATCAAGACTGCTGCTGCAATTACTATGCTTGGGTGGCTGATGCCTACCTCTTGGTTTCAGTGCTCCATACTCAAGTGGCAACGTTCTCCGGGTATCGATAGGGATATCGTCGATGTGTGACCAGCACTCGTGTGCATCTACCCGTTGACCCTCCGGAGTTCCGAGATCTTCGGACCAGGTCTTTGCTTCTGCTACACTGAAGTGGTGCTCTTACCTAGCCGTGATACTCGGTGGGTGAGCGCGGGCGCCCAGACCTCTTAAGATGCGACAGACTACCCGAGATGCTTCACAAAAGTACGCCTGCCCATTCCGACATTAACACAAGTAGCAACGCCCCCCGAAGGATGCGAGCAGTTCCCACACCTTTGGACCCAAAAGTACACACTCGCCTTACACGAAAAAGCAGAAGGATGTTCCGTGGGCTCTACGAGAAATAAATCGGAAGGGAAATCCCGTGTAATCCCGTGAGAGGGCCAGCTAGGGGCCAGGCGCCGCCGGAACTTTCCTCATCCCTTCTGGTTGCCCCCCTTCGGAGCTTATGGCTTCTCTCTCTCTCGGAGAGACATACGAGCGCCCAGCGTGCCTGTGTCTCGGGTAGCTACATTTCCTGTGACACCTCTTTGTCCATATTGGTTCCGGGCGCGGGCCCCATTCTCGGCGGGCGGCTGTGGCCACGCGGTTTTATACATATTGGTGCCTGGGTCTGAAGAAGTCGGGGTTGATCGTTCCTCCGGGATGAAGGAGAGAAAGTAGAGAGAAGAGGGTGTAGTCACACAAAGGTTTGGGGGCCAGCTTACAGTGTCCTCACGTCTGCTTCTGTTCTAGCAGGCCTTGTGTTCTACCCAACTGCTTTGCATGGTATACAAGAGAGCCAGAAGACGGGCGAGCCCTTGTGGGAGGTTCTCGACAGGGTTATGGTCATGTACCAGCACCGTGACACACACCCATCGATTCACATGCGCAGTATGCCTCCCATAAGAGTCCTCTGCAGTGGCAACCCAGTAACATGCAACCGCATTTCACGTCGTTCAGTCGCTCGTGATGGAAATAGCCCAACTCACACCCTCTGCATGCAGCTCCCACCAGCCCCGTCACTCCCGTCACCACCGCATTGTGGCCAACAGGCGACAGCATACTGTAACAAGTGATGGGTGGTGATGTGGCTGACGCAGCCCAGCCCAACGAAGCGGCAGCCGCGAGATTGGTCCTCCAGTCCGCGCCGGGCTACTGGACTGCAGATCGCAGCTTGTCGTCACTGCTGAAAAAAAGCACGGGGTGATCTCCGCGCCCTTGCATGCCAGCATGCGTGGCAAAGGTACCAGAGCCGCAGGCCAATTGCCGTCTGAGGACATCTGCTCGCCGGCCCCGTCAAAAGGGGACTTTTATTAGAACAAATACCTACCCCCTTTCAGCTGGTAATGCAGATCATAGCCCGCCTGCTGCACCCGAGCGTTGGGTGCAGAAGGGAAATGGCCACTGGGATGACCATGGCTCAAGAGTATCAACACTGCCGCTTACATACAAGTATAGACAACTCAAGTCCCTGTGAAGGTGGCTCACCTCAGCGCGGCCGGTGCTATCCACACGCGCACATCAATCTGCGCCACACCCCTCTACGGGGAATTAGGTATGCAACCCATATATTCGCGAGATAGCAGCACGCCACCATGCACGATTTCAGGGCGGGACCAGTGTCGCGCGTCGGCACGAAACCTGACTGGCGCCCTTTACAGGCTGACAGCTCCCAATGCGGCCACTTGGCCGCAGGCGGCTTCACCAACATCCGGGAGATTTCATGAGCCTCTAGGCCATCTCTCAACCAGTCGAGTGCCCTTGACCACGATGCTGGAGACATGTACTCCCATGACAATACGACTTGTTGATGCTGTCGCCAGTGGCGACAGAGCATCATCTCATCCTCCAGGGCTAACACAACAAGCTCAGCATCAGGACAAAAAGGTCCGGACCGTGGACAAACACCCAAACTTTGGTACCCTAGGAAAGCACCAGCCTCGCACGTTGCGACTGTTTCGCAGCTCGGTGTTTCTTACCCCAGCACATAGCAGATAAATGAAGCCAGGGCCACGCGTGGCGGCCAGTCAGCGACATCATCCTGGGCACGATTGAGCGTTGGTGACCTAAGTTCGCCGTTGGATTCCCGGGACGGCAGACACCCGGGCAGCTGGGGGCAACAGCAGGCTACGCGTAATGAGAGGGGCAAAGGCCGGCCACACAGAGGAGCCTATGGGTATTCGCCGCTGGGGTCTGAACTCCAGTTCGCTGAGGGCCGAACCGTTTGGGTCGCTTGGCCCATCCGCCTTGCTCAGTACCACGGTCGAAGTGCAGCTGTGTCGTCAAAGCTGACAGCCCATGCGGCCGTGCCTTGCTGGGCAATTGGCAACTGCCCGGAAATCAAGGGCCGCCTCAATTAGCCTGCCTGCGGAGGCGTCCTGGGCAGGTATGTCGGTCAGATGCTGGGCTGTCAAGACCCGGGGCAAACGTCCTGTATTGCTCTTGCGCACGTGTTGCCATTGTACGGCCTCCATATGGGCGGTCGCGGCCTATCCGTCGGAGGTCGTTTGCGGGACGGATCGGAGGCCGCAGCTATGTCGCCACACAGACGTGTTGCTGCAACTCGGTGGCCCGTCCATAGCCCCCCGGATACTGCTGACCAATATCGACACTGATGGTTGTGGTCGGCAGCATCCGGACAGGGAGGGAAGGGGAAAGTAAGCTCTTCTGGGGATACTTTGCGCAGTACAGCGCGCACCTAGGCGTGCAGCACTCCACCTTGGAGTGACCAATGGCATGGTGCTCCGGGGCCGGGTATGACTTGTTTCAAGGAGGCGATCGTGAGCAGGAGGAGGCAAGAGGAAACTCAAGGCGTGCTGAAAAGCTGATTCGCCAATTGGACGCTGCAAGGACGAGATTAAGATGCTGCGATGTGACAGCATAGTCCGTGGGATGTGAACATCGTTCGATTACATAGGCGCTCGACACTGCTCACCGGGACGACGCGTGCCCCCGGAACCATGGCCGCGGGAGTAAACCGTCAGATCTCACCGCGACTTCGCGATGCCTGCCTCGGTTGTGGGCTTCACCAGCTTGGTGTCCGTTCCGAACCTCATTCCCTCGTCATCGTGGAGATTCGAGAATATGAGAAATTATTTCGACGTGCTGCGTGCCCCAGGCAAAGCCGGGTCTGTTGCTGATCCCGAAGATTAGATCGAAGTGGCTCGCAGGAGCATTGGTCAACCAGACTATTGTGTCGGTTGACCCAGCATTTGAATCGCGTGGGCCGAATGGAGTCGTCCCGAGAGCTATGAATGGACTGTGGGGCTTGGGGCAAGGCTGAGACGGCCTGCTGCAAACATGCAGATCCGCACGAGGTTCCATTGTTAGGTAGCAGTGACAAAGATCTATGTGTGGTATAGAGAAGACACTCCCCATCGACAGTGATACTGGAGGCTATGATGCACGTGCAAGGAGGTTCAGCCACGCTGCCGCGGAGGCAATTCTCAGCCCGCGAAATACTTCAAAAGAGGGAATAGCCTGATTCCCAAATCATTTCCGCGGTTTCTTGGTGAGATGGCCATAAGTGGCCGGAGTGGCTAGCACCGGTAGTGTGGCCATACTGTTGGCCCGGGTCTTGTTATCTGCAATTTGGACTGGACAAGCTCGCCATTGATAACGGGTGTCTTATAGCTTCGTATTCCTTCTTCCTGCCTTGGTTTTGTTTTCCGGTCGCACACGCAACGCACAGGCTCGCCCCTGGTCCAACAGACCTGAACGCCTGGCACAACGGGCACGCGGAACCGCAAGGAAATAAAGCGCAGCATCTCTGACGATTGGTATGGCAGCAGTCTCTGCTGAGCCGTTGCTGGTTTGCCAGGCACCCATGCATCCAGGACCGTGGGCGTCGAAATTTCGCGGGCAAGCGGATATAACTGACTGTCCGCCGTGCCATACAAAATCCCTATTCAGCAAACCGCACGATACAGGCAGACATCATGGGTATCAAGCCACAAAGGTCCGCGATGGTCACTGCAGTCAGACTCTGTCATCTGGTAACATGACCAACCCGCCGTACTGAATAGAATTGGCGTACCTGATTCACACCACAGGCGTCACCTCAGCTGCGAATTGGTCTTCCAAAGTTGACCACCAGTGCCGTTTCGTTGTGGTGGATCTCGGCGGTCCTATTGCGGGCGGCCGTGCGTTGGGATTTCGCATGCACGGCGTCATAGGGTCGTCGAACGTGTACCGGTCTCCACATTCTGCTTCGGTCTTCAGCGGGGACCGCTATGACAGGCGGGCGTGTCGGGGAGCCTGGCCGTGTCGGCTGTCGAATTTGTCCAAAGACAGTGGATTCGACGACCAGCACAAATCTCGGCCGCAGTCTCTTCCCGCCCCGTTGATTTGTTTTAATATTCGGTTCGAGAAGCCGACCGTTGACAGGCAGTGTTACTTCACAAGGCCCCAAGCCCTTGTAAGCGTCCTAGCAACCAGCCTGGGTTGGCCTGGAGTTGCTGCTGGGGCTACACAGTAACTCGGGCTTGACAGGCCTGTCATGGGTCGTCGGCAGGTAAAGGATCGAGCTAAGAAGCACTGGCACCCGTCGATAGACAATCGGGGATCCCAGTGTCAGCAACAAATAGGGGCAGCTGCACGCGGCGCGCGACTCCTGCAGCAAGATGCCATTTCCCAATTTCCCATTCCAAGTTTTTGCCAAGCTGATCGCTGCCGCATGCAAGCGCGCCCGGACGGGTTGCAAGTTGACGCTGCCCGGCCGTCCAAGCTAGTTGGGAAGCATTCGATCTTCTTCGCACAGCCGAGAATGTCGGTCGGCCTTCTCCTCCTGCGCCATTGCATTGTACCATGCTGTGGTTTGGCTTGTGTCACGACTCTCTGGTTCAGCACAGGCAAGATGGCGCTGTCCCGGCGTGCTTGCCCGGTGCCTACCATGGTAGGTAGTGCCTGACACATGCTGGGGCGTAAATCAGGATGGTGAAAGCGGAGCTGTTGGACAGCCCGAATTGCGACGCGGCTATGCTCCCCACATGGTCCGTACGATGCTATCCGTGAAAGACCAGGGTTGCGCGGCTGCTATCAGGCCAGAGGGCCTAGGTCCGGAGCACCTGGCTACAAGGGAATGTTCAACGCCGCCCGGACTCTGCAGCTGTTGATAACAAAAGCGGCAATGAGCTCAATGGATTGAGTTCAGTCTATCGCATCCCTCCTGGAATAGCTGCATCAGTCGACATGGGGCCTCCTTGCCCAGTAGCCTCGGACTCGTCCGGATCTCTCGGCCACTGGTCACACAAATCATGGATGACTTGGATCGTTCTATGTCATGTCTACTTCTTGGCTGGGCTGCAAGACCCCGACGCATTGCATTTGGTGTTTGGCCTGGCTGGTACTCGCTACTTCAGACACGGGCATGCAGACGACGAGGCGTGCTGATATCCGTGTTCGAAGTTACTGGTGCGGTGAGGGTAGCATGGAAGGCAGCCAAGCGACCGAGCTGCAGCTTTAACCACCTGCCAACTGCCAGCTACCGGAAGCTGGTGGTTGCTCGACCGGCTGTCGAATAGCACTGCACGGCACGAATTGTGCAGAATACCAGCCTGTTGTTGACCAATTGTTGAGAATGAGTATTGAACGCGTCGTCCACGAGCCACGATCAATCGCGTATCGGCGTTCCGTCATCCAAGCGTCCGGTAACCCGATGGTTGACGGGATGGGAGGCAAGGATCAGGCCTGCCGAGGACATGGATAGCACCGAAGACATCCAGGCTGACGTGCGTGCTTTACGTCAATCGTGGTAGTATTCAAGTTCAAACGTGGAAACTGATGGACCGATCGACTGAGGCGGATCGTGGACGTTCGCAAGAGTGACGGTACTGAATGCTCTGAGCGCACTTGTTATATGCGTGGCCCCTCAATAGTACAAGAGGATGAGCTTCTCGCCGGTGCTGATCTGTCGGGACTTGAGAGACTCGCCGGAGCTTTTCCAAGTCATTCCAAGTCGAGCTCCCCCTTAATATTTGTACCGACAGCAGCAGCCCCACGCCCTGCATACACAATGGAGGCACATGGAGACGCAACTGACTCTGAGCATGCCCCAGCGGCGGCCCTGTACTGTGCAGTATGTGCTGGGGGCCGAGACCTAGGGAGGCCGGCGCTGCTTGACTGTAGCTCGGCGTCTTTGAAGCTGGCGAGGTCCAATGTCCACTCGGGACATTCGAGTGAGTGATGGAACAATTATGTCTGTGGAGCACCGTCGTCGTCTGGGCAGAACCCAAAGACCCACCGTGGCGAGGAAGCCACGTTGGAAAGTTTCGGGCTCCACCGGGGTGAGGAGCACGCTGGACCCCCTGGGCAGGGTCTCGACATTGTCGAAGGCGACTACTTGGTAGACTACACGCGGGCGACGTCTCCCACCAGTATGGTGTATTTACTGTGATATGTACCTCTGTAGTGAGCAGAGATGAGAGCGTGAGTGAATGTGCAGTCCTGCGTACAGTACTCGGTACAGGTGCAGTTGGTGTGCCGATCGGCCCTGCCAAATCTAATATCACGATCAAGTTGTTGCTTCGTTCCCGAGCGTGCCGAGATGGGGGATGGGAGATGGGAGATGCGGCCGCCCTTTCGGACGGAGCGTTGCACAAACGCGCGTCTGGAAATTTTCACAGCGTTGAATCGCTCACTATCCACCCGGTGACTGACAACGACAGCCAGCACTAGCTAGATTGGTGTGTGGTGTGGTCGGCAGCAGGCTCGATCTTGAGAGGCCTAGCCGACGTTGAAATGGCCGCATTGTGGGGCGCCACGACAGGCCGGGACGTGAAGGGCAAGAAAACCCAACAACGAGCAACGGCAGCAGTCTGGCAGTCTGGCAGTCTGGCAGTATGTTGTTGAAGAAGCTGCCCCCTGTCCTGCCCATGGGACAACGGCAGCGCCGGCTCTCTCCTTGGGCTCAGCTGGCACCCAATGCGCCGTATATCCACAGCGTATCCGTATTTGCAGACCGCAGACTGGCGAGACTGGGCAGTACCAAGCGGTTGGGAGACGGGCCCAGGCTGCCACCGTGGGTTGTTGATCGCCCACAGAAGATTCCCTCCCGCAGCCGAATGGTGAGCGTCTACAGCCAGCTTGCCTTGCTATTATTAATAGAACTTCTGGCTGCAGGCCCGAGGGAGATCAAATAAAAGCTCACGAATCCTCCGCAACCCCCTGTTGGGGCACACAAGAATACTGCAGTACTGTGCTGTGGTAGTAGCGCGACAAGGCGATAAGAAGGGTGCTGCCGAACAGAACAAAAAAGCATGTTCACGATGGTCCCACAGTACCTGAGTACCCGGTACCTGTCGGAAGCGTGGGCCAGACAGCCGAGGGCGAGGTATCCGTAAACACGAGCTACGCCTGGAAGAGCAAAGAGCCAACGAGCAAGGAGAAGGAGCCCGTGCCCATGCCATCCCATCCCGGGACATGATGCAGGCCCAGTCAGGCCGTCCGCGCAATTACAGCTAAGCACATCCATCAATTTGCACAGCCTTTCTGGGGCCGCATCCCCACCCGGTCTTTGTCTTGTCCTGACTTGCCCGTTTCTTGTCGCGTCAAATTGGCTGCTTGCCAATGTCAACTAGGGAAAATTGGGGGGGAAGGGACCACACCGTCCCACTGTGTGCATGAGTGGCGTCTGTTTTCTCTGTGTGTGTGTCTCTCTCCATGTGCGAGTATGTGTGAGTGGTAAGGTGCATGAGCTTGTTGTTAGCCCTGTGCTGTGCTGGCCGTCCAGTCCACACCCAATCTGCTCCTCCTCCTGCTCCTCTCGTGTCCATGCGGACAGTCTCCAAAGCCCCTATCGGCTCTCCTCTCGCTCTCTCGCTCTCTCCCCCCCCGTGGTCTCCTTCGAACCCTAGCCTTGCACTGGGTGCCACCTCGCACACACCAGATTAGAGTAGTAGACGCAGCGGACAGGACAGACAGGCCTTGCTTCTATTCTTCCTTGGTCTTCTCTCGTCCTGCCCGCCTGCCAGCCTGCCAGTCTGTGCTGCCTGCCACCCACTCGACAAGCCCACGCCCACTCGCACGCACGCACGAACGCACGCACGTACAACCTCACTTAACCTCTCCCACAACCTGCGGCCCTATCCTGCCCCCATACGCCGGTCTTCCCAACCCGAGAGGGGGAAAAAAAGAATATCTTTGCCACACCCACACACCCACGCACGCACACCCAAGCACACCCACGCGCACTCATACACACTCACACAGCTGCATATCCGCTGTGGGCTTGTGAGAGGAAGGAAGCACTCGTATCCTCTCCACAATCTTCAATTGCATACCCTTGCACGCCTTGCTGTGCCAAACGCAGTCGCAATCGCTGTTGCACTCATCGCTGTCGCCGTTTCCTCGAGCATCAATTCACCAATCCAGCTTCGTTCAATTCCAGGACCGGACCACATACGCACTGGCTAGCTGGCGCCAATTTGTCCTCGACGCCAGCCAAAGACGCTCGTTACCACCTTTGCTTCCAAGGCTTGCTGGGATACCGCACCGGTACCTCTGGACCTTTACACCGTTGATCCTGACCACTGCACCCTGCCAATTCGTCCCAAGAAACAGGAGGGACGAGCCCGCAGACCACGCCAGGGCGCGGCACCCTGATAAGGTGAGCACCGGTGGCCAGACGGGACTTCCTGGTCCTCCAGTCCCCCCCCCCCCCTCCAGCCCAGCCTAAGCCTGCGGGCGCGGCCTATCAGCGCCTGCACCGCACCCTTCTTCCCAGGGCAAAACCTGAATACATCGGCAATCCCAGCCCCTCCGAGTCTGATCCCGCCAGCCCAGCACAGTCCACCTTATCCACCTATCCACTGGCCTGCCTGCCTACTCACTTGCTACCTCTGCTCTACATTGCTCTGCTCTGTTTCTCTGCCTTTTTACTTTTATTCTCCGCTTGCTTGGCCCTGTCTTTTCCTGGTCACCTCACACGAGACAGACGAGGCAGCCAGCAACTGGCAATCGTCCCATTCCATCCCAATACTAACATCACCTCTTCTTTCTCAGGCGCTGTCCGACGCTTGCCACTCGTTCAAGTCAACCCTTTCGTTTCTTTTCTCGTTGCGCGCCACCGAGGCCCCAGCTTCATTGCTGCACCGTCGTTGCTCTAGTCCCACCGGTCTTGTCCTATCTGCGCCACCCATCGCCCGCAAGACCCGCACCCTTCGTGCTTCCATACCTGTGACCCAACGCTCGTTCACCGCCGCACAACCCGTCACGAAGCCCGCGTGCCGAATGGGGTCTGCGTCTACCGAGACTGCCCCGTCCCAATAACCATCACCCAAAGCCACCACGTCCGACCGACGCCACCTGGATACAGCCTGTGGTGGAAGAGGGAGAACCAAGGAAGAAGGAGGCACACAAGGTTGCGGCGTGGAGACCTGGGGACCGGCCACCAAAATCGTGAGACGCCCCGGCAAGCAGACAGTCGCCAGAGCAGATCCGAACTGCTCAGCCCAGTCCAGCCACAGCCCACTTGGCAAGGGAGGTGCAGCACCTCGCGTCTTCTCCCCGTGGTACCGGGCTACTTCCAAAGCGGCAAACCTTCCGTCTTGCTGATCGCGAGAGCTCCTCTGCATACCAGCCTTGAGCAAGCCCCCTCGCTCAGCTGTACAACTGCACCCTCGAATTTCGGCCTCTCGCTAGGCCAATTGCAAAAGCGCCGCTAACCATGGCTCCCGCAACGCCCCGTCTCAAAATATTATCAGGTGCGTTGACCCCGATTTTTGTTATGCCTTGTGCGAGCTTCATCTGCTCTCTGTGTTGCGCCGCCGCCGCCGTGCATTCACTTCCTCTCACAAGTGCGACACTGCATTCTTCGGGCCCCATGGGCCACTTTCTTCCCTTGAACTAGCACCCCTTCCCGCCGCTTCCATACCGCATTCCCTCTAATCTCCACTCCCGCACACTCGTTCTTGGTCCTCAGTTCCCCCCCCCCCCCTGGGGAGTCCGGTCCTCAACCGCGCCTGGTTGATGTTCTCGACATGGATGATCTGGAGCTGATGAACGTTATAACAGTGGGTGGGAACGCCGTCTCTGCTTTCCTGTCCTGGAGGTTACAAGCAACCAACGCCTGCGACGTCACCCTCGTCTGGAAGTCTGGCTACGACCACGTAGCCCAGTATGGCATCTCTTTCAAGTAAGTTGAACCCTTCTCCGTGAGCCAGAACCTGGTCCCGTCCTAACAGCTCTCGCAGGTCACAAGTATTTGGCAATGAACGATTCAAGCCACGTCGGGGTACGTGAATAATACCGCGTTGGCCCGTGGGCGTCTCCTGAAGATCACATACTGACTGCCGTCATGAACAGTGGTCAAATCTCCCGAAGAAGCAGCCAGCCGCAAGGACGGCCACTTCGACTACGTCGTTCTCTGTGTGAAAGCGCTACCTGATGTGTACGATCTAGCTTCTGTGATCGACTCAGTTGTTGTCCCACAACATACCTGTATTCTGGTAAATACCACCAACGCGATAGGCGTAGAGGCAGCCATCGAGGAGCGATACCCCACGAACGTTGTTCTTTCCCTGGTCGCCGGCGCGGATCTCACACAACTTGGCCAAAGCGAGTTTGAGCACAAAGGATCAACAGAACTTTGGATCGGACCGGCCAAGAGAAACAGCGAGATTCCTGCGACTATACAGGACGACATGTCTTCGGCTCTTGCCATGACTCTGAGCACAGGCCAGGTTGATGCCAAAGTGTCACCCAACATCCGGCAACACCAGTACGAAAGGGTGATAGGGTCAGTTTGTTTGCCCCCCGCGGCTCTCGTGCGCAGCTAATGGTCTTTCGCCACAGTCCCATTGCTTTCCACCCTGCCAGCGTGCTCTTCGAGACCGCGAGCTACTCCGAACTTCTGGCAAAGCCTGCCGTCAAGGCACTCGTACTTGGTGTGATCGAGGAACTTCTTGAGCTGGCTGACGCCCAGGGCTGCAAATTTGACGCCGATTACAAACAGAAAGTTGTCGACGACATGTTGAAGCAGCCGGGGGCAGAGAGTATAATGTGGCAGGACTATCAAGCTCGACGGCCCATGGAAGTGGAAACTTATCTAGGTTCTCCTGTGAAGCTTGCAAAGGAGGCCGGCGTCAAGGTGCCTCGGATCGAGACCTTGTACGCGATGTTGCACCACATGAACATCGTCAACCGAAGCAGGCCGAAGGTGGACACTGTCGCGGCAGCAGGGCCGCCGCCGCCGTCTGGATCGCCCACATCTATGGCCTTCCCATCACCAATGCCTCCTCGCATGTCGATGCAACCGCCACCTCGTGGCATGCCGCCTAATGGTATATCCAATGGGAACGGCATGCCCGGCCGGCCACGACCACGAGGTGCTTCACAGCTAGGACCGCCCCCTGGCATGCGTCGCCCTTCGTCGAATGCTGGGCCCCCCAATGGATATGGACGACCGACGATGAACGGGCCAAATGGACACCCTCGCCAGCCATCCAGGCGAGGATCGATGGATGGAACCGACCTAGAAGAGTTCAGCCACCTTGTGCTTTATGACGATATTCCCGAAGGAGGGGAAGGACATCTTGACCAGTCCGACCTAGCGACCAGAGAACGCGAGCTGCAATTAAGGCAGCGTGAGTTGGCCTTGAGGGAGCAAGAGATGAGGCTGAGACGAGGCCCAGGCCCAGGCCCAGGTCCGATGGGGCCGCCGATGGGGGGGAGGCGCGGTCCCCCGCCAAGGATGATGAACGGAGGAATGTACGACGACGACGACGACGAGGAAGGTGACTACTTCGACCCCAATTCAGGCCCGCCGGTACCCATGATCGACCCCGATAACTTCGACATGATGAGTGTTACATCTCGGAAGAATCGGCAGCATGGGCATAAGCCTTCGGCCGCACAATTTCGCAAGAATCCGGAACTGGACGCTATGCCGCCCGCCAGGGGCAATCGATTTCGACCGAACTTTGGCAGGAACCGCTCGAGCCAAATTGTCACTGGGGGGCCGAACTTACGCGAGAATCTGCTAGAGGACCCTCTCATGGGACTCACGTCGAACAGGTACGGTGCCGTTGACCGGAGTGCGATGCAACAGGAATCGAGGGCGAATTCAATGACTTCTCAGCGCATGGACGACATGGGCTGGGGCCCTGGTGGAGGAATGGGCGGTCCAATGGCTATGGGCATGAACGGAGCGTTTCCTCGACGAGCGAGTCAATCACCGGGATATGCTCCGTCTATGAGAGGAGGTAACGGCAGGCCCTCACCGCCCAACGGCCTTGGTCCCGGCGGTCCTGCAAACGGCAGACCGTCACCGCCCAATGGTGTACGTCAGCCGACGCCGCAGTATCCTCCAGGCCAAGGCAATACTGTTGCACCGCAACAAGTCGAACAGCACGCTGGGGTGAGCAACCTGAACCCGCCCAACAAGGGCAAGAATGTGCCTAGTCTGACCGGGAGTGCGAGCGCCAGCGCGGGCAGTGGTGAATCCACCAATCTCGACACACCCTCCGCACACAGCAGTCAAAGTAGCCTTGGGGCCCGCCCTACGATTGCAGCACGCTAGGGGCGTCGCATTCCTGGATATGGCCTTCTGAGTCGCGCACAGGGGCGGCTGCGATATCCGAGTATATCGACGCTACGCAATTCAAGTATCAGATCAGCCTCTCCCAGAGATGCCGACTAATCAGCCGCTCTACGTTGTGCGTCCTGAGCTACACTGGCGTTGCCCATACGGCGTGCTGGGGACAGACCACCTCCCAACGCCACGTCGGGCCACGAGCTGTTTCTTCTCTACAACAATCTGCTGCTACTTAGCCGCTTGCCTATAATGAATGGTCTGAGGCGATGAACACATGCACACGAACACATAGACAGGGGCGTTTGAGGCGAACGGGAAGGAGACATGTCAGGTTCCACGGCCTCCAATCTGAAGGGGGGAACGGGGAGCTTGCGACACAAAAAGACGACCGCACAAAGTCACAACATAATATTAGTGGACGAGATCCCGGGGACAAAGCCAGAGAAGGGATCGGATCCAAGAGTACATAGGGCATCTGGCAGGCACGGCACGGCGGCGAAAGACAGCATATCACAACATACTTATTTTATTTCTGGTAATACAGCAATCAACACTTTGGAATCCTTGTTCGACCTCCTCTTCGTTCACATTCCCTCACTGCCGCCCGCCCGCCGCCTGCCGTTCACCTGCCAGCCTGGCTCCTTCGAGGACGCTGTGGAAGACCAAGGGGAGAGACTCGGCATGAATGACAAAAGAGACGGATGCAGATAGGCACGCACAGTGAATTGCATAGGGCCGAGTCCTGGGGGAAAGTGCGCAGGAGAGGAACATGCCCTTGAATGGGGGAGCATTGCAGGAAATGCGAGATATGATCTGCTTCTGTATAAACAATCGTGGAAGTCGAAACCACATTTCCTCCATCATCATTCCTTCAGTTTTCCTTTTCACCTCTTCGTTTTTCCATTTTCCTTGATTCTCCCGTCTAATTCTTGTTCGGAAAAGATTGCATTCTTCCACCAAAGCAAGCGAGTTAGTACTGGAGGTTTCATTTGTTAGGGTTATTTGTTGGGATATCAATCTCTTCTGTGATGAACAAGAGGGCATCATTTGTGGGAAGGTGCATTCATGGGGGTGGCTTGGTGGTAGTGGTTAAGGTTGAAACTGAGCCCTCTTACTCCTCCACCCCCTCCTTTCCCCACACTGGGGCGGAATTCATGAAATAATAGACACACGGGGCTTCGGTTTCCTCTCCTTCCAGTCACGGGATTTCCTCTCATGATCCCGCTGGGGTGTTGGTGGACGTGCTGTCGTGGGGTGAAGCTACGGGTCGGCGAGCATCGGGCAGTGATTGCGAGCGGGCTAGCTCGTGTTGACGGTGTCTTTGATGGTTCCTTCACTTCTGCGGGCTCGTTCTGGGGCGGTGCGTGCCGGTCAGACTCTCGGTAACGTGCTGCCGCACATCTATCTAATGTCTATCACGGTAATTTCCTCGAGGGATGGGTAGGTGGTCTGAGGCCTACAAGCAAGAGAAGGAAAAATAATTGTATGGCGCTTGGGCGGAATCATCACGTCGACGGGCAGCACCGGAGCTTGGGCGCGCTCTTGTTCTGGGAGCCGGCTACAAGTCCCCGCGTCCATCTCATGGGCCGGGCTTGAAGGAAGTATAGCAAGTCAGGGGCAAATAAGAGATTGTATTACGTGTTCTGCTCGCTTCTTCTAAGTCAACCCCTCCTCCCCCACCCTCCCCGGCTGGGGGGAGTTTATTTGCTGTTATGGTGACGTTCTCTCACTGTCTTCTATCTGCTTGGTCGGATAGGCTCACACCACGGAGAGATCGCGCCCAAGGCTGAGCCCGATCAGATGGATAGTATTGGTCGATGATATCGGCCCCACCTCACATTGTCTCTGATCAACTGTCCTGCTGTGACACGGCATGCTCGGGGCGCTCGGCGCGGTCCAGACACGGCGGTCTACCTAGTTCCCGGGTGATCGGTGGACAGCATACTTGCATACCTACCTGCCTACATAACCGCTCACCACCTGCGCCTCCACGCACTCGCCCAGGCGTCGTGTCTTGCCTTTCGGGTCACACGGCAGCGGAGATGGCGTGGCGGGCTCCCCCCCCCCCCTTGCCCTATGTACGCTACAAGTACGCGTCCGTGCTGTGTGCTCGTCTCTCTGCGTGCATGCATGTGCCTGCACGTCTGCGTGTGAGTACGTGGTCAACGAATGGATGTGCACACGCACGGTATGGCGGACGGAAAGGGAGGCGCAGATATAGCACAGTGGGAAGATACCGTGGACAGGCGGTACGTTGACCCGCCTGGAGTGCCACAGAGGCAGATTTTCCTATTGTGTGATTGAAGAGGGTGTGCCCCTGTTTCTATATTTTCTCTCTGCCCCCGAAGCTGGGTAGTTAGGTTCCCTCATGGTTTGGTGTAAGGCGGATGGATGCACCTTGCTTCAGACTAGACCTCTGCCAACCCGCTACCCGCCCCCCCTCCTCGGATCCTCTCGGAGCGGAATCCCGCAGGGTGTTCGGTCGGGGCTGCAAGTATCCTTTCCTCGACAAAGGCCTAGCTGTCTTCCTTAGGTCCTGTCGGCCGCATAAGCATCGGGTGGCTTGTGTGTTGGTGGTAATGGAACGTCAGCCATGAGAGCGGATATGCACCGGGTCGCGGCTCTCCTGGTGACTCGGCAGGTACGTAGAGGGTACCTGGGCATTACCTACTCATAGGCGGGTAGCCTAGAATAGATTGGAAGCACTGCCACCATATGCCTCGCACATGTTCATGCGCATTTACTCTCGTTTTGGATGACAGGACGCCCAAGAGTGTCTAATCAGTAGTGTCGCTTGACTTGGGGGACGCCAGACACTGGCAGCTGGTGGCAGATGGAAGCAGCCGGCGGTGGCGGTGGTGGAGTGCTCCGGCCTCCGTACTCCGTACACTCGGGTGTCGTCAAGTCAACCTCGACCCTTGCTGATTGGCAGCGCGTCACGTAAACACCGACTTCACGTATCGCAGCAACACCCACGTGGACGAGGCGAGCTCGGCTTTACACCTTTGAGGCTTCTGGAACAAATCCTGCATTGTCTTGGCCCATCTTTCATCGACATACATTCACCATGAACACAAATGCCCAAAACGCACAGCGGCAATCGATGGCCATCTCGGGCAGCGCCCTCAAGCAGCGACAGCTGGTACGATAGACAATAAGACCTATGCGTGGGTGTTTATATGTGCATCTGTGTGAGACTAAAGTTCCCTGTCGCAGACCCAGCTACATTCGCAGCTCGCACAGCTTTCCAACAATCTCTCCGACACCGAGAACCTGCTCCGCATGACCAGTGTCCAGGCGGAATGCATGCGAGGGCTCGGAAGCTGGCACGGTGGGCTGTAAGTCTTTTCCCTTTTGTGGTTTCTCCTCCTGCTCGCTATTTTCTGACCAGCTCTTCTAGCTTCATGGCAGCGAGTAAGGTCCTCGGCGAGGAGTCTGTCAAGGAGCAGGCCCAGCAACAGGGCGGTGGACAGAAGTGACGGAGCCCTTCTTAGCATGGGCCATTCGGGACCCCTTGTGTCGTCTGGTCTGGTCCGCCCCTTACACTCTCAGCGGCATAGCTTATGGGCGGTCTGGGGCAATCTGTTGGTGGAACACGGCTTCCTCGCGCAGCTTATGGCTGAGCAGCAGCTCTGCAGGTCCTCAGCGCCACCACCTGGAAGAAGGCACCATGCAGAGATATGCACCAGGTTCTCCGCGGTGGCAATTTGGCTTGAAGCGTAGCCTTTGGACAGGTGCCTCATGGCTCCTTTTGTGGTTGAGGCCGTGGTTTGTCATCTGCACCTTGCCTCGCTCCCTGCTGCGGTGCATCTTCTTTGGCAGTGCGCAAGGGCCGGCGCTTCTGCCTTGGCGCGTTGACGGGGTAGCGCTTCGCGTGGTGGCAGGTATTGCACGTCATAACCAAGACGTCTGCCCAGGGCTTCTTGCCGCCTTTGCTCATGTTCTCGACGGCGGAGGTGCACGTCTGGCCCTCGATAAGCAGCGTGTCGCAGAATTTGCAGATGGTCCGCTTCACGGCCGTGCTGACTCTGATCTGAGACTTGAGGGAGACAGAGCGGAAATCTGCAAGCAGCCTGTGGGATGTATTCCGAGTCTGCTTGGCGACCCTACGGTTCTTTTTCCTGTTGGGTTTCGTGGTATCGTCGCCATCAACCTCCATATGTGCATCAGAATCCGTCTTTTGTGAGGCAGCCTGGCCGGGGATTTGGCTTTGAATGCAAGATTCTGCTGCAAGGAGTGATGCCGCTTGGTACATGAAGGAAAGGCGGCAGTACAAGGCCTTGTTTGGGACTCCAGGAACCTTCTTTTTCGCCATGATTCAGTGGAGAGGATAGAATCAATAAATCTGATCCACACAGTTGAAAACTATTTTTCGTGACGAGGGTATTGATGTGGTTGGCGTGTATGCGTTGGAGCGTTTTGGAGAGAATGCTTGCGAACGTGGCTTGTTGAGGTGCGGAAGAGCAATCGGTTGTTTGTGAGCTTGTTGGTCTGTGTCGCTGTCTTGCTTGCAATTCCGAATTCATTCAATACCTGGTGAGCTCTAAGCTGTTGGTGTCTCCTAAGCGGCGCATGGCCGTGCTGCACGCAGCCTTGCCAGCACTACCATGACTAAGCCCCATAAATTATGGCCCGTGCGTCTGAAGGTCCCGGATCTGCTTGTGGTGGAAAAGTGGGGCGGATGCCTGGATCGAGCCTAGGCCGTTGGAAAGGCAACCACAGGGGGCGGTGCAAGGCCAATAGCAGCTGCACCTGAGGCAGAAGGCAGAAGGCAGGAACCTAGACCTGCGCCCGCCCACCGACCTGCCAGCGCCCCCTGCCCTTTCCCTCAGTCAGTCAGTCAGTCAGCCAGCCAGCCAGCCAGTCCTCCCGCAGCTGCTGTCAACTTCAGCCCGCCTGGCCTGAGCATTCATTCCCAAGCTTTCTTTGACTTGCCTGCGTCTTTTCCCCCCTCGCACGGCCTGCCAAACTCAACCTTCTTCTCCCACTCCAAAACAACCACCCAACCAACCCTTCAACCCTTCTGTCCTTTGTCTGCCACCTGCGCATCGACAGACCCTCTCCTTTCTTCTCCTGTACACTGCGTTTCTGCATTCCTTCTCTCCTTACCTGCCTGCGTGACCAGCTTGGCCGCGCGCGTTTCTGAGCTTCGCATACCACAGCAACCCATCAACAACCACAATGTCTGCCGAGGAGGATCTCATCGACTACTCGGACGAGGAGCTCGAGACCCAGAAGACCGCCGCCCCCGCCAACGGCAAGAAGGCCACCGAGGCCACGGCTGGCGACAGCGTCGACAAGAAGGGCTCCTACGTCGGCATCCACTCCACCAGTTTCCGCGACTTCCTCTTGAAGCCAGAGCTGCTTCGCGCTATCACCGACTGCGGTTTCGAGCATCCTTCGGAGGGTCAGTCTTAAAGAAGAAAAATTCTTAATCCATTCCAGCCTATCGTTACCCAAACCAAGCTCCCTCCTGCATCCCAAAGGATCCGTCCATCTCGCACGCAAAAGCAAAAGCAAAAGCAAACAAACATCTCGTCAAATCCAGTCTCCACCATTGTGGGATGCGCATAGCGGTATCGCCTTGGTCAGATAGGAATAGCGCGTCTCGCTCCTGCCTGAGACAAGAAAAGGATGCGCCGTGTTTTGACTCCCTTGTTGGAGTGATGAGGAAGACCACCTGAACAGGCGGATGGCCAGCGTGATTGTCTGCTCTGGGCCTTCAGGTGCCATCCGAAGCGACAGTCTACTGGTGGCATCGAAACGCTCCATGTGAGCGTCTGCCGTCTTGCGATGGTTGCTGTCGAGGAGCCTGATGTTGATGGCATGTCGTCCATCGATAGAGCCTCGAACAGCCCATCCCATGTGACTGGCTGGACCGGGTGCAAGCCCTTGGCTCACAAGCCCGCCGAGTGGGCTTATATTTGTCTTTTCCGGCTAATTGCGACTGGTCGACGGCGATGATTTGCGACAACGAGAAGCTTTGCTGCGACGATGGACGGACCTCTTCGACTCCCTCTCCGCGCTCCGTTCAATCCTTGCGAGACCTATTTCTGACTTCCGATCGCCCGTACAGTTCAGCAGACATGTATCCCTCAGGCGCTTCTCGGAGGTGACATCATCTGCCAGGCCAAGTCTGGTCTCGGTAAGACTGCGGTCTTCGTCCTCACAACTCTTCAGCAAGTCGAGCCCGTCGCCGGCGAGTGCTCGGTCCTGGTCATGTGCCACACTCGTGAGCTGGCTTTTCAGATCCGCAACGAGTACAACCGTTTCTCCAAGTACATGCCCGACATCAAGACTAGCGTCTTCTATGGTGGCACTCCTATCCAGAAGGACGCCGAGCTTCTCAAGAACAAGGACACCCACCCCCATGTCATCGTCGGAACCCCCGGCCGTCTGAACGCCTTGGTTCGTGACAAGTACCTGCGCCTGGGCAGTGTCCGCATCTTCGTGCTTGACGAGTGCGACAAGATGTTGGACCAAGTTGGTAAGGCTCCTCAAACCTTGCTTTGTCTTCCGCGCAACCGCTGACCAGACATCAGACATGCGCCGCGACGTCCAAGAGATCTTCCGGGCTACGCCTCAGCAGAAGCAGGTCATGATGTTCAGCGCCACTCTTTCCGATGAGATCAAGCCCATCTGCCGCAAGTTCATGCAGAACCCTACTGAGCACTACGTCGACGAAGACACCAAGTTGACGCTGCACGGTCTTCAGCAGTACTACCTGCCTCTCGAGGAGCGCGAGAAGAACCGCAAACTCAACGAGTTGCTTGATGACATCAACTTCAACCAGGTCATCATCTTCGTCAAGAGCACCGTTCGCGCGACGGAGCTCGACAAGCTCCTCCGCGAGTGCACCTTCCCCTCCATCGCGGTCCACTCTGGCGTCAGTCAGGAGGAACGGTGAGTAACGTGTCTGTCAATTTATATCAGGGTAGAAGCTGATGACATCCCAAGTATCCGTCGGTACAAGGAGTTCAAGGAGTTCAACAAGCGGATTTGCGTCGCGACCGACGTCTTCGGTCGTGGTATCGACATCGAACGCATCAACTTGGCTATCAACTACGATATGCCCACGGACGCCGACTCTTATCTCCATCGTGTCGGTCGTGCCGGCCGTTTCGGTACCAAGGGTCTCGCCATCTCTTTTGTCAGCGGGGATGGAGACAGACAGGTGCTCGAGGACGTCGGAAAGCGTTTCGAGGTTGCCATTCCGTACGTACCATTTTCCCTTCCTACCATTTGCACCAGCTAATATGATCGTAGTGAATTCCCTAAGGAGGGCGTTGACGACAGCACATACCTGACTACTTGAACGTGGTCAAATGGGTTCGTCTTTCAATTGCGAAGCAACGGGGGTGGCATCGTTGAACCTGATCCGTCAATCAAAGTCGCGATATCCACCTAAAAAATCAAGGTCTGGGCACAATTCGAAATCATAGTGTAGGATTGATTATCTGTGGCATGTGGATACGGTCTTCCTCCTTTCGACTTGCAGATTCGTGACTGGCGAGGAGGGAAAAGTTTATTTCGATGCTTCAGACAGGGCAATCTGACGGTCTCAATAAATGGATGATTTTAGCCCAAACCCACCGCCCCATTCGCTTGAGTCGTAGCCATACGGATCTTCCCTACATTAGGTGGTGGCTTGTGTCGTGATGCCTCTTGGCTACTTTGGTCTCTGACACCGACCTGCATTTACAACACTGGTCAGTATAATAGTCCGCCCGTCTCTTAACGAGTGGCTTAGTGTCATACTTCATCATCCGGCCTGCATAGATATGAACAGTGGCCATCATCATTTTCAAGTAGAGAATAGCATTTCCCGGTTTAAGCACCCAGGTTTCCAAAGCTCAATGACACCCAAAGGTGAGTGGTTGACAGGCACCTTGCAAAGAGACGCCTGTTACTTCCACTCTCACACGCTGCTCCATGTGTGGTTGCTGAAACGCCATGGGGTCTGGCTTTCAAAGCCTCTCTCCACTAACAGCCGGCACCAATATGCTTTACCAGAAGGGAACCTGGAGGACAGTGGTCCTCGCAAGAGATAGTTCAGTGCCGGAAGCCTCGATGTAACTTGTAAAGGACAGCTGAAGGAGAGTATTTCATCGGGTAGATAATAGCGAGTGGCATTGTACGGTGGACAATGAGGAAAACCAGTAACACTTCAACTGGGGCAGTTCAATCGCTCGGAAGCGTTCAAGAGAGACAATAACGCAATTTTGTTAGGATCAAACGCGACAAAATAATGCAATGGTAGACCTGACCCCGCGAGCAGTCCGGACTCAGATTAGGCATTGATCGAAATGTGTTTCCGGAAGAGCACGTAGAGGGAGATGCCGCGATCCATCTTTACGATCCACAATACCTCTCTCTGAACTATTACCTGTATATAAATTCTAAGACGAAGAATCCAAGTTAATGAGGAGACATCCACAAGAGAATTTAAGATCGAATTGAGAAGTATCCTCGGACTACGTGGCTGCGCAGTGCGGGTCCTTGGATACAACGGGGGCGACAGGAACAATTGCATGACTAGATGGTTCTCTGCAAAAGCATGCATCCTCTTCCTCTAATGCTGCACCACCCTAAACCCGTTTTGTGTCTTGCTACTGCTGAGTTTGTAGTGGTACATCTCTGGCCGCGTTCAGTGTTCACAAGGGTGCACACAACACACCCCAGAAGGACCGCTGTGACGGGGCAATTCTATAGACTGCCAGTGCTAGGGAAGTCCAATCTCTTGATTGGAAAGTCTGGTCTTTTGGCCTAGCAGTACGTAGCTCGTATCAACCACCTTCAGTCCCGGATGGCTCTTAGAGGCCATTGCACAATTGACTTATCGCCTAAATACCTGAGCACTCTTATCACTACATCCATGGACCAGCTTGCCTCGTCGTATGACTGTTCACCGGTGTTGGCCTCGGGCTACTCGTGTTATCCTAGTCTACGCGCGGCTTGAACCTGGTCTTAGCTAGTCTCGTATGTTAGAAGGCTATCACTATTTCTTTAGTGACTATCGTGATCGGAAACTACTGTTATCGGTATTATATTTTAACACTGGGCCTTTGAGCGTTTACGACTGTAGCTCTCTCTTTTCCTTTCTTATCGGATTAAGCACGAAAGCAGCTACATCCATGATGTATAACGCCGCCCGATTAGCAACCCCGTGGCTTGCTTACAAAGAATTGGGAAGAAGACAACAGTATGGAAGGTTTCAACTATTAGGACAGCAAATAGTTTCTTTCCACAGTCATCGTTAGAGTTGTCGAGACACTTACGGCCAGGCAGAGTTAAGTTACGTTTGAGCTCTCCGGGCCTGATGTGTGAAGGGACTTGCGGGAAGTCGCACTTGTCAAGTACTAAACTACAAATCAATTACATGGTTTCTGACCTGGCCAGGCTATACTCGAATGTTCCAAGCCAGGACATTCAGGGGGAAGGAGCATTATGAAAAATGATATCCCAGACCCGTGAAGGTGTACCATTAACAGGGCCTGCTTCAAACTTTATGTTACACTGTTTCCGGCTCATGCTCTCGCTGTCCAAAACTTGAACATGCAGAGTAGATACAAGTGCCAGCAAGCGTATTTAATTGGACAGTTACAACCAGGCGCTCGGTCAACTGGCCGAAGATATAGGGTACAACGGCTTAATGCTAACTTATGAAAACCCACAAGTATACAGATTACTGAACGTTTATTGAATGGTCTACGAAGCCCCATTGTTGATGTGACCAAGTGCCGGAGAGATAGGAATCTTCGGAGTGTGCCTCGGAGCGTGATTCCGCAAGGAACTGGGTGCTGTTCTCAACCCACAAGTAATCATACACTTCAGCTTACGTCTTTGAGTGCGGTTCGTTCCTCATCAGGAAGCCCAAAAAGCTGCTCACGAAACATAAGACCAAGACCACTGGTTTTGAAACAGAATTTTCCCATTGTGCACCCGTTTATGAGACAGTAAGATGCAGTAAAGCACTTCTTACTGTGTCCGAGTTAGCCTTCAAAAGGTCAACTTTGTACTGCGCCGCCCATTTCAACAAGAAGCATTTTCTACGTGCCAGCTTGAGACGGGACAGAAATAAGACCGAAGCGAAATGCGGCCTCCAATGTGAAACTGTACCTGGTTATGAACTGACTTGTACAATTATATAGGGACTCTGGCGGAGCAAGAATATCACTGTATATTTGAATGCAGGACGTGTAACGCCCGCTGAATTGCGAATGACAATTCACTTCCTAATATAAGGCAATATGTCCATCTTCCTCCTTGACTCCCGGCGTTAGAGGCATGGATCGACAAATCGTTCGTCGACATCCAGCTAGTAGTTATCTTGACCTGAGGTATACCACTGCGATGAAAACACATATGCACCCTCCTTAGAGTCCATTGCGTTCAAATCAGAACAAAGAATAGCCTAGGATTCATGGCGGGAAATACAGAAGGAAAAGCACATTGTAATGAACATCTGCCCCACGACATTCTTCAGAGTACATAAACTGAAGGCGGGCTCCAGTAGGAGTAGCCTTCGGAATATTTATCCCCAGAGCAGGGCTTGCGCCTGCTCACATTCCTTCTTTCCAAGCTGATCTGCTCATACGCTTCTTTTTCACGCAAATACTGACAGCAACACTAAGAGACCAATTTAAAGCAAGATACTGCATGACGATCTAATCATCCGAATTTGGGGGTAGCAAATCTGGGTGATCAAAACCGAGGGTCCCGTCAGGGAGGGTCTGGATCTCGTTACCCAGAATGAGTCGACGGCTTTCTGGAAGTCACTGGCGATCTTGTTAAGTATGGTTGAACGGCACTGTAATTCTTCGGGGGTTCGGCATTTGTTGAATTACCTCGAAGTCAGATAAAAAACGTTGCTTCAAATTTGCAGTTGAGACTGGATATTATAATCTGCAAGAAAGCGACAAAGTTTGTTTTCAGCATGTTTGGAATTGGCGTGATGAAGCTAACAACACCCTCCTCCCATCATTACTCATCGCGCGCAAAAGCTCAGCTTAACCACCCGGCCCCAAAACGAAACAGCACGAAGGCAACCAACAATGTAGTACCGCCAGGCCACGACAAGGTGCTGGCCACCCGGGACGAGGTAGAGTGGTCCCCGGCTGACGTAGACCAAGAGGTCTGCGCCTTCGGCGACGCCAGGACGGTCGGGGAGAGGGTAGTCCTCAAGTCGGACTGTCAGATGATCGCGGAGAACATGGCCAGCCAGAAGGGCTATTGGACAATCGCCGGCTACAGTCAAGGTGGCGGCTACGCCTCCCTGGCGAGCATGGGGACTTTCTCGTTCGAGGTGGCTCGCGTGGACGGTCAGGATATGTCTTTCAAGTGAGCTTCAAGCCCACCGTCCCCCCCGCCCCTTCGTCACCCATTTCCCCTTGAGGAAGTGAGACACGTGATAGACTACCTGTTGTGAAACGTTAGGTTTGGCAATGACGACGTCAAGTTGTTTGTAGAGCGGGCTATGAGGTTAGACAGCGATCCCGGCCGCATGCCAATGGTCATCGGAAACGTGCACTGCGACGGCGAGGGCTGGCCCATGGTGGTGTGGAAGGTGAGCCCGCCGCTCTTCGACGGGGCTTTGCCTTCGGCAAAGTACAGCTCCTTGGGATGGGTGGCGGCAGCTATGGTGGCGATTGAGTTGGCAATAGCATAGGGCATCATCCTGGCGCCAGGCTTTGATATGGCCCCGTGTCAAACTCCCCGAGCCTGTGTTCGGAGGCAGGGAGGGAGGCACAGCCAAGGGCAGCAGAAATGCAGACATTACATTGAAACGTGACTTCATTATTCAAAGCCGACCTGGTCTCACTCGCCACGTGAAATCGTCCGCCAGTGCGGCTCCCTTGCAGTCGTGCTCGTGATAGGCAGCCCGAGAGCTTGCGACCACATGACACCATCCTGATTCCAAGCAATCTAACTGCAAAGCAACTAATCTCCCGCCGAACAAAATAATGATTTCCAAGTGTTGCCTGCGCTAGCAGACAAACCGTCGTATACCTCCAATTGTCCTTGACCAGCCCCGGCAGAGCTGAGGTTGGGAAGTCGAGCTAAACAAACATCCTGCCTGGACCCGGCCGAAGCTCCCGGAGGGCGAGACCTCTGTCGCCGCATGACCATGGCAAAATGGGGCCTTTCCAAGGCGAGATGGGAGTGCAAACTTGAGAACGGACGATAATTGCTGACGGTGTGCTGGGGCCCAATCCCGCGAGAGTTACCGTATAGTTTCCTCGGCGGGAAGCTTTGACGACACGTATGGGTGAGCAATTTGAGTGTGCGACACGGCATCCCAAGGCGAGGCCGCCAAGGCTGTGAAAGGCCTCCCCCCTGGAGCAGCACTGCCGGCGGCGGCCAGGGGGGTGATGGAGTCACTTGACTGCTCCGAACGGCCTCCGAAAGACTCACTCGGTTGGCCATCGTGGCCCGCGACACATTTCCCGTATCCATGCGATGGCGAGCCCAAAGACTCACTGCGGGCGGTTCGACAGTGAGACACACGCCAGTACGACATCGGACGTTGAAACGTGATGAGTGACTCAGCGGGAGACGGTGAGTGCTTTCCCGATCCCTGCTCCATTGTTTTTTACCACCTGGCTCGGCTGGGCCAGCTGGCATAACCCAAACCCGGTGGTGCTGCAGTCGGTTTTGGGGCCTCACCGCGTTTGCCCGACGGGGCCTCGGGCACGGCGAGGAGGTGTTTGGGCGCTAGGCGACTGACCACTCGTTGTTGCTTGTTGTTTTTGGGCAAGGAGAGAATAAGCAGAAGTGATGTGGATCACTGTACCCGGGCTCCGTTGCTCCATAGCAGCTTGCCTGGTGAGGCTTTCATGTGTGCGTTAAACGAAACCGTTTGCGATGGGGCGTCATGTCTCGCTGCGAGGCCCCTCTTTGACCCGGTGCGCGCTCCGCCACCCGCCGCGAGGCCTCGCCATCATCGTCATGGATTGCCAAGAACTAGATCGGCTTCATTCCAAGGGGAGCATTCCGAGGCCATCGTCAGTGTCGATTCCTGCCCGGGATGGAATTACCATCCATCATAATCGTCAAAGAACCCGAAAGTTGCCGGCAACGCCACTGTAACGAGAGGGAAAAAGTGAGACGGTCAGTAGCTCGGGCCTCGAGACCGAGCCATGGCTTGGCGTTGTACCTCGTACAAGGGGCGAAGGCGAAGAGCAAGTGGCCCCGAACTTGCACCGGATCAGGAAGACCTCGGCCCCCGCGAGGAGGAGTGTGGTGAGGAGCGCCGCCCTAGTGTTGACTACAGGGTTTGCTCATCTCTTACGAGATACCTCAGGCGCGGCCTCATTGGGCGGTGGCACACCACCAGCTTCCTTCGGCCAGGCAAGCCGTCTTGCAATTTTTTGCCCGAACGAGAGCGATAGTGTTTGGCGATCGGACATTCACCACGCATTTGGAAGAAAAATTGCCCGGGGGCCCGCCACCAAGAAAGCTAGCTGATAGGGGGAGCTCGGGGTCAATACAGAAAGCCTCGTGTCGAGAAATGACAAGACAGCACGTCAGCAAACCAGCATTATCCGCCACGAGGCTCGCCTTTACAACCGATGTCGTTGGTCGCCGGCGGAGCAAATGATGGAGTGTGAGTCAGCCTTGAGCTGGCGGGCGCGGTTCTGGTAGAATCTCTCATCTCACGAGGACGACTTTTGCGTGTCCCAACCGCGCGGCAAAGACGCGCCGTCTCTGGGCTTGTTGCCTGTGCCGCTTACGGTCACGAACGCGCCGAATTTTTCTCGTTTCGCCTCGTCATTGCGACACACCTGCTGTTGAAGATACCTCGTGCGAGAACATCCTGTCCCGGGGCCAAGTTGTCTAGGCCGAACCTAAACACTAGATCCCGCGTGCTAGGCTGGACGAAAGCTCTGCACCAAATGTCTCGGTCGCTCACGCCGTTGGGTTTAACAGCGAGCACTTCACCGGGATCACGATGAACTCCGAGGTCGCTCGAGACGTAGCCCTATTCTACAATTCCTTGGAAAGCCTGGCAGAGAATGGCCCAGCCTCTGCCTCGTCTATAGTAGGGCTGGAAGCGGGTTGAGTCATAGGAGGAACGTTTCCGAGCTAGAGCCATATACTTGGAGTGCGGCGGCTGTGATAGCATAACGTGTTAAGAAAGTGCCGCGAGACCTCGGTCCCAGGTGTATTGGCTTGTTTCGAATTTGGTGGTCGATAAATCGGGTTCTCGAACACTACCTGCTTCGACCACATGGCTGGCACATGGACGGGCCAGCTGTCCGCCTTGTCGATCATATCCACCAAGGCTTGGGCGATGGTTTGAGGCAGCAAAGTGCACAACAAAGGATGGCGCTGCCTATGTGGTAACCCATGGCCGCTGGCAAGCCGCTGGCATGCAGAGATTACTTCTCGTTCGCTCCGGGTGAGTGGTTGGATTTCGATGCCCCTGCCATCTTCTCGACACCACGGACGAAGTGTGGGCCCTCAGCTAGCAACCACCATGGACGTGTGTGAGCGAAGCCTGCTTCACACCAAGACATGGCCCTCTCGCACACAAGGAATGTATGCAACTATGGCGGAGCGGGGAAAGGCTGGGGCCGCGTTGATTGGGGCACGTGTAACAGGGGCGCCATCTCCAGGTTTCGACACTGCAAACCGGTTGGTCGGGGGCACGCTCGGGGTTCCCCTACTGCAGCAGCTTGAGGGCATGCGAGGACTTCGGGAGCAGCGGTGACGTTGAAGCCCCATGTGGATGCTTGAACAAGTCGGCTGGGTACCGAATGGACCAGGTGAAGAAGCATCGTGAATATTCTCGAAGGCGGTGGGGGCCTAGAAGGGGGCCGCTCCGCTCCTCCCCTCCCGCGCGGTCTCAGCCCACGGTGACGAACAGCAGCAGGCTGAGTAGCGACGGGCCTGGTGGGCTAGGGCAGCGCGGTGTGGGGTGACCGATAGATAGCATTGGCACCTCTGCACCTGAGTGGACCCCATCAGTGATGCTGTCTCTCTGTGGGGTGCCAAACGTTTAGTGTAGTTGGAAGTGACAGACAGAAACTGCAGAAAGCGGCCGAGTGGCCCGCCGTAGCGAATCCTGAAGCCGACGTGGGTGACCGGATGGCCGGCTGTACCACTTTTGCCTGGCTACAAGACGGGGGCGGTAGACAGATCCCATCTCCACGGGTCACAGGACATGGCGGGTTGTCTGATGGCTGCTCATGAGAGCCAAGGCCAGCATGACATGGGTGTTGTGTGACCAGCGAGACAGCGGGCGAGAAAGAGACAGGAGCGTGTTCTGGGCTGGCAACACGACAGTGAGATTGGGCTGTTCCTCAGTGGCGTGGTCTGTTGCATTTTCCACCACCCCAAGAGCAAAATACACCAGCAGTCAGTAGAGCCAGCGAGGGTGGGACTCGAGAGACATGGGGAGACCAGAGTCTCGGGAAACGTAGCCCAAGACCGAAAATGCCGTGTATTCTGGTGCCGTCTCAGGAGGAGGCATGTGTGTAACTGATGCAGCTGCGGAGCGACCGGACACTGAAGGGCAGACAGGCCACCTCAGTCACTACGGTTGGCCCTCCGAAGCTAGGGTGGGGCAGACGTCGGAATCGCAGGTTTGTGATCGCCCTCGGGTGCATCATGGCTAGGGCAGACTCAGGGGACTTGAGCCATGCATACGTGGTGATGTGACAGAGCTGGTGAGAGACTGCTGATTGCTGTTCCATGGGCCTGCTCGCCGAGTCGACAGGTCGATGCTGCTGATGGGCAGGATTCCTGGACAGCAGGCAGCTTCACCAGGTGGTGCGGTCGCCTGAGGGCCGGCCGGGCATTTCTTGAGTGTGAGTGCGAGTATCCGTACCCGGAGGTGGTACGGGAAAGAGACAACCGCAACACAACATTGCAGCACCGTGTCACGGTGGTTTGGACATCTTCTCCACAGGGACACAGCGAGCCTGGCAGTCTGGCAGAAATCCAGAGACCCATGGGCCAAGGCTGCGTGTGTGTTGATGAAACTGCAGGATTGTTGATGCCAAATTTGGAGACGGGGTTGGTTGCTAGATTGGCTTACGACGATGAGTGGATTGGTGGATGAGTGGGCGGAGGGATGGAGGGAGGTACCATGTTAGGCGGATTGCCCCGTCCGCAGCCTCGGATGCTAACGGAGACCGCAGCCCAGCACGGCCTAGACGGCAGCACGGGCGCAGCGGCACGGCTGCAGCCAGACTTATTATTAGGGGCCGGCTGGGCTTAGGCGAGGGGCGAGGCGAGGGCGAGAGAGGGGCGGGGGAGGCTTGGGCCTGGCCTTGGCTTAGGCCTGATGTTGTAAATGATGATGATGGTGATGATGATGATGATGGTGAGGAGGAGGATGGTGGTGATGGATGGTGCTGTCAGGAGACTGTTGCAGTCATGGACAAGTCCTCCTATTGCCTATGTTGGCAGTGATGGATCGTGTTGGTTGGAGGCAACGAGAAACAAGTCGGCCACCCGCGCCGCACCTCGTGCACCCGGGCCGAGATGGACGAGGCCATGTGTGTTTTCTATTTCTAAACTTGTCTCTGGCATGTTTTGCATCGTCTGTTGGCTGTGTGAGTTGTGAGTTGTGAGTATTTTCTGAACGGCAGCAAGCAGCAGGTCGCGAGTGAGGTCATCGCAATTTCGCCGGTCCCGTATTGGAAGCATCGTATTGCGCGTCTGCTCTCGCTCGTGTACAACAAGAGTCGACTGACTGACTGTCTGTTAGAAGACTCAAAATAACAACAACAATACTAATTTCAGCGTAGCATTGGCACTGACATCGGCCAACGCAGTGAGTAATGATAAAATAATAATGAGCGAGCGTGCGGGCGGATGCCAAGGACACGCCGGGGGCACAATTCGGGTTCTCTGGGACAGCATCCATGCCCCCCTCATTCCCTCACTCAACGGCCCCCTTCCCCCTTCATCTCATTCTCGTCACCCATGATGACTCTTGCGACCCTGGAAATTTCACGATCCGTTTCTCATCACGAGATTCCTAACTGGCACTATAACTCTCGATCCTCGTGTCTGGATCCCGGCCCAGGGCTTCCTGTGGCCCCTTGCCTCGGTCAAAACAAATGAGCTGATTGATGTCTGAGAGCGGCATCAACAGCACACATTGCATGCATGCTTGTTGGTGTGTGTGTGTGTGGGTGTGTGTGTGGGTGTGTGTGTGTGTGTTGCCTGCGGGCTCAAGTGAGCTGCTGGAAACAGACGGCAGACCACAGCTGCTGGGCTTGGGCTGGCTGACAAAACCCGTAAGAGTCATCATCATCTACTGTATTTACTCCGTACTATAGTCATGTCTTTGTCAACCTTGCCGTCGATGAGATGAGATGGCCTGCACCTGCAGCGACGGGGCTAGGCAGAAACGGGGCTGGGCCGGTTGCTGCAGGTGTGAGGAAGTTGCGGCATAGACAAGAGGAGAGACAGAGCATGAGGATAGGATGGCTGGATGGGAGAGGGGATGGGAGAGAAGAGACAGTGACAAGGAAGAGACAAGAGAGGTGGCCACTCCACTCGCACACTCCCACCTGCTGGCTGCAGCCAATCGCCGGCCAGCTGATTGCGCAACGCTAGTCTGATTACGGGCCGCCAATACGTCCACTCGTCCACTCGCCCTCTCGCCCTGCCCATGCACGCCTCGGAAGAGGGTACCTGCGCTGCACTGCAAACGTGCCGCACCACACAGGTACCCCGGCCACGGCGGGAGGTGGTGATGGTGGTGGTGGATGATGGGACAAGGCAGCTTGTGTGGACGGCAATCTTCAAAACTGCTTCAGTGCCCGCGTCACAGCACATCCTGCGCTCCCCTTTCCCTTTCTCCCCCCCCCCGCCAAAGAGCATTCAAGATGCTCGATTCCACCGTTTGAGAGATGCAAAGCGACTCGTCGTAGTCTGCTTGAGCATCTGGTTGTCAGTTCCAACAACTCCTCTCTGGTCATTATCTCAGCTCTGCTCTGCTCTTCGCCTCCTCAATCCAGTTCCCTCGGATCGTCAAACATCCACACCTCATCACCTACCTACTACGTACCTCCCCAAATACCCGATCTATACCCAACCCGCGGTTCGCTTGGGCTGTCTCGTCCGTCTCGTCTCCCTTGTGCGGCATTCATTTGCTCCTGCGAGGACAAAGAACAAGACGAAAAGCCAGGCCATCCAACCGACATTAATAATTTTTACCTTTTTATTTTCGTCCGTGTGATCGACTCACTCCTCGCCTCCTCAGCTTCCTTTTTTCCTTCTTTTTTTTTCCCTGCCGGAGGGCCTTGGTGCACACCAGAGCAAGCCAAACCAAACCAAACCAGGCCAAGCCAACGATCGTCTTCTTTTCTTGGGTGCTGGCCGGTGTTAGTCAGTCTTGAGAGAGTCGAGCCAGGATCACCAAGCATCTCCTGTTTCGGACTCCCCTTTGGAGTCAGTCACAGCCCGAGCCCGTACGCACGCACGCGCTGCGCAGCACACTCGCCACGCACACCACGCGCACGCGCACGAACCCGGCTGCCCAAGCTTAGTCCCAAGATCCTCCAGAGACCCATTCTCAGGCTACCGCCTTCGGCCCCCCAGCCAGCCAGCCAGCCAGCCAGCCAGTCACGCTACGGTCCATTCTAGCCAGGTAGGTGCCTCCGTCCTCCCGTTGGTGTCCCCTTCCCGCAGTACCACAGCAGGCCGCAAGCCCAGCCCAGCCCGGCCCAGCCCATCCCTCCGACAAGCCCACACGCCTTCTCATCCCCCCCACCCCTGCCATTCCCTGCCTTCCCTGCCTACCCTGCCTACCAACCCAGCCGACCAAGGCCCCAAGCCTGTGCCTCTCCTGCCTCGCTCCCTCTCCTCATGGGCGGCAAAGGCCGGTCGCATACCCACCCACGCCGTCTTCGCCACTCTCCCTCCTATCATACGTCCTGAAGAGTCATCGAGAGACACGTAAAACGGGACTGCCACCTGCCCTCCACCCGTCGCCGTGACCGTGGATACCTGAACCTCATTAATGCCCGGAGTGACCAACACACTCATTCACATTCATACTCACTCACATCCTCCCCATACCCATACCCGCACCCATACCCTCAACCATAACCTCCACCGTCATACTCATCATCCCGTCTCGTCACCCGACCTCAGCCTGGCCTACCACTGCCTAGAACTGAGTCTTCCTTCTCGCCGCCCTCGCTAGGCTCCGGCCCTCGCTTTCACCCTCACCCTCTTTGTGCCTTTGCCTCCCGGACAACAAGCATGTTACTCATGATTCAATAACAGCGGCATCCTATGACATCCATTTAAACCCACCCTCTTCCTCTTCTCTCGACGGCATGACATTGCCAGCAAACGGCGACTGCATCAGAAACACCGATACCCTGCGGACCTCTACATATCCTCTCCTCGTTTAGTGGGACTCGACATCCAACGGAAACCCCCTTGGAAACACAGCCTCGCGACTCTCAACCACCCCACCAATCCCATAACACCAACCCTCCGACTAGTAATATTTATGTGGCACACGATGGCTTCCGCATAAGGCTCTTTTCTTGGTTAGATACTGCGACTTGAAAAACGCAAGAGGCTCCATTCGAGCTCGAAATAGCCCGACGACGCCCCTCCCTCTTTCTACTCGCAACCTTGAATCAAGATGAAGCCTTCGGACGTCGACTCGCCGGTCTTCGTCACAGCCAACCGAAATGTGCTATATACCTCGTCACTAGCCTCCTCCGCAGCGGCCTCCTCGGTCTCGGTATTTTCTGATGCATCGTCGCAACTTTCCGCCGATTACTCCACATCCTCATCCCTCACCGACTACTGCGACTACCTGCCTCAGTCCCGGCCATCTCTGTCCCGTCAGAGCTCTTGCGCCTCCCTGAGGTCCAGCACCCTGCCCCAGGGTCTGCGCCAAAACCCCCGGCGGACATCCGGCAGTGCGACATCCCGGACCGGCTGCCCACCGCCCTTGGTGAGACAGGTTGAGCGGAAGCACAACTTTGTCGACAACCTTGTCGGTAAGTCGTGACAAGTACCGACATGTAACCCCCCGCCGCCCACGTTTTAACGCATTTCCTTGCTTTAGATTCTTCCACTCAGATCGTCGAGGCCATATGGCCAACATCTTCGGTGGTATGCCGCGAAGAGACCAGCAACTCGAGCGTCTTGCCTCTGCGAACCTTCATCCAAGAGACACTGCGTCGCTCTCGGACAAGCTACTCCACTCTGCAGGTCGCACTTTATTATTTAGTTTTGATCAAGGACCACCTTCCAGACCGCGACTTCACCATGGAACAGACAGATGACTGCCATGCGAGCCGTGCTCTTCAATGTGGTCGACGGATGTTCCTCGCTGCCCTGATCCTTGCCTCAAAATACTTGCAGGACAGGAACTACTCGGCTCGCGCTTGGAGCAAGATTTCAGGCCTCGCTACCCATGAGATCAACCAGAACGAGATGGCATTCCTCCTCGCGGTCAACTGGAACTTGCATGTGACCGAGGAGGTGTACAACCGCTGGACCGACTGCGTCATGAAGTTTACGCCGTCTCAGCCCCCGTCGCCTGGATCTGGCGTTGCGCTCCTGGAGTTCGAGCACCAGTGCGAGGACTTCAGGAGGATCATACTCGAGTTGAACGCCGATTTGGAGAACCTGGAAGAAATCGTGTCAGTGGGTGGATTCTCTCCTGCGCCCTCCATGAGCCCGAGATCACTATCGCCCCGATCAGTCCTGGCTGCAGCTCAGGACAGACCCGGGCGATATGATTGCGCCACGCCAACCCCGAGGGCCTACACCACCCCTCACACCATGGAACCTGCGCCATCACCAGCGCACACTGTCGTGCGGCTGCCGCCGACTTTTGGGCTGCTTCCTACTCCTCGCCTTACCCCCCAGCCCGGTGCAGCCTGCGAGCCTTCCCCCGGGCTGGCGAGCCTGCCGCACTGCTTTGGCAGGAGCTCTTCAATGAGCCTGGCTATGGGCACAGCCGGCAACCCTCAGGTGGAGAGGTGGCCGACTTCGTCCTCACCACAGAACTACTACACAGCAACCCGTCGGTCTTCTCTTGCCAACTCTGTCTCCACGCCGTCTTCTCCCGAGTCAATGATCTCGGACACGTCTCGGACGTCTCGCTCTTCCTCGATCTCATCGGCGTCATCGCTGACCAGCGCGCCGCACATCAAGTTGGATGTGCTGGCGCGTTGCCGTTCTGCGAAGCTGTGCAGTGAGAGGTACGCGACTAGACCCAGCATCGCGTCGGTCCCTGAAGATTATGAGGAGAACATGACTTCTTCCCCCGAATCATATGCCAGACCGACGAGCAATGACTTGAGAGGCGTGTCATTTGAGACAGTTCCAGCAAAGAGAGAATGCGAGATTGATGACGCGACCAACGACGCGGCTCGAGCACTGCAGGAGCTGCATGACAACTGGCGGCGTTCGCATGCTACACCACAACAGTTGGCGACCCCCGCACCCAAAGTCGGTTCCAAGCGCACTCGACCAGTTTCAGTCGACCACGGCCTTCAGGAGAATGTCCGCGGAATGTTGCGTGAAGAATACACTCCTGTGGGCTCTGATGACAGTTACCAGGTTCCGCTCCCAACCACCTCGCGAGATGGCCGAAAACGGATTTGTTGCTCAGCAGAAGCTGCGCAGTACAGCATTCCATCTATGCATCCTGCGATGGGAGGTTTAGGTGGTCCTGGGATGTGGGCCGGCATATTGAATTAAACCATGGCTTGGCCCGGTGTCGCACGCACCGGCTAGTTCATGACCACTACTATTAACACAACTATCGTTTACATTTTCCCTTTTTCTGTGTTCGCTTTTTAAAAAAATAATTTGGAACATGACATTTCCATGTTGGGAGGTTCGAAGGAGGATTGATACCACTGCTCTTTGGTAGCGTCCAAATCGATAGACCGTTTGGATGGGCTGCCAGGGGGCTCGGGGCTGAAAAGCGCGCCGTTGCGTTTTGCATGCATAGGGAAGGTGTCATTTTGGGCTCGATCAGGATTCTGCATGGGATGAAATGGGTGGCTGAACTGTGTACGATGAGAAGTGTGAAATAACTTTTGCTTTTCCTGTTCCGAAACAACCATCTGTGGAGTTGATGGCTTATTATGGGAGAGCAGCGTCTTGTGCGAGGCGTTCGGACGGGGTATGCTTCCTCGGGGCATATCCTGCGGCAGATTGGCAAAGAGACAGCTGGATGGAAAGGTAGCGCGGGCAGGCGCCAGAGCTGCGAAAGCATTGCAGGGCAGCCAGCTCCGCTGACGATCCCCGGATATCTCGAGCCACTATGTCGATGCGCACGACGAAACCTGCACTGGACAAGTTGAGGACCGGTTCACACTCGGCGATTCCCTTCAACGCAAGGCCATCTCGAGAGCGGACGGTAATCCTTCCTTGGCAGCAACAGCATAGAAAGAGCTCTAAAGCTCCCGCCGTTCGCTACCCAGCAGCAGAGCAGAACAATTCAAGATTTAGGCAAAAACAAAAACCCTTAGATTTGAGGTCGATGACTTCGAGTGTCCGTGATACACAAGAACAGACTTCCCGAGGCTCCATGAAATTCCCAAACGCTGCCAACATCAACACGTTCGCGTCCAGCAATCCGGGCCGTGACGGCAACGAGAAAAGTTGAACGCGACTCCTGATTACCCAGGACCGTCGGCACGTCCACGCGATGCCACCGCACTCACGAAATTTGTACACGAATGCTCCGTATGACGGTAATCCGGGAGAACAAGCATTCCTGGCCCACCCGTACTGGCTGGAACAACGAATGCACACGCAACCACTCAACTGGGCAGTTGTACGTTTGCTTCGTCCCGGTATTACCGCTGCGTTATACTGTGTGTACCGAGTGAGTCACCCCGGGAAAACTAACCATGGCCTTCGTGACAAGGACAAGTTGGAGCGCTTACCACTCACCAAAGCAGTCAAACCCTGGCCTGAGGCGAGGCCCTTCTCCGCCCTCCGGAACACGCAGTTGACCTGCCCCGGTCACATTTGTCACTGTGAGACTGTACCGACCGGTGGCGATCTGTTCGCCGTGAGCCACCGTGCCTTTGTTATTAGACGTTGCTCACGATGGTGTTTTGAGCCGGACCCGGCCGTCGGTGCTGGCAAGAGTTTTCCAGTCGAATACACCCACTACGAATAACCGCTATTTAAAGTTGAGTGGCTTTTTATTTTATCGGGTTTGATATTATCACCCTCGTAGTACTGTTCTTGCTTCGGAGGGCTTTCCCCCACTTTCGAGGAGAACTGCGAAGCCAGCACCAGCGTGAAGCGGATCAACAGACCAGAGGCTCTTGGTTGCTAAGATGCCAAGAACCTGTGATTCCTGTATTAGATCTCATAGACATCCTATTGATCGGTGAGTGTTCCTACAGAGCTGTGAACGGGCTTGTCTTGTCCATCGGGAATGCCGCCTGGCCACCTCCGCTTCGCCTCTAGTTTGTCAGCTGATGCACGGGGCGAACAGGCAGATGCGTGGGTCCCAAGCGTGACCGCGATCCTCCTGCCATCCACCACGAATAAGCCTCTGGCACAGAAAGCATCTATTTAATAATCAGCGACCTGTTGTATTCACATGCGAGAGTATATGCGTGCTAATGACTTGGCGAGCACCATAAGGCAGCGACTAATGCCCGCTGTATTCTGCCAGACCCTCTCCCGTCGTCCGTCACGACGGAGAAAGGGGGAGGGAGACACTCATGCGCACCTGGCGTCACGGAAATTATGGCGCGAATGCTCTCTCCTCCCACATCATAAGCACTGCAGTTTCCCTTATCCACTGCAGACGGTACCGTGCGGAGTATCTCCCCTTGGGCCCAGGAGGCCGGATGGGCCGGATGTGGGTTTCGTACGTGCGTTGTGGTGATGGCCCTCTCCCCGCCCTCTCCCCTCCCCGCGCACAGTCAGACGGCGAGCATGCAAGATTTGGCAAGGTTCTTATCACAGATCGCGATCTCATCAGAAGGAGAGGGGGCGGAGGGGGCTTGCAACGGCTTAGGTGCTTATGTGTTCGTGAGGGTGCTCTATAAGATACCATCAGCCTACGCTGGCTCAGAGTGACTTGACTGGTGTCAGAGAGTATCGAACTTGACCCTTTCTGGGCCCGGCGAGTGCCCATCATCTCGAGGCTCGGGGCCGGCGAGCCGAATGCAGTTGGTAGATGAATGTAAGTGAAAGGGCGTCGAACCATCCGTCTCACTCCTTTGGCATGATGAGACCGTCCTTGTGTCTCTTATCTGGTCTTGTCTTGTCTGTTGGTTAAGCGGTGCTGTTCTTTTTTTTGGGAAGCCTGCACGGCTCCATGCCGCCGGAAGGGTGGGCGGAGGGCAGGGAAGTTTGTAATGAGCTCTTCACTGGCGGTCTCGACCCCGGTGGTGCATTCTGACTGCCTTGTTTGCAAGGAATGCTGCTAGAATTAGTGGGTTCAGAAAGATGCACGCCGTGGCGTGAGGAGACAGCCCCGCTGCTGGACGTGTATCTATTTGTGTGAGTGCGCAGATTATCCCATCCCGGCTCTGATACTGCGGTCTGTTGAGTGTTTCCCTCTTCTCCCGCATGATTCACTTCGACAAAGACCCTTGCCTTGGGGATGAGTTTGGCAGGAAGGACTGGGACACTTCGAGACATGTACAGGAGGTATCATAATAATGCTAGCACGGTCCTCATTCCGAGGACAATCAATCTTGATGGACAACAAGGAGTGAAGTTCAAGAAGGATGAAAGATCGGGTAAGAGAGAGGTCTGTAGTTCCTGCACGTGAGACCAGCCATCATGCCTTAGCTTCTGCCCGCTGGTATTGCAAACTGACAGCAGCTTTCATGGTCTGTTCAGTTCCCTTGTCGTTCTTGTCCCTAAGCTTGCTGGCCTTGTCTCCTTTCAGAGGATCTCAACCCAAGTTGCTGCAGTCTCCGGTCCACGAGAGCTACTTGCCGTCGTCTCTCGCGGATACCAACCGAGGTGAGCCAGACAGAGAGGGTGGACATGAGAAACCCTTGTTTGTAGCTGTATGGAATCAGAATTCAGCTGGTGGCCAGCAACCGGTTTTCATGAATGTCCCTTGTCTTTCACTTTGGCTTGCTATCCGCACGAGCCACCGTCTTGTGGCTCCACGACTTCACCCAACACACAAGATAGATGTCTGCTCAAGGTCGGACGGAACAAGTCCTGTCCCATGCAGCATTGTAGTTAATTCCAAAGTGGATACGAACAACTAGACTGAGCCAGACAAGGCTGAGGCCCGACTGTGTGTGCGTATGCGGCTGGAAGTCACCGGCTTCTCCGGTAAGAATACAAACAAACCGTCAGTGCCATGAGCAGGAGTAGACCTCTCGGGGAGGCGGAGCGGCATTGACACAGTGACATGCAATGCTCTGCCGGCACGACATCTCCTTGCATAATTAATACAAAATCCCTTGCAGGCTCTCAAGGAGAGCAGCTTTGTTTGCACGCCTTGTATCTCCGCAACGAGGATCAATGCTGGGTGGGCTGAGAGATTCCGTCCGTCACCTTGTGTGCGAAATCCACCACACCAATGCGCTTCCGCGAGCTAGAGGCAAGACCACGAGCACACAGAGGCAATTTCACGAGTACGAAAACTGGGTTTGGCAATTCTACATGCCCGTGTGGTTGTGCTACCGCGAGTATGTATTGGGCTTCCACGCTATGTTCAAGGAGGAGGAAGGTGACCACAGGTGACTGACGGACACTCAAAAAGTTCAAATGACCAGTCAATTCAGTCGCTCCCATTAATGTCTGTGGATTTTCTCGATGTCTGTAATGACGGCGTTGGAACTTTGAATGCGGGACCTGCTGTAGGCGACTACTTGTACGAATGCCAACAGCAGAGCCACTTGGATCGCCGATTCTTCTCCTAACGAGACTTGACATACAGTGATATGTGTGAAGAGTTGTGAAGCATTGACTGTGCACATTTCTCCGAGACAGCCAAGGCAATTGAATCCAGGTTGTTGATAAATTATCAAAGACGTTAGCCTACTCGAAGATGTAAACAGATCTGACCGAACATGACAGGAAACCTTCCGCATGCACGAACCAGACTGTCGGTTAGAGAACGGCCATTAGGATCTTCGCAAAGTATCTAACCATCCATGTCCTCAACAACCTTGCTGTCAAATCAAGAACCGCCCCAGAAGACAAGAAGAGTGTCTTTCGCCAAAGACTCTTGACTCTTTTCCATGAGAACCACGAGCATCACCTAGACCGATGTCATGCTGCCGTGAGCGAGGGAAGAGAAAGAAAATCCAACTTGCTTACCAGCCGCCACCGCCAGAGGCACCAACAGTCTCCCAGGCACCAGAAGTCGCAGCGGAAGTCTCACCTCCACCACCCCAAGCGCCGCCTCCACCATCACCACCCCAAGCGCCGCCTCCACCATCACCACCAGCGCCCCAAGCACCACCACCGCCTCCGCCATCGCCATCAGCATCACCGCCGCCGCCCCAGTCACCGGCACCCATGCCTCCAAAATCCTTGTCCTGCTCCGAGGGGAACTGAAGGTTCTCCAGCTCTTCGCCCTCGGGCATGAACTGCTGCAGGAAGTCGGGGACGTTCTGCTTGGTCTCGAGAAGAGTACGGACCAGGACTGGAGCCAGAGCCTCATCGCGCTCTGTGTAGAACGATGTTGCCAGGCCGCGGTTACCAATGCGACCAGTGCGACCTATATTATGTAAGCTATGAACAAGACAATTGCTTGGGCCAGAAGACTTACCGATACGATGAGTGTACTCTTCGATACCCCCATGGTCATTGCTCGGGAGATCAAAGTTGATCACATGGCAAACATTGCGAACATCGATGCCACGGGCGGAGACGCCAGTGGCAATCATGATGGGCATGGTACCCTTCCGGAAGGCGCGCATGGCATCCTCACGCTCAAGCTGGGTGCGGTCACCGTGAATGGAGGTGCAGGGCAGACCGCGATTAAACAGGAAATCATCAAGCTCATCGGCGGTACGCTTGTTGTTGACGAAAATGAGGGTGCGAGCCGGAGGCATCGAGTGCAGAAGATCGTACATTGCCTGACGCTTCATGGATGGATCCGTCTGCAAGATGGTCTGCACGATGTTCTCATTGGCTCGACCCGCACGACCAACGCGGAAACGAACATGCTCAGTGGCCAGGTGAGTCATTGCGAGCTCACGGACACGCTTCGGAAAGGTAGCCGAGAAAAGAAGGTATTGGATGTTCCCCTCCTCCTGCTCTGTGATACATGTTAGCATTCGGGACGCTGTAAATGATGCTTAGTGAAAGACTCACCACCGCCACCGAGGATCTTGTCAAAGCCCTCCTTCCAGTCATCGTGGAGCATCTCATCAGCCTCGTCAATGACCATGAACTTCAGGCGACGGAGAGTCAAAATCTCCGGGCGATCCATGAAGTCCAGAAGACGACCAGGCGAGGCAATCAGAATATCACAGCCCTTGCTGAGCTGATCGATCTGGTCACGGATGGGACCACCACCGTAGATAACACAGGGCCGCAGCATGCTTCGGTAACAGAACTTGCGGGCCTCCATGAAGATCTGAATGGCGAGCTCACGAGTAGGCACGACGATGCAAACAAGAGGCTCGGCACGAGCAGGTGGGTCAATGCCTGGTCGGAATGTCGCCGGGTTAGGGCGAGGCGCGGCAAGCTTCTTTGCCTTTCCCATGAGCTTGTTTAAGATGGGGATGAGGTAAGCAGCAGTCTTTCCCGAACCTTGGAATCATGTCAGTCGTTGCTCATAGGCTGCAAAGTTGAAAAGGGTGTTTACCAGTCTGAGCAATGCCGATGACATCGTGACCTCGGGAGATAGCTGGAAGGCAGTATTTCTGAATAGGGGTGGGGATCTGGTACAAGCACATCTTAATATTCTTCATGATCGCAGGGTGCAGGCCAGCGTCGCTGAAGCGGGCGATCGGATGGATTTGAATGGGTCCCTCTTGCTCGAGATCCACAGGGGCCATGCTGATGAGCTGTTAGCATGTCATGCTATATCAGAGAGGCAAAGGGTGCGCAACATACCTGGCAAAGTCGATGCCCGTGGGAAGCTCTCGCTTGTCGGCAGGACCGAAAAGCTCCTCCTCGAGCTCGGGAAACTCGGGACCTATATCACCCTCCTCGCCGTCCCAGTGATAAACCCTCTTATTTCCGTCGAAATCACCGCCTCGAGCATCGGCGAACTGATCGTAGTCGTACTTCTGAGAGGGAGCCCATTCGCCAGTGCCCTCGGCGGCGGCGCCACCCGGGGCAGCCTGAGCGGGCTGACCATCGTTGTCATTGTTGGAAGGGCCACTGGCGGCCACAGAGTGGCCATTGGTGACCGGCAGGGCGTCAGTCATAGCAGTCGTGTCGAAGGTGTTCTTGGTGGGCTGCTTGGACGAGCTCCAGCCGGAGCCGGAGGCATTCAGAGGGTCCCAACCAGACATGTTGGATGAGGAGTAGTGGACTGTCCAAAGCGAGAAGAAATATTAGCACACAATAAGACGGGAGAAGAGCCGCGAAACAAGGAGGTGCTGCGACTGTGCTCTGAATCAAATGGCAAGACTGAAGGAATAGAATTTCAGAAAAGGAGGCAGAGGATGGGCAATGACAGTCCCGAAGAAAGTAGAACAGGGCCAGAAGAATTCAGGCTACGTGAGGAGATGAGCAGACAGATAAAAGAATAATATCTTACCACACACAGCAATCGCTCAAAGTCCAGTGGCAGACGCAAGACTGGACCGACGGTCAGATCAGGAAGCTGTCGCTGTTGTCAGTAGGATGCTTGTGGGTTGGTGTGGCAAAGACAGGGTTTGATGGAAGCACCGTGTTGAGGGATAGTGAGGAGGCAGGTTCTTTTTGGTGGACGAAATCAGTACCTTGACGGGCAAATTCGGGGAAGACGATGGGGCAAAGTGCCATATGGCAAGTTGATGAGATGTTGCTGGGAGTACGCTTGAAGGGAGGCAGGTAGGACAAAGCCTTGTGTTGTGGTGTGCGCCCCGGGGAAAAAGTAGACGTGAGGACAAGTGGATGATGGATGGTCAAAACGCGTGATGGTGTTTGTGAGAAAGAAGTTCACGCGCTGAAGGGAACGAAGGAAAGGTAGACCCAGGGGTGTGCTGGGAAAAAGGAATCGTAACTGCAGGAATTCTGGGGAAGAGCAGGAGAAGGAGGGCAGTGTCCAGTCTGAGAAGGAAGGTCGACTAATCAGACAAGTCGTGGCAAGGAAGTGACAAACGCGACACAGACAGGAGACTGCCTTGCCAGAATGTAGGGTTGGGAAGGGTGAGCTGTCCCAAGTATGACGAGGTCAATGCTGGGACGGACGATGGAGACGCGTGGAATGTTGGGAACTTGGCTGTTGGAGAAAACCGTGGCAAGAGAAGCAACAGTTACGCGTGTAGATATGAAAAGAAGAGAAAGAAGGGAAATCTTCGGATGTGCCTGTGCTGAAGCTGATTGGGAAGACGGGGGAGATTGGCATAGGTGGATGAGACAGACCTTGAGTTGACGACCTGGAGGTTGTGTGCTCTCAGTGTTGACGGCTGACGATGAGGCTGAAAGACGCTTGCCCACAACTGCTGGCAGGAGGAAAAGACGAAGTGTTGCTTACCTGAACTCGAAAAACAAGTGAAAGTTGATCATGTGGCTTGACGATGTAATGAACGTCGTCTTCCCAGGGCGAAGGCAGCGTTGTTTGTTGGAGGCAGTGGAAATGGGATGAATGGAAGGAATGGTCGAAGTGTTCAGGCGAGCTGGTGTCGCGTTTGGTTCGCGGCCCGCGGTACTGTAAGACGCCAAGACCAGTTCCTCAGACTGATACGTACGCCAGGAGCTGGTAGAGGGGGGAAGCTACGTGAAGTGTGGACTTCAAGGTGGGATGTTGCTCGATCTGAAGGTGTGGACTGGGGGGAAGGTGGAGCTGTAACGCGAGAGAGCCAAGGACCGCGGGCATAAACCTGTCTTAGAACCTGGGTACGCCTGGAGTTGTAGAGAAGGAAGTATGAAGTGTGGTTTCCAGGACCTTGAGGCTTGGGCACAACGGCCTGGAGGTGGCACGGGTAACGGGGGTTCGGATGCGCTGAGATACTGTTGAGTGTTTGCAGGGAAGGGGAGTTACAGCCTGGCTCATCCTCTTTGTCGTAAGAACTCACTAATAAGTAGCAACTCATGCATTGCTGACACCAGTGAGAATGGGCCAAGAAAATATGGCGGTCCTTGCACCGACGAAACGACGGCATAGAGTAGAGTCTCTAGGCAGGTTCAGATCATAAGGCGCAGGCACTCCCTCCCTGGTCTCTTCAAAACAGCTTGATACGATGGATGGACGCACTCGGAAGCCGTGCAGGAATGTCAAGCCACTCAGGCTGAAAGACCAACATGAAACAAAACACGGCTTTGCACTTCCTTGGGCGTATATCTCCCGGAACACCGCCAGGGTCCCACGAAAGCCTTGTATTAACCTGAAGAATTGTCGGGTCTAAGCTGGTCTCGGACACAGACAAGGGACGCGGTGGATAATGGAGACGGATGCACCCGATCGCCCAGTGAAACTACACATGAGAATTGGATTCGCGTACCTGAATGCCAAACGCCCACTCTACCACTAAATGGTAGTAACGGTCTACCGCGACAAAACACGTACGACACTGCGGTCGCTGATTGTCATTGTGTGCCGACAATCTTATTACCAGTCCAACCCCTCGAGCTCGTCATGATCATACCCTTTGAAGCCCTCTCCAAGAGCCTTGGCCAAGTCAGTGGCTGCTCGTCCCGCAGGTCCACCCTCCATTCGTGCCTGGCTGATTTTCTTCTCCATAACATCCCTCAGAGGCCATAGGGCACGTTGCCTTGACTCGGTATCCGCGCAAATCTCACCATCCTGCGGCGGACCAAACAGTTGCAGATAGCCGAAGGGGTTCGGTCCCTCAGGAAGCCTGTAGACCTGGTCCCAGTACTGAGCATCGGTCCACGGCTCCACGGGTGGCGGTTTCTGCAGGCCAAGCTGTATGAACTTGGTTAGTGCCGCCATCTGGTGGGCGTACGCGGATCCGCCCTTGTCTGCGCCAAATGTCGTCTTCGGCGCCGAGCTCCAGCCCTTGCCCGCGGCGCCGGCGGAGGACGTCGATGAGGCGTTCCTCCAGCCCATCATTGCCACAAACGCGTCTAGCGTCTTTGTCCACCCGCCGGCGACATCCAGCAGCTGATCCACAGCGACATCGAGAAGCCAGTCCATGAACTTGAGCGCGTCATCCCTGACCTCTGCTGAGAGGTGCAGCATTCCTAGGCGGACCCATTTCACGACCTTGTCGGCATGAGGCTGGATTTCGTAGTACGGAAGTGCCTGGAATAGTTTCAGGAGGCTGCTGCGGATGGCTGACGAAGTGTCGGTGATCAGTGGCAACAGCTTGTCGAGAAGAACATATGCGCCGACGGGGTTGTTCGGCGGTGTCGACGTGAGCTGGCTGACAAGGTGAGAAAGAGCCTCGCGCCGTTGTTTGTCGGTCCGTGAGGTAGCTAGAGATAGATTGTGCTTGAATAGAGCAACATCATCAGGGGCCGTCTCCGAAAGGGACTGTTGATTGACGACGATAGCTATGATTAGCGTCAGCATAATGTTCGGCTGCTAAAATGCGAGGTGGAGGATTCTTTTGGCGGCGTGGAACAGCCGTTTCCTACATTTTGATTGGAAACTCGTGTCTGTGAAATTCGAAGACTTTGGCTTTGTCTTCCCGACCTTCAACTTGGGTTTCTGTTCTCATTGTTAGGTTTGGTGGATCACGTATCCCAAGGGCTTGAGACATGCCTGAAAGTCCTTCTTCTTTTCCTTCTTCTTCCTGGTACTTGAGCCCATTTTGACTCCATTGGAAAATGATCAGCCTTCAAGGATTCTGCAGACCCCGCGCCAGGGGAATCGTGTCCGATTATTAGGAATTCGGAGGCACTCACTCACCTTGTTGTCGTAGAGAAATCTTCAGTGAAGTTGCGAGTTCCGCCAAATTGGGCAAAGGCGGTGAAGCCCAAGCACTGGCAGGAAATGCAGTTGGGGAACCTGGCCAGCGCTCCCCGAGGCGTTCCCCGAGGCCGTAACTCGGCCGTCTTGGGTAAACAAAACAAAGGCCACAAGCAATCTGGAGCCAACTTGTACAAAACTTATCCGCGACACATTCCTCAGAACCTGAATCAGAAGATCACCAGTCTCTAAAATGGCGGATGTGAACACAGTACGCAGAAAACCGAACCAACTATTTCATTTACACAAACAGCCGTCCCCAGCAGCGCTAACCCCTGCCCGCCCGACTCGCAGAGCAACGGCGCCGATGCGCTCGAGGAGACGCTCAGCCGGCTGTCCAAAAAGCCCGGCGTGAAAGCGACCATCGCCCTCGACCGAGCCTCGGGCACGATCCTCAAGACGGCGGGGCAGATAGCATCGTTGCGGACGTCCTCTTCTCAGCAGCAGCAACAGGACCCGACGTCGTCAATAGCAGCCGCCGCCGCAAGCACGCTTTCCGCGTCGACCTCCGATGTGCCACCGTCGTCTGGAAGCGCCGTGGCTACAGGAGCTAGCAGCGAGACGCAAGGAGTCGAGGAACTGGCGTCCATGGTATGGGCGTTTGTGAACACGGCGGGCGGGCTGGTGCATGGCCTGGATACGGAGGTAATATTACATACAATCCCAGGGGCAGCCTATGCGCACGGAGCTGACACCGAGGCCAGGATGAGCTGAAGCTGCTCCGAGTGCGCACCAAGAAGCAGGAGCTCGTAATTGTCCCCGACGCGAAATACCTGCTGATCGTAATCCACGAGACCCCGGTGGCCTGACCAGACGGCACAGACAGATTATGGTCGCCGACGCGGCGGCCCTTCCGTTGATGCACGATCGCAGAAGGAACACTCGAGGCTCCTGGCTGAGGATGCCACGCGAGACACACCGCTCATCCAGGCTGAATCATCTACTTGTATCAACACCACATTCGAGAAACGACACGCCAGCAACAGAGAACGAGCATGCACGGTCCAGTGACCGACCTTGCCTGCATTGCATACAATGCATAGACAAGATTTCGGCACAGATTTTGCATGCCGACCTCTGATGCGACTGTAGATCTGATAAATCTCGGATACACCTGGACGTGCGCTGCCGACATTGGCACAACCGAATATAGCGCGGAGAGCACTTGAGGATAAAGTATGCAGAGACAGAACTCGACTTGACCAACAGCTGTTTCAGATCAATGGAATGACGGCGAATGTTGTTGGTGTGACACAAGCAACTCGCAAACCACTCAGGTCACACAAACTGCATATTTTCTTCCGACGACATGTGAGCGCGGCAGTGCCATGTTTGTCTGCAAGTACAGTGGAAGCATGTGGCTTTTGAGACGGGGGTGGGTGGCTGTCTGTCTTCTGGAGCTGGATGGGCAATAAAGCTTGACCCTGGATGATTGACGGTCGGATCGGGCCTTGGCATTTGCATGGGGCTGGTGGAGCAACTTGTGAACGCCACGCCCAACGCAGCACCACTGAGCCGCCGGAGCTGCTGGTGACCCCCAGCACAAAACCTTGGAAACTTGGAAGACTGGTGTCAACTATTCCATCTGGAGGCAGTAGTGCCCGACTGCGGTGACTTTACTGGCATCCGAATGGCTGAGGCCCAGCGCCGTCGCATCATCAGACGCCCAGGTCGTCGGCCAGCTCACCACCGTAGTTAGACAGAAACACCGGAAACCTGGAAATTGATCTCGAAGTCTCAGGGTTGCAGTGGGCTGCACGCGAACAGCACACCTAATCTTGCTTTGCATGCTTGGGCCCTGTGGGAGCTGCAGGGTGAACTCATCGCAGCCCAGACGTCGGCTAGAGTAGCCAGGGCACACCTGCCTGCCATTCCGGTTGGTGAGAAGGCGGCATTGTGTATCAGTTAGACGATATCTGGACCGGATGTTAAACCCGAGAGCCTGGCCAGAGAGCATTCGAGGCTGAGGACTGCATTTTCACAATTCCACCAGGCGCGGCATAATTATGATTCCCAATTTCTTTCGCATCACCAAAAAGGTGACTTTGCTGACGGTCGTTTATTCGATCCTTTTGGTCGTTGCGCTGTCATTTGCATCTGTTTCTTCCCGCGCCTGTCAAAGTCGTCGTCTCTTGTTTCTCCTGACTGACCTGGACCCAGCATTTGCATGACGTCCTTCCTCGCTCTCGTTGGTATCCTCGTCGTTATTTATGCTAACAGGCCGTTGAAACTGCTCGGAGAACCAGCAACCATTTATCGGCAGTGCAACCCGGACCAGCGGTTCTCGCCACATTCTGTTATTGTCATGCCCGCACACAAGCAGCAAGACGACTCATGAATTAGGCCATCTGCAACTGGAGTCTTTCGGTGCCGCCCGACGCAAGAAGATGCCCTCATTGTCGTTCTTCAAGAAGCGAAAGTTTCGTGATCGCCAGAGCAACCCGGCGACGACTACTCGGGACGACAGCAAAACAGCTGGAGCCCAGGAGAGTCCAGGACACAACGCCCGTGGACCGGACCCAGCACCTGCAGCGGGGGAATCAAGCGTCGCCGGGACGGGAGCAAGCGGCCACAGCAGCGGCACTGGCGCACCGATAGCGTCGCCCGACGATGCAGAAAACGTGGCCAAGGAGGACGAGAAGACCAGAGTGAGGCTTGCGCGGAGGGGCTCAACGCGGGAGCTAATCCGTGGGTTCCTGGGCCATTCGTCTCGTGGGAGCCGCAGGGACGTCGACACGGGCAGGTCGAGTCCTAGCTGGACGTCCCGCAGCGCTGCCTCGACACCGCTGCCCGAATACCACCCCCTGAGGAGTGAGCATGAGCATGAGCATGAGCATGAGCATGAGCATGAGCTTGGCCGCAGGCTCGAGCGTGAACGGGACCCCGAATCTGAGCCTGAGCATGCTAGCGCGACAGCGGCGCCGGCGACAGCACAAGCAACTGCAACGGCACCAGCGCAGCCAGCGCAACCGTCTCCGACGTTGCGCGAGAACCCCAGCCGGCGACCGCGGCCTGTCAGTGCCATCGCTGCATCGTCCAACACCGGTAGCAGCAGCCTGCCGAGCCGGTGGAAGTCGCAGAGACTCAAGAGGCTGCAGAGCCTCGCGTTCCGGCCGCGCGAGAAGAGAGACAAGGACAATAAGAAGACGGAGGCGCCACAGGTAACGGTCACACCAGCCACAGCGGTAAGTCAACAAGACCGTTCATTTCTCCGCCGTGTCTCCGTCCCCCTCTCTCAGCCTACTACTCCGTACACTGCCTACTCACCACCGTCCCCACCGTCCCACCACCGCTCGAGACCCAGGCCAGACCCTGGGCGGCGGTGGACTGTGAGAACCCCACATTCCAATGTTCTACCCCAGATTATCAGCCCATGCCCGACGGGGACTTCCACAGCCACTACCTTCCGTTTACACAAGGCTCCATGGCCCTCCCGCTGCTGCCGATTGAGTTTGGGGAGGGTCCCTTTTGCCTGTCTCCATCACTCCTCGGGAGGCGAAGTCGTTTATTCCCGTCATTTACATACAACTGTACAACTGTACATGAATCTGACCACCTCGTCGCGTGACCATTTGTCTGTCTGCCTGTCTCCCGGGCTTAGATTTTCCTTCCCTCCTGTTCCTGCATCTGGATCTCTGAATCGTACGATGCATCCCGCCTCAATTCTTGTGTGAACCTAATTGTTCAGCCTGGGCCCTCGGGCTTCCCCCCTTCTCTCTCGTCTTCTGCATGCCTTCCTCAAAGTCAATTGCCCTTGGCTGAATTCATTTCAATCTAACCTTGCATCGTGGCTGACGTACAATCTCCGTCTTCTCCAACTCGGCAGACCACTACCTCTACCTCACCACACTCAGCTTCGGCATCCGGCTCCTTCTCCCCTACATCCCCTCGCTCCCCAGTCAATTCGGACAAGCCATTGCCATCCCCTCCGCCCGAGCATCAAAGCGGGCCAGCATCCACGACCGTCAGCCCGCCCCTGAAGCTCAACCGCATCATGGCAACCCTGTCTGACCAGGACCTCGAGAAGCTGTTCTCCGGTGCCCCGCAGTTCTTCGCGCGGGCTGAGGGGCACTACACTGGCGCGCCACACCCTTCGGTCGCGTTCCCATGGGACGAGTCACTGGTCATCAGAGACTTGACCGACCACTCCCAGATCGACGATGCCGCCTGGGGGTGTGTTACCGCATGGCCTCACATCACGCGCGATGTTGACCGCGGCCCATCCGCCTCAACATCCGCAAAGATGGCCGCCAAACGCCGCGCCCATTTCTTCCCCAGGTGCAGGGAGAGGCCAAACATGCTCAGCATGCAGGGCCTCGAGAAGGGTACCATGGGCTATCAGGCCGCACTGGAGCTCGGTGTCTCGGATGCCCTTAAGGAGGAGCAATGGGGGTTCGGGAGTCTGGGCGCCAAGGACAAGGTCGTTATTGAGGCCAGGCAGGCAGCCCTGACCTCCAAAGACGGACTAAGGAGGCTGGATGAGACTGCTGTCCTCGACCACCTGATGAAGAACGCAGAGCGGTATCAGCAGCAGCACCGCAAGGACAAGGCTACCTGTCACGAGCTGTTTCAGGAGCTGTTCACCAATATCTTGCATCTGCCGAACCGATCTCTCACGAATCCCTACAGCTTACCTGTCCAGATCATGGCCCTGCTTAAGGTTCTTGCGGCGCCGAACGTGTGGGTCGACTTTTCACATGTTGAGTGGAGGATACGGCTGGGACAGGTTCTGTGGGGCACTCCTGCCGAGGACGACGAGGATAGCGTCAGTGATGGCGCGTCTATCACGGACGCAGAGGATGCAAGGGGCTTACATGAAGAAAGATACTGGCTCCTGCTGCAGGTCCTGCTCGCTTGTGAGCTTCTCGTGCGCCTTGACGCCATTACGGAAGGGGACGAGCTTCCGGAGGAAGTCAGGCGCTCGGATGTCTACCGCTTCGAGAGGGACGCCAATTCTTCTGTCAAGTGGTCTCTACATCTTGCCCGCGCATGGTTGGAGAATATTGAGATTACCAAGACCAGGTCATCAGGCGAGCATGAGACGCCCAAGGGCTGGCTGGCGAACCTCACCCAGAAGATGACACTCACCAGTGACCGCCCCCATTCGAAGCACCATGATGCTCACAAACATCCAAAAGAGCAGTTCATATACGTCATGAAGGGCAAGTCCTGGGAAAGGCAGGTTCGCGGGCTGACACATTTCGCGCGGAGGCTGAAATGGCCGGAACTCGAGACTCAGGCAACGCGGATTTCCGACAACTGTAGGGCAGTGACGGAAGGGACGCCACTCAACACACCATTGGAGACCCCATTGTCGACAAGATCAAACAAAACGACGTCGTCGTATTTTACGGCCGCGAATAATGACGGATCTGTTGAGAGAAAACCCTCACGGCGGCAGAAGATCGGCGCAGCGCTACACCCTGCTGGTTGGCTCTCAAAGAGTTACGTGTCGGGATTGATGCTGCCGGGCGAAGGACTTCATCATTTCATCATGTCGACTTTGATCGAGAATGATGTAGCTGCCATAACGAAGCTCGGGCCGATGGCAAATCTCTGTGGCGGATTCACATACCAGGGCAAAAGTTTCTGGAGTACGGCGTGCGTGGTTGGACGGGTATTGGCTGCTGGAAAGGGTGCTGTCGAATGCATGGGATGGATATCGAGTGATGTCACTCCCCTAGGGCTCGGCGATGGCTGGGTCGATGTCGATGTTGAAGACATCGCTGGTAAGTTCTCCGCGATTCTAGGACCCTTTTCGACACAATCGTGGCTTGCCTCGGCGCCAGTCTTCGTGGATCGTCGTTCAATGCTGACCAGGCTCTACAGAGGACGTGAAACGCACCGGCAAGCAGGCTAGGCTTTGGGGCAAGCTCGCGATCGAGCGAGAGTCTTCTGTCTTAGGAGAAGGTTCCGAGCAAGATTCTGTCTTACCTGCCGACTTTATTATCCCCTACGAAAACAATTACAAGTCACCACCGCCCACGATCAGTGTGGAATTGAGGTCACTCATCTTGTCTGAACCGCTTGATTCGGTCCAGACAACACCGACGCTGGAAATTGCAACTCCATTTTCCGATTTCACCACCTCACAGGAGATGAGGACGTATACGCCCACAATCATGTTCAACATAACTAATTGGGAGGAGGACGATGACGAGATGGTCACAATCTCTGTGGCCAAGGACGTGTACTTCGTGACGGCCCATCCCTGTGTTCCCTCACAGCATGTCAGGATCTTGAAATCGCCCTCCAGCCCAACCATCCAGCAGTTCGATTTGTCGGGACCTTTTGCATCTGGAAATGGCAAGCAGTCCGGTCATGCCAAGATTAAGTGTGAGTTACTTGGACTGAATGGAAGGCAGAAAAAGAAAACCAGGGAAGAAGCAACAGCTAACACTTCTTCAGGTCACCCACTCCACAAATACTATACCTATACCGCCATCCACCTCTCTGAGCTCCTCAACAAATCCGATTGGACATTGGAGCAGCTGTTGAATGATGCCTCATCCAACTTTGCCCCGAGCATCGCACCAGCATCCAGCACCGACAAACCGCCTCGTGTCCTCGTCATCGACGCCATGACTAACTTTCTGCCGCAGCCAGAGGCACACGAGATCCCGCTGTCGCCCGCTATCAGCAGGGCCAGCACGAACCAGAGCTCTTCGAGCCGGCACTCGTCGCTGAGTAGTGCAAGCGGACGTGGCGGGCCGGACATGGACACCACTGGGACGTCGCCGGACCGGGACGGCAAGAACAAGGAACGCGACCGGGAGAACAGCGCCAAGGGCACGACGGAGCAGAACATGCACTCCGAAACTAGGAGGCGGCAGTTCGGCAGTGACATGGAAATTCTGGTCAGGGCGCTCTGCGCGGAGAAAGGTTGGAACGCGCTGATCTCTCGCCGAAGGCGTGGGTGCCTCGCGTGTGCCATCCGCGAGGCGGGGGCACTGGCGTGGAGAGTTGTCATACGGGTCGACTGAGAGGCCTGGCGGGGCTCAATACGAGGCTGTCTGTTCGATGCTGACCTCAGTTACTGTACAAGAGTGTTTACGATACCCTGAGCGAGCGACTTTGACATGCAAATAGCATTGCACATCTCATAAGGTACTGTTTGTCCAGGAGAGGGCCGTGGGCCAGGTAGCTTCAAATGGAGATTATCGAGACCGATTGTCCATGTACATAAAGGATGGTGTATGCTTCACAGATCCTTAAGACCTGTCGCCTCCAGATTATTGTGTTAAAAAAACTTGTATGCCGTATGCTGAAGTTTTATATAAGACGGTGGCACTGAATGCCACCATGCATGTCTGTCTCAGCCACAACGGTACTGTGTAACGTATATGCAACCATACAATGCGAAAGAGTGAACGCCGCTCAGCCAACGTCATGATTCCAAACATTCAATAAACGAATGATGTCATCACCACCTTCACAAAAGAAGCATCCAGACCATCAGCCCCCAGCGCACGGGCGCCCACCGCCGCGGGCGCGCATCACAGCTCCTCAACACTCCACTCCTTCCACCCCTTCTCCTCCCCAGGCAGCCTGACAGCCTCCCACTCCTCCCTCGTGACACCCCGCCACTCCTCGGCGGGGATCCAGCCGATGTACGCCCTGTCACCGAACCCGCCGACCCAGTAGACCTCGTCGACGACGAGGCGCACCCAGCCGGCCTCGTGGATCCGGTTGCCCGGCAGCCAGTACCGCGCGTCCGGGTGGGACTTGAGGAAGCACCCCTGCAGCTCCGCGGCGTCGGACTCGGAGGAGGGGGTGATGCCCTCGAGGTGGCCCAGGAGGCTGAAGCGGGGGATGTTGGCGGCACTGTAGGGGACGGGGTCGTAGTGTGGGGGCAGGGCGGCCGCGTCGTCCTCTTCTGTTGTGCCTGACCACCACCCGGAGATCCAGGACAGTGGATTTCGTGAGGATGATGACGACTTGATACGCTTCGCGGGCGGGTAGGGGGGAACCCAGTTGACGCTTATAGACATATTGCTCCCCGCGGCAACGTTCTTGAAGCTCGTAGCGATCTTGATGGCCAGTATGGTGGGATTGCCCTCGTCCTCGGCGCCGCAGTCCGCGATGTAGTCCATCAGGCCTATTGGGGTGCCGCCCAAGTTGGGGGGTCGGTTCTCGAGGGCGTCTGCCTCCCCGTTCCGGCTGTTCGCGTCGTGGCCGTCGGATGAGGAGGATGTTGATGGGAAGACGGTGGACAGAGTGGCGAGGGGGCTGAGGGCAAGGATGCGGCGGCCCAGCACGGCGGACTCGTATGAGGTTGGTATGCGCTGGGTTGGGTGCTGGTCGGACTCGGGGCGTGGTTCGATGGGCGAGGCGGTTGCGGCGTTGAGGGCCGCGAGGGCGGAGAGGGATGCTGTGAACTTCATGGTGAGCAGCCTCTCTCTGGAAGTGAAGTACAAAGGTGATATGGAAGTATGAATATTGCTCAAGGAAGAAGCCAGTCTACTGGGCCCAGAACGGTCTGAGGCACGGGGGCGGAATGATGAGGAAGGATCGACGACCGTTGGACCGAGGAACCGGGAAGTTGGGGGGGGTGACCTTTATCTGATCAATCTAATCTCTTGGCGGTGGCTTACAGCGAGTCAGGGCAGGCAGGGGTCTTGGAAGCTCTCCCTATCGTGATGTGGTCTCGTGTGGTCAGAGTTGGTTGGCCTGCATGTGATGGCAAGGCTGAACATCATGCCCCTCGTTCTTCCCAACGTGTTCTCGAGAGGATGGAATGTCTCATGCACACCAGGGTTCTTTTTTGTCGAGAACATTGGAGAGCCGGGCAAATCATATCAGGCGCTCCTGGCTCTTTGACATGCTGTCCTCTTTTTACTTGGTTTCTTCTACAAGTCAGTATACGGCTGTTGCACTGGGAGTCAAGCTGGGTGGCACAATCAGCTGCATGTGTTCCCGAAGCTGTCAAGCGGTAGTGGCACTTTGAGGTGCGAGCGGGACACCGCATGCCTGCCGGTTTGCGGTCAAGACCCCTGGAAACCCAACGTAAGACCCCCAGAAAATCATCCGGCAAGGAGCTCTGGTGGCACCACATGCAGCAAATTAGTCCCGGCCTCACTTCTCCTGTCAACCACCACACCGCGCCATGAATTGACCCTCAAAACTCACGGTCTGGACTGAGTTGAGGAGCTATTCAGGGGCAGCTGATGGCAGCGGTAGAGAACATGCAGGCCCGTGACTTCTTTGAGCAATGGCTCGCCCAGGCCCAGGCGCGCCTCCAGGAACCCCCGTGTGTGCAGTTCCTCCACCATGATCTTCTTGGACCGGGCTGACATGTCTTGCGGCAACAGCTTCGACAATGCACCGATTCTTGCCTGGACGGCCCTCTGTTCTCTGCTACTTATAGCCATCATCTTGTACTTCAAGGGTGAGCACGATCAACCGATTCGCTACCGAGTGCCTTCTCCCAAGGTGCCCGAGCCCAACGAATTCCTCAAGAAGCCGAATATAAAGGTGCGAGTGGTGCTTCTTCCACAAGAGATGGACATAACGGCTCAATCATTTCTCTCAGGTTTCTGGCGCCAGCGCAATTCAGTGCTATGCCCCAGCCACCGGCCAATTCCTTGGCTTCATCAACCCCTCAAGCCCGGCCTCCATCGATCGAGCCGTTGACGCCGCTGAGGCTGCGCAGAAGACATGGGCCAACACCAGCTTCAGGGAAAGACGCAAGGTCCTGCGCTCCATGCTGCAGCACGTTCTTGACAGCCAGGAGGACATCTGCCGCGTGGCGTGCCTCGATTCCGGCAAGACCATGGTCGACGCCCAGCTCGGCGAGATTCTTGTCACCGTCGAGAAGCTGCAGTGGACCATCACCCACGGCGAGAAGGCCCTGACCCCCAGCAGGCGGCCCACGAACCTGCTCATGATGTACAAGAAGAACACGGTCCAATATGAGCCCCTGGGCGTCGTCGCGGCCCTGGTGTCATGGAATTACCCTTTCCACAACCTTATTGGGCCCGTAATCTCGGCCATCTTCTCCGGAAACGGAATTCTGGTAAAGGCATCGGAGCAGACTGCATGGAGTGCGAGCTACTTTGCCAGCATCGCAAGGGGCGCCCTGATCGCACATGGTCACGACCCTGCACTTGTCCAGACTGTCGCCTGCTGGCCGCAAGTCGCAAACCATCTCACCTCCCACCCCAAGATCTCTCACATCACCTTCATTGGCTCCCGTCCGGTGTGTCATAAAGTTGCAGAGTCGGCTGCGAAAGCGCTGATCCCAGTGGTTGCTGAGCTGGGTGGGAAGGATGCATGCGTTGTCCTGGACTCGGCCAAGGGCGACCTCCCACGGATATGCGAGACACTTCTCCGCGGCACTTTCCAGGCAGCAGGTCAGAATTGTATTGGGATCGAACGCATCATCGCCACACCTGGTGTCTACGACAAGATCATCGAACGCGTCGAGCCTAGAGTCAAGGCCATCCGCCTCGGCCAAGATGCGGACATGGGCGCACTGATCTCCGACGCCTCCTTCGGGAGACTCGAGGGCCTGGTCCAAGACGCAGTCAAGAACGGCGCGCGCCTACTCGCAGGCGGCAAGCGCTATTCTCACCCCGACTACCCTAGCGGCCACTACTTCAGCCCGACCCTGCTCGTCGACGTGACGGCTGACATGGCCATCGCCAACGAGGAATGCTTCGGCCCCGTCATGGTCATCATACGCGCGCCGTCCAACACGGCAGCTGACGTCCTCAGCGTCGCGAATGCTCCCGACTTCGGCCTTGGCGCCAGCGTGTTCGGGCGGGACTCGGACCCCGTCCTGCAGGCCCTCGTGAAGGGCTTGAAGTGCGGCATGGTCGCCATCAACGACTTCGCTGCCTTCTACGCCGTCCAGCTGCCATTTGGTGGTGTCGCAGGCTCGGGCTACGGCCGGTTCGCCGGCGAGGAGGGGCTCAGGGGCTTGTGTAACATCAAGGCTATATGCGCGGACCGATGGGGATGGGCTGGTGTCAGGACGAGCATCCCGCCGCCCATCAGGTATCCCATCGATAGCCAGGACCGGAGCTGGAGGTTTGCCAAAGGTGTTGTCGAGACAGGGTATGGGCTTGGTGCGGGGAGGAAGACTGGTGGCGTGCTGGGAATTTTGAGGAATATGTGAATTAGAAGTCGAGAGTATGGGTATTATCCTATTTGAAGAGAACGCCAAGCAGATTCTAGAGACGAGAACCCGAGATGATCAGTCATTGAGGCGGTACTAGACTTTGTAACAGGGACCCTGTTAGGTGTATAACAACACTAATCTTGTCTGCATAATATGCTGCCCTTGCAGACGTCAACGCTCATGGTGTCTCGTTCTCTACGCTTTCTATTCCTTTCTGGACTCCCTCACCTAATGCCTCTTTTTGTTCAAGGCTATCTTTTCCTGTTGATGCTCGGTCTACCCTCTTTACTTGTTCTGCTTTGGTCTCTTGATGTCTTTCTTTTTCTCGTCTTTCCGTTCTTCACAATCAATGCCTTCCTTCCAGCGTCCGGTCCCGTAGTATTTATTTCCTCCTCTTCTACTGTATCGAAGTCCTTGTCGTTATCACTTCCGTCCAGCACAGGTCCCCAAACAACAGAGTCAACGCTGCTCTGTCGACTGCGATTCTGCTCCTTTAGGGTTCTAGAGCTGTTTCTTCTCCGGGTTATGACTTGGTTATTAGGGGGCGACAAAGAAGACTCTGTACTTGCGCGCTGGCGGCGAAGAATAGAACCTCTATCCGAATTGGATCGAATCGAATCGGCGCCTCGATTTCTCTGAGACCCGGGCGATGTTACGTCTTCCCGCTTCCATCTGGATGATCTCGCCCGTAGTTCCTGAGTATGATTCCAGATGAACTCATTTTCGTAAAGGGGAACCCATCGCTTGACAATGAGGGTAGATGAGCCTGCCTGTGTCGGCATTCAGTAATTAGAACATATGAGATTGGTACCCCTGAATACACTTACTGGATCGCGCATGAAAGGGATGTCATATCGCTGAAGCGTGCGCGCGTCTGGCCACGTCTCTGACATTCTCGTAACGCTGGTTCGTACACTCTGAATGATCATCGTTTCGCCTGTATCATGGATTATTGCATCAACTTCGCCTTCTTCTAACCCAGCCTCAAAGAGTGCTCCTTTCAGCGAGTTTTGGTACCACTGGCCCCGCTCCTGCACGTTATCACGTGAGGAATCTTTCGTGCTGGGAGTTGGATTGTCCTGCAATATTTTGCGGGCGACACGCTTGCCCAGACCGTACCTCCTCATGTTTCTGTTCAAGCGGTCAACTTACTGCTTGCCCGTCCTCACATCATCCTTCGGCAGCAGCACATTCTCTTCCAACTTCTCTCGAAATCTCCTTTTAAATTCTTCTTCCTTCAGGACTGCCTCTTTGGCTGCCTCCTCGAGCTTTAGCTCCTGTTTCGCTACGAGCCGTCGATATTGCTCTAGATCACTGGCTGAGTCTCTCCTGCCAGAGCGTCTCTCGCTTGAAAACTTCAGTGCTTCCGTGTAAAACCGAGAAATCTCACCCGCCACGTCAAGGTAGTTTCCGTCGTCGAGGGCGGCAAATTTGGTGAGCTTGAAGTGGTCAGTCAAAAGGCCTATTGCCCGGTTGGCTCCTAATTTCGCAGACGTTTCGTCCACAACGAATTGCTGCACACGTACATCAGCCTGGGATCGCGTGAGAATAGTGTATCTCTGTGTCTTGCCTTTATGCCGTCTCGTCCAATCATCTTTCGGAGATTGGACTCCCTTTGTTCGAAGAAACAGGTTATTCGCAGATTCGCTCTAAAGAAAGTTTGAGGAAGTCCTCAGATACGTCGAGTAGTTCGCCGCTTCCAGCTTTAATGTCGTCCAGTACATCGGATTCCATTGATGGATAAAGCGCAGACTGTGCTGCAATAGCTGCAAGCAAGGCCTCTGGGACCCAAAGGCCCCGGTCCCCCTATGCAGCGTGCCCAGGAAGAACGGCTCCAACTGCCGAGTTCAAAATAGCATCCTCAGTTTCTGATTCGGGATGAAGTTTTGCTGTGACCAATTCCCGTTGTATGACCAGTCCCCCGAAGCAATGACCGATGAATAACAGTGGTCGCATTGGGTCTTGTTGTCTTTCCCGCGCCAAGACCAAAAGAAGCCTGTCTGCTATGGTCGGCAGCCTTGTCCTAATAGCTTCTTTCCAAGCCACAGAGAATCGTATCCAAATCGAAGTATCCGGGCCCCCGGCGTCCGACTTGGTAGCATCTGAGGATCGGAGAGCCAGTTCACGCCTGACTTGCCATCCGTCCATGTAATGTCGGGAATGGCCCCCAGCCCATGCACCGCCACGATATCTACTGTAGGATTGACCAGCTCTGGATTCATGACCTTCATTCCAAGTTGCGTAGCTGGGACCGAGAATAGCTTCTTGTCCTTCTCTGCGATGGAAGTGTCCTGCTCTTCTAGAGAGTGCGGTTCTTGACCCTCCTGCCGCTCGTGCCGAAGGTCGTCTCCTACGTTCTCACTGAGGAGCTTGCGAGCTCTTTCGTTGCGCTCCTCGATGTCTTTGTCAATCCGACGTCGTTGGTATTCTCTCAACCTTCGAGCGTCACGCTGCTCCTCTTCGTCTTCCGATGAACTGTCGTACACTGCAACCGATGGAGGGCCACTCGCGGGTATGGGCTCTGTCTCAAGAAAGAACCTTACACTGGAAGTTCCGAAGTGTCGCGGGGGATTGCGATCACTGCCTTGACTCATCGAAGATTGTCTTCGTTCCGAGTCCTTTGTAAGTGCATGGATCTCCTCACGTCCTCTTATAGTCTTGTCTGTTAGTATTTCGTACGCCCGTTTCACCCGCTCAAATTCAGGTTGTCTATCTGCTCTCTCAGCTGGGTCGGCGAAATTGTCAGGATGGATCTCCAGAAGCAATTGTGAGTAGCGTGCTTTAATTTCTGCCCGCGTTGCATGTCGGCTGATGCCAAGGACAGCGTATGAGCTCTCTAGAAAGTTGTCCATGACTGTCAATTGGCAAGCCCCGATACTTGCTATCGTTCGATGCCGCCTGTTCGGTTCAACGGGATTTCAACTTTTCCTGTCGGGGAAACGAGATGGCTGGATCTGACATAACCGGAGCCACGGGCATCTGACCGAAGCAGCTCATGCAGGTAAACCCTGTACAATAAACCAATTATTCCCCGTCGGCCCAAACCCCATTCAGAAATCTCATACCATATGCAGTATAGCTATAACTATCTACTTACGCTGCTTGCCTACAACGAGCGAGAGGAGCCTTCGATAGCACGAATGTCTTGGGCGAGTTGCATGGCTGATGTTTTCCTGTTTGCCCATGTCGTGCCGTGCCACCGCAGGCCACTCACCGATAACCTTCCGTGGCAAAGTCTGGCCACGTCTGACTTTATATTAGCTATAGAATGCATATTGATTGCAAAATATTTTATGCTGGTAGTCAAATTTTGTGACTAGCTGAACGCTATGGTCTGTCTGGTCAATGAACCACCAATATAACGACTGGGCTCCATGGTTCCAGCTACCAACCAACAGTTCCCTGTGATAAGGACGTCTAAAGTCTATATCTCCTCTCACTGATTAAATCCTCAGTCCAGACCAAAGTCTGACCACGGCTCGTGCCCTAAATCACCAACAGCAGCCCCCACCACCGGCGACGACGGCAGGTTGTCCCCCTCGGCAGTGCCCTCGGGAGGGTACAAGAACATCTTTGCGCGCTGACGGCTGACGTCCGCAAAGCCCGCCTCTCGGACGTACGAACGAGGACTCTCGAGGCGCGCCGCCCACGCCATCCCAACATGCCGCGCGTCGAAAACACGCCCGCCATGACGCCCCAGCACGCCGCGCAGCTTCGAGGCCAGCGCTCCAAGGAGGGCCTCCTGCGGCGACCGCGGCGTCGAGGCAGGGATCAGCCGAGATACCTGCAGCAGGGAGGTCTGGACGATGTAGCGTGGCCACTGGGCTTCGAATACACCCAGGAAGTCGAAGAGGGCGAGGAGTCCCGCTGCAAGTTTGAGCTTCTCCAGCGGCGTCGGGGGTGGCTGTGGGCGCGGCGGTCGCGACGATGAGGGCTCGCCTTGCCCGCTTGGGGGTGCCTCGTCATGGCTGTCGTCGATGAAGTCCCCGGACCCGGTGTTGGCGACGAGCGCAAGGATGTGCTGGAAGCCCGTCCGCGTGGACTCCCACGTCTGGTCCTCTTGGAGGCAGGCGCCGCCGCGGACGAGCCAGAACAGCCGCTGCATCTTCTCAACTCCCGTGCCAATGGACCCATCGTCGGACTCGAAAGGCCCTGAGAGGAGGGTCATCGGGACCTTGGTGCCGGGGTGTATCTCGAGATGTGTCCCGAGCAGAGCGCGCAGGCGGTCGCCCAGAATCCTGAGGGGTTGCCGACCAGAGCAGGCGTTAGGTGCTGTGCCGGGGGGCATGATGTATCTCATAAAACAGTCGAAGTCGAAGCCCAGCTTCTCGCGCATTGTCATGACAGGGGCGTTATCATCGCCATCGTCGGCAGTGATGTAGGCTTTGTCGTACAAACTTCCTGGCCGCGGGACATCTGCCATGCGCTCTTGTTTCAGTCGTGGAATGGTGAAATAAGCTAGCCTGGCGGCGTTCTGCCGTATCCAGACATCGAAAGACAGTAGAAGCACCGGGATTTTGGCCCAAGAACAGGCGAGTACAGCAGACTGCGATAGGAGTCTAATCAGTGATGTGGTTTCTTCAGCCCCAAACTGACTACTTTATAAACGCTCAACTCACCTGGAACTTGGGATCCCCTTCAAACCTCTTCACATCCCACTGCCAACCATCGTAGGAGGTGACTTCGAACTTGTCAAGGCCGTATTGAGCGCCCCATGTCGACCCAAAGGCGGCACCGACCATCTGATATTTGATGGAGTCGCTCGACAGACGGTGGTACAGGTCGCGGCTGACCAGCGGCAGATAAATATTCTGCGAAGCGATAAAAACACGCTCAAGAACCTCTTGAGGAAGCTGGGACAGGCGTGAGAGGCCGTTCCTCAGGTTGTCGTCACCATCGTTTCGGCTGTGTTTCCCGGCCCGCTTCGAGTTTGGCCCTTCGAGGTCGGCATTGCCAACTTGAGTATATTTGCGCTTCTTCTCCGGCTTGGGTTGCCCTCTTTTGCCACGGACTCGAATTGGTGTCAGCTTCATTGTTGGCCCGAGTCCGCTCTCAGCAATTGCTTCTATTAGGCGGGGCGATGAGATGGCAGTCTGAGGCAAGATTTCGCCGTCGTTCCACAAACTCGAATACCAGGGTGAGCTCCATTGAAGTTCATGGTGACAATTGACGAGCGAGGAGGGCCATTTCTAGGTGAAGAGACGTGGTGGGAAAAGTAATTGGTCTCCGAAGACTTTGACTACCTACTTAAGTAGGTATTGATTTTGACGGACGACCGCATAGACACACACCTAGTGTGCACCAGCCAGGCAGTAGCGGCTCCTAACTCGCAAGGGCGACAGGTCGGCTCCCACGCTACTCGGGCTGCTAGTGGGGTGCTTACAGCATGGAAGTTTTTAACTTGCAGGATTGACGTAGTGGAAAAACCTCAATCTCAAAACTTCGGCACACCATGACAGGACCTCGCAACCGCACGACTGAAAGCGCCGACTCGATGGAATAGACTGACGCCTGTTCAACAGTGGCAGAACGGGTCGGTCACTATGCGCCCACCATTGCAGCCTGCGATCCCTTCTCGCAGGCTGCTCCGTTTCCTGCGCTTCCAGTCTGAAGGGCTTCCCTTCTTCAGCCCCAACCATGTGCGCACCGCCGGACCAAGATGCCATGGTCTGCCTCTACAGGACCCTCGAGCCTCGGCGCACACTGCAGACCAACATAGCCACACAGGACGGCGATTCTCAACCACGGAAACCAGCAGGCCCGAAGCGGCGCTCCACTCAGCCATGCTCGACGTGGAGAGCATTATCCCGAAATCCTTGAAAAAGTTTCGCTCGACTGGGGCCGATCTACTCAGAGGGAACTCTGCCGCGAGATCACGAAGATTCGCGTCGTCGGGCGAGCCTACCGAGGGATCCCGGGGCAAGACGCCTTGGCAGCAGAGATTATGGGGCGACAATACCGTCAAGCCCGACTTTCGCAGCAGCACTCCCGACGACTTCGACACGTCGATATTCACCTCTACAATGACAGCCAGGAGGGCCAAGGCTGCTCTTGAGCCTGTGCTACGGTGCACAGAGGTAGACGAAAAGGGCGACGCCATCCTGACCGACGGCGCGTTCAAGAAGAGCGAGCTTATCGCGAAGGTGAGTTCGGAAAGGACCCGGTCCTACAAGCGAAGAAGCTCTACTAAACACATGTTCATCCCTGAAGTATGGCCTTATGCCCCGTGATCTGCGCAAGATCGACTCCTCCAACCTGCCGCATATCCTCGTCCGGCCCGCCGCGATCCTCCTCAATCTGCTGCACCTGCGCGTGCTCATCAAACATGACCGCGTCCTGCTCTTCGATGTCTACGGCTCCTCGACCTCATCAGCGCAGTCCGAGTTCATGTACGAGCTGCAGGGCAAGCTGCGGCAGAAGCAGGCCCCTGGTACCGCTGGCGGCCTCCCGTACGAGTTCCGAGCGCTCGAGGTGGTGCTCATGTCAGTGACCTCGGAGATATGGAAGGACTTTGGCACCGTCCAGAAGCCAGTCATGCACTTGCTTGGCGACCTGGAAGAGGACGTCGACAGGGAGAAGCTGCGGTACCTGCTGGTGCTATCCAAGAAGGTTAGCACCTTTGAGCAGAAGGTGAGGCTGGTGCGGGACGCTATCGAGGAGTTGCTGGAAGCGGACGACGACCTGAGCCAGATGTACTTGACGGAGAAGACGCGGGACATATCGCGCGAGGTCGACGACCACACCGAGATCGAGATGCTATTGGAATCGTACCACAAGATTTGCGATGAGGTCGTCCAGGAGGCGAGTAACCTGGTCTCCGGAATCCGGAACACGGAGGAGATGTAGGTGCATTGTCGAGATTTCTCATACTTGAATGTTTGCTGATTCCATTATCCAGCATCCGTGCTATCCTCGACGCCAACCGCAACGCTCTAATGCTCCTGGAACTCAAATTCAGCGTCGGCACGCTGGCCCTGGCGATGGGCACCTTCTTCGCAGGACTCTACGGCATGAATCTGGAGAACTTCATCGAGGAGACGGACTGGGGCTTCGCCGGCGTGACTGGCGCCTCGGTCTTCTTCAGCTTGCTGGTGGGCTGGTACGGCCTGATCAAACTGCGCAAGGTCCAGCGCGTACGCATGAACCAGACCTCGAGCCGCAACCGGAGGTCGCTTTTGAGCAGCCAGGACAGCTGCGAGCCATACGGAGCCATGCAGTGGTACAAGGATGACAGCCCCACTGCACTGCTCGAGGCCAAGCACCGTGAGAAGCTCAAGAAGATCGCCGCTATGAAGGACAGGCGGCCCCAGGCCACAGGATTCAGGAAGTGGCTGCAGCGATTGCAGTGAATCACTTGTAGGGAAAGAAGTTCCACCAGCCCTCTGGGCCTCTGGCGAGGCGAGAACATGGCTGACCGCGACATATGATTATTGGAGGGAAAGCTGCCTTGGGCAGGTTCTGGTTGAATGTACGAACATCTGATGCTGTTCCTTTATTATAGCATCTCGAACTCACCTCGTTTTCATAGATGATACCCCTCCGAGTAATAATCATGAGAATTGTTAATTATTTTCCACGACGCACACTGCCTGAGGAATACGCGTGGCCTCCGCACACCTTGGTTCTATCTTCAATCGTGCTGCTGCTCGCCGCTGTCCTCCTTGGGCCCGATGCTCACCGGGCTAAAAGCTGCTTCAGACGAAACACCTCCTCGTCATCAACCTCGTGCTCCGACTTCCCACTCGAGATACTTATCCATCTCTTCCCCTCGCTCCTCTGCGCCTCCATAACGTCCGAGAAGTCAACACCTGGTATGAGGGGAATCTCGGACGAGTCCGGCCCGCTGATCTCCTGGGTTGGGGGCGGCACGCACGGCCTGCTCCCGCCGTTGGACCTCGACTCGACGAGCTCCAGCGTGAGCGGGTCCCTCTTGGAGAACGCTACGCTCACTTCGCCCCTCCCTGCTCCTCCTCCGCCGCCGCTCTCGCGCCGGGGGGATGAACCCGCCTCGAGCAGCGCAGGCACGGTCTCCGTGTCCTCGATGTCCATCTGGCGCAGGGCGCGGTGGGAGACCTGGCGCAGGACCTCGTCCTTGTGGCGCTTCGAATAGGCGGCGTCGGCCTGCCTGCACAGGGCCATGGAAGGGTAGGTGGAGATGAGGACCAACAGGCGGTCGTCGAGGCTGGACTGAAAGAGGAAGTGGTGGCTGCGCCGGGGCGGCGTGTTGAGGGCCATCTGAAGCTGGCCCGACGAGGACTTGGGGCTCGGCGTGTACATGGCGCAGAGCTCGAGGATGTTGGTCCACAGGGCCAGGAAGGCCGGGTCGTGGGCCGAGCTGCCAGGCTTGAGGGTGAAGAACCATAGTCTTGTGATGGCCATGGCGACGGTCTGGTGTTTGAAGCTGGCTGTCGAGGGTTGTATAGCTTCTTTGGTTTGGCTTTCCTGGCTGTGGGGTTCTGGTGTTCTTGGTAGGGCAGAGAGGAACTGATCTAGTGTTTGACGAGTTTTTAGCAAGGGTCTGTTTTTTTCTCTTTCCTTTTATGAGTGAATAGGGAAATGATTTGTCGTGGTGACGAATTTGGAAGTTGATATGTCCGATCCGGGGCCCGTGGCCTCGTGAATACTGGATACTGCTGGACAAGGGCGTGGTGGTTGGGGGACCAAGAGGACCAGGGGGTGTGTATTGTGAGATGCTGCAGTCGGCGCGAACGACGTCACAGGCGGGCTAGTTCAGAGGCTAAGGTCGGTCGGTCCCTTCTCGCACAAACTCGCAGTCTTTTCAGGGTCCAAGACTCCACAATTCCCGTCTGGACCCCTGATGATCGGCCCGCGACTCTGCGGTAATGCTCGTTTATAAGAGACAGAATTCAGCATCCAGACTGGCCAGGACGTTGGATCATGGATCCTGGACTGTGGTATAATACCATCTACGGAGTATATGCAAGCAGTCTTGGCCAAAAGGCATGATGTCACGGGCGTTGAGCGTTGCTGGTCCGAGGGTGAAGCTTGTGGCTGGTCGCATGTCATATGTTGGACGAGAGCAGCGTAGGCCCGGGCCATCTGCCGCCTGCCAGATGACGCTCGATGACACGGTCCGCGCCACCTGTTGTCAAGACCCCGAGCAGTAGCTGCCTAGCCCCGTTGCGACCTCCGCACGACACCTTCTCCTCGTCCCTCGGCGCCCTTCTATTGGAGCTCTGGTCGGCAAGTGGCCGATCAATTGGTCCTCTCCAGGCCTGGAACCCTTCTCTTGTGCGACCTAAATTCTACATCATGCAGAGGTTCAGGACTTCCAAGAAGAGGTCGGATGTGTGGCCAACCAGAACATGCGCTATCCTGATGGTAAGCGACCATCGGCGAGACGGTGGAGCTAAACTTGCGAGGTTTCGTCAGGACTGCGAAGACTTCGCTTATTCGCACCCTAAACAGGATGGAACAGGCGCAGCTACTCAAAAGAACATCAATCAACCCGATTTCGCACAACCAACCAACAGGCCTAATGAGAGCTTATTCACATGCTTAGGGCTGGTTGGTTGTGTACACCAAACGTAAGAATTGGGCGTGGACGTGGGGTGCGAGTCGTGGTACGAGAGGGTGTGATGCTTGATCGTCCGATCTCACTGTAAATCATTACAGACAATACCACAGGAGTGGATTGGTTTTGCCATTGAATGCCACAGCGCTGTGTATTCTATCTCATAACGCTATTCCTGCTCCCTCCCGACGCCTACCGACCAATTGTGGACAACATCACGTATCCTTCCACATGTATGTGCCATGCATCACCACACGCTGGATGCCCAAAAGCGCTCTGCCACAACACAGCCCCAGTTACACGGTATCGCTGTATCAAGAGGGCAAGCAGGCCGCCTGGATTTGCTTACGCCAGGTCCCGTGTGTGAGACACGGCCGTCACACACCGAATTCTTGATCTGTCCGTGCGTTATGCCCAGGTTCGCAGTGACGAGACTTCGTAGCCCGGGAAGCTTTGACGGTGGACGTCCCGACTTGGGTGGCGAGGTCAAGCCAGCCTGCCCAACTGCTGTAGGCTGTGAATTCTCTATGGACTCAACGCCCGAGGAAAGATTTCCGTCATGGAGATGCGCCTTGCATGTCATGATCAAAGTTCAGTTGTTGACATCCTCCCTGCATTTGACCTTGTCAACGACATTTTGCCAGTCCAGCAACCTCATATAAAGCCACTCCAGGGCGATGGTCAGGGCCACGCCTGAGCCGAAACCAATCCAAACCCCGTCTATCCCAAGAGCCGGTGTGCCGAGCTCTAGCCACATTGCAAGCGGAACGGCGAAGAGATAATTTGCAGAGACTGCGATCCACGCGGCGGCGCTCTGCTTCCCTAGACCCCTCAGCAAGCCATTGGTCCCACTGACGACGGAATCAATGACCTCGAAGACAGCCGCCAGCCACATAGAGTCGACTGCGAGCTCGCGGATGGCCGGGTCCTTGGTGAACACGGACACGATCGGGTACCGGAAGAAGTAGAGGATGGCAGCATTGAGTAGGCCAATAAAGACGAAGACGACGAAGTAAAGAGCAGTGGCACGACGTGCAGTCTCTACGTAGCCGCCTCCGATCAGGTGGCCGATGCGTGTGGAGAGTGCCACGCTGATAGAGAAAGGGATGTGCCAAACAACAACGATTGCTGTGCTCTGGGGAACGGTCAGCTAGATTATTCGAGAGATGGGGGAACAAGGGGAAGGAGATCATGGAGCATACCAGTAGTGTTTGAGCCGCAAGATGGTTAGTGCTCAGGTACGAGGTGCTGAATGTCAATATTTCGAATGCGGCCCACTCCCCAATCAGAACGACGACGCCAGCAAAAGAGAGGGACACCATGGGACCCCAATTGCGCAGTGCATCTCGCGAGATGCCACCCCAGCAGACGTGGGACCATGTGCCAAAGGGTGACATAATGTACAGAAGCAACAAGATGAACCTCAAGTTGTTGCTCAGGGCGGACCCAAGGGCAGCACCTCCAAGACCCATGCCCATGGGGAATGCAAGCCAGTAGCTCAGAGCGGCATTGACGGGCGCGCAGATTATAAGCACAACCATGCCAGCATTGCAGTCCCCCTGGGCTTGGAGGAATCGCTTCCCCGCCTCAAAGGCGCCATACCCGGGCAGCCCGACCAGGCTGTACTGCAGGAAGACGCCGGCCTTGACAGCGAGACGGTGCTGCTTGACGAAGAGGGGCAGTATCCACGGCGAGAAGATCCATATTAGTCCAACGGGGACCAGTGACAGCCCCATGAGCGCGATCATGCGCTGGATGTGCAGCCCGACGCCGGCCTTGTGGCCGGAGCCGTACGCCTGCGCGCACAGCGTGTCGAGGGCGGTTGCCATGCCCTCCAGGATGGCCAGGCCGAACACGTTCATGGTGAAAGCGCCAACACTCGCCGCGGCGAGGTCGTCTGCGCCCAGGCGGCCGGCGATCATGATGGTGATGACGAAGAACGAGTACTGCAGCAGATATGTGGCGATGAGCGGGAGCGAGTACTTGAGCAGCAGCGCCAGCTCGGTGTGCCAGTGGATGACGCCCTGAGCGTCGCTGCGGCCGTTCGCGGGGGCGTAGGCCGGGCGGGCGGACAGCAGAGGCGCGCGCTCGCCTGCGCGGTCGTGGCGGTCCATTTTCGGGGGGTTTCGAATCCTGCGAGTTGAGAACTCCGAGGGGAGAGGACGGCTCTAATGTGACATCTGGCCGAGGTTTGCTCCAACGAAAGGGTGCGCGGGGGGTTGCCTGGAGCGCTATCAATTGGAGGACTTGATGTTGACCGGTTGGGCTGACTCTGGACTAACAAGAAAAAAAAAACGTCTTTTAAACTGAACTGGGCGGCCCACCTAAAATATTAGGTGCAGAAGTGTCTCCGACACAAAGCGGAACGAACGGCTCGGGGCTCGGGGCCGGAGGGCTGCGGGTGCGGAACAGGGTCCGGGGGCTTTGTTTGGGCTTGGTAGTGGGCGGGAGGACTTTCGTCATGCTGTGGTTCTGACGACTCCGTGTGCGTGTGTGTGTGTGTGTCTTGGTTACAATGCTGCCTGAAACTGAGTCTGCCGAGACAGTAGCCATGTTCACGTTGCATCTGAGATATCAGAACGTGAGAAGAGATCGGGGCCTTTGTATTTGGGAAGACGGCGAAAAGGTCACCAGCACCATAAGTACAGCTAACCAGGAAGTATCACCCAGGCCTGGCCGACCACACCCTATTACACATTCTCAACTCCCATACCTGGTCTGCATGTGTAGGTGTTTGGCTGTACGGTCCCTAATTTCTCCATGTTGTGTTCCGGCGTACCGGTGTAGCCTTCGTTTCCAGGTGCGTATGCCCTATTTCACCAAAGATGCCAACGGGCTGAATCCGTGGCGCATGTTGACACCGGCATGAGAGTTGCATACAGTATGAGTCTAGATGTATGTAGCCTCGCTCATTCTTGCCCTGCAAATGCCATTTTATTGTGGACTGGTCCCGCCGGCTCCAGTTTGAGAACCCCTAATGACGTCGGTCAAGCCGCATGTCCCGAAGAAGTGGTATGCCCCTGTCCATGTCTCAATATATGCTCTATCTCAAGTTCCACTCGAAACTGCTGTCATAACCTTGCCTGGTGCTAGTGGCAGCCAGCAGCCTGGAGAAATGAAAAGTGCGGTGTTGGCATCGGGGCAAGCATCGTGGGCTTCAGCCGTCATATTCCAGCCCGAGGATTCTACCTCGAATATTGACAACGAGAAGAAATAATGCCAATCCGCCCAGACATAGTTGCCGTCCATGATTTGCTCGTTCCTCTGGGCCACACTACGGAGCCTCTGGGCCTCCTCTCGTGAGGCAAACACCACCTTTGCCGACCATTTCAGGCCTGAGCGTACCGGCGGGACGACCTTACTAAAGAGGATCCGTCCAGTTGGGCCAACACTGGTGATGGCTTGAATCAACTGCGGGATGGTGCAGTTGGGAGGAAGGTTCTTCACCCAGAGGGCGGCGTTGTTGGCGGAGGGGTTGCGGAGCTGCTAAGTACTTTCCATGGTGGCAATTTGCGCGGCGGATCTGTTGAGAGGGCTGGGAGAATGAAGTATTTGATGCAGGGTTTTGGTATTAATAGGGGGAAATTCTCGTTGAGATCTCTTCAAGGCTCGAGAAAATGTTTTGTTACCTGGGCTTCCAAGATTGTTCACGCAACGAGGTTGTGATGCAAGGCAGCAGGTTGGTGGAAGCAAGTTCCCGCGTGGGCGAAGTAGTCACGATGGAGGCAGATGATACGCAGTAGCTACCTAAGTTGCACCTTCGACAAGTTCCTGCCGCCATGGTACAACCTCACCTTGAGGCTTGAGCAATTCACTGGTGCTCAGTGCCCTCAGATACAAAATTATCAGTTGTAGTCTGTGAAACCTCAGCATTTTGCCAATCATGGTCTTCTCTGAGACCTAGGCCAGGAAACATTGATTGGACAACTAGATGTATCTTTGTAATGCTTGTGCACATAACACCAAAAACTGTCAAAATTTAAGGAATCTTTCTAAGAACACGCGGCTCATGCCACTTTCTGGGTGAATATATGTCATGCCAGGTCTTGTAGAAATGTGAACAGCCTCCTTGTCCATCTTACTGTGATAGATTGAACAGGGAAGTCTCCATAAAGTACGTTGATATTCAATGTCTGGGGCCCTGGTTGTGTGTATAGAGCTAACATCGAGACGGTTCCTTCTGACCCCTTTTCAGCTTTTGTATGCATCCTGTGGCTGGACAACCAAACATGGCCCATTTATCTGCAAATCAAGTTGAAGATACCCAGGGAACATCGGGCGGACCTCACGTCTCTAGCAAGGCTGCTCGCCACAGTCCTCATCAGCCACCTTTGCCAGCCTCGCATATCAGCCTCCTAATCAACCGCCTATGTCAGCTTCACTGTCACAACAGAGCGGGCCGGAAGCGAGACTGTCACAGCACCACCAGAAAGGGCGACACTTGTTGGCGCGACAGAGTGTGTGTTGTCGGTTAGAAACGCCGACGCAGCCGAGGGGCTGAATCCAATAAACGCGACCTTGGCAGATTGGGCTGAGCCGCCCGAATTCGTGAAGACTACTACGACAGAACTGTCTGTGTTCTTGAATGCCCCGATGGCAACGCTCGGTATAGTCCCCGAAGTGCCAACGCGGATGGCACCTGGCCGGATAAATCGAGACCACATCGCCAGTGCCCAAAGGCGGCCGGAAGGTACTGCATTCGCGCCGTCGAGCACGGCCCTAAAAGGGAAGAGCATATCAGTATTCGCGCTAGAGACCAGCAACTCATGACAAGTAACGCGAAGGGACATACACTAGATAGCTGGACGCCTGGCCTTGATTGACTTCGAGGCCCTGCCAGTAGATATAGCCGGAGAGGTTTGCGTTGAGGATTCCGGTGGCGACCTTACTCGCCCACGTGAGTCCCTCACAAAGGCCTCCGTTTGAGTACCAAGTCGTGCACCAACGGCTTTGAAGATCTGCTCCCTCCGTCATCCAGACGGGCAGCTTTGTGCCCGTGATAACCGAGTTCGGGTCGCCGGTGTACATGTGGGAGGTGAAAAGACCCAGATGCTTCTCCATGCCGCCTGAAATAAGGCGGCCAGCTACCGTCCTAGCATTTCCCCAGCCGATTGTATCGCAGCATGCAATCTTGGCTTGTGTGTCGAGCCCCGCTGACTGCAGGGTCAAGGAAAGAGTGGTCAAGAAGGACGTCACCTCAACCGGATTGTTGATGTTGATAAGCATCGAGGAGTAGCTGACTCTGTTCCCTGTGTAAGCCCATCTTCTGAAGCTAGCTTTCAGTGGCTTCAAGATTGGATCACTTGTTGTCCAGTGGCGTGTTCGCCTGCGTCCACGGAGAGATGACACTCACGTATAGTCCGGCTCATTCAAGAAACCAAGATGAGTAATAAGAATTCCTGCATCTTTGTAGTACTGCACGTACTTAACCAGGAAATTCGCGTAAGCTTGCCTCCAGTCCCCCGAGCTGCACGAATGTCCAGTCGTGCCGCAGAGGTAGCCACCGTTGTTCTGATTGCCGTTGGTCTTCATGAAACCAGGCGCGCTCCAGGCGTCCGCGTAAATTGTTTTGACGCCGTAGCTAATAGCCTCCTGACTCAACCAGACCTGTCCAGAATCATCATTGTCCCACGAATACGCGGGAGTCCCGCTCGGTGACCCGGGGCTGGTGGGCAGGATGCTATCACCTGCTCCTCCTGAGCCAATACGGTTGCGAATGATGGAGAATCCGGCGCCGGTGGTGGTGTTGAAAAGAAAGTTGAGTCCTTGCCTCCTGACCGCTGTGTCCCCTAGGTTCTGGAACTCTTTGGCGCGGCCAAAGGCCTGTGAAATTCCAAATCCATCGATTGCTTGGTACTCCTGAGCAAGGCTGACCGTGATGGCAGTCTGGGCTACACTAAGTCCCAGGAGCGTCAGGGTTATAAATAACTGGACTGTCCTCATGTTTGCCGGTCGACTTCCTTCAAGTGGTTTGAGACAAGGCTTTGGCTTCTACTTCTCGTGTGTTCTTGGCCGCACAGTCATTGCAGAGACTCAGGATGCGGCTTGAGGAGTACGTTTATGACCTTGTCGGCGACCGTACGTAGCAGTGAGTGAGGGGCACCACCACAACCATAGGATACTTAATTTGATATAGACTGACGGGCGTGGGCGTCTCCGTATTTCCTTTTCAGGTACTGACACAGTCCGGCTGGGGATTTCGATTGGGGGAATTTGAACTGAGCCGGCGGGGAAATGGCGAGGTCATCAATATCTCATATCATGACGTTTCATCCAGGCCTACCACGGTAGCTCGCGACATATTATGCCAGGTCTACTCCGATGTATACTTTTATTATTCGGTCATGTAAGGTGGGATGCACTGCACTGGCCTGGCATTAAACTTGTCACCGCCAACTCAGCGTCATGTCTGTACTTGGCACTGTTAGCCGGATAGATTTACTGGGAAAACAATTCTTGGCATTCGTTTACATCGCTCTTTAAATCTTAGAATTTACGCCGATGGCAAAGACTCAGGGCACGCATCTACATAGCTGAACGGGAAGTCCAAGCTGAACTTAGACGCCAGGAAGTTGTGAACAACACAGGATTAGCCCTATCCTGAGTTCAGTGTGTATAATTTGGCCGGTAGTTTGGACGGGATCCCAATTCGATAATTGTTTGTAGTTGATACTTTCGAGATCTAATCGCAGCAGCCGTTGGCGAGCTTATTATTTTGTCCATCTTGGTGGTGACGCCATGAGGCTCCGCCGGGGTTAACGTAGCCCCACCCCTTTCCGATATACCCCTGATTCCGAAACACCCTCCGCCACCACCACCCCCATACTTGCCACCATCGTCACGCATCAACCACAATACATGAGCCCTCTTCCGTTGGTGTTTCTGAATCGCCTGAATCGTCTGAATCGTGGCTATCTTCTGATTCCTCGCCGGCTTCAATTTGGGCTTTCCGAATAGCCTCAATATCGGCGAAGATCTCATTTGGGTCCATTTGGACCCTCCTCCTCGTGACCTTCCTGCTGGCCTCAATTGTTGCTTCCAGCTCTTCGTTTTTTCGTGAGGATAGAGTTAATTGGGTGTCCTTCTCGTCCCAGCTTTTGCAGATCATCCTGAATAGTGCACGTGATGTAGGGCTTAAGTGTTTTTGACGGTCGTAAATGTGCACCAGACGTCTTAACTCTTGAGACTTCGTAGACGTCGCCCACGTGACTTCTGAGGGCAGGGAAAAAGCTTGAGGCGTAGAGGATTGATTAACACGTCTAACACTCTCTTTGGTTTTCCTAGATGTGGCTTTCTTCTGACGACTTTCGACGAGAAAGCGGCTTGAGAGTGACTGGACTCTTGAGACTGGCCATAGCCCCGTGGATCTCCACCCAGAACGTATATTTGCCTCCGTAAGTGCGTCGATTCGTGCTTTGTGATAGCAATAAAGAAACCTGTTCTTTGCTACAATTGTAGATGAATCATATGTCCTTAATTGGTGTAGATAGCGTCGGAAGGCTCGCTTTAGTGGGCGGAAGACAGCTACGTCTTACGGTTGCATGAAGTGCGTTGTATGCGCCGGCAAAAAGATTATATATACTCTATTCGAGAAGCACTCCCACATGAAATCAACGGTTGTATGGGTGTGATGGCCGTCAATCACGAGAAGGCGCCATTCTTGGGGGTCCTCCGGGGCCGTCAACGGCAGGAAGACCTTCCGAAGCCACTCAATTGCTATTCTTTCCTCCATCCACCCCTTCTTCTAAGCGGTGAATTGCGAGCCCTCGTGATCTTCGAGGGCTATAGGAAACCATTGTTGTTGCAGCGTTAGCCCCTTAAAAATGACGAGGGGAGGAAGAGCCCTGCCGAGGGCGTTAACACACTCCATAAAAGAGATACTCGAGAATTATAGTCTTTCTGAGCGAGGGGGCTATCCTCGCCGTATCCAAGAGCGAGTTCTGCTTCTAAGCGACCCTCCATAAGCTCACCCTCGTCAGCGTTCCAGCGGTTGGCTGCCTTAATCGCCCTCACGATATCCAATTGCAATAGCTTCAACCAAGGCTCAATATTCTCTTTTATTGATGCCCTCAGCCGTCTAGCCTCTACACGCTGGCTCTTACGGCTTAGAAGTTCAGGGTGACGGGCGAGGAAAGCCGAGAACCATCGTCTTCCAAGAGGGCGATCGTCTGAAGAGGAGGCGGCCAGACGGGCTGCGAGAGCCCTCACTTCCCAGCGGATTAACGCTAGGCCCAAAGAGGCTTGGTTGATAATGAATAGACTCAATGCATCCTCCTGATCGTCAGAAAGAAGCCTCTGATGGTTGGCAGCATCACGATGGCTTCGAGTGCCCGTAGTGCGGTTGTGAAGTGTAGCGCATGGGATGTGCCACTCTCGGGAGGCCCAGTAGATAGATGCACCATCTGCAATCGCATTAAGTGCATCGTGCATCTCGGCTTCAGACCACGTCTTCATAATGACTAGATTGATATCGAGAAGAAGTTTGGTGATCAGAAAAGATTCTCTCGCAAAGATATGGCGGAGTGTTTATAGGTTGGTACCGGCGCGTGCATACGCGAAGACGCGATTGTGGGTATATCGGAATCAGGTGTATATCGGAAAGGGGTGGGGCTACGTTATTTAAAACATCGCAGACATATCATCAGCATCTACAGATTGACTTTATTGCCCCCCCCCAACCCTTGAGGTATGGTTCTGAGGAATTCGAAAGAACACCTCAGAACGCCACCATCTTCTCGTTTCTTTCAGCTGATCAGAGGTCCTTGTAACCTTTTGCTATCTTCAGCAAGTCCACAGCTACCCGCTCCTCTGAGCCTACCTGCCCTTGATACAGTCACCAGGCCGAACACATGCATGCGATTGTGATTTATCAAACATTACGATGCCTATAGCTATGGGGCCGTGTATTACACCTACAGAAAAGAGGGATGCACCAGCACATCGCGTATTATCCACACCGACTCCCATAGCACCAACTTCTATAAGTTACTCCTATAACATCTACATTTAATACTTGCTTGTATAATACCCACCCTTATAACAAGTAGTATTTACAATATCTAGCCCTAAAACCAGTCGTAGCAATTGGTTTTAGATTTGCAGGCGTGGGAATTTAGGCCGGATGATATTCTTGGATCTCATATAGCACAAATGATATACTCGCTGACCTTTGTTATTTTCTTCTCCTTTTTCTGGGGTGTGAATATCCAGTCTCACATACATCAAGTGATTTGCATCATACATTCCAGTGCGCTTGATAGCGATCAGTGTCTCGCATGAACTGTTAGCGGCCTCTCAGCTTATCTGCCTTGTTTGAAATCCTGTCCTGAGGTTGCTCAGACCACGCCGGCCCTCGCGCTCCTCGCCGCTAACATGGACACGACCTTTCCCGTCAGCCTGTCCACCATTTCCAGCCCAGGGTCATGATCCGGATTGACCTCTGCAATCGTTAGGCCGCCAACCTTTTCACTTCCCATGAATACCCCTAATGCCCGCATCATCTCCTCAAATCCGACTCCCGTGTAGTTTGGCAGGTGCGCTAGCGGAAACATGCGCGGATCAATGTAGTCGACGTCAAGATGTACTATGATGACATCCACACTGTCCTCGAGAAATCTCAGTGTCTCTCTCGCGCGCTCCTCCGGAGCCCGTGCCACTGACTCCGAGCTGACGACCTTATAGTTGTTATCGAAGAGGTACGCAAATTGATCGGGTTTGTTACCGGCGAAGGACATATTTGTGCCGAAGAGAACCGTGTTGGACGAGTCGCAGACGGGACCACCACCTGAGGGACGGCTGAACTTCTCCATGCTCTGCAGGGCGCCGGGACCCCGGACCAAGTGCGTCATGTTCATCCCTACGAAAATTCCGGTAGAGTTTGGATCCGCCGGCGAGGCGAAGTCCCTGTCCGCGTCGATGTATGCGAGGCCTACACGCTTAGGCGGAGACTGCGACGCCGCGTGCTGCCAGAAGGCAGACATGATGCCTGGTAGCATGCCACATTCTCCACCCAGGACCAGCTGGAATGAAGGTCCGTTGGAAGAATAGTCGCTGAGATTCTGTGTGATAGTGCGGTAGACACATTGGCAGACCGAGATGTTCGCGTGCTTATTGCGGACGCAGCCCAGCGAGAAGGATGAGACTTGGTAATTGGCGGGCGCATCTAGGGCTTGGTGCTCCGGGATAGACGGGACGCGAGCCTTTCGTAATTTCTCTACGATACCGACGTCTCGGAATGCCCTGGGGGCCTTGGACTTTCCTGGGTAAACGGAGCCGCAATCTGCGGGCACATAGGTTATGGCGACTGAGCTTGAAGTTGGCATATTTAGATCGGTTTCGATTGGGAATTGCGAGCTTCGACCTAATGGGGAAAGAGATGGGTGCAGTATCAGTGCCTTTTCTAGTCTTGACGAGTGTGAAAGCTGTTGCGAAGCCCACTTGTCTTGTGAAACAAAGGCGCGGATAATGCCAATCATGCCCTACACCACGCCCTTCTGGAATCACATATTGAAGATCCTTGAGGACACCCAAGAGCTCCATCACCTCTGACGTAAACCCGGTCAGCTGCGATATTGTACCTAAGTCCTTTCTTGCTTGTCGTAGTCAGGGTTCATAGGGCGGGAGCTTTACCGAAGCTGACACAAGCGCCGTGCAGCTGCGTTGCAGTACTCTAGTACCGTAAAGCGACGTGGGAAGGAAGGGCTCAGACAACACACAGCCCTGTAAACGCTTCTTGGACAACCCCGAGGTTCTCATGATTCACTCTTCAGCTGGATAGGATGCCATTTCAGTGTCTTGCAGATGCGTACAACCACTTGTGACCCCCCCCCCCGTCCCAACCCAAATTGCAGCATCAAGGCAAGATTTGAGTGATTCAAAGTCGCCATCTTGAAACAGACTGCTTTCAACCTGATGAGTTAACCTGAATCGGAGCCCTAGTTGATGTTTTCGCTAGCTGAATGACTCCGTCCGCGTTGGCACATATACAGTAATTAATCGTTGTCGTAGAGTTTCTCTTCACAGGCAAATAAGTTTGCTGGGTCTTGCAGTCGCGGACGCCAACCTGCGTGCTCCAAATTTAGAAGCTTCTCGTTGGCTGCAACGGCAACAATAGTCAGCCATGTTTAGGAAAGGATATTTCAACCAGGCTTAGTCGAACTGAATTCAAACCTTCGTGGACGGGTGGCTGTCCAAGGTTGGTAGCCGGGCATCTTGCCTGACAAGGCCGAAAGTTAATACAGAGGGGCCCTGTATGCCTGAGTGGAGTTTTCCTCGGTTTTTTCTTGCCACTGAACATTCCTCAACCTGTCCATCGTACTCTTTGTTGCGATCTCACGCTCGACTGTGCCATGGAAAAAACCGCCCCTAATGCGAGCTTTATGGTTAGGCACAGGCCATCTTTGCTAGTCCTTGCGTCCCAGACCTCAGCTGCCCTCATCCATGGCATCGCAAAGATCCTCGAAACAGGGGAACATCCTGTCCATCCCTTTCGAATCCTACAAATTCGGCTCCTCATCACCGGCATCAGCTGCATGCAATACCTGTGGGGCTGTGGGCTTCCTGACTTTGTTCTCTGTCCTAAGGATGTTCGCCCGTTCCTTGTTATACGGGCTGTTGGTGGAGTTTGCGGGGCAATCGGATTCTATTGTAAGATATTGGCTCGAGATTCCAGAGGTCCCTTCGCTGGAAACGGAGGGCTGGCTGACCATGTTTTAGTTTCGATCATCTACCTGACCATCGCCAAGGCGACCGCCTTGAACTTCCTCGCTCCGCTGGGTGCCATGTTGATGTCAAAGTATTTCGACTATGGCATTTTCAGTCTCAGCGACAGAGTCGGGGCAATGGTGGCCCTCATAGGCGTTGTTCTAGTTGTACAGCCGGACACTATCTTCCGACCCGCAGGGGTTTCAGTGTCTCGAAGTTTTCATGAGACGCCGAAACAAATGAAGGGGTAATCTGTGGAATAATTGGTGTCGCTGGGGGTGTGGCGAGTCCATACATTGCCATGACTATCTGTTTGCTTTTTCTTTTTCAGTTCTGTTACCGAGTCTAACAAGACCTGCGGCTTCGGCTACATTATGTATTACTAATTGATTAACAACTTGATTCCATTATTATGATAATTATCTACTCGCTATTTATTAAGGTTTCCAACTGTTTTTTAAAACCTATATATAAACCTAATAATAACTTTTGTTGGAAGGCACCACTTCGGGCCTGTCAGGGCTCAGGCTAAGGCGCCCCAGCAAGGGATGAGCAGCCCTGGCTATGGCAAGGGATAAGCATCCCTAGCTATGGCTAGGGATGAGCTGCGAGCACTGTAATCCATAGGAAATGGACAGGCTATATGATACGTGACCAGACGTGCTGCAATCACAACGATTAGTTAGGTATCGAAACATAGTACAGAATGTTCAGGTCCTGATCTGCCCACTAGCAATCTTTTTCCCAGCATCTTCCCCAAAGACTCCTGACATATTATAATATTTAATATTTTAAATTTCTTTTTCAAACTTTTTTTACTAAAAATATAATAACATATTTAAATTAATATAAAATAAATCTTATGTTTTAATGTTAAAGATAATTAATTTAGATATATTATTTAATTTAAAAACTGTTGATACGGCCCTGACGGCGAGGGTCAAGGGTTCTTTGCACGTGCAAATGGGTTGAAGCAGACCGTACGTGTTTGGGTACGGGTTCTGATTTCTGCTTATAGAGGAGGAAGAAGCTATCGCTAATCTCGTCGCCCTGACGGTTGTTGTAGTAGTCGGCCCTCTGGCTGACTAACTCCAAACCGTGTTCTTTGATTGGCTATAGCCCGTAGGGGCATGGGCACTTGACAGTCGCTCAGAAATCCACAAAAACAATTTTCTTTTTATTTAAAAATTATAAACTTTTATTTAAATCTAATAATGTATTTAGTTTTTCATTGGAATAAATACTTATTATTAAAAATTTTATAGCATAAATTTGTTCATGATTTCTCTTAAATACATAAATATATTATTATACAAAATAGAAATATAAAAGAGTTTATTAAAATTTAATATTTTCATAAATAAAGTTAGTTTACCTTCTATTATATAGTTATATATTAATCTAAATTAATTTTATTATGTATTTTAATGATCTGTATATAACTTTAATTAATTTTAATTAATTTTATTATAAGATTAACGTGGTTTACCAGGAAGTGGGGTGTGGGTTTCTGAGCGACTGTCAAGTGCCCATGCCCCTACGTGCTATAGCCAATCAAATGACACGGTTTGGAGTTAGTCAGCCAGAGGGCCGACTACTACACCAACCGTCAGGGCGACGAGATTAGCGATAGCTTCTTCCTTCTCGATAAGCAGAAATCATAACCCGTACCCAAACACGTACGGTCTGCTTCAACCCATTTGCATGTGCAAAGACCCCTTGACCCTCGCCGTCAGGGCCGTACCAACAAGCATTATAAGGCTCCAAAGGTTTGAAATTCTAATTCGAGTAGAGAGGGACCGGCCCGCCGCCATTCGCATAATTAATCGATTTTGTACCGCTCCCTTGAACCAACCAAAGTGCTAAGTTGAGGCTGAAGTTTTACCCAGTGTGTAGGAATTCAGGAAAAAAATCTCAGAAACGGCATAGACAGTCAATTTGAGATCTAGTAGACCTGTGTTCGTATGAAATACCAAACCTCAAGGCCAGCATTAGGCGACACGAGCTGAAAGCTAACTAGCAAGGGATGTCGGCTTCATGGCTCTGGAGGAGATACCCTTCTTTAAAGTCTGGACCTGATTTAAATTACTGATTACATCCTCAACTAGGAGCTTTTATTCGGGTATTTTCATTTTCAATCTTGACCGGGGTTGGGCCTGGACAGACAAAGGGGCTGTGGATTTTCCTGGCTCGCCGGAATCCTCGTTGATAACCCCCCAGTACCTAGATAGCACCAAAACAGGTACTGAAAAGTCAGCGAATTAAGATGTGATCCCTCCAACTTGATTAGCTTCAATACGTAGTCAGTTAAAAACCCGTGTCTGGGGGTTATGAGGGTCGCCATGTAGACACAAGGTGAAAATGCAGACCACTGGCGCTGATAGCATATGATAACTTTGCAACCGTCGGTAACAACTAACAACTGGCATTCAACCCATTAGATCTAATTACGACATGTGGATCGAATACTGACGCCTTTGCATGAACAATTTGGCGATAGCGTGGGGCTTCGGGTTCTTAGTAATCTCCGGAGCCCGGGATTCCCGCCTCCGCCGTACCGATTCCAACACTACGGCGCCTTTGAGAGAGGTCATGACGTTGATGTGAATGGGGCGATAAATTATCAAATAAACCCTTTGAATGAAGCAAATGAGTGGTTATGGGCAGAAAAGGTTACTAGCATGGCAGACGAAGCCGCCATTTCACGGCATGAGAATCGTGCCGTGGTATTTGAGTCGTGGCCACTTGACTGGTGGACTTGAAAGCAGACTTGGTAAGTTGATAGCTTACTAGCATGTAGCAGATCTTGTTTCCCAGGCCAGGGCAGCGCAGTCTCGTTCAGTCGTAGGTTCGTGGAGCATGAGTGAAGGTACCTAGGTAGTCCGGATGAGCACCCAAACTACATCGTTTTTCTGTTGCCAACACTTGAGATCGTCCGAGATCTGAGTACGCCCAAATCGGATTGCTTGACGGCAAGAAGCAGGTGGCCGCTGCGCCTCTGACTGATTCCATATGTCATTCATGTTTTGAAGTGTTGTAAGAGAGATGATCTCGTTAGCAATGTGGGTATTGAAAAGTTCAGTCCGTGACGCTGTCATGCCAAGACGGGCTATGCAGCGACTCACTTCACGAATCAGGCTACCGGAAGGAGGATTCCAAGGAGTCGGCCCCAAAACGTGGCTCGCGCTGACGGCCACCCGCTGGAAAGCGCGAGGATGGGCGGTTTTCACCTCATGTCTAATCCCGAGACCCATTTTTGTCATGCCCCTTCAATTGTCGTCTGTAGCAACCGCCCGACCACCGACTCTCCTGCGGTCTCTACACGGGGCCGAGAGGCCCACTCTGAGATGAGAGTCAACGATTGAAAATAAGGCCTGGCGCTTTCTTACGTGCCAGGGGCCTGCGCAGTACAGAATCATAATTACAAGCATTCACGGTCTTCTTCCTTCCCAACCTCCTTTGCTACGGACAACTCTGCCATCAACAACCTTTGATGTCGGCAGCAAGCACTGAGTGCCCATCGACACACTAGTAATTTCTCCTGGAACCCAACATACAGAATCTACGGCACTATGGAACCCGAAGCCGGTAAAGGCGGGCCGCCCTCGCCGATGAAATATTTTGCCATGACGAGGAAACCATTCCTCATGGCCGCAATCACAAGCGGAGTCATTCTCAACGTTCTGTTTTTAGCCAACATGGCTTACATTTTCGGATCAATCTTCCAGAGCACATCGAAGACTCATGCTCTCAATGTCCTTCTGGTTGATTATGATGGGGGCGTAGTCAGCCAAAGCGTGCGAGCGGCATACGCAAGTCTCAAGTCCGACACATTCGTCACCATTCACGAACAACCTGCAAGCGACTTCGATGACATGGTAGCAATCGACGACGCTGTGTGCAGCGGAGACTATTGGGCAGCCCTTTATGTGGCTCCCGGTGCGTCCTCGAATTTGGCCCTGGCTTTGCAGGGTGGTTCGGCGGCTGAGAGTTACAATGCTTCCTCGGCCTTGGGCCTAGTTTGGTATGGCTTCACATTTCCTTAATTACCGTCTTTAGAATGAAGATTATTTATTAACTGATGAATGGAACAGGAACGAAGTACATTATCCCGTCATCTCTTCAGGCTACGTCTACTCTGCCATGCAGACACTTCTCGGGGCCACGAGCTCTGTCTACTACAGCATCAATGGCACACAAGCACTGTCTATGATGAACCAGACGGATCCTGCGGCCCAAGCCGCTTTGTTCCGACCTATATCTTCTACATCCAAGAATCTAACCCCAGTGAGCACCGTGAGTACAAGCTCCTTTCGATGTTCCTCTTCCGCTGTGTTTGGAATGCTCCAGACTCATTATTTGACCTATAGATCAAGTGCTAACACTGAACAGGGAGCGAAAGTAAGCAGTCTTTGGATACAGTCTTAATCCATCCACGAAAAAACCTCTCTCGCCTTTGGCTCATCCTTCCCGACATTTGTTTCGGACTACTTTCCTGGTGTTTAAATACTGACTCTAGACCCAAGGTCTTGTGGAACACAGCGACGATTCCTTTCCTCATAATCATGCAATTCTTTTTTATCCTCGCATTGAACGGCATCACACTCGGCTTCGATTACTGGGTCAAGATCCCTACCAAGACTCACATCCCCTTGCGCCTCGGAATATCTGTCGTATACACTTTTATCGCGTCCTTGACGAGCACTGGCTACATCTGGGCGTTCCGACAAGGCTTCAATCTGACCGGGACCCAGTTTGTCGAAAGCTGGATGATCATCTGGCTGACGAATCATACAAACTTCCTCTTCCTCGACACCGCCACCGCACTTGTGCCAATGTCGTACATGTCACACATCGTGCTCACGTGGATCATTGTCAGTATACCTCGTCTCCTGCTACAGTTCTCGTTTATCTGTACTTTGAATTGTTCCAAAATGTATGCTTTAGATGAGTGGCAGGCGGTTAACGTTTATCAGCTTAACGTAACGTCGACAATCTTCCCCTTCGAATTGAGCGCAGGCTTCTACCGAATTGGATTCGCGTGGCCCTTTCATAACTTGTACGAGATCCTAGTGACCATATGGTCCAACGGGTGCGTGAACAGAGTCTACCGCAACCTACCAATAATCTTCGCTTGGTGGATTGTCTTGTTTGGCCTGAGCCTCTGGGCTCGGCTGCGTCTCAGCCGCAATTCGAAGAAGCAGGCAGCACTTGAGGGCGAGAAGCCTCCAAACAAGGAGGACAATCCGGACAAGCCTGGAACTGCGGACTCTTCGGACTAGATTCGTGACTTCATATAACACTAATTTGCTGGAGACTCACTATCGCATCGACACATCACTCATCCATTCATCCCTCTTTACTATCGCGTTTCCTGCATTGACTGGAGTTCACTACTAGTATAGACGGTCAGGGGGGCCAAAATGATACCAGGTCTGACCTACAAAAGCTCAGTACCAACCAAAGGGACAGATTAGACGGCAGAGATCACATATAATAGAGCGATGTGTGTATTGACAGGCGGCTTATACATCAATGCAATCTCCGCCATGTATCTGTGCAAGCCCACCTATTATAACCAGTCAGCTCCTCTATCAGGGCCTGTACCCAACTCAAATCTCCCAGACCCGTGAAGGCGGGCTGGATATTGGAAGTGATTTGCATATTGTGTGAGCAAACAAGTTGTATGCAGGATGTTATTGGATGCAGATCTGGGTTACCGGCTAGGGAGAACATGTGCCCGACATGGTGTTTCACTTTGAGTTCGGACCATCCCCACATGCTCGCAACGGGGCGGCCACTAACGGTCTCTTAACGCTACAAAGTTGCACAACGATGTCCACTTGACAACCTTGGGAATCTCCATAAATTGACCTGTGCACCCAAAAAGCCATGGAAGCTGCTAGAGAGTCAGACAGCAATCCATTTAGTTGGCTGTCCACTCTTATTATGGCCTTAGATCTGTCAGTCCACCAGCGCGCGGATCGTCACCCAAGGTCACAAGCTGTCAAGCACTGTGCTGACCGTGATAATAGCAATTTTCTTATCACCTTCTTCTATAACCAGTTCCGGCGCCTTCCGAGCCTCAAGCAGGAATTTGCCGGTAAGACAATCATTGTGACAGGCGCGAACGTCGGTCTTGGGCTCGAAGCAGCGCGCCATTTCGCTCGGCTCGGCGCCTCCAAAGTCATACTAGCATGTCGGAACACTGAGAAGGGCGAGCGCGCCAAAATCAGCATTGAGCAGTCGACAGCGAGGAGTGGCGTCGTGGAGGTGTGGTCACTGGATCTGAGCAGCCTCGAAAGCGTCAAACAGTTCTGCCGGCGTGCAGATCAGCTGCCTCGGCTGGATGTGGTCGTCGAAAATGCGGCGGTGGCCATGGTCGGACCGCAGGGATCACTAGCTGAAGGCTATGAGCAAACCATCACGGTAAATGTTATCTCAACTTTCCTGATGGCCTTGCTACTTCTGCCGACTTTGAGGCGTACCGCGACGACTTTCAATGTTCAGCCGAACCTGACGGTTGTGTCTTCGGATGCACACTTTGCGGTAGTCTTATCAACCGGTCTACGCACTTGGATACGCGCTGACCAACACATTAGGCGAATTTCAAGGAACGAACAGCACCTAAGGTGTTCGAAGCATTCAAAACACCTACTGTGGCACCCGATAGGTATCAAACCTCCAAGCTTCTTGAGATATTTCTGGTCAGGCAGCTAGCACAAGAGATGTCCAAGCAATCGAGCAACAGCAAGGGCATCATCCTCAACACCTTGAATCCGGGCTTCTGCAGGACAGCACTGTTCCGAGATAACAAGTTCCCTGCTTCCGTTTTCTTGGCGTTTACGAGCCGGCTCATTGGCCGGTCTGCTGAGGCAGGATCGAGGGTTATTGTGGATGCTGCCGCCGCTGGGCCAGAAACACACGGCCAATGGATGGACACTTTTAAAATCAGGGAGCCCAGTGCGTACGTACGCAGCGAGGAGGGGCAAAAGATGCAGCAGAAACTTTACGATGAGCTGATGATAATTTTGAACCAAACCGAGCCGGGCATAACGAGATATGTTTGAGATTGCTCATCAGTTTGCTTTCCTGCGATGTTGTTGATTTAATATTCTCTACGGGCTATTGAAGCACCGTCTAGAGACAGCAATCTACAGTGCGCTTATCCCAACTTGATCATTTTGCGAGAAGGGTTGTTATCCACGACCAGATAAAGTGAAACTTTGATAGCTGGGGAAGGGGGCACGAACTTTAGAACGAGAACACGGACGAAGTATTGCCAGTAACAAATAGAAATCGGGAGTCAGCTACATCCTGCCGTGGGACCGACCATATGCAGTATTTTCGCTCTGAGTTCACAGTGATAAAAGGACCAGCAGCAGTTCGCAGACTGTCAAACCCATGACCCTCCCAGGCGGAATGAGCTTAAGGCTGCAGCTGAATTTCTGATTTAATCCTCTTTCTGCGCATGCCAGTTCTTGTATGTTCTTTTGAAAAAGATAGAATTAGAGGGAAAGAGGTAAAAGCCAGCAGATTATGATGATATCGTTGACCATTTCTCGTGTCGGTGCTCGAATTGGGCGATGACGGCTGCTGCCGTTACGTGGGCTGCTACACGATGGAGATTACCTCTGTCCGTTGAATACCTAGGTATCTGTTTGAAAAGGTTGGTTGTCTTTTTTCTTCCGACGGGACTATGAGGTGAGGGGTCTTTTTTCCAGGGAAATCTGGATACTGTTCTCTACCTTGTTGAGAGAAAGTATCACCAGAAGTCGATACGTGGTTCACACTCTTAACCAAACTGTGTGGATCAAGAGCCTTGTATACAGCGCCTCGAGGAGAATCCATTATAACTGAGACTGTTGGCTTGTATACCACATCCTCAACAGCTTTGATATCGTTAAGGACGAATACAGCTCCAGACTGAAAATTGGACGCACCGCTCCAGCGACATTAATTTGATGACTCCCTGGACGAACGGCAGATTGGTGACACCTGACAGCTTCCTGCAGCTGCAATGATGATTTTCCTAAAATCGACATATCTTTAATTGGTTGGGACAGTGTAAAGCCAAGAGGCCACAACAAGGCTTGCTGGGAAGAACATGTTTACGACTGAAGGGCAAAGTTCTACGCTGTGGTATCGGGGAGCGCAACCTTTTTCTGTCCAAGTGCAGTAGCTTACGCAAGGCACCAGGGACCTAGAAGAATATCATAACATAAGCAGACACTTTTAAGCCCATCAGAAAGCACAAAGTAGTTGTGAACTTGGACAAAATTCTTTATTTCTGATACGGCTTTGACTAGTCAGGTTGATGGATACTGCTCCGTTGCAAACAAAATTGAAGGAATGGAGAAGTCCTATTTTGGCGTGAACTGAAGTTGAAACCTATTTTGCTTGTAGCAAAAGACTGATCCGGGTAAGTCTAATACGTTTTTTTCTTTCTTCTTTTGGCGGGGGGGGGGGGGGGACGTGAGTGAACCTGGACAAATCGCAAAGGAGGAGTTCACCCAAGATTGAATGTACTTAGAAGCAGGGAAATTGGCTTGCACGTACTCAGGGGTCCATTTATAGACTTCTTTTAAGGCAGTATTGAGCCGTTGATTCTGAATATGCCCGAGTCTTCCTGATCTCATGGGCATCATGCAGTGCTATTACTGGACGACAACGTAACATATTGATTTCAGGTTGGTCTCAAGTGCCTCCTTTTGCATAGTTACATTGATTCACTGGAACCAACCCAACTTATAGGTCTGCAGAGAAACCATAAAACAACCACAATACCTTTAATAAGCATCCAGATATCATGTTGCCAAAGAGACTATTACTCTCAATCCCATTCTGAACAGAGTTATCACAATCGTATTTTTCCTTCATGTAAGCTATTGTTGTATATGAAAATTAGGAGGACTATAGTGGCTTACTATCCTGTCATACTCGCTGAATTTCGCATTGAATCTAGATTAAGAGGAGGTCATGTAGACCAACCTTCTAAAATAGTTTTCAGTTTGGACCCTCCATTCCAATTGTCGATGCCCAGGAATTCATTGTAGGCATTTTTATCCCGGAAAGAAAGGTACATAAATCCAAGACTGCGAAAGGTGTTCGGATGTTGTGCTCCCAGAGCCTGGTTCAACAGAAGGCAACTCACTTCAATGTTGCAACTTTTCTTCAATCAAAGGCAGCACGTGTTCAGGTTCTTTCCAGCGCCACGTCTGATCGGGCTTTGCAATATCCTCTGCTGAGGAGAAGCTCGAGTCAGCAATATCATAGCGTACACACACATACACGCACATGCACACAGTCATAAAATTCCGACAGCTCGGACAGTGCCTCCATTTTGACGAGTAACTTCCTCAGTGGACCGGTGATATTGAGGCCCCACACAGCCGATCTCTTGAAAGATCCATAATATAGGTCAGACCTGAAGCCTGGATCATCAGAGAGGATTTGGCGGCAATCACGCAAAGTGACTGTCTTGCGGTGAATGTATCCACGTTGATGACGTATGCAGAAAAAGGCCCAAAATCATGACGTTGCACGTTTTGTGCATGTGATCTTCTTAGCCCTGGCTTTGTCAGACGCGTACCAGGCTAGAGATTGTATGAGATCTCCCTCCCAGAAACCCGCAATGAAGTTATCCTTGGTGAATTCGATAGACGAGCGTGCAATTCCGTTCAGTGCTGGAAAACGATCCGACTTGACGGTTAAGGTGGTCCCATCGTAGAAGTCCACAAAATTGTTCCACACTTGATAGACGTCTGATATATCGCTTGTCTTGCTCAAAGAGCGTAGCACATCCGGCCCAAGTTCCCGGCCAAGTCCCAGTGAAGACGGATCAATTGATGTCAGGAAAAGCTTCGCTCGCAATATAGCATCTGCATTCCCACCACATTTGCTTTGGAGTGAAGTGGAGAAGTACAGGGGATAGTGCTCACCCGAGATTTGAGAGGGCCTTGAGTGATTGCGTCATGAAAATCTCGCTCGTCTCTTCTGACGTAGACGCCTTAGAATGATGTTCGCACAACGTGACCAGCCTGTTCTTTGTCGCCAGCCAGCGCCAGGTCCATGCACAAAGGGAAGTTAGGAAGTGGTAATGATGTCCTATGCCTCAAAAGACCTTTCTTTCCATCCTTATAGCCACTTGCAGCAACATTGTATCTGGCGAACCGGTAAATATCGCCCATTCTGGCCGCCTCATAAGCCCAGTCATCTGGATAGTCTTGGAGTTGATCAATCCAAATTATCCCGCGCCCAATTGACTGGTCACATGTAGTGCGTCTTTGAAAAGTCAGACAGCTGATTGACTGATATATATTTGTTGAGTATTTCAAGGGTGAGGTACGAGGCGTCTCATGGGAGGCTTTCCGCGTCGCAAAGTCGGGCTTTGGTGTAGGATGATGTGCTGGCATGCGTTCGAACTTCAATGAGCCGAGTTGGAAGGACTATTGGTTGTCCTTCAACTCGACAATCGTGACCATCCAAACACCTGTTGAACCAATCCCGAGTTACGTCCATATTTGGTGTAGACATCAAATCGGCGGCTCCAGCGACGTATTCTGCTTCGGTAACCTCGGGTGGACAACTGGGTCGAGTATTTCTCTCACCTAAATATTCCGATGCGAGGCCTAAATTTTGGGCAGAGACAAACTTGACAAACATGTTTTCACGCCACTGCGGATTGACAGATTGGTCATTGCTGTCGTAGACAGTGAAGTAAAGGCATAATCCCTCAACTACGTCGTCGAGGCACCACAAAGCTTTTCCCAGCCAGAATGTTATACATCACGAGTCAGCCACAGAATCTATTAATTCTGGACTCGCTTCAAGGCGCTCATCGATGGACTGTGCTAGCGCCTTGCGAGGAGGGCAGTCAGCATCAGCAGACTCTCTCAGCGATGAAGAAGAGTGGTGCACCATTTCTTCCGTACACTGATCGCCGAGAGCCTCCCGAAATTTTGCAACCTTATTTCACCTCGCTACAGGCTTTGACAGATGGCGTACACCCTTGATGCCAATTCCGTGAGTGCGGAGACCATCTGTGGGCCCAGGGACTTTCCTCCTCCTCGTCCTCGTCATCGTCGTCGAATCCGACATCATCAGTCGTCCATGGCTCCGTTTTCGTTCTCGTGGGCACGCAAGTGATCTTCGGCGTTTTCGTCCATCTCTAATTCAGTCTCGGTTCACGAATTGTAAGTATGATTGACACTGAGCTCCTGCTTGGAAAACACATGTTTTCTAATAGAAGGACCGGTCAGTTCACCGCCGAGCGGGGAATTGGATTGACTATTTAGGACTCAAAGGACCGTCTCGTGGCGCTCAGCACAGCCATGGATTGATGCAAGGTTGAGGGGTTTGTGGAACCACTGTGCCTCTTTAGTTTGTGGATCCAGGGTCGTCTGGCATGGTATGTCTAGCAGTGCACCCGAGGTCTGTAATCAGGGTCAGGACAAGGTGGAAAATGCCTTGCGAGGTTGTTGAGGCTGACACGTGGGCGTATTCAATTGGTATCGCTTTGCCGCCATCTATGCAGGCAAACATGACAGATGCTTGTTGTTGGCAATCTAGTGATTATTTGGTGTCAACGACGATATGATTTGTCTCTGAATGATGCTGGCTCCCCAACCATTCTATGAAACCTGGAACACTATGGATCTGCTGTAATTTTGAAGAAGTACAACTCGACCAGCTATAATTTTGTTATTTCTGCATGGGAATCCATTTGGCCTCGCTATTAACTTGGATTCTGATGCTTGCTTCTCTGACCCTCTGGAATACCGTCTTTTTGCCAGATACATATTGGGAATAAGTCGCAGGACTTGTTTAGCCACAGAATTTGAGTACAAGTTGATGATCTCTACCTCTGCGCAAGGATCCACCTTATGGCGAGCTGACCAAATGAAGCCAGTTGAGTGTCGAATGGTGGAATGCCTGATTTAGCAGTCCTTACACATGACAGCAGTATTTTAGCTGGAGCCCTGCACAAAACTAGATACTAGGTTGATTTATAGTTAAGTCAAAAATGAAACCCAACCTTCTGTAACTCTGCTGGGAATATGAAATTTGCACCCACAAGAAGACCGGAGTGTACATTTGTCGTGTACATCACATGTGCAGTAGCTCTGGTCTGTCAGAGAGTATCACCCAGGTCCAAATCAAACACCCAATTCCTACATTTAGGGCCAATCTACACACCTGGGGCTACATCGCGTCTTTGGCATAGTTCAAGGGTGTAAGCTGAGTGTGGTTGTTGGGTGTTTGGCAGTGTACAAGTACCTGGATAAATGTGTTGTAGGTGTTTGTGGGCGTGGGCGTCATACTTGTGGGTGTGGGTGCTGGGTAAATGGGTGTTGGCATTCATAAGAGTGGGCGTCGGCGTTACTAGTTAGTGGTGGGCTGTAGGTGTTGGTAGGTGCAGGTACATCATGCGTGGGTGCCAGAATTCTCCCCTGGGTTTGTGAGAGGGCTATATCCTGCAACGTGGTATGTTGGTAGGTGAAAAAGTCGACCGGTCATTGACTAGCTTGTCTCTGCCCCCTAGTCCGGGCTGAAGTGTAGTTTTCAAACACGGATGGCTATGGTCTGTGTAGACTATGTGAAGTACTGATAGCACTAGTATGCTCCCTGGCAATGGGGCTGTATGTCTGCCGTGGGACTAACTGACCTCAGCCCAGACAATGAATGAGCTTGGTTGGTGGGGCTCGTTGGCTGCCTGCCGCCTTGCCACTTTAACTGTGCAGCGCGAGCGTGGGGACCGCGGACAGGCGCGTCTTTTGGAAGGGGCCATAGCAACCGTCTCTTTCCCGACCAAACCAACCAAACCAACCAAACCTTAGCGAGGTGCTATCACTGACCTCTTGCCGAACCAGAGCTCGTATACCTCACGTTCAGTCTCTTCCGCCTGTACCATCTTTTCAACTGGCCTGCTTGGAGCAAACACTAATGCTTCATCTACCACCTCCGTCCTGCGCCCGCATGCAGCGCCACTGAACGAGCGACGCCGCGACTGCACCTGCGACTGCGAGGCCCAGCCCCGGAGAGCCACCGTTCTGGTCAATGCAGAACAAGTAAATCAGCCACTCGCTGCACCTGCACCGTGTCGGGCTCAGACGGCTGCAGCCTGATCGCTTTGAGACAAGTGCAGCAAAGAAGAATGCTAACACGTCTTGTGCGACGCAGGCAACCACCGTCGGGGTAGTCGGCAGTCGCACGCACCCACGCACCCACGCACCCACGCACCCACGCACCCACGCACACAAGCCGGCTGCGCATTCGTCTCACGCCGCACCTACCAATATGGACAGAGCCTCATCCAGCTCTGCTGGGGCTACTCCTCCCGACCTGGACGGCCTCCTCGACGACTTGACAATCTCGAGAACCATCCTCGCCTCTCTCCAAGACGGCCCCCACGACAGCGACACTCCGAGACAGATATCAGAAACCAAGAAAGAGGTTGCCAGGTTGCAGAAGGCCATAAACAGCGCCCGAGGCAATAATACTCAAGGTCCCGCCACACGCCTGTCGCCGCCCCGTCCCTCGACATCTACTGACTTCGAGGCAGGCTCCAAGAAGGCAGCCAACTCCAGCGCTGCCATGTCGTGGTATCGCCAGGATGATTTTGCTGGTGAGCATCCCTCTCGTCTATACTAAGCGCTTCTATACTTATACTAAGCGCTTCTATACTTATACTAAGCGCTTCTATACTTATACTAAGCGCTTCTATACTTATACTAAGCCCTTCTGAACTATAGGCCCAAGTTCCTACTCGAACTCCGGAAACCTCACGCCCGCCAGCGCCTCGGGATCTGCCTTTGGTCAGAAGAAGCGGGCCTTTGGTGCCCACCTCGATGACGATGCGTCCTCCGGCTCCCGTGTCAAGTCTCGAAGAACCACCCCGAGCCCCCAACACACTGCGATTACTACTCCATCTGTGGGCGACGACTTCTGGGCGGACGATGCCTCTGTTATTGACCTGACTGGGTATGTCTACAATACGCCAACAAATAGAGGATGGCCAGCCTCTTGAAATAGTAGTATCTGACGGCTCTATAGTGACGACGCCGATTTGGAGCAGCTCTTTGAGCAACAGAGGGCAGCTTTTGCCCAAGTCGAACAGGCCAGGGCAGATGAGAGGCTTGCCAGATCACTCCAGCAAACCATGCAGAATGACTCCTTCCCCAACTCTTCGCCTGCGTCTCCAGCCCCTGCTGGACCTACCGCCTTTGACAGGATCTTGAGTCGCCCCTCCCAGTCTTCTCAGGCCCAAGGGCCTCCTCCGGCTTCCCAGGACCGTGACCCTTTCGGCCCGAACAGTGCTTATCAGGCTGGGCCAAGCCAACCACCTTCCAGGATGCCCGGATCTTTCGACTTTGACGATGACGAGGATGACTATTTTGCCCCCCCAGCCCACAGCGTACCTTCCCAGGCCATCGGCGCATACGGTGCTTCGGTTTTTGGGTCGTCGAACGCATCCATGCCGACTATGGGCCAGCCGACTACGGGTATGGGCCGGCCCAACACTGGACTTCCGACCATGGGTGTGTCTCCTCTCTCCAACCCCTTGCCCGGTATCAATTATGCACCAGACAACTCAGCTACTGGCAATCTCTGGCATCAACAAGGCTGGAGTCCTTCTGGCGGATACGGAATCACGGCCAATGGTCTCGGTCTGCCTGGTTTTAGTCCTGCTAACGGGTTCACAGGTTACGCCGGTGATGTTTCCCCAATGGCATCACTGGGTAATCGCCCAGGGACCCTAAATTCCGGCGCCTACGCTCCCTTACAGACCTGGGGTGCTAACAGCAATCCCTATCCAGCTGCTGGTCCGTCGTCACAGGTTCATGCCGGTTATTTGCCCGACGTCATCAACCTGACCAACGACATCGACTGGGTCAACGGGCTCGATGCTCTGGGCAACCCCTTGAGTGCCAACTTGAGGTCTTATTACGAGGATCTACACGATGACCCCCGAAAGACAGCTGAAGAAATCAAGGACCTTCTCGCCAACATCAGGCCCGATGAGGACATTCCAGAGGAGGACCGCATCGGTACCCCCGAGCAGCTCAGATATGCCTTGTATGCTCACCAGCAGCTTGCTCTCCAGTGGATGATGGACAGTGAAAAGGGCAAGAACCAGGGTGGTATTCTGGCTGATGATGTAGGTCCATCCACCCTGCCAACCACTGTTCGGTAGGGCATCCTTCCAGACATGGCTTCCAAGCCAAGAGCAAAGTATCCCCTTCACACAGATTCTTTGCTAACGCTAGCAAAGATGGGATTGGGAAAGACAATCAGCGCTCTCTCTCTTATGGTGAGCCGTCCTTCGCCTGATAGAATCAAGACGAACCTCATCGTGGGACCCATTGCGCTGCTCAAGCAGTGGGAAATCGAGATCAAGAAGGTACAACTCTCCAATACTCCAGTAACTTCACCCCTACTACCCATACCTACACAGCCCCCATACCTACAGCACCCATATTTCGCCTGCCTTTTGCTATGTTTACTTGACCTCGAATCCCTTATCTGGGTTATATCCGATTTATGCTCTGTACTTGCCTCTTTTCGCTGTTTCGTCCCTTTCCAATCTGCAGGCGATGAAAGGTGGCGTTGAATTCTTGCTGACATATTCCCACAGAAGCTCAAGCCGAACCACCGTCTAAGCGTTCTGCTCCTGCACAACAAGGCTATGAAATATGAAGACATTCGCAATTACGACGTGGTTCTGACGTCGTATGGGAAGGTAGGCGCCGAGCAGAAGCGCTTCGAGAAATGGGTGGCCCAACACCCAGGAGCCAGACCCGAGCATGATGCAGAGCTGGCCAAGAGTTGCCCGCTGCTACATCCGAACAGCAAATTCTATCGAGTGATTCTCGACGAGGCTCAATGCATCAAGAATGATAAGACTCTGCAGGCAAGAGGGTCTTGTTCCCTCAGAGGCACCTACCGTTGGTGTCTGACGGGCACTCCCATGATGAACGGTATACACGAACTGTTTTCCCTTATCAAGTTCCTTAAAATCAGGCCTTATCACGAGCAGAAGGAATTCAACAAGACGTTTGGCAGTCTGACACCCCGGACGAGTCGAGGTCGTTCTGCCGGCGAAAATACCAAGACAAAGGCCATGGATGCCCTTCGCGTTCTGCTGAAGGCTATCATGCTTCGACGAATGAAGTCTTCGACGCTTGATGGGAAGCCGCTAGTCACGTTACCCCAAAAAACCGAGCAAGTCGCGCACGTTGAATTCTCAGACGATGAGCGAAAGTTCTATACCGATTTAGAGTCGAAGACTAGGGTCACCTTCAACAAATACCTTCGTGCAGGCACAGTCGGAAAGAACTATAGCAACATCCTCGTTTTGCTTCTGCGTCTTCGCCAGGCTTGCTGCCATCCACACCTCAATCTCGATGTGGAATATGTCGGCAACAACGAGGTCACCGAACAGGATATGAACGCGTTAGCCAAGACACTGGCCCCTGACGTAGTTGCCCGCCTCAAAGCGCAGAATACGGAAGGGTTCAAGTGCCCGATATGCCTCGACGCGGTCATTGATCCAACAATTGTTCTGCCGTGTGGACACAACACTTGTGCGGAGTGCTTCACCACGCTTTCTGAGAGGGCTGTTGACAACAACATCCAGGCTGGCGACGAAGGTAGCACCTTCAAATGCCCGGAATGCCGTGGGCCTGTGGATCCTAAGAGAGTGATCAACTTGACATCGTTTAAGGAAGTTCACATGTCTGAGCCGAAAGCTGCGAATGAGGCTGATATCGAGACTGCCTCGGAAGCAAGCTCCACAGAAGATGACGAGTCGTCTGACTCAGACTCGGACTCGGATTCCGACGACTCTGATGATTCAGGTGATGTCGACCACAACGGCAATCTGAAAGACTTCATTGTCGATAACGACGACAAGGAAGAACCTGCCGAAGACAGCGACGATGATGACGATTTATCCATCAACCAACGGGCCAAAACTACGTCGAAGACAGCAATCAGGAAGGGCAAGAAGCCCCCTAAGCGCAAGTCTAAGGGCAAGTCCAAGGGCAAGGGCAAAGAAAAGAAGGAAGAAATCAAGCCTCACATGCTCAAGAACTTGCGAACCGAAGCCAGAAAGAACAAATCCGAGTACAAGAGGTACATGAGTTACCTGCGGAAGAACTGGATGCCATCAGCCAAGGTTTCAGAGTGCTGCAAGATTCTGGAGGACATTCGAGAGAGCGGAGACAAGACCATTGTTTTCTCCCAATTCACCTTCTTGCTCGACCTGCTTGAGATCCCCATCAAGTATGAGCTGAACTTGAGATACTGCAGATATGACGGAGGCATGTCAAGGATCCACCGGGACGCTGCTGCTCAGGATTTCCAGGACCCCAACTCCCGCACCAAGGTTATGCTGGTGTCCCTGAAGGCAGGAAACGCGGGCCTCAACCTCACAGCTGCGAACCACGTCATCGTCATGGATCCCTTCTGGAACCCGTACATTGAGATGCAAGCTGTGGATCGCGCCTATCGCATAGGCCAGCAAAAGCCTGTCAAGGTCCATCGTCTCCTTGTTCAAGGTACTGTTGAGGACCGCATCGCCGATCTCCAAGAGCAGAAACGCAAATTCGTCGACGCCGCTCTCGATGAGGGTGAAAGCAAGAGCCTGGGCAGACTGTCGACTCGCGACCTGCAGCGTCTCTTCAACGGAGATTAGACATTTACAAATGGACGTACCAAATACCTCGGTGTGGTTCTTTACCATCGTATGGTAGGAGTGTCCCCGTATTTGCAATATTTTCCTTTTGAGTCTTCTTTTATAGAAGACAACTATTTCTCGATACCCACGGGCTGTCTTCCCTTATTTGCTCCCTTTTCAGCACAACGGCAAAGGAGAGGGGGAGAGCCAAGTTTGTTGTTCTTGTTGCCTTTTCCTATAGGCTCTGATCGTCAGCTGGGGGTAATTGTTTTCGCACAGCTTTCCCATGGTCTCTCTGGTCGGGACGGAGCATACTGGAGGGTTAAGTCTTGTCATCATGGTGGTTTCGGGAGACTAACCTCGATCAAGCATGGAGTTCGGGATGGAAAATGTTTCAGATGAGCTTCATGAGTAACTTGCTATGACACTACGCTGTATTTCATAAACCTTCGTGGATTTCGCTCTCAACATAGATATCTTTTGCCAAGTCGGGCCTAAGTCGAGTCCATTAATACACCACGACTCATGTTGTGATGCCAGGAAGTGGCAAAGGTGATAAGGCTCTGATGAACACTCTGATTCAGCATTTTCCTCGTGACTCTGGGATATCCATGAACGAGTGGATGAAACTAAGTACTTGCGCCGCAGCTGGCTTAGAACAAAGATTTATGCACTTGAGCGGCCATAGATTCTGCAAACATGGGAACATACCTTCTGGCAGACCGACTGAAGTAGCGCTGAGTATTGGTCTTTTGATGCGTCGTGTGGATAAATCCCCACCGACAGAATTTGCCTTCCGGATACTACGAGCATTCAAATTGCGGAGAAAATGTTCTCATTGGATCGCTCATCTGAGACGGCTTGTTAAGGGATGGCACCCATGTTACAGGATTGCCTCTCATGTGATGACTTCCCATCGTACACCGTCCTATCGGATGATCCTCTGTAGTACATACACCTCTGGTACAACTTGCTACACGATAGCCTTTAGTAGTATACCCTCCTATGCGACAACCTCTCATTAGACCACCTCCTATCGGAGACCATCCAGTGGATTAAGTCCCTTTAGAGGCCCCTTGTGAGACCTCCGGCTACACGAACCCCTTTTTGTGAGGCTCCTTCTGGGCGATAACGCTATGCAATGGCCTCTTGATGGACCAAATCTACGCCTTGCGGTACGGCCTCGCTTGACAATCTCTCATCGAAGTGAGATCGTTCAGGAAACTCCCTGCCATGATACGGGCGCTCACGGAGTCTATTTTGCGATTAGCCGGAGTGTCTTCGATTGTGTAAATTTGAATGTTGCATGCTTGAACCTTTTCTAGGCGCGGGTCATCATCGCCGTCATTGCATGAGTTCGCGTGCCTGCAATTTGCAACTGCTCAGAATTACTAGGCGCGTACCTTGGCCAAGACCTTAATTTAGTAACGGTGAAAAATAGAGCAAATGATTGAGTGGATGGATTGCCAAGCTAGACTCGGGCCGCTGGCGATATTAAATCATGCACTCCAAGCCATAGGCATATATCACGAGCACCGCAGCCACAGGGAAGCACAAGTACGTGACGAAGCCTCGAATGAGACTGTGCGCTATATCTTCTATCCTCAATAACCCCTTATTGCTACCACGAGATCCACCTTCATTGCCTCTGAAGTACGCATTAGGGCCTTGCATGGCAATTTCGTATCCATTTGCAAAGGTTTGTCGCGAGGCCCAGCAATGCTGTGCTGTCAGGGGAAACAACCTACGGTAGCAGTCCTCGTTTCATTTGCCGAATTGCCTAGAATTCTCGAGCTTAGCAGATTCGGGGGTGACGACCGCAGGATGAGCTTCGCGGCAGTTCCCTTGCCAGTTAATGGTTGGCTGAATATCTTCCGGCTACCGGCAGCGATCCACGACGGGGCTGGCCTAGGCCCGGAGCCAAGCTCGGGACTCGTCCGCAATTCATAAACTCCAAGGGCCAGCTCGAAGTGGTTAACACTCTCTTGCGATGGGAATCCTTTACGAGGACTCCTGGGTACTAGGGCCGACGCTTTATACCCAGAAGAGGCCCAAGGACGAGGAATTGTTTGGTACGGCCATCGGTGATGCTTTTGGAAGTGGATTCATGCGGATCTCCGAGCAGGGCCTTAATCTCTCGGCACGTTCCGATGTCCCCAGAAAACCCATGTTAGGACCTCTTTCCGCGTTTCAACGTTTCAAGCCGACGCCAATGAAATTGCCTCCTGTTTATGACAACGGCCCCATGCTCGTATCTAGCGCCGTGTTTAATTTATTTGCTTGCTGTGTTTCCTCCTCGCATCATTATTTCGTGCGCTGCTCTTTCCCCCCATTCGTGCCCGTTCGTTGGCGATCCTGTCCGCAGATCCCGCTTGTCTTTCTTTCAACCCACTCATTTGATTCATTCGCTTCTCAAACGCGGGCCGGCTCCCAAGATGTACCAATCGTTGATCCTTTCATTTTCTCTCGTCCCCATCTTGGGACTGGCTTTGCCGACGACAGCGCCGTCGACAGGCGCAAACACCGCGCCGACAGGCAACATCGTGTCCGGAGGCGCGCTCTCGGACACGGCGCATGCGCCCAAAATAAACAGTCTCTCCAACAGCACACAACCACACCTATTCGACGTTATCAACTACTTTCCTGACCCGGAGGTCAGCTGCTCGGGGCGCAAGCTCAGCGGCGAGAGCAGCAATTGGAGTTCAGACCTTACCACGGCGGTCACCACGACCACGACAGACGGCGTGTACGGCACGTGCGACGCCGAGGGCTCAGAGGTCGACGGCAGCGGGAACCTGGCGTGGAAGAGTGGCGGGGTCCAGGTGTATTACTGTAACCATGGATTCACGCCAAACCCCTGCTCGGTGAACGAATACTGGCGGGCGGACGATCTCATCAACGACAAGTGTGGCAGCGACGGCGGTGGTTGGGTGAAAATTCCCGACTGGGGCAAGACGATCGGGCGGGATCCGACAAATTCGGATGGCAGCTTCAGATCAGAATGTGGAGCAAGCTTACATGGGGTCAAGGCAAACGTCGTTACAAATTCTACCAGTCCTTGATCTATCTAGATAGGCTGGAGCAAGAAGAATAAGCGAACGGCGGACGAGGATGAGGCTACAAGCGAATATTTATCTATCGACTGATCAACAACGCACTCATGCCCCATAAATCAGTAATGGCTTCGGGCATGAGAACCCCTGTTCACATCGCTTTTCTCCTTGAATCTGACTGCATGTTTCTATCACTTATCTCTGCCGCCGCCGCCGCCGCCGTGACGTCAAAGTTAGCAGGTGAATATTGACATGTTTGGTCATCATCAACTTTGATATTCGAGATCTAACACCCATCAGTTACTTTCGACACTTCATATGGACCCAGTATGAAAAGAGAGCCTAACTATTTCAACTCGCGTGCCATGTGGCATAAGCGGAACTCGGACAGAAGCTCTACATTGGTTGTCATTCTCAGTTTAGACAAATAATCAATCTTATTCTCACCAGCGATCAAGGACTTCTATCTGCTCAAGATTAAAACTTCTCACAGAGTCTATGAGATAATAGGCACGATATTCTGTGGAGTTTATGCAGCAGGAGAATTGTGTTGTCTTATGAGTCTAATGCAGATGGTCTTGCTCAGCACAATATCAAGCATAGAGGCTCGACCCGGCAAACGCAGATGAAGCCTTTGGCCTCCGTCATTCTCTAGTCCTTATTTGGAGGATGTTTCTACTCCCAGAAGAACCCCTCATTCATCTCTCTCGGATGCGAGCCATCCGGATTGACCCAATACTTCGTTAACGCCTCCTTTGCCGAGCTAGCACTCCCAGGTGCGAGAATCTGCAACTCCTCCCAGTCGCCCATCAACACTGAGATCCAGTAGCGGCATCCTTCCCAAGAGGGGTGAAATGTGAATTTTGTCTCCCTTTTTCGGATATATGAGCCATGAGTTGGCCAACGGTCAGCGCGTTTATGGGCGTGTATGAAAACACTCGAAGCGTCTTTTCAGCGTATTGTTGACTGCAGGATGCTACTTCGATCTTCCGCCTCAGGCCATCACTTCCGTAGCCGGGTGCCATATCTAGCATGACACTTGAATTTGACGAGTTTTGCAGGGAAATTACCCAGTGGTTGGTGGGAGGGTTGCCTTCTTCGTCGCCCTCATTCAATTCGTTGCGGAGCGCACATAGGTGAATGCATTCCACCGTTGTCGACAACAGTCCAGGCTCAAAACTGTCGGCTTCCCAGTTTCTGTCTAATTTTATTATGTGTTCAAGAGTCTCGGAACCCATTGCAGGTGCTTGGTAGCATGTATGTAATTGAAAAACTTGGAGTGGATTGAGTGCTGGAACTGTTTTGGGAAAAATCGTTTTCTTTTGTCTGCTGAACAAAGGTAGCCTATAGACTTATGTAAGCAAGCAGCCATTGGCTTGAGATTTTGAAGCAAAGATGATATCTGTTAACTCCACTCCAACTATAGCCTGGTCCGTATGGTAGCCACGAGATGATTACCAAGCTTGAAGACGCCGTGGTGTCGAGTTTTGGATCTCATGTTATTTACCTAGGTACGTGGCAAAGTCTGGGCATGGCGAGTGTGATCTAGTGAATTTGCTTGACTTTCTACCCTTTGATACTGTACCTAGGTATTCCCCTCAGACTTCCGCTACATTGTGTATTATTAGTTAATTGACGACTTAATTCCATCATTTTATTTACTTATTATTTATTAAAATTTCAAATTACGTTTTTCAAAACCTATATGAAAATTTAATAATAATTTTATATATTATTTTATTATTATACGTTTTAATATTGAATGTTTCAATTTCTTTTTAAATTTGTTTTAGTAACAATTAACTAAAGTATTTAAATGAATATAAAATATATTTTATATTTTAATGTAAGAATGAAATAGTAATAAATTTTTTTAATGTAAAAATTATAAAATGTTGTTTTTAAAGTTCTTCATGTAACGTGGTTTACCACCTAGTGGAACATATCACCAAGTGGAACACTTTTGCTATTTCCGCCAACTTCTGCCAACCTCAGCACCCGCCCCCTCCCCCCAGAGCCAAATAATTAATAATAGTTGGCACCGATTGGTGCTAAATGCACTCAATTGCTTATTTATTATTAATTTTGTTAATTTGGGGCGGTTGGCGGGGTTGCAGTGCTGGTTCGAACAGGCTGACTTTTGGTGGGAAAAATACACTTCACACCAAATGGTGCTAACTTTACCTTTAAAATCGTGGTCCGCTGCGGACCACCAACACACATATATTCGCACCAATTAGTGCTAACTATACTGGATTTGCTATAATATAGTCAGAATCTGATCTATTAGACCCCTCTTCCTTTTTTACACGTTCTCGCAATATGCCCAGTCTCGCCGCAGTTGCTACAGCGTCGTTTACTCGGTCCACCGCGGACCTCCTTTTCAGCACCACCGCTGATTTCACCAGCTGGCCGCTTTCCCTTTTCCTTTTCTTTAATTATTACCTGAAATTCCCCAATACTAAGTGCTCCTCTAAGCTGTACTCGGCTCTTCTTAGCCTTCCGGCGTTTAAGAAGTGCTTTATTGGCTTCTTAAAGTGTCCGGATCTGCTCGCTCATAAGTGTGATTGAGTATGCCGTCGCCTGTGCTCCCTTCGCCATACGATCAACAGCTTTTATAATTGGTGTAGGGAAGCTTCCCTGATGAGCGGGGATCCTGCTTTTAATAAAACTTGATTACTTAATAGTTTATTAAGCATTAGAGGGTGTTTGAGACTCTTATTGCTACGGAGAAGCAGGAACAAATAATACTAGAGTTTGTAAGCGGATATCAAGCTTAGAAAGAACAGAATCAGGGTCCCAAGGCAGGATTTCAGCTCCCCTGAATGCAGCTTTGATATTATCCTCTGTTGTTATAAGCTGCCTTAAATGCAACGAAGAACTCGGATTTGGTGATGTGGTTGATAAAAGCTTGAACGAAGTCGCTGATTTCCCCGCCATATGCGCACTTTAAAAGCGAATATAACGCAACATCTAGTAGCTGGACTAGATGGGAAGAATGCGGCGGCATACAGATAGAGATGATTGTTATGAACCAACACGAGGGCACCTAGGGAACCCGTTCCGAAGACCCAAGCAATCAGAAACAGATGCCACGATGTTGCCCCGTACGCACTAGGTAACGGAGTCCGAACACACACAGGGTTAGGGTCAGGGACCCACCCACGAACCAATGGATCACTGGATCACCAGATGAGCCACAGAGTCAACAGAAGAGTCGGAACATGTAAGGACATAGTCATCACCACAGTAGATAGCTTTCATAGAATAGACTCTTCAGTCCAACAACTGGATAGCCTCACAGCTAGTGATCATTACCGCTTCGACAAGGAACAGTGTCTTCGTATTATGGACAGTCAAGCATCACCTCTACGCCGCTCTGCTAACATAAACCCTACAGGTTACCTACTGAACCCTAGAAAGGTTTGGTGTGATCATTACAATGATCTTATTCTCCTTGCAGTATTAGTTGAACTTAGCTGATATATAGCTTTTATAGCTATTTATAATCAACATCCGGTAATCCGCAGCTCTCTTAGGTTTTGTATGCTTATTAGAGTGGTGAATCTATTCCAGGCCAGTTTTATTATCTGTCCATTTATATATGCTTTTAATTAGTTTTATTATTTAACTATTGTTTTTTTTAAAAATAATAAATTATTCTATTTAAACTTATCATTATTGATATTACATTAATATTTAGTATTAGCTTTTAAAATATTTATAATTATGTAAAGGAACCACCTTTAGGCTTTTTCTTTTTTTAAAAGCACTGTAACCAGATTAAAGATAAAAGCAGCTAGATACTCCACTCATCCCAGTACTCATTCCAGGCTCAAGTCCAGCAAGCACCTAAAACGTAGCAACAAAATAGGTCGGAGGGTACAACGATCCATCGCAGAAACTTACACTCTAGAGCTTCTACAACACCCAACACCAATACGAAGTAATATCTACAACTAAATGGAACAGGCATACAAATTAGACCTGTATATTACTCTTATTGAACAATTTCAGCTATAATGTAAGTGAAGTACGTACCGGTGCACACTTGGTGCAAAAACTGACTAAATCGAATATGATAATGATTTAGCACACATCAGACGGGCAACCTATTTAGTTCTATATTTGAGGAAGAAGAAAAGGCCTGCATTCAGGCCGATCGCACTCTATAAATCGCATAAGTGGTTCTTCGACTTCATATCGGAACTGCTATTGAATTGGCTTGGCTAAACGAACAGCTATGATTTCATAAAGACGCCTTTACAAGCCTGTGAGAGTTTTGGGACACTACTATAAGACCCATGTACAGAAATGAGACCCTGTATCCTCCCTACACCCGAAAAATCCCCCTTTTGATCTCGCGTGCTTCCTTTCCAGACGGGTGTATCCAATAGTATGACATAGCTTCGAAAGCCTCCTTGGCGTGCCCTTGAACGATATACCCAGCGCTCTCAAGGTCTGAGATGAGGATATAGTTCCAGTATCTACATTCCTCCCACTCTGGGGTGAATTGGTATTTCTGATGGCCCTTTTAGGAAACCAAGTCGACAATTTTCTGCACCGTCAAGCCAAGGCTGGTTCGAATTGTGACGCTCTTGATGTTATTTGATGTGCAGTTGTATTTCTTGGACGAGATGTCGATTTTCCCCCGCAACCCGTCGCTGCCGTAGCCTGGTGCCATGTCGATACGAACTGATCTACGGTCTGGTGTCTCGAGGAAAGTACACCAGTGATTAGTCGGTGGGTTGCCGTCCTCGTCGCCTTCGTTAATACTCATTGGTGTATGCAACCAGGTGGATGGTTGTAACCGCCTTCGCGAGGTCTGCCGGCTCTAGCTTATCGGTATCCCAGTTGGTATCCATGGCGCGAAGAGCTTGCTTGATCTAGATATAGAGAAGTGTACACGGGACAGAACAATCAGTCAAGTGCGATCTTTCTGAAGGCTGGACGGTAGTTGATGACAATGTTTATGTCTTTTGCATCCCAAGGGTCAACGCTGCGAGGATGACGACCATATAAAGCAATCATCATCTATCTCATTCAAATTATATTGGCCGGCATTGAGGCATCGGCTTTGCAGATTGGCCGCGCCTGATCCTACAGACCAGGTTTTGAGGCCGTAAACGCCCCATGAAGGTTCATCACTATCTCGAGTGGCCGTGTTGGTAGTTTTTGGAACTGCTGAATGGTCAGTTCCCCTCAGGGGTCAGGACTAGGAGTGGATCTCTGGACAACCGCCAGGTCTACACGCAGGGATGTATGCGCGATGAACGTGGCAAAAAAATTCAAAGAGAATAAAATTTGGGGTACGATGCCGTTTAACGGTACAGCAGGACAATCAATTGTCGTGCACCTTGGCTGGTGAAGCGATGCACACCTTTACCTACTAAGTAGGTAGGTATGCTAACAAGCGCCCGCGTTGGAAATACGGTCTAAATGGAAGTGCAAGCTCGTCCCGCGCTGCTCAGGCGCTGTGTGGCCCTATGGTCCCTAAAATAGGTACTTAGGCCCTACCCACTGAAGGCCCGTTCTGCAGGCTGATGTTACCCTTCCCTTCATTGTGCGGCGCTCTTAAGCGCCGGGATTTTCCCCTCACACATCTCATCAACGTCAGGACGTCAGCAACCGGGCTCATACCTTGAGTCACTGATGACCCTTCATTGAATTTCTGTTAATATGGGACCCCACGATATCGAAGGGACGGCGTCCACCGATTACGATCCAGTCCAAAGCAGCAGCGATGTGGAGCTCTCACACTACATCGTGAAGCTGCGCCTTGTTGAGGATGAAAGCCCAGATGTCATTGAAGTCTCGGGGAAGTATGTTGCCAAGTCATACCGAGAAGAGGATCTCCAAGACATGAAGCAGGCTATTGACTGCGCTGCCTCTCTTGGCGTTCGCGTACCTGCCATCAGGCGTATCGTTCCTCGGGGAGAAGACTTGCTTGAGTCTGTGCAAGACCGGATCGACGGTGTCAACCTAATGGACTGTTGGGATTCCTTGGTCTGGCTGTCGACAATTCGCCTAGCATTCCAGCTCCGTATAATGGTGGGGAAGATGAGGAGAACCACATCGCCAACGGCAGGCTCATTGGGCACCGGAATATGTCGCTCGTTTTGGATCGAGGACCGTGACCGGTTGCCCATCAGTCCGAGTGCCAGAGTAATCGCCTGTGTGGTGAACTTCTGGTACAATCACGTATCATTCCGGCAGGAGGCGAAGAAGAAACCCGAAGAACATGCTGCCTCTGTTGCTCAGCCTATGGAAACCCAGGATCTGGTCTTCACGCATCATGACCTCGCTCTGCGCAACCTAATCCTCGACAACGATGGATGGCTCTGGCTCGTTGACTGGGACTATGCAGGCTGGTATCCACCATACTTTGAATACGCAGCCATGCACAACTTCACCCCGCCAGAAACATGGGGTCGACTTGCCAGGTATCGGTGGAACCTGTTCGCTTGGATAGCGACTGGGTGGTTTGAAAGGGAACGAAAAATACTAGTCACCGCTCAGAGAAAAGCTATTCGCTTCCCTGCTGCACGAAGATTCAATATCAAAGCGGGGGTGACACACATGAAGCAATGTAGTATTAACAATATCATTCTGTCTAATTTTCCATCTGAAGTTCCTCTGTGGCTCCAACTGTGTCGATTGCAGACTTTTCCTCCTTCCTGTCCCGTCTGGAAAGCCACCAAACCGTCCAAGTGATTACTGCCTGTGCTACAAATGCGACAGCTGTATAGATGAACCCCTTCCTAAACCTCGGCGCATCGACCACTGGGTATGTGAGGAGCGGAAGCCAGGCGTTGAATGCGTAACCAGCCGCATTCATAATTCCTAAGACCACTGCCCTTTCCTCAGCATCGGCACCGCAAATCTCGTTCGCCCAGGTCATCGACAAGGGCCCGTAGGCAACCGATATTTTGGATGCGAAGAAAGAGAACCACTTCAGGCCAGCCGGTATCGACCATATAGCGAGCAGCAATGACGTGAAAAATCCGAAAAAAGTTGATATCGACATCACCGTCGGCCTGGAGCGCAGATAGTCTGACAATATGGAGAAGCTGACGGTTGAGACGAGCTGAACAGCGGATTGCGCGGTGGGTATGATGTTCTATGAGGCAGTCGTCAGTGTTTATATTTGAGAACCACACAGCACGTTGGTAGAACATAAACTTACAACAGATGTTACAGGCCACCCGTTGGCCTTCAGCCACAAAGACAAAGGGTTAACGCTGGACGAGGGCCCGGTATTGATGAATATGACGTAGAGCAGGGTCAAAGCCCACACATGCCAGCGAGTGAAGACTCGCTTCAAGATGGACCAGCCCAGCTTCCGTCGCGGAGCGCGACCTATGGACTCCATGCGTTTCCGGGCCAGGGCAGCGTCGTCATCGGTCAGATAAAACGCACGCGTGTTCTCTGGTAGGTCCGGGATCATGAAATATCCAGCCAGGCAAATGGGAGTACTGATCACTCCGTCCACTGCAGATTATAGGTCGGTCAGCCATTCGCTGTATCTTTTTCAGGACAGGGGATGGGCATGGGATGGGGGCGCCATACTGATGAAGAGCCACTGCCACCCAGCCTTATTCAGAGTTCCGTTCAAGCCGGTGTATACCGCTGCTTGAAGGTATCCGGAAAACATTCCTGCCGCGGCTGACGACGCGTGGAAGATACAAGCGCGTTTACCCAGCTCGCTCGGCTTGTACCAGCTCCCGATCAAGAAATGAGCGGCAGGATAAAAGATACTCTCAACGAGACCGACCAAGAAGCGGATAGCGATAACTTGATTGCTGTTGGTTGTGGCGGCCAGGCAGAACGTCAAGACCGTCCAAACCAGCTCACAGCTTGGGATCCAGATTGACGGTCGAACCTTGGTGAGGATGAACTGCGACGGCAGCTGTCCGATGACATACCCGGTAGTCCATGCCACGTCTATCAGGTTGAGCTGGTTCGAGTCCATCGCTAGATCTTCCTTCATTCCCGATACATAAGCGTTGGAAATGTTCGTTTGATCCAGGTTCTTAATGAAATAGCCAAAGCAGAGGATCGTCAGAAGCGAAACATCGAGTTTCTGGACAAATTTCCTCTCTTCGGCAGTCCTCATCGGTTCATAGTCCTGGGCAAGCCGTTAGGATTGATATTCCGAAAACGTCGCTGAGAGATTTCCGCCTCACCCAAAAGTAGGACCACCACGGTGCCTTCTTCCCCACCAAGTCGCCAGTCAAGCTGGAACTTCCTAGGCGAGGAGAATCCGCCGAGCATGTACGCACGTCGCGCTGGGATTTGTCTTCGGTCGCCATTGTCCCCGAGAGCAGCGGCACGTAAATATCCGGTGAATCATCCAGATACAGGGAAGGGCTGGCACCTTTATATGTGCGACCCGACATATCGCCCCGTTATCTCCTCGGCGATCAAAAGGAGGGAGAGCGGAGCCGGATTGTAAGGGTGATGGCAAACTCTTCTCGGACTAGACAAGGAGCCTGCATGGAGTTCAATGCAGCACTACTCCGTTGTATGAATTCAAGCTCACGGAGGCTAGTGCCGGCCAAGTATAGTGAAGCCGTCCTCTGGATTCTCAGTCGCAAGCATGCCAGAGTATGGCGCAATGTGGGGGGCCCTCCGGCATTAAAGGTGGATGGATGCAGGGACACCACGGAATACTCGAAAGAGACTCCAGCAGGTCGCTGTCTCTGATAGGACTTCGAGTGCGGCTGCAAGGCTTTTAAACCCAATGAGCCCCCTTCATGTAGCAAGCCGGGCGACCTATGGCGAATATGTTGATGCATGGGGGCAGCAAACGGCATCAGAAGCTGACCAGCCCCAGATAGCCACATGTGACACGACTGGGGCTGAGACCGAGACAGAGGTGGGTTGGCAGGGTGATTCAGTCATGAGGATCTCCCAGGTGAGCGGTTCCCCAATTTTGATGTACCGTGGATTTGAAATCGGGATGGCGCAATCTGCCTCACGTCTCGCACCACAAGCTCTTGCGTGCTTGTTGCCGCTGGGCATGAGCTTGAGCCTCAAGGCGCCGGGTGAATCACTGTCAATTTCCTATTAAAGTCCGTGTCAAAAAAAACACATCAAATGTCTTTTCTCCACCCCGAAAACTGTTGTATATTTGAAGATTGAGCTTGGCATTCGAATTTGGTGGGCTATGAGCAATGCTGTAGCCTTGTGGTGCTGCCTTGGTGAAGGGAATTGGCACGGTACCCACTAAGGCGACCCGCCATATGGACTGCGTCGCTTCGCTTGAGTATGGTGGTCTCCTAGATCTCTTTTCTTCGCGTAACTACAACTTGTTTGACAAGGCTCACTGGCTACTGTAACAGGAGTCCTTCACTGCGCAGCCCATGCCCCCACCACAGGATATCCAGCCCTATAATCTCCCCATTTTTATTCTAATTGGTTAGTGATATAAGCACTCATCAGAAAGATGAGAACAGAATCGGGCTCTTGATGCGCGCAGAATCGAATCAAAGGGATGAGACCACAAGTTTGAGTAACATCAAGGACAGAAAGCTCGACGTAATGTTGGTCCCTTAACTCAAACTGCATTACCCTTGCCAAATATTGTAAGGCTTTGAAAGGCATCACTGTTAGCATCGTGAGAATTAAATGAGACTGTACTAAAGTTGAAAGATGTGAATATTGTTTTACTGGTGAAAGGCCCTCGCCGTTTTAATCGCAGGTCACCTGTATCTACAGCAAGATATTTCAGATTAATCGCGTAAGAAGTCCATTACTACGCACTCTCATAAAGTTTTGACTTTCAATGATCTCTTTTAAATATCATGTTTAAGAATACAGAGATTCCACCGCGGGACCCGCCCTTCAGGGGGGGGCAATATACTATTAATAACTTAAAAACTTAGAGATTATAAATACCCAGCTCAATTGAAATACTCAAAATCGAAGACTAATTTGCTAAGAGTAGTTTGAATTTTAATTATAGACAATCCGAGTATTTCCATCATGGGGACAGCTGTTGCATAAGTAGGATTTAGGTGAAGGTGGCGCAGGAATTGGTATTACTGGTTGAATGATGTACCGGCATGCTCTCTGTTTCTATAGTGCAAGTACCTGGGTCCATTTCGCAAGCTTCTGGCTGGTCAGGATTTAATTCTGCCATTCCAGCATGGGGTCCCTGTTTTTCTTCTGTGACAGTTTCTGCTAGTCTCTGTTGTCATGCTGCAATGGGCCCCACGAGTTCATTATCTTGAGTGTCTTCTCATCACGCTCTCCCAACCAGAATTTCAAAATCACCCTTAAAAAGAGCTCATCTGAAGTATCAAGGCAGACCTGTGAAAATAGTGTCATGGATGATTTGAACCTCGACGCTTCATCCGAGCCGCCAAAGAGCTTATGGAGGTCGTTCTCGCCACCGTCCAGAACAGCTTCCGTTGCTTTGTGTAATCTGGATCCGAGAATCGGGTGTTCGAGGTACGCCTTGGCCTCCTCCATCGTCCCAATCCCGTAAAAAATGCTGTTGATATTCTTGCCTAACCCAGAAACTCGGGGAAAGACGAACAACACCCAGTCGCTGTTCCAATGCTTTTCACCAAACGCAATTTCGCGAATGGCACGCTTGTATTCAGTCTCTTGCTCCCCATCATTTACCTCGATACCTTCGGCCCGGATAAAGCAGCCATGCTTTTCTCCATTTACCTTTCGATCCTGAACGCGGACAAAGCGCTCAAGGTCGAAATGAGGCATGAGCCTGGGAACATCATCCACTGGTCTCTGCATGTTGTCAAATCGAGCCCGGCAAAGCAACCAGGTGAATTCCGTGGCAATGGCGGCGTAGGAGCAATGTAATAGTGGCAAAGCAAAATGTTGAGCACGAGATGCTGTGTTGCAGAATGCTCGAGGGTAGGGAGAACTGTCCTCGAATAAGTTGGTGGATGACGGTTGTCAGTGCAACCTAGGGACAATCATTCCTAGTTTAACTTGAACTCCAAGATGTCTTTGTACTTCAAGTTCAGACTGTTTTTTTGTAGCAATACGGGCTGGACTGTTATCCTTCTTTATTCCTGCCGTGCTCTTTGACTTGCATCAAGTGGCTTGAGGCTGCGAGCTGGTGCGGACAAAGCTAGAGTGACACATGGACCGAAAGAGTTGATTACTACTTGTACAAACAATGAATCCCGGGGACATATTCTGGTTTTCTGCTTGAAGCGACAGTCAATATATGTTGTTTGTAGCGTTGGAATGCATTGAAACCGATGCAGCCGTAGTAAGCACCGCCACGACCGCGAGTCGATTACCGAGCAGCTTCCCACATCGCTCCACCCTGCATGGAGAATTACACCACCGAACCACGCCATAGTGACAGCTGTGACCAGTATATTCGCCATACATGTAATCACGCAGAAATAGCAGCGGCTGCCGCCGCGCCTGGTACCGTCCAAAACATGCGGCTTGGCTGACGAGCTTAGCGCTTCACTTAGTTGCGATGTATGCCAAGCGGGTGTGGGAAAGCGAGGAAGAGATCCGCGTGCATTTGAGCACCTTCACGTCTTTCTCCATTCCAATACACAGACCGAGCGCAACATCAATTCGGTGGCTTTCTTCGGGCCGTGCACGTCACCGTAGATACTCAGCTGATGTGTCGTCTGTAGGTTGACGCAGGCATAGTATTGCAACGACTCCGTTCTCTAGGTCACTGCGTGTACCTGGCCCGCGATTTGGAAGCCGTGGCTCGTCTGTGGCTTGGCGAAGAGGATGCAGGACCTCACCCATGGGGTGGTGGTGGCCAAGACAGGGCCGTAGATGTCGCAGTCGATTCCCGGGGAGCCTGAAGGTCCTGGGTCTGAAGACTTCCTGTTTAAGGATTTTGTGTCTGGAGACTTTTTGTCTGGCATTGTTTAAATTGCAAATTTGTTATGGATTATCTCTGTACTCTTTTTGTGTCGAAAGTGAGGTTTGGGAATCTGTTCTGTAATGTGTTGATGTCTAGTTGTGTAGTATCGACGACAGGAAACTGCCAGTGGCGTGCAAATGGGAAGGGCAGAAACAGCGTCTTATAAATAACCGTGAGTTCTTAAAAACGTTCGCCAAGGCAGTCACGATTCTGCCCAATAACATCATAGTCGTTAAGGTCATCATTGAGCGCGATAACGTTAAACCAGCAACCCCTACGAAATCATCGTTTCTCAACAAGGTCAGAAATACCTACCCGCGTATAGCTGCCGCCGACGCTGATCATAAGGTGATCGAAATCCCCGCCCTTCCGTCAAACTCGTTCAAAATGCCAGCTGACGAACCCCCTATTAGCCGCGTTAAATCCGTTTTCACCTTCAGCTTCTCGAACCCCCTTTGCCCTCCCGCCCCAGAGCCAGTCAAACAATCTATTCAAAACCGCATTCTGGAATGATTTAGCTATAAATTTAGCTAGCCTTTAAAACGAGTATCACATAGGCTCTATTGAAATACGTAAGACTTCCTAACACTCTTAATTTACACCACATCAAGTGAAATTTCTGTATATAAATCAAGTGTCGGTAGATGTAGATTTATTATGAGAAAATGTCTCACGGGAGTATTGGGTCTTATGTGAGTGGGTACTGGGTGTTCAAATAAACACTTATGTTAAGAGTCTCTAGGGAAGATGCTAGGCAAATGGTTGCTTGGGACAGATCACGATCTGAACATTCTGTGCTATGTTGTGATGCCTAACTACATTGTGATTCCAGTGCGTCTAGCCACCTGTCTTATAACCTAACCTGCCCATCCCTCATGGATCTCGATGCACGCTAGCCTGAGCGAGGCTCAGCCCTGACTTGGGCGCCGTATGGGCCTGAGCGGTGCTGCGGTGCCTTTCGCCGATACTACGGTGTCTTCACCGGGCCTCCGACGGGCTCGAAGTGCTGCCTTCCAACAACTTATATGTGCAAAGCGTAAGATTGAGACTGAGCGAGTGACAGATCCATACATTGGAAGAGAATCATATTATGAACACACAAAGGAAAGCATAATTTGACTCTTAGCCGACCCACAGAATACATGTCATTCTGGGAAACTTCTGTTTACACGTTACTCTTCAGCCTCCATTTTTGCTTGATGAGGTCCGCAGCCTTCTCGCCAATGCCGTACGCTGGCATCTGCGTATGACCCCCATTCAAGGTGGGCATTATGCTAACATCTGCTACTCGCAGATTCTTCACGCCCTTGACCCTGAGCTTCTCATCTACTACGGCATTCGGATTCTCACATTTGCCCATGGCACATGTCCCCGCAGCATGGTAACCTAATTGACACCGGTGTTACACTCAAGCCACAATTGTATGACTGTGGAGGGGAAGAGAGGAGATGGGGTCTTACAGGTGGTAGCGTTATCCTTCACAAAGGGAATCCACTCCTCTCTTGTGGTATAAGTATGATGTGTCAGGTCCGGCGGCCATGAGCCTTTGATGACGTCTTTCGTCCCTTTCCCTTCCATGATGATCTCGTTGCCGAACCGACAGGCCTCTGCGAGGACCTCAACATCCAACGGGTCTTGGAGAAATCCACAGTCCACCTTTGGCCCATCTAGTGGATTTGCGCTCTGCAGCCCCACCTCTCCCCTGGATCGGGGCGCAAAGAGCTCCGCAATCATGGCAAAAGCATGCTTATGGTCGACAGGGAACTTATCGTATTGCTTAGGGCCACCATAACATTCCGTGTGGAAGAACTCGATGTTCGGCTGCTTGGGCATCAGCCCCATCGGGTCTCTCCCAGCGGCCCTGGGTGCCGAGTTCCATAGCTCAGAGTCGGCGAGCCGGTCGTCCAGGCGGGCGAACCCGAATGAGCCGAACGGGAAGGTCGACAGGAAGCCAGCCTTGCTTTCCTTCCATAGCTTGTACGACCTCGCGAGGGCGCCATCGTGGTATGCGAGGTGGTCGTTGGTCAGTCCCGCCTTGGAGACCTCGTAGAACATGAAGACGATGAGGTGATCCATGAGGTTCTTGCCCACGCCGGGCAGGTCCACGATGCACGGGATATTCTGGGCGGCGAGCTCTTCCTTGGATCCTATGCCAGATCTCTGGAGAATGTTTGGGGAGCAGTACGCTCCGCCGCTGATTATGACCTCCTTGTTTACCGTCAGATTTAAGGGGTCGCCGTCCGGGCTGACCGCCCGCACAGCGGTGGCAACGAGTTCTCCGTTCACCTCCTCAAAAATAACCTTGTCGACGTATGTCTCTGTCAGTATGACAATATTGTCCTTGCGTTGGGTCTTGGTTACGAAATCCGCCCCTGTGGTGCGTGTCCCCTCAAATACAGTCCGCGGAGCATGTCCACAGCCGTGGGGGTTTTCGCCGTGTGAGAACATATCGTCGTCTAACGGGAGACCCTTGGAGACCATGGACTCAAGTACAAGTTTTGAGATGGGTGCTAGGTCATGGGGCTCAGTATGCAGCGGCCCTTGGTAACCGTGGGACTTGGTGTGAGCTTTGAACCAAGGCTTGCTATGGAAGGTCTCCGCCTTCATAGGTAACAACGTCAGTATGTGCATAGGATCATAGTCAAATTTACAGAGCACCACGGAGGACAACTGCTCACCTTCTGCATGTACCCGAAGAATTCTTCGCCGCTCCATCCTTCAAGCCCCCAGTCATCGTAATCCTGCTTGGATCCTTTAATGCAGAGGGTACCATTCAACCCGGAAGAACCGCCGAGGAACTTGCCTCTCTGGTACCTGTTAATCACCTGCTACGGGTCCCAAAGTGATGCATTGTGGAGCGTTCCGAGGTACAAAGATCCGGAAGCTGTAGCAGGGTAAGAATGGTACTGACGCTTAGCTTCACTTGCCGGTTGTTGATACCGGAACCGTGGGTCGATATGATGTTCCAGTCCTCAGGTCCGTCGAGGTTGCTGGCCCACCTACGTGGGGCACGTCTCAGTGTACATGTTCGTAGGAGAAACTGAGGGATGCACGTCAAGTTCGGAACACCTACGCTCCAGCCATGTGCGTATTTTCCAAGTTCTCATTGTCACGGCCAGCCTCGAGCACCAGCACCCGGACGCTGGGGTTCTCTGCCAGCCTTCCTGCAACCACACACCCGGCGGTTCCTCCGCTTATTAATTCTTGTCAGTGCCCTGCTTCCGTCCAAACAAACCTATACGATGACTCACCCACAAATAATGAAGTCAAAGCTTCTATTGTCGTCCAGATGAGAGCCCATACTGTCCCAATGTCGGAGGTGAGGGGTCGCCGATCCTGAAACACTTTGTACCAGTTCTGTTTACGGGCTCAGCGGTGTTGAAGCTGGTCACCGAAGTCACAGATTGCGAGATATCGCTTGTGAGTAAGTGTTGAACCTAAATAGACCTGTGAATGGCCAACCAGAGAATTGTCGCATCCAGTGGAACGTCAACTGGTGTCGGCATGTTGGTAAGTGCGACAAACATCCAACGCTCCCACTTATACTACTTCACCCCCTCACGGCACACGGCACCGATCCGCTTGGCTGTTTGTCCGGTCTATAAAATAGCCGCTTCTCCAACTCACGATAGGACGTCTCCGGCTTTGGACGCCGGCAGTGGACCCCGCGGATGGGAGACATTGGAGAGCATCTGCGGAGACGGGTGCGCTCGCCCAGGCCGCTGTGGGACTCGCTCTACCAACCGGCGGCACGGCCAAGGAGTTCACAAAATCCTTCGAAGTGCTCACAGAGCAATCAACCCTCCCGGTCATATTTGGGATAGTTTTTGTCTGAGCTTCCCTAACTATTCTCTATGCCTGACTCGTTCCGTTGTGGGTATCACAGGTAAGCGATTTTGGCCCTCATGACTGATCACTTTTATACCTGCGGCAAATGGAAAAAGTGTTCGTCTTAGAGACCATGAGGCGCGCAGTGCTTGACACAAAGAACCGGCATCAGAGTGGGTTTGAGGACAAATATGGTCGAGAACGTGATGAGGAATTCAGCACAACAGCTGGATAATTCCATGCTGGGGAACAGTGTTGGATATAGTTTCGGGGGATAGTCGTCCCTCGTGCAATTCTATCAACTGATCTTTATTAGTTCCGGCCGTGGCGGCCTTAAGAAGTGTGCAGAAGGAGCGTGTTTGTGGAAAGCATAAAAAGTCATAAATCCAGCATCTTGTGCCCTGCTTGGGTAAGCAAGGGCGGTGGGAACTTTGGGGACGCCTCTCAGCCGGCCCCATCATTCAATCGCAAGAGAAGATGGGTATCAGGAGACACCTCGAGGATGCAGGGGTATTCGGTCTTGATGCTGACAAGGCCTTGATTTGGAGCACACAAACAGACAGGCAGGCAGAATCGAATCACCTGCAAAGCTGCGACTCTGGGACGGTGACGACTGCCTTAAGAGCCGGGAGCTATTATAGCTCCTCAGGGGATATTGAGCCGAACGTGGTCCCCATAATCCGGAATCGAGGTGGTATCGTGTGGCAGTCGAGCCCTGATTCTCCTGTTGAGATGGCAGGATGGGTGAATGGCCGAGTGTGAGACGCTGCCAGCTGCGGGAGTCCCAGCCACATCTCGGATGGAGCCAGCGGCCATGGAATCTTCCACTGCACGGTTACGTCACAGAATGCGGCCCCGCGATTGACCGATCGGCTCTCCAGCTCGCCAGCTCGCCAGCCCGCCTGCCAACTCGAGAGACGTGATGTGTTCCCTGTGCATCTACTCGAAGTTCCAGGCAAGGCCCAGAGCCGCATGCAGCAGCTGTCCGCAGCTATTAGTGAAATGTGGGCTGTCAGCTCTAAATACAGCAGAAATGCGCGGCTGGATGGGGCGGACGGGGCCTGATGTCGGGCCTGGCCTCCAGGGACAAGACCTACTACGTGATGAATCCATCCCGGGACTGGGCGTTTCGATGCAAGCATGGACGCGGCACGCCTGCGCCTGAAACACGCAGCTCAACAGCGGCGCCCAGCTTGGAGCTCGAGGATTCGGCTGTACAACACAGATCCACGGACAGGATCAGCTGCCAAATGCCTGCACACCATCTTCCTCCATCCGCCAGTCCGCCCACACACCGTCAGATTGTCCCTGCTGCTCGCTCTCGATGACACGAGGCAAGCAGACCCCGGCCACGACAGACCATGGCAGTTTTGCAGCGTGGTATGGCAGCCAGCCAAGCCGGGGGGTTCCAAGGTTTGGCCTTCCCGCTTCCCGAGGGGGCAGAAGCTCCAGAGACTTTGTTTGCCTCTGCATGAGACGAGACTAGACCGCCCGCCAGGTTCGGGACGGACGAATCAGGTGGGATTGGGCTTGCAGCTTGACGGCTGAGTGGGCGGCGGTCCAGATGTAAGATGACGACGTTGGGTTCGCACCGTATTGTTTGCTCACTGCCCAGTCTGCCAGTCTGCCAGTCAGCCAGTCAAGCAAAGTATTGGTAGATACGAGTAAATCACTGGAAAACGGAGAGTGGAGGCTGGTACCGGGCTGGTACCGGGCGGGCCCCTCCCCACCCCACCTCTGCCCCAGCCTGATCGCGTATCTTGCTTTCTCTATCTATCTCTCTCTCTCTCTCTGTCTCTCTCTATCCAACCCGCCCACTTACACGCCATGTGTTAGAGGGTTGTAGATGCAGCCTCGACTGCCAGATTGGAACCGTCCAGAAGCAGAGAGACAGGATAGAAACAGGCAGACAGACAGCAACAGACTACCTGCATCGGACATGACCGGCAGGGCTAGGCTGTCAGATCAGATCAATCAGATTATCAAGACCGAGGCTCGGCTAGGCTACCCCATGGTAGACTACATTGGTGAAGGTAACCACCATCACTAGGTTGCCTCTGTCTGACAAGACGCCAGCCACAATTGTTCCCTCCACGAGTGACACAGTCACACAGGGCACGAGACGCAGACAGCAGCACTGACAGACTGACAGACAGAGAGACACTGTCGTCCCATTCCCCGTCCGTCTCATCATCCCCCCCCCCCACCCCGCCTCGTCCCTCTTCCCTCCTCTCCCATCCTTGTATTTTGGGATCCCTGGTTCCTCTCCTGCTACACTTATTTTTACTTTGCGCCCACCATCGCTTCCAAGCTTTTGTTGGCCAGCTCACCATTCCTGCCCTGCGCAACCAGACCCGACTCGCAGCATCAGGCATTACTACAGAGTGTCCGTCATACATCACCGCTGCTATCCTCGCCCGTCCTCGGCGGGGAAATTGGAAGCAGGCAATCCACTTGCACATTCCAACGCTGAACTCGACCCCACCCCCGACCTTTTGGGCCAGCCTCCTCGACGCCAGACCTGACCAGCACAACCCGGCCAGCTTCCCGAACAAGATCATCCAGGATCGCTCCCAGGCCACGCGGGAGTCCGGTAATTCACGCGGGACAACCGCTGTCTAGTATCTTCTGCCAATATACCCTACCTCCTGCGCTTGTCACCTCGCACCCACCCTGCCTGCCCTGCTCCTCACCTCTTCTCCTTCACCTGCTCCTCCTCCTCCTCCTCCTCCTCCTCCTCCTACTCCTCTCCCAAGGCAACATACAACACCTCCCAGGGACGGGAGACGAGACCTCCCGGTGACCTGCCCTTCCTGACCCTGCCCTGGTCTGGCGTCTGGCATCTGGTATCTGGCCCTATCTGACCCAGGCCATACGCCTACCTGCCGCACAGAGCAGCCTCCCAAGGTAACTAGCCTCTTCGATTAGCCTAGCCCTCCCCTTGACTCCAAAGTGACATGTCACTGACCTCTTCTCAAGCGACGGTCCCCAAATCTCAGCCCTCCATCCGAGCCTGCCCAACCCGTGACCATCTCCCGTCTGCAACCAACCCGACCTCATACCTAGACCGTAGCCACCATGCCTGAGACTTTCCGCCGCTACGAGGAGCGTGACGTCTACTACGAGGATGACCACCCCCCGCCAAGAGCCCCCTCCATGCGGAGACCGCCTCCGCCCCGAGACGAAGAGGTCTACTACGAGCGAAGGGAGGAGAGACGCTCGCGCACCCCTCCTCCCCCAATGACCCGGCGCAGTGATGTCCAGGTTGCCGTGAGGGAGGAGGTGGACCGTGAGTCCAGGGTGCCCCATTTCATGCGAGAAGAATCCCGTCGACCACCCGAGGCAGGGCCTCTGGTCCTGCGCCAGCGCGACGTCGAGACGGTTGAGCGAGCTAGGCCAAGGCCCCGCTCCCCTTCTCCCGTTGTGAGGGAGCGCATCGTGACCAAGACAAGGGCGAGAAGTGTAAGCCCTGGGCTGCCGCCTCCCCCAGAAATCCGTGAGAGGGAGGAGATCCGCACGCGGGTTATCGATCACTCCCGGGAGCGGATACGGAGCCCCAGCCGGGGGCCAGCCATGGACAGAGTGCGTCTCGGAACAAGGATTATCGAGCGACCGGACCGCTCGCCCAGCCCACCTCCGGTCATGGAACGCACACGCACGCGGGTTATTGAGAGGGAACGGTCGCCTTCTCCGAGGCCGCTGCCGCCTCCCGAGATCGAGAGAAGCAGGCTCAGGATCATCGAGCGGGAACGTGAGCGGGCTCCCACGCCCAGTCCAAGCCCATCCCCCCCTCCGTCCGAGCCCCAGGTCATCAGGGGCCCTACCATTGAGAGGGAGGTCATCACACACTATCGGGATATCGATCATGGTGAGTACTAGGTCTTATGCCTTTCCACATTGAAGTTGTTCCATTAGTTGCCGGGCAAGCAAAAAAGGAGCTGGTATTGACGCGTTAGGATTTAGGCCTCGTCGTTGCACGGCCGCCTTCTCCTCCACCACCACTGCGCAGAGTCGAAAAGCGGGAAACGGACATCGATATCTATCATGGTCGCCACGAGACTGAGATCGACATCACCAAGACGCGATCTCAATCGCGGTCGCGTGCGCGGTCGCTGTCCCGAGAACGACCCCGGGTCTCCTACGACCCTCCTCCCGCCCGCGACCACTCCTACTATCATGAAGATGACATCGTGATCTCCAGTGGACGCGACAAGCTGAAGGTCGACATTGAGCACGAGCATCGGAGCTCGTCGGCCCGGCCTCGCTCGCATTCCGCGGCACCAGGCTACGACGATGAGGCGGAAATGATCAGGGGCAGGATTGATTCACGCGGTCGCATGGGCGAAGCCTGGGGCGGAGCCACCAAGGACTGGGTCGTTGTCGATGTCCCACCAGGCACCGAAAGAGTCCGCATGGATGGCGTTGGTGGCGGCGCTGCAGAGCTGACTTGGCAGCGGTACAATGGTGCTCGCCGCTCAAAGTTCATCCCTGAGCGGTCCAGCGAAAGTGCACTGGTGCCATTGTCACCCCCTACTTCGTCGTCCACGACGGTCATCTCAGACCGTGAAGCTTATGCTCCGCCCCGCGGTGACAGGGAGCGTGATCGGTTGAGCGTCCAGATTTATGACAAGGAACGCGAACGAGATGTCGAAATTGAGAAGGTCAGTGATAGGCGCATCAGCCTACGACCTACACCCCCGCCACCTGCACCCATGCCGAAGAGCAGGGACATGTGGACCGAGGTCACCAAGGACCTTGTCGTCAGGGAGGCCATCGAGGAGCTCGGCTACGACTACGAGGAGACCGAGCAGTTCTTCTACGTGATGCAATATCTGAAATATGTAAGTCAAGCTCTGTCATTCTCAGCACAGACAATCGGGATAAAGACCACTAATGTTGATTGCCGCTGTAGGAGGATGTCCTTGAACTAGTCGAGATATCAGACCGCATTCGAGCACGGAGAAAGGACCGCATCCGAGAGATCCAGTACGAGCGCGACATCCGCGACGATTGGGATCGCGACCGCCGTCATCATCGCCACCGTCCCAGGTGGGAGGATGAGCGTGAGAGGGTCGTTGAGCGAGAGGTCGTATACGACACCAGCCGGCCCAGGAGGTATTAGTCGACATTCTGGACACACTTACCTTTGAAGCATGTTGACTTGCAACACTATGGTCTTCCTGGAATCCGGGACCATGACACTGGCATCCTGTGGACCGGCGCCTACCTTGGACAAATTGCCCTGCACTCCTTTGGATATGATCATTCCGCGCCGCATCAGAGACTCGAAGTACATGCACATCATTACATAGACAGCGGCGGACTACTAACGGCCCTGAACTACTTTGCCGTCCTTGACTCTTTGGTCTTTTAGCTTGGATACCCTGACGCCGGTACTTTTCGATTTGCAGATTGTCTCAACTACAGAAGAACTCTGTTCATCTGCCTAGTGGATCAACAGTACACGCTTGTTGGTTTCGTTGCAAAGCGCATGGCATAGCAGCACGACGACACGAAAAATGATGGAAGAGACTGGGATGCCCGGCAGGGAACGAGACATGATGGAGAGACGATGGCATTTGATTTCCTGCTATATAAATGTGTTTTTATCCCTTTGCATGATGCGCGCGGATTTGTGTCCTCGTACATCACTCATCACACATGACGATCATTTGACGATTTCATGATCAAGGAAAAGTTGAGGGAGTCTTGTCAGCGGGATGGGGAGGTCTGAGCAAGAGCTGGGTCTAGGTTTTCTCTTGAGCTGGGCGTTAATGTACAGGGGTTAGTTTTGTTGTGTATGGAATCTACGAAGTCTACGACCATCCAGTGCCATTTGTCTTCATGGATGCGGGCCACACGCGAAAAGGTCAGTGCTGAAGTTGTGTCTTGTTCTTCTTGTCGTCTCATTTCTCCAGCGTGACAAGAACTGAGAGCTGAGGGTGGTCCACTGCCTTGCTGAAAGGATGAGGCAACTGCTGCAGGGCTCCCCCGCTGCAGGCCACCCGCTTGGCCGCTTCATGGTGGTGGTGTTCGGTATGGCGTCGAGCTCCCAGCCGATCGCAAACGCTTGGGTCTAGCTGGATTGATTGTGGCGGAGTCTCATCTTGCGTCACCATGCAGGCCGTTCAGAATTGCCCGCTTTACACCATTTATATTTGTTACACCCCTTTAAAGATGGCCTGACGGACCACAACGTCGTGGGCACATGAGGGTTTGGGCAGTCTCGTCAGCCAGAGCTCTTCAAGACAAAATGACGGTGCCTGTCGTTCCTCGAAAGGCGGGCGAACCTGTATGTCTACTTCCACTCCCCTCTTTGGCTTCTGTGTATTTCCAAGCTGACCAACATGGCTTGACCTTCGCAAGCCCGGCCGGGCTTGGAGGCTCTTCAGAACGACGACCAAGGGTATTTCGAATGTGATCACCCTGCCCTACTACAGGTTCTACAGACAGAACACGCTCCTCCCCATCCTTCGCATGGCCAAAAGTGTCGAAGATAAGGACCCGGCCGACCTGATCTACCAGCGCCTGCACCAGTGGCAAACGCGGAAGCTGGACGAATACCGATTTGTCCAGTTTTCGGTACGCGACCTCGGTGCCTCTTGTATTTTTGTTCTCGGGATCAAGGCCCTTCTAATACTGTCACCCCAGGGAAGCCTGCTCGCCGCAGCCGTCATAGGCTCCTTCTCGTGGCCCATCCCGGACACGATCTACTGGCTGGGCCCGGCGTCGTGGTACGCGTCGCTCATCATGTCCTTCTGCGCCGTCCTCCTTTCGTCGTCAGAGCACTTCCTCTGCGCCGCCTCCAGGGACACCACGCAGCACCCAGACATCCGCAGGCGGCTCAACATGGTCGTGAGGATACGGGGCGGGGCCCCGGGGGATCTGCTCCTCTCCACGGGGCATCCGTCCTCCGGGTCACCGGGCGCCCCCGGGCCTCAGACAGCTGCGGAGCAGGGAGCGGCTGGAGGGCAGAGCTCTGCCGGCGCCGGGACGCCACCCGCGGCGCTGGGGTTGCGTGCGGCGGCATGTCAACCTATGAGGGCTGAGGTGCGGTGGAATATGGTGTTTACGTGGCAGGCGCCCATGATGTTGCTGTCCTATGCCTTGGTCACCTTCCTCATGGGCTTGTCGATATGCATTTTGACGCCTCTCTACGACGGTCGGGAATATGATGATGGCTGCAGGGTACGTGTCGCCTGGTTTCTTATTTACTTGTTTGTTCCAAGATTATGCCCCATCACTCAGCCAGCCTTGCAATGGCTGCTGACGAGTTGCTGAATCTGCTGTCTATACAGGTTGCGATACTCTACATTGTCTTCTCTGTTTTTGCTGGTGTTACATTTGTATGGTGTTCCTTCTGGGAGTACATATTTATTGATCTTGGCGATCTCTGAGAGCGGACGTGTGGCAACACGAGGAGATTCTGGTGGATATTTCCTGATTCCGTCGCGGAGTGGTGTATGAAGTATTTGGCCACAGTAAAGACCACTTTCTGGCCTTTTTAAAGCCGTCATATATTATTCAAAACAAACCCTTTACCTACTTATGGGTAGATGAAATTTAATATTTATATCTAACTATTAAGAATTATATTAAAGTAAGTTATATATACTAATTCTTATAAAGGGTAATAATTATATTTTATTTTAAGTTTAGTTTGAAAGATAATGGTTTTGAATAGAAAGGTTGTAGGTGCTTTGTAAAAGTGTAAAAGCTTGATCGTCTGTAATAAGGCCGCCAATATCAGGTTGAAACCCAAAAGCCTCTAATTCTTCAGCAGGGGCATACACCGTTTTCGCAGCATCCCTTGTCCGGCTGTTTGTATAGCCCTCTTGTTCGATAATTTCGTGTGCTTGATCCGATACAGATTTGTGATTTTTTGTGAAGTTTCACCAATGGTATGCGTTGGTTTTGGCTTGGCTAGCAAATACGGCAGTTGAGCCATAGAGATAGGCAATTTTTCTAATGCCACGAACATCCAGAATGTGAGGGTTTTTCCGTAATTTTGCTTGCACCTGTTTTCTGTACCCTACATCTTTTGAAAGGAAAGCGTGCGTTGGTTCGAGTGCAAGGTACCACTCATCTTGTTCCTCACCTCCAGCTGTACTAACTGCTGAGGATCTAGTAATTCTCGAGCTCGAGTTTGGAGAGGACATAGCTCTTGGTTAAGGACGATGGTCGAATTGTGAAGGCGTGGTTTTGTAGAGGCGGTGGAGCTGGGGTAGATTGATTTCTGGTTTCAGTATTTGGGCCTTTTGTGATCTAGTAAAGGTTTCTGGGATTTCCTAATCAGAAAGCTGACAATATTGAATCATCCCAACATAGACACGGTCACTTCGACACGGTCACTATCACTCCAACACAGCAACAAACACTGGCAGCAGCTTTGGCCTGTACCATGTCCTCCAAACAGGCCAAAGAGGCCATCGACCTGACTACCGACCACAGCGACGGTGACCACGAGCTCGAAGCCATTGTTCTATTCTATCAGAAGGCCCTCGACCAAGCAAAGTCTCAGATCAATTCTGATTCCATCGAGGAATTCAGGCAGAAATCCCCCAAGCCACCTCCTCCAGGTGTGGGTCTGTCTGAGAAGCAGGCGTACCTTACAGCCGTTGTCAACACCGCTGGTAAGTTTTTTAATGATGGGCGGAGGTACTACGATACTATATACCATAATAAGAACACCTTTAAGAGCTGTATAGAAAGAGCTTCTGTTATATTAAGCTCTTTTAGCCTTTTTATCGAGTCATCTGCCATGTTCTTTCCCATATGGATGGAGCTGGTGCGCTTAAAAGTTGGTGTGAGCCTCTTGGCCTACAAGAGTACGGGGATTTCCTGTATGAACCTTATATTGATGCTCACCTGTTTAGATTCAGATAGTGTAGACCCGCCCGTTGTTTATATTTGCAAGCTAGATGAGCTTTTTGTGATATGGGTATTAGATAAGTTCGGCTGTGAACAGAGCCTTATTATCGAAGTTTCTGAAACCATTTGGGAAAAGCACGTGCTAAGCTTAAGTAAGGCTGTATATACAGGGATTGGGCAAAGTTTGGCTGGAAGATTACAGCGCTTTTTGAATTTCTCCGGGATTTTGGGGTTGAGAGGGTAATGGGATTTAAGCAGGCTATGGAATCGGGCTACAGTGTGGGTCCTGAGGCGCCCATGGATCTCCTTAGAGTGCATCGAGTTCATGGCGGCAAGGCATTTGGTGCTGACGAAACTCCTCTGTGGGGAGTGGGGGCAGGTTTGCCCCTTTGAAAGTGGGCGTTGGGTAGGAGAAACAAAAATAGGGTTTGTATGTACATTTCAAGGCCGTCGTGTATGATTTGAAACAAACCTTTTGCCCGCTTATAATTATTTAAGTTGGATATCTGTATTCATACCCATAAAGGCTATACTGGTGTACCGTGCATCACCCACCTTCCGACTCCCGTACCTTCCGACCACAGAAATCCCGGCATTCCCACACAAACCACTCAATTCTCACTTACACCCAATTGACTGATATTGAAGCTATCATGATGATTTCTACGTCAATCTGTAGTGTTTTTCAAGCTGTAGAAGTCCCAACTGACCGATTTCGGGCCGAGGTTAGTCTGGCCCGCCCACCGCCCGCAGGGTTGGGGGCCCGATGAGCAGATTCCTCATTCGGAATCGATTCAAGTGATCAACCTCCACACCACACCACACATCACGCTGCCCACGATAGGGCCCAAAATGAAGCCGTCCGGAAGATCCGTGGACTATACGAAGCCCCAGATGACTGATGCCCTATATGCAGTATACGATTAAGGTGTTTCTCCCTATCTTGCAGCCCAGAAGCATGGTGTGCCCAAGACCACATTGCTGGACCAAATGAAGGGCGTTCGACTCTCTGATGAGCAAATCTAGCCCGCCCAGCGACTATGTAAGGCCCAAGAAGAGGATATAGTCACTTGGGTCTTGCGCCAAGAGGAATTGGGCTACGCTCCTGCGGCTTCTTTTGTCCGTTTCCTCGTTTCGGTCCTCAAGTTGAATGGCGATACGAAGCCCTCGGCAAGAATTGGGTCACGGCCTTCAAGAAGAGAAACCCGGCGATTATATCGAAGATGGGTCGCAAGCAAGAAGCCGAGCGCTTCAAATCATTCACTCCCAAGGCGGTTAACTGGTATTTCGACCATCTTGAGCAGTTTGATTGGGTGGAACCAGACTTGATTGTCAATGTTGATGAAGGAGGCGTTATGGAAGGCAATTGAATAGTCATTTCCTCTATTCAGACTATTGATTGTCTATATTTATTGATTATTTATTAGCATACGACAAATTCGTACTCGGAAGTGCCGAGAAACGCTCCGTTGCCGTCAAAGCAAATGCTCTTCAATCACTAGTCACAGTGATTGATTCAGCCACTGCTACGGGCCACTATTTAGAACCGGGCGTCATTTTCAAAGGCGCCAACCTCCAATGGCGATGGTTCTCACGAGAATTCCAGAAGATCGTGCCCTCAGGCTGGGGATTTCAAGTCTCCGAGAATGGCTGGACGAGCAATGAGATTGCCGTCAAATGGCTCGAAGATCTATTCGTCCCGCAGATGAATAAGATACGAAACAACGATGAATCCCGGGTTATTCTTCTTGTCCCCGATGGTCATGATAGTCACCGAAGTACCGACTTTATGACAGCGTGCTATAAGCACAGAATCAACCCCTTCTGGCTCCCAGCCCACACTTCCCATAGTCTCCAGCCACTCGACAATGGAGTTTTTAGTGTCCTCAAGGGACAATTTGATAAGGAAGTCGAGAATCTGAATAGCTTTACTAATTCCAGCCCATTGGGCAAAATCAACTTCATCAAATGCTTAGTTGAAGCCCGGAAGGCCGTAAAGAAACGCACCATTCGGAATGCTTTCCAGCATACGGGTATTTACCCTATCTCTCGCCAGAAAGCACTATCACATCCGGAAATCCAGCCAGATAGCCCCGATCAACCAGCAAACCAGCCATTAAATGATGAGGCGGCCATTAGCGCTAATGAGGAATCCGAGGCTGAACCCGTAGATGAAGGCTACATCACGAGGGACTTCGTGATGAGTCTTGCCCCAAAGAACGACAGATTGGCTAGATATAAATCCAAGGCTGTAGCCGACAAGATGGATAGCCTACGGGCTATAATGGCACTCCTCGAAAGAGAGGCCTTTGGCCTCAAGGCTGAAAAGGAGGTCCGAGAGAGAACATCTCGCCGGCGAGCGATTCCGAATCGCAACGCCGAATTCGTGACAATGTTTGAAATAGGCAACAAAGACCTCACCACAGAAGCACTAGAAGAGCTTCCCAGGCCTCAGAAACGCCGGAGGGTTGCTGCAGTGGTTGAGGAGGAAGAAGCCATAGAGGAGGAAGATGTGGCATCCGAGGCCGAGGCTGAGCCTCCGGGAAATTCGGAAGCCGGCTAAATACGGTGATTGAGCGACTCCTCACGATCATTTTGATGTATTTATTATACGTGCATCACGAGAATCAATTGATTTGTGGCTTTCTGATCATATAGATATTGTGTGTGGTTGTGTGGTCGGAAGGTACGGGAGTCGGAAAGTGGGTGATGCACGGTATCTTTCAATATCTACACTAACGCCTATTAAAGCTTACTTTCAGACTCTCATAACACCTACAGGTAGCAAATGAAACGACTTATTAATTCGATACCTAGGTATCCTTACGGAGATGCGTTGATGGGCTCAAGCTCAGCGATCAAATTCGGGGCGTTGGCCACCTCGCCGTCAATATCATCGAATCCAGAACAGTGCCCGTGTACTTGCTCATTGCTGAAAGAAATAGACTGAAAATGTGATATCTATGTATCACCTGATGACTTCAAATGCCCACACGGCTTTGAAGATTCCATTCTCCAGTGTCCTCTTGTGGGCAACGCATTGGCTTGGAATACCCATTTTCCAGCAAGAGTATTGAATGGCATCAATATATGCTCCTTGAGCACAAGCTAGGTACAGCCCAAAGGGGAAGGATCCCCGGCATACCTGCCTGACAGATAATCCTGCAGCGACGAGAGTGGGTCAAGGCTAGACCGTCAGCATGTGGCTGGAAGAAGCGGCGTCGATGCGTAAGCTCCAATGTAAGATTTTGCCAGCTGAGAAGTTGTGATAGCAATCTGCACATCTCGTCCGGTCGTTTTCTGTCGTCTCTTACACACATGATATTGAATCTCTCTACTTAATGCTATCAGCCGTTACCACGCCGGAATTACACCTGAGTTTAAGAACATAGGCGTGGACTATCAGGTTGAAAATGGCATCCCATAACTTCATGAGTAGAAATGGGAGTGGCAAGGATGGAGGAGTAAGTTCTCGTAAATACAACGATGTCTCCACCCAGGGAAGCTGATCCGAACCATAGCTTTGCAATGACTGCCATAAACTCGGTCTATCCCGCGAGAAGTTTCTTATTGGCAGTTCTGAACTTGCCAGGTCAATTGGCTTGATGCCAACAAGCTCGCGCACCCGGATGGCTCACATGACTCCGCCTTCTAGATCCTCATTGAACTCTGGATTCGGCAGCAGGTCTCTGGGCAAGGTCTCAAAAATCAAGACGAATGCCGAAGAAAAAGGTTGCTCGTTCTGCACGCTTGTCTGGAAAGCCGTAAAGCGGTACAGTAGGGAACTCGCGGAGAATTTGGAGGTCAATGGTGTTTCCAGCGCGGCCTCCAGCACCGCCTATGAATCTGAGGCCGACGTGGGTCACCTGGTCAATAATCAAAGCAAGCTCGAGCATTTTGCTCACAAAGTGCAGAAGCCAGATGCCGATCCAGATCCGGCGTGTTTCATGGTTTGGGAAATCGACGGCCGCCAGGCCAAGGGCCGCCGGACAGGTGCAACCACCAGGGAGGAAGATGACACGCAGTATTCCAACGTGTCACGTCGAATCCGGTTCTGGTGGAAACAGCCAGGTGGTCAGGATCACGTTGGAACCCAGGATCAGGAGCAGGAGTGCTACATCCTTTTCGTGCCACCCCATAACCCTCACAGGCCAAATGCAGACGGAAGCGGATATGAACGAGGGATGTGGGCCAAATCAGAATTCCTTGCGCGGGACTTCGACACGGAGAAAACGCAATACACGCTCATTAGGAGTTGGCTCGAGCTCTGCGACAAGCACGATCCGAGTTGCACGTCCGTATATGAGCCCGGGCGGTTCGAGTGGCTCCGACAGCAGAACTGGTTTGGGGTCATCGATGTGGTTCATATGAAATTGTGCAGGCTCCCTGCATATCCCGGCGCCGGTTGGGATCGTTATGTTGCTCTGAGTTATGTCTGGGGGCCGCCCCCAGCGCCCGGCGGACCGGAGCACCGCACTCTACGCAAAAACGTCATCCACCGGACATACCCTGGTAGCATCGAGGAGCGCAGCCTCCCGAAGACGATTTGTGAGGCGATCCAGCTGACTAGAGACCTCGGGTTACGATACATTTGGATCGACTCGCTGTGTATCGTGCAAGACAGCTACGCCTCGTTCAAACTCAACGCGGACCAGATGGATTTAATTTATGGCAATGCTAGCAGATGGAGATAATTCCAAGGAGGGACTCACTGCTCTTGACCCTCGCGACGCAGACAAGCCCATTGCAAACGATGTCGAAGGCATGCGGTTGCAGGTCTCAAGGCCATCAGAGAGTATTATTCGAGGCTCGGTGTGGGATCAGCGAGGGTGGACTTTCCAAGAGAGAATACTGTCCCCACGGTGTCTCGTATTTGCCGGAGGGCGGTTTTACTTCCAATGCCGGAAGAGCAATATGTCACAAGACATCCACCCTGACACAACAGGGAATGGGTTGTCTATGGACTGGGTAAACTCGCCACTCAGGACGCTGCGCGGATTGGAAACCCGTCCTATGTCGCTCTACATGACCTTTGTATCCCTTTATACTGGGAGGCACCTGACGCAGGCGGAAGACATACTTTCTGCCTTCGAGGGCGTGGCAGGACTGATGAAGACCCATATGCACGGCGATAGGGCTCGCTTTATATACGGTCTCCCGCCTTCACATTTCGACCTGGCTCTGCTATGGGAACCTCTGAGCGCACAGAAACGTCGAGTGCCCTCAGATGCTCACAGATATGGCCAAGTTAAGATGGAGCTACCAAGCTGGTCATGGGCTGGGTGGACAGACGCAAGCGTTGGGGAGAAAGGATCCTCGGTCAAAGAACATGGTCAAGGTGCCAACAGCAATAAGGGATCTCGAGTCAGATACAACGGACACACGCTTGACGGATGCTTGGCCGACCTCCACGAGTGGCTGCTCAGGCACACATGGATCCAGTGGTTTATTCGCAACAGCTCCGGAGATTTGCGGCCAATATGGGACAAGCGTCTGATGAGCGGAGCCCAAAACGTCCTTCCGCGATGGCGTGGCTACGCTGTCGACGAGGATGTTCGCGCAGTGCAAATACCACAGCCTCCTTTTCCTGGTCATGCATATGCCGGACATCCTACCGATGCGAACGATGGCCCTCCACCGAATATGCCTGATGGCTATTACTGGAATGAAGGGAACAGACATGTAACAAATGTGAACGTTACTAACGTTATCCACCGTCATGGTTCACGTAGCGTGTATCATTCACAGAGTGTAGACGGCGACTCTGCTCAAAATTCTGATAGTAGCCAACGATATTTTGAGAGCGAGAGCAACTATAATGCCTCTAGGGACTCCAGGAATCATGTTAGGCCGGAAGGAGCGAGACCTGCGGATGAAGATGTCCGCCAACGTCATGGAAGCTTGAGTCCTAGGAAAGAAGTGGTACGTCGTCTTGGTCTTTTTACCACTAGCAATCCAAAGCCAAAGAAATGTTGACAAGTCCCTGTATCAGGCACCCCCGCCTCCAATAATTGCACCGGCTGAGGAACCGGCACAGGTCACAGACGATTACGGCCGCGAGGTGCAAGGAATGGTGACCAGAGGCTGGCCAGAATTCCGCTACACGATCTGCGACACGCCATTTGGTGTAAATGTAGTCGGGCTTGATGATGAGAGAAGTTGCTTGCCAGACCAAGCGATCCTGCAATTCTTCACCCTTGCCGCCCAATTCTCCATCCTGGTCAACGACGAAGCCACAGATGCTGCACGTCCGGGAAACGGCCTTGTCCGCTGTGACGTGGTCGACGACAACAACGACTGGTGCGGGCACATCGTGCTCAGTGAGGATTGGGCAAGGGAGCACGATGGAGCCAAGTTGCAGTTCATCGCGCTTTCCGATGCCAAGTCCTTCACGCGGGAGGAGTGCCGGCACTGGGCCCACTACATCCCCAGAGAGCAAGAGGACGTTGACTGGGACTTGTATTATGTGCTTCTGATCGAGAGGAACCAGGAGAGGGTCTTGTGGGAACGGGTTGGTCTAGGAAAAGTCATCAAGGCCGCCTTTGAGGTGAGCGGAGCAACGAGGCAGGAAATTTTGCTGGGATAGAATAGACTCAGTGGCATTGGTTAGACTATTTCACGTTGAAGGCCAGACACCACGCTCGGAAGTATACAAAACGACAACATATACTGAATTTAGTTAATTCGAAAAGAACTCCAGTTCTGAGCTAACGCCTCTCAAAGTGGTAGACAAAGAAGTACCAAGATATCTGCGTAAAGCCGACGCCCCCAATAAACGCTCTAGACGCCTTGCACCAGCCCTTGACTTATAAATAGCTATCCCAATACAAGAACATTCCATGGTCCACAAAAGGGATGGGGGGAAAAGAAACAGCAAGTACTAGGCACAGGAGCTCTCAGGAGCTCTCGCTCTCTCCATCTCCACCGACCCCTTTGATCTTCTCCCAAGCCTCCCCAGCCTTTCCGGAAGTCCATTTCCAAGCCTTGCCGAACTCATCGGTAGCCCAACCCCAGAAGTCCTTGGCCGAGTCGCCGATGGAGCCGGCCAAGTCCTTATCTTCACCCCCGGTGGACACCTCCGGGACGTCAACTCCAACCGGAGCAGACGCCTCGCCGGCCACGACTGGGTCGACTCCTAGTACCTTCGACGATGATGTCGAGGAGGCTGGCAGTGTCGGAGTTGTCGTGGGCGCGATGGTGTAGCTCGTGACGGGGTCTGATGGTACTTCAATCGCTGGAACATCGTCATGGACGCCGACTGGTTTCAGGGGCAGGCGTAGAGTGCCGTTGTTAGGCGCGGGGTCGAGGCCCAGGGAATCGCAGAGAATGTTGTACACCTCGATGTTCTGGAAGGGCTCGAGCTTGCTACCAGGTGTATGCGGGAAAGCCGGACCTCGAGCAATGAAGACTGCCCGCATCAAGGGATGCTCGTGATCATATCCGTGAAGGCCTTTGGGGCTGTAGTCAATGTTGTTTGCCTTCGCCTCCTCTATGTTGAACTCGTCTTTCGTCACAATAGCCCAGCCGGTCTTGGGTACGATCCAGAGAGGGGCGATTCGCTCATTTTGGGAGAAATGATACCTCTCTGGCATGTTGACGTCTCGAAGGTAGACATCGAAATTCGGGTTCGTCTTGGCCTTCTCGGCCAGATCATCATACATTTCTTCCACGTCAACCGAGCTCTTTGGCCGTAGGCCAACGAGTGGCCAGCCGTCGATGTAGTCAACTTTACTGAGGTCAGTGAGGTCGTCCATCTGGATCATCCGGGAGACGTCCGTGGTGGCCATGCCATGGTCAGAGACGACAATGACGTTTACAATATCGGTCAGATTTCTTGCCTCGAGGCCAAGGAAAATGCCGTCCATCATTGTGTCCGCGTTCTGAATGGTGGAGCGAATCTCCGTGCTGTTGGGCCCGAACCTGTGGCCGTCGCCGTCGACATCAGGCACGTATGCTGCAATAAGCTGCGGCCGCATGTCGGCAGGGTCCACGTCTGCGTTTTCCATCCCTGGCTTATCGAGAAACTCGAGGATTCTGTTGACCTTGTTGGACAGTTTCTCCTTGCCGTTATACGTATCAATGAACGCGGGTTCAACGTCATCGATGTGCGCCTCGCTGCCCGGCCACATATGGATAGCGCTACGCACGCCTTGCTTCTCAGCAGTAACCCAAAAGGGTTCGCCGTTCCACCATTTCGGTTGCATAGAAACATCGGTATTTGTGTAAAAGAACTCCTCTTTGAGGTTCGGATCCCAAAAGCTGTTACCGACAACGCCGTGTGCCTCGGGGTAGAGCCCCGTAGCCAGGGTGAAGTGGTTCGGAAAGGTAACACTTGGGAAGGACGGGTTCATGTAAAGCGGCGAAACGCCCTCCTGGACAAAAGCGTTGAGCCTGGGCGTGAGATTCCGTTGGAGGAAATCTGCTCTGAAGCCGTCCAAGCTGACGATGATGGTGGTCGGTGCGAACATGGCCGTACCGTTGCTCACGAGTGCCTGCTGTTTGACCACTGGGCGTGGTTTGATGGACAGCCTCCATGCAACGATCGATAGAACCGCAAATGCGACCGCAATCAACGCGTATACCACTGTCCACCGGCGACGGTGCCTCTTCCTTTGTGACTTGGCGTCCGCCAGATGAAGGAGGCCCCGCCGGTCCAATTCGTCACTGTCCTCGCGGTCACTGCTACCCGTGGAGCTCGTCTCCTTCATGTGGCCCTCCTCCATCTCGTGCATCAGCTCGCCGTCCTCGCCATCATGTGCTTTCTCCAGCAGCCTCTCTTTCTTCTGTTTCCTCCTCTGACGCCGTTGTCTTCTCGCCTCTCCCCTGAGGTCCTCGATGGATTCTTCTTCGATGACTGCTCTGTCGGCCGGACTGCTGGATCGGCTCTTGTCGCTCCTCGTCTTCGAGAACAGGCGCATTGGCAGGGGCAAGGACAGGTTCGAGCCCCTGCGCTGGCCGGAACCGCTCCGTTCGCGCTGGCGTTCCTGTCGCCGGCGGGCTTCAATGACAAGCTGGTCCATCTCCTCCTCCTCCAGGAGGACTATGCGATCGTGTGCTCGCAGCTCACGGCTGTTCCTAGCTCTAGCCTGGCGCTCGTCATCCTCGGAGTCGCTCTCCTGGTCGCTGCGGATGGAGGAGGCATCGGGATCGTAGCTCTTGGCGGACAGCAGCGAGCTGTTTGGTGACTTGGTTCGGGTCAAAGGTTGAAGGAGCGGCATGTTGGGCGAATGTGTGGTGCGTGGCTGTCGCCAGCGAAAGTGCGAAAGAAGGACTTAGAAGATTAAGAGGCTCATTGGTGTTGGCATGTCGTTGCGACAAGCTTCTGAGGTTTGATGATCATGGTTGTCGAGAATGGCTTGCCCCTTTCCCAAGTTTTCTAAGACTGGCCTCGCATTGCAGAAGGTTTGACGGTGGGTCTGCGGGACCTAGGGTGGGATCTTGGCGTTTGACGCGGCGGGTGCGGGCGCGGAAACGCCAGGGGGGTTGCATTTACACCAAAGCTGCCAGGGCTGCCAAATAGCTCTTCCTGCATATCGGCATGTGCTTTGCTGCTTTGTAACCCTTGCGTTACCCAGCACACAATGCACTGAAACAGCTGCTTCTGGCCGTCTCGAGGGACAGGTCGAGTACACCTTTGTACTGATATTTTTTCCTCCAGTCGACAAGAGAGAGAGTCACAATTCAGATTTGATTGATGCACGGGCCCCGCGTGGCGATATCAGCGCTGGAAATCTTCCGAGTTCATCATCTCTTGACTCCAGAGCATATCAAATGGAGACGAGGTCCCCATCGTCTCCACCCTCCAACCCTCCCATGTCAGATAGTTCGAGACTCATGTGTCAGGCCCGCCTACCGCACGCCTGGGTCACGATGTGGGCCGCGATACTTCCAAGGCTCAGCCCAAGTTGACGAGTGTCCAGATTGCAGCACGGAATGTTGCAGGCGCAGACACGACTTATCCATTGGGCCATATGCGAGCAACATGTCTCGAATCGGATGGCATGGGGCTTCCAGCTAGACACGGGCTTACCTTTCGAGTTGCACAAGATGTAATATTGATCCCTTGGCGTTTCTTCATTTCTGGCGGCTCTCAGCCAGACAAATGACCCGACGGCGTGCTTCTGACTGATGAAGGGCTTCCTCATCCATCCCTGCCGTGCTGAGAGGCTCTCACCATGATCTCTTAATCCCTTTCTCGCCCGCGGTGCTTCGCCAGGTCCACGCGCTTTCTTCAGTTGAGTGATGGGCGGCGCTTCATCTGAAGGTCGAGCACTTGTTCGAGATGGTTTCCGGCCCCTGGGCAGAGACCCGGCCGCCTGACCGTCGCCCTTTCGCCCATGTTGAATCCTTCCCATCCACACTATCCTCGAGAACAAACAGCTGGGCTGCGAGAGATGACGCTGTCCGGAGATTCTCAGACTCGGCACCCAAGTCAGACAAGGAGGAAACAGACAAGAATATCAAGTGCGCGAGCCATCTGTCTCAGCCCGTACAGGGCAGCTTCTAACTCGAGCTCGTAGACATGCCGTCAATGCCTACCACGAGGCAATTCTGCAGCTGAAGCGGGTCCTCAAGACCGATGATCTTGATACTATCCTGTCGCCTTCCTCGACAGTCACAGAGCTTCACAAGGTGGCCATCGGCATCCAAAGGGCCCAGACAAACGTGCTTGAGCAACGCCAAATCGCAAGATTTGTCGAAACTCTCAGCCACTACTCCGGAGTCTTTGACGTGCTCTCGCAATGCGCTTTCGGGTATATGACGCTGGTCTGGGGCAGCCTGAAATTCGTTTTGCTTATGGCAAAGAGCCACTACGACACCTTGTTCAAATTTACAGACGTTATGAGCCAGATCGGCATAAACCATGCCTCGGGTTGAGTTGTACAGACACATATTCCCCACAACGCGAATACTGCAATTTGTATCTCAACTGTATGCGGCTATCGTCGAGTTCTTACAGGAGTTCATCATCTACCTCAAGCAAAAGAACTACCGCAAGTTCTTTGGCAACCTCACCAGGCCCTTTGATGTACAATTCGGCCGCCTCGTGGGGCGGATCCAATCCCTCGAGCAGACCATCGACAAAGACGCGTACGCCAGCGCCATCCTGCTGCAGTTCACCCAGAGCCAGAGCATGGAAAGGCATCGGGTCGACCTGTCGATCCGCCGCACCCACAACGAGGGCTGCCTCTCCGACGTCCCGGACATCGCGGTTTCGCCCTACCTCCTCGACGTGAAGCGCGCCCTCTTCCACGGGTTCGAGATCGAGGCGTCCTACCACGAGGAGCTGGCCGCCACCTTCAAGATCACCTCGTCGCCTGCCTGGGCAAGGTGGCTATCAATCGAGCAGCAGTACGTCCCGAGCAAGTTCTCGCACAGGACGAGCCTGATCCAGGCCGAGTGCGACGCCCCGGATGCCGCGACGTGCCTGCAGTGGGTCACGCAGGTGCGCACCGAGTCGCCGCACATCGTGTCTGTCTTTCTGTTGTGGGCCCGCGGCATGACGGCGCAGAGTGCTGTCGCGTCTATCGTGTTCCAGGTGGTTCAGCAGAGGCCGGCGGTGCTGCAGCGGGCCGGGCTGAGCTTGAAGTCCTTCTCCGCGGCCAACGCATCGCTGCCTAAGCTGTGGGATCTGTTTCTCACCCTTGTGCAGAACCTAGGCGGGCTGATGGTATACATTTCTATCGGCAGTGTTGGGAAAGAAGAGTTTGGCATCGTGACCTGGTTTGTGGAGCTGTGTCAGAAGTGGTCTGGCCCGCCATTAAACGTGGTCATAATTCACCCATTTGACGAGAACTTCGTCCACGTTGAAGACTGCATAGACCTAGACGAGTACGTACCATTCTTCTCCTGCTACAGTTGCCCGATCTTTGTGCCTCGGAATGTTTCATTATGCACCTATCATATTAGGACCCGTGGCAGTCAATTAACAGGGACTAGCAAATATGACGTGCATCCTTCATTAACCACAAGCGATGCACTCTACCATGTGGTTCTTTTAGAGCTAGCAGTCCAAGAAGCCCTGAGCGAGACGGTGCAAATGGTTCTGTGGGAGGCCCTGTGGCGCGAGGTCCGCTACGCCGTGATCGGCATCGCCATCACCCAGACTGTAGAAGAGATCACCAGGCGTGCGAGGGAGCTGGCCGAGGAGCGGGCCTGCGACAAGGACGTGGCGAGCCTCTGGGTGTTGACGATGACGAAGTGGACAAAGGACAACAGGGCATTCCACACCATGAGGGAGCAGATCCAGCGGCACCTGAACATCGTAGATATTCACCTCCCTCATTCCGTGAGGATGAGGCTGGAGCGGATGGTCAGCGCCGCGGCGGGAGCCCGGCTCAGCGCAAGGGAGAGGAGGCAGCTGACCAAGGACCTGCGTGAGGGGGAGCCAAAGCCGTTGGACGATGAGGAAAGGAACGCCATTTGGGAGAGGATCCAGGATGCTATCAAACCCGCCACTATGAGCACCTATAATGCCCTTGTTAACATCCTGATGCGGGGTGTTTTTGACGCGTATCTGGAGGATCCTCCGGAGCGGGAGAGCGACGCAAGGCGCTGTGTGAAGGACCTGATGAGGGGCGTATTTGGCTGGAACAAGACGTGGAGGACCGGATTCTTGGATGAGCAGGGCCCGATCCTTGAGGGCATGGTTGCAGCAATACACAAGGGGTTCGGTGATGTTCTCGATGCGATGGTTTCCGAGGCTGGGCTTTAGGCATTGCTCTCATTTATATTCCTCCTTTTAAGCGAGGCGCAGGTAGTAAGAGTCATATATATCCGGAACTTATAGTTCAGAACCATCCCACCAGTATTTCTTGTGACCTGTGGGGAATCAAAACGCCCGCTATACCCAGATACCATCAAATACTTGAGACCGATCAACACCATGCATAGTAGTGGTTCTCTTCGAAAACTGTGTTCTCCGTGCTCCGTCCCCCTTTCCACCTGAGGCTCGGGATAGAGGCCTCATACCTCTCATCAAAGATGACATCGACGTCATCCTCGTGGTAGTTGTGGAAGCCCTTGATCCCTCGAGTCACAGTGGGGTCGGGGTTCCAAATTAAAACCTTCCGCAAGCCCCAATCGATCGCCTCAGCAGCTGCCGCCCGTAGCAGCTCCAAGATATCGACGATCTTGTTCTCCTCCATGGTCTTGACGCCCGTCTCCGGGTCGTGGTCCAGTGTGACGATCCGCATGATCTTCAGCTTGCCCTCGCGCCAATCGTGATCCCAGTACATCCAGGCCTTCCCGCTGTGTGTGATGGCGCCCCGGTGCTCAATATCGCGTTTGTGGAGGACACCGGCCATGAACTGCTCCCGAGCAAGCTGCCATGCGATCTGCGGGTAGCTGGGCGAGAAGGCCACATGTGTCTTCTTGTGGTCAGCGGCGAACGCTTGGAATTTGACCTTGAGTGCAGCCACGTCTTTGTCACACAGCGGCTCCAGCTTGTCCATGGTCAGATACCTTGTCGCCGGGTGCTCCGGGAGCTTGAAGTCCTCTGATTCCAGGTAGATGGTCGCCTGGTCTGAGGGGAAAACGCTCCACCCGAGGTTGGCGTAGTAGATTTTGCCGATGTCGCTGTACAGCGCACTGCACTCGCTGTCGGCGTCCATGTGCTCCTGCAACTTTTCCATCATGTATCCAGCCATGCCGAGCCTTCTATACTTGGGGTTGGTGTACACACTAGCGATGGCGTAAGCTTTTGCTTCCAAGAAGCCGTCGTTGATGCCCGTGCCGTGTCCGGCAATGAAGACTGTCTTTTCGACAGACTCGCACGACGCGACGATGTGAGTGGGGTCATCCTTGTGGGATAAGACCCAATAGATGCAACGGCCGTCCTTGGACAGCTCCTGCTGCGACAAGTGTGTCTCTCGGGCTACATAGTCGTCAATGCTCATCGGGGCAGCCCAAGCTTGGCCATTCAGACGCCATGCGAGCTTCTGGAGCTCTCCGTCGGCCTTGGTGAAGACGACATCTTCAGTGCTGATGTTTTGATCATCAAGGAAAGGGTCGCCCATGTTGGAAGATGGATGACTTCTTCCGGTGTACGATTTCCTGCTGATAAGTGATGAAATAGAATGAGGAGGGGTCTGATAGAGGCACTGGTTGCTTGCTGGTAATGTGCCCGCCCTAGCCCCTTTATAGCAGCTGAAAAAGGTTCAACACAGACCCAGCGTGTAAGCCGGGAATTGTGGGTTATCAGATGTCATCGCCGAAATGAGATGGAAATCTTGCGAGCAGCATTTCGAGCAGTGACGCGTGAAGTGATATACTGGTGCACCAAAGACGCCAAGGAAGCCGCCCGGAAGCCTATACCGTAGATACGCCAGAAGCCGGATCGAGTGGCAATGACCGTCGGGGGCGTGGGAGGACCCATGAGGAGAGAAGGCTCGCGCCCAGATGGGCAGACTTCAGCCAGCCTCTCTTCCTCCCGCAGCAGGACAGCGTCGCGAGGATCGTTAATTGGGCTGGGCTGGGCCACCCTGAGACTTTGGGACGAGCATTAGGCCTCGATTGGGATCAAGTGCTGCAGCCACCCCGACACCAAGAGACCAACAGGAGACCTGGCCGACGGCGAGTCTTCCGTGTCTGTGCTTGGAGCATGTCAGGTTGCGGTGCAGGGTTCTGCAAGCATCACTAGATCCTGAAGGCAGCCTGGCAAGTTGCTCACTTTATGCATGATAATTTATCTGGAGAGGTCCTTTTCCTTTTCGGATCTGCTTGAGCAAGGAGGGCCAGGAGAGGTGAGAGCATCTTTGCAGAGGTAGGGCGTGGCGCGTCTCACGCCCGACGGTGTTCTGTTAGCAGGTGGCCTAAGCTACGGTAAGACCGCATGACTGTGGAACTTCCTGTCAGGTTTCTTGGGATGAGAACCGGTCCCACACAGAATGCGGATCCTCTTGTATCACAGTAGCCGTTAATTCAAAGAGAGTGCGACAGACAGGACCACATGACTTTAGCGAGACAGTTCAGGATTTCCGGGGAGTGGGATGATGTTCCATTTCACCCTCAGACGTTGTGCCGGGGCCTCAGTGCTGTTCTCCGTATAAGAAACGCCTGCAGCCGGAAAAGGGTCTGCCTCAATTCTGATTGATGTACACAGGAAGTATTGAATTTTCAATCCAATTTAAAACAAACCAGTACAGGAAAAGTCGTCTAAGCTATCTGGATAGGAGGTCTGGTTTGAAGCAGCAATTGGACAGACAAACAACAAGCACAAGAGAATCAATCAAATGCTGGGGTAGGACTCTGGCTAGACTACGAGACTACCTATCGGCTGCTTGCACTGCAGGCTGGCTAGCTTTAGCTTGTAAGCTGCTGCAGGCCAAAGACGACCCGGCGCAGAGTCCTGAGTCGGAAGGAGCGAAAACTTTTCGCCGTGGTGCACGGACTCTGTTCAGCACAAATCGTGCCGGGTGCTTCGCAAAATCAACCCACCCATTACTGCTAACAGCGGATCGCCAACGCCGACAGGGGAATTTTGATAACGACCAACTCACCTCACAACCTCCAGCACTCGACATCAGTACGTGACACTGCTCTCTCCCTTCTCTGCACCGACGACCCAGCCCGAGCTCTCCTTCTAATCAGTATCCTCCCCCCGCCACACAGAACTTCGTCGAAAATGGGTGACGCGACCATCTCTGCTCCCAAGTGGCGCCTCGTTGAGGTTGGCCGTGTCGTCCTGATCCAGGAGGGCCCCTCGGCCGGTCGCCTGGCCACCATCGTCGAGATCATCGACCACAAGCGCGTACGTTGCCGCCCCTGCGATTTAGAGAAAGCCCCGGGATGTGGTGCGAGGAGCATGTTTTGATTGACACTGGATGATATTACAGGCCCTGGTTGACGGTCCCGCCTCCGATGCCGCCCTCGCTGTTCCCCGACAAGCCGTTTCCTTCTCCAACGTCCTGCTCTCCGACCTCGTGGTTGCCAACTTGCCCCGGGGCGCCCGGACGCCAACCGTCAAGAAGTTCTGGGAGAAGGCCGAGATCGACAGCAAGTGGAAGGCGTCCAACTGGGCCAAGACCAAGGCCCAGCAGGCCAAGCGATCGGCCCTGACCGACTTCGACCGCTTCAAGGTCCTGCGTCTCAAGAAGCAGCGACGATTCGAGGAGCGCAAGGCCGTCGCCAAGGTCAAGGCCTCCGCATAAGCGAACCCGCACCAGGACCTCGGCAAACGACAGACATCGAAGAGTTCGGGTTTCGCGCGTCAGAGCAAGCAAGCGAAAGGGTCGGGTCGGCGGTGATGGCGGCCGCGTGCACTGCGCGGCCGGCTGGGCGATGGTGGATGGTGTTCTACTAGAGGGTGGCGGTATTCTGGACGGCACTGCATGAACACAACAACCAACACGACAGCATTTTGGGCCGCTGGGTTTTTCTTTGCTGCGTTTAACGGAACATATCACCTCCAAAAAGGCAAAGGTGGCCGGCGTCAATGATAGGGAAATTCAGAAACCGAGAATCAAGACCACTCATCATGGTCCAAACCAAATTATTGTGATACCAAACAACCAACAATTTCTCGGGCTTTGTAATCAGAGTGACCAAGCAAGCACTATGGGCGCAAGATGCAGGCCACGCTATAAATCACACTGCCTGGATCTGTGGGGTTGTAGCTAAGTGCTGACACGTCCTCGTTCATCGGGTGTTGTCATGGGAAACACTGAATGGCAGCACCAAAGCACGCTTCACATATGCGGTCCCAGTCAGAAAGAAACCATAGATGTCTGGTTTCTGTTGTTTGTGAGGACCCTAGACACTAGTCTCATCTTGTGGCTCATGAGAGAGGCTCTTTGTTTGTGTATTAGTACTTTAGAGACTGAGAGCTCCTCTCATGTCCTTCTGGATAGCTTAGCCTGTAGGCCGAATACGCACTTTCCAGAAGACTTCAGTTTCTTAAAAGCCTTGTCAGCCATGATGTGATGCTGGTGAGGTTGAGATGCCCCATTTTTCCCGAGTTTCTGAGTGTCCAGATGGTATCTGCTTCATGGTAATAATGACCAGTGTTTGTCTTGAGGGCAAACTGCGAAAACCGGTGGTCGTCCTACGCAGTACAGACGTGGAATTCAAAAGCGCTCTGTCCCCAGAATGGTCGGCTGCTGAATCGGGTTAGCGTGGCTAGGGCTTTCGTGGGCAGAATTGCCAGGGGACAATTTGAGAGCTCTGCATCACCCAAACCCCCCCTCCAGTCAGTCACTTCATCACCTTCCCGCCACTCTTACGACGAGCCACCTTGACCTTTTGGGGTAGATATTGTTGCAGGTGAGTCTCTGGGATCTCAGTTACCTGTCATGCAATTTTGGTACCCGTAGGACCGGGCGGCCCCTCACAATCGCCAAGTGGAAATCGCCCGTCCACCCAGCGGCTTTCTGCATTGTGTGGGGTCCTGCCCGGACTGAATTTTGTGGAAGGCTACGCTTCCTGGCGCACCGCCGACACTCGACCCAGCTGCCCGACCAAGCTTTGACTGAGCTGACCAGCCTCCCCCAACCCCGCAGAAGCAGAACACAGTCGCGAAAATGGCCAACCCTAGAGTCGAGGAGCTTCCGGACGAGGAGCCTACCAAGAACGTTTCCGTCGAGGAGGGCGCCGACGATGACAGCTCCGACTCTGAGATCGAAGCGGGCGACTCCAGCCTGCCCGCCGGCTCTACCGCCGTCATCCACTCTCGCAACGAGAAGAAGGCTCGCAAGGCCATGGAGAAGCTTCACCTGACCCGCATCCAGGGCATCACCCGTGTCACCCTCCGCCGACCAAAGAACGTGAGTGTACATCTGGGCTGTGGTGGGGGAGGGGAAGGAAGCGGACGCAGCAGGCAGGACATGGGAACATGCCTTGCGCAAAAAGAGCGGCGCCTCGATACCATTCGGGGACGAGCTGCCAGCAGCCACAGAATGTGCAGCATTGAACGGGTCATGGCTGACAGGCAATGTTATAGATCCTCTTCGTGATCAACAACCCCGAGGTGTACAAGTCTCCTAACAGCAACACGTACATGTGAGTGCCCCACAAAACCACCCATACCTCACTCAACTTAAGGCTGATCACACCTCCCCGTAGCGTCTTCGGTGAGGCCAAGATCGAGGACCTCAACGCTTCCGCCCAGGCCGCCGCCGCCCAGCAGCTGGCCCAGGCCGAGCACGACCATGCCGGCCACGACCATGGCGAGTCCAGCAAGGCCGTCGAGGGTGGCGAGGCCAAGAAGGAGGAGGACGACGACGACGACGGTGAGGAGGTTGACGCCGAGGGCATCGAGGACAAGGACATCGAGCTTGTCATGACCCAGGCCAACGTATCACGGAAGAAGGCCATCAAGGCGCTGAAGGAGAACGACAACGACATTGTCAACTCCATCATGGCTCTGAGCATCTAAGACCCCGCACCATCCATCCTCACACTCTAGTCTCTTGTGGTTATTTAACGAGGTGCATGGAAGCGAAAAGGTTCATGTCTTTTTGGTGCCTTCCCACTTCTCTGTGGGCTCTAGGCCTGAGGGGGCCATCTTGGAGCACCTCAGGTCATCGGCATTGATTCCCGGAATTGAGGCAATCATAAATGAAAACACCATGCACTTGACCGATATATCTTTTGAAATTGTTTCTTCTGTCTGTTGGTTTCTTGGCTAGCTGTGGCGTGCCAGTTATGACTGGCCGCCGTGCCGTGTATCCCGCCGGGTGTTGAGCCATGACAAAGGCTGCAGCTCCGCCGTGAGAATTGCACATCAACCCCGAGTCACAGCCATCGCCAGAGTAGAAAAGACAAAAACTTATATTCGTCATCATAAATCAAGTAGCTCCGTATCGCTCACCCACTTGTCCATTGTCTGTCCGGGCAGAGCGTCTCAGCGTGTTGTCTGCAAGCTCCATCCCCCGGTTTCCTCCGCCGCCCCTTCATCACGTGACCGTGCAGCGACTTGGGCCCCGACCGAAACCGTCATCGTCAACCTCCGTCCGCTTTTGCACCGCGTGCCTCAAACTCTCCACTCCCTTGATTCCACATATCAACCGCAAAGATGGCCGCAGTAAGTGACTGTCCCCCCAATTGACTTGCACATATGGCTTTTTATACTCGATGACCGCCTCCCCGGTCGCCGTCGCCCCTCGAGCTCCCCCCGACGGGACCGCAAAACGGGAAAGATCCTGAGCTAATTTCTCCCGCCCTCTCCCGCGCAGCGATCCGCAGCCCTGAAGCTCGACTGGGCCAAAGTGACGACCTCGCTGGGCCTCCGCGGCCAGACGGTCGCGTCCCTGCAGGCCTTCAAGTCGCGCAACGACAACGCGAAGCGCAAGGTGCAGCAGCTGTCCGAGCTCCCCACGGCCGTCGATTTCGCCCAGTACCGCTCCTCGCTCAAGAACCAGGCCGTCGTCGACGAGATCGAGAAGCGCTTCAAGGCCTTCAAACCCGCCACCTACGACCTCTCCCGCCAGCTGAAGGCTATCGACACCTTCGAGGCCGAGGCCGTCAAGAACGCCCAGGCCACCAAGGAGAAGGTCGACCTCGAGCTCCAGGACCTCACCAAGACGCTGCAGAACATCGAGCAGGCCCGCCCCTTCGAGGACCTCACTGTTGTATGTACACGGAGGGGATTGTGGGGCTGGAAGTTGCGAGCAAGGTTGAAGATGCTGATGGATCTCTACAGGACGACGTTGCCGCCGCTGAGCCCTCGATCGACGAGAAGACCTCCAAGCTGGTTTCCAGAGGCCGCTGGGGCGTCCCCGGGTACAAGGTACGATCACCTTGCTGCACCTCTCCGCAGCTCATCTCTGCTAACACTTGCCCCAGGAAAAATTCGGCGATCTCTCGGTGCTATAGAGGACATGGGCAACACCTTCCCTTTGTGTACGCTAGCATTGTAGATATCGGGATCGGAGAGATAGGGGAGAGTGAGATGGACGGCATGAGCAACAATCCAAGTCTTTCATCACGATTTACACATCCATGTGTAATGTGCACCATCCGAAATGTCGTTGTCTCAAATGTCAACTCCGAGCTGGAGGCTAGACCTGCTTTAACTTTGTTGCAGGACATCCCGGGGTTGGCCTCGAACCGCATCATCAAGTATCAGCAAATCATGTGCAACCAGAGGAACGCCGGCCTGACGGAGGTCAAAGATGTTCACTGCGATATGAGGCATCAGCTGGTCACCTCGGCCACCCAAGCCAAACCCTCCAGCATTGCCATGTCCGCCTCAAGCGCTCTCTGCAAGTGCGGCGCCTTCAGCCAGAACGTATGTGGCCATCCCCAAACGGTATCAGTCCTGACCTCGACCCCGGCATCTCTCAAGGTCCTCGCGTAGCAAGCCCCGTCCGAGTACAACACATCGTTCGTGCACAACTGGACCCATGTCTTCGGCATCCCCTTCAAACTCTCCTCCCCGGCCTCGAGCGGCATTTTCTCCAGCCCGTCCCGGGGGATGTCCCTGTGCATGAACCCCAGCAGGCTCGTGTCGAAACTCCTGTCCCACGCACTGGTGTGGAAGTCCCTGAGGCCCTCTGGCACGTACTCTTTCCCGCTGAACGCGTCGCTGGTCACCGGGCAGCGCAGGACGACGCCGTGGAAGCTCGCCTCGGGCGCTCGCTGCGTCACGAGCGCGGCGAGCTGGCCACCGCTCGAAGAGCCCACCACGATGATCTTTGCCTGCGGATGGCGCCCAGTAATTGACTCAAACGCGTCCACGCAGTCCTGCACGATGGTCGTCGCCGGATAGGAAGGCTGCAGCCGGTACCCGACCGAATAGAGCCGCAGCCCGGGGAGGAACGCCCCCGTCTCCTTAATGATACGCCGGCAGCTTAGGTCCTCGCTGTCAGCCTCGCCAACAACAAGACCGCCACCGTGGTAGTAGATGGCGACCCAAGAGCACCCTGGCTCGTCCTCGGTACTCCGGTCATACTGCAACACGGGTATGGCGTACCCGTCCAGGGTCGAGGGCACGTGGGTCATGTGCGTCCTGATTCCCTGCGAAAGGTGGTGATCCCTCGCCCCTGGAGCCATCATGACGCTGTTGCGCTCACGGCACTGGGCTGCGTAGACTGGCTGACGGGCGGGTGTGTCCATGGCTGGCTTTGGGGCTAGGAGGTTGGCGTCTTGTTCATGTTGGAGCCATGCTGGGTCAAGCGGCGGTGCCTTGAGCAGGACTGGCGGCTCTTGCATTTTCTCGCTTGTCCTGCTGGACCTTTTCACAAATTGCTGCGGATCGGTTCGAAGATGTCGGCAGACTGAATAACCTTGGTCGATGAGCGCTCGGGAGCAGTCTGCTAAAATGAATTTGGCCTCTTCGACTGAATCTGAGGTCCAGAGCCTTGCCCCTTCTATACCGCTCGACACACGGAGTCCATGTCTGCCTTGCGGTCAGAAGCAGGCCATACATGTACAACTGGAGGAGCTATTACTTCAAAGAATTTTCCCACCAATCAAAAACAACCGGTATGCGCTAGGATCAAAAACACACGGACGTTAGAGGGGCGTATTCAAGTTGGTACAGGTCGAGTTGCTCTTGCATATGTTTCATAGGGGGAAACAGACGTTGCATGCCAGGAAACTCGAAACTGTATATATCTAAACCCGTTTTAGTCCATGCTCATGACAACCCAATTATGCGGCTCTCTTTCTATACATCATTTCTAGCTCAATCTTCCGAGAAATTGCCGGTCATCTTTTATTACTTGGCCCCAGACACAATGCATCCGCATTCTTGAGCCCTTGCCAGTCCTGTTGTGGATACTGGACGCATTTACACACGAGCCCAGGTTTCTGGTCCAGCGAACTAGGCGGGACCCGGACATGACAAGCCAGTCTGAATTTGGGGCGGCCCCCGACTTTCATCACGCCAATCAGCCATCATTCTTAATAATTACTGTTCTTGAAAAGTCCGGATTAACGAGTAATTACTAGATGCTCGTGCGACTAGACATGTACCGTGTCCCCAAATATTCGAGTTGCAGCCTCCACAGTTTCAAAGGGCGAATACAAGTCCGCCCCAGGTGTGACGTCGGCGGGCCCCAACTAACACGGAAGGGTTAAAATTTGGCCTGTCCCAGCTCCATGATGCGCCTTGTGGAAGCCTCGGCACTTAGCCTACATCTTCGGACGACCTACCAAGGCCGTCAGTTAAGTTTCACGACCCCTCAACTCCGCACCGTCATTCAGACACGAAACTCCCCATCTCCAAACCCGACGCCGAAATGGTCAAAGCAAGTTGTGTTTGCGGCAGCTCTGCGTACGAATTCACCGGGAAGTATCAGGCCTTCGTGAGTTTCGAAGCATCAGACGCCTTGTTTGACAGCGAACCTGACGACTTCTATATAGCTTGCTTGCCACTGCATACCCTGCCGCAAGGTCACAGGCGCTGATCGATCTCTAAACCTGGTCGTGCACAAGGATGAGTTGAAAATCACTTCGGGAACAGACAGACTGGTCTCTAGAAGCTCAGACAGCGGCAAGGGCTTGACATACCATCAGTGCCCGAGTGTAAGTCAGGCAATGGGGTAGACCGTTCCCCCGGGCAAGGGCTGACTGTCAGCAAGTGTGGAAACACAATGTATGCTGTCTCCGGGAAAGATCCGGAGACGTTTTTTCTAAAGGTTGGCCTTATTGATGACGACGAGTTCTTGAACACACTCGGAACACCGAAGATGGAAATATACTGCAGGTATATGTGGAATTGGGAGAAGACTTTCGAGGGGGCACAATTGATTCAGAACTAGAGATTTGAAAGCGTGCAAATTCTCAAGACTCCCCAGTTCGCGTGAATCTTTGTAGTGAAAAGGTTAGGTGTGGGAATGGTGTCACTAAAGACGCCAGTGTGAGTTTCGGCACCGAGCATACACTTTGCGCAGATGATTCCCAAGAGCCCCCAAGGAACCGTTCGTCCCATGAACCATAGACAACATCCCGAGAGCTGATATCATCACGGCCGTGTCTAGCTCAAGGGGGTGTAGTCTCGCGCGTCCTCGAGTTCACCTAGCTCAGAACGATCGTCATCCATATCTCCCTGGGGCTCCCTGGTCGTGCTCACAGGCTCGCTGCCCCCTCCTCCAACTTCTTCGACTCGGCCTCCTGCATACCTGGAAGGAGATATCCTTCTAGCTGGTAGATACCGGCGAGTACTAGGCACCTCGAGCAGCCGATCACCAGGTGCGGCGGTCTGTGGGCCAACAGAGCGAGCCATAACCGAGCCGAGGAAGAGGTCGTACCCATGTCTCTCGTACACCGACCTCAACCTTCGCTTAATCCTTTGTCCGTAGGCTGCCATACATTCACCTTCGCTCCGGGGCACAGTCCTGAACCACACAGCACCCTAAAGATATTGTTAGCAAGTAACTTCTACACCGCCAAACTACCGGTCAAAGGCATCGATATCTTAACACGCATGTTCTTCCACTGCTACCGCAAAGCCACAACAACTTCTTGCACCTAAGGACCAGTTTAGGCATTGCTTACTCGGATCACCTCCGTTGACGAGCCATCATCGCCTTGGGAATCCGCTGGCTGATCTTTTATTGGTCCTGGCTCAAGAAGGAAGATCACCCGGCCTCCGATGTTGTACTCTCGGGGCAAAGTTCCACCCATCAAGAGTCTATCGATTGCAATTATATTTGCGTCAGAAATTGCAGTATAAAGATTAACTACGCAAGCAGCTCTTAGAGCGCATATAGGGTGGGTAGCACGAGCCTGTAGAACATGTTGAGAGCATGGCTAAGTATCCCATTGCCGGAGTACTGTCAATTACAAGAGATATCTTAGCGAAGGAGGGGAATCTCGCACAGTTTCAACATATTGGAGGATTATACCCACATCTTCATGTATCCATATTATTGCAATGTAGACAATCTCTGACCCTTGGGGACCCAGATCATCTTCATTCTGTGAGATCCCTTCATCATCTCGCTTGATCTGCACATCCCAGTTGGGATCCAAAAGCGAGTGTTGTATGTCTCCATCCGCCGTATAAAGCATCCTCAACGCCTGTATGTTTGCATCCATATCCACATGCTGTGCGCTCAGTTTGTCGGCGTTGGGGCTCACCCAGTCACTGGCCCACTTGTTGCTGCGGCCTGGGTTTTGGGCGGTAGGCTTTAGGATTGGAAAGGCATTGATGTACCCTATGTGCTCTTGCTCACGCCCCGGCCTTTGGAGATACATGTCTGCGTAATACTTGCTCATTTCACATTAACTCCTTTGGATCTCACGAAGAAACAATTGTGGGAGAAGGGGCTCGCACGAGCCCTCAAGAGGTGATGACAACGCCCTTCGAGCACGGAAATTAATGTCAGAAAATTGAAATCATTGCTTACACCCCTCCGAGTACTTGTGTATGGATCTTGGTGAACCTGCACGGACATTGTGAGGGTGCCTGTTGCTCCATCGCCGAAACGGCGCAATTGCACTCCTGTTTTTGTGGCTATTGCTTCCGCAAAGACATTCGGGGCTTCGAACCGTGATCCGGCCTGTTCTAAACCCAGGAAACCCAGAGCGCCCCTGCGGAGGATCAGTCGGTCGGGTGGGAGTTTTCGGGGGTTTTCGGTCCCGAGAGCTGGAGGGGCCTGGATCTGATGGATTTTCAGGCGAAAGGGCTCGAGGCTTGTTGTCTGTATTCGACCCAAGGCAGTCGACGGGGCATTTGCAAAACTTCATTTCGGAAAGCCTGGCGGAAAAGGCTTGAAGTCTGTCATGGAGATCGTTGTTGGAGGCGGGAGGAGCTTGTGAGCTGCCGCTCCGCTGGCCACGCGCCCCTCGCGGAGGCGGACCCATTGGTTTACCAACTCGTGGCGGTATTTCACCTAGAAGGTTTCAATGATCTCAATATCTGCAGATTTCTACTTCCTGGCATCTGATCACTGGCTAGGATGGCGTGTTTCGGCGTCTCCAAGACATGTATGATGAGTCAGTGGAAGAATTACCGTAGATGATCCCCCTTAGATATTGAGCCAACTTAATTGTACCTAGGAGATCTGGAATGAGGAAATTGAAAAGATAGCATATGTAGTGACTGAATTCCTGATCTGCATAGGTGTGGAAGGATAGAGACAAGACAACAAAGCGGAGATGTTTCGATAGCTTGGAGGGGCCGGAAACGACATGGACAAAGCCAAACGCAGGACTATTGCAGTACAATTAGCCATAAAAAGCTCCGAAGAAACAAAAATATAGAACAGACATAATGTCCTTTTTTGGAACCTCTGGGAAGAGGGTTGCTGAACGTTTGATCCATTGCATGCATTGAGAGTGATGCCAATGTTGTAAAGGAGCAGGATCCAAAGTCGCAATACAGCTGGCAAAAGTTGCATGTCTTTGCCAATTCATTCACTGCTGGATTTTCATCACATCAGATCACACCACATACATACCACTAAATTATCGCATGCCCCAACTCTAGGCATTTGTCCCGCCATATTGTGCCTTGTCCTAATATGAAAGAGGCATGTCTCTGCCCACAGTAATCGCATAATGACACGTCTTTATTACAACACATCAACATTGATAGGCTGCCAGATGCAGTAAATCAAACCATACATAAAATGACATTCAATAAGTAGTTTAAATGCTCTCTTAATTGTACGCAACAAACACTCATTTCATCGAACTGCGGGAGGAAGCATTGTTGATTCGGACCTTCTTATGCTCGGCGCTGTTCTTATACACTGGAGAATTCAAGGCTCAAAAGAAAGAGTCCGTGTTTCCAGTGGCCACCTAGGCATTCAACGATGGCCAGAATGGCCTGTTTTCCCCACTAACTTCGCTGTTGGTTTGAATTCTTAGGTGGCTCAATTAGGAATCAATTCAGGTGACTTGTGAGGTGTGGTTTTGAGTAGAACGGTTGTTGCCGACTGTAAAGCAAGCCAAGTTCGGTATGCTTCGAGATTGTACAGAACCATTCATCTTGCATCTTTGAAGGAGAAGACTACACCCTGAAGTCCAAGACGCTGGGACATTTCGCTTAAATTGTAAACGATTTCAGACTTTCGAAACAAAATACTGCTGTTCAGTTCTCATCAACAAAATTTGCGCCATCAGAGCCAAGAATGGCTGGAAAATCGAATTCGTCCTTGCCTTCAAAGCCCCCTGTTCCGCAAGTGCTCTCAACCGTCAGCCGCATCAAGGCTGCTCACAGCGGCACCATCCTGCCGTTGACAGTGACCGTAAGCTGCCCGGTCTCCTTGTCGCCCGTGACCGCGACATTGAAGCTCTGGTTGTTGAACACGCCGCCGAGGCCGAACTCGACCGTCGAGTTGGTCAGCGTCCACCCGCCACCGAGCGCACCCTCGCCCTGGCCCGGGACGCCGGCGTTAAAGCCGCCTCCGACAAAGTCTGGATTTTGCGTGGGATGAGTTATTTTTTCCTCCTTGCACGTAATCGGTGGCTGTCAGGGAAGGGGGCCCAGGGAATACGGAGGGCATACCAGAGGAGAAATTAAGCCCAGCGCCGGCTGAGTACCCAAACGCGAGGTTTTCGGCGCCCCAGCCCAGCTCGCCGGTCTTGGAAGCCAGGTCGACGTCCTCCGTCTTGGTGATGTTGACTGTCTGGGCGAGGGCCAGGGGCGCCAACACGAGGCTGGATGCGATAGTCGCGCGCATGTTGGCTGGGTGACTTGGAATGAACGTACAATTTAGAGGTGGCGGAGGGGACTAATTCCTTGCAAATCAGTTGGGTGGACAATAATGATGAATGGGGGCGACTAAAATGAGTGACTGTGCTGCCGTGAAGACGTATGCTGATGGCGCGTGATGAGATGAAGGTGTGTTGGCGACGACCTTGCGTATAAATAGGTGCCCACCGCTTGGCTCCACCCCTTGGCAAGATCAAATAAAGTTGCACGACACCTTCTCACTCGTAGTCGTGAGTGTATCTGCTTCGGGACCCTCGGCTGCTCCGGAAACCCGTGATGTCAGCCATTGTTGCTCGGGAAGCCGACCGCTACACCAGCGCTGGTCCTCACATCACCAGCTCCCAAGTGCAGTGACCATGAAGGACAGACAGCGAGTTTGTCCCATACCCAGAGGTGGTGAATTCTAGAGGACAAGCTTCAACGATCGGCACGCCGTATCTCTGGGGTCGAGAGGCGAGTCATTGTCAGAGTCGGCACCCTGCTCGGCGATTTACCCCTGAAGTTGAAACTCTATTTTAGTTCGGACCCGGCTCGAGAATCATGACAATTGAGAGGGAGAGAATGCTGAGGTGAGTGAAAGAGTAGATTATGCATGGCCAAATGGGCGCTGATAATGCTGTCTCGCCCAGATTATCTTGGCTCCAGCCGCCTTATTCATGGTCCAATGCTCAGCCACCATCTGCTGAACCTATTCTTTTGCACTAGGCTCTGTGTTCACCAACCTGTCGCTTGCGCCAATGTAAATATGGAAACGAGGGAGGTCCTACGAGCTCATTTCTATATCATATGTTCCCTAGACGGCAGTTCTGTGTCCCAGCAAAGGCTACAGAGTTGTCTCGTGCAGTCCAGCTCGGTGGGCGTTACCTATGTGTTGTTACATGATGCACGGTGCTTCTGGGAGAGCGTGCACATTTAGGCCGGAATAATAGTGTTGTAGGTCGTTGCGAGATGTGAGCGTAACGTCATGTCCATTGAGGTTGGTGTCACCTATTTAGGTACGTGAGAAAAGCAATACTTGGTAACTCCTGTTCCGTAACCCCGGTTCCCCGTCAATTTTCCATCGTAAACCATGCGGCTTAAAGACCGCGCTTGGCATCCTTTGCCGCTATGCCAGACAGCCTCTTCTCGGGCCTGGGGTAGTCTGGCCTGCCGCCGAGGATGTCGATGGTGTCCTTCATGTACCACCAGTAGCCTTCTGTTGGCCGCCGATTCGCCCAGTCGGTCTCCTGCTCCTCCACCTCTTGCATAGGTGTGAAAACCACGTCCGCACCCTTGATTCCGATCACAGACATCCCCATAGGGTCAGACATCACCCGCTCTGCAGCGTTCTTGCCGAAGTTCTCCAGGTGCTGGATGCACTTGATCGCAAGCCGCACGGCTCTTGATCGATCCATGGGAGAGGGCACACCACCTTGCTGCACGTGGCCGGGAATGCTGTCACGGGACTCAAATCGGTCGTGCGCCTCGTCACGAATGATGTCTGCCACAAGCTTGGCATTGTAGACCTTTGAAGCCTTCTCGTTGATGAGAATGAGCCGACCAGCACGCGACTGGCCCTTGTCCTTGGCAAAGACATCCTTCAAGTGCCTGACATCCGCCTCGAGCATGCCCAGGCTGACGCCCTCTTCGGGAGTGTACACGGCGACCGCGCCGACACCGAGACCAGCAAGCGTTGCGACGTAGCCGGACCGCCCACCCTGGGTCTCGATCACGAAGACACGACGGCGAGCAGCAGAGGCAGACTGTTTGATCTTGTCACAGTAGTTGACCAGCTCGTTCAAACAGGTGTCGGAGCCGATGGAGTACTCGGTGCCAGGTACGTTGTTGGAGATGGTCGCAGGCAGGACCGTCATAGGAATCCGCAGCGAAGGGAAGTCCTTCTGGGCGACGCGAAGCTGTGACACGGCGTGGAAGGCCTCGAATCCACCAATGAGGAAGAGGGCATCGAATTTGTATTGCTTGACGAGATCAGCAATCAGCTCCATGCCGGACTCCTTGGGCAGTTCTCGGTTGGTTCCAATCTCAGAGCCACCTTTGCTTGCCCAGCCGTCGACCTCGAGCCAGTCGAAAGGACGCACAGCACCCAAGGGCTTGTCGCCGTGATGCCTTGCGAAGCCGGCGAATCCATTGCAAATGGCGATAGGCTCGTGCCCACGGGAGACACAGTAAGCCACGCCGCCTCGGATGGCTGCATTCATGCCACCAGCCGGTGCACCGACGTTGATAAAACCGATTCTCATGCGCTTGTTCTCGGGAAGTATGTGGTCTTTGGTAAGGTTGGCAGTTGTTGTTAACATGTATGACTTGTACTGGTCCGCAAACTCGGTGTCCCGCAGGGACATAGCCCTGTCAAAGTCCTGAGCTTCGATGGCCTTGGCCACGGCCTTTGTGTCCTGTACCGCCTGCATCAGCGGCCTTCGGACGATCTTGTTCTCGGTAATAGCAATGAAGCAAGTCTCAGTCTCGGGCGTGGCCTCAAGGACGGCCTTGACGGCCTCGACTCCCTGGAGGGTGGCGAGCATTCGGTCGTAGGCAACCGCTGTGCCGCCTCTCTGGACGTGTCCCAGAGTGGTGATCCGAGTGTCAAGGTGGAGGCCCTTGGGGTCCGCCAAGAGGTCCTTGACCATCTCGGGAGAGATCTTGCCGCCGTACTTGTCGTGAGCACCCTCGGCAATGATGACGATGGTTTTCCTCTTGCCCAGGCTACGGTGCTTCTTGACGATGGCGCACATCTCCTCCCTCCAGTTGTCCTCCCTGGGCTTCTCGGGGATGAAGACGAAGTCGGCGCCGGTTGCAACACCGGTCATGAGCGCAAGCCAACCGCAGTGGCGGCCCATGACCTCGACGACGAAGGCACGGGAGTGTGAAGAGGCGGTGGCCTCAATGTAGTCCACCATCTCGCAGATCCTGGAGAGGGCGGAGTAGGCGCCAATGGTGGCGTCTGTTCCGGACATGTCGTTGTCGATGGAGCCAACGGTGCCCACGATGTTGAGGTGGCGGAAGGGGGCAATCTGCTCCTTGGTGAACTCCTTCTTCTCGACCAGCTCGTCCAGGAGGGAAGGCCACTCGGCCCGGAACTTGTCTGCTCCGGTAAGGGAGCCGTCACCGCCGCAGATGATGAGGGCATCGATGCCGTTGAGAATCATGTTCTTGGCGCCGGTGAGACGGCCGGGCCGCTCGTAGAACTCCATGCACCGGGCGGTGCCGATGAGAGTGCCGCCCTCGGAGAGCCAGCCTCGAACGTCGTCCCAGGCCATCTTCCGAATGTAGTCACCTCCCTTGACAAGGCCCTCGTAGCCCTCGTAGACGCAGTAGGCATCGCAGCCCATATGCAGTGCCATACGGACACAGGCCCGGACCACGCCGTTCATGCCGGGGGAGTCACCTCCCGAGGTCATGATGGCGATCTTCTTCCTGACAGGCGCCATGATGTCCTGTTTGAGTGGGATCAGGGGATGATGGGGTTGGGGCAGTTCCCAATGATATTCGCCTGGTGATGCTCGTGTCTGGTCTGGCGTGGGGTGTTCTAATGGCTAGATATACTCTTAGGTTCTAGTTGGCGGTCAGTTGACTGCTCACCGGCTGATGCGGGAGAAGTGGAAGGGGGGGGGGGGCGCTGTTGAGGATGAGCTTTGTGGCTGAGGGCGAGCGAGATGGCAAGAGAGATAGCGGGTATTTTGTTGGCGGATGCCCAGGCGCGTTCAGGCGTTCCTGAGCAGCTCACGTCTTCTGATTGTCTCGTGTCGTCCCGTCCCTTCTCATCTCCCGGGGAGTACCGTTTGAGTGGCTGGGTGTCTGACTTGACCTACCGGAATGAAACCACGCAGTTGCACTGGCAGACCACCAGAAGCTTGGCCCTCTCAGCTGGCGGGGCAAGACGGGTGTTTTGTGTTTCCGTGTTGGGCTGTTGAGTCGAGTCAACGCAAGAGCCAATATGGACAAGGGATGTGATGTGAGGAAGTCGAGGAATGAGAAGAGTAGCTCGGGGATGAGCAGCAACCAACAACGGGATGCTACGAGACAGCTGCGTCAAGGTGGGACGAAGGCAATAAGGCAATGCAGGTCAGAGGCGAGCTGAGCTCAGGTGAAGGCGCACGCACACACACACGCATGGGAGGAGGGACATCATAGCTCTTATCTTATCTGGGAGGCTGACAACGGCCAACCCCACCACCGCGCGCACCCACCACCGAAAAACTCTTGGAGTGACTTCATCCCGCAGGGGCTTAATCCCTCATACGACTTTTCCTGCTCTCCAGCACTCTCCCTTGTTCCACGGCGCCGTCTCGCTGAAATGCCGCTGTAAAACTGAGCTTGACAAGTGGGACCGGACCCAGCACTTCCTGGCAGTGTCTCGAGACGGTGGCCTCACTGCGTGGAAAACTTTGACCCAAGTCATACGTCGCCATGTCAACCCACCTGTCCCCGCCCATGCCCGTTTGTCTCTGCTCCTCTGCTCATGTGTCTGTGCACTGCTATACACCATACAGTCTCACCCGAGGGCACCCTAAGGTCCAGGTCTGGCCTGCAGCTGCTCACGCCCGACGTGGACGAGGCCGAATGGCCGTGGTCTCGCAAATGGGGTGAGCACCCTCGGGAACGTGGGGCATGGCCGAATGTCCGTCCTGGCGTGATGCCGAGGGGTGATGTATGCAGGTCCTGCAGCCTCATTGCTGGGCACCTGCATTGAGGTTCGAGCTTGATCAGAATGAGGGGCTATGGTATCTAGTCTACAGCCTGCCTGTCCCGGCTGTGGGAGTCGGATCCATGCGTTGTTTGCAATATGCGTTGCAGCAGTGGGCTGCGTATCAATCAGCCTTAGAAATGTCTACGCAATTCACGAGACGGTGTGTAATTCAGCCTCAACCCACCCGTTTGGTGACCATGCAGTCAGTGCATTTTGTGAATACCCAAGTTCCGTCGGTGATCCACCCACATGTCAAGCCCGGCAGCCCGCTAAGCTTAGCGGCCGCGACCCCCTGCCCGCGGGAGCTTGCGCCTCAGGCTGTCCCATTGGCTCGTCAATCGCTGTTGCATGAGGCGTGGTATTTGTGCGGGAGCTGCATTCTAGCTCCGCAAACAACATTCTCGCGACAGCCTCAGCCTCGGTCCAGGTTGCTGTTCATGCGCCGTCGAAGCACTCCTGCACACACCGCCCGAAGGACGAGACTTCTCTTCGATCCATCAGCTAGCCTTGGTCGCAACCGGTTCCCGAGACACCCCAAGTCGCCAATGCGCACTTCCTGACACGTTTTTGATCGAATCACGGGCGCGATCTGCCTCAACATTCAAGAAGTGCCGTGCGCCAACCTCTGCAGTGCACATTTGCAGCGACGAGTCTGCACTCAGTCAACCTTCTGCTGCCAGTATGGCGTCAAATTCAGCCCAGTCGTTTGTTCTGAGGCCGGTGCCTCAGAGCGATCGCAGGCCCAAGAATCTGGGTGAATTCATCGCACGCGTGAATGCAGACCGCGGTTTTCGGAATGTCACCGAGGAGAGCCTGCGCAGAGACCTAGAGACAGAGGCAGAAGCGAATGGCATCCTGGAGTCAAAAGAAGTCGATATGACCGATGGCGTGGGCGCAGACGGCGACGGCGACAACGAAGGAAACAATGCTGAGGCCGAAGAGGATGCAGACCAAGTTGGACTCGAGGATTTGCACCAGGCAATTGGAGACGTGCGACTCCACGCCGAGTACGAAATACTCTCCCTGCATCTGGGTTACTGCAGAATTGCTGACCTTCCATCAGGACCGCCCATCAAAATGCCATGCTCGCTCTCGACTTCGTTTCCTTGCTAATCACGAAGGAAAACCCGAGACCAGCTCAAGACACTATCTCCCCAGCACTTCGAGAACTTGTCGGAATCGGCAGCCTCGGCGCGGACAAATTGGCTGCTTCAAATGTGACGCCCCAGCGCTTGCTGGACAACAAGCTGGTAGCTACAGGTTGGAAGCTTACAGACATTGATAGGACGGTGAACTCCGTGCTCACCTCTGCCTCTCGGTTGCAGAAGGAGATCAGTGTCGAGACCAAATACTGGGCCGAGGTCCTCGCAGTCAGTGAGAAAGGATGGGCTGTCACGCGCGTTCCCAACGAGCCAGAGACTTTAGGTGTTAGGTATGGCTTCTCGGAGGCTGCGCCTAGCTTTCGAAATACGAGTCTTGCGCCCATGAGACGCGGTGATGACGGCACTGTCGACCTAGACTGTGGTAAACTTCTTGGCGAATCCCAGCGTCTGCTCGTCACCTTCGAAAGGAACCACCGTATCGTCGGCCGGTCCTCACTTCCGAGACCGCTGTCACAAGGTGCGCCATTGGAGGAGAGGGTCCTCGAAGCCCGGAACACCATCTTCGCCCAGGAGCTTTGGCATGAGATGAATCGCGAGGGCCGTCTACTCCAGGCGTACGGTGTTCGGCTCGAGAACGATGCGCTTTCGTACACATTGAGTGACGATACCCGGATTGTCTTCAGCCTACAACCACTAGAACAAGCGGTTGAGGAGGGTGCTTCAGAAGCCCTTCCAGAAGACTACCGTGCTGGATCTCTGAGCGCGGCTCTGCACCAGTTGTTGACATATGCACATCGTATCAACAACCAAAGGCGCTCGCGTCCTGATTCCAAAAACAGAGACCAGTCTGCGACAATGTCGCCATATCCGCTCCTACGCCCTGTCCTCGCCAATCTTCAGCACGAAGCCTCCATAGATGACGCCGCGCGGTTCATTTCGGACCTTTCAATCATCTTGCACTCGGCAGGAATCTGTACAGTCAACTTCAAACTGATCGAGCCGCCCATCTCCTTGAATCTGGCAGCTACCAATGGCTCCCCATCGGAGGCCCTCGTTCAAGCACTGTTCGGGCCCCTAGAGCTTCAGTATGAAGTCAACATCACACCGGAGTCTAGACTCCTCATTCACTGCAAGACATTCATGAGCAACGTCATTGCGACGACCTACCATGTCTCCGTCATACCGGCCGTGGAGGGAGGCACAAACCCTTTGTTCAAAGCGTATCCTCCGATTCACCTTCAGGGTGAGGGATACACACTGCGCGATCTTAAATATTACCTGCAACAAGCTGTTGCGCGGGTTCTTGTTGACCGTGCCAGCACTATTGTGTTGAACGCCAGAGCGCCGTCGCCAAGTGACGAGGACGAGCTACCAATCGTGTGGGCGAAGCACATTTCCGGGGTGGCCCTCGAAAACAGCAACGACAGTCGGGAGCAGTTGCGCTTCGAAGTCATCCTATCGGAGCTTGGCCATCCCGAATTGCACCTTTTTGGGAGCTGGGTCCTTGACCAGCCCAAGCCTGCGACTCGGACTTGGACTTGGACGGTTGGCGACGTCAAGCAAGGCCTAAAGAAGGAAAGCATCGAGCAGGTTCTACGTAACGTCGTTGCTCGCGTTGCTCAGCCTTTGCCTTGATTTTACCATCACGTAAGACGTACAAGCACGGGGCACTGATGTTCGCTGAAACTTCTCAGACTCTTCAAAGTGTTGATGAGAGTAAAAGGTTTCAGCGGAATGGCCGTAGTGCCCGAATCGATGGGAAATGAGTTCCAATGAGCAGAGGAATCCCACAGCCCAAGTATTGTCGTGCAGGGTTTACACAGTCTGCAAAACAATTACCCTCCGTGGTCTGCATTGCGTGTCGGTATTGACCCTTAATCTCACATTACTAAATCATTGAATACGATTTGGCAAAGGTGTCTATCCTCTCTCTCTTGGCAGCCTGACACTCATGATATACGCGCAAGAACAGCAGAAGAGTCTCGTGGAAGGAAATGAGCGGCGTCCAAGTATATCCCCGCGATCTGAACTATCCAAGGCCTCGGACCCGATCCCCGCCGGCTTGTAATTCATGCGATTTCTTGTGCCTGGTTTCTTAGGGACAGTCCACCGCCATGTCAGCTACCTATATGATGCGAGGCGGTCCTATACGCGCACGGCGATGATCAAATTATTGTCTCTTCAGCCCTCCGTCTGTGCTCCGGGCGTCCGGGCGCAACCTTAAAAGCCGAACGTTGAATCCTTGACAAAATGATCTGCAGGAACGAGTACGACATCAATTTCCCTTGCCTTGCATGTACCATGTCACCTCAACGTTGCATTGGCAAAACACGCTGGCACAAATCGCAATTCTCTGGGGGAGCAGTTTCATGGCTAAACGACGGCATCGCCTCAGCGACACCGATTGGAAAGCATCTAAGCAATGGCAAGAAGTTCTGGAACATCTTGGAATTAATGTTTCTGCATAAGCTATCCTGACATGCTTCTTCTGCCCTGTTGTTAATCACGCTTAGGGATGAGACGCCCGTTTCCGCAGTTGACCATCGGAATCTTTCCAGTAATCATTGGGTTTCGTGGATTCTTATGCCATTGATGGCTCTGTCTCTTTACACAAAAGCTCCCTAACAACTGCCGCGATGTCACCATCGATGCTGATCGCCAGCCCGGCCTCGTCCAGGCCCCACGGGACAGCCGTCTCAGGCCCCAAGCCCACCCTGATCAGCTTCACCCTTCCCCTGCCACGGTTGACCAGGTCCTCATTCGGCCACCTCAACACGCCCGGGGTCGACATGCCTGCGCCAAGCTCGAGGACCACCGTCGTCCTCTCACCGCCGAGCACGGTGTCCCTGCGAAACTTCTTCCACCTTTTTTCCCCGTCTTGGAATGGCACCTCGTTGAACCAGGCCCCTGCCCTCACGCAGATGCTCATCTTTCCCCCGCAGAACTGGCACACGGGGACCTTGTCGGGGTCGGTCAGCACCTGGGAGACTGGGTCGAGCGCCGCCTGCGCCGCCTCGACGAGCGGCGCTGATGGCACCGTGGCATCCGGCCGGCAGTTGGCCAGGCACTGCAACACGGCATAAGCCCCTTGTGGAGTCGACAGCCTGTCAGGGTCAAGCCCGTTGGCGAGGAAGAGGCCGTCGGCATTGGACGTTCTGACGTGGGCCCTCTCGCCGAAGCGCCCCAGCCACGAGATCAGTGTCCAGTACATGTCTGATGCAGGCCACGCGCGCACCATGCCCAGGTGCGTGAAGTAGTAACCCCATCGCACCTGCTCGGTAGGCCACCCGTCGAACCCGAAAACACTGTACAGCGTCCGCAGGCCGTACCTGAGGAAGCCCGGGAAGTGTTTCGCGAACAGCGTCGCTGATGTGTAGTCCAGCCCGTTTGAGGCAGACAGACCTGCGCCCGCGCTAACGAGGACTGTGTCCGCGGACTGGAGCCACGCCCTCGCAAGCTCCAGCGAGCCGCTCTGGATCAGGGGCCGTGGCGGGTTGTCTACGCTTAGCTTCGAGGATAACCATGCAGTCCGTTCCTTTGGCACGTCGGCCAGGACCTCCTTGTAAGTGGCAGTCTCCTCATCGGTAAATGTGTCAAAGATGACATCCGTGATGGACGTCCCCGCATGCTCCTCAAGCCACTCCGCCACAGCTCGCACCGCGATCCCCGCCGCTTCCCGCGCTGGGAATGCAAACAGGCCCGTCGAGATGCCACAGAACGCGACAATTTTCCGCCCATCAGGCGTTGCCGTGGGCAGGCCCTCCACGGTACCGAGCACCGCGGCGTAGCAGCCCGCTAGTTGCTCCCTCTGCAGCGTCGTGGGCGCCGCGCCGCGCCGCAGCTGTGGTCCGACGGTGTGCACGACGTATTCCGCGGCCAGGCGGTGGCCACGCGTGACGATTGCCTCGCCCGGCTCGATCTCGCGGCCCCGGGACTGCATCACCTCGTTGCACTCGTGCCGGAGCCGCGGCCCCGCCCACGAGTGGATTATGTTGTCGATACATCGATGTGGTGGCTGGAAGCAGCCCAGGCCCTGGCTGTTGGCGGCGTTGGTGATTGCCGTAAGGCCTGTGAGTGTTGTGATGTCTCCCTGCCAGAGGGAGAGCCTGGTCTCTGTGGAGTTATCCCGCCTGAGTACTGCTGTTGGTTGGACCGAGCCTGCTTGTGTCAGAATTCTTCGGGACATCTGCTGTTCTAGTATGGAATCTATGCCATCCAGTATGTCTTTTGAGAGCGCCGGCTCTGGCTGCCGGACGCACAAGAGCTGGTGCAGTAAACGGACATGGCTAGATGAATCGAGATCGTCCAATTGGTCTTTGATGTGATGGTAATGATGGTTATGGTGATGGTGATGATGACGATGGTGGCCGTCGCCCGGTTCCTCTTCTTCGGAAGCGTCTGCTTCGTCTAGAAGATATTCTAGCATATCTATTATTTTTGTAGCCATTATGAGTATACTGCAGGTGTTGTTTGCTACGGAAAGAAAATTGCTGCGCCAATCGCGACCGTGACCTTCGATGCGATTTTAAGGGACTTCTCAGATCGAAAGGTCATATATTCACATTCCTTCACTTTCTTGCGATGATAAATCATATATTCATCGTTGTTGCACTGCTTACCTGATATATGGAGCTGGGCTGTTGGCCGGAATGTTACACCACGCCGTCCAGGGGTAAGGCCGGGAAAATTTGCGGCCGCACGCTTACATGAGCCGTCGCGTGAACACCAACGGGCCAGTGTAGGTACAGAAGTACGAGTACGTGCGCCGATGGATACTGAGCCTTGACGTGACTTACTCGCTCGCATCCGTGGCCCGGCCAAAACGGGTCCTTCATTGTGAGGGTAGGATGCACGATGCAGGGATGCAGGGGTTTTGAACACCTTATCGAGATCCCAGGCAAAAATTATTATGGCAACGGCCGAGCTTCTGCCGTCGGGTTGTTTCAAAATTGCAGGGCAACACAGGTCTCGGTGCGCCCCCCGCCCGCGTCTGCTCATGTGGAAACGGACATCAAAGTTATGGAGCCATTCCGAGCGAACCTTCTCGCTCCACCTTCCGACCTCGGGCCATCATCATCCCTATCAGCCCATGGGGGAGTGAGACTCAGCATTGAGCATGATGGACTTCAGGAGTCAAGATCGCAGCCGTTTCGCCATAGGACATGACATTGAATGCCGCATGGCCATCCCACCACCGGAATACGTCCACCGCAGCATGGTTTGCAGCGCGCTGACGTTTCCAAAGCTTGTGATTCAAAACATTACTGTTGTATCTCATTTTTCGTCGGCTACCCGAGCCTCATTGCCTTGGTAGGGGGGTATCCGTCCTAAATCTCAAAGTTGCCATCCCGGTCCTGTCCCAAAAATCCCAAACCATGCCATGTGTATTTCATGCCGTTAAAACTATCCCGTCACATATCACAATCCTGTCGTCTTACGCCCACTTCGATTCGGAGACGCCCTGGGCGTTGGTGACGAGTTCGATCTGGTCCTGGCTCCTGCTCCACTGGTCCGCCGAGCTCCTCTGCTCCTCGTCCTCGCCGCGTGGGACCGTGCCTATATGAATGCTGTGATTTACGTAGATCTTGTTTTTTGACATCCCCGCGGCCGATGACTCCGGGAAGCCCTTGGAACGATTACCATAGGCTCCAGAGTGATACCCGCCCGAGACGTATCCGCTGCCGCCCTTGCGGCGCGTGTAAAGCGCAGTCACGGCTGGGAGGCATGCGCAAATTATCCCAAGGCCCACTTCTGCGTTACTGTAGACACGGAGCATGATGTCAGCCACCTGTCTATAAGATATCAGGCGAAGGAGGTCGCTCAGAGCGTAGCGGTGCAGGAACATGCTTACCCAGAGAGGATGACCTTCACAAAAACGACGGTCTGGTTGATTGAACTGCCTTCCGCGATAATCATCCCGAGCCGGTAGATGGAGAACGCAGTCGCGATACCGCCCGCGCAAAGGATGCCCGCCACGCGCAGCTTCTTCCTCACCGGCAGCTGTAGCGACCACGTGAGCGGCGTGGGCAGCAGCAGGATTACCAGATCGCTAACGGCGCTCACGATGGCGTCTGCGATAATGATGGCCCGCTGGTCCAGGCACTTGCTCATATCTCCCTCCCAGTAGGCGTGGATCGGCCAACAAATTCTGATCTTTACCACGAGGGCAGAGAAGTAGTAGCCGCCGAGCAGGCCCATGAAGACATAAATGCACATGGTGGTCTTCTTGTGGACAGAACCGAACACCCTGGCGATGATCAGGAGCAGTGCCACCTTAATGCTGAAGGCCATCGGGGGATAAAAAATGGTCGCCGCATATCCGGTCTAGGGCTCGAGGTCAGTCACACGACACAGACTGAGACAGCGGGGAGAAATATGCTCACTTTTAAGAAGGAAGGAAGGTAAATTGTTGGCACCTCCCATTGGTTGATTCCGCCTCCATATATCGAGGCTATGATGCTCAATGTAAGTCCAACTATTCGGTAGTCTTTATCACATGGGGGTGAATTGAGAAGGGAACATACAAAATATTGCGTCAATACAGTATCCGAGAAAGAGAACATATGAGAAATACGTGATGTCTGTCGCGACGTCAGTAATTTGATGCTTGTAGCTGCCAATAACGAGGTCGCCTTACAATCCTCGAGATTCCATGTCCCGCGGAGGACGCCTGACTTTGCATAGTGTTTGAGGCCGATGAATATTGTCACGAAAAGAATGCTCAAGGCCTGTGTGACATAATTGACAGTTCGCAGGACGTCCACAGGGTCTTCGAAGTTCGGCGTCACTCCCGAGGGAGCCGGGGCAGAGCCCACAAGCGCGGTGGACGAAGTCGACATCTAGGGAGACGGGGTTCAGCGTCGGTGAAGGGGAGTGGTTCGACGCGAATTGTGCTTCAGTGCAGGCGCAAGCAATGTGCAAGCAGCACGGTCAGGGCATCCGATGGTCAACGAACAACAGGAGGGTGATCATCGAGAGGGACGGGTATGACGAGTTCAAGCTAGCAGAAGTGGATGGGGCCTCGCTCAAGAATACCTGGCCCCCCTTTGGTTGTTATTCAATATGTAGCTAAGTGTTTGCCAAGCTCCGCATCGTATATGGGGCGGCGGGCCTCGTAGTATTCTTCTTGGGGCAAAAACTCTTACTTACTGCTGCGCTGCGTTGCATCAGTGCCCCGTGCTTTGCCCCGTGCTTTGTGGGCAGCGTTGCGTGCATTACCTGACCTCATTTGACGACTGGATCATTTCGATGTACGAGGATGTTCAGGGGAACAAAAATTCCCGCCTGGCTGATGCCGTCCGCGGGTGACGGTCCCGGGGTGAACCAGGCGCTTTCCGGGCCCACGAGAAGAAACAACATCAAACCGGAGTGCGTGGTTGCGGTGGAGAGCCGGATGGATGTCCCCGGAACGTACCCTTGTCGGAGAGACTCGTGTCCTTCCGTCCGGCTCAGCCCTTTGTGCACCCTTGCTTCGGCGGCAGAGAAATGGTCATGTTGTGGCCGACGTGTTTCTAAAGCCTTTGGTTTCTGGAAACTCTCCTGAATCAGTCTGGGCTTCACCCTCATACGCACTAGTATTCATTTCCCATGGCGTGGGCGATGGAGAGGTTTCCTACTCCGCATTGTCAAGGAGCATGGGCGTGAGCCTGCGCCGAGCCTCGATGTACCGGCATGAGTTTTGGTCTGCTGTGGGCCCCACGGAGAGAAACCCCAGTATTGTCTCCGTCCAAGATGATCACCTTCTCCACCCAAAGATGATCTGGGTCCCACCTGCAAATCGAGTATGCAGGAGATAATGTCACACGATCCAGCCGAAAATGGATCCTACCCCCGAATCTGACATACTCTTATACTCGGGGCGACATATTGGTCTCTGTCAGGACTCGTCAAAGTTTAGGACCTGTCTGATACCTCATCTACCCATCCAAACTCTCGCAATCTCACCAGACTTAAGCGGCCGTACTCCTCCGCCAAAGTTACACTCCCACCAACCAATCACACACACGCACACACATAAACAATGGGTGACGCCGCTATCAGCAGGGCCGGGTCCAAGCTGTTCCAGCCCCTGACCATCGCCAACGGAAGGGTCCAGCTGAAGCACCGGGTGGTACTGGCGCCCCTCACGAGGAACCGTGGCACGCCCGTCAAGGAGTCCAGCCCGGAGGACCCAAACAGAGAATGGATTCCCAATGATCTGATGGCAGAGTACTACTCTCAGCGGACAACCGATGGAGGTCTCCTAATATCAGAGGCGATCCCGCCCAACCTGGAGGTGAGCCCGCCACTGATCACTCTGAATATCGCCACTTGGCATATGGGAAGAGGGAAAATCACGAACTCAGGCTGATTTGATCCCCCCACCCCCTCCAGGGCAACGCCATGCCCGGCGTGCCAGGCATCTTCCGGGCAGACCAGGCTGAGGCGTGGAAGAAGGTGACGAGCGCGGTGCACGCCAAGGGCGGCATCATCTACGCTCAGCTGTGGCACTCCGGGCGGGCCAACATCCCGCACCTTACTGGCACGCCGACGCTGTCCGCGTCGGCTACGCCGTGGGACGACCAAGAGGAGACGTTCCCGTACCCGCCGCCGCACACGTCGACGCCGGTGAAGCTGCGCGACCACCCTCCTGTCGAGATGACGGTGGAGAAGATCAAGCAGACGATCGGGGACTTCTGCCGCGCCGCGAAGGCCGCAATGGACGCGGGCTTCGACGGGGTTGAGGTGCACGGCGGGAACGGGTACCTTCCGGAGCAGTTCCTCTCGTCCAACATCAACAAGCGGACCGACGACTACGGCGGCAGCCCTGAGAAGCGCAGCCGGTTCGTGCTCGAGCTCATGGACGAACTGGCCAAGACGGTCGGGCAGGACAACCTCGCGATCCGGCTGAGCCCGTTCGGCCTCTTCAACCAGGCGCGCGGGGAGCAGCGCCTCGAGACGTGGGGCCACCTGTGCCGCGAGCTCAAGAGGACCCTGCCGACGCTCAGCTACGTCAGCTTCATCGAGCCGCGGTACGAGCAGATCTTCAGCGAGGAGCAGAAGCAGAAATTCCTCGACAGCTGGGGCCTACCCGAGGTGGACCTCAGCGAGTTCCGCAAGATCTTCGGCGACACGCCCTTCCTGTCGGCCGGCGGCTGGAACGACGAGAACGCCTGGGGCGAGATCGAGAGCGGCAAGTGCGACGGACTGCTGTTCGGCCGATACTTCATCAGCAACCCCGACCTGGTCGAGAGGCTGAGGGAGGGCCGGCCTCTTGCGCAGTACGACCGGTCGCGCTTCTACGGCCCTTTCCCCGAGGACCCGCATGTGGGATACACCGACTACCCGACCTGGGAGCAGCAGCAGAAGAACGAGGGCGTCCTTAGCCAGAACCAGCCCCAGATGTAGAGACGAAGCGAGTAACCTAGATTAGATGTCAGAAATGATTAGCTAGCGGTCGATCGATCAATATTGCCTCTTCTTGCCCAAGCGTGCCCAGGACCCATGTTTGGGAGCCACCGTGCCGAGCGTTTCAGATGGCCTGGAGATTGGACTTGGCCCAGATGCCCACTTAGGCTTGAGGCTACTCCCATGAAGCTCTCTAGTGGAGGATGGCTAGGGCGATGGTGGTGATTTGCGACATTGCTCGGCACCCGGGGCAGCCGCGGTCATCGCCGGGAGAAGAGGGGGAGGGGCTTGCATGAGGTTAAAGTTTTCTCAGGGTCCATAGCTCGAACAGCTATGTCCTGGCCTAGCTGAGCCGTAGTCTGTTTACCTCACGATTAAGGTTTCCAAGGTTTCGAGGAGACCCTTTTTTCTTTATTCTTCCCGCGCTATGCTTCTCCCGACGGGCTCGGAGATGAACGCCGAGCAGCTGCGGAGCTGCGCGACGGTGCTGCCTCTGTTCTAGAACGAATCCGTCCTAGCTTGCTCCTGCCCAAGCTCAGTTGCTGTGTGACTGTGGTAGACTTTCCGTCACCGCGTGCGAAGTTCGCCTCCCTCACGTCGGCCTGTCCTTGCTGGGCGTTGTAATCTGTGCGGGTATGCGCCACAGGCCGGAACCCGGCCGGGAAGGGAGAGGCAGAGGAGAGGGCCAGAGGAGAGGACAAGCAAAGGCTGTGCCACCACACGGAGTTGCCAAACCCACACCGCCCACCTGGCCACCTAGAGTTTAAAGTCCATGTGGTGTTCTCTCTCAGCCACTCGAATCACGCTGCCGTGCCCATGAACCATGATCTTGGTGGAGACATCGTCATTCCAGACGGGAGGTGGCTCACCTGACCCGGGCAGTGTCGCATCCGCCAGGCAATAACCGGACAACCACCCCTTGTGGATCAATGAATCATCTCTGGCAAAGTCAAGCGCCTGCTTCCCCCCCTTCCATTGCCCGGTTCGCAACTTGGGCAGCGCAGAGAAAATTGGACAATTCGTCAAATTACCTAGGCACCTTCGACGACGGTGGTGACGTGGAACCTGCGCTGTTGCATGATGTGCTGTGCGCCGATGATGAACAGTTACAGGCCTGCGTGAGACGATGACCGGCCCACGCAAAAAGACAGTGCCTGTCATGCCCGGGAAGATGGCCCATATCCGGGAAGCAGGCAGGGGGTGGGGAACCAAATCCACACAGAAGTGGAGGGGACGTGCGCAGGCACCTGTGCAGCCGTGCGCCGTGCAGACAATGTCTGCCTGCACGCGTTTCCCATGCTATCGAGGATGGGATCTGCTATCTCTCAGATTGCGATGTGCGGCAGCCCGGACAGCCTGCGCTGCATGCAAACGCAATGTGGCGTCCGCCCGCTTGCCCGTCAACTCGTGTCGGAGCTGAAGCTCCAAAAAGGGTTGCTAGAGTGCTTGCAGGCGAATAGATGGCTTTCCTGCTTCTCAAAGGGGACGGGTTTCCTGACGCGGCATAACGCCAGGCACTCGCACACCTGGAACACTACCGTGAGCTGCTAGCGACATAATTCGGCCGCGGCGTACGTGCATGTGAGTTGTTTTCCAGGCACCTTCCACGCAAGGGTGGGTGGCGTCGTCGTGGTGGTGGTCTTAGTGGTATGTATGGTCTGACATATCGAGATCTTCTGTCGCAGCACAGGAGAGGGGTAATCAAAAGTACACCAGACAGACCAAAGTACCTACTCCGCACGTCCACTAAGATAATGCGGCCTGCTGCGGGAGGATCAGCCACACAGACGGTGAATCTGTCAGCGGCAGCCTCGGCCTTATCTGGCCCTCGTAGTAACGTAAGTACTTGTCGTCGGTTGTACCCGCGTCAATTCATGATTCCTTCGGGCGCGAGGGGAAGAAGCCTGGTGAATCCTCGGCCGTCCTTCTGGGACCCCCGCTGCTAGCAAGTACCAGCTGACTTTGGAAGCCTGTGATACGGGATCTGTTTTGTACACTGACTGGATGGATGCCACTGTCGTGCTCCCGTCGGCGCCGTTGCTTCTCGTGGCAGGTAGATGATGGATGGTAGAACCAAGGCGGCACACAAACAGTTCGAGTTTCAAGTCGCAGTCACGTTGGCCCCCGAGCATCTTCTTGACTGGGCCAAACTTTCTTGCATATTGATTAAAGTGTTTTATGTGTTGGGTATTTTGCTGACCTAGTGTTCGTACACCGCTCTGCTATTTACGAGTTTCCAAACGCGCTCATGCAGGGCGATTCAGCCCGACGCCTCCGGCGTACATAGTCTGATAGTTGATGTTGAGACTGATTCTCTCGGCTCGCGAGATCGTGTGTATGTGTGTGCGTGTATCTTGTGTGTCGAAATGACAGTTGAGAGATGTCCCGACGCTCCCGAGCATTGCAGGGCTGTACGCGGCCTACACATTCAGTAAACCCAAATTCAGTCCGTAAATGCCGTGCCCATGCTCTGCCCCGGGAAAATGGTATCAACCGCCCAGAAAGTAAACCGCTCAAAACTCCATGCTTGCTGATAGAAAATCACGAACAAAAGAAACCCCAGTCCGAAATCAAATGGCTGTACATGATGCCGACAAGGTTTGAAAGGCGAGGTTATGACCCTCGCAGCCTCACTTGTGTGTGACAACGTCTCTCTCATGGAAGGTCAAAAGCGTCGTCCTCCTTCTGGTAGACCTCATTGGTATGTCCACCAAAGTAGATACCTCTCCGCTTCCAACCGCCGCGCTTCAAATAGTACGTGGGATCGTCTGGAGAGCCAACCTGTGGCCTCCGTTGAGGACTCTGTGGTGTGGACAGCTCGTTGCTCCTCTTCACGGCCGCGTCGTCCTCCTCGTCATCGTCGTGGTCGAACCAGGACTTGCCAGAATCAACGCTTGACGCCGGTGATGGCCATCCCTTGGAGTACACATCATCATCTTGCGCTCGGTTGCGCGGAATCCGGCCAAGTGCCTGCTCCCTCTCGAACCCGAAGTCGAAGCCATCGTGGACCAACAACGAGAATCCGGAGTCCGAGTGATGCATGCGTGGCCGTCGGAACTCATGTCCGGCGTAGGACTGTTTCGATCGTAATGACTGCGTGGGCAAGCTCTCACGAGATTTGACCGGCACGTCCGGAACCCGAGTAACTGGTGGGTTGAGCTTGAGTGGGTCCCATTCTATCGGTGGCCAGTGTGTCCGGGCATGCTTCTCTGTCGACGATATCCTCGAGACCGGTGCCGGTGCGCCGTCGCTATGTTGTCGCCTGTGGACTATCTTTTGGTCCTCCAGCTCCTCCGCTGGTATTGTCGTACGCAGCTTCTTGTGGCTGCGGGCCCCGCGTAGGATCCTGTGACCAGAGCCGACCATTGTGATGAATTGGTGTGGTGCCGTGGTGGTGATGACGCTCCTGGTGAGAAGCAGTGTGGTAAGAGAGTATAGGTCTCCGCTATCACTGATGAGAGACTTTTGTATGATCGGAAGTCTAGTCCTGATATTGGCCAATGTGTGCCAAAAATTGGGTGAGAGGATATGGTAAGGACCGTCTGTGGGATAGTGAAGTCAGTAACCAGAATGGGTTGCGGGGGATGCCGTCTTTGATATATCCGCGAGGCACCGACTGAGAAGTCCGGCCAATCCGGGTGATGTGCCTTGCAGCACTTGCTGCAGGCAAGCCAGATACGAGGGTACAGGAAGGCGTGGATGGGTACTTGCTTAGAAACCTGCCTTGTGATCGTCGCTCTAGCGATGTGCATGGGCTTGTGAAGCGAACAAGTTTGCCGATGGTACGCCAGGGCATGGCAGAAACAGGCAAGAGGGTGTGGTTACGGAGTACTTGTCCGGGCGATGCACCCCAACTTTTTTCTTCCTTCCTGCGCTAGTCACTTCCAAGGTTATTCGTCTGGCGGTGACTTGCCCGACCGGGCTTTTTTCTATGACAGCAAGATCCTGACCTACAGAGTGACCCGCTGGGGATACCCTTCCAAGCCTTCCCTTGCGCACCTCAGCCCTAGCGTGGGGCTGTACGTCACCCGGATGACAGTCTCTCAGGCGTCATCTTCCCTTGATTGATCGGACGGGAAGCGAAGACAGTCAGCCTAAGTCGACGTCGGTATCCAATCAATCCTCGCTTCTTTTGAGTCGGACGGCGGAAAAAAAGAAAAGTCCAAGGCCCACAACACTGATGCGGCCAATAGGCACAGAACCTGTCATGGGGCTGTCATCGTGTCTTTGCTGACGTGTAAGCCATCATGTGCCCGGAGTTTTGTCACCAGCAGTCGCTGTCAGTATACGCTGCCTTGTTTGCGCTACGTCTGCAATGTTGAGGTCATGTTGATGATCTCCTGTGTCTTCTTTTTTTGTCGCCAGCGACCCATTAATTTCATCATAATCCCCCAGATTTCTGGTCACGGCAGCCGGGGTCCATGTTGGCAAGGATGGACAGGGGGTGGCCAATCCCTAAAAACTGGGCCACAAGATCGGGAAGGGATTGCCGCTCTACTCAGGCTGGCCCTCATGATGGTTGGCTGTGATTCCCAGCTGTTGCAATCATCCAGGAACAGGACCAAGTGTGCTCGGCTGCCACGAGCGAAGCCAGTGCCTTTCCGGCTTCGTGGTTGATCTGTAGATCAAGATGCAATTCGGGCAGGTCACCAGAGATTCTGAGACTGCCCACTGATCCTAACCTCCTTAGCGCAGCCACTGAATGGGTGAGCAGGGGAGTGCGTGCAGTTCGTGGGAAACAAAGTTGCCAACCACGCCGTGGCATGCGTACCCCGCGCGATCCTAGCACTGTAAGGTGTGAGGCGTACACAACCTCGTGCAGAGTGGATGTCTTGTCTTGCAGGACGCGGCCCACGGAGCAGGCTGCGGCCCCTTGGGGGCGCCGCATGGCGGCATCTCCAACCAGTGACTTTTCACAACGCCTAACCAGTTTTTTATTTATATATCTGGTACCATCCCCGATTTTGACAACGGGATGCCACAGACCTCGCAGGCCACGGTGCCTCGAGTTCGAGCGAGCGCTTGGGATTGTCCAGCTAATGAGATCATCGGCCGCAACTGGATGTTTCAAACATTGGAAACACCGGACGACGAGACGACGGCACTGCATGCGGGAAACCTGCTCCTTACTCGGCGCCCCTCGTCAGTCACGTCAAGGTTGATCACTACGCGTTGAGCGGTCCAAAATTCCTGGGATGCTCATTTCAAGCGTTTATGCTTCGCGTCTCCTTTACACCTTCAGCGTGACGCGCTCGTCACTTATGTTTGTTCCTGGCCGGAAATTAGGAGGATTAACTGTCTTGCTATTACGTGGAACAAGACATCCCTTCGTACCTGTTGTGGCGTTGTGTTACAGTCAGGGATGGCTGCTTGAGGAAACCCTGGGTTCAGCACACAGAAGAGTCCAGGAGCTCGGAATAGCTCCAGTGGCTTGAATTGACATTTCTTTTCACCGCTTCGTATTGTAACCTCTTCGTTTCTCCCTGCCTCCATACTATAGCTGTCAACGGCATCCAAAGCTTGAAATGGTGGGCCTTTCCATGGTCAGGGGCTTGCACTTGTGCGCGTAGCTTATTTGCGATTGCCGTATGACTGTGGTAGGGCACGCTAATTGCACAGAGCCTCACCGATGCCCAGTCTGGTGGCTTCTGTGGCTGCAAACGTTTCGGTCGTGATTGGCGCGGTAGACACAGGATGGATGAGTCGGTTGATGCCTTCGCTCTCCCTGGGGAAAGATCGAGATCGGATTTCCAGCTTCGTGATAGTAGTAGCTATGTATCTAAAGAACGCCACAGGTATCGCATCGCGATTATGGCGAGACATAAGCGTCCTGTCCCCACCACCCACTCGCACTGCCCGTCTAACCTTGTGCGTGGGTGTAGGGGTGTAGGCATCCCAAAGCAACTCGGGATTGTTTTCAGTCCCGATGTCGAGTCGGGCTTGGCGCCAAGTGCCGATTTGACGCACCGAGGTGGCGCGCCGAGTGACCAAGGTCGCGCGAAAAGGTGCCTGAAACAACGACTGCGTGTCCCGCTCCTTCCTCCCGCCGCCTTCCTCGGTGATCGTGGCCCGCGGCAGAGCGAAGCTTCATGTCAGGCTCTTCGGGATTCCAGATGACAGAAAAGGTCGTTCCCACATGCCGTCGGCACACCCCTGCAGCACATCGTGCGGCTTGTATATCTCTTGCGAATTTTGGTTTGCCGACCGCTTCATCTCATCCGATAAAGACTGAGCCACTCCCGTGAGTTGAGTTGCGATGTTTCAAAATTCTGCTCCACCCTGGCTGTTCACATTGGCGTTTGCCTGGTGACGTCCAATTGCTTCGTGCCTCGGCATTACCTAGTCCTTGGTCAACCTTGACGCAGGGTGCATTGACCAGGCCGTGATCGATTGACAGGCTATTTCGAGATTCGGTCGTACGTCAGGGCAACGTAGATGTGCTTGGCCCGGTGTGATTTTACAGCAAACCATCGTTCTCGCCTCGCAGTCGCTTCACGCGCTTCTGTTCCCAATCGTCGAGGTCCTTAGCGGCAAGTCGCTGTGAAACATGAGCGGTGTCAGCAAACCCGTCCCTTCTTCATACCGCAAGCAATATGCCGTGGCGACTCACGTAATACTCGTCCCTGATGTCGACCTTGCGCCCTTGTCTGCCAACGCCGAGCTCTTCCTCCCGGGTCATCTGCCGCACTTTCCTGTCATGTTTCTCGTATCGAATAGCCGTTGCTGGCGTGAGCACGAAAGAGCCGGCGACAATGATCGACACGAAGGGCAAGCCGAAAAGCAGGAAGGGGCGCTTTGCGAGGGCTGCGCGGTAGCGCGCCGCGAAGGTGTTTGCGTCGGCGGACGAGACGTACTTCTTCTTCGGGAACACGCCCATCGTGAATCGTCCTGGGGACTACAATCGGGTGGGGCCAAATGCAATTAGACAGCTATGGGATGGCCGATGCAAGTCAGGGGAGCTCTCAGGCTTGCGACCACGCAGTGGATTGCTGGCCTTGTTTGATGGTGGTATCGTAGAGTGGATTGGTTGTAAGACCGACGGCCACTGTCGTGGGAACTTTCTGTCGAGCAGGGACTGACCCTAAGCCTGAACAAGCAGGGCAAAGGGGGGGGGGCGACTATAGGCAGGGGGGTTGTCATCACTACCCCTTGCGAACCGTTGAATTTGCCCACCAGATTCAATGCCTTTAAATCAGTCAGACTTTACTGCGACTCCTATTACTCTCGATCAACCAAGGAAGAAGAAAAGGAGAGAATATGACGTCTAGCTGGATTGTACGGCTAGCTTGTGCAGCATTGGTGATGAATGCGAGGTGCTGGGAACACTCGAACGCGGATGCGCTGGAGTCAACCCTTGCTGCACATAAGGATGCCGTGCTTGTGGCTTGTAAGTGGACAATTCTCAAGGTCGAAAACAGCTGAGCTGACGATCTCTGTACTCTGTAGTTGTTTCTGTAAGATGCCTATCGCTAAGATTCAGGCCTCCGTCGTCGGCCAATGGACGCTAACTGTGGGACGTGTGGCAGACAAGCGAGTGAGTCTCTTGCCGCGGGTAAGAGGTTGTCAAATGGGTTCACTAACATGTGGGAAGAGCGAAGGCCCAAGCTTTTGAAAAGGATTGGCTTTCGCTTTCCGATTACCCACTCCTAAGCATTGACTGTGATACTGAGCCGAGAGTGTGTGCTGAGTACGAGGTCAACTCTCACCCAACTCTTCGCGTGTTCGAAAGGGGCAACACTGTAGCCACCTACTTGGGCCCCCTACACGGCTCTGGGTGAGAGAACTGTCCAATACTCCACTCTCAAGTCCTTGAATATTTACTAATGGTGGTCGTAAAGCATAATAAGCTTCTTGTCTCGACTGGCAAGACCTATCGTGTCCGAGGTATCGACGGATAGTATTGATGCATTCAGTGGCGTCGATGACACAGTTTTTATTGCTTATATTGGGCCGGACAACAATGCCGCTCGCCAGGCCTTTGAAGGTGTCGCGAACGAGTACAGAGCGGAGTTTACCTTTGGACTAGTCTCTGATGCCACCTCACTCGAAGAAGAGGCCTCAGTTTCGCCCACCATTGCGTGCCACCTGAGGGAAGGCGGTTCGTTCACCACAAGGACCACCTCCTTCACTGATTCAGAGGACCTGGAGAAGTTCGTTTCTGAGGCATCAAGACCTGTAGTTGGGGAGTTGACCAAGTACAATCAGCAGAGGCTGCTCGATGTGAGTAACCCCTTCTCGGGACCCCATCCACTTCTCCATCATACCATAAGCCAGAATGGCCCAAAGAGGCTTGGACTGACAAGAGCGAGCGCTCGCCCAGCGTGGATGGCCGATGGTTTACCTGTTCGCAAAGACTGAAGATGAGCGTTCAAGACTTCGGACGGAACTATACAGCTTTGCTAAGGGATACTACGACTCGCTGACATGTGTCACGGTCGACCCCGAGCAGTTCCCAGAACTCCAGGACAAGCTGGGACTTGAGCCTGGTGTCCTCCCTTCAGGGGCTGTTCATCAGTTGTCCAAAGACAAGATCTATCCTTATCCGCGGAACTTGCCCGTAGACTCGCAGGCGCTGCAGAAGTGGGGACTGGATGTTTGGCAAGGGCGCATCAAACCGTGGACTCCTCCTGGGGCGGCAACCTCGGCAGAAGATCCTGGCCCGACCAAGAGAACGAAGAGGAAAGTCTCTCTGGCCAATATTCCGGGCGTGACAATCAGGGTTGCAGGGCATGATGAACTGTAGATCGGTTGTGCTGCTTTGGGTAGTTTGGTCTCCTGGCTGCACTTGGATCCCGGACCCTGGATTCTGAATGTGCGAGGATGGAGTGGCGAAGGACGGGCTAATCATCGAGCAGATGGTGAGCCCCTGTCATCGCCATTCCAGACGAATATCCTCTGATCCAATGATACACACAGCAGTGACGAGTTGACGGGCATCGCCGTTGACAGGATGGGTGGCCCCTTCTTGGGTCGATATCCTTTGGGTCACGGCTATCAAGAAGCACTGGGGACTTGGTCATTCTGTCTACGATCGCATAACGGAGAGCAGTGAACCATGACATTCCCATGGCTTAATTCAAGGTGGCACCCACAAATGATATTAAACTTTTTCAGATTTTGTTTAACTGCCTAATAACTCTCACAATTATTTGTCCGAAATGCCTAGAACTTGCGAGTTCTAAATTTCCTGGTGGTGGCAACCGGTCCCAGTGTGAATGAGGCACAAGCCCAGCGGGGCTGAGTCAGCCCACCGTCTGGAAAGTGAGCGCTTGCAGTAGCACATGCAGATCAGGGCCTCGTGATAGCGCGACTGCCCAGTGCAACGCGTCGCGCTCCTCAACCACGACCCCGAAGTACATCTCTGCCTAGGCCTGTCAGTCGTCTGACTTGGCCCACAGATCTGTCCTGCGCCACTCCCTAGAGTGACCTTGAGATGAAGAGATCTGGTCAAGAAGATGGCTGCAGAGTCGCGCAACCAGGCTGGATCATCCGGTCATATCGCTGCGAACCCAGGCGCAACCGCGAATGGTGCTGCTCCTGCGTCGACCCTGGCCGCACAGCTCGCCGGTAATATCTCGACCTCGGCCAGGTCCTCGAGGCCCGATGAGGCCAGCGAGCTCAAGCGCCTCTTCGAGGACATCGAGAGAGTCAAGAACAAACCAGACTCGTTGAAGACGCCAGACGAGCATGTGGAGCACAATCACATGCTGATCTACGTCTATACGCGGGTTATCCTCGACGGTCTCAAGTGGGACGACCCTTTCGCCAACCATGAGCAGCTCAAAGCCGATACATTGACTGCACTTCATTTTCTCAAGGTCACAATCACCGAAACTCCACTGGTTCTCACATTTACCGCCGATGGCACCTCCTTTCTCCATCGCGGCCCTGAGCCGCTGTGGTTCTGGCTGTTCCCCAAGCTTCTTAGGATGCTTGGACACCCGCGATGTCTAGCCTTGTCTTCTCCGTTGGAATCGCTGTTCCATTTTGTGCTCGTGACAGCAAGCACATCCGGAGGCCTTTGGAATGCCTGCGAACCACTGTATGCCTATCTGCAGGCAAGCTTTCGATGTAAGATGAACGCACCCCGCACGCTGTCGCATCGCTGACCGCTACACAGCAATCATGGCCCATCTGAGGTTGACATCCCCAGCTGCCAAGGGCTCTGTAGATATTGAGCTACCTGATCACAATACCCTGGACTCGTTGCTGCCCGGAGCAGCCCTCGCCGGCGCCGTCCGCTGCCCAACTTACACCCTTGGTAATGGAGACCATGCCCTCCGGCACGCCACGTGCCTCCTGAACATCCTGCACAATGTTTCAGTGCTCGGAGGAACACCGAAACAATCAATCTCGCCTTTCAGCAAGCATATCGTCTGGCTGATAGACTGTATCACAGCGTTGAATGAAGAGCAGAAACGATGGAGGGACCATGCCATCCATTATCCGGTGGCCCTCTTGAACCAGGCCCTAAACCTCATTTCCCCGCATACTGGAGTAGACCAAGTCGTAATGCACAAGTTGTATTCCGTAATTGTCTTGGTTGCAGCGGATGTCGCCGTGAATCAGGCGGCGATCTCAAATCATCAACAGGTTGACTCGTCGGCCAACAAAGTGCTGGCTTTGGCCCTTGTACAAATCGCTGACGCTGCCAACAAGCAAAGGCCCATATCCAAACTTGCTGCCTCGCAACTACTTAAGCCACTGGAACAACTGCTCGCTGAAGGCGTTGTTGGTGACGATTTCGACGACTTACAGGTATGTCCATCTTGTTCGCATTCAGTGTGCAGCCGTCTGACTCAGTACGTAAAGCGATCGGTGACTCTGTTTCGTGAGGCTGTGGTCTTCCCCACGACCCAGCCATTCAGCTCCGGGGTCTCTCCAGAGCTTTTCGTGGACAGGGACATCCGGCTAAAGGTCCAGTCTATCGAGTCGAGGGCGCACGCACCATCAGACCAGAAACGGCTTGTCAAGCGGAGGAAGATCGCTCAAGAGTCCTCGATAATTCCATACGTTCTGAAGCAACTCTGCCGGGTGCTTAGTCTGCCGCAAGCGACGAGCTTGGGACAGCTTGAAACCCACATCTTGTAAGCTCTGCTGAAAGAGTGTGAAGCTAGGCCGTACTGACCGCGTGTGACAGAGACTCTTTCCCAGCCGCTACCGAAGCCGTGCGCTGTTCGGTCATCGAGTTAATCGCTCGTGTTCCTTGCGCTGCTGATAAATCTTTGAGCCCCGATCTGCAGTGCTCATTTTGCTCCAAAGCCGACAGAAGTGTGTCACGACCGCCATGTACTGACCCGGCGTCCGCAGCCTTAGCCGGCTCTATCTTCACGAAGCTTATATGCTTGCCAGCATTTCGTGAGTCACGCCGTCCACGGGTCGCCGCGATGATAGCCCTGCGACGTATCATCGTACACTCGAAAAGCCCCGAGATGTTAGATCTGGAGCAATCGGCTATTGGCCAGTGGTGCTTGTCAACCCTCCAAAGCTCCCTCAGAGAGCTCCGGATCGCAGCTGGCAGGGCAATCGTCCTTTTCTTGCGACCTGTTATCAGCCAAGATATTGGCGTGCAAATTTCGAATCGGAATACAGCCAACGCCTTAGGATTTCTGCGGTCCATCTCCGACAAAAATGAGCCAAGGATCAACGAGACTTCACTGATGGCCTGGGGCCAGCTGGGTAGAGTGGTCTCGGATGAAGGACTTAATCTCGTCTTAGTTAAGATGTTGGACTTTCTCGGCCACCAGAACCCTATTGTCTCTGCGGTTGCCTTGAACGAGATCACGAATCTTGCGGCTTCTCTTAGGACAACACCACGACGTCTCCTAGAGCCTTTCTGGAGAAACCTTGCTTATTCAACCGTCAAAGACATGCTCACGCGGCCTCAAACTATGCAAATGGTTGCGGACCTTTTGAGAACCAGCGTGGCAGAGCTGCTTCTACTCATCCAACCTCATGCTTTGCCATGGCTTGTGCTGCACGGGAAGAAAGATATCATACACAAATTCTCCGAAGCCAGAAGAGATGAGCACTTGCAAGACATGTTTCTGGATGAGTCGAACCTCAGTGCTATCTTGGCACGGCTCTTCGTACAGGACGAGGCCAATATCGAACAATTTTCGATATCGGCGCTGGTCAATGTCTGTCCGACGTTCACCGGCACGGCCCTCACAGAGGTGTTGAGAACCAGCCCTGTCCTGATCATCTTAGAGCTCCTCAGGATGAGCGTGGAGGGGGACGATTCGACGAAGACTTCTGTAAGCACACTATCAACTTGGCCAGCCTCCGTACCGATGACTAAAGAGAAATAGGCCCGCTCTGCCCTAACCATGGTAGCAAACCTCCTGCTGGCTGCTCCCCGAGATGGAAAGAGAAAGGGGGGTCATCACATCATTGGTCGCTTTCTGCGGGAGCATGCTCTTGGCTTGTCAGCGCGTATGGTCGAAGTCATCAATAATACCTCACCTGTTCCTCCACCTATGCGGGAACGCAAAATCTGCATCAAGGCCATGGAAGAAATGGTAGTGCTGACCAAGGAGTATATCCATATAGCACGACCACAGGTATGTAATCACAGTCGATTTCTACGCCATGAGCTGACCAAGTACTGCAGATCTCTGTCTGTCTTCTGTCGGCTCTGTCGGTAGATGAGCTGAGAACAACCGCATTTGCGTGTTGGTACTCCATGGTCACTCATGTGGGAGAGGAAGATGTCGAAGAGCTCATTGAGACGACGTTCTTCATAATCGGACAGTACTGGTCCTGTTTTGCAGAGGAGAGCCGGGGAAAGTGCAAGACTCTACTGGGTTTCCTTCTCGCCAACCACGAGGCAGTCCTGAACAAGTCAATCGGCAAGCTTCCATCACTGAGCCATGTTAGCGAGCTTTCAGAGCTCTGGAAAACAATCGAATTGCGCCGGCCCTCACTCGACACGCGCGCCGCCTTCGCTTTGTTTATCGAGAGGTTGCGTCACGAAAATGCTGGTGTCGTTGAGAAAGGCTTGCGTGAGCTCTCAGAATATCTGCGCCAGAACCAAGGTTACCTGCAGGCTTCAGCCATCAGTGAGCAGCCCGACATTGTTGTGAAATCCCTTGCTCGAGCGCTGTTGGACTGCACCTCCAAGTACAGCGGGATAAATCCTAATATTGCTCGAATCTGTTCGGAGTGTATTGGGTTGATGGGCTGCTTGGACTCAAATAGGCTTGAAACTGTTCGGGAGCAGCGAGAGTTCATTGCCCTTTCGAACTTCACAGATGCGGACGAAACCACGGATTTCGCTGCATTCGTTCTGCAGGAGGTGCTTGTCAAGTCTTTCGTGTCGACGACGGACTCTAGCCTGCAGGGCTTTCTGTCTTATGTCATGCAAGAGCTTTTGGAGAGGTGTGATTTCAAGACAGCTGTTGGCCTCCAGGGACAAGAGGGTGAGCGCATCTATCGAAAATGGCTGAACATGCCAGAAAGCGTGCGGGATGTCCTCTTGCCCTTCCTCACATCCAGGTACAAGCTTGCACCCATGCCGAGTTTCAAGACGGAGTACCCCATCTTTCGCGCTGGGCGCTCATACGCCAACTGGCTCCGGCAGTTTACGCTGGACTTGCTACACAAGGGGCAGAATCCATTTGCAGACATTATATTTGACCCGCTATGTCGGGCTATCAGGGTCAAAGACTTATCGGTCGCAATTTTCATGCTCCCATATCTGGTCGTCCACATCACCCTTGGCAACAAGAGCACGCAAAAGGAAAAGGATGCAGTGTGGGACGAGCTGCTGAGCATCTTGAAACAAGAAGTTCCCGAGAATGCTTCATATTTGGAGAGGGAGGACAGAAAGCTCTTTTGCGAGGTATGTGGCCCGACAAATACCCAGTTTCTTCCGCTGACGATACTAGGCCGTATTCCGAGTCATTGACTACGCAATGAGGCTCTTGCAGCTGAAGCGAACGAATCGGCTCAGCAAGGCCGACGAGAATAACCTCTTGCTTATCCAGGAACGGCTGGACTCTATCCCGCCAGAGCTCGTATCACAGCGTGCTATAGACTGCAAACAATACGCACGTGCCTTATTCCACCTGGAACCTCATGTTTTGCGCCAAGAAGAAAAGGGCGAAGATGCCGAGAAAATCCAACAGGCTTTGGATTCCCTGCAGCACGTGTATGCCCACATTGATGAGCCGGATGGCCTTGAGGGGGTATCCGCCAACCTCAAAGTCATCGACCTCAAGCAGCAAATTCTCAGTCACAGAAAGGCAGGGAGGTGGTCGAGGGCACAGACTTGGTGCGAAGTTCAGCTCGCGGAGGATCCTCACAACATAGATGTTCAAATCGATCTGCTAACGTGTCTCAAGGAGTCGGGCCAATATGGTAAGGAGACTCCCCCGTCATGAGACTCTTGCCTGTCATTGCTAACACCGCACAGATGTATTGTTGAACCATATTGGAGGCTTAGACACGGACGGACCTTGGACAAATAAGATCGCGCCCTTTGCTGTGGAAGCCGCTTGGGCCACCGGGAGGTGGGAGACCCTCAAGAAATACTTAGGCTCCTACAAGTCCGTCCACCATTTGGATGATTTCAACCTTGGGGTAGGATCAGCGCTCCTGGCACTCAAAGATGGTCAGACAAGAAGCTTTGTCAACCAGCTCGAGGAGCTGAAGGAGAAGACTGCTTCTTCAATGTCCATGTCGGCCACATCGTCACTTCAGGCTGCCCATGACGCCATGCTTAGGTGCCATGTCCTCGCAGACCTCGAAATCATTGCAGGAAACCACAAGAAGGAAGTCAGCGACCAGCAAGAAGTCATGACCTCGCTAGATCGTCGACTGGAGGTGCTGGGTGCGTACGTGAGCGACAAACAGTACGTGTTAGGAATAAGGCGAGCGGCGATGGAGCTGATGAGGTGAGTTTTAAAAGGAAAAACCTGGTACATTTATGCGCTGACATTTAAAGGCCGAGATTCTCGGACGGAGACATCTCGTCTCTGTGGTTATCAAGCGCAAGATTAGCTCGAAAGGCGGATTCGCTCCCTCAGTCTTTCAACGCCGTACTACACGCTTCGCAGCTTGGAGATGGCTCGGCTACTATTGAAAATGCCAGGCTGCTGTGGAAAGAGGGCCACCACAGGAAGGCTATCCAAATCCTCGAGAACGCCATCCAGACGAACTCGTTCATTGGATACAACCTCGGCCCTGCTGCTCCTACGTCAAGTAAAGGCCCTGAGGTGCAAAGAAACTTGTTGACAGCGCGAGCGCATCTCCTCTTGGCGAAATGGCAAGACTCGGCGGGACAGACACACGCTAGTGCTTTGCGGGCGCAGTATCAGCAGGCTGCAAAGACGCATGCAATGTGGGAAAAAGGCCACTATTATCTCGGACGTCATTACAAGAAAGTCCTCGAGTCTGAGAAGGCGTTGAGTCCGGACGAACAGAGCGACGAGTATCTCACCGGAGAAACGGCCAAACTTGTCATTGAGAATTACCTCCGGTCGCTGAACTACGGCACCAAGTATCTATACCAGACTCTCCCACGTATTCTTTCATTGTGGATGGACCTGGGCGCTCATCTCGACAAGGCCCCCGAGGGGAAAATATCGCTGTCTAGGGAACTGACCCAACGGAGGAAGACCCTGTTGCACGAGCTCAACAAGTACTTCTACAAACACATGCAGCGCATGCCTGCTTACATATTCTACACAGCAATGCCGCAAATCGTGGCACGCATTGCTCATCCGAACCCAGATATCTTCACTCATCTGCAGCATATCATCATCAAGGTTGTGGAGGCACATCCGCGACAGGCCCTGTGGGGCCTCTTCGCCATTATGACCACCAGGCAGTCGTCTGACCGATCGAAACGCGGTTCTCAGCTGCTGACACACGTCCGTAATAGCACGGCAAAGAGGGTGGACGGCTCGGCGTACGACCTGAGGCAGCTCCTGAGGATGGGCGAGAAATTGGCGGAACAGCTGCTTTTGGCCTGCAATAATGGTGACTTCCAGAGTAACAGGACCACGCATGCCAGCATTACTCGCGACCTCAACTTCAACCACAGATGCACACCTTGCCCTTTGGTGGTTCCTATTGAGGCATGTCTGACAGCCACATTGCCTACCCTCACAGACAATATCAAGAAGCACAAGGCGTTCTCGAGGGACGTGGTCGCAATCGACTCGTTCTTGGACGACGTCCTTGTCCTAGGCTCTCTCGCGAAGCCCCGCCGACTGACGGCGAGAGGCACAGATGGGAAACTATACAACTTGCTCATCAAGCCAAAGGACGACCTGCGAACGGATCAGCGACTGATGGAGTTCAACAGCATGATCAACCGGTCTCTGAAGCGGGATGCCGAAAGCAGCCGCAGGCAACTCTACATCCGCACGTACGCGGTGACCCCGCTGAACGAAGAATGTGGTATCCTCGAGTGGGTTGATGGGCTGAAGACGCTGCGCGATATCCTGCTGGGCCTGTATAAGCCCCGCGGGGTCGTACCCAACTACGTCCAGATCGCCCAGATGATGAAGGAGGCCTCCACATCGGAAAAGAACATCAAGCTCTTCACAGAGCATGTTCTTGGCATGTTCCCGCCGGTGCTGCCAAGCTGGTTCATCTCGCAGTTTCCAAACCCGTCGGCGTGGTTCGCGGCACGGCTGAAGTACACGCGGTCGTGCGCGGTCATGTCGATGGTGGGCACGATCCTGGGGCTGGGCGACAGGCATGGGGAGAACGTGCTCCTGGAGGAGGGCAACGGCGGGGTGTTCCACGTGGACTTCAACTGCCTGTTTGACAAGGGGCTGACGTTTGCGCAACCGGAGCGGGTGCCGTTCCGGCTGACGCACAACATGGTGGCTGCGATGGGGATCTACGGGTATGAAGGGCCGTTCAGACAGTGCAGCGAGCTGACGCTGTCGATCCTGCGGCAGCAGGAGGAGACGCTGATGACGATCCTTGAGGCGTTCATCTATGACCCGACACTGGACCTGCAGAGGGACAAGAAGCGCAAGAGCGACGTGGTAAAGTTGAACCCGACGAGCGTGGTGGAGAGCATCAAGAGGAAGGTCCGGGGCTTCATCGGCGACGAGAGCATCCCTCTGGGCGTAGAGGGCCAAGTGGAAGAGCTGGTGAGGCAGGCGACGGACCCGAGGAACCTGTCGGCCATGTATATCGGGTGGTGTGCTTTCTTGTAGGTGCAGAAGGTAGGCACTGTGTTGACATTGAAGCTGGGTTTGGGGCTGCCAGGATGCAGGTATCTACAAGGCATGTCCCCAGCATGTGACAATGCATTTCTGGCAGAAACAGCATATGGTAGAAACGGTGAAGTACGTACCGATGGGGGGTGCTATGCAAGGCGAAACTGGACGCTCGCACATGACCTAGGTAGATAGATAGATAGATACATTGCTGTTGATTGGTTTCCATACTCGCTTGGTGGCCCCGACGCGGTAATATGCAATCGATTTAATTTGTCCCATGTCTGAGCGGAAGAGGCTCGGGGGCTGCCTCTTTGGATTGATTGTGTTCGCTCTGCTTCACGGGGGATGTATTTGGGAAGCGTCAGGCACCGACCGACCTACAAGGGGTGAATGGTGGTGGGGGGGGGGGGGGGCGCTCGGAGCTTCGATTCGCGAGGCAGCAGCAGCAGCAGCAGCAGACACAAAGCAACGGGAAAGCGACATCTCCCACCACCTGCCGTCTCCCACCCACCCACCACCTTTCACCTCAAAGCAAACCCAACCTCCCACTTCTTTTTGTCTACGCTGCATTTCCGCTTCAAGGACAAAATCACCCTCATTCCTCCATGTTTACTGCCAGTTAAATTGTTTCACCATCACACGTGCTCCACATTCCCGTCGCCGGCTTTTGTGGGCAATCTTTTCTCTGCTCGTGTGGCCGCGACTGACTTGATCGACGCGACCGCAGGCGAGGCCAACGTCATCCCTCGCAGCGCCATCTGAAAAGTTGCATCGTGCCACGAAACCCCTCCCAACACACACCCAAGCAACCTCATTTTCACTGCTGCGGCATACAGCAACTCCTTTCCAAACTCTAATTCCTCGTTCAAATTCGCACCTTCCAAGATAAGCAGAAAAGACCATCTTCAAAATGCCGGTCTACCGCATTGGTAAGCCAGCCAGTCCAGCCAGGCCAGCCTCCACGCGTCTCCCTCGTTCCCTTGACTTCTGGCGCCTGATGATCAGAAATGCCCAGCTGTTGAGATTTCCTTCCTTGTCCACCCTCCCTCGTGACAAGTCTAAATTGAAACCTGCTAACTTTCGCCACCAGAGGTTTCCCCCAACAATCGTGCTGGTTGCCAAGACTCTTTGTGCAAGAAGGAAAAGGTCAAGATCTTGAAGGGTGAGCCGCGCTTCGGAACCTGGGTCGAGATCCAGGAGAACAGCTCCTGGAGATGGAAGCACTGGTGAGCACACTTCTTTTCGACTCTGCTTGCGCCTAGTCCACAGCCCGGGGTTTCTTTTCTGACTCTGCTCTGTAGGGGTTGCGTTTCCGGCAAGCAGATCGAGAATCTACGCGATGACATTCGCAACGGTGACTCGTATGATTTCGACATGATCGACGGCTACGATGAGCTTGGGTGAGTACTGTCTGGTTTCTCTATGGAGAGCTCGCAGGCTAAGCGCCGCTGCAGCGACCCTGAGATCCAGGCCAAGGTCCGCACCGCTATAGTCGAGGGCAAGATCGCGGACCAAGATTTCAATGGTGACCCTGCGTACAACGTCCTGGGCCAGTCAGGCATCCGTGGCCGTGCGACCAAGAAGAAAGCCGATGCTGAGGACGAGGATGGCGAGGATCAAGTAAGTAGATACCTTGAGCATTTGCGTGCAACAGAATGCTGATGTCCCAAGGACGGTGATGCTGCACCTGCCAAGAAGCCGGCCAAGAAGCGTGGCCGCAAGAAGGCGGAGGACGATGCGGAGGACAAAGAGGAGCAGGTTGAGGCTCCACCGGCTAAGAAGGCCAGAAACGGCAAGGTCAAGAAGGAAGCCGACGGTGATGAAGATGCTTCGCCCGCCAAGGCTCCCAAGGCAAAGGGACGGCCCAAGAAGGTCAAGCCGGAGCCGGAGGCTGATGAGGAGGCCGCCGTCGAAGCCGAGGCTCCGAAGAAGAAGGGTCGGGCGAAGAAGGTGAAGCCGGAGCCTGAGGCCGATGATGAGCCCGCCGTTGAGCAGCCCAAGAAGAAGGGTCGTGCTAAGAAAGCCAAGGTCGAGCCAGAGGCCGGCGAGGAAGCACCTGAGGAGCTGGAGCCGGAGCCCGTCGCCAAAAAGGGCGGCCGAAAGAAGAAGGCTACTACTGCCAACGGCGATGACCACCAGGACGAGGCTCCCAAAGCCGCCCCTGCAAGGCGGGGCCGACCCAAGAGGAAGTAAGTGCGAGTCCTGTCCGCCAATTTGCACATACCATCTAACAACGGCAGTGCCTAAATCAAGTGGGGATACTTCAGTACGTACATGATGGTGTGCATGAAGGTAATCATTTCACCGTCTACGCCTGTCACTGCTAGCTCTTGTTGAAGGGATTATTACGCACCAAGACACCATGGAGGCGGGCAGATCATCACGGAACTCTTGTTAATTTTTTCTTTCCCATCTCAGCATCTCGCGGGCCCTACCATGAAGGGAGTCGCTCGATGGTGTCCATGGGTCGGCTTCCAGTAATTACAGGAGCTGGACCACCTCACTTGTCGCCATCATCCCCTCAAGTACCTTTTGTTTTCCACATGCCACTTCAAACCCCACTATCTGCTCGGCGAAGGGCAGATGCGCACAAAACCAAAAGTCTTTAGTCGAGGTTGCTCAAGTGTTTTGTTTTTCATTTAGCCACGGGGCAATTTTTGTTGCGGTGCCTTTTGGTAGGATCTAGCAGACGGTCTCATGGCTGGCTTACTCTCAGTATTAGCGCAGTATTCTGAATCAAGACAAAGACTGTCAACAAATGAAGTGTGTTGTGCAAGTATTGATTGACCTGGAAGTATCTCCTCTCGACAGCTTCTCTGTTCGCCCGTCTTTTGGTCTTGGCTCTCCTTGCAAGACACGGCTGGTGGAGCGGGATATACAATGCTCGATTGTATAGAGTTTATTGTGCGCGGCTTTTCGTCCCGCTCGCTTCTAGCGCTTGCTCAAAGAACAAGTTGTGAACAGATAACAAAAGCATTGTTGCGCACTGCTGCTCTGCGAGCCCATCCCAAGCACATTTGAGTTTTCTGTATAAAACATTGATATCGACCATCGCAGATTTCACTCTCTTCCCAGCTGCCCACCATCTACTTCTTCTCCACGCGGTCAGAATCAGAGTGCTTTGTAGCATACTCGAAGCAACTTTCTTTGATTCAACTTGACCAGTGGGATTCTATTTCACATCTCCAAGTGATAATCATGGGTAAGTAGAAGGACCCTGTTGCTGACCCTGTTGCTCCCAACGTGCTAACCTGGTGTGCTAACTGATTGCTGAAGCCTTTCCGTACTCGTCAAAGGAAGAGCCCTCCCTCGCCCTGTCCGCAGGGCATGAGGAGAAGCTGATCGAGCTCGATGCCGAATTCTCACAATTATATGAGCTCGCGGCCGAGACTCTGAGCACCCCCGTCTGCGAACGCCAGCCTGACATGAAGGCGCCGCGGCCCAACAAGGCGCGCCGCGCATTGCACAACGCCCATTTTACCTTTAACCAGTTTCTTCAGCGGCGACGCAAGGACTGCGGCGATGACAAATTCATTCCTTTGTATGCGATCAAATTCCTCCTGAACCTCCTCGACATCCGCGGCGTCGCAGCTGCAACAAGGGGCCTTGAACGAGCCTGCCCGGCTTCGGCGGACGAGTTGTACGACCGCCTCGTGTACTCGCGGGCCATGGCCCGCCGGCAACCATCCTCGTACCACGGTTGCTCCCCCTCGCTTGCGCGGCGGATCCTCGGGTCCTGCGACCCGACCACACGTCGCCACTCTGATGGCAAGGCGGCCCGCCTCCGGTGGTGCGAGCTCCCTGAGCTTATGTGGTCCGTCCTCGAGGACATGGGCAACTGCCTGAGCTACGTTGAGGCGTTCAAGTCGCTGCTGGACCTCGAGACCGAGGGGTGCGACCGGTGGGTCGACCTCTCGCAGCTGCGCAGGAGCGTCTTCCGCCTGACGGGGTACTGGCCACACAATGTCGAGCACGACCTCGAGGCGTGGGCGTTTGGTCTCCCTAACGACCTCGCACGCCTGCTCTACCCGCAGGGCGGGCGTCTCGATCATCAAGAGATGGCGCTGAACCTGGATGAGCTCATCCTCGGGCCTGGCGACGATGCGTTCGTGAGGCTTGAGCGTTTCATGCAGAATCCGGTAGCTTTGACTTGTGGGGCGTAGCTAAACTTTCTGTTTTCTGTTACAGCGCACTGGCTGGGTGGCGTTTTGGCTATAGGAAAAGGACTATATTGGATATTCTCGGCGAGCGTGCGATTTCTTTTTCTTTCTTCTTCGATTCTTGTCATAACTATTCGATGGGGCCTCTGGAGGGTCCTTGGGCTGGCGAAATAGACATAGATTGACTGACACCCGCAATACACCTGCTGTTTCCAGATGTCCTTTGTATTTGATGCTATCAGGATCCCTGTACAACCTCTTTGATGTCCTCGTTCCGCGCGTTTCAGCAAGTAAGCGAGCTACAGCATCTGTTAAGAGACAACACAGAACGCTGACTTGTTCAAATAGACTAACATGTCGGGCTTCTGGCGCGCACAGCACCTAAATTGGACCTCTGTCAAACTTCTGAACACCTAACTGCCAAGGTTGGATGATGGCCTGGACGATGGCCGCATCACCCACCCACTGCTCCACCTCCAAACACGTCGGTTGTACTACATTTTAGAGTGGCAGACCTGTCACATTACACATGTTCTTCACATCTCTAAGTCCTACATCTCGATCCCGGAGAAGCTATGGCCACCACATTGCTGGCCGGGAAAGGGGTGTCGCCATGTGTCCATGCCGCGATGAAGTATGATGCAAGCGAGGGAGTTAGTCTAGTCGGATTGCTGTTCTCTGTTGCGTGGCCGAGGATCGATCCTCCTCGCGCCACCTCTGGGTAGCGAGTCCATCCAGGTGCGCGAAGACAGAAGTGCGCTGTTTGGATGCCTGGGCGTGGCTGTAGTCTCGCCGATCTCATGGACCAACTCGCTTACAAGTTTTTTTCATGTGACACAGGATATGCGTCTCGACCATTTACGCAATGGGCACTGTGCCAGCTGGACACTGAGGACATTGCAGCCATGAATGCTGCATAATCATACATACAGCCTACCTAGGTGGTCATTTGGAAACCTGTACGGTAGCTGACTGGCTTTGTCACTGTAGTCGAGATGGACCCGCAAAGGTCGTTCGTTGTTCATGAATGCTCTGGGGCAGTGAGCACATCCTGCGAGGACTCAGATTTCGGTCCATGTTCATAAAGCGTGCCAGTATTTCCTTGACCAGGGCGAGCGAGGAGGGACGCAGCAACGGGCTCCTGAGGGCTCTTGTGAACTTTTGTGTAACACTACCTAGGTAAGTTAGCCTCAACGCCTCTGGGAGGATCGTGCGCCGGACTGAGAGCCGGTTCATGCAGTGTCGGTACAGCAGGCTGGCAAATTAGCTGAGAGGCTTGGGAAACCGTTGGGCCTAGAATATTCTGTGATGGACACCAGCGCGCTTGACACACAAGCCGCACTGTCATCCCATCCGAGCGCTGTTGCACAGGACCAGTACTTCTGTTCCCCCCTCATACCTAGGTACGAATCGACGATCAAAGGGCCGATTTTGCGGCTCCTGGACTCGGAGGTTTTCTCTACATAGAAGCCAACATGTGCACTCACACGCTGCCTTCATTACTGTCAGTCGCCATCAATCTCACATCATTCATCCCAACTTTGTCTTCATTTGTTGTCGCTCCGCCCAACGTGTGAGACCTTCCAAGTCACAATTCATCACTGCTACTTGCACAATTCGAAATCCTCGCCGCGGACATCTAGAAAAGCCTGTAAGTGCGATGGTCAACCAGGCTCACACCTCTTTCTCTTCGTTGCTTCAGTCGGCACCGAAACGGCCACTGCGACATGTGACTGACGATCTTTGACTCTAGCAGTCAAGGAACCTGCTTCGAGATGTCTCATCAAAGCCTGAGGCTTCTGTCCTCGCTCGTTGCCTACCTAGTCGCCATGCCGGCTGATCGCATCTACACGGAAATTTTCGAGGAAATTCATCGCTTGGTGATCCGTATAAGTACACGCGCCCCACTAGTTTCTCTTCTTTCTTGTTTTGGAATGTTCCAGATTTCATTACTTCGCACTCAGTAGCAGCAGTACACTAACAGATTCCAGTCGAGTTGGAGCAGATTAACCTCGTCCCACGCGGCATTCTGATGGTCGTGACTCCCGAGCAGCTTCTGTTGGTTCTGTCGAGCGAAGAGCCCGACCGGGGCACGATGCTGGGACTGTACCCGACCTTGACTCCCCCGGAGAACTACGAGACCCAGATCCCATCTTGGCTGCGCGACTACATTATCGAGGAACTCGACCTCTTCGGCCTTGGCGCGCCATCTGGCTGCCGCTCCTTTTTCGACCAGATGGTGGGGAGCAGGCAGATAGAGGGCTCCAACTTGAGTGTCGAGCATACGATGCGCCTTCTCGACACTGGGCTGACGAGTCTGCGCAACTCGATCGACGTCCTCTGCGAATTCTGTTTGAAGAAGGACAAGGTCTGCGAGACAAGCTATGCGATGGATTTCAGGCGCAGAATTGTGGAGGAAGTCAGAAACCTCATTGGCTGGGTTCCTGAAGCCGGGCCCGTGGTGCTGCCGCTGGAAGTCCAGTTGCTGATTCACCGGGGATCCCACGGGATGATGACGAACGGCGCTCTCGCCCGCGAGATCGGTACCGTGGTCATCGAGCCACTTTTTGGGCTGCTCCTAAAGCTCAAAACTGTGTACAAACGTCTTGAAGATCGGGCGGAAGAGGAGAGACGAGCACGGGTGGATGCCATGGGAGAGGAGGATGACATGGGAGAGGAGGATGACATGGGAGAGTGGGATGACATGGGAGAGGATGATGCCATGTGAAGTAATGATTCTTCGGATCTGAAGCTGGTGGTTCTTGTTTTGCTGGGGAATTTTCTTTTTGGATGCTGCGTCTCGTGTATTTCAACAATAGACAGAGGCCCTCACCGCACCTAGAATGAGCAAGTAGCTTGGTGAGCTGGAAGTGCTGAATGAATTTCATTGCTGGTAACGAGTCTCATGATATCAATTCGTCTCTGTCTTTGCCACCCTGCCTAGATTTCGATATGACCGGTTCCCCTGGATCAGCCTGTCCGCTACGCCGCAGGAGCCGCGGCGCCACCTGGACAGCGAGGATGAGAGGAAGAAGAATTAAGTGCGGAGAAATAGGAGTCGCCAGCTTCTTAGGAATGTGCGTGAATGGCGTGCACGCACAGCGTGTTTCCCAGCCACCCCATAGACATCGGCTCATCTACGTTTGATACGCGGTGAGGTTCAATTCGAGAATCTCAAGAAGCTTCAACAGCCAATGGGCCAACACGACTTATAAGACGGTTGCTCTGCTGTTCATCGCTCCTCTTTGACCCGCGCAAGAAGGCATTCGTGAAGAATGACACCTTCAAAATCGACCCTCAGACAGGTGGCATCGCCGACATGTACGAGCGCTCATTGAGGCGATGGAGAACTTGGACGCCAACCTACGCGACTGCTCCAGACGCGGGCGTCGGACGCGGCGGATGTGATCAAGTCCTATGCGGACTACAAGCGCAAGGTGATGCGGCTCCCACCGCTCCAGGGGGCGGCCGTATCAGAGGTTGCTCCCTGGGCCGGGATGCGGCTTCCCCCGACGCACGGCGAGGATCAACCACGGTGCTGTCCGGGGAGGAGATGAAGAAGGTGCAGGCTAGAGTGAAGAGGGCATTTCAATTGGGGGGGGGGCTGGGGGGTGAGGTTTGCGGCTGGCAGGGGACGGGGGCCGGACATGATCGCCCTCGACACCGATCCCGGAGAGGACGACAAGGCGCTCAGGAGGATGAAGGATGGCGTGCCTGTCAACCTGCAGGGCGACGCACAGACGGGCCGATGCCAAGGAGGAAACCGGAGGGGACGAGAAGGAGGAGGAAGACTAGCTCCGAGTCTGAGGGGGGGGGGGACAAAAGGACAAGACCAAACAAGCTTTGTGCCTGCAGCAGGATCGCGAACCAGGTCCCCGTCCAACGCGAGGAGGCAAACACGAGCTACCCTACCCAGCCCTACCCTGGCAAGCCTGGCAGCCTGGCAGCCTGGCCTGGCTACCCCCTCACGACTCATTACACCTCATTAGTACCCGGTTAAGCGACCTCTCAGACCCGCCCAAGCCGCCATGGCGAACGAAGCTTGTCTTCTCCGCATCCTGGGCCCTGGCCCGTCATACCCGCAGCGTTGTCGCGTCATGGAATCCGGTCGAAGCCTGCCGATCCTTAGCCTGCGGCTAAAGGTACTTCGTGGGCCCAATGTACTTCTGCATCTTTCTGTATGGACCGGGGTTCCCTCCACCGGTTCTACTTCCAACACGACGCCTGATGCCTGGACACACAGGAGAGAGGGGGGGGGGGTCGGCGCATGAGTAGAAGCGTACCATGAACCGCACTGACAAGGCTGCCGAAGGAAACCTGACCAACTCTCAAGCCTGGCTGACACTGCTCCAAAGATGGTTGCCATGCATGAGGAGTCCAAATAATCGATGATGAGGTTGCTCAACAAGCTCGCCCGTCCTGTGAATCCTGTGATGCGGCACTTGTCTTCCTGGGTCCAAGAAAACAAACAACCATGTTGTCCTCGGTGGTTCAAATTATCATGTTTCAAAGTCTGATTTGTTATGATTCTCTATACATTTGGGCGAACCTCCCCTAGAAAGACAGACAAGAATACTCAAAAGTGGCCCATCCCAGGCATATGAAACGCAAGACGCAAATGCCGCTAACCAGAGCAGTGCGGGCATAGAAAGAGTCAGTGTAAGTGTGCATCGTCTTTGAAGATTTAATGTGCTCGGGACTAGACCAAGAAGTGGCCTCAACTTGCTCCACATTCCCTCGGATCTTCGTCCCCGAGTTCTCTGCCACATAAGTTGTATGACCAGTAGTCAATGCGAGCCTCAGCCCTTGAGCCCAGCCGGGCAGCATCCCACAGGGCAAAACCCCAGCGCCGCAATTCGGCGAGTATGTAGTTGCCGATGAGATTGCTGTACTCGCAGCTCCAAAAGAGGACCCAGGCAAGTGGCGGAGAGTCCAGCCTGTCGCCGTTGAACGTTACTTTGTGCCTAAAGTCCTCGGCCAAATCATGCTGAGAGTATCACCGTTCCCGTCTTTCTTCGTCTGGATATCCCGTAATGGCATCGTCTATCTACATACTCCCACAAATTCGCAGTCTCTGAACCCCAGAGCTGACGAAAATGCGGTGCAGAGCTCATCATTCGATTTCTCATGTTTCGGGATATTACCCGCTGTACCTAGGTAGTATTAGAAGTCAGCCTCAAGGGGTTATGGAAGAGTTCTTGACTGAGCATAGTGGAGAACAAGCCGCAGTGCTCACATAGCTATCGAAATAAACGGTCCAGAAATGGGAGGCTTGTTCCCAGGGCGGTTAATCTTTATTCAGAAGCTACTTACTGTTCGAGTCCATGGCCAATTTATCTGTGTAAATCTCCTTATAAAACTCATGGATAGAGAGAATCTGCTCAATTTCCCATGGCGGGAACATTGAAAGAATACGTAGGCGGTCGACATAATCCGGTATTGTTGTGGAAGAGCCCCGTTGTTCTCCTCACAAACCACATGTATTGTAGAAAAGTTGCAACCGATATATTGCACGCTGGATTCGGCGCCTCTCTACATCGCTAAGAGACTTCTGCCCAGCTTTTTCCTCTTTCGACAAAGTGGGTAGCAAAGCCAATACCCAGCTGGCGTACTGCTCGGCAAGAGGTTCTATGATAGAAGTGTGGAAGCGGAGAAGACGAATCATGTCTTCCAAGGATAGCGAGACCGCCCAATCAATCTCTGGTATACTGTGCTTCGCTTCATGTTCTTTGATAAAGGCCGAGAGCAGAGAACCTTTGCGAGGTCCCTGGAAAACATCGACTCCGGATTCCTGCGCCACCACAACGTCGACTAGGAATCCCTCCAGGGTATTGCCCAGGACAGATCGCAGGATGGGTAGGCGATAACCGCTGTATACGCGGTGCAAAATGGGAGAGGCGAGGACAAGCGCGCTTAGAGACTGGATGGTCGGTGCCTTGGACAAGATGAGCACCTGAAGCTCAATAGGCAGGCCCTCTAGAGAAGGCGGGATGCCTCCGCCAAATTATTACTATTTGCTCTCTCTGCCGTACCCCGCTGAATTCTTCAAGGTGTATTTGCAAGCTGCCCTGGCGGCGCTTTCTTGTAATAAGTAAGCAAAAGCCCCGGTCCACCGGGTTCTACGTCGCCGCCAGTTACCGAATTAGGAATCATATTCCGCCAAGACCTGCTAGTCTTGACGGGCAGTCTCGCTTTTTTTGAGCCTTAGGCAAACTCACTTCAAGACATTTACCAGATCGTGATCACAGTTCGACAACAATCGACGCCAAGGAATTCGAAATACAAATGCTTGATGCTCTAGATTTCATAAAAGACCATGAAAACAAAACAGACCACCGTTTGCCACAATTGCAGGGCCCATAAGCTAGGAGTGGGTGACCCCGGCCACCGACTCGACCCGGCGTTGACCATCTGCGCAGTGTGACGGAAAGCGCCCAACTTGCTCTCAGTGTCTGTTCATCGGACGATCGTGCGAAGGGTATCAAGTCGACACCGTCTTCATACCTTATCAGTCGACTTTACAGAATCGGAATTCCAGAAAGGCGAGACGGCGGCCTGCACCCGGAGAAGCAGCGCAGACGAGCAATTCTCAGCCATCAAAGGCCGGAAGTACTGGCCTTGCAAAGGCATGTGCCCAACAGACTTGGCATTGCCCAACCCCCAGCCGTGTTGATCCGCCAACTGCTAGTGAGTTCACAGCAATAATTCTCAATTGCTTCACTCCTGGAACCAACTTCGTGCCATCTTCCCCGGACTCGAACACAGTTCAAGTTTGCGGCGCCTGGGTCGGAGTACTGCCTAGACTTGTAGATGAGATGTGCTCCGACGCTCTCATTTCTATAGCAGTCAAGGCGTTCGCGACTGCCATCCTTGATAGAGGGCCAGACTGCAGGCGCATGGATTTTCGGGGCCTTGAAGCCTACAATTCAACTTTACAGCGGCTGCGTCGTGATTTAGTCACGTCGAATGTGTCGTTCGACGTTAAGACAGCGATTTCCGTGGCATGTTTGGCCATGGTGGAGGTAAATGCCATAGTTTTTCTCTTTGACTAGAAGAGACTTTGCTCTAATAATTGTCTGCCAGTTAATTTCACCAACCTCTACCGATGGGTTTCATGCACACTTCACCGGACTTGGTGTACTTCTCCAACATTATCAGCCGGAATTATTCAGCTCGGATATTTACCATACTATTTTCGTTGGATGTAGGCCTGTCTTAGTGAGTAACACATTTGAAGTGACCCATTGCAAACGTTTAACACACTTGGCAGCTTTTCCATGCTTTAGACAAACGAAAGCCCACCTTTCTCTCCCAGCCCCGATGGAAAAGAGAGCCATTCTGCTTCTATCCACCGTCAGACATGCAGCTCCTCATCAATGATACTACCACCCTCCCGTCTCTACTTGAGGCTATTGATGACTTGGGTATTCGTCCGTTCGAGTCATCTGTGTCAGAAGCTGAGCGAATACGATCCGGATTGTTGGAATTGCACAGACGACTGTTCAGGTGGAGAAGTTCTCACGGGGTGGATCCAAGCTATCCTACATTTTCTGACTTGATGACGGCAAACATTTATACTCATACTTTGTCGTTTGAGCTCATATGCCTCACAGAGGTTCAGAAGGTTGATTCTTTCTTGGTTGACCACAGAAGCGCCGGAAAGTCGGCTGCGGGCCAGAATATCGAGATCGACTGCTCACATACGAAGGCGCGAGAGATCGCCGCCAAGATCTGCCAAAGTGTTGAATATTTTCTTCAACAAGAAATGAGGCTTTTTGGGCCAGCTTCAGCAATATTCCCTCTCCGAATTGCTTATCATGCTTTAAGAGATAATAAAGGGGATCAAGAGGACATCATGCGGTGCCAGGGACTCATTGACCGAATTCGTCAAGCGGGCATCTCAGCTATCTCACATTTCCCAGCAAGTGCTTAGAATAGTTTCAATACTTCCTTTGGAAGGAGCCTGAGATGAATTGTCTGAGCACTGTTACAAGGTAATATCTAGCCATCAATAAATCTGAGCTGGCACAACCCATATGTAGACCAGCATCGTGCACGTGGTGGGCGTGCCTGTGCCCCTCGGGAAAAGAAAAGTTCAAGTTTGCTGACACTACTCGTACGTCATTTTAGTATATGTCTACATGCTGGCTTTTGGACCCGTGCTCGGGAAACCCACTATCGATAGGAGCGAGCCTGTTACACAACAGAAGTGCCCGGGCGAAGGACGCCCCAGAATTGTGCTGTCCTGTCTAACCTGATCTGGTGTGTAAGCCCGCCAAGACTGACCGACAGAAGAGCCTTGACCCACGATATTGCACCTCAACTTGTCCCCGCAAACACCACATGCTTTGGGATTAACAATCATCTTAGAATAAATCATCCGGAATAATGTTTTCACACGCTTGCTAAGCATGGCTATGTAATTTCGCCGCAAGTCCATTCGTTCCTTTCTATAAGACCAGGACCGAATCCAAGCTCATCCATCACATGTTACTCGCCTTGTAACTCAGCTGACATCGACTACATTCAAATAACCATGCCGCCCCCAACATTCAAAAGCTTTGTTAGCATCACACACATAGGCACTGCCACCGCCATCATCTCTATTGATGGAATAAACTTCCTCACAGACCCTTTCGTCAGTCGTTTGTTTCTGCTCACGTCCGACCGCAGAGTGACGAACACTAACGCTAGAAAGTTCTCGCCAGCCGGCACTGAACATGGCTATGGCTCTCGCATCCTGCGGAGTAGTGACGGCCCCGCCCTCACTCTTGATGCCATCCCACCCATAGACGCGATCCTTCTCTCCCACGAAGACCATTGGGACAATCTCGACGACCTTGGTCGCCAGCTTCTTAACGGACGCCGCGTTCTCACCACGCGGGATGGTACCTGTAAACTTGCGCCCCGCCCCGGCGTTATCGGACTACATCCCTGGCAGACCGTAGAGTTTCGCGCCGGAGGCCGTAACTTCCGCGTCACGGGCATCCCGTGTGTCCACCTCCCCGGCGGCGAGTGCACGGGCTTCGTGGTCGAGTGCAAGGAATTCGGCAAGGGGCCCGAAGGGAAGCCGAACGCTATTTACTTTTCTGGAGACACGATATATGTCCAGAAGGCTGCCCAGGGTCTGCGGGAGAAGTGGAATGTTGTCGTCGCGCTTATGAACCTTGGAAGGGCCAGTGTTCCATTTCCGGAAGAGAAGCTACAGATCACGATGGATGGGGCTCAGGCCGCGAGGCTTTTCCGGGAGATCGGAGCGGAGGTTCTGATTCCGATGCATTATGAGTCATGGGAGCATTTCACGCAGTTTGGTAGTGAGTTGAGGGAGATTTTCAAGGAGGAGGGTCTAGAGAGTAGTATCTGTTGGTTGGAGCCCGGGGTGGAGAAAAAGATATTCTAATCTACATAAACGGCTAAAGAGTACAGAAGCTTTGTAAACTATCGGTTTATTTGCGATCTAGAAGATCGAGCTGAGATCCAGAAACAACATCATGTGAAAGAAAACTGAATTAGGTGATCCCTGGAATTTTCCGCCCTCCTTTTACGGATGTACAATATCCAGAGGTTCATCAACTGAAGTCAACACAGCTGATGTATAACTACTATATTTTTGGAACACCGTGAGTATGGTCCAATTTGGGACTAATGCTGAAAAGTCGGTCCCAAAGACTTCGATACCACCATGTGACTTAAAACCATTACCACCTGTGGTCCTTCTTGGACTTCTTCGGATGCCTACTTAGGTACCGCATTCAAATGCTCTAGCAGCTCAAGCGAAACAGGGTGTCCTCTGAATTGTTGTGTTACGCTGTTGGGTTGAACTCTCATTTGAGAAAACCCGAATGGCCGGAAGTGTCCGATGTTCCGCAACTCAGAGCTCTACATAACATGTCATTAAGTTAGACTACGGCGTGAAACGCCATGGACCCCATGTCTATGCCCCAGCTGAAACTGAGATTGTGTTCTTGGTATGCATCTGGCTAGGATCAGCTTGCTGCTCGGCGAGTAAGTAATCCAAACTGCTGGGTCATACGAACGGGGCGTTGCACTCTGCATGTTGACCCGATATAAATGAATGGGCAGCGAGAAGACTAAGCGTAAAGTAACATAAGGTCCATCCGAGGGCATAGAAGACGAACAGTTGGAAGCAAGCCGGCGCCAGTCTTGGAGTCTGGAAATTAAGTCCTAGTTGCGTCAAGATAATCTGGATGCCCAGAGAGCTGCCCCGGCAATAAATCAAGTCGGGTTTTACCGAGGCACTATAGCATGTCAGAAGACCATGTTGCGACGTTAGCGAAGCTATACATAGTGACGGGGTTTCGTGGACATGACTCTTGCCAGCCCGCCCACTGCTGAGAACGTCTTGCTTGTATGGATGGTCCTACATAAGGCTGACGGATTCCCACAAATTGGTGTGCAAGATTGACCCTGCTCTAAAAGTGTGTTAATGTGTTACAGGGACTCGCATTCGCTACCATTATCTGTTTTGAGCAATGATCGCTAGCTGACTATTTCGAAAAAACATCACAACCACGAACGGTCCACAGTCACAATGCGCTTGTCAACCAATTTAATGGCAATTGTTATTGCCTTCTCCCCTAATGTCTTTGGGTAGGAAGCAACCACCCTGAAAGGATGCAATTGGGCCCCCTACCGTATTTGTCGTGATCGAAATTGGGTAATACACTAACACCTGGCACCCAATTATTAGGCAGGGTGAATTTGAAACATTCTTCTGCAAAGACCTGGACGGAAACGTGGCTGCCAGCAACAACTTCTGCGAAAGTGCCAACGGCAACGTCCTTGCCTCGCCCGGTGTAAGTAATCCACTGCTCCAACGATGCCAGAGAGTCTAGCGCTGAACGTATACGTGTGTATAGTTCTGCTGCATTCGGAGCAGCGATTTTGATACACTTGCTGCATTCTCTGCAGGTTGTGGAGATAATGGCCTGCAGTTAGGATCTAACGATACCCCTTGCTCACCGTAATCGAGGATCTTGTTTTGGCGGCGCATTGGAGGAAACGAGTGCCCAAAGAACGTAGTCCCAGTTTCGAGCGACAGCTTGAATGGTCAAGCAACCCCCTAGCAGGTTCAGCGTGGCTTTCAAAACCAATACAGATAATGATTGATAACTTTTAACCAATGTTCGCTAGATCAAAACGTGACAAGGGACTAATTAGTTGATTTTGCAGGCAGTGCAGGCCGCAGAAATGATGGCTATATTGATAGCCAAGTCGAACATTTGGATACTCTCCCTCACCATGACTGGCCTCGTCCCTGTTGATCTGTGATCGACCTTGCATCATTTGATCAAGACGCTATGCAATGATAGCAGAGATCAGATACTAGTTGGTTTCGTTCTTAATCCGGTCACAGTGCTTTGAAGAAAAAAGAAAAAAAGGCCTGGGGGCGGTTCCTTCATGCAGTCGTAAGCGCTCTATTTAAAGACCCAGCACTAGATATAAACACAATGTCGATAACAGTAGGTTCACATACAATAGCAACTAAGAAAATAGTGACAGGATCAGATACTAGCACCTGTAGAAAAGGATGGTATACTGGTGCATCAATGAGGGCCTCTTCAACTACACACCTAATCCGCACACCTAATTTACGCCTGAATACTAGGAACGAATACAGGGCTTGTAGGTCTAAATTTATAAGCGCAGGTATTATAGGTGTAGGTATAGTAGGAGCGGGTGTAATAAGTGTGGTTATTATGGATGTTGGGCGTTGGGTGTAGGGTATCAGGAATTTTACCTGGTTTCTCATGATTTACCAGTGAGTTAGTGTAGCATCCATTTCTGCAGGTGAGAATATACGATTTCTAATGGTAGATAGACATCACTACAACCACCTCTCTTTTCTAGCAACGATCCTTCAACTTGCTGTCCAGGTTTACAATTCCCGCGTAGGCGTACCAAGCAGTGACTTAGCTATGCAGTAGTCCGGAATCAGGTCCTGGTGTTTGCTCATTGGGAGTTGTCAACTGACTTGTATCGTAGAAGAAATGGGGGTAGGAGGGCGCAATCTATGCGCCAGTACGCTCATGCGCCTACACGCCGGCAAGCCACTGAAAATTCTTCGTGCGCCGTTCTGAAGGGGAAAGAAAACGGGATAGTCACAGCCATATGCCTTGCCATGCCATGCCCAGAGTTCCGCAATATGCAATGCGACCAAAGAGCAAAGGCTGTTGGGGCTTGGTCGACCAGGATAAGATGTTCTCGCTCGATGTTGAGCCAGTTTTTGTCCCGGTGTAGAAAAGATCCGGAAAATGCATATGAATAAAAGGATGGTCCATCGTGCCTTTCGTCCGACAGGAATCGGCAGCCACCGCACTCACTGGTTAGCCAAAATTTGTATTCAAGTAAGCACTAGAATTCATACTACGATTGAAGTGCCTTCTAATCTTAGCCTCCGCTGCACTGATGTACGTGCGATGCTCGGAGACCTCAGCACCGGCAAACCCCCCTCCCGAAACAATGCGTCCAGCTCGAAGTCCGGCCCCTGGTCACGACCAACAAAACAAGGTTTGATCTCCTCCGAGTTGACAACACAATTGATGCCGTAGAGCGGATCTGGGATCTTATCACCTAGTCCCACAAGAGCGAGGGTGGGCCCATCATGGGTATCATACACGTGAACGAGACCTTTACGATCAGTGTTCAGCTGTGCACTCCGCCCCAGGGTGCCAAGTCTGAAGACTTGCAAACCGCGACACATGGAATTGGATTCGACAGGAGGTAAGATATAGCCTCCATCTGAGCGGACTGGTAATAGGGTCTGGTCCATGTCATGACACGCAAGTGGTCGAGAACCATGGATTGTTCCTGGTGACTTGAGCAGGTACTGGGACGTCGATACCTAGGAGGTGCTTCAAACTGCGGTAGACATTGAGGTTCTCCGCGGCCTGACCGAACTCTCTCGTGCAGGCGATCTGATCAAATCCACTAAGGTTGTCGGCAGCTCGTGTAGTCATACACTAGGAAATTTCAAACCCAACAGGATTGTCCACATCGGCCATTCTTTCGGCTCGTTCATGACCTCGGGCCTGCTGGTTCGCTACGGCAAGCTCCGTGACGGTGCCATATTCACAGTCGCCTTGATCAATGACCACCAGCTTGATTTCGGCGTCGAGGCCTTTGGCTTTTGCAGCCCATAGCGATCCAGTTCGCTTTGCGGACCCTCAGTCGGGGTATCTTGTGGAGGCCAGGGAGAGCAACATTCAGCAGATTTTCCAGAAGAAGGGCACGTTTGAGCCCGAGCTTTTGCACTATGCTGAGCTCAACAAGCAGCCCAACGTCGTCAGAGAGCTTCTGTCGGCGGCTCAAGCCTTTGACAGACCAGCTCCGGAATTCACGAGACCGCTACAGGTGCGTGAATATTTTTTCTGTTGCAGGGTTGCCCCTTTTGACACGGAGATGTATTTTCCCCCCTTTATTTGCTGACGATAGTGTCTCCTGAGACACCTCATCAAACCGCCCCCAAAAGTCGATTTTAGGTGATGACTTTGACATATGTACAGTTTTTCATTGGTGAATTTGACTACCTCCTCTGCGGTCGCGATTGCAACGACTCATAACAACCTGACGGTCATCAGCAGCCTCTATCCAGCCGCTGCATCCAATCTCAGCATTCATATGCAGCCTGGCAAAGGCCACGGGCAGACAGTTCCCACCAATGCGACAGCCGGCTACAAGGTGATGTTTTCTGGTCTAAAATATCATAAACCTCCAAGTCCATTTTGGGTCTGGAATACAATTAGTCCCAGCGTGCCAAGAAGTATTGGTTTCGGCGGCTCCGGCCTCAGTCTGACACACATTGCGGAATCTTCATTCCTCCATCTGTCCACCTGGGGGAGGCATTTACACATAACAGTCACCGCCTAATTCGTCCCGAATACATGTATCACCTGAACCTGGCGCCACACTCGTTTTGAGAATATTACTGGTTTACTCACCGCATTACTCTTTCTTTTCTCATCTGACGTAGCCAAGTGTAGTAGATGCACGGTCCTAGCACGAAGGCGGTATACCAAGGGGAGTCTTACGTGAGATCTAAACTGTGTAATATTGCACTGGCAAGGGCGTTCACTAATCGACCACTAAATTCTGCGCCTCGAGGTTATTTGCATTATCGTCTGAGGCGCAGACTCGAGCTTCGTCACTATTATGTTATATTCATCGAGGCCTGCGCTCCAGGTTCCCTCCTGGAGTGGATTGTGTAACTTTCCCGAAGCACGCGAGTATGTCTCCCAATTTGAAAATCCGGGGCCGTCGGCCTCACACTAAGTCCAGAAATGGTTGTGCGAGATGCAAAAGACTCCGGAGAAAGGTGAGTCAGCCCGTTGTACCTACACCAACATGCTTCGATATCCTGACGATCAAACATAGTGCGATGAGCGACTCCCTCGGTGTTCGAGGTGTACCGATCTGGACAAAGAGTGCCAGTACCCAAATGACGGCGGCAATTCTGAGTCGAGGTCGAGTTCGGGACCGAGGCTCCGGGAGAATGAGCCAGCTCCTGTCGAAGCCCATCATCTCACCGTCCCCAGTGTTGGTCTCAACAATTCACGTGCTGTTTCTCGGGGGCCCTCTACGGCAGCCAGCCCTCTCACAAGGAACCCCACCACCGTTAGTCCCGCATTCACCAGCGACGCAAGCCAAGCCGGTACGGCAGCCACGCTCTCCACCCACCTCCTGAACGCCAGAGACCTTGAGCTCCTGGGCCACTACCTCTCGCACACGAGCCGCTCCGTCGCCTACGATCGCGACGACCTCTACGCGCTGCACGTCGGGATCCCCAATCTCGCCTTCGGCAGCAAGGCCCTGATGAGCTCGATGCTGGCAGTCGCGGCCGCGTGCCAGTGCCATGACCTGCTGGAAGTAGAAGCCTCGTCAGGCATGTCCGGCTCCGGCCTGGGCTCCGGCCTGGACGTCCCGCGCATCCGAGAGCTGCTGGTCGTCGCAGAGCAGCACCACGCTGCGTCGCTGCGGCAGATCCAGGAGGATATTCCGTCGACGGATCAGTACGACCACGTGCTTGCGAATGCGGTGCTTATGGTTTTGTATGGTTCGTCGAGCCACTGGGTTCGCATCCGGCTTATGGAGGCGTTCGAGGCCGGGAGCAGCAGCGGGGCCGGCGACCAGATGGGCCGGCTGCCAGAGGAGTTTGTTCCGGTACGGTCTCAGTGGATGTCGTTGATTCGTGCGGTCCATATTGCGTATGTCAGCCTCCTTGATGGTCAGGCACAGAATGCTGGATCAAAAGGGGCCATGGAATGTAAGAGGAGTAGTCCGTCACGGCTTGACTTTGGCGATGTAGACGTCGTTTGCCCTGAGAATGGGCCCACGTACGAGACAAAGCGGCTGTTTCTTCCCATTCTGGCTACCACCTCGGGGCCTGCATTATCGAAGCTGTATGCAAGAGCCAGGCGGGTTGAAAGGAATACCGAAGTCAACGATATAGATTTCGAGGCTTGCATGAAGGCCCTGGCAGTGTTTGAATCGATACTGGGCGAGACGTTCCCAGAAAAGACCCACAGCGGATTCTCCCCAGAGACGCCAGGGTCACAAATTGAAGACAAAGGGGAGCCGGTTTATCTTCACTCCCTCGGCCGGCTGTCGAACGTCGCACCCTGGCTGAGAGGCTACACGGCACGCGTCACCATGAACAGCAGAGACTCACGGCCGCTGCGGCGCACAATCAACGCCTTCATTAACCGCGTTCCAACGACATACCTGCACATTGTCCAGGCGAAGCTCGAGCACATCCCGGTACACAAGTCACAGGACAGCACCACCGAGACCGACGACGCCGGCGACGACCCTGTGCACTGGCTAGCTATGGACATTTTTGCCCACTGGCTCGTGCTGGTGGTGTTACTTGATGGCGTATGGTGGATTGGAGGTATTGGCGCTTGGGAGCTAGGTGGCGTGGTTAAGTACATGCGGGACGAAGGCAGGGTTGGCGGAGGAGACGAAGACCAGAGTGAGGCGTGGTGGCCTGAGAGCATGTACAACATAAGGATGGAGCTGAAAAGACACTTGGCAAAGTGAGAAGGACTGTACATATGAGCAATGAACACACAGTATGAATGTACTGGGCTCGCAATACATCATTGTTGAGTTTGAGCAGGGACGTTTCTGGCCTTCGATCTGGGGATCTATCACGCCTTCCTTGTCAACAACGTGCGCCACTCAAAAGTGTATTCAGCGCATCCGCCGCCGCAAGAAGTCTCGCATCGTCCCAGTACTGGCCAATGAGTTGCAGGCCCATCACATCACCCCTCCACTGGCTCCCAGCCGGCAGGCTCTCAGAGTCGGTGCTCTTTGGTATGCTGACAGCTGGTAGCCCAGCTAGGCTCGCTGGCACCGTCAAGACGTCGTTCGTGTACGCCTCCAGCGGGTTTGTCTCATGGCCTTGCCGGACCTCGTCCAGCGTCGGCGGTAGCGTCGGCGCCGTGGGGCACAACAAGAAGTCCACCTGCGCGGGGCCGAGCTTGTTCTCCAACGTGACACGCTCGTCCATGTCGGCCAGCGAAACCTGCTGCTCTCCGCCGTCCGCGTCGGCGTCGCGGAGAGGGTTCGGCAGCCTGAACGCGGCGTCGAAGTCGCGGCGCACGAGCTGCCTCACCCGTTGCGCCTGCACGAAGTAGTTGTCCATTGCCTCGGAGCTCAGCGTGTATGATCCCAACAGGATGCGACGCTTGACCTCGGCGCCGAAGCCACTTCCGCGAACGGCAGAGTACAGGACGTCCTCGGGACCCCTCTCCAGGCTGCCCTCAATTTCTGGCTGCTTCAGTCCGTAGCGGACTCCATCATACTTGGCCAAGTTCGAAGAAGCCTCCGCAGGCGCGATAACGTAGTATGCGGAGAGGGCGTGCCTCGTTGATGGCAGTGATACAGGTACGACGCGTGCGCCTATCTCATTGCGTAGGAAATCCGCTACTTGCTGCCAGGCTTGGCGGACTCGTTCGTCAAGCTCGGCGATGTGATACTCGACCGGCACACCGAATGTGAGTGGCTGCAGAAGCCCTTGGCTCTCTTTCGCACCCCGCGCTTGGGGCGAACCTTTACTGTAGAACTCCCTCGATCCCGTGCACCGTGCCCTCGTGGACGGCGTGAGGCTTGTTGGATCCCGAGGGTCATGTTCCTTGTACAAGCCCTCACCAATGACCAGGTCCTGTATCGTCCGCACGTCCCGTGCCAGAAACCCAACTGTGTCCAGGCTGTTTGCGTATGGCACGACGCCATACCGAGAGATCATGCCATAGGACGGTTTGTAGCCGACGACACCGCAGTACGCGGCCGGAAGGCGCACCGAGCCGCCCGTGTCGGTTCCCAAGGCGAGATCCGCATCTCCATTGGCAACCGCCAGAGCACTGCCACCGGAGCTGCCACCGGCGCTCAGCTTGATGCCCGTGCCGTCATATACCACTTCCTGCGCCGCCGCGCCGTAGGCAGAGTTGATGCTGTGTGTGCCCATGCCAAACTCGTCCAGGTTGGTCTTCCCGAGGATGTGTGCGCCACGATCCTTGAGCTGACGGACGATGGTTGCTTCAAACGGGGACTCGTGTGAGGAGAGGATCTCCGAGGCGCACGTCGTGGCCAGGGGCTGTCCATCTTGGGCTCCGGTCGCGATGTTGTCCTTGACGGCAAGGCGGAAACCGGCTGGCGGGTATGGAGTCGCGGCGTGCGCAGCTGGCGCGATATCTTAATAAATAACTTAACGAGCATTTGGGGAAGGGCAGCAGCTGGGGACTTGCTTACCTGGAGTAATGAACTCGTTCAAGCTTCGCCGCTGCGGGCGGAGCGACAGGCTTGTGGCATGGGCGAGCCGAGGGCGCAGGCTGGACAGCCTGCCATTGAGGGACATGAAGACGCCGAGTACGGTACTGGCAACTCAAAGAGATGCGAAAGAGCCAAGCTTCACATCTGTGCGTCCTGTGTCGCAGTCTAATTCCGCTCGGAATCGTTGCGAACTGCGAGGCCCGACACTGGGATGTTGATAGCTCCAAAGTTTTGGGGCCCGTGCGTGCAGCTCGGTGACAGACGATGGGGTGGGGGCGGGGGGTAATTATACGAGTGCAGAAACGTATTTTACGCCCGCTCAACTTCACAGCAAGCAAGCAGTTAGCATGATGCATCACGCCCGCATCACGAAATCAATGAAAGGGGGAGAAAGTATTATCATTGCAGCACAGGTATCAAATTTCTTCGTAATTCACGCAAAACAACCGAAACAACACTTCCGTGCACGGGGAGCCCGTCATTTCTTGCCAGTAAGGTGCCATTCAAAGATACGGCTGAACGTATCTTTTCCGTTCCCCACGAGCGTCTCTCCATGGCAAGGAATGAGAGTGTCAAAGTCCCACTCGTTGATCCTCTTGACGCTCTCATTGAAGCCGTTCCTGTCCCTCGCGCTCAAGACATACCACAGGAACCGCTTCATGCCCTTCGCATCGCCCTCGGTCGACTGCATGTTCACGAACAGCTTTGCGGGGAATCCAATCTTCTTCTCACTCTCAGGGCACCTCGAGTACTGCTCATCAGCTGGCAGGTTGAACATGAGGTCGGCCTCGATCAGGATCCCCTCGGGCTTGTACAGGAACACAAGCTCCTTATTGGCGTGGCTGTCGACGTACTCATACTGGAAGTCGCGGTCGAACTCGTCGTCGATCTTGATGTTGAGCTTATCCTTGGCTGTGAAGACGACGGCAAACTCCTCCTTGCCGATCTTGGGGTCGTTGTCTGACTGCTTCACGCGCTTCTCAGGCAGGCCCTCCGGTCCGATAATCTTGGCCTCGGGGTAGGCCTGGTGCCACTCGGTGATGAAAATATGGTGCTCAATGTCCGGTGCAATGATGTACTTGACAGTACCTCCGAGCTCAGCCAGCTTGGCCTTCACATCGTCGGTCATGGCGACGGGCGAGAAGACTGCGAGCGCGCCCGAGGTGAGTTTCACTGCGATGCTGTGTTAGCCTGGCCCGGGTGCATAACGTGGCGAGTGATGTGCCCTCGTGCAAGCCTCAGCCATGTGCGCGCACTAGCTGACAGCGTGCCTGGCAACTCATGTGGTACGACATGTCTCAGTGTGAACCACGCCCACCAAGAACTTACCCACTGTGCCCCGGCCGCCAACGGGAATGGTGCCAAACCTCTTGAAGGGCACTGAGAATGTCACAACATTGGGGGTGATGTTGCGGATGACCATGACGTCGGCCGGGTTGGCCGGGATGAGTTTTGACGACATGGCTGCGGCTGGTGATGACGAGTTCCTGACAGTGGTTGAGAATGGATTGAGCGAGATGTAACCAGTGACGACGCCGACGCCGATTGCGGCAGCTGGGAAGAGGAGGAAGGCTGTTCCAAGAGGGCCGGGTCTCATTCGACTGGTAGCGTACTGCCTCGCACGAGTTGCAGTCTGCTGGATAGGCGAGACTCGTGGACTTGGCTGTTGACGGCGTGGGGGTTGTTGCTGCTTGAACAGATTGTGACGGGCGGTTTGAGGTGCCGAGTGAAGACGGCGGATCTGAGGCTTGTGGGTCTCGAGTGGTTGAAAGCTTATCGACAATGGGCGGCCGACACGAGATGAGCAGCCGTTGATCTGCCTTGATATTTGAGCGACCTGGCGGGATGGATAGGCAGTCTCAAGAAGGGCCGTTGACCTCGGCATCACTAATCCACTGCTTCTTCGACGTCTTCTATCAGCTTCGACTCGCAGGATATGTCGGGGGCGGGTGCGGGTGCACAGGTTTTGGGCCCAGCGGGAGTCAGGCGGGACGATATTTGGAATGTTGCAATCAGGTGTTCCCCATGGAAAGTGGTCGATGACCTCAGTGCCATGCGAACGGGTCGACAGTCAAGCCGCAGGTGCGGCGCCCAGGCCTGCCAGGCCAAGCAGCAGCAGCTCGGCTCGGAGCCTTCTGCGCCTCCGACGCCGCCTAAACCTTGCCAAGAGCAGCGCCCTGCCGAGGCTCAGCGGCCAAGTGCATTCGCAATCATCTCAGTGGATCAGCATCTTCTGTCTCCTGAACGACGAGCACTTTCTTGGCATAATGACAGGTGAATTTTGGACTATACTCTATCGCACTTACTAGTTTCTCGGACAGAGGGCTTGCTGATATCAACTGGTGGGCAGCGACCATGGCGATAGAGACCTCCAAGGCCCATGGCCAAACGCTACTCGCTCGGGTGGGTTACTAGAACTGTCCAGGGACCGAGTTCCGCGCCCGTCCCAAATTAGCTGTCACAATCCCTGGCCTTCTTGGTCGCGTCACGTCGAGCGCCCATAAATTTCCCACGAGACGCAGGCGGCCCTTGTTTCACACAGCCCTACCGCAGGGCTCCAGCCGTCAACAAGACATGACACTGGCATTTTGATGCCAAGTGACGCCACCCCCACTACCGAAAACCGCCCCTGATTCGAATGCTCAACCGCGCGCTCAATTTCATCGAGACTGCCAACAGGATATATGGGGTCTCTTAGTCGTCTGGGGAATCTGGGGCTCTAATTAAAGGGGCACTCTGGATAGCGGCAATGCGAGGATAACGACTATATATCTCTCCGTGCCCGTCGTGATTCCAAAGGTGCCCAAGCAGTAGCTACTACCAAAACACAGCTTAATATTGGACACTGCTGAATAACCAATTACCGGTACTATCACCAACACCACCACCTCCTCCACACAACCCAACACATCCACCAAGCCAAGATGCAATTCACAACCCTTCTCGTCCTTGTCGCCTCCGCCGCAACGGGCCTCGCCCAGTCCTGCACCTACGAGACCGCCAACTACCTCTCCGTCTGCCAGCAGGGCACAAACCTCTTTTGTACTGGCAACACGGGCGTCTGCGTCCGGGGCAAGACAGATACCTTCGACGAGACCGCCACTACCGCCAACGAGGACGCCTGTATCGGCCTGAGCCGTGGTGACAGCTGTGTCCAGACGGTAGCCTGCTGCTAGGTTGCTCAGGGGTGAAGAGATGGTGAGAATTGAATGCTGAGGGGGTTGCGTGTGGGAAGACGGCGACAGGGCGAGGGGGACATTGGGCCTTCGTGAGGAATAGGCGGTGAGCATTTTGGTGCTCTCCTTCCTGGACAATTTAGCGGGAGCTGTATATATCCATTTCTTCGAATGGCAACATTTTAACTCGAAGGCGACTACTGAGCACCGGGCTTCACATTAAGAGACCACTCGTTCCCGTCGACAGCGCCTCTGGACTGAGACACAAAGAGGGCGTACTTCCCTAATCGGGCCAGCTGTGACCGAGACGATTGTCTGGGAATACCACAGCATGGATGATATTTTGACATGCGTGAATCAGTAGTGTTCTACGCCCACTCTGGATGGGCTTCAGTACCATGTAGTCTGTGCAAGCCTCGCAGGGGAGCGCCCAGCTTTCCCCCAAGGCATCATCGAAATGTATGATAGGTAACGACAAGTGCAGTGGTATGGACTCAATTCACTGAGCGATTCGAAGCAGTATCGCCTGGGCGTTGAGCAGGGTCGAGCTGCCTGGAGTTAGTAAAATGTTGTTGTGTGTGCTTTAATCAAGCGAGCTGGGCGACCAACGCATTCTTTTGGATTTGTTTCCATTGTGTCCTTGGTGTACTGTAGCATGTCACAAGATCAATAGGTCAGGGTGTCGCACACGAGCTCGAGTTTTTTTTTCCCTCCTTCCGGCTTACATCGAGAGGAGACTTCTGATGTCTTCGATGATCGAGAAGAGGCGAATCAGCGCCCTCGAAAGGCTCTTGGACAATCGTTGTCCAGCCACAGCCGATAATGAGAGTGGGGCGATACGATCGCTGATCACGTCACGATTCTATAACATTCATCACATGTGCAGTCAGGGCCCGGGGTTGCGTGGCCGAGAGTTGTGACGCACAGTTGATGAATCCCGAGCAGCATGGTCAAGGCCAGCATCTTGGACAACAGAAGCCGGCGGAGATCCTCGACGTCGGCGCGAGATACCAACGACCAGTGAAGCCTGGTACCAACGGCTGCAAGCGTACCCGCGGTCTTGAAATGGCTCAGGCTAGGCTCAGGCTAGGCTCTCGGCTGCGCAACTTCTCAATAAAGTCCAGTAGGGGCTTTGACAGTGCAAGGCAACGGCGCGAATCTGCTCGATGCTTTCTGTCTCTCCCGGCGAGTGGGGTTGGATCTGAAGGACGTGCGAGATTGTGCTCTTCACGCGCCCAAGTTCGACTTGTAACTCTTGGAAGTGGCGTGGTGCTCCGCGATATTGCCGTATCTCTCGAGCAATCCTCTCTAAAAGTTCGATCACGGCGATGACGTCGCCGATTCCAAATCCGAAGCTCATTTTTGTGACTGGAGGAACAAAGTTTTGTGGCTATGGGTGTAGAGTGGATGGTTTCCGGAGACGAGCCAGCTAAGAAAGCAGAAGGGGAATGTCAGCACTGCCATGGGCTAAGCCTCAACAGGCTTCGGCCACATTGTGTATTACTGATTCATCAACGACTTGATTCCATTATTTTGTCTACCCGCTATTTGCTAAGGCTTTAACTGTTCTCTTCGGAGTTCATGCAGAAAGTCAGCAATCTCTCTGTACAGAAGTTTATTTTCGTACACGTCGCAGTTCAGCAGCACAAAATCATCCCATTCTTCTCGTAAATTCTTAAAAATCTTAAAAATCTCCGCAAAGCAAGATTCCTCATCGATAATAAAATAAAATATCCAGATTAACACAAAGCAAACGCTAAACTTTAATTCGAGGATTGCTTTCTTGGATATTGTGGGTTTCTGAGCGACTGTCAAGTGCCCATGCCCCTACGGGCTATAGCCAATCAAAGGACACGGTTTGGATTTAGTCATCCAGAGGGCCAACTACTACACCAACCGTCAGGGCGACGAGATTAGCGATAGCTTCTTCCTCCTCTATAAGCAGAAATCAGAACCCGTACTCAAACACGTACGGTCTGCTTCAACCTATTTGCACGTGCAAAGAACCCTTGACCCTCGCCGTCAGGGCCATACCAACAGATATATTACATAATTTAAGAGGATAGCTTTTTTTGTTGCCTTTGCAAGTCGCGGAACCTTTTCTTGGAAGGCTTTGAGGTGAGAGGTCTCAAGTTTTGCCATTTTGACTCGTCTATTTAAGTTAGCAGCTGTGCCTCTGACTTCTGGCCGTGATGGATGTGAGCTTACTGTTAGCGGGCGCTTGTTTTGGGGGCTTTCTCGTGGCCTCTTCGGAAAGCACTCGGGAAGGTGTGTGTGTGTGTGTGTCGTGCAGACGAGAAGCACGGAGGGCTTCGCCGGGACCTGACATTTTTATAAACGAGCCTCGTCACGAGGCTGTCACTATTTTTCTAGTGGCTATTATATTTGAACCTACTGTTATCGACATTGTGTTTATATCTAGCGCTGGGTCTTAAAGCGCTTACGACTGTATGAAGGAATCGCCCCCAGGCCTTTTTTTTTCTTCCTTTTTTTTTTCCTTTTTTCTTCTTCTTTTTTTTTAAATCACTGTGACCGGATTAAAGACAAAACCAACTAAGCCTCAACGGTGGCCCAAGTGTATTCAGTACGACACACGTGATTAGTGCTACGCCTAAAAGGTTACACAGCAATAACTTGAAATCGGATATTCGCACCTGCGAAAACGGATGGCACAGGTGCCATTTGACGTCAATGGCTCTATAACTAATCATGTCCAATAGCAAAGTATCACCTGCTAGGAGGCCCGATCAACTAACTCTATACCTAAGCATAATCTATACCTTCAGAATTAGAAATAGATATGTGAGCAATAGATATGGTTGTTATGGGTGTGGGTGACCTGTTCATAGATTCACTGGACACATGCTCTGGCAACATCATCGATGTGGTAGTTCCAAGAAATGAAATGGGACGGGCATTAACCCGGTATTTGAGGTTCAGAATCTCTCCGGAACGTATTGACAGGTCATACAGGGCACAGTAATAGTCGACATACGTCCTTGTCAATGCTGTGAGGTTTCAAGCCGACGTCAACTGGTACATGTCACCGTGTTGTGCATTGGGTACGATTTCCAAGCTCAGAATCGAACATTGACAGTGTGAAGAAAGATGTGAGCTTTCCCTAATATTATGCCCACGAATTTGCTTGTTTCCAAGTGTTCTCATTTTCAAAGTCAACATCATCCAGCAAGCTCGCCATGCTCCCGCTCGGACGGCAGTTCCAGCCTTCTTGGCATCTGATTATTTTCATGGGGAGCCGAGTTGGCAAAGGCTCTGCCACGTGTGGAACCCTGGGTTTCGAGGCTTCAAACTCCATGCTGCTGTCCAGCTCCTGGGCATGCACTTCCACGTTTGCTCGTCGCTTGCGAAGAAAAAACCATCCGATCGCCATCAAAATGACTGCGGCACCTATCCCTATCATTATGCCAGCGACCGCGCCACCAGAAAGCCCACCCCTGTCTGAATCAACACTTGCGGATGTTGTAGTATCGCTGGAGGTTGGGGTAGCCGTGGGCTCAGAAGCTATCGAGGCAGTCGACGTGGTAATGCTCGCACTGCCGGTGGCAGCTGAACTCGACAGAGAGACAGATGTGTACACGTACCCCGTGGCGGGGATAGAAAAGTAGCTGGACAATTCCGAGGAAGCCGCCAGGTTGAACGTCTCGTTCGACGGATTCAAGCAGTCTCGCCCATCATCCGTGAGCCCACAGCAGGCCCATAGCGACTCGGATACTTGGACCACGTCCGGAATCCCATTTGCGCCGTTGTCCACTATGGGCATCAGTCATCAGCTCCGGCACGCGATCAGACAACTCTCAGGGGGCTCACAGCATCGGACCGTGCAGCGCGGGTCATCAAAGGTCGAGTCGGTACAGCTCGAGGCGTACCACCCGCTTCCCGCCCAGGAGGGCGTGCGTGAAGGAGCAGAGCCCGCCGCTCATGATGTGTCTCCTGCCTGACAGCAGGGGACCGCCGTGGTGGTTTCGTTAAGCGGGCCGCAGGGGAACCAGATGTTACTGGCGGCTCCTGGAATATAATAGCAATGCGTGGGCGACATTTGGAGAGCTAAGGCTTGTTGACAGGGCCTTTTGAGGCCGTTCAGGACACTCAAGGGTGCGAATTACTGCGTGTGTCTCTTTTCGGAGCCAGGGGAGAGCCGTTCACGTATATCAGGCTGCGGTTGAGGTGTTGCGATACCGTAAGGCACAGGAGAATGGAGCGGTCAAATTACCTTGGCCGTTTCGTGCTCACTAACATGCAGGAAATTTCTCTCAATTCCCCGCTTAAAGAGCGTAGATATCACCTTGTGGGATTTGGACGGTCCACTCCCTCGAAGCGCTGTGTCAACCGAACTGTCGCGGTCCACACAGAGTGGCTCCAACCAATACGATGGCGGCGGCAAGAAGCCTCGCTAAAGGCCACCACATATTTACGGCCCTTGTGGGTACAACCAACACGTACCTGAGGTGCGTCTGAGATGTTGGGCGAGCTGCGGCGCAGCAAGGGACAAATTTCATCTCGCACTCCGACTCTGCTGTCACACCTTGGGCTGCTAGCTTGGGCCCAACATGCGCAAGCACAATTATGCCGGCGCTCTGGCGCTTACGAAATGTCTCTTTCCATTCGTTACCGTCTGGGCGGATCTCTCCAACGTGTATTTCTGAGTCTACGTACCGTCTAGTTAAGTTCACTCGACGGTTGATGTGATTATGACAATTTACGTTTCGAATGACAGATAGAAGTAATCTGTCTCGGTCCTGGCTTTCAGTTTCCTCTTGCTAGAACATCTCATGCTGGAAGATCAAAGAATTCAGTAAAACTACCCATTCGTACAGATTGGGAGCCGTATTATCTGTACATGTTCAGATTGCAGTAAGACTTGTGGTATTTCTTGGCTCATCTTTGAATTTGTGTGTTGATTCAGATTCGACTTACTGTGGTGTTTGGCTACGGAGTATTGCTGCGACACAAGAAGTAGTTGCGTCTGATGGTCAGTAAGATTTGAATACTCGCATCAGAAAACCCTTTCAGAACATGGTATGCTGCACTTTCATCTAGATATGCAGGTAGTTGTAGACCGCTCAAGGTTTTGTTGCCTTGAAAGACACCCTTGTGTACTCATTTCACGATATAATAGCACTCTCCAGGATGGGTAACAAACTATTATCCTCAGGTAAGAAATTCAACGAAAACGACTGCCTCCTCACAGGTAATACATGGCGCACTCCAAAGCCTTTCTTTCCGCCCCAAAGGTAAGCCTGCCCATGGCATCATCACACGTAAGCCAGTGCGCCTCCAGGAATTCGTCGGCGTCCTGCGTGTCCATGACAGGCAGCGCGTCGTCCCCCACAGACGCCATATAGAATAAGCACATCTTGGTGACGGGCGCGCCGTCGAGCTCGGACGGCTCCGTGTAGTGGACCATGGCGACGGGCTCGGGGCTCTGGGCCTCGAAGATGGGGCCGGGCGCCTGATTGCGCCCGGCTATGGTGGCTCGGGTGCGGATGTTCTTGGTTAGCAGCTCGACGCTGTACCCAGTCTCTTCGTACGTCTCCCTGATGGCCGTGTTGCACAGGGCGTCCTCGCCGATGTTCTTACGGCCCTTGGGCAGCTGCCACAGGTCTTCGGTGTATTTCTCGTTGAGGATTATGAGGACTCTCGTGTCGTCCCCTCTGCCCTTGAAGGTCACAGTGCCGGCACAAATGGCGAAGTGTGTGCTCTGGGCACATACCATTGCGTTGTCCAAGGCGGCGACGTCAATGGGCCTCCTTGGTCTCTGTGCGGTGGTGGGATTGAGAGACATTGGTGAAGAGTCGTCAACAATTGTTGTGGGGTTCTCCACGAGCGTCGATGAATTGGTCCTGGACATGATTGCGACCCTGCTTTTTCAAGTATTCAGAATTAGCCTCGATGTTTTTGGGGGCGTAGCCGATTCTTGGAGGTATGGCGTGATGCCATGAGAGAAGAGAGAGAGAAGAAGAACAGAGAAGTGCGCGACGCTGGAACCGGATGGCTTGGGATATAGATGTTGAGCCATCCAGTCAAAGGCGGAGGGAAGCCACACTTTTCGTCGGCCATTGAACCAAAGCTGGATTTGGAACATGTGTTCAGTTCCGGCCGGTGTGCATGCCTCACAGGCGACACGTCTGACAAGTGGTCGGCGCAGGTCCGTTCCCCATTCGCTCGCTGTCGGCAGCCCAACCTGTAATCGGACTCACCGGTGAGGCATGGCCACGTTCGCGATGTGGTCAGGGATCTAGTTGACCGGTCCGGGTCACCGACTTATTGGGCAGGAATGGGTCTGGTACTGCGGTAGCCAAGGACGATGCACCGAAGAAAAATACTCACACACTGGGCCCACCATGGGGATCTCCGACCCTATTAGAGGACAAACCAAGGGTCGGAGGGCATGATCTGCTCAGGAAGGTATAACCGCCGGCTCGGGAAGCGCCAGGGCGTGCAAGATGGTGGTGCTCAAGGCCCTACGGAGCACTTCACATGCCTCCATCACTCTCCCTGCAGGGTGGATGTCTTGTTTCCGATCCGGGATGTCAGGTTGCCTGGCGCCGTCGTGGCCCCCACGGACGGAATAGTTGGTACGGACGATGTCGCGAGTGGCCGTCGGGCACAATTCTGCTGCCGGCTCCAGCCGGGGAGTACTGTGCGATGACGGGAGAATGAGATAAAGAAGAGGTCTCGGTCGTGTCTCGATCACAAGCGGCACAGCAGCGGTGCTACGAGGCAGAAGCGGCCGGGCAGGACGGAGATGGTCCGTCCTACCCTTTGTGAGAGGCGGCGCTGACCGGGTGCCACGGGGAGGTTCCAAGTGGCTGGAAGCCGCAGCCCTTGGCTTGGAAAATTCAAGACCAAGCTGAAATGTCTGTGTGACTTTACACGTGCGATCCTGACAGCCATCAATCATGGTCTGGCGTGCAGCAGACTGGATCGAGACTGGGCGGCGGTGGCATGGCCTAGACTGGGTTGTGCTTTTTGCGAGCACTAAAGCGCGGTCCCCAATGTAGTTTCAGCCCTGCCTGTCATGAGCCTATCAGGCGGATGGCGCCAGACATGGCGATTCACAACCGACCTCTCGTAGATGGAGAAAAGCGAAAAACGTGGGTAGGGTGTACGCGGAGGGTGGAGAAAGGGGGGATGCCGAATGTGGGGGGGCGGGCGGGACAGGAGTCCAGGAGTCCAGGAGGAGAGGAGGGGAGGAGAGAGGAAAGGAAAAGGAGGAGAGGATGCCGAAGTTGGGCTTGGCCGACCGGTGTGCCACGTGGGTTTGGACCTGGGAACGACGGAGGTGGGAGCCCGCTCGCCTCTGGTATGGCTGACATGCATTGCAACAGACATGGAAGCTTGTGATACCAACGATGCAGCATTTTGAGAAGAGTCCATCAAACTTCTGATAGCAGTTCCCGTCTCTCGGCAGCTTGGCAGGCAAGGCAGGGTCCCAGTCTCCTATCAGATACAGATCCCCCAAACGGATCCCCTCCCCACGTCACGGCAAGCAGCAGATGCACCCGAGGAGGCATTCCGTACATCCGGCCCAGCTGGTGCAGCGTGGGGGGGGGGGGCTCCAAGCGAGCTTCCGAGCTCTATCGCACACACACACATACATACATACATACATACATACATAGACACACAATGCACACATGCATATTGACCTCGACAAGTCGGCCATGAGCTGTCTCATGGACAGGTAGAATGCTGCACATCGCGACGCGGGGCTGGCACACACCATAGACAAGAACAAGAGTCACACAGCAGCTGCAACAATAGAGACGGCCCGCCGCGATAGACCAACCAGACTGCCAGACTAGCAGCCCAGATCTCAAGATCTAAACGTCACAATCGGTGCCGTGCATCGTCATGCCTCCCGCAAGGCCGCCCCAGCTTCGAGCAGCTTCCAGTGCCCTCAGCTCCTCCTCCCTCGGGCGGCCCCACCGTCCCGCCCTCTTCTCCCGCTTCTCCTCCTCCCCGCCCTCCCCGCCCTCCCCGCCCTCCCCGCCCGTGCCGCCAACCCCGAGCTCCACTCGTGCTGCCCAGGACAAAACAGCTTTGCAACGCTCCTGCTGCAGCCCATTTAGAGCTCACCCCCCCAGCAACCACAGCAACAGCACCAAGGCCAACACACAGCCCTGCACCCCCTTCAGCACGTCAGCGCCCACCATGTCCACAATGAAAGCCACCGGCGGCCACTCCGAGGCCTGCTGCAACATCCCGCCCGTTGTCTCCTCCGGATACCAGAAGAAGGGCGATTATGAGACCTTCGACGGCCGCAAGACATACGTGACCGGCCCCGCCAAGGAGGCAACCAAGGGCATCTTTGTCGTCATGGACATCTTCGGCTTCTTTGACCAGACCGTCCAGGGATGCGACATCCTGGCCACGGCAGATGACCACCACAAGTATGGCGTCTTTATGCCCGACGCATTCGATGGCGCCCCGCTCGATATCAGCCTGTTCCCCCCCGACAACGACGACAAGCAGCAGAAGGTCGGCGCCTTCTTCGGCAAGAACAGCCCCCCTAGCTTCGTGCCCAAGGCCCACGCCACCGTCAAGGCCATCCAGGACAAATACCCCAACATCAAGGAGTGGGCTGTGCTCGGGGTGCGTAGTATCCGACCCGCGGCTCTGCTCCAATGCTGAGAAGCTGACATTTGTATTCTTCAGTTCTGCTGGGGCTCCAAGGTCATCTCGTTGTCCCTCGCGTCCGGCGAGAGCCCATTCAGGGTCGCTGCCGAGATCCACCCCGCAATGGTTGATCCTAAGGATGCTGAGAAGTGAGAAAGATACCGCCCTGTGGTGTGCCAGAAATAATACTAATACCTTGTTCTGCAGGATCAAGGTTCCCCTGATCATGCTGGCTTCAAAGGATGAGAACGCTGAGGACGTCAAGAAGTTCGAGGCTGCCCTCACCGGGCCCAAGCACGTCGAGACGTTTGCCGATCAGATCCACGGCTGGATGGCTGCCCGTTCAGACCTGACGGACGAGCGCGTCAAGGAGGAGTACGTCCGCGGCTACAAGACAGTCCTGACCTTCCTCGCCAAGCATTTCCAGTGAGCCTTCCCCGCGGTGCGGAACAAAGGCACCTAAGATGATGACTGGCAGGAAAGAAACAGGATGCCGGCTGGACGGCTTTGAACGAGTGCATGTGAATACCCTGAAGATATGAGAATGGAATCACGAGACGTTTATCGAATCACGACCGGGTCGTATTCGGCTTGATCTGCTCTGAAAGGTTGTGAAATATGTAAACTGCACCAAGTTGACGACGGCTGTCGTTGGCGCGGTGGCCGCACAGGCCAGAATATATATGAGCCAACATGTCATCGACCTGATATGTTTGTGCTACTTCCAATAGTCTGGCTTGGTATATGCCTGGTTCTTTTTGTGTTCCAATGGGGCCGCTGCTGAGACCCGGGAGCTTTTCTCAGCAGAGACTTGTAGACACGGCGAGGGCGACTTAGACTTGAGAACATGGACTGTCTCTCTATGTGAGCATTGCACCCGAATCTGACACGCATGGATGTCACCGTCCCAGTTCACAGATCAATGGGGGCCAAACGGCCGGACCCAAACGGCAGCTAGGTTATGGGACGTCAGTATGGCAGGTAGCGTGTGTGTCGCCCGGGGACGGGGGGCCCCTGGCCCCCATGCTGCCCCGCCATGCGTGGAAATTGTTAGCTGGTCGCATCTGCATTGACTCACTCACCCCTCAACTCTATATTGTAGATAGCCATTCCCAAGCCATTCCTAACTTTTGCGATTGCACCTTCGCCAGTCTACCCACCCAACCCACCGTTTCTGGGTTCTGTTCCAAGCCAGCCGGGCCACCTGATCAGCGCCCCTCGCTCTTCTGTCTCGCTCCGGTAAAGTTTGCCCACCATGGCGCCGATGCCCGCCGAGGAAAGGATCGCCCTGATTAAGGAGAACCTGGCCGAGACGCTCGACTTCGACATTATCGAGAAGATCATCAACGACGGGAAGGACCCCAAGGTCTACTGGGGAACGTGAGTCTTCATTCTCCTCCAATATGGCCTCACCAGCTGCCATTGGTCGCCCGCGATGCTCGCGTCTCGGCCCCAGCACACCGGCCAGCCCGCCACGTCTCTGCCCAACCGCTGACCATTTGATCCGTTGACCAGCGCCACAACCGGTCGCCCACACTGCGGCTACTTCGTGCCCGCCATAAAGAACGCACAACTGCTCCGGTCTGGCTGCGAGCTGACCATCCTCCTCGCCGACATCCATGGCTTTCTTGTACGCGGCAGGCACACACACAGACACCCACACCACCCCACACCCAACTCCCTCCCTGGCACGCCACACCGATGCTTCCCCCCACCCTCTTCGCAAAAACATGACTTGATTGACTGACTGTCCGTGCCCCGTGGCACAGGACAACCTGAAAGCGCCCATAGAACTTGTCCAGCAGAGGGCGCTCTACTACCAGCGCGTCATCACGGCGATGCTGCGGGCCACGTGCGGCGAGGAGGATATCAAGAGGCTGAAGTTCGTGTTCGGGAGCTCCTACCAAAAGACCCCCGAGTACACCATGGACCTGTACAAGCTGTGCTCGGTGGTATCGGAGCACGACGCCAAGAGGGCCGGCGCCGAGGTCGTCAAGCAGACGGCCAACGCGCCGCTCTCGGGCCTGCTGTACCCGATCCTGCAGGTCCTGGACGAGCAGTACCTCGATGTCGACGTGCAGTTCGGCGGCGTCGACCAGCGCAAGCTGTTCACCGCCGCCAAGGAGTGGCTGCCCAAGCTTGGCTACCGCCAGCGCGCCCACATCATGAACCCCATGGTCCCCGGCCTGCAGGGCGGCAAGATGTCGGCCAGCGACCCCAACTCCAAGATCGACCTGCTCGACGACGAGGCCACCGTCGTCAAGAAGATCAAGAAGGCAGAGTGCGTGCCCAAGGTCCCCGAGGGCAACGGCGTCCTGGCTTTCGTCGAGCACGTCCTGCTGCCGGCCGCCAGGCTCAAGGGCGAGCGCGGCTTCGTCGTCGACCGCAGCAGGGACGAGCTGCCCGAGCTCGTCTACACTGACATCGCCGCCATGAACGACGACTACCGCAACGACGTGCTCACCCCGCAGATCCTCAAGCCCGCCGTGTCAAAGGCCCTCAACGCCCTCATGGCCCCTGTTCGCGATGAATTCGCCAACAGCCCGGACTTCAAGGAGCTCGTCGAGAGGGCCTACCCGCCCGAGGTCAAGCAGGTCAAGGAGAAGAAGAAGGCCAAGGACCGCGGCGCCATGTTCCCCGGTCCAAAGGACAAGACAAAGGCCGCCGGCGGAGCCCCCGCCGAGGGCGCTGTCACGTCGCAGACAGAGGACCTAGTTATCCGGAGCGCTGCTGAAAAATGATACTCGCTTGCGGGCAACCTATGAAGCACTTTCCTGCCGCTGAAGCATCCGTGTTTGTGTTTTCTGTATTTTGATACCCATCACGTGTTTGCATGTGGCCTCCGTCCTTTGTGCTCACAGAGCCGTCTTGGATTTCCTCCAGGCCTCCCACACACGCTGGTGTTTGGAAATCGAAATACCTCGTGCCCAAGCGAACCCCCACCCCCACCCTCACCCCCAAGAACCCCGGGCGCGCTGTCTCGAGTGGGTGAAGAGCCAGTGAACGACGGCAGAGGGAAGAATGTTGCGCGAACCCGAGCAGAATCCACGGCGTCAGCGTTATCTCGGGAACACCCCAGGTCTTAAACGCATTGTGGGTATGCCTGGATCAAGTTTGACCGGGGTACACGAGAATAGAGCAAGTCGGACTATCACGACGAACAAGGGGCAAGCGCTGGCAGGTGAAAGGGTTAATTATATGCTAGATATCTCTCCAGTCGCTGCTCTGCGGAAGAGCTCGACGGTAATCCTCTTCTCTCACCACCATCGCCCGCATCTCTCAACCACATCCTCACTTTTCCATCCACACATAGGCGACCGTACCACGTAGACAAGTAGGACTGAGTAATAATGGATTTATAACTGGAAGCGACTGGACGAAAGAAGAAGCGTTGTGCAAATTCGTAAAACAAGAACCTGTCCATTTGAGTCTCGATTTCCAACATCGGCTCACAGGGTAACGTGAAGGAATGTAAGAATGGATGGCGGAAGAAGCTTCGCAGAAATCTTGCTATCAGGGGGTATCATTCTAGTAGTGCAGTTCTGGGTATGGATTTATGTTACTGTCAGTGGCAGTGAAGGACGTTTGCAGGAAAGCCAGAAAACAAATAGCCACGATCCCAATCGTTTGTACGTCGTTGCCTATATGTGGTCCATCTTTTTCTCGTGTGACAAAAGGGAATAAAAGGGAGGCTAGTGGCCTCGGTTAGTAGTGCTAGAAGGCCAAAGCTTGCTTCACTCGTCGTCGAAGAAGCCAGCATCGTCGAAGTCATCAGCTGCCATGGCATCGTCATCATAGGCCGCCCGTCGCATCATCGGCGGTGTTTGTGGGCCGCTTGGAAAACTCTGTTGTTTTTGAGCTGGACTCCCTCCTCGAGCTGGCATCTGTTGAGCCTGTCGCTGTGGCGGTGCCTTCGGCCGGTTCGCAAGATCCTGAGCTGTGAAGCGATTGCCAGTGTTGGCAAATGCTGTCGGTTGACCAGACGGCGACGTCTGGCGGACACCAGAAGCCGGCGGAGTCAGAAGGCCGGAGAGGAAGCTGCTCTGTGAGCCATGGCTATCTTTCCTGGGCGTGGCGTGTTGAGCAATTGTCGCCAACGACGGTGCAGCGTTAGACAAGGAGCCGCCTTTACGCCAGTTTCCCCATGCAGCAGCCAACGGTCCGACAGCCTGGGCAACCCTAGGCGTCGCGGCATCTCGGAGGCTGGCGGCGATGTTGGGCATCTTGATGGCAGATCCGCCATTCATGGCCCTCTCGCGCTCCTGCTGTTCCATTTGCAGGTTGGCCTTGAGGCGGATGGCCGCGTCCCGGACCCGATCTTGATCGTAGTCATCCCGCCCAAGTGCGGTAATAATGTCCTGCAAGTCTGAGTGTCTCACACCTAGAAGCTCCCTCAGCCAGACGATCTCATCGTCCCGCTTGGCGATCTTCGTCTCAGAGTCGGGGTCAAGCTTCGACATGGTCTGCTCAAGCTCCTCGATCCTCAACTCCCGCTCCTGCACCTGCTCCTGCAGAACCATGATAGATTCTCGGAGGGCTTGTGGAGAGATCTTCTCCGGCAGTTGCATAGCGGTGGCAACCGCTGCTGTCTGTGACGGCACTTGCGGCTGCGAGGACGCAGTACGCTGCTCAGGAACAGGGCCAGAGACAGGAGGAGCTGAGACAGACGGCAAGACGACTCCAGATGCCTTGGCGGCCTGTGCTGCGGCTCGAGCGGCTTCCCTAGCAATGTCGAGCTTCTCCTCGAGATGAGTCACACGATCCTGCAAGTGCTCACACTTGGATGTCGAGATGCTCAGGCGTTCGAGAAGGTTAGACTCGGCACGCTGGGCATCCTCGACAGTGTTGTTGAGTTGCCGCTCAAATCGTGCCTGCATGTCCTCGATTTCGTCCTGGTGCTTGCACATTGCCGCTTCAATGTCGCCCTTCCTGTTTTGTTGTGCGTCTTCCATGATCATATCATACCGCGACCTGACAGTATCAGCGTCAAGCTTGGCTTGATCGAGTTGTACACGCAGCCGGGAAATCTCATCCTCAAGCTCTTCGCGGACGACGTTGACTTGATTATTCGCGTCCTCGACCTGGGCTTGCATCGATTCGCGAGTGCGCTGTATCTCCCGTGCTCCGGACTCGCGAGCCTCCTGGAATTCTGCTTGGTAGCGCATGGCGCTTTGCTGAAGCTTGTGATTCTCAGTGCGCATCTCTCCCAAGAGGGCGTCTAGTCTCTTGGCCTCGTTGACAGCCTTCATGCCTGAACGCTCACCAGCCTCCAACCTCTCGAGCTCAGTCTCCAGACGCTCGCGGGTCTTTGACTCTGCCTGGAGCTTCGCATCCAAAACTTCTTGTCTGGCAAGCATCGTCTGTTCCTTTTTGGCGCGGCGAGCGTTCTCCTCAGTGATGTTGCGCATGGCGTTCTCCATATCTTGCTGCAAAGAGAGGAATTTAGACCTCCAGTCATCACGAAGGCGCTCATTTTCGTTCAGCTGAGTGCCAAGAGTGTCAATCAACCTGTGGAGTTGCTTGTTCTCTTCCATCGCTTGGTAAAGCTCGTCGCTCTGGCGCTGGCACACCTGTGTAGTCCGATCAGCCTCGCTTCTCCACCGAGCTGCTTCTTGACGCAAGTCTCGAGCATCCACTTCTGTGATATTGACACGGTTCTCAAGATCCATTTTGTCCCTCTCGGAATTTGCAGCGGCAGCTTCAAGCAAAGCTACGCGCATGGCGTTCTTGTTGTGGGTCGCATCGAGAATCTTCAGTCTCTCGTCCTTCTCTTCGAGTGCCTCCCTCAGCCGCACCTCTTCTTCAGAAGAAATACGCAGAAGACGCTGCACCTCTGACAGTCTGTCTTCAGCTGCTCGACGAAGCTGGACTTCCGCCTCATTTATGGCTTCCTGGTTGCTCAGCCTGCTCTCCAAATCCATGAATCGCTGCTCGTTAGTGCTGCGGTTCATGATCTCGGCCTCGACTTTGGTCTCCGCCTGCCATAGCTGTCTCTCGAGTTCGGCTGCGCGAGTTGCTTCGACTGAGGCCTTGGCTTCTTCCAGTCGATGCTGCTGCTCTAGATCTGCATAACGGGTTTGCAGTTCGTTGAACTTGGCACTCAATTCATCTTGTCCTTCCACAGCTACTGGCTGGGGTGGAGTAGGTGGCAAGCGTGACTCGACTGCTTCCTCAACAACATTTCGAAGGTCTTCAGCACGGAAGTCGAGGTGGAGAGATTCGCTGAATTGTTGCTTCATCTCTTCCATGGCCTTCAGTATGGAAGCTATACCATCAGTGGATGCACCATCTTGTGCGACGCTGGGGAGGGGAGGTAATGGAGGTGCGCTGCGTTGCTGGACAGCAAACGCATCGAGAACGGCAACTCTGATTTGCTCCATTCGCTTGTCTCTGCGAGGGCTCATTGATCGTCGTGGTACGGGTTCGTCATCCTCGTCGTCCGCATCGCTCTCCTGGTTATCCGCAGAAATGCTTCGTCGTTCGCGACGACTCGACGGCGGAAGACCAGATAGTGACGCAAGAGCCTGCTGTATTCCCTCCAAGGTCCTCTCGAGGGGATCGAGTCGAGACTGCAGAGCGGCACCAACCAGCTCATTGACCTTTCCGTCGAAGAAGTTGGCGCGGGAGTCAAGCTTCACTTGCTCTTCATCGCTGAATGCCCGTTCCCAATCGTCACTGGCAGCTTGGCTCTCACTAGTGTTGGGCCGTGAGAGCTGGAGGCTTATCGGAGGATCTACAAACGGATTCTCCAGCATTTCGGTCGTCTGTAGAGGAGGGTGCACTCCAAGTGGCAAGTGATAGTGCCTAGGGCTCGGGCTCGGGGCTTCACCCCGGAGAAAGTGCGGCTGGCTGCGCTTGGGAGACTCGCTGGTAATGGCAGCGACAGGAATAGGCCGTGTAGGACTGGGTTGGTGCCACCTCGGTGAGTCCATCATCTTCTTGACGCCCAAATCAGGATCGTTCTCGTTGATGTGTTGCATGACAGCATCGATCTCTTCGAATGTCGGCTCTCCATCCTCACCATTGCGCTCGTCCTGGTCCGTGCGTGGGCTCGCAGACGCGGGTATTGTGTCCTGGGTGTCCTCCAGATCTTCAGCCGTGACGGGAGACGCTGAATACCTCTGCGTATCGCTGACCAATGGGCTGTGAGGAGCCTCGACTTCGGAAACAGGTGATGGTGACTTGGCGTACTTCGGCGCAGCTAGGCCCTTAGGCGGCGAGGGACTGGCAGCAAATCTGCTCGCAGCAAGACCCTTCCTCGCAGGCAGAGATGGGGATGTAAATGTCTCGCTGCCGAGATCGCGCTCTTCCACAGGGCTGACGATAGGGGACGTTTCTCTCTCAATGGACGGTTGCGGCACGTCCTCAGCACTCTGGTCTTCCTCCAGAGGGCTGACTTCAGCTTCAATGTCAGATGGTTTGTCGGACCGTTCGAAATAGCCCGGAACAGGTGTATCTTCCTTGTCATTATAGCCATCATCAGGCATGAGAGACGTGCCGGGTATGAATGGTTTCGCCGATGCTGAAAGAGACTTTTGATGGCCATGGGCCACGAAGCCATCGTCGCCGAAAGGCCGAGCTGTGTTAAAGGCTGAGACCTCGGCTTCTGACCTGAACTCGAATGGGGTCCAGGCATTGGCATCGCGTTCCGCTGAGACCTCAGACAAGCTAGTGTTGTCCTTGGCCTCCGTTGAATCAGTGAGAACAGTCGATGAAATCCCCGAGTCGCGGGCCGGGCGCTCCTCTTCCGCGCCCTTGGATTCTGCATGGGCTGATGAACCTGGCTCTGCGAACGGGCCTTCATCATCATCAGCACTCGCCCCTCGGAGCCTCTTGACTCGAGTCTCGTCAATTATGCGACCATTTTCATCTTCAGCAAGAGCTGGTTCATCCTTGTTCGATGTGCGACTAGCTGGTCGAACTATAGGAATGGCCTTGGACTTTTTGGGAGGCTTCATAATTTCTGGCATGTTCAAGTCGATGCTGCCAAAAATTGACGACGTCATTCTGCCGCTCTCGCTACCGGACAGGACCGGGGATGTCACTGAGCCAGCCACAGAGTGAGGGGTGAATGCCGGGGCGTTCGGGCGGAAAGTCGGCGCGCCGGCAGCTGAAAAGCTGAACTCGCTGGATCCCGGAGAGAACACTGGGGCATTGACGTTGATCTTGCGCGAAGGGCCGGCCGGGGGGCTAAGTTGGTTCGACTGGTCCGAGTCCGCAGGGTTCGAGGCAGACGCCCCTTGGAAGACAGCGGGCTGGAAAGTGTTGCTTCCAAAGTTAAACTGTCCGGGCTGGAAGGAGCTCGTGGGGTTGAATTTGAATTCTGGGGCTGCAACGTTAAGCTTGGAAAATGAAGGCTTGCTACTGTGACTCGGCCGTCTTGAGATTGATTGCACATCCTGCCAGGGATTACTCATGGTGGAAAAGTTCCTCCCATGGGAGTTGTCTCCGAAGCTGGGCAAGGCCGGTGTGCCGAGGTTGCTGGGGTTCGTGTCCAAGTGGTCACGATCAGCCTTCTCATCATCTTGTATAGGCTTCAAGTTATTGAAACCACCTTTACCAGTGCCAGCTCTCATGTCGTCTTCTCCGAAGTACTTCTGAGACAGCGAATGGCCTCTACTATGAGGCCGAGGATGATGCAGGACAAGGTCTTTGTCAATGGCACCTTCAAAGCGTGGTGCCTGGGTCGCGAACGGAGCCGGTGAATCATGGCTCGACGCAGCCGCCTGGATCTTCTCGTCCTCGTTGTGCGGGCTGTAATCCTCGTCGTGTTCAAGCTGTGAGCGGAACTGTTCTTCCAAATGATATTCCGCTTCATCAATTTCCTTCTGGAGACTGTCGCTGGCATTGTGACGAGTCTTTGGGGCTGGCTCAGGAGTCCTCGATGCGCTTTTCGTCTCTTCTTCCTCGTCCGCCTCACGTAGTTCTTGCAAACGAGGAGAAGCCCGAGCAGACTGCATAAAATGCTGGTGGGGCAGCTGAGGGAACTGAAGCGACTGGTGCCTCTGATGCATCATCGGAGGCTGAAAGCCACCGGGCGAGAAGGGCGAGGTTGACAGGGAGGGCGACACGCGGTGCATTCCCTGCTGCTGGAACATCACATCCCGAGGCGAAGGCTGCGGCTGAGGCGGCATGAACCCAAACGGGGACTGATTCGCCGGGATTGAGACGGATTGCCGGGACTGGTGTGGGTTGAAATTCCCGTTGAAGGATACGGGAGACGCAACTGCATTGATACCAGCCCCAGGATTCTGCGCAGAGAAAGGGAACTGTTGCATCCCCTGAGCACTTGATGCCGAAGGCGTAGGGATCGGCGGCGAGAAGGGCAGTGGGGGATACTGAGTGATCGTAGCACGCCTGTTGAGGCCAACCGGGTTGGGAGAGATGGACGGCGGCGGCGGCGGCGGGTCCTCATCACCAAGCGATACGCCGAGCGCCCTGAGCTTGGCCTCGGTTAGTTCATTCATGTATTGCTTCCAGGCTGTCGGGCATGTTAGCAGGGCATCTCGAGACTCAAGCAAAAGAGATCAAAATCTCACCTTCAAGATCTGGCAGGGTGACTTTGAATTTGCGGTCGTTGCGATCCCTCTTGATATCCTCGACGTCTGGCCACTCGTCCCTGCTCCTGGAATGGTGCTCTACGGGAAGAGCCGAGTACTCTTGCGGGACATGCAGGTCGAAGCCACGAATATCGTATCCGAGCTCCTCCCAATCCCTGAACATGTTCGCGACTTCATGCTGTTTGAGTGGAATAGGAGCCTTGCCTCGTTGGCCTCGCTCTGCATCTCGTGGCAGCAAGACCATGATGTTTTTACCCCGCCATGGCACCTTTTTCTTCAGCCGAGGCGTCGAATTCGGTACCTTCTTGACTTCCTGGGGTCTCGTTGGGGTGACCGGGGCTTTGAGATCCGTCTTTCCCACGTCCGCCGGTGCAACCGTACCATTCGGCGTTGATGGGCGCTGCTCGGGGTTGTTCGTCGCGAGAGAAATGTCGGCATCGCCTGTTGGCAGCGCCACCTCTGGGACAGGATTCGCCATGTTCGCGGAGTCCGTCCTTGACGGCCGGCTAACACTGCTCTGCCTAAGAGTCTCGGTGCTTGATCGCTCTCTTGGATGCTGTCTGGAGGATAATCGAGACGAGGTGGGGCGTCTGTTGGGATTGGCTCGGGGCGTGGCGGAGCTCCTTCCTTCCAACCAAGCTGCTTCGTCGCCGGAGGGTGAGCCGCTCAGTGAAGAGTGCTCACTATCGGTACCGTCACTAAGCCAATGACGGGGTTCAACGTTTTCGTGGGCAGCTGTGTGCTGACGTATCCAGTCTTCTGTCAAGCCACGCGCAGGACCTGGCCGTCTGGCTCGATTAACCAGAATGGCGGCAAGGGAGGAAGGCTGCTGCTCTGTGGGTGAGACCACCAGCGTTGGAGCCGGGCGCAAGAAAGGGGTGTCGAGTTCGAGGCGATGTATGGGCGAGCCTTCGGATTGCTCGCTGCCGGGGCTCTCTCGGTGAAGATTGGCTTCTTCAGACTTTGGGTATGGGCTCCCCCAACTTGCAGTCACGTACTGGCTTTCTTCGCGCGGGTCTTGGCGCGACGGCGGGGTCCTCAGCAGCTCCAGTGCCCTCTGTGGAAGTCGCGGAGCTTGCAGGTTAGGAACGAATGGAGACGACGCCTCGCCGTCAGCGGTAGACGCGGTTGAGAGGGCCGGTGACCTCGGAGGGGATTGGCTAGATGGCCGAGGGTGCCGCAGACCGTCCTGTGCAGCAGCACGAGGAGGAGGTGGTGGAGACGAATCTTGCGAAGACGTCTTTGCGTGGACCTTGACAGCAGCGACACATTGAGCGTCAGATTAGATGGTTCAACACATGATGGGGCTTTGGGCAGCGGCACAGAGCAGGTGCACTTGGTCGCGGCGTGGGGCCCTTTTTTTTTTAAGTCTGGGCGAGGCTTACCACTGGAGATCAGCGCAGACGAGGACCGTGTCGTCTGCAGCTGTATCTCAATACCTATCGCGTCGTCGGCGATGGCCAAACTTCTTTGTTTGCCCGAAGCGAAGAGGTCCCCCCTTTTCAGTAGACACAAGGGCGGCGAGTGGAGATTTTGTGAAGGGCGGCCGGGGGGTAGTTGACTTGATCGCGTCGGAGCCGGGGACGGACGACTGGGGCAGGGGACAGCAGTGGAGCCAAGAGGAGCTTGGACGTTTCTCCAGCAGGGCGAGTGCAGCCAAAGTGAGGCGTGGCCAGGGTCGTGTTGGGCGTTGCGCTGCAGCTGGGTCCACTCAAATTTTGCGGGAATCAGGGCCAATCAGGAGGGGATCTCAATTAGAAAGAACCAAAAAAGTCAAACAAGAGACGATAGTCTGTTCAAAGGAGTGACAGAAGAGTGGGTTGAGAAAGCAGCATGTCGAGGATCATGGAATTGCTGGTTGCGCCTTGGCTGGGTCGTGTCTTGTTTGCGATCCTGCAGTTGCATGAATGAGGACTGGCCGTGCCTCCAAAGCCAAAAAGGTCAAGAGCTGGAGAGCTGGCCGGGTCGGGCTCAGGCCAGGTACGGATCCGAGCTGGTGGGCGTCGAGGTCGAGGTTGAGGTCGAGGTCGAGGTCGATGCCAGGTCCAGGTCTGGCCCAAATGAGAAATGGCTATGACAGCGCACAAACCAACAAAACAAAACGACGCGCGAACCAAGCAGTGGCCTGTCCGTCCGGGCAGTCCTGGGCTGGTGGTGGGTGGAGTGCGTGACGAGAGGCTCCAGACGGTCGGGCGGAAAGCTGGGAGGGATTAAGATTATGACCATGTGGACGGGCCGTGGAGAATGAAAGAAGGGGAGGAAAAGAGAGGGCGGAATGATGGCAGAGACGCAATGTGGAGATCGCGGTCTGTCTGCGTTCGCCTCGCCTGCTCTGCTTGCTGCTTGCTGCTGGCTGCTTGCTGCTGCACCAATCAATCCCTTGGCTGAGTGAAGGGGAGCCAGCCTCTCTGTCCTGACCAATGGCTGCTCGTTCCTGTCCGTGTGTGCCTGTGCCTGTGCCTGTGCCTGTTCCTGTTCCTGTTCTGCGCCTGTCATTTTTGGACACGCTTCCGCTGGGCTGCAGGGAGCCCGCGCACCTTTGCATTGGCTCGGCAATTTCATCCAAATGACGGGCTGCTTAGATACCATTGTACCTGAGCCGCACAGCCAGAACTTCACATTGCGACAGGTACTCCTCCAACATGCCAGGTTGTTGAATCCAGTCAGATGAGACATACAGGGCCCAAACCATGCTGCAGAGGTATGGGTGCATCCATTTTCCTCTGTAGTTCAACTCAGGTGCGGCCTCAAGGTAAAGCTTGGATAGCATTGTGCTCTTTGCATTCGCAGATTGCGAGGCCCATCAGCCTGTGGAGAGACCTCTCTATTCAGTCAGGCCCGTGACGAGACCATCCACAGTAGCGAGCCACCTCGGGGAGACAGCAGAACAGATCCATCAGAGAAACCTCAAATGGGCCTCTTGAGCAGCCTGGTCGGCACGCTAATAATGCTACACGGACGCGTCGACCTCCGGGCTACTCATCACGGAACCGGGTACTGGATTCTCCTTGGTTATCATTGCGAGGACGAAAGAACATCATGCTACAATAGTACGGTGTGTGAGTGCATCTTGACGACCCCAACATGGCCGGGACCGAATCTGTTGCATCCGAGTGCCATTTGAACCTTGAAATTCCCAAGCAAAGTGCGACACACAGGCAACGGAAAGAGAGTTGGTGGGACACCCTCCCTGTACGTGCATCAACCCATATATTGCCTCCGCTTGTTCAGAGTATCAGGTCTCGAGTTCATGTCCGAAATGGAAGCATTGATGATGTTGCGTGTTCTGGCAAGGCATCAATAGAGCAACTATCCCTGGGCAGCTAGTTGAACGCCACGTTCCAGTGAGCGGCTGCCAACGGTTTTCGTACTTCACCGTGAGGCTCAAGTCTGGCACTTCCAGCACCAAGTTGGCGATAGTGGTCGTTCGCTTACCGCATTCGTCGCCTGACCGGCAGTACATCTACAATGAGCCGCTGCTTGCCAGTAAGGGCGGTAAAGTCTCTCCACCTCTTCCTTGACGTTGTGTAAGAATCGGACACTCGCACACACCAAAAGCGAGTGCTGCGGGGTTTAGTGTTGCACGTGTTGGTTGTTGGGAACGGATGTTGGCCAAGTGTATGGCCTCCGATGTTCTGCTTGGTTGTCCTCACCATTTACCGATGTAATCTTCGTTTCTGTTTGTGCGAATATTCGATTTCTTGTGTATTGTTCCAACAAGGCTTGAATCCGAGCGACAACTTAGGATACCGCATCTTTCGCCTCGGGTCCATCCCGAAGGAATAACATATACTGACAGAAACATTATCAATCCAGGAGCAATCAGTCTCCTTTCTCATAAAGCCGTCTGAGGGCAGTGCAAATTCCACAACGCCATTCCCATAATCAGGTCCCTATAGCCACGTCGCAGGCAGGCACGAAGACCAGCCCTGGGGCAGCCAGCGTGATGTCCGGCTCAAGAATCCCTCCCTAGCGAGTACATCGTGCCACCGCTTCTTTATCCAAAACTCCCTCAGGTCTCACAGAAAAAGTCGAATTCGGCGTTCGAGCTCACCAAGGTCAAGGGAGCGGAGCCCGTCTGCGTGGCCGTGTTGATGGCCTCCTTGCACTGGTCTGTTCAGGAACACACCCCGTCAGCTCTGGTCCACTCTCTCACCCGGCCATACCCGTCACTACCACCCACGCGCCTCGATAGGAGGGGAGGGCGGCGCGGGGCCAGACGACGACAGCCGGGAAACCTAGAAGGAAAACAGAAAGACTCACTATTTTGCTGATCACAATCCGAAACCTCAAACCCAGCATTGCCACCATTGTTGGCCACCTGCGCGCACTTGTTCTTCTGGTTGTCGCAGCTCCGCTGCGCAGCCGAGTTGAAGTCGGTGAAGGTGTCGCCGTCCACCTCGAAGGGCCGCTCCGAGTTGCCGCTGTTGGTCACCGGGTCGGGGCTCACCCCGCCCAGCGCCCCCGTGAACGTCTGCAGGTTCTGGCCCGTCGCCCCTTGCTGCCGCGGGAACAGCACCGTCCCGCCCGCCAGAAGCTCGCCCACGCCCAGTTCTGGCCCCGACGAGGCCAGCACGCTGAGGGCCGCGGCCAGGAGGAGCGCTGTTGGTTTTGGGAGCTGCATCGTGGTTGTATGTGTGTGTTGTGGTTATACGTAGAAGCGCGTGTGCGTATGCGGATCTGTGGGCTCGCGATCGTGCTCTTGAGTGTTGATTGCTTTGTCCGTCGGGTCAGGCTTCGGCCAGCATCCAAGCTGTCCAAAATCGCCGTTCGCTCGTTCGTTCGTTCGTACGTTCGCAGGGCCCGACCACGATCTCGAGTTCCGGCTCAGTCCACCAACAGTCGAGCTGTTCACCAGGGTTTCGGTACCGCGAGGCGTTCGATCGAAGAGATTCTCTCAGTCCTTCAGCGTTCCAATTAGGCACTAATAAAAATAGGGTAAAATGAACGTCTTCCAATAAAGCCCAGCCCAATAGTGTATAAAAAAAGATCAGACTACAAGTCGGCGAAAAGCGTTGATGGCGGTTGAGGTTCATGGTCCGAGGCCATCTCGGGCCTTGCACATGAAACGCCTGCCCATCCTGGGGTCGCGCAACCAAACCTGAAACACCACTGAGACGAACGCACACCTGGCGATGGGTGATGGGCAGGCCTGCATATTCCCCGCCTTGGAATAGCACAATTACATGTAATTCTTGAGATTTCGCGGGGTATGCTTAAATGCAGAGGGCCAAAGATTAACAATGCTGGCCACAGGGGCCCCAGCCTTTTCAAAACTTCGTGCACTACAGTCCCTTCAACACGGTCTCGTGTAAGATCGCCTACATAGGCATTCTGAGGCAACTTCGCTGAACGACGACTCACTAGAGCTTTGCCCGCTTTGGGAGGACATACGATACGGTAACGGTAGAGTCGTATAGCTTTCAACTCACTTATCATCTACGGCATGCTACCTTGGTATCGGACGAACGACTGTTTGTCGTTTCGTCTCCCTGAGCTCTCTTCTGGCACGTACTGGACCAGCAAGGCGTGCAAGGATAAAAAACAAAGCATCACCTGAAGGGCATGGGTATGATGAAAATCAAAAGGGTATCTGTATTAACCTTCCCTCGCGTCAAAGTCTGTGCACGTTGGCCTGGTCCAAAACAATGAGGCATCCCCATAGAATGTATTGACAGGCTTCGATTTGCCTTCAAGTCATGTTCATTAAAAAAAGAAATCCTTGCTAGTCTATGTCCAGAGACAAGTGCCTCCCTTGGGACCTTTTGTCGATCTGCGAATGAACGCTATGCTTGACTCCGAATTGTCGAATGAGAAACGCCGCACCCCGTTTGATGGGGTTAATCAAAATGCCTCAAAAAGGTTGCGAATTCTGCCGCGAAGGCCATTTTATCCCACCAGCCTCAGGTCCAGGACGGGCCAGCCCTAGAAGTTGGAAGATGCGTTGACATTGCTCGGGGCATGGTAGCTCTCCAGCGTGCTTTGGAATGGGGAACGTGCACCGCCGGCCTGAGTCGACCCAGCATTGAGTCCGCCGACCTCGCTCTTGCCCTCAGCTCCGTTGTTGTAGCTCATAAGGCCGTCGTTCTCCTCGTTGGCCTTCCTGCGACCCCAGATCCTCCAGGCGAAGAGACCAGCAACGGCAAGCACGATGGCACCTCCAACACCGACGACGACACCAATAATGGTGTTTCTCGTCTGAGTGGACATGCCAGAGCTGCCGCCGCTGCCGTTGTTAGCCTCGTTAAGGCCCGGCGTCGGGGTCGAGACCGTGACGGCTGTCGAACTACTAACTGAGCCGTCTGTGGCGGTGACGACAACGACTTGAGTAGAGGTCACTGGTTCTGCGGTTGTGGTCGCTGAGCTGGATCGACCTCCAGATGTTGCCTCGGAAGAAGCTGTGGTGGCAGCGGTGCCGTCTGCAGAAGTCGAAGGGGAGGGTGTATCGTCGGTGGATGTGGTGGACGGCGCAGGAGCATTCTCTGATGTCGTAGTAGTGGCTGCGTCCTGAGATGTCGAGGTAGACGTTGTCTCCCTAGCAGTGGTGGTCGGGGTCTCCTCGGCTGCCGTGGTTGTTGTTGGCGTGGATTCCTCGGCGGCAGAGGTTGTGGCGGCACCACCGCTGCCGGTCACCGCCTCGGCGGCATTGTTGAGGGCATCCCCCACGAGTCCTTGCCTGCGGGCCAGCTCGATACCGTTTCGGTTGAGGATGGCAGCGTCGATAATGAATCCCTGTGTGACGGTGTTGGCAGACAGTGCTGCCACCAGCAACTTGAGAATGTGTGTGGAGTGCATATTTAATGATGTCTTTGTTTGCTGTCGTCGGTTGTCGGGGAGGATCGGTCGCGACGAGTGCGACAGCAGGGGTCGGGGCGATTGACGATGACGAAACCGTCTATTGGTGATTGACGAATGATGAATCGATGTTTACCGGCGGTCGAAGCACCTCAGGGTGAACAAGGCGAGGGCCCCTGATTGAAAGGGGTCTTTGGAGGGGTGACTCGGCTGAGTCAAAATCTGCGATGCGGGCTGGAGATGTGCGGATGGCGCTATTGAATGTCCAAGGCTGGTACTTGCGTAGAGCGGTAGTTGAGATGAACAACCAACCTGCTGGTGATGGTGAATATGATTGTGATAGTTTGGATAGCGAGTGGAGGATGGTATTGCTGAACGATGGACGAAATGAGAGAGCGAGAGAAGCGAGCGACTCTGGGCTTGGATGGGTTGGTGTGGGTGTGATGGTTTTATTGAGATTGATAGCGGGTGGGTTGGAAGAAAGGCCCCAGGTGGAGTGGGCAGGGGCCAAGTGAGCAAGGGAGCAAGGGAACAGGGGCGGGGCGGGCGGACTGGGACGGGATCTCTTCTTTCTCTCCAGGCTGTCAGGCCACGGCAGCAGCGAGCAGATGACCGTTCAGCCTTTGGGAGGGACCCTTTGGAATGGGCAAACGGCGCTAAGTAAAACGGGGCCAGACACACCACCACCTCGGTACCTTCTCATCTACTCCGTACCCATGCCGCCTGGCCAGCTGAGGGATGGCCTCCTTTTCATGAACAGGTGCTTTATTATTCTTTTACTCGCTACCGTCACCGTGTCTGTTGATCACTAAACGTGTGCAGTCAAGTGCAGACGTTTGACGGTGAGGGATTATTACCACAGTGCCAACTCGAGCACACACGCAAGCACGAGAACCGCGGGCCAAAAAGAGCCCAAGGATCAGGCTGTCTGTACCATACGTAGGCTTACTGTGCCGACTCTGACTGGCTTGAAATGGGCTCCTGCACTCTGCTCCAAGACACGCCGGCGTTTGCTACTAATGGGTGAGACCCGGAAAAGCAAGGGTCTAGACTCCAGCTCTCGCGAGACAACATGTTGCGAATACAGTACGGTATTCGTTATTCGACGATTCGGAAGGGCCTCTTGGAATGAGTTGCTAGGTTCTTTGGATTGGTAATAATTGCACTGTACGGGCAGACGTAACGCACACAGCAACATACTACGTAATACGGCCGGACGTCACGGCAGGACAGTCGCTGCCAGATCTGGACTGAGCTCCGTTCGGCCCCACGCCCTCCTCCGTTTTTTCCTTTTCGTCTTGGCATGAAAAGGCTGGTAGGCTGGCAGACCACCGACCTCGTATTTTGGTTTTTCGGCATGCGACCACCGACTCCCAGAGGCCACCCAGCCAGCCACCCTGCCACCTGAACACCTCCTACCGCTGCTACCACAGTAGTCAAGCACACATGCGCATCTAGGGCCAGAAGGGCAACGGAAGCCAGTGTAGTGTGGGAGGGCAAAAAGATATATTTCGTGCTAAGGCGCTAGGAAAGCTCAGCTTAAAATACCTTTTAAGGGTTAAGGAAAGAAAAGGGAAAGAGATGGGGGTAGAAAAGGTAAATCTGAACTGGGTTTTTAAACTAAGCTCTTACTGGCCTCTGAGAACCAATGTGAAAACCCCAGTTTAAAAAGAATTTTGGAAGAAAATAAGTAAAGAAGTGTTAGAGGTTACTAGATCGAATAGGGGATAATAGATAATAAGTAATAATAGGTGTAATGGTGTATATTAAGAATTTTTTCCTTGGTTGTTAAGCTAAGAACTAGCGTATTCTACGGGAGGAATCCTCCTTATTTATATTCGTCTTTTAGACTATATCGAATATTCGAGAATTAATTAATTACTAATCAGATACTAGTAATTAGTAATCAATTAGCTAATTATTAGCTTACTATTATATAATATCGAATTCCTTCGAAGTGGGTGGAAGAACACTAGTCTGAAAGAAGAAAGGTCGTGGTTCCCATATAGACGTGAAGGTCTTCCACATAGAAGGCTCTAGAAACCCGCTCACGTAAGCAGATTACGTAGGTATATATTATAGGGTTATATAGTAGTATAAGTTATTAGCATATGAAATATGGTGCTTATAGCTAATTAGCCCTTATAGATAATAAGTTATTAATTAAAATATATTTTACTTTATTGCATGTAAAGGACTTTTTATTTATTCTTAATTATTAAGGGAGCTTAATTATATATTAGTATTATATATACTGATAACCCTTATTTAATGCTGTATAATATAAGCATGTTTGCTTACGTAATATCTTATAAGAAGTGTATAAATCTTTTCTAGAGAGAGTTTAGTGCTGAGGGGAAATTGCGATAAGTCAGGAGGTACATTTAAGAAAACACTAAGATTTAGTATATAGCCTTGTATTTATACAGAATAGCCCAGGTGCTTTCAAAATAAGTCCGAAAGAGGTATAGCGCGCCCTGTTCTTTTTACACACTACACTAGCTTCCGTTGCCCTTCTGGCCCCTAGCACCCGATCCGTCTCTACGCTTACGTCGTAGAAACAGAAACGAAGAGAGGGAGAAAGAAAAGGCTAGATGAGATGCCATGTCCTGAGGGCTGCTTCAACCATGGGAACTGCTCTGTGCTCACGGATGCGACGTTACCAGCACCCATCGATGACGGCCTTCCATCCAGGCCCGCGGTTGTCGTCTGATTGGCGGCCGCGGTCAAAGTCAGGAGTCTGTCTGACACCAGGCGTGTGTTCTAGGAGCCACGCTGCCCACCCAGGAGCGGCCAGCCGGCTTCACCGCACTCCTGATCTCGAGCCTAGCCCTGGCTACACTCTTCAGCCTGCAAACCGCCGCCACCAAGTGCGTGTGGTGTAGGTAGTACATCTACCACTGACGCACCTGTCATCATGCTGTGTCTCAGTGGTAGGAAACGCTTGAGCGACGCATGAAATGACTCTATCGTCCTTGGACAAGTCAATATGTCACACCTGCTATGGATTTTACATGGTGCTCATCGATGACGATCTTCGCCAATGCCTCTTTACGGATCCCCTCGCGGCATGGGCCCGTTTCATCTGTCGTTCAGCCATCGCCTCCCACCAGTACAATTGTCGCTGCTTGGGGAACATCGGACGCGGACGCGGACGCGCTGAGCTAGTGACGACGGAGGGCCTTCGAGAAGCTCGATGTCCCTGCTCCTGCATCCATCTACCGAGATGATCGACCAGCCCGCGTCTGCTATTCATAGGAGGTTACATGTTCAAGGTGCATGCTTGCACGACTGCACAAACCGGCTTACAAGCCACCAGCCACCAGCCTGCCAGCTGTCATGAGAAGACTCGGCCATCTTTACCTATGGCAATGCAGCTGCCAAACCACCTACGACATATAGCCGGCCACCTGGGAGCCTCGATAGCCGCGGAGCCCCAGCAGCCCTACGCCAGCATCGCCGGTGCAATCCGCTGTCCTCGGGCCTCCCCTCCTATCTGAGCACCGGGGTGACGATCAAAAGGGTCTCAAGATCCCAGATTTGGTCCTCTTCTCGTCATACCGTCCAATTCCAACTCTGATCTGCATCGTAACAGCCTCGCATTTCCTGTCGCCCCGTCTACCCGCCCACTAAACGCCGGGATCCCCCTTTCTCTGCTCATTTGCACTGCCCGCCTGTCCCGAGGCTGTGCCCACATTCGAATCCAGGGTCCATTTGACGCGCCCGGCTTAGCTGACGAACACCAGTCCGTTGCCGTCCACTACGTGTACGCTTCAACCAAGAGAATCGCGTACCGGATACCGGAGCTAAAGATGTTCTCCACGGAGTATGGACCTCCAGGCACGCAGAGCGACCGGGCAGGAGCTGTACTGTTTGAGCGCAGAACAAGCAGCCTCCGTTTCGCAGCGCCGGCAATCGCGAGGCGCGAGGCCTATGGACAATGTCCGGGCCCTGTACGCACTAGTCTTGTTCCGGGGGAATACAGTACAAATATTTCATCTCGCCGTGCTCAGGCATCAAGACCCTCTCTTCGCGAATCCAGTACTTCCGTCATCAATTGGCCCGCAGAAGCGCGTGGTCCGCAACTCAGCTTTGATATTCAACGTCGAAAACTTCCGCCTGTTTCGTCCCATCTTGGTCTACTATGCAGTACTTCCAGGTCGAATGCGCTGTTGGTGGCGATTATGTCATACCAAGCAACTCAGAATAACATGGGTAACTGTCAAACTTACACAATCTTCATCAAACCCCTGTTCTGCCAGTCCAGGAGAATTGAATGTCACCCGACCCCGTTGGTGTCCTTCGCCTAGCCGCCAGCCCAGCTTGACGGACGTCAAAACACGACAGCACTCGCTGCATCCCCACGTGAGTCGAAACACGTTGTTTCCACAGGCGCAATAGTGTGGACCATAGGCGATATTTTTAGTGCAATGCTCTGTACCCCATCGGTTTGGGTCATCTTTGCTGCCGGGATTTTACTGTCGTCAGTTTGAACCATGAACCGCCGTTTCCGCACCATCCCTGCCGCCGCATTGAACGTTGCATCGCGAAGAGTCATACGGGCGTTCTTTCAACCTCTAACCAGGGCCTTTCGAGTCGTCTTGAATTAAGGACCGCCCGAAGGATTTAGCAGCGATTATGTCTTAGGGGTTATGTTCTTAGCGGGAGGCCTTTGCGGTTGACCCGACTAGATCGAAGCTTATCCTAGTCCGTAGCGCCGAGGGACACACTGGATCCCAGTTGCACTTCCACCTCATTAACAGGCTGAACCGAGCGAGTAATGTTGAAGGCGAGCCCCTAACCCTGGTTCCAATTCAACTTTGAACAAGCATAATAAGAGAGATTTCTTTTGTTTCCCTGATTTAATTCTCTAGCTAGACACACACGTTCTATATCATGAATTCAACCATTGTATGGCCCTTGTAGCTTTCCACAAGTAACACGTAATACATGCCTTGCCAGATGCTCTTGATGCCCTAGGGTGAGGTCTTCGTCAGATGTATCCTTGAACAGACCGATCCATAATCAGCGTCTGCATGTTGGTGTTTTGGACCTCGCTGCTATGCTTCAGACCCTTTCTAAGAAACAAATCCGACCCGGTAAAGTTGAAGATGTATGAGCGAAGGGCTTGTTTTACATACCCTTGGAATATCTTAGCCTGTTTACTCTTGTAGTATAAGAGCCAGAGAGCTCCCCGGAAGAGGTCATGGGCAGGCAAGGAGAGGATACAACTGAGGGAGAAGCGGCGCCTCTCATGTCCAACTGCTACCTCGTTCTCTAGACACAACTTGAAAGGATCTGGTGAGAATGCAAAAGACACAAGATGATCAGAGCTCAGTTGTACATGGCCACGTGTGGTTACCCAGCTCAGCGTTCTGCAAGCACGAGCTAAGAGAAAGCAGAGAGGATATGGATAGATATAAGAAAGCAACCAGATTCTAAAGATCTGGTGGCTTACCATGGTCTAACATGGTCATATGAAAAATTTGGAACCCTATTTGAATAAGCAACCATGCCTGTATTTAGGGAACCGGAGATTCACACTCACAGAAAAGGAGGCTATACGGGCTGGCACATCACCCACGCCAAGTCCTCACTCCCACAACACCTAACCCCACAATAAGGACACATTCTTCTACATCACCCACTACTGACAAAAAGCTGGCCTAGGTGTTTGGATGCGGGTTTTAGGCTGGAAAAATTATGGCGTGAAAGATGTACTGGTGTATTCTTCAGGCAGGACCTCTGCATTCATGATTGGGAGTTTGAGAACAGCATAAATAGACCCTCTTCCTTACCCAAGACTCAGAGTTTTGGAAGAAAAGCTGACTCCAGCACTCCCGGACACAAAATTTCAGTCTATTAGAGAACGAAAAGCATCTGATCGCCCAGTCTTTTGTTTAGACTTAGTATCGATCCTCCAGATAGATTTAGAATGTGGTATGGTTCATACATCCCACCTAAATATGTGTTCTTTCTTTGGTTGTTCCCAAAAACATGCAGTAGTCTTTGTTTTCACATTTCAGTTCACTTGACTTGCACGGTTACGAGCGAAGCTTGATGCTAGGTGGCCTCGTTTTGATCGCTCGATTCTCGGAACGCTCTCGAAAATAAAGCGCGGCGTCTTGAGGGCCCTGGTCGGCCGAGATGTGTGTTGGCTGTTAGATCTGTTAGATCTCTGCATGCTGGGAAATCAATATGACATTCAGGGAACTGGTTGCGATGGATCTTTCCCACCAAGTTAAATCTTTGTCACAGCATTGGTGATGAACTGAGCCGCACAGCCGCATTCGCGTACTGAATTTAGGCTCTCTCCTATTCCCGAACTGTCACGACCTCTGCATTCAGAATGATCGGTTTGGATAGAGTTGCCCCAGAGCTACCAAAACCTGCACTTCGGTCACACTGCCAGAAAAGTTTGAGGGGCACCGTGTTGGTCATCATGCCCTGTTCGACCCTTGTCTAAAACCTTGGGTCAGCGCGTCCTTCGAGAAAAGAAGACCTCGCAATTGCAATATCAACATCATTTGTCTGGTCAGACGATCATCTGTTTGCAGGTATACTCATCTAAAAGAAATCTTGCTGGGTGACACAATGAAAGAAGCTATAGTTGCAATTTCCCTGGACAGCATGTGAACACCTCAGGACGGGGAGCTTCACACAGAACTTTTGATATCTAGATGAAGTATCCACAGCACGCGAATAACTTTTCACTTGTCTAGAATCAACATTCTATTGTATCACAAATCATATTTCGAACCTGCTGTTATCGGTATCGTGTTTAATATCTAACGTTGGGTCTTCAAGCGTTTACGACGGTATGAAGCGACCGCCTCTAATCTTGTTTTTGGAAAAAAGAAATTGAAAAAAAAAAAAAAAAGGTGCTGTAACCGGAGTAAGAACGAAACCAACTACTGTGTCACATCGTATGAAGTATGAGCCACTCCTACTCATCGCCATCTCCGCGCAGGCATTTGGGGGAATCATGACAGGGAAAATGCTAATTTGTCGCCTTGAGGGCAGAAGCTCTGGAAAGAGATATCAAAGTCGCGATACACGCCCCTAAAACTTGAGGGTTGATGTATTTCAAGTGGCAGTGACTGGACCAGCCCATGGCGTGTAATTAGATTTCAAGACATCGGGCATCCTTTAGGGGTAGGTAGTGAAACCCAGTCACCCTTGCAACCAGCGGGTTTTTTAACGCGGAATTATTTTGACAACTCAACCTTCCCGCATATCAAATTTAAATCTCTTTTGTTTGAGGAGGAGTGTTTGAGGAAGTCCCCTCCTGAGAGACCTCCTCAAACCGCCCCCAAAAGTCGAACTCTCCGTTCGAATATTAGCTGATCTTTTGCTCAGATGTAGCGCAGTGGCACCTTCCGGTTCGTCTGTGTTTTGTTCACGCCTTCCTAATTCGTCATGTCGAACAGAGTCACAAAGTCTCGCATCTCCAAGAGGGTCCCGAAATCTTCTGTCTTTGACGGTTCGTTCCGGGAGACTGAAGAGCGTAACGAACTTCTTGCGGCCATTCTTGCGAATTGCATCGCCATGCCTTCGTGTTCCTTCTGCAAGGGTCAAGGAAAAGAAACTTGTCTGGTTTCTCCCCAAGATTCCAGCCGCTGTTCCGAGTGTGTTCGTCTTAACCGTTCTCGTTGTGATGTGCTAGGGCCATCCCCTGCCAACCTTCGCAACATCCTTGTTCAGCACCGCAAACTGGAGGATGAGATTGAGGAGTTGGAGTAGAAGTTGCTGCGGTTACGGAAACAGAAGCGTTTCTGGTCTGATAAGATGAAGCGTGCGATTTGTCGTGGTTTGGACAACTTGGACGAGCTGGATCGTGTTGAGCGGGAGGAGGCCGAGGCTGAGCGCAAGCGTATTGCCAAGCAATCTGCTGAGGTCGTTCGTGGCTGTTCGCCTGGTTCTGGTAGCATGGAGTTTCAAGAGTTGTGGCTTCGTGCTGGTGGAGATGTGGGTGTTTTTGATTGGAGTTCTATGCTGAATAAGGGTATCGATTTATCGGAGATCCTTGGTGTATCTGTTCCTGATGATGGTGAAGAAAATGTGCCTGTGGGTGGCTCGTCTGGTTGCTAGTTTGTTTTTGTTTCTTGCTTGTTAGGCTCTGGTTCGCCTGGTCGAAGATCTGGTTACTCGTTGGGTCTGTTTGGTGTTCGGCTGTTCGATAGGCTCTTGACCGGTTACTGTTTCGGATGGGGCCGAGTTTCGGGCCTAGTATTATTTAAGGAGTTATTTGCAGTGAGTTAGGTTTTCCATTAGTTCCCATATGTTTTCGCTGCTATCGGAGTCTTTCCACTTAATGAGGTATTCCGTTGTTCCTTAATCTTGCCTTGAGTCCAATATCTGTTCTATTTCGTATTTCTTATTATACTTATTAATGGTTTTAATCTGGGTTTTAAGTTTCGCATCTTTAGATAATGGTTTTGTTAGGAAGATATGAAAAACTGGGTGCCGTTTTATTTTTTGAGGTAGTAAAAGTTTGTAGTTGGTATCTGAGATTTTTTTTAAACATTTTAAAGGGTCTGATTTCTTATGGTTGAGCTTGCTGCTGGGTTGCTTGGTTTTTATGTTTTGGTGAAAAAGGTAGACTTTATCTCCCTCCTTGAGAATTGGTCTTTTAATTCTTTTCCGGTTTACATGTCTTATGATTCATTTCTATACAAAAGAAAGTTCTGCTTAAATATCCTTCTGGATTTATCTGATTCGTATTGCTTTTTGTTCTGCTGATTCTGCAATTATATCATCTGGTAGTGATTTGTAGTATGCTTAGGGCTCGTATCCGTAGATTGCAAAGAAAGGTAACTATCTAGTTATACTATTAGTTGCGCTGTTATAAGTAAACTGTGCTAATAAGCAATTAGTTGATATAGTATCGAGGTATTATTCTACAAATCTGGTCCATTCGTTCTATCTGTTCATCTCTTTACAAGTGTGCTGTAGTTGAGAGCTTGCGTTTTGCTCTAAGTTGTTTCATTAGTAACTTTCAGAAGTTTAATGTAAAGAGTTTGTTTTATTTGAGATAATTTCATACGGTATTCCGTAATTACTTATAATAATTCGTAAAAAAATGTATATGCGAGTTCTTCTGCTGTGCTAGCTTCCTTATACAGTATAAAGTATATATACTTACTTAGTTTACAAACTCCTATTAAGATGCTGTCGAATAGCAATTTGGTTAAGGGTTCTTGTGAGAGAGGTAGCTTGATGATGAAGTTTAGGCTGATGGATGATTAAACAGCCGTAGGTACTGTTAGGGGCCTTAATAGTTCGTAAGGCTTATGTTGTGACGTCTTGTTTTTATTATAAGAGTTCACATTACTTAACGATTTCTTCCGTCCTTCGTCGGAGGTTTGGGATCTGATGTGTTCGTTGGATTCGCTTAACTATCGTTATAACGCTTTAATGGCCGTGTGCTGGTGCTTCGTATACTTTTCTGATTAAGTTGTTTTATTCCTTGGGATCTGGAGGTGTCTTCTTAAGCTGGTAGTTGACTCTGATCATAGCGTCGAGTTCTCGGTTGAGAATGAAGCTCCCGTCTTCTTGAATTCTAAAGACTGTTCATTCTGTAAGTGAATCCTTATTCTGGTGGTCGGGTTTTCTGCTGAGCGCGTCTGCTCTTGCACTCTTAACTCCGTCCACGTGAATCATCTTGATGTTAAACTGTGATAAGAACTCTATGCATCTGATTTGTTGTTTGTTGAGAGTTTTGGTTGTAGTGAAGGTTGCGAGGTTTTGTGATTCGTATAGAGCTTGATTTGTTTCTTGGTTCTGATGAGGTAGTATTGTTATTCTTGAAATGCATATACTATTGCTATGAATTCTTTATCTGGTATAGCGTATCTGGTTTCTGGTTCATTGAATTTCTTGCTGAAGTTTGCGATAATGCGTATTCTGCCTTGAGCATCTTTTCCGCCTGCAGTATCGTCTGAAGCATCTGTATAGACTTCGAATTCTACTTCTGGGTCTGCTTCTTTAAGCACTAGGTCTTGTATAACTTTATCCTTGATGATTTAAAACACTTATTATTCTGTTTCCGTCCATGTGAAAGTAAGATCATTCTTTGTAAGATCCGTAAGTAGTTTTGCGATATCGCTGTAATGTATAATGAATTATCGATAAAAGTTAATATATCCGACAAATGCTCTTACACACTTAACGCTGGTTGGTATTAGCCATTCCTTAATTGTTTTAACTTTGCCTTTTTGTATTCTAATTTTCCCTGGTTTGATTGCATATCCGAAATAATCGACTCTCTGTGTGTACTAGTTGTATTTTTCTGGTTCCACAAGTAGGTTTGCATCTTGGAGTTTCCTGAGTACTTGCTTAACGTGTTTCCTGTATTCTTTAAGAGTCTCTGAGAAGATAAGGATATCGTTAAGGTAAACAATAACGAAGATATCGACATGCTCACGTAAGATGTGATTGATTATTTCCTAGAATGATGCTGGGGTGTTAGTTAATTCGAAAAGCATAACTATTATTTTATAATATCCGTAGCGTATTCTAAATGCTGTTTTCCATTCTTTTCCTTCTTTTGTTCGGATAAGGTTATATGCGTGCTTCAGATTAAGGTACTGTGGACCATTATGCTCCCCTGAGCTGATTTCGTAGTTCCTTAATAAAAGGAAGTAGATATCGGTTCTTAATTATGATATCGTTAAGTTGTTGGTAGTCGATACATAATCGTAACTTGTTATTCTTCTTTGGTACGAAGAGGATTAGATATCCTGCTGGCAATTGCGAAGGTCTGATGAATCCCTTCTTAAGGTTCTCGTTTAAGTACTCCTTAAGTGCCTTGAGTTATGCTTCTTAAGTCCGTAGATGGGTTTGAACTACGATATAGTTCCTGGTTTCAAGGGTATCTTATAATCTCATTAAATATATTGCAATAACATTATATCATGTCGTTCCTAGAACACTTTCCTGAATTCGTAGTATTCCCTTGGTATTCGTACTAGTTTATCTGTATTCATCTTTATCTTTTTTCTTATAAGCAGAGGAGGTATTGTTGTGTCTCTTGTTTATGTATTTTGTATTGTGCTGATCGACGTCTGCCTTCCTGTAAGGTCTGAGAGTGGTCTGATTCTTCTCTGTTCTGAAGCTAAGTCCCTGACCTGCTTCCAGAGGTATCCGTGGGTTCGTTTAAGCGCGGCTTTTCGCTATCCTCAATAACTGAACTCCGCCCCTCGCCTTTGATTGCGACCTTTGCTTGAGTAACAGCGTTGTCCCAAGAGATCCAGCTAGTAATCCAATCGATTTGGGGATTCGTAGCTTGTAAACATAGAAGTCTTAAGATTAGTTTGTAATACGCTGTATCCGTGATATCCAGAGTTATAAAAGTTTCGTATTTTTAGATTGAAATAGAAGATGATTAGTCTCTATATCGATTACACCATTTCCGTATCCTACTTCTGTACTTTCCACAGTACTAAGTTTATAGGGGTCTTCCTTTTGATATCATGAGATTTGATCTCTATTAATAATGCTTAGTAATATGAAATTGCCCTAAGCGCTATTGTCTGATAGTGCGCTGTATGTTTTTCCGTTGATTTCTGCTTCCAGAATAATATGTGTGTAGCTTCCCTGAGCCGTATATAAGGACTTGTGGTCCATGACCGACTGTTATCCCTTTATAAGCGATCGCTATCTTTTCCCTGCTGAAATCCCTTAGGGAACCATCCAGAGGCTTCTTTCTCTAAAAGATGCAGTACACACTGGTTATCGTAGCAGAAGGTCTAGTGAAGGGCTTTATGTTTAGGGCCAGCGTCCGCTGCTTTCTTGGAATAAGTGGTAAGTCGTCTGGATATCCGAGTTTATTCTCGTTAGGGTGGATAGGATATTCCATACAGAGGTTGGGTTGACAAATGCAAGGTGTCTTGCCTTCCGGGTGTACCAGGCATTTTTCGTTAAGCAAGCAGTTATACTGCTTGGGTAGCTCCTCTCGCTGGGTCGCGTTGACTTATCGTTATCCTTTAGGTACTGGCCGCCATTGTTTCTTCTGTCGGCAGTCCCTAGCAAAGTGTCCTGGCTTGCCACAATTGTAAGACTTGCTGTTGTTGTTGGGTCTACGCTAAGCTGCATCGAGTTCCATGGGTCCCGCGTGGGTGCCTATTGCAGTACTATCGTGCCCTCATTGGTATCGTAGTTGATTGATGCCGTAGAAGCTACCTCCATGATGGTATGTTCTTCCTGAGTTTGGCTGGTTTCGAGGTTTCCACTGATTTCCTGGGGTCTTGCGCTGTCGCTCCTGCTTGCGTTCATAGAGTCGATTGTTGATGCGTACAGCTATGGAAACGTACTTAGCAAAGTCGTTGGGTCTATCTTGTTTAGCGATTTCATCCTTAAAAAGTCTTTCTTAAGTCCTTTATAGAATTGATTTATGAGTGCTTTTTCTCCCTATGCAAAACGCGTGTTGATTCGTTTAAAGTAGGCTGCATAGTCCGAAGCAGATTTAATCTGTTTAAGCTGCATGAGCTGTCTTTCTGCGGGTCATTTTTTATCAGGATTTCCAAATTCATCCTTTAAAGCTTATTCGAAATTGTTGAAATCTTTGAAAATGTGCTTAGTATTTTTTCCTTTGTTCCTGCTAATCATACTTTAGGTAATCCCTTAGAGTAGGTTTAAATTAAGCAAGGGTATTACTTTTAAGGCGATATCTTGCAAACATAACCTTATAGCTTTAATACTAAACTAAACTTTATAATGCTTAAAATAAGCGCGGTATTAGGTAATGAAACTTTAAAGAGTCCCCTTATCTTCCTTATATAGAATAGGCTTGCCCATCTTATACGCCTTAGCTTGTTGTGCTGTATAAAGACGTAGGATCTCCTGCTGCAGTTATTCAATTTATTTAACCAGGTCTTGAGTATTTAAGCTAGCAGCAGCTTGCTGCCCAGCGATAGAAGGGATAGGAGTTTGAGGCGCTATCGTGTTTTTGTATTGCTTAATCGGTTGTATATGTAGCTATTCTAAATAAGAGTTGTTAAAATATAATAATTATACTAGACCTTTATAGGGTTTAATAAGTAACCTGTAGGTTTTATATTAACAGAGTAACGCAGAGGTGACACTTAACTGAGTTGCAGTATTGTAATGTCCCGAAGCCAACCGTCACTGGGTTTCCGGCGCTGCCTTTAAAGAGGGCGTGCCTTTCCGGGGAGGGTACATTTGTAATGTCCCGAAGCCAGCCAGCACTGGGTGGCCGGTACAGCCTATAAAGGGGGCTAGCCGGCCCGCCTACGAACCGGCTGGAAGAGGGACAAGAATCAGTCTTGCACCTACAGTACCCCTAATATCATACTCTCTTCCCAAGACCCTCAGTGACTATTGCGCCTAGCGTTGCCGCACGTTAAACATAGCTGCGCCTATATCCCATAGTTCTCCTTGGTAGATAACGCTATAAGTGTAATGGGATGAACCCTTGTCAACAAAACTCAGGGCCAGGGCCCTTCGTACGACCCACTGACCCACAGCATGATTCCCCACAGAACCTGCTAGCATCTACAAGAAGGACCAGCGAAGGACGACAAGCAAGTATATAGATCAGTAGGAACCTGTACGATAGTCAAAGAGAAAAGACTTCTCTCCCCAGAGAAGTCTTCTTGTTCATAGAGAAAATAGACGTTAGAGTGTGACACTCAGTCTAGACCCTTACAATAAGGATCTTATAGTATAAAGTGCTTTGCTTCTACTATCTTTAGTGCAAAGAAAATGTCCTCCCTAATTATACGATGGTAGAAGGCTGAGTCTATAAGGTATACAGATTATAATTTATCCCCTATATTGAAATCATTATAATTATCCGATTTGATAATTACTGGATCTTCGCCCTCATAATCTAATACATATGAAGTGAATTCCTCTGATAAGATATCTTATTTGAGAACTTATATGCTTGGAAATATGAATCATTTATACGCTTTCTCTCTGATTCAGAGTAATTTATTAACCAGCATCCTTCCTTTTTACACATAAAGCATTTCTTGCTTTCGTTATTTGTGCGTGCAAAACGGAGGGGCTGTCAGCTAGGACCTGCATTTGCCGTATGGAAAGGGATTATTTGTTTCAATAGTCTCCCTTTATTATATGGTTGCTGTTAACGATTTTTGAAGTTGAATGTATATCGTCTATTAACAAAATTAATATCTGCCCGGTCTCTATGTATAAGGAATTATCTGGTAGATTCCCGGTTTATAGCAACTTATAAGGATGCTTATAAATCTGAGAATAATGCTTTATACATTGGTTTCTGCTGTATAAGAGCTGCTTCTAGTTGTAGAACCCCTCTGCATACTCTTGTGACTATCGTACGTAGCGGTAATTCCCCTCAACATCCCTCCCCTAAGGCTCGTTGTATAAGCTGAAGTTTATCCAGGAGGGTCTCTAAGGTATTAACCATTATCTCTTCTGGGTGTTCTCGCCTTAGTCGTACGAAAGAGAGTATTATCCAATCCACCCAGTAGATATTGTGGTTAATGTTTGTGTTGAAATGGGTATCTAGCAGATTATAGATCTCATCCCATCTCTTCTCTGAGCTAACATGATATAGGTAGAATTCTTCTATACGACCTGATAGGATATCAGGGAAAACAGCATGGTACTGGTCCTCTATAACTTATAGTCTTTGGTAATAACTTATAAAGATTCGTACCTTATTATAAAGAAGGTCGTATGGTTTCCCCGTATAGTTCCTATCCTTCCTCTATCCCTTCTGAAATGTAGCTACCTGTTAAGGGCTAATTGGACCATTGTGGATGATTCGGGTTGAAGGTAAGTTGTATGTGATATCCCCTGGATATGCCGAATGTGCAGTAGCTTCTGTACGAGCATACTGGGGAAAGTTCTCCACCTCCTGGGTAAACCGGGTACCGGGAGGTGCTTATCGTACGCCATGGGTCTCTGTTGTCTGGGCTCGTATGCTACGGGGGATATCGAAAGGCTTTTGCGGTGCCGCTTCGACTTGTGCGATTTGAGGGCCTTGGCTTTCAACTGTGCCTCGGATTGGCTGAGGAGAGGATATTTCCCGGTTTTGGCTTCGTGCAGGGCCTCCTACAGGCTATATAGTACGAGGTTGTTTAGCTTGTTCATCTCCCTCCCTGTGGAGTATCTTTACAAGCTTATCTGAATATCGTACGTTTGGACCCGTGGGTATCTTGATTCCCCTGTCTTCTAAGATTTGGAGGAATTCCTTGCGGAATGTACGGCTGACTTGGTTAAACTGATAGTCTGTCCATCCTTCAAAGTTATTATAAAGAGTTGTATGGAGAATATCTCTTCGTAGGTTAAGATGGGATGATATCTATTATAACCTGTGCGAAGTATATAGTTAGCTGGGCGCTTGAGGGTGCCATACTGATCTCTATAGGCTGATCTTAAAAGATAAGGTCTGTTTCTTTCCTCTATATTTTCAGGAATATCTTGCTGCCTTCGCTGATATCCTTATACGTATATGGGTCGTTGTCTTCATGCTGTATTTCTTCGACTGCTCGGTGTTCTTTAGGGGTTGTGCCGGATAACATTGTGGGTATTTGTGGGGTTGGTATCGTGTGGTTTCAGGTTTGGTATCGTGCGGGGGCGCACTCTCTGCTGTTCTCGTTGTATAAAACTAAGATCATCAACTGCTACCTGACTGGCGCGTGGTAGTAATGATGCTGATTCGCACGAGGGGAACAACCTCGACTTCTAGGCTGTATATCTACCCTCCCTGACTGGCGCGGAGAATAGGGATACGTCTAGGATGTAGCACGAGAGTTCAATTCGCTGCCCTGACTGGCGCGGTAATAAAAGAACGCGATCTCGACTCTTTACTCTTGCTAATCTGTGATCGCCCGAAGCAATCACTGATTAGTGTTGAATGGGCTTTCTGTACGTACGTACGTACGTACGGGTATCGCGTAAACGATGGGTTGGATTCGGTGCTGATTACTTGTTGTTAACTAATAGGAAAGGGAGCCCTTGAGGTGCGATGGGCACGATAAGCATGCCTACCGCCCAGGGGCTGGCTTAGTCATCTGACCAAGCCGTGTGTATCAGCGTACGGTCCATGCCGAGTGATATTCCAACAATAATTATTATAATTGAAATGTGAAACTTTAAGGTAAAATGTTACTTTAATATAATGACATCATATATATGATTAAATATATAATATAATTATATTGAATAACTAGAATAAATAACTAAATCAAATAATTATATTTAGTTTATGTTTTTATATGATATACATCATTCCTAATTTAAATACTTAATTACAAAACTGGTATTAATGATTTAACTTACTTATAAAGTTTAGATAATCTAAAAAATGTAAAAGACTAAATTAAATTAAAATTACTACTTTTTAATGATCACACCAAACCTTTATGTGGTTCAGTAGGTAACCTGTAGGGTTTATGTTAGCAGAGCGGCGTAAAGATGATATTTAACTAAGTTGTAATATACGAAGATACTGTTTACGAAGAGGATATAACCAGAAGCTGTAAGGTTATCCAGTAAGTAAGACTGAATACTTAGATTAACAACGATTGAAGAATCTGTTCTATAAAACCTATTTACTGTGGTAGTGACCATATCCTTATATGTTCCGACTCTTTATCCGTCCTCATAGTTGGACTATCTGGACCGACCATGATAACTACTGTCAGATTATACGTAATCACTGATGTTATAATGATAATTTGATGGTTCTTGATTGTTGTCTTCTCCATCTTCGGCTGACCCCCTCCTTTCGGGTGGTTGAGTCTTTTCTACCGACGCTAGTGTTGATGCCTGAGGCACCCCTTTGTGGGTGCGCCTCTGGGGGCGGTCCGTAATGGACCGATAATCTGACAACTACGGTCCAGCCTGGTATCGATGGGACCAACGATGGTCCTATCAGTCCACCCTGGTCGGTAGGTCTCCTAGCCCTAACCCTGATGTCTGCATATCCCGTGACTCCGTACCTTAGTGCTGGTTTATCTGCGCTGTAGTTTTTTTCTGGGTTATCCGGGCCCCTCGAACGGGTCCCCTTGGTGCCAACGTGTTGGTTCATAACATACTTCTTTTATTTGATTATATGTAGTCTTTTTACTAAGTTTATATTATAAAATGTTATAAAAGTATCATATTATTAATTATACTATTTAAACTCATTTATTTGTATCGTAAATTAATATTTTAATATATAATTACATAATATAAATTAAATATTAAATTGAATTATTTAAATAAATATGTAATTATTGTTTTATTCTAAGAATTTATATATTTTATTGAATATAAGTAAGATTTTTAATAAAATATGTGAATTATTAAATTAAAACATTACAATGCTTCTTATTTTATTCTTAATATATAACGTGGTTTACCAGGAAGTGGCGCATATCAGGAAGTGGCGCACTTTTGCTATTTCCACCAACTTTAGTCAACCCCAGCATCCCCTTAGGGCTAAATAATTAATAATAGTTAGCATTAACTGATGCCAACTGCACTTAATTACTTATATCTAATTGATTTTATTAATTTAGAGGTGTTGGCGGGGATGCAGTGCTGGTCTGAATAGGGTAACTTTTGGTGGGAAAATCGCACTTCGCACTAAATGGTGCCAACTTCAGTCTTAAAATCGCAGTCTGCCGCGGACCACCAAGAGACATATATCGGCACCAATTGGTACCAATTAGGCTGGATCTGCTATAATATAGTCAGAGTCTGATCCCTCAGACTCTTCTTCCTCTTTCTAATATGGTTTTGTATTATGCCCAGTCTCGCCGCACTTGCTACAGCATTGTTTATTCGGTCCGCCGCGGACCGATTTATCAGCACCACCACTCATTTCATCAGCTGGCCGCTTCCCCTTTTCCTTTTCTTTGATTATCGCCTGGAATTCCTCAATACTAAGTGCCCCTCCAAGCTGCACTCGGATCCTTTTAGCCTTCCGGCGTTTAGCAAGTGCTATATTGGCCTTCTCAAGAGTATGGACCCGATCCTTCAAAAGGATAAGCTCGTTTACCATTATCCATATACCCTTCGCTATTTGTTTAATAGCCTCCAAAACTAGTATAAGACAGCTACCCTGATGGGCGGAGATTCTGCCTTTAATATAACTTGATTGCTTGATAGTTTGTTGAGCATTAGAGTGTGTTTGAGACTCTAATTGCTGGGGAGAAACAGAGACGGATGGCACTGGAGTTCTGATGCAAACATTAAGCTTGGAAAGAACATAATCCGGATCCCAAGGTACTATTCCAGCTTCTCTGAATGCAGATTTGATATTATCCTCTATAAAGGTTGTATTGTGGGCTGCCTTAAATATAACAAAGAACTTAATCTTGGTGATGTGGTTGATGGAAGCTCGGATGAAGTTACTGATTTCCCGGCTATATGCACGCTTTAGAGGCGAATATAACGCGACATCTAGTAGCTGGACTAAATGAGAAGAATGCGGTGATATAATAACGGGGATAATATTGTTCTTCTTGCAATATTAGTTAAACTCGACTAATATATAACTCTTATTGCTATCCATGATCAATATCTGGTATATACCCTTTATTTGTTGTTTAGAATACTTCTCGAAGTGCTGGATCTATTCTAAGCCAGTTTTATTATTTGTCTATCTATTTAGAGTAAGCTTGATTACCCAGGAGGTGAGAAAATCCGATTTTATAATCCAGCTTGCAAGATGATAAGAGCCCTGAACGATAATGAAGGGCTGGATACACCAGCTTATTGCATTGATGCATTTAATAGCTGTCGCTTATTCCCGGTTGCCAGGCTGAATAGATTTAGCCTTTCCATGCTTATCAACGCGTGTAAATACTATTAATATGGTAATTATGCTTATCATAAAGCTGGTCTCGTCGAAGTTGTAAAGGTTGTTATCCGGGATCCCATACTTAGCCATCATATTATGAAGCAGCCTAAACCAGTTCCCAATCACCTCTGGATCTTCGCAGAGGGCCCTCTGATAGTCGTAAGGATAATTAAACTTGGTCTTTAGGTTGGGCTGTATATCCATAAAGAGTCGAGCCCAGTGCTTGCCCACAGGCTTAGCATTACGCGACGCTAGCAGAAGGTTGGCTATATCTTCCACACCAGAAAGTCGTAGGGGAAATCCTCGGACATCTTAATTAAGGATATATCGGATAAGCGTTTGCTTTTCGATTTGGTCGAGTTTGTGTTTATCGACGCGTAATTCTTTATAACTACGTTATTGATTCATTCTGTGGCGTAGAGTTGTTTGCGGGATGTTGAATATCCGAGCAGCTTCACATATACCTATAGGTTTCGCGTTGTTCTTTTTAGATTTCTAAATAGCCTGGATTGCTAAGAGTATTTTGCTCTCTTGAGATACAGGATACATGTTGTTGTTATGAAATGCTAACGCGTTAAATTTTAAATAGATGGATTAATGCGAGAATAATACGAAAATCAGAGACGCGATTAGCACCAAAAAAGGACTGTCCAACCAAAACCTTAATACTTACAGGCCTCTCTGCACCTACCCTAACACCTCTAAATTAATAAAATCAATTGGAAATAAGTAATTAAGTGCAGTTGGCACCAATTGGTGCCAACCTTTATTAATTATTTGGCCCTAGGGGGGTGCTGGGGTTGACTGAAGTTGGTGGAAATAGTAAAAGTGCGCCACTTCCTGGTAAACCACGTTATCTTATCTAACTTTTGTATTAAAGGCGTTATAAAGGGAAACTTTAAATAGAAGTAAAGACGTATAATTGAGAGTGTCCCTTATAAGCTTAAGCTACTCCCGTTTCCGCTTAATAACGATAAGGGTACATGCAGCAACAAACGAGTATATCTTTATAAGTGATGTTTCTACATACCAACAGTGCAGCCGCACTAGTTCGTATGTCTGGGGGCACAGACGGCTCTTGGAAGAGGTCCTCTACTCCTCTCCCCTCTCGCAGTCTCACTCATCAACTCAACCTGTGCGCAGAAATCGATCATTCATATTTTAATAACATTATATCATGTCTTACTTGGATGCGGACTACGTGGTCGTGGGTGGTGGGCTAACAGGTTGCGTCATTGCTTCACGCTTGAAGCAGAACACAAACAACCCCGAGGTCATCCTCTTGGAAGCTGGCCCAGTCACCGACAACCTAGCTGCTTCCGGCTTCCTCAGCGGTCTTTCGCTCCAGGGAAGCGACCTAGATTATGCTTACCAGAGTCAGCCCTTCCCAAGCACGCGTAACCGCCAGCACTCCCTGAACGCTGGATAGTGCCTTGGGGGAGGCAGCGTTCTCAATTATGGCGGCTGGTTGCACGCAGATGCTGCCGACTACGACGAATGGGCCGAAATTGTCGCAGATCCCCGCTGGAGCTATCAAGGACCCAAGCCGTGGCTGCGTCAGGCCGAGGGCGCGACACAAGCCGTGCCCATCGGCACGGCTGAAGGGGGAGAGCGCAAATACCGGCTTCGGGATACTGTCAAGCAGGCATGGACTGAGCTTGGTGTTACTCCCAACCTCCAAAAGGAAAATGCTCCATCGGTGGCTTGACTGAGATGCTAGAGAACTCACGCGAAGGACTGCGGCAGCCCTCGCATGCGATGTACTCACTTGATGGTGTCAAGGTTCTCACCCAAGCCACTGTACATCGCATCACTTTCTCTGGGAATACCGCCAACGGCGTCGAATGGAACGGTGGTCCCAAGATTACAGCGCGGAAGCAAGTCATCATCTGTGCAGGTGCCTACCGTTCCCCACAGCTCTTGCAAGTTTAACCCTTCTCATACCAAGTGCTTGGTCAAGTTCTCTCTGAGAAGATTAAAGCATATCCCACAGATAGTTGGGCAGAGCGAGTTGGCTAGCAGCCAGAGTAGGATGCTTTCTGGGATCGGCCCAGCGTCTCAGCTCAAGGAACATGGTATTCATTCCTATCGTGCATGACTCCCAGCACGTAGGTCAAAATCTCCACGATCATGTTGCTGTCTACTTCGCCTTCCGGCTGCGGGACCCTTCCCAGGGTTACGCACTGGGAAAGGCGGCCTGGGGCCAAAGTCCGGCGCTCTTCAAAGGTCTCCCGGCCAAGTGGCCTTGCAGGATTCATCCGAGTCTGGAATAGACTGCTGCGAGACTTTATTTTGCGGCTGTCAGGACGTACAGTACAGCTTCGCATAAGCGCACCGAAGCGGTTGATTCTAATAAAAGCACGATCATACAGATGAGGTCCTCATCCTCTTTGTTCCTCCCGGAATCCCAGGCATTTCGATTGATGGCACGCATATCGCAGCATCGACGATGCTTTTGCTGCCCACCTCCCGTGGCACGGTATCCCTCCCGTCGGGGTCTGCCAGTGCGACCGAAAGCCCATGTATCCGCCCAGACTACTTCTCGACCGAGCTCGACCCTGATACCCTTGTACACGCGGCCCGTCAAACGCTTAAGACCCTGTTGAGCACGAAGTCACTGGGGAGCATCATCGAGAGTGAAGGCCCCCCACTCGGCCCAGGACTCGAAGGACTGGAGCCACTTACGGCTGATGCCAGTGATGAGGAAATTGAAGAGTGGATTCGGCGCACGGGGACGCAGCATCACCACTCTGGTGGGACTGCTGCGATAGGTAAAGTGGTGGATGGAGAGGGGAGAGTGTTGGGCGTGAAGGGGCTGAGGGTCGTTGACGCGAGTGTCGTTCCGATACCGCTGGGTGGGCATCCGCAATGGCTGAGCAAATCGCCAGCATGATTATCGGGGAGATCTAGGATATTGTTGCAAGATAGGAGTCTACCTAGAAATCATATGTCCGAGAACTTTCCTCCTCAAGTAGCCAAGAATTTGAAGTTGATATAGTGTTTCTCCTGGATACCTTGAAATAGATTAAGAGCGTCGTCTGCATAGTCACAGCTAGGCGCAGGCGCCTCGAGCATCCTCTAGGATCTAGAATATTCTCAAGCTCTGGCTTGTCAGCTTTTGGAGATACACGATGAAGCATTAAGATTAGAAGACCGAATCATGCTGTCACTGTAAACTTCTGTGTAACTCGGTGAACATTGAAAGAGCGCCTTGCCACTCAGCACTGGGGCAGACCCAACCACCGAGAGAACAACACCCATTTCCGTATCATCAATGAGGGCGTTTATTGTGCGCAATACCTCCCCACCGATCATATCAACATATGATTTTGCCCTTTTGGCTGTGATGTGTTTGTATCATTTGCTTCCTGAGGAGCGTGACGTGTATGAAAAGCATGTTTACTTGGATGTGCATGATTGTTGGGCTGTCTAGGAGGCGGCCGGGCTTGGTAGGCTATGTCCCTAACTGGTGTGAAAGCCATCATCGCAGCTTTGTGTCACCCGTCAAGGTCGTGGCGTCTTCTGGAGGCTAGGGGCTGGGCTGCCAAGCCGGGGGAGGGGAATCAAGCATTTGCTATTCGCCCCCAAGAGCCGGTGGCTTCACAGAAGCATCCACCAACGCTTTGGCCCACAGAAATGAGCTGCAAATAATCTATGCTATTACAGTCTACTGCAATCCACCTGGAACGTTCACCAGGAAATGCCGAGCACCCCAGAACCGGGTTTCCCGTCCGTATTGATTCGGAATAGCGTCTACATGTCCTCGGTGGTTAATGAAGCGAATCCTCAGGAATCCTCTCAAACCTTGGTGTGTGCCCGAGTACATCCCCAAATACATCCATCCCCCATGTTCGCTCCACACCACCTCCCCCAACTTTTCCCCAGGCTTGCCAGGGTGCATCTCTGTCGCCCACGGCCCCTGACGCGAATCGGCTCGAAATCTGGGCCAAAGCCAGTGCCGACTACGCGTCCTCATTTCGGGAGCAGAGGGCACAGTCGTCTATGCTGGGGCCTTTCCTAGCTGTTTACTCCGAAGCGCAGCCGTTGTACTACCCCTTCATGTGACCCAATATTGGTTAGTATCCATGACCATCCCGCAAGAGCCCATGCAGAATGCTCGATTTTTATTGATGCGCATGTGCCCGACGTCTGCCAGGGTTGGAGATGAGGTTACTCTTACTGTGGGGAAAAGCATGGTGATGTCTGCGTTCAGGTCGAGTGAGGCACGTAAATCTGGTTAGCTGTGAATAGTGATAAAAGAAGACAGTAACCCTTAGTTTGTCCCTGATGGACTGTGGGACATTCCAACTCGCCCCTAAACGTCAATCGCTCGCGTCCGGTTCCATCATGGCGCCTCTGTCAATTTTGTCAATTTTGTCACTTTCTCTGCTTGCTGGAGCTGTCTCGGCCGTCACGCTCTCAGTTGCAAGCTCCGGGGGCAATGCAACTTCAGGTTACCAATACGGGATAATGTTCGAGGACATATCCCATTCTGGCGATGGTGGAATGTAGGCACTTGGGCCAATTGGCATCACCGAACTGGATGGCTGATATTTATAGTTATGCCGAGTTAATCCAGAACAGGGCTTTCCAGGGCTCTGAACTTCACCCATCGACTGTCGATCCGTGGACTGCAATTGGATCTGCTGAGCTTGCCTTGGACAACAGCTCCAACCCTCTCTCTTCCACGCTGCCAACCTCGGTTAAAGTCACAGCCTCAGCCGATGGAACAGTAGGGATCAAGAACCCAGGCTGGTGGGGAAGTATGTTTCACGAAACTCATCGTCGCGCCTTCGGTTCAGGATTTTGAGAGAATAATTATTTGAGAACTCGCTAATGCCTCATTCCGCAGTCGATGTCAAAGCGGCGAACACTTACTCGGGAAGCTTCTACTCCCTTGGCTCGTACCAAGGCAATTTCACTGCAAGCCTCGTCTCGGATATCACCAACGAGACGCTGGCTTCAGTATCTATCGCATCTTCATCAGTCTCAAATTCCTGGACTGAGCACAACTTTGAGCTCCAGCCTTCAGTAGACGCATCCAACAGCAACAACAGTTTCCTTCTGACGTACGAGGCCACATCTGGCGACGTGCTCAACTTCAACCTGATCAGCCTCTTTCCTCCCACATACAAGGAGACCCCGAACGGTAACCGCGAGGACCTGATGGAAGCCCTGGCTGGGCTCAACGCGAAGTACTTCCGCATCCCGGGCGGCAATAATCTGGAAGGAGAGTCAGCTGGATTACAATGGAACTGGACAAAGACCATTGGCAACCTCACGGAGCGCCCTGGACGTCAAGGGGATTGGGGGTACCAGAACACAGATGGTCTCGGGCTCGTCGAATACATGCTCTGGTGTCAAGACCTTGGCCTCGAGCCGGTCCTCGCCGTCTTTGCAGGCTATTGGCTCGATGAGACTGCCGCCTCTGAAGTCGAGCTGCAACAGTACGTTCAGAGTGCACTTAATGAACTCGAATTTCTGATGGGCGACTCATCGACTGCCTGGGGTGCGCAGCGCATCGCTCTTGGTTACACCGAGCCGTTCCCTATCAATTTCGTCGAGGTCGGTAACGAGGATGGCCTGTCTACTGTGGGAGCGGACACATATACCAGCTACCGTTTCCGCGCCTTCTACGATGCAATTACCGCCGCTTACCCGGATATCCTTGTCTTCACCTCTTATACGGGTTACGTGTACGAGAACTCGGGTCAGGACTACCACCAGTATACAAGGCCAGACCGCTTTGTCAACCAGTTCAGCTACTTCGACAACTTTGCTAATGCGTCCGGTCATCCCATTATGGTTGGTGAATTTGCGGTCGTGCAAAACAACACAGGTAACCCCAACGATGGTACCAACTGGGACAATCCCAAGAAGTGAGTTCTCTCGCCCAGCTGTATAGTATACATAAAACTTTTAGCGAGAAGACGCTGACACGCAAGACAGCATATGGCCATACTGGATCGGCTCCGTAGCGGAGGCTATCTTCGTCTTGGGCACAGAAAGAAATGCGGACCGGGTCTGGGGATTCTCGTACGCGCCGTTGCTCCAGAACCTGAACAGCTACGAGTGGTCCCCAGACCTCATATCCTTCACGGCCGACCCAGCACAGACAGTCCTCAGCACATCATATGAGGTTCTCAGGCTCTTCGGCACAAACGCCTTCACCTCCACCCTGCCCGTGGAGGAGACCTCCGGCTCGGCGTTCGGGCCGGCCTACTGGGTCGCGGGTGTCGATAAAACCACGAGCACATACTACCTCAAGGCTGCCGTGTACAACAGCACTGGCGACGTGGATTTTAATGTCACATTTGAGGGTCTCAGTGGAGGCTCAGCAAATCTGACGGTGCTTACCGCGCCCGATGGGTATTCGCACAACGAGATCGGCAGCGAGGTTGTCACGACCACGACTTCGACCCTGACAGCTGTCGATGGGGCATTTAGCTTCAGCTTACCGCAGTTGAGCGTTGCTGTCTTAGCCGCTAAGTCTTAAGGTTTCGGTTATAAGTGATCCGTTTGTGTATGCATTGTGCACTCGAGGGCTCGCGAATGAAAGCGAGACAATATTGGTCCAAAACTACAGCGAAACCCACAGACAAGGCAATCTAACCCTCTGTCTACAATGAACACGTTCAAACACAGACCTCCTAATGCGCTGTCCACACCCTATCTGTTCAGATTTGCCATACCATATTCTTTACGTTTCCTTTCCCTCCCCCGAATACCCAGCTCTTACGCCTGGCAAACCCCACGCCTGGCCCTGACTCCGCTCGCTTTCACCGACCGATCAACCAAACACATACTGCTCTCATCCAATGAAGAAGAAGAAGGGTGGTCACGAAACCTACGGGCACTCCGCCAGAGCTGGAATGCCGGCGCTCCCTCTGAAGCTCCGCTGCCTTGACCTCAAGTTTCGTGACTCTCCCAAAGAGTTCCTTCACGATCGGATCAGACCGGTCCACGTTCTGACGGCCGGGAACAAATTCAAAATTTCCGGCACTGTTGGTGACGTGAACGCTTACATTGTAGCTGGGGACAACTGTGTTGTTGCTGCTAAAGCTGCTGTTACTGAATGATGAGTTGGTAGGGCTCCTTGTGGTGCATACGAGATCGCATTTGTGCCTGCGCTCAGAGTCGCTGGGGCTTGTGCTGCCAATGCTGCCCCTGATGCTGCTATGACTGCTGGTGCTGCTGGTACTGGTGCTGCTGCTGGTGCTGCTAGTTTTGTTGGTCGCTATGTCGTAGGGTGTGTAGACACGCGAGGACATTTTCTCAAGCAGATGATGATCCTAGCAAATTCTGGATTACAGTTGTTCGGGATGCTTGAGTCTTTTCTCTGTTTGTGGTAGTGATAAGATTTTCAAAAGCAGCATTTGGATATTAGACCAAAGAAACAGCAGACCAACATATATGTAGAATCGTAGCAAATGCTTTTCGGTATAGAGCATGTCTTGAGAATAATCCCAGACAAGCGTGGGCCCCTCACCTTTCACGGCCCTCTATGTCCCCATTTGACCGCACTGTTCACTGTGAGACCCAAATGACCTCTTTCTCTCAGCCACAAAGGGGAAACTTGAAATTAGGCATTTCTCTTTTGAGTGTTCCAAGACATTCCTTCTTTCAGAACCTCTGAATCGTAGCTCGCCTTTGTTTCATATGCCAGCCACCCAGAAGGGATTATTCTTTCAGAAAAGGACACGGACTTCAGTCAGAATTAGCTGCCCTGACAAACTGATTCCACCTGGCAGAATAATCCACATGAGAACACAGAGTGGCTTCTGCGGGTGTTTTACTGATGAAGGAAAACACCCGAGCACTCTGTGAAGAACCCATAACCTCCCCCAGAGCAATACAGTGCCCTCTAAGGTCCACAACCACCACCCTTTGAAGGTTCCTCCAAGGGCTTTGGGTACGCACTTGTAAACGTATAGTGCTGCACAACCGCCTTGGCCGCCTGCGAATACGACATGGTCTCCTGGAACATGCTTTCACCACCAAGCTTGTTCTTGTACTCCAGTTTCAGTTGTTGCAGGTGTGCGATAATTCTCTTCTCCTGTGCCGAAAGCTCGGTCTTCTTCTCTGTACACCTACATCAGCATCGATTCATTGTAGGGAAAGAAACGTCCTTGGCTGGCCCAACTCACTCCGCTTCTCGGCCAGGGGTTCTTCAGATGACGAGTTACTCTTGCCATTGCCCTCGGTCGAGTGTGCGATGCACGGTAGGCGCCGGCCACAGGGCTTCTCGTCACTCGGAACGGCGCAGTAGGTCTTGGGGTCGACCACAGATGGCGCAGAAGACGACGACGACGACGACGACGACGCTGCCACCGTATGTTCCTCGAGAGACTGGTTACCCAGCTTCTTGGCATTCTCTGACACGGTCCTGATGCTATCAAGACAGGCCCTGGTCTCGCGGCTCCCGTCATTGGTCCGCTGGACGACATCCATCTCCTCAATGTGCTTCTTGATGTCCTCACAGATCTGTTCAAATGTCTGGCTTAGGATTTCGTTCTCGGGTCCTTCATCACTGTCGGGTGGGATGATGGCGGGGGCGGTGTCTTTGACGGCTGTGACTCGTGAGTTTTCTCCCTGATTGGCCTTCTCCTTTCCCTTGGACTCCTTCCGCATCATCTTGCGATCGGCCTGATCAGCCTCTAGCTCAGGCTCAACGTCGGTCACGGTGATGCAATGCTCGAGAATGTCCTCGATCAAGTCCTTCGGGATCACGCCAGTCCTTCCGTTCAATCTGGCGTAGACGTAAAAGTTGGCAGAGAAGCTACAACGCTTGAGAGCAACGATCTCGGAGAGTGGAAAGGTAGACTTGTCGGTGATGATGCCATCCCACGAGTCATCCACTAGGTGGACCAGCTTCTCGAACTCGCCTCTTGCAAATAGTCTCTGTGCTCTGGTGGGGGTGGTCGTCGTTCGTTGCCTTCTGATTCTGTGTCGACTGCTGCTGCTGCCTTGGTGCCACCTGGTAGGTCCAACAGGAGTAGCTCTGGCCGAGGCAGAACAGCCAGGCCCAGAGTCGCTCCTTCCCTTGGTAGATGCAATCTCAGGAAATATCATGCTGGTCGATGTGGTGTTTGGGTTTGTACTCGAGATGCAAAGTGGGTTGTCTGGGTTGCAGGGCTGCAGGTCCTAGGCTGCGATCAACTTGCAAGTGATGGCGCGTAGGGTCAAGGGAATTGGCAGTTACCTAGGTAATTAAGCCCTTGTGAGTTCCGTTTGATTTGCAAGGTAATGCCAGTGGTCTTGGAATTAGGTAGGCAATTTCTTTCTGGTGAAAACAGAAATCGGTTCTCACATGCTTTTCGCTGGGGAGTTGACGTGTGGAGCGTGTTTGAAAGAAAGACAAGCAATGAGTCCCGTCAATCGCCTGCGTATAATCAATCGCCCGTGGCCGCTCCAAGGCTTAGGAAAGACACACTGCAGCTTAGTCCAAGAAACTCAAGGTCACATGGCCATCTGTTTACTCAATCAAGTCTTGTACTACTGTGAATAGCTGGGCAAATTCCTGACTCGACTGTGCAAGTCTCAAGACTCAGTGCCAGCAATCTCTTCATCTACCTAGGTAATCATCTCATTGACAACAAAGTTGACATGCATCTGCATCTCCACTTGACTTAATGTCTTGTTTCTACTGGCCGTCCATCTCATGGCATGAGGCATGTATCAAGTCCGCTCGCACAGACAGCAACGGCTTCTGGCTACACCGCAAACGAAGGCAACCCATATCTTGTTTTACAAACGCCCAAAGTACATGCCAGTTTGTCACTCAGCCGTCACCATGGGCTGTAATTTGTACCCGCCAAAGATGAAAATATATTAATACATTTCAGGCACAATCTAAGCAGAGACAGAAGGAAGACATCGGAAACGCACATCCACATCCACATCCACATCCACATCCACAACACCCACTCAATGAAGTCTTCTGGAAAGCGCATGTATTCGGCCTACAGGCCCAGCTATCCAGAAGAACATGAGATGTGCTCTCATTCCCTAAAATAGTAATACACAGACAAAAAGCCTCTCACATAAGCTATAATATGAAACTAGTGTCTAAGGTTACCATAAATAACATTCAACACCCACTGCCAAAAGCACCGAATAACAAGTTAATTTAAAACCTACACCTAATTCGTACACTTAGTATACAGTAAATTGAGTAGATCATCTAAGTTGTGTGAGCTAACCTTGAGTGCTTGAGTTGAGCCTGGGTGGTACTGGCAAGGAGCTAACTATTACACAAGAAGATTAAGTTACAGTCCCTGTACTCTAAACTGAGCCCCGGCCCACTGGCAATGACAAAGGATGGAAGAAGAAAAAATAATCCCATCAATAGGCACCCGGCCTCAACTCCCACTCAGGCTGCTCCACGAGGGAAGGCTTGTCCCAGCCGGTCAGCACGGGCATTGAGCTGTGTGTCCACTTGAGCCCAGGAACTTTGGCACCGTCGCTCCCAAGCGCCCACAGCCAGTTCAAGCCAGTTATCCCCTTGGTAATTCAAAACACCCTCCGGTACGGGGAATTCAGTCTGAGGTCCTACATCGCTCGTATAGCGACCAAGCTGGTACCCATTTACGTAAATCAGCGCCCTGTATGGCGCGGCTGCCGCTGCGGACGTGTCGTTGACGAAAGCCAGTGACAGAGGGACGTCCCATTGTTCAGAGGGGAGCGAGAGAGTGAAGTTTGTGGTATAGTATGCCACTCCTGCGGATATGATACCGTCGTATAGCCACTTGTTTGTGTATCATGTTGCTACTAGCCGCCCATCACATGATATGAGAGCAAGGTAAAAATATATCCTCCGACCTCTACCCGTTCAACAGAGTTTCCGAAGTTGGATCCTATTTAGCAACATGTGAGTTCAAACCAGCCATCTTCTAACAAACACCCATCAACATTATAATATCCGCCTTGCTCATATACGCTCTCAAAACTATTATGTTATCAGGAAAAACAAGCAAAAAAATAACACCCATCTTATTAAAAACACTCCCGGAAACACCTTTTTTGCTAGCAATAATGCACTGTGGCCGGTCACCGATAACCATAATCCCACCTAATTTCCCACCGGATTCTTTTCCCGCTTTCCTACAAAATTTCAGAATGCTACAAAATTATATTCCAAAAATGATTAACGTGGTTTACCACATCGTGGCCGATATCACATTGTGGCCGACTTTTGCTATATCTGCCAACTTCTGTCAACCCCAGCACCCACCCAGTGCAGAATACTTAATAAAAGTTGGCACCACTTGGTACTAATTATTCTTAATTGCTTATTTCTAATTAATTTCATCAATTTAGAGGGGTTGGCGGGGCTATAGTAGCAATTTAAAATCATCAACTTTTGGTAGCAAAATCAGCTTCCCTACTAAAACGGAGTATTCCAGATATACAGGACTAGCCTTAATCTACACCAGCCAGGTCAACTATTTGGGCGGTCCGCCGCGGACCGCTTAAGAATATATTATTATATACTCAGAATCTGTATGATTAGAGTTCTTTATATCTTTTTTGCAAGTTATTGCATAGTGCCCTGGGTTGCCATAATTGCTACATCGCCGAACAGACGGTCCGCTGCGGACTGTCTCCTCAGCCCCACCGCCTATTTCACCAGCTGGCTGCTTCCCCTTTTGTTTCTCTTAGATAATAGCTTAGGAATCCTTAATACTAAGTGCTCTTCCAAGCTGGACTCGGGTTCGTTCAGCCCTCCGGCGTTTAGCGAGTACTATATTGGCCTCCTAAAGTGTCCGGATTTGTTCGCTCATAAGAGTGATTAAATGCGCTATAGCCTGTGCCCCCTTTGCTATTCTATTAACAGCCTCCATAATTAATATAGGGGAGCTTCCCTGATAGGCAGAGATCCTGCTTTTAATATAACTTAATGTCAGGAGTCTTTGGGGTAGATGCTGGGCAAAAGATTGCTAGTGGGCAGATCAGGACCTGAACATTCTGTACTATGTTTTGATACCTAACTAATCGTTGTGATTGCAGCACGTCTGGTCACGTATTATATAGCCTGCCCATTTCCTCTGGATGACAGTGCTCACAGCTCATCCCTAGCCATAGTTAGGGATGCTTATCCCTTGCCATAGCCAGGGCTGCTCATCCCTTGCCATAGTCAGGGCTGCTCATCCCTTGCTGGGGCGCCTTAGCCTGAGCCCTGACAGGCCCGAAGTGGTGCCTTCCAACACTTAATTACTTAATAGTTTATTATGCATTAGATGGTGTTTGATACTCTTAATGCTGGGGAGAGATAGGAAGGGAATGTGCCGGAGTTTATAGATGGATATTAAGCTGGGAAACAACAGATTCCGAGTCCTAAGATAAGATTCCAGCTCCTTTAAATGCAAACTAAATATTATCCTTTATAAAGGTCTTATTATGAGCTATTATGAATATAAGAAAGAACTTAGACTTAGTAATATAATTAATAAAGGCCCGGATAAAGAGGTTGATCTAGTCGCTATATGCACGCTTTAGAAGCGAATATAACGCGATATCTAGTAGCTGAAGTAAATGAGAAGAATTTAGCAGTATGCTAATAAAGATATTATTATTATTTTTATAATATTAATTAAATTCAGCTACTATATAGCTTTATAATTATTTAATATTAATATATAGTATATATTCTTTATCCGCTTCTTAATATACTTATTAAAATGCCAAATCCATTCTAAATTAGTTTTAATATTTATTTATCTATTTAAAATAAGTTTAATTACTTAGTTCTTTAAAAACCCCGACTTTATAACCCAGCTTGCAAGGTGGTAAGCGCCTTGAACGATTACGAATGGTAAAATATACTAGCTCGTTGAATTAATGCATTCAATAACTATAACCCATTCCCGGTTACCAGGCTGGACTGATTTAGCCTTTCCACGCCTATCAACGTATATAATAACCATTAACACAGCGATCATACCCATCATAAAGCCGGTCTCGTTAAAGTTATATAGGTTATCATCCGTGATCCCATACTTAGCTATTATATTGCGAAGGAGCCTAAACCAGTTCCCAATAACTTCTGGATCCTTATGAAGGGCCCTCTGATAGTTATAGGGACGATTAAACTTAGTCTTCAGGCTTAGTTGTAGATTTATAAAGCGTCGAGCCCAGTGCTTACCAACAGGTTTAGCATCTCGCAATACTAACAGCAGATTAGCTATATCTTTTACACCAGAAAGTCGCAATGGAAATCCTCGGGCATCTTGCTCAATGATATATCGGATAAGCATTTACTCTTTAATTTGGTTAAGTTTATGCTTATTAACACGTGATTCTTCGCAATTATATTCTTGTTTTATCCTTCTATATAAGGTTTGTTCTAAGATATAAAAGATTTATGCTACTCAAGAGATATTTAAGAGTTTTGCGTTATTTTTTATTTATTTATTAATTACTTAAGTAGCTAAAAGGATTTTATCTTCTTTTAATAAAGGATATATATTGTAATTGTTGATTTCTAGCGCATTAAATGTTTACATAAGTGGATTAAAGTAAGATTAACGCAAAAAACCAGAACGTAACTAGCACCAAAAAAAAGCCATCCCATATAAACCTTAATAACTCTCAATTACACTGCACGCCCGCCAACCCCTCTAAATTAACGAAATTAATTGGAAATAAGCGATTAGAAGTAGTTAGCACTAATTAGTACCAAATTTTATTGAATGTTCTATACTGGGCGGGTGCTGGGGTTGACAGAAGTTGGCAGATATAGCAAAAATCGGCCACAATGTGATATCGGCCACGATGTGTTAAACCACGTTATTTTGAAATAATAAAATATAAAAAATACTAACTTCTTAAAATCTTTTAACAACTTAAACTAATGATAATCTCTAAATTCTATTAAATTTATTACAAACGTTTTTAATATACTCTTATGAGATAAAATTTAAATATTAAATTATAAACTCTTTAATTATGAATTTAAATTCAATATATGAGAATTATGCATCTTTAATTTAATTATAAAATAATATTTAATGATAAATATTTTAAAAAACATATTATTAAAACTGTGGATTTCTGAGCGACTATCAAGTGCCCATGCCCCTACGGGCTATAGCCAATCAAAGGACACGGTTTGGATTTAGTCAGCCAGAGGGCCGACTACTACACCAACCGTCAGGGCGACGAGATTAGCGATAGCTTCTTCCTCCTCTATAAGCAGAAATCAGAACCCGTACCCAAACACGTACGGTCTGCTTCAACCCATTTGCACGTGCAAAGAACCCTGAACCCTCGCCGTCAGGGCCGTACCAACAAAAACTGTGGGTATAAGCCGTATCGTGGGTGCGACGCACGCTGAGGGATGTACGGTAGATAGCCAAACTGCTGGCGGTGCACAGACCACTACAGCCAAACCATAGCTGCGATGGGAAGGCCGAAGCCTTCGGCTACCCCGTCCCCTCGAACAACAACGAACCAACAAAAAGATGAATACAACCGTACCGAGCAACACTCGTGTGCACATGAAGACCGACCAACAAAAACTTTATATAAATAATTATTATCAAGGCCCTGGGCGGACTGACCACCTAGTGCGCCCAGCCCAGAGGGTTGGGGTCTAATCACATAAGCTGCTAACTTTAACAAAAACTCTGGAACTTATCCTGAATCCTGTTTCGTAGCTCTTTAAACTACGTTTTATTAATAGAGCTTATGCTTTTTTAAGAATAGAGCTTGCCCATAGCAAATAGAACTATAACAGCTCCCGTACCGCCTATTCAACGTTCACCTATTGATTACCTGCCTGCTATCGTGACACTACGTAGCTCCTTCCCTTGGACGTTGATAACAATGTCGAACCGCCCGCAACCATCTCTGAGCACCGACTCCCTAGAGGAACTAGCTAGTTACGTTGCTAAGCACGCCCCCGACTGGATATTATACCTGCACAATCTTAATTAGTACGCCTCTACGCTTGAAGAACAGGTATCTTCCTCCTAAGCCGAACTCCTAACCCGGAATATTATAATCGCTATACTTTGTACTAATATATCTAAATAAGAAGAAGTTATTACTTATTAAGAAACCTTATACTATTACGCTTAATCTAAAAATAAGCAGCTGGAAAAAGAGAATGAACGTTTTTTGAACGCTACTACCCCTTCTATACAAACTCCTATTATTAAACCCATTCCTACTGGTTCCCGTATTAACCGTATCAAAGATACTATACTGGGAGCAACTTATAATGAGTACACCAAACCTTTGTAGGGTTTAGTAGGTAACCTGTAGGGTTTATGTTAGCAGAGCGGCGTAGAGGTGATACTTGACTGTTCATAATGCGAAGACACTATTCCTTATCGAAGCGGCAGTAATCACTAGCTGTAAGACTATCCAGTTGTTAGACTGAATACTTAGATTAACGACTGAAGAGTCTGTTCTATGAAAGCTATCTGTTGTGATGAATACCATGTCCTTATGTGTTCCAACTCTTCATTTAGCTCTGTGGCTCACCTAGTGATCCAGTGATCCATTAGTTCGTGAGTGAGTCCCTGACCCTAACCCTGTGTGTATTCGGACTTCGTTACTTAGTGCGTACGGGGCAACATCGTGGCATCTGTTTCTGATTGCTTGGGTCTTTGGAACGGGTTCCCTAGTGTTATGAACCAACACGTTGGCACGCCAGGGGACCCCTTTGGGGGCCCAAGCAAATCAAAGACTAGATGCCACAGCACAACCCCGCAGGCACTTGATAGCGGGGCAAGCATAGCCTGCCAAGACTGGGGTTAGGGTTATGACTATGTAGCCTAGGAACATAGTCAATATATGGTACGCCTATGTTAACTAGGCACATAGGCAACATAGTGACTGAAGAGTCGGAACATATAAGGATGTGGTTATCACCACAGTAGATAGCTTTCATAGCACAGACTCTTCAGTCGTCATCTAAATATTCAGTCTCACAACTGGATAGCCTCACAGCTAGTGATCATTACCGCTTAAGAAGAGAACAGTGTCTTCGTATTAAGAACAGTCAATTACCACCTCTACGCCGCTCTGCTAACCTAAACCCTACAGGTTACCTACTAAACCCTACAAAGGTTTGGTGTGATCATTACACCTAGGTGCCCTCGTGTTGGTTCATAACACTCAGTCCGCCCAGGGCCGTGACACTTTCTTCTTTTATCAATCTTAGAGTTTTTAATTTAGACTTTAATCTCGGACCCTTTAAAGCTTAAAGCTGTACTTACAAATCAGCATAATTTTCAAGAGCTTTTTTAGCTCGTTTCTTTAAGTATTCTTAAGGTTTGAACCTAGGATAACTGTTTTCCGGAAAGATATAGTAATAATATACAAGGGCTTAAGGCATCTCGCATGCAGGGCAGTCTCCAGCACATCTTTAATCATGCTGAGCGCGCTTTTTTCCGTTGCAGCCTCCACGTAAACCAGTCGCACCTATTCGCAATAGTGCTTGATTCCCTGCAGTATAGGCATCCCTAATCTTACTATGGAAGGCTTTTATGCCATCATACATAACTTCAAACGCCCTTTTTAATGCTTTAGCACACTTGTGCAAGCTCAGGGCTGCTGCCTCTTAACGGAGGTCATTTCCAAATTTACAAAATATAAGGCTCTTATTAATAATTAATTATCTTCGGATTTATCTAAAGGAAACTGCTTATACGGGTAGGATCCCCTGTACTGCTTGTGATAGGTCTGAGACTTATAATGTAATATCTTTGGCTTCCGCAAGCTTCTTTTAGAACCCTTTGCTCTAAACGATTTCCACCAGTTAATCCAGGTGTTCGCTTCTTTAATATTTCTTGGTAGCTTAAGAGCATTCTTATATACTATACGAATTTCCATCTTTTCATCTACTAAGAACAGGCCATACCGGTCTTTCAGATTCTGGTGCTATTTCCAAAGTAGCTTTTCTGATTAACAATATATTAACTTATAAGTTAAAGCAACTATCTGCATTGCCCATTTCTACAGCTTCTAAATAGTTATTTATTCCTTTATATAGTTGGGTTCATTTTGTTTATATTCATATATATCTAATATATATAGCTTGAGACCAGCTTCTGTGAGGTCGGATAGCTACTATTGACCGTTTCGTTTCTCTTAGATGATTTCGGCGTCTTCAAGTTCGTCGTCGGATCCTCCGATTATCTGGGAGGTTGCGCCTTTAGCAGCCGCAACTATCTTCGTATACTTTCGAAGTCGAATGTCTGGTTTCTGAGGTTTTTGTAGGAGTCTTTCCTTGCGATTAATATGAGCTCCGAGCCCCTGTATCTGGGATTAGACGCGGAATTCGTAGTCCCAATCGTTCTAATCTTTAGGCCCTGCTAGGAAGGCATTTAGGGTTTTTGCATTTGTATAATCGGCCATTTTCTCGATTAGCTTGGTGCAGACCGTTGGGGGTGTGCCAGTCTGATAGATTAGCTTACGTAAGCAGGAAGGGTCAGCTTACCTGACCTTCTGCCCACACCCTGCCAGGCAGACCTTCCTCTATTAGACAACCAACCTACCAAACCAACTGCAAGATTCCCAACCGTACCGTGCTACACCATAGCTTGAGGCAATGAGACTCTTAACTATCAGATTGTACGTAATCACCGATGTTGTAGAGATAATTGGACAGGTCTTGATGTGACTTGATTGTGTGTCTTGTCTATGTTCGGCTGGCCCCCTCCTTTCTGATGGTTGGGTCTTTTCTACCGACGCTAGTGTTGATGCCCGAGGCACCCCCATGTGGGTGCGCCCCTGGGGGCGGTCCGCAATGGACCGACAATCTGACAAAATTAATTAAAAATAAGGAATTTAAAGCAGTTAGAACCAATTACTGCTAATTTTAATTAACCCTTTTGCACCTGGTGAGTGCTGAGGTTAGCTAAAGTTAGTTAAGTTAGTAAAACTTTCTGGCTAGGTCTTCTGTCCGGCTGGGTGTCCAACCAAGTAATATAAAAAATTAATATTTATTAATATAGTTATTTAAAAACAATATGAAAATTATAATTTTGATAAATTAATAATAATATAATATATACTGGTTTATTATTATTTTCAAAGCAATAATATTTAAAAGTAGTACATAATAAACGTTGTATTATAAAATAAATAAGGTTTTAACTAATATAAACTATAACAGTTTAAAAATAAACATAAATTTATTAAATCTATTCAAAAGTAAATTTAAAGCCTTTTATATAATTAAATTGTGAACACATCTTTGATTTTATATTTATTAAATAATTTAATAATATAATGAAGGTAAGTAGTTATAAAGTTATTATTGGTTATAATGATTTTGTATTTAGGAAGGCTAATTTTTTTTTATAGAAAGGCTTGCTTGTGGGAGGATCTTTCCCCTTCAACATCACGCTGAGCAGATCCTTCTTACCAGTTGGATTGGCCCGTATATTCTGCAATAGGTCTGATGCAACCTCGTGGAGGTAAGCATTGTATTTGTCGAACCTTTATTGGCGCTCCATTGTATCCACGTCAGCCAAACTGGCCGGGCTGATCTGTTCGTCGCTTCAGGAAGAACTCGAATTATGGAATCAACGGAAGGGTACATATTGTCCTGACAAAATGAGTTGAAGTGCAAATCTATATAACACCTCGATGAAGTCATATGGCCTCAGCTTCTTGCATCTGCGGTATACAGTCAGATCTTTCTCATTGTTAATTTCATCTACAGTGCGATAGTATTCGGAGGTCAAACAAGTAAAATGAGCTCGTCTCCCCCAAACCAAGCCAACTTTAGTGCCATCTGTGACACAAGATCAAACATTTCTGCAATGTCGCGACAGTATGGTGTATATTTCCATTCTCTCCAGCTAGAGTAGTCCATGGGCATGAAGATACTCACCCGGGTGCAAATAGGGACCTATTTAGAAACGTCCCCACTATGGCTGGCATTCAATACGAGCTGAAGCTTATTAGTTTATGTAGCTAGATAGTTCCATGAGATGCGTCTCAATTGATATATACAGATGGTGCGGGGATCCTATTCCGCGTCTGCCCGGTACTCGTCCCACAGCAAACGCATGCGAGCTTCTTGTCCCTTCGTGAATTCGACCCGACACGGGCTAGGGTTTTAGTTAGCAAAATGCAAAATTTCAATGTTGTGGGGGGCTCAGGTCAGCCGGAACAGGATCATTTGCTACTTACTCGTCCGAGTAATCCACTACGGAAACAATCAAAGTCAGTAAAAGGTTCAAAATGCAGTGTTCGTCAAAAGCTGCGAAGTATTTTCCGGTATAGCCTCGACAAATACGCAATTCCATAGCCCAAAAAGACCTATTCTGTGGCATGAGAGGCTGCTTACTGTGATTCTTATAATTCGGGAGGTCAGTGCCCAGAAAGCAACCAGGCCTGACATCATCACAAACGCCTTGATATGTAAAGGTGTACCCGCCTTGCGGCACCGTATCGTTCTGTTTTATTCATCAGCTGTTATGGCTCCGAACCGAAACCTTCTAGAACATTCCAAGGCACAGAGACCGGGGAGTTATTGCAAGCTAAGAATGGTACTTACCACGTAGTCCCCAGGGCCCGAGCAGCCTCCCTCAAAAACATGGAACAGCCCAAACCAGTGACCAGCCTCGTGAACAGCGATCTTGCCCTGGTTGTAGCCCCAGTCGTTGGTGCCGTTGGGTACCGTCGCGGAGTTCACAAAACACCCATCCACGGACTTGTCGAACTCGGTGGGCTCGGCTGTGCCGTTGGGAGTCCAAGTTGCGAGGCCCCACGGCCAAGTCGACCAGCCTGTCCCTGAATTTCCGGGGCCAACTGTCAGGTCGGGAATGTAGAACAGGTTCAAGTCTGCGTAGGTGCCTTTCCGGAGAGCCTGCTTGACGACATACTCGATGTCATCTCCCTTGTTGACAGACGCGAGTGTCTGGTTGACGACCCATTGGGTCTCTGCTAGCTTGAGGTTGAAGTTATGTGGGGCGAAAGAGTCCTGAAGCAGCTGGAACTGTGCGGCCATTGTCTCTTTCTTAATAGGTTGGAGGTTAGCGTCTATCGTAGGAAGTACATTGGCGACGGTTAAACTCACAGAAAGATAACCACCTTCAAAGGTCTCGTTGAACGCAACAACGTGCTGATAGACATTGACATCGACAGCTTCGTCGGCGCGCGACCTGAGAATGCTCGACTTAGTCCCGGTCTGCAGTCGGCTTGCCAGCAACGTTTTGTCGTGCTCAGAAGCCTCATCTTGGCCACAAACCACGGGATGTGATCGTCTCAACTGCGGGACGAGAGAGGCTCCTGTAGAGGCCAACAGTGTGAGCGACGCTATAATGCCGGAACGCATTTTGACAGGGCAGGGGATTGAGGCTTCGAGTTGAGGGAGTCAAACGAGCTGAAATCCTTACATGTTGAAACAATACCAGTGAGGAGTTTCCATATTTATATTGTGGTAGCAATTCGCATAGCAAGTGAACAAGGTTGAATTTAGACTTGGATTGAAGAGGAAGGTATCATTGAAAAAGGAGTCCAGAGTGGGACGCCTCGGCAGCCTTGGCCTTGGGATTGCTCCATAGATTTACGAGGTACACATGATGTGCATCGATCGGTATACGGCAACCTCGTATTTGCAAGAATATATTCTGAGGGTACACTATACATCACTTTTAGAATACACTGAGCCGACAGAGCCGACAGATTAACTTGGCAGGAGAAGTCCCACTGTCGCGTGATCTCGAAGCAACATACAAATTCTGGTCAGTTCTGCATCCATGGGTTTGTTAGAGAAGCCCACCGGCATTGCTGATGTCACAAGGCAAGCTACCATTAACTTCTTTTGAAGTGATGCAGGAAGCGTGAGCCATTGGTGCACCGACTACGGTCAACAGTGAATATCCCTAGGTGGACGCTGCCGCTCCTCGATTTGAGTGAACATTGGAAACCGTCCGTTGAGCTGATATGATCTGGGCTACTTCTTCTGCAGAACCACCTGGATTTATGTGTGTGTTTTATTCAAAGCTGTAGCTGCCAATTTCTCTTCTACATTACAATGTAAATGGTTTCAACTGCGCACGAGAGCGTTGTCAATTTGTAAGATTGGCTTCCTCTTGCACAGAATGGTGGTTGAGAAGGGGGGGGCCTCTGTGGCTAGGCGTACCCCCAACCCTAAGCCCAAAGGATCGCTGAGCGCATCCCGCCCCGGCCGGCAACGGGACAGCAACACCAGTGCTGGCTACAATGCTGTTGATGTATTGACGGCGCGTTCGTACATCTGCGTCCAGCCGCCCAATCCCACTCCCACTCGTCATTCCGAGGCTCAACATTTCAACATGGCATCAAGCAAGGACCAACGCAGGCCTGATCTGGGTAAGCCTGTCTGCCAAGCCGTTCCTCGTTTGCGAACTGCAACTAACAGCGACCTCCACAGTGATTCCCTACCAGGAGCCATTGTCCAAGGGCGACAACCCCGAGCTGTCGTCCACTCTGTCTCAGACCCTGCCAATGGCCGCAATCTTCATGCGCAACCGCTACATAGGATGGTACGTCACTCCATCTCGAGCCTCGACCCAATGCCTCGACTGGTGGCGGCAATTCGCCTTCGATGACCAGCTTCGGAGGGGTGCATCACACGCGATGGAAGCTGACAATTCCTAATGAAATAACAGGGCAGCCGTGGTCTTTAGCGTCCAGAATTGGCTGGGCGAAAGCGAAGATAGCCAGAAGAGCAACAGCACGCCCGGCTACTTCTCCGTCGGCATGTCACTCATGTCTCTGATCGTCACATACCTGCCCATGTTCCTTCCTCCTCCACCCGGTACACAGCGAGCCCCGACAGGCACCGAGGCGGCACCTCCAGTGCCTCCTTCATAGATGGATGGATATAAGGAGTGTTTAGAGTTGAAGGAATCAACGATGAAGCAATTTTTCTGGCAATAGTGGTCCCGTTCCACGGGCACCTGTTGTACGATACCCGCCGTATACCTAGGTAGTAATATTACTTCAATTGGGAAAGTCCCCCAACCAAGCAATTTTTCGAACTGAACGATCTCAAAGGAGCAGGCGTGACCAGGTTGCCGTCTCATCTACAACTCGTGTGGCGTCAACGGCAAGGGAAGCTTCCTCCTGAGGCCCGTCACAATGTCCAAATAATCCTTCTCGTTCTCGCTGGTGATGATTCCGTGACGGACAAAGAAATCCAGCATCACCAAGCAGCAGTTCGGTTTGAATTCCCCGCCCATCATCGCGGTGGTCACCTCCTCAACCGTCATCAGGTAAAACTCTTGGACCTCGCCGTCTTTCGGCTTAGGCCGCATGTCGTGGGCGAGCTCCAGGTCGTAAACGTACAGCACGTTCGGCCGCAGCTGGCCGTTCTTCTTGCTCTGGCTGACGTGCGAAACCACGCCGGCGGCGACGATGTTCTCCTCGACGTAAGGGAGCGGCAGTGCCGCCTCCTCGTCTGACTCGGCTACGATACACTGCCGCGGCGTGTCTTCCGCCTTGACGCCGCCCGCGACCGTCGTGTCCAGCATCCCAGGGTAGCTATGAAGGTTGGAATCGCGGCGGGCCACCCATATCCTCAGATCATTCGAGGAAGGCTGTTTCGTATCTCGTACGTAAGCCGTCAAGTGGGCACCGCGGCTGCAAATCCCGAACAGCGAGGCGGCGAACCGTTCCAGGCGAATGGGCTTTGGCCGATGGTCTGACCTTGATGGGTATTCCCTGGCCCCGACAATGCGTACCATCTCACTGTGAGATGTGAGGTTCGGAAATACTGAGGTGCCCAACGCAATCGCACCATCTATAACGGCCTGAAAGGCGGCATTGATGCGATGGACTTCGGGCTCAGCTACCGTGACTTGAACAAGCTTGGCTTTGTGATCGATAGAGAAGTCCGCGGTCCATGGCAGCTTGGCGACGGTATCCGAGGTGAGATAGCCATGCGTGCGACAGTCGCTGGGGAGAAGTAATTTGTATAGGCCGTCGTAGTCCCAGCCGATGGGCACGCTGGTGCAAACAAGACAATGGTTAGCTTGGGACGAGTCTGGGAAAACGGAATCTGCCTACTTATCCACCCCTCTAATGAGGTCCATCAACTGTGAAGCTTCGAGATTCTCACCCATTATTTTCGGATGTACCCTAAGAATGTATATTGTTTTCCAAAGGTGATGTGATGTGTAAGAGGGCAGTGTGAAGGTCTCAGATAGTGGCTGCCACATTGGGTAGTTCATTCGAGAAAGTTGACTTGAGGGTTCAACCCTACCCCGAGTACTAGGAGGTTGGTCATCTTATCCTCATCTTCAAGGCGCTTTAGGCCAATGAATGTTATCTACGGACCTGAGTGCCATGCAAAAGAATTGATGCAAATTTGTACTTGTTTGACGCTTATTTCAATCCAGGCACAACTAACAACAATACAGTGGCCAAGTTGAGTTTCTCTGTCACTGTGTGCGGAGATCATCGTCTCAACTAAACAATCAATATCCGATTTCTAAATGATTGAGAGGCACCGTTTAATCAATCTCATCTGACATTACATGTCCCAACCACTGGTGGTAGCAGAGTGTGATGGCGACAAAGTGCCGCTTGATTTGCCTGAATCCCCGTACTCTGGTTTATGTGTCCACATATGACAGATAGAGTACGTGAAATATACGAACAACAGGACGATATAAACACCTCGGGATTGTCGTACTAGGTTCTTCTTTGACTTCTGGTCCAACAATGTTACCGTCGTGGGTATGAGGAGGCTGGTAGTTGCGATGGAAAGGAAGCTCGAGGACCCTTGTGCACCGGTCCTGTTAAAATGTTGTTGGCGTTGTTCGATGTTCGTCGCTCCTCCGAGAGACACATCAGGCCCAGAAGCACTAGGATATTGCTCAACATCCCACCTACCAGCGATGTTTTCAGGAGGTATATCTTGCCCTCAAGCAGCAAGAGGACGCTTGTGATGATCTGCACGGTATTGGTTGTAAATATGTCCAAGATATCCGTGGCCGTGACCCCGATGTACTTCTCCAGCTCTCCAAATAGGTAGTCACACAGAAACCACAGCGGAATTTGAGCAATGTAGTTCAACGCAAACGTTTCAGGGGCGCCACCCCTGACCTTGGAGAGGACCACTCCAGCTGGCACAGACAGGTGCAGGATATTGATCCACGATGTGAATAGAGGCTTCTGTATCTGGTTTGCGATAGTAAACGGTTCCTCTGGTGCCTCTTTTAGGCGCAATCGTTTGTATTGGGACCCAAATAGACTGGTTGTTTTGGGTACTTTGGCTGTCGTCATTATTTCAGCACTTATAGTCACTCTCGGTGACAAACATGAGAGAAATACCGGATGACCTGATATCCCTGGGTGGCCTGTACCAAGCAATATGCCTGAAAGGATTGAACCGGTACCTGCGATCGAGTCTTCGGTAAACGCGATGTGCCTTGCGCCAGTTCTCGACTAGGAGCGTGTCAGACCTCCCTTGTTCCACCCCGAGATGCTCCGTATTCGAAGCCATGCAATGGCTTTAGGATCTTTGGTGATGGTCAAATGAACCGAGACGTCAGACAGAGTGCTTAATTAAGTAATCATGCCCGAACGCAAAAAATGAGATTCAGGATCAAGAGAGTGAGTGAGATCAAAAGTCAACGACTGCCGAGAGTGAGCGCCTTTTTTACCAGCTCTTTTTTCTCTAACGAGGCTGTGGGCTATTCCAATCCTAATACAAAGCTGAATTATTCATCTCACACCATTGCCACGTTGCACCCAGTATGCGTGAGGTTCCCGATCCTGTAAGCCACGGGTGTCTATGCTGAGGTACAATATGCCTCCAGCCTGTACTGAGCAAGCAAATCTAGGTACGTAGAGGGCTGACTGCAAACGCAGGTACTATTTCCAGGTGTGGCTGACTAACAAGTAATAGTTCTTACGATTATGTGGTGCAGAAACAAAATCGAATGTAGAGTAATCAAACAGGACTGTGAACGGAAGATTCATGGAGGTAGGAATACCAAGAGCGAGGCGGTAGTACAGTTACTTCTGAATAAAGAGGCTGAAATTGACATGTATAGTTTTGTTCGTCCAGATTATGCTCAGTCGAAAAATCCGATGTACGGGTATGGGCTTTGTGCGCGGACGGGCGACCAGCAAGGCTGCAGGCGTCAACGTCCTCGAAAGCAAGCAACAAAGCTGCCACCCTGGCCTGTTCTTGCTTGTCAACGGCACCTCTTCATGGAGGGGGCCATGCACGAATATGATGGACACTTATGACTTTCTGAGCTTACTTTTACCAAAGTACCCATCCTCCGCACCGTCTACGGTGGAAGCATGACTTGCGAGTTCTTCCTTTCAAGGCTTGCTTACTCTGGAGATTGACGTACGCATACTAGCTAGGACAAGCCGTCGTGGTTGCCGATATTATGATAGAGCAGGTCCATGGGCTTGTCTTCCCGACAAAGGTCGAAGTGTATCATCTGAGCGGCGGAGATCGGGTTTTAAGTTTTTGAGTAGTGTGGCCGCCAATCTCAACTGACGGCGGCTAGTCCCGTGGCTGCCTGACACATGTTCATTCAATGACCTGGACGTTTTGGTGGACAAGATTCATGAACCTGCTAGATACAAAGCTTGTACTTCGAACCTTCTTTGAGGATACCCTTGGTTCCGAGGGAAAACCAAGGGCAAGGATGCGCTCGGTGTGAGTATCGCTTCGTTAGCAAACATCTCGTGAATGAATTTGCGACATTGCTGCCTGATGCGTGCTCTCTTGGGCACCCATAAAGTCGAAGCATGTTGGAAGCGCAGAAGAGCAAGAAGCATCTTGGGCAAGTCATCCAGAAGGGCAGGCCAGTGTATACAAGGACCAGTACCATTCTGGTCACCAAAATCTTGTCTAGATCGAAACTCACACGAGATTATAAGGCTGACAGGATGAAACCAAACGAGACGAGAGTGGTGCTTCGGCTGGGCCCCAAAGAGATGATAAATATACCGGATCAGACCCACTTGAAGCGATTAGGTGTGCTGAGATATTGCCCGAATATTGCATCTGGGGCCCAGCAAGGCGCCCGTGCCGCCCAAGGTGACGATCCCTGGCTGCAATGCTGCTCCAGTATCAAATACCACGTCAGACACCGGTGTGCGGGCATGTGAAAGCATGATGGCTTCAAGGTGATCGTGAGAGGACCTGCTGCGGTGCCATTGATAGAGCATGATGCCGAGGTCAAGATAGAGGCCCAGACTTCAACGTTGTTTCAATTACGGCTCCCGAGGTAGGGCATGGCTATGCCTGGTAGGGTGGCACTCAAGGCGGCTAACCCCGCGTTTGACGTCTCTCAAGCTTCCGTCCTCTGGGCCAACTGTTCAGTAGGTTCGAGGTTTCCAAGGTTTTGACTCAGGCTAGTGCAGCGTCATCCTGGTGTGGAGGGCGGGAGGGCGGCAGAGCAGAAGAGGGGACCCTCTTCAGTTGGGCGGGGAGGGGGACCTGTGTCTATGTGGAGCCTTTTTTTCGTGGAGCCGCAAGCCCCTGAGATGAGATTAGGGATGCTGGTGCTGGTGCTGTCTCTGCTTCTGCGACGGTTTGTCAGTCCGCGGCGGAGGAGTGGCATTGATGATCTCCCCGGTGGACGTGTCAACGTCTGTCTGTCTGTCTCGAGGCGCCACGACAGTTTATGCAAACACCCTGCGTCTTACCCAACCCAGGAACCCCCGTGGCTTGACAGAGACAGCTCCAAGCTCTCAAGCTCTCGACGCCATCGCCCACGACGCCATCGCCCTCACCACCGTTGGACTGGGACAAGAGACAACAGGTACTTTGCCCCTCCAGAATATGTCAAGTTTCCTCTCTGGACTGTGAGTCTGTCCTTGACCGCCTGTCAACCCTCCTCCCTCCTACTCCGCCCTCTACTCTGCCCTGCCCTGCCCTGCCACGGGATCTATGCATGCAACCATGTGCGCGTATCTCTCTGCCTACTTAGGCATGATAGACACGGACACAGACACAATTGCAGATGCAGATGCAGCTCTGCCGGATCGGGCCCAGGCCTCGGTACTGTCAGGCCTCGCCTAGCATCAGAGGTCACCGCCGGAACCTGTCACGAGCATGCAAGCTACGCCCTACACCTGGTGCCATATGTTGTGTGCCCTGCCCTGCCCTGCCCTGCCCTGCCCTTGTCTTGGCGCTTGTTGCGCTCCATAGGCTAGTCTGCCGCCACCTGCGTGTCCACCACATTCTTGCCCATCATGTCTTTGTCCACTACTTGAGGCGACTGACTAGAAGAACCACTTCCTGTCCTTTTCCCCCCTCCCCACCCCTGGCACGCGCTCATACACACGCTTGCATTGCTCCCCACGTGAACATTCGTCACTAACATCCCTCATAGACGGTCACGAAGCAAGTCACGAGGACCATCAAAGAATTCTGGCCGCCCCGGGACACCAAAGGAGGCCATTCCTGCAGTGCCCTCACCCACGCAGGAGCAGCAGCAGAGAGGACGCACCCTGGACAGCGTCCTGCCGCCGCTGCCCCAGTCAGACTCCCTATCCAAGTCTGTCGGCGCCACGATGGCCTCAAGCTCCAACGGCGATGAGGCCCTCAAAGCTTACCACCTGCCCCACCCCCTGCCCGCCTGGGTCAACCCGGCCTACGCCAAGCACATCGTCAAGGGCAACTTCATGACCCTCAGTGCCCGGCCCAAGACCGTCGAGCCGGGTGAGTGGATTGCCCACCAGTGCGTAGAGCACTACCGCAACCTGTGGCACTTTGTTCGCGTCATATACGAGAAGGAGGAGAACGGCACAAACATCTGCAATGCCACCACCTGCCCCAAGATGACTGCCGGCCCGTAAGTCCATACTCCACCAAATCTCATCTGAGCCGGCCAGCCAGCCAACCAACCACCACGCTGTTGATGTCTCATGAGTGCCCCCCGACTAACCCTCACCAGAAATCACTCGTACACGTGGCTAAACAGCCGCTACGAGCCGATCGAGCTGCCTGCCTTCGAGTACATGACCCTCATGCAGCGATGGATATCGGGCAAGATCGACAACACAAATGTCTTCCCAACGGACCCGGCGGGGGTGTCGTACGCGCTGAACCCGGCGCTGGGCTCCTCGCCCTCGCTGTCAAGCATCAGCAGCGGAGACGGCGGCGGCGAGGACTGGGTGGGCCGCCGCAGCGGGTTCCCCAAGGAGTTCCTGTCCATCTGCCAGACAATCTTCCTGCAGATGTTCCGCGTCTACGCCCACCTGTACCACGCCCACTTCGTCGAGCCCTTCTACCACCTCAACCTCGAGAAGCAGCTCAACAGCTGCTTCTCCCACTTCCTGCTGACCGCCACCAACCTCGACCTGTTGCGGCCCCACGAGCTCGAGCCCATGCAGCCCCTCATCGACCTCTGGGCCGCCAACGGCACCTTCCCGCCTGAGTCCAAGGCCTACCAGATGGCCAACTTGGCCGCTGGCCAGACCCTGCTGGCCAAGGCTGGCGTTCAGCCGCAATGAGGCAGTGATGCCTAGGGGAGGTCGGAGTAGGTGGTCGGGAGGTGGGCCAAGTCTTGTCCAGTCGGGCCCGATGTGAATGGAGATCCCAGGGAGGGAGGGTAGGGGCTGACGCTGACGCTGTCTGGCAAGGCACTGTAAGGCCCTTAGTGACTTGGATGAACTAGACACGTTTGCATGGGATTGTTGCGAGCAGAAGAGCAAAGAAAATGCATGGCATTGCAAGTGTTATTAGAATGTGAATTATTGCACTCTTGGGGTATAGGCGTACAATAACATCGATCCGCATATATTACTATCAGCTGGCCGGCTTGGTCAACAGAAGCTGGTACTCGGGAATCCGACACCGGGTCTACAGCCTCCTGCTCTTGCCTCGCAGACTCTGGTCTACCGCGACAGACCACATCATGCGCTAACATGCCTTCCCTTTTGAACCAGTCCAAGTCTGCCGTCAGTGGACTGTGCCGTCCCGCAGCACGAGCAACCTACTATGCGCTCGGCCCATCCTCACCATTGTAATGAATCCACCTTCACCGGCCACCACCACCGGAGCAGAAAAGCATCGAAAAGTACAAGGGATGGATGGCAAGCACAGATTCCAGCGCAATGCCAATCAATTGAGAGTAACAAGCGCCTGCACCATAGAGCAGCAGGTGAGGGCCGTCGTGGCCTCTTTTCGAGATTGCCCTCATGATATCAAGGTGAAGGGAAGAGAATGGTCCGACGACGCGGCCATTCACTCCCCAACTCGTCAACCTCGCCTCAAAGTCACAAGGAAGCAAGCAAAATGACCCAGTCGTCACACGCAGACCGGCCCCCGCCGAGCCCGCCCACAAGCTTTCAAGTCTTTTAACCTGTCAATCTGCCCAAAAGTGCAAACCCGATACCGTAGTCGAGAATGGGCCAGGCGTCGGTTCTCAGTAGCCCGTGAACGAAGCGGCCGGGACTCGCGCCCGTTAGGCGTGGTGTACGATGCTAACCGGTTGTCGAGTGAATAGGCAACCCACCTATGGGGAGCCACCCCTCGCGACACAGGCCCGAACACTGCTTAGCCTGTCTCCTAGTCCAGGAGGACATATATCAGGGCGAGAAAGTCGGACGCGTTTCTAGCCAGTGCTTGCCGCGAAAGACGTGAGCGCCGCGCTAGGACCGGGCCTTGCGCTTGTAAATGAGAAAGTGGTCTGCTAGACCCGTGAATAAGTCACAATATCTTGTGAATGGTTGATTTATTCCCAGCAATTGTTCCCCCTGTGATTGTCATAAAGTTGTGGCCCCCATCAAGCCCTCTTGTAACTTCTGGCCATAACACATATGCAATCACACTCATCTGAACAATCGATACTGGGAGTCACCTACCTTACTATTTAGTCCCCAGTCTCGAGACACCACACACTGCAGCGAACTGCAGCGATACGCCAACACTGGGTCCTATTCAATCCTCGATCCCACATTCCGCCTTTATCATAAAGTGGACTCCAGGTACCGATGGGAACCTACGCCAACGCGCGATTGGCGGCAGTGCCTGCAAGAGATCGAGAAAGAGATGAAGCGCCTGGAAGAGCAGATCGCCTCAGCGAAGGCCGCGAAGAAGTCCAGGAACGCGTGGGCCCCAAATATCGAGCCTCCGACTGAGGAAGAGTTGAACCGCAGAAGATCGCTCGAGGCCAGCGAGCAAAAGGCCGCCGCCAGGTGCCAGCAAGACTGGAACAAGCTCAAGAGAAGACTGGAAGAAATCGCCAGTACAGGTCGAACTCGGTCGCGATTTAGCACTCAGCGCCTGAACAGAAGCAGGAGTCGGCAACGAGACCATGCAGTCCGTGGCCTTCCCCCGCTGAGGCCCGATCTCGATATCAGTCCTGAAGCCGTCAGCGGGTCGCACGCAGATGCAGATCAAGAACTAGACTGGGTTCGTTGACATGAACGAGGCCAACAAATCAGACGAGGGTGCACAAGCAGGCCCAGCCGAGGACTCAAGTGCATCTGTAAGATTTATTTCCAAGAGGACTCCGGAGATAGAGGGCCGTTGGGCCAAGGGAATCACACTTCACCAAGTTATGCAACCGGTGCCCTATACTACCTTGATGGAGACGAGAAGGTCTGGTTGACAGAGGAGAACGGGGACTGCGTTGTCGGCCAAAATAAGACGCTGAATTAGACCGCCGAGTCATTCCCATGACGAGGCTGATCCATAAGACATCACGTGATAGGAGGCTGAACCGAGGGCATACAATGAAATAAAAGCACTGTGCAGCTCGTGGACTGCATCGAGGGGCGTTGCGTCATGGCAGAGTCTTCGCGAAACAAGAAAGACGCAAGGGAGAAGAAGACATTCGCGACGGGTTGCCTCTCTTGGAGGCCGCAGGCGTCAAGTCCTCCAAGTAATGGCGATGTCGTCGTCGGGGATACCGGTTGGCAGACGGACTGTGGTTTCTCGGTGGTGGTGACGGTCCCCCACGTGCTCGAACTTGCAACTTTGTGGCTGTGTGCCCGAAACTTTCCGCCATTATAAGCTTCCCGCGCCCAGGCCAGTGGCTTCTATCCAAAACAGGGGTAGGCCGAGGATGGGGTGGAACTATATCAGAATAGACTCGTCGGCCTGACAGGAACGGCGAGGCTGTGCGTTTCAATTGGGTCCTGACTTCTGAACTGCAGGAGAAGTCGAGATTGCACAGCACAAGTGTCGAGGAAGTCGGCCCTGTGAAGTATGTGCCGCAGCTCGGCCAGGGCATACATCTGGGGGAAAAGACAATAGTGGGCTTGTGAGGGTATCCTGGGATGACAGGGGGGATAAATAAGACAGACGGCTTGCTGGGGCTTGAAACACCGCACTCGACCTGCTGCGGTCTATGAGCGTGGTTGGAAATATGGAATATTCGCTGGATATGGGGAAAGCATGGCAGAGACAGGAAAGCCGACAATCAGGTTGGGTCGCAAATGGCACACAAGGAGTATGACCTTGGCAGTTGAGTGAATCCACAAGCTAGGTGCTGCAATGCGGATGAGCGAGCAACTGTAGGGCTGTGTGTGGCGATGTGCGGGCGGCACCAAGACGGACAAGTTTGAGGCGGCGTGGCTCAACAGCTCGGGCAGTCCCCGTGGGGATGGTGGTTCATGCAGTTGTCATGGAGTGTCTGCTAGTTCCTGGATACCGAGCCCGTTGTCGTGTTTGCCGAGATGATAGATGGGGTCGAGTCGCTGCGAATGTGAGAGCGTGGCCCATTGGGATTGGCCTTGGCCCCATTGTGCCCTGCTTGGGAGCCGATCGTCGAGGAATCGTCGAGCACCAAGGGCCTCGGCCAAAGCCGAGTGAGCGTGAAAGACTCATGAGTGGAAAAGGCTTCGATGGTGTGGGCATCACGGAGGGAACTGGAACGTCACATTGCAAGATGGTTGCGATCTGGCAGGATGCTGGCATCCGACGATATCGCGGTGAGTGAAATACGGATTGGGAAGTGAATGTCAAGCTGGATCAGCTGGACCAGCTGGACCAGCTGCACGCACACAGCAGAGGCAGGTGTGGTGTTGGGACGCTGTCAAACTCAGAACTGCTCCGAGTGGGGCGGATGGGGAGAGGAGGCCACAGGAGGCCACAGTAGCAGAGGAGGCATCCGCATGTGAGTGGCCAGAGTCCTGGCCCCCCTTTCCTCCTGCCTTCCCTGCCAGGGCAGGCCGCCACAAGGAGATGCCTACTATACCGTCTGCTGGCCTCGCCGTCAGTCCAAGCAGTTGGTTGGTGTGGCACAGACCAGGTTGCCTCACACCAGCACCAACCGCAGCAGTGGCAGGAGAGCAGCAGCGGGAGCCAACCCAGATAGCCAGATAGCTCATCATCGTCGATCTTGGGACTTGGTGGTCACAGCGGTACCTCCCCGACGACACTCGTCAAACAAACACCTCAAAATCCACTCGTCCACCTCGCACCCAAGCTCCGCTCTTCCTCTCGCTTGTGCCTGTCTAAGCTATCCACCTGCCACCTAAAATAATCCTCACCTGGGAAAACAGCTACTCATTCGCCCGCTCTGAGGCTGAACCCACCACTCAGGCCAGCGTCAGTCAGAGGCGTGGCATGCTCCGTAACCCCGTGCTGCAGTCTACACGTGCCTACCTGTCAGCCTGTGCAGGTAGACAGACTACTGCCTCTACTTGCTGCACCACTGTGGCTGCGTGCAGCACACGAGCGAGCGCCAAGGGCCACCCCCCGCCCCCCCCCCCAACCCCATCGTGGTATCCCAGCTCTCCGGCACCCCGACTGCCCACCCGCCCACCGCCTGCGACGCCAGTACAGTCCAGTCCAACCCAGTCCAAGTCCAGTCCCCAATTGACCGACTGACTGGCAGGCCGACCCAATCTCACCTCGTCCCATCTCTCCCTCTCTGGTTCGGTTCACCTTCGCCTCAAATCCTGCTTCTGCCTTCTTGCAACCTTCATCCGTCATCGACCCTCTCGACCATGAGGGGCCGAATATACCGAACCACACCTCGTCCATCCTCCACCGTCGCCCAGTGACACCCTTTCCAGCTTTTGCAGCCCTCGCCGCCGCCGCTGCTGCACCCCGGCCGAGACGACCACCAACGACGACGAGCAGCAGTCTGGTCCTGCTAGCCACCGTCGCACCGGGTTATGAAGGCCTAAACCCATTTGGCAGTCGGTACCGTTGACGGCCTCGTCCTGTCGTCTTCGTCGTCCTTCAGCCTCATTGCTCTCCCGAGCTGGGCCCTAGCCCGTCGCCTTCAACCTCATCTCTTCCCCGTCCCGTCCCTCGGCCTTGCAGCTGCGCCACCCCCGGCCAATCAGCCTCAATTGCCAGAGACATTGATTCACCTCTCTCTCTTGGCGCCCTCTGCGCTCAACGAGACCTCACGAGATCGACATCCAATTCTCAGCTTCACCACCGCTCTCTCCTGACATGTCGCCGTCGCCAATCACCCACGACCATGTCATCATGGCTCGTGGCGCGTCGCCTGGCACCATCGCCGGTGCCACCGTCGGTGCTGCCGCTGCTGTCATCCTCATGCTCGTCTGCAGTCTGCCATTCATATTAAAAGCAAGGAGGAAAAGACGACTGCAGAGACGCCAACAAGAAGATGCTCTGCGACCACGAATGGGCGCCCCAATGCGTTCGCGGCCAGTCTCCCAGACCTTTTCCCAGTACCCCGCCAACCGACTATCCCAAGGCCGAATAGCCTCTACCGCCGGAACTTTATCAGATCGAGACTCGCAAATCGGCAAAGAATATAGCCCCGACGGAATTGTATACCATCATGCGCCGCCTCCGCCGCCTGCCGCTACGCGCCACTCGCTGCTCTCGTGCTCCCCCGCTCCCAGCGTGCCTTCGCTGGCCGAAGCAGTCGCGGCTGCCAGCCGAAATGCTTCTCCAGCAGTCGCGCAGGGCCCATTTACACCCCCGCCAGAGGGACAACCAGACCGGAGCGGCACTTTTGGGTCCTTGACAGCGGAACCCGAGCCTCTGTCACGCTCAGCTACGGGCAGTGTCCACGGGTCACAATCAGTGAAGGGGGGTCTCTTTCGCAAATTGAGCTCAAAAGTCTTCACACGAGGAAGCGGGAGGTCAAGCGGGAGCGAGTCTCGAGGTACAGGCCCCAGATTGTCGGACATGGAACTCGACGATGGTCGCACCGAGGACGCGCCTGCTGTACCGTATTTGCGCGACGACAAACCCCCAGGAGGCGGAGCGGCCGACGAGTATTACACCCAGGCAGAAGCAGATCTCCGCTCGGGAATTGGAGCACCTATGTCGCCCCCGGAAGAGAACAAATTGCCAGCGCCTGGCCCTGGCTCAGAATTCATTCATCTTATTGGGATGCCAGGGGCGTCTATAGTGGGATCGGTTATGCCACACGCTGGGAAGCGACAACTTGGAAGCCCGTTTGATGATGTTGGGGCCCCGCTGAGTCCCACCTCGCCTCAAGTCAAGCAGGAAGAGCTGAGCAGTGAAGAGGGCGAGCGGTCAAGGTCATTGGAGGCCCCAAGTGACACCTTGTCTCCGCCACCCAGAGGAGGCCTCCTCCCTTTCGACTCCAGCCCGAAGCCGTTTGAGCCTCCACCCAGCCCGTACCGCCCGGCGCCTGGCACGGTCAACCCGATGGATATGATGAAACCAACCACCGCCGCCGAACAGGCTGCCTGGGTAGACACGGAACTTTGGAAACTTGAAAACTCCCCTCCACCTCAAGTTGACAATACACCTCCCCCTTCCGAACCGTCCCCTCCTACACAAGCCCAATACTACTCGCCATCGCAGTCACCACCTCCCCAGCAAGCTCAGGTCGAACATTCAGCGCAGCCCGATCGTCCACATTTTCAAGCCGTTGTGCGGCACCCTACACAAATGGACGTGAACGCCAACGGGCAAGCTCTACCCCAACCTGATGAGCAAGTCATTACAGATATCTCCGACACCTCGTCCCCGGGATTTGACCAATATGCATACGGTCCATCGCCTTCAAATCACACCTCACCCGAGACGCGATTTACCGGGTCAAACTATACTGCTTCTCCATCGCCACGATCGTCAATGTCAAATCGTCCCTCCAGCTCCTATGAACCACCTACAGGTAATGTATCGAGGGTACCCAAGACGTCGCTGCAGTTTTACTAACACAGGCTTAGAATACTTGGAGACGACCATCAGCGGCCAGTCGCAAGGCTCTACATCAGAAGACAGGACTTCAGCGTCGCCCAAGCCGACGTCATTCGCATGCGAAATTTGTGGAAGCAAATTTGACCAGGTGCACAAGTTGAAGTACGCTCTTTCTGTCAATAAATCTCTTGCTCATTAAACATTGAGATGTTAACTATACCTCACAGTCATCACAAACGTTACCATGAACGGCCGCATCAATGCCCGCAGTGTGACAAGCGCTTCGGCACAAAAACACATCTCGACCGGCACATCAACGACAAGCACAACAAGACACGGAAATATCACTGCACGGTCACGGGGTGCGCGTACTCAAAACAAGGAGGCGGGAAGTCCTTCCCAAGAAAGGATAATTGGCGACGGCACATGCAGAACAAGCACCAACAAGCCAATCCTCCAGAGCCGGTGGAAGAGGACGCCGTCATGACCGGATAAACAGGTTGAGCAGCAACACAGTACCAAACTTTTGCGAATACTCGCAGCCATAGTCGCCTTCTTATTAGGCTGGGTTCCAGCAGGGCCAGGTCCAATCCAGGCTTAGCGAGGCGAGCCTTCGTGATAAGGGGTTGCAGGAAAGAGGCTGCGAGCACTGCTACCGCCTCAGGAGACCACTCCTGGCGAGCCTGTCTCCAGGCTCCTTGTCTCGCTGGGAAAGCACAGGCACCCCTCCCAATGCGATGCAAACCTTCCCCAGAGTAGACGGTTCCGGCTGCAACAGCCGCAGCTCTTTCTTCACAGCTCTGGCTGTGCCTAGAATCCTCCGCCCGACTCAGGCTGGGAATCATTGTTCCGCGTGCCAACAAGCCAGATGCCTTGGTTGGGATGTCCAGCTTCAGCTGGACCAGACGTGTTACAAGGAACGCACATTGTCCTGCCCATATGATGCAGGTTTCCAGCCCAAACACCCCTCACTCGCTTCGCCGTCCGCGGCGTATCAAAGTGGTAGATCTGGTCTGAACATGGAAATTGGTCGTGGCAAGGAACGAAGCACGTTGTATTTTGCGACGCCTCGGATCACAGTACATAATCACTGGGAGCCCCAGATGAGGGGCACCAGGCAGATGAATCTTACCGGGGCACTCATCCTCACACCAGGCGGGAAGAAGCGAGCACATGCGCCTACTCAGGCTACAGCGGGAAGCAAAAAGGATTCAAAATGCATAATTACCACAGTGCATGTGGTACTTGACTTTAAGTTCCAAATTTTTTGTGAATGGTGTATATGTGTCAACCCATAGTTTGGCAGTGTTAACTGTAAGCTGGATGTTTGTGCTAAAAGCCCACGTCAAATATGCGACACTCAAAGCCAAAGGGTATTCTATTTTCGCATCCCTGCAAAGGTCTAATCGTTTTATTCAACCGAGTCCTCATAATGTGCTATGGGTACATGCAAGCTCTCCATGCGGAGGGTTCTCGCTCATCATAAACCTCGTCTCGGAGCTGAAATCTAACTAGGCGCCGAATACTGGTCCACATGGGCCATCGTGCCCTGCTTTCCTTTTCCCTCCTCCCTGGTCTATCCCGTGTACCGTTCTTAACTTAGGCGGACAGTGTTCCCCTCACGCCGCCCTTGGCGCCGACCTCCCTGGTCTGGATGGTGACGCTCAGGTCCGCCAGCACGCTTACCGTGACCTCGACCTTGCCGCCCTTCTTGACGCCGCGGATGGCGGCCTCGGCGAGCGTAGAGCCGATCTTCCACACCTTCTCGCGCTTCTCCTCGTCCTCATCTTCCTCGTCATCGTCGTCAAAGTCGCTGTCGTCCTCGTCGCCTGCGTCCTTCTTGTCCTCGCCGTTCTCCTTGGCCTTGGGCTCCGGCTTGGTGACGTGGATGTGCGTGTTACCCTCGGCGATCTTGACGAGCACGTCGCCGCCGTCCTTGGGCGCACTGAGGTGCACGGTCCTGCGCGCGGGCACAGCCGTCTCAGGCGCGATCACGGGCGTGAAGACCTCCGAGCCGTCCTCCGACAGGCCGACGACGCCGATGGCATTGGTGACGTGCGCGACAGTCGTCACGGCCGCGTGGGTGCTCTGCTCCACGTCCTCGGTCTCGAACTCCTGAATCAGCGAGGCCTGCAACGCGGCGCCGCGGGCCTGTAGCTCGGAGGGGTTGATGGCTGTGGGGGTGGTGGAGGGGGCGAGGACCGTCGTCGACTCGGGGAAGATGTTGCTCAGGTTCGCGGCGATGCGGGGGGTGTGCGCAGTGCCGCCGGACAGGATGATCTCGTCAACGTCCAGGACGTCCAGACCGGCCTTCTTGACGGCGCCCTCGACAAGGCGGTTGATGCCCTCGAAGACGGATCGGGCGACCATCTCGTAGCGCAGTCTGTTGATGGTGGAGGCGAAGTCGACCCCGTCGACCAATGACTCGACGCTGAAGCTCGCGTTGCTTCCCAGACTCAATGCCTTCTTGGTGGCCTCGGCCTCGAACTTGAGCTTCGCGAGGGACCGGGCGTTTTCCCGAGGATCCTTCTTGTGCTTCTTGATGAACTCCTTTGCGAAGTGGTCCATGAGAACCTTGTCCAGCGCAAACCCAGCAAACTCGTAGTCGTGGGCAGTAGCCAGGATGGTGTACATGCCGCCGCGGCTGGCGACAACTGCAACATCGGAGCGGGTTCCGCCAAGATCTGCTACCACAACGATCTTGTCCGTAACTTCAGGGGCATCGGGGCGACCATCGTAGGCGAGGACCGATGCGACAGGCTCGGAGATAAGCTGCAGGATCTCGAGGTCGGCGTCGTTGGCGGCCTTGACGAAGGCGGCCTTCTGGGCATCTGTGAAATTTGTGGGCACGGCGACGACTGCGGAGGTCACCTTCTTGCCCAGGTAGTCGGAAGCAGAGCCAACGAGGCGGCGCAGGTAGCGGGTCGTGGCCTCGGAAACGGTGAGTTTGGACGGGGCCTCCTCACCCTCCTTATCCTTAACCTCGAAAGCAACGGTGCTACCGGATTCTTGGGGGTGGGCAGAAGCGTGGTTGTGGGTTGGGTCGATGGCCTTGAAGTCTTTTCCTAGGAAGTCCTTGAAGTATGCGATAGAGTTGGTTGGGTTCCTGACCAGGAAGCTCTTTGCCTGACCGCCATAATACTCGTCACCGTCGACGTATGATAATATCGTGGGAATTTGTCGGTCTGCAGAAGCGCCGTTAGGATATTTCATGGCTCATCATTGCCTTGTTACACTCACCTCCATCTTCATTTGCAATGACATCTGCCTTGTCGTCGATAGTGTATGCGATAGAGCTGTTTGAGTTGCCGAAGGTGATACCAATAGCGACGCGGTCGCCCGGCTGAGGGCTGGGCCCAGTCACTCCGTTCTCACTCATCTGTGCGGCGGTACAAGGAAGATTTGAGGAGAGAATTTGAGCAAGAACGACTTTGGAATCTGAGTCCAAGAGAACCACAAGGCTGAGCAGTTTGGATGATAGTTGATGGTGGGGTAGGAATCTTCAGCTGCGAATCTGACCGAATTTTTTTGGCTTGCTCGGAAATTCTGGCGAGTCCCTTGCTAGAACCTGGGCCCCCCTGCCACCTGTACGGCCCATTGTGGGTACGTACCGTCCCCGATAGCGATAAGAATCAACGTCACCGGCAGGCAATTGAATTTCTGTGGTGCGGCCCCTCCATCGTGTAATTTGTTCCCCTTGCCATTGCAGGTTGGCTGTGAACTCAGGCGCCATCACGATGTCTTCAGCAGAGTCACCTGTCGTCCTTCCAGGTGACACAATAAATCCTTCACATGTTCCCTCACACCCCAAGAAAGCACTCCAACTGGGCCCTGGACTGCGACACATCCCGCCAAGCACTATCCTGTCGACTGTCGCGGGGCAGCTCGTCACAGACAGGAGGAAGAACTCATTATGGGTCGAATATAACGGTGGTCGAGTGAGTGTTCAACCTACAGTAACGGCATCTCAATAGCTGACTTGTCTCTCTCCCCGTAGTACGTGCCCTCGCAGGGCGACCTTGTAATCGGTCGGGTCCACCACGGCGCCGCGGACTTCTACTACATCCAACTCACCCCGCACACCTCCAACGCCCTCCTCCCAGTATTAGCCTTCGAAATGGCCACCAAAAAGACACGGCCGCAACTTGCAAACGGTCAGCTGGTCTACGCGCGGGTGTCACTGGCAAACAAGCACATGGACGCTGAGCTGGAATGCGTCAACCCCGCGACCGGGAAGGCAGATGGGCTGGGCCCCTTGACGGGCGGCATGCTTTTCACAGTGTCTCTGGGCTTTGCAAGGAGGCTCTTGATGCCCAAGAGTACGACCGATGGTGGTGTTGTGGTGCTCGAAGAGCTCGGCAACATGGGCCTTGGCTTTGAGATTGCGGTGGGCAGGAATGGCAAGGTGTGGGTGAACAGCGAGGCTGTGCAATCGGTTTTGGTAGTTGGTAGGGCACTCAAGGAGACCGATGAGGGCCGTCTGGACGTGGATGCCCAAAAGAAGTTGGTGAAGAAGCTGGTCAGAGAGACTGTCTAGGGATTCAAGGGCCTTTGTGGCGCTGGATTGATGCTACTTCACTATGGAGTCCGGGGTAATTTCTGGACATTTGGTAAATTTGAGAAGGGGTCCGTGGCACCAGGTTTCCCCGAGGTGTTGGAAACCGTGGAACACTGGTTAGCCACTAATCCGAGCTGAGGCCATCCGTCGTATCGGGAACGACGGAGTAGATGACTACATAGGCTACATACCAGCCGACTTGGCTTGTCTACCCTGGAAAGGCGACAGGCAGGAATGGAGTAGATGAAGCAAAGATATCCGGGATGTTTTGGAAGTGGCAAAGAAGCGAGGAGTTTGCCCCGACATGAAGGCGAACCGCCTGCCATTCCGAAGCCCATCTTAGCCCTACCAAAGAGACGCCAAATCACTCCTGATGGCCGCTACATCCCCTTTGCAAGGACACAATAGGGTACCATCTGGCGAGACCTGGCACAGCGCTAGGCCAGCGGCGTTGACCCAGTCGCGCGGTATGAAGAAGTGGCGATGTACAATTTCGGTGTCTCCATTGATCTGTACAGTGCAGACCCAGAGATCCTCGTCCAGGAAAACCATGCGGCCGTCAGGAAGGACCCCCACTATCTGTTCAGCGATCTCGAGAATGGCCGGTGAGACTAAGGACGAGGTGATGTTCTGAATGTTTCCCACATTATGCCCAGCCCGTAAACTTCCAAGGTTAAGGACCGAGATTCTTTTCTTCCATATCCTGTCAGAATCATTGATGTTCATGACCATCAAGAACTTCTTAAGATCGTTGTAAGGAAGCATCTGCTTTACTTGAGGAACTGTCGGTTGATTTGATAAGTCCGGAGAAGCTTGGGTCGAGATTTCGTCCCTTGTGTCCAGCCCCAACCAGGTAAAGATACGCAATTTTGTAAATGAGATATAAAGCAGAAGCTGATCATCAAACGGATGGCGCTCCCATACACCATGTGTTTCAGTGGTGAGGATCTCGGCGACCATTTCACCTGCGGGCACTCGCAGTACCTGTGTTTTTTTCCGGGCCGACACAAGCAAGAGCTGCCCTGTTGGGTCGACAATGATCTATTTTGGTGCCCCTCTCTTCTGTGCTGACTTTTCAGAAAAGAGCCGGATCTGTTTCACTGCCAACCTGGGGCTCTTGGCTTCTCGATCCAACGTGATGTTTTGACTGCCACTCGTCCGTTCCATGTTACATACGCGAGGTGATTCCCTGTTGGAGCCCAGACCACCTGGACGACCCCAATTGCAAATGTCGACTTGGCAACAACATGTTTGAAATCTCGAGACAAATCGTAAAGTTCTACAGTACCATCCTCGTTGCCATACGCAATGAGCCGCAGAGAAGATTTAGGTGCCATAGTAGTGACAGCGGGCTTCCCTCCCGCCTGAGCTTCCAAGACTGCGAAAGAGAAATTGTTGCTTCTGGCATCCTCTGTATCTGACCACACATCGTCGTAGTCTGAATGAGCGGAGCTCTCGGTATCGTTCAGAACTCTGTCGTCGATGAGCCGGACTAGGCAGTTGTGCTCCCAGACGTTGCAGTACAGCCCCCGCAGGTATAGAATAAACGACTGTCGGATGTGAGCTTATATATGAGGTCTAGGCTGCAGAAGTCGTAGATCTTTATAGAGCCCTTGACGTCTCCTGTGGCAAAGACCAAGCCATTTGGGCTACATTCAATTTCGCTCGGCGTTGCGTTGGTATCGACATCCACAGCCCTAATTTCATCCACAGTATCACCTGTAGGAGACCACTTGAATATGTTCCCATCGTAGTAGATTCCAAGGATGAAGTCATTTGACGGATGCCATGTCACTCTCATGGCCCCGAAAAATGTATTGCTGGTAGTGGCTGGGACAGCTTTGAGTCTTCTCCTAATCCTTGCCACCATTTCTGGGGTGTCGATATTCCACACAGAAAGCGGAAAGCTCCTATATCCGATAGCCATCTGAGTATTGTCGGAATTGAAAGCCACAGCTGAAGGGCCATTCAAGAATGCTCCCTCGCCTACGTTAGCTTCATCCAGGAGTGACGGGTCAGCGTCAGTCCAGGCATGTGGCTTGTGCTCCAGATCTAATTTGAGGACTTTGCGCAGATTCGTGGCCATCATCAAAGAACCATCTCTGTCACCAAAGCTCATAGCGATTGCTCGTGCACGATGTGTATTCGAGCACTCAATGATCAATGTGCCGGTCTCCACCTGCCAGATGTATGTGCTCTTGCTGCTGTAACATGCCAGCAAGGCCCCCGAAGAACTAGACAGATGTGAAATATGGGACCACTCATTGAGAAGTACCTATCCCTCTGGAAGATCAAGCGCCTCCATATGGTGATAGTTCCGGCAGGTGCATCGCCGCCGACTGAGAGGAAGTGGTCAGAGACTGCGAGGAAGTGGTCAGAGACCGCGATGTGCATGGCTCGATTTGGACTCGTTGTCACACGTGCCAGGCAGTCATCCCATTCTGTAAGTGAGAGGCCTGACACAGAAAACGGGTCATTTTGCGTCGCGAACTTCTGATGTATCATCGACCCAGTCGGGCAGAGATGTGGTATGAATCTTTGGACCAGAGAGGGATCTTTGGCAAGATGGGTCCCAAACTTGGCCGACACTCTGAGAAGATCGACTGGCCAAGAACCAAGATACTCGAGGTCTGAGATGCGATGGAGCAGAGGAGACTTGTCCGCATCAAATTTGCGTCTCTTTTGTACATATACTGTCAGAGATTTGGCAGCTTTGACAATCTCCACCAGCTTGTTCACTCCTGCCAGGTACTGAATCCAGGGCAAGACAAAAGGGCCCCTGAAGAAGCGCAAATTCACGTCGAGGGCTTTGTCTGATTCGATAGGCGTGTGATCTAGATGGAACGCCCATGCCGTAGAGGCGTATTCCAAGAAGTGTGGGAACCTCTTCTGATTGATGTGTGTCTGTAGACTTCGACTGCATAGAAGAGCAAAGCACTTCATCAAATGGCTTTCATGAGCAGTCCTGGCATCCATATAGAATGGTAATCCCTTGGATTTTCTCAGGTATTCTCTCGCGGTGTGGTGAACAAGAACGAGCTGACTATTCGAATGATGGTAATAAATTAACCGCTGACCTGGCTAGCAGTATTCCACAGATCGATGTTGGTTCCCATTTCCGAAGGGTATGCTTCTTTCAACTCATCAACATTCAAGGGTCTCTTTGAGTAAGTCGCCCATCCAAGTAGCAGTCTCGACAAGACAAGATCTTCTTCATATTCCAAAGCTGAAATAGCTTCGCACATTCTCAGACAGAGCTGCTCCATACCATCGGGTGTGGCTTCAAGAACCTTCTCGACGTCTTCGGATCTATGGCATCTCAGTACTCTCTTGATGACCAGGCTCGCCCATAGGAAGATCCTGTTTGAGCGTCGAGCTATTTTTGCCACTGTGGATTGCTTGAAGTCTCGTCTGAGACCAAATACTCCATTTCCTCAAGCGCAAACTGGCAAATGTCTGTGAAATTCGGCTCAAGAGAGTGTAATGTCACTGATATGCTCTTGCCAGCCTTTTGAAATGCCTGGTTGATGACTGGCAGGGGCCGGCTGAAGACGAGAAGTCGTATACATCCTTGGAAAGAGCCGAGGGTTGACATGGCGTTGATGAAGATCTTGCTTGATTCTGACTCGTGATTCTGACTCATCCAGTCCATCAATAATCCAATAAACATTCGAGGGCATTGGTACCATAGAAAAAATCTGTTGGAAAATGATTCTCCAGGCCGTGGGTCCATCGACCTTGGTAAGCTGCGTTCCAGGTTTTGCTTGCTTTGACAGCGCGCTCCGAACGGAAGGGATTTGAGACGCGATCTGAAGCGCTAGGGAGCGAAAACATTGACTGATAGACCTTCTCAACTTGTCTCAATATTTGAAGAAATAGTAACAGCAGATAGATCGTTGGTCCAGCAGGTGGTCTATCATCAGCGAGGCTTGGATCGATTTGCCACTGCCAGGTGGCCCTTGCACACATAGAATGCAAGTCTCAGGAGTGTTTATCCATTCCTGGAAGTCCTTTTTCGCCAGAAATTGTTCACACGTGCCCTCTCTACGAACCACGCGGAGTGCTGTTGCATCGTCTACCGGGGTAACTCCAACAGCTAGATATTCCTGGATATAATCGGTGCTGTTCTCAGAAGCCTCCTCAATGATACCATGTGAATCTTCAAGGACGAGCCCAGTCACGTTGCGGAGAGCACCTCTGACTGAGATTTAGTTCGGGTGGTCAGCGTCTATTAATTTGCAAACTTCGTGGTGATTGGCATTGAGTGTGTTTGTGCTGTCTCATTCGGATAACCAAGCAAGGATGATGACTCGTCGAGAATCATAACATTCCGCGGCCCAACAGGCGTGGTCAATGTTTCATAGAATGAGAAAATCCGTAACTTAGTAGATTGATGACAGAATGAATCATTTAGTTCATCAATTGTCACACTGTTCCTGGTGAGTTCGGCCAAGTAGTCCTTGGAAGTATGGCCGAATATGGAGCTCGAGAGGATTCGGTTCAATGTCTCTGCCAGATCACTTCCTCGGTGGGGTGTCGCCAAGAATAGTACAGCCTTGACGTTTTGAATGAGCGCTCGGTATTCCTCGTTCAAGGGCCCTTGGATGAATGCCCTCTTGAACACTAAGCCTCCCATCGCATGGGCCACGACGATGATGGGTGCGTCTCCAAGGGACTCAATGTCCGCATCTCCATACTTCATACGGAACAGTAAGTCCGCCGCGAAGTCTCCTATTGTTCGAAGATGAGCCTTTGGTGGACGCAAAATTTGCGTTGTAACCGAAGGTCAGGATCCTCGCGCTCGAAAATCCTGGCTCATAAGACAGCCATAACTTGGGCAAGAAGTATTCAGGATCGCGAGTTTTGCACCAACTGCGAATACTTGTGCCACCGAGTCCATGTATAAATAGGATATCAAATTTTCGAGGAGTATTTGGCTCGTGTAATATAGTGATGCCGAGTGGGTCGCTGCGTCTGTCCTGGGACCGTTTCCGCTGTGTCTGAGGGGAGGCGCTTAGGCCCAGTAATGGACCCGGCACGTCTGACAAGTTGCTTGCGACAGAGTCGCGTCGAGGGAGCTCTGTATCCGCTAATGTGCGAGTTCGGTCGGGTCTGAGCGTGTTGGTAGGCAGCAAAGATTCTGATGACCCTATCAAAGTCCTATCGTCCCTGAGGCTCTTCTCTACCTTCTGCTTATGCCGAAACCTCCACTTGAGTCACCATTAGCCCGGATCAGAGGCTGGAGATGCGCAGGGGAAGACAACAACTCACCATATTGCAATGGAATACCAAACTCGCAGACTCTCAATTATAACAGTCGTAACGGCTTTCAACATCGAAAGAAAAAGGTTTACTTCGTTAGGTTCAAGGTGTTGACAGGCCAAAAAAGTTGCCAGAAGGCCTCGCAGCGAAGTGAAGGGGTACCTCAGGGGCAAAAGGCTGCCTTCTCCCAAGTAAAATGATCAACTCCCTACAAACCACTGTAACACCCCAGGTACATGCCAAGTATACTTGAGCCGACCACATGCATGTTGGTAGTTTGACCTGTATGGCCATGGCCACGATAAGGGGTCCAGAATCCTGCTGTTGGTGACAATCGGGATCTGCAGCGACCAAATGGACCTTCTGGTTGGCGTAACTCGCAGCAAGAGTGTGGCCCAGCACCTCGTGATGTTTTGGGAATGGGGGCTTAACGAGGTTTCAGCTCGTATATCCGGCGCTAGCCTAAATATAAATTAGCCGGAGTTCCTTCCCTAACACTTACTGTGCCCCTACAGCAAGTGATCGATCGATCACAATTTGTTGTGGGAGCATAACCAACAATTCCGCATCTCTCATTCGCTTCGTTGCAGTCTGGCTGAATTCTCTACGTTTCTGCTCTACAGCATACTGTCCTGGTTTCACCTTCCACCTTCCACCTCCTTTACATATCATCAGCAGGTCCTAAGAGTTGCGTGACAAGTATGTCGTCTGGCAAAAGCAACTTCAAGGTCGACAAGGCCGTGATACAAGGCACGCATCCAGTTCCTAAAAGATATCCTTTCTCGTCGCTCTTTCAACATGGGAATAAGCAATGTGATCTAATGACTAGCTCCAGCACTCCCCGATGCGCCAAGCTGGTCCAAGCTGAGCAGTACGGCCATTCTGCTTGATCTTCAACTGCCCGTCTGACTGCCCAGAATGAGGACGGATCATTGTCCAATTTCTTTCTGAAGGTAACGAGAGAGCCATCACTATTAATATTTAGAAGATGAGCACTGACTGTTTCCAGATCGTTACGGGTACAGACGCAGAAGAGAGGGTGAGAGGGGAGTACATGAGCATGTTGAATATCTTCAACACAGTGCCGTATTTTGTGCCGCAGCCGAGAGGTTTCGGACAATGCACCGAGTCTGATGGATGCTACTTTTTCTGCGACTATAAGGAAATCGATTATCGGACTCCTGATCCCAGCAAATTGGGAGAGCGGCTTTCGGAGCTCCATCTCAAATCGAGGACAAAATCGCCAAATGGAAAATTTGGATCTGACCATGTTCCATATGATGGGAAGCTGCCGTTACTAGGCGAATGGGATGCAAGTTGGTTTCTTCACGAAGCTTATGAAGCTGTCATACGAGCATGACGCCCGCGCCAATGGCCACTGGGAGGAGCTTGACGGTGTGATGCAGACTGTCTTCAACAAGCTCATCCCCCGTCTTCTTGGACCTCTAGAAGGCAATATCGAGCCATGCCTAATCCACGGAGACCTCTGGGAAGAGAACATTGGCACTGACATCAATACCAATGAGCTCTACATCATTAAAGCTGCAGCATACTATGCTCACAACGAGAAGGAGATCGGCAGTTGGAGGTGTGGCCACCACCAGATGAAGTCGAAGGAGTACATAAAACAGTACCTCAAGCACTTCGAGCCAGATGAGCCTGCCGAAAAATTTGAGGATAGAAATCTGTTGTACTCCGTACAAACCAAGTTCATGAACTGTGGTCATATGCCTGGAACAATCGTCCGGGCCCAGTTGATGGGAGATCTCAAGTACCTAATAAACAAATACCTTGGATGCAACGACATTAGGGAATGAGCTCCGACCTTGTGTGTGGCAGGATATGTTGGGATTAGCGTCCCATTCTACCTAGGTACCTATGTAGCTGGGGACTCGGCAATACTTTTCCTCGTTAATCAATATGATTCAGGTGTTGAATGATTACGACGTCGTTCGTGTAATAAAAAATAATTTATCCACCGCGGAACTTATCTACCGCAGGCTAGCAAGTTTTGGCGCTGGAAAGATTCTGCGGCTCTTAATGCAGACGCGGAGACTCATGTATGCACGTGCACCCGCGGCCAAGTTCAGCACTGAGTAGACGAGTACAAAATTGGCAACCCAAAAGAAATGCATTCTAGCCATCATGTCTTGTTTCTGTGAGTCAAATTGCTATAATCTCAGACAGATCAAGATTAAAGTCTATGAACAGCAACTTGTACCGTGTAGACTTAGAGCCACTATCATCTACAAGCCCGGATCGAGTGGCTAGTCTCAGGTATGTGACCTTGTAATCCCCTTGTAGTGAGAGTAGGGACCCTGCTAGTATTCAGTGTATAAATGCTTATGATAATTGGTTGTTCGAAAAGAAAAAACGAGAGCCACAGCCAGATTCATTATTTGAGTCGCTGCTATCAGAGCCATTCTAGTCCCCGTGTGATTACATATATTCACAGCTTCCAGTGTCAGAGCTGTGGTGACCCGAACTTAGTTGCCAACACCCCACTGGCACTTGCAGACACGGAAAAGACGTGGCGGCTGTTTCTATCTAATGTGCCCCGGACGAGAACTTCACGCGAATTGTATCATCATGTTGATGTGTTTGTATCCCGCCCATAGTTCTAATTCTGGCCCTTATCCCTGCTTTCATCATTGATCTGTGTGTGAAAAGTAAGATCAGCTTCTAAGGTCTGTCCAGCAACACACGCACGAAAAAGGATACCAATCTAAATAATGCCAATAAAGCTGTAAGCAAAAGCCCGTTTAGAGGCTGAACTGACGGAAATATTTATGGCGAATACCATTGATTCGACCTTACACATCCAGCAGTTTTATTTGGCCCAATTTCTCCACTACTGTTACGCACATATACTAAACTCGTTATGATCCGTGCCGTCTGCTGTTGCAATGCTCTGTTATTTTAGCACGACTCGTAAGCCATTGCATATACTTAGAGAAAAGCTAGGTACCTAGGTATGTAACCCGCCCTAACCGCTCCTATGGAATAATAACCCAGCTTTTCTCCATGAAATCGGATATTCACAAGGCGAACATCAAATGGTACAAGGGTGCATATCGTCCCATCTCCAGGCTGCAAATGAAACGCCCACCACCCAAATGAATACGCACAGTGTTATTTACTATACGTAGCGGCTGAGGACCTAGGTAGTATCATTATCAATGTCCACTCTGAGATCTGAGTCGGTCAAAACTATGGTGTTTTAGAGCCCAATTTCTAAAGAGTATTGTGATCGGATTAAGAATGAAACCAGCAGACGAAACCAGCTAGCCTGCACAAACCCGAGTTGTATCAATATGGCCGGCCCAACTTGACCCAACTACTCTATAGCCACCACGCTCTGCGACCCAATCATCACTCCCGGCCACCTCCTTTTATACCGTTTGTCGTTGCCACCATCACCACCGCTGGCGACATCCGTGCTGGTCGAATCCACTACTGGCGGGCCTGTTGATAATAGTCTTCGTGTTTTTCACGGCCGTAGCTCATTACGCCAACTCTTGCGTGCCGGCGCGCCCTGATTAGCGCCGTGCGCATACGTGAAGGTGCCGCTGATGCTTGGGCAGCAAATCTCGTGATGTTCTTCTTGGTTCTCGCATCTGGGGTTGCGCAAGTCGGTCCTCTTCATCTAGTGACTCGACGGTCGAACGGTTCCAGTCGTCTACTTTATGCGTTTCACGGAAGCCGTCCTTGGTTTCATTCTATAATAAGCCTTGCTGCCGAGGCTTGGGGTATTGGAGGTGATCTTGTTGCCTATCGCAGCCTTCCCACAGCTCTCGTGGCTCCAGTAGCTCGCGCTCTTAGTTTCCTGTAAAAGCGTGACCATTTCTTTTTGCCTCACACAAATCCGACCTTTCCCTCATTGGCGAGTTCCACTGCAGAGACGAATCCTTATGCCATGTCAACACGGCACTTCAATCAATCTACCAGGCTCAACGTCGACCGTCCAACTTTTCTTTGAATTTGATCAAGAGGTTGGAACTGTGGTACATGCTATTTGGTTATCCACTCAGCCCTTCGAGTCCCGATCGCACCCAGCAATGACCCAGCCGTTCTGTAGATGGCAAGACTCTTGAGCAGCATCTCGCTGTGTATCTTACCTAGGTACTACGTACACTTCTCCCTCTTCATTTCAGGAGCTCAACAGTAGTAGACCAGCCACCTAGATGCCAAGGCACAGGAGAGGATATTTCAATAGACAACAAACAATACTAGTAGATAGCGACTGGTCATGGCCAGAGTATTAGATTTTAGCACCCAACTCCATGAATATGCTCCGTCCGCATCACCCATCGACCTCATACTCCAAAAATGAGATGCCCACGCCCCTCCTCCTTGTCGCCCCCGGGCTTTTGCAGATGTGGGTCCCGGGTCGTTGAACTTGCAATGTGAGGCTAGTTGACGGGGGACACTGCTGTCGTCGAAGTGACTCAAAGAAACGATCGCGACTAGTTCGACCTGTTACTGTTCTTTCTGTAGACACTGACGTCGCCGTCGTCCGGGTTTAGTCCAACTGTAGATGTATAGGAATAGTTCCGGGGAGATGCCCGAGTAAAGTACCTGCCCCTCACCAATTGTACTGTACTAGCATTCACATTGAAGCAGCCGTTTGTTTCGCGATGTCAACACCTCTAGCTCCCCACCCCTCTGCCGCCATCAACCATATCTACTGCCACCCACGAAGCTGTCACGACGTTAACCTTGTGACCCTGCAAACGAGTTGAATAGCTTCGGTTCCGTTGTTATTCGTCTTTTCACTTACAACCATCCCTAGCCTATGTCAGCCATCGCCTCGACCTGCCCTCCGGACCTCAAACTCGACTTCCTTTTCCTCGATCGTCGACTCTCTCCCTCGACCTGACCAACTTCCTCAACTCCTGAACTTGCTTTCGACGTCGAATTTCTCGTCTTGCTTCGTCGTCTTCTTCTTCTTCTGATACGTTGACTTCTTCTATTTCGTCGTCTTCGGCGACGACGTCGTCATCCACCGCGTCGTCGTCGTCCACTACGTCGTCTCATACGCCTCCTTCTGCCACCTTGCCTTCTACATCTTCTTCTACGACACTCCTTACCCTCATTCTGCTCTCCTAAATCAACCTCCTTCGATACCATCTCAATCAGCATGAACTCTTCCAACATGGCGTCCGCTTCCGCTTCTGCCTAGGGCCAGACTGGCATTCACCATCAGCAGGCTCTGCAAGCTCGTCTCGACGACGCCCTCGTTACCCAGGGCTTCCGCGGCCAGATTCAGGATGCCAACGACTACCACCTCTCTTTACCTTCTACTCAACCAAGCGAAAAGAGGGCCACGAGCTCGCACCCCTCTCCCAGGACTCCGACAAGAACTTCCCCCACCATGACGTCGCCAAGCAGAAACAGCTAGTCAAGGGTGTTTTCGAGGCCATCAGAAATCAAATGGGCATCATTGATGGCACTCTCAAGAAGGACGCGAACAATGAAATTATTCGAGACGACAACGGCGAGCTTGCGAGGAAGGAAAACACCATCAGTCGGTGGTCGCGAGAGGAGACCGACATCATCATTGAGATGATTTCCTGGCGTCTCATCGTAAGTTTGAGGACCTTCGCTGCAGTCTGATTCTATTCACAGCTCTCAATCCATCAGGCGCAAGAGGGTACCATCTACGCACTCGCAATGACCTTTGGTACGAACTTCGAATACGAGTTCTACCCAAGCTTCTGCGATCGATACCTCGCGGTGAAGGACTCCATCAGTGTGAGTTGACCCAGTCTACCTACCAATACTGCCCACTAGTGCCCGTAACTTACCGGCAGACCCAAAACAGGTCTCAAAGAAATCCGTTTGGGACTTGATCGAGACTTCATGGGCTAACAAATTGGCAAACGGTCCATGTCATGAACTGCAGAGAAAGATAAACAGTGCGAAGGGCAACGGCAATAAGCAAATTCTTCTCAAGGAAGCAACTTCCAAGAGCAAGCGAGATCGTCAAGCGCAAGGGGACCAGGAAGAGTTTGAGAACAACTTGAATGTCGAGGCTGCTGCCCCAAACAACACACCAGCTACGCCCGCCACTTCTGGTCCTCAAACCTCTCCAAAGCCCCTCGCGACCCCAGAAAGCAACAGAAGCGATCTGCCACTGCCACGTCTCGTCATCCGGCCGCTGGTGACTCATCCACAACAGTCCAACCTTCAGGACAAGCCAGCGTGCCCGCAACTCAACAACCCGCTCAATAGGCCGAGGTTGCCCCGCCGGTGGTTTCCACTCAACAGGCTGAGGCTGTCTCGCAGATTGCTCTCACTCAACAAGCTGGTGTTGCCCTGCAGACGGCTGTGAATTCTTTCAGTCCCATCCCCGAGCTGACACAAGAGCCCGGCCATGGCTACCAGTTCTTCGAATCGACGAACGCCATGGCTGCCCCCATGACGACTGGCTATCCCCCAATGAAAGCCGGCTATCCTTCATCTCAGTCGGAGTTCACCTCGGCCACTTTCCAGGCGCAGACATCTGGCCTCAACCAGCCGAACTACCCTCATCTACCTATCTACGGCGGCTATGGCGAAGCCATCGACCTCAACACGCCAGTTCAGGGCACCCCACTCTCACAAGATTACGGCAACATCAACTTCTTGCCCCAGGCGACTACTTCCGGCGCTGCTTTCACGCCGCAGATAGCCCCAACTCCTGCCACCATTCCCAGACTGACCACCGGGCCACTTTGGCAGCTCTCAAGTCATCCAAGCCAACTACTTTGCGACACCATATTCCAGCGCAATACAGACTCCAAACAACCTCAAGTACGTCTCGGGCGAGCTTGATGAGATGGTTGGGACTGGTCAGGCTGCCATGAGACTGGGAGAAGACCAGATCTCTCAGTAGGGGGACTTCTTGGATGATGGTAGCTGGATGTGGAAACTGTTCTGAGCAGATTTGGGTGTCAAGCGAGTGTAATGGAGTAATGAATGTGCAATCAATCCAGTCTGTCGGATCCCCTGGGCGGTGGGAGTGGATTGAAGATTATGTTGCCTTTGGGAATCTTCCACGATGTCTATGGAGGCTTCACAAAGGTTGCGGACTCTCAACTTTCAAGGTTCGTCATAACTGTTCCGCCCATCTCCTTTAAGTAGTGCAAGCCTATCAGAACCATTTCTGACCGCTTTCCCTCACCAGTCTTGAGCATGTTATGTCGATAGGGTCTTGGACATCTTTTGCTCAGCGTACGATCTCCGAAGCGGATGTGTCAAGGTCGCCTGCAGGGCTAGTGAAGTGGGAGGCGCAGTGCTGGGCATAAGAGAGCGAGAGAAGGCTTGATTGGCCTGAAATTATACATATTAGTCTTCGTATAGCTGCGACCAAACACTGAAAGTCATCGAGCACACGTGCATAGTTTCCCTAGGTACCTAGGTACTTTCAGTGCGTGTACTGAAAGTATGCGCACTGCCTCAGAAGTACTCAAAACGTGACAGTTTTAAAGAAATTTAATAAACAATGTGGTGACTATTTAGATTATATTGGTGGATTTTCTTTCCAAGCCTGCGGCACGCTTGGGCTCTATGAAAGTTCTCCGTTCCAGGGACGTATGCCGAATCCTCGGATGTTATTTGTCGACAAATAATAAGAAATATTGGAAACAGTGGCTTCCAACCAATTGGATCATACGATGGAACAAGAGTTTCCCCAAAAAGAAAATGTATACATGTGACGGGAGGGCTCTGTAGCCTGTTAGGGGAATTCCAATCTGCTGATTGGAAGTTCTGGTCTGTCGGCCTGGTGGCCAGGGCCAACCGCTCTACGTTGCCTAGAAGTACGTAGATTCGTGCCAATATGTAGTAGTTTCGGACGGAACGCAATTTTGGAAGGAAAATAGTTTTCGGCGGAAGTGCGAGTGTCTTCGCAGGGATATGATCATAATTGCATACCGCCAGAGTTGTAACATGTCCAAATTCTTGACATGGTCCGCTTGCTACGCATAAATATAGCTAATGTATGGATTCCAAAAGTACCATTGTCAAACTAGACCTAACTCAACCCTTCAATCAAGCAACTAACTAATCACGAGAGCTTCAATCACTTCCACAGACTTGCATAGATGATCCGCTCTCCCTTGAAAGAATTTCTTGAATGCAGTGTGACCCAATTATCAACAACCAAAACGTCGCCCCTCTTCCATTCAAATGCGACGGCGAGCTCGTTCATTATTTCCTGGCACCGGCGCAGCACGTCTGCATCGATGGGACTGCCGTCCCCAAAAACAACTGCCTTGCGTGGATCGTTCCGCGAGTCCTTCCATCCAGTAAACGCTGCAACGATGCTATTGAACCAAGATTTCTTCCCCGTCCGTGGGTCGTTTTTCGTGGCAGGGATGGCAGCGGTTGTCGTCTTGAGCAGGTTCCCCTCGAGCCACTCCAGCTCCATGCCCATCTCCCTGCCGACTCTTTCGGCATCGGCTTTTGTTTCCACCGCAAACGTGGACTTCCAACCTCTCCCGATCGCGCTCGAAGGGTCATCGGCCTCCGGCAGGATCCTGACGTACCTGACTCCCTTCTGCTCCAGCTCCGATACGAATCGGGGAAACTCTCTGTTGATGCGTTCGTATACCAGGTTGGACAGAACTATGGGCGTCTCCCCGCCCTCTGGTGGCGCTTTCATGCAGTAGAAGAATAAAACCCCGGGTGGCTCTTGCTCTGGGCCATTTCGTGGTGGAAAGGAATCAGCTGGTCGGCGGGCGACTCGTTGGCTGTGAAGACGGACCCGGTCACCACGGTCCGCGGCGCGGCGCCGCCTATGTATGGAAATTCAGTCAACCCAAACGATTTGCATACGGAATCAAAGTCTGCGGCCGTTGAGAGTGGTGGATGAAAGTCTCGGAGCAGGATGGCTCCGTGAGTCTTGGCTAGATCGACCAGTTGCCTCTGATTCTTGATGATCCAGGCAGTAACAGCTTCAGTTGGGTTGAGATCAGCCGCTGGCGTGTTGATCTCGAGGTTTCCGGGATTGATCACAAGTGGAAAGGGGACGGTTGTGCCGTCGATGTCAAAGTGTTTCTGGGAAGCAATGCGGCCGATTTGGGCCGGACTTAAATCCGAGACGGCGGACATTGCGACGGTTGCGGTATAAGGCTTCGATGATGATCTCAGGGGGTCCGGAGCGGAAGGAAGAAGATAAATAGGCCTGGAGACGACGTTCGACGTCAGTTCAAATGTGGGTACATTCCAACACAATTAAAGAATTTAGAATCTGTAACATCCTCAAAAGTGGTCATTCACGGACATCGGCGATGGCGCAATCGGGCAACGGGACGGGGCCGGAGCCGGAGCATGACCCGGGGCGAGATGATTGCGCCATTGGCCGATATTTTCTCCGGTAACTTATATTTCCAACTTATGGGGCCCCTTCACATTCTATGCCATTATGACAACTTGATGTTATAATCCCCAAGACTGCCCTCCAAGAGGAGAGTCTAGACTTATGTCGGCGGTGGACTTGAAACCCCTGAGACGCGTGCCATAAGCCAATGCCCGTGCATTGGTGCGCTGCTGAGCCTGCGGGGAGGGGTGAGATGACCTGCCCAGCCGCCTGGTCACAGGGCGGATTTGCGCAAAACGGCATTTGGGCCGCGAGCCTTGCGATTGAGGAATGACATAAAAGTAATCAGGCCCCGGATTATCCCGTCTGTGAAATACGGGGTTGTAGGCTTTTTAACAATGTGATCCAAGTTCTTGGACTATCTTGAACTAGGAATTAAAGATGGCCAACCTCCATGACATGGCTGACTTGCACACGACGCAGCACGGGTCTGTCCTCGATGAGAAGGACTACGACGGTCGGAAGACTGCAGCGACCGAGCCTCAGGCGACACAGCGTCGGGCACATGCAGGCAATCCGAGAGTCAAGACAGGATGCAACAACTGCAAGTAAGTCCACGAACTCTATTTCTCCTGAGATGGGCTCCCTCAAAGACAAAGTGAGGCTGAGCCATCAATGTAGGCAACGAAGGATCAAGTGCGACGAGAAGAGGCCCGCTTGTTCTCAGTGCATCCGCTCCAAGAAGGAATGCGCTGGCTATCCTCCTCCCGCAAGATGGGCACGGCCCGCCCAAGACAGAAAGGGAACACTGTCGCCAACGAAGGCGGATAGCGGAGGTAAGTTGCCTTTCGGGTTGGTTACGAGGTGCCCACCGCGTCACCACGACAAACCCACTTCACACCGGGGGATTCCTTCTGATCCGTATATTTTTCTAGACATTCGTCGGTCTCAAAATGCCAGTCTTCAATCGCAGAAGACCGAAGAACCTGCACCCCTCAATCCTGGAACTCAGATGCCTCACACTACTCCAGATAGTAAAGGAGCCGTGGCTTCGTGGCCACCACAAGGACACCCCCACGCCCGCCAGCTAGGCACGGTGAATCCTAGGCACCATCTGCGGTATGACGTCTGGAACAAGCCCTCAAAGCCGTTGGCAATTCCCGGTAAAACGTCACCAAATGTGTCAGGGAAATTGGCTATATCTACGTCGCTGGTGGAGAGCACAGACGTGCTCCTCTCACGTTCCCTCCTCGAGCAGTGCCGGCTTGACAAGAGCCCTGGGAGCATTAGTCCGAGATCCAGCGAGGCAAGTTGGAAGTCGAGATGGTGGTCCGATGCTACAAAAAGTAACAAGACGTCCCTCTCGACGTGGGACTCGTCCCTTGGGCAACCACAGACCGCGGAGAACCACCACCGCGACGGACATCAGATTGCAGCACAAGAGAATTCAATCTTTATCAAACAGAAGACTGCTACGCAGAGGTGCTGGAGCCACGTCTCCACCTTGTCCAATATGCTTGGGAGCGTTCAGTGGCCGGAGCCAGTGTGCCCGCCGAAGCACGACATCTGGGCTCTGATGGCGACGGCTAAGAAGTTCCAGCCTTGTTTGGGCAGGCTTGCACGCTGCTCCGACCATGGGGGCAGGAAATTCCAAAGCTGCCCGAACCCTCGGACCCAAAGGATCCTAGATGAAGAGGCCTTGAGCCCAAGCAGTGCTTCGAAGCCTGTCACGATTCCAGCGGCAAAGTCAGCCCTCGGTCGCACGACTGGTGAGGATGAATCAATGGACACATCATATACCAACTCCGACCAGACGTCTGCGATGAAAACTTCGTGCTGCAGCAGCTCTTCGCCTGTTCTGCTTTCGCGCGAGGAACAGAAGAAGCTCCTCCTGGACCGACTCATGGAACACTTCTTCGCGGAGCTTGTAAGGGGTGGACAGGTGCAAACCGGAGGCGGAGAAGGCTGTTCTGCACGGCCGGTGTCACAATCCATGGGCGTCGGCTCGAGCCGTAAGGGGGCCAGCATACAGACCGGGCAACGAGGCAAAGGCAAACGGCCCGTCAACGCCGACGATAATGAAGAGTCAGACAACGAAGACCACGACGCACAAAAGCCGAAGAAGGTCAAAAGCGAGGAGGCCGAAGTGAGAAGGCTGGCCTGCCCCTTCTTCAAGAGGAATCCTCACAGGTATAAGGACCAGAGCAAGTGTGTCGGGCCCGGCTGGCTGACAGTCCATCGCCTGAAGGAGCACCTATACCGGCGGCATATGCTGCCCATCCACGTAAGCAGCTTCCGGAGGCATTTTCAACCCGCTTGGGAATAACGAATTTCCTTCCCGAGGCCTACGTCTCAGAAGCCATGGCCGCACTGTGGCCTATTCCAGGCTGTATTCAAGTGAAACGTCTTCCCTAGTTCTTTGAAAGCTGACTCTCAATGCCGCAGTGCTACAGGTGCCGTGAGGTCTTCCCCAGCGATCGACTCCTCCAACTGCACTCGCGGTCAGAGACGCGGTGCGCGGTACGCGACGACTCCTCGGTGGAGCAGGAGCTGGAGGGCATCGACGCGTCACAGGAGAGGCTTCTGCGCAGCAGGAAGCGCACCGACAAGACGGAGGAGGACAAGTGGCGGGACGTGTTCAGGATCTGCTTTCCGGCAGACATGCCCGACTCGATGCCCTCGCCGTGGTTCGAGCTACCGCCTGCCTGGGGTGCAGCGAGCCCCGCCGCGCCGGAGTCTGACATCGCACGGTACGAGGAATTCCTACGCAGGGAGCTACCCAGGCGCGTCAGGGGCGAGCTGGAGGTGCGGATCGAGCAGGAGCTTAGTCCTGTCGAGGAGAGCCTTAAGCGGCAGCTGGTGGATATCGTGAGGGACATGCAGCAGAGGCTATTTGCGGACTTCAGGAGGCTGCAGGGAGAGGGAGCTCCTCAGAGGGACGAAGCTGCCGATGACAAGGAACTGGGCCGGGGAGGTGGTACCGATGTGAAAGGCAAGGGACGAGCTCCTGCGCCAGAGTCGCCCGAGGATCTAGTCATTGACCACTCAACCTCGGGGGCATCTTTTGAGGGGCCCACACAAGAAACACCACCCATCACCACCAGCTGGGCCGCCAGTCAGCCTATTGACGTGTACCGGCAGCCGCAGCCGTTCTTCGACGAGGTGGCAAGGTTTGACGGCGTGATGTTTGGCCTCGGTCAGAACTGCGGGGACTGGAGCTGGGCCGACTCGGGGTATAGTTCTGTTGCCATGTCCGCCGTGAGCAGCAAGGTTGCTGCGGACTGTGACGGAATTATCTGTGACGATGGGACGACTGGCGGACACCTTGATAATGCTGCCATGTGGTCAGAGTACCGTGATGGTTGGTCATGAAGCAACGAAGACATGAGGTATTGAACTTTAGGATCGATCATAATTCATCCTTCCAAATACGAGAACGCGCTGAGCGCTCTCTCTGCCTGACCTGAATTTTAGTCTCGGAGACAAAGTCCCGAATCACCTCCCAGTGATAGCACACCTGACTGGTGCTTCCTCAAGACCCAAACCGCACTCATTTGGCCTCCTCTGCCAGTGCTTGCTCGAACGACTTCCCAGTGAGCCTCTGAAAGACCTCCTTGTACTTCTGCAGCGTTCCCTGCCTGACGTCCTCGGCCAGCTCGACGCCCTGCTTGCCCTTGAGCCCCTCGCGCGTGAGCCAGTTGCGGATGATCTGCTTGTCAAAGCTCTCCTGGTCGCGGCCCACCTCGTACTTGTCGGCGGGCCACATTCGGCTCGAGTCGGGCGTCAGGCACTCGTCGACGAGGACGACCTCGCCCGTCTCCTCGTCGAGCCCGAACTCGAACTTGGTGTCGGCGATGAGGATCCCGCGCTCGGCGGCGTAGTCCCGCCCGGCCTTGTACACGGCCAGCGCCAGCTCCTGGACGCGGGCGGCGAGCCTCTCGTCGCCGATGATCTCGGCCGCGCGCTCCGGGCTGATGTTCTCGTCGTGCTGGCCCAGCTCCGCCTTGGTCGAGGGCGTGTAGATGGGGCCCTGGGGGAACGCCTCGCACTCCCGCAGGCCGGCGGGCATGGCGAGCCCGCAGACGGTGCCGCTCTGTTTGTACTCTGCCCACGCGGAGCCCGTGATGTAGCCGCGCACGATGGCCTCGACGGGGAAGATCTTGAACTTGCGCACCTGCATGCCGCGGCCGCGCACGAGGGCCGCCTCCTCCGTGGTTAGGCGTCCCGCAGGCGGGTCCAGGGTGATGAAGTGTGTGCGCAGGCCGGGGACCCTCTCCGACAGCACACGGAACCAGAAGGCGCTGATCATGGTGAGGATGGCGCCGCGGCCGGGAATGCCGTTGTCCATGACCACGTCGTAGGCCGAGGTGCGGTCCGACGAGACGAAGAGCAGCGTCTTTTCATCGAGGTCGAAGAGGTCGCGCACCTTGCCCGACGCGATGCGCGGCAGCGACTTGATGTCGATCTTGAGGACTTGGTCGGCCATTTTGGTTGATCTCACCCTCTCTTTGCCAGTGTGGCGTGTGAGACGGAACTGGTTGCGTTGGTGAATGCAGCTGACCTTGTTCAGGGCGGGGAAAGTATCTAATATTTGATTAGCTCCATGGTTCTGAATTTGTATGGAGGACGCGATTTATGGCCTACCTATATGACGTTTATAACTTGGGTTTTGACGGCAAGTGCGATGGATGCCTTTAACGATGTGATGAAGAGAGAGCTGATGACTCTTTGAGGCTCAAAACCCTGAAAAGTTTGCGATCTGCAAGGGGCGATCGCGGAGACGGTACCGGCTGTAGCCGCAACTCAATGTCAAGTCTAGAACCACTACCAGAAGGCCTGGCGCTGACAGAGGATTGAAAAATGAAGATTGGTGTTTGGCTGATGTCGAGTCGAGACTTTTTCACCACCTTTTGATATCATGTGAGGTAACCGGCGAGATGCAGCGAGTGGAGAGAGGGTCACCGGACGTTGTGTCTCGTTAATCGACCCACTCAACAGCCGCATCTCCAACCTCAGGTGATACCTCGAGGCGTGGTTCTTTCGTCCATCTCATTTACGATCCCTAGAACGTGATACATGCTCATAAATTGAGTAGAAACTCTTCATAAAGTGAACAAGACCCGAATCAGTGCAGCCATATAAATCGAAATTCAATAGCAACGGTGGCTGCATACGGCATCGCGTAGCCTCACACTGGGATCTACGACTTACACGACTCTGATCCCAATTTTTTTTTAAAGGGGGTTGGTCCAATTCAACCGGACAAAATACAAATCGGACGGGTCACATTATTTTTACAACTACATTCGTAACATATAAACAGCTTCCGAGGAGACCCATCATTTGCCTACGAAAAGAGACTCGGCTGCTAAACAGGTTTCAGAGGCTCAAGCGCGGGATTGTCTTGCTCGATGACTTATTCAGGCCGGTCGTCCCGCACGTCGTCCACAAATGGGACCGCTGCAGCATGCTGGAACGCGTGTCTTCACTTGGCGCTCACACATCAGGCTCGCGATCTAGCCCCACTTTCTCTAAGCTGCGGGTTGTGCTGATGCTCAGCGATGGCCGCCCTGCCGTCTTGTCCTTTCTGGATTTACCGGTTGGGTGTGGGGCCGATCATGTTCAACCAAGATGGTACGCAGCAACACCACGCGTATACCTGCCAACGCTCTTGGGGCCGAGTTTTTGGGCGCCCACCAATACGCAGAGGTGTCCAGCAGATCAGCGTTGACAACTGCCGTTCAAGCGAGAATAGAGGGCAAAATAAAATAAAACACAAGAAGCGAAAACGGTTGACCGACGCGAAGATGTGGCACGCTGCTGACAGCCCTACGTTAACAATACGCGCGGTTACTGTTCTCAGCCCGGGCCTGGGCCCGACTTGGCACCTGCATACTGCCTTGTGCACATACCTCTAGATGTTGCTTTCCGATCGCAGCTACACGAGAGCTCCCGGTACCTTGCCACGGTTCCGGGACTCAGGCGAGCCGCCGCAGGAGCGCGAGACATGCGGAGCGTTGGATAATGAATGAGTGAGACCTCGTGCACGCGAGAAGCGACACACAGCCGTTGAAACAAGCACTTTGCTGGCATCCGCAGTTGACAAAATACCGGGGAGACACGATGTGACACCATGGCTTGCCATGGTCAGCATTGATGTCACGGTGGTGTTGGTGGTGGTGGTGAACAACCACTTAGGACTGCGCCCTCAGCGCCCAGCCTCCGCCCATGCCAGCGCCATGGTCTGTGGTCAGTCAGTCAAACCCGGGCAAACCGGGCCACCGATGCAAGCCATTGGCAGCTCAACAAAGGACCCGAGGGGAAGGCTTGATTGGGCAGCGCGGCTAGAGACAGCCGTTTGGTGTGGCGGGCTCGTGACGGTTACGTTGGAGGGAAGCTGAAGATTGTATGCAGTATTGAGGAGGTGTTGAGGAGAAACGGGCCAGGAACAGAAATCCAGCGCCTGCAACCCCGCACAACGCGAGGCTGCTTTGACTCACCATCATGCATCTTGTCGGCGCCTGTTTTCGCTGTGTGCTCACTCCATTGCCCATTGACCCCTCCCCCCTCCATTGCCGAGAAGGCCTGCCTGCAGACAGCAAGGCACCCGCCGACAATGACGATCTCTTTCTGCCCTACTGTAACCGCAGCTCTACGTAGCAGCTCTACGTAGCATGCATGGGCATGGGCAAGGGCATGGTGCATGGACTATAATTTGACCTATCTCAAGTCCTCGCCCGGGACTTCAAAACGCTTGACATCCTCCTCCTCCTTCCTGCCTTATGACCCACTGGTCTATACCCAGACTTGTTGTTGCTGTAGACTTGTCATTACTTCTTCCTCTCTACACCCCCGTCTTGACATCGCCGCCACACAGCTCAGTCCTGCCACGGGTGCCTTGACGAGTTGTGACGGCAACTGGAGAGACAACATCGCCACTTGTGCAACACTGCTCGAACATCCAAATTAGCTGGATTCTCGTACTGACGCCACAGGAGGACCAGCAAAGGTTACTACTAACGATATTAACCAAGCAGCACAGCTCCCAGCTTCCTCAGTAGAGACCGCCTCGCCCGCCCAATCACCGGCCCTCCACCATGAAATCTCACGCGGCAGCATCTGCGTACCTCACCCTGCTGCTGGCGGCGGCGGCGGCGGCAGCAAATGTGCTCCGGATCCCGGTGGCTAGGAACTCCCCCGGCACCGTCGTCTCGAGACGGCACCCACGGCTGACCAAAAGAGCATCCTTGACTGAGTCTCTGGTCAACAACATTACCGGTGGCGGCTACACTGCGAGCGTATCCATCGGTACTCCTGGTCAGGATATCGACTTGATCCTGGATACAGGGAGCAGCGATGCCTTCATAGTGGCTGCCGGGGCGGATCTGTGCGAGAGCCCGAGGTTGCAGCAGCTTTATCAGACGACATGCGGACAGACATGTGAGTTTTCTTCATTACTCGTAACTCCTCCTGGGAGAGGCTTTTGAAGGACTGTAGGATACGGGTCACCTACGTTTGACCTCAAGATTCTGATGGACGGGTTCACGGACATCTTTCTGGTCGGGGCATTCCCACATCGTGTCGGTATTTTGTCCTCGTGACCAGACTTTAACCATGCATATAGTCGATCCATCGCGAAGCTCCACTTTTGAGGTTGCCATACCTGAGGGCTTCCAAATACAGTATTTGGATGGTACCACGGCATCTGGAGACTACATCACCGATCACTTCGAGATCGGTGAAACGGTCATCGAATCACTACAGATGGGGCTTGCGAACCAGACGGCTTCTGGCACAGGAGTTCTTGGCATCGGCTTCACTGCCAACGAGGCGGCCGAGGTTGCATACCCAAACCTCGTGGACCAGATGGTACAACAGGACCTTATTCCCACCAAGGCATACTCCCTCTACCTGAACGACTACCAGTCCTCCACTGGCAGCATTCTGTTCGGTGGTGTCGACACAGAAAAGTTCATAGGAGGCCTTACCGTCATCCCAATCCTCCCAGATGCACAAACACAGAACTTCACCAGTTTCACAGTGAACATGACAGCGGTCTCCTTCGCATTTCCAAACGGAACCACACACAACGCAAGCTTGCAGGGCGGCGGTCTGGACGCTATCCTCGACTCCGGGACAACGCTCTCCTACTTCCCGGACGACGTCGCGACGCCATTGTTCGATTCCCTGGGCGCCTACACCTATAGCTCGCTGGGCTCGGTGGGGCTGACCATGGTCGAGTGCGGCCTTGCCACGTCGGGTCTGGAGGTCACCTTCCGCTTCAACGAAAGCGTGTCGCTCGTGGTGCCGGCCGACGAGATCGTCATAGACGCTTTCGAGTCGGTAGACGGCAGGTTCCCGCCCGAGATCCCGCTGGAGGACCCCTGCCTCTTCGGGATCCAGAACTCGGGCGACTCCTTGCCCAGCGAGGGCGCGCGCCAGATCGAATTTGCGCTGTTGGGCGACACATTCCTGCGTAGCGCGTATGTCGTCTACCACCTCGATAACAGGGAGATCGCTCTCGCCCAGGCGAACCTTAACAGCACCGACAATAGCGTCGAGGAACTGACCGAGTCGTCGGATCTGTCGAGTTTCGAGGGGGTGGAGCAGCAGCAGGAGTCGAGCGGCACGTCTGGTGGTGGTAGCTCGGGGACGGGTTCGGGTTCTTCAGGGGACAGCACGGGTACGTTGTCTGCCAGCAGCTCTGGGACTAGCAGCGTTGTTGCGAGTAGTGCTTCAGCTACAAGTGTAGACAGCATGACCTCTCAGAACACGAGTGCGGGCGTGGGCGCGGGTACGGTTAGCACGGAAGCGATTGTGACTGCTACGGCCACCAGCACCAGCAAGAGCTCAAGCTCGAGTGTGGATTCAGCGCTGTCCAGTTACACTTCTCCTTTGGCCAGTGTCAACAAGACTGTGCTCAGCAGCAGCTCGGGGGTCCAGCCCGTCTCTGCCACATTTACTAATGGTGTTACAGCTTCTTCTTCGGCCAATGCGGGTCTGCTGGGGTCAAACTCGGGACGTGGAGCTCTGTACACAGCTGGGCTGGCGGTGGTGTTTGCTCTTGGCGGAAGCACATTGTTGTGGATATGAACTCGGGATATGATCATGGGATTGGATAATGTGGCACTGGAGGGATGGTTATATGGCGATGTCAGAATGAAGACGATAGACGTGCATCCTCACAATCTTTTAAGCGGTAATTACCTGGGCTATCCGCGCCCTGTCAATAGCATAATACATAGCATGCTTCCTTACAATATCCGTGGGCAATCGTCTTGTGATACTTCCCAGTCCCTCCTCTTCGCGTCGACTCGGTTACTTTAGTCTGCGGACAGTTTTGCAGGCGATTTCCCTATCGTCATTGAGAAGCCGCCTGGGGGCTTGGGTTCACCACAGCCCCATGGCCCTTCTCCCTAGGTCTCCTCGGCCTCACTACCGGGCCCATCGCCTCAGGACCATCTCCACCCTCCCTACCAGCCTCAAGGCCTACCCCCTGGAGCTGGCTGCTTATGCCCCTCGCCTCGCCCTCACCATCGTCGTCACCCTTTCCCGGGCCCTCCACCCTCTCCCCCAAAACGCCGTCCCGATTTGCCCGCCACACCGCACTCCGGTCATCCTCAAAAGTCTCGAGCTTCCAGATCTCCGCCCGCGCCTTGACCTTCTCCAGGCACTCTTCCCCGGCACGCCACGCGGCGGCGCGGTGCGGGCTCGACACGGCGATGAGCACGCTCTCCTCGCCGATGGGTACGACGCCCAGCCGGTGCACGATGGCGACGCCTTTGAGGCCATACTTGGAGGAGATGGCGCCCGCGATGTCCTGCATCGTCCGCAGCGCCAGCGGCGCGTAGGCCTCGTACGAGAGGTTGGCCACGGCACGCCCGCCAAAGTTGTCGCGCGTCGTCCCAGCGAAGAGCACTGTCGCGCCGGCCTGGGGGCTGCGGACCTTGTCCATGATGGGCCTGGGGTCGAGGGTGGCGTGGGTCAGGGCCACGTAGATGCCTGGCGACTCCAGGGAGGTCAAGCTGGGGTCGGTTGCCATAGTGATGTGAGCCGCGCGGGTGAGGTTTGAGGCAGGAGACGGTGTTTGCCCGGTAAAGCGTGGCCAGGACGAATGCCGTGTGGCCTGATGTGGCGCTGTATCGCCTTGAGAGAACCAAACTATTTTCTAAAATGCCCTTTTCACTTGCTCTCTAGTCCCTTGGGCTTTCTATATTGACGTCAGGGTTCATCGGTGGTTTTTGCTCAAGCTCGCTTCTTCTCAATGGATTTCGCCAAGTCGAAAGCAGGTTCGGTAATGGTTTAAAAGTCGCAGTCATCATTCTTCATTTAATGTTGGATCACACACAGGAGGTAGACTAGTTATATCTAGAGTTGGGGCCGGTCCGGAGCAGGGTGCCGGCGCTGTGGAGCTCGAGGCCCGGGGCCGCACTCGACGATCGGCGCGGGCCCACAGCCAGGGTTGCAGGGTCTAGGTGCCTGCCCCAGAAGCGCGAAGCTCCAAAGCTACTCTGCCAGTCTGCCATTCTGCCTGGGGACCCGGCTTGCGCAGCCGATACGACATCACTCTTTGATGCCACCTTCTCCCAACACTCCCAACAGAGCCACGCCCATTTCACATCATCTGGCCGTCCAACCTTCCTTTCGACTTCTTCCATGTTTCGTGTTTAGCATCTTGTCTTGGTCATCTCCCACAGCCACAATGTACGACGATGACAGGCCGCGCCGCTCTTACCAGGCAAGATCGCGGGACCCTGACCGAGACTACGACCGCGTTTACGACAGAAATTACGAGCGAGACCACGGGCGCGATTATGACCGGGACTACGACCGGGGACGAAGCAGCTATCGCCGTAGCTCCAGGTCGCCGCGCCACGAGCGGGACGAGGGCGATTATGACTACTATCGCTCGCGGAATGGTAAAGCCGCATTGCCTGGAGGATGAGAACCTCAAGCATCGCCTTGTCAATGGGCTGTTCTGTTCATTAACGCTAACCCGGCGTCCCCAAAAATAAAGACGATCAGGGCCCTCTGCCCTACGATGACGACCAAACCAACTACCGCGGCCCTGACCGTGATCGCGACTGCCGCCCAGCATCACGGTCGCCACCTGCGCGCCGCTATGCGCCGCCGCCCGCCCAGCCGTCCGCCACCATCGTCGTCCAAGGCTTGCCCGGCGACGCGACCGAGGACGATGTCATAGACGGCTTCGCGAGCGTGTCGCCCGACCTCAAGGTCTTCAACGCGGACAACATAAAGACCATCAGGCTGCGGAACAACGGCCGCGGGCGGACCATCGGCTTCGTCGAGTTCGCCGAACCCAATGCCGCCGCCCACTTCTTGGAGTTCCACTATCCCTCTCTCGAGTTCCAGCTGGCACACTCGCGCGGTGTCAACTCGGATCCGGTGAGCGTCGGAATCAATTACAGCTGGAGCCGGGATGATGAAGGCTATGAGAGGGTCAGGGAGGACAGGCCCAGGGACACGGAGGATTGGAAATGTGCCGAGGTGGGTCCTGCATGGAGCGACGAAGTACCTTCCTCAACGAGCATTCCCTGACCGGATTATCTTTAGTGTGCTTATATGAACTACGGCTCGAGAACTCGGTGCCACCGGTGTTGGGGTGAAAAACCAGGTAAGGACAGCAGCTCGTTTTCTGCTATGCTTGTAGCGGATGGCGACAAGGGAGGAAACGCGTCGTCTACTGGTTGATCGTGCACTGAAAATGCCGTCACCGCCCTGCGGCTTTCTGCCGCGATCGATTCTGCATTCACCGTCCTCGGCATGTTTCTGGAGATTGACATCTTTTGCAGAAGGACACTACCGCAGGAGAGACGAAATCGCGTCTTATGGGCCGAAGCTCACTGGTGAGACGGACGAGTGCCCACAGCAGCTTCCATCGCAGTACATCGTCATTCGTGGCCTGGAGCCTTCGGTTACTGAAGAGCTCTTTGCGGAAGGCGTCAAGAAACTGTACATCCAGTCGAAGCCAGAGCCGAAGAAAGAAACGCACAACAAGTTGAAATCGACCGCTCCAACGGCGAGGACAGCCAGTCTAGGCGCCAAACCAGACTCGCTTCGGCGTGTTTTCCTCGTCCGGGACAAAAAGACGAACGGTGCGATGAGATATGGGTTTGCCGAGTTTGCCACGCTTGAAGATGCCCAGGGTGCGATAGAGAAGTTCAAGGCATCTCCAAAGTTTGCAATTTCATCGAAACCAGTCACGGCAGCTTTCATCCACACTGGTGTCTTCATACCGCATACCGGCCGTGTCACGGACGAGGACAGCAGCTTTGTCTTCCACCCAATCTACAACAAGAACATCTTGCTCAAGTATTGGGACAATAGGGTCTACCCAAGCATTTTGAAGGTCTCCTATGACTCCGATGCGGCCAAGCAGCAAAGCGCTGGCAGCAAAGGAAAATCGGACAAGGCTGGCGATGAGGCCGCTAATACACAGGACGCTTCAGCAAAGAAGCTCAAGAAGTTCAAAATCAACCAGCCTGCGGCGAAGCCTGCCATGGTCATGGGTCCACAAATGCAGATGTGGGCGAAGAAGAGGGCCGAGCTTGTAGGGCAGGCTCAGGCTCAGGCTGAGCTCAATGCTCACAGCGCCGTATCAAGTCCCGCACTAAGTGAAAAAGGCCGTGGCTCCACGCGTACTCAGGCCAAGGACTCGTACATATCGTACAGCGACTCGGACAACCTGTCCTGTCTATTGTGTATGAGGAAATTCGATTCATTACTCGCCCTCCGCGATCATGAAGCTCTGAACAAGGATCACATCGCAAATCTGGCAGATGACGGCAAGCGCGATGCAGCTGCGGAGATACTCAGGGCCCAGGCAAAACGGCCTCACGTGGTCACTCTCCGGGTAGCGAATGTGTCAGGGCAGCCGTCAGATATGATATATACGTCCTACGCCGACAGGGACGAGCTGCATTGCCTGATCTGCCAGCGAAAGTTCACCAAGGCTGGAATGCTTTCCCTGCACGAGCGTCAGAGCGAGATGCACCGCCTGAACTTGGGGGATCAGAGCAACATCGACCGGGCGATATCTCAGCTTGCGCGCAAAGGCAAGACACCTCGCAAGATGGTGCCTGCCAAGAACAAGGGCACACAATATCGCGACCGGGCGAGGGAGCGCAGGCAGGCGTTCAAGCAGCCCAACGCGCCCCGCAGGAAGGCACCAAAGGAGGACGCGGCGCCGCCGGCCAAGAAGGCAGAGAAACCTGTGGCGCCTTCCAAGGGTGCTGCCTTGCTCGGTAAGATGGGATGGTCGGCGGGCGAGGGCTTGGGTGCCGAAGGCAGCGGGAGGACCGAAGTCATCGCCACCGACGTGTACGCCTCCGGTGTTGGCTTGGGTGCCGAGGGTGGCAGACTTGGCGATGCTGTTGAAGAGGCGGCGAGGAAGACCAAGGATAATTATACCGACTTCGTGGAGGTGACGAGGAACAAGGCGAGGGAGAGATATGAGAAGCTGGGTTGATGGGCAAGGGCGTGAACAAAGCATCGAGTTGTTACCGGTGGTGTTTGCTGCATGGGACCCGGAGGATAAGCTCCACACTGTGAGCGCCGACGACATGGAGCCGAAGTCCCAAATCGCACATGCAACCCGCTGAGCACGGCAGAGCCTGCATGAAATGACAAATCCATTCAAGAGCTCCGCAGAATTCAAGCCAGCATCCGAGGGAACATTTTTCCAATCATTAGAGCCACTGCCGGCGCAATGCAGATCACTTACCAGCCTGCCGTACTTGGGAGATTGCGTCCCAAGGGACCACAGGAAGTCATCACGACATCCCGGCAGCAGTGTTGCGAGCCGAGGGGGCACAGGGAAAATGAAAAGCATGGTGCCATCGCGCAACGCTAACCTCGCACCAGGGGCGGCCCATCACCTTATCGGCGACATCCCAGTCGCCATGCACATGCTAAGAGTGTGCGACCCGCCCCCTCTGCCCGCAATGTTGATCACTGGAAGACCGGGGGCGGACGTGGGGAAGATATCCCCAATCGCTGCAGTCAATCATCCGACCCCCTGCTAGCCCCCTTCAACGCCCGGCATCGTCGATAATTATTCCAACCTCTTTAGGCAGGTCAACGGTGCGACACATATACCCGAAGCCGTCTTTGGGGTGGCCTTCGCCCTCCGCGATAGTCCCTTGGCTGCTATAGTAGCACCATCTCTCACACACCCACACTATTGTCGCCGGATGTCGAGCTGCCATTCTGGACTACGGATTTGTCAAGTGACAGAAAGATAACCCCATCTCCTTGCCGTATTGGTAGTTTGGCTACAATGAGCCGCCGCGATGGCGTGCCGTGTGGTGAACTACCTATAGCTCTCATCCTCCGCTCTTGATGAGACTGCGATCGAGGCTGTCTCGTTTCCCTCCTTGCTTTCTCTCCTTGTCCTGCCGAGTATCTTGAAATTCTCTCATTCGATTGCCTGTCCACTCTTTAGCCGTCAGCAACTTGTACAGTGATTGTCTTCGGCGCAGCTTGCGCCGGCGAAGTCTCCTACGCTGTGCCAACGTTGACGGGGCTACCTCTAGCAAAGGGAGTACGAACCTCTGCATAGCCCAAGTCAAGGCTCTGCGTGCCTGTACGGGTATCAAAGAGACGGCCCGCCGGATCACACCCTGCGAACGGACGGGAGCTTCCTGCACCCAATAACCCTCGCCCTCTGGCATGCTATCCTCGACCAAGGCAGCCCAAGATGGTGTTCGGCATACGCAGGCGCCACGATGCCGAGATCGTCGAGTTCGATGTGGCCGAGACGGCCTCGGAGCGGGAGATCTTGCGGTCCCTGGGCGTGGCATCGCTGACCCAGTTCGAGAAGATGCACCGCCTGGACCCGAACATGCCCATTGACGAGCTGGAGCAGATCGACGCCGCCATCCGGGAGGGAAACGCCGAGAAGGGCGTCGAGATTGAGCACCTGATCGTCGAGGATAACTCACCATACCCTGAGGTAGGCTGCTACCGCTTCCTTCACCCTTCTCTATGAAATTGGAAATTCGCATCTGCAGAAATGAATAACACACCGGTACACCGCGAAACCAAGTCAATATCCTGATACCCAACACCCAATACCAATAACACCCATAACACCCACAAAACCCACACCAACCACACACATACCACACACATACCACCTATCGCATTTAAGTTGTAAATTATCCTTAGGTGTGGAACCAGGTGTGCAGATCAGGTGTGCGGATTAGGTGTGTAGTTGATTAAGATGCCTCTCCTGTTGGATAGAGCTGTGACGCCTGCGATACACCGGTGTACCATTCATCTTTGCAGGTGCCAGTAACCTATTTCTTCTCTATGTGAGGTATTCAAGAGCTCACGTGGTTGGCGGACACTAGGTTCGCTCGACGGTACGAAACTACGACGTTGATGTCCAAGAAAATACGATACGGGCTTGGGTGATCGGCTTGACGCTCTGTACAGTGGGTTCTGGTGTGAATATGCTCTTCGCACTAAGAAATCCCTCGGTCCAGATTACGACCTACGCGATCCAGCTCATCGCGTATCCGATCGGCCGCGCCTGGGATTTGGTCTTCCCGGACCGAACGTTCAAGGTGCTCGGGCTCAGCTTCAACCTGCGGCCGGGCAAGTTCAACTTCAAGGAACACGTTATCATAACAGTCATGTTCGTCCTACCTATGGCCGCTCTGGTCTAGAATACCCCGCAGAACTGACGTTGGGACCAGGTCGAATGCGGCGTACGGGGGCGGCTCCCTGTATGCGACTGACGTTATCATTGTACAGCAAATCTGGTATAAGCAATTTTTCGGCTGGGCGTGGCAAATCCTTTTCGGAATAACCACTCTGTGTATGGGCTACGGCCTTGCAGGCCTCTCGCGGAGGTTTCTCGTTTGGCCAGCCTCAATGATATGGCCGGGTACCTTAGTGGTGAGTCCAACAACTGGTATGGTAGCAGCCAGTCCAAGTCGTCACTGACCTGTCGTTTTTTCCAGAACTGCGCACTGTTTTACACACTTCATGACCACTCGAAGTCCGACCCCGAGTCTGCTTGTGGTTGGCGGATGGACCGCTATAAGTGGTTCCTGATTGTGTTCTGCAGCGCTTTCGTTTGGTACTGGTTCCCGGGCTGGATATTCCAAGGCCTGAGTTATTTCTGCTGGATAACTTGGATCGCACCGGAGAATGTTCTCGTCAACCAGCTGTTCGGCGGCGCGTCGGGCTACGGTCTACTGCCGATATCCCTCGACTGGACTGTCATCTCGGGCTACCTTGGATCACCACTTATTCCTCCATTCTTCTCCATTGCCAATACGATGGTTGGCCTGGTTGTCTTCTTCGTCGCCATATCGATGGGCCTGCATTACTCTAATCATTGGTGGTCGGCCTACCTGCCCATAAGTAGCGCCCAGTCCTTCGATAATACCGGTCATATATACAATGTGTCGGCCATCCTCAACGAGAACTACCACTTCGACGCTGAGAAGTACTTCTCCTACTCACCGCTTTACCTCCCCACCCAGTTCGCCTTAGCCTACGGCCTGGCCTTCGCCACCGTCTCCTCGATCGTGGTCCACGTGATACTGTACCATGGCCGCACGATCAAAGCTCAGTTCACGCTCGCCCGGAACCAGGAGGACGACAGCCACATGCGAATGATGAAGAAATACCGCGACGCCGAGGACTGGTGGTACGCGGCTCTCTTCGCCGTCATGGTCGCCCTCTCCTTCGTCGTCGTGTGCGGTTGGCCCACCGATTTCCCGTGGTGGGCTCTAGTTGTATGTCTGCTTATTCCCATTATTTTTACTATCCCCATCGGCATCGTGCAAGCGATTACAAATACCCAGCTGGGACTGAACGTCCTGACGGAGTATGTTGTGGGATATATGCTGGAAGGTCGACCGCTTGCGATGATGATGTTCAAAAACTACGGATACCTCTGCATGGCGCAGGCGCTCTTCTTCGCCTCAGACATGAAGCTGGGCCACTACATGAAGGTCCCCCCTCGGACCATGTTCTTTGCGCAGCTCGTGGCGTCGATTTGGTCGGCCGTGATCCAGATAGCCGTCATGAACTGGGCGCTCGTAAACATCCCGGATGTTTGTACCGATAACCAGAAGCACCAATACACATGTGAAAACGCCAAGGTCTTCTATACAGCATCGATCATCTGGGGCGTAATCGGGCCCAGGAGGATGTTCAGCGCTGGCGCCCTGTAAGTCCCATTCTTGTCCTGCTACAATTCACCAGTCTTTGTGCCTTGACGTGTTCTACGATGTATCACTTTCAGACCCATAGCAATTGATTAACGTGTGTCAGGTACTCCTCGCTACAGTGGTTTTGGCTGTTGGGCGCCGTAGTACCGGTCTTCACCTGGCTCATGGCTAGGAAATACCCGCGTGGGTTCTGGCGATACGTGCATGTTCCGCTCATTTTCGGAGGGTCTGGATACCTGCCCCCGGCGACGGTCTATATATATCTGTGCGCTCATTCCTCTCCTGTGTGCCCACTTTTGTTTTTGGGGCCTGCATACTGACGCCATGCTGCAGCTGCTGGGGTATAGTTGGGACCATTTTCAACTGGTTCATCAAGCGGCGCATGAAAGACTGGTGGTGGGTCCCTCTCTTACTTTCTACTCAATTTTTGCCTGTTGCTGCTTGTTCAATGCGGCTCCGGCGTATCTTGGCAAGGCAAATCGTGCCTACATGCTTATGAGACCTACGGTAATGTACCAGAAAAATGTGCCATCTCACTGACAGGTCGCGATAGGCTTCGATACAATTATGTCACTTCTGCCGCCCTTGACACTGGGCTGATAATAGCCACGATCATCATTTTCTTCGGCCTTTACTTTACCGAGACATCCGCGCCGAAATGGTTCGGTAATGTAGGGGCCTTGTCAACATTGGACATGAGCGGAACAGCTGTGCAGTGAGTATCTTTCTTGTCTTGCTACAGTTCCCCAATCTTTATGCCTTGGAATGTTCTATAATGCATCATTTTGGGACCCGTAGCAGTTGATTAACAGGTACCAGGTCTGTTTTACCACCAGGGCAGACTTTTGGCCCTAGCACGTGGATATAGGTTGGAAATCAGGATTGGAGAACATTATCATACAACGAAGTGAATATATTCTCGAGATTACTGGTGACGGTGGTGTCTGGTATTGTGTCTACCGTAGGCCCCCTGCTGCAAAGCGAAACTAATACAAGGTTACAGAACTGCATGGTCATCAAATTGGTCATGGTATTCATTTTATACTTAAGTAGTACCCTACATATGCCAGATATATGCTATCCCCTGGGCGTTACCTCTTGTCTTCTGCCCGTGGTCCCTGGGAATTGATGCATGACAAGTGCAAAATAAAATATTCACAGACAATTTTCGCTTCATGGAATCTTATCTCGGGGTAGCGATTTCAAATAAATACTTTCCATATTTGGTGGGAGACGGATCGACTGCTGCTTTCCATAATTCATCATAGCACCACAATCTATGAGTTATAACCCCACTAGGACGATTATCGTCGTTCCGGCTGAGTAGAGAAACTCAAAGCATAAAAGCTGTCTATCCATCATAGCACCGTCTCTCCCCACAATTCCCCGAGTTCAAGGGTGTCAACACTATTGATGAAATCCGGACAGAATTCTTCCAGTCGGTCTCCTTTCTCTCCTTCTTCTGCTTCCTGATGGCCTTTTTATGTTCAATTGTGGTGGCCGATGCGGCTTCGAGAGACACCGAGAGTTCGGCAGCGGTTCGCGCAGTAGTAAGCTTGGGGTCAAACTCGGAAACTGCCTCCCAGAGGTCTCCGTTGAATTCCTCAGATTCACGTATTTGTTCAATGAATTGATACAGCTTGTCAAGACTAGGAAGGCATACAAAGCCTTCGTGTTTGCCCCCTTTATGAACTCCGACGGCAGACGGATTGTGTTTTGAGAAGGATTCAGAAAGTTGCCGCACACTGAAAGCCGACCCCCGCTCAGTCTTACCTGCGCTATGAAGGGGTACGATTCTCTGGGTTGTGGCCGGCCATTGAACTGCTTGTTGGCCTTTTGGAGGCGACGTGCTGTTCTGTTCGCGCTGACCCACTTTCGGACTGGTCGCCGCTCGATTTCCAGTACAGTGTGCGGCGAAAAGGTGAGCAAATTGACGAGCAGCGCAATACTGCGGAGCGCATCGGTCCCAGCGCTGTGTGCCAGTTGATCCGGCGGAACTGCTAGTTTGTCGCTCTCCAAGCCGAATGCGAAGAGAGACTCCCGCATGCTTGGGCTGCGGTTGGACAACGATGAGACATCCCTGATACTTTCCTGGAGGTCTACCCAGGATGAGACACGCTCTGTGATTCCCGGATACGTGCTTGATATGATGCGGAATTCGAAAGCCAGGTCAAAGCCAATCAAAGTGAGCGAACCTTCCGAGCCCAGTGTGTCCACGAAAGACTGGAACAGACGCTGCAGGGTTTCGTGGATGGCGTCAGGCTCAACAGTGTGGGTTGGCCCGAACACGAAGCGTTCGCGCTTCCTTCGATTGCCTTGTTCTCTGCCAGCGACCCGGATATTGGTCACTTGGATTGGGTGACGGGGTTGAAGGGAGTCTAGACTCTTGGGCGGGTCTTGGAGCCCGTCGATATGGACCGGCGGGATGAAGGCAACCCCGACTTCGGCAATATCGGTAAGACTATCGCCCCATGGTTCAGCATCGATAGCGACAAATCTTGAGGTCGGCATTTCGTTTTAGCGAGGAGAGGTTGGGAATGTTGCTTCGCCACAGGTCGTGCCAGCGTCTAACTTTGAGGAATGGACAGCCGTCAAAATACCGCATTTCGAAGAAGTGAAGGGTGCGTATATGGTGGAGAGTGTTTTCGGGCTGTGGTTCTCCCAATGAGCAGGAAGATGTCGGTCGCAATACTGATCAAACTCGTATGTCACTTGTAAAAAAGGAGGTTGGCATGCGGTGAGAGTTTGAGTTAAGAAGCTACGACTGTGCTGAGTTGCAAGAGAGAGCAAGATAGAATGTACATAGGAGCAACGACTAGTTTATTCTGCAACTTTACTAGAGCTGGGCCTACAGAAAACACTATTGCAAGATAAAACTGGCCTAGTCAAAACCACTGGTGGGTTCGAACGGGTTGATGGAGATGGCGTGTGTTGTACAATGATTAAGAGAAAACCAAAAAACGAAGGTTGAACTTGCTTTGTTCGATACGTAGGTAGCAAGTCACTAATAAACAAATTCGGGAGATTTCTTATTGACGTACGCTGGCGAGCACACACTGGAACACCTGTGGAAGGTGCAGCAGTCTCTAGTCTGTAATTACAGTGGGCTGCAAAAAGTCTGGCCCCCACTCAAAACTTAAAAATAGAATTTTAAAATAATCCCCATATATTCAGCCTTACATATAATGAAATAAATATAGAAAATATTAAAATAATACATATTTTAATAATATATTTATGTGTATAATTCAAAATCAAGTAATAAGTTATTTTAAATATTTAATCTTAATTTAAAAAAGCTATAACGTGGTTTACCACCCAGCCGCGCATATCACCTACCCGCGCACTTTCACCAAGTTTGCCAACTTTAGACAGCCCCAGCACCCACCAAGGGCAAAGAAATCAATTTAAATTGGCCCCAATTGGTGCCAACTAGTCCTAATTGCTTATTTTTAATTGATTTGGTTAGTTTAGAGTAGTGGTGGTGTTGTAGTGCTAGTTTGAAAGTTTAAAGTTTAGGTGGGCAGCTTTATTTTTGGTGCAGATCGCGTCCCCATTTCTCGCGTTAATTTCGCATTACTCTACCTACTTAAATATTAAACACGCTAGAAATCAATATCTATAATGCTAATCTACTTAAAAGAAGATAAGATTAAATTAGCACTTTAGGCAATTAAGAAATCCACAAAAAAATTGGAAAAAAATCCTTAAGCACACGTTAAGCTGTACGTATCTTTAACATCCCTGAATCTACCCTACACGACAGGATGAACAACCGACCACGTCGTGAGAAATCACATGTTAATAACTATAAACTTAACCCAGTTGAAGAGCAAACGCTTATCCGATACGTACTTGATTAAGATACACGAGGATTCCTAATGCGACTTTCTGGTGTGGAAGATATAGCTAACCCCTTGTTGGCATCGCGTGATGGCAAGCCTGTTGGTAAGCACTGGGCTCGACGCTTTGTGGATATATAATTAAGCCTGAAGACTAAGTTTAATCGGCCTTATGATTACCAGAGGGCCCTCTGCGAAGATCCAGAGGTTAATGGAAACTGGTTCCGACTGCTTTGTAATATGATGGCTCAGTATGGGATCACGGATAACGACTTATATAACTTTGACGAGATAGGCTTTATGATGGGCGTAGTAACTCCAATATTAGTTGTTATACGTTCTGATCGATATGGAAAGGCTAAATCTGTTCAACCTGGAAACCGGGAATGGGCAACAGCTATTGAGTGTATTAACGCGACGGGTTGGTATATCCTGCCGTTTATCATCGTCCAGGGCGCCTACCATCTTGCCAACTAGATAATAGAGTCGGGCTTCTTATTAAGCTGGATAATTAAGCCTACTTGTCTCGACCCTGACAGAAATAGGAATAACGGTTGGTTCTGTTTGGGACAGAACCCCACTGGGCCAGTACACCGGCCAGCCGAACGGCACAAGAACACCAAGCCACCGTCACGTGGTACCCATGCAGGGTTAGGTTCAGAGCAGGGAAAGCTCACCAGTGCTCACCGAGCCTCAGTGAGCACCACTGAGCACCAGTGAGCCTCATCGGGCCTCATCGAGCCACGATGAGCCAGCCTGAAGAGATGGACTATATAGACACGCCTATTACCAGTAGATAGCATTAGGATAGGACAGCTCTTCAGCATTCAATCTAAGTATTCACTCTTGAATAGCTTTCATTAGCTCTTGATCATTGTACAGACGCCAATATTGCTCAACCACCGCCTTGTTACGTATCTTGGACATAAACCCCTTGATCTCTTCGGTTTATAGGACCCAGGAAACCTTGATTATTACACTACTCTAAATAGGTGGACAGATAATGAGACTGGTCTTGAATAGATTCGGCAACTTTAATAAGCACACAATTAAGCGGACTAAGGGTAAGTACCGGATGCTTATTCTGGATGGATATGAGAGCTATATATCAGCAGAGTTCGAATAGTATTGCAAGGAGAACAACATTATCCCTATCAGCATACCATCACATTCATCTCATCAATTCCAGCTATTAGATGTTGCATTATTTTTACTATTAAAGTGTGCATATGGTGGTGAGATTAATCTCTTTATCCAGGCCTCAGTCAACCACATCACTGAGTCTAAGTTCTTCATTGCGTTTAAGGCAGCTCACAATAAGGTCTTTACGGAAGGAAATATGAAAGCTGGGTTCAGAGGGGCTGGTATTTCTCCATGGGACCTAGATTTTGTTATTTTAAAGCTAGATGTCCGCTTACAAATACCGGTGTAATCCCTCCCTGTGTCACCCGCGAAATGGGAATCACAGACACCATTAAATGCTTACCAGACTGTCTAATAATCAAGTTTCATTAAGGGCAAGATCTCAAACCATTAAGGCAGCTCTCTTATACCAATTATGGAGGTTGTTAATCGGATAATAAAGGGAGCATGAGCAATAACATACTTAATCACATTTATAAGCGAGCAGATCCGGACACTTTAAGAGGCTAATAAAGCACTCGCTAAACGCTGGAGGGCTAAATAAAGCTGAGTGCAGCTTGGAGGAGCACTTACTATTAAGGAATCCCAGGTAATAATTAAAGAAAAGGAGAAGGGGAAGCGGCCAGCTAGTGAAATGGCTGGTAGTGCTAATGAGGTGGTCTGCGGCGGACCGAGCAAATAATGATGTAGCAACTGCGGCGAGACTGGGCACAATACAAGAACTTGTGATAAAGATGTAGAAGAGTCTAGTCAGTCAGATTCAGAGTATATAATAGTACATTCTTAAGCGGTCCGTAGCGGTCCGCCCAAATAGTTGGTTTAGCTGGTATAGATTGAAGTTGATCATGTATGACTGAAATGGTCCATTTTGGTGGGGAAGCGGATTTTCCCACCAAAAGTCACCCACTTTGGACTAGCACTATAATACCACCACTACTCTAAACCGACTAAATCAATTATAAAATAAGCAATTAGAACTAGTTGGCACCAATTGGTGCTAACTTACATTGATTTCTTTGCCCTTGGTGGGTGCTGGGGCTGTCTAAAGTTGGCAAACTTGGTGAAAGTGCGCGGGTAGGTGATATGTGCGGCTGGGTGGTAAACCACGTTATATGGTTTTTATATATTTAATGTGGGTATAAGCCGTATTGCGGGTGCGACGCACGCTGAGGGAGGTGTACAGTAGATAGCCAAACTGCTACCGGTCCGTCCGCCAGCTGTGTACCAGCTGGCGGCGCACAGACCACTGCAGCCAAACCATAGCTGCGATGGGAAGGCCGAAGCCTTCGGCACCCCTTGCCCTCTAACAACGAACCAACAAAGAGATGAATACAACCGTACCGAGCAACACTCGTGTGCACATGAAGACCGACCAACATTTAATGTAATATTTAACTTGAGATCAAGTAAAAATAACATAAATTAATTGTATATTCTTATATTAAATATAATTATAATTATAATTATAATTATTAATTATTTAGTAAAAGGTTTTATATTAATAATTTATTCTAAAGAATAATATTATTTCAAAATTAATAATAAATATTTCTCTTTTTTAAAAAAGCTTTACATAACTCGTTAGTGGATTTATAGAAGGTTTTAGCGCTTAATTTCCTTGACAATTTTTAATCTTTAATAGTTTTTTTTTATTTTATTTAATAATTAAATTACAAATAAAAAGAGATAGAATAATAATGGTGCAGACCGTTGGGTGGTGCGCCAGTCTGATAGATTAGCTTACGTAAGCAGGAAGGGTCAGCTTACCTGACCCTCTGCGCACACCCTGCCAGGCAGACCTTCTATTAGACAACCAACCAACCTACCAAACTAACTGCAAGATTCCCAACCGTACCGTGCTACACCAAATAATAAATGTTTTTATTGATTTTAATGATATTAAATAATTATGTTAAAAGTTGTATTTTAAAATATTTCTTTGGATTTAATATAGTGTTTTAAAGTGAGTGAGTTTAGGTGTGAAATAGGGGGTGTGGGCCAGACTTTTTGCAGCCCACTGTAGTGGTTGAAAAGTAAGTCTGAACAGGCTGCCGGGCAAGCTAAATACCCAGGTAACTCAAACTACCACGCCACCCGGATGTCAGGATACACAGGACCTCTTGAGCAAAGCACATAGAAGTCATTTGTACCTGACGATAGCACTCAATGTGATTCATCGGCTCGGTTCGAAAGTTTCGGCCCAGACTCGCAGATAAAGCTCACAGTGTCGCGAGCGATCCAAATCGATATTCCAACAGGTTGCATTTTGACTCTGTCAAAGCTACCATCAGCACAGCGCTTGCGCTTCGACATTGGAACAAACTACTGTACAACACGTGTGGCTTTTTTTCTTCTTCTGCCACTTCTTTTCTCTGTACGGACTGCGGACGTAGTGTCTAGATGATGTATAAATTTACAAGCCTTGACGAGCCCTGAAAGCTGTGATAGACGATGGCGCGGTAACCCACGAAGTCTTCAACTGAATGCCAAAGTTTGCATGTGGTGGGTTTGGTGGGCATCGAGGTCTGCGGAACTATCCGCCGAGATGACTTGCATTGACGTATAATCATGGTGTTCGCTAAAAATTCTTTGGATACATCCATTTCCCCGTACCCAGTTTCGGTGTCACGAAAGGGCGGGGGAGGGGGCAGCCACTGAAGGCGAACAAGTTCCCGGCACCTAGTTGGGATGTTTCCCCGGAAAACGAGCCCACTTGGATCCGTTGGTGGCCGATTGTAAGGTTCTGAGACGAGAAAACCCATTTGCGCTATAGCGGAACGCATGATAAACGTGGTTTTGTCCAATGAATTTGGAGCGGTTAGACTTTAGCGGTGTTACAATTCAAATATGCTGGTACATATGCCAATACCTGTTTTTCGCCATGCCATCTCCCAAACTCCCCATGCCACAGATCATTGTCAAGACATACCCCCACCAGTCCTCCTTAGGCCCTGCACAGAATCCACATCAGGACCAGCTGTACAACGTACGAGTAGAAGAACAGAAACTGGGTGCGCTGGTTCCTCTTTGCCCTCGAGTCCGTCTGCATCCCAGCGCGGGGATCGCCGTTGTTCTCCGGGAGCAAGACGTATTTAAGCGAGCGCATGAGGAAGAGCGAGTTGGCCAGGAAGGTGTAGATGAAGACGCTCCAGCCGACCCATCCGCCGGTGCCCTTACCACCGTTGAAAATCTCAGCCACGGCGATGGTCACGATGATGCCGACGAACTTGTAACCCGAGTATGCGACGAGGTCTAGTAGCTGCGACGAGTTGGAGATGCTGAGGATGTATGACCCGACCTTGAGGCCGAGGATCTCGGCCATGACGACGATCAGGCCGGTCGCGGCTTTCGAACCGAGCAGCTCGGGCTGGAATTGGCCCCGTAGGCCGGCGAGGAGGGTGGAGAGGAGGATGTAGGTCACGATGGACATGACGGGGATGTACATGTCCGGACTGTTGACGTCGTCGCGGGGTGGGAGGTACCATCCCTCCTGGCCGTTGGGGCCGACAGCCTGCTTGCGCGACCAAGGTTTGTGCCTCCAGGGGAAGAGGACGAGGAACAGCTTGTTTATTACGTAGCTGTTGGTGACGTTGAAGTAGTGCTTGAGGGCGGGATAGTTGAAGTAGCGATTGACCTGTTCCAAGGCTGTCAGCGGTTCATCACCAGGACAACTGGCGCATGACGTGTACCATGCGCCCGGCTAAAGATGTCACCAACATTTTGCTCGAGATATTCCTGCCCGTGCTTAAAGGCAGTTTGGCCGAACTGGGCAGCGAATTGGGCGGTGGGGTCGTTCATGAAGTTGCCGTACTGGCCGAGGCCGCTGGCGTTGGGTGCGCCTTGTTGAGCCTGGTATGGATTGCCATAGTTCTGCGACTGGGGCTGGGAGCCCGTGGGTGGAGGCGGAGGTGGTGATCGCAGCTGGGGCACTGTCGAGACATGTTGTGGTACGGGGTGGTGCAGAGGCGGCGACTGGCCGTATGCTTGCGGTCGCTGCATCGTGGGCGGTGCTGGCGTGTCGTGCCAACGGTATGGCTGTCGATCAGATGAAATTCTGTTAATAAGTACTCGGGCGCAGCAATAAGGAACGAGTGGAGGGTCGGTGCGTCTGTGGTCTGGTGGTGGCGGCACAGATGTTGTAGAGAGATGTGGTCACGACAAGACGCCAGCTATGCGATCGGGGTTCGAAAGTTGGCCCGTGGTCGAGTAGCTCCTCAGCCAGCGAGCGGCCTTGAACAGACAAAGCTCGACCCCTGAAAGGCAGACAGCCAAGGCTGCGAAGGCGCATGCTGTCATTTTGCGTTGCAGCAGGCTTACATAACCCCAGCCCGGGCTGCCGGGCCCCCCCGCCCTTGTACCCAGGTACCCAGTTAACTCGCGGGGGTCCACCCTGCCAAGGTACCCAGGACCTGGACCATGTGCCAAGACTCAACTGTGGTCGCTCGGGTCCAGGAAGATGTCGATAAGAATTGCGCCGCCTTATCGCGCCGCAGACGGACAGTCCGACGCCAGCGCCCAATTGACAGCGCCAGCACATCCAGTGCCTCCCGGTTTCGCCTCCTCCGTGTCTGCGTCTTTCTTTCACTCACTTCGCTCCCAACTCGACCGCAGACGATCTCTTCGGCGGGCAGCTCCCAAACTTCTCAACTCACTACTGTCCTACTTTGACCCCCCATCACTGCTACCTTGCGCCTCCAAGGTATCCGAGCCCAGCGACCCCCTTCCCGACCATGCTGGACACTTTCGAAATCGTCACCACCGCCGGTGTGGTGATATGGTCCCGGAAGTGGGCCCCAGTCAAGCCTTCGGTCATAAATAGCTTCATTACGGATGTGTTTGTCGAAGAGAAGGGCGCATCCAAGTTTGTCAAGGCCGACAACTCCGCCGCTACGAATGCGCCATACAAGACCGAGCAGCACACCCTGCGCTGGACCATGGTCAAGGAGCTCGGCATCATCTTCGTCGCTGTCTACAGGTCCCTGCTCCACCTATCCTGGATAGACAAGCTCGTCGACAACATCAAGACCATCTTCGTCCAGCTATACGGTGACCAATTGACGAAGCCGAACACCACCCAGGTCGAGTGCTCTCAGTTCGACAAGTACTTCGATCAGCAGATCCAAGAGCTCGAGCAACTCGGCGAGAAGCGTCCCGCTCAGATTCAGCAGGCCAAGGCTACTAGAGAGAAGGATGTCGTGTCCGGCAAAGAGGGTGACGACCCTCCATCCCCCGAGATTGCCCCGTCCGTCGAGTCCACACCTGTGACCTCTCGGCCTGCCACTCCTGCGAGCAATGCGGTGCTTGGTGGCGACGCAATTCCAGCGGCTAAGCTTTCGAGACGAGCCCGCAAGGCCGTCAACCGCACCAACTCTGCACCCGCGTCCGGAGACGAGACGGCATCGCGCAAGGCAAAGGGAGCGGCAAAGCAGGCCAAGAAGGGTCGCAAGTGGGACGATGACGGACTACCAGTTGAGGATGACCCCGGCGTGAAGCTCGATTACTCTGGTGACACAGGTGACGTGACTGTCGGACGGTCCTCGGCGCTCGAGGGAGTCGACTCCTCGACGTGGGGCTCGACCACAAAGGGGAAGTTTGTACTGAAGGATCTTGGTGATGAGGTTCATTCGATGCTCGCTGAGGCAGAAGCTAAGAAGGCAGCGAATAACACTGAGACTGCGAACGGTGGTCTGGTGGGAACTGGTCTGAGCGCCATCAGCGGCCTGTTCCGCAATGTCATTGGAGGCAAGAAGCTGACCAAGGAGGACCTGGACAAGGCGATGAAGGGAATGGAGGAGCATTTGCTGCGGAAAAACGTGGCCAGGGAGGCTGCAGTCCGGCTGTGCGAAGGTGTCGAGAAGGAGCTGATCGGAGTCACGACTGGCAGCTTTGAGAGCATCAGCACACGCATACAGACCGCGATGGAGGCATCGCTTACCAAGATGTTGACGCCGACGTCATCCATGGATCTCCTACGCGAGATCGACTCCATCACCTCGCCGTCTGCAGTGTCGATGCGTAAAGCGAGGCCCTACGTCATGTCCATCGTCGGTGTGAATGGCGTGGGCAAGTCCACGAACCTGTCCAAGATCTGCTTCTTCCTGCTTCAGAACAAGTACAAGGTGCTGATCGCTGCAGGCGACACCTTCAGGTCTGGAGCCGTGGAGCAGCTGGGGGTGCATGTGCGCAACCTGAAGGAGCTCACTGCCCGTGAGGGAGGTGAAGTTGAGCTGTACCAAAAGGGGTACGGCAAGGACGCCGCTACTGTTGCAAGGGATGCCGTGCAGTTTGCCAGCCAACAGGGCTATGATGTCGTGCTGATTGATACAGCTGGGCGACGGCACAACGACCAGCGACTGATGTCGTCGCTGGAGAAGTTCGCGAAGTTTGCACAACCCGACAAGATCCTCATGGTGGGTGAGGCTCTGGTTGGAACGGATTCTGTTGCCCAGGCTCGAAACTTCAACGCGGCATTTGGGTCGGTTCGCACCCTTGATGGATTCATTATCTCCAAGTGTGACACTGTGGGAGACATGGTCGGCACACTGGTGAGCTTGGTACATGCCACGAATGTGCCTATTCTGTTTGTTGGCGTTGGACAGCACTACTCGGATCTCAGGAACTTCTCTGTCAAATGGGCCGTGGAGAAGCTGCTGAGTGGAAACTAATCTAATCTCAATCTGCTGGCAGCTAGCAGCTCACCTTAACCCACTGAATACCTGTTCCGCCTGAATTGTTGACTCTGCCTGGGAGGCACTGGCATAATTGTTTGTTTCCCATCAACAGCGATCACTATCACACAATGAACGAGATAGCACAGCTGTACCTGCATAATTGAAATTCTTACTGTACTGTGTTCTGTAGCTCATCCAAGAATTCCCTATTTGTGTGCACAAAGCTGTACATCAGATCGCGAGCATCCACATCGCCCGGCATCCACATCGCAATTCTCTGTGTCGTTTGCAAGCCTTGCTCTCTTACGCAATTGTTCTTATTTTCAATTATCTCTCCCCATTGCTGCCAGAAAGCAGACCCAGCCCACTCGTACCGTATTTAATACCTGCTTTTCTCCCCAAATCATTCCTCCCCAAATCATTCCTCTCCTCCATACTCTCGCCACGATGCCACACAAGGTAAAACAACAAGTCTCGATGACCTACCCCTCCGCGCCTGGCTCCGACGTCTACCACAGCGATAGCTTCTGGTCGCTCCCCAGCTTGAGCTCCACATCCGCCTGCTCCGTCCAGTCGGTCCAGACCCAGCGCAGCAAGGACGGCCAGGGCCGGCTGAAGGTCCTGCTGGACTACCCGGCGCACTCGGAAAACACACGCGTGCTTGAAGAAGCAGACATGTGGCGGGCCGAGAAGCTTCGCGTCAAGCTCGCCGCGATGGCAGAGGCCTGTCGCGAGTGGGAGGCCGTGCTGGCGAGAAGCGCTCTGGTGTGTTACTACGTTGGAAGTACCGCTTTGTTGCCCTCAGTATTAACGCTAATGAGGTGCAGGAGAGCCAGGTCCCATCTGAGAATGGCCTCGTGGCTGCCGGCGAGGCTTCGAAGCTGCAGGAGGTCCATCATGCGGCGCTTGAGGCTGCTGCGAAGCAAAGTAAGTGCGCTGTACCAATATCCTCACTTCACTGGATCGAGGAAGGCTCCTCCTGTCAACTGGCTGACAAGGCTTCTTTCCCAAGTCTCTGCAACAATGTCAGAGCATGCTCTGACTTTCGACATTGTCGTCTCAGAGGAGACTAGCGCCTGTGAATGGACTCTGTTCATGAGTGGCCTCCTGGTGGGCAAGGGCCAGGCCAGCCACCCCGATACTCTCTTCACAGCTGCCTTCTATGAAAACGAGATGAAGAGCGTCAAGGTCAGCAGGTACTACCAGGAAAAGTACTTCCCATGAGAGCCAGAGGGACAGTCCTCGACAAGCCAGCGAAATTTTGGTTATTGACTCTCGATTTGAGCTTCCATCTTGAGGAGGGGTTGGTAAACTGATTAGGAAATCAATTCGATGGCGGTCCAGGATAGGGAAATTGTTTGGATTGCGAACACTGCTTTGGTTTCGCTTGTTCATTGGGAGCTACGACGTGAAGCCCTGCCTGCCATTGAGCCTTTCAGCAAGAATACACAAAACAGGGCTAGGCGAAGAACCTCCCCGTCAATATTGCATGCCTTTTCTACTACAACCTGGAGGTGATATCAAACCTTCCGAAAACCAAATGAATCGACTTCCAACCTCCTCTCGTGTATCTTGCGTGAGAACTAGGGGCATACATAGCCAGCTCCTTACATCTCTGACCCCTAGCTCATTTCCGTTCGCGTTCATATTTTGTGTTGGTCAAATTAGAGCCAAATTATTTGAGTTGGAAAGGTGACGAGAATTACTTCGGGCCGGCGAGAGCCAGGTGAACCTCCAGAGATGGCGAAGACCATTCGTCGCGGCGAAGATGCCGTTAGTATGAAGAGGGGATGTGCAGAGTTTTAAACGGAGGGTACAGAGGGACACACTTGTTTGTTTGTTTGTTTGTTTGTGTGTTTAACGCCGTGAGGCGGCCTACATAGTAGGGCCAGCCTATACGCCTCCCTAGGGGCATTGGGCGGGCTGCGCTATATACAAGGTGGAATAGAGTAGAAGGCCCCCATTTCCCTCCCTCATAGTTAATTAGACAGCCAATTCTAGCAGAATGCGAAGCGGCAGAAGCCATATCGGTCCATCCCTCGCCTCCTTATGCGAGCAGTGCCTGGTGTGATCTGACCCGGCTATGCCGGTGGCGCCGGAGCGCTCATTTCAAGGGTTCACCCGGTTGTCGAGCTGCGAACAGCAGCTTGTAGAAGCGCCGAGGCGCAACAGAGGGACATATAGCACCCAGGATATAGATATTTCCTGCCACCCAAATCATGTTCTCAAGTTAGATACTATCAATACTAGCTAATTTGTGTATTCAGGTAGATATAGATATTCTGGCTGTGAGTGTTCTAAGTCTTGATGTGTAGGTCTTGGAAGTATGGGTTTTCATGAATGGGTGTTATAATAGTAGATATTGTGGGTGTGTACCCTCCGCCCATGCGTGTTGGAGTGAATTGGCTGTGGCGCGAGTTTGGTTGGAAGCAGAAAGAGAACAACAAAGTCCAAAAAGGTCTTGCTTGTCGGATTGGTGGCCTAATTCTGCATAACGCATAGTAACCCAGGTCGCACAGGAATCTCCTCATTCCGTCTTGCTGGTCTTCCTGTCACTTTCCATGCTCTTCCCCGAGGACACAGAAGGCGAGTGATCCGAGGGCACAGTCCACATAGACTTCCCAGTCAGTGGCCCCCCGTCCTCAGGCACCGACGCAGGCGTCGATGCGCTGCCCATCCCATGGCCGAGCGGCGGCAAGGTCAGTGGCGCAGGCATCAGCGAGTCCCAGTCGTCCTCCCAGGGTGTACTGTCCACGTCCGCGCGGAATCCGCCCTGCGACACCTGCGACTCCCTCGACACCTCCTGCGGGGCCTCTCCCCCGAATGCGTGGGTGCTCTTGCTGTACCGGTACCCATAAGGGGGCATCGGTGCCGAGAGGCGCCGGCGATGCCACGCCCTCTCGCCCAGCCCGGGGTTCTGCGCCACACTCTCGGGCTGCTGCACCAATATCGTTGGTGTGTCGGGAATGTCGTCCCAGCCGTCGTTGTGGAGCCCGCTATTGTTTGTCGCCAGCTTCGGTGGTGGGGCGGCGTCCCCGGTGGCTCGCGGTGTCCTAGGGTGACCACCAGTCCTCCAATCCGCACCTGTCGAGGCGGCGAGAATATCCTTCGCATGTCCCGCGATCTGCGAAGCGCCGCCGAGGGGCGTGAAGTCTTTCACGACGGGATTGATATTCCTTGGGTCGAATCGGTCGGTCTTGCACATGCTGGCCGCGCTGCTCGCGAGTGGTGTCTCGCTCTCATCTCCATCCCTCACGCAGGGCCCTTGTTCATCGCCCCCGTCTATTTGCCGTTGTCTCCTCTTGTACGTCCTGGCGGCGTAAAAGATGAGGAAAGCGAGCAGTGCGAACCCGGAGATACTCCCTAGCGCGATCCCTGCCGTCACACCTGGTTTCCCTTTACTGCCCGTCTCGTCGGTGTAGGGCCCGTCCCCTTGCTTCTTCTCCGAATCGGACGGCATCGAAAGTTTGTAGATCAAGAAGTAGCCGTTGCCTCCGCATGCTATCTTGTTGTCGCCATCGCATGGTACAGTGCAATTCGTGGGCTGGACTTCTTTAGCCGTCGAGTTAAGCGAGCCTCCGCAATAACATGTCCTGAGAATGTGGTCATATGATGGTTAGTCCTGCTGTCCAGTCCACCCTGCGACCATAGCCAGCAGATGAATACTGACTTGCCACCCGATAGTCCCACAAATAAGGACAGGCCATCTTCGTCTCGTGGCCTGATATCGCTTGACGCCGGCGATTTGCATAAGTCGAGACACATCGACAGTGACATCCCATTTTCCCCAGCGGCATTTCGGACCGTGACATTTGCGTCTAGTATCGTCGCGACGTCACTCGGCTCGCCCTGTCCATAACATCCCTGTAAAACGTATTCTTTTCCCTTCTGCATCTCTGCACTCTGGATGGCGGTTGGAGTGCTGGCCTGTATCGTGATTGTCCGTGTTAACGATGAAGTAGTTGTGGTGGCCCCTTGGGTCGTTGTCAAGCCTCCCCCGGGGGTTGACATTGCGCAATGCCGACCAGAGAAAGAGCGACGGCCACGCATGATGGCAGGAGCCACCGCCCTTTTGTGCCTTCAGTTTTTGATATCATCTCCAGGAGTAGCTTCAGGACACCATATCGTGAACCCAATGATAGGTTTCGACATCATGGGGCTCTTCCGTGGGCCCCAGGCTCAGAAGAGTGTCAGTGTAGACAAAGCAGTCCCGCCAGGTGAGCAACGACACAACAAAGAGCCGGGTCGAAAACGGCCATGCTCATGACTGTAATTCAATCTCTGATAAAAGCATCATGGCAATCAAGAGGATACCGACTCCAGGGTTGGCGCCAAGCTGTCCATGCAGCATCTCAGCCTTGCCCGTCAGTCCCGTCCGGACCTATGGTGGACTCGCGCGACCATGGAGACGAGATATGACAGTAGGAAATGCTAGTACAACAAAAGCAGAAAGGGTCAAAGAAGGAAAAGAAGAAAAGAAAGCAACAATGAAATACAGGCATGCGAATATATCTTGCGTGAGCCCCGGCGAGTCACGCAAATGCATGCATCATCCGGGCAAGCGATAACGACATCAAGAGATGTCCACTAGCAACAAAGATAACAAGCGGGCAGTAGGAGCCTCACGCGTGGGGGCGATCAGATTGCCTGGGCCCGGCACTGGACACTGAGATATCTCAATTGCCAGACGCGAGCACTCACGCCCAACAACAGCGGAGCTGTGAAGATGAAGAGCACCGTGAGAGAACGGGCCGCTGGGCGCACTGCATCGAAGATGCCGCCGCCCTTTTATCTCTGGCAGCAGCAGCCGAGTTCCACTGCGATACGCCTCATCTGCAGGTCTGACACTTGATGACAATCTGCAAAGTGCAAGGATCTTCGTGACCGGTGAGACAAGAACAGAAAGGGACAGAGATAAGAGCTCTTGAAGCGGAGGAAGGAAGGGCGACTCGACAAGTGCGGTGTCAACGAGACATGTTACCAGCCTTGGAGGCCGCTCTTTAACTTGTCTAGATATCTATTGATGTGTACCTTGATGTCCCCTTTCTGCCTGCAAGGCAGCTGATTGCCAAAGTGAGAGCCGGGTCCAGGACTGGCCATCAGTCGCCCGTGGCACTATCTCTGGGCAACGTCTCGCAGATATAAACGAGTAATTCAGGTGGGAGAAGGACGTGCACGTGCGTAGAGGTGTGATTGTCCGCGGAGAAGACAATGCTCGGGCTGATCAGACATTAGACATCTCGAATCAGAAGGTCCCGATAACTAGAAATGGTCATGTGAGAAGCCCATATCCCGTAAGGAATATGCTTAACCTGGCCCCTGCGGGTTTCTCAACTTTCGCAGAGGTCTGAGACAGGTGCCGCTGCTCAGCAGTAACGGGCACGACAAACCAAGAGGCTGAACACCGAGCCTCTCAGATCCATTCGGAAGGTCACAGCATACAAAATCACCTTATCAACCACATCTGGGTTAGCACGTGGCAATTGCTGTAGTATCTTGCGCAGCAGGCCCAATTGCACAATATGCAAATTTCTTCCTCTTTACGGGCAGAAACGACCTGCCGGATCGGCGCTGGGTTGTGTTGTTCACCTGTGGAGCTATACGTTGAGAGGAACGCTCTGTTCCGCCAGAGATAAGGAAGCCTTGGCCCCCCGGGGTTCATGGGCTGAACGAGTTCGGGGAACACAAGTCAGTCTCGGATGTAGCGTGCATATAAGCTGGCCACTTTGCCTCTCTCGCCCCAATGTCCAGAGACCGACCGACCGGGCTCCTGAACCTCTGCCTGAGGAGTAGTCCAGACGGGCCAGGCACAAACCGGTTTAGGTTCAACATCGCAAATACGGAACTTAAGCCTCGGACTTGGCGAACCTTGCCAACAACCATGAATGCGACCTCGACCAACTCGATTTCAAGATTTATGCCAGGAACACGACGTGTAGTCGACGCCCAGCGAGGGTCGCGGAACTCTGGCCCCGATCACTTGGTCCCTTGTTTGGTACAACCAAACCCCGCTGTTCCCAGGCGCTCGACTTGCGCGGGATCTAGCATGAATGCATGGTCAAGATCTAGGGAATAGGGTCGCCATCCGGGAGAGAGAGAACGATATTTCCGGGGCCGAACGATCATCTTTACGGCGAAAGGCCAAACGTCCGCCTTCTTGCAGGCCGATGAAACGATGGCCTGTCCGGCGACTCCAGTCGTCATGCCTCCATTTCGCCAGTGAGATCCATCGACGACAAGCACCCTCTGTAAGTCGCGGAGGTCGGGCGATCGCCCCGACAATTCGACTTTCAGAGGTGAACGAGGGGTTCCTGCAAGCCAGCTGCGGACCCCCACGCCCACGCCTGGGTCCAGCGTCGATTGGTCCATCCAAATTTGGCACGTCGTGACCATTACTCTGTGCCGACCATTCGTGTTGGCTGGTAACGGTGCTTCCGGGCCACGGTGTCACGAGGCCTGGGAATTTATTGCAGGGCACTGAGGGTTCTATGTTGGTTCCGAGCCGTGACTGCCCAGGTGCTCGCATCCTGATTATCTGGAGCTGACAGCAGTGCAGACAGCGTCGTCTCCGGTAAGTTGTCTGGTTCCCTCAGGAAATTGTAAGCGGCCGGATCGAGCGGGCCAGGAAATAAGAACCGGGCGAGTCAGCCCCATTCTCGGTATGCCGATTGAAGGAGCCCGGTTCAGGTAAGTCCCGCCCTGGCTTAAATTGCGGGTAAACGACTTGTTGGCACGGAGCTGTGGTCCGAATAATCCAGCGTCAGAAAATCGAGGCGCTTCAGGCGGCTTAGTGCCTAGGTGAGCAAGATCAAGCAATCTGCCGCCCAGCCTGCCGCCACGACCTCTCACCGCCTGCTCCTCCAGGGGAGATGGACGGTGAGCCTTGAGAGGGGTTTCCTTGATATGGTCCAGAAACCACGAGGATCATCCCTCGGTCCCCTAAGCAATGGCTGTTGTCTGCCCAAGTGGCGCGCCCAGAGAAAGAGCCGCCAAAATCTAGTCGAAATGGTCGCTACCTCCTCGCGACAAAGGCGCCCGGGCCTGAAAGGCGCCACGCAAGCTCGGCAGTCACATGTAAATTGGTCCAACGAGTGCTTTACTAGGCCCAAGTGGTCTCTGGGAGACTGCGTCAACTGGACACAGCACAGGAGAGCAATCCAATAGTGTCGCGCGAACCGGCGCTCAGCTCGGACGAACATGCTCCTACCGCAGTTCGTGAGCGTGCGGTTATATGATCGTGGCCCTCGTTCCTGGCTGGTTATAAGCCATATCAGGCTGCCCGTCATTCTACCGTCACTGCTGAATGCGGGTGCGCTTCTCGAGCCTGGGCGACATGGAGTTGCGCTTACCAGCATCCAAAAGTGGTCCCGGCCCTGACCAACTGGTGGAGCCTCTCTCTGTTCGTGTTGTTCAGGGTCCGTTTCGGGACCACTTGTCTGCAGCTAGTGGCGGTAACGACGCTGCAGGCAAAGGGGCACTGACGAATGACTACCCTGAAGAAGTAAATTGCGCCGTGGACAGCTTCGCGTCCCATTGCGACCAGAATAAGCCAGGCAGTGCGAACGTGGCCTTGCGACTTCAGCAGCAAGTGCGCCATGGCAGTATTGGGTAGAGAGGGATAGCCAGATTGGAAGTTTCGGTACATAGTATCCGACCCAAATCTCTGCTGTACAGTTGTTGGCCAGTGATATGGGCGCCTTCTTACAAATGCGTCCGACCCGAGAGGCTGGCATTGGCACCGGTCGAGCAAGCGCCTTGCCTGGGGAGCTTGGTCGACCAGTGAAAATGGAGACGACATGCAAGCCTGGCGGGTCGAATCTCGAACGCTGCGGTGCAAGGGTGATCCGTGCCGCACCTTGAGAGCTCCATACTGGATGTAGCATCAGACGCCGCTTCCAGCAACACCCTCTCCTGCAGCACTTTTAATAAGCCTGAGGACTGGCAGGCAAGGAAGGCAGGCAGTCAATTGGAACTGAGGTGGCATGGCTCGCCACAAAGAACAGCTACCCTATACTCAAGGTCACTCTTCCATCGAACGCGATTGCAGCAGGGCTATGCCGATGGCAGCCCAACTTTGGGGATCCTGTGAACAATGGGCACGGCTCTTGATTAGAGGGTGCGCACGAGGGTTACCTTGTACCCGGGGTGGGCGGCTACACATGCTTGGTGGCCAGACATTGACTTGTCCGGTACCGTAGAAACGATGCGGTAGAGTCGCACGACACCATTACTTCCATGTTGTGATCCCATACCAGGCTGCTCTGCCATGTCAGGTCCTAGTCAAGTTCTCCCCTGGCCCAAGCCACTGCACACTCAGCCCATCCTGAGGGACTGTTCACGATTGACTTTTGTGGCTATTTTGCCTGCCCGGGCACAAGTAGAATGGCCTCGGCCAATCTCATAGGAGTCGGAGATGGGACGGAGTAATGGTGAGGGTGAAGGAGTGACAGCCATTGCCCAATCAAGTCTTGAGGCCGTGGTTCGAAGAGGCCGAAGCTGGGAAATGCCGGCAAGAAAATGGCCCGTCGCCTGCAGGAATAGATCGGGATGACTCGGAGCCACATGCGACGGCAAAATCCCAAGACAAGCGGCGCTGAATTCTGGAACGCGTGTAGAAAGTCAAGACAGCCGTCAGCAGTCTCGGTCTTGGTGCAGGCGAACCGGACAGACCCAGGAGAAAGGGATGGGGATGTTGTTCCGGTGCTGTTGCAGTCCGGTTTTATGATCTCTCATTCACAGGCCTGCCGCTGCCGTGGGGGTTCGCTACATGTGCCCATAGTGAAAGGACCCTGGCTGACGTATAGTACTTAGGTAGGTAGCATGTGCGGACTCACACTCCCCCCCTGTGGGCCGAGGTGGGTGCAGCTGGGTGTCGGGTACATTGGGGCTGTCTGCTTGGTAGCGACGACAGGGCCTGGACTGAAATGGCCACAGCGTCCGTCCCCCCCCTCGATCCCGGATGGCTGGGCTGGCTGGACAACCGAACGGTCAAGCCATACAGGGCTTGAGGGCTTCAAAGTCAGGTCGAGAAGTCATGGGCGCGGCGGGCGGCAGCCGGATGGAGCTAGAGTGTGGCATGTTGGAGTGCATCATAACACTTTGCCGATGCCGTCCAGGCGGGCGTCGTGGCTCCTGATTTGCCGGCCAGCAACGCCCATGACGCCGTCACCTGAATCTGATGCACTCACTCATCGAGAGAGGGAGAAGACGTGTCAGCGCGTGCGTGTGGGTGTGACACGAGGGCAGGTAGGATTAGTCTGTGAGGAGTATATGTGAGCACTTGACAGCGGAGGCTGGTCTGGAACCATCCAGGGCGGGAGCCGGAGTTCGTGGGACAAAGGCCCAGTGACTCTGAGGGATGGCGTACTCTAATAACATACCGTAAGTGCACTCCATCTGTTCAAAAGCGAGCGAGCCCAATGGAACGGGTTGCGGGTGTGGGAGTGGGTGTTGGCGTGGGTGCAAAGCATGGGTGCAAAGCATGGGTGCAAGGCATGGGTGCGAGGCGGGTGGACGGCCGGGCAGGCGGGCTTGTGGGCGTGGAGGTGTGGGGTTCGTTCCCGCTGCTTGTCTTGAATCCCACAGACCGTGAACAGACCGTGAACAGACCGTAATGCACCACTGCTACCCTGAACCACGTTACAGTACCGCGCGGTCGTGCCTGTCAGTACTCACGAGCCAGGGAGGCCAACCTCTCGGACAATCGTCATCTTCTCAGCCGCAACGCCAGAATGCCACGGCGGTCTTGAGCCCCCGTAGACTCGTACTTACCACGTCTACATGCTGCACGTCGCCAGAACCAAAGGCGGAGGCGACTGATCCACACGAGAGTGGGTTTCTTCCGCGGTCAATCGTCTTGCTGCAGCAAAAGTCAACAGTGCCCACCAATCCCATCCAGTCCTCCTCTCGAGACTGACGACATCCGCGCGACACTGCGGGCTGCAGAAGCCTGGAACCACGCCTTGCACACACAACAGCCAACTGTATACTGTATACAGAGTGAGCTGTGTGTACAAGTAGGATGTGATTAAAAGTCCCCGTCCAGGACCAGCCACAGCACTGAATACAGCCGAGGGCGCCCCGCTACGAGGCTGTCCTATCATACTTGGACGTATTGCTGTGGAAAAACGGATATCCAGCGCCTCCTCATCATGGGATGCATACCGACAGCCGCCGCATCTTCGTCTTTTGTGCATCTAACAAGCGCCATCTGTACCTAGGTACACCGTCTTGACCGTCTACTGTCGCCGAACCACCTAACACCCCCTCAGTCAGCAATTGTGGACTCCATACTCTCCGGTTGATGCTTAGCACGGCGACGATGAGGACTCGAGCAGGAGAGCACGACAGCACGACAGGCACGAGTATTGTAGGGGCGCCAAACCCACCTTAATACAGCGCTAAACACACGCTATGTTCCGATCGGACTGCCGCGGAAGCAACATCGACATCCGCATTCCCGCCGATGATGGACATGTCCCAAACTACACCATCTGGGCGCCACTTCGGCAGCCCACATTTTGCTCGTTGCCGCGCCTGACTTGACGTCAACCACGGCATTGTCTCAGGCAGCCAAGGAGCTTGAGGTGAGGCGACAGTCGAGCTCCTTGTGTCTGCCACGCTGCCCCCGACGGGCCTGAGAGAGTGTCTACGTTATTATACCCAAGTCTTGAGTCGACGGCGCCGCCCGCCGTTCCCACACTCCGCCGCATCACCGGCCAACTTCCGTGGATCTGCGTGGACAGAGCTCAGCCGCACAGTACCAAGCATCGCTCTCTTGTGTCGTCGCGAAATCTCATATTTCCCATTCATCCGGGGTCCTCTGCCGCGGTACGATTCATCGCAGTGGAGGCTGCCCGGCGCCCAGTGGCCTCGGAACCCGGGAATCTCGTGGGCTTAAAGGCAGAATGCCACTTCTTCCCAGTTTTTTTTCCCAGCATCCAAGTTGGGCAGGGACCATCATTTGCTCCACAATCTTAGTTGGTACCAAATCACAACCGTAAACGAGCGTGTCTTGTACACACATGACCCGTCGGCTCAGATCTCGCCTGCGCTCTACCTTGGGTGCAGTGCGAGTACTAAATCACTTCCACGGATGTGCGCACGCGGGCACAGCGGCACGGCCTTGATGGGACGGATGACCACGTCCATGACTTGGACGGTACGGAGTGCGCTGAACAGACCGAGCGTGTAGGCCGATCCACGCGCTGCGACGCCGATGCGTGAGCAGCCACAGCAGAGCTACAACGTCGCTGTCGCAGCTCCTCACGCGGAGCAAGCCATCCTTGCCGATCACGGCCCATCCATTCGCGCGTGCCCTGGCCGGTACCGACTACATTCGACATCCTTCATCCGTTCTTGCAGGAAGAAACCCCACGCCGCCAACCCTGTCTGCGTCGCTAGCTCCAAAGCCTCACACCATGTCCACCATTTCTGGCTTCTGCACGTCCTTAACACCGAGGGACTGACTCTCCGCCCACGAGGATTTCCCACTCCCAGCTGAGGAGCAAGCGACGCCCGCTGCATAGCCTCGCACAGCATCCTGACATGGGCCGCTGCTGTGTGCCAGGATATGCAACCTCGATTCTAAACTGCACAGGTCATTTTATGTATATGTCACAATTTCAACCCGGCATGCCCATCGGGTGCTCGACTGCCCCCACACGAGGTCGGTGTCGCAGGCTAAACGGGATGTTCTCTTCCTAGCCTCCTGGCTGCAGGCAAGCATGCCCCCGAAATCCGCCCGTGGGTTCTCGGAGGGGGCGTGCCTGGATCTTCCAGCGGCTGTCGTGTGCAACAATTTCACCTGAACATAGCCTGTCCCGGTCTCCACATGGGGAGATGGTTGACGATTTCAAGGCCGACACACACGGTTTTCAGACAGGGTACAAGCCTTGTTTCCACACACTAGCAGCACCGGCCACTTACATAGAAGGAAGATTTCGGAAAGGGGTCGGATGGCCCCCATTAATGGCTGGACAGTCAGTGTCAGTGCCCTCTCTCACGTCCCGGGAAAACTATTAAGACCCTAGCGTGCAAGGGACCAACCGAGATGCGTCACCTATCCACTGGGCCGGTGATGCGAAGCTGAAGGCAGCGTGTCATCGCGAAGGTTGGCGATACCCTCGCAACGTCTTCGTTCCGGTCAACTTTCTGATGTCACTTTGGTAGATCTGATAGCCAGTAGACCGCACAATACATCTCGATGCAATCGCTCCACGGGACACACACTGGGAATTACGCACACAAGAACATAAAACCGAGAGGGAGCTCAGTGGATTGCAGCAATCTGACGTCTGATGGCCAGGACATCATCTCTATAGGACCCTTAAAAAACGGCCTGAACAGGGGCCCTTGCGGTGGATGATCAACTGCGCCGTTGTGCGTCAGGCTGCAGGCGATTGACCAGCCTGCCCGCCAACCAGCCAGCCATCCGATGCCTACCTACTTCAGGCAAAATGTCTCGTTCTCGTTCTTCTGCATCCCAGGTGGCCCCGCCCACCTTCGCGTGCGCAGGGACCCACCGGGCGTAGGAGGATCCACCCCTGGTCCTGCGCTTTTGCAGGTTAAGCCGAAAGAAAGGCCTGCGACTGCTGCAAGATGCTGGCGCTGCTGGGATCAGAGTGGCCGAGCGAGATGCTAGAGGCCAGCAGGTGGAGAAGGCTTCATCAGACGCTCCGATGGGCATCCACAACCAACACCACCATCGCCCGCTTCCGCAACTCGGTTTTGCGCCGTGCCCTGTTGATGCGCATGCACATTTATCTGTGGCCGTGTCTCTCGAGGGGCGTAATAGCAACAGTAATGGAAACCGTGTTGGATCTCGTGTGTGTGTGTGTGTGTGTGTGTGTGTGTGCGTGCGTATGTGTGTTATGTACGTACGGGAGCAGATGGGCAGAGGACTGAGGGAGGAGACAACGGGAGCGCATATTTGTATACAAGGGCAGAGGGATCGGTCAGATCGTGGGTTGGCTGGCCGTCTCGTGTCGTGTCGTGTCATGCTCTACTCTGCTCTACCGTCTGTGGTGTGGCACTCTTGATAATTTTCCACTCGTCCCCTGCCTGCAAGCCAGCCCCAAATCCAGCCTGAGCCTGACTCTTGAATCGCATCTTGGTCCCGACAACTCTATTATTACCGCCCTTGGTTGGCCAGGGCTTGCAATTCCACTTTCAGCGGACCAGGTTGCTGCTTGGACGTCGGTGACCGCTGCTCGGCTTGTGCGCAACTCCCCAGGCCCTCTCTAGCGGCAGCATCAAAAAAAGAAGAGGCACACCACCGCCCGCCGGACCGCGGACCAGACCACACCAGATCCAGGCCACACAGACAGGACAGGACAGGCCACGCACTACCGTCCGTATCCTGGGTGCTTGCAGACCGGCTCTATCAGGACCACCAAGCACCACCGCCAGCCCAGCCCAGGCCAGCCTGTGTGTGCTTGTGCTTGTGCTTGTGCCCGTGCTTGAAGGGTGTGGGAGTCTTTGAGTGGGTGAGAGTGGGAGAAAGTGTGAGTGAGAAAGTGTGAGAGCGAGTGTGGGTGGTTGCAGGAGCGGCCAGCCGAACGTGGGGTAGAGGCTCCCGGGATCCTCTCTTGTGTGTGGTGTCTGCTTGGACGGTACAAGTCCCAAGAATCCCCCCCCCCATTCTGGCCGAAGTCTTCCCGCTTCCCTCTCTTCACCACCCCGTCCCCCTCCCCAAAGAAGCACAGTCCAAAGCCGACTCGACTCGTCCGTCCGACATGGCCGCCATATCGACGTCGAGTCCTCTGACCTCAATGAGCCCTACCTCAACAGAGCACGACTTCCGATTCCCACGAAGGCCCGCCGACAGCGGCCCCGGCCACAGCAAGCCGGAGCACCCAGAGCGCTCCGCTCCCGCCAGGACTAACAAGACCATCGGCACCGCCTCACTCGTCACCAACGGGAACCCCAACAGCACCTACAGGGCCAACACCAAAACCACCACCGCCGTCGCGACCAAGCCCAAGAACACCGCAGAGATGCGCGGCAGCCTGAAGGAAGTGCGCTTCGATCTATCCAAGACCTTGGACAATGCACGCGGCACCCTGTCCAAGACAGACGCCTTTGCCGATTTCCAGGACGGCATTGCAGGCATGAGCACCAGCCCGGATGACTTGAGCAAGGACGACCCGCTGGCCGCCCAAGTCTGGCGCTACTTCAGCAAGACCAAGCAGAGCTTGCCCAACCAAGAGCGCATGGAGAACCTCACCTGGCGCATGATGCATGCAAGCCTACGCAAGCAGCGGCTCGCCAACGACCAGTCTTCCAGGTACGGTTGTCTTGTCCCGTACCTACGCGACGCCCGCGACGGCGTCTCTTCGTTGCTGTGCCATGCGATTGCATGCCATGCGAAGGAACGATAAGGTGCTAACTCATTGCTCTTCCCTCAAAGGTCCGGTGGGAATGCTCCCAGCGGCATCGCCCAACTGCGGAAATCATCCGAACAGAATATCTCGACCTCTGACCCCATGAACCTCGACGACTTTCTTGTCGCTGAGAACATTGCGGCCCCCGCCGGCACGGCTCATAGTCCCTCGCCCGAACTATCCAAGCGCGGCGAAGACAAGCCGGCGCGCTCGCACATCACCGCCATCCCCATCAAGCACCGCCAGGCCTCTCTCCCGCACTTCGTACCTCAGTCTGTACCCGTCCCTGCTCATGCGCCGAATGTTCAGCACGAGTTTGGGTACATCACAAGACACCACAGGAAGACGAGTATTGATGAGAGACGGGTAAGCATCTCTGTAATGTCGAGAACGGACACCTGGGCTTTGTTTATCCTGCCTCACCCAACTCCATATCCTGCGCCATGATCCGATCGCAGCTGACAGCTCTCAGACTCGCAAGCGGCCCGCCGACTTCTCGCCTCACGTGTCCGGTATTGGCGGACTCGAAGGGGACGGTGACTTCCATGAATATACCCTTGACCATCCCACCGCCTCGGGCATGGGTCACGGGCCAAATCACCCCAATGGCGTGCCATTTCCCCTGGACACCTTCCAGATGGGGGAGAACGATCCCATCATAACCTCCGCCGGGCCATTCCAACCAAACTTTACCTTTTCCCCTGGTACCTCACCGATGGCGCACCATGGGCCATTCGGCAACATGTACAATAACCAGTCCATGCCTTCCTCGGCCGTGCAGAACTCCGAGTTTTATTCACCACCTGGGTCGGCCTACCAGTCCGCCGTTTCTACCCCTCATCCCATCAACGAGGAAACCTTCTACTTTGGCTCCATGGACGTTCGTCATCAGCGGCCACACCCATTCCGGCCAGCCCCGACGAACATGGCCAACTCGATGCCAAATCAGTTCATGTACAATCCGTCCAATGGCAACCCCATGTTCCCCACCACGTCTGGTGCAGACCATGCATCCGCCTTCGCCACCAGCAATTCGTTTGGTCATATTGACCCAAGTCAGGTGTTCCCAGATCAGTCTGTCCGGTCTCCCGGCGTGAGCATGATGCCAGACAGCAACGGCATGTTCAGTTTTGGACCAGATTCAGATGAGGGAGAGGATGACGTTGGCGCTTTCGCTGACCGAAACATGACGATGCCGCACGACTTCTCCTCCACGGAATTCGACGCGGAGGGGATGCCATCACACGGCAATGCGATGCAGTGGGATGCGTCCCTGCCTGGGAATTTTAGCACCCAGGCTGCACGGTACCCGGGTGGGCCGCCTGCGGCCAAGCGGGTCACAATCGGTGGGACGACAACAGATTATGTGGACTCGAATGACTGGGAAGGCGGCAATCTCGGCCGAAGTCAATCTCAGTCATTCCGACATGGTGGAGACCGCCGTCAGAAAGTGCCGCGAACTGCGTCAACCCCAGCGGTGAACCGAGCGTTTGATCGCCTCTCGCGATCCAACCCTAATTCTCCGCCGGCAGACGGCGCTGGGCACACCTCTGGATACTCCTCCGTGAACCCCAGCAGACCGTCGTCACCTCCTGGGTCCAAGAACGGCTCCTCGACGAATCTGCAGTCCGCCAACAACTCGTCAACCGACGGAACCGCTCCCACTACATGCACAAATTGCTTTACGCAGACCACACCTCTTTGGCGTCGCAACCCTGAGGGTCAGCCCCTTTGCAACGCCTGCGGTCTGTTCTTAAAGCTCCACGGTGTCGTCAGGCCGCTCAGCTTGAAGACAGATGTCATCAAGAAGCGAAATCGTGGGTCTGGTAACAGCCTGCCAGTGGGCGGAACTAGTACACGGTCGGGGAAGAAGAATTCTAGCGTCAATGCTTCACACAACAACTCCGGAACCAATACTCGCAAGAACTCCTCGCTCGCCATCTCTTCTTCAGCTACCAATGTTGTCAGCCAGGCCTCCACGCCTCCGGCGACCAACCGCGCCAGCAGCGTCAACGCCAGCGATTCGCCTGTCAGTGGCGGACCGTCAGGCGGCAACACTGCTGGGAGCAGCCCGACGAGTTTCCACGGAAACGCCGGCACGGTGAACGGCGCAGTAGGCGGGAAGGGTGTTGTGCCCATTGCAGCAGCCCCGCCGAAGTCCACACCGGGTCCTGGCGCTTCCGCGCTTCCGCGGACAGTCGCAGTATCTGCCAAGCGACAGCGGAGGCACAGCAAGGGTGCGGCTGACAATGCCGGAATGGACATTGATAGTCCCGAAAACTCAACCGGCTCCAACGAGACGGCCCGTTCGATCGGTTCGAGCAGTGGCTTCGGTACCATGTCGAATTCAGCTAGCCTGGGCCTTGCCAACGGCTTCGGCATGACGCAGAGGTCAATGGTTGGCTCCAGCATGATGACGGGCATGTCTGCCGGTCAGCCGCCCGTGACAGTGGCACCAAATGGTACCGGCACTGGCCCTCAGGAATGGGAGTGGTTGACCATGAGTCTCTGAGTGGCCCCGACGAGACAGACCTGCATATTTGAAAGGCGTTAACGGTTGCTGCATTGATACACACCACTGAGTCGCGCTATCAGCTATTTCGCATAACTCGATGATACCACGCCAATCGGTGAAGCTATCCCTTCGCTGCACACTCGCGGCATGGCTTGACCGCGTGCCGGGGTTCGGTGGTCGACAGCTTCTTCTTCCGGTGACAGTTTGGAATACTGGCATTCAGCTCGGCGCGTTCTGACTTTTGAGGAGGGGTGGATCTCACGAATATTATGCTTTGCAATGTTTTATACCCTATGCCGAAACCAAGGCTCTTGGGTGCTCGACCCAATAATCACTACTTTCGGTGGCGGCGGCGACGAGGATTCCCTCATATCATTTAACCGACTCGACCATGACTGGCGACGCGGTCATTCCGCAGCAGGACATGTCTGGATCTTCCGGCCTGGGGCATGTATGCAGGAAAGGTGTGGGGAGGTTAAGCCATGTCGAGAAATAGACTCCGTTCGAAGTCCCGCTTTCACGCTCGAAGCTGTTTCCGAATGCGATTTGGCTTACTGGGTTCTGCACGCGACATTACGAGAGCGAGAGGGCACTTTCACGGAATTTTCTGACCAAGCGCGCGTGGGCGGTTTTGGCGATTTGAGAACACTCTGAATCAGGCTATTTGGTTTTTGGCCGGGGCTTTTGGGCACCCGAAGGTATCGACTGTTATTTCTCCTGAGCTAGATATGGTGGTTCGGAGATGGCTGTATAGTTTTTTCCTTGAAGCAGGTTGAGCGAAAGCGTGATGGGCTTCCTTGTTTTTTGGGTTTTTTTTGGGTTTTTTTTGGGTTTTTTTTTTTTTTTTTTGCCTTCTTCGTCCCACTGTGCGTATGTTGTGCGCGCGTGGATGTCATTACGTGTAGAGACTCGGTGGATACCCCGCGGATATTTTTGTAAGTTGTAACAAGACAGGGAGATATGGGTGGTTCTTGACAAGCGATACACCTGAGAGAGCTTTATCCCGTGAGCGTTTTATGGTTTTTTGTTTAAATCCTCCGAAGACTGGCAACATTTGGCAACGGAGAGACCGGAGTTCTCCTCTTGAGGACTGTACGTTGTTCCTCGGTAGATGACCTTCGAGGCTATATCGAGAGAGAATGAAAGCGAGATCTGAAATGACTTGACTTTATGTGGTGTCCCTGTAGTACCTGGCTAGCTATCATGAACACGTGAATTCCAGGGCTGGCTTCAGGCCTTAGCCATGTTTTCGTCTGCAGTTCTCGAGACGGCGTATACTCATGGGATGTCTCGTATACCTTACCTAAGTAATTAAAGCTTGGGACCGAAGGCCACTTCAGAGTAACCTTGCCAGACAATATCCCTGCTTTTGCGAGGCGGTGTTACTGGTAAAATTATTTGTTCAGCGTTGTGGCACTGTTTCTCAGGCTTATTTACATCTCACGGATCAAAGCTCTCACACGCATAGCTAAATATTATACTTCTTACTTCACACATGTGCAGCCAACCTAATTATAAGAGCAGTTACAGATATAAACGAATTGTGTTCAATAAATCTGCTTCAAGAGCTGACCACGAGAAACTATGAAGACAAAAGGGCCACGAGCTGCACAGAGGTACGTACAGTCAGTAGTAGCCTCGAGCAGTTACACTGAGCATCAATATGAAGCCAATACAAATGATGCATTGATCACAACCCCAATCCGTGTTAAACTGTCTATTCCAAGTTGCGATTTGAAGCATTCAGTTGGTGTCCAATACAACAGAAGCTCTAGGACTTTAATGTTGGGCTCCCTATGTAAGCCTTTTATATATCCTTCCACCATGGCTTTCACCTCTTATTTCGTTTATGGCATTAGCTTAATGGAAACTGTATTGCGAACCAGCTTTACCTAAAACATTATAACTCACTTTCTAGCCCCGAAGCAGGCAAGAGCTTCAGCTCACAAGTTCGTTATGAAATGCATCGCATAGTACAAACATTCGTAAGGCTGGCTCTGCCCTTTTCACAGACCCTAGGATACCATAAAGGACCAACATAACAGTTATTTTACTACTTTCCCTAGCAACAGATACAAGTAGTATCCAACTACATACATAATTCATTCAACCCAGTGCCGTTTTTTTACAAATTCCTACCTCAGCCATGTGGACGAGATTGTACATGAAATGGAAAACGGCAGTATCATGCATTGTTGCAAGATCAAGACACGGCCGTGAATGCAAAGATATATGCATCTTGCATATTCTCTAGGGAGAGCCCAGTACTAGTACTAACAGGTGGAGGGTCATGCTTGTAACAGAAATGTTTGGTTGCTATCCGAATATAACAGGTTGTCAGGCCATAACTCAACGTCAACCCGATGCATCAGTCCTCATGCCATGGCCCCGGAAAGGATGAGCGCCAAATCTACCGCAATCCATCTTTCCTCGGCCGTCCTGCCTAAATGCTTTATCAAGACTTCTCCCAAGCGTGAGCCCCAGCGACATCGCGGGAACAAAAAGAAGATCCTAGCCAAAAGTCCGCCCCGATACCCTACAGTACAGCCATCACACCGACCAGACCGCCCAGGACGGCAACAGCAGCAATGACTGCCCGGTCCACCTTGGTACCGGCCACAGCGTTCGAAGTCGACCCAGAGGCGGTCGCGGTGGCTGACGACCCGGTGGCGGTAGTATCGCTCCCGGTGAGGGTGGTGGTGCTCGTCACGTCGCCGGACACGGCCTCAGCGACCTGCGCGATTTCGGTGGAGACGATGACGGTCCCGTCCGTCTTGGTCACTGTCTCGGTGACGGTGGAGCTGCGGGTGCTCCACGTCCACCCGTGGCCCCAGACGCCCCAGCCTCCCCACCCTGCGTCGCCGCCATCGCCGCCAGGCCCAATCCAAGGGCTTCCATCCCACGGGCAGCCGGTCACAGTGACCACGCTGCCCGAGTACGTCGACGTCCAGCCGCCCCAGCCGCCTCCGCCGTACTGGCCGCTGCCGCCGTTACCACCCCCGAACCCGCCGCGGCCTCCGGGGCCACCGGAGCTGCTCCAGCCGTTGGCGCTGCCGCCGCCGGGCCCCCAGGAGCCTGAGGCAGCCGGCCATGACACTGTGTATACACCTGTCGAGCCGGCGGCCGAGCAGGACGACCAGGCGGCGCAGATGCTGGATGAGGCGGAGCTGTACGAGGACCAGGCTGTCGGCGTGGCGGAGCATGCGCTGGACAGGCACGAGCCGACAGAGTTGGTGTCGGCGTCGCAGTAGGACGTCGGCTCAGGCCAGGCCGACGTCGGTGTCGAGGACCCCCATTTTGAGGACAGGCAGGATTGCTATACCGCGGGGATCAGTTGTTGTCTCTTGCTTGTAGGAGGGTTGAGCGAGAGGAAAGATATATAAAGAATGAGAGGAACAGGAGTTTAGACCTACAGCGCAGTCAGGGGCTCCTCCCCACCATTGTGCCGCTGCTCCGCTGGCAAAGGCTGCAAGAGTGGCTGTCTTCATTCTTGGAGTTTGAGGCAGGATCTTAGTATGCGTGGCGTCTCTTCAAGCTGGGATAGTCTGATGAGGGACATGTGCGGAACACGTTTCTTAACACTGCAACAGATACATCAGTCCAGGCCAGAAGGAGGAAGGACGGGGCCGTTTATAAACATGCAGGCCCAGGCTACCAGACGACAACAACGCATGCTCCCCGCCAACCTATGTCATAGACAGGAAGAGGAGGAGGGGAGAGAACAGCCTCACAGCTGCGAGGCTCCTTTCAGCCCCACCCTTGGGGCACCCACCGAATTCGTCAGCTCGACCCTTTGTCGTGACCATCAGCCCCACTGTCGGGACCGAGACATACAGAATATACAGACAGAGAAACCCAGCAGCAAGGCCAAACAGGCAAGGGCTGCCATGGTGTGACTTGCATGCATGCAGCGTGAGACGCAGCGTCAGAGAGATGTACAGGCCCCAAGGAGGGATAGCCGGGCCCGGCACATCTACCCATGCTGCTACTACTGCACCTCTCGCCCTCTCTCTCTCGGCCCGCTAGCGGGCGGGGTCTAGAGAAGCACAGAGAGACCTAAAAGAGAGACAGAGCGCAGTGACTAGATCGGCACGCGCCCAGTTCGCAAGCCGCTAGTCGGTCGGACAGCAGCAAAGAAGAAACGTCGAAGCTTGCGCGGCAGCGCAGCTCGTGCGATGCGCCGCCTCCGACAAGTAGCGGCCGGCCGACCGTCAGCAAATAGGTAGGCCGATATATAGATGGAAGCTACATTTGCCCTTGGCCCAAGGCGGGCCAGCCATCTATATGCATGGATATAGTTTCGGAGAGTGAGTATGGAAGAGCGGTGACGACTCCCTTCGACAAACAAGAGCAAGTGTCCAACGAATGCCACCTCTCAGTCTGACACAACCCCAGCCCGGCCGGTCGGCCGCGCAAATCTCAAAGACCATAAGAGAGATATGCCTCGAGACTAAAAACGAAAAGGCAATTCGTGTGGAGGACGACGCAATGGCTGCGAGTTCGGGACCGAGATGGCGTCGGCGGTCGGGGAGGACAGAGGTTGGGGTTGTCCGAAAGCACTCCTCCCAGCCATATATATAGAGGGCACGGCTGTGTCAGCAATTGGGCTGTCGGAGTGGGTGGATCATACGTCAACGTGTGACGAGTACCTCCGAGCGCAGAGAAGCCATATTCTTTTTGCTCACATGTCGCAGCCTCAACGACGTCCTTTCAGCCCATGGACCACCTCGGCTTTGTTTCAACGTCGTGTTCGGTCCGTGTCCATGCCAAGACTAATGTTAAGGTTACGTTCGGAAGTCGGCGGCATATGGGCTATGGGCCGGAGATCCGCCAGATTAGATTAGATCCTCGATGGTGATTGGCTTTCCTCGCCGTGTAAGACCTGACTCGTACCCGTGGGCGTTGGATGCTGAGCGTGCTCTAATATGTACTCCCAGACTTATGCAATCAGGGCTGTTCACACGAAAGGAAATGTTTACGTCGAGCCATTTGCACTGTCGCAATGTTAGGACAGAGACGGACTAACCAGTCAACTTTATCGGCCCCAATACTGCGGCCTTCCTAATGTTCCTATCCTCATTACCGCCCGTGAATCCGACATAGCTTCCCACCGTTATTTGCCTGCCTTTCCAACGCTGGCTTGCGATTCTATGCTGCCAGTGACCCTGAACTCCACAAACCGATGCGTCGTATGTAATACACAGTCCAATCGGACCAAAACCGCAAGTGGTAATATGGGAGAAGAAAACAGCTTTGCTTCGTATCCACAGACACGTCATCAAAATCAACATCAACCGTCAGTCCTCAAAACATGACTCTCGTTGAAGTCTTCGTTGCTAATGTCCAGCCCGTGGTGGGCTTTTGGGGCCAGGTGACTGCCCAACGTAAGTCTTCACTGGTGACGCCTTGGTGGGTGAGATCTTCATCGGCACCCGCAGGACGCGTTCTCCACATCTCCCCTTCCCAACGGGACCTTGGGGCTCAGCAAACATCTGCTCGCCCTACAGCATTGTGCCGAACAAATTGTCCGTGACCGGTTTCCTTGCGCTACCGCCGTTCTCATCGGTCTTGCGATGACGGAACGTGAAGCCGACGAACAAGGACTTGCCCATATCATCATCACGCTCAGCCATGTTCTCCAAGGCCGACTGCTTATCATGCACCTCCTTGTACTTGGCCATGTCCGCTTCGTTGGTGAAGTCATCGAAGTAGCCAGCGTCCGTCTCGGAGTCCAACTCGGGCACGAAAGGCGCCTTGGTCTCCCGCAGCGTCTCCCAGTTGACCTCGGCGAAGTATTGGTGGGCGTAAATGTCCTTGATATTGGAGAAGCGCTTAGACCGAGAGTTGATGCAGGTCGTGATGAAGCTCCATGTCCGATTGCTCAGGAAGTAGTTGGGGTCCTCCCACACGGGCCGCTTCAGAACGTCCCTCCAGTGCTTCAGGTTGCGCCAGGTCTCGTCAGCATTTGATCCAGCAAACGGCGGGAAGCCAGTCAGGGCCTCGAAAAGCATGCAACCGAGACTCCAGTAGTCAACAGTGAAGTCGTACTCTTCCCCGCGAAGGACCTCGGGGGCCATGTAGTCCGGAGAGCCGACGATTGACTTGGCGTAATTCGCGTCGTTGTTCCGCATGGACCGGTATCCATCTCTTCGCTCTGCCACGGTTCTCTGGTCCATTGGTTTGCCAAAGGGTACCGAGGTTTCTGATGCCTGCTCCAGACGGAGCCGCATTGACTCGATCTTTGCAGGCGCAAGCATGCCGGCCGCCAGTCCAAAATCCGTGAGCTTGACGTGGCCGGACGAGTCGACAAGGAAGTTCTCAGGCTTCAGGTCGCGGTGGATGTAGCCAAGCTGGTGGAGAGCGTCTACGGAACAGAACATCTCGGCAATGTAGAATCGAGCATGCCTGTTGGACAGGACACCGGTGTTGTTCAACAGAGTGCGGAAGTCGCCTCCGGGAACGTATTCCTGTACCCTGTCAGTCGAACCCATGCAGAACAAGGCAAAGAAATACGTACCATCGCAAGATAGATGTTTTTGTCGTCCTGGAACGAGTACAACAGACGGACAAGCCATTGGCTCTTGGCAGTTGTCAGGATGTCTCTCTCGGTCAAGACATGGCGCACCTCGTCCAGCTTGAACAGCAACTTCTTGCTCATTACCTTCAGCGCGCACACCTCCTTGGTATCCTTCTTCTGGGCCAAGAAAACTTGGCCGTAGCCACCTTGTCCGACCTGTGTCAGGATCTGGAAGTCGCCCTGACGGAGTCGTACACGACGTTTGCGCAGATTGGCGCGCTCGCGGCCGGTGTACTTGCTCCACATCTGCTTGTAGGTCTCGTCGTCAGTCTCGGGAGGAGCAGGATATTCGGCGCGGAAGGCATTGAGACGGCTCTGGCGGTTGCCGGCATAGCTCAGGAGATCAAAGTAGTAGTCGAGGAAGTCTGCGAAGGAAACTCTGGGTTAGCCACATCTTGGGATCAGGGGCCAAGCAGTAGGAATACAGGCTGCTCACAAAGCTGAGTGACATTGACTAGACGCCTCACGTTGGGCTTCTCCAGAATGGCCCGCTCCTCATCGGTAAGGCCGCGAGATGTGTCGAACTTCTTGCCCGGGGGCGGGCGCGGACTACTGTAGAGTTCCTGTCTCGACTGAGCGGCATGGTTGTGTGAGATGGGTATCTTGGAGGCGGTGGGAGGGGTGTTCTCCTGGCCCTGGTGCTTGAGCGGCGAGGTAGGGGGACCTCTTTGCAGGATGCTCTCATCAACAAGGGTATTTGTTGTGGACTCTGCGTCAAAGGGGTCATATGACTGGGCGTTGCTGAGCTTGGTGGGAGACAGCGGGGCAATGACGGATTGGGGCCGGCCGAGCTTGATGGGGCTGTCGAGAGTGGTGGCGGCGTTGAGCTTGAGGTGGCTCTCGAAAGCCTGAGGCAGTTCTCGGGCACCAGGGGGGGCGGTCCTCTTGCTGGGGCTGCCCTTTGGGGTGTTGGCCGGCTCGATGAAGCTGTTCCTAATAGGCGTCGAGGGGCGGCCAAGGTCCAGCCTGCTGCTGTTGGGGTTGGCGTTGTTACCGTCCTTGCCTCCGGGGGAGAGCATGTTGGACATGAAGCTGGCCATGTTGGGCTGTCGTGGCGCGTCGAGGGCGCGGGAGGTTGGTGACGGCGAGGCGCGCGTTGAATGCGCCTGAGATGCGCGAAAGGTGGCGGGCCTGCGATGCGACCTGTCGAATTGAAGAGAAGAGCCACAAAGGCAAGGATTGACTGGTCAATTCCCACGGGCGAGACAGAGAGATGATGGTCTAAGTCTGCTGGGGACTGGGGACTGGGGACTGGGGACTGGGGACTGTGGAGTGGGAGTGGGAGTGGGAGCGAGAGAGAGAGATAGAATGGGCGAGAGAGAGCGTTGCAGCCCAAAGCTGGAGCCTGAAAGTCAAGATAAGGTAAGGTAAACAACAGAGACACACCAGGACACAGACGCAGACGCAGACGCAGAGACACACACGCGCGGCTACGGCAACAACAACAACAACATGTGAAGCAGGCTCAGCCGCACCAAGGTGGGGTGGGGGGAAGGGGAGAAATTGCGACTGATGCAATGCAAATCCGATGCGATTGCGATCAAATGCAAGAAAGAGCATGGGGCAGCCGCACAGAATCCCGGGACGATGCCCACTTATTTATCCAGCTAGACCTAGTGCACTGGGCAGTCTTGCAGCCGGGCAGCGCGTTGGAGGGTCGGCGGAGGGGAATGGATGATAGGAGGAGGAGGAGGAGGAGGAGGAGGAGGAGGAGGAGGGGGAAGATGGTCGGTCAGTCACCAGTCAGCAAGGCGTCATTGGCCCCACCCCAGAAATCAAAACATCTGTTCGCGGGTTGGTCAAGCAACAACGAGAAGAACGCGACTGGCAGCCCACGCTAAATTAGTTGAAGAGGGCCTTGAAACAAGACAAAATGCTTCTCACCCTTGCCATTTTCCATTCCAACCCCGGCCCATGCATGCGATCATCTTCAATGTTTTTCTCTCTGTGCTCTGACCTCTGACCTAAACTACTTGGCAAACAGGAACGCCCTGCCCTGCCTACTACTACGCACTGACATATCCGTGCACGAACGTTGCCATCACCTCTGACTATACCACGGCCGGTATCCTCAGCGTGGACGGCAACATGTTAGCCTCGTTGACAACGCGTATCCAGAAAGCAAGCCTTCCTGTGAAGTGACCCTTAGACCGCCATCTCTTGTGTGCTTGGCGCCGACAGAGACCATCAGTGTGTGTCCGTCCGCATGTGCATCAATAAAGCAGGGTAGGAGGTCGCGGAAGGCGAACCTCGTCGCAGCACAGGGACACGCACTCCTTCTCACAAAGTGACCCGGGCTTCATAGTACGATCAGGAAGCAGGGACCATCGCCCACGTGTCTCAACCTACAGGCTTGGTGAGCGAGAAGAGTGGCCGGGGTGCAGCATATGCCGTGGTAGAACGAGACTGGACAGCTACACGAGAGTGAGTGCCTCACATGCTGGTAGCCGCCTGCAGGCTCATGGTTATCAGGTTTCTTGCAAGTTCATGCCCACTCGCTCCGCATAACCAATACTGCTCATCTCATTCGACGATGGGAGTACGATGCCAAAGCAGTCCTTTTCAGAAGGCTCCAAACATCCGTCCCACACTGGCAAATTCGGTGCGCACCTAATCAAACATGGGTGTACATTTGCTGCTGGCCGCCGTTACACTCCAGGCACCTTTCATCGACGCCAAGTAGCACAAGGCAGCACAAACCGCAGGATCGAGACTCGCCCTGCTTGTCTACAGGGTTGCGCGTGACAATGATGTGACCGAAGACATCCACTCAGACCACCCGAGAGCCGTTCAGGCAGCGGCATACTGGCTGGCCCCTTGATCACTGTTGGCTGGAGCATGAGGAGCGCGAAATGAGGGTGACCAGACAAATCGATCGGATTTCTCTAATCGTTTTCGAGGACTCGAGATGGGGCGTCCTCGGGCTCCGGTTTGCGGAGGACCGGTACGCCTAAACTCGGTAGAAATATAGATGCAATTCCATCATGCTGAAGAGTCCCTGAGTAGACCGTAGCGGCCAAAGTCGCCGCGAGTATGTACTCTTTGTGTGTCATCAGACTCCAATTCGTCCCTTCATTCCCGGTAGCCGCCCGCCATCCCTCTCGCCCTCTAGTCCTGTCGTTCCGATAGTTCCGTCACCGTTCATCCCAGAAAAGCAATGAGGTGAGCTTAGGAGGTTGGGTTGGGGTTCATCTGTTGCCTTGTCAGCCTCGGATCCTGCGTTGCGGCGGAAGTCGAGCGGATGGGGAGCCATGATGAGAGCATCGCGCCCCCGACGCATCAGTATCGAACGCACCTTCCTCTTGCCACCGGTGAGCTGCACGTTCACGAAGCGGCGAGTGTATGTGAGTCTCTTCTTTGCGCGGCCCTTACTGTGAGGTTGTTAGCATCGATGCTTTTCGGGTCATCCGGGTGAAGGTCGACGTCGGCATCGGCATCGCGTGATCGGGGGGCCTCGCGAGACTTACGGGGTCTTCTTCTTCTCTGTTCATCGGAAGAAAACGTCAGCACTTCCGCATGCATCGCAGGAAACACGGGAATTTGCAGTGGTACGCACCCTGCTTCTCAACCTTGGGGGTCTGAGACTTGACCTTGCCGGCACGGGCGCTGTGGACAATTTTGTTAGAATTTTATTCATCCCCCTCGTCGCCTCCCATGGCGGTCGTCCCGGAAGTCGCAGTCCTTACAGAGATCCGTGAACCTTTCCCATTTTCGATGATGTTCTGATCGATTGACGAAGGTTCGTTGATGGATTGTTTGATGAAATCGGTGGGTTTCGTCGGCGCTGGGTGATGAGTCGTAGACGGGGGAAAGATGGATTCTGTGGAATTGCACACCTCGTTTTTCGCCGCGCCACAGCCACAGCGGGGCCCAGGTTTGGGCAAGCTGCCACTAGTGGCGCCCCGCACGTGACCGCCTCGGCGTTAAGGGGAGCAGGCAAAGGCCGGCCGTCAGAGCTCAGAGCTGGCAGCCGGTTCGTGTTGTATCAGAGCTGCCAGGCCGAGGCAGAGATTCTTATCAGGATTTGATTGATATTCTACACACTTCCCTTCCTCTTGATACCGATCCCTTCTCTGCGCTCCACCCCCCCTACGCACCATGCCCAAGGAACGAAATTTCAACCCCGTGCAGGCCCAGCGCAAGGCCGACAAGGCCAAGGCCATCAAGAAAGGCAAAGCAGATGTAACCGCCAAGCGCAACGAGCGACTCGCAAAGCGCAACCCGGTCCATATACAAAAGCAGGTCGATGACCTCAAGGCCGTGACCGCCGGCGGCGGCAAGCTCACCCACCACGAAGAGCAGGTCCTCGACGGCCTGGAGAAGGAGCTCAAGGCTGTTCAGAAGGCACGAGATGCCCTCGGCGATGCGGCACCACAGTTCCGAAGCGGTGGGCCACGCCGTGATGGCGACAACGACAGGGGAGCACTAGGCAAGCGGCGGAGGGACTGGGATGAGGTCGAGCTGAGCAGCGACAGCGACGTGCCGGAGGACGTGCGGAGCATCCCGATGCCGAGGGACACGCCGCCGCCGATTCCTAAGGAGGTCATGGACCGGTGGTGGGCCAAGAGGAGAGCCAAGATGAACGAGAACAAGAATGCAAATCTCGAGCCATTGGGCAGCGGCAACGACAAGGGAGGCAGAGGCGAGAGACAACAGTCGACGTCCACTACTCCCACGCCGGTACCACAAGCCAAGACGGTCTACGAGTCAAAGCCGATAGTGCGAGACCTTCGGAAGGAGGCAGTCGCGTTTGTCCCCAGCGTGGTCAGGCAGAAATTGGACAAGACCCAGGGCAAGGGCGGTCTGATAGAGCCAGAGGAAGCAGACAGACTGGAGAAAGAGGGTTATCTACAGGCATCAAATCACACTGTCGAGGAGTCACAGTCGACGGAGCAAGACCACGCCTCGACGGCAGCGCCTCGGCAAGTCACGATGGAGGAAGTCGAGGACGACGAAGACTGAAGCCCTGGACGTTGGACAAGGATTGTAGACCCGAAAAGGCAGGACTGCGGCTTCTGGAGATTACCAGGGGCCGCTCCCACCCCGTGCACAACTTATTCCAGGACCAGGGCAAAGAGCGTAAGGGCAACCTTGGGGCGAACATACTCGCACACAACACCAGCCTGCCTGCATTTACTCCGGTGTATCACATTTCGTGAGTCTCCTCGGAATGATACAGCGGGCCTGTGGTGCCTTGTGGCCTGCCAGCCCCCGGGGACAGAAATGCCGCCCCGAAAAGGACTACAGCTCGGAGCCTGAGGTGACCGTATGGGGTCAGTCTGCCAAGCAGTGCTAGGTAGGAGTCAGGTGCGCGAATGCGCAGGATGTGCAGATGATGCCCTACGATGACGGCCAGTAGACCTACTTACACACAGCCGATAGCCGCTAACCCATGACTCCCCCGGCGAGGGACACTAGAAAGGTGCTGTCACAAAGCACAAATGCAACTGATGAATCCTTACATAATGAAATCGAGCAACACACTTGCGGTATGTGATAGCCATGACCAAACCTTTCCGGGCCAAGTATTGCTTGGGACCCCTCTTCCGAGTGCGGATTCATGGGAGAATCCGGCAATTCTGCTCAGCCAGAATTTTGGCTACAATGTATGATCAACTTTTTTTTTTTGGTCTGGCTTATTGGCGACGCGCACCCACCCGACTGCAGTTCTCGATTCAGCGGAGTCGCCAACCCGTCTTTGTACTTAGACCACTCCCAAGCCGGCCTGAGAAATTCTCAAAATGGCAGAACCCAAAGGCTCACTGGACAATGCCCATGTCCCTGACTCGGTGACCGAAAAGGTACCACCAGCCAACGACAACAACAACATCCAAGGCAACAACAATCACCACCACAACAGCAGCAGCACCGCCAATAATGCCATCCCGCCTCCTTTATTTGTCGTGCCCAGCAACACGGACCACGACCCGGGGAGAGATGCAGCCTCATCGGCCGGGGATGGTGAGACATATCCCGAAGGGGGACTGCGGGCATGGCTCGTCGTTCTCGGCGCCTGGCTGGCGCTGGTGTCCTCACTCGGCCTCATGAACACACTTGCAACTTTCCAGACATACGTCATGACGCACCAACTCGAGAACTATGATGAAGGCACTGTCGGCTGGATATTCTCCATTTACACGTTCGTGGTCTTCTTTGGGGGGTTGTTCATCGGACCTCTCTTTGACAAGCATGGCCCGAGATGGCTGGTCATGACGGGCACCGTGTCCATCGCCTCCAGCCTGATGTTGTTCAGTATTTCTACAGGTGAGCCCCGTCGATCCCCCGGCAATGTCGCCAACCCGTCCTCTAACGCAACACGTTTATTAGAATTGTGGCACTTCATCCTCTCTTTTGGAGTCTTTTGCGGCCTGGGCTGCTCCCTCCTCTTCACGCCCTCCCTCGCCGCCGTGGGGCACTTCTTCCAAGCCCGCCGCGGGCTCGCCACGGGGATCGCCTCGACGGGCGGCAGCTTCGGCGGCATCATGTTCCCCCTCATGCTGCAGTCGCTGTTCCCGCGCTTGGGCTGGGGATGGTCCATCCGCGCCCTGGGTTTCCTGGTGCTGGCCATCTGCGGCTGCGCCAACTTCCTCATCCGCTCGCGCCTCCCGCCCGCCTTGGGAGCCAGCGCCCGACCCGACTTCAACATCTTCCGCAACCGCGCCTTTATGCTGACCACGCTGGGGATGTTCCTGCTCGAGTTTGCGCTATTCATTCCATTGACGTACATCTCGTCCTATGCGCGCTCCAAGGGCTTCTCTGAGGCCTTCTCCTTCCAGATCCTGCCCATCCTCAACGCCGCATCCGCCTTTGGCCGCGCGCTGCCGGGCTACTGGGGCGACAAGATCGGGCCGTTCAACATCAACCAGATCATGATCGTCTTTTCGATAACCTCGTGCCTGGGGATCTGGCTGCCCGCCGGTTCCTACACGGCGGGTCTGATTCTGTTCGCCGTGACGTTTGGTTTCGCGAGCGGCAGCAACATCAGCATTACCCCGGTCTGCGTAGGCATGCTCTGCAAGACGCAGAACTACGGCCGATATTATGCGACGTGCTATACCGTTGTCAGCTTTGCCTGCCTGGTCGGGGTGCCCATCGGGGGCAACATTTTGACCTCGAATGGGGGTGATTACTGGGGGGTCATCATCTTCACCGGACTCGTGTACTTAGGTGCCCTCATATCTTTGTACCTTGCGAAAGTCTGCAAGGTCGGATGGAAGCCGTGGATCATCTTCTGAAATAGGCATGGATCAGAAAATACTCTGTCCCGGGGTTCCGTTTTGTGGTCTCCAGATATCCAGGCACTTCAGACAGTATATAAATTTTGGCTGATTGGACAAGGTTCCAATCAAGTGGTAGGAAATGCAAACTCCCTCACCTTCTTGCAAAGGTATCTTGGAAGAGCTGTCTCGCCAACTGGATAATATTTTTCAACCCGCAGGTAAGGGTGAAAATGGTTGTCGATAAATGACGATATCAACGATCTCAAATGCTTGTTGGATGTTTCATCTTACTGTGGATGGATCATCCAGACTCTGTACATCCTCCATGTTTGTCTGGTCTAATACCTGTACACCTTCCACAAAGAAATACAACGAGGTTAACAACAAAAAGCCAAAAAGCCAAAAAGCCAAAAAGCCAAAAAGCCAAAAAGCCAAAAAACCCCCCCCCCCCCCAAAAAAAAAACCCACCAATTTGCACAGTAATGAACATCTAAATATAAAGCTAGCTACTGTAGCGACCCCCCCCCCCCAAACACATTTTCTCCCTTCTTGCGTTTTCTTCCCATTCTGTTCAAAACAGGTCCAGTTCCCAGGCCATTAAGAGTATAACCACCCGCCTCCCCGAGGCTCTCACTTCTTCGAGCAAAAGGGCAGTAATTTCCTGCGTGCACTAAACCTCCTCAGACCTGGATACCAAAGCATCCCTTCTCGGCAATAGACCGTGCAAGCTCCGTGACCGACGCGGCACCAATAACCTCCATGTCGCTCACCTTGACGCCGATGTTCTTGAAGATCCAGCTGCGGAAGGACGATGTGACGAGGGAGTCAATGCCGTAGGCCTCGAGGGATTTGGCCACATCCATGTCGTCCGGAGGCATTCCGAGGGAGACGGAGAGATAGTCCACGCAGCCCCGGAGGGCAACGCGAGCAGCCTCCTCGGGGGAGTCAGCCGACCTAAGCGCCGCCACCAGAACCTTGCCGCTGCTCTGTGAGGTGATGCCTTTGGGGCCCGAGGAGCCCCAGTCGGAGTCCCCGGAGGTGTCAGATTGCAGATCAGGTACGTCAACCTCGTTAAGAATTTCAAACATCTTGGTCTCGGTCCAGTAGGGATCGGCGACCTCATTCTGGAGGATCAGACCGCCAGTTCCCACACCGGTGACGACCTGAGCGGGTAGCTGAAGGTTCTCGTCATCGCAACCGGCCATGGCGCGTTCCACGAGGAACAGGAAGTTGTCCAAGGAGATCGTGAAGAACCCGCTGGCCTTGAGGATACCCAGGGTCTTCTCGTCGTTTTCCAACATGCCAGCACCCATTACAGGGCCGAGGTCGAGTGAGACAGAATTCTTCAAGCCTAGGGACGCGCGGTGGCGGGCCAAAGCGTCCTGGAAACAATTGCCAGCAGCGTAGTTTGACTGTCCTCGATTGCCGATCACGCCTGAGGCTGAAGACAACAAGACAAAGAAATCCATATCGCAGGGTAGGGTTTTGTGCAGGTTCCAGGAGCCGATGGTCTTGGGGCGAGTAGCAGCTGTCCAGTCCTCGTACGACATGCTCTCCCACACCGCGTCGGCCACCACTGCGGCGCACTGAATGGCGCCCTTGATAGGTGGCATTTCGGTTGTGGGAAGGGACTCACGGAGGTCATTTTCGTCACAGACATCGACAGGGAGATCCAGACATTTGACCCCGCGCTGTGACAGAGATGCCAGAAATCGGAAGTCCTCAGGTGTCTTCGCGCCTGAGCGAGAAATAAAGACCAGATGGCGGGCTCCGCGGTCAACCATAAGGTCAGCCACAGCCCTGCCCAGGCCACCAAGACCACCAACAAGTACGTAAGTAGCATCCGACTGCAATGCTACAGGAGTCAAATGGTTCGTGCCGACCTGGATGCGGGACTCCGGACTAAAGTGGACAGTGTTTAGGTGTCGGCTGGGATTCGCGGCCATGGAACTCCAAAGCTGGTCAAGGTTCTCAACCGTCTCCTCACGGATGAGCCTGGGAGACGGAGCACCAAGCAGGCCCTCCAGAACAAGATTGAGTACCTCCTCGCAAGCATTTGCAATGACCTTGCCTCGCTTCTTTGCCACTTGGAACGGGTCGAATTTGTGAATCGAGACATTGTCGTAGCGAGGAGTAATCGCCGCTTTGGACAGAGTGGTTTTGCTGACGAGGAAAATGTGGCCGTTCTCTGCGATGCACTGAGCGCTCTGGTCCAAGGAATTGATGGTTGTCGAGAACACACAATCCACACCGTTGCCTGCTGTGAGGTGCATGAGCTGACCAGTTAGGGTGTTCTTCGTCATATCAACAATGTGCTCCAGCGGCAGGCCATAGTGCTCATGCAGGTCATCCTGTTGTTCAGCATCACATGCGCCCGCGAAAACTGTTGCCCCGAGGCATCGAGCGACGCGAATGGCCGCATCACCGAAGGGGCTTGCAGCACAGTGTATGAAGATGGTGTCCTCGCAGGAAAGGCCGGAAACGTTGTTCAGGCAATGATATGCGCAAGTCATTGCTGCTAGACTCAATCCGCGGATTCCGGATCTGGAGTGGACTTGATGAACGAATATTTGATCAACAGTCACTGATGACTGCATCGTGTCGCTGGCCAGTGCGACCACTAAGCTGCCGGTGGTGATTCTGGTGACTTTCGATCCCACGCGTTCCACGATACCAATGACGTCGACACCCAGACTGCTCTCGCTGCTTCGACCCAAGATAGTGTCCAGATCAATTTGGTAGAGGTTTGTGCTCTGAACAGTGATTCGAACATCATAGGGACCAAGGGGCTTCTTCGCGACATCAACCTTTTCGAAGTACGTGCCTTTCGTATCTGTGGTTGGCGCGACCTTGAGCTTCACGGGTTGACGGAACATGCTGAGAGGCAGAGTCTCCACGCGTACCGCTTGTTTAGGGCTATTCTCGATTGCGTCATTGATGTCTCTGAGTGGATGAAGTCGAGCGACGAAGAGCTTGCTTTGGTGAAGAGAGTATTCGACTTCAGGTACATCATCAACCTTGTCGGCCTCGATGAAAGACCCGTGAAAGATGGTGTGGATTGCTACTATTGCCGCAGCCGCATCTTCTCCGTTCTGAGTAGCATCGAGATCCAGGGTCACAATACGCTTGGAAGAGTCCTCAGAACGAATGCTCCTCGCCAAGCCGTGAAAAGGGGCCAGAAGCGGCATCTCTGTAGTCTTCTGAGCGCCGCTTGTGACCCAAAGGAGACCTGGGGTGGCCTGTAGGAGTAATTTCATCTGATCAAAAGCGAACCGAGACATGTTGAATATGAGGGCTTGGTCGACTTCGACTAGAGAGATACAGGGCTTGCTCGCTTGCTGAGCAGTCAACCAGGACAGCTGAACGTACTCGACGTCGAAAAGTTCAAGACCCCGGGCAACACATAAATTATACTCAGAGAGATCTCCGTCAGGAAGTAGAACGATCAGAGGATCGCCGTTGTTGGTTGACACTGAGTTACGCACGTCGGACCAGACAGAACGCAATTCGTGCCAACGGAGCTCACTGCAGAGGTGTCGGTTACTTGGCAGGAACCCGGACGCTCCTGAAGAAGTCAATTTGATCGACTCCATTCCATCGACGACAACCATTGGCTTGCTGATGGTGTCATCCATCATCACAATGTCTGCCACGGCTTCGCGGAGACCCTTGCGCTGAGCGATGGCGTATCCGTGAAATTGGGCACCAGCCCCCTTCAACATGGCGGGCGAAAAGGAGATCTGCCGGATGCAGGAGGGGACCATCGTCTCATCGCCAACAGAGAAGATTGTTTGGAACATGGCATCGAGGGTAGCAGGGTGAATGAGATGATCGTGCTCGAACTGCGCTGGCATGTTGGATTTGGTATCGGGAATGCGGACGGTGCTGACACAGGAGTTCTGGCTCCTCGCTAGGGAGACGACATTCCGGAACAGTGGTCCATAGTTCATGCCGATTCCATTTAGTCTCTCATATAGGGAGCGTGGGCTGATCTCCCGAGTGCACTCGGAGTGCAGTCTCCAGTACGTATCTCGGTAGTATCGACAGTCACTGGTCTCGGCCACAGATTCGTCTCCCAGTTTGTCGCCGTAGACGATCTTGATGAGACCATTCGCGTTCTCCTTCCAAGGACCATGTTCTGCCTTTGTTTCGATAGAGAAAGAATAGACCGCTATTCTGTTGGTGGCATCTGGCGAAGGAATCTTCAATGCCTCCATGTTGATCATGTGCTCCATGCCGTGCTGGCTTGCTGGGATAATGACTGGCTTGAGAATGACCAAGTTGGAGATTTGGTAAGAGTCCACAAGCAATGAAGCGTCACTACATTGTCTTGCAGCCTCAACCGCCATTGTGGCCAGACCGGCAGCAGGGTAGATGATCACCTTTTGAATTTGGTGATCCGTCAACCATGGGTTCTCTTCGAGCCTGAGAAAACCTCGCCACCGAGGGAACCGAGGAGTCGACTCAACCAAGGGGCCACCAATAAGGTCCTCACGGCCATGGCTCCTCTGTCGAAGGGCTTGGCCTAAGTGCGATTCAAACCAATAAGTCTTGGAATGGTTGAAGGGGTAAGGAGGCAGATCGACGAGAAGCTTTGGCAAGCGGCCCTCTTTGCTCCTCCACAGCCACGAGAAGTCAACTCGACAGCCGCGAGCCCAGAGTTGGCCCAGAGCCGACAAGGTCGTGGCAGAAGCGTCTTCGTTTCGCTTCAGAAGCGGAAGGTACAAAGGTTGCGTTGTTGCTTGGGTCGGCACGAGAGAATCGATAATTTCCCGGATCGACCTGGACAGTGTTGCAGCAGGACTGACCTCGAGCACAAGCTTCGGCGCTATGGCTTTGTACATAGCAGAGAATGCCTGGCTGAAGAGCACCGGGGATGCCAGACTTCTGGCCCAGTACTCAGAGCCCAATTGGGACGCAAAGATCTCTTCCCCAGTGACGGATGAAAACATGCGTGGGCCTTGCGTGTTGTTGAGCTGATCCACTTCACACAGAGACTGCTCGTAGATCTGTTCGATCGAGCGCATGTGGTGGGAGTGGTAGGCTATCGAGACGTTTAGCAGTCGGTGACAGACGTCATCCTTGTCCATTTCCTGGGAAAGATAGACGATCTGCTGTCTATCACCAGAGAGTGTGACGGAGACCGGACTGTTTTCACAAGCAACGACAATAGTGCCCGGGGGGACACGGGAGATGTACTCTTGTGCGTGCGTGGCGGACAGACCAACGGCCATCATGAGCCCTTCGACGCCCGGTGGTGAACATTGGACCGAGTTTGCGCACTCTCCGCGACGAGCAGCAATAAGCCAGGCATCTTCTCTGGTCAGAAAGCCAGCCGAGTACGCGGCAGCAATCTCTCCAGATGAGTGACCGACCACTGCAGAGGGCTGGATACCGGAGTCCTTGAGCAAATCAACGAGGGCAACCTGAATCGCGGTTGTCGCTGGCTGAGCGACTCTGGGTTCGCTGATGCGACTGCGGGGAGCGTCGAGCATAAGCTCCTGCAGAAGATTAAAATCAACAGCGAGAATCTCGGATAGATACTCGGAGGCCTTGACAAGGCTGCCTCTGAATGGTCCGAAGGCCATCAGCTCGCGGCCCATGGCGTGCCACTGAGCGCCCTGGCCACAAAACGCCAATGCAAGGGTATGAGCTGCATCGCCAAAAGTCAGGGAGCGTTGGACATGGATGCGCTCTGGTGCGGCGAGCTGTTGCTGGAGGTCAGTAGCAGATCGTGCGATTATGACTGCCTTGAACTCAAGTACTGAACGACGCGAAGTGGTGTAAGCATAGTTTGCCAGCAGGTTTTCATCCCAAGCGTGCTCTGAGATGTAAGCTGCGTGCCCTGATGCAATCTTGGCGATACCGTCTCTCTCATGGGACGAAACGAGGATCAGCTGGGAAGGAGAAAAGGTCTTCTGCCCCGTGGCAAAGCCAGCCGAAACCGTGGTGGGCAGAGAATGGTGGTTGCCCGACAAGGACCGTTCTGCCAGATATGACCCTGCATCATCGAGGATGACATGGGCATTTGTGCCTCCAAAGCCGAAGCAGTTGACACTTGCACGGCGAAGACCGTCCACCGGCCAGTTGGTGAGGGAGGTAGGAACCTAAAAGACGCGAGGACGAGGTCAGTCTTGCACCACATAATAAGGGGCTGCGTACGCAACGACAGGGCAACAGAACACCACCGACTTCCGCTTGTTTCGACGGGTACAGCATCCGGATGAATCACATACCTTGATCTTCCACTCCTCGAACTTGATCTCTGGATTCCCAGTCGAAGGGTCGAAGTACAGGTTCTTTGGTATCTGCCCTCGCTCAACAGCCAGAACAGCCTTGATCAGACCAGCTATTCCCGCTGCGCCTTCAAGGTGACCGATGTTTGGTTTGATCGAACCAATGAGAATGGGACTGTCGACGTTGCGATTGGCACAAAACGCCCGGGATACGGCGAAGCATTCCTTAGGGTCGCCAGCCGGGGTTCCAGTGCCGTGGCATTCCACATAGGCCGTCTGGTCAACTCCCAGCCCGGCATCCTTGTATACCGCATTGATGTTGGACAGCTGTGCGTCGGAGCTGGGCATGGTGATTCCTGGGGTCCTGCCATCCTGGTTGACGCGAGATCCGCGGATGACCGCGCGGATGGTGTCATTGTCGCGAAGGGCATCAGAGAGACGCTTTAAAACGACCACGCCGACACCCTCACCACGGCCGTAGCCCTCCGCCTTGTCCGAGAACGTATAACAAATCCCGTTCTTTCCGAGGAAGTTCAGGGCTGTCATTGGCATCATGGTAGCAGGGGTCAGGATCAATCCGACGCCCGCCGCGATAGCTAGATCAGCTCGACCTGTCCGGAGATCCTGACAGCCGTTGTGCACGGCGACCAGACCCGCGCTGCAACCAGTATCCACTGTCTGGCTGGGGCCTCGAAGGTGAAACTGGTATGAAATCCGGTTGGAAAGCATCGCTGCACCAGTCCCGGTTGCCGCATACTGGGGCGCCCAGTCCGGGTCTCGGAGGACGATTTGCTCATAGTCTACATTTGTGAGGTAGAGTTAGGCCTTTGTGCCTTGTTGATGGAATATAGCTAAGGCGGTTCGACTTACCTTTGACAAAAGTCCCTACATTGACCGAGGTCTCACTAAGTTCGAGCGATTCCTTGGAGCAACCAGCTGGGTGTAGGATTAGCGGGCCATACTTCTTCTTGGGGGGACATTGGGCTGCGATACCGTTCTCAAGTGCCTGATACGTGACCTCTAGCAGGATGCGCTGCTGTGGATCGATCGCGGGTGCCTCATTCTGAGGGACGTTGAAGAACTGTTTCATTGCCAGTAAGTCGCTGTCTCAACATAGATGTGTATATGAATGTTTTGCACATACCTTAGCATCAAAGGCCTTGATGTCCTCCTTGAGGAAGTGAGCTCCCTTGAACCCAATAGAGCCCTGACGTTGGCCACTAGGGTGATAGAAGGCATCGATATTGAGGCGCTCGCTAGGAAAGCCTGACCAAGCACTGCCGCCTTGTTCGAGCATCTTGCGGAGCGACTCGACATCCTCGCCATCTCCAGGGAAGCGGCAGGCCTGACCAATGATTGCGATAGGTAGGACGGCATCGTCGTCTGGAATAGGTACCTCACCCATTGTTGGTTGATGAAACGAATTCGTGCTGATTGAAAGAAAAGGAGGCGCTGTCTAAGTCAAGTGAAGTGGATGTGAATGCTTTCCAAGGCCCGAGGTGTGTTTCAGAACTTTCCAAAGCTCAGGCCGTCTCAGGTAAATCGAACGATTGGAGGTATTGCCTAAATAGACAACGAGGGACGTCGAGGTGTCCAGTCCCTGATGGCCGATGATTTTCTCCGAGTAGGCAAACTCGAGGATGATGACTTGAAGAGCGAGACTTTCTGGCCAGCTTCAGTTGGTGGTGGGGTCTGATATGCCAGTATGTTGGCTATAGTGAACTGGCTCTGTTGGCACAGCGGTGATGCTTCTCTGCAACTTGAACCGGCGATATTAGGCAAGTGAATTTGCGAAACGAACCATGGCGCCACAGATCGCCGTATTCGGAGCCGCAGATAACCAGGTTCCCAGGCAGCATCCTCCTTATCATCGGCTTCGTAGGATCGGGTGGCGTTCAGGGCGATGAAGCCTGCCGAGTACTTATGTAGATCCGCGGCTTGTCTCCGGGTCGATGAGGCTCATTAAGGCCCTCACGCTAGCGGTTACACAAAGCTCGTTCCGCGTGGAATCTAGAATTGGACGATGACCAATTTGACGAGACGGGTGCAAAAGTCCAACGCATATCCCACCAAAGGAACGGACCGATTGGTAACACGAGGATCATTAGACGAGTGCGAAAAAAGGGGAGGGGGATCCTGCGAGAAGGAGACGTTGTTCCAGGGATGGCAGTATCGGACGTTTCCAACACCTTGTGCGAGAAAATCTTTCAGTAGGTGATCCAAATGATTCCTTCCTACAGTTCCGCGTTGAGAGCCGACATTATGCATGTACGAGGCGTGTGCAATGCCATGCACGCCTAACAGATCGGGGCAAGATATTAGGGGCGACAAGGGGTGAGCCGAGCTGTGAGATGCAGTACTTCCATATAATGAAAGACGATTTGTACGTACGACAAACAAAGGTTGATGAACGAGAGGGAAAGGAAAAAGAGGAAATAGAGTCAAAGAAACCATCGAGTAGAAGACCGGAACGTACCTCCTGCCTGTGCTTTTCAGACAGATACCACGTTTATACCTGGGTATGGGCCCTCTCCCCTGCAGTCCCCAGAACACACTCCGTGTCGCGGTGCCGCATCTTTGGCATGAGACCGGGTGCCGAGTGTCAGCTGAGTATGAAGAGAATGGTACACAGTGTATCTTCTCCAACCCTGCCTTCTTGGACATCGTGGTCTCGTGGCTGTTGTGTCCCGGCCCACAGTCACAGATACTGCCCTATTCCTCAAAGAGCTGTAGTGAGTGCGCCGGTCAGCACTAAGCCTCAGCTGACAGATGTCACCTGAATCATGAGAAAATTAGCCCTGAAAAACGAATGCACCGTCTCGTGGAGTGCACGACAGTTTGTGGGGAAAGCGGCCGGACCCAAAAAGCTCTCTTAGAACAGGCGCTTCAAGCTGCGATGACGCCCAAAATGGCCCCTTGCATTCCAATAGGACGATATTGGGCAGAAAAGAAACAAGTTTGAGTCCAATGATGCAGAGGGGCGCAATGCATCCGGGCCAGAGAGTCCTTCCCAAAATGTCGCAGAAGTGTTGCCACGATGTCCATGAATGACGTGTCTGATGGCTATGGAAGAGATCGATGGTTGACAGCCCCGGTAAATGGCATGACCCGCTCGGGCATGAAATTCGCGGTCGGAAATCGAGCCAGAGCGCCTGACCTGATGAAAGTTCCTCCATATCAATACAGTTCTGCGAATGGTGGTAACTAGAAGATCACTGCGGCCCAAGTACTTTGGTACATGGGTGAGGGGGGTGTTGCTTCAAGACTGGAAATCCATAAACGCTGAGCACGATGGATAGCCCTAATCTTGGCCCTGGATTGAGGGCCTCATGTCTTTTCTGATGAAGAGGCCGACAAACTTTCAAGAGGGGTTAGGCCGGACCTTTGCAGGGGAGAACCAGACGACCGCAGAACCAGGCCCGCCGGCCGCCGCTGGGCGACCATATCGCGATGGAGGGCCCTAAAAGAATCACCATGAAGATCTAAAGTATCAAGACAGTGTCAAACAGAGGAGGCGGAAGGGCAAGGAAGTGGAAAGAGTACGAGATAGTTCCAGGAGCAGACATTTTTGGATCAGAAGTCGTCGTGCCCGGCCGTTGTATCCGCGCGGATTAGTATGCTGAAGCGAAACCTGACAACTGACGACCGGGGTCGATGTGCAAGATCCTGCAAGCTGCCGTCGGTCTATTCTTCAGCACCACTTGGAGCTAGTGTCATTGTTGACCTGACAGATGCCATAGCAGCGTGCCCTGTCTGACTCCCGCGTAGGACGGTGGTCCTCTCGGGGAATGCGAAGAGGGAACCGCGTGCTTGATCGCAGTGAAAAGATAAATGCTGTGCCACACTATCAGACCAGAGATCGTCATAACAGCCACAGGGACCGCTCGAGTGCCAGGGAGGAGCAGGAAAATGCTGACGACTACTGAATGACAACATGTTGAGGCGATTGCGGTGCGGTCCGCAGGGGATACCGATGTGAAGCAGTGATATGCTGATTGCAATGGCAACGGGACTTGCATGGCTTGGATGTGACTTGCCATCTTGGAAGTCTCATCCTCCTCTTGCAGGGCTGACGTGGGTCAGAGATAAGGATGGCCCCAGTAACGAGTTAGAAGCCAAGACAGGATGCGACAGACTTGATAATAAGACCGGGATGAAAGGCAAAGTCTCGGTACCAACATTAGAGTACTCAGAAGCAAACAAGCTGGTATAGAGGGCACCGAAAGGAATTGGTATCTGGGCCGGGGACACCTTGCTGAGACTCGACTCGACTCGTACAGGTTGCGATGCTGGCATCGGGTCGCTCCTCAAACAAGGCTTGCAATTCGAGGTAAATAATAGGGAAACCTTCGTAAAACCGTATTAACTTTGAGTCAATCTGAAGAGCCTCATTTCGTTTTGGCGGACCGCTCCGATCACTGATGCCCTACGGGTTGCCATGGAGGACCAACGCCGAGCCGAGATCTGATCCCGAATTGACTCGTTCGAAGCAAACGTTTGCTTCCTCGGAGTCGGCTGTATTGGCATGATCTCGACAACTCTCAGGCATAATTTCATAGTTCGGACGTCGGCGAGCATGCGCAACCTTTGTCTTTCGAGGACGGCTGCGGCCGTTGTCAATATAGCGCGCCTTATGGGTCCAGCTAGCCGCCTACCTCCACGGATGTAACGGAAGCCCACGGCCCGCTTTCATGGCAGGTCTAACCAGAGTCAAGGACGTCAAGGCGAACCCGTGGGACCGACCAACCATATGGTTGCAGCCTACCATCATTAGTCGCTATGCCTTGTATGGAGGCTGTGCAATGTCTTGGTGGCTCGACCATGCATTGGATGTCACCGCAAGTCCAAATGTGCCTGACGAGACGATGCTAATCAACCGAAACATGATCCCACAGCGATTACGAGCACTGTCTCGTGCGCGAGACAAATTGCTGACCATCATTGGGGTCGCTTGGGCTTGCGAGTCTCAACAGCCGGCCGTGGCGACAAGGTGCGGTGAGAAAGCGAACGGGAGGGCTAATTACCCCTCTCATTCGACACCTAGCCGCACGGGCGAACGTCTTGACTTTTGATGTTCTGTCACACAGGCTAAGACACGCTTCTGGGATGCGGTGGGGGGCAGCCGAGCAGCCCACGATTCTTTATGGCGTTCGAGCTTGTCCATCCGGGATCATGATGATCCTTGCTTTGGGAAATCCGAGCAATTGGGATATGGATACAGATGACAGCATCTCAATGGCTCTTGCAGCAGCCATCTGGTGTACTGCATATGAGGGAGGGCTACAGATCCTGTGGTTCAAGCCTACTTGAAGCCCAGCCATGTCTCGCTTGTACCGCCAGAAATGTCTGGCAGGAAGGTCGCACAGGACGGAGTCCTGCATTGGTTACCCTTAGTCACCCAGATTAGCAGCCCGGCTAGCCTGATCCGTATGCGATCGAGTGTTTGTCGGTGGCGCATGGTGCCACCTCAACAAAGTTAGAAACCCAGGTCGAGTCACAAGTACGGCCTTAAGTGGACTTGTCGAGTTCACTGGCTCATTGGATACCCGGTCTTCGCCTCGTCGGCCCAAAATAGCGGGTATCCAACGGACTGTGTATGTTTCTTCCTGAGCCTGTCTCGGCCTGGACGGGCTCGACTCTCCAGCTGAAGTGAATGCCCAGCAACGTAGTTTCTGGTCTTGCCCTATGGTACCAGCAGAGCTTGCGTGCACCTTGATTCTCTCAAGTGATTCATTCATTCTGTCTTCAGAGGCGTCCGGGTCTCATTCGGCCGCTCAACGGTCTTTCGCAGAGACTCGGAAGAGAAAAATGCGAAACACTGACTCGGTTGCTGCTTGGACACTGGTTCGTGTCATCACACAAGGCCGCGACTTTCACGTGTGGTCAATGGAATGATAGACAGGGGAATGCTCGGGGCAGTGGATTGTGTACGGGTGGGTTGGCCTTCTCTAAACAGACTCGGTCCCATGTGACCTCGTTGAGACATTGGGCATGGGCTCATCCGCCACTTGACCGCTGCATTCAGGCACAGAATATGTGTGACGTTGCACGATATCCGTCAACTTTTGGCGGCCTTCTGGTGGCGCTGTTAGAATCATATCACCGATGTCCATACACAATGCGTTGAATAAGGTTGGAACTCTCCCAGACCTGGGACGGGCCTGGACACCTGCAGCCTCTCCTCCGATAGCCCTCCTGTCTGTACTGCCTCACCCGTCTTAAAAGCGCCTGGACGAGATTGGTACCTCGCCTCGGACCAAAGACAGCTGAGCGGTCATGAAGCACTGCGCAGGTGCTGTCTTCGGCTGAGTTCTCGAATATTAAGCGAGGCCATCATTAATTGATTGACGTCCCGGCTCTCTGGATAATGGTAAATGTGGGCTTCTTGTGGCGCGGAGATATAAGTTCTTCGCCCTTCACATCGAGCACTTGGATCAACATCAAGTGAATGCTGCTTCTAAGCACCCCACATCTGAATGCCCTGATGTTTACTCAACGTCAGTGACTTGAAGAATCACACAACGATGGAAGGTCCCGACCGAGCCTCGGTGAAGAGGAAGTGGGTCCACAAACGAACATATCACTCCATCGATTCTAAAGGAAACTCAAATAACGAGGAACTTTGCTCGATACCACCACTACCACCACCACTACCACCACCACTACCACCACCACCCACCTCAACGCCGCCGTGGGAGTCCAAGATTGGGCTGCACACAGCGCAACCACGACCTGTATACTCTCCTCACAGCTCATATAAGCATTCTCTTCCGCACTCGATGTGTGAAATCTATCTGCCACCGTCAAACAGTGACCTGTCCATGGGATCCTTGAACCTGAGAAACCAAAACACGATGACGACTCCTCTCAAGGATTCTCTCGAGGACTTCCTCCCTCCTCCTCCGCCACAGGTTAATGGCGCGCGTCTGGGTCTTATCATCATCTTGTGAGAATCGTCAAATAGTCACCATCTGTGTTGTTGCACTAAGACTGACTGGGGGACAGCATGCTCGGCGGTCTCCTGTTCTCTGTGATAGACACCACCATCGTCTCTACCGCACTTATCACAATCGCCACGGATCTACAGAACTTTCAAGACATGTACTGGGTAGTTCTTGCATACTTGCTCTCGTACTTGGGTAATCGGCCAACAGCTCAGACTGGAAAATACACATACTGACCCAATGCTTTCAGGCTTTGCGATCGGGTTTGCCAAACTCGCCGACCATTTTGGCCGCCTCCCCATTTTCCTTTTCTCCTGGTTGATATTTTCGAGCTGTTCACTCGGATGTGGCCTAGCTACGGACATGTCGCAGCTGTAGGATCTCCTTGTTCTGTTTCCAGAGATCGCCCATGCCATCAGTAGGCTAACCAAACGCTTACGCAGCATCGTCTTCCGAGCCCTGCAAGGACTTGGTGGCTCGGGCCTCTACAGTCTGTCCCAGATATCCCTGGCAGAGGTCGCGCCCCACGGAAAGAATGCGTTGATCGGAATGCTCATCGGAATCACGCTTGCTACTTCATTTGTCCTTGGCCCTCTTCTCGGCGGAGCCATTTCTGGAGGCAACTGGCGGTGGATATTCTACATGAAGTAAGCAACCAACAAGAAAAAGGGCCTTTTACTCTAGTACTGACTCGATTGTAGTATCCCTGCTGGCTTCACCTGCATGTTTGGTCTCGTCATCCTCTGGCCTCAAGACTTTGGTAGAGCGATACATCCTTGGCGCGAGTTCTGGAGGATCGACTTCATCGGCAACATTTTTATCCTCGCTGCTTGCATCCTCATGGTATACAGCTTGCAACAGGCCGGTACGATGATATTTGCGTGGACGAGTATCGAATTCATCACCACATTTGTCGTGTCAATTGTTTGCTGGGTCTGTTTCTGGGCTTGGCAGCTCATTGTCAAGAATATTCCATTTCATATCGAGCCAGTATTCCCCGTTCGGCTACTTTACAATCGTGTATACATGTCCGCTGTGGTGTAAGTACCATCTTCTGTTTCAGCTCTCGGTGCTCTGCCACTCCATAACCTTCAAACTTACGTGTCGATGCCCCTCAAGAAAGGAACTGATCACAATTTTTCCAGTGCGATGTTCCTCTCCGGCTACTGCTATCTGGGTATAGTCATTACTCTTCCTGAGCGTTTTCAGATTGTCAATGGAGACTCTTCGCTGATGGCAGGTGTCCATCTGCTCCCTATGCTTGGAGCCACTGCAATGGGCTCCATCATCGCCGGGGCATTGTCGAAGAGGAAGAACTACACCTCACGGACGCTGCTAGCGGCTTCTTGCCTCCAGGTCGTCGGCCTGGGGCTTTTGACTACCTTCGACGCACCATCGTCGCCAACCAACCCTCAATTCGGCTATCAAGCGATCTTCGGTCTTGGTGTAGGCTTGACCTTCTCCTCCGCCACGATTCTCACCAAAATACAAGCATCCGGTAGGGACCACGCAGTTGCCCAAGGTGTCATGGCCCAAGTCAGGGTCCTCGGTGGCGCCTTGGGCCTGGTGATTTGCAATGTCATCTTCAACATTCACCTCGAGCCTCTCGAAGTCAGGCTTCTACCCGAGGAAAAGGACGCCCTTCACCGCTCGCCAATGGCACTGATGGACTTGGCCGGCAAGTTAGATATAGGAGTTGCAAGGGACATGAAACAGGTGTTTTCAGGATCTTTCCAGAGCATGGTTTGGGTAATGTTCTGGGTCGCTGTTGCGGAAGTGGTTGCGAGTCTCTGCACTTGGGAAATGAACCCGACATCGCTGTACGAGATTGATGCGGCTGCCCTGAATCGAACTCACAGCAGTCACAAGCAGGACAGTAGCCGAGGAGGAAGTATCACAGAGCTTGGAGAATTGTCAGCTGCCTCGCGTCTGAACACTGGACGCAAGCGGCCTCCCACGCCATCAGCGCATGGGTACACAAGTCGGTTTTGATAAGTCGCCATGTGCGAAATTTTCGTTTTATGGTGGAGATCTTTTTTTTTTGAAGTAAGGGCATTCATAGGACTTATGCCAATATCTTGCTGGCCAATGAAACTCTCGTACGCTCGTTGATCGCGAAGAGGCCTTGGCCCAATATGAGGTGCTTGCATCATGCCCAAACCTATTAAGTCTGTGGATTTCTGAGCGACTGTCAAGTGCCCATGCCCCTACGGCTATAGCCAATCAAATGACACGGTTTGGAGTTAGTCAGCCAGAGGGCCGACTACTACACCAACCGTCAGGGCGACGAGATTAGCGATAGCTTCTTCCTTCTCGATAAGCAGAAATCAGAACCCGTACCCAAACACGTACGGTCTGCTTCAACCCATTTGCACGTGCAAAGACCCCTTGACCCTCGCCGTCAGGGCCGTAACAACAAAGTCCCTGCTGAATTTGGAATGCGTGTCATCAAGTCCTGCCACACATGGTTGAGAAACTTGGTTCGTAAACAGGGAAACTCCATCTGAATATCCCACTGTCGCCACGATTCAAATCAATTGATGCGATCTTCCTCAGCCTGGTTTGAGAGCTTCCCCAACAACACAGGGATGCCATTTATGAATTTCAGGGCTCGCCGTCGCGCGGCAAAGATTCTTGTGGTTTTGAAAGGTTATTTGGGATCGGGTTGCATAGACACTAAGCGCTTGTGCCTTTTCCGCCGTAACGTTTTAGTTGGGGGCAAGTATGGCGGAGTGATCTCAGCACGTTTCATGGCTCATTGAGTCAGGATCAACAGTGGCGACTCAATCTCCATCATAGTATGTTTAGTTCGGAAGTGCCTAGAGCAGACAATAACACCTAGGCAGGGATGGAGTATTGAACCGCTCATTGGATAGTCTCAAAGTTTAAAGCATAAAGACTACGACACACTGGCATTTTAAGTTTGTAGTTCTCAATCAGGGCCACTGTTTTCAAGGACAGGGTGTTCGGTACTGGAGGTGATTGGTCCTGCCATGTCACCATCAATTCACTGTTTGCACCTGCTTTGCAATACTTTAAAATCCTTCGGACTCACTGCCTGCGGTGGGCCATCCACCATTGGTATATTCCCTTTTTGGGACACTGTGTTGTGGGGCCTATGCGAAGCTAACCGGGCGACGAAAAGAGGGCAGTGCATTACGGAACAGTCCCCATGTGCGGATTTCACATTTATAAGCAGAAGATCCAACTGTTGGTATAGTTCCATAGCCGGTAAAGGCTGTCGATTGGCCCACAATGGCTTTAAGTTGAGTAGAAATGGTTTAGAGCTTTCGTTGGAGTGGCCACCACCAACAAGCCCCGTGACCGCTTGCTGCGGAGCTTTCATCCATGGACCTGCATACTCCCCTTGCATATGGGAGATTAGGCTTAGCTCGGACTGAGAAACTGTTCTCAGAGAGCTGTGATAAATACAGACTTTGTCCTTTTGTCATCGACAGAACCACTTACTGCTCCCACAGCACTTGATGGCGGCCATTGCCGTATCCCTGCTGAGTAACCGGCCTATTTCATTTCGTGCGCTACCTGGTTTGGGAAAATCGTCGCAGCTTGACACAGCCCTTTAGTTGCTGGTCAAGGTATGTGCCACCGTCCAGTCCGATAATGGCACTCTCAACAGCTCCAACTGTGTACGTATATACGGGCGCAAGTGGACAGGAACTGTCTTGATTCTCGTTTGAAATGCGACATGATGGTCTAATGCTCGAGGACAATATGTAGTGTGCAGTCCTGACTCAACTGGACGGCCTCAGAGACAAGATTGTCTTTCCAAACGCCACTCTCTACCAAGAGAGACTTGGATCCTACTACTCGGCAAATGCAGCATTAATGCCATGCTGTACGCTGCTGCCGGAGACCACACATGATGTGTCACAGTTTATGCACCTAGTATCCAGCAGCGACTGTCCTTTCGGCATCCGAAGTGGCGGGCACTCTGCATTCCGAGGCGCGAATAGCGTTGACGATGGGATCACTATCGACTTTAGTCAGTCAGGGACCGTAACCGTGCTGCTGGTTCTCAAGCTGACACCGGTATAGGTTATATGAATGATACTACCTACGATACAGACGCGACCATCGCGTGCGTCCAACCAGGAGCCCGGTGGGGCGCTGTATACGATTCTCTCGATCTTTTCGGGGTAACAGCTGCAGGAGGCCGAGCTGACGTAGTCGGAGTGGGCGGCTTTGTCACTGGAGGCGTGAGTACTTTTCTTATCCTGCTACAGCTACCTATTTGTTGTTCCTCGGAATATTCTAGGATGTACCAATTTAGGACCCATAGCAGGTGATTAACAGTACAAGGGCTACTCATTATGTGCCGGCAAAATGGGCTGGGCGTGTGACACTGTCCAAAATTTGAGGTGGTACTCGATAAAGGCTCTGTGGTGAATGCGAACCTCATCGAACATGCGGATCTCTTCCAAGCCCTGAAAGGGAGTTCAGGCAACCTCGGACTTGTCACGAGGGTTGACCTAAGTAAGCCCGCTTGAGCATTGAAATTTTGGAATCTCTCCAAGCTAATCATGTTGATTCATCTAGAAACGATCAACTCGACCCAGATCTGGGGTGGCTACCTGACGTACGACTGGAACGATCGCAATGCAGTCTTCAATGCGTATCATCACTTCGCCGAGGACTTTGACGATGACCCGGCAAGCGAGGCTAAAATTGTTATGGCGTACTCAGCGGGCGAACTCACCCTTTGGTCAATACTGAGCAATACAGAAGCCATAGTTGCACCGCCTGCTTTCAACAACTATACCGCTATCGCCAACCTTTCTGACACAACTACTGTCGGGTCTATAGCCGACTTGGTGCCCCAATTTACTGGAGCAACACCTCTTGGAGTATACTCGAATTGGTTTAGCGGCTCCATTTCAAATGCAGCCGTAATGAATTTCTTGGAGTTCTACTACCAAAGTCTCAAAGAATATATCGAAAAGATGGAAGCATCCATAGCTCACAACTCTTCACTGAGTGTAGTCGGCAACATGCAACCAATACCTCGAAAATGGGTAGATATCAGCAAAGAGAGCGGTGGAAATATCATGGGCCTGGATGACTTAATTGAAGACGGGCCGCTCGCAGCCTGGCTTTTCTCGGTAACCGTAACAAAGGAGGATGATCCGCCGGCAGTCTTGGCCCTGGCGGAAGAATTCGTCGGCAAGTTGGAAGCACATGCTGACTCGATTGGTGCAAACAAAAACTGGCATTACCTGAATTATGCCTATAAAACCCAAGATCCCATTGCTGGGTACGGCGATCAGGCTATTGCTAAGATCAAGGCCGTTCTCAGCTGCATACGATCCCCAGGGTGTGTTTCAGGAACTAAGGCACTCGGGGTTCAAGATACCCAATTAATTAGTAAGACTGGCAGTTAATAAATGAAGATCAAGAGGTGAGAGTCGTCATTAAAGGAGAAACAAAGTGTGTACTGCTTTCAGATTTCTCTGCATCTTGGCGCAGTAGCAACTACGGAAGTTTTTTGTGTCAATATCAGTAAGGTTGGCTTACTGATCCACCCAACCGTTGGAGCCTTCCTGGACACATGGACTCAAGCTTCCAAGCAGTGAAGTTTTTACTGCATTGACCACTTTGATTTTGATGGTGTGTCTAGTAATGAGAACGTGAACAATACCCCAGGAAACATTTGTAAGTCTTAGCTGATAGCCATTCTAGAAACTCTACAGTAGGAAGCGTACTATTCTAAGTCTCATGGCCTAATTGCAATTTATCCCTATAGGATGATTTGATAAAAACATTATTGCCCAATGAGCAGCCCTACCTGTCATCCCGCACCCAGCACCCAGCAAAGCCCATCGAAGTCTTTGTGGGATGGCTCCAGTTCCTCGAATTATCAGTTACATCAATCAAGAATTGTGAGCAGTGATCCGTGTGACCAGGACTAGCAATCACTGTGTCGAACGCCTTGCGCTCCTCATACAGCGCCCAGAATTGTTTTCTCCACATCATAGCGCAGTGGTTCACGTGGTCCCGAAGAGACGTGAAATAATGGTCGATTTCAGACATCTCCTCCACGGAAAGACGTCGCGTCATCTCTTCGTCGGCAAAACCGCCCCAGCTGTCGTCTTCCTTGTACTCATCAAGCCATTCCTTGTCGAAACACGGCTCCGGCACCCAATTGTTTAAAAGGACGTCATATTTGCAATTCAACGCTTTTGCTTCGGCAACGGAGTTCCCACATGATAGGCGGTGGGCATTGGTTGTTATGTTGTATCTACCCTTGGGCCTGGAGTATTGTACATCATGATGATCTTCGGTAGTGGTGGGGCTGCTTGAGGTACCGGTTCTTGGGATATCGACGAAGAAGAGAATCGCCACAGACCAGAGAAGAGAGGTTATGATGGCGACGAAGAGATATGGCAGGATGTTTCCCCGGCGGGTTTGGACGCGAACATATCGGCGTGCCTCTTCCTTCTCAGGGTCGTCCGTGTACTCCAAGAAGGGCTTACAGACACCTTCTGTCGACATTTTGAGGTTGCAATTGGCGCTTGTAAATTGAATCAATCCTTTCGTCTTGGTCAGGTCAACTGAAGTAAAAAGACCAGGAAAAGACCAGGAAAAGAATTTGCCATTTCCAGCCCGTTTTGATTGGATTCCTGGCCGGGTGAATGGGGCTGTGCTTCTCGTCTTGGCTGAGGCACCGTCTGGTGTTTCGAAACACGTTTGAGCCACATCCTACTTCATCTGAATAATCTCGCCACCTTGAGGAGAGCGCCAAGCATTTTCACATGGACTAACTAGGGCACAGACAGCACAATTTGCTCTCTAAAACTCGGACACTCTGGTAATACACATTAATCATTGAACTGCCTCGAAATGCCTCCACCAAGAGATCTTCAATTGAAGCGTACATAGGTATCATTGTTGTGGTACGCAAAGACTAGGAACCTATCCCTGAACTTGACCGTCAGGCGAGATGGAACATCACACTAAACTATGAAAGCACGCTACCCCAGTTTTGCAACCTGGCGTCATTAGCAGCCATTAATCTCGTGCATGTGGATTCCACCCACGGTATCTTCGTCCACTCCTAGTTGCCGTCACGCCAGGAGGAGACAGCGGTTAATTATGCTTGCCAACTGACCTATCTAACTTGCACCGACCTCTTGCACGATGTACTTGGAACACCGACGCAGCTAAGCATCATCGACGCGCACGCCAATGCAGATGCCACAGAAAAGCCCGCTGATGCCAGCCAATATGCCGTACATTTTCTTCGGTCCCATTGATTTCACCCAAGGTCCACCCGCCGGTGTGAGGGCACCAGCCAGATAGCCCCTAGCGAATCCGTTCCCGCCTGTTGCCGATACAGCATAAAATCCATATGCAGCAACCATGTAGTCAATGGCGGAGGCGTAGATGGTATAGTTGGCGATGCCAATGAAGAAGATGCTTATCATGGTGCCAATCCATGCGAGATGCCCGTAGTCGCCTTGTCGGACCTGAATTGCTCGCCAAAGATGTGTGCAAAGAATTCCATGAAAAGGAAAACGAATCTATAAAATTTTGAAGATATTATATTAGACCCATCATATTATTGATTATAATATAACTAAAGCTTTGTTATATAGTAGAGGCCAGATTATAAGCGTTTCGTATCGCTGCCAGAAATCACTCGTCCGAGGCGAGTATAACAAAGGAATTATCTGAATTCGTGCAACATCTCGTGAGAATAGCTAATATATAATGAGGTGGAGTGTCATGAACAGCCAGGGGCCTTATTAGGGAAAGTGAGTGAGGGGCGGACAGTGCACTTGCTGGGATGACGTTGTAAGACATCTCCTGGGCCACATCGCGTCCGCCAACGCCATCCAGACGTCTGAACACACCAGAGGCAACCAAGCCACGGAGTCTCTTTCATAGCATCATGCAATATTATAAAGATGTGGCGATGTTACGATAATAGTGCATATGATAAGAACATTTGAACATATTTCAGGAGGCACCTTTCTTACCGGATCTGGTACCAACGCAGAGTTCAGTAATATCATGTTGCATGACAAAATCCGATCTCTTCGGTAATATCCTTCACCGAGAAACATGGCATAGATCGCACACATCCATTGCTTCAATTTGTCTATCATCGGGGTAGGGGTTGACTAATCATTTGTCAATAACGGACAATTCTTCTCTGTTTCCCATGACTTTTTGAGAATGAACATGCAGGAACGCTATTAATGCACAACCTTGTTCAAATTTTGCTACCAGTCGAAATCCATCAGATCGCCCTCCGCCGATTTCTTCGACGCATTCTCATCCGACAACGGCTCAATATCAATATCAACCAAGATCGTCTTATCGCGCGGTGTGTTCGCAATACAGTTCCGGATTATAAATGCGAGACGCCGCTTCATAGAATCAAATTGATCCTCCCTGCCGCGGCAGACCAGGTGTTCAGCGCGAGCGTTTGGGGCCGTCAGCTGGAAATGCAAGTACTGGAATTGCGACCAGTCCAGGTGGATGGGAAGCTCCTCCTCCAGCCTAGAGAGTGTCATGTTGCGGAAGCTACCCTCCGGCTTCCAATCAATGCTCCGGAGCTCAGGAAAGCGGCAGACCACGCAATACGTGAACTCGACTGGGGATTGCTCCACAGGCGGTGGCGGTGGCGGTTGAGGTGAGGTTTTGTTCTCTGTGGGCCTTTCCTCAGTCACGTGTCTGGTCTCTGGCGGGGCTGAGGGGAAGACCACGGGGATGGGAGACGTCTGCGTTTTGTCAGACTTGACCTCAATTGATGGCCGAGGAGCGGCCTCAGTCATTGTCGCTGGTGCTGACGAGCCCTCGTGGTTGTTACTGCCGCTTGGCTCAGCCAGCTCAAGCCCAGTCTCCGAGCCCAGTTGACGCACAAAACAATTCACAGAGACTGCTTCGTCTGTCACCTCGCTAACGGTGGCCCTGAGGCGATTTTCTGGTCCATGAGTCCAAACTGGGAAGATGTCAGAGATAACGGCGTGGTTTGTCTCAGCCGGGGCAGAGCCCTCGACAACTTGTGCCTGTGGGCTTGGGCTGCGCTCTGGAGACTGAATCGCTTGTTCAATTTCATCTTCTGTCGCACGATCCACAACGTTGCGCAGCTTCCGCTTACGGGGCGAGATTCTGCTCTTCCCCACACCAACAGGCTGTTTCCCGGCTCTTTTTGATGACATAGGGGCAGATAATGTGTCATCACCTCTACGCCGCTTTGTTGATGGCTCCATATTGGCGACGGGGGCAATTTGGTGACCATCATTTTCAAAGCCTGTTAACATGACGGCAAATGTAGGCTGATTCTACAACAACGTCAGAGAGGCTTTGTTCGTGGTGGTAAAGTCGAGCGGAAGCCCAATGGACTTACTTGCGGCCGCAGGATCCGCGGGTCTGGGCTGTCAGGGACACGGTATAGGTCTTCGGTAGTCTCCAGCTTCATCGTAGGATGTTGCTGGGCCTCACGCGGGGCTGTGTTGACGACATCAGTCTGGACACCAAAGGGTGAGTCGATCAGGTTGATGAATGTTGATGATCTGCATGGCCTGTCAGACGAAGAATCATAGCGGAAGAAAGGCGACGTGACCCCCGCACCTTGGAGTGCCTGGCGTTGCGGCAGCATCGCGGCTGGCGGATGCGGCGCCGCCGACGTCTGTGTCTATTCCGGGGTCTTGACTGGGCGCTCTGCCCCTCTTTGCTCTGGATCTGCCTGCCTTGTCTCTATTCCTGTATTTGCTGTTGCGGAATTGCTGGATGTTCAATCGCCAGAAAAGCTGCCGCATGACTCTCTTGATTCTTGAAGATGATTAGCTTGGGAACGTACTCAGTCGGCAAGCAGATGTAGTTACCTTCCACTGTCTGTTAAGTACTGGAACTTGTTGGCGCGACTTTGTGATTTGTCGTCGGGCCAGAAAAATCTTCCATTTTCATGCTGTTCGAGATATGATCGAACCATCTCGCCCAGTGCAATTTGATGCTCTCTTGATTTCCAGTCATGGATGGAGCTGCCGTCCCATCCTTGGCTGCTAACGAATGTCTTTCGGAAGATACGAACGCTATCGTAGAATGCTTTACACCTCGCCAGCTGAGGGTCGCCGTAATCGAGTTCTTGTCTTAGAGCAGTAATAGAAGGGATAGACGACGGGTTTGTAGGAGATGCCATGATGAATGTTCGAACCACACTGGCCACAATACAGTGCCAGATGGGAATGAAGGTGTGAGAATGAGAGCAGAAGAAAGAGACGACCAAATGGGAGGACGAAGAAATGAGTGAATAGAGAACGGCTAGAGAGAAAACACGGAAAAATTACAAGAGGAAGACTCAGGGAGACAGGCAATTGGGGAGACCAGGAGAAGAGGAAATGGGGGGAATGGGGATGGGGATAGGGGACAGGAAGATAGGGAGTTGGTCAGACCGAAGGCTGTGAAGACGACAATTATAAAGCCAGGAGCGTGGAAAGAAAACACACTTGCGTCGTGAAGAAAACCTGGAAAGGCGACACACCCTCCATGATAACAATTCTGCACCTAGTTGATCATCTGTGAGTTGCCATGAAACCAACCAGGGGTTATGGACAAGGTATAACATGATTCATTGGCTTGTCAAATACTGTTGGTTCTCCTAACTTCCAATCAGGGACCCCCGGTGAAGAAATTCTAGGCAGCACACTCAGCTCTCGTCTCGGCGCGCCGTGAAGGAGGGTTACCACGGCCACTCTCTACGGCCAGGCGAGACCGAAAATTGAAGAAAACTTTTGCTTTTTTGAATTGTCGCAGAAGATGTGCACATTCTGCGAAGTAGAAAAAGTCGCAAAGCAGAAAGGCATGGAAATATTCCGTTTAAGCCCACATCCGAAAACTATTTAAAGGGGTCGCGTTTCCTGACTGGGGCCAACTCTTCTTTACCTCCATAACTCTCCTCATTCGTATCAACGATTCTCGTGAGAACTAGAGAGACAACCAGATCTTCATTTGGGTTCACGCATCATGTCAAGTCTTGTGCCTTTTCACGACGGCTCCATTTCGCTACTCCCTGTCTTGATCACACTGCTAGGTACAGTGGTCACCTTTGTCCTCGCACCAGTAGCCTGGATTCAAATTTCTCGACACTGTTACTCTTACTTCAGGTCATCTAGTACGTGACCCATCACTGTTGCTGATGTGCACAGATACACCTAGATCCGGGAGCTAAATATTAGAAGGAACAGAGATGCAAGGGCTGTTCGAGACACCGATCTCACAGCTCCAGATAGTTGGACTGTCCAGATACCCAGTAGACGAAAGAGCATTTTATAGTGATCCAGACGGGAGGTTCCACGAGTGTCGCAGAGGACATAGGATCAAGCTCAATAAAGTTGAGGGCCATGACTTTCTCCAATACGCAACAGAAACTAATTGATTCTTTCAGCATTCGACAGTGATAGAGCCCGCCAAGATCGAGGTTGTCCACAAATGGTAGGTGAAGGAATGAGGTCGAATCGTGGATGCAGGATGTTTAGAGTCTGCATCTTAGCAGAATCTGATGGTTGGGAGTCTCAAGGCCAAAAGCCGCCGGTTTCGTTTTAGTGAGAGATATTTACTTGGAGTCATTAGACTATGTGTGATTTGAGGGTTTTGCCTTTCAATTTTCTTCGTGCACGAAGGGTCATGTAACAAAATTGACCGAGTTGGAACGTAAATCCTCGGTTTGCTGTATTTTTCAGTGCTGCAAACAGCTGGATACGTTTTGTGCGAAGCAGCTTTAGCTAGATTTTGAACTAACTACTTCCTATGCCACATTCCCACTGAGTGTTGTGACTCCAGGTCGAGAAGAATGATTTTGTGGCTTAGGGAAATTCATGTGATAGCAATTGTGACTGATCATCGCAGATTCCGCTGGCCGCGTCGCATATGCCAAGACTTCAATGACCAGCTTCAACCATCGACACACGCCCGGTGTTTCGCCGCGTTTTGTGAAGCCAGAACATCTGCTTATTGTGAACATTTCTTTGATATTTGGGATCAGTATCTACTATTTACAGGTAATTGATTTCTTAGCGTCAGGTCAGAATCCTTCTCCAGGACCGGCCTTGTTCACAAAATCAGGGCTGCACCCAAAGGGTGCCCAACATGTCAACGGGCCTACAGAAGTGGCCTGCAGTCAAACTTAAAACTGACATAAGCCCTCAGATCCACGCGGGGCTTTTACTACATATTTTAGCATTGCTATACGTATAAATGTTTTTAACAATTGATATAAGATCTTGAATAAGTAATATTAATAATTAGTTAAGAGCTTTATATATTTTATAAGAATTATTTAATTTAGTTGTACAAGGAGTAAAGCGATCTTTTCGAATAACTTAGTAGGGACTGATGTTAGTAATGAAGTTATAGTGGTGACTCCGTCCTGAGCTAGGCTATGGACTTAGATGGACAGCTGGGAATCGGCTTGACATTCGGTGCCATTCAGTCTTTCGAATTATACAAGCAACTTAAATAGCAAGCAATGTCTCACCTGTGAGCCATATCCATGCTCCACATAAAGAGATGTCTACCTAATACCAAACCGTATGCTAGCTACTTTTAGACTAGCATTAATAACACCAATAATATTAATGTGGCTGGCCCCTATTTTACTTGCCCCGGGATTTTAACAGCATTGTGGGAGTCACTCTAGGGTGCAGTCAAGTGGTAGTGTAGTCGCGTGGTTCATTGAGTCTACGAGAGGTCCTCTGACGAGTCTCAGTCTATGGGCTGGCTTATGTAATCAAACAAACAAGCCTAGTCAGTGGCTGACCAATCCATGGTCCCCTATTCGTCTGCCATAAATAATTTTAATTTTAAAATTTAGTTTATTGTTTTTAAAAATTTAAATTAGATATAACGTGGTTTACCACATCGTGGCCGATATCACATTGTAGCCGATTTTTGCTATATCTGCCAACTTCTGTCAACCCCAGTACCAACCCAGTGCAGAATATTTAATAAAAGTTGGCACTAATTGGTGCCAACTACTCTCAATTGCTTATTTCTAATTGATTTCATCAATTTAGAGGGGTTGGCGGGGCTGCAGTGGTAGTTTAAAATCATTAACTTTTGGTGGCAAAATCAGCTTCCTCACCAAAACGGAGTATTCCAGACATGCAGGATCAGCCTTAATCTATACCAGCCAGGTCAACTATTTGGGCGGTCTGCCGTGGACCGTTTAAGAATATATTATTATATACTCAGACTCTGGATAACTAGAGTTCTTTACATCTTTCTTATAAGTTATTGCATAGTGCCCGGGGTTGCCACAGTTGCTATATCGCTGAATAGACGGTCCGCCGCGGACTGTCTCCTTAGCCCTACTGCTTATTTCACCAGCTGGCCGCTTCCCCTTTTCTTTCTCTTGGATAATAGCTTGGGAATCCTTAATACTAAGTGCTCTTCTAAGCTGGACTCGGGTTCGTTTGGCCCTTCGGCGTTTAGCGAGTGCTGTATTGGCCTCCTGAAGTGTCCGGATCTGTTCGCTCATAAGAGTAATTGAATGCGCCATAGCCTGTGCCCCTTTGCCATCCTGTCAACAGCCTCTATAATTGGTATAGGGGAGCTTCCCTGATGGGCAGAGATCCTGCCTTTAATATAACTTGATTGCTTAATGATTTGTTGAGCATTGGATGGTGTTTGATACTCCTAATGCTGGGGAGAGACAGGAAGGGACTGTGCCGGAGTTTACAGACGGATATTAAGCCGGGAAATAACAGATTCCGGGTCCCAAGGTGAGATTCCAGCTCCTTTAAATACAGACTGAATATCGTCCTTTATAAAGGTCTTGTTGTGGGCTGCTATGAATGCAAGAAAGAACTCAGACTTGGTGATGTGGTTGATGGAGGCCCGGATGAAGAGGTTGATCTGGTCGCCATATGCGCGCTTCAGAGACGAATATAACGCGATATCTAGTGTGTAATGATCACACCAAACCTTTGTAGGGTCTAATAGGTAACCTGTAGGGTTTATGTTAGCAGAGCGGCGTAGAGGTGATACTTGACTGTTCGTAATACGAAGACACTGTTCTCTTCTTAAGCGGTAATGATCACTAGCTGTGAGGCTATCCAGTTGTGAGACTGAATATTTAGATTGACGACTGAAGAGTCTGTTCTATGAAAGCTATCTATGGTGGTGATAACCACGTCCTTATATGTTCCGACTCTTCAGTCCCTATGTTGCTTATGTGTCTAGTCAACATAGGCGTTCCATATGTTGACTATGTTCCTAGGCTACATAGTCATAACCCTAACCCCAGTCTTGGCAGGCTATGCTTACCCCGCTATCAAGTGCCTGCGGGGTTGCGTTGTGGCATCTAGTCTTTGATTTGCTTAGGCCCCCCCTTAGGGGTACCTGGCGTGCCAACGTGTTGGGTCATAACATAGTGGCTGGAGCAAATGAGAAGAGTGCAGCGGTATGCTGATAGAGATGATGTTGTTATCCTTGTAACACTGATTAAACTCAGCCGATATATAGCTTTTATAGCCATCTAGTATTAATATATGGTATATACTCTTTATCCGCTTCTTAGTGTACTTATTAAAATGCCGAATCCATTCCAGATCAGTCTTATTATCTGTCCATCCATTTAGAGTAAGTTTAATTACCTAGTCCTTTAGAAAACCCGACTCTGTAACCCAGCTTACAAGATGGTAGGCGCCTTGAACGATCACGAACGGTGGAATACACTAGCCCGTTATATTAATGCATTCGATAATTATAGCCTATTCCCGGTTACCAGGCTGGACTGATTTGGCCTTTCCACGCCTATTAACGTGTGTGATAACCATTAACGCGGCGATCATGCCCATTATGAAGCCGGTCTCTTTAAAGTTATATAGGTCGTCATCCGTAATCCCATACTTAGCCATCATATTACGGAGGAGCCTAAACCAGTTCCCAATGACTTCTGGATCCTCACAGAGGGCCCTCTGATAGTCATAGGGACGATTGAACTTGGTCTTCAGGCTTGATTGTAGATCTACGAAGCGTCGAGCCCAGTGCTTGTCGACAGGTTTAGCATCTTGCGATGTTAGCAGCAGGTTGGCCATATCTTCTACACCAGAAAGTCGCAATGGAAATCCTCGAGCATCTTGCTCAATGATGTATCGGATAAGCGTTTGCTCTTCGATTTGGTCAAGTTTATGCTTGTTAACGCGTAATTCCTCGCGACTACGTTCTTAGTTCATCCTTCTGCGTAGGGTTCGTTCTGGGACGTAAAAGATTTGTGCTGCTTGAGGGATACTTAAGGGTTTCGCGTTGTTTTTTATTTTTTTATTGATTACTTAAATGGCTAGAAGGATTTTATCTTCTTTTAATAAAGGATACATATTGTATTTGTTGATTTCTAGCGCGTTAAATGTTTAAGTAGGTGGATTAAAGTAAGATTGATGTGAAAAACCAGGACGCGATTAGCACCAAAAAAAAGCCATCCTCTACAAACCTTAATGACTCTCAATCACACTGCACGCCCGCCAGCCCCTCTAAATTAACGAAATTAATTGGAAATAAGCGATTAGAAGCAGTTGGCACTAATTAGTGCCAAATTCTATTAAATATTCTGCACTGGGCGGGTGCTGGGGTTGACAGAAGTTGGCAGATATAGCAAAAATCGGCCACAATGTGATATCGGCCACGATGGGGTAAACCACGTTATAATATTGTTTATATTTCTATAATATTTAAAAAGCTTATTTAATATAACGTGGTTTACCAGGAAGTGGCCAGTATCAGGAAGTGGCCACTTTTTACCATTTCCACCAACTTTTGTTAGCCCTAGCACTCCCCCCCCCCCAGGGCCAAATACTCAATTGAAATTGGCACCAATTGGTGCCAACTGCAATTAATTCCTTATTTCTAATTGAGTTTACCAATTTAGAGTGGTTGGCGTGGGTGCAGTGCTGATCTGAATAGGGTGACTTTTGGTGGGGAAATCGCACTTTGCACCAAATGGTACCAACTTCGCCCTTAAAATCGCGGTCCGCCGCGGACCACTAATACGTATATATTGGCACCAATTGGTGCCAACTAGGCTGGATTTACTATAATACAATCAGAATCTGATCCGTCAGACCCTTCTTCCTCTTTCTCACACGTTCTAGCATTATGCCCAGCCTCGCCGCAGTTGCCACAGCGTCGTTTGCTCGGTCCGCCGCGGACCGCCTCCTCAGCACCACCATTGATTTCACCAGCAGGCCGCTTCCCCTTTTCCTTTTCTTGAATTATTTCCTGGGATTCCTTAATAGTAAGTGCCCCTCCAAGCTGTACTCTAGCTTTTTTGGCCCTCCGGCGTTTAGCGAGTGCTTTATTGGCGGCCTGAAGTGTCCGGATCTCATCGCGCATTATTATAAGTGAGTGAGCCATCACCTGTGCTCCCTTTACTAATCGATCAACAGCATTCATAATTAGTATAGGGGAGCTACCCTGATGGGTGGAGATTTTGCTTTTAATAAAACTTGATTGCTGAATAGTTTGTTGAGTATTAGAAGGCGTTTATGATTCCCATTTTGATGGTGATGCAGGGAGGGATTGTGATGGCGTTTATATACGGATATCAAGCTTGGAAAGAACAGAATCCGGGTCCCAAGGTACTATTCCAGCTCCTCTGAATGCAGATTCGATATTGTCCTTTGTAAAGGTCTTATTGTGGGCTGCCTTGAACGCGATAAAGAAGTCGCTCTTAGTGATGTGGTTGATAGAAGCCCGGATAAAGTCGCTGATTTCCTGGCCGTATATGCGCTTTAGAGGCGAATATAACGCGACATCTAGTGGCTGAACTAGATGAGAGGAATGTGGCGGCATACAGACAGTGATAATCTTATTATCCTTGTAATACTGGTTAAACTCGGCTGACATATAGCTCTTGTGGCCATCCATAATCAACATCCGGTAATCTGAATCTCTCTTAGGTTTCGTATGCTTGTTGAAGTATTGAATCTATTCCAGGCCAGTTTTATTATCTGTCCATCCACTTAGAGTAGGACAGATTACCCAAAAGCTAGGAAAACCTGACTCTGTAGTCCAGCTTGCAAGGTGGTAGGCGCCCTAGACGATGACGAATGGCGGGATATACCAGCCCTTCGCATTGAAGCATTCGATGACTGTTGCCCATTCGCGGTTGCTAGGCTGGACAGATTTAGCCTTTCCTCGTGTATCAGCGCGTGTAACCACCATTGACGCGGTGATCATGCCTATCATGAAGCCGGTCTCGTCAAAGTTATAGAGGTTGTCGTTGATGATCCTGCACTTGGCCATCATATTGCGGAGGAGCCGGAACCAGTTCCTAATAACCTCTGGATCTTCGCAAAGGGCCCTCTGATAGTCATAGGGACGATTAAACTTGGTCTTTAGGCTGGGTTGCATGTTCACAAAGCGTCGAGCCCAGTGCTTACCTACCGGCTTAGCATCACGCGACGCCAGTAGGAGGTTAGCCATATCTTCCACACCAGAAAGTCGTAGGGGAAATCCTCGGATATCTTGATTAATAATGTATTGGATAAGCGTTTGCTCTTCAATTGGGTCGAGCTTGTGTTTGTCGACGCGTGATTCTTCGTGACTACGTTGTTGCATCATCCTGCGGCGTAGTGTAGTTCGAGGAATATTAAAGATCCTAGCAGCTTCAGCTACTATTATAGGTTTCGCGTCGTTTTTTTTAGATTTATAGATAGCCTGGATAGCTAGAAGTATTTTGCCCTCTTGGGATGTAGGATACATAATGTTATTGTTGGTTTTTAACGTGTTGAATATTTAAATAGGTGGGTTAGTGTAAGAATAACGCGAAAATTAGAGACGCGACTAGTACCAAAAAAAGACTCTCCCACCAAAACCTTAATACTTACAGGCCCCCCTGCAGCTACCCCAATACCTCTAAATTGACAAACTCAATTAGAAATAAGGAATTAATTGCAGTTGGCACCAATTGGTGCCAATTTCAATTGAGTATTTGGCCCTAGGGGGGTGCTAGGGTTAATAAAGGTTGGTGGAAATGGTAAAAAGTGGCCACTTCCTGATACTGGCCACTTCCTGGTAAACCACGTTATATTTAAAAAGAATTAAATATATTATATATATGATATATAAAATAATTAAAAAAAGGATGTGTATAAGCCGTATCGTGGGTGCGACGCACGCTGAGGGAGGTGTAAGTTAGATAGCCAAACTGCTGACGGTCCGTCCGCCAGCTGCGTGCGAGCTGGCACTGCACAGACCACTGCAGCCAAACCATAACTGCGATGGGAAGGCCGAAGCCTTCGGCTACACTTTCTCTCTCAACAACAACAACTGTCAGATTATCGGTCCATTACGGACCGCCCCCAGAGGCGCACCCACAAAGGGGTGCCTCAGGCATCAACACTAGCGTCGGTAGAAAAGACCCAACTACCCGAAAGGAGGGGGTCAGCCGAAGATGGAGAAGACAACAATCAAGAACCATCAAATTATCATTATAACATCAGTGATTACGTATAATCTGACAACAACAACCAAAGAGACGAATACAACCGTACCCAGCAACACCCTCGTGTGCACACATGAAAGACCGACCAACAAAAGGTTTATTAAAAAAATCCGTAATAGTTTTAAATAATAACACTTTGTTAACAATAATAAGTATTTAAATAATTTATACATTAAAAATATTTTAGTTATGAAAATTATTACAAAAATATTACATTATAATATGATAGGTTGAATATAATGATATAACGGAGTTAACGTTTAAAACCCCGGGGAGGTGTAACATAACCTCCCAAAAAGGCAACCTCAGTGCTGAAACAGGGACAGGAAAGCTCCCCACATGCCGGTGGAGAATTCCAGACGAGCAATTATTCGCAAGGGCAAGCTCTCGTAACGTGCTTCAAGCCCACGATGCTTGTCCTCAACCTTGATCGGCTAGTGTCTTGGCAACAGCTCTACCGTAGCAGCATCCCATTGCCCTCATAGCTACATATAAGACTGCAGATCAGATGAAACCGCCGCAGCTATGTTGACAGCTTCCATTCTTCAACGGCGGATGCTGAAATCGCTCACAAGAAGCAATGGATTCGTACCCCCTGCCCTAATTCAGACTTGTCTTGTCCCCATGATTGGTCCCACGATAGGGGTAAATGTGGTGGGGGGGGGGGGGGAAATCAGATGAGACTCTGTCCAGGACTGGATGGGATGGGATCTAGTCTCCCGAGCTTCACGGTTACATTGCTGATCCATCGGAACAGTTGTTCAGACGAGGTCGTGATGGTCCGCTGTCTTGCGCTTAAACGACAGCGTTGCTCACGCCCACATCCCGTATCGCGTTGTCCGTGCTGGATGAGCTTCTCACTGAATTTCTCAAACGGTGACAGGTCTGGAGGTGAGACGGAAAGGTCGAAGATATGTTTGTTTTTTGTCCTGTGACGGAAGGTCTTGACGAGAGATCATCGTCGCAAAACAGTGACCCCTTTCCACGCTCTTCTAAATCTGGAGCCTGCTTGATGTGTGCTCACTGGGAACGCGCAACTTGAGCTCCTCATGTCACAGAACGCATCAAAGATGGAGTCATCACAGATATATAAGATGTGTCTTTGTCGTCTCAACGAACTTAAATCTCATCATCTTCATCCAGCTCATCATCCACCACCAACATCAGTGCCTTCATTTGTCTGTTCAGAGCTTGGCTCTATGTTTACTGTCTACCACAATCTTTATTGCATAGGCTTGGTCCTTTCTCTATCTCTGAATCTCCCAGGCCCGTCATTGAAATATAACTTTTCCAGTAATCAAAATGGTTTACTCCGCTGCCATCGTCAAGGTCTTCGCGGCCGCTCTCCTTGCCTCCACGGCCGTCACCGGCCTACAGCCCAACACCTTTGAGGTCGTCCAGCGTGATCACGTAGTAAGTCTCGACATCAATACCCGAGCGACCGAAGAGCTTGAACTGACTGTCCTACCAGGGCTCACCCGCCGCTCGTGCCGTCGGCGCCTACGCTCACGGCCACGACGTGCGCCGTGACGACATCTTTGTACGTCTAGTTATGCACCTTTCCTGTTGTGACTTTTCTTCAACACATGGACCAAGACTAACAGAACCTCAAGCACTCCGCCAACAAGCTTGAGGTCCGCCAGGCCAAGGGCAAGAAGGCTAAGGGAGGGAAGGGCGCGGCCAACGGTGGGGCTGCTGCCGCCGGAGCCAACGGAGCTAATGCTAACGTTCCCAACGCTGGAGGCAATGCCAATGCAGCGAACGCAGGAGGCAACACGGCTGGAAGAAATGCAAATGCGGCCCAGGCTGGGGGTAACCAGGCTGGAGGCAACAACAATGCTGCGCAGGGAGGTGGCCAGGCAGCCGGAGGGAACGCCAACGCTGCTCAGGGCGGTGGCCAAGGTGCGGGAGGCGCTGGGGGTGCTGGGGGTGCTTAATTCAATGTCAAAGCTGACCTCCTTTTGGATCTGGAGACAAGATATGAACCAGACTGAGGAAGGCTGAGGATTCGATTTTAAAGGACAGACACGGAGGGTCCCGAGTTGACACGGTATGATGTCATTCCTAGCAGAAAGAGAGAGAGAGAGAGAGACGGTTACTCGTATGGAATACACTTTGTTCAAGTAGCTAGGGGCTTGATATTACGATTAATCATCAGATATCCGGGTGAAGGGAACCTTCAACAGCGTAGATAGTCAAATTCGAAGCATCTGTGGTGTTGAATATGAGATTGACCGAAAGGCCTAGTGGTATGTGGATATAAGCCCGTGACCCTTCCCGTCATGTCATGTCTCGTCAAAAGCCACGAGGTGTCGTGACATCACCGTTTGTTGAGCAATTACATCGGTGAGAATGGCTTGCTTCAGCGGGTCTGGACAACAGAGCTCTTGTTACCAGCGGAGGTCTTGCCCATGGTGGCAGCAGCATGGCTCCAGCCGCCTCCCCCGCCCAGGCCAAACCCGCCGGACACGCATTTCCTCGTCTTCTTCTCATCACCATTGTCCTCCATTCTGAACACGAAGCTCTGGTCCTCATCATCGATCGGTGTCGTGAACCTGCCGTTAGCGCTGGACCCAATCGACCGGCTGCTGATCCGCCTCTCGAGCGCCCGCTGGTCCCGCTCGCTCCGATAGTCTAGTCCAGACTTGGTCCTTGGAACCAGAATTGAGACTAAAAGAGCCATTAACACACCTACTTAGGTAGATAATAACTAGACGATGGACAAACACAAGACTACACTTTCGGTTCACTAATAAGGAGTCAGCCTTTTATGGTTGAGAAACTATCATGAGTTAAGTACCTAGGTGCTTAACAATCTTTCGTGAAGGCACAATCGATGCAGCAGGCCGCCCAGCTAACAGTAATTATCAGCCATATTCAGGTATCTCAGCTGGCAACCCAGCATAGTACCCCCAGTGGCCACGTACAGAAATGACCAACATTCCTCTTTGAATGCGACGGTTAACATTATCACTGCGCAACATGGTAATGATAGAATGTGGCCAAGCCTGTAACAGATGCAGCATCCTGGTCTCTTCCATTTACGATCACGACTTATGCCATTTATGTTCCAACTTGGGGCTTTGGGCTAAGATAGGAGGGAATCTGCTGGGTTGGAAGCCAATCCTGAAGGAACAGATTGCATATGATTTGGCCTCTTACGTGCACTTACCACACAAAGCCCTCCAAGGTCACATCTTTGCAAGCTGGCCTACGCATAATAAAACCCAAACGTTCTCTTGGGCTTCTGGGCCGTCTACCAGTTTAAAACAGGAACCACATTATGTGCAGAGACGATGGTGCCGAAATTAACCACTTGGGCAGTCTGGGTCTGTGATGCTGGGGTTGCGCTGCCGCCACCTGCACCCACTTGAAGATTAATCTTGTGTGTCTGGTCAATTAGTCATTCAGGAAAGGAGAGTGGTGTGGCGTCACGGTCTAAGAAAGCAAAAGTGTTGCGAGTATACGTAGTACAGAGCTTATATGAAATTTCACAGCCCCCTATACTATATATACGTAGCTATATTATTTTTTATATTTCGAGGTATGAATATTTGGCAGTTCTGAGGTTCGAACTCGCAAATTTAACTGATTGTAAGTATTAAAGTAGCAACCCTCGGAAACCCCAAAAAAGAAAACTAGGTAAAGACCCTCGAGATCATTAATTAAATTAACCGCTTACTCTATTGTTTAAGCTAGCCGGGTTCATAACCTCTAAGAAAACAAAAGTATGGCAAGTATACATAATATAAAGCTTATATGAAATCTTACAGCCCCCAATACTATACACACATAGCTGTAACGTGCGGCAACGCTAGGCGCAATAGTCACTGAGGGTCTGGGGAAGAGAGTATGATATTAGGGGTACCGTAGGTGCAAGACTGATTCTTGCCCCTCTTCCAGCCGGTTCGTGGGCGGGCCGGCTAGCCCCCTTTATAGGCTGTACCGGCCACCCAGTGCCGGCTGGCTTCGGGACATTACAATAGCTATATTATTTTTTATATTCTTAGGTATAAAATATTTGGTAGCTCTATAGGGTTTGGACTTGCAAACTTAACTGATTATTGTAATGATCACACCAAACCTTTATGGAGCCCAGTAGGTAACCTGTAGGGTTTATGTTAGCAGAGCGGCGCAGAGGTGATACTTGACTGAGTTGCAGTATACGAAGACAATGTTTCACGAAGAGGGTATGATCAGAAGCTATGAGGCTATCCAGTTTTGAGACTGAATACTTAGATTGACGACCGAAGAGTCTGTTCTAGGAAAGCTATCTACTGTAGTGATGACCACGTCCTTGTATGTTCCCACTCTTCAGTGGGATATGTTAGATACGTTACTGATCCTACATACCCAGTGCTGAAGATATGTTGGATATGTTCCTGATCCAACGTATCCATTGAGGTGGGTGGGTCCCAGGTCCTAATCCTGGCCTTGGCATGCTTTGCTGACTCCGCACCAAATGGTGCCAACTTCGGCCTCGAAATCGCGGTCCGCCGCGGACCACCAACACACATATATTCGCACTAATTAGTGCCAACTAGGCTGGATTTGCTACAATACAGTCGGATTCTGATCCCTCAGACCCTTCTTCCCCTTTCTCACACGTTCTTGCATTATGCCCAGTTTCGCCGCAGTTGCCACAGCGTCGTTTGGGCGGACCGCCGCGGACCGCCTCCTCAGCACCACCAGCCATTTCACCAGCTGGCCGCTTCCCTTTCTCTTTTTCTTTAATTATCGCCTGGGATTCCTCAATAGTAAGTGCTCCTCCAAGTTGCACTCGGCTTCGTTTAGCCCTCCGGCGTTTAGCAAGTGCTTTATTAGCCTCCTAAAGTGTCCGGATCTGCTCGCTTATAAGTGTAATTAAGTGTGCCATCGCTTATACTCCCTTCGCCATCCGATCAATAGCCTCTATAATTAGTGTTAGGGAGCTTTCCTAATATGCGGATATCCTGCCCTTAATAAAACTTGATTGCTGGATAGTCTGCTGGGCATTAGAGGGTGTTTGTGATTCCCATTTTGATGGTAATATAGGGAGAGATTGCACCGGAGTTTATAAGCGAACGTCCAGCTTAGAAATAACAGAATCTGGGTCCTATGGAGAAATACTAGCTCCTCTGAACCCAGCTTTCATGTTTTCTTCCGTAAAGACCTTATTGTAGGCTGTCTTAAACGCAAGAAAGAACTCAGATTTGGTGATGTGGTTGATGGACGCCCGGATAAAGAGATTAATCTCATCACTATATGCACGCTTCAATAGTAAAAATAATATAATATCTAATAGCTGAAGTAGATAAGATGAGTGTGGGGGCATGCTAACGAGGATAATATTGTTATTCTTGCAGTATTGCTCGAATTCCGCTAACACATGGCTTTCGTATCCATCTAGGATAAGCATCCGGTATTTGCCCTTAGTCCGCTTGATTGTATGCTTGTTGAAGTGCCGAATCCATTCTAGACCAGTCTCGTTATCTGTCCACCTATTTAGAGTAGGCTTGATTATCCAGCTTGATGGAAAGCCAGACTCTGTTGTCTAGTTAGCAAGGTGGTAGGCGCCCTGGACGATTATAAACGGCGGGATACACTAGCCCTTCACATTAATGCATTCAATAGCAGTTGCCCATTCCCGGTTCCTAGGCTATACAGATTTAGCCTTTCCATGTCGATCAGAACGTGTAACAACCAGGGTTGAGGTTATCTGGCCCACATAAAGCCAGTCTCGTCGAAGTTGTAGAGGTCGTCGTCCAGGACCCCATACTTGGCCATTATGCTACAGAGTAGCCGGAACTAATTCCCAATAACCTCTGGATCTTCGCAGAGGGCCCTCTGGTAGTCATAAGGCCGATTAAACCTGGTCTTTAAGCTTGGTTGTGCATTCACAAAGCGTTGTGCCCAGTTCTTGCCAACAAGCCTGCCATCTCGTAACGCCAGCAGGAGATTAGCCATATCCTCCATACCAGAAAGCCGCATTGGAAATCCTCGTACATCTTGCTCGATAATATACCGGATAAGCGTTTGCTCTTCGATTAGGTCAAGTTTATGCTTATTAACGCGTGATTCTTCGCGACATAATTGATTCTTCATCCTGTTGCGTAGTGTAGATTTAGGGATGTTAAAGATCTGTAAAGCCTGACGTATACTTAAGGGTTTCTTTTGATTTTTTTTAGAATTCTCAATTACCTGAAGTGCTAGTTGGATCTTGTCTTCTTTTGAGTAGATTGGCATAGTGGATGTTGATCTCTAGCGTGTTGAATATTTAAGTAGGTATAGTGATGTGTGATTGACGCGAAAAATGGGGACGCGATCTACACCAAAAACAAACCCGCCCACCTAAACTCTAAATTTTCAGACTGGCACTGCAATACAACCATACCTCCAAATTGACTAATTCAGTTAGAAATGAATAATTTAAACCAGTTGGCACCAATTGGTGCCAATTTCAATTGACCCTTTCGCACCTGGTGGGTGCTGGGGTTGGCTAAAGTTGACCGAGTGAGCAAAAGTGCGCGGGCATGTGGTGTGCACGGCTGACTGGTGGACCACGTTAGTTTAATATTAGGAAAATACTAAACTAACTAAACTAATTTCAACCCTGTTGCCTAGTTAGAAATGTTTTCTTTAAGGTTCGCAAATATTTTCACACATATGCTTCAGCTCTGCGCGCAATCCCCCTCCTTTGGTGAAATTCTGCGTGCAGACAGTATTGGCGGCCAGGCCAATCCTTGATTCAACTCGCTCAAAATATCTTTGTGCTTTTATTATAACATTATGCATAGACTCTCAGGTGTGCTCTCAATAAACCTCTTGATCCGATCATTGAAAAACTATATCATCCTGACAAAGCAGTGCTTGACTGAAGAACACAAAATACATGCGAACCAGCAGGCTGATCAGCACATTTGTCCTGACGGGGATGCCGTACATAAGTCAAGTTTATCATTGATGAGGACTCAAGAAACTGGGCAGGTCATTGCTAGCAGAAATTCTGCACTGCGAGTTTTCTATTTCGAACAAAGGTCCTGGACGTGTATTTGCCAAGTTTCACCTGGTGGAAGCAGCCGGCCATCGATTTACTATCTTACTCTGGGCTTGCTGGACATTATTGCCATGACCCTACGCCCGAAGAATTTTACTTGCGCTTAGCAACCGCCTCCAAGGCCAAGGTCCGTGGCAGCGAGGAGGAACTCCATGAAACCAGCCCCGACCTCACGAAGGTTAGTGTTGTACTGAGACACAGTCGGGTAGAACGGGCAGGAGGCACCAGAGTTGCCGAAGCCAAACTCAACGGTGTATCCGTGCACGAGGTTCAGGCTTGGGTTGGCAAAGTGCCGCGAGTACGAATAGTCGTCACTTGCGCCCGAAGTGGGATACAGGGCGGCGGCCTGCATCGAAGTGTACGAGCGACCACTGGCCGCGCTCATGGCAGATGCCATCCTGTTTGCTGCCTGGACGTTGCCTGTCCCCTCAGTTGATGGGACATACTCTCCGTAGGCTTTCCCGGAGCCCGGAGTGTCGGATAAGATTCCGCGCCTAGCACATGTTAGCACTTTGCGACTGATTCAAGGTGGCTAGCTGCTAGGAGCAGAAATGAAGAGAAGTGCACATGTGCGGTCTCAGTGTTCACTTACGTGTTGTAACCGTCATAGGTGGTGTTAAGGAAGTTGATGTAGTCGTATTTGTTCTGGTTTGTATCGCTTCCCCAGCTGTAGAGGACGTCACCAGCATACGAGTGCAGGTCGACAAACCAACGGACAGCTGAGTACGTATCCATGACCCATTTGATAGACTGTGTCTCAGGCTCGGAGAATGCCTTGGTTCCTGATCAGATGTTAGTAGGAATGGACGACCGGAATGCAACCGCGCAGGCACCTTGTAAATTACGAACCATGGTATGTCTCAGAGGATGGGCTGGTGGACGCAACACTGGACTGGGCACTCGATGCGAATTTTTTGGTAAAATCCCAAAGAAAGTCGAAGTTCCGGTTCAGGTCAACACCGACCGACGAGGCACTTCCCGTCGAGGAAGCTGGGTTGCGGTTCTTGCGCCAGCAGCTGTTCGTTGACTGATCGTAGGCCACCCCGTCTGGGTTGCTCAGAGGCACAAAGACGATGCCTGCGGCCAAGGCAGTCTTGACCTGAGCGTTGGTGTAGCTCTTTGAGCCGTAGGTCAGGCCGGACCCGGTCTTGTTGGCATACAGCAAATCCGAAATGAAGTAGAGAACTCCATCCGAAGAGCCACGCTCTCGCGCGTGGATCCCACCGTTGAAGTAGACCCGGTATGCCTTGTTGCAGGTACCGGTGCCACCAACCTTTCCACCAAAAATCGAGGCGCCTCCATAGGTCTTGTAGGGAGTTGTGAAGGTCTCAAGGCCGTATGTATTAGCCAGACCATCGAACCCGCTCTTGATCTCGGCGGCACTCAAGATCGTTGAGAAGCTGGTGCTGGAGGCTCGAGTTCCGAGGCCTTGGGGAGCGATGCTGCCGCCGCTGAATCTGTCCCCAGTGCCAATAGGGGTCCCGGTACTTGACTGCCTAGGAACAATACGAGGGACGCCATCACGTTCCTCAGGGAGGAGGCACCCGCTCGCCAGCCCCGCGCAGCCCAGAAGCCCGGCCCAAATTGAAGGTGAATGCATGGCGAAGAGGGATGATTGACCAGGCGTAAAAGATCGATGCCCGAAGGAGGATCCAGCGCAGTGGCCGGTGACAGGTGATTAAGGGAACGATATTTGTAGGTCGTGGCGCCCGGGGCTTTAGATGAGTACCGGCCTTGGCGAGCACGCTGTCGACTTGGCATTCTATCGCGGACGCCCAATCAGCAAACGACCTGCCTAAACAGGAAGCTGGGTCCTGGCACTATTCGTGAATGCTACTGCTTTAGAAGGCAATTGGGCAGGTCGAGCAGGCCTATGTCATGGCTTCCCCACGATGAGTATGCGGGACAAGATAACATTGGCCTCTCGATTCGCCCATGCATCCCGGAATCTAGGTCGCAGGCGGGAACAGGGGAAAACGGGAAAGACAAATACAAAGGAAACACGATGGTTTCATATTCGGCTCGGACACTGCCTACCCACTGAAGTAGGTAGTTCACAACGTGCAGCCGGAAGACACCGAAAATGACTCCTGTGCGAGCTCAGCACTGAACCAAACAATGCCTGTGTGTAAGATTTCATATAAGCTCTGTACTACGTACACTCGCAACACTTTTGCTTTCTTAGAGGTTATAAGCTTGGCTAGCTTAAATAGCAGAGCAAGCGGCTTAATTGATTAATAATCACGAGAGTCTCTACCCGGTTTTCTTAGTTTCCCAGAGTTTCTACCTTAATACCTATACTTAGTTAAACTCACAAGTTCAAACCCTAAAGCTACCAAAAATTCATACTTAACAATGCAAGAAACAATGTAGCTACATATACATAATATAGGGGGCTGTAAGATTTTGTATAAGCTCTGTACTACGTACACGCGCAACACTTTTGCTTTCTTAGAGGTTGTAAGACCGGCTAGCTTAAATAGCGGAGCAAGCAGCTTGATTAATTATAATCACGAGGGTCTTTACCTGGTTTTCTTGGCTTTCCCAGGGTTTCTACCTTAATACCCATAATTGTCATGAGCCAACAGCAATGGCACCTAGGGAACCTATTTTGATGGTCCAACAATCAAAACCAGATGCCACGACGCAGCCCCGCAGGCACTAGGTGGCGAAGTGCAATTTTCCCACCAAAAGTCACCCTGTTTGGACCAGCACTGCACCCACGCCAGCCACACCAGATTGGCAAAATCAATTAGAAATGAATAATTCAAACCAGTTGGCACCAATTGGTGCCAATTTCAATTGACCCTTTCGCACCTGGTGGGTGCTGGGGTTGGCTAAAGTTGACCGAGTGAGCAAAAGTGCGCGGGCATGTGGTGTGCGCGGCTGACTGGTGGACCACGTTAATAATATTAGTGTTTTTGTAATACTAATACTAAGGTACTAATTTCGACCCTGCTAGGCAATTAATAATATCTTATCAACTTCATTTTACCTCATGAAGGCTGGAAGAAAGACAATACACGTTCAACTGCCTTGGCAACTAGGCAAGGGCAAGCTATAAAAGTAATGCTACTTACTCAAGTAGGTAGCTACATATGTATTAAGCAGAGCCTTCCGGGAGCGCACCGAGACAGGCCAACAGCTTCGTGTGCTATTGGCGACGTGATCATCTACGTTCCGACTTCCCTTTTTGTCAATAGGTGTCCGCCGTCGACCTGAGGCTTGCGACCCAGGCCAGGCGTACGCAAATATCGTGCTATTGGTTTTAATGCAAAATCCGATATTATGCGCACAGACTCTAAGTAGCCTGAGGCCCCATCCCACAGACATTTGAACACGACGCTCGACTCTCGCGAATCATAATGAGGGCTGGGACGACCTCAAACCACGTGTCAATAGACTAGTGATCTGTCAACCTTGAAAGGCACTCGGCGCAGCACCGGACAAATCTCGCGGATGGGGAAGACTCACGAGCGGACTCTTTGTCAGAGTCGTCTGCTCTCACGGAGAAATACGAGTCTTGAGGCGTTAGACTTTCGAAATGCACGGTTGACAGCAGACGAGGGCACACCATGATTCAGGATCTGACCAAGCCTGCGGAAGAGGGCGAACTGGATGGTCAGACACTCGGTCACACGAGGACTACCTAGGCACGTTGTTAGGACGGCTTAGTTGGATCTCGATGTTGAGCACCCTGTTGACTGGCTCTCGTGTTGTGCTGTCGATACTTGTATCTACATGCACTATATGTTTGCATCGAGGCGAGACGGGGACGTCAGCGGGCGCTGGGCAGAGTGGACAAAAGTGATCCCCCCTGTCGATCCTGCGTCAGGGCCGACCCCCGTTTGCTGCCCAAGCGGGCTCGTTCCGATTTTCGAGAGGCGAACCTTGTTTACCTTGCAACGAAGCTCGGGCCAAGGTGGCATGGACCGTATCTAGCTGCTAGTGTAGGTACTCGGACGGTAGGGCTACCGTAGCGCCCAACCACTGCGAGCGATGGATGTGACGGTGCGACCAATGCCAGTATTGTGATCTTAACAACGCTGTGAAATCGACTGGCCCTTTGGCTCTCTTGCAGCAGCAACCGGCAAGCGTACTGTCTTGCAGTCGTGCCGTCGAGGCGGCTGTCCCCAAACGCACGAGCCTGACTCAGGAGCGGACGGTGCCGTTTTTCTGGGCTGCCGTCGGGATTCAGGGAAAACGGGCCACTGCAGTCCTTATTACCGTGAGCAACAAGCATGACATCATGCCGCACCTCCTCGTGTCCGGTACCCTGCCCAGCTCCCGGGAAGGAGCATTTGGGCGGGTCGCACGAACACCAACATGCCAGCATGCTTGGAGGAGAAGAACAAGATGGCAGCAAAGCTAACAAGGAAGGGGCACGGAGGGTATCGAGTACCGCGAGGCTACTTTGGTGTGAAGATGCAAGTCTTGGTCTTGCACTCACAGCTGAGAGCCCGTTCTTCGTGCCTCGCAGCCTGGACACCGAGATATCTAGGCAGATTGCAGCTTGTTGCATGTGGGTATTACTGCCCGACCGGTGAGCGAAGGTGACGGAGAATGGGGACTGGTGTCTTTCTGCTTCCATCACCGTCGCAGTCGTGCCAACCAGCTGCGTCGCAGCGAACCCACCTGTCAAACGTCTGTCACTGCCCACACCACGCATCTGCAGCAGCACCAGAGCTTGCGGGTACATACGTGTACCGAGTACCTTTTTGCACCACCAACACCGGCCGCCTATTGTGTGCACTGGCACTGTTCCACGGCCTGCTTCCCAACACACCAACGCAGGCTGCCAGGCTGCATGGCCATCAACAATGTCGGCCCAGCCTATCTCTTCGATCTCAGGCTCAAGGTTTACTCGAATCGGTACCGAGATGACTTACAGTCACACTTGCGATCCCGCTCGCCCGCCTGCCGAATCACAGAGATCTATCACATCTCACATTCCTATCCCTTGGAAATGAAGACAGGGAACAAGAAAAAAAAAATGCACTCACGCAGCTGACCAATCCTCTGCTGCCCAAGACAGGTTCTGTTATAGCTGCGCTTGATATGGCTGGATGGCTGACACGGGCTGGCGGCCAGAGTAGGCATCGTGAAGACTACGTGTAGAAGCAGCTGACCTCCCGTGGTCTGAATCAAGTCTGTCCCGGCACCGACTCCAGCGCAGAGCTGTGTCTGTCTTCTTCCCGGCCTAGTGCACTCACTGGCTACGACGACACCAGTTACCACACTACACCACGGAGTACACTAGTCGCAGGACCTCCCAGGCCGTGTCGTGCCGCATTTGCAGGCGTTCAAGCGTTCAAGCTTTTGGTCCTCCGTCGTCAAGGCCCCCGAAGACAGGGTTGACCTCGCCATTGTATCCATGTGGGTGCCAATTGCTTGGCGAACGGCGCGCTCCGCCCTAAGGAAAAGGGCTGGAGAAGCTCGGAGAACTCTGATGTCGAGGAGCCCCGCCTCGCATCAGTGCAGTACAGTACAGTAGAATTAGCGGCCCTTCCCACGAAGTTCGAAGCACCTCCCTCCTGTCCAGGGCCGGCTTGTCGAAACCCACCCACACACACACACATGCAAACCAGATAGCGAACGCCGCCACACCATCAAGCAGCTATCGTCGTCCTCTGGGGACCGACCCCCCCGTTGCGCGTCTTGCAGGTCCTTCATTCCCGCGCAAAGCGTGGGAAATGCGCCGAGCTCGCCCTGGCGCGCGGCCTTGGGACGGACGTCGGACGGTGACAGGCCCTGCTGGGACCCGGGAGGCGGTCGCAATCCCTGCCAGCACGCGCTGCTTCGACTTCCAGGTTTGGGCAGTGGGACGACGATCGTGAGGGATTCTACCCCCACATCACTCTTACCAGCGGCCCAGCTTCCGGGCCATGGCTCACTTGACCTGACTGACTTGATTTGACTGGGTCTTCTCGTCCTGGCGGTGCCCGTTCGATTTCCTCCGTCAACCCTAGGCTGCCCGCCTACGCTCGCACGTCTTATCTCCTGCGTCTTTGTGCGCCGACTAGAGCCTCTCCTCTCCTTGTGATCCTCACACCTACCCCGAGACCATCGTTCCGTTCCGTCGAGACGGCCTGGCAAGTCGCCGCAAGGACGGGGCACGCCTTCCGCCCGCCCTCCGCCCGCCTCCCGCCCGCACCCCCGTCTCTCCTTGCTGCCAGGCGGGCAGACCTCTTGGGCCTCACTCGCTCCCCCGCGCAGGTTTCTCCCCTGCTTGGAACGCCCTCTGCGCAGCTACACAACCGCCTGTTCGTGCCGGATCCCAACTATGTTGTCCCAACTATGTTGACCCCCGAATAGCACCGACTCTGAGGACCCGGCAAACCGCAGCATGTCTCCGCAACTCAGGAGCGTCGGCATCGTTGATCTTCTCGAGGCTGATCCGCGACCGACCTTCATCGTCGATCTCACCATCGCAGCCGGAAATTCAGAGCAGACTTCCTCCATCGCTTATTGCAACCCCGCCCTATCGTCCTGTCCTGACCTGGTCGACCTCGTCCAGTCCTCCCGCAGCCAACACGCTGTCCTCTGGGAATGGATTTCCGCCTCCTTCCTGCCCCCGAGCCTTACCAAGGCCCGCAGCTCCTCCTCCTCGGACTCTCCATCCTCGCCTTTCTACTACTCCAATGCCCAATGGAGCAAATGCCTCGTCCAGGGGAGGTGGCTGGTCGTCGGGACCAACGAGCAGCCCTCATCTGCAGATCGTCCCCGCAAGATCCGCCTCGATTCTCAAAAGGGAAGCTTTGGTGTCTCCGGCAGCGCCAACAAGGTTGCGTCTTCCACCTTGCCCATAGCTATTCCGCACCATGACCGCCGATCAGACTCATTGTGTGGCCCAGGCACAGCCTCTGAGCATGAGCCTTTGCCCGCTCAGAGGATGTCTGTTGAGCCGGACTGGGTCTTGCCCGAAATCATGCACGACCAAGGGCCCTATCTCAAAGTTCTTACAACCATTGACTGGGCCTCGACGCCCCTTGGACCTCTTAATACCTGGCCAACTCTGCTCAAACAGACGCTCAACCAGGTTCTCGCAGACTCCCGCCCGATCGCCTTGTACTGGGGAGAGCATTTCACCACGATATACAACGAGGCCTTCGGGGTGCTGTGCGGTTCCAAACACCCTGGCCTCTTAGGAAAGTCACTGGAGGATGTCTGGCTCGAGGCTGGCCCCAAGCTGAAAGATATCATGCTCACGACCGCCGGGAAACGCCGTGGTATTGTCGAGAAGGAGTGGCGATTTTTCATGGAAAGGACAGATGATGGCCCCGAGGAGACATATCTGAAGTGGTCCGTCGTGCCCATCATGGAAGAGGAAAAAGTCTCGGGCTTCTTGCACCCGGTGCTCGATGTCACCTCGGTGCGCTTATGGGAGAGGCGGATGAAGATGCTTATTGATCTTGGCGACGCGCTGGTAACGGCCAGAGATGCGAAGTCCTACTGGGCCAAGGCTGTCGAATTTCTCGGCGCCGTTGAACCCCGATACGATGTTCCGCTGGCGATTTTGTATTCGGTTCAAGATGACCCGGAAGCACAAAGTGTCACGCATTCGCTTTATGGATTCCCAAAAATTTGTCAGCTCGAGGGCGCGCTGGGTGTGCCCGAAGGCCATACCATCGCCCCACCCACCATATCGCTTCGAAACACCGACCAAGGCCTTGCATCTATCTTCCGAAGTGCTCTACAAGGCCACTACCCGCTACTGCTTCAGACAAAGGATGGGACTCTACCCGAATCCCTCATCCAGGGACTAGCATGGAGAGGTTTTGGTGACGCATGTCGGAGCGCCATCGTCTGCCCTATTCGGCCCACCAGAGAAGAGAACGTTATGGGCCTGCTCCTACTTGGCTTGAACCCAAGACGACCCTACGACAATGATTATCGGCAGTATATTTCCCTCTTGAACCAGAAATTGACCACCACGCTGGCTTCGACAGTTCTATTAGAGGAAGAGACTCGAAGAGGTCGCAACATCGCAGAAGAGGCTGCTTACGAACAAGCTAGGCTGAATTCCAAGCTAGCTGACAAGACAAAGGAGGCAACTGAATCACTTCACAAGTTTGAGGCCGTCGCAGATTTCATTCCAGTTGGCATGGCTTTCCAGAACGCCCAGGGCGTTTTGACCAAAACGAACGACGCTTGGCATCGAATCACCGGCAATCCCCATCGAGAGACTGGCCCATCTATGGCTCTAAGAGACATCCTCTCTTACATAGTGGAGGAAGACCGCCCCGGCGTTGTGCGGGCTTACGAGCGATTGCGCACGGAAGACAGTATCACTTACGAATGCCGACTGATTCGGCGCAACACCGTCAACAGCCCGCCGCCGCTGGTGAGAGAATCTGCAAGTTTCGAAAGGGCTGGCGTCGAACTTCGTGGCATCGACGATCAGGCATCCGAACGCCACATCCTCGCAGCTGCTCGGGCTGAACGCGCTGCGGACGGGAGCATTCTCCAAGTGCTGACTTGCTTGACAGACGTCACTTTGCACAAGCAGACTGCCGAGGAAGCAATACGCAGGGCGCAGCAGGCCGAAAATTTGAAGCGCATGGCGGAGCTTGCTACCGTCGGGATGTACGAGATGGACTTGGACGGTCAGCTTGTGGAGGCGAACAACGTCTTCTTCCAGATGTGCGGCCTCGATAAAACCGATACGAATATGAACGAGACCGACGTCAAGCCCTGGCAGACATGTATAGTGGAAGAGGACTTGCCCGCCTTACACGACGTCATGAATAAGGTCACCCAAGAGGGCACGCCGCAGACGATCGAAGTCAGATTCAAGACACCCCTGACAGTCAAGGATAGTCAGGGCACCGAGATTGTCGTTCCGAGATGGGCCTATGGCACTTTCCTGCCGGTGAGAGGGTCAGACGGTGCCATCCAGTCGTACTGCGGATGCGTGAGCGACGTATCCCTCCAAAAGTGGCAACTCGAGCGAGAAAGACTGCGCAAGGAGGAAGCGCTGGAGTCGAAACGGCAGCAAGAGAACTTTATCGATATGACTTCCCACGAGATGCGAAACCCCCTCAGTGCCATCATCCACTGTGCTGATGCGGTTATTGCGTCCCTTGGGAAAGCACTAGACCTTCAGCAGAGGAGGGTAGGCCTTCTCAAGCAGAATACGCCGACTTCGAACGGAGGCGTGAGCGGCGGGGGCATGCGCAGGGAGGATGAGCTGCTCATGGAGAGCAGTGTCGAGAATGCAGAGACCATTATCGCGTGGTAAGTCACCATACCAGGGACCGGTCCACACCCCTGCCCCCTTGCAACGTTTTCTTTTCAAGTGCAGCTCTGGTCCCGTCAACATGAAACCATGCTTTCTCCTTCCTCCTTCAGGTAGGATGGTCCTAAACGGGGATACGCGGTCCCATGAGCTCTCAGGAGCGCCTGCGTCTCTTGCTTTAAATTCTCCTTATGGTGAAGCTCACGTATAAGTGGAATGGGTCTTGCTAATCAAATCTTTTGCACATAAAGTGCGCAGCATCAAAAGAGGATCGTGGATGACATTGTAAGTAACCTTCTGAGGTCTGGCCTCTTCCCTGGCTCTCGTATGGACTTGAAATGAAGCATACGCGGGGTGCGACTTATTCTGCAACGATGGCCCGCGCCGCCCATAACCCCTCTCCATCACCGACAAAGACCACTTTTCGTGTTCTTTCTTTCCGTTCACTCTTCAGTGCCCTCGTATTGTCTTGATCATCTCGTCTCGGCCCCCCCCCCCTTGGCCACTTTCTTTTTACTTCTTTCAAGGAGCTAACGCGAAGAATACAGTTGACGATGTCGAAACTGGACTCCAAGTTATTGGCTGTGACACCGATTACCGTCGACCCGCTCCAGATAGCGAAGGAGTCGCTCAAGATGTTCGAAGTCGAGGCTCGAAGGGTTGACATCGATTTAAGAATGCGAGTCGACAAATCCTATGAAGACTTGGGGCTCGAATTTCTCGACTTGGACCCATCGCGGCTCAAGCAAGTTCTCATCAATCTTCTAACGAACGCCCTAAAGGTGAGAACAATGTGCCTATGGCCTCGGGGCCTGGCCTTCTCTGCGCCGTCACATCCGAAACGCTTGCTGATCAGGGTGACTGCAGTTTACCAAGTCTGGGAACTATAGGCACGTGACGCTCTCGGTGAGCGCTTCCGTCGAAAGGCCCACGGATTCCACATGCTCAGTGCAATTCATACCCCGATCGCAAGGACACGAGTACCAGCAGCCTCCTAATCCGAGCGGATCCGACCCTGTGTTTGTTACGTTCGAAGTCAAAGACACTGGTCAAGGCCTAACAGAGGAAGAGATGAAGAGCCTGTTCCAGCGATTCAAACAAGCATCAGCCAGAACCCACGTCAAGTATGGAGGCTCAGGCCTGGGTCTCTTCATCAGTAGAAGGCTATGCGAAATGCACAACGGACAGATTGGCGTGGCTTCCATTCCCGGAGTTGGGTCGACTTTTGCATTTTATGTCGAATCGCGTCTGCCCAGCGAGGCATCCTTGCGGGAAGCTCGGGCGACTGCGCGGACAGCCTTGAAAGCTACCAGCTTGCCCATCACGAAGAGGGCCGAGTCTCTGCAAATAGGGACTGCGGAAGTTCCTCTGAAGAGTACACCGATCAAGACCACAGATTTAGCCGCGAATGACTCTGACTCCATGGGCACAGAAACGAGTGCGGAGTCTCCGAAAATCGAGGGAGTACTGGTCGTGGAGGACAACCTAATCAACCAGCAAATCACACGCCGAGGCTTGGCTGACCATGGCTTCACAGTCGATGTGGCTAACCACGGTATCGAAGCCCTGGAAAAGTTACGCGCATCTGACCGATGGCTTGGCGATGGCGCCGTCACGGGACACGTCTCCAATGGGGATTCCACAGCCGATCAATCAACGGCTGTGCTCACAATGCCCATAACCCCTACAAGGTCGAATATCCCAGGTCTTAACACTACACCCAACCCTGCAATCACAGCCGACCTAACTCCCACGACCACACCGAATAAGTTCCCGCTGTCTCTTATCCTTATGGACATGGAGATGCCTGTCCAAGACGGCCTCACCTGCACACGACAAATTCGGGAACTGGAGAGCCAGGGTCGAATCCTTGGAGGCAGCATCCCAATCATCGCAGTCAGTGCCAACGCAAGGCTGGAGCAGATCCTCGAGGCCAAGGCTGCAGGTTGTGACGACGTGATGATCAAGCCGTATCGTATGCCGGAGTTGATCGAAAAGATGAAGATTGTGGCCATGCAAGCCGATCAGAAGACCCGGATCCCAACAGTCGACATTCAAGAAGAAGTGGCGCCTGCTGTTGCGGGCGGCCCTGGGCCACGGGAAGCCGCGCCATGACTAGAGAAGCGCAGACGAGAAAAGAGAAGATTGGGTGCGACAACAAGGTCGCGGCATATAACACCAAAGGAGCCGAGGTGTTGTGTCTTGCTATAGATCTAGACGCATAGATTGGTTGGGGCGGGGGGACATGGCAGGTAGAGGGATGAAGGGTTGCATTGCGAGATTGTTTGTTTCTTGATTCTGCTGCTGCTGCTGCTGCGAGGTCGTTGCAAAAGAGAGCCACGGCATACACAGCCAAGACTATTTACCTGAGGGCAGAGCAAGAAGATGAGCCAGATTGAGCTTTTTTTGGCCGCCATTGCATTGACGATTGAAAAGCATGGGCACGGGAGTGGATTTGTTGATGTGGCATTTTGTGTTCTTGACAACCCTAGACTTTTATATGAGATTATGGCAATGATACCCCCCTTTTGGCCTCTATGTTTCTTTCCTGGGCATGTGTGTGAGTCGTGCTGTGATGTGTACGGGCCTCTCTAGACGAATTCGATCTGGGTGGGGCTGTGTCAATTTTAGAAGGTCTTAGATCCAGGCGGCGGAAAACTGCACTGAGACCTTTCCACCCCAATTCTCGTAGGTACTTCCAAAATCAACATCGACGTCTTTGAAATCAAGAATCTAATTCGGTGCCGTACAGTTGAATCTTGAGAGGGTAGGTACCTAACAAGATATTCAATATTAGCTATCTCATGACTCTAATAGGGAAGGCTGCTATAGATGAGATAGTCTCTTCCAAGATTACTTCTCCGTGAGATAAATTCGCACACGGCATTCTCTTAGGTGCCATCACCTGGTCAGCTCATTCCCCTCACAACACATGATCCTAATGTATTCCCTTCGTAAAATGGTCTCCCACCCGCCACCGTCCCGTGGGACATGCTCCTATGTGGCACCCTCTTATATGACACCCTCCTCCTCCTATCTAACACCCTCCTATCTAACACCCTCCTATCTAACACCCTCCTATCTAGCAACCTCTTATATAATATCCTCCTATATCACCCTCCTATACGGTATCCTCCTATATGGTACCCTCCTATGTGGTACCTTTCACTGATAACACCTACACCCACGACTCCCACACCCCAACTCCCACACCCCAACTCCCACAACACCCACTCTCATTACAGCTACTCCTATGTGTTACCCTTTCATGCGGCACCCTCCTGTGTGGTTCCCTTTAGTAGAATATCCCTGTAGATGCTCTCCTGTTAGAGCATTCACCCAACGTATTTGGTATTATCTCGCTGAAAATTGGAAAGGTCTTTCTTATCCGGCTGGGACTCATCGGACTTGAGATTTTCAGCATCAATTGTAGCACCTACCGGATCCTTTACTTCATGGACCTACCTCTATTTCCTTATCGTTCAACTTTAAGATGGCGCGCTCCTTTTTCTGTGAATCATACCACCGAAACACTGGCATTCAGTCACACAAGTCTCAGCCAGAGGGTATAGGTCCTGCCCATGGTCCCTGGGGCCACCCCTGCATCAATGTCATTGATAAACAAAGCAGTGCGACTAGAGAACCCCAGCATGATCATACTGCCAGTCTAAAGTTGTCCCCAATATCATCACTCAAGTTGATGCACGTCAATAAGTCGAGTCTTTAAAGGCGGTATCTGAGATGCACGAGGAGACACTCGAAGACGGTCTTCCGTTGGAGTAAACCCAGAAGCTTTCATTGTCTACTTGCCCACCAATTGGGAGATTCTCACTCTCCCTAAGACCATAGCCCGGCTTAAACCGGTGCAGACCAAGACATGGCTACCGAAAAAAAGTAACATGTCAAGAAAAAACATGACGGAGAGGAAAAGTTCGTCGCCACCGTCCCCGGTTCCTGCCGTCTCATCCACCTTATCTGACATGACCTACGTACTGCTGGGCAACGTAGGGCGATCAGCCAGTTGACGACTGGGCCAAAAGACCAGAATTTCCAATGAGGATTGGAATTTCCTACCACTCTTTAGAGCCGTACCGTCACATTGTCCTTTTCATCAATGCCAGCCTTCCGTTCTTAGAACTTCCAGGGGCCTCCTTTTCACTTCTCTCATTTTTTTCAAGCCATGATTATGAGCATTGTTACTTGGCTTGTGGTTGTGGCTCATCGATGTCCACCGTTCTGAGCCGCTAGGTCTGCCTCCTACCTCCTTTCGAGGGTCCAGGCGGGTCACGGGAGGAATCCTTAGACTCGCGATCAACGGGCCCGAAGCCGGCCACGGCACTAAGAACTGCGTCGACCACTTGAAGGTCCTTTTCTGTAACGGTAGCGCGTTTGCCATGAGAAGCACAGAGTTTGGCAGCTAATGCAAAAGGTTAGAGTGGCCGGAGTGAGCACAAGGATATAGGTTAGCACAAATCTTACCTTCCATACGCTTGGCCATGTAGGTCTCTTTTGCCTTTTGCGAAGCATCAGATGCAGTTTTCTGAAGCCCTTTTGTGCTAGAGGAAAGCTCCTCAATCGTTTCTCCAATCATGCGGCTAAATGGGGCCTTTCTGGTCGCAGCTTTGCTTTTCGCGACTTTGCCACTCGTACTAGTAGATTTAGCTGCACTAGGCGCATTTTTATTTCCAGTTTTCTTCGCAGCTGGAGCTTTGGCTGGGGCCTTCTTCGCCATCTTAATCACGGCTACTGACATTTAGTGTATTAATCTGGATCTATGAGATTGGATGGCTTTGGCCACATTGTGTATTATAAAAAAAAGGTTAAAATTCATTTAAATTTAGTTTTATTTACATTAAATATATATAAATAATTGAAATCATAATTCAGAAGTTAAATAATAATATATATTCTTAAATTTAAAAGAAAAGAATTTTGACTTAAAAATTATGAAACTTTATTTTCAAAGTTTTTATAATAAAGTTATTATTATTATTCTTTTAATAATAAATAAATATATATTTAAATTTATTATTTTTAATATCATAATGATATCTAATGTTAAGTTGTAAAGCGCTCATGATTATTTAAAGAACTGTTTTTAGGCTTCTTTTTTTAAAGCATTGTGACCGGATTAAAGACGAAACCAATTATGAGATTGGAGGGAAATCATACCATCTGGCTTTCCTGCAGCTTTTCTTGAGTTTGCGGTCAGGTAGCAGCTGTAGAGTCGACGCACTCAAATTAGCCAGGAGGCTGCTTTGAAGCGTCAGTTTGATTTAATTTGGGCATTGGATTGGACAAGAACGATACATGTGAAAGAGACAATTGATAGTGAGCGTTTGGTTGTGCGCAGGGTTGTGTGATTGATTCGAGCGTTTGTAAGTGTGTAGGTGTGGCCTGGTTTGTTACGTAAGCCAAGGACGACCTGGGGTTTTGCCTTTTTGCCCGCTCGGATGTAGAACAACTCCCGTCCCTAACCTCCACAGCCCATCCCAAGTTTGACCCAGTCACCCATGAGATCATATGCTTCGGATACGAGGCCAAGGGTGACGCCACCAACGACGTGTGCTATTACACTTTCAATAAGCAAGGCCGTTTACAATAGGAGGTCTGGCTGGTTGCGCCCGTTTGCGGCATGATCCATGGCTTTGCAGCCACGGGAAACTATGTCAGCAAACGGCTAACTTTCCGTCATTGATCTAGCAACTGACAATTCCGTCAGGTTCTCTTCCCCATCATCCCCCTCCTGGCCGACCTCGATCGACTCAAGGCTGGGGGAGACCGCTGGCAGTGGGAAAATGACATCTCGATGTATATAGGAAGGAGTTGTGCCACGCAGGAGCGCAAAAGGCTCTGACGTCAAGGTATGGTCCAGTCGCCACGCGGGTTTGGAGTGGTGGGCAAGGCCGCCCGAGCTGACCCCGGCATAGTGGTTCTGTGCACCTCACGGTTTCGCAGGACACGTTGCAAACGCATACGAAGACGCTGACGGTACTATTAACCTGCATATGGCCTATGCAAAGGACAATGCCTTCTTCTGGTGGCCGGACAAGAACGGGGTTACGCCGAAGGCAGATGAAGCTCCGTCACGGTTTGTTAATTTCAAGGTCAATCATCACAACGATGACCTCGACCTGGGAGAACCTGAAATGCTCTTCTCAAACGAAAGCATTGAATTCCCCAGGATCGACGATCGTGTGGCCTTGACGCGTCATTCGTGGGTATTCCTCAGCTTGGAGGACATGAATGCAGGGACAGATTTTGCATATATCGGACCTCGCATGGGCGGCGAGTGACCTTCGACACAATCAACATTCTCTTTCATGTGGTCTTGGGTGCTGATCGCGCGCGCCTCCCTGATGCTAGGTGCTCCTCCATTCAACGCCATCAGCGCCCTCAACGTCCATGCCAAGGAATTTAATAAGTATTTTGTCGGCCCGCGCAAGGCTGCACAAGAAGTCGTCTTCGCACCACGGAATGCGGAAGCTCCTGAGGGCGACGGCTTCGTAATGGCGCTGCTGAACAATTATGATGAAATAGTGAGTGAGCTTGTGATCTTGGACACCAGGGATTTCTCAAAGGAGGTGGCGTTGGTAAGGCTCCCTTTCATTCTGCGCGCCGGGCTTCACGGCAATTGGGTGGACAGCAGCGACGAAGACGGGCATCCGGGATCGCTGCGCGCTTCTTGAGGCTACCATGTTGAGAATAGTTCTACTTCCAGGCAAAGGAAACAAATGTATCCCTGGTATATCCTCTTTGCTCAAGCTATATCAAAAACCACGTCACAAAGATACAAACTTTTCAGATATATCCACCTTCGGACCCCCGGTGAGATGCACAAAAGCCTCCTACATAGGTACGCCAAATCGCTCACAGCCCATTCAGTGATGAAAAAATCGGACCCAACCGGAAATGCACCAAGAGGATCAGCACTGGGTTCGGCCCCGGAGAGATAGTCCTGGCTTTCGTTCAGAAAGCCTCCATGGCCAAATGAATTCTGTAGTTCATTCCATTCGGCTAGCATGCCTGACCAAGGAGACGTGAGGTCAAATTGCGCAATGTCCGACTGGCTCCCAAGGCTGCCTGAGAATACTGTAGACCGGTCATAAAGGTCGAGGAGGCCTTGTATGCAATTGCGGCAGCGCGTGATCATTTTCAAGCCGTTGTCAACGCGAGATAGCACCTCGATTGCGTCTTCTAGATGGGAGCGCCAGATCATGGCATTCTCCAAAGGACACAACCCCTCTAATTGTGGAGGTTTCGATATGAGAAGCGCGCCAAATAGCATCAGGAACGCATTAAATGCTATGCGATGTACCGTTAGTCATAGCGAGGGGAACCGGGATTGGGATGCCCACTGTAATACATGGTATACCACCATGCTCCCCACAAGTTCGTCTCATTAGCGGACTCGTCAAATATGAGTCTGCCAAGAGAGATAACCTGGCAGCACATATCTAAGCTTTCTTTCAGATACAGGACCCCGGGACCTTTCAAAAGTGCCAGGTTTCTCTCAGCGTGAGGGTCCTCAGCATCAAAATCGAGGAACCGGAAGAGCAACGGGCGGTAGACGAGGATTCGGGTACTGAAATTTCGAAAGTCCAGGAGATTACGTAGCCGTCGTGAGTCCAAGTTGAGGGAACTATCGAATCGCTTTTCAAATGCATTCCCTGGACGTAGGTTGAGTGGCACCGCATCGCACCACTCGTAGAGCCTGCAAGATAGACTAAAACTCTGGCCTAGGGTCTCGGTCAGGCTGAGAGTCTTTGGTGAGCCGGTATTGTCGTTGTAGAGTCGGGACACGACGTCATAGATGATTTCAGATAGCGATCTATAGTATCAGTATTATCCTGAATCTTCTGGAGCAGCAATTAGGGACATTACATCAAGGCCTGGTAGCTAGACAGACTCGCCGATATCGCGGCATGGCTTCTGTTGGCGGGAGGCAGAACGTTGTTGACCTCAAACGGTGTATATCTAGGTACCGCTTCAACGTGGAACTCCCGATCAAGGGTGGGCGGCCAAAGGTAACACTGAGCAAGCTACATATATGTTTCAGCATTATCCACAACGCGCGAGAATGACGGGGGGCCACCAACGCATCCTGCATCACACAACAGTACCAAGTCCTTCTGCGCATCTCGTACTGCAGCGGTGACGATTTACTGGGGCGTGACCTGAGTGCAAGCCGATTTGCACAGCCGCCTTGACAGCTAAGCTGTGGAACGTCCACACCTGCGACGAGTTTGATGACCCTAACCGCATACCGGTATGGAACAAAGCAGCTGCACTGTTTGCATCGGCGTGAGCGAAAGAAACCCATCACAGAAATATCTCTCTTACCAATTTCTAGGCTCGCGCCCACAATGGCTTCTGGCACTGCCAGGGTCATGGCCCTTTGGAAGTATCTCTCTGAGATGACGGCGGCATTGTCACACGGAGAAATGGAATTGCTGGACTGCTTCACCAGAGCAAGTACCATGTATAGCTGGGCGAGCCATGATCTTCGCACGTTTCTGAAGTCGTCCCTCCGCGCTTGTTCGTAGGTAGCAATAAACGAGTCTTCCTGTAAGAAAGGCAAACAAAATCCTACGGTGCTGAAGTACTCATGGATGGTGTCGATGCTCGCTGCGTCAGGGACGGGAACCACTTTCGTTAAGTGGCTGGTCAGTGGCCAGAATTGGTGACCTGTGAACTGAGGCTGGTGTTCAGAATCAAGGCCCTGGGACGTGTGTCGGTGGAATCTTCTACGGGTGTCCATTGAAGCCCGTGCCCCTGGCAACGAGGCCGAGGCTTTGGTGATGCGCCGTAAAAGAGCAATATTGGACGTAGGTCCTGACGCGAGCAAATCAGCATGCAGACTTACAGGTGCGGGATGTGTTAAACTGCTTGCCGAAATATGCCTCGTCTTGACTGCCGTCGGCTAGCCGAATGGTCCCCATACCGTCGACACTGTCCTGGGGGGTGCTGGAGGACTGAATATCGACCCCGGATGATGGTGACTCTGTAGTGGAAGAGCCCTGACCGAGATGTTCAGCCTCTGCAGACGGGCCATTAAATGGGAGGCGGTCGCTGCTGGAGGCGAATGAGGCGGACTCCAATTTCTCCTCGATGGCGTTTAATCGGTCGAACAAATCGGATTGTGGACGCCTGCCAGCCGTCAGATATCAATTCTAGCTCTGTGAAAAAGCATTGGACAGCCATTACAAGGAATCGACACTGCGGCCCGGAGGTTGTTCGTAGACACAAGTGTCTCCTAAAGTGGCGCATCGCTCGCAGCTCGGGCGGCCGCCATCACACCGTGTTATCGGAGACGGGGAGGATTAGCTACGGAGGTGATCAAGAGAACGACGCCATCTCTCGACGTACCCTTGATTTCCGTTCCCGACAGCTCCGACAGGCAACAGGCACACGAAGCCTCTTTCTCGGGTGATGATCCTCTGATGAAAGATTCATCTCGAGCCGCACAAGCAATAGCACGTGAAGACGACTGCGTCTTTGGCAGGTCGCACCTCACTGTCCAGGGTCTCGGGTGTCTCGGACACGCGCTAGTTCGGGCAAAAGGGCATAGAGGTTTGGGAATCAGCTTCGACTGAATGGCTGCGTCTCATAACTATGTGTGTCGAAAGGGCAAAGTGATATACACGTTCCAGCTCCCCTCTTTCAGACTCCCAAAGTTGCCAGTCCGGTTGACAGCTTCGCAGAAGTGGTCCTAGCCTCTTGGCAATTGTAGGGAGTTTGGAGATCACCTGGATACACATTGGCCCTTTAACTTTTATCTTTACCACTACCCACTCTGCCTTCAGCATATACTAAGTTAGGCAGGCAATGGGCGTCATATTTGCACTAGTAGTGGCAGTATATACCGGTATCTTGATGAATGCAAAGAGGAGTGTACAGACTTAGGAGCAAGACGATGAGGTTGTACTGGGGTCCGCGTACTAGCTGGTTTCGTTTTTAACCCGGTCACAGTGCTTTTTTTTTAAAATGAAAAAAAAGTCTAAGGGTGGTTCCTTCATACAGTTGTAAGCGCTTTAAAATCCAGCGCTAGATATAAACACAAAGTCGATAACAGTAGGGTCAAATATAATAGCCATTATAGCCGTCAAGACGAGTAGTAAAGCTAAAACCGGCGAATAGTTATACAGCGAGAAGCAAGCTGGCCTCTTATCTATAAAAATATCGAATCCCAGCAAAACCCTCCGTACGTCTCTTCTACACAACAACACACACCCACACACCAAATTTGCAATACAAGCCCTCCCAATAGTAAGTTCACACTCATCTGAGCCGGAAGCCGAATGCACAGTTGCTAACCCTACATAGAAAGCTTAAAATAGCGAGATTCGAGAAATCCCATATTGAAGACTTCGAGGATGAAATCCTCTACTTTTTAAACAAAAAGAAGAAGCAGATCCTTCTTCAATTAAAAGATATATCCAAACCAGCTATTTTCGCATTAAAATGCAAGGCCCGTCTTATGCTAGTTTAGGTATTCTATTTCGTTTTTGATAAGAAACGTTAAAGGAGGAAATTTAAAGTGCTAAACGCTGAGAAGCACGATGAATGAAGCTATTGCTAGGTCTATGTGCGGGCTCCGAAAAGAGTAGTTGGAAACCTCGACAGATAGCGAGTAAACAACTACCATAGCCACCCACCATTTGGAATACCCCACCATCCGGGACAGCCAAATTCCCTCCACCACCACACAAACACCATAACTTCACTAACACGTTTCTCAACAACCAGTGAGAGTATTCAGAAGCCGTCTGTAGATATATGTAGACAATCATCAATTGAACATCATGGTCTATTCCTTTGGCGGTTTAGCGCGATTTGCGGGCCGATGTCGACGAGTGTCCCATAACCCCAAATGTGGATGCGGAGTTCAAATTTTCACACTATCCTCAACCACCACGCACCCATTTGAAGCCCACGATGCCTCCCAAAAAGGCATATACGGAGGAAGACGTGGTGGAGGCACTATTCGACATTCATGATAACAAGTTGTCACTCGATGCAGCCTCTCAGAAGCACCATGTGCCTGTTGGTACGGCCCTGACGGCGAGGGTCAAGGGGTCTTTGCACGTGCAAATGGGTTGAAGCAGACCGTACGTGTTTGGGTACGGGTTCTGATTTCTGCTTCTCGAGGAGGAAGAAGCTATCGCTAATCTCGTCGTCCTGACGGTTGGTGTAGTAGTCGGCCCTCTGGCTGACTAACTCCAAACCGTGTCATTTGATTGGCTATAGCCGTAGGGGCATGGGCACTTGACAGTCGCTCAGAAATCTACAGTGCCCACATCTACCCTATCTGCCCGTCTCAACGGCCGGCCACCAAAGAGTGACCCAGACGCTAAACCTTCAAATTCCCGACTATCCGTTGCGCAAGAAAACAAGCTAGTTGAATGGATTTTTCGTCAAGAAAAGCTTGGATGAGCCCCCAGCCATTCTGCCGTGAAACGTATGGTACAAAGCCTTCTCGATGAAGCCGGAGATACCGCCCCCGTCGGCAACCACTGGGTCGAAGGCTTCATCAAGCGACGCCCCGAGATTCACTCCAAAGTAGGCCGTACACAAGAAGCATTGCGGTTCAACGAATTTACCCCTAGGGCAGTCAATTAGTACTTTGACATTCGAGAGGGCGAATTCGATTGGGTGAATGCCGAGCCTCACAGCCAATGTTGATAAAGCCGGCATGATGGCAGGCTACGGTGCGTAAATCTTGGTCTATAGACCTAGAATCAAGTATACTAAGTCATTATTTATATGTCTCGATCCCCTAGTGATTGGGACATCTGAAACGAGGAAAGCTATGGTCAAATCGGACCAATACCGTTTGTGGTCTACGATGATCGAGAGCATCCTGGCCAATGGCGAAGTCCTCGATCCGGGCATCATTTTCAAGGCCAAGGAGCTACAGACCCAATGGTTTATTGACCAATTTCGTCAAACGGTCCCCTATTGGCGTTGGATTACGTCTCCCAACGGCTGGACCGACAACAAGATTGGTGTTGCTTGGCTTGAGCAATGTTTCCTCCCTCAAATGAATGCCCGCCGGAGCGACGAATCAGAAGCGATTCTTTTGATTCTAGACGGCCATTTCAGCCATACATCTGTAGGTTTCTTCCTCAGAAATAAGCAATTATAGTGGGCGAGGTTAATTAGTCTATAGGACGAGTTTATGACCGTTTGCTTCCGGAACAATGTTTATTGCTGCTACCTACCAGCGCATTGTTCCCACGGGCTGCAGCCACTTGATAGTGGAGTATTCAACGCCGTCAAGAAGTACTATAGAGGCCTTCTCGCTGGTTGGCAATCCCTTACAGATTCACAGCCCGTGGACAAGATCAACTTCATCAAGGCACTTGCAGAGACTCGTACCAAGGGAATGACCAAGGAAAATATCAAGGCTACATGGCGAACCACTGGGAATTGGCCTTAAGCCGTCGGAAAGCTTTTACGCACCCAGAAATCCAATTGGATAAGGAGAAACGCCGAGCTAAAGCAGAGCCGGTTTCCGACGAAGATGTGCCCAAGACTGGGCGAGAGCTCATGGACCTCGCTGGCCCCGGGGCTACAGCAGAAGATCGCCGTAAATACCGGAAGATTGGCCTTGCATTTGATGCAAAATAGACTGAGTTGACCATCGCCAACGAGAGAATTCGAGAGTTGGAAGCCCAAATTGAGCGCATGAAGGCCAAGAAGCGCAAGGCTGTACCCAACCCCAACCGGAAGTTCATGGAACTATCTGAGATATTGGGCAAGGGAATGGAGCCTGGGAATGCCCTCAACCAAGAAAGGAAGGCCCGAGAAGCAGTAGCTGAAGAGGAGCCTGAAGTCGCAGATGAGAGCGATGATGATGAAGTTGACAACGATGCATCACCTCCGGAGGTCCAAAGTCGCTCTGGGAGAGCCTCCAAAATACCATCGCGATATTTGGATTGAAAGAGCAGAATCAGAGCTTCATTTTTATGTACAAATAGTCTATATACGACTACAATTGAGTGTGTTGATGGCTTCGTGGAATAATAGTATTTTGGTGATGTGCATGAGAATTGGCTGTCCCGAATGGTGGGTGGCTATGGTATTACATACAACAATAGAATCAAGTCGTTAATCAATCAGTAATACAGAATGTAGCCGAAGCCGGTCCGCGTACTAGAGAAGTCGCTCAAGTGGAAGTTAGTATAGAGCTGTGCACAACTCCTCTTTTACTGAGACAATGCACGCTCACGCACGATTTAGCTGGGAGCCCCTTGGAAGGAGGTAAAGGGGATTCTCGACGATACCTTGATCCAATGCAGTCAAGCATCTGTTGTAGAAGTCATAAATGTTCAAAGCCAGGCTCGCATCACAGGAGGACGGGGAGATAACCTTTATCATCCCGCGTTCCGACGCGGGACGTAGCACGTCGGCGGAGCGGCTGCAGGGGTCGGGGAAGCACGGGGATAAGGGGCCGATGAGAATCCCGCTACCTAGTTGGTGTAAGGGTGAAGAATACAAGCAGAGTGTATAAGGACACACAGCGGCCGCGCTGCATACTAGCAGTATATTGGAGACTAATCATACAACTGAACTTGCCCTCTCTTCTCCTTTTCTACTGGCTTTCCAAGGCTCCCTCTTTTATAATCATATTAGTCGCGGTTTGGCTGCTTTCTCGGAGCGCGAGAGCAGCGTTCTCCAGTTTATAGAGTGGTGAATGCGGTTATAATACTGGGTATAAGAGATGGCACAATGGCCCCTGACAGTTGGTTTTATTCTTAATCCGGTTACAATGTTTTTTAAAGGAAAAGCTTAGAAACGGTTCCTTTATAAACTCATAGAATTCTTTTACAATTAAATGTTTTATATTTAAATACGCTTTTTCGGTGGAAAATGCTATGCGTGAGGGGTGGTGCGGTACTGTGTAAGGGGACTTAACTACGCATTCCAGGATAAAGCGACCTGGGAGACCTACAAAGCCATAGAATAAATTCGCGGTGATATAGTGAACTCAGTGATACTGAAGTCAAATAAGTTATCGGGGCGGTCACGGGAAATCGAAGAAGCACTATAACGCCGGGTTGCTTTTACAGCACATGAGTTTTTGCGCATCCATGTTCCTCGTGGCAGCCCATCTGCTTCTGTCAGCGGGGTTCTGATACGCCATCCTCTCTTTCAAGAGCATGAGGCGCTCGGAGCATACGATAAATGTCGAGCAGATTGAATAGCACAATATGGTAAGCTACATAATTTCATCCCTATTCGAAATCACGAATTAGTGCTGAGCTCGAAATACGTCTGTGCTTGGCAACAGTCCATCCAACTGCCAGGCTTGCGCAAACACAATTTGCCTCTGCTCCGTGGCTTATTACAAGAGCGTGGTCTTTGGCTACAATAATCAAAATGGTGGAAACATCATTATAAACGAAAAGGACGAAATTATTGTAATTGACTTTGCCCGATGGTTCAGGGCGGTGGTTCTTTCGACAGAATAGCACACAGGGCTCCTGGCGGCGACCTGTTGATGGAAAATAGATCTCCAGTATCCGTTCATGAAAAGTCTCCAACAGAACAAGGGGCGTGTCGCTTGCATGTTTTTTATGTCAAGTTGCCAAGAGAGATCACTGTATCCTGCCGTTACCGTGTACCTGAAACTTAACCGGACTCACATCGGGCATGGCTTATCCTATCTGTCCAACCGCCCGATCCATCTGGAATTTCAATATAATCCAAGATTCAAACAGTACAAGCACATACGGCCATAGATACAGGAAAATACGGGATCCCGTCCGCTCTCCCAGAGTCAAGCCTGTAATCGCTGGATTAGTAGTTGGGTCGGTGACGACCAGCGAATACCTGGTGCTGTATGTTTTTGGGCTTTTGTTACTGTCTCAGTTTTGCATTTTTGTTCTTTGGTAGGTTTCAATTCCGCTGCCTCTTTGTTCACCCCGTTAGGCGTCCATAGTGACTTGTGCTGGACATATTGAGACTTGAATCCTTACACTTCACAGCGCTGCAAAATGTTAAACATCATCCTCTCTTCCGAAAATTGCCTTAACAAATTGAGCAGCGTGCACTTACTTTGTGCAGTATGAACAATTGAAATGATACGACATAAAATCATTATGACTTTTCATAGGTCCCAGGCTGTACTAGTGGAGGAAGCACCACGCGGGCTTGTGGACGAAGATCTCAATATCTGCACGAAGAAGGTACAGGCCTTTGGGGCTGTTTTCGAGACAGAACGAGGGTTATATTTTGTGTGTCAAGTGTCCGTTGGAAATGACAGTATTCAAATGGCTCAAGCATGTAACACATGATCCTATATAAGGTTACGCTATATACTGTATGAGGCAATGCACATTCTACGTAGGCAATGAGCATTATCATATAGGAAGTTTTACCCACTGGCACGACCTACTATTTGTAATAACCAGCTATGCGGGCTACACCGGATTCTCTAGATGTTCTAGAGAATTCTGGTATTTGAGCAATCTGTAACTATAGTGTAGCGGCTACGGTGCACCGTCTCATTATTTTACAGGAGCGATACACAGCCTACAGATCGACGGAAATGGCGCAACGCAGGAGGTTCTATTACAGCGTGGTAGATTTTAACCGTGGCCTCTATGGAGGTCTCGGGGACGATGAGAAAACAGGCACGCCAGCATTGGCAGCAACATGTGACAGCAGCGATAGCAGTGGCTGCACGAGTTCACTGCTTCGACAAAGAATGGTACAATGCAACGCCTCCGCTGGTTAACCAGCTGAAGAAAAAAGTAGAAGGGAGCGGGCTTGGTTAATATACCTATGCAATATAATCAAATATAATAATTACACTATTATTTAATTGAAATTTTAACACTAAAATATTATTATTATTTAATAGTATTAATTAAAAATTTAATGTGAAAATTATATTGATATTATACTGCAGGGATTGTATTATGTTGTCAAATGACCCCCTTCCCCCTGGTAGGTTGATCACAAAACCTGTGCCATACACCCCCGCCACCCCTCCTTTTTCTTTTCGAAGTCGACCGACAATTTCTGCCTCCACCATTGTTATGATACTGAGCTCCCGAAGTCGTGTGTTGACCTATACCAGCGCCTTGTTGATGATCTCCTGGTAGGAACACGGTCACCCAAGAGGTTCTACACCTTCCCATCCTGTCGTCATTGGTCAGAACTCCAGGTTTCCTCGCGAGTACTGGCCTCTGGGTGTTCTCAACAAGCGAATACGCACACATGCTGACGGCGTTTGTAAAATGTCTTTGTATGTTCCCAAGAGCCTCTGAAAACATTCTTCGCTGGTCTCTTGAGCAAGTGATCGGTGATGGCGGAACTAAGTGCGAGTTTAAATATGATTCTCGCAGCAGTCCATTGCGTGTGCTCAAAGGTGGCCGTAAGCGCTAAGGCCACCTGGGCACCCGCGTGCTTGCATACTGTCCGTAAAGGCCAACGACACAATTATTCCGCTTCAAAATTCCTTATCCATGAAATACCATACTTCCCGAAAGGCGCGCGGCAGGCGACGTTGGAACATGGGTAGGTAAGAATTGGAAAGAACACTACCTCGGTATCGTATTCGGATCACGGTTCTCCGGCACTCGGAAAGCAGCCATTCTCATTATTTTTACCAAGAAAGGGTGACATATGTCTTGTCAGTAGTTGTGGGGGTAGCCCATTTCATGTACTGGCCAACCAGCACCCGGATTTGGAGGTACCTGGTAGAGGGTACTCCTCTTCCAGTACGATGCCATAGTACAAATCGATGATCAGAGCCAGATTGGCCCGCACATAAACCCACATGGACCCGCGCCTGACCTATCCATTCTGAGAATAGAGGGTATGGTCGCCTTCCATCCTACCTTTCTCGTGCTTGCGATCTGGAGGTGGTCAATCTGGTATTTGCTCCCGAGTCATTCTTTGGCGATTCGTTAAGATTGTGGAGGGCGGCCTTACGCGTAAATCAAATATGGGGTCCAAATACGCGTAAGCTACCCTGGGGTTTGCGGTAAAGCTATCCACACTATGCCCCTGTCCAAGGGTATCAGTTATGCCATCATCAGCAGGCTTAAGCGTCGAACCCACGGCGCGGTGCTACGTTTGGCTATCCAGCCTGCGACGAAAAATTATAAGTCCACAACTTTCTGCAGTAAAGTTCAATACCAATAATCAGCATTCAGGCTTGAGTCACTCCAACGCTTCCCGTCTAGTTGATCTCGGTGCCAATTGGAGATAAGAATCTACCTCTCATCGCCGACATTTTTGCCTCATATTCCCGTCCAGATGTTCTCCGACCTGACCGCCAGTGCCTGTACCTGGGCAGCGACAGGCGTCCTCCTATTCGCGTCCACCAGCAATGCCCAGGTATCTCTCAACCCGTCCGATCCGTTCAATGGCTGGTTCAACGTCACCGAGTTTCCCACTGAGCAGAAAGACAACGTGACGGTCCTGCTGAAACAGGCTGCGGATCTATCCAATAATGCAAGCATCTACTCCTTCTATGAACAGAGCTGCATCCTACAGCAGGTATATCCGTCAACCTTTAGCATGCCGGCGGGGTACATCACACCTTATGCGGCTTTCGACAACTTCTACTTCGTCGGTCAAGCCGCGGTCGCCGCTTGGGTGTATAACACCACCGAAGGTCTCGTCATGATCGACGCCCTGGACAACGGACCTCAGGCCGAGGGTACTATCGTCCCTGGCTTAAAGACCCTCGGGCTGTCGGTCACTGATATCAAGCACTTGATCATCACCCACGAGCATATAGACCACTATGGCGGCGCCAAATTCTTCCAGGACACATGCGGGACCAAGGTCTACGGATCTGAGCCCTTCTGGGCCGCGATGGAGGTGCTTCCAGCCAACTCGACCGTCCTACCGCCGGTACGCAACGAGACGCTTGTCGACGGGCAGGACCTTACCATCGGCGATGTGACCTTCCACACGGTGCTAACTCCAGGTCACACCCTCGGCACACTCTCTCTGATCTTCCCTGTGTCCGACGCCGGTAAGGAGCATGTGGTCGGCTTCATGGGCGGCACAGGCGATCCGAGTGACACGGCAATGCGGGCCATGAAGGTGCAATCTATCGACCGCTACGCCACGATCGCGCGAGAGAAGGGCGTCGACGTCCTCCTTTCGAACCATAACGTCGCAGACCACGCCATGTACAAGGCCGACGTCCTGGAGCACCGCGCCCTCGGCGCGGTGAACCCTTTTGTCATCGGCACTGAAAACTACGTCAACTACCTCAAGGCCAACGCGCTCTGCACCCAGGTGCTCTCTGCTAGGGAGGGCAAGGACATGACTGATGGTATTCCATCCGAGGAGATTCTGGCGCGCCGGCAGTCCATGTCACTGGCCACGGATGCGCATTGCAACCACTGAGAGGTGCGGGGACTGGCTTCTGAGGAAGGTCTCAATTTTTGATTCTTGATTATTGCATTCTTTCGCCACCCGGCTCTTGCCTAGCCTGAATCGATATCATCGAAGACAAGTGCTCCACAATCATAATGGCACCACGTTAGCTTGCATTATCATGTAAATACAACAAATCAAAGAGCATATAAGGAAGAGGAACGCTTCAGTAAATAGAACCCGTTTGAAGTATATAGGCGAGAAGTGGTATCTGAAACTTATATGTTTATCTGCCGGTGCGTATGACACTTTCTACATGACAGGCTGTGTGCGTAGAATCTTGAATATCTTGAAAGCTGAATTTATCGTAACTCGCAACCTTTCGGGGTTAACCATCGGCTTAGAATACAGCCATTGTCGATGGGCACGGAGTATGATTTAGAAAAAAGGAGGCAAGTGGCATACATTATGTCACCACATGAAAAGATGCCCCATACATAATTCCAAAATATAAATGCAATTACTCTCGCCCTCACCAGGCTATTATCCTGGCTTCTCCTTATGAAAGTGATTAAGAAGCGTATTATAAGTTAATGTATGTAGCCCATCATCAATGACATAGAGCGAGGCGGTCTGTCAAAGCCATCCAACGACTTGCACATTTTGTTAAACTCAATCCAAGGGAAACAGACTAATGAAACAAAGAGGCCGAGTCGAACTGTTGCTTATTGGGCAGCCTTTCATGGAAGGCTGGTGGTCGTCATGATCTCTGTAATTGAATTAATGCATTACTGAACTTGATCTCAGCGAGTACAGCTCTTTACTGAATTCGTCTTTTCATGGCAAGAGAGAAAGAGCCATAATTTAGCTTCTCCCCAAGGCACGATGTCGTGGTCCAAGCCTCCGCCAAGCGACATTGTACCAAAGGGCCGCCAAGTGCCATCACGTCGACGTGCAATAGTGGGGATACCTGAGGCACGCCTGCATCAGTATTTCCTGGCGCTTGTTGATGAGCCATAGAAGCAGCTTGCCTGGTTTTCTATCCATTCCAGCATCAAAGCACTTTTCCCGTCAATTGTCCTCCCATGAAAATTTAGTTGGTATGGATCGTACACCAGGCGCCCAGTCCGAGCGTCCTGCGAGATATCAACTACGACGAACACGCCCTTTGTCGAGCTACTGCGAGCCAGGTGTGCTCTCCAGCCACGAGCAGAATGACGATACACGTTTGCATGGGAACGACTTTGGCGGCTCCACGTCCTTCTGGGAGCGTAATAGGTCATGGACCAGGACCCCAGTCCTGGCTGTAAGAGCGGCCAAGCTGAATATACTCGCTTTTGGCGTACATGCACAAATCCTAGCATCCTTCTGGTTGCTCGTCCTTGTCCCATACGGAGTACTGTGGAAACCCGGAGCCTGGTTTTTAGTGTCCTGGGCTACCTTGTGCTTCATCGGTTTCTTGTTGAGCTTCGCTATCGACCAGACTTCACGCGGAGATTCGAGCAACCGGAGCATGTGGATGGCTTACGCTTCTATTCTACCCATGATGGTATGTTTGTGTCCGGACATCTTGGTTGTATTAGGATCACGAGCTATTGACCCCAACACGCATAATTTCACACAATATCGATTACATGTTTCAAGTCCTACTTCGTTCCCTCATTCCTCTACGGCTATCTGATGCTAAATCTCCTCCTTGTAAGCTACACTCTAACTAAAATTACACGCCTTCACTTATCTAGAGCGTACATGAGACTAACACATGCGTTCAGGGGCCGGCTCTTGTGTGCTTGAGTAACGGCATCACTCGCGATGTCTTCCCCGTGCCGAGTGCTGACTAGCCAAGAGCATGATGTCCTGTGGCTCACCGGCATATTGGGTATGCTGGCTTACGTCCATCTGTCGAAACATGGGGAGCCAGTTCCCTTCCAAAACAGCAAGACCGTTCTCTCAGTTGCGGCCCTCGTGGTGGTGACTGGGCTCTTCTTATGGACCATCATCTTCCGCACCCGCACGCACATCAATTTTTGGCACAATCGACAACGAAACGGGGCATATTCGGCGAGACGCTCACTATGACGGGTATTCTGAAATTTCTTATCTGGACAACAATTTCGTCGTCGTATTTGCTATTATACTAGTGGCAATACCGTGTTCTTACACGATGTTTTCCAAGTCAAAGGAGCCACGTCCAGGCTCATACATGTCAGAAGACATTTTGAGCGTCATCATATTCCCCATGTTGGCGAACACTCCAATCTTCCTTTTCGGCATGCGGCAGGCCGACGTAAGCACTTCGACTCTGCGTTTGAGTTGAACCACCGCCGTCGGCATCGAGATCGCATATGTTATGGCGTCCATAATCCTCCTCAAAAGCCTCGCTCTCAACTCACAGGTCCCGTTCAGGTCCACTCTGGCGGACCTGGTGCCCATCGGGGTCGCCTCTATCGCATCACACCGCAGCTTCTCCAGTCACTGCCGACCGACGTACATGGACGGCGCTCTATGCTTGGGCTGTAAGTTGACGATTTGCAGCTGTCTCGACTTTGACGCAACCTAGGCTTGCTGACCACCACTCACATAGGTATTCTATAATTGTCCTCGCAGTCTTCCTCGCTTATATTGCGGATACATCAGAGCTGTAAGATGTGCAGTCCTGAGCCTACCAACTCTTGAAAGCGTACTTCTGTTCTTCAGATCTTCCTCCTGTTTCTAGACTATCTCACAATGCTGCTAGTAATATGAGGCTTGTTGCCGTCTACATAATTGAAATCGGATATCCACACCTACAAAAACAGAGGGTACACCGGTACATCACTCCTTTCGTAGCTATAGCGGACCAGAAAACGCCCTTGCAGCGTCGGGTAGGACCCAAATCAACATGGCGGTAATTGTGAAACCGACACCGTTTGTGGCCTGCATGGAGTGCGATTCTCTGGGACTGCGGCAAGAAGAATAGAGATATCATCAATATGTTGTTGACCAAGTGTGGAATCAATTGACATGTGTGATGACTTGTCTGCCGAGGCCTGTCTAGAGTCGGCCCCGACAAGTTAAGCAGAGTTGCTGGAAAGATCACTTGGGAGGCTCATATAGAGCTAATATCAAGATGGGGTATTCGAATATCATGAGGGGTGGGTATGGCTAGATTGCAACAGTGATCAGCTTCTGTGCTTGTGAAACAGCGGGATGGGGGGGGGGGGTTGTACGCCAATTTGTCTTTTGATTGTTCCCACCATGTTTCGTTGGGCGAAGTGAGGGTCCATCGAGTGTGAATCAGATCCAGGTATTTAGCGAAATAGAAATTAGATACACGCACCTGCAGGAAAGAAGGCTACACCGGTATATCGCCAGAACATTGAAACCAGTTAGAAATTTGAGCAACACCAAGAACCCAACACCCACTCTCATCAGGCCACACAAAGACCCACACCGATAAAATTCACACCTACAACAGATAGCAACGTGATGGAAGTACTGACCAGATTTGAATTGAATGTCTAACAGCACTTCGTCACAAATTCACCAATTGCACAAGAGTGCCAGTGGAGCTTCAAAAGTTTAGCAAGCACAACGTTGTGCGTGCGCAAGCCCGCAAGGGCCATCAGGTGATTTCATTAGATGCTATATCCAGTACGCTCTCATACACGTGTGTATGTTGGTATCCGCGCAGCCTGGTTATGTATGTGAAGAATCGAAAGGTATGACGGATGGTTGTTGTACAGGGTAGTTGTTGGTATATCAATAGCGCGGCAAACCACGACTCCAAGCGCGTGGCTTTTCTTTTCTCCTCCAGTGAGAATTAAAACAAAAAAGACTAGAAAAAAGGGAATTGCTAAATGATTTTCTTCCTGACTCCTGATGTTGCGTCTAAAAACACGCTTCGCATGCCTCGTGATGATCGGTTGCAGTCGTTTCTGCGGCGTATGTTGCATGAAATGCGTTTTCGGCTCTGGGTTGGCAGCTCCCAGTTGCTATGACATCCAACCGCGTTCCCAGAGTTCTCTCTCCGCCTCTTCTTCAAAGGCGCGCCTCAACGTTGCGGTATTTCGCGAGCCGACAAGTCCCGTGCCGGCATCGACGCGGAAATTGACTAGATCGATCGAGTTGCTGGCACTTAGTGTGATGTTGCTCGCGCTCGTAATGGTCGCCGAAGACGACGAGAGGAACGACTGGAGCGCAGTCTGGGCAGCTGAGGCATCTGCTACCGAATCCTGCTGGAGAACAAACAAAATCCCAACGCGAGCAAAATCCAAGACTTCATCCGTCACAGTGAACGTCGAGCCTGGGTTGGTGGCAGAGGGCGGCAGTGGAGAAGGCGTTACCAAGGAAGCAGTTGAGGAGGACGTCGTTGGGGCTGAGGGGGCTGGGGTAAATGACGGCGGAGGCCAGCTGCTGGTAAAGGTCCTCGTGATCGTGATGGTCGTAGTCGGCAGAGTAGTTGGGATGGCCGCAGATGACGTGGCAGGCGTGTCGGAGATTTCGATCGTCAGAGTCGTCGTGGTCGACTGGCCCGCCATGACGGTTATCGTGGCAACCTTGGCCTCTTGCAAGGCGATAGCGTTGACGACGTCGAAGCTTCCACCGGTCATGTCCACCACGGCCTCAGCGGAAGCGCCGAGCGCCGAGCTCTGGCCATTCAAGGTCACAAGAGCGTTCTCGGCCGAACAACTGAGATTGCCCGCGTTGAGCTTCGAAAGGATCGTGGTACCAGACAGCGGAACCGAAAAATTAGTTTGCGCCTGTGCGATGAGACGCGGCAGAGCGTTTCCCACCGTGACATTACTAATATTAGTATCACCTGATATGGTGGCGGTCGTGCAGCCAATATTGTCTGCTACCGAGCAATCGAAACCTGTGAAATTGTTGATGCAGATGCAGGAACAGAAGCCGTTGACGACGACATTCGTTCCGCCGTTCTGGCAGGTGACTTGTCTCTGGCATTGCTGTTCTGCCTCGGCTTGGGTGTTGACGCTTTGTCTGCGGACGACGAAGAACTCTATGGGTATTATCACAGCCGCAGCAATGAGAATTATGACGATGATGACGATGGTTATGAAGCCCCATAGCGGTAGCCCGCAGCAGCGACGACCCTTCTTCTGGCCAGTCGAGTCGCTATTTGATGACATGTCGTCTGGAGCACCTCGTGGGGTCGAATTGCTGTTCGTATTCATGTTGTTATTGTTGTTGTTGCGGTTCAGAGGGGGCAGCGGCCATGACATGACGGAGTCACGTATGCTTCGTCGGAGACCTCCCTGACGACTCTGGGCCTGAGCTGGCGGTGGAAACGCTGCAAGCATGTCTGAGAAACCTGACTGGTGGTTGTCGTAATATTCGTCTGCGGCCCAGGTTAGCGAGCCCATCGGCTAAGAAGCAAGCGGGAAATACTTACCAGAATCCTTGTCAACGTTTGCCGACTGAGTCCCAGCGCCATAGAACTCAACCGGAAAATCGTCTAAATCATTCAACCGACTCGCGGGCCGTTTCCCTCTATCCAGACTCGCAGCTAACCTTGTGGCTCTTCGAATAAGATCTGGGAGACTGGTCAGACTGCCTCGAGCCTCCGCATCCCTAACAGCGTCGATATCGAGCCGTGGCGGTCGTCTTATGGCCGACAACCGGCTATACGCACGTGGCTGTAATGGCGCCGGTGGAAGAGGCTGCGAGGAGCCCGACATCCTCCTAGATGTTCTCGAGTCTACTGCAGATGCCGCATCGTAAGCATTCAATATGTCGTCCGCGGTTAGCGCGGCCCCCACCGGAGTAGGCTTCGAGCTCTTGGATGAAGGAACTGTGGTGGAAGAATTCGACGACGCTTCCAGATAGCCGGTACCGTCATTAAAAGGTCCGGGCTGCATAGGCGTCGGTGATGGTCTTTTCTCTTCACCCCCCTCCCCAGTGACATCACGTGCGCCTGTCGTGACAAGCGCGGCTTTCCCTCTCCTCCCAATACTCGCATTCCTGACCAACCGGCTCTCGTCTCCATAATCATGTATCGAGTGCGCTTCGGATGGGCTTGATTCCTCAACAATCGTATCATCGTAGAATGCGTCACCATACAGAGGGCTCTGTGCAGGCGACGGCGTGCCCCAACTTTCCGGCATAGCCGCGCTTGATGCATATGATGCATGGGATCTCGACCTGTCGCTTTCTTCCGGGATCGGCGAGACGTACGAAAGATGGGAGTAGAAAGACGATGCGCCACGTCTGGCTGAAGGCGGTGGTCCCAAGTTCACACTACGTCTTGGCGGTCCAACCGGCGGCGGCGGAGGCGGCGGCGGAGCCTGGATTGGGAGCGGGAAATCCGGGATCGAACCCACTGAAGACAGCGTCGAAGGTCGAGACAGAGTGGATGGTGTCTCGGGTATAGATGAACTTATTGTCTCCGAATCTCGACTGTATTGTGGTTGGTATTGGAAGACTGGAGTCGGTTCCTGTATTTTTGACCCGTCCAGGATGGACGGCACCTCGCTCGGGCGGGGCGGTCGTTGTGGAGGTTGGCTACCAGCTGGTGGCCTGTAAGGCTCCGAATCTGATGAACTAGCAGGAGAGGCAATGGGACCGGGCAATGGCCACTGGGGGATGGGCTCCGGCCTGGATATGGGTAGCGTTATCTGGCCATCTTTGTTCTGGAATCCAGGTGGTGCTTGAGGTCGTTGCTGTCTCGGCGCGCTGCCAGCCTGGGGACCCATAGGAGGCCGACTCCTCGGGGGTATTGACGGGGCGTCCGGAGCATCATTTTTCATCGCCGCCTGACGCTGGAGAAATGTGTTGTAGTCCTCCCTAGGCAATCCTGCTTCTGCGCGCTCCCTCGCTCTCTTGATAATATCCGCTGCTGACGGTCGTTCCATATCGTTTCCATATTGAGGTCGACTCATGAGCAGTCACCAGTTCAATTTTAGCACTCAGGGGAAGCCCTCCGGTGAGCCCTGCGGCGCTCCAGCTTTTGCTGGTCCTTTCAGTGTCAACTCCGGCCTGGGGGTAACATGCGCAATGATACGTTTAGCTCGGTGCAGACTAGACGTCGTAATACGCTGGCGGTCAAAAGTTCCGTGGGATGACGAGTACGACGAGAACGAGGGTCCGTAGCCTGACGTTGTGCGTCCTCGGTATGGTCGCACGGGGTTTCCTTTTCCGGTTGATCAATAGGCAGTTGGAGATCTTGATCGACAAGAGATACAGCCTTCAATTCAATGTTGCGAAAACCGACGGGAATCCACGCATTGGTAATGTAATAGCGACGACCGGCGACGACGAGTGAGAGGTGGAGGTGAGTGAGCGACTGTCTCTGCAGCGGGCGAAGAATCAGACGAGGCAAAAACAAGTGAAAGCAGACAGGAGAAGTGAGTTGTTGACGACTTCCTGCGACGAAATGGTACTTGGACCTGAGGGCGATCGCTGTCAGTGAATAATAGTCACCGTCGCAGATGATGTGGATGTGGAGTCAAAGGGAGTCCACAATGGAGGAGGAAAAGAATGTCGCGGAGGCTGCGCAGTGACAGAGACCAGCCAAGAATGGAAGAAGGGGTAAACAGCTCGAAGGTTTGGACAGAAGATGGACAGACAAGCGCGCAGAGGCTGAACGATTGGGGGTGGCAGCGGGAGGGTCGCATGCAAGGCGGCCCACGCAGGCGAGATACAAGGCAGGGCATGTAGCGTGGAGGGCAAGGGGTACCTGAGCAGCGAGGTGGGAAGTCTCAAGGAGGGTAGTCATGAATGGGGATCACGTACGTTTGGTGTTTCGGCAGGTCAGGTCAAGCACGCGGTGGTTGAGGAGAGCGAGGTGTCGCAGAGTTTCTCGGGGCCGGACCGTATCTGGAGCAGGGAATAGATGGGTTCGGCGTGGGTGTGAGTGTGAGTGCGTGGAGCGAGTTGAGTGAGTAGCATATGCCAAGTGAGTAGGTCGTAGGTATCTCGTCGACGAGATGGGCTTGTGCTGCTCGACGGACAGTAACTCGCTGCAGTGGCGGGTTGATGGAGCGTGCAGGCCGGCGTGCAGTGTACCAGGCACAGCGAGTTCCAGAGAAGTATCACACAGAGGGAGTGTTTTGGGAGAAGGGCGGCGGCGACGGGGCAGAAGAGAGGGCCTAGGGGCCCGGGTTGCAAGAATAGCGGACGGACGGGTGGAGCTGGCAGTGCGTCCGAAAGTCGATACGATGGTGTGGTCGAAGTCTTTTGGCGTTTCAGATATGCGGGACAAGCAAGGAGTGCCGTGCAACCTGCCTGAAGCCCTACTGCGCAATCCAAATTGCTGGCTCCTTGGCAGGCGCACAAGTATAGCAGGCAGTCCACGCAGGCGTTCTACAAGAGACCAGGTCCCTGTCGAGGATCAATCGAACACCTGGTCAAGCCAGCGTGGTGCTTTGGTGGTGGTGGTGGTGGTGGTGGTGGTGGTGAGGGTGGTAGTGAGGGTTGGTGGTGGCGGCAGGGGCGGCGTGGGCGGCGGCGACCGGATGTCAAATCTCAAATCTCAAATCCCAAATCCCAAATGCCCAAATCCCAACCCAGCCAAGCAATTCGCAGAGACTGTGTCTCTGTGTGGCCAGGAGCGCGTGTGTGTGTGGGTTTGGGTGTTTCGGCGGCCAGAAGAGGAAGGCCGCAAACTATACAAGCGGAAGATTGCAAGCTAGGAGGAGTTGACTGCTGCTGCACGTGGTTGTGGTGTGTTCGTTTTTCTGTTTGGAGTTGTGTTGGAAACGAGACAAGCCCGTCACTTTCTCGGGCGAGAAATGAACAAATGCTCGCTCTACCGACTAGAGAAGAAGGAAAAGGCTGCAAGGACCGCGGTAGGTGTCACACACACACACACACACACACAAACAAACACATGCACAGATGCACACAAACACACACGGACTCAAGAAGAGGTCAAATCAAGAAGACGAAGCGAAAGTATACGAGAGTCCGGAAGCTCCAGAAACATGGGCCAAAAAGAAAGAAAAAAGACCGATGCATCTGCAGTCAGGCAGGAGCGCTGGGAGGGTGGGGGCAACGGGCGCAATGAGTTGACTGAGCGTGTACTCTCAGACAATAATAGTGAGGTCAGATAAGGAGGGCGCAGGGGGAAAGGGGAGGAGAGGAAAGGAGTGAGGTGAGCAGAAGGAGCCAGTGCCCAGGATTAGGTATTACGCCGTGCAAAGAAAGAGCCATGCTGTATATTACTGACCAAAGATACTGCGACTTGCTGAATATATGACATATGACCGAGGGTGGGAACCCTTTGGCTTGTCCAACATGGGGGCTGGACCACCTGCCAGCAGGTTCTGGCCCTGATCCTGGCTTTTCTGCTGTCTTTGTTCACGCGTACTCTCTATTGTGGTGGATTATTTACTGTTTTACACTCGGCTCGAGCGATGCTCCTTGCTGTCGCGAAATGACGTCCGACAACAGGAAGCCGCCGAGTCGATATCACTGCCCCAACACACCAGCGACAGCAATCAGCCTGCTACACCAGGCAGTGATAACACCGGGCGTGGAGATGAGAGGGAGACTTGGGCTCAATCTGGCGAGATGAGGAATTATGGAGACCAGAGGGGCGGAGAGGGGACGAGCCAGTCGAGCTTAACCCGAGCCTGTGCCCCGTCCTGGCAGCCCTGCAGGTCATGATGATGATTAGTCTCCTCCGTCAATCGCAATGCGGGGCCTGGCCGTCCTACGTCCGTACAACCACGGAGAGGCCTACCAAGACCAAGACCAAGACCAAGACCTGTCAGGGTTCCAACCGTATGGGTTCAGGTCCATCAATCACGCATCATGAGGGGGGGTGACCTGTTCGGATCTTGAATGATCTCCACCCACGACCGGGTTTCTTGGTCGCATCAAGCCTGCTGCTGGCAGGACAACAAGAGGGCCGACCCTTGAGACTCATCAGACCAGACCTCGAACTCGAAGTGCGTGCTGCTGGTTCTGGAAACCACCTGATACAGGGATCAGCCGTCCGACGCTAGGCATCCTGGCATCCCGTCCACGCTACAGACTACATACAGTACGAGATGCGCTCAATGGTGCGCGTACCCGGCCACCCACCACTGATGCGGAAGGTACCTCGCAACCTGGGTACGGGGGTACGGGGCCAGCGCATGCAACCGTGATCCTGCGCATGCAGGAACCACGGGCGAGCCTCGATGGGCCAGTGCGCGCGGCCCCAGTGCCGAGTCATTGAGACCTCCTCCCTCCCTCTCCTCTTTCCTTGCTCTGTCCTTCGCGACGCCTTTACCTTGCTTGCCCTGCTGTACAAAATTATCATGTGCAGCCCGCCATCCCCCCAGCCGCTGCTTGTCGCAGCCTCAGGTGGTCTTGCTTTGAGTTCGGCCTGGCCAACCTCCCATCACTCACTCCATGGCATACGCTTCCCCAGGCCGGAGCGAACCCAGAGATTCGCGACAGACTCCGGATTGCACGCCACATTGTACACGGCACACGGAACACGGTATACAAGGAACACGGTACATGAGATGTCGTATCTTCGGGCCAGGCTTGGCTAGATCTCCAAACCTGGCATCTGGCGACATCCGAGTTCCAAAACCAACAACGCTACGCTACACAATGGGCACGACCTGACCCTGCCCCCTTTACCCACCCATCAGCCCCCAGACGCACACTAGATAATTATACCGTACATGGCCCTTCCTTCGCGCTCCCCTGATTGACCGGACGACGCAATGGCCGGGTGATGCCGACTTCTCTCCATCGACATTGACGTGCTCCTTGGCCCACCGTCCATAGCGTTGAAGGGGGGGGGAGCCCGCACAGCTGCCGGAGCTGGGCCGGAGCTGGGCTGGAGCTGAGCTGCAGCCGAGAGGCGAAAACGTTAATCCCCCCAACATCTTCAGACTTCGTCCAAGAGACCAATGCGGCTGAGTTTAGGGCAGGCCACGCACGACTGACTTCGTGGCTCGAGCGGGAGCTTGACTGATGTATTTGTTTGCAAACCCATGGCCATGCCCGCCAAGGAGCAGCCTAGCCTTGAGTTTGGGTTTCTGCATGGCGAATGCCAGCTCAAGAGGTGCATTCCAGCTCACACAGACGACGATAACCATCACAACCTCTGCAACTGCCACACGCACAACCCTCATTGTTCCAAACCCGACTACGGAGGTGGCACCCGGTCCAGGTTTCACGGACACACCCTCACTCACACGCACACACAGCGCCACGAGACCTCCAGCCAGGTCTCTGTCTCCCCCTGTGGCTCTGCACTACACAGAACCAAGACAGGACCAGAGAGCCTGTGTCCGGTGCCTACCATCCTACTGGGACAGTACACGGCTACGCTAACCAACAACGGGATCGTCACGCGCTGCAGCACGAGGCACGGGCTTGCCAACGCCCGAGCCATGCAGACACGATGCCAATGAAGTGCACGCCGTTCCGCGCCGTCTGTTCTCAGGTAGAACGCCCTAAAATGAGCCTCACAAGGGTCCAGATGTCGCTAGCTTGACCCAATTTCCAACGGTCCGGATGCGAAAGCACACGAGTACCACCTCGTCATGCACCTCTGTTCCATTTCCCACTGCGCGCCCGTTACGTCTCTGCTTTTCCCGTCAATCACGGCGCATTGTGAGCATTCTGCTCACCAACAGGCCAAGGGCCCTCGTGCAGGGCCTATGCCTATTCCAGCAAGGTTTCATTCGTTTTTCTGCAGGCGGGCTGCCACCCTCGGTCTCTGACGAGCCGTATCTCATCATCCCCGTGTTTCACCTTGACAAGGGTCCTCATTTCATCCCTGGATACCGAGACATCAGCCCTTTTTCCCACGGCGCGGCACGCTTCCACCGTCGGACAATGACGTTGTTGATATCCAATTGTTTCTGGATGAGACCAACATCCGATGATGGAAGACAGTGGAAAATGAATAAAAATATGGCGGTGACAGCCCTCACCGACTGGGTCCTGCCGCCCTCATCGTCCACCGAGCCGATTGCACATGCCGGCGTCCCTCAAGCCACCACTACCGCGCGCGCTGATTGGAAACAGGCACCGAAAGCTGAGACCAACGCCTGGGTAAGGGACCCCCAGGCAACGACTCTCGAATTAAGCCTGTTGAACGTGGGCCGGCCGTCGACATGCAGGTATTTCAGCCTGAATTGGGACGGCGGACCTGTTTTGAGTTCCTCAGGACCCTGGGTTCGGTGATGGATGGGATCAATCCACACGCGAGCCCGTGCCAGGAATCGTCTTGAGGCCTTCTCTCTCGGCCAGTGCTGGGAAAGCATTCATCGACGCTTCACCGATTCCAAGCATGGGAAGATCCCAGCTGCACGACACGTTTGCTACAATGGCAGACAGGCCCTGCTCCTGAGCTCCAGCCTGGGTTGCCAATGGCTGCTTGGCTTTTCATAAGCCGCTGGCACGCCAATTTGGTGCCTGCCTGCTCACCTGTAACGGTGCTAGCTAAGCAATAGAGGCCTTGTTCAGGCTCGTACGGCGACACTGGGAAATTACAAGCGCAGAAGGGAAGGCCGCCATGCGATGACCCCAAACTCTTATTCCTGCTTCCTAGGCAACGCCCAGTCGCCGCAGGTCTTCCTGGCCCCATCACAGATTTTCCCACGATCCCCAATCGCCCTTTACGTGAATCTCACACGCATCACTGGGCTGTTGCACTCGAAGAGGAACCCCAAGTGGGCTAGCTGTCCGGCCCTGCCTGTCGATCACGCGAGCTGTCAGTCTTCGGACCGAAACATGAACGGCACCATCGCCCGCAGGGGAGCACGGGCGCCGTAGCAGTTGGGCGCGCATGCCCGCCCCATACGGGCACAGAACCATGTCCCCTTTAGTCAAAAGAGGACCCATTCCGGGGCGCATGGTTAACAACACAGAGAGTCCATATCTTTGGCGCGAGACCATTTCAGCCAACGAAATTGCAGAGCCGTGGCAACGGCCTCGTGGTCTGAGCTGGCAGCGCCCGCAAGGGCCGTTATGGCCCGTATTACTGGTCGCGGCCGACGGCAGCTAGTGCCCGCCCCCGCACCGGGTTGGGTTGGGGGATATAGTGCGCCACGGCATATATATTACCTATCATTACTGTTATTTCCTGCACCGCCAAGCGTGGGTTTCTTCTGAGAGCACGCTATAGCGCGCGGACAGGCTTTATGGTTAAGTTTCGCATAGGCTGGGGGGTTCCGAGTGCCCTCGGCGTATCAAATGGCCCGGTATGGATGAGGACGTACGAATAGCGCATTGTGCTTGTTTCAATGCCGGTGGAGTGCTACCACACGTTGGTGATATGTCACCTGATCGAGTGGCAACACGTTATAGTACACCTCAGCATTGCCCATGCGTTGCGCTGCTTTCCGAGCAGGGCTAAATATCAAGTGTCGTGAGTAGAATGAGACGGCATAAAGAGTATTGTTGAAGGATGTGCAGCGTCGAAAACAACAGACGATAGTTGAGTGCACAAGGCCAATTCTGTAATGATTCTCCATTCTCTTCATGTAACATCCTTGGAATTCGGTGAATGCCTGCTCTTAGCAATAAAAATCATCATTCGGATTTACCACATGCACGCTTCCTGTCACAGCGTAGCCAGATAGCAGTGGAATTAACTCACTGAAGAGAAGACAGCTAGAAGTCTACAATACTCTGGCGAGGCTTCCACGTCTATGTACCAGATCAACGCAGAGAGCATTGTGACAGCCTCTGTTCGTTTTTCTCGACGGCTGTGCCACAGAGTATCTCAAACACTGCTAAGCGATGAACTTTAAGACGAAAACCTCAACGGCCCAATTTGGACCGACCAATACATTGGAACTACTTACCCGGCTGAAGTGATCAGCCGCCGGACGAGGCTGCCGAACACGGAGAATGGAACGCTGGAGATCATCCAAAAGAGACTGGGGAAGGCACTAGGGAGACAGCTGGTTTCCGAAGTTGTCACCCCGAAGGCAGCGGAATTGGCGGCTCGCCGGTGACCAACCGTACAAGCTCTACTCCGAGCAACCTTATGAAATTTTGAATGCAAGCCAGAGGTTCATAAAGAGATACGCGAATGGTTTCCGAACATTTAACACCTTAGGACTTGCCATTGGTGCCTAATTTTCGCAGTTCATCGAGCTGCTGCTGGGCTTCGAATAGTAATGTTGTGCACAGCAAGGCTTAATACTACATTCATAACAGGCAATAGCAGAATGGTTGAGTGTCTCGATTTTGTTTTACAGTAGGTGGTCAGCATTCCATGGAGCTATCGGCGAGAATAAGAAGAGGTAGCAAAGCCTTATATATTCTCTGGGCTACCCTGCGTCTTCGTGTATGGCGAGAATCTCGGAATTGGTTCTTCAAGAATTGTGGTGACGAGTCTCAGATCACATAAAGTGGTTCAGAGCCCGGACTCGGCGACGACAACTTTGTCTTGATGTCAGTAGCAACGAGAGCCCAGTCGGCAACGGTCCTTCTCGTTGCGGTGTTGTCCTCCGGCTCCGGCTCCGGCTCCGGCTCTGTGTCGGCAACAAAAGCACGCCACGAGAAAGTGACTTGTCCCACCCGCATATCGCGGCCCTTACCCTGGGGCGCCAGGATGCTGTCGCCCACCGACCAAGCATCCTCCTCCGGGTCATGCTGACTGGGGATGATCATGTTGTTCACCGTCCAGTGCAGAGTGCAAGTAAGGCACTCGCAGCGTCCCCTAAGGAACCAAGTCTGCGCTTGGTCCAGAATTGTGGTGTTGGTGTGCCAGTAGCCGCAGGTCTCGGTGGGCTCGAGCCAGACTCGCTTGAGGCTGGGGCACGCAGCTGAGAGGACCGCAGGGATGCCACGGCCCTCGGTGATCTCTTGCTGCACGTTCTTCACGAGGCTGAGCAGCTCTGCGTCCTCGGGAGAGCTCTGATTGGTGCAAGGCTCCAAGCCTGAAGACAGGCCCAGCGCCTGCAGTCGGTCCAGCTTTCCGTACAGGCTCTTCACGTTCTGATCAGTATCTTCCTTCCCCAGCGTCTTGGTCACAGACCGGGCTGCTTTGTGACCCATTGGGAGGATCAGCGACTGGACCTTCCGAAGGTCCTCTGCCTTGATGACAATTCGCAGTGGGGTGTGGCGACGGATCTCCAGCTCGTCGATTTCGAAGTTGAAATAGATCTGGCTGCTTCCGTTTCTGGGACACGCGAAGGTAATCTGGCAGTTCCGGAGGGACTCGGCTCGGGACTCCCGGTTGATCCACAGCGTGATAGGGATCGGAGCGGTGCTTGAAGAGACGTTCGTTATGTCGTCATCTCTGTAGAAGTCGTGGATGTTCTCGCCGGCATCTCTGGCCTTAGATTGGGCCCACTCAAGGTTGTCGTTTCCCTTCAACCAAGACCGAGTCAGAATGATGCGTCTTGACTCCCAGGTTGCTGCGTAGATCTTCACGCGAATCTCCGCGGGCATGGTGTTGAATGTCGCCTTTGTTGTTGGGTGTTGCGAGCAACCAGCAGCAGCTGCCTCCCACTTGGACTGCTCGCCGAGGCTTAGCGCTGGAGTCAATCTCGTCTTGGACAGGCTGGTCGCACGCTTCAAGTTGAGAGTGAAAACCAACTCTCGGCTTCCTTCCGCGAGGTCCCCAGAATCCTCGATCTGGCTGTTGAGTTTGGCCACAGAAGATGGCATCGGCCCAGAATTATCTGCTTTCAGGAGCTTGTTTAGTCCTAGAAGTGCGCAATGATCAAAATTGGACATTCATACCTGTGGCAGGCATTTCGGGCTGCTCAATTCCCTCTAGATTGTTGGTAGAGGAGGAAGACATCTTTGTCGCTCGGTTCTCCTGCAAGGTGATAATAAGTCAGGTGAATTGCTGAATACTTCAAATTCTATATCTTGCCTGCTGAATCCTAGTGGTCATTTAGAAGCTATGACAATCCTCTAGCTACTCTGGGGCTTGAGAAAGCAGCGTGTGGTGTCTACTGCTGGCTGGCAATAGTAGTGCTGAGTGGAGGTTGATACAAGGAAGCCTCGAGATCGAGTAAACAAGATCCTATACAGCTCTGAAGGCGTTGCTTTGTATCGAGTTTGGTGGCTTCACAGGTATGAACAAAATGTCTAAGTTATGTGAGGAGCGTGTGGCCACAAGCACGAAGGTTTGTCTTCTCTGTTGTCGGCTGGCTGCAATTCTACAGCTCCAAACACGTGCGCTGTTTGGCAAACCGACCTTGACGCGGCCAGTACCTTATCGAAGCACAGATCAGGCGCAATCTCCGTAGACAACCTCTCAAGTCCTAGTTCGTCCAATGTGTGTTGGCTAACCAGGTGAACTTGCCGGCCGAAGGCTTTCATCGTAAACCCCTTCTTGCTTGTGAGCGCCAGGAACTCAATCAATAGCCCAAAACACACCACCCACGCTCGCCCTGATCCAATACCCATAACACTTGAGCAGCCCCACGAGCTTCTGAGAATAGAGATCAAGTGTGCCCGACAGTCTTCCAGATCACAGACAAGATGTCCGACCACATAACCGACCACGAGACTAGCCATACGACTGCGTTTCAAGACATGGCCTCAGATATAGCCACGACCACACCCAATGGAGGCGCCGTGACCGAATTCACCCTCTTCAAGAATCTCCCCATTGAGCTGAGGTCTCACATATGGGAGGAGACCTGGGAGTCTCGCAATGTAACAGTATACAGAGACATTGACGACTGCAACAACGATTCGGACTCCTCGGCTGAGGCCCAAAGCCCAGCCTTGACCAGGCTGCTTCACTCGCACGCATTCATGCGGTCAGAGTGGGAAAGGCTCTGAGTACGGCAAGGCTGTCGGCCGAAAACTCACTGCCGGCCTGCAGAAAGAGATCGACGAGGAGACGGCCTCGACGGGCACGGGCAATTTGCCCAAGCCGGGCGACGAGCAAGAGGACCTCAAGCGGGTCCGTACCATCGCAACGAGCACCGCTGAGCTCCCGACAACCCTCTTCGTGAACAGCGGGTCCCGAGTCCACACACGCCGCAAATACTCGCTGGCCTTCGCGCTCCCGGGCGGCGAGTCTCGAGTATACTTCAACTTTGACCTCGATACTCTCGTGCTCGAGCGCCACGTTCAGCTTGCCTTCGCCTTCACCCAGGCGGACCTCAGCAAGCTGCACCGCATCAGCGTCCTGCAGATACAAATTGACGACTCGGGAGACTACAAGGCATTCGGAAAGAGTACAGACCGCCTATTCCAGAAGCGTGGCGCGGATGGAGTCCACGTTGGCGAGACGATGAACCGAGTGGCGCCTCAGGAGCAGGTCAATGCCGTCTTCGCCTCGTCGAAACCCGTCCTAAACACGATTTTCCCCAAGCTCGAGAAGATCTCCCTCTTGCTTTGCCGAAATTGTCGCGATCACTCAGATTATTTATCCGGGTGCTGCGCGAGCTTCGCGTCCCTGTACACAATGTGGTTATACGTTACCGACTATAAAACCGACTATAACAAGTGGCAGAGGGAATGGACCACCATCGCAGACTGCAAGAGCCATGACAGCGAGCCGAGCATGGAGGGGGACTTCGATCTCCCCCAAGAAAAGGATTTCGAAATATTTTGCCACCGTGGGAATGGTGGTTGCTAGGCAAACAGTGATTACCAGACCGGTAGTGACGGTGACCTTGTGGTGTCCATGCTGTCCATCCAGCACCACTGGCTTCTGAACCTGAGTGGGCCAGAGTACCACAGCAAGATGCGTGTGTATGAGTGGGGTCGCCGGGTAAGCCAGGCCGAGTGCGTCAACGTCAATGTCGACTGGCTACTGGGTAGGCCTGTGGAGGGCCGGGCCGGATGATGCAGAAGCTGGATTACATATTGTGAGCGTTGGAGAGCTGTCGGGTTGGGTGGCGTGCGGCATTATGATGCAGACAATTGCCGGCTGCTGGATGAGGCAACGAATTCGAAAGGGCCCACAGGATGCTTGATGCTAGTTCAAAGCGGCAGAAAAGCATCGTTGGTCAGGATCGACGAAAACAGACTTGGCGAAATTCTCACCAGAAGCATCATGCTCAGCTGTCCGCCCTCTGGTGCATCCACACAACCACGCATCAGTCGGCTGCCGAGGCGATTAACACCATGTGTACCCACGGTGGGAACGCTGAGGATGTGGATCAGGAGCGATGAAGGTGATAGATCATAACAGGACCGAGACACCACGGCAGAAGCTGGTGAAAGCGTGTCTGAAAGCATTGTCGGCATGGCTGAAGACCAAGGATCCATCAATGATGGGTGAAGGAGATGAGGGTGAGGGAAAGGAGGTGCGGAAAAGCTGGGGCTGTGAATGGTAGAAGCTGAAAGCCAAATCCAATTGATGTAACATCAACCCAGGGCAAGGCGATCCACACTAGAAGTGATCAGAGCCGCTGGAACAAAATAGCACTCAAATGAGAAAATTGAAGGAAACAACAAAGCCTTGAAGACTAGAGCTGTGCACACACAGCAGCCCAGACACCCCTGAAAGTAAGGAGCCGGACGGTCAGAACCAAAGGAGAAAAATGAAAACTTAATAAGCATTCATGCTCATGCCATTTGTGGGGTATCTACTCTAATGTGATCTTTATCTTCCTCACCTTGTCCTCTTGCCGTGATCCAAGGCTTGGCTGGCGTGATATAAATGTTCCTACGTAGACTCTGAGCTTCACTTCTGTGGTTTGACTCAGGGGGGCTCAGTACAATCAACCGCTGAGCTGTTGTGTTGTCCAGCTTGGGGATCCTCCGGCAGGTCTGTCCGTTTCAGCGTTCAACGTTCTCTGCCAAATCCTGACTCTGGTTGAGACGCTCGGCTGGATGCCCCAGATAGGCTGCAGCAATGAATCAGAGCGAATGGTCTTCTAAGATCCAGTCCTCGCCGACGTGTTCCGGTTCATGAGGTTGGTAAAGAAATTCTGTAAGTTCTCTGTGTCGATGGGCTGTTGTGCTTGCGTGCTATCATCGGCCGGACTCTCCGGCTCAGGTGACGAGCCATAAGTTTGACGGTCCTAATGAAAGCGAATTAGCTTTGAATGGGCTTAAAGCAGCTATTAGTCCTGGTCGAGGATACATACCTGCAGACGTTTCATCATGTCGTCGGCATCGACCTGGATGCCACCGACATTGAATTGCACCGGTCCAATGTGGTCGCTAACATTGACCTGGCGACCATCTTCGTCAATCTTGGGGGGCTTCTTTGCATTCTTGGTGTCATTATTCTCTTCCTCCATCTTTTGCTTGAAGGTTTCCAGTCTTTGGATTTGTGATGCGAGGAAATCCTGTGTGTCCATCGTTTCCACTTCGAGTTGCGTTGAATGCGTATCTCGTCCGGCCATCTGAAGAGCATCAAGGGTTGGATTCCTGATGGATTCCTCATACATGGTCACCGCCGACCCAGGTGTGATCTCATAGCCGTCTATGTCGTATTCGTCACCGTTGGCTTCCCCGTTCTCAGTGACCTGGTTCCTCCCTGGGGGTGGGAACTTGGTCTCCAGATCAATAGACCATCCCTCGCTCACAGCTTCGACATCGAAACCCTCACGCAGAACTCGGATCTTGCCCCAAGAGTCCCAGTTTGGGGGCACGGCGACCTTGTCTCTGTCGATGACGTTCGGCTTCAGCGGCTGCTTCTTTAAAAGCGAATGGATGCCAAGACTAGAGTGGACAAGCGTTGGCAACTGTGATGGCACGGAAGGTGTGGTGTAGATGAGTGACGCGCCGTCTTGTTATTTCGTTAGCAATGTGCCAGAGGACTGCCAGTCAAAGTGGGTTGCTTACGCCTGAGCAGTATCGTCCGCATGAACTGGAGGACAACATCGAATTCTTCCTCCTTCCAACTCTGTGTCTTTTCCAAGTACTCCATCTTCTCGGACTAATGGCTGTGTTAGAACTACTCCAATCGGCCGAGATAGGGGGGGGGTGAGCTCACGTTCTGGCAGACGACACAGAGGGGCAGCCCCAGGGGTTCTTCCCATTCGCCTGGACCGAGAGGTAATGACACATCGCCCTCGCTTGCCGCCGTTGCCGTTGTGCCGTCGAGGTTCAGAGCGCCGCCACGGCCCCTCTCTTTCCACAGGCTCATCCCTTCCTCCATGGCTATCTTGCTCTCGTCCGGCAGTGCAAGTAGGACAGTCCGCAGGAGCAGCATCCATTCTCTGAGCTGTCGCACCCATGACCATGGTTCGGACCAGTCCAGGAGGACGACCAGTAGCGTGTTCGGTATCGACTGGGGAGTGAGTAGCGGCTTGATTAGGGAGGCGAACGAAGGCGAGGGACTGGTCAGGAGATAGGTGGAGATACGGGCCAGTATATCTGCATCGTGTCAGAGGATGGCCGGCGGAGCTGAGCTGAGGGAAAAAGCCGCATACCTTCATGATCTGCATCGAGGAGGTCATAGTATGTATAGCCAAGCGCAAACTGGTTGGCCACGGGAGGTATCTTGTTCTGGCGGTCGTAGTTCCGCCGCAGCTCGTTGTTGGAGAGGGACTCTATGAACTCTCGTTGCGACTCGACGGTTCCGCCTGGCAGTCAATCAAATAGTCAGCGCGCGCCGGCCATGCACAGGGGTTGTGGTAGTCTCGCGGGCGTACCCATAACGAGGAGGTTCCTCTCGGGCAATCGCTTCCCGCTGGCCACGGAGTCGAGCATGGAGCTCCACATGTCCTTCTTGGGCTCGCCATTCTTGCTGTCGGAGCCGCCAGAGGCAGTGGTGTAGGTTGAGAAGCGGTTCGAATTCGACGCCATATTGCCCCTCCTTGATGCGTCGCAACAAGAACCTCAGTTATGCGCGCTGTCGTCGCTCATCGCAGGGTGGTGGCAGACGCGATGCGGTGTAGACGTGACAAGCTCCCTGGCCGTTGGGAAAGCCGTGGAGTGGTTCAGTGCAGTGGGCGTGGCGGGACAGGTGTGCCGGATCGCATTGGAATCCGTCTCGAGATGGATTAGATGTGTATCCTGTGCTGGTGACGTTTTGGGGAGCTGTGCAGGAACTCTTGTCCCACTTGCACAGCAAGCGTCACTCTGAGGTCCAAGTTGTTTACTGAATCAGAGTCTCCCGGCCTGTCACCAGGGGCCCCATGCAGCATTCCCATGCAGGGGCCATGGGACGTCTCCAAAAGATACCACCTGCTGTACCACCACCACCGTGCATTGAAGGTCTTAGCCGGACGGGGTGCCCGCAGCTGTGATGCAGTTGGCTCCAGCTGCCAGTACCAGGCTTGTCTGGTCCATGCCGAGGCATCTGAGGCTAAGTACTTCAAGGACATTTCTGACCAGGTCATACTGCGTACAATAATCTCATGACGGCCTTTGGGAGGAGGCGTCTTACTGAATAGTCGGCCAGCTATAATTCTTCATCTTGGTAAATCATCCCTGATCGGCTGGTCGCCTGCTGCAGAGCCCTACGAACATCCGGACCGCATGGGAAACCATTCCCACAAGACAGTAGTCATAACAGAGTTTGTGCAAAACTGAACGTAGTTGCAACTAACCAGGAAATGAGTTGGAATAATGATTAAACCCAATGTCGCACAGGCCTCGAACTCTTATACGAGCAAAAAGACAGAGAGTCTTCTCAGCATCCCATTTGTATGTCCCTACCGTCTGACGGTTCGACGGGTAAAAACTGGCTACGAAACAAGCCAGCGTGACCAAGAGGAAGCATGCTTGAAAGTTCGCAATTCGCCCAAGCCGATTGCTGTATAAATGATCATCGTTTCCCCTTTTGAGATACAGGGAGTCAAGGCAAACTGCAGGTCAGCCTGCACGGTGGAAGGGGATCCTTGCCATAAGTACCGGTGCCACGCCTGGGCCTTCAGCCTTACAGACGTCACCCAAAATTCACCCAGCCTCGCGGCCACTCTCCATACTTTCTCAGCCAGAGCGCAAGGGGGAGCGCACCCTCGCTGCCAGCCACCATGAACAAGATACGAGCAATCCAGGAGCTCAACAAGAAGGAGATAGAGCAGGGAATGTACGTGCGAGCCCCGCAACCAGAAATACAGAACACAGGCCAACAAACCATCCTCAAAGGCACAAGCTAACGCATCCGAACCGCCAAACAGCTCCCCCAACGCCTCCTGGCATGTTGACTACCGCGACACGGCCTTTGTCTACTTCGGCGGGCTCCCATACGAGCTCAGCGAGGGCGACGTCATCACAATCTTCTCGCAGTTTGGCGAGCCGACCTTCCTCAAGCTCGCCCGCGACAAGGAGACGGGCAAGTCGCGCGGCTTCGGCTGGCTCAAGTACGAGGACCAGCGCAGCACCGACCTGGCCGTCGACAACCTGGGCGGCGCCACCATAAGCGGCCGCATGATCAGCGTCGACCATGCCAGGTACAAGCCGCGCGACGACGAGGACATGGACGAGTGCCGCGTCGACTGGGAGACGCTGCAGAGGCGGGAGAAGCTGGCCAAGGAAGGCGGCGGGGCCGATGACACGGATATGGGCGAGGGGAGCGAGGATGAGGAGGACAGGACGAAGAGCCGGCACCGCCCGATGCTAAAGGAGGAGCGCGAGCTCATGCTGCTGGAGCAGGACCACGACGACGACGACCCAATGAAGGCCTTCTTGGTCGAGGAGAAGAAGAAGGAGGTCGAAGATGTGCTGCGCAGGGCGGCGAGGAAGGTTAAGGACGGCGGCGACAGACACAAGAGCAGGCATCACCGGTCGCACCGATCGCACCGGTCCCGGAGGGACGACAGCGAAGGCGACGGGGACAGGCACAGACATAGGCGAGGGAGGCACGGCGAGGACGATGAGGGTCACAGGGAGCGATCGAGGCGCGATGATACCCCTGTCTTAAAGGATGCGGACGAGGATGGCCACCCCCGCGAGAGGCGGCGCCACGATTCACGTGAGCGCGGGGACAGGCGTGACAGAGATCGTGACGGCCGCGAAAGGAGGCGGGATCGCGACAGAGACCGTCCTCGGCATGACCGTGAGGACTCGGAAGACCGCGACCACCGCAGGCATAGGACGTCTGATCGAGACCGAAGTCACCGGCACAGAGATAGGAGTAGATCACTGTGAAGGCAGCATGGGGATGCAGTATCATTCCATCATTGAATTGATTATGTCGGAGTGGGTCATCTACTGCTTCCCAGTATCCCCAAAGCATGCAGGCTACCGAGCTGCTCTGATTTCCAGTCCTGTTATACCTGTCCAGAGCTATCATTATGCTCGGCCTCATGTCAATGTAACCATCCAACGCCGTAAACCAGACCAAGAACTTTCATGACTTATTCCATTTCAACCCCGAGGGGACTCATCTCATGTTCCACTGGTCGTTATGGCTGACAGGCCCACTTCAAACACACGGGAGGCTGTCGTCAACTGTTCTCAAACCGCCCTGGGTTCCTGGAGGCGTTCAAGAGATCTCGTCCTACATGTCTCTGTAGTAGCGCTTCCAGCCCTCGCGGCGGACACGGCGGCGACCGTCGTCGTCTAGCTCCACCTTGAACTTCTCCCAACGGGCATCAATGCCCGCACCAACGACAATGATAGTGTCCTCGTCGGTCCAGGACAAAATACCCTTCGGGGGCCTGGTGGTGCCAAGGCTAGCCACATCCGAAAGGGCCAGGACGCCAGTGGTGGGCTCGTCACCGAGCTCGAACGGGGCGGACGCGAAGGAGTACTGGTCGGAGAAGGCCCGCGGCATGAAGGGAATCTTTCCCAGAAGGCCCCACTTTCCCCTGCCCTCCTCAACAGCTGCAGCCGTGGCACTAGGGCGGCTGGCTGGGAAAGTAAGACTGATCGGGCTCGAAGGCGACTGGAGGTCCTTCAGGTTCTCCTGGGAGGGGACGTCGAACACGTGGAGGGTGCCCTTGTCAGAGGTACAGGCGAGGATATTACCCAGCCTGCTGAAACCCAGCGAGAAGATGATCGCGCTGTCCATGCCGCGACGAAGCTCGCAGATGCGAGCACAGTTTCGAGTGTTCCAGATACGGATCAGGGTTCCCTAAAGTGACACGCGTTAAATTCTTGGACTTGTATAACGCGCCAAATTTAACTGAAATGGGGATCCCACCTTGTCACTGGCAGTTGCCAACATATCGCCCTTCTCGCTGAAGGACATGGCCCGAAGCGAGGTGGAATGCGCAGGGATAATGCTCACGTTGTCAGTCGCGAGCTCAACGAGTCGAACATGGCCAGTGGTCGGTCCAGGAAATGCAATATGCTTTGACGACATGCAGATTAAGCCATGAAGGTTGTCTGCAGTCTCATAAACTGCAATTTTCTGCATATCCTTCGGCTTGTTCCACGGTCCATGGAACTCAACGCTGTTCTGGAGAACGACGATAATTTTCTCCCGGTTGATACGGATGGCGCGGACAGGGGTCTTGACACTGATTGAGGAGACAGGCTTCTTCTTGATCACCTCCCACAGGAAGACCTGGCCCGTAGGCATGAGTATGAATGAAAACAGTCTGGGGCTGGTGAGACGACCTACCTTGTTCGCAGCAAACTTCGGCATCCGGCCACCACCAACCAGAGCAATGATGTTTGTCTGGCCAAGCATTTGAGCAAGACCTATACCCCCTGCGAGGTCTGGTGGAATCGATCAGCCTTGAGAACTTCAGATCTCACAGCATTTCAGAGTTTCACATACCTTGAGTTAGGGACAGCTGACCAGAATCAGCGTGAACAACTGCCTAGTGTCAGCCATCATGAAACCTTAGACGGAGATGACGTGCCAAGACTCACCACGGAAGCCATCCTCGAGTCCTACTGCGAAGTGGAGGCCAGAGTCGCTGAAATTCGCTGAAAGCACGCGAGTGGGCCGGTCTGGCTCTATCTTGGGTCGAGTATCCATCTTGGTAGATGGATGATGGTGTCGTACTTGTTGCTTTGGTCGAAGTGGTTCGGAAGTGATTCAGACTCGAGCTCACCACAAAGGGTGGATTGTTTAGGTATCCGAGTCAAGAGGTTGGTTGGTGGGGAGTGAGACACGTCCCTCCAGGAAACAAGAAAACGAGGTGCAAAACAAAGAGAGATGCCTAGCCCTTAAATTCTATCGAAATCATGTTGCCCAGGAGTGATGTCGTTAAAGCGGGCCCCTTCGAGGATGAGGATGAGGATGCGAGGATGCGAAGATGAGAGGATGAGAGGACGAGAGGACGAGGTATCGTGAGTGGCCGGTATGTAGCTGGTGAGACTGAAGGCCCGGGATAGACAAGCTGACAGGGACAATGGGAAGAGTCTATAGCAACCGTCTTTGAGTAGCCAGGAGCCTGACTTGACAGGTCAGAATATAGGGCAGACTGGCAATGCATAGAAAATCACGCAGGCCATAGTCGCTATGAATACTGAAGAATGGCTAACGCTTTGGCTTCGATCCGGTGAGGGTGGTCGTGTAAGTCTGCATATATCTAGATAGCGCAAGGTAGTCAGTCCGGTCAGTCTATAGTTCTGAGGCCTGAGGTCAGATGATCCACCCACCACCGTGACGCTGCCAGCTGGCACCCGCTGTGAAGGCCGCTTGGGAGAGGTACCTCAGTACCTGAGCCGGTACCTATGAACTCACTGAGAGCCTGGGCCACTGTAACTGTGACGCTAGTCCAGGACAGGGTTAGCGCCTCGACTGGGGAAGGCAGGATGATCCCCTGAATTGCAGCTCTGGGAATCTCCCCTGAGGGAGCGAGAGCTGTTGCTCGAGTGGTTGTAATTTGTGAAATTGCGCTGGTTACTCCACCCATTGACAGTGGTGTTCCCGACCCTTGGCACCCTGCAAACATTCCCCCTTTCCAACAAGAGCAGAGCAAAGGTCTGGCACATCACCAACACCTTCGAGAGCTTCTTCACGCGACTTTCCATCCATCCATTCCTCTTGCCTTTCGATAGAGCAGGAATCGACTCCCACAAAACATCTCGCAGTTGCATCGTGCTCAGGGTTTCCTGAAACCAGTCAACAATCATGTCTTCCCCTGCCGTACGTTTGCTGTCATCTCTGTGCATCACCAGCTCGTCTGCCGTTTCGTGTCGCTCGTGCCGTCGGGCATGCCATCCAGCCTGCCTCGTCGCGTCGAATCAATTCTTGCTGCCGGGCTGCATTGCTGACCAGTCTCTGATCAACAGAAGATGATCCGCCGCAAGAAGAACGTGAAGAAGGGAATCCAGTTCTGTTTGATGGTCTGCGGAGCATCAGGTACCGGTGAGTGCACACCACGCCGCGCCGCGGCCTTCTGCCAGCCTATCTCCCTGCAATGGACGGGCTCCGTTTGCTAACAGCTTATCGTCGCTTCCCAGGCAGGACCACTTTCGTCAACACCCTCTGCGGCAAGTCTGTGATCGGCCACAAGGACTCCGATGACCCCAACGGAGCCCATGTCGAGGACGGCGTCAAGATCAAGCCCATGACCGTCGGTATGGAACATCACCATCCCCCCTCCCAGAGGAACATCTGACAACTGACTGGTCGTACAGAGCTCGAGCTCGATGAGGAGGGCACACGGATCTCCCTCACCATTGTTGACACTCCCGGTTTTGGTGACCAAGTCGACAACGAGGCCAGGTACATTTCACCCCACACCTGGGAGCTTCCTTTCTGGCCGTCCAATGCTAACGGCGCCAACTGGCAGTTTCTCTGAAATTGTTGGATACCTCGAGAGACAATACGACGACATTCTAGCAGAGGAGTCGCGTATCAAGCGTAACCCTCGCTTCAGAGACAACCGAGTTCACGCTCTCCTCTACTTCATCACCCCTACCGGCCATGGGTATGTCCCGCACCGCCCCTAATTCGTCCTTGTGGACGTACACTGACTGCGTGCCTAGTCTCCGCGAGCTGGACATCGAACTGATGAAGCGCCTGGCGCCTCGTGTCAATGTCATCCCCGTCATCGGTCGCGCAGACTCCCTGACCCCTGGCGAGCTGGCCGAATCGAAGAAGCTGGTCATGGAGGACATCGAGCACTACCGTATCCCGGTCTACAACTTCCCGTACGACATCGAGGAGGACGACGAGGATACCGTCGAGGAGAACGCCGAGCTTCGGGGCCTCATGCCATTCGCTATTGTCGGTTCGGAGGATGCCGTTGAGATCGGTGGTCGCACAGTTCGCGCCCGCCAGTACCCATGGGGTGTCGTGGAGGTTGATAACCCTCGCCACTCGGACTTCCTCGCCATTCGATCTGCCCTGCTGCACAGCCATCTTGCCGACCTGAAGGAGATCACCCACGACTTCCTCTACGAGAACTACCGTACCGAGAAGCTGTCCAAGAGCGTGGAGGGCGGTGCTGGAGTGTTTGTCTCCCTTGATTGCTCGGTATGCTCGAGTCATCCGCTAACTATGTCACAGCGACTCATCGATGAACCCCGAGGACTTGGCGTCCCAGTCCGTCCGCCTCAAGGAGGAGCAGCTCCGCCGCGAGGAGGAGAAGCTGCGCGAGATCGAGATCAAGGTCCAGCGCGAGATCAACGAGAAGCGCCAGGAACTCCTTGCCCGGGAGTCTCAGCTCCGCGAGATCGAGGCTCGCATGCAACGAGAGCAAGCGGGATCTTCGGGAACACCAGTCCCCGATGCCAACGGCGATGGCGAGGCTTGATTCGATTATTCTGGGCCCGGTGGTTAATCTCACTGGGAACTGCTACGGCAAGACGCGACCTCGCACTTCCGGCGCGCATTTCCTTTGATTGAACGGCGGTCTTTCGCGAGCGAATATGAAGTTGATGACAAAGACCGACCTATGTTGACAAGGCCAGATCGGAGTCATGGGGTGGCGACTCACTTGGGTCTGGCCACCGGATCTCAAGCAGATGGTGCTCGTCTTCCCCCATAATGATATCCCCGCACCATCTGCTTTGGTGTCTCCAGAAACGCTTTTCAAGATTAAAAAGGCAAGGATGAGAGGTTGGCAGAGAGGATTTGCCGCATATTTTCCATACGTCTTCTTTCTTTGCTGTGTCGGCTCATCACTTGGAGAGCCGGCCAATTTCCAAGGACGTTTGGTATTTTTCCCAACACCACTTATTTCTAGTAGAGGCCTTCTAATGCAGATAACCTAAATTCATGTTTCTTACACGGACTACAGTGACTGTGCCCAGAGAAGACGGGCGTTGCTAATACAAGAGCTTTAATGATACGTTTGGGATCGAGGCATCCATGGGATCAAGGCTGGCAAGCGAGCCAAGTGACAGACACCAAAACATCCTTGGATACGAGTGTCTAGCTGAGGCTTTCCTATGTAGGGTACATCAAGTGACCTGTGTACGGCCTCCTAGATATGTGTGTTTGACTCTGAACTCGTCTCAACATGCAGCAACAGATGGCACCCAGCGTGTTGTGGAAGAGATTGCTTTCTGCCCGCCTCATCTGGAATGACACCCACCTGTGTAATATAAACTTCCGCATGTTCATCAAAGGTTCCAAATTAAACTTGATTGAAATTGAAAATGTGTAAGAAAAGGTTAAACCTGAAAGCCCTTGCAATTCCGACGCCAGTTGACCCATCCATCCGCCAACCTGATAACCGTCTCTGAAAGAGACCGTACGCATCTGAAACGGAAAAGTTGTGGACGGCATGCCAAACTCATGCCCAACTGAGGATATCACGGCGCGTGTAGCGCTAAACACAACAAATACAGCCCATGAACTGTTGCAATTTCGACCCCGACCTTCCGTCCCTTCACTGCAGCATGGCAATGTAGCCTACGAGGTTTTCCCATTCTCCCCATCGCTTGAATCCCTTCCTTTAAACACGCTTAGTTGTTTTGCTGGCTGTTCAAAATACGGAGAATAGCCAGGAACAGGTTGATGATGTCAAGGTACAGGCTGATAGCCGCGGCGATCTCCTCCTCGACGTGGTGGTGGCGCATGACGAGCTGGGTGTCGACGAGGATGTAACCGCTGAAAATCAACGCCGCAAGCCCGCCGTAGATGAGCTCGCCGGTGGAGCTGTAGGGGAAGAAGGCGGCCATGAAGCCAAATAGAATGAGTCCCCACAGCCCGCCGAAGAGGTAGGGCATCCACGAGGTGAAGTCATACTTGGTCTGGCAGGCGAAAGCTGTGAGGAAGACGAAGATGCCAGCGGTCAGGAGCACGGCGTTGAGGACGATGGAGGTCTTGTAGAAGGAGACGATGACGGAGATGGTGTAGGCCTCGAGGAGGGTAAAGCCGGACAGGAACAGCAGGTTTGTCGGGTACGAGTGGCGCTTCCAGTAGGTCAGGAGCATCATCCCGATCGCGCCGAACATCTGAGGGCTCGGTGGTTAGCATATATCGTCTTGTCGGACACTGGCTTTTGAGAAACAGGAAAGACAAGAGCGAGGCGGGCGCGGCGTACCGAGATAAAGACGAGCGCGGGGTGCCCCTGGATCCATTCCTTATAGGCCGGCGACACGAAGCTGATTGTGCTCACGGCGCCGGTGGCCAGCAGCTGGACGGTCAGGATGGTGTAGACCTTGCGGACGAACTGGTTTCGGATGTCGATGGTGGCCTCGGCGACGGAGCCGCCGAACTTGAAGTCGTCGGGGACGTTGTCCTCGGAGGAGCGCGGCGCGCCCTCGCCGGCGAAGAGCAGGGCCTCGTCGTCGGCGGCCTGGTAGGAGGGTGGTGCCTGGCTGTATGCAGGACCCGCCGGGACGTCGTCAGGGTCCTGCTGTGGGGCCGGGGTGTACTTCGCGTTGGACATGATTGTTCCGCGGTTCGAGGGTAAGTGTGCGTGTGGTGACGGATGGTGCAGCGCTGGGCGCAAGATGTTGGCAGGGCGTCGGATGGGGAAGTTTTTGTGGTTGGAAAGAGGATGAAGTGTTGCAGCTAAGGACAAAGAACAGACGGTAATAAGCTCTGGGAAAGAAGGTTGTCAGGTGAATCACGAGAGAAGGTTGTAGAAGTAATCGGTGATGAGCAGATGATGCGGCTCCCGTCGACTAGGCTGCCTGGTGCCACTCATTAATCAGTGTGGGGAAACGGGTCGATGGCAATCCATTTAGTCTGCCCAGCCAGTTTGGCAGTCTGGGCGACCTCCCACCGTGGGAACTACGTGACTAAGCAGCCGTGGGCGGGAGCTATCTCTTCTTTGTACTCGGTACACAGACAACCCAAACTACAAAATGGCTCAGCAACTCGGGTGGTCACAACGTGCCAGCGAGCTGATACGGGCTTGGTTTCCTATCACTAAATGGCTGGCTGAACTTCGTGTTTCTCTGCAGCAGAACTCTGCCACTTTGCCAGCATTCAGGATTCCCAGGTACTCGTCACCCAAGTATCACACGGCAGCTCCGGGAGAAACTGTTTTTGCAGAGGGGACCTCGAGCTCATGAGCTTTTTGAAATAAGTAATCGACTGTTACCGCGACTTGTTGGGGTTGATGAGCGTCGGATCTCTCAAATTCGAAAGGGCTGCGTCCACCAGTACGTACATGCAATGATAGGGCCCGCTTTGTATCGTCCCATTGCCTCGGCCTCGTGGAGCTCCGTGCATAGGTTCACAGCAAGATTCCGAAGCCGGCGACTACATGGTTGGTTTGCCGCATTCCAGGGCGTCTTTTCTATCCCAAGGCTCAGCCTCGCCAGCAACAGAAGACAAGGATAGCTGCTTTAGGCCCACCAGGCTTTGCAAGAGTTGAACCACGTGAGGATATGCAATTCGGATGCGTTCAGTTTTTAATATCATTCGAATCATCCTCTTTACTGTGTGAGCAAAACCTTCAGCGCATTGAAGTAGCAATATATGTTGCAAGGCATCACACCGCTCACTGCGGCTGGTGAGTCTTGAAGTATACGCTGTTGGGCTCAGAGAATTCAAGTCCACAGAGCTCGGTTCCACGAAAATGTGCACCCAGCTACCAATGACGATCTTGTCTCAGAGAAACCCGCTTTTACAGGTGATCAGCCAGTTGACCAAGAGCCAAGTTATGGGTATGAGCATCTCAAGTTGCTCGTGTCTACTATATTATACCTTATGCAGTCATTTAAAAAAGAAATCCAAGACTATTATGAAAGCATTGGGCACCTGAACGGGAGAGTCCCAGATGCGGTTGGACCGACTTTCAGTATACCATGGGCTTGAGAGGACATGCATGCAATGCTGACAATATTGGAATAGGTGTGTAGTGATTCGTGGAGGAGGGGCATCACAGCACTCTTCCAAAGCCATCTTTGCTCCGGGGTCCTTCGTGACAGATATTGAAGGACTTGTCTCACGGGCTCATGGCATTCGAACTAGCTCCCTACTAGGTATGCATCCACATAGGGCCAGGAATGGTGTCATTGTACATATAGCTCTATCGCATCACAGTACAACTGTATAGTAACAGGGGGTCGTTGGCTCGGCCACAAAATCCAGGGTCGAAGGCATTGGGAACGCGCTTAGCCCCTCTTAGAAGTGTTCCTATCTGCAGGGAGGGATACCCCATGAAGATGCCGGCAACTCAAGGCATGAGACCTTGTGTACCTCAGAGATGGGTTGAGCGAGCCCGGAAACGTTTCAAACAAAGATGAATTGGTGCAGATCTTGAATTGACGGCTTGCTAGGAGGTGTACTGAAGAGCAGCAACGGGGACGGGGATGGGGATGGGGATGGGGATGAGTATGGGAGCACCTGGGGGGGGGGTCTAGGGAGGCGAGGGTGGGATAGTCTTGGATAGGCTGACCGGGTCGCAGTGTGCAGGGAAACGAGCCTTTCTAGGGAAAACGAGATCTGCAGCCAAGAGGGAGGTGGTGTAGTAGCAGGTGCAGCGGTAATTGGGCATGCTGTTGCATTCTAAAGAGCCCAATGCCTCGATTGGCGCAGACGACGAGCTGCTCTGCCGGAACCTGGCCTGTCGGCCTGTCTGGCTCTGCCTGGTGAGTGAAATCCGGGGTTGGTGGTGAGGCAAGGCAGATCAACACAGAATTGGTGGGTTGAGCCGCAGCCCCGTGTTCGGCGAGAGCTGTAACGAGCGGTGGCTGACGACGGCAGATAGATAGATAGATACCTTCTTTTCCCTCTTGTACTCCGCACCCGGGTACCTAGGTAGGTAGATTGTACGACCAGCCTCCTTTTCCGCTCTCTCTCCGCGCGTGTATAGGAAGGAATTCTGCCGATGGGGCGTATGTGGGAGTGGGGAGTGGGGAGGGCTGTTTGATAGGGAACCATCAAACTCTCAACATTTATGATTGCCCATTAGCGAATGGATTCGGCGCTGATTTGAGTATTCTAATTGATTGCTGGCGCAACAAAGGGCGTCGCAGGTGGGGCCTTCAGTGAGCCAGTATGAGCTTGCCCTCAACAGGCAAGTTTCAGAGCCCATCTCCGCCCCATGACGGCTCACCGCCTTCCCGCCCGGTCCCCTAGCTTCCAACTCCCGGGCCAGGGGCTGGCACCGTCCGCGGCACCCGCACCCGCACCACCAGCACCACCAAGAGCAAGCAGGGCGATAGCAGGGCAGAGCAATGACAGGGCAGGGCAGGGCAGGAGAGGGAGGAGATGGGTAGAGGAGTTTCTGGCTGGGTACGGAGCCCAAGGTGTACACTACGTACAAACCTTGGAAGTCAAGTAGACGCGCCCCATGCGAGAGGCAGGACACCCAAGCTCGACAAGGGTGGACCAGGAAATCTGGGAAAGGCAGGCCGGCTGGTTGGTCCAACCCTCCCAGGACTCGAAAATTCGAGGCCAGGGTCCCTCCAGCAGCTGGCGCAATCCGCCTTGGCCATTGCTCCAATATCAACACTTTTGACATGTTGTGTCCCTGCGTGCTCCTTCTCATCACACAGTCACTTGGTACCAATACTGTGCACCTCCTCCCTCCTCCTACCACTTCATCACTCGACCACTCGACCGCTGCATCACTCTCCACCCCAGAGTGTTCATCGAGCCTCTGCGAGAGCCCTGTGACCAAACCCACAGCCAGGCGACCCGAGCCGTTCTTGCTCGCCCTCTTGTCGTCCCGCTGTCTGCCAGTCGTAGCACACAGCCTGTTTGTTACTCTTTGTAGCTTACGGTCACTTGGCCCCTCGACCCTCTTCTGTCCGCTGCGCTGCTCCACGCTCCTGCGAGCTTCGAACTCGGACACCGCTCGGCAGGGCTTCGACCAGGGACCAGGGACCACGACCACGACCACGGCCCTCCGGTCGCAGCACATTGCTGCCTCCTCCCGCAACCAACTTTCACCTCTTGACCACTGTACTCTACCAATACCAATTGGGTCGCCATACTCTCATCGAGTGCCTATAATGTCTTCCGAAGCCACTAATGGCGCCGGCACCGAGGGCCTCAGGGTCCCAAGCTCCGACTCCCCTCGCCCGGCATCCTCCTCCCTGAAGCGCAACTACTCGGGCAAGAAGGAGGCCATGAACGGCCCGCTCTACAGGCAAACCGTCAACCACACTGTCCTCGTCAGGCGTCTTAAGAGGAAAGGAGACGGGCCTTCTAAGCAATTGGCCCGCTGGTTTGTCGAGAACCAGATCGGTATGCCCCCTGTTTGCATTTCCTCCCCGTGCCATCGCCTCCACCACCAAACATCCCCAACACCAGCATCAGGGCAAAATGCCACTTCTCCAAAGTTGTGCGCGCCACACCGCCCTCCATCGGGACATTACACCGCATGCTGCATGTCTTTTCTTGTGGCTTTGCGACAACTGCCCGCCAGGCATTAGCACCGCGAAGATCCAATTAGACTACTTACTGATACTCCTTTGTCGCAGGCTTCTCCTTCAACCTCCTTGCGCTTCTGTTTTGCGCGCACTACCTCCTCCCCAAATCGCAGTCCTACACGGCCAAGTTCGTTCGTCTCCAATACTACAATGCGAACTCGGGCAAGTATGGCGCTGGCTTCGACGATACCTACTTTGTCGCCTTTGCCGTTGTTCTCCTCACCGGCCTGCGCGCTGCGACAATGGAACATGTCCTGGCTCCGTTCGCCAAGTACATGGGCATCAGCAAGAAGAAGGAGGTCACTCGTTTTGCCGAGCAGGCCTGGCTAGTTGTATACTGCACCATCTTCTGGTCTCTTGGCTTCGTATGTCCACCTTTCGCCTTTCGCTCGGTCTCTGGGGTTCTTGTACCTCGCCGCTGCAAAGGCATAACATCGCTTACTGACCAGTCAATTTCTTGCAGTACATCTACTACACCTCTCCCTACTGGTTGAATCTCAAGGAGCTCTGGGCGACCTGGCCAAACCGTGAGCTTGGTGGCTTGCACAAGACCTACATTCTTGCCCAGCTGGGTTTCTGGCTTCAGCAGATCTTTGTCATCAATATTGAGGAGCGTCGCAAGGACCACTGGCAGATGCTGTCTCACCACTTCATCACTATTGCGCTGATCATTGGATCTTATCGATACCACCACAACGCCGTAGGCAACCTGATTTTGGTGCTGTTCGATATCGGGGACATTCTCCTCTCGGTAAGCCCCTGCACATCCTTGGGCGCCACAGTGTCCAGTCATGGTCCTCGCGAACCCGTTCTAACAATTGAAACCAGGGTGCTAAGTGCCTCAAATACATGGGCTTCACCAATGCCTGCGACGTCGGTTTTGGCCTATTCATGCTGGCATGGTTCGTCTGCCGCCACATCTTCATGAACATGGTCTGCTGGTCCATATATGAGCATGTACCTTACACGATGACCTACGGATGCTTCAAGGGCAACCAGGACAACCTTCAGGGTCCATTTGAGCAACCTGAAGGTTACAGTTTCTATCTTCAGCCTTTTCTGGCGTCTGATGGGCTCTTGTGCCACAACGACACAATCAGATGGGCCTTCTTGACGCTGCTTCTCAGCTTGCAGACCATCTGCATCGTCTGGTTCGCGATGATTGTGAACGTGGCAGTGCGTGTCGTCAGGGGTGCCGGGGCGGATGACACCCGCAGCGACGACGAGGGTGACGAGGAAGAGGAGGAAGAGTTCGTGTACGAGGAGGCTCAGGCAATGGAAGAGGAGGTCGGCGTTGAGGAGATTGATTTGAAGATTTGGGAGCGAAGAAGTGGTGTCAAGAGGACGACCTCCAACGCCACTACTGCTGTCAGCCTTCCCGGACATAGTGACCGCAAGGAGCTGCTGAACCGCATCGGCTGCGAGAAGCAAATCGACTGAGCAGCGGGGCCACGAAACCTGGTCTCCCCGCTTCTGCCCTGAAAGGCACGTTGCTCTGGCGTCACGGCACTGCAGGTGCCCTTAGCTTGTTTTGCTCGCCAACTTCTTGGTCGAACACTTCAGAGCGCAGACGAGGACCGACCGACCGAATCACAGACCCTCATATCCAAAGATGCCCTGGTGGCCGTTCTCTTCGTACATACCACGACACGAGCAAAAGTTGGCGCGACGGAGTTTAGATATCGTTTGATTTCATACGGAGAAAAATAAGTGCGGTTGTTCAAATCCCACTTCGAAAAAGGACTGGTTGAAGGAAGGCTTAGGGCATGGGGCGGGGGGATTTTCATGATTGAATCTGAGAGGGGAACAGCCTCGTCTCTTTCCATGGGTGTTTCAGTTCGACGACTATAGACTTGGGATCAGGAATAGGTTACAAGTTATCTATACCCCCAGAGGCATTCAGGCAGGGTAAGCATCCTAACATGGGATGATGGCAAATGGGAATAATTGTCCTGCGGCCCCACCCGTTCTTACACGACTTGTCGCCGCACTCTCATTGGCCGAATGCCTCTTCTACGATGACATGTCTGACAGTGTCTGTGGCCGCAAAAGCTACCACTTTCAATATCCGACCTGAGGCATGAGGACAGTTTATAGAGGTTCCTGCGTCGATCGATGAGTGACTTATAAGCTTATATCCACCACACCCGACGGTCCATCAGCCGTCTGCCACGGAAGCTTCTTAGTCCCAGTTGGTCTCCACTATGACCGAGATAAGCGCTCTACGGCCACTTAGCTGTCAATCACACGGGGGGGGCCAAGGACAATATTGCTCAGAAGAAACAACTTTTTTCGTTAAGGAAAGTAATTACATGGGACTAAAAGCCCTCTTCAAAAGACATTACAAAACTCCCTCCCTCCAGCTGATTACCATTACCTGACATGGACATTTCGTGGAGTTCGAAGAACCAAGGAAAGTAAAAGTCCAATCCAAACTGTGCGTCCCCCCCCCCCCAATAAAAGCAAGGACCAGATAGATCCATCCCATCGAGGGCCGCGCCCCCTCCGACTCGCCTCCAACACCGACTGCTGCCCGGTCGTCACCATCCCATCATCCTGGATTGCCTACCCCGTCGTCGACCCTTGGTGGGGGAGGGGGAGGCAGCTCGTCAAGCGAAACGCCATGTAAAAAAGCCGCCACCGGCATGGGACCTCTACGCCTCAAAGAGGAGTTTCGTGGTTTTGGTGCTGCTGCTGCTGCTGCTGCTGCCCGCCTTTGTAGTCAATGGCGGGCCCACAGCAGTAGGCTTGGGCGAGGAGCTGGAGGCGGTCGACCGCAGGCTCTTGATATAATCCCAAATTTCTGTGGGCTCGGGATCATCATGTTCGAAGGCGGCGGTGGCGGCGGTGGCGTCGTGCTTGTCCTCGTTCCTGCAGCCATAGGGCATAATGCAGGCCTCCATGCCCGGCGGCCCGCTCGTCGCCAACGGGCTGGATGGGGGGTGTGGGGTGCGAGTTCTTGATTCCCCTGGGGTCTTCGGTTGGATGCTAGGAAACCCTGGGAAGGGAAGAATCGACACAGTCGGCAAGGGTTTAATTGTTGCGGATGACGACGAAGTCGTCTCTTCCCGGAGGAACCAAGTCTTGATTTTGGTTGGGGTGAACGATGACGAAGAGGTCGTCGGAATGTTCGGACGCGTGGTTATCGTGCTTGACTTGCTGGCGGCCTTTGTGGCGTCGGTGCCCAGGGGCACGGCGGCCGCAGTCGTCGCCAGCAGGGCGAACGCTGTAATTCTGATCTTCATCTTTGACTGGTTGGCTTGGTCTGCCGATGGCGTGCCTCGAAACACAGAAGCAGGATAGCTTCAGAACCTTGCTGGCCACAAAAGATGGAGTAGGCTGCTCAGAGATAGAGAGAGAGAGAGAGAGAGACTGTGCAAGGAGGACAAGGGAAGATAATTTCGATCACGTCTTTGAAGGACCAGACCGATATATGTACCCATGGAGCTGGACACATCCTACATGGCGCTTGACGAAGCTGTAACGGCTCGTGACTAGCTTTGTATCGCCTTCACGTCCGTTGCGCGTCCGACACAGATCGCGCGGAGTCAAAGCACCCCGATTTGTTTACTTGGCCACGATAACCATCACATCTCCAGATTCCCCAGCGAGGCACTATTCTATTGTGAGCTTCACGGAGGCGGGGCAGTGCTTTCGGGGCCAGACTATCTAGATAGCTCTGAGCCGGCCACCTCGTGTCGGGAGGCCGTCGCACCTGCCGTGGGAGTCATATTGATGTCCCCTGCTCACGATGATGGCAAGCCCCTCTTCCTCCGCCCAAGACATACAGCTTGGGAGTCATGCATCGCGATGATGTGCCGAGTGAAGCCTCGTCTAACCGACCTTCTCGAGCCGCGATCTGAATAAGCATGGTGTGTTGACGACGAGAAATCGTCGGCTGTGACTCATGGTGACCGATGGGCTCATCGCCGACGACCCGGACAGAGAGGTTCTTTGAGTACCAACTTGAGAGACTGGGAGGGAGGCCTCGGATGCTGGGTGACGAGCGAGCGAGTGCTGGTCTCACGGGCAGGGAAAGGGGGATATTGTTCGGCTATTGCCATTGCCGTTCCAGGAAATTCTGTCTGTCACCCAATTTTGGCCGAGCATGGCCGAGGATCGAGAATAAGCTGTTTGAAATTACCTGGGTAGCTTTGTGCAATTACCTAGGTAACAATTTGAAGTTACGCAACGACTGACAGCGCACGGCACGAATGAGAGCGTATGTCCATATGCAGCGAACACTCGAGCTTCTCAGCCCTCAGAGCGCAACACGCCATAAAAGTCCTCCTGTGGGGGACAGTCCGAGATGGGCCAGAGTCGTATCTTGGATTGCCACAATCCATCTGCGTAATCCAGCTGTTAATATTTCCAACAAGACACGGTCACCAGGCCCGATGTCGACACTTCTGCGGGCCAGCCACATAGTTATGGAATCCGATTAATCCCACTCGCAAATCACCCTACCACGTGTGTATCCAACTTTGAAGACCGTCATGAAAGCTTTGTCTGAAAGTCTAAGGCATTCCTGGATGATACGCGCTCTCAGGTAAATGACACACATGTTGCCGTGGACTGTAGTCATCGCACAAGTCTTTTCCACACTAGATTCGGACCAGATTCTTAGAACTGCTTAAGCATGGCACAAAGTGTGCAGCGAAGATCACGCAAAGTTCGGGTAAAGCTAAATTTTGAGCCTCAATCCTTCCTGAACGTCGGCTTGCTTGGCGTAACTCTACCCGTCTGCCGCTAATTACATACCTGGTATGCTAGGAATAACATAATTTTATCACAGCCAAATTTGGCGCTGAGACATGGCAATGACGTATAGAGCGCACGCCTTTCCCTTTGCGCTCCTGGATAGGGAGGGCTTTCAATGTTGTCTGCGAGATGGGGACGCCAAATGCGCCGCTCATTTAAAGTCGTCAGTGAACATGGCCATCAGTCATTACATACACAGAAACATGTACATGAATTCTAATCCTGAGGGGCTAAGCTGGGGGTGGCGGTAAAGACAGCATTAGGCACTGTATTCGAAGCGCGAACGCGGCAGACCAAATGTGGGATTCCCCCGCCAAAGAAGTTAAAAGAAGGCAAGTGCAAGTGTCCTCCAAAATAGTGCTTTTTCGTCCGTGTCCCTCTCGTATGCGGCGTCTATCGTGTCTTGGCGAAATCCTCAAGTAGCGACCAAAGTATGCAAAACGAACATCCGCCACATGGAAGCGCTTCCTTCACAAATCAGACTCTTGAAGATGCGACGCAGTGTAAAGTATCAATTGCCCTATGGCACTTCAAGAAAAAAGAAGAGACCCCTTTCAAAGTTCACATAAGCCTTGAGGATATTGCTTGCAAGCAGGAAATGAAAGACCTGAACCCCCCATCTGACACATGCAATCATGGCTCATTGCAAGTTGACGCTTAAGCCGCGACATTGACATTAACAGTGGCCTGCTTGGTGGGGGGCAGCACGTTCTTTCCATATGCACCGTTGACATTTCCTAGCATCAGTCAGCCTCGTTGTCAAAAAGCTGAAGGGAGGGAGGGTAAGGAGCGTACCGGCAGGGAAGTAGTTGCAGACGCTGTACCAAGCACCCATGCTGGGGTTCATGGTGCCAGGGGCGCAGTACTGGGCAGCGCAGCCGACCTGTGTGGAGCCGACCCAGACGATCTGCGAGTAGTGGCCCCATGCCTCGAAGTTGGTGAAGTCAGGGTTGGCCTGACCGTAGGCACTGGCAGGGTACAGGTCCAGTTCGCCGTTGTACCACATTTCCGTGATGGCCTGGGCAACGACAGTCTCCTCAGTCAGGGAGGAGGCATCAGTAGAAGCGTACATGGCGATGTTCTGGCCGTAGCCACCGCCGCCAGGGGTACTGTCGGTCATTATTAGCTCGAGAAGGTCCAGTATTCCTGTGTGTGGCAGCACTGATAGAGGGAAGGCAATACTCACAGGTCATGGGCAAACTTGCAAGATGCAGCAACAGTGGCGGCATAGCCGGCGTAGTCGCTACCCCAAGTCATTGCCGGGGCAGAGTTGTTTGCCCGGTGGATGTTGTGGTGATAGACAGCAGTGCTGGCCAGGTCGGACGGCTTAGCAGCAGGAGCATCCTGGGCAGGAGCCGATGGAACAGCGACCTTGACACTGGTGCTGGTCGGGGTCGAGGCCGGTTCAAGATCGGCATTGATGGTGACTGTGACCACTGGGACGGGTGCCACTTGAACCTTGTTGGCGTTGGGAGCGACATTGACAGGGTTGGCGGCAACGGTCTGATAGGTCGTGATCTCTTGGGTGACAGTGTAGTAGTCAACAACAGTCTCGACGACGATGTCGAGCTTGGGGAGGGCCGCGGCGATCGAGGCGCCAGAGACCAGCAGAAGTGAGGACTTCATCTTGACAATTGTTGCGACTTTGACGCGGAGGATGAACAGAGACTGATTAGCAGCTGTTTTGGTTGTCAGTCCAAATTTTGTTTCTGCTTCGACGTTGGTCCGAGGCAAGTGATGGAGTTAAGAGAGTGAAGTGTGCAGTTGAGCTCAGAAGCCCAAAATGAGCGTGCTGAAGCTGGGCTTCGGGTGAAAACGAATGAGAGACTGTGGGAAAGAGAAGAGAAAATGAGGATTGTTTGAAAATCGCTGAAGCATTGTGAGGAATTGGAATCTGTTTTTCTGGCGACGGGAGGAATGCAGGGAATTTAGAGTCGACGCGGCAGCATGGCTTGTAGCGTTCCTCGCCCTCGGGACGGGCTAGGTCCCGGCGGCCTTTGTCCGGGGAACGGACTGGACTGAGAATGCCCAAGACTAGATGCCAGGAATGCTTTATGATAGGATGCTGGTGCAAAGGACGGAAAGGCCGGGAAACAAAGCATCCGGGCATAGCGGGAGTCTGGAGCGTACCTGGTGATGTACTTGTGTACGTCGGGATTTGCCTTGAAGTCTGGTAGTGAGGGCAGGATGGTGGTGATATCCAGGGACCTAAGATGAGCGACAGAGACAACAGGTCCTTCTTAAATAGCTTCCAGAAGCAGGCAGGTCGGAACAGCACTTTGGCTACTTGTGAATCCTCAGGATGGAGATGGAGGCTTGTGATCAATCTGTCTTGAGGCGAGACGAGCTGAAGGAGGGAATGACAAGACGGCGTCGACAGTCAGTCAGTCGTATGAGACCTTGTGAGAGGACTCGAAGATGCGAGACACTGCAGAGGAGACTGGGTACGGTTGAATGGTCACGATAGGCGAGAGGGATCTGGATCTGGATCTGGATCTGGATCTGGGTCTGGACGTGGAGGTGGACGTGGAGTTGGACGTGGTCGTGGACGTGGGGACGTGGTGAGGCTCAAGCTCGATGTTACCGAAAAAGACTGAAGAGGGCGCTGGTACTGGACCGCAGGGTGTAAAGAAGCGAGGGTTGGTGAAAGAACGTGTTGGCCGGCAAGCAGCGAGTGAAGATATCAATCTTCAAGATGATTCTTTTCTGAAAAGGAATGGATTGGCCCAAAAAGATGTGCCTGTTGACTTGTGTGGGGTGAGAGAGAGAAGGGAAGGGGGAGACGAGATGGCGGGTATGCACTGCAGGTATAAGGTTTCTGGCCCGGACCAAAGTCCCAAGTTACAACACCACCGTGGAAACATGTCTACTTGCCTGTAGCTTACCTATATCAAACGCAGCCGGCTCTCACCCTGGTCTGTCGTCTGCAAGCTATAGTCTGGCAGTCTGGCAGTCTGGCAGTCTGCAGGTTGGCGCGCAGTGGGTCCCGGCTTCCAAGATTGCCAGGGGGCAAGTCCAACCCAGGCAGGGGCCACTGAACCACCGAACCAGGAGGGGGAGCCTCCTCCTTCTCCCCTCCAACAGTCTGCTTGGGTTGTTTGATGAGGCTCTCGTCAGCTGTGCACACAACCTTGGCCCTTTCTCCCACCCGCCCTCCAGTAGCAGCCACCTGTGGTGCCTGGATCTTTGATACTCGATCCATCCATCCCCCTTGAGAAATTGCCCCATGTCTCCTGATCTGTGCCACCGGCTAGCCAACAGCCCACGTCGCCGGCCCCTCGAGCAATCTGAGTTGCGTGCGGCACACACGCTGGGAGCCATTCGGCGCTCGCGACCTGCCTGGGAGTGCGAGGGGTGTGTCTATCACTCTGCCGCGCCCTGGTCCAAGCAGAGACCTCGAACACGTCCTTCTCGCATTGAAACGGCCGGGTTGGGCATCGGCACTCTAGTATATGGGCAGCTGGGCACAGTCTTGACTGGCGATCCAGGCCAGAGACCAGAGAGTGCGTCGGCTCCTCCATTGAATTTGTTTCGAGCAACGCCCTCTTGGACTGTCTTCCGGCTCCTTGGATATCATCGTAGCGACGACGATCAGAAACCAAGATATATCCCGCATGCCCCAGTGTCGTCTATGGATCGAGCCCTCCACTGACGCAGGACGCAGTAGTGTACGGCAACGCATGGTCAAGGTCAAGGGGCTCAGGAGCATTGACGCCGAATATCACTTCCTCCCTGGGTCATTTGAACCCTGGCGAGCAGCCCACTTCTGTCGACCTCTCCCACTGTGCCCCTCCACCGCCCGAGGCAGATCGCGGGTGATTGGCAGGGGCCGAGATGAGGACTCAAACGTGCGTGGCATTGCAGCCAACAGCAAGACTCCAACTACGCTCTCCGGCCCTGGGTCACTTCGTCCTCGTCCTCTGCTCGGATGTGCAGAAGTGAGAGAGGGCAAGGGCTTTGGCAGTTTGACAAGCAATTTTACGGACACACCACATCTCACCACACCCGTCGCCGCTTTTCAAGCCCCTGCTTTTAGCCTCGCTTTAGCGGCCGAACAGATGGCCCAGATGCCCCTGACAGGCCGGGGTTGCCTGCAGGGCGCCAACGTGGGGCGGCTTTTCCCCAGTCCCCTCGCTCTGGTACCTGCAGATCAGACCAGCCAGGCTCCCAGGCCAGCTGCTCTTGCCTTTTCCCCTGCTCCTGCTGGTCTACCTGTCTACCTGCCGCCCGCGTGTCTCTGCTTGCGTCTGTGTGTGTGCGCTTGCCCGAACGGACGGGGACGGACTCAGGACGGACTGACGACCGGTCGTCGCCCCCTCCGCTAAAACGCCCGATCCTGAAACGGGGCCAATTTGGCAACCCCGGCCCGTGGCTCTGTCCAGGTTCATCCAAATAATCCCAGCAGGCTTCCCCCTACCACCCCCATCCGATCTCCTTGCCGGGCGATCATTTGATCTTCTTTTGACTGCGCTGCAACTCCATCGCGCTCATGTGCATACGGCGAGTGCACTACGGTCCACAGCACGCACCACTGCACACACCACTGCAGTCCAATATCCCTCCCGCGGCTCCACGACCTTGGCAATCAGTTGTGTTGTAGTTGGTCGGAAAATATTGCATACGTACGCATGCTCGTTTCCGTCACTTTGTCCTCGATAAAGTTTGTGCTTGACTTTGGCGGGACTTGCCATCTCAATTGCCCGCCGGCATCCGCAGGGATGCCGACTTGAATGGACCAGGCGATCCTCGGCGATCTCTAGCTGAGGCTCCTCTCCACCGTCTTTGGTGGCACACACTCTGAACCTATATTGACGGCAACGAGTGCCATTCTCGACCCTCTGCGAAAATGCCCGCCGCCATGGCTTCATTTGAACACCGCCAAGCACCGAATGCAAAGACCGCGGTACACAAGCCATCGGCGAGACAACAGATGGTGGCGGCGCCTCTTGAGACTGGCTGGGGGAGACCTCGTAAAAAGGTGCTGCTTCAGAAATCAATAGCCCAACGCACTGGGCCGCTGATGCAGCCACTCGTTGGAGGCACAGGCTCACCCACAAAACCAGAATTTGGGCAGCGTTAGGTCATCTCCCCGGGGAACACAAGAGGTTTCTACAGACCTATTTCCAGCGCTGCGGGTGACGTTAGCAATATATACTGCGGCCGAAAAAGAGGGAAAAAAAACCATTTCCCCTCACCCCGGCTGGAAACCACAAAGTCGGCTCCATTGAGCAAGTCGGCAATCTGGCCGTTGGATATCTATGAACTTAGCTACCCAAGTCGCGGCGGCCCGTTCTCCCAGACTTCCTACAGAGTACTGGCACAAGGCCGAGGAGAGGGGAGTCCTTCATCAACATTGACATCGGACCCTTGAAACCACCAAGACCGGGCCCCTCCCTGGCGCTCGCCGACAAGAAAATGAGCACCCCGTGGGGGTGACATCAGGTAAGAAACAGCAGCTCCTGCTCAAAAGCGGTCCTGACTTCCTCATTGGCCAGGCGTGCTGAACCGCTATTGTTTTGATTGCCGACAGGGGCACAGCCAAGAGCTGGGATGGGGCCCAACTGTGTCACCAGCGCCAAAGGAACACCAACGTCATCTCGATGGGATGGCCTCCTTACTCCCAAGTTGAGACTTATTCGGCGTCACCAAGCCATGCGTCAATCAGACAGCCTATGGACGATAACTCATGACTGTCCTTTACCGACCGGGCCCCCGCTTACGGGCCGCTTGCACGACAACCGCCATCATGTGTTTTCCCTTCACACCACGTTTTCGTGGTCAAGTTTGGCCCAGGACTGAGGAGTAGGACCAAGGATGTTGTATGGAAGTTCTCTTACAAAGGGGTCCCAATTATGAGGGCCTGCTCTCTTCAGTGACCCAGACAAAAACCAGTCCTGGGGCACAAGTGCCAAGACCGAGCCGGATGTCAAAACTACATCTTATGTGAATGGTTCACCTGTCCTTGCTCATGTGATCAGTTTTACTCTGCTGGCGTACCACGCTCGGCCTGCTCCGCGAAGCTGCCTGAACAAGGCATGAGACACATGAAGCTTCTGGACTTGTCTCGGTTTCCCTATAGGGATAATGCTGCGCTACGGAAGCATGTGAAAGATCGAGTTGAGTAGGCTCGACAAGTTCCGTCACTGGAGTGGTTGTCTTGGATCCCGCAGGCTCAGGCTTGATTCAGATCTCAAGTCTTTATGGTCAAGGGGTTTCCGGACCTCGGCTTGCCACTCCATCGTTCTTTCTCCCAACTCAGACCCCAACTTTCCTTATCCCAGGGAAGCATGAAGATCTATCTCGCGCACCCATGACTGCTCAAGTTCCAAGAGACCCGTACCGAACAAAGTGCACTTCGCAAGTTGGCGGTCATCTTGGCCGCTGGCCTCACCTGGTGGTCCAAGGCTCAGTACGTCGAGGCCTTGCGAGGCTTTCGGACAAGCATAAATAAGCTGAAAATGTCACATTCCAACATATTCTTCAGACACATCACGTATCGTCATCAATCTAGTTGCTCGGCCTTGACAGCCGGGTGAGGTATACCAACCTCTAACGTAATCCAGTTCGGCGTGAAGTTGAACTTGAGCGCAACATCACGAATGATATGCGAACTCAGTCACAAGCATGTGATGGACACACATGTGAGACCTTGTACCGTGATCACAGACATCGCTTCCGGTTCCCCTCCCCCGCGTGGCGCAACTTAGGACTTAGGTCAGTGTCCCGTTCGGCTGTCTGCAGTAATCCGAGCCCAAAGGTGTCTGCCGTCCCAGCAGTGCCGGTGCTATACAACATGTCAAGAGCGATTTCACTACCACCGCTTGAAGGAGATTTCTTAGCTCTTGTGTCTTCTGGAAAGGCGCGTGCATCTGGCTCGGCGGACGCCGCCACGGTTCTGCCATGTCTTGCCTTCAATTGAAAGAAAAGACCGGTAACTCACGGCCGAGAGCTCCCCAACTGACCCATGCTGCCGCAGGGTGGCTTGCCTCACCATCCTTCTAGGCCTCCGCATGAAGATGTCGGCTTCCAGTCGCCTCGGGTGCCGCGGGCGAGAACATGGAGAATGGAATGCAGAACGATGTGTGGATGGATGGAACGTGCGAGCTCAGCCGGTAACACTAAGGCGTGCTCATTGCACGTCGATGCGGCGGAAACAAGACAAGACAGGCTCAGAGACAGGTTCAGAGACAGGCTAGCAGTTTGCCTGGCTGGGACAATGTTTCGATTGTGCTCAGCCGCCAGCAACGTCACCCTATATCTGTCCATTATTGTTGAACTTGCAAAACGGGACCTGCCTATAGTGGTTCGGTTTGCTACGCCGCACACATAAGTCTTCCCGTGGTTTTCTTTTTCCATATCTGTCAATTCTAGCCTGCTCTGTCTCGGGACGAAGAGGCGAGGGCTCTTATTTCGGCTCATGTCCCCTTTGAGACCGGTGGAGTGACTCCCAAGAGAGGACTAAATGGGGGCAGGGGCTTACGTGCTCCAGGCTGGAACCAACTCAGAAGGGTTCGTGGCGAATACATGCTGGTAGTTGCATCGCTATAGCGCAACTGACGGCAATGCGGACTGGACCAAGATTCGAACACGTCAGCCCGCACGAGGCTACGGCTGCCTACCGTGGTGCCCCCCCCCCCACCTTGGCGGCAGCGGCGGCGGCACACTCCTCGGTGTTGTGAGATGACAGTGAGGGAGTAACCACGCAACGATAATATACCACAGCACACACACACACACAAACACACAAGGAAGTGCAGTGGTGATACTTCTGCGCTGGCAAGCCATGCATGCTCGTTTGGTCTTGTTGTACACGTCTATTCCGACTCAGACGCGCGTGCCCGTGTGCGCCTCCAATGAGTGATGGGCCTGAATATTAAATGCTGCAGAAGGAAGAACTTGCTGAAGGCAAATCCTTCTAGTTCGACGTGATGTGTTTACCAATGACTGTCCGCTTCCTTCTGCTGAGCATTGGGGAGCCAGTTGTTTCTGGGAGCCCTTTCACATTCTTTGAGGCCTATCTAGGGCTGCCTAGGGCTGCCTATAGTCCTTTGTATGTATGTAGCTATTTGATAGGGAGAATCTTTCCTCTGATCTCTGGAAGAGAGAGGAAAGGGCACCCGCGGGATACCAGATAGAGCATCCTTACTGGAAACTACTGAGCCTTGGTATACCCGGCCCCCAACCGTGATATCGACGATGGATTTCATTGGGAAATTCGTGCAGATACTTGATGATTCGCGTACAGCCATATCGTGGGAAATGTAGATGCGCCTAGTCCCTATTGGTATTCACGCTCCATGGGCGCCGCCATACCAGGAGGCCAACATTCGATTTCTCCCTCCGCTACGGGCAGCTTTTGCGAATGCGGCCGTTGCTTTGATGATTGTTCTTGCTCTGATGATTCAAAGTTGGCGTTTTTATGGGGCACCTCGCACCCTCGTGTCGCCACTCAGCCATGGCATCCAAACACAATCCTTCAATTTCAACCCAGCAGGCGCTGCGATTAGAATGCCCCGTGTGAGAGCCAACTCACTCCGTACAGAGCCTGAAAAGAACCAAGGAATCACGATATGCTGCTACGTCTCAGTGCATCCTTCGTACCAAGGGCTTCGTCTTGTTGTCCTGATGTCACAGATAAATTACCCCCGGTCTTTTGAATGGCCGATGCTCAGAATCAGGCAGGCACGCAGACCAGTATTTTGTTTCGTGCGATTTCTCAAAATCTGTTGTTCTTCTTGATTCGTGCCGTGTCTAGAGAGTATATACACACTTTTTGGTGTTCCCCAGATAGCACCTTCGCCCTCGGCATACTGAATACACGCCCGCCCGAGTTGATATAGCGCAAGTAGGTCCCTCTATGACGACTTTGCGTCCTCGTACTTGGCATGTGGCTGGTATGGAATCGGCGCGTGTGCGTAGATCTGTTGTGACCGCTGGTGGACGGGGATCTTGCCGGCGGCGTCTGGGATGGTCTTCTCGAGTCTCTGTGGTGGTTTGCGAGGTAAGCATCACTGAATGTAAAGATGAAATGCCACGCCTTAAGGTGGGCCCTGTCATTCTAGAGATCGGGGCCAACGTACCAGGTTGTGGAATACGCATTTGTTCAGGCGCCACTCGGCCGGCCGGCATTGCCAGAGCTGCTGGTTGTTGTTGTCCAGGCACTCGTAGTGGGCGCGGAATTCTTCAAGACAGGACTTGTTGATATCTTCGATACTGGAGTGTGCGTCAGCGAGCGGCCCTTGGGTAAGGCATGCAAACATCCGAGTGTCCGTCTCCCTGCGCACGCGCTCGCGCATGGCCACCACGAGCCCGCGCGGCACAAGATAGCCAGTTCCGGAGCAGTTCGGTAGAGTCTCGGTTGGTATGTAGTACGTACACGCTCCTCGCGCATCTGGTGACCCTCCGGCCCTCCTTCAGGCACTCGAACTCGCCCTTGCCGGGGTTCTCGGTCTTGCACTTCATGAAATCATCGTTGTAGTCCTTGCACCGGGCACCGATGAAGAAGGAAGCTGACTGAAGGGGGGCAGAACTGGCGCCGAGCTCCTTGACCTTGGGGATCGAGTCGGGTAGAGGGGTCGTGTCGATGAGGTGCTTCTCGCTGAATCTGTGGTTGGCAGTTAGCCTTGCTGTTTCGAGATACCAGCCGGCAACCCGGATGTGATATGGACGAGCTCAAGGGGTTTTTGAGACAGTAATAGCTGTAACAAGGACCAATTGACTCACTGGGGGTTTCGCGACGCCATCTCTGCGTTGTTACGGCTCAGACTGAGGCTGCAAAGTGTAAGGACCCGCGGCTTAATGACGAGGGTTGAGGGTGCCGGAGGTTGGGTGAGGTTTAGCAACTCGAATGAGGCACGGCTTGATTGGCCAGTGCTATGCACAGATGTGGGCCCCTTGCGCTGCCTGCCCGCCCGGGTGCCCAAGGCCCCAAGCTTTGAGTCGGACTGCAACTGCTTTGGGGACGGGACTTTTTCGAGCAGCTGGAGACGCGACATCCAAGTTGCTGCAGCGACATCCTGATAGCTTGCACATACGCACACAATCGTCTCTCTGAACCGTGGAGCCACTGCGCAACGTCTTCATAGCCAGACGACTACGACACACTTGTGTGCATAATACCATCCCGCCCACCACATATTTGCTTCTCCACCACAGTCGGCGCAGCGGGGATGTGTTGATAGGATAGTCCTTTGTTTTTCTACACCTCGCCGGCGTGGGCGACAGCAACCCTCGCCGCAGTCCTTCCACCCTCGATCTCTCCATCCCACCCGAACCTGAGTAGAATAGCTAGCTGCACCGCATCGCGATGTCTCTCTTCGGGCAGTCCACTGGCGGCGCCTCGCTGTTTGGCGGCGGTAACACGACCACGCAAGCGAACCCCTTCGGGCAGTCAACAGCAACCCAACAGCAACCCACCCAGACACAAAGCATCTTCGGCCAGACAAACAATGCGAATAATCAGCAGCAGCAACAGCAACTGCAGCAGCAGCAGCAGCAGCAGCAGCAGCAGCAGCAGCAGCAACAGCAGCAGCAACAGGCTCCGCAACTGGGCCAGACCATGTTCGGGCAGCCGCAGAACAATCAAACTGCCAACCCAGTCTTCCAACCTGGCGCTCAACCACAACCTTGTATGTTCACATCCTTCTGAGACTCTCGCCGAAACAAACCTTCACCTTCAACAGACATAATACCGTCCTTGCGTTATCCTTCTGTTGAGACGACTGGAAATGGCTAACTTGCGGCGGATTCACTTAGACGGCAAAGACATCCCCGCTCAGATGGAACTGGTGCTCGCCAAGTGGAATCCACAAGATGCTGACTGCGTCTTCAAGTACTACTTCTACAACAAAGTCGACGATGCTCACATCCCCTTCTACCACCCCGGAAAGGATGAGAACGCAAAAGAATGGGAGGAAGCACTGCAGAACAAACCAGCTCCAGGCCTGATGCCCGTGCTGGCGTCTGGTTTCGAGTCTGTCGCGGAGCGGCTTAAGGCGCAACGCGTCGCGATCGGCCGTTTCAACCAGAGGCTGCACGAGATCAACAACTGCCTGGATGCGATCCTGTCGAAACACGACCTGGAGTGGAGCGTGCGGACGATCAACGCGAGGCGGAAACACGATGCCCTGCGCCGACGGACGCTGGTGCTGGCTAGGAAGGTGCAGGTCCTGCGGAATCGGGGCTACGCACTTTCGGGCGACGAAGACGAGCTGAGGATCAAGCTGGAGAACATGGAGAAGACCGTGCAGGACCCGGCTGTCAATGCGAGACTGGAAGAGCTGTGGAGCCGGTTGATAATGCTCAGAGAAAGGGCGCAGATCCTGCAATCGGAGCTGCAGAAGAGGGGTCTCGGCGAGGAGCAGGGCCTGGACGAGGAAGTGGAGGTCAGAGTCAAGAAGGTAAGATCACGCCGTTTGTCCACGGACGCGGCCCGAAGCTGACCACGACTTTACAGATTGTTGAAGACTACGAGAAGCAGCTCCAGCACCTCAAAAAGGAGACCGAGCTGATCAAGCAAGACTTTGAGGAATGGGAGAAGGAACACCCTAAATAGAACTGCTAGGAGCCTTCTCAACCACAGCTTTGAAGACGGTCCGGCCGGATCTAGTACTCTGGCTCGCGGCTCGGAAACACCCTCTCCGAGAAACTACGCGATGTTGCAATGGCCTCACGATTTGAATATCGAGCATGGTTGGTCTAGGGTCCTGCACGGGAGATAACCAGGACACGCAGAGACGCGTCATGGAGAGGGATCAGGAAGTATGGGAAATGGCGGTGTGGTCCGGCCATCGATAAATATGCTAGGTCGATGTCGCATATCATGCCTTGCCGTTCCTGCTCATCAATGTGATCGATCTGCTCGCAGACGATCGCCTGTCCGGACATTAGGCGCGAGCGGAGGTGGAAGACTTGTGATGAGCGGCCGTGATGAGCTTGGACACAACCAACTACTGGTTCGGAGAACAAATAATATGATAGGCGGAGGACAGTGTTCAAGCTCCGCCGAAAGTCACATGTATACAAAAAAAAGCTCGCCTGGAGCAATAGCCTTGTCAACCTGCCGTCCAAGAGACGGATGCGATTCATTACAATGTATATATCTATAAGGTATGTAAACAATGTGCCGGCCGGCTGGACGAGCTTCAAGAGACAGCAGTGCCAGGCAGTGTCCAAGCAACCATGTCCTCCCGCACGTCGAACTCGTTGACCTCCCTCGCGCTCTTGAACCCACTCCTGCCCCTCTCGCTCTCGATCGTGGCAGCGAGACTTGACAAGCTCTCACTCCGGCCGCGCATCCCCGAGCTGGGCGGCCGCCCACTGTCCTTGCTCCCGTCCCGCCGGTGTCCACTGGGGGTGCGAGGCCCGCCGTGGTGCGGCGGCGCGTGGTCGTGCCTCGCCGTCACGGTGTGCGCGCTCTCCCCGCTGCCGTGCCGCGAGTGCTGCCTCTTCTGCCCGCCGACGCCACGTCTGTCGCTCGGCCGCAGGAACTCGTCGTCACCCGCGCTGCCGCTGTCCTCGCGCCGGAGCCCCAGCCTCCCGCCGCTGGCCCGGGACAGCGAGTGGCGCGAGCGGTGGTGGCTGTGGTGGTGGTGGTGGCCCCTGGGCGTGGCGTCGCCAGCGGCCGACGGGGAGGCAACCGGCGAGCCTCCGTCGGGCTCCCCGAAGCCGTCGCCGCCCTCGAAGATGTCCTCGATGCACTCGTCCGCCGGGAGCTCGCCAGGCGGGCACGCCCAGCTGGCGGCCAGCGCGCGCCGGTACATGTCCTGGAGCTCGTAGATGTCGCGCGACTTTCCGTTGTTCTTGCCGATCGAGAACTGCGCGCTCAAGTTGCTGCTGTTGGGGTCCTGCGTGTCGTCCTGCAGGTGCAGGTGTCCGAACTCGGCCGCCCCGGAGTCCGCGCCTGCAGTGGCCCCACCCGGCCCTCCGGCTGCCTCGGCCACCATGCCGGCTATGCCGCCAAAGACGGCGGCTGTCTTGAGTGGCGGCGCTGAGAAAGTACGCTCGCCGTCCACCTGCATCATAAGTATGCCGATCTTGAGCGTGCTGTTGATCTTGGAGTCCTGCATCAGGTAGCGCCGAATGACACCGTCTTCGACATGCTGTTCCGGGGCCGGTTCATTTATAGAGGGCGCCTTGATGCTTGCGGCGTCATTCGATTTCGAAGGCTGGGGTTGCGATTTTGGGCTGGCGTTTGAGTCGTCTGGGGTGGCTGGCGTGTGCTGTGACAGACTGCTCCTCTTCCGGGTATGAGACGCAGCGTTGCCGTTTCCCGCCGAGCCGTTGGTGGTGCTGCCGACACTACGGCCGCGACTCCGGAAAGGTGCCTCTCGGACGACTGTCTCGCTTTCCTCAACGTATTCGCTGAGGTTCAGGGTCACTTTGCCTAGCGTGATAGTCTCGCTTCTCCCTGTGATGCCGTGGGTGCTGAACTCCTGCAGGACCTCGAACTCGATCAGGCATTCGGACAAGTTGTTGTTCTTGTCTATGCCGATGCGCACGGGGATGACTTTGCCATAGCTGTACTCAACACGGTGGTTGGCGATGGGGCATTTGGCGGTCCGCCCGCGGTGCTCGCCATGGATAGAGTGCGGTAGGTGCCATTTTATCAAAGAAACGCCTTGAACCAGGGGTACATTATTAAGGTCGTAGATCTGGAGGTTGTTAGTTGTTTGAAAAGATAGATAGCGTCACTGGGTTCCGAATGTTCTTGGAAACCCGGACATCATCCACTTGCCTTAAGATGTACATCGAACTTGGGCTGTAGGCTACGGATTAGCTGATGATTCTGTTGCTAATGAAGGGTGACATTCCGGGTCCTGGCCCGTTGGAGGCGAGTCATGATGGAGGAATGAATCAAAGAGGATGATAGACTCACCCTTCGAGCCTTGTTGACTAAAGGGAGGTAGTTGACGTTAGTCCAAGCCATTATTCCGAGCAAGTGCGGAAAGCTACAAGCAAAGAGCAGCCAAAAGGTTGTGCATGGGTGTGGGTTTGAGGATGCGGATGAAGTAATAGTCTAAAGAGGAATGCAGGTGATGATGACCACAATGCAATAAGGCTGGGGTGACGAATAAGAAAAGAAGGCGAGTGAGATGAGATGAACGAGGCGGGTGAGACGAGTGACCAGGAAGGAGCGCCAGCAACGCAGCGCCGGGCCAACCACCAGTTGAGGGTGAAAAGGGTCAGTGATACAGAGGGTAGCGCGCCCTTCCCTTGCTTCACCGTGTCTCACTCGGGGGGTGAACAAACCACGGGAGGAACGAGGTGATGGAATGAGGTTTTTCTTGACACTGAGCTTACTGAGGTGTGCCATCCTAAGGCTGCGGTCAAGATAAGCTCGAATGCAGATGCAGATGCAGGTGGAATGCGAACGCCAGCGCGAGGGCCCCGGCCCTTTTTAGAGCTTATTATGGCAACTATAATCGGCGCAACAGCGCTGTCCGAAACGAAAACGAAAAGGTATTAATATCCGTATATGTCGTAGGAGGCTGGCCTCAGTCCAGTCCAGGCCAGACTCTGGGCCCCAGACCTTCGGGAGGGCCGGATGACGGAGCCGTCGGTGTCTGTTGGTGCCGAGTGAAACACCGTCTGCGCGGGATTGGTACTGTGAGATGCGATAAGCAACGCTGTGGTGCAATGACAGTATCTGTGAGATGTCTGTCCGGGCCTCTGGAGCTGCTGCGACTGGTCTGATTCGATGAGATCCGAGGGCTGGCCTTGTCTGTCAGCCTGGTTGCAACTGTGTGACATGCATGCATCACGATCCCATCAACTTGGACGAATGACGCTGGGGCGATCAAGCCGGGTCAGGACCGGCGGCTGGGGAAGAGAGCCTCAAAGTAACAACATACATTTGCTAGCGACGTCCCAGCTACCCGAGCGAGCAACGAGCAGGGCCTTCAAGCAAGTTGCAGTAGATGGAGACGGATATGCAAGTCATGTCGAGATCAAGTCAAGATGAAGACCGAGAAAGGAGACGTCAGGACGCTAATGTAATTCGGGCTGGATCATTACAGCCATCTAGAAAAGGTGGGGCCTGTAAGATGGCCACTCGTCATCTCCACACGTCGTCAGGGTCTCGCCAGGGATTCAGGTACGGCGCGCACATGCAGTCTGCCTCTACGGAGTACAAGCGAGCAGGTACCTGCGTACCTGCGTACCTGCGTACATGGTGCTGCACCTCCAACTTCTGATAAGATAAGGAAGGCCTCACTCAACTTTTTGGCTCACACTCATATTCACATTCACATTCACACACAAAAGTGAGAGGGCTGTCAACCCCACAACCCGGGAGACCGACTTTGCCCTTTTCTTTGCAAAGGCCATGTGAAGGCCCAGACCCATACTATCAACAGCATGGCCCCACAGCCTGGGAACACCGGACCAAGGCCCGATGCCAGCAACAAACGGAAAGACGTGCCCCAACCACAACAGGGTGCTAGCCGCGCCTTCAAGCGCGTCAAGGTCCAAGATGCGCGTTCCATCCGCTCCCAGCCCGCGAATGCCGCCCTGAATAAGGACGGGGAGCTGGACCTCCAGGCTTTTATGACTGCGCGCCAGTTTGAGATAGGAGCTCTTCAAAATGGAATGCGCAAGTCCAAGGCCCTGAACAACCGCCGTGCCTTCCAGCTCGTGCCGAGGGAGATGCGCCGCCGCACAGCCTCGCACAATGTCAAGAAGCTCCCCAAACGGTTGCGGAACAGGGCCAGGCGGGAGCAGCTCCAGGACAACACACCTACTGTCGTGGCCGGGAAGCGGAAGCCCAAGACCACAAGGGCGCGCATACGCCTGGAAGCAGCCAAACGATTAGGCATCCTGGCGGAAAAGAAGCGCAAGCGCAAGCTGCGAGAGGCCAAGGCCAAGGCTGGTGGTGATAGTGGCGGTGCTGGTGAGAAGGACTCTTCCGCTGCGTTCAAGCAGTTGATCGAGACAAGGCCAGCCAGGCCAAAGATACGGAGAAACCTGTTGAACGACCCGCCAAAGCCCAAGGCGAAATTCAGGAAACGGCAGATCGAGAAGACATGGCTGCCCACGCATCTTTGGCACGCAAAACGCGCAAGGATGACACCACCCAAGGAGCCTTTATGGCGATTTGCTATTCCCCTCACACCCAACGAGAAAGTCTACAGAGCGACTCATCGGGCTTCAAGCGTACAAGGGGCTGTGGTGTGGGATATGAGCTATATGAGTACCATCGGCTTGTACGGCCATGAATCGGGCGTTGAGAGGACTTTGAGATCCCTGGGTCTATCACATGACAGCCTATGGGACGACCGAGGAAAGAAATGGAGGGAAGGCCAGCGCAAATGGTCAGGCATACTCAGCAAGCAGACCGGCGGCGATGTGAGGAGACAGATTGGGCCTGCTACAGTCATATGGAACCCGGTACTGGTTGATGCTGAAGACCTACCTCCAGGAGCCGGAGAAACCGGTCCCTCCAAGGGCTCCGAAAAGGTCCAAAGGCAGATCTATATACGGCTGCATCCATCATGTTTTCTGGAAGTTTTCAACATCCTTGTTTCTCTGACCAAACGAGAGCAACCGCGCCTCTACGTGGAAGATCTTCGATTCGAGATCGGAAGCATCGAACTCGTAGGGCCAGGGGCAACAGAAGCTCTATCGGGGGTTCTAGCTTCCTACCAAAGCAAGGAAACTTCTGAAGAAGCTCATGCGAAGCAGTTTGAGTCACTGGTCGCGGCTGGTAATGCTTCCGCACCCCCGGGTGACATCCTCTTCGGGTTCGCTGCTCAAGATCCTCGACTACGATATCCTCCACAAACACTGCAGGCCTCCAGTTTATCCGGACAGCAGGACGATGGGGGCTCCCAAGCGCCTCAGGCCGCATCAATTGAGGTGCAGCCTGCACCATTCCTCCTTTTCGACCGCGACGCCCGATTCAAGGCGTCCTCATTTCCATCGCAGAAGTCTCTCAACAGGCGCAAAGGCTCAAATCCGCCAGGGAGGCCTTTGAACATCACTTCTGCAGACCCTGCCTTCCCTGTTGTGCTGTTCACCACTCGTAGCGTTGCAACGAAGCAGAGTTCGTGGACACTACTCGCTCCTTACAAGTGTATTTTGCCTGTGTGGTACAGCCTGGTGCACTATCCAATGTCAACCGGTGGAAATCCCAAGGTCGGAGGATTAGATGAGCTGCGACAGGTGACCTTTGAGCAGGGTCTGTCATGGTTCCCGGGGGATTTCCCAGGCACGAACGCGGGCGCCAACTGGGAGATTGAACAGCGGATAAAAAGGAAAGCGGACTGGGCCAAGAGACCCAAGTCGAAGAGGGTTGCATGGGAATCACTAGATCTGGGGGCTGGTCGCAAGGGAGAAATCGGCACCGGCTGGGCTTGCGAGTTTGAAAGATTGTTCGGACTGCAGCAGCCTGAAGAGGACCAGTCACCCGAAGATAAGGACCAAGATACCGACGGAGGGGCCGCGACTGCGCCAGAGGATAAAGACAAGATGGATGTCGATGAAGGAGAACTCGAATCAACGCAACGTGAACAGACAGGGACCGGCGAAGGAGAGCCGGCTGCCAAGAAGAAATCACCAAAAGCGCGAGCGCCTCATCCTTTGACGCTTGTCCATCACCTTCCAAAACACGTTTTCAACACCATTGCGTCCGCAAAAAACAATGAAGCATTACCATCGTGCTCTATAGTAACTGTCAAACTTACAATCCTTGGCCGTGGCGTGGCCGAGCCATGCGCGCGCATCTACCGCCTACCAGCCCGGAAGGAAACACCACCTGCCCCCGCCACACAGCCAGAAGTCCCGGCAACACAACCTCCTTCACAGGGCAAAGAACTTCCCGCTGATCTTCGCGACCAATGGCTTGCCCAGTTCCACGGCTCCGTGTCCAAGACACGCACACCCTCGGAGAGGAAGGGCAACCAGCCCCGCAGGTTCCCCACCGGCGCAGATTTTGAAACAAAGAAAATCCTGCTTGCACAAACACTGCTGACGAGCCAGATCCCTTTCCCGCCGGAGAAAGCTCCTGGGGGCAACGGCGTCCACCCTCTCGTGCCTGGCGAGGAAGACCTCATAGGGTATGTGACCAAGGGGGAGTTCTGCCTGGCTCAGGGACAGGCGGCAGCGATTGGGAGCGTCTCGGCCGAGAGGGTACTGGGGGGGCTGCGCACTGGCGGCGAGAAGGAAGGGACAATATGTGTAATCAGGAATGCTGGGGAGGAGGTCGGTTGGGTGGCTAGATGGGAGGCAGTATAAGCTAGCTCGGTCAAGACCAACTTCTCTGCTATTCCTAAGTACTTCGTAACGGAGCTGGACCTGGTTCTGTGTCCGGGATCAAAAAGATGTCACAAATGAACGAGTCTCAAAATGCATACACGTGTGAATTATTGGTCTTGCCTCGTATTTTTTTTCGACCAAATTCCACTCATGGCAGCGGACTTGGATTATCGACTGCGATAGGTCAACACGAACATTCCCTCTTAGACTTTAAGTTTCTCTTGACCCTTTTCAGGTTAACTAACGGTTGCGAGAGTTGGCAACCCCCCCCCCCCTTCTTAAATTGGTGGGAGTTAATGCTGCATCAGTGTGCTCAAGCTTCCTTGCCACAAAGTCACGGCTCATAAAAGTTGGGCACACGAAACTGGGGATCTGTGTGAGCTGCCCAGTCCCCAATTCACGATCACTGACGTTCAATTCCGATCCTGAGATGCAGATCTCATTCATCATAAGTATTACCGGAGTCCTGGGACTTGCATAACAACATCTCACGATGAATGCCAATCTACTTCAAAGACATCGGACACCAGGTCAGTGGTCGGAGTGCGGTTCTCAAGACAGCCAAGACACCCTCAGATCTCTTAGAGACGAGCTTCAGCCCGTAATCTGCTCCATTAATGCAACACTTTGAGAACTCCTGTGGCAATTTCAGCCCGGGTCGGAAATAGAATTGGAATGTCCGCCGCTTCAAAAATTGATAAATGGCGATTAGGGGACATCGATAGGCAACCCCAGATTGAACAGCCGGATCAGCAATTCCATTGTTTTTCTCTCATTCCCCTGTTACAAATGCTCTTTTCCACCACTGCTACAGCGTCACCATCAAACCCAATTGGGTACGGCGGATGAAACGCAAGTGAACTGGCCTGACGGGGGCTTCTGGAGTCTGTAAGCGTGTGTGACGGCTGTCCACGTCCTTTGACGTGTTCGAATGCTTTTCTTATAAAGCATAGCGATCTCTGGCCGTCTTAGAATTCAAGTAGCTCGATGCTTAGGCTTTTCTCCTTTTCTGACCTCTCCAGACTGCTGCGGATGTTTTGACAAAAAAAAACATGACAACTTGTACCAGCAGCAGCTATCTGGACGTGATTATCGTGTGTGGCCCCTCAGTCTACGCGGCCCTCAAACAAACGTGTCGATCGCAAAATACAAGACTTAGTACGCATTCTACTCGTCTCCTATGCAACTCAACTTGAACAATCCAGATTTCGATCTTCGACTTTCTGTTCTCTATATTTGGATGACGCATCAATTTCACTGCTGCATCCACGCCAGCAAGTTTTTGAAATGGAAGACATTGCCATGAGGAACCACATCTGAAATTACTAGACAATTCAGCCAAATTTCAAATCTTGCAAGAACATAGACTGTGCTTGAAAAGAAGTTCCATCAGTTGATATGTAATTATTGTTAAAAAACGATGATAGTAAATGAGGACCTTCCACGATGGATAATAGATATCTCTGCTTTCAAGACACTCAGCTCAATTGTCATCATTTTCAGGTTCCTTTTTGATGATCCTGGCAGCACGTCTGTTCTATTCTAAGCGCAGAATTATCACCTATCCTTGCCTGGACAGGTTGATACACAAATACGAAACCGTTTTTTAAATCCCGCGCCGAGACGGATTTGAGGTAAGTCATTACCACCAAAGACCGTTTAACACATCTTAGAATAGCGCAAGCAGAAGACTCCCTCGGACTCCTTGCCAGGGATCCATGAGCTCCACATGGCTCCAGTAATCAATGCTGCTCATTCAACAGATAATTAGCTGGCTATTCTCACCCGGAACTGCGCGTCGTGTGGCCGATCTTGACAATTGTACCCAAAGGAGAAGGAGTGAGGAGTTCCTTAACGCTATAGAACCGACCATCTGTTTCCAGTGGGCATTTGTATTTGTTCAACATCGCTACTCTTTTGAGAACTGAATCTAATAAAAGCTACTCGGCCGATCCGCGGCTCACGGCCCGTTATTCACCGTGGTCACCGCGGCGGTAAGATCAACAGGCGAGCCCGGCCAGAGACCCAGACCTAAAAGGACGCAACAACCCCCTCGATCGGGAAACTCCATGCACCGTGCTAAACACGTCCAAGGCGCCGGCCTGTTGGGTGAGCTAGCGCCCCTCGCCTACCGAACATCTTCGGCTCCGAGAAGCTGGCATGCGGAAAAGAAGACGCTACGCGGCGAGAAATCTCAACAACCACGTGCACGATTCAGATCGACATCCCCGTTCTTGCATGCGCACTCCATGCATCAGGCGGGCCGTGGTGGGGACGATGCCTCCATGGGATCGGTAGGTACTTATGGTTAGATGGGTCGATCCCGGGTCGCCGCCGAGGAATTTGAGATACTCTCTATAGCAATCCGGGCACTTTGGGAACTCACGAAGCCCCAAGGGATTTGGACGAGATTTCGACTTGATTCTGGAAGAAGCTGTCGTCTTCCATCTTCCTACAGTGCCACACGATGGCTCCGACGTTGCGGTCACAATACTAGGTAGTATTTACTGAGTTACCCACTCGTTCGCAACGCGTCCCACCGCAGCTGTATCAGGTGCGAGACAAGATGTTTATCATCTGAGAATTCTTGGAGGATGAAGTTGCTTCATGGTCTGACTGCAGAGTTTTTGCACCCAACGAATGTGTCTGTGGCAGTGCCTGCGAATGGATCAATGCAACTATAACCCACCATGTCTGAAACCTACGGCAAATGTTTCATTTCCTTGACAGGGCTTAGCGAAGATTTATACCCGAGGCATTACTCGTATGAGTGTGGTATGCTCTTGGTCAGAAAACCAAAATATCAATAATGCGGCCACACATTCTCAGAATGGAAACGACTGTCTCTGGATTCGTAAGATAGTTCGGGCCCGGTTAAGTCTGAATGGCCCCAGACGGATGGGCGGAAGAGCGTGCATCTCGAACAAGCTCGAAAGGAGTAAAGGGGAAATAGTCGGGGAGCATCTGCGTGCAAAGCATTGCCCCCCCCCCCTAACATGCAGAGTCGGCCCTGGGGAATATGGCAGACAGAGCCATGCGCAGGATGCGTCTGCAAGGCGTCTGGTAGAAGGCAGAGAAGTTTCTCTCACCGTTCCCGGTGTCACCGTTGCAGTAGCGCTGCAGCTGCCAACAGATCGTGCAGCACCGTACGAGTTAGCGCACGAGCACTCGAGCAGCTGAAAGAGGGTCCCCCACGGCGCCGGGGTGCCTGGGTGCTCGGCAGAAGACAGCCTGGCCAACAATAGGCGGTGGTGGATCGCGAGGATGCATGGCCATGTGGCGTTTGGCTATGTGCGTAGGCCACGCTCGATGTGGGCTTACCTCGCCGCGCACCCACTGCCGGCCGCAGCACTGGTACTCGTGGGGACACAGATCAGCAGGAGCGGAGCCCATTCCGTGTGCGCTTAAGCTTTACGGCATCTTCCCGTGAAGAGATTGTCTGATTGTCGCTGTCTGCCGCCGGTGCCAGCTGGTCAGCTGGAGAGGCTCATGGAGATCGGCCGGGAGTGAGAAGGTTTTTTTTTTTTTTCCCTTCTTCTTTTGTGACGGTCCCGCAGTTACATGGTGTGTTTCCGAGTCGGGTGCCTCCAGCGTCGTGGCCCCCAGCGTGGCCCCCCAGCGGTGGGTGTTTCGAAAGGTGCGAAGCGAGCAGGTGAGGTTGGATATGTGAGGTTCGGTCGAGCTGGCTCGCCCCCTGAGACGGCCTGACGGCCTGGAGCGGGAGAAAGGACCCAGGATCTCCGGGTCAGGGGGCCTCCCTGTTGGAGCACGAACGCCTACGCTTTGGGACTCCTTCCCCACAAACCCTTGGGCGGACGTTCTAGAATCTCCACAACAGGGACCCTTGGGTGGACCCGACATTCGACGGACAATTCAACGACCTTTTTTTCTGCTCGTGTGGCGAGGGGATCCTGGAGGGCTGAGGGCCCCCTAGAGCCAGACCATGTGCATGCACATGCGCTGGTCGCGCATCCAGCAAAACCACAAGACCGTCTCCCTTGGATCTTCGAGAATGCGGTGAGGTCGGTGGTGGTGATGATGACATCGCCGCCTCGCCCTCAGCCGGGCACGACGGTCAAGTCAGGCACGGGCAGGAGCTTGGGACAGGCTGTGGATCTATAGCCATCAGGGGCAAATTATATGAATCGACAGCGGGGGCCGATTGACGGTCCGGGGGTGGAACACGAACACCGCTCCATCGCCAGGCGGTTTTCACATAAATATCGTGCCGGGTTCAGCCTCCAGGAGCGTTGAGGACGAGGGAGCGACTGTCAAACCTCAACAGACCCGACCCTCTTTCCAAACATCTAGACTGTCTCATTTTGCTTTTCGTATTGCGACTCGTGCTGCAGACTGCCACCCTTGCCTGTTTCCACTCCTTAAGTTCTCCATTTCCTAATCCGGACACAGGCGGTGAGGATTCGAGATCCACCGTGACTTTTTTTCGATCTTCGGAATGCCGCCCAAGGGGTCCAAAGAAGGGTCCCATCACCACAAGTTCTTCTCACTACGTGGCAAGAAGAAGGAGAACCGTGTCAAGAAGGGCCTGTCTGAAGCACTAGGGGCATCCCTGGGAGCCATCGGCCTCAAGCCCGAGGACGAAGGTGAGTCCATACATGAGCGAGCTACCTCCGCGCCACGGCCCCAGTTGACACGTTGCCCATCCCCATTAATAAAATCAACGCGTCACCTTGCAGTTGCATGAACTAACCAACATCCGTCTTCTCCCCAGAAGCCAGCAGCGTCTCCAGCAAATCCTCCGCCCACGGCACCCTTCAACACCAGGCATCCCGCGATTCCCTTCAATCCCTTGATATGTCCCTGTTCAACCACCTCAAGAGGTCCTCCAAGCAAGACAAGTCAGGCAGCTCCTCCCGCTCCAACTCCGTCGAGCCCTCCAGAGAGATCCCTCGCATCGTCACCACCACCCACGCTCCCTCCATCGTCAACAGGGACCTCCTAAAGCCCAGCATGTCCCGCCCCCAAGCCCAGGACCGCGCCGTCTCTACCACATCTGCCTTCTCCGCCGCCTCGGAATCCACCATCGCCCCCGAGGACAACACCCCGCGGAATAGGACCAGCATCCTGGACCGGGCAAAGTCGGCCATCAGGAGCCGCTCTGCGTCCCGCAGCCCCTCCGAGTCGCCCGACGATGTTGTCAGCAGGAAACAGCTGGCCCCGAGGGGCAACCACATCGTGACCGATGCGGTTGCGACCTTCCGAGTCAAGCTGCAGGCCGAGGTCAAGGGCACCGACGAGCAGATACTGTCGGCCGGCGTGTCGAGCGAGAACCTCTTCACCTTCATCGCCAACGAGCGTCTCAGGAGAATGCCCGCTAGGGGCAGCCGATGGGACAAGATCCTCAAGTGGGCTGAGGACTTTGCCAAGAAGCTGTCTCTCTTCGAGGTGGCCGACGAGAACTTTATTCCTTCCTCCAAAGAGGCCGTCGAGCTGATTCTGGCTTCCATCCAGCTCCTCCTTCTGGTGAGTGCCGACTTGCTTCCCCTCCATCCCGTATTGTGCGCGGACTTGGTCTCCGCCAACCTCGTGGAAACATTGCATGCCACATGCAAGTTGAGAGAGCCACCCAGCTAATATGCTCGATAGCTTGGCCCGCAAAATGGCGAGGCTCTGGAGAGAGCTTTCGGCATCTACCACGAGTATGGCCTTACCTTCGACTTTTATAAACGTAATATCAGCCTTCTTGTCTCCATCTCAGAGGCCAGGAGGTACCTCAGTCTGTCGCTGGCCGACATGCTTGGGCTTTCGGTTGAGATGACAATTCTCTACCGCAAGAGTGCCCGCTCCATGTCCACCAGCAACAGCGTCACCATCAACTTCAACCTGACGTTTGGCCACCGCATGGAGTCCTTCATCAGCCACAAGGACCGCATCGCCGAGCTGATGTGGACATGGCAACTCGAGAACTCTGCTGAGATCAGTGGTAAGTGCAGAGCTGCGCGTTGTTCTTGTTGTTGTTGTTGTTGTTGTTGTTGTTGTTGTTGTTGTTGGTTGTCATTGTTTTTGTTCAGAGAGTGGTGTGTCACAAATATGGTGTCTGGCAGGAGGTTGGAAGATGTGTGGTTGCTGAGTCAGCCTCGTCGAGAGCCTCCTCCAACAACACCATGCATCACCCCTGTTCCCTCAATCTCACACCCGATCGGTTTTCTGGGTTCAACCTTTCATCACTCCCCACCTGTCAACTGTCACTAACAAATTCTCCGCAACAGACATTCAAGTGTCCATCGAGAGCATCCGCCAATGGCTACTTCCTCAGGATCGCCAGCTTCAGGCCCAAGTGGCTGGCCGCCGTTCCCTTCGCACGCCCCGCGCCGAGTTCACCTGCGAGTGGCTCGACCGGCCGCTGGTTGAGTTCGCCCGCAGCAGAGACAGGGTTTTCACCATCACCGCCGAGGCTGGTGCCGGAAAGACCTTCCTCTTCGGCTGGATTCTGGAGCGTCTCCAGAGGCGCGTTGGCCACCACGAGTACCAGGCCATCTCGGCCTCTGTCGACAGCCAGGTCCCCGCCCAGGCCACCCAGATTGCTCTCGTCAAGACCCTGCTGCTGCAACTTCTCGAGCAAAACGTTGGAAACGTCGCTCTGTTCCGCTGCCTCGCAAACGTGACGGAGCTCGGTGCCAACACCAGCAGCACTCAGGATGCTGAGGATGCTCTTTGGTACACCCTCGACACTGCCCTTCAAGGCCTCGAGAACGTTGTCCTTGTCATTGACGGACTGGACTCTCTTGAGGGTGACGAGGAGGAGAAGATCGAGGCCTTCGAGCATCTCCACGAGATCGCCACCAAGAACAAGAACAACGTGCGCGTTATCATTCTGAGCCGTCCTCTCTCCAAGCCCTGGCCCAAGCCCACGCGCCAGATCGCCATGACCTCTCAGCGTACCACTGTTGATGTCAGGCACATGGCTCGTGCTTGGCTTATTAGCCGCAACCTTGGCACCAAGCAGGAGATCGATGATATCTCTGAGCAGATTGCTGTCCGCAGCAAGGGCTCTCTCACTTGGGCTGACTTGTCCCTCCAAATCTTGTCCAAGGCCAAGACCACCACGGAGATCACCACCACTCTCAAGGAGCTACCAAGCACCACCAACGAGATCCTGGCCCGCCACGTGAGCTCGATCTCCTTGACCGGCGACGCTCGCCTGATCATCGCCTGGCTCCTTGCTTCCAAGCGACCCCTCACCACCGTGGAGATCCAGGCTCTGCTTGAGCTGGATACCCAAAAGGGAGTCCACCAGCCTCGGTCCACCGACATTGTCGAGGACATCAAGAAGGCTTGTGGCTCTCTTGTCATTGTCCAGGACAAGACCGTTCGCTTCCGTAATGAGGCTGTTCGCCTGCAGCTCCTGGAGCAGAGCAAGAAGGAGACCAAGGACACCGAGAATGCTCTTCTCAGCCCGGCCGACGCCAACAAGGACCTGACTGCTCGTCTGCTCCTCTACGTCAAGACTTGTGTCAACCGTAACGTGGACAGCAGCCTGGACACGATCACCCCTCGTGAGGTCGACAGTCTCTTCAAGAGCCATGCTCTTCTTGAGTATGCTACTCGCAACTGGCTGGATCACTTCAAGCGATCCTCTTACTTCGCCAATGGCCAGATCCAGGCTCCTCTGGTGACCGGCGAACTGAAGGTCATCTTCCCCAACTCCACCCTCCTCGCCCGCTTGGAGAAGAGATGCTGGGACAACCAGGTGCTTGCAACTACCGCCAACTCCCAGCACGTGCTCGCCCTTACTGTGCGCCGGCAAACGCTGGGCGAATCCGCTCAGAGTGTGCTCCAGAGCTCCATCAACGTGGCCCAATCCTTCAAGAAGCTCTCTGCCCCAGCCGAGGCCAGCAGGTACTTCTACCAGGCTGCCAAGATCGGGCAGACTGTTCTTGGTCGTACCAGCGACCTGGCTCTTGCATGTGCCACCGAGTCCCTGGACATCTCTGCCAAGGATAAGAAGAAGGCTACAGCCCGCGACGAGACTGTTACGCAGCGCGAGGAGCTCCTCAAGTATGTCATTGAGACTGAGAAGCAGCGTTCTGGCAACAACAGTGCTCTCGCTTCCAAGTACAACAACGAGCTCGCCGAGCTGTACACCAGCATCAAGGAGACCGACAAGGCTGAGGCTGTGTACCGGGACGTCTACAAGACCTCCATCGCGCAGAACGGCCAGTTCTCAGCTGAGGCTACGGTTGCCGCTGAGAAGCTGCAGACTGTCCTCTACAAGAGCGCCAAGCACGAAGAGGTTGTCCAGTACACCCAACCTATCTTTGAGTCCGCCGAGCGTAACCTGGATATCTTTGATATTCGTCGTGTTGAGATCACTCTGCGCATGGCCGACACCTATGAGCAGAAGAAGGACTACACTCATGCTGAGGAGCTCTACATCTCCCTCTGGCGCGGTCTGACGGAGTACTGTCGTAGCACCTCCCTGACTACTGCCAAGGCTACCGCGGCATCCATCTCTGAGGCACACGAGCGCAAGATTCAGATCAGCATTGCGTATGCACGCTTCCTGCGCCGCCAGGGCCGTGAGGCCGAGGCTCAGAACATCCTCCACGGTGTCTGGCTCGACTACCAGACCATGACCGAGCACAAGTCTGAGGCAGTTGTCAAGCAGCTCAACGATGTTGGTGAGGAGCTCAAGTCGATGGGTATTCTGGATACTGCGATCGCCGTCTTCAAGTCCGTGTGGGGCTACTTCAAGGGCTCCGGTCAGCAGAACTCTGCTGCTGCCGTCAGCACCGCCGTCTCTCTTATGGGCGCCGTCCAGGAGAAGTCAGAGAAGAAGGAAGCTGAGGCTGAGAAGGCCAAGGCAGCTGTTGCTGCAAAGGGTGGAGTTCAGATCGATGTTGTTCTTGACACCGAGGCTGACTTCGAGGAGAGCGACGACGAAGACGACGAGGCAGATGCCATCCTCGATGAGGTGATCAAGACTGCTGTTGCGGCTCCTGCTGCTGCCACGGACGGCAAGCCTACTACCAAGACTAGGGAGGTTGCCGCCGTCGTCACCATTGAGAGCCAGATTCAAACTTGCGAGACGCTGTCCAACTTCTACGTCAGCAAGAGGAAGTGGGGCGAGTGTATTGAGGTCTGCTCTCAGCTGCTCAAGCAGATCTGGCCTGAGCTGGGTACTTCTGCCAAATACAGCTTCCCCAAGGAGCACCGGGCCGAAGCCATCAAATTCACTCGCCGTCTCGCCCTGGCCTATGCTGAGTCGAACCAGACTGAGTCTGCGGAGAAGATGTACAACGCCATCTTCCAGTGCTCTCTGCGTTCTGGCCTCAAGATCCAGGACGAGTTCGTCACCGAGTCTGCCAACCAGCTTATCCAGTATCACAAGCAGACCCAGCAATGGTCTAAGGTCCTCGCTGTCTACCAGCAGCTTCTCGAGGGCTACAGGACCTCTCTTGGCTCTCGCAACCCCCTCACCATCAAGACGCTTTACATCATGGGTGACCTCTCCATCCAGTACCGCCTGAAGGGCGCCGACCGCTACTACCTGGAGTTGGTCAAGGCCGACAAGAACCCTCAGGGTGTTATCAGCAAGGACACGTTGCCAGCTGCCATTGCCCTTTCCAAGATTTACTACGAGCAGAAGCGTTGGACCGAGATTCGCCCGATCTACGCGTCTCTCTGGGTTACCTTCACCAACAAGGCCAAGGAGTACGACCTGTCTACGGAGCTCGTTCAGACCATCTACAAGAGGTACACAACTGTTCTTGACAGCCACCTGAAGGTCAGCGTCGATGAGGTCCGCAAGATTGCCGTGGAGTACCGCGACACTTGCATCAGGGTCTACGGTCCTCAGGCCGACATCACACAGTCCGCCTCTTTGGCCCTCGTCGCAATTTCCCGCAAGAGCACCAACACGGAGCACCAGCAAGAAGCTGTCAAGATTTGCGAGGAAGTCGTTGCCGAGTCCGAGAAGCGGAAGGCTGCTGAAGGTGGCAAGGAGGGTGGCAAGGCAGTTGACGCGAAGAAGTCGGCCTTCCAGCTCTCTCTCCTGGCATCTGCCAAGCGCCATCTCGCCGGTCTGTACAGCGTTCAGACTGGCGCTTCCATTGCCGTCGGTGCCTCGGGCGCCGCCGGCGCCGCTACTGGCACCAAGCCCAGAGGTGTTGTGAGCCCTGAGTCTGCCCAGAAGGCCGAGGCCCTGTGGAAGGAGCAGCTCGAGATCAACAAGAAGGAGAACGGTGTTGCCCACAAGGCCACCCTGGCCAGCTTGGCTTCTCTTGTTGGTGTCTGGGCACGGTCTGAGAAGCCCGAAGTCCGCAAGCAGGCCCAGGAGAAGCTTGACACGTCCGTCGTCGAAGTTCTCTCTGAGTCCTGCGTGGCTGGCAAGTCTAGCGTCGACTCCACCAAGCTGCATGAGTCTGGCATTACCCTTGCCAAGACATACCTGTCCTGTGGGTTCTCTGTCCCGGCCTGGGCTCTGCTGAAGCAACTGCGATTCCACGTCGTCGCCCGCGGCAAGATTGCCGGTGCGGCTTCTATTGAGAAGAGCTCAAACGTTGAGCTGAGCGACAACATTGATCGCCGCTCCATGGTCTTCATCGCTGCGTTCGAGGAGTCTCTCCGCAGTGCTGAGGCTGCCACTGCCACAATCACCGCTGACAAGAAGGTCGTCAAGGTCACGTTCTCCGACATCATGACCGACCTGCTGACCGAAGGCATTCTGTACGACCGCTACAGCCTGAGCATCGCCAGCAAGGACCTGTCAGCTGAGCAGAAGCTGTTTGATGGTGCTCGTCTTTATGTCTTCCTCAGGGCCAACAAGGAGCAGCATGCTGAGCAGCTTGTCGCAGTGGAGGAATCTCTGTACAAGATCTTTGCCGAGAAGTACGGCGCTTCCCTCAAGACCGAACAGCTTGTCACCCGTGCATTCCTCATTGCCATCATCGAGGAGCTTGGTCAGCTTCGTCTTCACGAGGACGACCTTGTCTACATTGCTTGCACTTCGGTCACTGCCAAGGTGCACGCCCTTCTCCTGGTCGATGCCTACGCACAGGCCGTCGACCTGGCTACCGCCTGGTACCAGTTCATTGCCAGCCGGAATGGTTTCAAGAATGCCAAGACGATCCCCTTCGCGTTCAAGCTTTCACTGTACCTGGCCGGCCTCGGAGTCAAATCGAATAAGGCCGCTGATGCCATCATGCAGAACCGCATGCTGGAGCTGTCCAAGACCATTCTCCGCGAGACTCTTACCGCCTGCAGGAGCATGAACATTGATCTGATTCAGCTCCAGGCCTCCGAGCTGAACAGCCTGGTCCGCCTCATGGGCCAGCAGAAGAACTACGAGGACCTTGAGTGGCTTCTCACCCAGCTGTGGAATTCACGTATTATCCAATCCTCCTGGTCAGCAACCACAGTCATCGCCGTCGGTCGGCGGCTCGTCGAGGTCCTCTTCGTCCGAGGCAAGCGAGACCACGCGATTTCCCTCGCCGAGTCCATGGCTTACAACTTGCGTCGGACATGGGGCCTGCTCGATGCGGCCACGGTGGACATGAACAACCTGCTCTCGTCGCTGTGCGTCTCCGACAGGCGGTACGCCGAGGCCCTCGACGTGCACGAGGAGATACTGCGCGCTCTACTCGACCTCAACATGTCGGGCGAAGACGATGTCGACGACGCCGCCTCAGAGCTTATGGACTTCGACGAGGAAAACGCTGCGGCCCTCGCTCTTCAGCAGCTCGAGCTCGTCCGCCGAGTCTACGCCCGCAACTCCGGCTGGCCTGAGTCGGATGAGCTGGACATGGCCCAGCTCACCACCGACGTGGTCTCGGAGTTCAGCCACCTCGCCCCTGACGCCTATTCGCCGTTCGGCGATGGTGACTCATCCAAGTGGAGCAGGAACGCGCCGTCGGCCAACGACACCGTCGGTACCTTCGTCGCTCCTTCAGTGTGGGAGTTCTCTCTCTCCGAGGACGGCAAGCCCGGCCAGCCAGCCGCGCTGCGGAAGAGCCCCAGCCACATGCTCCGGAGCCTGCAGCTATCTCGCCAGAGGAGCTATGGTGACCTGTCAGAGGCCCGCAAGAGGCTCGGTGACGGCCAGAAAAGCGGCCCAGCCACTGGGAATGCGTTGCTCGCCGCGCCTGTTCACTAAGTGGGTGCTTGACGCCTGTGGCCGTATAGGGCGGGAGGAAGAGCCCGGGAGGCCCATGTTTACACACGTCGTAACGGCCTGTGACGAAGGAGAACGAGTGAAGATGGGAGGGGCTAGGGAAATGTTAGAGATTTTATTTGATGGGTCTGCATGTCACGAGGAGGAGGGTATATTCGTGGCGATGATGTTGTATGGCGTGGTGCTTGTGGTGCTGGTATTGTTTTGGGTCAGGCTGGTCGATGTGTATTACTAGTTGTGTATCATACGTGTGTATCATCAGCGCAATAATCTGTGTAATAAGATCTTTTGAAAGTTCAAGTCATAGTTCCGTTCCAGTCATAAGCTTGAGCCGTGAGCCTGCCACGTTGGGGGGCAGTATAAATATTCGCCTCGTTTTTGGCTTCTATCAATCAGCCTTGGAGTTTCTCTATTACTACCAAATTATCAACTCGCGATCGGAAGAAAGACACGTCAAAAAATTCGAGAAGATCAAGACCCGATAATGGCCGACAACAGAGAAGCACAGCCAAAGGCACAAATGGTGCCGTGTCAGTGCCAAGACGAACACGCAAGTACACCAGCCTCCGAGCCCAAGAAGTACTGGTGGCACGAGCACCCCGACTCGAATCTCGACCCGCATGTTTAAAGTCCCCTGAATAAAGCCTGCGCAATAATTCGTTTTCCCTCGTGAACGCCGCTTCTGCTGCTCCCTCCCGGTAACCATCCGGCATGTATCACATCCCTTCCTCCATCCTTTACCATATACACTTGGTCTTCCAGTGGACTGGCGCTCCCCTTAATTGCCACTTTTACGACCAGCATAATTGAATTAGAGAAACTCGGCTAACTTGCTTTGTGTCATACAGCACGTGAACCAACCTTGTATCAACCTGGCACTCCTCTGCGACTGGTGCAAGGACAATGGGTGCCATTCTGGTGGAAAAGGTTTGTCGAGGAAAGGAGACAAGGCCAAGAGAAAGGACAGGGGACATAGATCTCATCACAGCGATGATGGTTCTGAGTTTTGGGGGTTTCCATTTCCAGGACTGATGGGTGGATTTTTTCGTTAGGAAGGAAGGGTAGTTACGCGGGTAGATATGCGTGCCTGATGACAATAATTGAATCGATATTAATGTTTAAATCAAGGTCAGTGTGAAACTTTCTTCCACTGACTCTTCGGTTGAACCTAAGCTCTGTCAAAATTGTGGCTGCTTTACGCGCAGGTTGCGAATGTTGCTTCAGACTTGCCAGCCACAAGTAGAAATTCAAGGCACTCCGAGTCTTCGTTCCAACATGACCCGAAAGAAACAATTGACATTAGAGAAAACTGATAGTATTGCCCTAAACTCAGTGTATCTCAGTTTCGAGCAACCTTGGAACCAACTGGCAACTGTTCGTCACCCAGCTATACACACTGGCTCGAAGAGGCTGTTTGGCTGGCTACCCTTCCCTCTCATACCTTTTCAATTTTCTTCAGCTGTGGCCGCGGAACTGTCCCGGAGAAAAGTTCTTCAACGTTGAAATCGGTAGCCATCCTGGAATGCCCACCAAGAACACATTGCCGGAGCGTAGAGAAGAGGGCCTCAAGTAACTACCTACTTAGGTACCTAGATGCATCCGCCGTCACAGCTTCCTCGACTTGAAATTCTCGGTAGCATCTACCAACGCAGACTCAATCGCTACCTCGTGAGCACTGTGACCAGCACCGTCGATGACCTTGTAGTCGATGTTCGTGTTCTTGTCCCCGCCAAGCGCCTTGTATAGATCCCAGCTTGTCCTGCTAGGGCACACGAGATCGTATCGTCCCTGGATGATGACGATTGGCAGGTGCGCGATCTTGTGTGCATCCTGGATCAATTTGCCATCCTCCATGAATCCGCCATTGACAAAGTAGTGAGACTCGATCCTCGCGAAAGCGAGAGCCCTACGCCAGTCAGAGACGGACCGCCATTTGATGTTGGGGGGGGGGGGGGGGCACTGACCACCTCGAATCGTCTGACCTGGCGATGTAGGCCGGGTCTTCCTTCAACTTGCTTGTGGAATTTTCCCAGCGACTCCAGGCGTCGGCACTGTGTGCTTATTAGCTACGTGGTCAGATGTATCTGAGAGTCCTGGAGCGCCTGTACTCACCATTTGCGCCTCTCCTCCTCGTTGTCTCCTGTCAGTCGCCTGTAGTATGCCTGCATCATATCACCTCTCTCATTCTCAGGAATGACGGCCTCGTAGTGAACAAATAAGTCGGGAAACACGAAGCTCGCTCCCTCCTGGTAGAACCACAGCAACTCCTTCCTGCGCAGCGTGAAGATACCTCTGAGGATCAGTCCACGGCAGCGGTCAGGGTGCCTCTCCGAGTAGGCGAGCGACAGTGTCGAGCCCCATGATCCTCCAAAGACGACCCACTTGTCGATGCCGAGGTGCTCTCGCAGCTTCTCGATGTCGTCTACGAGGTGCCAGGTCGTGTTCTCCTCGAGCGAGGCGTGCGGGGTAGACTTTCCCGAGCCCCGCTGGTCGAACAGGACGCTGCGGTAGTAGGAGGGATCAAAGTACTGTCTGTGACGGCGCTCAATTGTGATGATCTTCGGAGCCACTGCAGAGCTCAGATGCTCACCTGTCTGATTCATCGAACCCTGCCCCAGGACCGCCGTGGAGAAAGACTACAGGGGTGCCTGTCGGTAAGCCACATTCTTCCCAGTAGATGGAATGGATAGAAGACACTTGGAGATGGCCAGAATGAATCGGATCCGTCTTGGGGTAAATCGGGGCCATATTGTTGTGATGCTTCTGCTAAGGTGATTAGGTTATGAGTTGTTCAAATGAGCACATGTCATGTAGGGAATCCCCCCATTTTGAAGGCTGACCACCCGCCTTTTCAGAATCCACGATTACTAAGGACCCGGCACACAGAGCCAATCACGAAAACGCTGCGGAAGCGAGGGCTTCAACCGACCTCTGCACCCCGCCGGTTAAAGTCGACCACACGATGAAGTATCGCCATGCTCAATCATTCGAGAAGGTGCTTGGACAGTTGGCAAAGTTGTATTCTGAGAAAGGTAGCAGTCCTGATTTTTCAGGGAGATCAGCGACTAATCATGCAGATACTGTCGTGGACGTTGTTCGCAGGTGGCAAGGTGGCAAGGTTGGTTGAGGTGAAAGCCTCACGACACTCTGAGCCAGATATGCGTGCGACATGATTAGAATTGACATTTTGGGACCACATCATGCCAAGGTACTCGACCCCACCAGCGTTTCTGCCAGTACCTTTTTTTTCTTCTTCTTTATCTTCGATTTCGTTTTCCACGTCATAAGAAGGATGGTCTTCAGATTTGTCTACACTTTTGATCGAATTACGGCTCAGGGCAGTGAATGTGAAGGAGGAGTTGATTCGCCTTGTGCGGTGCTCATTGACTAATACAAGAAGGAGCGAAGAGGAATAGAAAGACTGCCGAAGAGAACAAGACTCTCCGATTACCAAGGAGCCCCATTCCATGTCCACGATCGTCCTGCGTGACGGCGTGGTGTGGATAAAGAACGACATCTTGAGGTAAGCCCGGTGGATCGTGACTGTCCTGGGGCTATTGCGTTGATGAGGTTTAGCCATAGATGAATGACTAGAGCTGTTTTGATGCTTTGTTGAGTCAGATATCTGGTGTCACTGATGGTGCTTCGCAACTGGCTGCCGCTCAACTCTCGAAGCCACCCGAACACACGCGTCAACCACACCGCCAGAGCCATGCTTCGCTCTACGCCAGCATCGTTTCTGACCAGCAAACGCGTCGATGGGTCGTGAATCAACCGCCGCCTCAACCCCACCGCGCCCTGCGTTGCGCCCACTTTCAACCCGCGACCTGCCCGCAAACATCACCACAGCAACAACCCTGGCCTCGACCATATAAACCACCCAGCGCTATGCCTCTCGCCAACTCCTAAGTGGGGGTTGGGATCTGCACGTCGGTAGTTCAGTGGTAGAGGCGCGCGTCTTGAATTCATTGCAAATTGCTGCAAAGCAATTTGACTTTGAGTTCGAGCTCCGCCCTTCGGCACACTGCCCTGCGGGGGGCCGGAGCCCCCGTAGCGTACCGGCGCAGTAGAAGAGGTTGCCTGCTAGCCTCTATATAATAAGTAGGAGAGTCATGTAGAATGTGCCCCGGCATTCGTTCCCCTCTTGAGGCGATGCGTCGTCTTGGGATGGTGCATTACTGCCGTTTTTTTCTAGGCTACCTTTCGTTTTTGGTCCTTCGCCCGGAGTATCAATGTTCAGTTCAACGTTTCCAATCTTTTCTCTGTTTTTTTCCTTTTCTTTTGGGAGGTTAAATTGGACCTTGGTATTTATGGCTTGCATTGTTGGGTATAAGCTGGACACTTTGAGACTTTTCGGCCAGGGGCTTGGGTTCAACTAAACTACCTTTGAGTCTTTTTGCTCGGTCAATGAGCTCTCAAATTTGCTTTTATGGTGTCTGAATTGCGGTGAGAACATTTGAGGACTGTCCGTTGTAAATGTACTTATCTTGAGTTGAAGAGTGGAGCCGTTGTAATGTGATTATTTCAGAGACTCGGCTGGTTGAGTCGACATCAAAACGTCCCAGGTCGACAATTCTCAAGACCAGCATTGACAGAGGCAATGAAATCAGTCCGCCAACATCCAACCGTGGCCATCCCTGATCATCATGGCCAATTGAGACCCAACAAACCTCCAGATCCTCAGCTGACTCTGAATATCACTGGCCAAGGCCGAAGATCCTGGCTTGGGCCACTGTTCCAGGTAATCAAGTATGGCCGAAATTCCTCTTTCAACTTTTAGAATCATGGTAGAATGAAGTCGGTCGGTAGCCTCATATGAAGGGTAAAGACCAAACGTATCTAGGTAGCGAGAACACTCGCATTCATGATTGATCGGTATTGCAACTTTCCCGTCCCATGCTTCTATTTACAATCTTGCTTGGCTAGTCTGATTTTCTAGAATCGTCTCTATCTTCTCTTTCCACACCTGAGCCCACGCTGGATCAATGGCACAGGAGTCGTAGCTGACATTAGCGTCGACAGAGTCATCACTCCCCCATATCCCAACCAGGAACTCGCCGTCCCTGGGCCTCACGTTCTGCGCTGTACTTCTGACGTCAGCCATCAGCGCGTCCTCGTCGCCGGCTAGGGGCTTGCTCATGTCGACCTGCCCGGGCCTCGTCGCCGGGTCTGACCTGCCCACCGAGCTGACGCCGCAGGTTGCCATGGTTGGGTTGGCTTGCTTCGGCAGGGTCCTCTGATATTGGAACTCCTTGCGGAGGTGGTCGGGAAGTTTGATGTTTGCGCGCTCGATCACGTCCAGATAGTTCATAGGCACGACTCGCCCAGCATCCCTAGGGCCCATATACTCAAGTATGTCCACAGCCTTGTCATTCTGAGGTCGTTTCTGGTACCTAGATAGTTGCCTCTGGGCAGATCGCACCAACAGCCTGATTCGCCCATCAAGGTCGAGGTCAGAGGACAGAAACGGCAGGACGACGCCGTCTGAAAATGCGAGCATCAGACTGTCGGGCTTCGCAGTGTGGTTGAAAAACGGGCGCGGGTTGATGGGGAAAGATCCGATGAAAGCACGGCGCTCGTGCAGAGGGATGTCGGGGAAGCGCTTCTCGTAGATCTCCATCATCACGATGCCTGCGAGGACGAAGCTGCCGGCCCCAATGCTGCACCCGACCTGTCGGCAGACGCGATGCAGCCTGCGAGTCCCATCTCTGCCAATGTGGGCCCTCACCGTTCCAGCATTCAACGGAGGAACCTTGCTGTAGTCCAGGACTTTGTCAAAAGTCCTGACCTCTGGCACAGCAGATGTAATGGGCGCGTTTGGGTAGCGGAGTGGATTCTGGAATGCCGGTGGCAGCGGCTTCTGGACGTGGCGGAGCACAAGAGTGATGGCCCAGAACCATCGTTGGCGTGCGCGAGAACCGGATACCGGTGGGTACAGGTCCTCCTGCGAGGGCGGAAGCCGTTCACGCAAGGTCGAAATGAGGGACGGGACTGCGGACTGGAGCTCGTCGGTCCGTTTGTTGAGAAGCTGCTTGAAGTCGCTGGTCCAGTTCCCATTCGTGAGACCATCAGAGATCTGGTGGGCAATGACAAAAAGGAAGCGGAGTGAATAAGTGGATGGTGCCGATCTCTCGAGGGGCAGCACCATGACCTTGACGAGTGCCTTTCTTGCGTCGAAGGTCCTGGCCACGTTTTGCGCGTGAAAGTATAGCTGCGCGGCGTCTACTGATGAGTAGTGGTCGTCTAGAAAGACAACGGGGCCCTGCGCCGAGTCGATCGCGTGATCATGGCCTGTCGGAGTTGCGATGCAAAAGAAGCGATCACTCTTCTGCACAGCATCGTCGTCCATATATTCTGCCGGTCCTGTTGCGGTGGCGCACAGCAGAGTATGCCTGAGACGCAGGTTCGTCCATGCCAGGAGTATGTGCCGCCTCAGCTGTGCTCTTGACTTGGTTGTCTTGATCTCGAAGGACATGGCCAAGTTGATGTCGGCTCTCCCTTCATGGTAGGTCCCGTCGTTGTCGAAGCCTTTCTCCACTACGCCGAGTGGGCGATAAAAGACGGTGGCGCCGTTGTGTTGAGCCTCTCGCCACTTGTGATAGCCCGTGGCATATCGCTGAAGCCATTCCATTGTCTCATGATGTTGATCATCAGTACCTCCAACTGGCTTGGGTGACATCTTTACGTTGTCTGTTACGCAACAGAGAAGTGGACGATGCGGAGTCCGCGAGAGACGGTAGTCGCCACAAGAGAGGTCGATGAGCAACATGCAGACCCGAAGACGTGGGTGTGCCCCACTTTGCCTGGGATCCTTAAGCGGGACCAACCGCCTCATGCAGGGGTCGTGTATGTGTATAGCACTTACAAAGTACGAAGCTCTTTGGAGAACTCATCTGTCATGGAAACTGTTCAATGGATACCGTACTTTACACCCCCTCTATGCATCTCCAACAAACTCTCAGACTCCCATGCGGCCAGTCCAAACAATCCAGGGTCTGTTGAATACTACTGTGGCTCTGCCGTCGAGGATTAGGAGCTTCAAATGAGCTGAATAACATTTTTTTTGGAAGGGGTTTAGCTACTAGTATGTGTGCAACTTTCATTTTTCTGGCGCCTATATTTGTGTTGGAGGAGTGGCATCATGTCTTGGTAATTTCCTGCTTCAGACACTTCACCCAGAAAATTTGCAAAAGAGCAAAAAGATTGATTCCTGCCATGCAAATTGGCACGGATGACGAATTGCGACATAGCTTCAATTATTTAGAAACTGTTTGAATAAAGATGCCTGGTGTCTCTAATAGGGAGATTGCAGGGGATGGAGGTTCTAGTCGACGGCCGTAGTCAAGTGATGGCAAGGCAAACACGGAGGCAAATCGGAGTACAAGATACCCAAGTACGTTCTACATTGAGTCAATCTTGACAGGAAAGATCTGGACAGTATGATTCAGCTGAAATAGCCACGTGTGAAATGAAACTGTAAAGTCTCTTTCTATGAATGTGCCTTGATTGTAGAAACAACAAGTGCCAGTGTCGTTGCCAGTCATGACCCTCACAGATCCCAAGTGCTTAGCCGGCCTCAGCTGCAGGCCAGCTGCGAAGGCAAGGTCCGATAAGATAAGAACAAGCAGCTCCCCGCCATGGCCCTTCCTCAGGCTGTGACTTGGCTGTCGGCCCCTCTATTGAATGAGAGGTGCTTGCTGTAGCTGTTGGAGATGAATGAATCACCAAGACAGCTCTCAGCTCGATTTGGGATTTGTCAGGTTGACATTGACTGCCTAGAGACCACATCCCGCCTCTGCCTTTCCTCTGTGTGCCGCCCTCATCTACATACAACTCCTGCGTCCCGTCCCGCAGTCCCTCAGTTCCGGTTATCACCACTCCTGCGACCGACACGCGCCCGCAACTGCTACGGCTTAGACGAGGCTGTAACACTATCCTGCATGAGCCAGGGTCCACGCCCGAATCACACCCAAGACGCACTTTGCGTTACCGACCCTTGACCGGTCAAAGATGCGGGACATGGCGCTGGACCACGGCTCGCTGGAGCACCTGCTCCCGTCGCACTGGAAAACCCAGATCACCGCCTGGCTGGCCGAGGACACGCCCTCCTTCGACTACGGAGGCTTCGTCGTCGGCGACGTCCCGCGCACTGCCACCCTCTGGGGCAAGTCGGGCGGCATCCTGGCCGGCGTTCCCTTCTTCAACGAGGTCTTCGCTCAGACGGGCTGCGCCGTCGAGTGGCACGCCTCCGAGGGCCAACACATCGAGCGCAACAAGGACGGCGGCGGCATCAAGATGAAGGTTGCCACCGTTACCGGCCCCGCCCGCGCCATCCTGCTGGGCGAGCGCGTCGCCCTCAACATCCTCGCGCGCTGCAGCGGCATCGCCTCCATGTCCCGGGGCTTCCTCGTCAACCTGCGCTCCGCCGGCTACCGCGGCGCCCTGGCCGGCACGCGCAAGACCACCCCCGGCTTCCGCCTCGTCGAGAAGTACGGCATGCTGGTCGGCGGCGCCGACGGCCACCGCATGGACCTTAGCTCCATGATCATGCTCAAGGACAACCACGTCTGGAGCAGGGGCAGCATCCGCGACGCCGTCAAGGCCGCCAAGAGCGCCGGCGGCTTCTCGCTCAAGGTCGAGGTCGAGGTCCAGAGCGAGGCCGAGGCCGACGAGGCCATCGACGCCGGGGCCGACGTCGTCATGCTCGACAACTTCTCCGGCGAGGGCGTCAAGGCCGCTGCCAAGAGCTTGAAGCAGCGCTGGGCTGGCAAGAGGCACTTCCTGGTCGAGGTGTCGGGCGGCCTGACTTTGGACAATGCCGAGGAATATGTGACGAATGGTGAGTTGTGGCTCCCTCCTACGTCCGTGGCTGCTCATGCCCAAACAGGCTGTGCTTGCCGGTGAGTGATGCTGATGGCTGCGATGCAGATGTCGATATCTTGTCGACCAGTGCCATCCATCAGGGAGTCCCACACGTCGATTTCTCACTCAAAATCAACCATTGATACTTCTGAGCACTGCTGAGTCCCGATGTAAGCAATGGGGATGAGGTGACTGGGCAAAATGATGCACAGAGGGCTGGCTTTACGAAAGGACTGGCGACTGAAGCTGCATCAAGCTTTGCTGCCGTGAAACTCTCATGTTTCGGCGCAGACACTGAAGTAATACGTTAGGTGTAGGGCACTGCTTGCCCGGCTGGGTTCATATAGAATAGCATGGCTTGCCCTCAGCTTAGGAGTCTTTGGGACTTCACATTGCCCGTGTTTGTAGTTACGCACCATACGGCACACCGATTCTGAAAGCCTCAAGGTGGAGAATATTTCATGTATTGCGCACTCGTCGCGTAGCACCTATCTGCTATTTTTCGTGCCCAGGACCCAATGGTCTCGCCGGGCCGCCGTACTTGGATGCCGCCATCCATGAAGCTTCACTGTGTCCCATTGAACAGCAGTCAGCTGATAGGCTACCATCCCCAATCTCAATCAATATTGTCTGCTCCTTTTCGTCCCCTTATCTTCTGCTCCTCTTTCATTTTGTTTTGTTCTTCTGTTTTTCTTCTTCCATTCGTATTAACAACTTGCGGAATTAGGTACTACAACCCTGGGGTGGAAGCTGGGTATCATATTCGCACGCCTCCTCTTGAAATCTGATGAACCAGACAATGCTGGCGTGGCTGCTATGAGACAGAGATGCAGCGCAGTAAGCATCGCAGTAAGCACCGCAGATGGGAAGACATGCCGCCTAATGGTATATCTGATGCCATAACTCCTCGCAGAAACCAAAGCAGCAAAAATTGGAGGACGGGTAAACGCATAATCGAGGGGTCATCTACTAATGGGACGCCACTGCGGTGGCTGTTGGATGCAATTTTGAGACCTTAGAAAAAGGTGAGTTGGCCATGGTTCAGATGCTGACGCCTTCGAGGCGAAGAACCCTGGAAGAGTCGCCAAGGAAGCGGCGGCGGAACTCGACAATCCCTTGGGCGATAGTCTTGAAGTCTCGGATCTTGGACTTCTGGAAGGACGCAACCAACTCTCTAAGCCCGTTGTTGAACGTTTTCTTCTGGTCTCCCGCAAGGTCGTCTGAGCTGCCGAGCTCCAGAATAATCTTATCATCTGGCAAGACAAGGAGTCGCAGTCAGCGTTTGAGGGGTAGGCCGGCGGGCGTATCACTACAGTTAGCAGTCTTGCCATGAGGGAGACTTCACTCACCCGGAGCAATCATGTGCGAAAAATGTTGGAACTGGCATGCGTTTCCTCTGGGGCAGTCTTGCCCCTCCAATTCATCGGGACAGATTTCCCTCTTTGGGTCGATTCTATTACTGTATGTTAATGATCTGAGTCCGCCTGCAACGCTCTCACTGTATCTGGGATGGAATCGGAAAGCATGATAATATCGCAAAGGGCTCTCGTAGTCGGTGAAGGAGGTTTGCGGGGCTTGGAGAGACTCGTGGGCACCCTTTTGATCAATTAGAAAGCTGCGGTCAGTGGAATGGGGAAACGATGTATACTTCTCTGGATACGTCTGCAGTACGCGCTGAAGGGTGTGCAGAAGATTCGGCGTGCGCTTCGATTGTTGGGTCATCGTTGGGTTTTGTGGTAGTCGAGACCTGACTTGGCATGGTCAAAGGCGGAGCGGTGTCTTGAGAGCCGCCACTTGTGCTGTCCGCGTCACCGACGTGCTCGGCGGGAGCAGGGCTGAATGGAGGAGAGTCATCCATGCTGTGGTCATTGCCAGCGGCATCTGAGGGCTCGTAGCCATCGGAGGCGTTGCTATCTGCGACAGCTACCGCACGTCCCTCAGTCGGCGCAGAAGTTGCGATGGCGGCCAAGACTTCCGCTGGCTGGCTAGCTGGGAGCTGACCTGACGGGTCTTGAGTGGATGCCGGACTGCTCTCCCTTTCGTGAGCAGCAGCTTGGGCTGGAGCCAAGACTGCGGGCGTAGGAGGTTCCATCTCCGAGTCCGAGTTCTCGGACATGGAATCAAGGTCCATGGGCGCCGATTGCAAGGGGCCGTCGTGAAGAGTCTGCTCCAGATCATCCTGGCTTGACTCGTCGCTGGGCGTGGCGGGTTTGTCTGTAGGCATAGTTTCCGAGACATGATCTCCGTCGGAGTCAGGGGCGGCCTCCTCCGTGTCCTCATCAATGACCTCTTCCTCGATGTGCTGTTGCTGGGCCAGCTCCGCGTCGATTTCGGCTTGCAGCCGCCTCCTCTCCTCTTCCATACGCTTCAGTTCAGCAATTTTGTCCTGGAGCTTTGTTGAAAGTCGAGGAGACTGAGCACTTCCCGTCCTCACTCGACGCTCAACCCGAGAGTGCCCATCAGGGGGTGACGAGATCCGGACTTTCGCGGTCTTCGCGGTCTTCGCTGCCTCGGCTTCTTGTAGTAGCTGAGCGGATGGGCCGTTCTTGTCGTCCACATCGCTAGTAGACACTACGCGTTGTGCCACGGGCCTCGTCGCTTGCTCTGTGGGAGTCGCAGCACCAAGACCAGGCGACTGAGGAGTAGAAGAACCGGGGCTGGGCTTGGCTTTAGCGCGAGCCTCTGCCTCCTGGATCTTCCTCTTATAGTCTGCGATTGCCTTCTCCATAGCTTTCAAGTCAACAGTGGCGGTCTTGCCACCTGGTGTCCCCGGCGCGGGACTGGATATGTTTCGTGGCGGACCAACATTTGTGAGCGGAGGGTAGTCGCGGACCGAAGGCCCTCGCCGAGGAAGATTGAAGGTTTGCTGTGCCGGTGCGGGTGAGTCCTCGGTAGTCGAGTCTACTTCCATGTCGATATCATCATCTTCATCTTCATCCTCGTCGTCGCTAACACTGATGACCAGTGACGAAGCTTGCCGGCTGGGGAGAAATGGCCGCTTCACAACTTTTGTCGGGTAATCCACAAAATCGGCTGCTACAGGGCGCTTTCGCTGGTTGATCGGTTTGTTTGGCAATCCAGGCGGGGCTGGGCTCCCGAGTCCGGCAATTTGTTGGGTTGCCAGCTGCCTTGGTTGGTCCTGAGGGGTAGACAGCTGTGATGGTAAGCTAGCCTGCGTCGTAGGATTGGACACAGAAGATGTTTGCGCTGTCGTGGTCGGTGCTGGCATTGGAGGCATTGAAGAGGGTGCGGCATCGTTCTTCGGCGCGTTGGGCAAATTAGGCTTCTGACCGGCTTGCTGGGTCTGAGCCTCCCTCGCCTTGCGCAAGGCCTCCATTTTCTGCTGCAGAAGTAGGGTCTTCTGCGCTTGGGTCAGTGTCTTCGTCGCAGGTGTCGTCGAAGGCGTTGAAGCACCGGTAGATGTGGTTGCCGACGGAGCTTTTGGCCCCGCAGAGGCCTCCGCCGCGGCCTTTGCTTTCTTCTCAGCTAAGAGCCGAGCGATCTTGTCTTTGCGCTCCTCTTGCTTCTTTGCCATGGCGTCTGCCTGAGAAGCTTCAGATGATTTCGAATCTTGATCCTGGGCTTTCTGCTCCGGTATTTCAGAAGGTTTCCCAGATGATGCGGAGTCGGTAGCCACAGGGGCCAAATTCAGTTGGGTGAAAAGGTCTTTGACCACGTTTTCGTCAAAGCCCTCATCAAGATATGTCTGATACTTGACTCCATGAGGCAGCAATCGGAGAATCGCCTTCTTGGCTTCATTTTGAGCTTCGGGCAGGCTCCTGTTAACCCGCAAAGAAGTCGCAGTCGTATCTGGGCTTGTCTGATCAATGGTATCATTGGTTGCTTGGCTTTGGGAGGTAGATATGGCCTGCTCTGGTACACCTGGAGAGCTGGCAGCGGACGAGACGGCGGTAGAATCATTACCAGTCGAGTTCTTCTGTACCTGGGTGGGCCCTGCGCTTGGTTAGTGGTGCGTCATCTTCGTGTCCATTTCCTCGTAACATACCCGAAGATTCTTCTGTCCTGCCTTCTGGCTTCGGCTCTCCCTGTTCGATCTCCCTGGGCGACAGGTACGGAGAATATGACCCTGAGCGTTCGCGCTCTGTGCGCTTTGGGTTTTGCTCCTTTAAAGCCTCTCCGCCAGAGGCCTTGTCTGGGGCAGCTTGAGGATGGCCATTGGAGACGGACACATCGTCCATTTCGGTATCGTAGAAATTTGCCGCTTGGTCTGTACTGCTCGCAGCACGTTCCTCAGAAGACAACGGCGATGTATTTTTGACTTTTGGCGGCACGACGGGCTGGTCATAGACATCCTCATAGAGGTCGTCGAACTCGCCATCGCTGATCTCACCTTCGTCCTGGGATTCGGCTTCCTTCGGCGGCTGCCTGGACGGTTCCTTTAATTGTTCCTGCTTTAGCTGGGCTTTCTCTTGTGGACGCGTAGGATCCGGTCCGTTCTGCGACTTCGATTGCGGCTCTTGTGGTGCCGGCAGGCGGGCTTGAGGCTTCGGCTGGGAGGGTGGAGCTGGTGGTACAGGGACAGAGGTCGAGGGGTTATGCGCAGGGTAAGCGGCTGGCGTGGCGGATGTCCCATATCGAGCCTGATTCCACTGCCGGCCGAAGGGGACTGGGAATTGAGGCGCGGTAAAGGGCGTGCCGAGGCCGGGAATATTGTTCGCATTGTAGTCGTAGGCAGACTGAGTTGCGTTGTAGTAGTCTGGAGTCGCAGGCGGGGGCTGCTGTTGAGGAGGTTGTGCGCCATACCCAGGAGCAGGGTACGCGCCGTAGGGCTGGTAAGGGTATTGTTGGGGTGGCTGCTGGCCCTGGAAGCCATAGCCGTACGGATAGTGCGACATGCTGGGGCTCTCTCTTGACGCGCTCGCTTGAAATGGTCAGAAGAGACGTGCCAGGACGGGGCAGGACTTTGGCGCGAGAAGATGATCAACGGGGTGTGGTGAGCTCTTCGAGGACACGCATCATCGAGCAGCAAACTAGCGCAAGGAGAGAGGTGAAAAGCGTATGCTGCTGTTTCTGAAGGTACAGTAGAAGCTTGACGCGCGAGATGTGACACGTGCCTACCAACGTGCTTTCTATCAATCTGTTGGGAGAGGTGGCGGCAGTTGGCAACTTTGGTGGCGATACAGTCTTGTACTGACGACCAGTGGGGTTGCCGGACTAGAGAGCTGAGGAAGGGTCTTGTCTGGGTGTCAGGTTCTCCTGGATGGAGAAGATGGTCCCGAGAGCGGCTGGTTGGATTGCGCAGCTGGCCGCTTTGGCTCTGCGGACGCCTTCTCTGGCCGTGAGTTGGACCGGAGCAGATGCTGATCGGACAAAGAGCGCAGGCAGTGATGTGCTGTCGTTTGTCTTTCCTGTGAGAGTCCCTTGGCCTGGAACGCCGAGAAGAAATTGACTTGATTTTAGCACGGTTCCGTTTTAGGCTTGTCTGTGGAAGGGTGGTTGAAGGCAGAGGGTGGGAAAGCGCTTGGACCACACAAATTGCACATGGAGCTAGCACGGGCCACCTGGAGGGGCTCCCTAGGTGCCCATCCCTGCAGTGGGCAAGTTTGAACTGAGGTGTTGTTGGATGGGCGTGAGCCGTGTGACTGGTGCAAGACCAATGGTGGTAGGATTTGCAGGGATGTGCAGTTGCCCTGGCGTCATTGTTTACTTTGATGCAGAAGGAGCAGCAATTGGAAGGCTGGGGAGTGGTACCTGAACCTGAACATTTGGGCCGCTGCGAGCACACCTTCCCCCAGCTGCATCTGCCAGCATTGTGACCAACAACTCGCCAACCTGCAATCCCCACTGCCACTGGATCGCCGCCATCATTCCTCATCGTCTTGAACATGAGATTGCAGGCCCAGCTCGGGAGTTTCTACTCGTGATACCCGGCTTTTCTTTGCTTTGTGCTGGGTTCTGCACGCGCCTGTCACTCTGGTCTGCACCCTTCTCACGCGATCACGTTTCGAGATTTAGTCCGTCTTGATGTTTACATGACTTTTTTGAATCTTTCTCGATACCCATACCCATACCCGTACCCATACCTATACGGATACCGATACCCACGCGAAGCGCCCCATCACCGACCTCAGCCAGGCCTCCCCGGGACCACCGATGTAGATGCAAGATGGGCACCGTACGCAACAGCCCGTTCATGAGGCAGTCGTCGCCCTCGCCGAGGCCTCCAAGCAATGGCAGACCGAAATCCGCACTCTTTCCGTCGCCAATGTCTCCTCCAATCTCCTCGACTCCCGCGGCTCCAGGTCACGTTCGCGGGAAATCCCTGGGCACAACGCTGAGCCCAGGTGGCAGCGACGTCAGACAAGGCCATGTGCGGAACGTGTCCAAGGGCGACACACCCCAGTCCAATACCTTTGCGCCCTCTTTTATCAAGAGCGACGAAATGAGGCAGAGATCCGATGTTGTGGACGGCATAGAAGGCGAGAACGACTTTTCAGGGAAGAGATATGTCTGGCTTAAGGACCCCCAAACAGCTTTCGTCAGAGGATGGGTCGTCGAGGATCTTGGCGGAAATCGTATACTAGTCCAGTGTGACGATGGAAGCGTGGGTAACAGACTAAATTGAGGAACTTTGACCCCCAAGCTGACTTGTTGCCAGCAACGCGAGGTCGACGCCGAGAGCGCCGACAAGGTCAATCCTGCCAAATTCGACAAGGCCAGCGACATGGCTGAGCTGACCCACCTGAACGAGGCCTCTGTCGTACATAACCTCCACATGAGGTACCAGTCTGACCTGATCTACACGTATTCTGGTCTGTTCTTGGTGACAGTCAACCCGTACTGCCCCATACCCATCTACACCAACGAATATGTCAACATGTACAAAGGTCGGAACCGGGAGGACACGAAGCCTCACATCTTTGCTATCGCCGACGAGGCCTTCCGCAACCTCGTCGACGAAGGGGAGAATCAAAGTGTTCTGGTCACGGGAGAATCTGGTGCCGGAAAGACGGAGAACACCAAGAAGGTCATTCAGTATCTCGCCGCAGTTGCGCCATCGGACTCATCTTCCAGGAACCGAGGCCAGCAGTCGAACCTTTCTGCACAGATCCTACGCGCCAACCCTATATTGGAAGCTTTCGGCAATGCGCAAACAGTGAGGAATAACAATTCGTCCAGATTTGGTAAATTCATCCGCATCGAATTCTCCCGGACTGGCATGATAGCAGGCGCCTTCATCGACTGGTACCTCCTCGAAAAGTCTCGTGTCGTGCGCATCAATCCGAACGAGCGGAACTACCACGTCTTTTACCAGCTGCTCAAGGGAGGCGACAGGCAGCTGAAGCAAGAATTTCTGCTCGACGGGCTCGATGTTGATGATTTCGCATACACTCGAGAGGGCCAGGACACCATCGCAGGGGTTTCTGATCGGGAGGAGTGGGCCGCTCTCATGGAAGCTTTCGATGTGATGGGCTTCTCTGAGAAAGAACAGAGCTCCGTCCTCCGTACAGTGGCCGCTGTCCTGCACCTCGGAAATATCACCGTGATGAACGAGAGCCGCACGACAGATCAGGCTCGACTTGCAGCAGACGCCAAGCAGGTGGCAGAACGTGTGTGCAAGCTCTTGGGGATCCCATTGGAGCCTTTCCTGCAAGGTTTGCTCCACCCCAAGGTCAAGGCTGGGCGTGAATGGGTCGAAAAGGTACAGACCCCTGAGCAGGTGCGACTTGGTCTTGACGCACTCTCGAAAGGCATCTACGAACGAGGTTTCGGTGATTTGGTCACAAGAATCAACCGGCAATTGGACAGAACGGGAATGGGCATGGACGAATCTCACTTTATCGGCGTTCTCGATATCGCGGGCTTTGAGATTTTCGAAGAGAACAGCTTCGAGCAGCTTTGCATCAATTACACCAACGAGAAGCTGCAGCAATTTTTCAATCACCACATGTTTGTTCTCGAACAAGAAGAATACGCTCGCGAGCAGATTGAGTGGCAGTTCATTGATTTTGGCCGCGACTTGCAACCGACCATCGACCTGATCGAGCTTCCGAACCCCATCGGTATTTTCTCGTGCCTTGACGAAGATTGCGTGATGCCAAAGGCCACGGACAAGACCTTCACGGAGAAACTGCACTCATTATGGGATAAGAAATCTAACAAGTATCGCGCATCGAGGCTTCGGAATGGATTCGTCCTAACCCACTATGCGGCCGAAGTGGAGTATTCCACGGAAGGATGGCTGGAGAAGAACAAGGATCCGTTGAACGACAATATTACCCGTTTGCTGGCAGCATCAACGGACAAGCACGTCGCGAATTTGTTTGCTGATTGTGTAGATCACGATGATGAAGCGGTCGCTGTCCGGAGTAGAGTGAAGAAGGGACTATTCCGTACTGTCGCTCAGAGGCACAAGGAGCAATTGTCAAGCTTAATGGCTCAACTGCATTCGACACATCCTCATTTCGTCCGGTGTATTCTTCCCAACCACAAGAAGCGGCCAAAGCAGTTCAACAACCTACTTGTCTTGGATCAGTTGAGATGCAACGGTGTCTTGGAAGGCATCCGGATAGCACGCACGGGTTTTCCCAACCGCCTCCCCTTTGCCGAATTCCGTGCACGGTACGAGGTCTTGTGTCAGGGAATGCCCAAGGGCTATCTGGAAGGCCAGGCAGCTGTCGCAATGATGCTCGAGAGGCTCAAGATGGACAGAGCTCTGTACCGTGTCGGGTTAACCAAGGTCTTCTTCAGAGCGGGCGTGCTTGCGGAGCTCGAAGAACGGCGCGACGCTCTGATTTCTGAGATCATGGCACGCTTCCAGTCTGTCGCCCGCGGCTTCACCGCACGGAGACTTGCCTACAAACGCCTGTATCGCACCGAGGCGACGAGAGTCATTCAGCATAATTTCAGGGCCTATATTGACCTATGCCAAAACCCGTGGTGGCAGCTCATTGTGAAGATGAAGCCTTTGCTTGGTGCGACCCGAACTGCAACTGAAGTCAAGAAACGAGATGAGATGATCCGTCAGCTCCAGGACCAAATGCAGCAGGAATCGACAAACCGGCAGAAGCTCGAGGAGGATCGACGGAATGTACACACAGAAATGATGCGCATTCAGCAGACCTTGGAGAGCGAGCGTGCCTTAGCCCTGGACAAAGAGGAGATCTTCAAACGTTTGCAGCAGCGTGAGGCCGAACTTGAGGACAAGCTAGCCGGTGCCATTGAGGACGCCGAAAAGCTCGAAGACGAGCTCGATGATCTCCTCGAAGCCAAGAAGAGAGCCGAGGAGGATGTCGAGAAATTCCGTGGCCAACTAGAACAGGCTGCCGCCTTGATTGGTCGGTTGGAGGACGAGAAGACCGAACTGGCCGGGCGCATCTCAGATCTCGAGCACGCAATCGAGGACATTTCAAACAGCCAAAATGAGCGAACCGAGCAGGAAGCCGCAATGGAGGAAGAAATTCAGATGCTCCAGAGCCAACTAGCGCTGAAGGACAAGAAAGCGCGCGATTTGGAGGGAAAGCTCTTAGAAATCGACCAAGATGCAGAAGTGAAGGTGCACAAGGCTGAAAAAGAGCTTCAGTCTTACAGGGCGAAACAGCAGCAACTCATGGCCGAGAACCGGGACGCCCAGCAGCAGCTTTCGGCGCTGTCCAAGACCTCAACGGATTATGAAGATCTCGTGCGCAAGAAAGAGAGTGAACTAGCCCTGCTACGTGGAGACAACAAGAAGTACGAGATGGAGAAAAGGACATTCGAGGACCAGCGCAAAACTCTTGCTGCCGAGAAGGAAAAGGCATCCACTCGGTTGCGAGACGTACAAGCTCAGCTCGATGCCCTCAAGGCACAGCAGTCGCAAATTCAGAGAGAAGCTGAAGATGCAAAGAAGCTCCTGCAAGCCCGGCTCTCTGAAGATAGCCAAGCAGACCAAAACCGCCAGCTGTTGGAGTCTCAGATCAAAGACCTCAAAGACGAGCTGTATGAAGCTCAGATGGAACTTAGTAGGGAGCGACAATCCCGTGACGACGTCCTTTTGCTTAGTGAGCACAAGTACAACGAGCTTCAAGAGGAGTACGACACACTCAACGAAGCTAAAATCGTGATCGAGAAAGAGCTGTACGCGGCCCAGGATACTTTGAGAAGGGCGATCGATGCTCGGGCCACGGCTGAGAAAGAACGCGACGATGCGCGGCAAGAGATCCGAAAGCTCAGAGCTGCTTACAGCCAGGCAGAGGAGGCGAGGCGAGAGGTGGAGGTAGCTGGCGAGCGCGCGGCCTCCAAGCTCGCTCGAGAACGAGAGGATAGCTTGCGAAAGGACTTGGACGCCGCCCAAGACCGGCTGAAGTGGTTTGAGGACGAATGTGCCAAGCTGAATCATCAGGTTGAGGACCTCAATAAGCTGATCCTATCCTCCGGAGAATTTGGCTTGAAAAACGACCAGGCAAAAGAGCGGATGGAGAGAGAGCTTCACACTGTGAAGAGCCGTCTTGCAGCGTCCGAGAACGACAACCGTGCACTCCTCAACAAGCTTCAACAAAAGGGCCTGGAAATCGCTCGGTCAAGTTCGAGAGCAAGCGAAGCTTCACGCGGACAAGTCAACGTTCTTCAGCGTGAGAAGGCCAGGCTAGAGGAGCTAAACACCAAGCTCAACAAGCAACTTGGGGAGTCACAAGTCAACGCCGCCGCCCTGGAAAAGAAACTCGAAAAAGCTCAGCTCAACCTGGAGGACCTCAACCACGAGTTCCAACGCGAGGTCAAATCTAACCGCAATGCTGAGAAATCGACCTCAAATTTCAATGTGCAACTGGCTGAGGCACACCGGAACGTCGAGTCTGAGAGGCAGCTGAGAACTCAAGCCCAGGGCACCATTCGTACACTCCAAGCAACGATGGACTCTCGTGACAATGAGTTGCAGGAGCTCCGGTCCCAGATGTTGCAAGCCCTCAAGATTGTTGACCCGGAGTCTGCACCCCCGGCTCAGGTTGACGGTGCCACTGAGCGTGTCTTCAGCGAGAAGTATGGCCTGGTCAGGAAGATCGAAGAACTTCAGCAGAAACTCAGAGTACAGACTGCAGCAAGAGCTGGGGCGGAGTCCCAACTGGCTGACTTAAGGACTGGACGTATGTCACCCGAGCGGCCACGCCTCGGTGAGATTGACATCAACGAGGCGCCTTTCGATATGTCACCTTCCTATCGAAAATCCAAGACCAACGGCCGTAGGATGTCGAACTCGTCTACCCCATCGCGACGTTTTACCAATGACGGCGAGCTCGGCAGTGACTCGGTCCGCTCTGAGAAGACCGCTGACATCTTGAGCTTCAACAACCGCATGGACCTAAAGGCCGAGGTAGAAGAGCTCCAGAATCAGCTGCAGATCACCCAGATGCAGAATCGTCATCTCCAGAGCCAGCTCGAGCGCTCAACTTCAGAACTTCCTGATTATGACGGGGAAACCCCGTCGCTTCAGCGGGTCAAGAAGCTCGAGGAGGCCAACGGCCGTCTCCACAGTCTACTGGACGACTCTTCCAAAAAGGTGTCTGCTTTGGAGAAAGCTCTCCGAACTGGAGAACTGTCTCTTCGCGACATCCAGACAAGATCGCACGAGGAGATTCTCGACTTGCTGAACAACACAGAGGAGTCCAGACGGTCGCTGCTTCACAGCCACAGGGATGCAGTTTCAGAGCTAACGGACATCAAGGTGCACTATGACAAGCTCAGGCATGACCGCGCCACTCTCGAAGTCGATTTGCGTGATACAAGGGGTGACCTGCAAGAGATGACGCAGGCACGAGAGCAGGAGGCAGCAAGTCGCAATCAGCTGCTGCAGGAGTTTTCTGACCTCCAGATAAGGCTGGACGCAGAAACATCCAAGCTCGCTGATGTGACAGCCAGCTTGAACCTGTATAAGAGCCGTGCCGACGAGTACTTCAGTAAACTCGAGCAGGCCGAGATTGCGGTTCTCAAGGCAAACCGTGCCGAGCAATTCGCAAAGTCCCAGGCAAAGGAGGCTGAAGACACGTATGCTGAGGTCATGGCGGAGCGCAAGAAGATGGATCAGGCGGTTGAAGATCTGCAGCGTCAGAATCAACGACTCGAGGAGAAGGTCGAGGACATGTCTACAGACCTGGAAGCAGCAACACAGGCAAAGAGGCGACTGCAACACGAGCTTGAGGACTACCGGAATCAACGAGCTAATGACATTGAGGATACCGAGTCGAGCTTGGAGCAGACCCGCAAGAAATACCAGGCCGAGTTTGCCACGCTCACCAAGGAGCTTGACCTGGCTAGGGAGGAGAAACTCTTCAAGCAGGCAGAGATTACTCGGCTGCGCGAGGAGCTGGACGAGCTCCGGTCCAAATGGGACGACGAAGTCCTCAACAGCTCCACCTGGTCCAAGGAGAAGTCCCGGCTCGAGGCCACTCTCGCGGACGTTTCTGCCTCGCGTGAAGAGGCAGTCAACGCGCACAACGAGGCTCAGGGCAAGATAGTCAACTTGCTATCGCAGGTGCGGTCGTTGCGGTCGTCTGTCGATGAGATCACTGGCGAGCGAGACGCATTGTTCCGAGAGAAGCGGAGCATCGAGACAAGGCTCGAGGAAGCCAAGGCCGGTCTCGAGGAACTTGCCAAGGGTGATAGCGCGTCTCTTCGAGACGCAGCCAGCATCGACAAGGAGATCCTCGAGCTCAAGTCGAGCCTCGCCCAACAGGAGGACGTCGCGGCAGCAGCGGTGGAGAAGATGCGTCGAGCCGAGGCTCTGGCATCCGAGGTCCAGAAGGACATTGTGGTTGAGCGGGAGTCAAGCGTGCAGCTGGCCAAGGACAAGGCCGCACTTGAGAAGACCCTCAATGAGGTCCAAGTCAGGCTTGTGGACCTCGAGACCAAGGGTTACTCGAGCGCGAGCCATGATATCAAGTTCCTGCATAAACGCATTCAGGAGGTAAGCAAACCGCCCTTGCCGTCCCGAGTGCCGGCCCCCAGCACCCGCCAGATGACCAAAGTTGCTAACAGTTCCCAGCTCGAAAACCAGCTCGAAGAGCAGGAAGACAGCCGTGCCAAGTCGCAGCGGTCCAACCGCAATGTGGATCGCACGGTCAAGGACCTTCAGAGCCAGATCGAACGCAAGGACAAGCAGCACACACAGATGCAGGAGGATCTGGGCCGGATGCGTGACAAGGTTGACAAGCTCCTCAAGACAATCGACGAGCTGCAGTCGTCGGAGTCGGCCAACCAGCTACAGGCACGACGTGCAGAACGAGAGCTGAGGAGCGAGCAAGAGAAGGCAGCGAGGCTGGAGCGGGAGCTCGAGAGCTGGAAGACGCTGCGGTCGGAGAAAGGTTCAGTGCTGGGCAGCGTGGCCGGCAGCATCATGAGCGGGCGGGGTGGTATGACAAGATCAGGGACGCTGGCGACGATGAGGAGCTCGGGGCTGGCGAGCGTGGCGGACGAGGACGAGAGCGCGGAGAGCCATGTCACGATTCCAGAGAGGAAGAGCAGCATTAGTCGTGTGCCAAGCCTGACAAAGGGATTCTTGTAGGGGGGGCATGATCCCCAGGACTCGGGATGATGATGACAAGAGAAGGGCGCTCCACGGGCGGCTGGGGGAGTGCGTTAGCATCGATGCGACCGGCGTTTACTGTTGCTCGTCGTATCATTCCGGCGGCATAATACCTTTTGGTGAGGCGGAAATGGCAGTGTGAGCACCGGTGTTTCTTTCTTATGTGTCATGGGTTGGACGACAGCATAATGAATTGAGTGTACACAGTAGGTGTGGATGGAAAGGACTTGTGGGGGTGGTTCAAAGCTCTCGTCAGGTCGGGTATATATAATCAAGGTGCTACGTCTTATACAGCTTTCGAAGAGCTCCTTTTGGTTGTGATGTTCCTGCTCTGGTGAATCCGGTCGACTCGGTGTCAAGAGATATAGGGCGGATAGTAATTAGCTATGGGCCCGCTTGGAAGGTTGCCCTGAGTCGGTCATTCCCATTACGGCCTGGAGTGGGAGGATGGCGGGCTCGATAGGACCAGGCAAGATATGGTTCAGGAGAGTTCAGACGGGCTGTCGTCAATGCGTCCGGGCCTGAAGCCTTCTGGATACTAACACGGTCCGCTCAAAGACTGTTGCGCACGCATTGCAGTAGCGGGAGGCTTATAAGCTGGTGGTGGATGTGAGGATTGTTAGAGTGGCCTGCGCAATGCCGTGGATAATTAGCTGTTGTTTATTTAGACTTTTGCCCCGGTGGGGCCCTCATCTTGACAGCTTGAGAGGAGTTACATGGCAAGACCTATGCATAGTGATAAGTCGAGGCCATACGTTTCCAGCCGTGGTCCCCGCACGATAACTTCCCCCTTGGGTAGGTCACCCCTGTGCCCGGCAGGGATATGAGCTGGTCTGCCCCTGCAGGGACGTCTGGACGTGTGGTGAAGTTTTGGCGTGGGCTGAAATTGGGGTGGTCGGTGGGCAAATCACACGGCAGGGTGGCGTGGTCGACAGGCGCAGGAACCCTTCTCCTCTCGGGAGTCGGGAAGCTTCAATCAGCTTTTTGGCTTTGGCTTTATTGGGGGGCGCCTGGTCCGTCGATGGGCTGGGGTGGGAAAAGCAAGTCCGTTCTTTTACGGGAAGCAATAAAATGCCGGTTAGTCCCCAAGTCCCCCGTATTATTGCTCGTCCGCGCGAGGCTAGCTTTCTCTCTTGACTTGTGGGAGCACAAGAATATTCACCGTCTTTGTATTATACATTTTACAAGTGCTTTGGGCCAAAACACCAAGCTCACGATATATCCCACCCCAACCACCCAAACATTCAACCAACCAAGCACACCATGAAGTCTGCCGTCCTCTTCAGCATCGCTGCCGCCGGCCTCGCTGCCGCCCAAGCAGGTCTCGAAGGCCAGCCCGCCTGTGCTGTAAGTTCTCGTCTCCACAAACCACCAAACTCCTGGTTGACGTCCTGGCAATTTTACCCTCTCCTGTCGTCGTCGTCACAATAGTCCAACACCATCAAGCCAGCCCACATTTCACTGACCTGCCCGCGCCCCATCAAAACAGACCCCCTGCCTCACCTCCGCCATCGCCGCCGTCTGCACCCCAGCAACAGACCAGGCCTGCGCGTGTGCCTCGCAGTCCGAGATTGGCGCCCAGGCCGCGGGCTGCCTGCTGAGCAACTGCAACGCGGGCGACCTGACCCAGGCCCAGTCCGCCGGCGCCGCGCAGTGCGTCTCCTTCTCGGCCACCGCCTCCCAGACCGGCAGCAGCGCCAGCGCCACCGGCACGGGCAGCACGTCGGCTAGTGGAAACGCCTCCGTCACCTCGTTCACCTCGTCTTCTGCGGACGCCTCGGCTACCGGCACCAACGGCACGACCTCGCCGTCTTCTGAGTCTTCGGCTACTGGCACTGAGAGCAGCAGCAGGACCAGCAGCAGCAGGACCTCCTCGTCTTCGGAGAGCAGCTCGGCTAGTGGCAGCGCCGCTTCTGCGTCGTCCACGGCGGGTGCGGCGTTTGCCAGCCCGGCTGTCAGTGGTGGGCTGTTGGGTGGCTTCCTGGCTGCCATTGTTGCGTTGCTGTAGGATAACGAATGGAGATGAAGGTGGATTCTTCTTTTTGAAGGCAACCGCTGTGCCTGGCAAAGGTGGTCGGGGTTCAGTTTAATAATCCAGCGAACGAATGATCTGAGTTTACGGGGGAACCTGTTTGGAAACGGTGATGGCCAATGGTATGAGCGGAAATCTGTATGATCTTTTAATGAGGGCCTCAACTACCAGTGGCAACGATAGTCTAATGTCATCTTGAACAAGCACACACCGCGGGTCTATTTCCTTGTCATAGGTTGCCCAAGGTACTGTTTAGTGCCTAATCATTCCCCTGTCCCCAGCTTATGGGTCACCCACGGGTGTCGGTCCGTCCTGGAGTGTTCTTGGTCTTGACAGCACCTCCTGTGTCTTGTCCGCCTTCGCCTTGTGCTCATCATCCGGGCTCTGCAGCTCCAGATGCACCAGCCAAGGCGACTGATGAGGCTTGTACGACACCGACATGATAGCCGCGTTGACAAATAGTGTCTCCTTACCGGCCTCAAACGGAATAGATCCCTCATCCCGGGAGCACAAACTCACAGGAGTGATCTCACTGCCGGCGTTGCCCTCGCTCTGCTCCAGAACTATCTGCTCGCCCTCACCTTCCCAAGTTTGCTTCACCGCGCCATGGGCCTCGTGGATGTGCCCAAAGCAGTGCACCCGGGGCCTCGCCCCCATCACGGCCGCCCACAGCGACGGGCAGCCCGCATAGTCATGGCTCCTCGTGCGGTCCAGCATGCGGTGCGGCGGTCCGTGTGTCATGACCACGTCGGTGCCCTGCTCGATGGCAAACTCGTGACCGGCGCGGTCGTCGTACTGGAACCCCCACCGGCCGTACTCGGGCGTCCAGGGGCTGGCGTAGACGGTGAGCCGTGCGCCGTTGGCGAGGACGAAGTAGTAGGTGCCCTCGTCGGTCAGCACGTGGATGCCATCCTGCCGGGCCTGCTCGACCGCCTCGTACGTTTCGTGCGGCTGGCGGGGGAGGCGCGCCTTCATGTCTTCAGGCAGGTAGCTTTTCCGTGCACACTTTGCGGTTCCGTGTGAGTATTGCTGACCGGATGTGAATGGATGAGCAGGGAATGAGCTCTTACGTCCTTCCTCCAGAACTCGACGTCCATGCTGCAGTCATGGTTCCCCGGAATGACCAGCTTCAGCGGTGCGTTGATGGACCGCATGACGTCAAAGGTTGTCTGGTACTCTTTAACGTGCGACATGAGGGTCAGGTCACCGCAGTGGATGGCCACATCAGCACTCGGTAGAGGCTTGTGGAAGGCGTATCTCTGGGCCTCTTCTGGCCTCGTCTGCGGGTCAAAAAGGTTGTGGCCGTGAGTGTCGGAGAGAATAAGAAGGCGAGTCCTGATCTGTGATGTTGATGACATATTCTACGTGCTCTGTGAACACGGCTCAGTAATTTGCGCATTTCTAGAATTCAGGGACGGTGGCTCACGTCGTCGTCGTCGTATGAGGTAGGATTGATCAGTCAAGTGAATCGGTATATATAATTACTGCGAAAGGTACGTGTAAATTCAGCAAGTAGAAATGCAGCAATGAGAGTATGATTATGCGGCAACTGCGGATGGAATTTCCTGTAGGAGCATATAATACAGAAGCGAGGCACGGCTGTGAGACACCTCAGCTGGTGAATCTGAAGATGGGAATGTTAAGAAGCCTACACAGAACAGAGTAAGCCTAGGCCTGAGATTCGCCCGTTGGTCGAGGGCACAATACTCGTAATCCCTTGGTTGGCCGTCCATATTGCAATACCTAGGTAGACAGAAGCCTGGGTCAAACCCCACATAAACCTGGACACCCTCATTACGGCTTTCCTGCCATTGCGAGCTTCACACCGAAACATCTTGGTAGCGGAATCGAGATATGCGAAGGCGAAACGACTTCCATGAAATAGACTGACCAGATAGATATAAAGCGGAGGGGCAGCCAACACAGCCGGCTTACATAAGCGGGCCTGGCCAGCGCATCCAGTTTCCGCCCACCCCGTCGACCTGGGGAGAATGCGACAACTTCCAACCACCGCCATACTTCTGCTTAGTGACGCCATTGAGGAAACTCCCTGTCGAAGCCCACGATGGCCTCGTCGCAAGCACCTCCTTCTGCCCCGGGCGAGGATCAGGACAACAGGCCCCGTGAGCCCAAGTACGGCGGCTACACGCGCTTTGAGATCGAGCTCGAGTTTGTCCAGTCTCTGGCGAACCCAAACTACCTGAACCACCTCGCCGCCCAAAAGCTTCTCCAGCAACCCGCCTTTGTCCAATACCTTAAGTATCTGCAGTACTGGAGCAAGCCGCCGTATCTCAAGTACCTCACCTACCCGGGCCCGACGCTCAAGAACCTCGAGCTGCTGCAGCAGGAGCGGTTCCGGCGCGACATCATTAGTCCTGACTTCGTCGCGGCGCTGATCCAGGAGGGCACCAAGAGCGCCGTCGAGTGGCACAAGGAGAAGGAGGTCTGAGATGTGGGAGCCACTTGATCATTGACCGGAGCTCCTGGTATCTATTGAGAATCGAAGCGATGCAGCATTAAATGAAAAGACCCAAACGCCCTGCCATGCAAAATGTCGATACCAGCCGGGTGCGCCAGGTCACGACAGAACTTTTTCCGCCAGAAAATAAACACAATAACCAGCCCCGAAAAATTCCCACGCCTCGCCGGGTCGAATCACTAGTTCTCCCTCCACCGATGGCCGCAAGTCATACACTACATCAACAGGGTCAGTGCTTTGGGCGCAATACAGCATAGCATAAAACACCACGGGTGCACTCGCCTTGAAGAAGCTGGTCATGGGCTCGTCGGCACTGCGGATCTGGACCTGGAAGAAGGCGGCCTCCTCGCCGTCGCAGCCCTCGGCGGGGCACTGGGCTTTGCCCTTTTGCGCGTTGTCCCATGCTCCCGGACCGCCGAAGACGTCCTCCCTCTCCTTGCGATGGAAGACGCGGCGCGAGTAGAGCGGCTCGGTGATGGCATACTCGTAGGGGCAGGTGCGGCACTCGAGGCGGTTGAGCCCGTTGTCCATGGCGGACACGGTGAGGATGTTGGCGCAGTGGGGGCAGACTGGGAAAGGCTTGGTCAGCTTGCGACTGCTTCGCGTGGTGCGGTGCGATGCGACACGACACGACACGACACGACGCGATGCGATGCGATGCGATGCGATGCGTGCGCCACTGATGCAGGTAGGCGGGCAGAGGTGGAGCAGATGGGCCTTACAGAGCAGCATTTTCACTGGTTCGTACAGATAGATGCGATCAGAATGGCCAGAATAGTACTATGCAGCCTAGTTTTCCGGTGTCACCGTCGTTGCATGGCCGGTATCACATGTGTGTGAGTGGGATCAAGTTGTTGGCTCTGCTCTTTTTTTTCAAGATCGGCCAAAGTGAGTCTCTCGGCTAGAAGTGCCAAAGCAGCAGCAGTCGTCACCCACCTACCCACCCACCTACCAACCGACCAGCGGCAAGCTACCCCAAGGCGCTAATAATTGAAGCCGCCCGCCCACTGCACGGCGCGTACCTCAGCACAACCGGACGACCCCTCGCTGCACGCCCAGGCGCCCGCTGCTGGGATGGAGGTACCCCACGCGATTCTGGCCCGGCCGGCGGGGCGGGCATTTTTGGGTGGGCGGCATGTTTGGTTGCGGCTTTGCTTGGGTGCTCTGGTGCTCTGGTGCTTTGGGTTTCGGCTGCACGAAGGCGAAGGCGTTGCGTGGCTTGGTCACTGCCACCTCCTAAACCCTCGACTTCAAGGGCCCAAGGGGTGACGTCTGACCAAATTGCGACGCTTGTGCTTCCAGCGACACGACGACCCAACCCCAAAATCTCACGCCCCACGGCAGAGCTTCACGCACCGGGTACCGACTGACTGACTGACTGACTGACTGACTGGAGTAGAGGCGACCACAACTGGCGGCCCGACTCGCATCGCAACTCGGAGGCTGCAGGAGCTGTCCCTGAAACCACGACGGTCCCCATAACTCCACGCAGCGCCACTTTATCTCACGACTTCCTTCCGCCCTCCAACGAACGAGCTCTCCTCTGGCTGTAGCTAAACTTCACGATGGCGCCCGAAGCCGAACACGATGTATGCAAACGAACATGGTCGGCTGTCCTCGTCCGCTTAGACCACCAGTGCTGACACCGCTCCCTCCCCTTAGGGCGCCTCCCCAAAGGAGATCCTCATCGAGGCCTGCCGGCGCAACAATGTCGAGCTGATGCAGGAGACGCTCGAGGGAAAGAGTGAGACGGAGTCCGCGGACCTGCTCAACAACACAACAACCGTCATGGGAAACCACCTGTACCACGAGGCTGCTGCCAGGGGAAACTGTACGCCGCACTACCCCCACCCACTCCGGTCCCCTTATTCCCTCTCCTGACCACCAGCCCACCCTAAGCAACCCCCATCCGAGCCTCTCGCCCCGGAAGCTAACAGCATACCCCTTGCCCTTCCGCAGACGAGATCATCGACTTCCTCCTCGACCAGGACAACTTCGAGTGCGACCCCACGAACCGGCTGGAGGGCGACACGCCGCTGCACTCCGCGGTGCGGTGGATCAACAGCGAGCCCGAGGCGCAGCGCGAGTTCGGCAACGCCCTCGTCGACATGATGCTCGAGGCCGGCTCCAACCCGCGCGCCAAGAACAAGGGCGGCCTGACCGCCTTCCAGCTCGTCGACCCGCGCAATACGGGCCTGCGCGACCTCATACAGAAGCACGAGTACGCCGCCCTCAACAAGGGCGACTTTGTCCAGCAGCAGAGCTCCTCCGGCGCGGACGGCGTCATCAGCGCGCCCATGCTGGACGTGGACAGCGACGACGACGCCGAGTTCAGCGGGAGCGATGATGACGAGAGGGCCGAGTGGGAGCGGAGGAGGAAGCAGAAGGCTGCTAAGAAGTCCTGATTGGGATGTTTGTATGTGGACTAGGCAAGGCTGGCGTGCGCATACAGTTTCACGCCTGTGCTGGTAGGAAATGTGCTGAGCGGGCTGTGCATGGTCACCCCATTATTAGAAGGCACACTTGGGTGGCATGGACGGTAAATACAGCAAAAGGCGTTTAGTGCAGAGAATTGCATTTTCACGATATTTGGTCATTTGCGTTGCATACTCATCCATCTCGCTGAATGCCTAAGGGTGGCTGCGATTGCCGTGTCTTCCTGCTCTGGATTGGGTGCTCAGTCTCGCGACTCGGGACGTCAACCCACAATCGTATCTATACCATATCCAGGCGTCAGCTCGCTCTCTAAATAGACAAGCGCGGCAGCATATTCATTGACTTGACAATTCGAATTCTCTTACAATCCTTTACAAGGGGCTCGATAGTTTTACTCCCAGTCGTAAAATTGCGCTCTAGAAAGATTTTCGTACCATTACACTGGAGATTTGAAGCATGAAGCCCGTACAACTTTATGTCAGCATAAGCATGCACATGCGTGGATTGAAGTACAGACTCTTGAGAAACAGTGTCGGAATTCAACCAATGCTATTAACATGCTCTAATAGGGTATATAGCTATGCGTAAGAAAATCGAAGCAAGGGAATGAGAAGCAAGCCAACTGAAACCATGTGGGGGGAACTCTCAGTGTTGTTCTCCCCCAAGATGCTCCAGGCCTTTCATTCGTAAATCGTCGCTCCACCAGATCACCCATACATAACCACCCGCATCTAAAACACAGCGTTTACCGCCAGAGAGACAACAACGGCAATAAACACCCTACTCATAAAACTACCTCCCGCACCGTAGCCCCCAGCCGCGGCGCCCTGCGCCTCAATGAACGAGACATTCCTCGCCGTGGCCAGTATATCCTCTGACATATCCCCGGACGCGGCCCACTGGCTGATCTGGGCGCCAAACGTCCGCAGGATGTCGGTACTCCTGCCCGCAGGACAGAAGGTGACGCCCCAGCCGCCGCCGCCCGGGATGACGAAGGTGGAGGCGCCGTCGTCGTAGGGGTAGCTGTAGGCGTCCGGGCAGACGCGCTTGGCGTGGCGGGCGTACAGGCTGCGCGGGCACTTCTCGGGGTCGTTGTACTCGCCGTCGCAGCAGTCCTTGGGGTTGTTGGTCTTCTTGCACGAGCTCAGGCACGGGTCGAAGACCGGGCGCGGGGTGCTGTCGTCCGGGTACGGGTAGATGCCCTCGCCCGGCTTGGGGGGGTCCAGGATCTGCAGGTTCCAGGGGCACCAGTGGCCGACCTTCTCCGAGGTCTGCTTGCTCTCGTAGGGCATGGGGTATGTCTCGTTGGTGAAGGCCGTGCCTGTGCGGTTGGGTGGGGCCAGGTAGCCCGCGGTGGCGATGCAGGCTGGGTTGACCAGGTTGGGAGGCGGTTGTTGGCCGTTGGGGTTGGGTTGGTATTCCATTGCCAGGGGCAGGTTGTAACCATCGACGATGCTGATGTCGACGAAGTTCTGGTTGCTGCCTACTCCGCCGGAGAGGAGCATCTCGGCTAATGTGGCTGGTGGGTTGCCCTGGGTGGTCGTGTTAGTCGTAGATCTCGTTCAACACTGGGGCTTGCGACTTACGGATGCCTGCGTGCAGTCCATCTGCCCACAGCTGCCCGTTGTGCATACCAAGACGCCTTCTGATGGTGATGTGCAATTTGTCCGTCCCCATACCCGCCCATACCAGTCGTGCCCAACCTCGAGCGACCTGCTGGCGCCCGCCACCAGCTCAAAGCCACCCGTACCCGGGCCTGTGCCAGCTGTTGTGTAAATACCCGGCCATATCGTATCCGAGCAGTTGTTGTTTATCACCAGAGGCACGGTATCTTGCCACAAAACCATCTTCGCGATGATTGCGCCTGGCAGTTGCCGGCTGAGTGTGTGATATTCAAGAGTGTGTGTACCGTTGCTTGGGTCTGGATGTAGATCTGTGGGGTGTATGTTCTAGATCTTCGCGGTCGATATATGTGAGACGGGGAAATGATATGCAATACTGTAGCTGAGACTGAGGATAAGGGTCAGACCGAAGGCATATGTTTCGAAACAGATGTACCCAAGGTAAGATAAAGCAGACTTGTACAACAAGCACACTTTTTGTAAATATGTAGAATAGGCAGATAGTCAAGTCTCCTCAAGATCATCGAGGTGCGTCAATGGCTTGATGGCCATTTAAGCTGCAGTCGTTCGTCCCCGACGCCCCAGGCACGCCGCCATGGTTTCGGTATCCTGCCGCTCTTACTGGCGGGATTGAGGGAGAGGCGTGTCTCTGCCATGGACCCTCCCTGGCGTTTACCGCCGGGGTGGAGGATGACGCATGAGCGGTTGGTTTTCAGGATTCCAAGTCAGCGTTCCCTTTTTAAGCAGCGGCACGGCCAGGGACCCTCGCGCCAGGGTTGGCTGATTGGAAGACTGGCCTGGACAGCGTTTCAGCGGGCTGCGCTGCAGGGGCCGCAACTTGGTTGGGAGTCTCTCTCGCTTGGCAGCCGCCACACAAGCGCCATTGCAGAAGGACCATGGCCGATCCACCCCCGTGAACGCTGGCTGGAATCCCGGCTGATGTCATTGGGTTACGCTGGTGGTCTGGAATCAAGAGAAGCCATCACCACTTGCCCAGACTGCCGATGTTCGATAATTGCACACGGGCTTCGTAGCCTGAAGCGATCCCGAGGCCCCGTCTGGGTTCGTCTCAATGCGGCCTCCATCGCTTTGTTGCCTCGTTGGGGGGACTTCATATTGTTCCTCTGGTATTGTTCACAAGATCAATCATGGCTCAAGATGAGAGGCTTGACTCTTCCAACCAGGATAACTCTTATCAACTTTAATTGTGACAATTTGTCGTGCCCCTTCTGTCACGCACAATCAGTGTCCGCCATGCCAAACACATTTGAGACCACTGCTCTGTCGGTCACAGGACCATTTCGGAACTCTTTGTATACTTCTATGGGACTAAAACTGTACACCTTCATTATTTACCTACTTTACCTTCGAGCAACCAGGCTCCGCGTTGTTCCAGAAGGGGTCCCATGGGTTGGTCTACGCAACGAGTGGTTTGCAAAGTATCGAGCAAATTTTCGGGAGCTCTTCGACTCCAAATTGAATATTGAGTCGGGATACCAAAAGGTGTATTATTCTTTCTCACTATTCCCTTCCATGATTTATACTGAAGGACATCATCCAGTATGGCAAGCATGGCAAACCGTATATCACGCCGAATTTGACTTTCAAGGCCGAGGTCGTGCTGCCACCCTCCTACGTATCATGGTTACTTGCGCAACCCGATTCCGTCCTCTCAATCCCATAGGTCTTCTAGCCGATGTCGAGTTTGAATATACTTCTCCGCGAAGCTGGAGGTTTATGCGCCCGTTCCATGTCGAGGCCTTGAAGAAGATAAATCTGAATCTCATGACTGGAGACATGGTTGAAGAGATAGAAGTGTCCATCAGTGAGTGGTTTGGCTCCGTGTCTGGTGAATGGAGAAGTGTTGGCGTGCTGGCATCCCTGTCCACGACCCTGACGCGAATCACGAACCGGGTTTTCGTGGGCAAAGATGTCGCCCACAACCTTGACTACTTCCACTGTTCGGTAAACTTCGTCACTAAAATAGGGCTATGCGCCGCCGTAATATCCTATCTCATTCCAGCCATGCTCAAGCCGGTCCTCTGGCCCTTGGCTGCTCTGCCAGCCCGCTACTATGACTACCGCTGCTCACGATGCCTCGTGCCGCTGATACAAAAGCACCTGGACTATGCGTTGGCACCAAAGGACTCACACCTCGAGGAGCGCAGCCCGGACATGCTTCAGCTGATGGCGCGCTTCGCAGCCAAGAGCGAGGACCCGCTGGACCACGACCCGCGCTCCCTTTGTGCGCGCCTCTTGGCGCTCAACTTCGTCGGCATCCACACGAGCAGCGCGGCGGCGATAGGCGCCTTTGTCGACATCCTGTGCGCTGGTTCAGAGGTATTCGCCGCGCTCCGCCAAATAGCAGCTTCCGTTCTGCGCGACGCGGGCGGGGCCTGGGACAAAGCGGCGGTCAGCAATCTCGTCCTGATGGACAGCACCCTGCGCGAATCACTTGGCTTCAGTGCCTTCAAGGCCCGCGGTGTCGAGAGGCAAGTTATGAAAGACGTGGTCCTGCCCGACGGTACGCTTCTCCCCGAGGGAACAAAGGTCGGCATGCCAACCACTGAAATTCACATGGATCCGGACTTTTACGGTGACCCTGCCGTCTTCCGCCACGACCGCTTCGTCGGGAGAGCTGAGCTCGGCATGGTGAATACTACGGATACGTTCCTGGCATTCGGCCATGGCAGACACGCATGGCCAGTTGATGCCCCTTACTTCGCACCGTCTTTCACTTCTGGAGCCCTGTCCATTCTACCGCCCACCTATCCAACGAAATTGGCTGACCCTTTTATCGGTCCTCAGCCCTGGCCGCTTCTTCTCTACCCATGAGCTCAAACTCCTTTTCGCGCACGTTGTGCTCAACTACGACTTGAAATTCCTTGACCAAAGGCCCAAGTCGATTTACCGGAGCGACTTTTCCTTTATGCCAGAAGAGGTCTTCTTTGAAACATGTCGTAGGAAGAGGAGCGCGCATCTTGATTTTGATTCGTGAATAATAATTGGTACAAGTATTGGGAGTAGGGCCGTTCGAATTACCCACTGTACCTCAGAATGGATCTCCCTCTGCAAGCACAAGCTTTTGTTCTTGATCTCCTATTACTTACTTCCACTGGACAATCCTCTCATCCTCTATACTATAAGTGTTATAGAACTGTACCAAATATCTTTTAGATAACCTTGAATGAAGTCCATGTCAAACCTCTATATGATAATCTTGACTTAAGGTTACGACAAACACAGCACGATAACCTCCTGTAGGATGATATCTCAACAGTCAATATCCTGCCTAGACTTGGTGTATCGCTAGTCTATCTGCAATTAATCCTCCACATAGCGCTCCGGTATACCGATGTCCTCATTCTTTAATTGACTACTGCATGGCCTTTGCAGCAGTCTACTTCGGAAATGGAGCACTTGAGGATTGATGCGTCACTTCAAACATGGTATTGCGTGTGCACTTTCAGTAACTACATACCTCCTTAGGAGTAGTCCTCTGCCACTTCAAAAAGAGGTAGGTAGCCGCCTCCTCCGACGAAGATTATTAAACCCCGCCGAAGTGGTTACAAGCATCTAGTTACCGCATAGCTTGCAGTACAACCACAGTCAGCCCCCATGGAGGAAAAAGATTCACTCAAGTGAGCCTACGTGTCTCGAATGCTCAGTGTCAGTTAATGCCACTAAGATTATTATTGAACCCGATTTACGGTGAATTTGTATCTCAAGCGAAGTCCGTCGCTTCCTAAGCGATACTTTTGACAACATCCGCATGTGAATATGGTGGGGAATATGGATTGGATTGATCCTATGTGCCGGGAACAATACGACTGGTACTAAGGAGTGTATACATTGTAGGGAATCCTGAACGGTTGGGGCCTCTGGGAGGCGACTGACCAAAGCTGTTACAGCAAACGGTCACGCGGTGATTCAGCATCGCGCTTCATAGCCTCCTGAATCCACTGCGATCTGTCCCTCCCAATTTTCTTCAGTTCTTCGTCCGGCAGCTCGTTAAGCTCGAGGTAAATATGAGGGTTCGGCACGTTGCGACCCTTTTCGAACCCAGGGCGCTTGAGGAGTCTGTACATCCAGTCTTTGATATGAGGGAACTCGTCGATCTGAGATAAACCGCTGTACTCTGCAACGAATTACCAGTTAGTATTTCGCATATATATTCCATTGAGAGGAACATTCTTACTGAACGCGGTTGTCCATGGCCAAATAGCAATGTCGGCGACTGTAAGATGATCACCGACGAGATATCCGGATGGATTCTCGGCAAGGGCCTTGTCCATGGTGCGGTAGAGACGGCGCGTTTCGTTGACGTAGCGGTTCAAGGAATACGTCTGGTCGCCGGAAGCGGACACTGTGTTTCGCTCGGGTTAGTGACAACTTTTGCTTTCATCTCCACGAGGTCAGCGATGAAATTCTGGGATACCGGAAAACTTACTCTCAAAGTGGTTTGCCTGGCCTTGCATGGGGCCGAGGCCGCTGACCTGCCAAAAGAGCTTGTGGATGTCCATGGTAAGAGATCGTCCTGACTACAACATTTCAGGATAGGGAGATAAGGGAATTTACCCAGCTTGTCATCTGCCAGTACTCTTTGCTGCCATGGGGGTACGAGATCTTGTGGTCCTTATCGTACCGGTCCACGAGATATTGCAGGATAGCTCCACTCTCCCAGATTTTGAGTTCGTGGCCACCCTCGTCCTCAGCGACGATGGCTGGAATGCGGCCGTTGGGGTTGATATCGAGGTACCACTGCTCTTTCTGCTCGTGTTCGAAGAGCTTGATGACGCGTACCTACAGATGCATTGTGTCAGGGTTTTCGAGGTCTCAATTCGGTTTTCTCTGCCCCCACGCCTAGGGATGGTAAGCGATAATGCATGCAAAACATACGCTGTACTTTATGCCCAGTTCTTCCAGCGCGATGGATATTTTGAGTGGATTTGGAGTCCCCTCACAGAAGAGCATGATTTTCTCCTGTGCGCTCATGGTGGGCAAAGGTGAGTTGAAGTGGACAGAGTCAAAGCTGTGCAGCGTCTAGGTTGTGCAAAAGAAAGCCAATACTATGAAAGAGATAGTAAGTTTCGATAAACTCTGCTTTCCACGTCTTGGATCTTCTCATTCAGAGGCGGTTGTTGCTCAATATTTGTACACAATCCTTTCCTCCACGACTCTATAGAGCTCGCAAGCTGAGCCATCGTGCGACCACACGCAGTTGATGATCCATCTAGCCCTGCACTCCGGCAGCGAAGCGATCGCAATTCTCTTGGGGTTGACTTTTCCTGAACAGGATCACGGTGCTCTCAAAGCGGGTTAGGCAGCCTAGACTCTCTTTGCACTGGCTGGTTCCCTGCACGGAATGCAGGGGATCAACATTCGTCCAGTTGCCGAAAAGGGGCAATGGTATATCGAAAATGGCAAGGATCGGGAGGTCGCGCCGCCCGCAGTGATGGCTGCTGACGAGGCACGTTCAGACCATGGGTGGTATGATTATCAATTGTCTGTTGCGCTGTTGATTTGAAATCACTGATGAGAGGGCTTATATCTAAGGTGTCCAATTGGGGGAAGTCCACCCGTGGCTCTTGACTGCATTGCATAGCTGCCGTCTATTGAAATAAGTGTGCCTTAACTGGAAAGGACCCCTCACTATCATTTGCCGTAAACCGGAATGTTCACTGAAAGCATAATTAAACCTACGCTCTTGCTCCAATTAATGGTTTGAGTCTTCGGTAACGGACTTACTCTAGCATAACTTCCTAGGTACCTGCTCTTAATCGACAATGGCGTTGTGAATCATTTTCGGAGCTAATTCCTTACATTGCCTTTGCCAGCAACGGACTTCCGGTGCCTGCTAAATTCTCTTCATTCGAAATCTGGCCTTGTTCTCTATCTTTCGTTCAATCTTATTCCGACGACAGCTGATGATGGAGGAGCCTTCGAATAACCGACGCCTCCTCTTCCTCGATACTGGACTGGGCAATCCTAATTCGCGTCGCACCCGCAGAAAGTCACTCGACTCCAGGATCCGGCGACATCTCATGGTCGACATTGGCAAATCCCGAAGAAAGAAACCGAAGGATCTCCAATACGTCACTCTAGTATGGCCCCTGGCAGAAACCTCAAAGACGCAACAAAGCACTCACGAAGGTGAAAACTCGACGAGCCGAGATGATGATCATTTACAAGCTCCTACGAAGGACCTGGCCAAGCCAGACACTGCTGCAACCTACGCGATGTCGCCTATCTTATATACATTATCTGTCTTTGAGAAAGAATGGGGAGAAGATTTCTACTCGGCGTACGGATTTGGTCTGATAATTGTTGCAGGGAAGAATGCAATGGGCTCCGGTGAGGACCCCCAAGCTTTTTATACGGGTTCGATTATTCATCCCTTGCTAAGCCTAAGGACACAGCTTTCTCTACAAACACGTTCCGGTTCCCATTTGCTTTCAAACACTCAGCCTTCCTTCAACACTATCACTACGTTTTCACTTCAGCTGATGTTCTTATCCCTTTGTACCGCACGTCAGCCAGAGAGCTCCGGTCCTTGGCGTTGGAGCGCTCACTCGAAATTATTCAATGCGTCGAGTCCAGGCTTGCCAGCTCCGATGCGAGCATCGCGACTTCTGAAAGGGTCATCAACGCCGTGTTAGCACTGATTTGCTACAATGTAAGCTCCCAATGATTGCGAGTTGGCTCTTAAAGCCATTGTGGCTGAAGTAGAACCAGTTTACCAGCCTGGATTTCGACCACGCGATGACCCATATTAAGGGCATGGGGATGGTAATTGCGTTGAGAGGTGGCATCTCTACCTTGCATGCCAACCGGGAGCTGAGGCTCATGATTTCATGGTGTGTTCGACAAGTTAATTTAACTTTGTGACATATGTACTAATGATCACACAGGGTGGACATCACGGCAGCATTGCTGCACGATACAAATCCACTATTTCCGCTTCCCGAGACCTTGGCCAGCGCCAGCCAATTCAAGTGCCCAGTCTTGAAAGCGCTTCCTGTCCTAATTGTCAGCGTCATCAACGATAGGAACACGCAGGATGTGCGATCCACGAGCATGATATCCTGTATGGGTGACCTGAACACGCTCGCCACGCAGCTTCAGGTTGAGCTGGCAACCAAGGGTGATGCCATCTGGGATGATGAAGAGAAAATAGGGTTGCTGATGAATCCAATCGCTCACCGCTTGCTGGAGCAACAAGTAATGAGATCATCAGAGCCAACGACGCGCAGTGACGTTATTTCGGAGGCGCTTTGGCTTGGGGCCATCATTTGGATCATACACGTGAAGCGACGGTGTCGCTCGTATCCCGGGACTGCTGAAGCACGTATCTCAACGTTGCTCAAGATGCTATCGGGAAATCCCGATATGTTATATATCTGGAACAGCAGCCCCGACCTCCAAGCCGTCCGCCTTTGGCTCCTGGTCCTCTGCAGCATCAGTGAACCCAGTGACCAAGACCACACAAGCTTGATGAGAATGATAGCTAGCGACATGAAGAAGCAGTGGTTAGTATCGTGGGATGAAGTTATGTTATCCATCCGCCGAATGCCCTGCATTGACATATTTGAATCTCCATGTACAAAACTTGGGCAGCGGCTTCGCAATGAGTACCTAGATACACACCTATGAATATTGGCCTCAGCAGCTCCGTCGCGGCTTCCACAATTAAAGGCTACTTCAGTTGGCAGGGGGACTCCTAGTCACATTCTTGATGGGCTCAGAAGCCAGTTGCATTGACAAGGGCGCCTCAGTACTATACAACACAATACATCGTCCCAAGATCTCTGTCCACACATTGACATAATTGATCAGGCTTATGATACTGTAACTCCTCCTACGCATGAACACTGACACACTATGACTTCCTATTGTTCTTGGCACTAGGGTCACCATCCCTTGCAATCAGACAGATCACCCCATCTCGGGCGTGCTCTCAGTTCTCTAAAACTGATGTAACGGTACTCATCCGTAGCTGATTGAGCCTACTGCCTTGTATCATTGTCTGGTCCTGCGGCGAGTCTTAGCAACTGGTTGCCAACTACTTAACAGTCGTTGCGACTTACCATAGCAGTTTCCCAGCCAAACAGGCTATAAATCCATGTCATCAGGCTCATCCCGCCAATCCATATGACCGGCTCGCAACTATCGCTCAGAAGCTTGTCCGCAAGGTCTCGAGAATAATCCTCTATTGAGCTTTGTCTTGAGAGACTGAACTCAAGAAATGCGCGGCTCTCAATCCACTGCCTGAGGCTCGAGTATAGACTTCCCGATGGCAGCGGTACGGGGGGCGAGTTCTCGAAAAGCCGTGTTCCTACACTGCCAGATTTGATGTTTACGACTCGCACCCCAAATGGCGCAAGCTCCCGCCTTATGGTCCGGTTTATGCACTCAGAAGCGGCTTTGGAGGAGCTATATGCAGAAAAATAAGGTGGACAAGCAACAGGGTCGATACTGCCCAGGTCTGCGATCAAGCCACGGGATGCCACGAGAAGGGGCAGAAATGTCTGGGTGACGGCCCACAACCCGAAGACGTTGACATCATACAGCTTTTTGACGGCCTCGATGCGTTCATCGGCGAAGGGCATGACGCTGATCACCCCAGCGTTGTTGACCAGCACGTCCAGTCTGCCACCAGTTGCCGCCGACACACACTGAAAAGCGGCGTCGATGGACGACTGGGACGTGACATCGAGTTCCAATTTGTTCATTCTTTTTGCACCCTCCTCATCATCGCCAGCTTCGAGGATTTTGGGGTCGATCTCGTCCAAGGAGCGGCCGGATGCAAAGACTGCGTGGCCGCGATGCGAGAATTCAGCGGCCAGCGCCGCGCCGATGCTGCCGTGGCCGCAGCCAGTGATTAATATTGATTTCATTGTGTTTGTGAGGTACTCCTGGCCAAAGAAAGTTGCGACGGTAGAACGGTTGTTTGTGCAAGTTCTAACAGCGGATGTCAAGTGTGGAAAAGGGGTCAAATGACTCGTTCGCAAACATAGCGCGGGTGATAGATATCCTTGTAGTCATATTTTGCTTTATTTAGACTTTCGGGTTGATTCAGAATGGACTCGCCAAAGATGAAGGTAATTTCTGTCTACTTCCTGGTCTTGCCCACACACTGTACAGTACCAAACATTCTTCCAGGTTCAGATAGGCCATCTCGATACAGTCGATGTCACACAAGATGGTTGCTGAATCTAAGTGAGTTTGATTAAGATCTCTGGCCGAAGGTAAATGGCAAAGAGTCTCAAACTACTTTCCCAGTCTACGACTTTTGCCAGCTCCAAGTCAAATTTCCAGAGAAATTTGGCGAGGATAATCCGCATTTGCATGTACGCTACAGCTTGACCCGGGCAGCCACGAGGACCTGTCGAATAATTTAGCGTATTTCTCAATTTGGCGGGGGCCGCAGTGTCAAATAGGTCCCTGAGCAAATGTCTATGCTTGATCAAGGCAACTACCCACAGTGCAGCGTGTCTTACCTGTTGAGAATGGTAGGAAGACATCTTTGCAGTCCGTGCAGAACCTTTCATCGTAAAGTGGATGTGACGATGGCAGGAAGCGCTCTGGGTGAAACTCCCTCGCGAGGTGGAAAAACCGCTCGTCGTGGGTCGTGGAGTAGTGAGATGTCTGAACGACACTCTGCCAGTGTTGCTTTGTTGTCAGCGCTACCATTTGATCACAATACATATAAATAAAACTACTAGGTAGCTGATCACTCACGCCTTTCGGCACATAGTATCCGTCTACCGTGGCTCCGGGGCTTACACGCGGCAACCCAAAGGCAGCATTGGTGTGGATTCTCATGCACTCATTGATCACGGCCGTGAGATATTTGCAATTCTGCAGCCCTTCCGCTGTGATTTGATCATATTTGTCAAATGAACCTTGAATTTCGGCCGCTGTCCTGGCCATCTTGTCTGGATTTGTCCCCAGATAGAAGACGCTTGCGGTGAGGACATTTGTGAGCGGGTCGAAACTTGCGGCCATCATCTGATCGGCCTGTGCGAAAATCCACTCATCTGTTGGAAGATCCTGATATTGGTCGGGTATAAGACTCTGCATATAGTCTGGATGGTCGAGAGCATGCCTTCGATCTATGCGTGACTTGACCTCCTTATGGTTGAGCCTTAGGAGAGTCGGCATTGTCAACACAATACTTGGAGGAATCATGACCCACATCAAGGGCCGGAGAAGAGGGAATTTTCGAGTGATCTGGTTAACAGTCCCCCAGGGCCCAACCTTCAGAAAGATTGAAAGGAAGATAGATGCTTCACCTGAATGATGACTGCAGGTCAGCTTACAGTGTATGGAGAATTCTCGTTCTGAGCAATACCTTACCTTTTTGGACATGATCAAAGTCCCGTCCATATGTTAAGTCGCCCGCGAGGTCCCAAGCCAAGTAGTCGAACCACTTGCTCGCATTTAGGACTTCGCCACTGTTGCGGTAATGTTCCATCCTGCGAATGAAACAGTCCACATGGTCATGTATCACTGGCTCGTAGCTCCGAGCCGCCCTGGGGCTGAAAGAAGAGACCAACTTGCGTGCGCCTTCTCTGTGGAGGTCTGGATCTCTTTCAGCAGAAATCCCAGGCTCTGGAGACACGCCCATATCTTGAAAGTTTGTCTTGATGAATGTCTCGCGGTTGTTCACCGCACTTCCGTGGATATCTGAAAATATTTAAATATCGGCGATTAGTAATAGATACAACAGGTTAGGTGGCTATCGATGGTCGCTTACCTTGATATGCCTGAGGACGGCAGAAGACTAGCTCATTCGGCGCAATTCTTACAACGTCCCCTATTTGGAAGTTAAGCATTTGCAAATATAAAGTAGATGGGATGAGGCATTTAAGTGAATTTGGAGTCACATACCATATTTCTTCAGGAGATTTTCTACCTTCCAAGGATATCGACCAGAATACCTACGAATAAAGTGCATCGTCAGACAACCCTCACATCCTTGCTCCCCTGCTGGTGCTGCCACTCACCACAACGCAGCGTAGTATATATTCGAGACCGCAGCCAGCCTCGGCCCAGGGAATTTGGCGAGCGGATGGAAGAATAAAAGATATATGCAGCGGGGTACCGCGTACGAAATTAACAGAAGTATCAGTAGCCCAGTGAACGGATATGGCCCCCAAGCATCGTGTCTTAACACGACTGGGCTGACATCTTCAAAATCGGGAATCTTCACGTCCATTCTTTCGGTTAGATGCATTGTCAATCTGATGCAACACTCGAGATATCCCCCAGCTAGGATGTCCTCCACAGGTCTGCTGCGTGGAGGGGATGAGATGAATACATACCCTCGCAGTTTCGGCGATCGGTTCCCAAGATATACTGAAGCCCAAGGGTGATCTCGGACGCTGTAGATTGCCCCTTCGTAACTACGCGATTCAGACACCGTACGACGGACATGCTTTGGCCAAGAGCGTGTACATTGGCACCTGCAGTGACTCGGAACGCACCAGGTGGCCTGTGGATCCTGATAAGGTTTATAAGGAGTCCACCCTTTGTTTTAGAAATAGAAATCGTATTGAAGTACACGACGGCCGATGATGAGCTTGCATGCCTGCAGCAACCAATCCCCAGGACAAATGTCTGTTCCAAGTGCCCCTAAGGGCTTTCGCTTCTGGGCGGTAATTGCAGCCCTTTCCATGACGTCGCTGCTATCTGCGCTCGAGAACACTGTGGTATCGACATCTTTGCCTACGATATCAGCAATTTTGGATATTGGACGGGATTATTCATGGGTCACCAATGCCTTCTTCCTCACCAGGCAAGTGTCCTAGTTCTCTGCCACGCGTGGACTGTTATCTAACAGACAACCAGTGCTGCTTTCCAACCATTCTCTGGGCAGGTAGCAAACATCGTTGGCCGGAGGGTTCTGGCTCTCAGCGTTGTGGTGATTTTCATCGCAGGGAGCGCAATATGCGGCGCTTCCATCAACGGCGCCATGCTAATCGCTGGTCGCAGCATTCAAGGCGTCGGCAGCGGCGGGATCAACATGCTAGTGGAGCTGATTATCTCGGACCTTGTTCCTCTGAGAGATCGTGGGAACTACATGGCCATCATCCTGATAATCTACCTGGCCGGAACCGCCTTGGGGCCTTTCGTGGGCGGTTATATCGTAAGGAATTCTACTTGGCCATGGATATTCTGGATGACCGTCCCGATTGGTGTCGCTGCCATGGCTTTACTATTCTTTTTCCTGCATGTCAAAGTCCCAGTGAAGGAGAAAACCAGAGACAGGGTGCGAAGAATCGACTATATGGGAAACCTCATCATCATTGGTTCCACCATTGCTATTCTCTATGCTCTAACCTACGGTGGTACTCTGATGGCATGGTCCGACGCCCGTGTTATCACACCTCTGGTTTTGGGAGTGCTTGGATTGGTTATACTTATCCCGATAGAAGCTTGGATTGAACAACATTCTTCCGCAGACCCTGTTGTCCCTGCGCGCCTTTTCTCAGACCGAACTGGCGTCATCGTTGGGATCAACACCTTCATCAACTCCATGCTTCTATACTGGGCTATGTTCTTCCTGCCGGTGTATTTTCAGGCTGTGAAGCAGTTGACTCCGGCTGATGCTGGTGTTCAGATGCTGCCGGTGCTGTTGGTCTCCGTGCCCAGTGCAATCGCCGCTGCACTCGTCCTATCAAAGTATGGAAGGTTCAAGCTTCTCCACGTCATGGGCTTTGCGTTGATGGCTATCGGTCTGGGTCTTCTGAGCATAATGAACGCCGACTCAGCCAAGGCGACGTGGATTGTCCTCCAAATCATCGCAGCTAAAGGCTCCGGCATGGTATTGAACACACAGTTACCTGCCTTCCAAGCTGGGGTTCCAGAGGCTGATCAAGCGAGCGCGACGGCAACATGGGCATTTATTCGATCGTTTGGCTGTATATGGGGTGTTGCTATCCCCGCGGCAGCCTTCAATGGCCGATTTGAGGCTCTAGAAGATGGTATCCATGACGGCACCGTTAGAGTGAGCCTGGCCCAGGGCAAGGCTTTCCAACACGCCACACAGGCTTTCGTTAGTGGTCTGGAGCAGCCAGCCCTTGGTCAGACAGTGCATGTTTTCAGCGAGTCCCTCAGGCTCGTCTGGTGGCTGGCTGCTGCATTCGCTGCCCTTGCGACGCTATCAGCCCTTGTGGAGCGCGAGATACCCCTGCGCACCGAACTCGAGACCGAGTTCGGGCTAACAAGTATGGAACACATAGTCGTCGACGAACCAGGGGAAGCTGGTGGACACCCCAGGAAGAGCAAGAACGCCGATGTCACGTCGGGCAACTCTGAGAATGGTACGGGGTCCGGGACTCGTCGATAAAGTCACTGCAGTCTTTGGTTGGTCATATCAAGAGACATAGGTAGATAACAAGGTATTCCATCAACACGAGACCCAATAAAGTCCATGCTATCCGATTGGCCCAACATGTTTCCAAAAGTATACTTTATGTACTGAGCTCGCATCAATGAGAGGTTTCGATATCAAGAGGTACGACCAATTTAACAGCCGATAGCTGGCCCTTCCTCATCTCCTCAAGGCCAGAAACCACCGAGTCCAAGCCGCTCGGCAAAGTCCTGATTGGATGATGTCGCAGATGTCCATCCATGAGTAGTTTCTCCATGCACTCATACCACCTGCAAGCTAACTCGCGCCTATCAGGTCTCGCGCCTAGCTCATAGTTGCCAGGAAATCTGATTCGCTCACCAAATACTTGATACTGCATAAGGAACTCTGTCTTGACGGCCTTCCTCTTCTGCGTACATGCGCGGCCCTCGTCGTCCAGCTGTTCCAAGTGGACATAGCGACCACCTGCACGACCCAGTGCTGCAAAAGACACCTCGGTCGACAGATGGTCAGTAATGCAGTCAATTACGAACCAAAGCTCGTTGTTTGTGTATTCTCTGATGTCCTGGCCGCACGTTTTCGACTTATAGTCGAATGTCGCAACAGCTCCGAATGCGCGTGCAAGCGGGAAATTACTGGGTGAGCAAATCGCAATGGGAAGGTAGCCGGAACTAATCGGTGCAAATTAGGGAGGACGTTTCTGCTTAGGCGCTCTTAAAGGCAGGGTGCATATATAGGTTGGGTTGTTGGAAAACTTACAGCCTAAGGATCTGTATAGCCATCGTGCCCGTGGCAGTACTACCTCCGTAGACGAGTACGTGACGGTCTGCATCACCCGCGATGTAGGGCTTCTGCGGCGTCCCGTTAAGAGAAATACATGATGTCCATAAGGCCAAAGCAACAGTACTGTGGCCCACACCGCCGATCGCAGCAGCCTCTTCCCATGCCATGCCACCCGGTATGCGAGCGACCAAGTCGGCGTCGGCGCTGACGTACTCAGCAAAAGCACCAGTAGCGTGATCCGCTGGGTTTGACCCAAACACGTTGCCACACACTCGGTCTCCAATCTTGATCCTTGCTTTAGCTGGATCAACTTCCGGTCCGAGAGAAACGACTATTCCGCTGAAGTCGGTCCCAGCGGTGGCGCCAGGACTGGGGAAGTTTGACGGCAGCTTGTAGTCGGTAGGATTCAGAGCCACTGCCATCACGCGGACGAGTATACGGCCATGAGCAAGTGCCGGAACAGCTACATCCGTCGTTACTCGGAGAACACCTCCGGCGCTCTGCTTGATGGCGACTTGCGTCTGGGGGATCAAATGAATTGTTGACATTATCATTGCTCTGAATCTCGTCAGTGATATTTCGGTGTAGATAGTCGGCTGGCTCCCATGAATGGTAATTCCAGATAGTACTACGCTATGAGGTCGCTGAGCAGCCGACACGTCGTCACGACTACGCACCCCTGAGAGTCAAAATTCCTCCTGATTTACTCGTTATCCAAGACAGGGGAAAAGGCGTCGGTCGATCGAGGGCACCCGGCGGCGGCCCCGAACGATTTCCATGGCCAAGAGCCAAGGGGTTTTAGGACGACTGTGAGTCAGACACTCGACCCATGGGTCGAAAGAAGTCATGATCTTTCTAACATATTAATTACAGGATAAGAGTCATTGAACATTGAGAAGATTGTTGTTGATATGTTGAATACCCTTGCCTGTGTTGCGACTTCTGCGACTCAAGCGATTTGTTCGACTCAGTCATGTTTCGTGATCTCCACAGCAGTGATTTACGACTGTAGCGCTATTGTTTTACCCGGGTGTTATAATATCCACCAAGCTAACCAGCCCACTTAATATAGTTCTATTACTCCTTACGACTCCGGTCTTGGTCCCCAGGGACCCTGATAGTCTGTGAGCATGGGCACACCTCTGGATGGACTGATTGCATACCGAAAGATCCCGCCGCCGACCTTGCTGTGCACTTGGCCTTTCCATCCGTAGCTGTCAATCAATCGGCAAGGGACACTTCTTAGCTCCCGAATGTGGAAGACCGTCTTTTTCTGCGACTCCAAATATTGAAACCTAGCCCTTCCAGTAAAAGATTGGTTTGAAGTAATTGACTTGGACAGGCCAACAGTGCATTTCGCAATGAACTCGGAACAATATCACACACCGGGACCGAGGACTGAGCGGATCGCGATTATTGGCACCGCATGCCGTCTCCCTGGATCATGCGACTCACCAGAAAAGCTATGGCAACTTTTGCAACAACCGCGGGATCTCCTGAAGGAGATACCTGGGGACCGATTCAACGCCGAAGGGTTCTTTAACCCAAACAGTGAATATCATGGGAACAGTAACACCAAATGGTCTTACTTCTTGGACGAGAATATTCGTCGATTCGACGCGCAATTTTTTCGAATTAAATCCGTAGGTGTCCCAATCTGCCGGTCATTTCACATTATTGACTTGCACCAACAGGCCGAAGCAGCAGCAATGGACCCTCAGCAGCGCTTGTTACTCGAGACTGTGTACGAAGCCTTGGAAGCAGCGGGGCAAAGAATGGAAGATCTGAAAGGATCAAATACCGCCGCGTTTGTTGGATGCTCACTCGCAGATGTAAGACGATAGAGATATTTCTAGCCACCTATCAAGAAACTGGGCAAGTCCCCGGATATGAATGACACGAGATGGCTAATTGAGGTGATAGTATGACTATATGCTATTGCGAGATACAGACTCCATTCCTACTTACCATGCCACCGGAATACATCGAAGCATAGTAGCGAATCGCATATCGTACCTGTTCGACTGGAGTGGGCCTTCAATGACGATTGATACCGCCTGCAGCTCCAGTCTTGTGGCACTGCACCAGGCGGTTCAGGCGCTACGCTCAGGTGGGTAGACATTGCGATGCTTTGACAGAATATTTCCATTTACTGATTCGGGATAGGGTCAACAAACCTCGCTATAGCAGCCGGCACCAACCTGATTATCGGGCCAGAGAACTATATTGCGGAGAGCAAGCTTAAGATGTTGTCCCCAACAGGCCGATCGCGAATGTTTGACGCCTCAGCCGACGGGTATGCTCGTGGGGAAGGCGTCGTCACTGTGATATTGAAGCGACTCAGTGATGCCATCCGAGACGGCGATGCGATCGAGTGTATTGTCAGAGAGTCTGGTATTAATCAAGACGGTAAAACTAACGGTATCACAATGCCTAGCTCACAAGCGCAAACTCGATTGATTCGACAAGTTTATAGCAGTGCCGGGCTGGATTCACGAAAATCAGTCGATCGCTGTCAGTACTTTGAGTGTCATGGGACAGGGACACCAGCTGGAGATCCGCTCGAAGCACAGGCAATCAGGGATGCGTTCTTCGAAAATTCGGAAGATGCACCTCGCGAGGAGGACCTCCTCTATGTGGGATCTATAAAAACCGTGCTCGGGCACACAGAGGCCACTGCAGGCCTCGCCGGTCTGCTCAAAGCCAGCTTAGCCCTGCGCCAGGGGATGGTCCCGCCGAATATGTTATTTGAGAGGATAAATCCCGAAGTGGAGCCCTTTTACTCTGGTTACTTACGAGTTCCAACGAAACATGAGCCATGGCCAGACCATCTCGTAGCAGATGGCAGTCCGAGGAGGGCAAGCGTCAACAGCTTCGGTTTCGGCGGCGCCAACGCGCATGTGATACTAGAAAGTTGGGATGGCAGAAGGGAGCATCCACTTGAGGAAAGCGTTCCTTGTCTGCCACCATTTGTTTTTGCGGCACATTCCGTCAGTTCGATCAAGCAACTTCAGTTGAGATACTCGGCCTTTTTACGAGAGCACGGAGACGAAATCGATCTTGGGGACCTTGCCTGGACCCAATACGCCCGCCGCACACACAAACTACCCGTGCGAAGTCATATAGCCGCGACCACAGTTGCCGGTCTCATTGAACAGCTCGAAGCAGCAGGATCAGTGCAGGACAGTGCAACAAAGCAGACGCGAGCAATGATGTCTCAGCCCAGGACAACAACGCCCAGGTTGATAGGCATATTCACGGGCCAGGGTGCGCAATGGGCTGGCATGGGGCGGGAGTTACTCCAGCACTCTGGATACGCTAAAAGAAGAATTGACCAGCTGGACGCTCATCTACAGCAACTCCCTTCGGCCGACCGGCCTGACTGGTCCATTTCGAAAACTCTGTTGGACCAACGCGATATCAGTGTAGCATCGTTGTCCCAGCCGGTGTGCTGCGCAGTACAGATTTTGCTGGTTGACCTTCTCAGTGCGGCAGGGATTAGATTTCACAGTGTTGTCGGCCACTCCTCGGGCGAGATCGCAGCGGCCTACTCCGCGGGCTATCTATCGGACGGTGACGCCATGACCATTGCTTATTATCGGGGTGTGCATTCGGCAGCGAAGAATCGTGCTGAGTCTTCAGCTCGTTCAAACCAATCTGGCAAGATGATGGCTGTCGCTACGACTCGAGAGGATGCGCTGCATCTGTGTTCTTTGAGAAGATTCAGGGGTCGAATCTGTGTGGCAGCCCACAACGGGCCCACCAGCGTCACATTGTCCGGCGATGAGGATGCTATTCTTGAAGCAAAAGTTGTGCTCAATGATGAGGAGAAGAGCGCCAAGGTCTTATTCGTGGACCAGGCATATCATTCCCACCATATGGTACACTCTGCCGAGGCTTACGGAGACTGTCTAACTACGCAGGCGGTCACGTTCAGCGAAACACAGCCAAAATCGAAATGGTTCTCGAGCGTCTACGTTGAAGAAGCGACAAGACTAGTCGAAGACAGAAGGTTGAACAAGGGATACTGGAACGCAAACATGGTTGGTGAGGTGATGTTTGCCGATGCGCTCCGAAAAGCTGTGGACGAGGCTGGGCCTTTCGATGCGGCCATTGAGGTTGGGCCCCATCCGGCCCTAAGAACTCCTTCACTTGCCACGCTATCCGAATACCACTCAGATCTTAGCGACTTTCCATACACTGGAGTTTTGAAAAGAGGACAGAGCTCCATTGAGTCAGTAGCCGCTGCGCTTGGTTACCTGTGGGCGCAGCTTGGGGCCACAGCGGTTGATATCCATGGGTACCAAGATCTCATCTGCGGTCCAAGGAATAATCGACTCGTGACTGGACTGCCGCGATACGCGTGGGATCATGGCCCAAACCAAGAATATTGGCACGAGTCTCGCGTCAGCCGCGCATTCAGAGGCCGCAAGCCAACACACGAACTTCTTGGAAATATGCTGCCAGACGGAACTCCGGGAAGGTCGTATCGATGGAGGAACCAACTCAGCGTCAACGAGGTTCCATGGCTTGGCGGCCACCGTGTGCAGGGGCAAGCCGTATTTCCTGCCGCTGGCTACGTCTGTATGGCCTTTCAGGCGGCGAGGTCTGTTGTTGATCTCAACCGGCCAATGGAAATGCTCGAAGTACGAGACGTCAACATTGACAGCGCACTTGCATTCCCCGAGGACGATGTTGCAGTGGAAACTTTGTTCGAGATGGTAGACATCAATGTGGATGAGAAGACCGGTCGCTTCGATGCCCGGTTTTTTTTCTCTGCTGCCACTGGCGCTGGAGTAGATGCATTGTCGCCGAAGGCGAATGGCCATATAAGCGTACTGTTCGGGGAGGCGAGCGCTCGCGACAGTGGTTCGCTTCATCTTCGGCCAGAACCAGAGCCCATGATGAAGTCGGTTGACGACAAGAAGTTCTACGACGCTTTAGCAAAGACCGGTTTTGGCTATAGTGGCCCATTCCGGGGGCTGAGCCACTTGCGACGCAAAGCGGGCTTCGCGACCGGCCAGATTCAGAACATGATCAGTGTCTCACTTGAAGATCCACGGAGGGCAATGATGTTACACCCTGCTTTCCTTGATTTGGCGTTCCAAGCTATCATGTTGGCATACTGCTATCCCGAAGATGGTCGACTCTGGGCCGTACATGTTCCTCGGCACATCCGCTCCATCCAGATATGCCCGAAGCTTTGCGCCGAGAATCTTACATGCAACCAGCAGAGCAGTAGCCAAATCAAGTCATTTTGTTTGGATGCTGTTGAAACTAGTTCAAGTTTTGACGGTGTGGTCGGCGACGTCGGCGTCTATGGACCGGACGGTGACAGCTGCATGCTCCAAGTCGAGGGTCTGCATTTTGTCCCTTTGGCGGAGGCGTCGCCCGAGAATGATGCCAGGATATTTTCAAAAACGGTTTGGGCCACATCGGAACCTGATATCCCGGCAGTTTGCTATGACGGACTCGCCTCATCCAAGGACCATGAGCTGGCCTTGGATCTCGAACGCGCGTGTGTCTGCTATCTTCGGCAGTGGGTGGCAGAATTCACAGCAAGTCATTCTGTACGCGTTGACAGTATATCACCTCTCAAAGGTCTTCTTCGGTATGCGGAACACGTCTTGCACCAAGTTTCGAGCGGCAATCACAAGTACGCGGCGCAAGAATGGATCTCAGATGACCCATTTGTCATTCTGCCCGCCCTCTTGAAAAAGCATGGCGACGAGTGCTTGGACCTCAAGATGGTAAACACAGTGGGACAGAACATACCCGCAGTGCTGCGGGGGGAGACCACCATGCTAGAACATTTGCTTCATGACGATTTGTTGTCGCGTTACTACCGCGAGTCCTTGGGGATGCGTGACTATACCAGATACCTCGCACGAGGCGTAAGGCAGCTCACTCACCGTTATCCCAACATGGCCATTCTGGAGGTTGGCGGAGGCACCGGGCACGCAACGAAATCCATATTGACAGAGTGTGAGGGGAAATTCGACAGCTACACATTCACGGATGTCTCTCCTGGCTTCTTCCCCACCGCTGAGGAGACGTTTGGTCGGGACTATGCGGACCAGGGCGGAGATCGAATGCAGTTCCGTGTCCTCGACATGGAGAAGGATATCACTACCCAGGGTTATGTCCAGGGCCACTATGACCTGATCGTGGCCAGTTTCGTGCTTCACATTACTAAGAATCTCGAGAGTACACTCAAAAATGTGAGGAGACTCCTCAAACCGGGCGGATTCCTCATACTCGCCGAGCTGACGGATAACGATGTAATCCGGTCTGGATTTATATTTGGCTCACTTCCCGGCTGGTGGATTGGTGAAAACGACGGTCGAGTACTGAGTCCCTGCATAACGCCAGCGGAGTGGGATACCGTGCTGAAGAAGTCCGGCTTCAGTGGCTCGGATTCCGTGTCGGATGACCGAGATACACTACCTCGACCGGCTTCTATAATCGTGTCTCAGGCAGTGGATGGACGCGTCAAGCTCCTTCGTGATCCGTTCATCACAGTGCAGTCCCCATCTGAAGTTTCTTTGCCTCTCAATAAAGAGCTGGTAATCATTGGGGGACAGTCGGCAACCAGTTTGGGGCTCATTCATGCACTGGGGACAAAGCTCGCGCCGTTATATGGCCGAGTTCGCCACGGAATTTCTTTGGAAGGGGTAGCGGCCCTCGAAATTACCCAAAGCACGAGCGTGCTCAACTTATTTGATCTTGAGACCCCGGTGTTTGAGAATCTGACACAGGAAAAGTTGTCAGGGTTAAAGCGCGTGGTCGAAAATGCAAGAACAATTGTCTGGGTCACGTCGGGCAGGCGAAACAAAAAGCCATATGCGAACATGAGCGTCGGGTTTGGACGGTCTCTTTTCTGGGAGATTCCCGACCTCCGGCTGCAGTTCGTTGATTTCGAGGACGAGGTGGTATCACAGGTACAGGAAGACATAATTCTGGCAGAAATGCTGCGGTTTGAAATTTCTGCAGCGTGGAAGGCTTCTGGTGCCCTTGATCGAGCCCAGATTCTCTGGTCGGTGGAGCTGGAGTTGCTCTACGCCATGACCAAAACAAGCAAGTGTGCGGGCTTTATCCCGAGGCTCGTCATCGACCATGAAGCCAATCACCGCTACAATGCGGCCAAGAGAAGGATTGAAGAGCCTACAGATTCGTCTCAGATTTGCGTGCAGGCTATCCCAACACTTGACAGCACCAACGACGGGCTCACGAGCTTGGCTTTGCAAAGAGGTCCACTTGTTGACGAAATGCGTGCCGAACAACGCAGACATGCCTCTGGTACGGCAAATGACCAGGTATTAATCCGTGTGGAATATTCTTCACCGTTTACCGTTCCTGTTGCAACGAACAGCCGACTCTACGTTCTAGCAGGCACTGTAGAAAGCACTGGAGCACTCGCATTCGCGTTGTCTGAGATGACTGCGAGCAGTGTGTTGCTTCCAGGTCTTCAGGTCAAGCAATTCAAAGAAAATTTGACAAGAGAAGATATACTCAAGATGATGTTGCTCATCATCGATGGCTTTACAGCAGTCAGTACACTCAAGGGCTTGGCGGAAGGAGAAGGTGTTTTGATCCATAAGCCATCATCAAGTGTGGCGCTCATCCTAAAACGGTTGTCCCGAACACTGACCCCAGGAGTGGCTGTCCATATCACGACGACAAGTGACCATCCGACCACGACCATGATGAACAGTGACCAGGATCACCACGAAGACTTCCACTGGATCAGGCTGCCACAACGCCCTCACCCTAGGACGATCTCTCGGATGTTACCAAAACCAAATCGCATCACAAAATTCGTCAACTTTGCTGCTTCAAATAGCGATGCTACTGGACCGGACCGGACAGCCGCGGTCATTGGTAAACATGTACCAAATACATGCACGATATGCACGATCAATACCTTGCTCACCCACGAGTCAAAGATTTCACAACACGACACATCGTATCTTCGGCAGCACCTTACTACCAGGGTCAATCTTGCTCGAAGGATGCTCAGCGACTCCAGTCAGCATCTAGCGGCACGCAACCCTGTATTACTGCCGGTATCCAGCCTGCGCACTGGAACAACGACTATGCTAGATATCCGAAACCAGCCTGACTCGATTGTCAGCTGGGATTCGGACCTTCCTGTGGTAGTGCGGCCCGCTGACCATAGCAACAGTCTATTCCGAAGCGATAGAAGTTACTGGCTGGTAGGACTGACTGGTGATCTGGGCCTATCACTGTGTGAATGGATGATACAACACGGAGCAAGGTATGTGGTGCTCTCGAGTCGACGCCCTGAAGTTGATACCGAATGGTTGGACAAAGTAAAAAAAGAGCACGATGCCACGATTTTGGTATTGCCTTGCGACGTTACATCTTTCGATTCTGTCAGTTCATGTTATCACACCATATCCGAAACGCTGCCTCCTTTGGCCGGCGTTGCTCAGGCCGCCATGGTGTTGCGAGACTCGCTCATCAAAGATATGGACATAACTAAAATGCACACTGTACTGGCTCCGAAGGTCCAAGGCAGTTTGAACTTGTGTCGTGCCCTAGAAGATCAAGAGCGTGGCCGAGAGACCAAGCTGGACTTTATGGTTTTCTTCTCGAGCATGGCGGGTCTCGTCGGCAACCTAGGGCAGTCGAACTATAGCGCAGCCAATGCGTTTCTGATCTCACTTGCTGCTCAGCGGAGAGATCGGGGACTGGCAGCCTCAGTGATCAATATTGGTGTTATAGTGGGCATTGGATACATCACTAGAGAAGTCAGTGACGCGACTTTGGAAGACGTCAAAGAAGGAGGCTACATGTTTCTGCCTGAGCAGGCGTTCCACGCTATGTTTGCGGAGGCAGTCCTCGCCAGCGTCGTGAACAGCGGGAGGGATCCCGAAATATCCACAGGCGTTGCGCATGTTCAAATGGACGGGGAATCTCAACCGATCTGGATCAACAACCCTAGGTTTTCCCATCATGTCCTGCCCACCGCTGGGGACTACAACGCAACGGGCGATAAAGCCGCAGGAAATGTGGCGCCAATCGAGACCCAAGTCTCAGAGGCCAAAAGTCAAGAGGATCTATTCAACATTGTGAAAGGTAAGGCCAACTACTGTGTCTCGGCGATGTTCTATATCTCTAATCACCCCCTTTCCATTGACTTTATTCTTCCCTAACCCATTCAACGTCAACGAGTTTACTGGCTGACAACAACCTCCCAGATGCGTTCTCCATCAGGCTTCAGCATCTCCTTAAAATGGATCCCAAGATTGCCGAGTGTCCTTCGCATATGCCGCTTATGGACTTTGGAATTGACTCGCTCATTGCCGTGGAAATCCGGAAATGGTTCCTCAAGAACTTGGCAGTCAACGTGCCAGTGCTCAAGATTTTGGGAGGCGCCACGGTAGCAGATGTCGTAAATCATGCGATATCTCAACTAAACAGGACTCAAACACCCATGTTGAGTAACCCACAGAAGAATGATGACCAGAAAGAAGCCGACACAGACTGCAGGACGGTCAACCAGCAATTCTTCGAGTACGAGACTGTAGCGGTAGAGCTAAGTGATTCAGCCACGGAAGCCGACAATGGAGTGATAGACTCGAGCGAAGAAGGCCCGACTGGATGTAGTTCTTCGGAGACTGGTCTGAGTCAAGACTGCCCTGAAATCCTCATCAGCAGCGAAAGCTCCGACATAATGGAATCAACACCTGCAAAGACTGATCATATCCTCCGCCAAAGCATCGGGTTTGAGGCTATTGTGCGGGCAGGGCCTCTGTCACATGGGCAATCTATGTTCTGGTTTGTTCATCAGCTCTTCCCTGGTGGGACTACACTTAACCATACCACCTCGCTGCGAATCACTGGGAACCTCGACATCAATGCTCTGAGAATGGCATTTACGAAATTGGCTCAGGCTCACGAAATCCTGCGCACATGCTTTTACATGGATCAAATCACAGGTCATGCTGTCCAGGTAGTTAAGGAATCCCCGACGGTGCAACTCGAAATGGAGAGCATAAGAAGTGCCGGAAAAGACTATGGAAAGGAGGTTTCTCGTGTCTTCCGAGAGATACAAAGTGATTGGGTCCACGCGCTGGACCAGGGGAAAGCATTGAGGGCAGTTCTTTTGACCAGCGATGACCCTGACTTGAGCTTCCTCGTAGTGGGGTGTCACCATATCATCATCGACGGCTCAAGCCAGAAGGTTATGATACGGGACCTGGCAGAGGCTTACTCCGGCCGAACCAATATTTCCAGTCGTCCGCAATACCTTGACTTCGCCCACCATCAGCTAGAAGAGCTGTCCTCCGGCTCTCGAGAGGCGGAACTCCAGTATTGGCGCACAGTATTCCTGGATGTACCCGAGCCACTACCGGTGCTGCCTCTCCCAGGTTCCTCCTCGACAAGGACCAGGATGGGGAGCAACTACAATTTCCATCGTGCAACCATCACCCTTAGCCACGAGCTGACGCTTCGGATCAATGAGCAGGGCCGCGTGCTCAAGTCTACCCCCTTTCACTTCTACCTCGCCGTATTCCGCGCACTTCTCGTCCGTCTGACACAGAGTGAGGACCTCTGCATCGGGATTGCTTCTTCAAGTCGGTCCCAGGAGAGTGAGGATGGAATCGGACCGTACGTCAACCTCGTACCGTTGCGATTCTCTCGACTAGACGATTTGGGGATGTTTTCGGCAATGCTTGGAGACACTAGAGATACAGTCCTGGAGGCCCTGGATCATTCAAGTGTTCCTTTTGGTGCGATTTTGAATGATCTCAAGATTCCCAGGAACGATCACTACACCCCAATCTTCCAAACGCTTGTCGACTACAGAGAGGGTGTCGTCGAGGGCCCAGTGCCTTTCGGGGAGTCCGGCCTCCGTATGGAAGTCATGGAGTTCGAGACTGGAACGACAGGCTACGACCTGAACATTGATATTGCAAACTACAAGGACGGTTGCAAGATCGATGTTATGGTGCAAAGCAGTTTGTATTCGGAAGATGATCCAAAGCTGCTACTCGAGGCGTATAAGACCCTACTGGACGCATTTGCTGCGAATCCGGAGAAGGGTTGGTTCGAGCCGCCAATGTTTGCTGCTGAGGATATTGAAGTGGCTCTCGATATTGGTAAAGGTGAGTACTTTGCAATATATATAGGTGGTCTGAATGGGCATAACTGACCAAACCTTTACAGGGCCAGTACTCCGCTCTTCATGGCCAGAGACATTGGTCCACCGCGTGGCGCAAGCTGCCTCACAAAGCAGTAGCGACATTGCCATTCGGGATGGGTATGGATGCTCGATTACATACGAGCAGATGCTAGACCGCGTGATGGAAATAGCATGCGAGCTGCTCAGCTTGAATCTTGATAATGGTACAGTAGCTGCTGTCTTCCAAAATCGAACAGGGGACTGCATATGTTCAATTCTGGCGATAATGTACGCCGGCATGGTCTACGTGCCCATTGACACCGACCCTGACTCGAAAACGAGATCAGAAACAATAGTGCAAGATTGTCAGCCAAAGGTCCTGCTGGCTGACAAGTCAACCCTGGACTCGGCGAACGGTTTGGGACTTGGCGAAGAGACTATTATACTTGATGTCTCCAAGACTAGAACCCAACACCTCCGCCAAATAGAGACGCCAACCATTCGAGCAAGCGCTCCATCGCCAGCAGTCATCCTCTATACCAGTGGGACGACAGGCACGCCAAAAGGGGTACTAATCTCCCACAAAAGTCTCGTGAACGAGATAGAGTTTTCCGCCGTCACCTACGGCTTCGAGAAAGAGACAGTGCTGCAGCAGAGCTCGCTCTCGTTCGACATGTCGTTGACTCAGATATTCTCAGCACTGGCATTTGGAGGCTCCCTCTACGTCGTGCCCGCATATATGCGCGCCGACGCGGGATCTTTGGCCAAAATTATCAACGAAGCCTCTATCACGATGACGGGAGCGACACCATCCGAATATCTCGCGTGGATCGCTCACGGCGGGGTGGAGCTAAAGCGCTCGGGAAGCTGGAGGATTGCTATCTGCGGCGGCGAACCGATGACGGAGAGCCTCACGAGCGGTTTCGCTTCCTTGGGCAAGTCATCTGGTGACCTAGAGCTGTTCAACGCGTTTGGGCCCACTGAAACTACATGCTCTTCCAACCGTCGTGAAGTCGATTACGACAACCCTGACCATCCTCGCTTTCCCTTGACCGTGGGAAGAGCCGCGCCGAATGTTCGGGTATACATTATGGAACCTCATATGGGTTCGGCCAAGCCTTCATACCATCCACTTCCTGTCGGATGGGCTGGGGAGATTGTTATTGGTGGTGCTGGTGTTGCCATGGGCTACCTCAATACCGCATCGAGTCCGAAGTTCACCCCTGACGTACTTGACAGCAGCCAAGATATGCACAGAACAGGTGACATTGGCAGACTCTTGCCGGACGGCCAGCTCCGGGTTCTTGGACGGACGCATGCCGATACACAAATCAAAGTGAGTGGTGTACGCATGAGCCCTCACGAGATTGAATCGGCAATTCTGGAGTCGGGGAATGGCAAGATCACTGAGGCAGTGGTGTCCAAAAGGACTTTCAGTCCTGGAAGTCGGAACGGAGCCGTGCCCAACGTTGAGACTTTGGTTGCACACGTCGTACTCCACCCGGACATCAGTTCGGTACAAGATGGAACGCACATGGCCTTGGAGGAGATAGCAGGGGCACACCCTCTGAAACTACCACGAGCCATGCGACCTAGTCTCATTATTCCTGTTCGTGGTCTACCCAAAAGCAGTACTGGCAAGATAGACAGGAATGCTGTGTCAAAGCTGCCGTTGCCCGAGTCCTCCACATACAGTCAGCAATATTCAGCCTCTGACGGCGATAGCAAGCTCACACAACTGAACGAAGGCGCTAGGATGCTGGCAGGGCTTTGGAGAAGAGTTGTTCCCGAGGATATTCTCTCGAAGCACGAGCTGACGGAAAAGAGCGATTTCTTCAGCGCGGGCGGAAGCTCATTGCTTCTGGTGGAACTTAGAGAGCTCATCGTGAAAGAGACAGGCGTCAGACTGCGACTCGACCACATGTTTGGCGCAGCCACACTGCAAGGCATGTACGAGCTGATTGAGGAAACAAGACTAGAACTGGGAACACAAACTGGAAGAGTGATTGGCGATAAGGTCGACTGGGATCGTGAAACCACCCCTCCACTGCCCGGAACGGAAGGCCCTTACACGCAAATCCTCCCGAACATTACTACAGAGTGCCACGAGGCACAGCACCCAAGAATAATCATCTTGACAGGAGCCACCGGCCGGCTCGGCCGCGCACTGCTCACTGAACTGTCTCACAGCCCCTGGGTCTCTGAGATACACTGCCTCGCGGTCCGCGACGCGTCCAGACTTCCAGAGGATCCAAAGATTCACGCCCACTTGGGAGATCTGCGCGAACCTCAGCTGGGAATGGACCCGGCCCAAGCAACCCGTGTTTTCGCCTCTGCAGACACCATCATTCACAACGGCGCCGAGGTCAACTTTCTCAAGCCCTACCGTAGTCTGCAGCCGGCCAATGTCGAGTCAACCCGCGAGATCCTGCGACGGGCTCTGGGGTCGCGTGGCAGGGACAGCAGGATTTCCTTGCACTACATCAGCTCAGCGGGGGTGTCTTTATGCGCCGGAAGCGGTCCTTTCGGGGAAGTCTCGGTGCGTATGTACACCCCAGATGCCGTAGATGGGTATTCACAGACAAAATGGGCATCCGAGGTCCTGTTGGAAAGGGCCGCAGAAGCTGCGACAAATCTCCAATTGACCATACATCGTCCGTCCCACGTCATGGACGATTGTGATTCAGATGGGCCCTCATTACGTGACGGCAATCCTGACCTGCTGGACGGTCTCCTGGCTCACTGTAGGATTACCGGGACAGTTCCGAAACTGGACAAAGTCAGAGGAACTATCAACTTGGTTACGCTGAGAGATTGTGCCAGCGGTATTGTCGCCCATATCAATGCTTCAGCGGAGGAGACTGTAACCAGGAGATTGAAGATCTTGCACCACCTTGGCGATGAAAACATCCCTCTGGAGAATATCAACGAGCATTTTGCCCGAACAGGAGGTGCAAATGTTGAGACCGTACCCCTGGGCGAATGGACACAGCAGGCTAAAGCAGCGGGCCTGCGGAAGGACTTTGCCGCATACTTGCAGGACCTCGAACAGGGCAGTCAGACGTACCAGTATCCCGTGCTGGTGAAAGAAGATTGGGCTGGGAACTGAGCACGTTCGTGAACCCGCAGACCTGGGATGAAACGAACAAGAAAAGAGTCGCCACTTGGGGCTGGAATGTCGTTCCTATAAATTTTGCACAAGCAGCCTCAGTCACAATGGCTCAGATGACAGGGTCTTGAGCGTGGGTGTTATGTCTCCTGAGAGACAAAGGAAGCGATCCAGCAGGGCCAATTACATGGAAAGTAGTCGCAGGGGACGTGCAGAGGGGCTTACAGTAGTCAGCAGCTGGGCTGGGCTGCACCGCACTGCTGTGCTACTCGCGTCTCATTGTATGCTCCTTTAGCCGACACGTTCCTGATATAATGCCTCTATCTGCTTGCCTGGACCCTACAGCTAGGACATTACAGCTAGGATCTATTTCGCACGCTCAACTGCATTAAGAGGGTTCACTTGATAATTTTGCTGAATCTCTGCCCCTGTCAGTGGCCATGTACACTTATATCCGACCTGGCCCAGGTTGCTGGCAGCTGGCAGTATCCCCAGACCAGTCCCAGGGGGGCACTGGCAGGCTCTCAGTAATTGTGTAGATATTTAACAATACGCATCAGCTTTGACATTGCCTCACGTTTGCACAGTCCCTCCGACCTTGCAGATGCACAGGAGCAGTTAAGCCGGAGTGGTGACAATAGAGGTAGGTACTTGGTAGATAGCCCCTGCAGTCGCTGCAGCAAGCCGAGAATTGCCCCAAACCTTACTCACGAGTCGACGCGACTGCACGTCATCTTCACATACACATCAAACACACTTGACGCGACCCATCGCAAAAGCCAGAACATCCTACCTACATACCTTTCGCTTTCGGCCGCCTTAATGGGTCCAACGTCAACAGCAGTCTGAGATCGTCATATCTGACCACAATTTGCCCCTCCCAAAGATGGATGACGCCGTCAAAGTCAAACCCGAGCCATTGGCCGACGACGATCCGTTCACGCCTCAGCGGACTGAACCTGAGGTCAAGGCTGTTAGCGTCAAGACTGAAGAGCAGTCTGGTGGCCATCTGTCTGTCCCCGATCCCGTCCAGCCTCACAACGGTCAGCAGCAACAAGAGCACGATGCTCTTGAGCAGTGGGCCAAGCAGACCTCGCCCGAAGAACTCGAGTACGGAGTCAAGCTGGGCATCGATCTGCTTGAGACCATCAAGTTTCCTCTCTAAAAGCCGCTACTACTTATACTCGAAAGAGTAACTATCACCTATTTATAATATCTCTAGAATAGATCAATGAAATTCTGGAAACTAAATCTGCCTCCTTATCTACTAAAAGGCCTGTGCCGCCTAAGGTCCTGCTAGAAGAGCTCGAGGAGTTCTCAAATATATTCTCACCTAAAAAGGCTAAGATTTGACCATCATACCGCCCTTATTGTAAGGGTCTAGACTGAGTGTCACACTCTAACGTCTATTTTCTCTATGAACAAGAAGACTTTTCTGGGGAGAGAAGTCTCTTCCTCTTCGACTATCGTACAGGTTCCTGCTGATCTATATACTTGGTTGTCGTCCTTCGCTGGTCCTTCTTGTAGATGCTAGCAGGTTCTGTGGGGAATCGTGCTGTGGTTCAGTGGGTCGTACGAAGGGCCCTGGCCCTGAGTTCTGTTGATAAGGGTTCATCCCATTACACTTATAATCATTATATCCAGCTGGTAGAGGGAAAACTACTCCCGTTTAGCCCGTTATACTCTATATCCTGAGACGGGCTGATAGCCCTAAGAGAATGGTTAGATGAAAACCTGCGGAAGGGATTTATTCGAATAAGTGCCTCTTACATTACCTCACCAGTCCTATTCGTATCTAAACCTGGAGGGGAGCTTTGATTCTGTGTGGATTATCGGGCCTTGAATAATATTATTAATAAAAACCATTATCTATTACCCTTAATAAAGAAGACTCTGAATAACCTTAAGAGTATAAGGTATTTTTTAAAGATTAATATTATTGCCGCCTTTAATAACCTTTATATATAGAAAAGAGAGGAACACTTAACCGCTTTTATACCCGATTTAGCTTAATCGAAATGTTAGTAATACTATTTGGGCTTACTAGAGCCCTATTAACTTTTCAAAGATTTGTTAATAACATCCTAAGATTATACCTAAATATATTCTATACTGCTTATTTAGACAATATTCTGGATTACAGCTGCACCCGCTCAGAGTATAAGGAACACTTGCAAATGGTCTTAACTGCCCTACGAGAAGCTGTAACGTGCGGCAACGCTAGGCGCAATAGTCACTGAGGGTTGTTATGAACCAACACGTTGGCACGCCAGGTACCCCTTTGGGGGGGCCTAAGCAAATCAAAGACTAGATGCCACAACGCAACCCCGCAGGCACTTGATAGCGGGGTAAGCATAGCTTGCCAAGACTGGGGTTAGGGTTATGACTATGTAGCCTAGGAACATAGTCAACATATGGAACGCCTATGTTGACTAGGCACATAGGCAACATAGGGACTGAAGAGTCGGAACATATAAGGACGTGGTTATCACCACCATAGATAGCTTTCATAGAACAGACTCTTCAGTCGTCAATCTAAGTATTCAGTCTCACAACTGGATAGCCTCACAGCTAGTGATCATTACCGCTCAGGAAGAAGAAGAGTGTCTTCGTATTACGAACAGTCAAGTATCACCTCTACGTTGCTTTACTAACATAAACCCTACAGGTTACCTCCTAAACCCTATAAAGGTTTGGTGTGATCATTACACTATAACCCGCTATTAAACCGAACCCGTCCGCCCGCCCTGGGACAAAGAGATGTCTGCCCTATTCGAAAAAGGATACTCAGAAGACCCGAGTCCGCATTCTGCTCTAAAAGCATTAGAAAATGGCTCTGTAATATACCTACTACTAACCTTGGCCGAGTGCAAGAACCGCAATAGCTACTTATATTACGGAAACCGCCTATATGTCCCTAATCTGCCAGAGCTAAAGGCTAAACTGCTAAACGCCTACCACGCCTTACTTATCACCGGCTATCCAGGATCTATAAGAAGTTATAAAATCCTAGATTACAAATACTACTAGCCCTACATGTTGCATTTTATATAATATTGGGTTGTAAATTATTATTAATGCTACCGAGTTAAGCTAAACCAAGGAAGCCGTTAGGGCTTACTAAAGCCTCTGCCCATTTCTAAATATACCTAAAGAGATATCTCTATAGACTTTATTATACACCTGCCTGCTAGCCGAGGATATGATGTAATTATGATTATAATTAAACGCCTGATAAACATAAGATACTTTATTACTTATAAGGGAACTTGTAATTCTGAGAAAGCTGATTATTTATTTATCAAGTATGTCTGAAAACTATACGGCCTGCTAATAACTACTATTCCTAATTATAGACTAATTTCTTTCCGAATTTTGGGATCACTTAACCCGCTGCCTAAAGATCTCCGTTACGCTACCAACTGCCTACCACCCTAAGACTGACGAATAAACCGAGCATATAAATATTATTCTGGAATAGTATTTGCGTTTATATATAACATACTTATAAGATGACTAGTCTAATTAACTGCCCTTAGCCGAATTTGCTTTAAATAATATAATCTCAGAGACTACTATAATTACCCTGTTCTTTGGAAACTATGGATTTCATCCTTGGTTAGGATTTGAACTTATTTAGCATACTAAGAAACCTATTATACGCGATATAGAAAAGTTTATTTCCTGAATACAGGAGATTACTAAACACATAAGGAGCAAGATGCTTACTTTATAAGCCCAATACAGAGAACAAGCCAACTATAAGCGCCGTCCCGCCCGCCAGTACGGAGTCGGATAAGAATTCTGGCTTAAACCCGTAATATCAAGACCCTACAACCTATTAAGAAGTTAAATTAGAAGAACTGTGGCCTATATCGAATCGAAAAGGTTATCAGTCCCTGGGCCTACTACCTAATGCTACCTAAGTCTATAAGGATTTACTCTATTTTTCATATCACCCTAATACAGCTTATTATCAATAATCCGCTGCCCGCTCAGAGAAACAAACTTCTACCACTTATCAAAGTAGACGGACTATAAGAATGGGAAGTCGAAGAGGTTCTAGATTCCCGTTGGGATCGCCATAGCCGAGGCCGCCCCCACCTGAAATAAACAGTTAAATAGACTGAATACAACGAACCTGAGAAGGTGCCCGCTTCGCACCTAAAGAATGCTCAGGAAGTTGTGCGCAACTTCCATAGGAGATACCCGTACAAGCCTGGCCCCTAAATCAACCTCTCGGGAGTTCGGTCCTAGAGAGAGGGGTACTATTACGGCTCTGGGCGGACTGAGCCCCTAGGGCGCCCAACCTAGAGGGTTGGGGTCTGATTCCGTAAGCTGCTAGCTCTGATAAAACTCTGGAACCTATGCTGAATCCTGTTTCGTAACTGTTCAAGTTACGTCTTATTAACAGAACTTGTGCCTACTGAGGATAGAGCCTGCCCGTAGCAAATAGAACTATAACGACTTCCGTGCCGCCTGCTCAACGTCCACCTGCCGACTACCTGCCTGCTATCGTGACATTAGGGTTCATAATCAGAGACGGCAGTTATCGGCAGGTTGTGCAGTTTCCAAACATACTTGATAAATAGACGGGCAGCTTCCTCAGACTTACAGGTTCCCTTATAAGCGATAAAGTATCTTATCTTTATCAGGCGGTTAACTATGACCATAATTACATCATATCCTCGGCTGGCGAGCAGGTGTGCGATAAAGTCTATAGAGATATCTCTCTAGATACGTTTAGGAACGGGCAGAAGCTTTAATAAGCCCTAGTGGCCTTCTCGGTTTAGCTTAGCTCGGCAGCACTAATAACAATTTGCAACCCAATATTATATATAACGCAACATCTGGGGCTAGTAGTATTTACAATCCAGGATCTTAAAGTTCTCGCAGATCCTGGGTAGCTGGTAATAAGTAAGGCATGATAAGCGTTTAGGAGTTTAGCTTTTAGCTCTGGCAGATTAGGGATATATAAGCGGTTTGCGTAGTATAAGTAGCCATTGCGGTTCTCGTATTCGGCCAAGGTTAGCAGTGGGTGCATTAGAGAGCCATTTTCTAATGCTTCCAGAGCAGAATGCGGAATCGGGTCTTCCGAGTATCCTTTTTTAAATAGGGCGGACATCTCTTCGTCCCAGGGCGGGCGGACGGGTTCGGTTCAACGGCAGGTTACAGCTGTAAAACGTACGTCTTTTTCTGTAATAGGGCAGGATCCAAATTTTCTTTCTTCAGAATAACTTAACTTTGGTGCAACAGTCTCTTACCCCCCTTTTGAGGTAAGTCTTCTGACTGTCACAGTCCTGGCGGTCCGCGGCGGACCGGGCTATAGGGGCTCCCCAACCCAGAGGGTTGGGGTCTGATCACGTGAGCCGCCAGCTCGATAAAACTCCGCAGTAGCTGTTTCGTAGCTCCTCGAGCTATGTCTTTTCAACAGAGCCTGTGCCTACCGAGGATAGAGCCTGTACGTAGTAAATAGAAGACCTGCCTGATCATCCTGACTGCTCGACGTCCACCTGCCCGGGGACAGCCTGCCTGCTATCGTGACACTGACCTCCTAATTAGCACATCAGGTTTAGCACCTTGCTTCCTGGGCCGATATATAATTTGGATATTGAAATGGGAAAGGAATTCAGCCCAACGGGCTTAGCAGCGGTTGAGCAGTTTAGTTATTATAAAGTACTCTAGGTTCTTATGGTCCGTAATAAAATCAATTGGAAATAAGTAATTAAGTGCAGTTGGCACCAATTGGTGCCAACTTTTATTAATTATTTGGCCCTAGGGGTGCTGGTGTTGACTGAAGTTGGTGGAAATAGCAAAAGTGCACCACTTCCTGGTAAACCACGTTATATGTAATAAAAAGTTCTTTATTCATATGTAAATAGCTACTTTATAGCTGAAAACGGCGCTATTTCTTTTAAGAGATTATAAGCGACCTTGATCTTGTGTCTATGGATTTCTGTTGGTTGGTTAAGATTTTGGATGTTGAAGCTGTCGATGGAGAGTACGAGTGGGATCTACTGTCGTTGCCTCAGGCTTCCAGAGTCTACTCTCAGATAATCGACCCTGGGTTACGGAAGTACACGATGTCTTTCTACAGGATACTCTGATGGTCTTACCATGATGGGCCTTATATGGCAGACACAAGTGATACCCAACTCCAGCATGATCCCAACATCGACTCGATGGAATCCATACAGAAAGCCCGACCTCTGCCGGATAATTACACCCAGCGCGGCTGCCAAGGAGGTCCTTTGGAAGGTCGCCAGAGGCTGGTAAAATAGCACCCCGTCCCCAGCTTCCATATTCGGCCACAGGTGACTGACCCAACCACAGGGGCTTGACATTCGGACCAGTGTTCTCTGCTGTTCTGGTAGTGCTCCTCAGAGCCATGATCCCGAGAGAGAAGAGGGTGGCGTTCATCGCTCTTGTGTTCGCCACGTCGGTAGTGGTTATGCTCCTGCTCAAGCTCTTCATGAGGGACGACACATGGAGCGTGTTAGACTTGCTCGCCCTCTGTGTTTCATTTTGCGGTGTCGCCGCATACATAATTACCAGTGAACCTGGGAGCAGGTATGCAGTTGATGGGGACCCGGGCTTGGAGGGCGCTCTTCACCAGTATCCCCAGGGCGTTCTCGCGATGCACCAACCCGCCCAGTCTTCCCAGATGGCCCAATCGAGGAAATCCCGTTCGTCATTGGCGAAGATAGTACGCTAGACGACAGAGATTCACGCAACTGATTGTGTGAGATCTGATACTCTGTACGAATGTGCCAGGCACATTTGAGGATTTATGTCGTATTGTTTTTCAACTCAGTCCAAGTTCTTTTACAGCCATGCATTTCTAGGCTACACAGCCCATACTTTCATAGGAAATACAGCCAATAAATCTCTGGGCTCCATTATATACTGTTTGCCACAATTAGTGTTATATTGAGTGGGACTTACCGGCTTGGTCTCTGTGCTTTCTGCATTGCGCGCGACGAGTACTATGTTTGATATAGTAAGTGAGCATTACAACAACTAGCAGGTTCCAGTTCATGTCAAAATTGTGCCAAAATCAACTTTTGCAGTATCATCGGAGGCGTCAACCTCAATTTAGCAGTTTACTGGGAGGGCTGGTTCTTGTATCCTGGGTTGTCTTCGGGCGTCATATGACCCTCCATCCTGTTCTTTTTACCGATAGTAGGATGATGCCATCGGAGAGCGACGGTAGTAGGTGGAAGAGTATCACGGTTGGAAAAAGAGAGTTGAAGAATTTTTGATAGGAGAGTTGGAGTGGACTTGTGTGCATTAAAGCAAGAGGGCCGAACATAGGGACCAAAAGAGGTGACGAAGCCGACTCGGACAGCCAAGTCTCGAGGGGCGCTCCGCCTGCACTGGCAATCAGAAGAGCCCCAAAGCAATGAAATCTACGGTACATCGAACCCGGGCAACAAGTAGCACTGGGGCTCATAATTTGATGGGCATATGTCATCATTGAGAATCATTGAGAAGGAGCAGGAACGCTGTTAGCTTCTTCATTTCAATGCTCCTTACTACAAGATTAGAATAGACATCTAATGCATTAAGTAGCCGCTGCTATAAACCTCCCCACCCATCCCTCGCTTGCCACCACATTCTCCTCTCTTATTTTTCATATGTAGTTGGTCATGCCTGCGGTCGTGGTATCAATCGCCTCAGCCAGTGGGAGGGCCATTCAAAAGCAGAAACCAAAAATCGAATCCTCCCAGTAACATTGACGACAGGTGGATTCCACATTCCAGATGTTTCGCCTCTTGCCTAGCCGTATTTCCGGAACTCTTCACCAAACAGGTCCCATGCAAACAAACGCCTCTTCTACCTGAACCTGGCCCTGCAACGGCCCATGACCTCACCCTGGCAAACTAGCTCGGCACTGAACTCAGAACCGTCCAGTGTGAGGTAGATGTCAAAGTACACGCGGTAGAACGTGCCTTGTGGCGTATCCATGCGCTCGAAGTCCTTTTCGAGGTTCTTGCGCGAGAGATCCGAGGTGAGTGTGACGACTTCCTTGATGCCTAGGGAGAATGGTCAGTATTGAATACACCTTAAGTATCTGCTTGATAAATGGTACAAGGGGGCTTACGGGGATCCTTAGTGTACTCCGGACAAACGTCGTCGTCACAAGCGTACAGGATATCCTCGTACATGAGCGTGGCTCCGGGTGCGACTTGGCGGAAGAAGGAGACCTTGACAGGCTCTCCGATCTTGACCTTCTGACCCTTTTGAACAAATATCTGCCGTGTGAATTTGCATCGATCCTTGCCGTCGAGCGATGGCACACGGTATGCCTCCGGGTGGTACCCCTCCTTGAATGGCTGCAGGGTGGCCATGAGGTAGTGTCTCCGTGCAATACGGTGGGTGATGACACGCTCGGTAATGCCTGCGGTGACGGCACCCTTGACGATGGCAGCGACTGAATCCATAGGCCGTACGACTTTGGACTGGAATTGTGGGGGTACGTGCAGTTTAATCTGTTGGAAGAGGTACTCGGAGGCACCGAATCCACCAACCACCAGAATATTCTGCAGTGCTCGGTTCTGCGCCTGGATAGCAATGATCTGGTTGCGCACGAGTTCGAGAATCCGGTTCACCACGGGCTCGAAGCACTGCAGGATCTCCTCGTTCGTGAACGTCATGTAACCCTCCTCGATGCCGGCCTCGGGGAATTCGGCCTCAATACCCACATCCACGGCCCATTTTTGCCCGTTATTGCGGAAATCTGCCTTGATCCGGTTCTCAAAGTCCATGATGCACTTTGCGTACACGCGGCCTGCGGTCTTGGATCCATCCGGGAGCTTCATCTTCCTGATCTTGGTCCTCAAGATGTTGCTGAAGTTGCGGTTCAGGGCGGTCGAGCCACAAGAATCACCAGATCCGGCGGTGCACTCGGCCACCGTAAACGGATTCTCGTCTTCGACCTCGTACGCGATCAAGTCGACGGTACCACCACCACAATCCACAATGAGGAGGGCGTCATGTACCTTGAGGTTGAGGAGACCGGTCTTTGCGCAGAAGAGCGCGGCAGCTTCGGGCTCGGATACCAACGTCAGTCGGTTGTCGTTCTCGTCTCGCAGGAATCCGGCCTGGATTGCAGCAGCTCTTGTAGCGGCCTTTCCAGCGTCATTCCAGATGGCGGGCACTGTCAGGTAGTAGCGGATGTTGCGCTCCTCTCGGTTGAATACTTCACCCAGGGTCTTCTGCAGGGCTGCCCGCATGGCCTGGCGAAGCTTGAACAGGTAGTCTGCGGCGACATCGATCTCGGACTTTCCTGGTGGCAGAGGCGGCAGGTTGATGGGGTCGATATATGTGTTACCGGACAGCATGAGCTGCAGCTTGAACCATTCCACCTTTTGTACTCCTGGCTTCGGGTACCCTGTCGGGGCGAGGGCATCGGCGATATCGGGGCCCCAGCCGACAACTTTTTGATACTGATCGTAGTAGAGCACGGTGGGAATCTACAGGTGGACTGTCAGCCGGGGGGATGAGTTAACGTAGCATTCTGGTTTGTGCGCTACCTTTTGCTTGGTGTATGATCCGGCACCTGGCCATTCCGTGATGATGTCCTCCTTTGCCTCGTTATTTGTTGCGAATGCAAATGCGACACCGGAGAAAGTTGTGCCCTGGGGGATTGGGTCAGCGGTGTGAGTTTCGCGACATGTGCGCGGGCGCGCTCGCTCGGTTCTTACAAAATCAATGCCAACAATCAGTTGCGCCTTGCTCCTGCTGCTGCCCTCGACCTCGGCAGCGGGCCGGGTGTATGAAGCGGTCGGGAGGTTCTGGCTCGGGGGAGGGCCGTAGCCTCCGGCACCGCCAGTATAGCCTGGCGGGCCTCCTTGGACTGGCGGGCCGCCCTGCATTGGTGGAAGCTGAGGGGGGTAGCCTGCGACGGGGGGAGCTCCGGTGTTGATGGGTGGAGGGCCACCGACCATCTGCGTGGGAGGAGTTCGAGCCTGTCCTGGATAGCGTGGGAAGCCGGTGTTAGTTAGGAGAGCTAGGTCGGCGGCGGTGGTTGTGGTTGCGGAGATGGGGGCAGCAGCTCGGCGTATGTGCACGACGAGCGACGGGGCAAGATTTGGGTTGGTTGGGGCGTTGGGCGACGGGATTAATAAGTTGGGTTGGAGGCGTCGGGAGGGGAGGAGGTGTTCTGACAGTAGGGCGGGCAGTGCCCCAGCAGGGTTGGAGGGGGAGCAGGAGGGGAGGGGTCGGGGCCTGGGAGAAGGTGGGATGTGGATGTGGATGCGGATGCGGATGTGACCCACCAGGATATCCAGCCGTGTAGCTCGGTGGCCGCTGCCCTTGGCCGGGGTGGTTCATCTGGGGCAGGGACTGCTGCGACGAGTTGGAGGCGATGGAGGGAGCTTGGCCGGCGGGTCGGACGTGAGATGGGGGAGTGCTGTTGTGGGTGGACGATTGGGACGAGCCCTGCGGCGGAGGAGTGCGACTCTGGCTCTGCGATAGGTCTGGCGACTGGATGCTGGCACTCGATTTGCGTTTCGCAAAGCCAAGGTGTTTCAAGCGGGAATTCAGAGAGCTCATAAGGGAGGAGGGAATGCAGGAACGACTTTAAAAGAGCGGCGGGGGGGTGTGCTGTATTAAATCTTAAAAGGGACGAAACCCAAGGGTGGGCACGATTCAGCCGCCCAGCCCAAAAGACGGGAAGTAGGATGGATTTGGGGGGGGGGAGGAGTGTGGAGGGGTGGAAGCGAGGAAGACGAGAGGAGGAGGGGGTGGTGTGGTTGAGGAGGGTAGTAGGCAAGGACAGGCAGGACAGCGCAGGATAGCGAAGGACAAGCCAGGACAGGACAGGACAGGATAGGACCCAAAGGGAACGAAGCGAGCAGGGTCGGAAATAAGGGCGACGGGTAGGTAGGTTGGTAATGGTTTAGGCTGCTGTCCGTTGCCGCTTGTGAGCTGGGATTCCGCTTATTATGGTTGTGTTCTGGTTGTGGGCGACGGCGGGCGAGGAGAGAATCGAGAGCGTAGGATTGGAGGAGGTGGGGGAGAGACAAAAAGCGAGTGAGAAATTAGACAGACAACGCAGGACTGCTTCGCTGCTGCTGCTGCGGGTGCGCTGCCTTTGCCGTTGCCGGTGCTGTTGCTTCAGTTGCTGTTGCTGCTGCTGTTGCTGCTGCTGATGTTGCGGTACGGCTGGGCTGACTGCCGCGCCGTGCATGAGGCAGCTGCTTCAGGTCCTCGATGAGGTCTGCTGTCCGTCTCAGGACCGTGACTCTTGTCTGCCCGTGAACCTTCTGATGACTGACTGCTGTGGTAGTCTGGCACACACACGTCAAGGGTTGCTGTCGTCGGTCGCAGGGGTTATGGATGGATGGCCCTGTCTGTAGCCAAAGCCAAAATAAAAGACCATGTAGGACTGTAGAATCTTTAGAATGGAAATAGAAAAAAGATCGGGCAACAGGTAAGTTGCTCGGATCTGCAACGAGGACGTGCTGTTGTGTCTCTCTTTTTTCCTTTGCGACGACTTTCCGCTTCCAGCAATCTAATGTTCCGCTATGTCGTCCGGGACGGCTTGAACGAGGGTTGGTTGGCCCTCGTCTGCTTGTTGGGTAGATAAAGGCCTGGCCCTGACCGCTCGCTCGCTTGCTTGCTTGATTGCTTGCTTGCTTCTTCGGTGTGGGAGGGCGCGTGTGTGAGTGTATCCGTATGTCTCTCCGTATTGTCTCTTTGGCCGGTGAGATAGATATGAGTTGGCCCTGGTCTGGGACTGGGCGACTGGGGGACTGGAGTGGGACGAGAGTGGGCGTGGCACGTAGGACTTTGTGTGTGAATAATGCCAACAAGGACCAAGCACCAACAAGCCGAGAGCTGAGTCCTACGGCTCGTTCTTACCACCAACATCCCGCACTGCTGTACTATTGCGGGTCCGTCTTGCTCGCACCACGAGCGAGAGCTGCACCGCACCGCACCGCACCGCAACGCATCGCACCGCGGCTGTGTGGCTGAGGGAAAAGGGACAAGACTTTTTTATCTTGACTCCGCCCACATAGACTTAGACTGCCAGCACGACCAGGGCTGCCACGGATGACCACACCGAAACTGCCTGAGCACACCCACACACCACAACGCCAGCACTACTTCAGATCGAAAAATGCTCTATTCTCTTTTCGTCCTCCTCCCGTCGTCATCGTCTCCCTCGTCAGCAGCTGTCGAGGCAGGGCTGAGCGAGCTTGTCTGAGCCCAGAGTCCTACCTAGCCTGCTGTGTGTCTCAGCGCGTGGGTGTTCGCCAGAGGAGCACTAAGCAGTACACCACATGCAGGTGTGCTGCGTGCATGGCCCGGACCAGCCAGTCTGCAACGGCGGTGCTAGGGCTGCGCTGCAGTGGAATATGCGCTTGATTGATGGTGACCCTGACGCAGGATGAAGGGCCAGCTTGGGGTTGAGCAATTCGCCACGGCCTGTCTTCCCTCCCGCTCGTCATGACATGATCCCGTCCATGTGACTGCCTCCAAGGCCAATTTCAGGGTGACCTGCCAGCCTGCCAACAGAGAGAGGTTGGGCATGCGCAGGGTTGCAGTCCTACCCCCGGAAGGATTCTCTGGACCGGACTAATTTCTAATTTGCCTATGAATCCTACCACCAACCAACCTGGGCCTCCCTCTTCTGAGATAATAACTGGGTCGGCCGTCCCTGGGAAAGCATCCTCGGGAGCCGGGGGGGGGGCAACGAGGCCAGAACCACAGATCGAAGTTCCAAATTTCGAATCAAGGCTCGACAGTGACACCCATCGAGAGGATACAGCGGCGATCTACTGTCCAGGTGCCTACGTGCAGACCATCAAGCCGGGCGAGCTCTTACTGGGCTGCATCTGGATGCGGCCGGGTGACACCACAGCACCAACATCGACAAACAAAAGGCTGGCTGTTCAGCCTGATCGACATTCGCCTCCCTCCTTCAGGGCCGTCTTCCAACAAGACAGATGCTGTGAGGGAAGCCATTTCTGACACGTTCCTCGGTACAGACACGAGCAGTTCAGAGCAGATGGACCGTGGAGAGTGGCGGCCTTTTCGGGGCCAAAATGCATCTAGAAGCATCTGATACTGCTGTTGCATGGCCGTGAGGTATCACGTTCCTTCGTCCGTGCTCCGTGGCCTGTTGGAATGTCGTCCCGACTTTGGACGGGCAGCGGCCGCCCTGATAACGCCCGAGGTCCGCATTCAATGGAACGGGCCCGCCTGGGCAGTCTGACAAGTTTTGGCAATGGCTGGATGGTTGGCAGGTGGCAGCTGCACTTGATCGGTCCATGGGCCCCCTCTTGATCCGAGATTTGACTTTTTCTTTGTCGACCCGCAAGCCATGCTGTATCGAGACTATCAGTCTCCAGCGCAGTCTCATCAGTCCCTCCCGAAGCCACATCTCGTAATGCAGAGGGGGTGTCCTGGAAGTCGTTACTCATGGACAACTTTTTTCATGTGTATCCATGTGCACAGCCTGCCAGCCAACGGGCGGTGAGAAGCCCTCCGAACTTCCAAACCACGCGCGCCGAGCCGAGCGAACGGGCGCACGTTGAACGGCCGACTAGAAAACAGACTATGTGGGCTAGGTGGGCTACCTACCTGCCTTGGCAGTGTAGGTAGGCCGAAGGGACAAGGTAGTCCTGCCAAGGGTCGCCCAAGGGCCGTGCTCTGGTCTGGTCCTGTGTCCTGCATGGCATCGCCAGTCACCAAACCCGACATCTCCAGACTACCACCCACAGCAGCAGTAGCTTCAGCTTCACCATCGCCTATCAGCACCACCATCTTGGACATCGTCGTCATCACGTGGAAACTGAGACGAATATAGCTCCTGCAGACCACCGACTCAGGGACTAGATAGTCCCGTTCTATTTCCAAATCCCCTCGAGCACCAGCCCAGCCGAGCAAACCCAAAACCCTTCCGCTGCCCGTCCGGCAGTGCAACCGACAGACGCCGGCAGCGCAGCAGGGGGCGGAGCTGCGGCTGAGCCCCATGTGGGCACTTGGGTACAGCTGAGTCGGCCGGGTGCAGGGTTCTTCTGCTCCTTGCCACCCACCACCACAACGGCGCTTAAGCACTGTTACACCAGCAATGGCCGGTCCCACCCTGAGAACAAGGAGGATGCGCAGGATTGCACTGGCAGAGGAAGAAGACGGATATGGTAGAAGCAGCCGCCCAGTCACGGATGCGCATTTTCTGTGCGTCTGTGTCGCGTGGCATTGCAGCCATTCTCTGTGACATTGGTCATCAGCAGTCAGTCACCGTTCCTGTCTGACTGTGGCTTGAACTTAGCATCGACTGATGCCGTGAGCTGAACCTCGCGGCTATCGTCAGTCACTGCGTGCCCCTGATTTGGTCGCTTGCCGCGCGATGAGCTTGCTGGCCGTCCACTGTCGCACAGCACGACTGCTCTGCGTGATACTGTGCGCATGATTTCCGCCGCTTTTCTTATGCTTCTCTGTGGACTTTCGAATCTGACTCCATGTCGTTGTTGTCGGCTAGCTCTCTGGACAACAATTCCATGCAGGTTACTGCATTGCCGCAGACGATAGAACGGCAGCATTGATGCGATCAAGTTCCGAAATGAAGGGGTCTGCTGTTCTCTAGGAATACACTCTGTGACAGTGAGCTGGCTTGACATTTCGTTGCAAAACACATTCTTGGATCACGGCAGCGTTTCATGAAGGTTAAGCTCAGCTGGTGTGCTTAAATAGGTGCTGACCCTGAAACCCCTGCGATATGTATCCAAGATGGTTGAGCCTACACTTCCGAACAGGCTGGATACCACAAGTCGGACATGAAAATATCATGTCTGGTTGACTGATGGCAGTGTGTTTCCAGTTGTCGAGCATAGTCAGCCCTTCTGTAGACTATAGTCTTTGTTCTTCCTGAGCAAGGCATGACAAGGAAAAAGCTCCGAGCAACGAGGGCCTCATCAAACAGCGGGTCGTCTTTCAGCGGGGACACCGTTATGTAAGCACTATCGATAGTGCCCGACAGGGGCCGTCATCGGCAACCACTCACAAAAAAGTTAATGTTCAGCAACGCGATGCATTGAACGTTGCACTCCGGTCAACGAATTTGACGATTCTTCGAGCGCACTGCGCTCAAACCCTCGCTTGCCATGTCTCGCAGAGTAGTGGGTGATTTTATGGCACCAATTGGTCCCTCACAGTAAACTAACCATGTCTGCCAGGTTGCGAACGCCCCATGGGCTCGATCCCTCTGCCGGGCGAACGCCCGCCTCTCGGTTCAGAGCGTAATGAGTCAACCGCTCCCGCGTGCATCGTTCCACCTGCTTTCGTACCCCCGCCTGACAAGGACGACGATACCCTCCGGCCGAGCGGCATTCTCGCAAGCCCATGGCGCCGAATTCTCCTTCGCAGATATCCCAACCAACAATAAGACCCCACAGACCCTGACCGAGAAGATCGTCCAGCGCCATGCTGTCGGTCTCCCGGAGGGAAAGCTCGTCCGAGCCGGCGACTACGTACAGATCGAGCCCTACCGGTGCATGTCTCATGACAATACCTGGCCCATCGCGAAGAAGTTCATGTCCATGGGCGCCACCCGGGTCAAGGACCCTAGCCAATTGGTTTTCGCACTGGACCATGATGTTCAGAACAAGACCGAATCCAACCTGAAAAAATACGAGCAGATCCAGGAGTTTGCAAAGAAGCACGGCGTTGTTTTCTTCCCCGCTGGATATGCGATCGGTCACCAAGTCATGGTGAGTGTGCCAGATGGCTTGGGAAACGCAGCTGGGGCGTGCTAATACAGTATCAGGTCGAAGAGCTCTTCGTCTGGCCTGGCACTTTGTGCGTCGCATCTGACAGCCATAGCAATATGTATGGCGGTAAGCAGCTTTCAACCCGCTTGAGAATTACTTTCTCCTTCCCCAAGCTTATGTCTTAAAGCCACGGCCACGATGTGGCCTGCTCTTTGCTGTGTTTGAATGAAACCTCTCCCTCACTTCTTTGAAAACTGACGCCCAATGCTGCAGGAATTAGTAGTTTGGGCACTGCTCTGGTGAGGACCGATGCGGCGTCGATTTGGGCGACCAAGAAGAGTTGGTTCCAGATTCCTCCCGTTGCGCAGGTGACTCTTACAGGGACATTACCCCCAGGAGTTACTGGCAAGGATGTTATTGTCGCGCTGTGCGGGCTCTTCAACAGCGATGTGCTCAACCATGCGGTTGAGTTCACCGGCTCTGAGGAGACGATGGCTAGCATCTCGGTGGACAACAGACTTACAATCAGTAATATGTCAACTGAGTGGTCTGCGCTTTCTGCAATGGTGTGTTCCTGACCTTGAAATGACTGCAAGCTGAAAGCTTTGCTGAGCTTTGCTGACATGAAACGCCCAAAAGTTCCCAATAGACCGGACTCTAGAGCGCTGGCTGCGATACAAGGCTACGGAGGCAGCGATGAGTGAGGACCGAACGACCAAGGACAGGATTACGCATGAGAAGATTGACGAGCTCTACGCCAACCCCGTCCACGCCGACCCCGGAGCACACTACGCGAAGAAGCTGTATCTCAACCTCTCTACCCTATCGCCGTACATTTCAGGGCCCAACTCGGTGAAGATCTCAACTCCTCTCAGCGAGCTCGCGCCAAAGAAAATCAAGGTCGACAGGGCGTACATTGTGTCCTGCACCAATTCCAGAGCCTCTGATCTTGCCGCCGCCGCCAAGGTTTTCCAGGATGCGGCCAAGGCTAATGGTGGCAAGACCCCTAAGATCGCGGACGGTGTTAAGATGTACATCGCAGCCGCTTCCGTTCATGAGCAGGAGATGGCTGAAGACCAGGGCAGCTGGCAGACCCTGCTCGCGGCCGGGGCCATCCCACTACCGGCCTCGTGTGGGCCTTGTATCGGGTTAGGGACTGGTCTGTTGGAGCCTGGTGAGGTTGGAATTTCCGCCTCTAACCGTAACTTCAAGGGCCGCATGGGCTCTCGAGATGCTCTCGCCTACCTTGCCAGCCCTGAAGTTGTCGCCGCCAGCGCTCTCAATGGTGTCATCTCAGGCACCGGCGAATATGTGGTCCCAGAAAATTACTCTGGCGTGGAATACGGTTACGGCACTGGTCGACCTGCAACCGCAGAGAGCGAGCTTAGCAACGCTCTGGAACAGCTCGAGTCGCTCATTGACCGTGTTGAGTCCTCAGTCGGTGATGACACATCATCGAAGGCCACTACCCAAATTCTCCCCGGTTTCCCGGAGAAGATCACCGGAGAGATTGTGTTCTGCGACGCCGACAACTTGGACACTGATAATATTTACCCCGGAAAGTACACATATCAAGATGATATCACCAAGGAGGGCATGGCGGAAGTCTGCATGTCGAACTACGACCCCAACTTCGGCTCTGTCGCCAAGCCAAACGACATCCTCGTGTCGGGATTCAACTTCGGCTGCGGTTCCTCAAGAGAGCAAGCCGCGACGGCAATCTTGGCCAAGCAGATCCCCCTCGTCGTGTCGGGCAGCTTCGGTAACATCTTTTCGAGGAACAGCATCAACAACGCGCTCCTGGGCCTAGAGGTCCCGCGCCTCATCGAGCGCCTCCGCGCCACCTTTACCCGCTCGGACAAGACTCCCACCCGGCGGACGGGATGGACACTGACGTGGGACGTGGCCCGAAGCACTGTCGAGGTGCAGGAGGGTGAGGGCGGCGACCGGTGGGAGGAGAAGGTCGGCGAGTTCGCGGCCAACTTGCAAGATATTGTCGCCAAGCGCGGCTTGACGGAGTGGACCAAGCACGAGATCTCCAAGTCAGAGTTATAGATACCTTTTTAAAACGCTGTAAGGTCGAATCGTGATGGTTACGAAATGATCTGTCGAATATTAAAGAAATATAAATGTCTGCAACATCATTAGCAATGTCTACCCGGTTTGAGCGTACTACATCCATGACGAGAAGATGTTCCAGGTTGCGGGTCGGTATGGCATTTCATGTAGAGAACATCCCGGGAGAAGAGCGCAGGAATTTGACGAGCCACCCTAGAAACTGTCTCAGCGATGCCAAGGGTCCTTGGGGTGTCGACTGTACTGCCTTGCCTAAAGTGAGAAACGGGCCCGGCAGCGCTGACACTTTGATCTTGGTTGTCAAAGCTGTAATAACATATGGACGGTGGGAACTTCCACATGGCAGATAGACAGATAGACAGGCACAAATGAATAGAAAGACAGCACATAATCATTGTTAGCATCTGAAAACTTCTGGCGCTGACTGCGTTGTTCATGCTGCTGCTACAGGTGATAATGTTTCTTATAGCCAGTGTTTATCTACTTGGTGAGTTCATTTAGACACAATTGTCTAGGAGAACAGCAGCTCTAGTTTATACCGGGAGTAATAGGACCCTGTGCGTTTTCTTGGAACAGCCTGGTTGATCGGCTTGAACCATGTGATTCTCATCGGAAGCACTACATACTCGAGTGGCTAGCATTACATATCGAGATTGCTTTGAAGCTGCCTATCTTCAGTCCAGATTTCGAGACCCAGATCCAGCACCAAAGTGTAACGGCACAGCTATATAAGCTACAATGTATTCTCTAGAAGTGGTTCTAGAATCCTGGCATTTTTGGCTCTCTGGTTGACTATAGTGTAGCGGTCGCGGAGCGCCGTCTTCCAAAGAGCAAAATGGTATTACAAGAAATCGGGTATCCTTTGCTAAAATTGGTACCCTATAGACCTCCGCTGGCTGTGGGGATGGCACTCATCTTACTTGATTTCTTGTTGTTTCGAAGGGATTATATTCTCATTGCTAGCGGGGGTTGGGGTGAGGGGTGGCGAGGGGTGCATGAATATGAATGGGAGTAACTCAAGTGCTTGTGAGAAATATTTCTTTAGCTTTAATACTTCAGGGGTCCCACATGGAGAAAGGCGTCCCCCTGAGAGGAAGGGGCTCTGGCAGGAAGTAATTCTTATTAACCCTTATCCCTAACACATATGATATCTAATAGTTTTGAAAGAAACGATGCAGGGGGAATTAATTAGGTTTACCATATATTTCAGGTACAGCCGGGAGCGCCACTTGGAAGCTCGGGTTACTCCTGTCTACGCTTAACAAGCACCCCAGCCAACGCTTTGCTGGAGGACTCAGCTACTGAGAGGACCAACAGGGTTCTAAAATCGGTAATAAGCCTCAGTTACACGAAGTCATCCACAATGTGATATCAGCACAAAACAAAACACCTGGGGTCATTTCAAGCCTCAAGCTTGGTATGCAAGAACGGCGCAACGTTCAGCAATGAGGGGAGTTCATCTTCCAAATATTTCAATTCTCGTTTCACACTTCTGGTATATATTTCTCGTTATAGCCTTCCTTGACAGCTCTCCAAATCCACGCTGGTAATTTGTGAAGTTTCGTGATCATGTAGATAGACTTCATCAGGCTCAGACTGCGTGCATGTGTGAAAAGATGCGGGGCAGGGGCTACAGGCTGTGCTCTTGAGCGTACGGTGCACCACTCATAATACTTACTCTTAATGTAAGAGCTCTTGAAAGAGAGATCTTGCCATCAGGCCTATGGACTGTACTCTTTTCTTGCAACCGACCGTAAGGAAAAGTTCTCTATCCCAGATCAGACAGAGACAACAGAAGCCTGCCCATAGGTGGGAACCCGCCTTCGATTGGACTACGTGGAGAATGCAGCCAAATTGTTGTATACTGTGGTTTTGATCGTCAGGCATGGTGGCCATCGTAGGAACAAGTATTGTTGCGCTTCTGTTGCGCCCACTTGACGAAACGGGACTTTCACTGCCCCACCGAAGCTATTCCCAGACAAGCTGGTCAAGACAGCAAGAATGTGGAAGACATTGTTCAAAGGTTAGCTGGCCTAACGACCGTGTAAGTGGTTGTCACTTTGCCTTTGTAGGGCGTCCGTCTTAAATTTGCTAAGCCTGACACTATCCAGCGAGCATTGGTGTTGGCCACACTGCTGGAAAAGCAAGAAAGCCGCACAGGATCCGGGAAAGTCGACACTGTTACGCACTGGTGTTTCATTGTGGCACCTGGAAGTCGATAGGTATCAGAGTAATCTTTCGAGCCGGCTGGTATCAAATACTCTCCTTGGTGTACACACGACCGGTGTGCTGGAACGTCAAGTCTGCATGCCTCTTTGGGTGTGTCCTCTCAGTGTCCATCGAGCAACACCTTTTGCGTCATGCCAATGTAGCCTACAGAGCAGTGGCTTCAATTGCTTTGTATGCCCGAGCCCAGCCAATAAGTATGGTTGAGATGATGTGGCCGTTCTCTTCTGGACTGGGCGACGGATCCTGAATCATTGCAACAGGCCTCAGATGCCACGAGGGGAGTTGTCAACGCTGAACGCACACTAGCTTGACGTTTCCAGAGGACAAGAGTTTCATCACAAGATTGTTGGATGCAAACGTTAGCGGTGGTCTCGACGACCAAGTGCAATTAGTAGTGTGGTCGCTCCTGGGGGTTAGCCAGAAGCAGCAAGTCGTTAGAAGAAACGTTGCAGGTTTGGGGATTGGCAACATGTGAGTGGCTGTGTGGCCTTCGTCCGGACTCTTTCGCGTGACACGGACATAAACGAGGGTAAGAAAAGACAAATAAGTGATCCATCTATCTACTTAGGTAGAATGCACATGTACATTATAATTAATTTGTATGACTTACAATTAGGGGGCGTCGCGTGATCTTTTCTGTTGCCGAAACATTGCCCCCTCCTTTGAGTCGGCTTGGAGTCTCGCAAACCTGTGAAGCAAGCTAGCTCCCGGTCCCGGGGCCCCAGGTCTTTCTCCATGGTTCCCTGCTTGGCCCTTTTTGGGTTGCTTGGGATCGGGTGTCGGTGGCGCCTCCCTCTCGTGAGGTGAGGTTCGTGTCCTTGTGACTGTGCTGGACCTCATAATCAAAAGCCCGGGAGCAAGGCTTCAAAAGTCTGCACACCTGTCCTTCTTCGGACAACGTCCGCCCACGACCTGATGCCATCGATTCGGTCCTTCCGCCGCCCTCAAGCCCCCACATCACCTGCTCCGGATCCCCAGAGACGCTCCCTCCCTCTGGATCGGCCTGCGAGAGCCTCGCCAGCCAGCCAGAGAATTCCGTATCGATATCAAGGAACTTTGGGTCTCGTGCGGGCCTGGTCAATTGATCCTTGGTCAGCGTGGTGTCGACTGTGATTGCTGCACTGACTTCTCAATTGACAAGTCATCGTCGCTCGCATTGGAAGGGCCCAATACTCGTGCATTGTGGCCCTGTCTCGACTCATTCCCAGTGGCTCCCTTTCTCCACGGGCACCCACGATTTCCTCCACGACTGCCGCCATTCCACCACAATTTCCCCGACGAGCCCTCGTCACCCCATTGGAAGCCCACTGTCGCGTTCTGTGGGTAGGATTAGCAGCTCTGCAATTGTGGGTACGACGGCTCTACTACGTCATTCGGCCCCGGCCGCTGCCATTTCTCGGCGCGAGGTTCCCTGGAACAAGGCCATCGCCGAATCGACCAGTCGCCCTGTCGCCGTGTTCAGTGATCCTGTGTGTGGTGTCCCAAGCCGCTGGGCCAACCGACAAAAAGTGGATTGTGCTGCCGTGCCACGCCCACGAGGCAGTCCAGCATCCGGTCGCTAAGGCACCACCTGCAGCCCAAGCTCGAGGCATTTGCATGAGGGGAGCAAGTGGCACTGGCTTCCATTGGGCTTGCACTTTCTAGCGGCGCCCGAGGAAACAGACGAGTGACACGGCGATACCACCTAGCATAGATTACCGCGCAGACATCATTGACGGACGCTCTTGACCGCCCAGCAATCAAGGCGCTCGCTACTCCACCACTTTGCCTCGCTGCTGTCTGCCTCCCCAACCCCCCAGCCATCCAGTCTGTGTGTCGGCACAAATTCTCGCTGGTCTGGACTCGTCCCGTCCCGTCCAGTTCGACTGAGTTCCCTCGAGTCGCCCGCGAACAAGCAGCAGGGGTTGCGCAGATATTTATTGGTCGCCCATGATCTCATTCCAGGTCTCGCCTGCAGCACATCCGGCCCTTTTTTCTCGCTCCACTGGAATCGCCCCGAGTCTCCGCCAGCCGCCGAGGCCACAGGCTTGTTGCTGGTAGTTTGCCCGGACAGTTCGTGTCTTTGATTGACCTTGGAGGTACATCTCTCACCACCAGCCGCGCGCCCTCCAGCTGGGTCAACAGGATCGCCCACGAGCCCGGCTACTCATGCGCACTGCAGGATCTGCTGCATAGGAAGGAGGAAGAAGGTTGAAAGAGGTGTTCGGAAGCGTAGGCACGGGTGGAGGTACGGCCAGCTTCCCGCGGCTGAGGAATCCCAGCGGCAGGCTCTACGTCACTGGGATTGGACATTCCGCCCTCGGTTTCGAGCTCTTGTGCAACGGCCGCCAAGCTGGAGAGGCCATCCTCGCACGGCAGCGCCTCCTGGCGTGCCATTGACAACTCAACCGCAACCGCTGGCGACTCAGACTGTGATATCCGCAAGAGCAAAGGCCACAGCCAGACTCGGAAGCCTTGTTCGTCCTCGTCACCCATCGACTCCTCGACCCTCAGGCCGGCATATCTCTGCTGTGCCTTATTCCCTGTGCTAATCTTAGTAAGTCTCCTCCAGGTCACTGCGAGGTCACGGCCGACGGGTCCCAGCCAGGCCAGCTTGGCTTTTTAGCCGCACTCCCCAGAAAGTCCAAGCTGCGCCTGCGCATTGCCCCGCACAATCTCACGACTCTCCCCATTCCGTCGCCTGTCGTCTGAAAGCTAGCTAACCCTGCTCCCTGCTGCTAGCTCCTGCAGCTGGTACTTCGTGACGCCAAGCTGCTCTATTCCTCTCATATAATAGCTCCCTTCCCTCTCCTCCATCCATCCTACTCCCCTCTCGCCCAAATATCTCCAGAGCCTGTGTGCGAGAATCCCCTAGTCTTTCCTACTTCAGCTCCCACATCCATACCTCTCACCATGGGGCTCACGGCAGAGACCAACCGCGTCGTGCAGGAGTTCGACCTCAACGATGCCGACCTCAACAGGGGCGTCACCGAGTTCCTCAAGCAGATGGGTGCGTCTACCCCCCCCCCCCCGAGTCCTCAACTGCTCCATTGATTGACTGACAACTCATTTTCCTTCAGACGAGGGACTCGAGAGGGATGGCACCAGTATGAGCCAGATTCCTACTTACGTCACTGGCGTTCCGAACGGCACCGAGAAGGTAAGAATTGCACCTCTCTTGCGCGCATTGGGGGCTACCGCTTACTTTATCCGCGCAGGGCCTCTACCTTGCCGTCGATCTAGGCGGAACGAACTTCCGAGTCTGCTCCATCCATCTGAATGGAGATACGACGTTCAACCTCACTTACTCAAAAGTCGCTATACCCAAAGAGCTCATGACAGCCAAGACCTCCAAAGAGCTGTTTGGTTTCCTGGCAAAGCAGATCGAGATTTTCCTCCGTACACACCACAGCGAGCACTTTGAGCACCGCCTCAGACGGCGCTTCACATTCAGCAACCCCGAGGGCTTCAAGGATGAGGAAGTGTTTCGACTTGGCTTCACATTCAGCTTCCCTGTTCAACAAATCGGTATCAATAAGGGCATTTTGATGCGCTGGACAAAGGGCTTTGATATCCCTGATGCGGTGGGCAAGGATGTTTGCCAGCTGCTGCAGACGGAGATTGACAAGCTGGGGCTGCCTGTCAAGGTCGCCGCGCTCGTCAATGATACTGTTGGAACACTGATGGCCCGCTCCTACACATCACCAGGCAAGAAGGGCACAGTTCTGGGAGCAATCTTCGGCACCGGCACCAACGGCGCATACGTGGAGAAGCTCTCGAATGTCAAGAAGCCTGTGCAGGGTGCTTTTGACAGAACCACAGGAGACATGATCATCAACACCGAGTGGGGTTCTTTCGATAACCAGCTGAACGTACTTCCCAACACGACATGGGACAAGCAATTGGACAAGGACAGCATCAATCCGGGCATCCAGATGTTCGAGAAGCGTGTTTCTGGCATGTTCCTGGGCGAGATTCTGCGCCTGGCCGTTGTCGACCTGCTGAAGGACGAGAACGTGCAGCTCTTCAAGGACGAGAACTCTAGCTCGAACGACTGGCGGTCAACAACGACCATCGCCAAAGAATCCGGCATTTTCAAGCAATGGGGGGTTGACACAGCCATCATGTCTGTTGCAGCTGCAGACAACACTCCCGACCTCGGTACATTGCGTCAGGCCCTGGAGGACCAGCTGCACGTGTACAGCCCGTCCTTGGAGGACGCCCAGGCGTTCAAGGCCATCGCCGAGTCAGTTGGCCGGCGCGCTGCCCGCCTGTCAGCCATCAGCATCGCTGCCATTGTGCTGAAGACCGGCAAGCTGACCGATCCGGAGTGGGAGGGCGAGCCGATCGACGTGGGTGTGGACGGCAGTCTCGTTGAGCACTACCCCTACTTCCGCGACATGATATACGAGGCATTCCGGGCCATTGACGGCATCGGCGAGGAAGGCGCCAACAAGATCCGCATCGGCATTGCGAAGGATGGATCTGGTGTTGGTGCTGCGCTCATTGCTCTTGTCGCGACAGGCGAGGAGAAGTCACAACCCACCCCTGAGTTCCTGGAGCAGGTAAGATCCACTCCGCCAAATCAAAAGGCCGCTACCGCGAAGCCCCTTGGCCCCATTCCCATCGTATTCAAGGCCCTCGTGTCCTGACTCTTTGTGCTCGCAGCAACGCGTCTCTTCGTTCTCAATTCCTGCAATCAGGTGGCACCTCCGCAAGGTCCAGCCGTGGCAGTGGGCTGGAGTGAGCTTGATCGCAGGGCTCGTAGCGATCCGGAAGAAGGAGTTCTTCGCAGGTCTCTGGGGGCGTTTCGTGGCCCGCAGCTGAATCCGGGCAGGCCTGAATGGGCGTGCATTGTAGGCAGGACACACGCATCCATCCTGTCTGCTCCACTTTATTAACTGTATATGATATGACTGTGTGGTTGGTTGGGCATTCCATCGGAAAGCGGGTTTCCCTGGTTGTTTTGGTTTGGCTTTGGGGCAATGCTCTGCAAAAATGCAACTTGCACTTCTGGTCGGGGATAATTTTTCATGGTTTCGATGACGGAGTTCACGTCCAGAATTGATCGATTGTCGGAACCCCTGTTTGCCCTGTGCGTCGTCCCCTAGTCTCGTTGAGTTATGACGAACTACGACTGCTACTTCTCTCGTGCTTGTTGACGTGACATGTGCTATACCGACCCTCAATGGCGATATATCGCGCAATGTGGTATAATGCCTCTTGGTGTGTTGCGCAAAACTCTTATGGTGTTAAACATGCCGTCCCCCACCCCCCAATGGCTACAATGACTGCCCGCGTGTTACCCTGGCAGTGTCTAAAATGCCTCTATCAGCAGAATTCATCTGCGGTGCCGTGCTTGCATAGACAAGAGACCGAAAACCAAAACCACGCGCCATACCCGACGAGACACACCCTATGCTGTCCTTTTGACCATCGTCTCTATCTTGCCACCTGTAAACGCCATTTGTCTTTGATCACAACACGGAAGTTCCATTGCGTCCCATCCCCGCTAGAAATAACAACCTAATCCGCTGGCTAGGATCAGCTCCCAAACGCAGCAGAGGGATAAGCCCTGTCCTTCTTCTTGCGCCCCGCGGCTGAGCTGCTCCTGGAGCTTGAGCCGGACCCCGGCCCCGACGGCGGCGAGAGGAGGTCCTTGGTCCGGGAGGTGGTGCGCGCTGCGGCGACCATGTCCTCGGGCAGGTCGTTCCACTCCATATCGGGCCGCTTGTTCTGGAACGACAGAGATGACTCTGGAGGACCAGGACGGGCTGCCCTCGGGGGGCCAATCGCAGCCGACGGTGGTGGTGGCGGCGCCGACACGCCGTTCGCATTGGAGAACCCAGGTAGGTTCATGGCGGCGGCGGTGACGCTCGGCGGCGGCACGGCAGAGGGCTGGTTCTGTGTCGCGTGGCCGTTTGTGGCAGCCCACTCGCGCACCACGCCGCCGGCCTCGTGGGGTAGCACCCTCCGCTTGACGACCCAAGCGCTCCCCGGCTGCAGCTTAAAGTAGTAGTTCTCGAGCCTAACGTCCCTCTCAAATCCCCTCCTGGCGTACCACTCGAGGGCGTCGTGGTTCTCGGTCCAGACGTGGGCATAGACCCAGCCGATATTGCCGAGGCCGCTGCTTACGCCCCCGTTGGCGCTGGGGGCGAGGGCGCGCACGTCGGCGAAGACACCCTCGACGGCGGCGGCGGCCAGCCCCAGACCGCGGTAGGGCGCGAGGACGCCCAGGCTCTGGACGTAGAGGACGCGGGAGTCGGGCGGGCTCGCGCGTGTCTGGGCGCGGCGGGCCAGGTCGGGAGAGTAGGCGCCCGTGGAGGGGTCGAAGGGGCTGGGCTCCAGGCGGCAGACGAGGCCGCCGACAACCTTGGGCGCAACCGCCGCGGCGGGAGACGGTGAGTTGTCGCCGTCGCCGTCGCCGTCGCCGTCACCGCCGTCGCGGAAGAGGATTGTGCGGCTGAAGAGGCCCGACTGCGCCGGGTCGAGGATGGCCTTGTAGAAGCTGTCGGTGTAGCTGACGGGCAGGAGCAGGGCGTTTATGCGGCGCAGGGCGGGGATGTGGGTGTCGGTCATGGGAACGATGGTCGCGGAGGGGTGTGGGGAGGGCGTCGAGGGCGGCAGAGCGACGGTAACTGGTGAGGCTGAGACTACGGGCGCGACGGCCTGTGATGGTGGGGGCGGCGGCGGCGGAGGAACAGGCGAGGAAACATGTTGGGCTTGTGTTGTCGGAGGTGCAGCATACTTTGGCGGCTGCTTATTGTTTGGCTGGAAGAAGGAGAGAATTGAGGGCTGTTGTGCACGCGACATGGCTGACGGGGGACAGAGGTCGGTATCGAGGAGGGTGTCGAGGGTGATGGTGGACGGGGGGTTGGTTGCTGTGGAGGGGTCAAGAGTGTCGTCGGGTCATGCGGTTGTGAGAGGCATGGCAGGGTGCTGTGGGGGTGGTCGCGGTCTTATGGTCTAAGACGTGGAAGTTGAGTTGAGGTTGGAATAGAGGTAGAGGTAGAGGTAGAGAAGAAAAGTGTTGAAGGGGTGAGGCATGTTCATCTAGACTTGGCACGCATTCCTCGTCCCGCGTGAAATAAGGTTGGTCCCCTCTGAGCGCATGTGTTCATGTCACCCCAAAGCTGGTTGCAGCACGACCGTCTGCAGCAAATCAGGGGCAAGGAGCGTCACCAACAGCCCAAGAAGGGTCCAGACCGTGGGGCCGGCTGCTTCCCGACGCTACGGGCCAGTTTGGGGGGGGGCGGAAGGGGGGGGGTGCACAGTTTATTATGTTCGGTTCTGGTGTGGATGGCGACTTTTATTTAGCAACTGACAACTTGGGTACTCTGTAGACTACATAGATACACTCTGTGTAACTTGATGGCCCAGTCGTCCGTTGTACAGCTGAAGTACACAAATATCAACATCAATGATCCTACGAAGAGCGGATCATGTGCCATATAGATGATATTTATTTATTGCATGGTGTATACGAACATTCTCGGCCAGTGGCTCATTGAAGGCTTTTTGCCAGAGTACGAAGTACCTAGATACTGTGCAGACAAGAATGATGCTGCTGCAGAGCCACGAGGTTCCCCGTCCCAAAAGTCACCACCATCTCTGCGCTAGTAGACCGGACGCCTTCTCCAAGTCTGACTTGCATCAAATCAGTCCGTCAGTCATGCTCTCGACCGCTCACCAACCACTCACCCACCCACTCACTCAGCCTTACTATTGCTCACTCTAAAGTTGAGGGCCGTCTCTCCACGCTGGCATTGCACCATCACCCGCTCTCCTGCTCAAGACAAAGGAGCCCGACTATCAGAACTCCTGACCGACCATCTGTTCATCGACCTGGACAACTCGTCCAGGGCCTGCCGAGCATCAAAACAGTCTCTTCACTAACTGCTACTTGCCACCATTTGTCCACGGCAGCGTTGCTCGCCCCCAGCACCATCAAAGGCCAAGGTCGAGACACAGAGAGAGGGTGGTGGGCCGACTGCAGGGCACCACAGTTCGGTCCCGTGTGCCGACCGGCCTCAGCGCAGCGTCCCTGTGCCACCGCAGTTACCGCAAAGGGACCAGAGACCAGACCAGCACCCTACAGTGCCTGCAACTGCAACCCGTTGGTTTGTGCTGCCCCCGTCATCCCAGGCCTGGCGTCGCAGGTCGTCAGCCTTCCCGAAATCCAAAAATTAATTGATCGATTCTCATCACCTTTTTTACAATCTTACACACATACAACCCTTCCGCATCATTCCTTTCTTTCCCTCCTTCCCTTCTGTCTTCCCCCTCCGCGCCCCTCCTCCCTCCAAACATGGACGAGGTCAAGCTGGAGAGCCTCTCCGGCAGGGCAGGAATCATCAAGGCCGGCCAGGATGCCAACGCCCTAGATCGAATTGTAAGTATTAATCTGCCCGCCCGCCTGCAGCGACAACCGCCAATGCTGCACCCGCCTCCTTGCCCAGTGCTCCACCCTGTGCACTTCGTCCTGCCTGGGCTTTGCATTGACCGTTGTCTAGTCACATCAGGTCCTCGATGATGTCCTCTACAACGTCATCTTCGATCTCGTACTCGAAGTCCACCGCGAGGAGAAGACCCGCCGCGCCAATACTGCTGCCATCCGTGTAGAGAAACTCGCCGCCGATGCTGCAGACGCCTCGGACCCAGACGCAAAGCCCGACGTACGAACAGAGACCGATGCCGCCATATACGAGGACGGCAAGGTACTGCTCAAGGGCAACCCATTACAGACCACAAAGGACATCCTGTGCCCACGCTGCCACCTCCCTCGCCTACTGCACCCCACAGACGGCAGGGGCGCCCAGAAGCCAGACCCGGGCGTCATATACTGCAAGAAGCACCCCTACATCGACAAGCCCGGCTACGACATCTACGGTCAAACATGGGTCGCCCCGGGCCCAGGCAGGGGAAAGAAAAAGAAGGACATGGAGAAGAAGCTCGACGCCAGTGTGGACGGCACCGTCACGCCCACGTCCGACGGACAGCGCCCACCAAACGTGCTCTCGTTCCCCTCTGCCACCTGTAGCAAGTGCAAGAGGTGCATACTGGTCACCCGCCTGAACAACCACATGGGAGCATGCATCGGCAACAGTGGCAGGAATGCAAGTCGTGTGGCCTCGCAGAAGATCACTAATGGTGGCAATGGTGACAACACCCCTCCGTCCAGCCAGAAGGGCACCCCGGTCAATGGCTCGCGGGCGGGCAGTCCCAGGAAGCGTGATGCCGACGAACTCGAGGACGACCAGGAGTCGGATACTACCAACCCCAAGAAGAAGAGCAAGAAGATCAAGGGCCCAACCACCAAGATCCTGCTCAAGAACAAGCCCAAGAAGGACAAGGAGAAGGACAAGGTCAAAACCAGCTCGTTCCTAAGTGTCGAGTCCAAGATTGACGATGAGGATGACGAGGACGACAAGAAATCAACCGTCCAAGTGGTGCCCAAGAAGGCCACGTCAAAGCAGCAATCTCCCGCCAAGAAGCTGAAGCTCGCGGCCTCAAAACCACATCCCGCATTGCCCAAAGCAAAGAACGGTGGCCAGGTGGATGGGGGCTACGAGTCTTCAGACACTCTCTCAGACCCACCACACGCATAGGGGGGGGGGGTCCTGATGGTGAAGTGAGGGTCTATAATGACGGGCATCCAAGGTCTCGGCGGTGAGGTCTGATGTTTCTGTTTCAAGTCGCATTTCGCATTTCATGGTGTCGGCCGGTTCATCATAGGAGGTTTCAAGAGTAAAGTTCAGCCTTGGATGGTTTTGCATATGGTGTCGAGTGTGGCGTCATTCGATGCAACTTATTACTGGCGTTTTTAAGGGTGACGATTCAGCCGTAGGAGAGAGGATTGTGTGGTAGAGACTGGTGGAGAAGCTCAAGTTCAAGGCATGGTGTTGCGGTTCACCTTAGGCAAAGAATAAAGGTTCTGCACCCAGTCCCCCCCCTCGCTCCCCACAGGAAGTCGTGCCCTCTTTTGATCTTCTGCTGGCTTCCAACTATCCTACGTTGCAGAAAGGGTTGCCCTGTAACGTCTAGGAATGCGTAGACTGCATGGAGGTAGGCACCACTTCAACGTCAGTAGTATTTCCAGACTACGGTAACCGCATTTACCGTTTCAAGCAACACTGGTAGCTTTCAGTGGCTTGAGGGGTGACTGCTTGAATGATGTGGCACCCCGGAGCACGGGTTGGAATGACCAAGGCGCTTCGTGCTGGGCTTGTAAGGGACCGAGTCACATGGGGAAATGTTCAAGCACACACGGCGCACCGAATGCATCAAGACCTGACGGCAAGCACGCGGATATCAAATTAGTCTGCTTAAAAGCAAAATGAGTTGCCCCTCTCGTCGCCGCCTCGTCCTGAAAGTGCAGTGGGCATCCGGTGCGGCTGGCTTCGTAGGTATAACTAGCCAGAGCTCTCCTGTGAGCTGACATTCCTCGTGCCCAATTTGGGCAATCCTGAGGCTCACACCACAATCCAAGTGCTGCAGAGACTGGCTATATAGGGATGGGCGAGACCGAATGGCCAGGTGCAAATGAACCCTCACTGGGGACATAGTCCCTTGGTCTGCTAGCATCCGCCTCACCCATTTAATGCGCTCCGTCTTCTCATGGATCGTCCCGCACATTGGTGGATATAACGTCCGTAGACGCAAGCAGAGGCTGGAAGCGCTTTGCCTCCAATCACGGAAAAGGCTTTGATTATCCGCGCGCCGCAGAAACACACACGCGCGCATGTATCAGTCATCCTCAGCCCCCTCCACGACCCTGGCGCGCACAATCTTGACCTCCTGCACAGGCCTGTCCTCCGAACCCGTCTGCACGAGCCCCAGCCGGCGCATGACGCCCATCCCGGCCTTGACGCGCCCAAAGATGGTGTGCTTCCCGTCCAGCCAGGGCGCGGGCGCAAGCGTGATGAAGAACTGGCTCCCGTTCGTGTCGGGCCCGGCGTTGGCCATGCTCAGGATTCCCGCGCCCGTGTGCTTGAGCTGCAAGGGCCTCGCGATCTCGTCGGCGAACTTGTCGCCGTAGATGGAGGTGCCGCCGCGGCCGGTGCCCGTCGGGTCGCCGCCCTGCACCATGAAGCCCGGGATGATGCGGTGGAAGACCGTCTCATCGTAGTAGCCGCGCCGAGCGAGGGTCTCGAAGTTGGTGCACGTCTTGGGCGCGTGCGAAGTGTACAGCTCTACCGTTATTGTGCCCTGCGGGAGGAAGGTTTTGGTCAGCTTGGGGCGTTTGTCGTGGGCATGGGAGGAGGGGGGGAATATCTCGTGTGTGCGTGTGCGTGTGCGTGTGCTTGTGCTTGTACTTGGTGCGTGTGTTTGTGTAAGTGACACTTACCATTGAGGTGTCCAAGGATACCTCTTTGGCCATCTTGTCTGTTGGCGCCCAGGCGAGCTGGCTGGCTGGGGTGGGTCGACAAAGATTGGGTTTGGCAAGGCGAGGGCAATTCTGGATGGCAGAAAGGTGGCTGCAAGTTTGGCGAGAGCAAGGCTGAAATTTACAGGGGACCTATTCCCTGTTTGATGACGCCACTAGGCGGTTTTCACTGGACCCTTGGGCGGGCCACCTCAGCGCTTCAACCCTTGTGCAAGGCTGGATTGTCGTATTGGCTTCCTCTGGCAGCCACAAACAACTGGGCAGTTTGCATTGGGCAGGCAGAAACAACAGTGACTCTTTCTTTCACAGGCACTCACCGCATATCTACATTTTTTGTGAGCCTCACGCTCTGTCCCAAACTTGACTCATCTTCAGACCAAGACATCTTGAGTTGAGACCTCCAACCAACATGCTTGCAGCCATTCGGAATCATTGTTGTTGTTGCTAGGCTGTCCGCTGCAGAGGCCACCTCATCAGAGTTGCTTCCAACATCGACCAAGTCTTTCCAACTTCAACTGGGTCTGGGTCCTCAATCAGCAGTGGAACTGTGTCAGGCCTCGCACACAGGCACTTTCCGTCATTTCAGAGCGGCCATATCTGACCAGGCAGATCTCTCTTCTTGGCAGACCGGCTGGAAACGTCACTTTATAAATACGTTCCGTCAACTGGAAACAGGCTTCAGCACAGCATCCGCAACTGAATTCCAGAAATAATCTACATCGCACTCACAAACCACGCCACCATGGCTGACACAGACCACACCGCCGTGTCGGCCGCTACTGCGACACAGTCTGCCCTCGCAGACGAGCACACGATCCAGCCCATCCCAACGGTTTGGGACATGGTCGTTGCTAGGGATTTCTTCTCCATCGAAGTCAAGATGGTCCTCAGCGCTATCCTCATCATCTATGTCGGTGCACACGCCTCACTTCGCAGACCTCCCTCTGCGGCACCACCGACCAAGCTGAAGAGGAAGGGTGGCAAGCTTGTCGTAGACGACGAGAAGGAGCACTTTGCCCAGGGTTTCCAGGCTACCGACGCCATCGTATTCCCCTTCATCGCCGCGGCTGTCCTCATCGGGTTGTACTACCTCATCAAGTGGCTCCAAGACCCCGCCGTGCTCAATACGATCCTGAGACTCTACATGGCCATGACGGGCATTCTATCCATTTCGGTCTTCTTCGGCGATATTCTTCAGTTCATGTTGACCCTCGTCTCGCCAGACTACTGGGCCGACCGAAGCGGGCGTGTATTCGAGGTCGACCCGACCAGCCGTACCCAAAAACTCCTCAAGGCTCCGGAGGAGGATGACTCTGGAAACGAGGCCGCGTCTGTGAAGCGCCTGCCCCTTCCCGGCTTTGCCTCGGAGCTGAGCGTGTCCACTGCCATCAGCAAGTCCGCTTGGGAGCTTCGACGCTTCTTGAAGGAAAGCTGCGTCTTGAGGATAAAAGTCCCTGGCGACAGCTTCATAGGAGACATCAGGATCACAAGCATCATCGGTTTTGGACTTGGCTGCGCTGTCGAGGGCCTGTACTTATACACAGAGTCTTCGATCCTGTCCAACGTCATCGGCCTGTCGGTATGCTACATGGCTTTCAACTGGATGTCTGTGACTTCATTCTCCATCGGCACCCTGGTCCTGGTAGGCCTGTTCTTCTACGACATCGTTATGGTATTCTACACACCCTTCATGGTGGCAGTCGCCACGCAGGTTGACGCGCCGCTGAAGCTGACGTACGAGACCTCCGACGGGCGGAGCAGCCTCCTCGGCCTCGGCGACATCGTCATACCCGGCATATTCATCTGCCTGGCGCTGCGGTTCGACCTGTGGAGGCATTACAACCGCAAGATCACGCGCGTGCAGGAGGACCTCAAAACGGTCACCCAGGAAGACAACGAAGGCAAGGCCGTCGCTGAGAACACTACCGCGGGCGAAGTCACCACGGTCAAGACGGCTTACCGCACCGTCAAGGCGCCATTTGTCGACCCTCGCGGCCAGTGGGGCAACTTCCTCTGGACTACAAGCCCTAGGGATCTCATATCTGGCCGACCCGCCCTCAAGTCCCTATCTGACGCCGACTTCCCAAAGACGTATTTCCGTGTCACCCTTCTGGGCTACCTGATTGGCATGCTCGCGACACTGGTCGTGCTGGTGATTTTCAAGCATGGCCAGCCCGCATTGCTGTATCTCGTTCCCGGCGTTGCTGGATCGGCTTGGCTGACAGGCCTGATCAAGGGCGACCTCAAGGACATGTGGGAATACACCGAGGATGGAAGCCTAGATGTTGAGGATGTCGTCGTTGAGCTTGATGGAGATGGTAATGTCATCGAAAAGAAGAAGGCAGACGTGACGAAGGATAGTGCCAAGGGAAAGGATGGCAAGAAGGAGAAGGAGACGGAGAAGGTAGAAAAGGACAGGGGTGACTATGAGCTGTTTGTTTTCTCCATAACCATGCCTAAAGAGACGGGCTCGAAAGAGGACTAGCTGGTCCGTGCGTGTCGGGTGTGGTGTTGACGAGAAAAGCCCTAACGGGCGAGAAGCTAGCAGCATTCATAGACGGCCCTCCTACTTGGGAGACTTTACCTACCACTAGTATTTTATGAGCATGAAGTCAACTGCCTATCAGTCTTGCACAAACCGTTGGTCGCTGCATGGTCTTGTCCAATCTTGACCAGGGGGCAAAATGGAACAGAAGGCCAAAAAGACCATGCGAAGAGTCAGGAAATGCCTCTGCCTTTTCAGATTGCTGATAGTTTACTGGTTGCCGACGTGGCTTGAACATTGGATCATCAGTACCAAGTCAAAAGCTCATGCCTGCCCACATTGGCCACCCACACGGGATGGTTTCTTGGGGGTTGTATTGTTTATATGGCTGCTAGGTGGGATGGGCCATATATTCCAGGGTGGCTTCTCTGCAGAGCTGGCGCGGTGAGGGCGCCTTGAGTCTTGACTGGTAGGAGCTCCCGGCCATAGAAAAACATCAACAGCTCACTTCACTTGGATTTGATGGCCGTTTATGAAAGCCGCCGAATGGGTTCTCTCTTTTGTCTTATATTGGCTCCCTCTGCCCATTGATGCCGGTAGAGTAATCCGAATACCCACCCGCCTATCGCTACAGATCACTGTCGAGCACGCGGGATGAGTCTGCAGATATACTCCAGCCGCTTCTAGAATTTTGAGACACAACTAGGTAATAGCGTGTATCAACAAGCCCTGGGATTTCCTGTTTGTCTATTACTTCCCTGCGCATCATGCCCAGATGGAGGCACCACAATCGCGCGTGTTACAGTGAGCGGCGTTCGCAGTGCTGCCAGGGCAAAAGTCCCGAGTACAAGTAACCGTTGCTTTTTATGCACAATTGTAAGCAGTGATACTTGGCGGTCAGAGGTATGCAATTTACCTGGGTCTGTCTGATCGTACGCCATCACATCTAAGTTAACAGAGTATGCTCCCCTTCCGGAGGATCACATCGTGTATCACACAGGTCTCAGTCAGTGACCTTTCACTTTATAGCGTATGAGTATCCTCATCCGTTGAAAACGGTACATATGTATGCAGGGAAGGGCATCACATTTTCGATACAGACATCGGTCGATGATCATGTTATAAATCCGGCGGAGAGTATTTGCTACGCTACAAATAAATCACATAATGCTTGTCCGGTCACATTTCCCATCAGGAGATCAGATCAGCTCCTTGGAATTCCAAGTCCACGTCTCCTGTCTACTACAGGATCCTGAGTCGTAAAGCAGAATCGAGAATAATTGCTCGACCTGTCCCTTGGGCTATCATAAGTGAGAGCAGGGTGGGACTTCCAGCTCCCTTGGTCGGATACTTACTATTAACAAAGCCCGTGCCTTATTTGCACGTTTATTTTATTGCCGTGGCTCTCCAAGAGACTTTTCTTGACAGCTTCTGCGAGGTTCGTGCATACAAGTGTGTACTACATCTTGCACCGCAAGAAGCATATCATCCATCGGTGGCCAGCAAACAGTAACTTACCTATGGGCGATTGAGCCTGGCCCACGACTTGGCTCTATAGGCAGAGAAACTAGTGAGACAGTACAGAAGTGTACCTTCCAATAAAATGTCAAACTGGGGGCGCCATGGTCTCGCAGCGGGAAACAAGGGATTCAAGCCCTAACATCCAGGTGTCATCCTTCAACCAGCAGCTCCCGATTCCGTCCTGGCCCCATCGAAACCGTTGGCCCGGCCAGGGCTCGATATGCGAGTTGCCATTTTGTAGAGGCACCTTTTGAGACAGTGTTGTACGAGGCAAAGAGGCGAGCCCCAGTGTAACCAGGGTCGCTTGTCACACACCGTTGTCTCGCCCCTCGCGATCGATTAGGGGCATTTCGCGCCCCCAGATGTCTGGATTTTATTCTTAATTCCCACCCCTTCTTCTCGGTTATGCTATGCTTAGACTCATGAGATTTTCCCGAGCTTCCTTCAAAGAGCAATTCCTTTGATAGGTTCTCACAAACGCCCGTCTATTCCTGGGAGGCAGAAGTGCTTTTGATGGGGCCATATCATGCAAGCAACACGAGCAAGGCCGAGTCCTAGACCAACGGGGGGGCGTCCAGGCCCCGCCTGCTTCAATCCCGATGGCTCAGCGGATCCCTATGCAGTCCCATGTGCCTCCGAAGGAGAGTCGCACTGCTGCAGGGGCACAACGGGCATATGCCTGTCCAACGGACACTGCATGGACTATCTACAGCCATTTTCGATCTGGAGAGGTTCATGCACAGATAGGACCTGGGTTTCTACCAGTTGTCCTAAATTGTGTACTGGTATGTGAGATATTCCACGGCATTGGATTATGCTTCCGGGATCGTGGCATGGGTTGGGCGATCTGATACTACTATACCTGCAGTTCTGCTCACATCATCCATAAAAAGCTAGTAACTATCTTGACAAGGATGTCCGTCTGTCTGTTTGGCATGCAAACAGCTCGACCGGCGCAGAGTATTGCTGTGGTGATGCGGATACAACACAGACAAACGCATCGTTGGCCTGTATTGATGGGAATCCTCCCTTCATACTACCAGATGCAACACCGACCCTGGGAGTTGCCGGTCTTTCGAACGCCCTGGAGGCGTCACCAGCGAAGTCGAGCTCAGAAACACCCGGCGTCTCAACATCAGCGGCCACCACTGCCATGCAAGAAGGCGACTGTTCAGCCCAGAAGAAAGACACCATCACAGTCGGATCCGTCCTCGGCGTCGCGCTGTTTGCTGTAGCCATAGCACTAATTATCTGGGCGGTATGGGAGCGCAGGCAAAAGGTCCTGTGGTGGCAGCGCGCCATCGGCCTCGCGCCAGAGTGGCCCCCGGAGAACGCGACGTGGATGAGGCCGCCGGATCAGCATTCGAAGCCACCGCCCTGCCCAGTCGCCAGGGCCAAACTCGTGTATGCCGCCCACCAGCAGCACAAACGCGCTCAGGAACAGCAGGCCGAGCAGCCTGTGCCGACGTACAGGACCAACCAAACTGGATGTGGTCAGCCGGACTACCAGCAACCGGTGAGCGAGCCGCAGATCTCTAGCCCGCAGCGCCCGCGGGAGATGTCGGATGGGATCCCTGCGGCGGCTGAGATGGATGCGACGTGAGGGGTGGTTATTATGGCGATACCGTAGATATTGCGGTGCTGTATCATGTGAACTATGGGAAAGTGAAGGGAATGGACGCAAAATGAATACATTTCGGCAATCGCGGGCGAGCTGTCATTTCTTGGTGTTGCTTCCTAGGTGCATGATGAGGCAGGGAGCTTTGCCAGCATCGCCCTTGCGGGCGACGGCGGTGGGTGCGAGCCTTGCCCTTTAACAGTATTGAAGGCCTATATTGTAACTCAGTTAATGCGAAGATGTTGATGTAATTGGATTACGGGCCACTGATGGAATGTGTGTGTTCATCAATGTCCGATTGCAACTGTTCCATAACCTCGTTCATGGAAGAAGGGCAGAGCAGGACTTTGAAACGTTGCAAATATGCATGCATGGTATGTGCTCACAGGATTGTCTGTAATCCGTAATGTCTAATGGAAAGAAATCGTTCAACGAAACCAGAACCGTAAACAGACAAATCAGTCAAGCCGGTGTCCTCAAGAAGACTGTCAAGCACACCACTATCGCACAAGTTTCAGTGGCTTCTTTCTTAATCTGATCAAAATAATGTTGACCACCAAAAGAACAAAGAAAAGGAAAAAGGGGGGGCGCAAGCGGTCCCTTTGCAAAGTCTCGAACGCTCAAAGACCTAGCTTTAGATAATAAACACAATACTAGTAGTACCGATAAACGATAGTCTGTCGCTAAGGAAATAGTGGGCACAATTTTAAGATTCTCTTTCCAGAAGTTTTGAGATTGATTAAACCCTTTGCCCTGAATTTCGCATCTATTGTCTGCAATGAATGTATATATTTGCTGCAGAATTTTCCAAAGTAAACTCGAATCACAATCATATAAACACACTAGGTCGTAGTCCGGGCAGGGTGAAACGTTCTGAAAGAGATTGGGTGAGCGTATCCATTGCTCTCTCAGGTGCTAACCCCAGTTCCATATGTTCGTCAAAACTTTTAGTTCACAGTTCAGAAGCCGCAAATCACATCCAGGAGACGACCAGTGCTTACATGCTGTAACCAGGAGACTTTCGACATCTGAGAGCCTAGGCAGCTGCCTATTTAAGGTTATACTGTCTGTGTGAATATGACCATACTTTCCGGCATCGCCAGGTACCCTGGCAGAAAACTACTCAGCAGTCTGACCTGGAGCGCTCCGTGCGGCACATGCGTGGCACAATTTTTTGTCTTTTGTTGCTTCTAGCGTCGGGGCACAGCTTCAGCTAGCGGTTCCTGTGACTGCGGACACTTAACCACACCACCAGTGTGCTCGAAGTCATTAGACACATGATTCCTCAGCTGGACAATCTGATGGAGGTGATCAAGGTGCCAGTGGCTGCTACGGTTAATTAAGCCCGGTAATTGAACATCAACTCTTGGCGAGATGCTACTTGGCCAATGTGCGGCCGTAGCTTCACTCATGAGAGTTGCCTCTGAGCCAAATACAGGTTTACTCAGTTGGCAGGGGTCGATGTATCTGTCAGAGGTGATTTGAGGTCGGATTTAGCTTAAGTGGATTTAGTGGGGTTGAGTGTCTCGTTTACTTGCAGCTGACACTGAGGCTCAACTTTCGGACTCCGTAGCTCGACCGGCATGAGCGGGATCAGCGGGTGGGGCCCACTGTTGGGGGAACGACCTCAGATACTTGAACCCGCGGTCAGACCGTTTCCCATTCCCGGGCGAGCTTCCCATGCAGACCCAAGCCACCACCGAGCTGCTGGACACGTCCTCAACACCCGACCAATGGCGCAGACGTCAGGCAAACCCGTGATTGTCCAGTGGATCGTGGACACACGGAACCTATGGCCGAGTGCCGAGAAGACGGCGCAGCTCGAGACAGCCGTACGTGAGCTAATTCCTGCCGATGATACTCAGGCAGTTCTATTTCACATGCTGATGGGCCGCTGGCTCGACACAGGCCGCGAGAGCCCTCGACCTGCTCACCGACGATGAGCGCAAGGCAGTGCTGCGGTACCTGTTCGTCCGCGACGCCAAGATGTCGCTGGCGTCGCACCTGCTGAAGCACTACGTGGTGAGCAAGTTCTGCGACGTGCCGTGGTGGGAGAGCAAGATCACGCGCAACGCAAAGACCAAGCCCGTCTACGTGGACGCGGCGACGGGCAAGTCGCCGGTCGAGTTCAACGTAACGCACCAGGCCGGGCTGGTGGCTCTCGTCGCGTCGTACGGCCACGAGGGTGTGGATGTGGATGTGGGCGTGGACATTGTATGCGTCAGCGAGAGGCGGGACCGCGACCACGGGGCCATCGGGCGGGAAGGGTGGCCGTCGTTTGTGGACATGCACGCCGACGTGTTCGCGCCGTCCGAGACAAACTACCTAAAGTACCAGGTGCTGAGCGCGGTGCCGGGGCTGCCGGCGGGGGCGACGGCGGCGCAGGTGACGGACTTCAAGCTGCGGTGCTTCTACACGCTGTGGTGCCTGCGCGAGGCGTACGTAAAGATGACCGGGGAGGCGCTGCTGGCGCCGTGGCTCAAGGTGCTCGACTTCAGGGACTTCAAGCCGCCGCGGCCGACGGCGTCGTTCGAGGCCTCCAACGACGACGGATCGGACGCGGTCAGGGAGCACGATATCTGGTTCGAGGGCGCCAAGGTCGAGGATGCGAACGTGTGCCTGAGGTCGCTGGGGCCCGACTACATGACCTGCACGGCGGTCAGGACGCCTCAGCACAAGGAGGTCGGGCTGGGCCTGGATCTGGGGCCGTTTGAGGTGCTTCGCATCGAGGACATACTGGAGTTCGCCGAGTCCAAGGTATAGACACACAGATATAGATATTGAGGGGCCGTCTGGCGTTTGAGGGGCGGATTACATGCATATCAATGAGGTGAGCCGGCCGTCGTCACTGGCCGTCGTCAACCAGCTCAAGATTTTGCTTACACCATTCGAAACGATCGAGGCCGTCCTCGACCTCTGTCCCGGCCTAACCTTTGAAACGAAACACTTTGGCCACGTTCCGGAAACCAGTCATCATGTTCGCTCACATGTCAGCAGTGTAGGGGGTGGGTAGCCCTCGTCCGCAGACATGTCTGGGAGTGAGTTCTCTGTCCATCACGCAAAGCAGCAACTGAGCCAGAGAGAGGCCGCCAGGATGACCCCAACCCAATCACGGATGGCTGGTGCTGTGGGGTCGGCGGGGCCAATTTTAGCGCGTGGATCAACGTCATCTCCCTCCCTCGCACGCCTCCCTTGTGTGTGTGCAGCGTGTGCTTCTATCTTGGTGGGCTTGCAGGCTTGCAGGTTTGCTCCCAAAGCGCCCCTAGCTCCAGGTCCAAAGGTCTAGGTCCGGGTCCAAGGTCCAAGGTCCAAGGTCTAACCAAGGTTCCAGGTCCATTGTTCCAAAGATCCTCCTCCTCAAGGCCAACTCCATCCACACGTTTGAGTCTCCAGCTTCCGCAACCCCAGAATGGAATATTGACTCTTTGCCATGGCATAGTCATTGTCGTCGATCATCTCTACTCTAGACCTAGAATTACTACCGCAGCGCTATCCTTCTCTTCCCTTCCCCTCCTTTCCAAACAACAGACCCTGATCCGCGGCATACACGCAGACTTTGCTCTCATTCAAATCGTCATTCTTGTTCCCTTCTTTGTCTTGCTTAACCCTCCTCCACCTTTTTTGCTGCCGAATCCACCTGTCACCCAAAACACACCCCACCAGAAGCCCCCCCTTTCATATGCTACAGCCACCGCAGCCTTACTGTTAATCAACCACCAACCACTGGCATTTTTGAGACCCTTCGAGATTACAGCACTACTCCCGAGGCCCCTGACATGTCCGAGTCTGGTGATAGGTATGACACTATCCTGCATTGTTTCTGCCATCGTTGTTTTTGTTGTCGCTGCCGCTGGTGATGCTGCCCCGTGCTGAGAGAGCTGTCTGCTAATACGTGGGTCCTTCTTTGCGTCCCCAGTTCCCACAAGCGCTCCAGATCGGCAGCTGCTCTGTCCCTCCTTCGACGTGTCCGCGAGCCCGACGACACTCCCCAAAGCCCTGCCGGCTCCGGCACCTCTCCTGTAGCAGCAAACCCCCCATCGGCTGCACCGACTGTCTCCATGTCGCACCAACAAGCAAACAGGAGCCAGGGCTCCAGGCTCTCCCTCGCCGGTTCAGTCAGCGGCCGTGTGCCCTCCTACCAAGCCCAGCCTCAAGCCCAATCCCCATCGCCAACCACCCCGAGGGCCGCCGCCACCACCTCCATCTACGATAAGGGGAACACCATCGAACAGTCTGTCCGCAAGTTTCGCATTGTCGAGGCCTTGCGCAGCGGCGATACCGCATCCATCTCCAGGGCCATTCGCGAGACCTCAGAGGGCGGGCCCAGGCCCAGCACCTCTTCCATCAACACCCTGTCGGGAGGCGCCCTGGACGATACCACGGTCCTCCATCTTGCTATCCAGGTCGCCGAATTCCCAGTCGTCGAATACGTCATATCCGACGGTGCCGGATATGTGGACATCAACGCAAGAGACAAGGACGGCAACACACCGTTGCACATTGCTGCCAGCCAGGGGAGGACATCGATCGTGAAGCTGCTGTTGGAGCAGAAGGACATCAATGATGCTATTGCAAACAACCAGGGCCGTTTGCCCCTTGACCTGGCCCGCAATGCCGACATTTTCCAGTCCCTGCAACTATCCCGGTCTCTTTTCGCAGAGTCCAAGATCAGGCAGGTTCAGGAGCTGATCAACCAACAAGACTACAAGGCTTTGGAGCAGGTGCTGGAGGAGACACGCCTCAAGACCGTCTTGGACATTAACAGCACTGAGTTTGTCCTCGACCCCCTGACCGCCCAGGCGGGCGGCACGCTCCTCCACGAGGCCGCCCGTCGCAAGAATACCGCCCTCATCCAGATCTTGCTTCTGCACGGCGCAGACCCCTTCAGGCGAGACCGGAAAGGTAAGCTGCCCCAGGACGCGACCAAGGATGACGTGACTCGTGCTATGCTCAAGAAGTCGCCCGCCGCCGTGGCCGCCCAACGAGGCATCCAGGAGAAGGCCGTGCTCGGGACAGCATCTCAGGCTGCAGCTGCAGCCCCTGGTGATCCACTCCTGGGCAAGGAGGCCAGAGAGATGAAGGGCTACCTCAAGAAGTGGACCAACTACCGCAAGGGGTACCAACTGAGATGGTTCGTCCTCGAAGACGGTGTCCTGAGCTATTATAAGCATCAAGACGATTCTGGCTCTGCTTGCCGTGGCGCAATCAACATGCGCATCGCCAAGCTCAACATGAGCCCCGACGAGAAGACAAAGTTTGAAATCATCGGCAAATCCTCGGTCAAGTACACGCTCAAGGCCAACCATGAGGTGGAGGCGAAGAGATGGTTCTGGGCCTTGAATAATGCCATCCAGTGGACGAAAGACCAGGCCAAAGAAGAAAGCAAACAGCGTGCCACGGAAGCCGAGATGTTGAGCAAGGCAAAGGAGCATGTTCAGGGTAACTCAGGTGGCGAGAGCACGGGCGAGAACGCCAGTTTCCTCGAGCCTGGTCCGCGGGCCAGCACACAGCTCACCCGGCTACAGTCTGCTACCAAGTCTGGCAGCAAAGTGACCAGCACGGGAGGCAGTGTCGCTGAGGAGGATGAGACAGACCGTGACACTAGGGCGGGATTTTCCGTCATACATGACGAGGAGGATGACGACGGCGATGCCTCGAGTGGCCGTGAACAGCCGAGCGCCGCCAAGGATGCTTTCAACATCACTGCGCAGTCGCTGAAGCTGCAGCTGGAGACAATGGCGCAAGTCAACGCCGCGCTCGTCACAGAAGCCAGCCAAAATCCCAATGTGAAGCTCTCGGATCCTAAGACGGCAGGGGCTCTCGCTACGTACGATGCCGCTATTCGGTCCATGTCAGGGCTCACTGGCGATCTCATGCGGATCTCTCGTGATAGAGACTCGTACTGGCAATACCGCCTGGACCGAGAGGTCGACATGAGACGCATGTGGGAAGAGAGCATGGCACAAGTTGCTAAGGAACAGGAAGTGCTGCAGGCCAAGATTGGCGAGGCCGAAGAGAAGCGAAAGCACACGAAGCGGATGCTAAAAGAAGTAGTCAGCAATAACATGACTGAAAGCCAGTTCGCTTCCTCGGGTCTCGATCCTGGCCCCGACACTCAAGGACAGGCAGAGGACGTCGCAGCCGCCGATCAAAAGTCGCCGGCACGGAGTCTTCCGCTTAGTCGCCATGAGACCGTGCTCACAGAGATCGCGAATCTATCTGATGACGAGTCGGAGGATGACGAGGAGTTCTTTGACGCTGTCGATGCTGGAGAAATTGAGGCCGAGCCCTTGCCACCTGCCACGGCTACGGATGAAGAGAACAAGCAACTCGTGGCATCCAGTGGTATCGACATCAGCAGCTCCTTCCATGGGTACGAGAACGGTATACGGACGAGGCTGAAGATGGATGCGGATGATCGGCCGAAGATCTCGCTTTGGGTAAGCCGACTGTTGCTATTGTTTGAAACGCAGAGGACTGACATTCTGGTATTAGGGGATCCTGAAATCGATGATTGGCAAGGACATGACCAAGATGACCCTGCCTGTGTCCTTCAACGAGCCCACTTCGCTGCTCTACCGCTGCGGAGAGGATATGGAATACGCTGACCTCCTGGACCTTGCTGCTGACCGTACCGACTCGATTGAGCGGCTCCTCTATATCGCCGCCTTTGCAGCAAGTGAGTATGCTTCAACGATAGGTCGCGTGGCCAAGCCGTTCAATCCGTTACTCGGAGAGACGTTTGAGTACGTCAGGCCCGACAAGAACTACCGCTTCTTCATCGAGCAAGTCAGTCACCACCCACCTGTTGGCGCCGCTTGGGCCGAGTCTCCGAAGTGGACGTACTATGGCGAGTCGGCAGTCAGGTCCAAGTTCTATGGCCGATCTTTTGATATCAACCCACTTGGCACGTGGTTCCTGAAACTTCGGCCTTCCGCCGGTGGTGAGGAAGAGCTGTACACATGGAAGAAGGTGACGTCGTCGGTGGTCGGCATTATCACCGGTAACCCTGTTGTCGACAACTACGGCCCCATGGAGATCAAGAACTGGAACACCGGCGAAGTCGCACATCTGGATTTCAAGCAGCGTGGCTGGAAGGAGTCATCGGCATATCAGATTGCTGGCAAGGTTGTGGACGCCAACGGGCGCGTGCGCGTCAGCATCGGCGGCAAATGGAACTCCAAGCTTTACGCTCGTGTCACACCTGGCTACGAGGCTCCCGTTGAGGCCCCCGCCAACGACAATGATACCATATTCAAGGGCAGCCTTGGCGAGTCTGACCCTAACAAGGCTTTCCTGATCTGGCAGGCGAACGAGCGTCCTAAGGGCATCCCGTTCAACTTGACACCGTTCGTGCTTACGTTCAACCACATCGATGACAAGCTGAAGCCCTGGCTCGCTCCGACCGACTCCCGCCTTAGGCCTGACCAGCGCGCCATGGAGGATGGTGAGTACGACTTCGCGGCGACGGAGAAGAACCGCCTTGAGGAGGGGCAGCGAGCTCGGAGGAGGGAGCGCGAGGCCAGGGGCGATGAATTCGCGCCCGCGTGGTTCACAAAGGCAAGGTGTGAGATCACCGGGGAGGAGTACTGGAAGTTCAACGGCAAGTATTGGGAGCAGAGAGAAAAGGCCGGCAAGGGCGACGAGAGCGCGTGGGCGGGGCTGGAGCAGATTTATTCGTAGGACGGCGATATTAGCTACTTGTTTAGGGGGTGGTAATCTTACGGGGGTTTTGTATGGGTGGAGGAGTTTACAGAGTAATGAGCCAAGACACAGACACGGTTGCAAATAATGACAAGGCGACCTGCGGAATATTCAACACATTTCACATGTGAGTTCGAAGTTGACGCTGGTGAAGGTCGCGAAGCTTGCATGTGGCACCACACTGGATACCTCATCTATATTTATGTGAAATTTGACTTGGATCCTCAATATGAATCGCTGGTCTTCGCCTGATCCAGTGTTGCCGACAACACAGAACCGAAACAGAACAGCCAAAGTTTGCGGAGGTGTGGAAGAGCCATTCGCGAACACACACACATTGTCGGAACTCGAAGGCGTTCATATTCGGCAAACGACTTATCTCCAGGCAGAGGCCTCTGGAATGGAGAAGGGCCTAAAAAAATTGGCCAGCTCCATACTGACAAGCTGCTGCAATTCGGCATCTATTTCTCACATATCGGCTCCAGGTAACTCACAAATGAATCCTCTAAAACTCCCCACAGATCATCTGCACCATGTCAAAGCTGCGATTCTGGGGATTTACATTTCGGGGACGAAAAGGCAGGAGCTACACTTCTGTATTTTATGAACAGAGCTAGGTACAAAGGTCGTGAACAGAATGATCGTGTGCGAAATGTCTCAGAAAAGCCATTGGACTCCGAAATTGCAAGGTAGCCTACAGGCTCACAATTTTCAGTCTCCCAGTGTAGCCGTAATGCAACTCTAAGTAAGATCATATTTACGTGCCTTCAGCAAGGCTCAACTACGCCTGGCCCAGCGAGTTCATGCATGTGGCTTTTTGTCACTGAGTCCGGAGTCGGAGGTGGTGTAGCCGCCAACGTTCTTCTTCTCGTTGTCAAAGACAAGCCCGGGGTGCCCCACCATGAGGCAATATACCGCTATGATAATCATCCTGCCCGGTTAAGAACATGTCAGCCAAGTGTTCCTACGCGGAGGCAAAAAGACAAATGTGATGCTTCCCAGAGCGAAGGACGACTTACACTCCCTCAAGCCCAATAAAAAGCGGCTCATCCCTCACCAGCTCGCCGCCATACCCCTCATGCAGCTCGGCGAGGCGGTACGCGCACCGCGCGAGGATGAGCAGCGTCGCCGTGCCCTGGGCGGCAAAGAATATCCACAGGCGCCGCGTGAACCTCGGCCCCGCCGGCGCGACGGACGCGGCTGGCCTGGAGGAGTAAAAGCGGGCGTAGTACCGGACGAGGTAGTCGGCGAACAAGACACAAAAGACGAGCATGAAGACGACCTGCAGGATGAGACCAGCCAGCGCGAGGTCGACGCCCGTCTGGCTGGCACCCGAGGAGGTCGTGGACATTGCGCCGCCGGCCGCCTGGATGATCAGGCAGATCGTGTCGCCTGGGATGAAGATCCAGTAGTAGAGGCGGGGGCTGAAGCGGGAGACTTCTGGGGCGAAGTGTTGGATTCTGTTTGGGGGTGGGGGTGTCTGTTAGCGAAGTCTTCTTAACGCGTGACAAGACGCATCTGTGTTTGAAGAAGAGTGGATTTTGGACATACGTGGCCGCGAGTGAGACGTATATCGCGGCTGTGAAGAATACAGGTGCGCTTGTGATGCAAACTGATTACAAACAAAGGCGAAATGTCAGATATCATGCTCCAACGATCGATATTACATGATAGGCAAAAGGTTCTTACTAATCTGGAGCATGAAACCAGTAAAGTCGAAGGGGTTGTTATACATTATGATCCGGCCGAGATAGCCCGCGATGGCAGCTAGAGCGCCCAAAACCATGCAGCCCATGAAGAACCATTTCTTCCACCGCCAGCCTAGGTAGATGTGGATAAAGATCGACAGGGCATAGAGGACGATGAAGGCGATGCTTGCGCTTAGTCTCGGCCGGTAGCCATAGATGCTGGCCTCGAGCGGGCAGATCTCGAGCGTGCAGTTGCCATCAGGGCCGAAGAGGATGACATCGGGAGGAAGTCCTCTGTAACCTGGCTCTGCCATGTTGTTTTCCAACTCAAGTTTGTCGACAGCTTGATGGGCTCGTGGAGTGTTTGCTTCAAGGGGATTCTTGAGATCGAGTGTGACGTTTGCGAGAGTGAAGGAGGTTGAGAGGCACTGAGGAACACTGACGATTTGGCATGCAAAAACAAGAAGGTGTCGTGGTGGGCAATTAGGTAGTCAGGAGGCGGGACGCAGCGACACAAGATAGAGACAAAGGAAGAGGTGAAATGGCTTGTAGTCAAAGCTATTAATATTCTGTTGGGGAGGTCTGTGCCTCGAGGGTCGAGTGAATTCCATATTCACTATACCGGCATGGGCCACGTAGTAGTAGTTTCTCGTAGGCTCTAGGGTGATCGGACCGGGGAAATATCAGATTCTTCTTATCGGAAGGACTTCAGGATATTACAGTCCAGAACACGCACGATGGCTGGTTTAGCATCGAGTAGCATGTTGCCCGTATGCTGAAAGAATGAGAAGGATTTCGTCTTTGGGTACTTGCTGCGGCACAACAGAATGCTCGGCCCCCAAGGTATCGGAACGCCTGCCTGCGTGTGTGGGATGATGGTTAGTGGCCCTGCGCCGCGTGTAAGCCGTTTGCGAGTGCGGCTTGGCCCCTTCGCACTCGCTCCTGGACTGAAGGGGGGCGGCTCAACCTTGACCCGCCCCTAGTAGTTGTGGTGACAACCTTAAAGAAGCCATGCTTGGCGCTCGTTCAGGATTCAACCGCTTTGCTTGAGTGAGATGCTCATGACTGGCTGGACAGGCCGCGGCGGCACGTTTTGTTTGATGATTGGTACTGTACAAGCTATCTTCATGCATCTCTTTCTGAAGGCAGCCACTACTCGATGCGAAGATCGAAGACGTCATCTAGCCCCCAATCATAAAGACTAGCGACACTCTGCTGCAAATCCAAGCACAAAATTTCTATCAAACAAACAAGTGAAAGTGAGAAGATCATGGTATTTTGAAGGATCGATGAGATTCGGCGCTACAGGCTCCAATACTGATGTTCTGCCAGAGGTCTCCCACCTCTCTCCCTCCGAAGCTCCATAGCTCAGACATGACGCCACAGACATAACTAAAAAACTGATGACCTCCCAACCTGGCCCTCTCCTGAACACCACCTCGCGTCAATATACTGCGTCAATATTGGGTGCGTCAATTGGCTATGGATATAGTTGTTCTGGGTGTGTAGGTCTGGTTATGAAGGTGTGTGTGTGGGTTATGAAGGTGTGTGTGTGTGTGTGTGTAAGCCTGGGTGTGTAGGATTACGGTTGTGTAGGTTTCAGTGACATGGGTTGTTCTAGTCGATGTTACGGGACTATAGGAGTGGGTATTACGAAAGCAGATTCTGTAGTAGTAGTTGCCATGGGAGTGGAGTGGGTGGATGTAGTGTCCTCCGTTTCCGCTTGTTGTGGTAAATTAGCTATAGCTGTAGGTGGTGTACTGAACGTGAGTCTGTGTCTACTTTTTTGCTCTGCAAATCTCTGTCTTCCCGGGGAAAGGCGCATTTCCACCATTGTCGCCTACAGGGCAGACTTTTGACCCGCCCTGCTTCCAATACTTGTCTTCAGGTTCCTTAGAAAACAGAAGTATGATGCTTCTGATGAGACAGAGATATGAGACTTTGTACTTGGTGGCGTTGCTTCTAAAGGATCCTTGCATATTTTGCTTTGAATAATGTTTGAATCTTCCAAGGTGGACGCTGACATTCAAGTTCATGCACACTGAGGTCTGTTGTAAGCAAGAGATTGGATCGTCGAACTAAATCTTCCCTTGTGGCTCTAGTATGGAAACCAGTGTGCAAGACCTTGTTTCCTACGCTGAAAGGCTTCGAGATAGGCTCATAGAACACTAGTTCTCTTCAAAATCAATGACTTCAACGCATGCAAGGCTCTCTTTAAATGTTAAAATCAGGGTGGCCCATGACCATGCCATTTTTGATTATTATTACATGTTTCTGAATGAAGACTCGTGCTATCCCCCAAACCAGTTTTGGTTTTTCTTCCGGGGCGTTGTCCGTTCCCTTCCGCTTGTCCCCCATCTAAGTGTCTCAGAGAATAAGGAAAAAGTTTGGTTTGCAAGCGAGGAACCTCGGGGTCCAGAGTCCTTCATCTCTATTACATGTGTGTGTTGTGTGCAAAAAAGGCAGACATGCTTCTGCACCTGGTATCAGACCGCGATGCGCTTTCCAGAAATAAAAAGCCCAGGACCACTGTAAATGCTCTGTCGTAAGGATCGTAAGAAGGAAATGTTTGTTGTGATGCTAATCAGGTATTGATTGCGTGACCACTGAAACCGTGCCTCTGAGGCAGAGTGGTATGCGGGTATATTGTTGGTACACTTTTCGCCAGCTCAGCTCATTATTTACAGAGCGAGGACAGCAACGACGGCCAGGAAGGCAGCGCCGAGGCTGGCTCCGGTCTTACCAGCTCCGGCGGTGACGACGGTAGTCTGGGAAGCGGAGGGGACGAGGGCGGTTGTGCCCTGGGCAACACCCGGCACAACAGATGAGCTGCCGGTGGGGTAGATGGGAGCCTCGCCGCCTGGGGCAACGACAGATGGGGAGACTGGGGAGGCAGTCTCGACGGCAGAGGTGGCGTAGCTCGTGACGGGCACAACACCAACCTCGGTGGTCGAGGAGGCAGTGTAGGTAGTCAGAGCAACCTGGGGCACGGTGAGGACGGTGGAGACTGTGATGGTGGAGGAAGACGACGGCAGAATCTCGCCAGCATCGTTGGTGCAAGGAACAACGGTGGTCTCGTGGATGACGATGGTGGTAGCAGACACGGGAGGGGTGGCGGTGACAGTCAGGTAAGTGGTCTGCGTAGCACCAGTGGCGACAGCAGGGTTATTGGGAGCGTAGGAGCCGCAGATACCCTGGAAGTATTGGATGGCCTCAGCAACAGTCTCGTCAGAGTCACCGTAAGCGTAAAGGCACTCGTAGACGTTCTGAACGAAGGTGGCGTCAGGGCAGTAGCAGGAAGCATCGGCGTTGTCAACACAGCCAACAACGAAGTTCCAGGTGCTGATGCAGGCAGGGACGATGGTAGGGCAAGGCAGGGTCTCGGTGGGAGCAGCGGGGCTCTCAACGGTGGTGCTGGCAATAGGAGACACCTCGGAAGAAGAGCTCTCGGTAGCGGGAGGAGCCTCGCCAGGGGCGGTAGTCTCAACAGGAGGGACAACCTGGGTCTGGGTGATAGCGTGGCTGGTGGTGAAGACGGAGGTCTCAGTGGCAGTCACCGGGCAGATGGTAGTGCTGATAGCGACGACCTGAGTGTGTTGTTAGTACTTGTGTGCGCTGGTGGGTAGAAGGACAGGAGTATGATGAAAGGTGGTGACTTACAACGGTGGTAGTGGCAGCCGTGCCCTCGGGAACACCAGCAGGGCAGCTGACGATCTCAGGTCCGCAGCTGGTGATGGTCTGAATGGAAGTGCTGTAGACGGTGGAGGTGGTCTCGAAGCTGGTGATGGCGGTGCTGGTGACCTCGTAGGTGGTCGACTCGACGGAGCTGGAGATTTCGACGGAGCTGGGGACTTCGACGGAGCTAGTAACCTCCACGGAGGACTCAACGGTCGTAGACTCGGCAGACGAAGGGGTGGGAGGTGTTCCAGAAGCAACAGGGGTTGTCTGCGCGCCACCGGGTCCAGAGGGGCCAACAGGGAGAGATGGCTTGGGGCCAGTCTCAGAAGGAGAGGTGGGCTTGACACCGGTGGGCCCAGTAGCAGTGGGCTTGCCGGGAATGGAGGGCACCACAGAAGTCGAAGTCTGGATCTGGGTAGACTGGGTGTGGGTGTACTTGGTGGTGGTGCTAGAAGCAGAGTTGCAGTCGAAGGAGACGGTAGGAATGGTAACGCTGCAGGTAGTGGACTCCTTGGGGATCTTGTCGCCAGACTGGCCGGATGGGTAGACAATGGTCACGTTCTTGGCACCACCGCACTGGGTGTTCTTGACTGTTGAGCCCTGGGAGGAGCAGGAGCTTCGCTGCTTGCATGTGGAGCCATCGCCCATGGAAAAGTGGAACTCCAGGTCGGCATCGAACTCGGTGATGACATCGATTGTGCTGACGGAGAAGGACTCGATCTCAGTGTCCTGGCCGCAGCCGAACGAGGGCGAGCTCTCCTTGTCGTGACCACAGCTTCCCTTGAGGGTCTTGGATGTGCGGGGGGCAAAGCGGCTGCCGGGCTCACGCTTTCCGTAGCCCTCCTCGCATGAGAATCCGCCGAAGCTGAAGCCTCCGTATGAGGAGAAGGAGCCGATCTGCAGGTCGCTCCAGTCCCAGCCACTCTGCTGTTGGGTGTTGCACTTGTTGTCTGTGTTGTCGGGGCACTTGAAGCCGCCAAAGTCGTTCCAGCCCTGGGAGCAAGGGTTAGCATATACAGTGCTCCAAGCCGGGACATGTGAGGCTATCATGACATACAGTGGCTGATGCGGTTGCCGCGAGGGCAAGGATCGAAGCAGACTTCATGTTGTGTGTGTGGGTTTCGAATGTGTTTCTACTTGTGTGAATAATAACAGTGGCAGTGATACCAAAGAATGAAGACAGTCGATGTGTACTCAGTACAGTACGAGTGTGGGTAAAGAGTGTTGGATGGAGGCAAGTACAGCGAGTGACTCGAGACTCCTAGACAGAAGGAAATATAAAAGAAAAGAATCACAGTTGATTTTGGCGAGAAGAAGCCGACTGTTGATGGAGAGGGAACCTGAGGGAGAGGGAAGTCAAGACGGTATCACGAGGCATGGGAAGCAAAGCAGATATATACAGATGCGGCGGCAGTGCAGAGACTGCGAGCATGGCGCGTGTGGAGTGTGGTGGTCCTCGTCCCTGGCGTCCTCGCCCCCTCCCCCTGTTGATGCTGGACTGCCCATGCACTTGCATAGTACGACGAATGGTGGCAGCGGTAGGAGGCGAGGTCAGGTAGAGGGGCCGAGGAGCAGCCATGCCCATGACCATGAGGGTGGCACGGTGGGTCAAATATTTGCAAGGGGTTCCCAAGACGCAGATGCACCCCTGGTCTTTTCCCTTAGAGTTGTTTCTTTGCTGGTGGCAGACTCCACAGCGCACCCGGGAGGATTGGCACTAGGCTCGAATTGTAGCCCTGGCTGTTTCTGATACTCGATAGGGAATGGGAGATGCAACCTGGTCGACCAGAGCGGCACCGGCCAATGGGCACGTAGCATCGTCCCTCTGGCGGCCCAGAAGGGGGAATCAGATCAGACAGGCCCGGGATTGAAATAGCAGCACGGGCATCTGAAGCCTCGGAGGCATGCTGACAGGCGTTGGCTCGCACGATTCCCGAATCCTCATACTGTCTGATGTCGAGCCCGGATGGCTCGAGGCCCGGCCGCCGCCGCCGTTTATGGCCCAGCCACGGGAAAGCAAAGGCCCCAAGAAGAGCAGAGGGCGGGCCAGCGCACAGAGCATGGCAATCTCTCGATCGGACGAACTGGGACTCATGGACGGAGATGGAATCAATGTTGGGGAGAGCAGAAAGCAGGTGAGGGTCAGATGGAAGGGGTCTGAGTGCTGACATCGGGCCACGGTACCTACGGAGTTGCAAGCGAGTGGATGTGGATATCGGCCGCTGGCACCCAAAAAAGATGCAGGCTTGCATGATCGAGTGGAAGGCCTGGCTGGCAGGCCGGGAACGTTAATATCCATATATAACCGCCCAAACGGCTACATTATACTACTTTCTTAATTTATATAATATAAATGATTAAATAATAATATTTAATAATTTATTTATTTATTATCAGCTTTGTATCATTAAAAGTATCATAAATATATATTTTTTTATATATTTGAATCATAATTTTAATATTAATCTTTTTAAAACTTTTTATAATAAACTATTAAACATTTTTTATTATATCAATTATATAAATGGCTTTTACTAAATTTATTCTTAAATAGTAATGAGAATTAAAAATAATAATAATGATTTTGTTTTCTTAAAAGTTTCAGTAATTTTACATTAATATAACGTAACTCACCAGTTAGCCGATCATACCACATGCCCAATCAGTTTCAATAAATCTACCAACTTTAGCTAACACTAGCACCTATGTAATGTAAAAGAATTAGTTATATTTAGTAGTAATACTGTTAAATGCTTTAAACTCATCATTTTCAATTAATTTAATCAATTTAGAGGTGTATTGGTACTATAGTGCTAGTCTGAAAACTTAAAGTTTTAGTAAGCGGGTTTGTTTTTAGTATAGATCGCATCCCTATTTTTCGCATCAATTTCAATATTACTCTACTTACTTAAATATTCAATACGCTAGAAATCAATATTTACAATACCAATCTACTCAAAAGAGGGAAAAATCCAGCTAATACTTCAGGCAATTAAAAATTCTAAAAAAAGTAAAAGAACCCTTAAGTATATTTTAGGTTATATGGATCTTTAATGTCCCTTATAGTATATTGAATAAAAAATTAATAACCAACCTTATTGCGAAGAATTATATATTGAGAAATATAAACTTGGCTTAATTAAGAAGTAAATACTTATTGAATATATTATCAAGTAAGATATATAAGGATTTTAATACGCCTTTTTAGTATAAAACATATAGTCAATCTCTTATGAATATTGTATAATATAAGCTGGTTAATAAGAACTGGGTATAACGTTTTGTGAATATATGACTAAGCTTAAAATCCAGGTTTAATCAGCTATATAACTACTAAAAGGCCCTTTGCAAAGATCCAGAGGTTATTAGGAATTAGTTCTGGCTGCTCCGTAATACGATGGCCAAGTATAGGGTCTTAGATGATAATCTTTATAATTTTGACGAAATTAGCTTTATAATGGGCCAGACAACCTCAACCCTAGTTGTTACACGTTCTGATTAATATGGAAAGGCTAAATTTATTTCATCTGGGAATCGAGAATAGGTAATAGCTATTGAATCTATTGATATGAAGGGTTAGTATATCCCGCTGTTTATAATCATCCACGGCGCTTATTACCTTACTAATTAGATAATAAAATAATAAGATTAGCTTAAAATGGATTTGACATTTTAATAAGTATATAATTAAGCGGACTAAGAGCAAGTACCAGATGTTTATCTTGGATTGATATAAGAGCTATATATTAGCAGAGTTTAAGCAATATTGTGAAGAGAACAATGTTATCCCTATTAATATACCAGCACGTTCATCTCATCTGCTTTAACCATTAAACGTTGCATTATTGTCACTATTAAAGTATACATATAATAATAATGAGATTAATCTTTTTATTCGTGCGTTTATTAATTATATTATTAAGTTTCCGTTTTTATTTTATTTAAGGTAACTTATAATAAAGTCTTTATAAAAAGAAATATGAAAACTGGGTTTAGAAAGGCCATTATTTCTTTATGGGACTTAGATTCTGTTATTTCTAAGTTAGATATCCGCTTGTGAACTCCGGTGTAATTACTCTTTATATTATTATTAAAACAAGAATTACAAATACCTTTTAATAACCATTGGATTATCTAGTAATCATGTTTTATTAAGATTAAGATTTTAAGCTATTAAGGAAGCTCCCTTATATTAATTATCTAAATAATTGAGAAATTTATAAAGGGCGTATAAGCAGTGGTGTATCAAATTACTCTTTTAAATAATTAGGTCCGTACTCTTAAGAAAGCTAATATTAGGCTTGCTAAGCGCTAGAGGGCTAAAAGAAGTTGGGTATAGCCTAGAAGGGCATTTAATATTAAGGACTTTTAAGTGATCATTAAAGAAAAATACAAGGGGAAGTAGCTAGTTAGTCAAATAGCTGGTAACGGTGAGGAGGTGGTAAGCGGCGGACCGATTAAACAATGATGTGGTAATTGTGATAAGACTAGGTACAATGCAAGAACTTGTGAGAAAGATGTAAAAGAGTCTAGTTATTCAGATTCCGAGTAAATCATAGCACATTTTGAAGTAGTCCGCGGTGGACTGCTTAAATGGTTGGTTTGGATAGTGTAGATTAAGGTTGATTATATATAATTGAAACGCTCCATTTTAATAAGGAAGCTAATTTTCTTATTAAAAGTCACTTAATTCAGACTAACACTGCAACCACGCTAATAATTCTAAATTAATAATATTCGTTGAAAATAAGTAATTGAGACCAGTTAGCACTAATTGGTATTAAATATAATTGATCTTTTCATATTGCGTGGGTGATGGGGTTAGCTTATGTTGGTAGATTTATTAAAACTAATTGAGTATGTGGCATGATCGGCTGACTGGTGAATTATGTTATATTATTATCATTATTATATTATATAGTAAAATTTCAAAATTTATAATATTTTTTCTTGTTCATACAAATTTATCTATATATTAGTCTATATACATTTAATTCAATTCCATTGTTATTATTTATTTATGTTTTATATTAAGAAGAAAATAACTTTTAATTAAAGTTCATAATTATTACATTAATTATTACTATTTTATAAATGCCGTTGTTAAGTTAAAATACTAATACTTTATTTTAGTAACATAATAAACAAATAAAGAATACAAATAGTATTTTACAAGATATTGCTATAAGTAATAATTATTTTATTTATCGTTAATTAATAATCACGTAAAGGTTATTATTCTACATTTAAAGCTTTAAAATTGAGTTATAATCGAATTGAATATTTAATTAATCTTGAGTATAATTAGAATTATTTTAATTCAATTTAATACTAATAAATATCAGTTGTTATATAATTTAAGACTTTTAAACTGCTATAAATATATAATATACTTCTTTTTATAATATATTTCTTTTGAAACTTCCTCTTTTGAAACTACTTAAAGTAGTTATTTAACCAATAAAAAAATGAAAAAAAAAATTAATCTGTTATTAATAATTATTAAATATTGTCAGATCATCGGTCCATTGCGGACCGCCCCCAGGGGCGCACCCACAAAGGGGTGCCTCAGGCATCAACACTAACGTTGGTAGAAAAGACCCAACCACCCGAAAGGAGGGGGTCAGCCGAACATGGAGAAGACACAACAATCAAGACCCATCAAATTATCTTTATAACATCGGCGATTACGTATAATCTAACAAATATATTAATAATTAAAGTTGAAATAAATTGACTTCATGAAATAATTAGATATATTAATTACGTATTTTAATTTGAAATAGGTACAAATAAATAATAAATATAATAACAAATTTCAATATTTTAATCACGATTTCCTATTTTGTAATAGAAATAATATTTAATTATTGTATTAAGAAATTATAATAATTATCTAAACACATTAGAATATTTAAAACAAAACGAAAAAGATTAAAATATTAAATAAATAGATAAATATCTAAGTACTTAAAAATATAATTAAGATGTAATTAAAATAAAATAATTCATTTTTTACAAGATGTTTAATAAAACATTTAATTACTGTTTATTTTCTACCTTTTGTATAATTTAAATATTATGTAAATTCAAAATAATAAAAATACTTATACACTCTTTTCAAAAAACCTTAAAAATATTATTTTTAATTATTTAATTCATTTATTTATAAATTCGTTTTTAATTATTATTGAATTATTCTTTGAAGAAACATATTATTGATTAATACAATGAATGTTAACTTTTTTAATAATACTTTATAATTATGAAAGCATCCTTTTATTAATATATTAACTTTATATTAATTAAGTTAGTTTTAATTATTATAAAAACAGCTTAATACTCAATATTCTAATTAATGTTTTATTGTAATGGATATATTATTCTGTATATAAAATTTAAATTAATACTATTTAAATTTTTAAAACATGTATTCATTTATTTAATAAATTAATAATATAGTTATGTAGAGTAAGACTTATAAAAAGTTAACAAGTATTAAAAGTATTATTTTAAAAACATTATTATTCATTTAGTATTATATGAATATTCTATTTAATTATATAATGAATTACAATAATTAAGAATTTATTATTCTATAAATTAATAATTTTTTAAACACAATTAGGAAGTGTATAATATTTAACAAATCAAAAAGTCTTCTTAATTTTAATGTACTTAAAGTGATTAATATTAAATTCATTAATTGTTTAAAAATGTACTATATGTATCGTAATTATTGGGGAAAATAATGATGAAGATTGGGCGTTTAAGTGGTGGTTAGGGTTGGCTGGGAGATGTGCACGGATATTAACCTTCTGGGCCTGGCTGGCAGGCTGGTTGCGCGCGGCTCTATCTGCCAGATGGAGGTGGTGTCAAACCATAGGTCAGGGGAAGCCGCTCGTAAATGCATCAGCCGGGAACCAGGAAGAAAGGAGCCAGGTACCGCCTGGGCATCCAGACCTTTCCGTCCAATCCTTGCTCAGGGGAGGGGGCCCGGCTCAGCCAATCAGCTTACACGGGCCGAGTCAGAGCCCACATTGGATTCGGGAGTGCTCCTCCTTCTTGCTTGCGAACCTCGCTTCGACCCCAGGTCCGATGAAGAGTAGTGTACAGTAATCAAGAAAGAGGTGGTGGATATCGCCGGTGGATGACAGGATGATGATTATTCCAGCCATCATGAATACCAGATATATCTCCGAGGAAAAGGGGGCCACCATGTGGTGGGTGCAAGGCCGACACGCAGCCAGCTCCATCTTCAGCTGCATTGAGGGGGAAACATGATCCCACAACCTTGGTTGCAGTCTGTCAACAGCCACACTGAGAAGAGAAAGACTTTTCCCCCCTTGGTCGTCGAATGAAAACCCTGAGCATCAGCTGCTCCAAATTGAACGGTGTGCTGGATGCAATGCAGAGGCCCTGAGGCCCTGAGGCCCTGGTGACCTGACCAACAGGAACGGGCTCGGGGGTTCTCCTGAAACAAGCTTGACCTGCTCAGCCACCGGCGACCACCATCGCTCTGCCGGGACACGGCACCCGCGCTAATGCAGGAACGAAAGCTGCCAGTGGGGATCGGCAAGCTGCTGCGGGCCAACCGTCGCCTGTCTTCCTTGCCGTCCCAATATCCACACTTGGCCAGTCGGACGAAGAGCTCCAGCATATACACACACATATATGCATACATACACCATAGCCACGAGAATCATCATCACATGCACTTGATATTGTATAATAGCACATGGAAGCCACAGGAGCTTCTCCTCCAACCCTTCAACTCGCTAGACCAATTAGCCGGACTTCAACATCTGTCTCATCTCCACAGCTTCTTCGTCCGCGACCGGGCCAGACCAGACCCAGCAGGACCAGCCGCATCCGGCCGGTACCCGCCTGGCACCATGTCTCTTGAGTTCCATGAGTCCCATGAGTGAGGTTGCAGTGCCCGCCATGGCTGGCTCGGGGAATTTGGCCAGCACAATCCACAGTTGAACCACGAGCCCCGTTGTCTTGGCGGCCATTCCCTTTTGGATCTTTGCAGCGGCGCCATGTCCCTCTTCCAGAAATCCAGGGCCCACATCGAGCCCTCGCTACGACGCCAACACATCCCGCTCTTGCTCAGAGTCTCCCCACACCAGAGACTGGACACAGCACATCATGTCCGCCCAGACCCAGATCGTCCACCGTTGCTCACTTACTTCGTATTTGAGCTCTCGTCAATACGACCAACCCTGATTTCATCAGATGCCGCCGGGATCACTTCCGGATAAACAATGTTGCCTCCTCGCAATACTATGTATTCCCAACCCTCGTCACCCCGCCTCGGACTCGTGGCCAGGCCGTCACTTCTATTGCCGGTCCCGCAGGGGATTGGGCTTCCTTCACCAAGAAAAGAAGCAGCGAGCATTTCTGGGTCGCTGGCCATAGCTTCGGATCTAGATATGGGGGCATAAATCTCATGATGAGCTCCTCAAGGATACCCGAGTCAATCCATCGCGAGTCCATTGTGCTCGCGGCCATCCAATGCTGCCCTGCTCAACACACAAGCATCGTCACCAAGTTCTTGCTAACTTCTTTAGAACTAAATCCCGTTAGCGGCCACGACCGATGACGGGGGTTGTGGATGCATCTCGCCAAGGTTGGCCAGTTGTTTCATGTTTCAGCCATCCCGTGTTCGTCCCTTTTTGCTCTTCTCTCTTTTCTTGCCTTCCCCTGGACGCCTGCAGGCCGGGTATGCATGCCTACTGACTCTATCCCCAGTCAGTGCAGCCGGGCGGCCACGCAACCTCACCTCCGTCCTTGGCAACAACTGTTTTTGCCAACTGCCCGACGGAGTGCGATGTAGGAGCAGACCGCTTGTGCTGGGTTTTGGCCCGCCTACCGCATCAGCCGATTGTGTAATCATGCCTGGCTATAATCTACGGTGTGCCGAATTGGAGCACATTCAAGAACTCAGAAGCTCTAGTGCATTGCGGCCCGAGGCTGTGGTCACGCCCTTTAATTTCCGAGCCTCCTGCGCCGGTTCAGCGCCAGTCACATTGGAGTGCTCTTCTTGCGCGAGAGGGAGTAAGCCATCTACGGCCATTAGTCATTGCCAGCCATTAGGCTTGAAAGAGGCGTGCTGCTGTTGCATGGGAAGCAGACAGGTCCCACGATGCACTTGAGCTTCCGGGCGACCTGGGAGCTGTCACGATCGTGCCAAGTCTTGGGGACTCAGCAGCCTCTGTTAGATGGGATGACAAGAACATGGCCTTTCTCCAACATGTTCTCGAATCTTTCTTTTTTTTCTTCCTTTCGCAGACTCGGGATACGCACGGCAGTCGCTGGGCATTTAACCCAGGACCTAATGCATTTGCGTTCCGCACTTCCATATACTATGCGTTTGCCCTGATGATCTGACTTCATCCGGCCCCCCATCATAGACTTTGTCTCAGCATTTCCAAGTCTGCAACGCCTTTTATCCCAATCGCTGTCAAGAGACTGGACATCCGCCAGATGAAGTTTCGGTGTGGTTGTGTGCAGAGGCCTCCTGGTTGTGAGGGCCAGGTCTCTTCACCCACCGACCGGCGCATCCTGGTAGCGCATCAACTCCGATTCCTTGAAGCCGACTAGACGGGATAAACCTTTGTCGACACCATGCAAGCAGTCGGTTTTGAGGAAGGAAGAAGCTTTTCGAATATTTTCCTTACGAGTGGTCTAACTTTAGGGCCACATAAAGTGTTGACGTCTACGCAACAGGGTTGATCGGCAGAGTGGAATGGAGCCGTCCATCAGCCCGGGAAAATCTGGAGATGATCGACACATCTACTCCCGTACCAACATGGCCCCCAGCGCAAACCAACAGGTGCTGGTTGGTGGTTTTGTCCCGAGCGACTGAATCGCCACGCTGCTGACGGTGCGTATTTTAGATCATGCCCAATCATCCTTCTCTGCAAATCATGTGCGAAGTACAGCGCAGCGGGCTGTTCGGCGTCCACAGAAGTAAGCCATGGGCATTTGAACTGGAGTCTAACTTGTACTCCGGTCTACTCGGACTCTTTCGCGCTGAAGTGAGACCCGGCCGACATCCGGTGAAGACTTTTCTCCTCAGTGTGCAGTAGTCAGGAGAACCTGCAGCCACCGCGGCATGCTCATGCACGTGGATGTTCCTTGACTGGCACCATCACACTGCATATGCCCATCGATGCGCATCCGTCAGATCAGGGTGCACCCGAGATGAGCAGTCGCGGACGGCATCGAGAGAGCTTGCAAGCCAGTCCCATGAAGCAACTGCGCCTCTTGATGGTCTGACGTCGCGGTTCTGTCATACCAACGACGCGACACGCACTTGAGAGTGGTCACCCAAGCCACCAGCCATGTGACCTTGGGCTTCTCAGGGTGGGCAAGCCGAGGGCACAAACCAAGGATCCGGACCGATACAGATACCGTCAAGGTTAGGACTACCGGTATTGGAAAGCGTCGTGGTGCTGACGTCGTCCCTGCGATTCGCTACACGATCGCGGATTTTTTCTTTTGTTTACCCACCGATCCTGTCCCTCGCGTGGTGCAGATCCTCATTCAATGCCATGCGGCTCTCTCGGCTCTCTAGCATTTAGCGGAGGATCTTCCTGGTACTCCACAAACTCAATGCTGCTAATCGGGAAGTTTATCTGGCAGGGTTCATCCAAACATCTAATGCATTTCCATTTTCGTAAAGGAAAACAGGACAGCGAGTCCCACCTTTCTGCACCGCCTTCCACTGGGGGTCCACAACTCCTATAAGCTATCGTGCAGCAGTCATTATCCCACCTCCGGCGCGGATTTCTCGGTGTGGGCCGTGGACAATTCCCGGATCATGATCGCAACCTCTTTTCTCACATAGTGCACTGCAGTGGCGCCCCGGGCAAAGGTCTCCGCAAACCCAGGACGGCCTTGCCCGGATCCAGACAAGTTAGCCAGGGGAAGGCCCAGGGGGTTGGTAACCCGACTGCAACGTTGAGCTCTCCCGGCCCCTAGCCCTTGTCTCCTGTGTTTCAAAAAATGAAGGGCATGGCACGATACAATGGAGGCCGCCTCAGAAGTCCTTGCCGAAATCCTCTGCTACACAATGGAGGTGGCTGAGCCTCTGCGCGAGATATCAAGGGCTTCATGCTTCGACGCATGGTGCGGTGTGACTACTCAGATGCCGAACAGGCTTGGGCAACATGCTACATGATACGAGGCCGCCGGCGAGCGCGATTGCTGTAAACCTGCTCGTAGCTTGGGATGGCGTCGTTGGGCTTCTCTGGTCAGAGGCAGTCGATGCATGGCTCGCTTCACGGCCAGACAAGACTCAGGCAGGTCAGGTGCACCATTGCGAATCCCGCAGCGTCGTCCTAACTTGGGCGTGGGTTCGATCTCCGTTCGGTTCTGGACTCGAGATCGTAGATGGTCCACCACTGTTGAGACCCACCCAGTATTAGATTGCCCGTCTCAAGCGGGTTACCGCGAGTCTTGCATCGGCAGCGACCCCGAGAACTATCGTCTCTCTGCTGATAGCCTCATCTCCAGCCCCCGCCTTGCTACTGTCGCGACAGGACCCGTCGACTATTGGCCTCGTGAATGACATTTCATCTCGTGGACAGGCTTCATTTCGTCTTCGCTGGACCCCTGCCTCAACCACCAGCCTGCATTCTCCGTAGCCTCTCCTCTGCCGCCCTGGCCCTCCTCTCCCGCTCCAACCTCATTCTCTGCTCGGGCGTCAAGCCCCTGGCCTCCTCCTGCCTCTTCTCCTCGGCGCTCTTCTCCACGCTTCCCCCCAGCACACCGCCGCCCTTCCGCTTCGCGCTGTCAACGACCTTGGGCCCTTGCGTCTTGAGCCTCTCCTCCTCGGCCCTCCTCCTTTCGGCCTCCTTGCGCTCCGCCTCCTTCCGCTCGCGCTCCCCGCGCTGGTCTGCCTCCTCCTTCCGCATCCCCGGCGGCACCCTCGCCGCCTCCCAGTCCCACACACCATCGCCCAGCTCGTGCCGCGCCACGCGGAAAGCGTCCCGCGTCGCCCGATCCCCCGCGAGCTCGAACGCCGTCCTGCCCTCGCCGTTGGCCAGCGTCGGGTCCGCGCCGCCGCGTGTCAGTAGGCCTGCGATGAGGGCGGCGGCGTTCTGCGCCGCGGCTAGGTGCAGCGGCGTCGGGGCGTGGTGGTTCACGTCGGCGGGCTGGAAGCGGAAGTTTGGGTTGAGAGAGTTGGTCTTGATGTAGGAGAGGAGGGCGGGCAGCTTCGAGCGCCGGATGAGCGCCTGGATCTGCTGCGTGTGCAGCTGGGCCGTCTCCTCCTCCTCGGTGAGCTTCGGCGGGGCCGGCTTGGCCGGCTTGCTTGGTGCCTGCGGCTTCGTGGCCGCTTGTGCGGCGGCGTTCGGGTCGACTGGCAGGAGCTCCTTCACCTTGAGCCGGGTCAGCTCGATGAACGAGCGCATGAGCTCGTTCTGCGTCGCCCGCCTTGTGCTAAAGGGGAACCCGCGTATTCGTGGGTCGTTTGCTCGCAGAACTTGCCCGTCGTAAGGGCCGTACAGCGTCCGCCGATTTGTGACTCCCGTAGCCCGGATGAAGAGTAGATCAGCCGTGTCCAGGAGACCCTTCCAGTCCGTCAGCAGCTGTCGCACGTCGTCGACCAGGGCCTGCTCGTTATATCGACGCAGGCTTGAGCCTGCCGAGTGTGCGGCGCCCTTGGCGTTGTCGTTGGCCGATTGCGAACCACCTTGCTTCCTCCGCGTGGTGTACCTGTGGTAGGTCTTGTGCGCCAGGACCGTGGCCTCGCGGTTCATGGCCCCGGACCCGGACTTTGTTTGCCGCGGCGACAATGCGACTACCATCGCGGCGAAGTGGCCGCCGCCGATCATGCAGAGGAAGATATGAGGCCCTTTGTACGCGGGCGGCGGCTGGGACCCGTCCTTGCTGGCCTTTGGCGGTGCTAACGGCTGTAGCTGGCGCTTCTTGACAGCCTCTATTATACTGTCTTCCTTCTCGAGCTCCTCGCTTGTGAATAGCGCCCGGTAGATTCCGAAGTAATTATTTTCCGGCAGAACGGAAGAAGAGAACCACATCATCGGCGGCTTGCCTGTGCCTTTCCTCTTTCCCCTCCCCCACTCCTCTACATCGTCGCCATCGTCCCCGGGGCGCTTCTCCGCGAGAGTAGCCTGTTTCTTCAGGAGGGCCGTTAACGTCGAATCCTTCTTGGACTCGACCTCGTCGTCTTCACTGTCTTCCGAGTCGGAACCGGAAAGACTCTCGTCCAGGTCGCCGATCAACTTCTCGAATTCCACCTCGGACACGGGCTTCTGCCCCCTCAGCTTCTGCTTCAGGTTGTAGTTGTGCAGGTCGGATTTCTGGTGGCCTCGCTGGTCAAGCACGGTGGCAAATGTGAGACCGCATAATGAGCAGGCTGGCGATCCCACGGCGGTCTCGGTCTGTGTTTGCGATAGCTCGGGTGTAGGTTCTGAGGGTATGTCTGGGTCCGGCTGTTCCTGCGTCTCGGTGTCTAGCTTGAGCTTGAGTGTGACCAAGACCTCTGGAGGGAGATCATAGACTGCGGAGTGTTTGTGTCAGCGTTTCTCGGCAGAAACTGTCGTGTTGAAGGGCTTGACATACGGTAAAGAGGACGGCGGAGAAGTTCGTCCTGCTTTTTGGAATCTGTCGCCATGGCGGCCCTGGCTAGTTGTGGGAACCTGTCTTGGTGAGGGGAAAACTCTGGTTTTTTTGGTACGAAACTTGGAGGAGAAGAAGCTCGCCTCATATGGCACAGGAGCTTTGCGCCGAACGATTGTCTTGGCGTGACTGACGCCTGTCGGCGGTGGATGACGGATGACGAGTGCTCTTCGGCGACCAATTTGGGCACTTATCGATAGAGGAGGGATCTTTGACGGACGTCCCACTGATGGATGCTCAGGGTTAGGAGATCCCGCAGCTCAGCAACCCGATGCCCATTGCGACTATAACATATAAGAAAATATGTTGGAAGGCACCACTTCGGGCCTGTCAGGGCTCAGGCTAAGGCGCCCCAGCAAGGGATGAGCAGCCCTGGCTATGGCAAGGGATAAGCATCCCTAGCCATAGCTAGGGATGAGCTGTGAGCACTGTCATCCATAGGAAATGGGCAGGCTATATAATACGTGACCAGACGTGCTGCAATCACAACGATTAGTTAGGTATCGAAACATAGTACAGAATGTTCAGGTCCTGATCTGCCCACTAGCAATCTTTTGCCCCGCATCTTCCCCAAAGACTCCTGACAATATATATATATATGTACATATACATATACATATGAATATAAATATTCAATTTGTCACCAATGTTCAGTAAGGAATGTCTATGATCCACAGGGAGCTAGCAGATAAGCAGATAGTCCTTAATCAAAATAGCAGACATTAAGCTCTATGTACATAGCAGCCGCCTCAGCTTATACTAGCATACGAAGACTATGTACACGATATTTAAACTGTTGGAAGGCACCACTTCGGGTCTGTCAGGGCTCAGGCTAAGACGCCCCAGCAAGGGATGAGCAGCCCTGACTATGGCAAGGGAAGCAGCCCTGGCTATGGCAAGGGATAAGCATCCCTAGCTATGGCTAGGGATGAGCTGTGAGCACTGTCATCCATAGGAAATGGGCAGGCTATATAATACGTGACCAGACGCGCTGCAATCACAACGATTAGTTAGGTATCGAAACATGGTACAGAATGTTCAGGTCCTGATCTGCCCACTAGCAATCTTTTGCCCAGCATCTTCCCCAAAGACTCCTGACAAAATACATATAAAGAAACTGCCCCCAGGCTTTTTAATTTATTTATATTACCGCGTTAAAAACGAAACCAACCATACCAAATACCATTCTACTGCTGTGCTCCACCTGGTGTATACATAAGTGTCACTTGCACGATACACTCAAATCTATGGAATTAATGTTTCATCAGCCGCCCTTCCATAAACCTGATGAGCCTGTAACGAAGCAAACAAGTTTTGATGCTTCAGACAACAAAAACATGATGTGGCTCTGGGCCTTCCAAATTGACTCTGGGCACCAAAGCGTCTTCTCCGAAGGTGGCATCGGCTTCATTCTCTAGCTGCTTCTCGGCCATCGCCACAACAGAGGGATACGCCCAGTACTCGGCGTCAACACTACACTGGGCTCCCGCATCTAGGTACTCGCGGAATTTCCGGGCAGCCGTGCTGTCACCAGCGCGCTCCCCAAACTCCCGGAGGCGGTAGCGTGGTTCGCTCAGGTGCCAGGTTATGTAGCCCTGACAAAAGGCGTCGACGGTGGCGGCGACGTGAGCATTGTCCTGATTGTCACAGAAGACTTCGCGCAAGATCTCAGACCGGGCAACGGCGTCACTCGCGACCCGGTCAAGCCCTTCCTCGATGGACGACTCGGGCCCGCACCGCACATAGTTGCGCACCAATATTGCTTGGTCGTCCACATCGTTAAACTCCTTGTAGAATGACATGACGTCGTTCACAAAGATCTCCCAGTGCTCCAAGTGCGGCATGGCCGACGCAATACGCGCCGTAAGCTCGCGCTCTTGCGCTTCTGTTCCGGGAAATAGCGACGCGCCCACAAAATGGCCCAGACCATTGAGCCGCCGTAAGAACTGTGGGTAATCGTGGGCGCCGCTCAGACTCTGGAAGTTGTGCTTTTCAATCCAGCAGCCCTGAAAGACTGTGTTGCGGAGGCCACCCACGGTCAGCTTCGGACGACAGGATAATGGGAGAATGGTGGAGGGCGATGACTCACAGTCCAACGAGCTCCGAAACAACGCCAAAGAGCAGAATGGCCCATAGTGCCGAAGCAAGGCGGGGAACTTGTCGTTGAACAGGCGCCACCATGCGTTTCTCTGCGGACGGTTGTCCACCAGGTCTTCGAAGAATGACCCCATGCTAGAGCCCTGTTCGTCGGTACTGTCATCTAGCAGGAGCATAAAGGTGTACTGAATACTCAGATCAGCCATCTGCTCGATCGTCACTTTGGCCCAACAGTAGACGACCATGGGCACTATGGTATTGATCGCGGCCTGCAGTCTCGTGGGCTTAACCCGTATCGACTTTTGGAGCAATGGCGAGGAGAAATGTTCTGCTGTTTTTGTGTACACATAATGCAGTATTTCTCGCCGCTCCGCCTGCGTGTGGTTCACGTCTCGGTAGCACACTGCGTCGAGAAGTCGCACCATCGCCTCGAGGTAGTGCTCAAGGGGGAATGCCTTTTCGCAGGTATCAGATCCGCTCATAGTGCCGCTTGCTGTGGTGAGAAACGAAATAATGTAGTCCGAATTAAAGGTACTGGAAGGAGAGAACAAAAAGCCAACACCATTTGCCCCTGATATACGCTACCTAGGTATAAATACTTACCAGGGCAACCTGGATACGGAGGATCGGAGCGTGTCATATTCAACCTTGGAATATGCCACAATACCTAAGTAGGTAATGTTCGTCGAAATGGCGAAGACTGGTGTTGTTCGACATCACACAGCTGTCTAGAGAATGAGTCTGTAGGTGATTATTGCGTGCATTCCTTGACTGCCACTCCTCAGGAATGGCCCGAATTTCCCGCCCAGCCCCAATGTCCCGGATGAGCAAGAGAAACCTCTCCAAGCCCCTATCAAGGTATCTCCCGAGGCCAGTCAAGTGATACAGCATCGGGGTATTTGCAAATGGGGTCATGGTGTACGGACCAATCGCTCACCGGCCCGACGGGCTAAATACTGAAGACATTTGACCCCACGTGGAACGCCATGGAGACTTGTCGTTCGTTCTCGTAAGGGAATGACGAATAATCGAGCAGCCGATGCTAAAGGCATGCGTGTGCATCTGATTTAACTCAAACTAAATAATTTTGACGCTGAATGGGAAGGTACCTAGGTAGCTACGTAGTTGCTTCATCCAAGAGCCTATTGATTTCAGATTCATCAATGCTCTATGACACTTGTCTCCCGATTGGGCATTTCAAGTCGTACGCAACTGCAAAACTTTCATGCGCATCGAGACAACATACACCAGGAGGTTTAGTATTTATTAGCCCTTGAGCCCCATCTGGATAGGGTATTCTGAATTTGCAAGGCTCTGCAGCGACAGCCAACTTGGGGAAAGTTTGCAATTCAGTTTCTTGTGCCAGCAGTTCTTGCCCGCGACACATTCAGGTCACAAACCCTACCCCATAGCCATGCAAACACTGTTCGATACGCCGAGTATGGTGCTACCAGGGCCAGCGGCGGAGGTTTCCCAATGGCTGGCTCGATTTGACTTACCCAAAACGTCCTTGGCTTTGGCTTTGCTAATTATCATCACCATTGGACTGATCTCTCGCTGTTCTTACAACCTTTACCTACACCCCTTGTGGAGGATCCCTGGCCCAAAGCTGGCCGCCATGACTTCATGGCCAGACTTCTACTACGATTTCATAAGGACGGTAGCTATCTCTTCGAGATACGGAAGATGCATGACAAATATGGTGAGTCTGACTACTGTCAACATTCCATCTTCCTCTCCATGATGCTCGGAGGAGTCCAGCGCACGAACAAGGCTTCTAAGTAGCTGGATACAGGACCTATCGTACGGATTACCCCCAACGAGTTGCACGTCAACGACCCAGACTTTTTCCCCGCCATCTATTCCAGTGGAAAACCCAAAGTGAACAAGGATCCGTCAATGGTGACCGCTGTGGGCCACCCGGACGCGACGGTTTCATCTACAGACCACGACCAGCACCGCACACGGCGCGGGTACTTCAGTCGCCACTACTCCAAACGTGCTGTCGAGGCACTGACCCCACTAATCACCAAGTGCGTCGACGCCCTGTGTGCGCGTTTTGAAGGCGCACTCGAGACGGGTAGCCGGATCTCGCTTGACAAGCTATTTGCCGCACTCGCGGCTGACGTGACCTTCACCCAGTTCTTCGGTGCGCACCCCGACTACCTCTCAGACCCGGACCTCAGTGTTCCCTGGCTCGATGCCTTAGTTGGCCTCTCAGCTGGGTTCCACATCTCAAGGTTCATAGCGATCCCCCTCCGCATGCTGAAGAAACTGAGTCCAAGTGCCTTTGAGCTCTTGATGCGGCTTCTTGGTGGCCGCCTGGTGACCACGCTTTTCGACCTGCAAGAACAAACCAAGCAAACTGTTCAGCACCTTCTCGACGAAAAGAGTCCTGAAAGTCCATTAGCCCAGTGCGTCATCATCGAGGCGCTTGGGAATCCCGACATCCCGCCGCAAGAGAGGACTATAGAACGCTTCGTGGACGAGGGGATCATCTTCGGCTTCGCCGGAACCGAGAAGCTGAGTCGGTTCCTCGCGGTCGGTTCGTTTTATCTCTTGCGCGAGGAGTCAGTCCTGGCTAGGCTACGGGCCGAGCTGGCCGCAGCCGCTGAGAAATCGTCCGGCAAAGATTTGACTCTCAGAGAGCTGGAGCAGCTTCCATATCTGGTGATTGGCTACTTTCTTAGCTGTGAAGAGGGTATTCGCTAACACTGGGGTTTGTCGAACCGCAGCCTGGAGTTGTCAAGGAGTCGCTCCGGCTATCATTCGGCCCCGTTTGCCGGCCCCCGCGCATCCATACTGAAGAGACGCTCTTTTACAAAGAGTACGCACTGCCGGCTGGGGCAAGTTGTCTATTGAAAGTTCCCGGGATTAAATCATGCTAATGACTTCTCCGCAGTATCCCGTCAGTATGTCCACTTGGCTCTTGAACCTCCACCCGAAAACTTTCCCAGACCCTGGGAAATTCAAGCCCGAACGATGGATTGAGACCGCTCAGAATGGATTCCCCTTGACAAACTACCTGGGGAATTTCGGCCGAGGTACCCGGATTTGTCTTGGACAGAAGTGATGTAACTGCGCCTTTCTGCAACTGGGTCGGTGAACGTGGTGGTTTGAAGGTGCTATGAAAACTGACGGATGTTTCAATCGCAGCCTGGCTTACGCTGAAGCCTTCATGACTCTCGCGCGGGTCTATGGTCAGTTCAATATGGAACTGTTGGAGACGACGTTTAAATATGTGGCGATCGAGAAAGTTCTCAATGGGACACCCGAGATTCACGGGGGTGAAGATGGACGGCCAGGCCGAGGTCAAGGTCAAGGTCAAGCACAAGCTGAGAGCCTGACAATAATGTTAAATAAATCAGTATGTTATCGCCGGTCTTAAGTTATCAACATTCTTCCTGGTTACTTAGAGTCTTAAACTTCGAATTTTCCCTTCGTATACCATCACATGTTACGATTCTTTAATCTTTGAATGCACCAAGAGTATATGCTACAATACTTTCATCATCATCCAGGTGTCGTAAGACTGAGTCTGATCGCCTAATAACACAATGATTGACTCATGAAGAGATTTGTCCATACTATGAATCTCTGTAATCTATTTCCTAACATAGGAGTTTCCATAATTGGTAAAAGTAGAGCATATAGGATGAACTGTGATCCGAGATATCGTAGCAATAAGCATCGTGCCATCACTTGGCGTTACTAACATTGAATTGGCTCTCGATGTGAATCCCTGGGGCTCTGGTATATCTCTGAGCTGTGTCAAGATCATACATGGCGTGTGTCTCAAAGTTGTGTGGGTAGTCCCAGGCGGTGTCTCGCAGGGAAGAGCTGTCCTCGTGAGTATGTTCTAATCCATGACCACGCTTTCCAACGTCTCCCAGTGCCTCCGTTGAGCTCTGCTGGGGCCAGTAGCCTGTGGACGAGGCTTATGGTGTCGTGCGACTGCTTGTTCTAAGCCTTAGCAGACTTGAGGACAGCTGACTCCAGAAACCCGCTTCAGGAAGCAATGGTTTGAAAATCGGTAGGCAATAGCATATAATCCCAACCGCCATTTGGATGTTGGGCAAGAGGGCGAGTAGAGCATGTTAATCTAGTGAACAGAAACTTCAGTAGGTTGTAATCCAAAAAGGCCATGAGGAACTAAGCACTTACAAGATTCTGACCCCTTGTATGTCACTGCAATCTTGACGATGCCATAGAGGCCGGCGCTGTGACAGGAATGAGAACCATTCTTTTGAGGGTAGCAATATCAGACATCTCAGAAGAAAGTACTCACAGAGAACCTAGGCCGAAGAGAACATAGAGTCTGGCCTTCGTCGTCGCAGATACGTTTCGTTCTCTAATCATATACATAGCGAGACCGAAAAATGCAATATCGGTGAATGAGTTGACACTCTGCCACGACGATGACAACGCCCTCGCCCAAGCACGTTCCCTCGACCAACGGGTACCAGAACTTGTGCACCGGGCTGCAAGAGAAGAGTTGCAGGAACAAAGGTACAGCGATCCAAGTGATTTGCAAAGTGATGAGCCAGTAGATGTTCTTGCGATACACGGGATTGACGCCGAAAATGCGAAGGTAAAGACCCGCTACGCTGAGCTTTGCAAAGAATTGTTGAACATAGAATAAAACCCAGGCGACGAGGATCCACTGCAAGATTTCAAACGATGGTCTCAAGATGCGATCATGCGTATGGCATAAGGGAGGCCGAAAAGCTAACGCACCTTTCTCTCTACTGCCACGCTCTCAGGGTAGTGCAGAATAGCTGCTGCGACACCGACGCCATGAGCCTCGCGAGCGGCTGTCCGGCACATAAGGCGTGAGTCATATAACTAGGCTGAATGATGGATATAGGATAGGAATGGATGTACCGAGGAAAACCGCAACATCGTGTAAGACGATGAAAGCCCATGCGCACAAGGAGCACCAATCCTCTAACATGGGCTTACGCTTCGCCCGTCGTGTAGCAACGAGTCGCAAAGCTGTCGTCAGTGTAACAATCGGTAAAAGAACGATGACTACAACTAATAAAGACCAGCCTGCACTGTTAAGCTTCATAGCGCTGCTATTTGAATTTCAAAAGACTCTTTGGGAGAGGTTTAAGTACCGCACTGTCCCATGTAGGACTGAAATGCATTTCCAATGGGTGCTGAGACTGCAATGATGATGACAAGCGTCGAATTCTGTCTGCTATATGCTGATAGGGGTGCCACTCAGATGTAAGCTGCAGATCCTATTTGTGTTGATCCAATGCCCAGGTGTTCATGTCGCCGGGAGGGCATGGGGGCCAGGCCCTTTACCCAGGGGAAAACGGAAGGCTGAACAGTGAACTCAAAGGTATACAGCTCCAAGGAAACAATAAGCAAAAGGAGGGAGATTATATAATTATGTATAATAATATTTGAATATATCAGTTACTCTAATTAAATTTTAATGTAATTATTGAGTTCTTGTATAACTTATAAATAATATAATTTATTATTTAACTACTATTAATAAAAAAAAAACTATATCTTTTAAGTAGTTAAACTTATTAAATAATGTCGAGAGTCTTTGGGGAAGATGCTGAGCAAAAGATTGCTAGTGGGCAGATCAGGACCTGAACATTCTGTACTATGTTTCGATACCTAACTAATCGTTGTGATTGCAGCACGTCTGGTCACGTATTATATAGCCTGCCCATTTCCTATGGATGACAGTGCTCGCAGCTCATCCCTAGCCATAGCTAGGGATGCTCATCCCTTGCCATAGCCAGGGCTACTCATCCCTTGCTGGGGCGCCTTAGCCTGAGCCCTGACAGGCCCGAAGTGGTGCCTTCCAACAAATAACTATATTTCTGTAACGGGACAACTCTATACTGCTAGAAATAACCAATTTCTCAATTAGTTATTATAATCTTTTAGCTGAACGGTCTACATTGCCTAACAGTACGTACACCTGACAATAACCAATCAAACGGCCAAAGTTCAAGCCCCCTAGTTAGAAAGTCTCTGGCCCACTTATCTGATATACGTAACCTAAGGTGTAATTAAATTATATCCGTAACCCATACTATTATTAAATCAACCCATCCACTATTACCGAAAACCATCGTTCCTTTAAGCCTCCTATAAAGATATGTCTTAATATTAACCCACAACTCAATCCCTTATCGCGCCTAAAGCTCTAAAAAAGGGCTTTACGGGGGGTTATAAGGAAACGACTTTATATACTACTAGAAATAACTAATCTCTTGATTAATTATTATGGTCTTTTAACCGAACGGTTTACGTTGCCTAGCAGTCCGTACACCTAACAATTTCTAAATATTCCATTTTGTCTTATATTATTTTTATATGACTTTGAGAAATCATAACTCTTTCAAATTCAAGTTTTGGTCCTCCGTCACCGTGGGTAGCACCCACAGAAGCTAAAACAACTGGTGGACGTCGTATTCAAAACGGCACAGAACCGTTCTGCAGTTGCAGACCGGTGAGAGAGTCCTATGTGTGATAACACATACCGTGCGTCAACCACCTTTGGTCTCCCCCACCTTTGGCCCACACATATTGAGCCCACAACACACAACTAGAGAACTTTTAGATAGCCACAAAAACGTCAATTCTGGTGATGCTCGGTTGTAACTAATATCAAAATGATTGTGAGAAGTTGTTCAGTCTGAGAGTCTAGCCGGACGCCGAACTGCACGCCCGCTGCGTACTACAATCTGCTGCAAAACTTCCGGCTCGGATGCAACTTCAGCCTCTTCCTCCTCAACTTCTTCAACTTCATTCAGCCCTAGCCACTCTGTGACGTTTTTGAGGCCTGGGCTCTTCTTCGAGGGCTTCAATCATATAGTCCTTCTCACCAATTTCGTACATAGTCATGAACTCTTGGTTGGGGTTGGGTATAGCCTTTCGGCGCTTCGTCTTCTCTCGGACCTCTTTTTCGAGTTTGAGGCCGTGATTCTCTCGCTCCAGGATTGCTACTCGGGAATGTAGACTATCCAGCTCGTCTGCAACTCGTCTGGCTCTATATCTAGCCGGGAGATCGTTTCTAGGTGCCATATTCATCACGTAGTCTCGTGTGATAGGCTCCTCTTCATCACTGGACGAACTGGCGGCATCATTGTGTTCCTCGCCAGAATTCTCATGATCTGGCTCAACTGACTGATCTGACTTGATCTCTGAATGCTTCAATGCATTCTTACGAGAGATTGGGTAAATACCCGTATGCCTGAAGGCGTTCCGGATCGTTCTCTTCGTAACGGCCTTCCGAGCCTTAACTAAACATCTGACGAAGTTGATCTTTCCGAGAGGAGCCGAATTGGTGAAGCTCGACACCCTTTCACTCTCCGATTTGAAAGCCTGCTTGAGCACACTAAATACCCCGTTGTCGAGAGTGCTAAAGTCCGTGAGAAGTATGTACTGGGAGCCAACACGGGTTGATATTGTGCCTATAGCACGTCGCCGTAAACTCAACGCTCCGGTGACTATCGTGACCATCAAGCACTAGTAGAATTGCTCGGGATTCATCGCCGTTCCGGATCTTGTTCATGGCTGGGAGGAAGATATCCGTAAGCCACTTGACGGCTTTTTTATTGCTCGTTCAGCCATTATCCGAGCACTCGAAACCCCACTCTGGGGGCACGATCTTCTTGAACTCTCGTGTGAATCATTGCAATTGAAGGCTCAAGCTTTGATAAACGAGCCCGGGAGGTAGATAGTGGCCTGTGGCAGTTACAGAGTCGATCGCTGTGACCATCGACTGGGCAGCGTATTCTTTAACGGCCACGGACCGTTTCTCGGCACTTCTTAGCACAAATTTGTCGTAGGCTATTAATATAGTTAATTAAGAATAGTCTCCGCTGGCCAAATAAACATACTATTGCCCTCCGTGATACCTCCTTCATCAACGTTGACTATCATGTCTGGTTCTACTCAATCAAAGTCCTCCAGCTTGTTAAAGTACTATTTGACTGCCTTGGGAGTGAATTAAGTAAAACGCTCGGCTTCTTGCTTCCGGCCTATCTTCAAAATCACCTCGGGATTCCTCTTCTTGAAGGAGGCGAGCCAATTCTTGCCCAAGGGCTGGTTGTCACCATTCTCTTTGAGGATCGAAGTCACAAGAGAGCGGACGAAGGAAGCAGTAGGGGCATAGCCCAACTTCTCTTGCCTGAGTATCCAGGTCACGATATCACGTTCTTGGTCTCTAGATAGGCGTTGGGCAGGCTGAATTTGCTCGTCTGAGGGTCTATGGCCCTTCATTTGGCCCACCAGCGTTGACTTGGGCACACCATGCTTTCCGGCAGCTGAATAGGGCGTGAGGCCCTCGTCTGTGACTGAATATGCTGCATAGTAGACCTGATCTTGTTCATAGGCCTTCGACCGACCGTACGACTTCTTTTGGGGAGCCATAGTGCATAATGCAGTCGGTGATGTGGCAGAGAGAAGAGTCAATTCAGTAAGGGAACCCGTTACGGAAGGCATACAATTAGGCTGGGATTCTGCCGGCTCACACCGCAAAAAGCCCTCGCAAAACACCATACGATACTACAGATATATAGAACTTTCGAAGGGCTATTGAATGACTATATAAACATCACGATAACTGCAGAATTGAGCAAATGGGTGTAAGCCGAATGCACTTACTTTGTGTGGTGGGTGGGTGATTTACGTGGGCCAAAGGTGGGGGAGACCAAAGGTGGGTGACGCACGGTACCGTACGTTGCATATGCACACACAGAGGAAGGGAGAGTTGGGGTCGAAGGAAACCTGATTTTCAATGTGATCTGGGGTGTCTGTACGACCCGGACCTGCACAAAGGGGGCAGCACATTGGTCAAGTACTATGACAGGTACCAACATTTCGTTTTTACCTGAGTAAGCGTCACATATTGCGTTGGCTTGACCTTACCTGTTAGGCCTATTTGTACCACTTTGTCACCTTCCTGGCGTGCAAAAAGGGATTTGCCGACCACCCGCGCAGATTCGCAGTAGACTTCTGGCATTTCAGCCGTTGCCATCCTTGCAAAACGGAACCCCATAGCTTGTTGCTGAGAGCAAACACAATGGCTCGTCTGGTGAGCTTTTGGGCTATGCCCTTCGTGGCTGCAACTCAAAGCCTCGTGATTATGAACTTTGAAAACCTACCCAAATTCCTGTCATCTCAGCCTTCAGGCTCAAATTTGTCTATGTTTTTGTTGGTCTTCGCCCACTCTCTGACTGCTTACTTCGTACTCACTCTTGCCTGGAACAAACTCCTACAACCAGCCGTATCCAGCCTTCTCCGACATATACCTAGACCTCAGACCAAAGCAATAATCATTTTATAAAAACTTATCATTGAATTCAAATGAAAGGTGTCAAGTTACTTACAGGTGTAATGTTTCACAGTGGGCCATACGTCGCCTTGTCCATGTCGTGAGTTCTGGACGCCAAAACAACTCAGGCGAATTACTGTCAGATATCAACAGAAATACACCAAATAGAGGACTTTTAATAATCAACGGATTTATTGTTCCGGATCATTTGCTAGTAACATCTGTACCTTTGCTTGCCGAACTACTCGTTCGGCACCCTTACGACTTCGAGAAGCCCAGCAATACACGGGACTTCATGCGCCACTTCCTTGGCGAAGGACTCATCACGGCCGAAGGATACCAGCACAAGCTGTTACGCAAAAAGAGTTTGCCTGCATTCAGTCACCGCCACAACCAGAATTTGTATCCCATGATGTGGGAGAAAGCCCTCAGCCTCCGGGACAAACTGCAAGTTGCATTGCGGCAACAGAATGAAACTTCTACATGTACTTCTGGAAAGATTGAGATCTTCAGCTGGGCCTCTAGAGTCTCATTTGACATCATTTGTACTGCGGCACTGGGTCCTGACTCCGATACAGTGCAACACCCGGACACAGACAGTTTCCATGAAGACCACAAGGCTGTCACTGGATCGCACATGTTACTGCACTGGGCAATGTCCCATGTGGCTCTCTTGCAGATTCGTCAAAATGCTTCCTTGGCAAAAGAACCGAGAATTTCTCAGCGGAACAGACTCGCTCCACATGGCCTGCTACAAGATGGTCAAAGAAAAAAAGACGGCAATAGCCTCCATGGCAGAATTTGGCACTGCCAGTGCGGAAAAGAAAAACACAGATATTCTTTCACTTCTCATAAAATCTAAAGAAGAGTTCGACATGGAGCTTGGAAATCAGTTACTTGGCTATCTCTCCGCTGGGTAAGTGTTGGGAATTGTCTCATCGACACAGCCTAAACCCCGTCCCTTTCTCAACCTGTCCTTCAAGTGGTAGAGCGCCATTTTTGCCATTCTAGAGACCTCGAATCGCGGAATATGATTTCTGATTATGAACTTGAATAGCCATGTTACAACCGCAGCGGCTTTGACGTGGGCGTGCTATCTGCTTTCACAGCACCCCGACTGGCAAACCAAACTACGCGAAGAGATCCGCAGCGCTCTTACTTCTATTACAGATTCCGACACAAGCAAGACTCAAATTAATATTTCCCATGTCCTCGGGAGCCTGCCTGTATTGAACGGGGTTCTGAATGAGACTCTGCGACTTTATCCTCCAGTTCCTGACATTACTCGTCAAGCCGACTGCGACACGGTGCTCGGCGACCAGCCATTTCTTAGAGGCACTCAAATTGCTATCTCTTCATGGATCATCAACAGGTCCCCTGGTCTGTGGGGTCCTGAAGCAGACGTATTCAACCCAGAGCGCTGGGTTGATGTCCTTGCTGACGACACCGCCGGCGGTGCCAAATCCCTGAAGCGCCGGCCGAACAAGTCAGGAGGCGCTAGTAACTATCATTGTATGACATTTTTGCACGGGCCACACGGCTGGATCGGCGAAGACTTCGCTAGGGCTGAGCTGAGGTGTCTCGTTGCAGCCTTGGCATCCGGCTTTGAATGGACGTTGGATATGGAGGATAAGAAAGTCATCCCGGCAGGAAATGTTACAATGAAGCCGCTGCTTGGTTTGCACTTGAATATGAATATACTGGATGAGTGAGAGCACTAGAGAAGCGACTACTCTTTATTGTTGGCTGTTCACAACAACTGATTTATGGATCAATCTTCCGTCATGGCCCTGGTGGCAAGGGTGAGAGCCTCATGATGTTCCAAAGTTCAAATTCAAATTTACATGTTGTGTAGATTGCTACGATGTTCCTGTCATTGTCAGGATCTCTTCGAATTCCAGATATGGGGTGCTTGGGTTGAGAATCAATCGTGGAACTCAGGCCATCTTCTTTTTCCACATTGATAGCAGAGGCCATCAATGATCGAGGGAGTAACTTAGCCATTGAGATTTCTCGAAAGCTGCATCGGCTCGTGAGTATCTAGATATATCTCTCTCCTCAACTTTTCCAACTCCAATAAGAAGGAATTCCAATAGCTCCCGTCAGCTCAGAATGCGATGAGGGAAAGACTGCGCCACAGGCCGGCAGTCCTTTTAAGTTTCAGTCGACGACACGCTCCGCTGAACTCTGTAACTGGCTATGGTCTTATGGTCAGATTAGGTCCGGCAATTTGGACTCAAATATAAGAGCTTGTAATTATTTGTGGCAGTTTAGAGTGTTCTTTGAACCCTACAAAGATCTAGAACCCTCTGGAATTAAAGGGGGCGGGGGCGGGGGCGGGTGCGGAGGGGATTATGTACAGCTACTTTTCATCTATACAATCAAGTATTGGGAGCGCTTATTTATATCTCACTGGTGGTTTAGAAGCTGCTTTGGTCTCCGCTACTTGCTCTCTCTGGCTCGCCATTCTTCGCCATCCTTCTTGCACATTATCTCCCAGCGAAACCGTAAGAAAGGTCAAACAAACAACGAAAGTATAATTCCCACCACGAAGTCCACGATCCCAAAGCCTCACCTCGGTGAAGGTCCGATCATGCCGGTGAACAGAATGGAGCCTGATAGAGAGTCTCGGCAGATGATGAATTCCCCATCGGCGATAGAATCGAGAATGAGCCCAGCGACTTTCTCTGATGAGGGATATCGGGATTCGAGCTCTTTGATAGACCAGTTGAGGCCTTGCATCTGTTTGGTAAGTGGCGTCTTGGTGACTTGTTCTCGAGAGAAACCGGGTGATACGAAATAACCAGGGAAGGCAATATGAACTGTGTATTTCGAGCGGGCAGATGAGTATCGCAACATCTCCATTCTCAGAGTATCTGCCATTGCTCGAACGGCTGAAGCCACCTTTGCAGCTATGGTATGGCGGTCAATGCCTTATTCTTGATAGTACAACCAAATGTTACAGATGAAACAAAGTATTAATGGAACAGAGATTTTGCTCACGAGTATAGGCTATTGATCCTGGAAGTCCGACGAAGGCTGCCGTACTACTGATGATAATTATCTTGCGGGACTTAGGTTTGGAAGAGGTCCCACACCAAGCATGTTTTCTATCATCTCGAATCCAAATGTCAATAATCGCTTTTGCTGGGTATGCGGTAGCATAGTAGTTATTGTTCATACAAGTTGCAATCTGGTCTGCCGTAATATCTGCGAGAAAACAATTTTGAGCGTGGTTTCCTCCCGCAGCACAGTATAGCGCGCTGGGAATTTGATCTTGGTCTCGAAATGCAGCTTCGACCTTGAAAGCTCGTTACGACAGTTCGAGCATTAGTCTTCGAGCTAGATGGAGACACAGTGCCAGACGGTTCGGCCCTGAAAATCATACCTGACTGTGATCGGACAGATCTACGACCACTGACCTGATTCTTTGAGAATCACTGAGCCGCGAGCGCCGGATCGTCTCGGCGGCCTCATCAAGTGCGCTCATTGTACGCCCAAATATGGTTACATGAGCTCCTTGAATGTGATCAGTACCACGAATCTTTTTAATCAGACCGCGAGAAATCTTTCCCCGTCTTACCTTCCGATGCCAAACGTTTTGCAATGGCCTTTGCAAGTTCGCCCGCTCTGCCTGCGACGAATGCCGTCTAATTTATTTCTTTGCCTCAGAGAGAACAGACTTTGAAACGAGAAGTCCAAATTTATTCTGACTCACCTTTACGGACTCGTTTCCAATGTTCGCCATCGTCATTCGAGCCCAGATGACGAACAACAGCGAAGGGAAACTGTGATATTGTGACAACCTGGTCTGGCAAGGATTCCAGGTCGGTACTGGGCTTGGGTACTACCGGTACTGAGCAGTGTGTGAGCGACTGGCTTCGACGACAGAGTTACATGGTAGGAGAATTAACAATCGCAGGAGTTAGGCTCCTAGGTTGAGCCCATGAAAACTGCGATAGAACAAGGCCGGATGGCGCCTACGGTGCGGGCTCGCCGACGGAGCGCCGAGGCTCCAGAATCCGCACCGCCACCGCGGACTCCGGGATCTCGGAAGCCGGCGGAATTACCGCCACTGGTGTGCAACAGAGCTGCCATGGATTCAAGTATAGTAAAGATTTAGTACTACATACCTAACCATGAAGCCTTGTGTGCAGTTCTTTTATTGTAGACGAATTATTTCTCTTTGTCCATCAATTCATCACGATCCAGCTCTAGATTGCGAATTGCCTTCCCTGAACGCAAACCAAATTATACATAGGTTTTTCGAGTTTCACAGATCGAATTCTAATTTCATGTCAATGTAATGGCTACTCAAGCGATGCTCACCTCCTGGATTCAGGGACAGAAACCGAGGTCTCCTCACATGAAGTCTGCTCCAGTTTTCCACCGGAATCTTGAAGAAGCATTGGACGTCCGCAGAAGAGATCACGCCTTGTTCACCCCCAACATCAGTGCCTGGAAAAGCGGCGAGGGCGTGGGTTTCTGCTCCAACGACTCCTACACCTCGGCGCTACGGGGAAGATTCGTGAGGCATTCGAGCAAGGTATGGCAAAACACCCAACATACAACCTCTACTCAGGCGGTGTCCGCATGCTGGATGGCAATCATCAATACATTCAGCAGGTGGAGCCAGAAATCGCAGACTTCCATGGAGCCGAGACCGCCCTCATGGTCAACTCAGGCTTTGAAGGCAACGGAGCCATTTTTGGAGCCCTTCCACGGCCCGGGGATGCCATCGTCTACGATGAGCTGGTACACGCTAGCACCCTGGACGGTATGGTGCACAGCTTGGCGATGTGTAGACAATCCTTTCGCCACAACAACTGCGATTCATTCCGGGAAGTCCTCGCATCCGTGATTGATTCGCAGAAAATGGTACGAGATGGGACGAGATGCATCCTAGTGGCAGTGGAGTCTATTTACAGCATGGAGGGTGATGTATGCCCTCTCAGGGAACTCGTCGACATTGCTAAGGAGTTATGTCCAAAGGGTAATGCCGACTTCATTATCGATGAAGCTCACGGTACCGGCGTGATTGGACCTCAAGGATCGGGACTTGTCAACACTCTCGGGATGGAGAAGGAAATCGCGGTCCGTGTCCACACCTGTGGCAAGGGCTTAGCTTCCACTGGAGGTTTGTGATATTTCAGACATGTATCCTTCTAGCCTAGAGAACATGGTGGACTTGAAATGTGCTTACTCAGGAAACACAGCAGCTATTCTTGGCAGTGCGACGGTGAGAGCTGCCTTGATGAACTTCGCCCGATCAGTCGTGTACACCACCGCACCCAGCTTCCCCATGGTTGCCGTTATGAGAGCTGGATACAACCTCCTACGCACGGGGGCAACAGAGGAAGTAAGTAAGTCGATACCAGATTCCATTTGACTGGAGGAGCTAGACATGTTGCTAAAGCGCACGTCAGGCCCGAGACAATACCGGTATTAAGCATCTCGTAAAGCGGTTCGTCACGATAATGAGGGCAGATCCGATTCTGCAGAAAACCTCTGATATGGGCATTGTTTGGATTCCGCTTTGTGAGGATCTAGAAGAACGAGACTTTGTGGTACATATGGTTGCAATCCGCACACGTCAGAGGTATAGCCACTGGCTTGCGTTTCATCTGCACCTCGCTGGCTACTGCATTTTCCCCATTGATTACCCTGTAGTACCAAAAGGACAGAGCCGCCTCCGCCTCATTATAAGTGGAACTAACACTGAGGACCAAATCGTCGGCATCTTTAAAGCAATTAATGAGTGAGCTTACGAGATGATTCAGATCGAAACGGGTGCAGTGAACGGCTCAAAAGTACCCAAATCCGCTCAAAAGGTGTACGCTCTGATGGCGTCAGTTACTACAGTCTAGACACCGCATAGACACAAGAAATCTCGCAGTAAAAAGGGAGCATCAAAATCACCAAAGCAGTTCATTGCAGATTTATTTCCAGCAGTGGTGTACCAAGATGACGCTGGATACCATATCCGTTGCTAGGGTAGGTTACGATTTTGATCTGCTGGTCAATGCCGAAGGTGCTGTGATCAAAAGAAAACATAGGTATTGCGGAAATTCACGTGCTCCTCCATTTCTTTACGTCGAGGTGGCGTTTTTTTTTTGGGGGGGGGGGGGTTGTCAACGGCTCCCATGATGTAAACTTATGAGGGTTTTAAGGAAATCATGAAGTCAATCGAGGCAGATACAGTGGGTTAGAGTTATACTTGGAAGTGCCGGAGAAAGAATGAAATAGATAACAAGTAAGTTCTTGTGAGAAAAAAACTCTGATGAAATTGTTGCAGTGTTCATGGATCGTCCAACTCCTGGGAACCCAGATTGCCTCAGGCTCATTTGTGGCTTGCCAATGTATTTTGCCTCCTCGTCAGTTTGCAAGACTGACCCATTGGCAGAGCTTGTTCAACATTCCTCAGGGCCGCTACATGGCCCGGTTCCCAAGGCAAGGTATGATTCAGTGCCATCCTCGAGTACTTCCAAGCTAAGCGAATCTTTAAAATTTCGTGGCAGATGCGATGGGTGATTTGAAGTGCAACGAAAACCATCTGCCTGCCTGGTTGTGGCCAAACAGTTCGCGTCTGCAAGGAAATCCGGTAGGTTACTGAAAATAGTATCTACTGAATCCACTGGTTCTATCTTAGTCAGATCAGGTACTCCTGTATGCGAAGTAACTAATTTGGTCTGAGAAAAGACATTGCTTACGCGTAGGTAGGCTCCATGATGGCGCCAAAAGCCTTGGGGAGGAACCCCTGAAGGCGTTATTAGCCGCTTCCAACTCCAACAAAATTTCTATGAATGTAGCCAGTCGCTTATTGTACGAGCCACTCTGGCTCAGGGTCGTTACAGCTCGAAGCATTTCTTGCAGAGACTGTAGCAACTCGAATTCAACTGCCGATACTCTATGCTCGTATTCGTGTGCCTTCTGCAATTCATGTAGTAACTGCACCACAGCAGCCGGAATGTACGGAATGAGATAGCTACCACGATGTCATGTTTTCGTCAGCTTTAAAAGTGCGATTTACCAGGATACGATGGATCTCTTACGAAGTCAGGCCAATGTAATGCCCCAAACCATAAGTAGCTCGCCAGCCTCTGATTACTTCTCGGATGAGATCACACGCAGGTGCAATACGGGAAACGGCATGCTTTCGACTTTCCTGGTCCGCGCGTAGAAGGACTGTGCGAAGGGAGTGATACTTGACTACGATGCTTAGACCGCCGCGCGCCTGTAAGCCCAGGAGTTTGGGTGAGTCAGCTCCCTCATCTTGTCTCAAAGCTTCTGTATGTTAAGTATTTTGCCAATGGTCTAAATGCCGTAGTAGCTCCATGGCGCACGTGCAGTCTCGTTCAGAGACTTTTGTAGTTTGACTTCGGGCAGTTCCCTGAATGCTTGCTCTTCAATTTTTGCCAACTCTTTACGTGCGTTCCGGAATGGAAATCCGTTAGTCGGAGACGATGTGTGCGTGCCTGCTGGTTGGTGATTGAATGATTCAAGGTTGAGACCGCTTGTATAGATATCGGTTGACCAGCTGATTGATGTCGAGATAATGGATAGGCAAAAGAGGACGTTCTCACGCTCTTGCGGCTGCTGCATATCTGAGAGGTCATTTCCATCTGGTGCAGGTTGCAGGCTCTCCAAACCGATTATCCTCGAGAGACACAGAGCCTGGCCAAATAATTGGTGTATAGTGCCTTCGGGGAGACAGCTGGTAACTATCAAACACTAGTTAGCGGGCAGCATGTTGTTAGCAAGTCCTCAAGCATGCTTGTATACGCGCGAATCAGGATCAATACTTCGGGGCCATAGATTAGACTAACCAATGATAGCAGTGCTTGGATGTTGAAAAATTGGGCATGAGCAGTCTATTGATGTTCTTGGTAGCCCCGCCATGTTGGATGGCTTCTCTTGGGGTATGTTGTCGTGATTTGGATCAGCAACTTCGTGAAGCGTGGATAGGCAGGACCAGAAAGAATACCGGTGGTGAAGCCCTAGTCTCCTGCCACCAACACCACTACCGCTGTATGAAGAGGAATCATGAAGTCTTCGGAGGTTGGCTTGTATCTTGAAAACACTTTGTTCCAGACTTTCCAGTTGACTCCCAATGCGCTGCATGGCATGTTTACTAGATGGTGATCAGTGTCATTGCCGCTCAGTTCAGGTTCCACAGACTCTAAAATGTTATGGGCACGAACGATATTGTTGGTTGGGCTGGCTTTCTGCCATGCCCAATCCACGTGCAGTGCTGTCCCGTCCTCTTGCAGTTGGCGCAGTTCGGTCGCTCTCTGCCACAGCGGACTTTTCTTGCTCGGCATGGATCGCATACTAGTCAACGCAAGTTTTATTGGCGATATCGCCGATATCATAATTTATGTGCATCAACTACTTACCGTTGTAGCTGGCAGCCATTGTTTTCCGGTTGAGTCCTGATGTTCATAGACTTGAGGCCTGGGTTTCCAAGCAAGTAGGGATCAATGATTGATTGAAATGTGTGAGCAGCACTTCTAAATATCCCAGATGTCAATTCCCCGAACATAAATCTCCAGAAAAGTCAATGTACGTCCCCACAATATGCACCCTGAGGTACGACTGCTCAGCAATTCGTGCTTCAATGTGGGGGAGACACGGTGTTTTTGGGAATACTGTCGCTGGAGGTTCCAGTGTAGTCTACATAGCGTGATAATCGTTGTCACACAGATACGGTGTATGTGGAAACGCGGCGTATTTCGAGATATGGTTGCTTGTTAACATTATAAAGAACTCAGAAATTTGCATCATGTTTATTAAACAACTATAGCCAATCAAATAATATTATTTAACGATATTCCTTTTAGTAATAGTAATATTTTTATTGTCTTTTTAAATACAATATTCTCTTATTATTAAGTATTAAAACATTTAACGTGGTCTACCAGGAAGTGACGCATATCAGGAAGTGACGCACTTCTGCTATTTCCGCCAACTTCCGCCAGCCCCAGCCCCCCCCCCCCCAGGGCTAAATAATCAATAACATTCGGCACCAATTGGTCGCAATTAGTCTGAATTGCTTATTTCTAATTATTTTCATTAATTTGAAGGGGTTTGCGTGGTTGCAGTGCTGGTCTAAACAGGCTGACTTTTGGTGGGAAATACGCACTTTGCACCAAATAGTGCCAACTTCGCTTTTAAAAAAACGGTCCGCCGCGGACTAGTAACACATATATATTCGCACAAATTAATGCTAATTACGCTGGTTTTGCTATAATACAGTTGGAATCTGATTGATCAGACCCTTCTTTCTCTTTCTCACACGTTCTCGCATTATGCCCAGTCTCGCCATAGTTCCTACAGCGTCGTTTGCTTGGTTCGCCGCGGACCTCCTCCTTAGCACCACCAGCTATTTTAGCAGCTGGCCGCTTCCCTTTTTTCTTTTTCTTTTTGATTATTGCTTGGAAATTCTCAATACCAAGTGCCCCTTAAGCTGTACTCGGGTTCTTTCAGCTCTCTGGCGTTTGGCGAGTGCTATATTAGCCTTCTTAAGAGTGCGAACCCGATCCTTTAAAAACGTAATCTTGTGCGCTGTTACTTGTGAACTCTTTGCTAGCTGATTAATAGCTGAGATAATTGGCATAGGGGAACTACCCTGATGGGCAGAGATTCTGCCTTTAATAAAACTCGATTGCTTGATAGTTTGTTGCGCAATGGAGGGTGTTTGGGCTTCCCATTGCTGGGGAGAAACAGGGACGGATAGCATTAAAGTTCTGATGCGAACATCAAAGCTGAGAAATAACAGAATCCGGGTCCCAAGGCATTATTCCAGCTCCTCTGAATGCAGCTTTGATATTGTCCTCTGTAAAGGTCTTGTTGTAGGCTACCTTGAATGCGACGAAGAACTCGCTCTTGGTAATGTGGTTAATAGAAGCCCGAATAAAGTCGCTGATTTCCTCGCTATACGCGCGCTTCAGGGGCGAATATAACGCGATATCTAGTAACTGGACCAAATGAGAGGATTGCTGGGGCATACTGATAGAGATAATCTTGTTCTCTTTGCAGTATTAGTTGAATTCGGCTAACACACGGCTCTCGTGGCCATCTAATATCACCATCCGGTAATCCGCCTCTCTCTTAGGTTTTATATGCTTATTGAAATGCTGAATCCATTCAAGGCCAGTCTTATTATTTTAACATCTACTCAGAATAAGTATAATTACCCAGGAGGGGGAAAAACCCGACTTTATAATCCAGCTTATAAGGTAATAAGCACCCTGAACAATACTAAACGGCGGGATATACCAGCCATTTGCATTAATGCATTTAATAGCTGTTAACCATTCCCGGTTACCAGGCTAAACAGATTTAGCCTTTTCACGCCTAATAACGCGTATAACCACTATAGACGCAGTAATCATGCTTATCATAAAGCAGGTCTCGTCGAATTTATAGAGATTGTTGTTAATAATCCGGTACTTAGCCATCATATTACGGAGGAGCCTAAACCAGTTCCTAATAACCTCTGGATCTTCACAGAGGGCCCTCTGATAGTCGTAGGGACGATTAAACTTGGTTTTCAGGGTAGGTTGCATATGTACAAAGCATCGAGCCCACACACACACACACACACACACACAAACACAGGCTCTAGGTTGTGAACTGCTTTGCTCATCACCGTTGCCATTGGAGAAAAATATCAGGCTGGTGATAACATATCTGTTGCGATTTGTGTTATTTCAAGGTTGCCCATGTCCAAGGTTACGCAATTGAGCAGCAGCCACGCATATATTCTACATACTGCCCAACCGGTAACATCTGAATTTTTTTGATGCACTATTGTGCAACTCAAGTGTCCATTGACCGAGATGGAGTACACATATCAGCGCCTTGATACTGCGCGCGCTTTCCGCATCCTTAGGGTTCACGGCACCAGTGACCGCGAATCTAGTGTTCAGTGCAACCTAATTGGCAGGTCCCTGGACATTCAAGATCCCCAATACGAAGCTCTTTCTTATTTATTGTTGGGGGGGACAAAAAACCGAGTCAGACAATATTCTGCTCCGGGCAGCGCCTCCAGATCACGGTTAAATGCAAATCTGCGCTGAGACACTTTCGTCCAACAACAGATACCAGGACTCGGGATTTATGGATTCATGCCATTTGTATCAATCAATCAAATGACGAGAAGAAAACCCATCAGGTTAAAATCATGGGCGACATATACAAAGGAGCTTCTCGAGTTCTAGTTTGGCTAGAGAATGAGAGTGTATCAACTGGAAACCGCGAATTCCTGAGCCGCGAACTACAAGTCAAGAACTTTGCTTGGCTAGCCAGACTTGCAGAAGCTACAGCCTCGACAGACTTTCACAACAAAGAAACTCGGATTTTTGCAGGTGGCGAATCAGTTGAACGATTCAGGTGGAGTAAACGATACAAGCCAGTAATCTCTTCATCGAACTTAGGTTGCAGTTAATGATTTGGTATTTGGTCTAATTATCACTAGGCTTGAACAGCTTTCTGGCTTGTGTACCTTGGTTTAAGAGATTATGGATCGTCCAGGAAGTTGTGCTCAGTAGAGAAGCGACTCTGGTCTATGGTGGGCGTGAAGTGTCCTGAGATGCTTTGCTCGATGCCAGAGATGTTTGCTCCCAATTAATGAACCAAGGCAACCAAGATGTTGGGGCTACTATGTCTGTCCTCTGGAATCTGTTTGCCGTTCATTTGTTAGGGAGGAAACTATTGCAGTTAGCCCATGATGATAAAGCCTCGATCAACAAAGCGCTGGAAGACTTCATCGTGGAGGTGCGCTTTTCGCGGGCTACAGACCCAAGAGACAAGGTGATTGGTTTGTATGGCCTTTTCAAGGCGTCTGGTATAATGGTACCAGAACCACATTACAATCGAACGGTGGCAACGGTCTACCGGGAAAAGAATGGTTGCGCTAATGAAGGCAACGGGACGCCTAGCCTCATAAAGCACGTTGACGGAATAAGTTCACTACCACACAGGTCGTCTTGGGTACCGGACTGGTCCTCAACGAAACACATTATGGGACCAGTGGCAGATGGTGGCCCCAGTTCTGCCGCAGCGAACTCAGAGCCTGGTTTTCGCTTTTTAGGAGGTTCTTTGATATTGGGTCTCATGGTATTGAAAGTTGACACGATAATCAGGCGCTCATCCTTGGCTTACATGCACATCAGCGAAAGAATTGGTGAGCCGGCAGGCTACAAGGGTTGGACCCGAAATCCTCCAATCATCGACCACAGTGTAGCACAACAGCTCGAACAGCAACCACACCACAGAGCTGCGATATTTATTCTATGGAACATTCGAGTTCTGCGCGATTTTGCAACAGTTATCTTGGGTGAATACCCAGCTCTGGCGACCAAAAAGTCTGTACTCAGCCTGTACAGCTCCTTACTCAGCCAAAGGGGGATTACCAGGATTCACGAGACCTCGGATTGCAGAACCCAGATGTTTGTGAGCACCATGCCCGAGACTTCTTTGCAATACTTCTTGGCCAGATCGACGAAGACGAGGCTCCATTTCCGGGTGAGGATTGGATTCTTGGTCAAGACTTTGCAGTCAGGGCTCTTTATCAACCAGCCTTGCGTGAATTGCTACATTCGAAAGAGTACGCTATTCTGCGATGCGTTTCGCGAAGCCCTGTTCGAAAGAAGGGTTTTTGACTGCACAAAGAGACTGCGCTACAGGCCTGTTTTCACCACTGAGTTGGGCCGCATCGGCATCGCCCCGTGGTCCATCAAAGTTGGCGATGAGCTCGCGTTGTGCTCGGGACTGGAGATACCGGTAATGATGCGACCAGTGGAGAGTAATTTTAGGCTTGTTTGTTGTGCATACGTTGACGGGATTATGCACGGCGAAGCTTGGGGAGCTCATTCAGTGTTTGTGTATAAACACAGGTTGCTTGCAGGAGTTGACTGAATGGTTGGTCACTGTTTAAAGCAGTGTATCGAGAAATCAACTACCCACAACACATGCCTACTGTCTCTCGTCCTACCAGGACAACTATGGTCGTTCCGGCTTAGCAGAGGAACTCAAAGAATGCAAATAGTCTATAGTCGGGATTTTGCAGCCTAGGATATTAACTATAGAATCCGCAGATGAGCACCCAGAAAGACCAAAGTAAGTCATGGGTGGATGTGAAGACCCGTTCTCCGGCGCCAGGCGAATCGCGGCTTGACTCCAGACTTGAGGGAGCTGGGCTGGGGCTGTGGTTGTCTTGGCCTGGGCGCTCCCGTCGGCAACAGTCCCCTGTACCCCGCATGACAGGGAAGATGCCGCAGGTCAAGAATGTACATGCTGGGTCGCTGGCCCCAGATATCTTCAGCAGGTAGATGCAGAGCAAGACTGCACCTGTTTCATCAATAGTATGAGCAAAGTTTTGGTCCAGTCAGTCTATCTGTATCACAGCCCACCGGGTGTTGATGTTCACAAATGTTGCAGGTCGGCTTGGCCCTGGGGAACAGGCCGGCCGAGGAGGGCCACATGGGACGACAAGTGGGGGTACTGCGTTGTACCTCGACGCTGACGTCGGCTGCACATGTGAACATCCCCAGTTGTTTGAATCTACTTTGTAAGCACTTCTGGCAGGGCAGCTCCTTATTCCCGTCCGACCGTGCAGTGCGAGATAAGAACGGGCCAGGGGGCGGCCAGCCAGCCAGCTTAGAAGCTCTTGCGGCACATTGGCATAGATAGTCGACGGCCGGGCTCATGTGTGACCCCTCATCCAGCTTGCACGACCATCCATTTATCAGCCCCGTCTCCTCTCCTTCCTCTCCCCCATCATCATCCAAGCTCCCAGCCTGTTTTCGGGGCACCTCAAACGGCCATCCATCGCTCATCCGAGTATTCTCACTCTGTAATCCTGCAACCAGTCAAACAATCTTGACAAATGCCTTGGAACCACATGCCCGCTGACTGAGGTCCTTTCCCAAGCTCTAAGCCTGGCTGGTCACTTCTTCGGCACCTCGGTACGAGCACGACCAAGCAGTCAGCTCGCAGCTCGCAGCTCGCAGCTCCCCATCAACCCGCCAACCATCCATAGCTTGCCCGGATCGGCTACCTGATTGCTGTGCCTCTCTGTGTGACTCGGACCTCGTCTTTTCATCTACGGCCTCTGATGTCCTGTCTCCGCTTTCTTTACCAGCAGCCTGGAAACCTCACGTTTCCGGCATAGGTCAGCACATCGACGTCACAAAGGCTGCGTGGGACAGCCAACAACCCGGGCCTGCTGTCGCTCTCCGCCTCCTATCACACCGGTCCACCCCGCTTTGCCTACAATATTCAAGGTATGCCGCTTCTCAGGCTCCTTTCTTTTGCTCTTCTCATCTTCCAACAAGTGTTTTCTGGGACTTATGGGAATCAATCATTGGACTGACTTCATTCCAGCGTCGTCGGCCTGGTCATAATTCATATAGACAGACTACTATGGTCCCGCGCATACGCCACCCACGATGTTGACCACCGCATCTCAATTTGGCCCTCGAGCCAGGTCCTTCCGGACCAACCATGCCGCCGCAGCCGCAACCGCAACCGCAACTGCATCTCTCCATCGAGTCCTTGTGGCCTCTGGCGCCGCCACCGTCCAACACTGCCAGCAAACGCGAGGCTTCCGGTTTGGCTCGTGGTTCTCATATCTCGACTCGGAGGTGCAGGAGGAAATCAACCGGCGCCGACTTGCCGCTGCTCATGAGAAAGCAATAGCGAGAGCACGGCGCAAAGAGCAAGAACAAGAGAAAGCACGGTACACAGCAAGCAGGCAACATGAGATCTTCAGGGCGACATATGCCGAGCAACTCAGTCGACCCCTTGGCTGTGACAAGCACCCACTTTCGGATAACGCCAGGCACGCTGTGAAGCGTATGATGGCCAGTTATTGGCTTTCGCATGATGGGTGCGGCCGTCATGACCCTGCCGCAGACCACAAGCAAGATACAGCCGACAACAAAGATGGCGTGCGCCCTGGACAGAATATCGAAGATGTGGAGCGAGGGGCCATGGAGCATCTGATTTTTGGCAAAGATTCGGAGCAGGCAACACGACCGCAAAGGTCAAAGCGGAAGCGAGGTGACAAGAAGAATAAGCATAAATCGGTGCCTCCCACCTCCTGCGGCGTTTCCGAGCATGAGGATTATTTTATCGACCCAATTACCAACCGGAAGGTCGCGAAAAGCCTAGCCCCGGCAAACCCCCCGGAAGGAGTGGACGTCCCCGTCAAGACTTCTAGGGACTACAGGAAGCGCTGCACTTCAGGTCACTATGTCTTGCATAGCGAGCCTTTCGGCCCGAAGTATGCGAACCTTCTCGATTACATGGAGAGCCGAATGGACCCTCAGCCCCAGGACTCCAAACCCAAGTACGACGACTTACAGAAGTACGAGCCGGAGTTTGTTGACGAAAAGGCCTCTTCTGAGCCATCACAGCAACCTGATAATGACATAGAAAGTCACAAGCCAGCGAAGGACAAGGAGTCTGTCCAGTTTGAGGACCTGAAGCCGCCGTATGAAGACCTTGACAAGTACAACTCGGCTGTGATAGATGAAGTCATCGCTCGTTTTGAGAGCGAGGAGCCTCTACCGGCCTCGGGCCTAGAACCCATGTCAAGGGAAAATGTTGAGCCGCAGCACAACGAGTCCGAAGGGAGACCTCCAGGCCATCACACTTCCGTCGTATTAGACCGACTTCCCGAGGATTACAGACCATTGGTTGAGGATCTCAAACCCGGCGATTTCCCCCAATCAACTATTGAGCAGCTACGCGAGAAATACGGCACTGCAGAGCTGCGAAAGTACACGGCTGTGAGACATCTTGAGCCAAAGGTCGACTCCTCGTCATCCGCTGAAGCGCAAGGTTCGGGATATGCGAGCATTGACTCCGGCTCTGAAATGATTACAGAGGATCTCGACCAGCTTCACGACAAACCTCAGGATTACTATCAACCTGTTCAGAGTAACGAGTATGATTGGCAGCCTCGAACTCCGGCCGAGGGGTGGAGCAAGACATCTTTCGATCTTCACCAACATGAAACAATCGAGCACCAAGAGCAAGACGGTCATCTACCACGAGAGTCAGATGTTGTCCAAGATGGTTTGCAGGAAACAGACGCGAAAAGAGACTACAAGAATGGAGATTGGCTAGGCCCTGCAGAGTTAGACAGAGCCGAGTCGAGCGCCGAGGTCCTGAGAAGGATAGCCGAGCTTCAACAAGCTGAGGAAGAGTACACAACAAGGGAACGCCGGAAGGATCTCGAACAGCAGATGAACAAATATCAGACGGCCTCGAATGCGACAGATCACGAGGCGAGCCTGGCCGTCAAGTCTGCGAGGGCCAGGGCTGCCAATGCCCGGGCGGAAGGCCAACTCACAGGCAATTACGTCCGAGACTTTCCTGAGGAATTTGAAAAGTCCTGGACGGAAACACTTTCTACCGCCCCGCCAGAGACGACAGATATGAATGAGGATTTCGTGTTCGAGAGCCAGAACATGGACGGCGGACTCGAAGGAGCTTTTGGACGGCCTCCACCAGCCAAGATCCAGCCCGCCCTGAATAGACATCTTGACAACCAGCCGCGCGAGACACCGGACCTGAGTTCCACGCATGGTGTTGAATTCAGTGGTGCACCAACCTCACTGACTTCGGTAAAGCATTCCGGCGAGGCTCCTGCACCGGCCAACCAGGCAAGTGAGATTATGACTACAGAGACCACGACTCCAGAGACCTTTCACCATGATGCCACGAATGAGCCGACTCTGTACAAGATTCTCGCCTACGACCCAACCATGCAGAAGGTTGAAATTGCCGAGACGTCTTCATTTGTTCCCGATTCTGCGTCCGCGCTGACCCCAGCCGATGCTCTGCTTCGTCTGTCACACCCTACAAGATTCTTCCCTCATTTCGCGCCTCTGCAGGCCGAGGGCTATGACATCATCTCAGGAACTGGTGATGTGCTTGTGTTTCGCAAAGTCCGGCCGGAGACCAGAGAGGACAAGCTCGCTGAGAAGCATCCAGAAGCTGCTCAACCGACCCCCGCAGCAGATGACTCTGGAGCGGTCGAGACACGTATCAATCCTATCGACATGACTGGTACGCCGAGATTGTCACCCGCAAGTGCATATTCTGCTTCACCGACGGGGTATGTAAACTACAACAGCATCCCCAATACTCCAGCTGGCAAATTGCCACCACCTCCACCTCCGCCTCCGAAGATCAAGTACAACATCGATGTCCACCGCGAAGAGCCTGTCTTCAGTGGGCCGAAGGTGAGGAGCTCTGATGGCCCTCGAGGCAGGGAGAAGGGTTTGGGCAAGAGACTGATTGTGGGCGGTGTCTGGGTGGCCGGTATTAGTTATGCTCTAGGCGTCATTGCCGAGTTCTTCACTACCGGAGGCATCGATGGCACGGGGCCCGATGGACTATAGGAGGTCAGTTGGATGTCACTGCTACTCTCCATGATATGGATCGTCATTGTCTGGGGCCTGCTAGAGCTGGATCTGGAAGCGGATTAGGAAGTGCTGTAATGGTATTGCAGGGCATGCAGTCGGCGTGGCTGCCAAATGGCAGGCTAAAGACAGCGAACTTTGACGAGAAGACGACAGTGTACGAGATGTGTTGGGATTGAGGACTCTTCGCTCATTATTATTCGGAGTCAAGGACTTTCTGGGAGGCGTTCAGGATGGCAGGTAGGATTCAGCAGATACTCCCAATACATCAACAAACTCTTTTCAACGAGTATATTCGGTCGCCATGATCATGCTTTTGTTTACCAATGCCTATCGCTCTCCTGCTGCCCAGATGCCGTGAGAATTCGGTGCCCTTCCCATAGTGAACAATCTTGTCGTGTAAGCCAAGGTGAGTCTCACGTCATGCAAAATATCGAACGCCCAATAACCCAACTTTTCCATTTTTGCAATAGAAGGTGCTGTAGTCCTCACACCTTAAAAGAGACTGGGGGAAAAAAAGAGGATGGCGGTCTTCTATGAATGAACCCCCTTGACTGTTGCTGCCCAGGTCTTCCTCCCCCTTTTCCCATCACTCAGCTTCGCCCCCCTTAAAGCAGAAGCCAACAACACACCCCTATCTAGTCCTTCTGCAGGCTCCCGCTGTCGGACATCATCTGGCGCTTGTACTCCTCGCGGTCGAAGCTCACGTTGCGCTGGGGCTGAGGCTTCCAGTCCGAGGTGCGGCGGCGGGCCTCCTCGGCGGCGCGCTTGGTGGTGGGCGAGGCTGGGGCGGCCAGGCGGGCGGCGAGGTCTGCGTCCGGGCCGGCGCCGAAGGTGGAGGTGTCTGTGTTGATCTTGGCTTGCTGTTGCTGCTGGGTGGCGGCCATTGTGCGTGATATAGACTGGGTTGGGTGAGGTTTGTGTGATTGGGTGGATGATGGGCAGATGTTTCTGAGCTGGGCACACAAAGTCTCGTGATGTGTGGTTGGGTGAGAGAAGATTGGTTGTTGTACGGGTTCTGGTTGGTGTATAGACAGAAATGTAAGAGGTGTACACACCCGGTGATCTGTTTGAGGGGGTTTCTTATAGGACAAATAAGTTGAGTCACAACTTATGCTGGAAGAAGCGAGGAAAGGCGTCAAATGAGTAGGGGAGAGGGGGGCCCGGAGCTGGGAAATCTTATCACGGCTCCAGTGAGACGATCACGACCTCATCCCACAGTCTTAGCACCCTTTCTCCTCGCCACCCGGAGGCAGTGGTTGCTTCCCAGTGGTCCCTTGGTGCAGCACAAGCGGGAAGCTCTTGCCCCCATCGCGGCTGGGCCATTGGTCGATGCAGGGTAGCAGCATGCTGCGGGGTAGCTCCGTCCTGCACTGCTGCAGCTCCTCCGTCGACGGCAGCTTGACATTGACGTGACGCCAGTGAGCTGATCTGCGCGGCAGCCGCTTTAAGCCCAGGGAGCGAATTCGCCGGGGATGGCCGCCTTCTTTGCTTTTGCATGGCTGGCTTATATTGGCTACTCGAGGCTGATTGTGGGCTGTCGACTTCGGCACATTGTACAACCCCGGATATTGGAACTCAATAATAGGGTGTCATGGCCGGGAAAGAATGCATTTGACGAGTGGTAACTATCACCAGCATATTCCAAGCTGAGTACTGGAGATGACGCACGGGACCTAACGGTCCAGAAGCACTTTACCTGATCCCTGAAATTCCCCGTGGGCAACATTCCCAAGCCCCGCCTAGGTCATCTTTTCCCTTCCACGACCTCAGAAGTCCTGCGTCCAGCCTACAATACTCGCGTCATAATGGATGACACAACCTTGCATTCGATTTCACCGGAGGTGGCACACATGCCAAACAGATGATGAAGGATGTGGTGTGTCCCCCCCCCCTGCCCCCCAACTTGGCCACCTCGGCGGGCAGGTTTGGGCATTATGAAGCGTACATCGCGCATATTGTGCTGCGGTTCATAAGGCAGGCGGGATATCATGTGGAAGGCCTCAATACCCACAGCCAGGAATTGGATGAGATTGTATGTATGTGCCCAGCGATGAGACGGGCCATATGGCGATCGAAAGACAGGCTCCCTCTGTCAGTTCGCCCGCGGCCTTGAATGTGAGCTCAGCGTTCATTTTCGTTCCAACTACCAACTGATACCTTTCATCGTCAGCTCTGAACAATCCAAACTCGACTAATCGCATCATTCATCGTGTGCATGACTTGACCAGAGCAGGCTCCAGGTGGTCTTGTAAGCCAGTCATTGGTTGTCAACATAACTGCGAAGAAGGCCCTTGCATTTTGCAATGTGGCTGGCTGGTGAACCATTATGTTTGGTCTTTTTGTGAACTTTTGGGATCTCTACGAACACGGGATGTGAACGTTGGTCGTGTCTGTAGTTCGAACAGCGGAGTCCAGAGGCACGCGGATGCGCCTGTTTGGGCTTTCTGGTCACATTCTAGCATTGCTCAGGAGATGCGAGACAGCCATTTGTATATGAAGTCGAGCAAGTGAGAAGGAGCTGGAACCCGAGATTGGCAGGCCCCGAGCTCGGGTGTGAGGTCGGCGGGTACGGACCGGAGCCGAGACGCGTCGCACAGGGATCAGCTCCGGAGGACCCCCGGAGTCGGCCGATGCAACGTCACGGACACGGGGGCTTGCCAGGCTGCAGGGCATTTCTGGTCGGAACGCGAGTGTATGAAATCCTGCAGCCATCTCTTCATGGTGCTTCGCGTTGAATGGATAATTAAGGTGTCAGTGGTCGTCGGAACGGAGTGGGAATGACGTAGAATAAGAAGCGACAAACGGAGGAGGGAGAGAGCGCGACGGGCAGGGGTGGGCGCGGGAGACAAATGCGGCAGCCACCCGCCGTGGCCTTGGAAGTACTACTGGGCAGGTGGGCAGGTGGGCAGGTGTGCAGCGTTCCCATGGGAGCATCAATGGCTCGACTCGACTTTCACAAAGCATCTGCCAGTCTCCGCCTCGCTGGTGCGTGATCTTGGGCTACGACGATTCTCGTGCAGCCCGTCTGGCCTGCGCGTGGAATGAAACATTGACGAGGTTCCAGGAAGGTGGAGGGATCTGGAATGGTGGCATTTTGGAGGAGCTGTGGTGTACCTTTAGCTGTGTGCCGTACTGAACTTAGGCACCTACTGCATGCAGTCTAGGACTAGGAGACCGGCTGGCAAGTGGCCAGCAGAGGCCGCAAGGTGCAGGTTCGGGTGCAGGTTCGGGTGCAGGTGCAGGTGAGTTGACCCAACTTCTGCCCGCCCTGTCGCCCCAAAACGCGGTTGTAAGCCGGGCCACCTGCGCAGCGCGTCGAGGCAGCAAAATTGAACGTTCCAAGCTTCCAAGTTGGGTTGGCTGGCTGCAGGGAGGCACAGGGAGACACAACCGATCCGATCGGGCAAGCTATGTAGTCTATGTCTGTATTTATGTAGCACTATCTTGCCTGGCCGCCTTCACTGAGGCCATGAAACATTTGTCTCTGCATTCAGCCCATCATTCATTCAATCTCTGGATGATATCTCACATCACATCACATTCACCTGACCACAGACTTTTCTCTGTCCGTTTCTCTCTCTCTCCCATATACTCTTGCAGCCAGCCAGCCAGCCAGATCAGCTGGTAGCCCAGGCACTGACCTCTGACACGGGTTCTTGTGGGGACGGGTGCCGACGGTCTGACGGAACGCTGGGGTTAGAAACGCGGTGCCGTCCTCCACTCCGTACTGTACGCGACTTGACCTGGGGACCGCGACTTGGGCTCTGCAAAAAAAGGACCCCCAGCCCAGCCCTTTTCCCTCTTGAATCTGGACCCCTTTCTCCCTTTTCCATTTCCTCGGGTCTGGGTCGAGTTTGCCTGCAGGGAAATGCCCATTGTTTGATTTGATATACACACAACACATATACACACAACTTTTTTGTGCCTACAATTGCTATGCGCGCCTAATTCCAACATCCATCATGGACTCGTCGCCCCGCACACAGGCACACGACCGCCCGCCCTCTGCCTCTGCCTCTGCCTCTGCCTCGGGGGATCGCGACACGTCCACCTCGTCCACCACAGCAGCCACCACCACCACCTCAGCAGACAAGCAATCCTCCTCCCAGTCCCAGCTGCTGCCGCCCCTCGAGCTGCTGTCGTCGTCGCCGGGGCTGCCCTCACTGCCCAATGTCTCCTCAAGACGCCTGAGCCGGCCTCTCTCGGCTCCCAAGGCCGCGTCTGGTGTCAACAACAATGACTACCTGAAGTATCCCACCCCTGTGCCCACCTCCAGCACCGGCATTCTGTCCTCGTCTCCCCCACGCGTCCATGCCCACCCACCGCCCCAACGCGCCCCCAGCATCGCGTCCGAGCGTGCCCCTCTGTCCGCCGTGCCCTCCGTCGAGCTCAACGAGAACGGTGACACCCTCCGCATGGGCAGGTCCAGCAACTCCTCCGACTACCAGCTTTCTGCCAATCGCCTAATTAGTCGCGTCCATGTCAAGGCCAGATATGTCCCAGCCACCATCCCACTGGAGCCCAACAAGATCGAGATCGAGTGCAATGGCTGGAACGGCCTCAAGCTGCACTGCCAGGGCAGGATCTATGACATGCATAAGGGTGAGGTCCTGACCTTCGAGACCGAGGGCGTCGAGATCATGCTCAACGTCCAGGATGCACGCGTTCTGGTGCATTGGCCCAAGAGGGACGCAAGGGACGGCCTGGCAGATCTGGGCTGGGAGGACTCACCGCCGCGTTCGGTCCGGAACGGAGGACCCCAGCTCGGAGGTGCCAGCCCGCGCCTAGGGAGTGGTTCTGGTCTCGGCCTGCTGCAGTCTAGCCCCCTGCACAGGACGACGCGCATCACCTCTCCGGAGTCGCCCACTCCTGCACACGCGTCTTTGCAGCAGGTCATGTCCGATGACGTCCCCAGCAACTCGCAGCACAGCAGCATCCTGTCGGACTTGCCAAGCATGAGCGAGAGAGAAAAGAGTGTAGAGATATATGAGGATGAGGATGCCGGCGAGCAGGATGTAACAGCCAAGGCTGGGTTGACCGGCGGCCAGAGCTTCATGACCGACATTAACACCAGCTTCTCCAGCGACCTGAGTGACGCCAACTCGGATGGAGAGGACGAGAACTACCCCAACGAGGAAAATGACCCAATTGTGCACTCATTCGGTCCCTTTGGCGCCAACCTCAACAGCCGTATGGCCATGACTTCCTTCCAAGTCGACTCGCCCAAGCGCCGCCGGCTTGGATCTGGAGGATTTGCGTCGCCTCGAATCAATGGAGCCTCTAGGGTGCCGGGGTCCATAGATGTGGCCAACCCCTTGGGCCTGACAAGTCTGCCTCAACATCCCGGGAAGCGAGCATCGGTCACAAGGCTTCGCATACGCCTGCACCCGACGGCAACAGGCACGAGGCGTCTGTGCAGCCAGAGAAGGAAAAGGAAGTGCAGCCGGATGTCAGCCACCTTGACGTCGCGACTATTACCAACCATGTTGTCAATCAGCTAGCCTTCTCCCGACTCTCGTCTACGCCGCTGTCGACCATCATGGCGAACCTTCCTGCCGAGGAGAAGAAAGACCTACTCCGCCACCACTTGAAGTATATCGTCGAAACTGCCACTTGCATTGGAACCATTGAGCGCGAGGGCAAGGATGCAGACGGCAAGCCACTGGAGAGCCAGTACTACTACATTCCCGAGAAGGATGATGACGTACACAGGCGAGCAGCGGTCGTGGATGGGCTGAGGAAGCCGACACTGAGGAACTGTCGGAAGCACCATGTGGTACGAGTTAACCTTTCTCACCCTTCCCTTCTTCAATCCCATGTCCCCCCCCCCCCCCATCTTGCTAGGTGGTCCCCGCTATAACAAGCATCGTTCACTGACACCGTCTTTGCAGCAATACTATTGGAAGCGACCACGGACGCCATAGGCTGCCCACCATCGCGAGGTCTGACAGACCCCTGGTCGCGCCTGGAGCTGCACTATCGTCGTCGTCGCTGCTGCGAACAACGCATGTCTCCTCGGCGTCCCCGCTGTTCAGACTAGACAAACGACTTGCGGATCGTCAACCCCAAGCCCGTCGTCCGCATCCACTCAGTGCGAAGTTCGCAACGTTGTGCCTTTCTACCGAAGGGTTTGATGTGACCTGGTGGGGGGCAAGGCCAAATTCGCACCCGCCTTCCAGCCTCAGCATCCATCTAATGCCCCTTTTATGCCGCCATCGTCACGCCGCCATCATGACATGACCTGATATGTATATCACTGCTCTGCTTTCATCCTGACCAACTGCCGCCTCTGCACATACACATATTTCCCTTCTTGCATAGCGGGAAGGAGTTTCGAAGAGAGATTGGGATAGTGTCTGCTATTTCATCTTGAATGTTGTCTTTTCACCCCAGTCGCCAACCCCTTAACCCCCCCCCCCACAAATACACATACATCTCGTCCCATTCTTTGGCCACTTGCAACACCTGTCACAAAAAAACATCTAGGCCTCCCCGGAAGGTATAAAAGGAATACCAGCTTCGTCTACCCTGTTCTCGGCTTGCCGTCAACGAATGATATTATACCAATGCACATGGTTGGAGGGGAAAATTCGGACGAGGGCAGCTGATCCTTTAGAGGAATGTAGAGAACCGTTCTGTGGAGGATGGCCCTCGTGGCGTGATGAAGAGACGTCTCATTTCTGATAGCTGGTGAATGGATGTGTTGCTGTTGCAGTCCGGAGACCCCACCACACTTTCGTCTTGTCTGATTCCAAACTGACGGTTTCTTGCTTTTCGCTACCCCCGCCCCAAACGTTCTATTGTCTCCCCGGTTGTTCTTGAATCTCATGCACACAATCAACGCATCAACCAAGAATCATAGGCCACTGCAAAGAGAAGCGACAGAGCATACAAGTGTCTGTTCACGTGATGAAGCATTTTCCCTGGATGAAGGACCTTTCGCTCCAAGTCAAGTCAATTGGACAAGAATCGTTCTAGTCTTTTAACTGTCTACAATCCCCATGTCTTGATCCATGCTGCCATATTCTTTTGTGTTATAGGGCTCAGGCTAGCCGCGGTAGGGCTGTCGCGCACGAGTTCGTCCGTCGCGAAGTTCATGGCAGCTTCAGTCGACAGGAAACCATTGTAGAAGTCCGCCAGCTTCGCGCCGGGGTTCTTGTCCAGGATATGCGCGCTTGTGTCCTTGGTCTTGTCGAGACGCGCCAGCCACTCCTCCAGGGGCACGATCTCGGACACGAGGCCCCTCACGGCGGGGAGCAGCTCCGCCTCCCAGCTGGTGACCTTGGGGTTGACGACGTTGTAGACGGGGGTGTGGCCGGCCTCGCCCCTGTGGTCCTCGACGGCGTCAACCAGGTCACTGGTTATTCTGGCCAGCTCGTCCACGGGGATCCAGTCGACCTTCTGGCCGATGGTCGCCGGAGCCGCGCCCAGGAACTTGGAGCTCACGACGATGCTGGGGAGCCACTCCCAGATGTTCCACCCGCCGCCTCCGGCCAGAGGGCCCGACACCTGGCCGACTCTCAGCACGGCGGCGGCCGAGGTCACGCCCGCCGCTGCGCACGAGGTCGTGAACTGGTGCGTCATGCGCTCGCACACGAACTTGGCCGAGCCATAGCCCTCGAGAGCGAGGTCTTTCGCCTCGTCACGGTCGAAGATGATCTCCGGGACCGGGTTCCGGGGGCTCGTCCTTCGCACCGAGGCGCCGATGCTCGAGATGAAGAGGAAGGAGGGGTGCCGCCTGCCCGCCAGGGCGATCTCGAGGAGGTTGAGGGTGCCGACGAACTGGGGCTCGAACTGCGCCACGGTCATGAGGAAGTTGACGGGGAATGCGTTGTGCACGATAGAGGTCGTCTCGCTGAGGAGGAGGTCGTACTCGTCGTCGGAGAGGCCGAGCTTTGGGGCCGCGACGTCCATCTTCATGAAGACCACGCGGCCCGCGTCGATGGCGGGCTGGAGAACTGGCAAGCCCCTTGAGCTCAGCGCCTTGATCTGCCGCTCCTTGACGTCGGCGGCGCGGTTGAGGCAGATCACCTTGTTGACATCGGGCCGGCCGAGGAGTGTAGCGAGGAGGTAGCTCCCCAGGGAGCCAGTCGTGCCGGTGACGGCGACGACCTGCCCCGGTGCGTAGCCGTTGGCGTGCCGATTGAGCCCGTTCTGCTGCACGCGCCTCTCGACGAGCTTCCTCACCTCGGCCTCGTACTTGTCCACCATCTCCACCGCCTCGTTGGCGCCGCCGTCCTCGCCGCCGGCCCCGTTCGTCTCGGAGAGCAGCTTCGACAGGCTCTGCGCCATCTTGCGGGGCGTTGGCGCTGTGTACATGAGCCGGATGCCGATCTGCCCGAGCTTGTGCTCGGGCGTGCCGAAGGCCCTCAGGGCGGCCTTGAGGCGCGACGACAGGGATGCCACGGCGAACGAGTCCATGCCGAAGGCGAAGGCGTCGTCGTCGGCGCCGAGACCCTCCTTCTCCAGGGTCTGCGCGTAAAGCTCCTGCAGGAATGGGACCAGGTTTTCGACGGACGTGGACCTGACGGGCGGCAGCCCGCTCGTCAGGAGGCCCTGCTCGGACTGCGTGTAGAGGTCGTCGATCTCCTTCTGGTACGTGGACACGGTGAGCCGGCGCTGCACGCTGCCCTTGGGCGACCGCGAGAAGGGCTTGTCCTTCCCGGTGAAGAGCACGAGCTCCTTGGGCACGCGGCCGAACTTGGGCGCCTCGTGATTCGCCTGGTCGATCGTGGGCCACACCTTGGCGAGGGTCGCCTCCCTCCACCGCGACTCAGCCTCGGGCGACTCGAACGCCTGGCCCGAGTAGCAGCTCTCGTCGAGCTCGATGAGCAGGCAGAGGCGGAAGCGCCGCTCGCCCGCGAGCATCACGGCCGTGATGTCCGGGTGGCCGCCGATCCTGTCCTCCATGCTCTTGGGGTCGAATTTCAGGCCGTTGCTCATGGCGATCCAGTTGTCGGCCCGGCCGCGGTACACCCACCACCCGGAGCCGTCGCCCACGGGCGAGAAGAGGTCCTTGGTGCGGTACTCCTGGAGGTCCGGGTAGCTGTGGAAGATGAGGTGAGTCCGCTCGATCAGCGGCGTCCGCGGGTACACCAACTCGTACAGCCCGGGCTCCGCCTCCTCCATGCGCTGGCCCATCTCGATGAACTTGAAGGCGTTCCAGTACTTGTTGTCCGCCGACGCGTCGGTGTGGTACAGTGAGGCCTCGGTCGACCCGATGAAGTTGATCAGGTGCGGGAGGGCCTCGGCGACCTTGTTGCCCGAGATCGGGTTCATGGGCCCCCGCCGTAGGCGACGTGCCGCAGCGTCTTGAGCGCGTCCATGCCCGGCTGGTATTTCAGGATGTTCTCGAGGATCGACGGCGCGAACATACCGCAGTCGGGCCGGGTGACCTGCAGCATCCCGGCCACGTTCTCCGAGGTGATGCGGGTGCCTGGCACGGGGACTATTATCGACTTTGCTCCGACGACAATAGATGCGAGGAAGCAGATCATGCCGCCGGCCTACGTTATCGGTTAGTGCTCAATGGATATCACAGAGGGCATTCTTTCTTGGATTACCCACGTGATAAAATGGGAAGGATGTGAAGAGCCTCGTGCCGGACCACAGCTGCTCGTACACGAGCTCGTCGGTTGAGCCGCGGGGCCGGATTCTGCGGTCAAATTGGGAGGCGAAGACGGGGACGGCCGAGTGCGTCCAGTAGATGGGCTTGGGGTGGCCCGTAGTTCCGGACGTGTGAAGCCCCATGAATGGCTTGTTCTTGACTTCCTCAAAGGTATATGTGAACGGGAAATCCTCGACCCTGTCTTTGCTGAGAAAGTCCTCGTATTTTGGTGCCTCGACCCATCGCATGCCATCCTTGGTTGCGGCGTGCAGATCCTCCAGCACGTCGAAGCCCTCGCTGCTGAAGAACATAGTTTTTGCCCCGACATCTTTAAACAGCATCTGGTTTGCGTTGACGGTGTTACTGGGTGAGGGTAACACAGCCTGGATTTGTGATGTTAGCGGAACAGATTCTTGGTGAGCAAATATAAATACATACGCATTTTCCAGCCTTCATCGCTCCCAGAGCCCAGATGTAGTATCTCAAGTCCATCCGCCCCATGTAAAAGAATTTCTCTTCATCCTGGGCTAAGTTTTTAGACAGAAACCAGGCCGCCCTATTGGCCGCATTGTCAACATCGGCGTAGCTTAATTCCAGGACAATACCTTCCGGGTTCGTGACGACGAAGAAAGGCTCGGTCTGGTTTATTCTCTCTTTCTTGATAAAGTTGGGCAGGAGGCCCTTCTCTGTTGTCCACCAAATGTCCGACATTTTAAGCAGAAGCAGAATGTAAAATTATTAGTTATGAGTATGAACACGGCACCCTGGTCAGCGAAGGATCAATAAGCTTAAAATAAATTCTAGAACAATTGGCAAGTATCTGAGAACCGAAAGCGAAATCAAACGCTTCTTGGCATGCTTTTTATAATAAGGCAGCGGGCCAGGCGATGAGCTGCTGAGAGGTTTCGTCACTCATACTCATGCACGCCGATACGCGTGTCTCGCACCCACCCACCTGGGCACTAGGAACCCCCGTGTGCGCTGCCAGGCCGCTCGCCATCAAAGCCTCAAACCGAGCCTCCGAGAGCACAGAGCGAGGGCCCACATATCGTGATGGACTCCATCGCGGAAAGGGTGCGCTCAAAGTGGGCCAGTTATCGATGTCACCATGTCATGCCCAAACAATCATTATTCCCGGGCCCCACGAGAGTGGCCAGGACAGGGATGGGCGGCCCGGCACTCTGCACTCTGGCCCTATGTCAAACGTCAGGATCGCGAGGTTCGGTTCCCACACTTTCCACCAAGGCAAGCAAGGCAAGTTTTTTTCCAGCAGAGCTTCTATCAGCCCTCTTTCCCTGCCTCTGGCCGGCTCTGGTGGATCACGGGCTGATCCGCAGTACCCACCCCGCCCTAACCTGCGGTTTCGCCGTGGGCGCGAAGGCGCGAGGGAACAGCCCCTGAAACGTTCGGCGCCGTGCGCAGGCCGCGAAACGATGGGTTAATGCTCTCAGGCAAGCCTGATCCAGGCTGCGAGAGAGGGGATTTCGGACCCGACGGCCTGGACGAATCTGATGCTTTACTGGAAACGGAAGTCCCGCGGCAGGTGGAGTACTTGGATGGATTGTGGTCGTTGAAAAGGAATTTACTGTATCGGTTGGTAGTAGCTGGAATCAAGAGGACGTGCAGACTACAGGGACAAGTGAGGTGTTCCAGACGATCATGTGTGCAACTAACTGATTAGTAAGTATTGCGCCTGCTCATTGCGACCGACAGCTGCGTTGGTCAATGCCAGGACCCCGTGTGTTCAAAAGCACCTCTGATGAGGGAACAAGCCGTCCGCCAACTGAAGATTCCTTCTTTCGCCTTATCCAAGTCTCCCCTGGCTGAAAATCTCGACAAACTCAGCCATCATCTTTTATACCCGCTGAATCCAATCTTTTCTTGTTGCTGCAATTACGTGTCCAGCAGGGACAGAGCCTGGGAGTTGAGCCAGGCGGAAAAGAACAAATCTCAACCCAGCTTCTGTGGTGCAAATCGAGAGATATATTCGTATAAAATTCATTAAAATCGGATACGGCAGTTTGAATATAAAGGCGCAAGTCCAGTACTCGCCTCAGACGTGCGTTCCGCACAGAGCTGGCTGGCGACACGTGGCTGCTCCAGGCCTCAAGAGGTCGCAGCACCCTTGGACTGCTCGGCCTCGCGGGAGGACATGGCGGGCAGCCTCGAGCTCGACGATCCTCTTGACAAGTGTCTCACGATCCTCCAAGCCCTTCTGCATCTCGTCAAGCAGCGTGATGACTCGGTTCTGAGTGGATATCAACAAGGTCTTGTCGCCGGATGCTTCCTCGTGAGCAGTCTCGGGGTTGTCGGCCAAATTCTGGGTCTTAAAATCCTTGTTCTTGGTCCCAAGGTCGTTGTTCTGGGTCCGAAGCATCCTAATATCGGTCTGAAGGTCATTTTTGGTCAACTGAAGCTGCGAGACCCGCTTCTGAATTTGTTGTTCTGGATTACGAGATCCGTGCACCGGACTCGAATCTGTCTGAGCTGGGTGAGATTGTCCTTGTTTGTAGCGATGAGCTTGATATGCTGAGCGAAAAGCTCTTCCTTCTGGGTGCGAATCACATCGTACTGGGTGCGAAGCTCCTCGTGCAGGGTGCGACAATCATGAAAATTGGCATGGAGCTTATGGGTATAGATGCAAGCCTTCTTGAACTTGCTGTCGAGATCATCGTAGTCAGCTTGACGCTTTTTGTGAAGCTGGGCATCTCCATTGGACTTTGCCGGAATAAATTGACCAAGATGTCAGTACAAGCCCTTGAGAGCAATTCTTTTTCGTGAACTGACCGGTTTTGAAAACTTTAAATGATGGATAGAATAATTTACAGCGGTGACTGAAGATGACTCCATGTTGGTCGTGTAGTTTCAGGGCTATTTGGCAAGTGTTTGGTGGAAATGCCAGATTTGTAGATTTGTGGTCGAGTGGAAGAAGTGGAAAAGTTGGTGCTTTGGTCAAATCCAAAAAGAGAAGGGGCTGCTTGATCGGAGCACAAAACGGTCTTGTTCGCACTTGGGTTGAATTGGCTTTGCAGTTCACCCAGGCCTGGGACCAGTGTCTGCCCACTTTACGTGTTGTGGTTGTAGGTGTTTTGGCAGTGAGAGTTGTGGTTGTAAGGTGTCAGGGTTTCAAGACTCGATTCAAATCAATCCTCCCGTGTCAGATAGCTCCTGCTGTGAGTTTATTTCGTTTGCGATTCGATTCACTGGGGCCTTCTACGATAGACCAAGTAACTCCCGCAGACTTCAGTCTCGAACCGCTCCTTTAGTTTCCTTGTACAGCTTCCCAGATGTCGTTGCTTTTCGTTTTGTCTTCACAAATCTGTCGGAATCATCATGTCCATTGCTTTTCCTGCACGCTCAACGCTGTGGCACCTGCCCTCCCATCCCTCCAACATGACAGCTGATTGGGTCGAGTTGCATTAGCAACTTCCCAGCGACATTCAAGCAAGGGCTACGGCCCCAGACTCTCATTCTCAAAAACATAGCCTTCATAGTTGACAATCTTATTACCTACCTAAGTAGGTAGTCCCAAGCCAGTCCCAAGCCACAGCCCCGACCAAGAGTCCCAGCCTACCGGGGTTTCGGGAAACGGACAAATCAAGTTATTGAGGCCACTCCGAGCCATTCGCAAAGACCAGGGTTTCTTGGGATGTCAGCTTATCCGTATAGGAAGGATTCCTTGTTTGCTTGAAGAATAGCCTTGTCTTCATGAGGGTGCCGCCGTGTCCTTTTGATGGAGTGCGTCGCTCCCTTGTACGCTTATGGCGAATCGGACAAGCGCCCAGGTTTTGGCAGGCCTCCCAGTTGACTGCCTGTCTCAATGGTCATACATCAGCGAGAAGCCAATGTAGTACAATAATCAAGGACTGAAAGATTCACGCGGAGTGATACGGTAATAATGGCTCAGGAAAACAAACAGTCGTCCTGCCCTCCGTTTGACCGCTTGCTCACTCGGCGGTTCATATAGCGCAGCCCGGCCACTGTGTACGACATCATCCTCAGGACCTAAAAAAAATCCATTACTCCTCCTTCAAGTATCCCGATACTCTGAACGCCGACCGCTCACCTGTACCCTATCACGCCTTGCTACAGCAGAGAGTGGAGCCACTTCTATACGCCTTGGTCTGTGATAACTTCCAAAGTTTCCAACACCCGCATGCAATATCTCCGGCATCCCAAAACATGTTAGACAGATCATCATATTCTAATGGATTTTGTCAATCCCGGTGTTAGTTTGACCCCGAATGAGAACGGAGAGATCCACATAGCTTCAAACAGACAGTATAGAAATACTTTATTGTACATTGGCTGTGGGCATTTCGGGTGCTCGGGTTTGAGCTTGGTTCTTCTGGGTGGTTTATTCTGGGTGTAAAAGGTCTAGCTTTTATATTTCTAGGTGTCGTCAGTCTGGATTTTGTAAGTCGGGGTGTTCTAGGTTGTGTGTGGGTATCATGGGAGTTCCAGAAAAGGTATTTTGGGAGTCGATGGGGTGGCACATGTTCGTGTTTTCAATCCAATTATTATTGTGATGAATGGATCTATCTCAAACGCTGTACCCTTTCATTGTGGAATCAACTATTGCCACCTCTCTCTCTACTCTTGCCCTATGAATATAGAAACCAGACACACCATCCTGAGTACGTCTCCTCCGACGCAAATGATTCTATGCTCTTGGACCACGATTCGGTATCCCCTCGGCGTTGAGATTGAGCACGGCCGTCGCCTGATCTTGACCCTGAAGAGCCTGATCGATGGCAACAGAGAGGGGCAAAAGAGTGTCCACGAAGTCGTCGAGTCGACCTGTCGTTTTCAGGATTTGGGAGAGCGCAGCTACTTCGGCGTTGAGCTCGCGCATGTTGCTCACTTCACTGAGCGGATATCGCGCGGCCTGTTCCATGTCGTGCGTCACCAGCCTCACCTTTCTTCCGAAGTTCCAGATCCTGCGGCGGATTTCCTTGTCTGATAACGTGGGTTCGCCGGCGGAGCCAGCCTGGGTGGCAGTCAGCATTCAGTTACCTGATCATGTACGACGAGACAAAGACAGCATTTTCACTCGATAATGTAGGATACTAACGGGCGGAGAAGCCTGATTTTGGTCTTGCATGGCTGTGATTCGCTTGTGGATTTGACTGATGTTTCTGGGGTGTGAATGCAGATATGATAATCGCAAAGGAAGATTTGAAAGCTTGAGGTTGATCCTCGCCTGATTCAAGCTCGAGGTGGGTTGGCCAAAATTCTGCTGCGAAGTTAATTTTAGAAATGTCAGCGTCGAAAACAAAAAAAAAAAAAAAAAAAAAATTAAAGTGTGTTGACGAGACCTGTGGCCAAGTTTGGAATATGTTACGAGGCAGTTCCGTCACAACCGATGGCTCCTTCCCCCGAAACACCAGCAGCAGCTGTCTGGCAGCAAGCTCCCTTGGAACAAAGAGAAAGACGCGCTTCCCATTTAAACTGATATCGTTTGCTGTTCAGCAGTCCTGACTTCTCAGTAGCGACGAACGACCGCACGGTTATCAACTCACTGTGGTTGGTGAGGCCAAGGCGGCATCGCTGGTGAGGATGCTTTGTCATGGTCCCGAGGCTACTGACATGACAGGAGGTTTGTATCAAGACCACCAGCACTCATATTCTGTAACAGGAGGAGATGACTTTTACGGAGACCTAGGTACTTGAAATGTCACAGTACATCCCCTAGGGTCCCAAAAAATTGACCGCACTCTCCTCCTCGTCAACCCGCCTGTTCTCGATCTTAGCCAGTGCCTGGTCGACCAGCCTGGCCGCCTCCTCCATGATATCCTGTGACTTCTTCAGCTCGCCCGCTGAGGCGCGGATCTTATCCGCCGCATCACGGCGCTCGAGGTCTGCCTCGACGACGCGCGCGTACTCCTCCACCACCTCCTCGAACTGCTCCAGCTCGGCTTGCCCCGTGCGGAGCTCGGCCGCCAGCATGTAGAGCTCCTCCATATGCCGCTTCATCCTGCGCTCGAGGCTCATGGCCGATCTCATGACGGCGTGCATTTGGGCGCCGACCTGCGAGGTCTTGTCCGCCAGCTGGCTGCTGGGGAAACGCTGGGCAGAATTCAGCAACCAAGTCGTTTCATACATGTGACGGACTCTGGGAGCAAGGAACAGAGACGGGACCACCAGAAGCTATTGAAGATCTTACAGTAGGGGTAGCCGGTTTCTCCATGATCGTGACACGTTTATGGGTTTCTTTGAGGTCAGAGGGCGTTCGTTGGTGACTTCTGCGGCAGTCAGGGCAAAGTTTGAGGCTCGGAGAAGGCTTCATTCTGGCGAAGTTGAGCGATTTGACTGATGGAATACCAGAGTCTGGGACAGGTGGGAAATATAATGGGTGTTCCTTGGAAAAGTGAAGGGTATGACACTTGGATCGATATCCACTCTCGTAGGGCTTGAGCCAGGGAACCCCGCATGAACCAACCCCAGGACTATTCAGATGAACATCAGATCTACGAATAAGCTCCATCATCCGATGTGCTCTTCCTCTCATCAAAACGTGGCGTGTAAAGGAATTGTGGCTTGTTCATTCCTCACCTCGGGAAGGGATACACGTAGACATTCCAAACTCTACACGGCCCAAAGAATCATGCAGCCTACCAACGGAAAAGCACAGTAGCTGTCGGATTAGACCCAGCAATCGTGATAACTGCGAAGTCAAGGTTCTTGAATACCATACTTATTTGTTCATCTACATCTCCGAGAAGTAAAAGCCAACCATAGCATCGACCCAGCCAACCTGAGGCATGGTGCAGCCCATGGTGGCAAAATAAGCCCGTCGTTCCAAGTTAAGAAACAAAGAATTGAAGGAATCAGCACTTTTCATGACACATTTGAGTGACACTCGTAGGCCACATTTAAGAGCGGATGTCAACGTGTACCGAGGAAACGGAGACAACGCCTCGAGGTCCACTGTAGTGCCGGGGTCGTTGCTTCGTAAACACGCGGCCATTCGACCTCGCCATCCTTTCCATCTTTATCCGCTGACTGCACCAGTCATGTTCGAGTGCGGGAGAAGTTCAGAACTCGGAGACTTTGTTTAAGTCGCATACGCCATCTTCGCTGTCTGTCGTACTTATCGATTCAAAGCATGCCGTCGCTATTCCGACGACTATTACCACCTCTGACGAGACGCAAGGAGGAAACCGTGGCAGCTAACGTTTCTAAAACCGTGGAGCAAGAATCTGCGTTGAGCAGTCTTTGCCATCCCAATCACGCCGCGCCGCTGATCCCACCGCCCAGTATGCGCAAGAAGCACAGGATTCCATCGTGTCTTCGAATTCACAACCTCACCTTCCCCTTTCCAGCTAGGCAGTTCCCCTCCTCCGGGTTTCAAAACTTTTCAAAGTTCCGCCGAATCGATCAAGAGAACTATTCGTGGTATTCCCCTAAAGAATTCTACCCTGTTCGTATCGGCGACTTGATTTTTGGAGAACGATATTAAGTCATAACAAAGCTCGGATACGGTACCTCATCGACATCTTGGCTTTGCCGTGACTTGAAGTGAGTCCGATCCGTTCTGCAATTTATCTTCAGTCATGACCGTAACAATTACTCTAAAATATCCCCTATACACCACCAATACGTCGTCATCAAGGTCTACGCTGCCAACCGAGGCCAGGCTAAGCGGGAGGTTGCCGCCTTCAAGCGTATCCAAGAGACCTTACCTACAACAATCCGCCGAAGGATGTGGCGGCGTCCGATTCATCGCGTACTACAGATAAGCTTTGAGCTTGACCACCCTAGAGGTATGAAGAAGAATCTTTTCCTTGTCTATGAGCCTATGGGCATGTCGCTAGCAGACCTGAGAAAGGTTGCATGCGATGTTCACGTACCGCTCAAGTTGCTCAAGCCCATGCTGCCCTGTATTTTAGCAGCACTCGACTTCATGCATACCAAGGTCAAAATGGTCCACACCGGTTAGTTACTGAGTATCAAAGGAAAAGGGTTCAAGATGTTTCTTAAGACTTCATCTATATATCCAGGAAGGGAACATCACGTTCTCGATCGAGGATGAGACTGAGCTCAGAGAAATTGAGGACGATGAGATCAACCAGCCCTCTGCTCGAAAGGTCTACAAGGATGAAGCAATATTTCTGACCCGCCAAGTGTATACGGAAATCGGCGATCCCAAAATAGTTGACCTAGGCTCGGCTCGATTCAGGCAGGATTCTTACGTCGAGGAGGTTATGCCAGATCTTTACCGAGCTCCCGAGGTACTTCTAGGGCTACCATGGGATGAGAAGATTGATATATGGGCCTTGGGGTTAATGGTAAGCAGTATCTTCCACCGTGGACATATTCTGCTCTTGGGCTCACAAATTCTTTGAAGATATGGACGACTTTTGAAGGAGAGAATCTGTTTACCGATAATGCCGGTGACCGGTCCAAGTCAGCCCCCCCCCCCCACATATGGCGCGTATGATCAGTCTGCTGGGACCCCCTCCACAGAGCCTTCTTGAAAACAGTGACAGGACGAAGCAATTTTTTGATTAGTATGGTACGTTCTCATCATTCAGAACTGAGTAATTAGGGCCCCAAAACTCACAATCTTCGATTAGGGCAATTCAAAATGAGCCAGAAGGTAAAACAAACCTCGATAGAGGAGAAAAAGATGCTTGACGGTGAAGACAAGACCGAGTTTCTGCGGTTTGTTCGACGCATGCTGCAGTGGCACCCGTCCACCCGGCCGTCCGCCGCAGAGCTAGTGAGCGATTCATTTCTGCGCGTAGATCCTGATGCGGACGAGGACGATGAAGATGAAGACGAATAGAGAAAAAAGAAAAAAAAAAACAATTATGGGAGCGCCACACCGCCACCAAGGCAAAAAGCCGAAGACATAGAAGAGACGTAATCGTTTCCTTCCAGGTACAATCTTCACCATCTCCTCCCGATTCCATCACTTCGTCCTAAGAGAATGGGGTGCCTTCTCCCTCCGCCGACACCGTGACCTCCGATATGCCCCGGCCCCATAAGCCCGTGCCGAAATCGCAACGTCTTCAAACCCTCCTCCCCATCTGAACCCTCAGCCGGCACGATCTCAAAACACAGCTTCAATTGGTCCGCAATGCGCTTCCGTGCCGGGTTGTCCCCGCTGTACATTCGCAGCGCCGTCAGGTAGCTCGTAATGGCCTTGCCGTTGTTATTCCTAAGGGTGACATCCACCTTCTTGTTCCATAGATACCACACCGTGGCGCAGACCTGGCTTGCCGCGCCCTTTGTGTGTGCCGTCCAGTGAGGCTGATCGGCGACAGACTTCAGAAAGACCGACAGCGGGGTATCGCCATTGCTGTCTAGCTCCGTCACACTCGCACCGGAACGTATAAGCAAGCTGAACATTCGCTTTGAAGGAACGGTACGGGCCGCCGCATGGAGATAGACACCTTTTGGCGCCGTGTGGTTGTCGCGGAGCGGCTGGTGCTGAAGCATGATTTCAACGAGAGAGTGCTGGCCAAGCAGGATGGCCTTTTCCAGAGGTGTCATGATGGTGCTCGATGGTGGTTTGAAATGCATGTCAGCGCCAGCGCCAAGAAGTGCTATGACGAGTTCCTCTTTCCCCGGCAGACCGCCCTGCAGTACAACGTAGAGCGGGGTGTGGCCGTTCTTGTCCGCAAAGTTGACCGAGACTTTCATCGCGAGCATCTGGTTGACAAGGGTCTCGTTGCTACGGGCAAGTCCCGCTTGAAGGATGGTGACCTTGTCTTTCGGGCTCAAAGGCGGCCGAGCTGCACCCCTTTCTAGATACCTGCTTGCCATCTTGACGTGGCCACCATCTATCATCTTCATCAAATACGTCGACTTGCTGAACAGAGTTCCATTGACATCAAGGTCAAGTAGGACGTCGACGGCATCAAGGTCGTGTGGTCGTTCACGGATGCTCGTAAGAATCATCCTCTCAAAGTCTTCTGGCTTCCAGGGCTGAGGGGATTGTCGACGCCGCACAAGTATGTCACAGACCCCAAGCAGTCCACCACGAAACGCGGACTCGAAAGGAGTGCTCCCGAGATTGTTCGAAACATTATCCCTGGCGCCTCGTTGGAGAAGTATGCGGACTATCCTCTCTTGTTTTTGGTCGCTATCGTATCGACGATCATGACGGTGATGGCTGAGAGAGCATGCCAAGTGAAGGGCTGTGTTACCGGCCTTGTCTTTCGCATTGATCTTTGCCCCATGATCCAAAAGAATCTTAATTGCAGCTAATTCCGATCCGTGGTGGAGGAAATGATTCGAAGCATAGCCATCAGTTATGACTTCTGGTCCGCATGCTCTCAGCAGCGGTGTTCGCCCTTCAGAACTATATCTCGACAGATTAGTCCTCCATCAAGAAAGTGTCGTCAGAATGAAATAGACGAGGCGGGAAAACGATATTCGTGGTTCTTGGGGACGCGACAGGAAAAGGTAGGTGACTCATCACAGATGAAAACAAAAGAAGCGTTGCAACCACATAGATCGTTACAGGATAGGCGTATCTGATGAGACGGAAACGGGACCACGCAATCGGGACAGTTCTATGAGAGAATGATTGCTAGTGGGGTGGGGCACAACTTACTTCTGTGATTCCACATCAGCACCACCGGCAAGAAGAACCTCGAGCAGAGCAACATTACAATGCATTGCGGCATGCTGCAGCGGCGAGTCGAGGAGGTTGCGTGATTTGTCCTCGAGATCGGCCCCTGAACTCAACATGAGCTTGATCAACTCCAGGCGCTGTTGCTCGTGGTTCCTCACAGATGCCCAGCTGTGACCCGCGTGCTGAAACATCTTGGGTGGCCCGCAGGCAGCGTGGAGAGGCGAATTGTACTGCACATCACCCGCGTGACGGCCTTTGTTGGCGTCGGCTCCCAGGTTGATGAGTTTTATGGCATCACCGTAGAAGCCATAAAGACAAGCCTCATAGAGTGTGGTGAAGAATTCGCCGTCTTCGAGCTGGTTGTAACGGGACGGCTGGCGGATCAAAAAGTTGATGTCCGCTCCTCTCTCAAGAAGAAAGGACACTGTTGTGCCCCACTTCCCGCTCCTGTAAGCATGATAGAATGGGGTGAGGCCGAAAAGATCGACAGCATCGACGCCAACGAGCCCTTGGTCCAAAATGTGCCTACACAGGTCCACCTGTCCTGTGGCGGCAGCTGCGTGAAGAACAGTAGGGGCATTTTCTCGTTGCGGCTCGCTCAACCTGGGTGAAGCACCGCGGGACAAGAGTAACCTGGCTGTTGATGCCTGGAAATGACAGACGGCTAGATGAAGTGGCGAGAATCCTAAGAATTCGGTTCGTGGTATAGGAACCCCATGGGGCACCGAAGTAGCTCGACAATGGATATACACACATCTGCAGAGCTGATGGGTACATACGTCGATGCTGGCGCCGTGGTCGAGAAGCATGCACACAAAATCGTCATGGCCGCCTCTTGCCGCAAGATGCAGGGCTCGGAACGATCCCCTGGGATCATCGTCGGTGTCTGTGGGGCGACCAAAGCCAAAGCGAAAGCGACGGCCAGCGCCCTCTTCGACATCGCCGTCATCGCCGTCATCGCCGTCAACAAAATTGTCCTCCTCTTCTTCCTCCTCTTCCTCTTCCTCCTCCTCCTCCTCCTCCTCCTCCTCGTCCATCTCGTTGTCTGCCCATGGATCACCAACGACGGGGATGTGGAAATGGTCCATGAAGTCGTCGTCAGCTTCGTCGAACTCATCCATGTCGTAGTCATCAATATCGGGATCCCCATTCCATCCACCATTCCCATCATCCCATGGCATTCCCAGTGCATGGACATACGTCCTTGGAGAAGAGTATCCGGGCCGAATCCGATCGACCGTTGAACTGGATGTCGACAAGTCGTCATCGTCCGAGTCATCTTCATGTGGCTCCCACTCCTGGTTGGGCTCGAAATGAGGCGGGTCCCAGACCCCCCTCCCATCCACGGCCTCTACTCTGATCCGGAAGCTCTCCGAGTCACGAATTGCCATGAAGGAAGGAGAGACGAACTTCATGTTGACCGGGATCCCAGCCGCAAGGACCTTCTTGAGTGTCCCCGTCTGTCCGTTTCCCGCGGACCACCGTAGGGGATGCCATGCCACGTGGTTGGGTACGTTTACCTTGACGAAAGTGTACAGAATGGGATCCACGACATCGTAAAACTTGCGACTTGCTCGAGCGAGGGCCGCAAGATCGCTAACTCGGCGGAGGTGGTCCGTGATGAAGTTGACCAGCTCGACCGGTAGGTCCTCGATCTTGGCCATATTGATGTGTCTTGACAAAGAGAGTGTCGACTGTGCTGTATTGAGGGCAAAACTGGCTGAGACTCTATTGGAAGGGAATGAAGCGAAGGTCGTGTCCGGTTTCTTTTAAGTGAAGCGGCCGATGTAATGTGCCGAGATAGTGAGGCGAGGGTGGGGCGCGTCGTCGCACGGCGGTTTCTGCCGCGATTCACCGCCCTACTGCAATCAAACACCGGCCGAGACACAGCAGAAGACCCCTTGTCAGCCTGGCATTTTCATCAAACTTGATTCGCCTTGCACCTGCAACTGGCATGACACTAGGACGAATTGACTTGAAGATGCTTTGGTGAGGTAGGATGCGAGCCGGGGCCCTTTGAATCATTCCACCTCTTGAGTCGTTTTCCAAATTTATTTGAGATGCGTGATGCATGCCAGCGCGACCGGTTGGGAAACCGGTGACGCGAGAATGCTTTTATTACAAGCATCATACCTAATATATCTGAACATTTTCGAGAATGTAGGTGATTCGTACCCGCAGCGGGCGAGCGTGCCCCGGGCCCGGTACATCACCGAATATCCCCGCCACAACACCTACTCCCACAGTAGCAAAACCAACAACACCCACCGGGATACAAACCACCAAACATCCATCAAAATAGTCTGAGATGTGTACGTGTATGAACTGGTATGGGTGATACAATCTGCTTCATTATAGTATGGGTGGGGCACCGGTGCACCCTCCAGTTTTCATGGGTGCTGATCTTCGAATTCTCCTTCGGTAGTACTCGAGTCTGAACTTAAGATCGGGTCTCTAATGGTCATCATTAACTGAAGCGATTTAATAAACTCATGATAACAGAGTCTACAGCGCCCAAGTCTTCACCGGCCCATGAAGCCTCGGAAACCTGTGCCGCTCGTCCAGCCTACAAGGCCCCCAGCGCCAATCTTGTGCAACGTCCAAACTAGTTTTTCCCTGCAAAGCGGAACGGCATGCAGAATGGGCAGAAAACATGTGAATACCCCTCAATTGTCATCTTCGATGCGCTGACCTCCAGCGTTGATATCCACGATGTCCCTGCGAAATTCAGCAATGGTCTCCTTGGAGGGAAGCTCCAGGCCACGGCTGGTCTTCATCTTGGCCCAGGTCAGCAGCCTGTCCTGCGACTGTTTGAAGCGCTCTCTGAACGCCTCGCTCTCGACGTTCATATCGCCAGGCCGATCGACGACGTTCTCTGCCCAGTGGTACAAGGCCTGGACGTACTTCGTGCCGACGCCAAAGGTGAATTTGCCACATATGCATGCGAGTATGCTGTATCCCCTAGCCGTATCATGCAGTGTAGTACGGCCGCCGAGTACCTCCGGTGGTGCAGAACCAGTCCAGTTGAGAGCCTCCTCATGCTCTTGTGCGATGAACATTAAAAACTTGACGAGACCTAAGAGGTCGAGCACCCAGCGAGGGCCGTCGTGGACTCGTGAATAGAAGGTACCCTTCAGGACAAACTCCAGGCCCACGACATACTTGAGTTCCATATACATGCAGCCCAAGGCGCGGAGGGCAGAGGGCATCGGCTCGATGTGGTCGGGCCAGTTGCCACCCTGATAAACCTTCTCCTCGATGTCCAGAAGCTTGGTTTGGTAGTCCATGATATTCTGGATGTTTCTGACCGAGCCGTAGAATGACAGACTGTATTTGTACTCGAGCTGATTCAAATCATCTTGGGCATTCCTGAGAGTGTTGAGATGGTCTGGGCGCTTGATTGCAGCGGCCACATGCTCGGCCATTTCCGATTTGCATTTGCTGCCTGAAGCAAAGTCAGTTCGGGTATCCTGCATATGCTGGAAGACATCACCAACTTACAGTGGCAAATGAAGTAGAAGTTCTCCTTCAGCTGTCTGCGCCGGTGAAGGACGTCCTGTCGCCCATCTAGATAGCAGACGGTGATCTCCTCTCCAGCTGCTATGCCTTTCAAGGCGCGGCATTTCAGCTCTCGTCCCTCGAAGAAGACATGGGCGTTTTCGTCACAGGAGTGGTTGATGAGAGACATAACGAGGTCCAGGCAGGTACCGTACCCGTCCTCTATCTCCGGGGGCCGAATGGCGAGAGCGTTGGTCTCAATCTACGACGATGCGATATGTCAGCAGTCCAATTCCAACCAGTGATCCTTGGTATCCAGACTTCGAGCCAATCAAACTTACGGCGCAGTAAAGTTGGCGACACATGCTTAGACTGATACCGGGCTTGATGGCAGCGTGTGCGTTTTGTGCAATCTCCAGGCTGTGGTCCATTTCAGGTGTGCCATCGCTGTCCTGGCGCCGGCGTTCCATTCTTGCCTCGAACTCTGTCTCCAAAGCCATGACGACGCGCATGTAGTCTTCCGAGATGACCTTCTTCTTGATCCAGAAGAGCAGACGGCATAGTGCCAGTGCCAGGGACTTCAGGTCTGGATTCTGCTGCAGGATAACGCACTCGTACTTGTGGTAGCTCTTCCAAGCCTTGACCTGGCATGTCTAATAGCACGAAGAATGTGGTCAGCAAAGGTATGGCTAATGTAATCGACTGTCCCCACCTTCGAACAGTAACGTGCGACCTTGCAGGCACCGCAACGCGTGATTTGCGGCCTGACGGCCTCTTGAGCACTGCCGTAGAAGCGGCCATCTGGACCAACTGACGTATGGCTGTTCACAAAGCAGAAATCACAAACACCTGTATGGGCGGGCTCAGCGACCATGATGAGCGGGCTCGTGTGAAAGATCTCGGTGCCGGCAGGAATGTTATTGACAGCAAACAGGCCGCTGCCGGCCTTGGCAATCGGAGACAGTCCGATGCGTAGGGGGACGTCCGACTTGGAAACGCCATTCAGAATGTGTTCGCAGAGCTTTGGCTGCTCATGAAACGGCTTTCTTCGTTGGGCGGCCATTGTGGCGGCTGGGTGAGAAGGTCCTTTGTTGTGTGGGTGGTCAGTCAGATTCTCACTGTGTTGAGTGCTTGCCTAAAAGAGGGTGAACAGCTTTGTTGGCTGAAGCACGAGTAGTGTGTCACAGATTCTGCAAGGAGACAAGCAGAAAACTAAGTGAGAGGAATGAGAAGAAGAGAGAGAGGTGGACTGGTGAGCTCGGCAGTTGGCACGGGTCAACTGGTGCGCTTGCAAACAGGTGCGAGGATGAAGGAGGCAGGCAGCCGAGCAACACCTTCCCTGCTTAAAATTCTGGTGGCCAAGTTATGGCATCTAGGCACAACTTAGAACAGTCCTAGCAACGGGAGTTTATGTAGATCACCAGTTTGAGTGTGGGCCACTCAGTGAAATTGAACTGCCCAGCAGAAACTGTTCTGATTGACGGGGCTGACAATAACGGTACAATAAACAAACACTAGACCACCAGATCAAGACAATAGCACAACAAATTGTCTTTTGATGAGCAAATTTACATCGATTCGCTAATATTCATCCCATATACACTCATTAATACACTCACCTCAAGCTATGATCCAAACACGCTCCCTTGTATTGCCTCATATTCCAGTGCTGTTTGTGTACTCGCAGGATCATATGTCGGATTTGCTCATGAGAGTATCACTCTTGCACCATCGGCCAGCCTCTTTCCTGGAAAGAACACGACCCCTCGAAGGCTCCAGAGCTGTTGAAGAGACCACCCATGCACATGCTATTTCTCTCCCTAACCCAGTCCTCAACTCTTCCTCCGGATGAACTTCACAGGGAACATCTTAGGTGACATGATAACACCAGTGTCGTATGCATTCTCAATGCCTAAGTCAGGAGCTGGCCCATCAAATGCAAAGTCGAAAGAAGACGCCAGCTTCGAAATCATTACGATTAAAGTGTTGAGCGCAAAGATATCGCCGGGACAGGATCGACGCCCGATTCCAAAAGGATATAAACCTGGATAGCCCTGCACGCCCACGAAGCGTTCAGGATCGAAGGTCTCGGGCTCTTCAAAATATGCCGGGTCGTGATTAGCAGCCCATGCATTGGCCATGATCATCGTGTCACGGGGCAGGTGAAACCCTCGTATGTGGTCATCCTGCTCAAGTCGATGCGGTAGCAGAATAGGTGCTGGGGGCCTCCATCGTAATGTCTACCGCAATGTCAACATATTATGCATGCAAACAGTCAGAGACCGCGAGGCTTGTGTTGAATGGGAGAGAATCTGCATACCTCGAGAATGCATGCTCTGGTATAGGACAGCTTGCCAACGCTCTGAGACGGCACGTTCCCTGAGCCCGAGCCGCAGACTGTGTCCGCCTCCTTCTGAACCCTCCGCAGAAGGTCTGGATTTGCTGTTAGAGCCATAATGCAACTCATTGCAGTCGAGAGCGTCGTGTCTGTCGCAGCATCTTGCACAAATTGGGCCATTGTTTGTAGCTGTGAATCAGTGAAATGGGACTTTTTGTCTCCCGAGCTCTCCTCTTCCCTTTCCTGGTCCCGTATAATGTCGGCAATAAGTCCCCAATATTTGACGTTGACACCAGAGCTTCGGTCCCGAGAAATATACATCCTCAAATGCCCGAATAGATCCGTGTACATTGAAAGCAAAGTCAACCCAAGTTGCCTTGCGTATTCTTTCCCTGGCATGAATGGCACGTATTTGAGGGCTGGCAGCAACTCGTACATTGAGGACATGGTTGCCTCAATGCATTCGATGAGCCTATGTTGGATCCCCGTCCACTCGTCGAGGATTTCAGATGCTTTGTCGTCTGCGACTGGGCCCATTATGGCGGTCATGGCAGTCCTGAACCCCCACAATCGGATGCACCTCTCTGGGGACTCCTTGCCATCGCGCAGAGCCGAGACTAACTCGGACGCCGTAGCTTCCTGCAGTGGAAGTGCGTCCTTAAGTCCTGCCGGTCCGGTGAGACGCTTGTATGCTGTTCTGGTGCGCCGCAACATGTCGTCATTTTGCATCATAAACATGTGGTCCTGGTTCGGAAACAGGAGTTCGCGGCTCACGTAAAGGACCGGCCGGCCGGAATAGATACCTCCGCGGTTCACGAACATCTCCTTGATTAGCTCAGGACTGCTGACAATGACCAGACTCTGAGCACCAATTCTGAGCCCAATTATGTCGCCGTATTGCTTTGACCATTCCTGAAGGACGGCCGGAGCAGTTAGCAATGGTTTAAAAGAGGTCTTCATGTTTGTTAAAATCATACGAGAAAGACCCCTGTCTTACAGCAAATTTTAAATAGGTATTTTTCGTAGGCATCTGATGTATATTTCCCAAAATCGGAATGGTCGGTGGCCCTGGTGGGAACGTTTTCGGCCGTTGATTGTATTGTAGTAGCCATGTTACTATTGGTACCGCGGCGATGAGGATGATGCTGGCCACGACGTATGGGGATCTACCCGATACTGGTAGGCTATCAGACTCAGTAGCCATCTTGAAAGGATAGAGAATTTGAACGATCTCAAGAGAAAAAGAGGGAGCTTTGAGAGAGTTGGATAGCGGAATGTTTCCCTTTTATGGATGTTCGAAATGCTGCAATAGGGTTCGCGGCCCTGCATGAACACCTGGGCATGTCAGATCAGCGTAGCATCCGCTAAACTAGCCGCCGCTTCTGCATCGTTGATGGGCACCAGACTGTAACGTTGAGGGTCTGGTTGGCTACTGACTTCGGAAATATGGGTCGTCAGCGATTCGATCAACAGTCATAATCCGTTACTAGTTAGGAAGCAGTGCGACGTCCGAGAGTGTGAACACATTTGAACAAAGCGGTAATCCTGAGTCCGACCCAGACCGAAGTGCCCAGTGCTGAGTGTTAAGTGCTAAGTGCCTAGTCTTAGCACGCGTCTCCGGGCCCCGGCTTGAGGGCCGGTGATCCACGCACGCTCGTACCGACGTACAAAATCATTCGTTATCGAGAGTAACCACGCCTTGGCGTCAGCAGAATGATCGCCATCTCCATCCCCATACGAATGCGCACTGACGATCAGTTCATTCAATGTATTCCCAGGCTGATTGGTTTTTTTTTTAAGTGCAGAAGCCTGCTTCAAGCCTGGTAAAGACTACCGACTCCATGGGTGAGACGTTGGTGCCGGAATCGCAGTAGTGGAAGAAAGCTTGGGAGTTCATGTAAGTTGATTGGCTGTTGTCGTCCGTCACTCGTCCGCATCGGCCTTGAGCGCACGGAAATTGAATTTTCACGTTCGCAATCACATCGAGTGATGCACACTCCACATTGCCTGCGCTTGAGACGCAAAATGAGTGTAAATCTAGCCTAATGATTCAATAATAATTCAAGCCTTTTGCAAGGGCGCCAGACCCTTCACTCAACTGGCAGTGGCTTCGACACCACTTGGCATTTCGTCCGTCCGTCCGTCCGTCCGTCCGGACACCGCGGCCGAACCCATTTGGGCCAGCTAAGCCCTTTGAGCATGGTTTGCTAGGGTTATGGAAGGATTTCGTCCGTTTCTCCTCCGAAAAAAGTCTTTATTGCTGTATATAAGACTATTTATGATGCGTCTTTGGCCCACCTAATTCAGTGGACTTTGCTCGTTGTTTGCTGGTATCATCAAGCAGCTTTTGCTTCCCAGATTTCTTCTAGATTTCAGAAGACCCCACGCCTCCCCTAAACAGATGCCTATAACTATGGCCCAGCCACAGAAGAATATTCTCATTCTTGGTGCATCCTACGGGGGCTTGTCCGTTGCTCATTGCACACTCAAACATGTTCTCCCTCAGCTCTCCAACAAAGAAGCTTTCAATGTCATCCTCATCAGCACCTCGACGCAAGTCTTTTGCAGACCGGCTTGCCCACGCGCTATGCTATCAGACGATATGTTTCCTCAGGAGAAATTGTTCGTCGATATAGAGACACAGTTCCTGAAGCACGCCGATGAAGGCACCTTCCAATTCATAAAAGGCGCTGCAATGCATCTCGATCATGAGAAGCGCACTGTCATCATCAGAACGGAGAGTACTGGCGCTCTACAGGAATTGCCTTTTCATGCTTTGGTCATCGCTACTGGCGCTTCCACACCCTCTCCGTTGCTTGGGCTGAATCGCGACGAGAAGTTCCTCCATGCAGGCTGGACTTCGCTCAGGGAAGCACTCCCTCGAGCCAAGAGTATCGTCATCTCTGGCGGCGGCCCGACCAGCATTGAGACGGCTGGAGAACTGGGCGAGCATCTGAACGGACGACCCGGTGCCTTTCACACAAGACAATCTCAACCTCGTGTCAAAATCACCGTCATCACGAGTAGCTCGAGGGTCCTGCCGGCTCTAAGGGCAAGCATTGCAGCCAAGGCCGAGAAGCTCCTGGTGGACGTTGGCGTCAACGTTATCAAGAATTCTCGGGTCAAGACTGTAATACCCGCCGGTGCTGGGAGCGATCCGGAGTTTCTGGCCTCCAAAGCCACCATTGTCCTCGAAGACGGGAAATCTGTCGAAGCCGATCTGTACATACCAGCTACTGGGACAACACCCAACACTCACTTCATCCCCGACAAATCTTTGCTTGTCGCCGACGGTCGCGTCGACACCAATCCATCAACCCTGCGTGTTGACTGCGCCGGCCCGCAATCCAAGATCTATGCCATTGGAGATGCCAGTTCGTACGCACGCCCTGCAGTCCACAACATCCTCGCGGCGGTCCCTGTTCTGTGCGCTAGCATGAAGCATGACCTGCTCGTCGAGCAAGGCCACCAGGAAGACGTGTCAGCCGGAGACGGTCATATTTTCACGGAAGACAAAAGGGAAACCCAACTCGTACCTATAGGGAGGAGGAAGGGAGTGGGCGCGGCCATGGGGTTTCAACTACCTAGTTTCTTGGTCTGGTTGTTCAAGGGGCGAGATTACTGGCTGTGGACAACTGCAAACCTGTGGAATGGCAGAAAGTGGGAGAAGGAGTCTTGACTCTGGTATTCCTATTGGCATTGGGCAGCGTAGAGACGTTCCTCTTACTCGGATCGCCTATCTTGGGACCTTACAGGGCTGAATATCAGAGCCAGTGTTGACCTCCTTTCTATTATTAAAGTTTTTCCACGGAGTAGGGAGGATTAAGCCACTTTCCTGAGGAGTCCGCCCCAGATTTAAAACCTTAAAAAGATACTGTACCAAGATGTTATGCTTGTTCCCCGCGCGGCCTGACTCGCAGCCGGTCATGCTGACTGAGGTCTCTGGCCATGTCGGTTCCCAGCGACACCATAATCAACTTGTAAAGCAGTGATAGGAGCGTTCGTTTATCCCAAACGTTGATGTTAGTCATACACAGAGGGGCCTGGGGCGTCCACGTGCTGGAAGATGCACTGCGCGAAGGGCGTAAAAGTCCCTCAAGAGAGCACGAGTCAACGACTCGTGGGCAGTGGCAGCTTTAAGTGGCCAGCGGTCTAAAAATTGACAATACCATGAATTCGGAGAGTATTTTGGTAGCGCTGTTTGAAATTAGTGGGCCCTGTGTTTCGCCCAAGTTTAGCCATTTAGGAAAGCTCTAGAATTTCGAAATATTCCAGATACAGGCAAATAGAAGTATGTGAGAAACCTCATGACCGAATGATTACCTTGTTGTAAAATACGCGCGCGCTTTTCAGGTCTAGACGACCTGATTCCCCACCGGATTAAGCATAGCAGACAAGGCACCGTGGAGTTGAAGTGTCCTTCGAATAAACTATTGTTGCGCTTGGCTGCTATCTTGGTCCGACCTTGGCATCATCTGACAGCCAACGGTCGCTATTTCAGATACTCCATGGCGGGTGAATCAGCAGGGCGTTCCAGGGGTAACCTTGACGATCTACGGCGCTCCTCCACAGTGGACTACGACGACCAGTTACCCCTGGCAAAACTCGCCAATCTTGCAGCCACGGATCAGGCACTTCAAACAGGCCAAGCTTTGTGAATATAGGATGGCCAAATATTTCGGGAGCAAATGTCTCTTGTTGACAACCAATGCCAGATCGTTCTCGGCTGGCAATGCCTAAAGTCAGGCGCCCGGCGCCCAGCTGGGTCCGGACTGCTTGCCCGATTTGCTCTAGGGACCGACATGTCCAGGGTCCTGGTTTCATCCAATATACTTGATCATCCTAAGATAACCACAGAAAGCTTGGCCAGAACATAGGATAAGCGAATGTATGCCACTACAGCCACATCGCTTAATGGCCATGCCTGATGGCTGCGTGTCAGTCAAGCGTTAAACATCTGACGGCCTAGACAGAAATAATAGCTTCCTCGGCTAGATCCCCGACCTGGCCGGGTCTTGTATTTAGGATCCGCCCTGGCGGAACACCCATAAACGTCAAACAAAACATACTTGGCTTGTTTATACGATGCAATGACATCCCTAGCGTGAACCATGAGATGGTGTATTTCAAGAATGGGTAATCAAAGATGGAGACTTGGGCGGAGAGAAACATGCGATTTCGGCTGTCACCCCTTGATGGACTGCGTAGGGGAGTAGACAGGCCCCTGACACAGATATACTGCTTCTACAAACCACGAGAAGAGTATAAGTATAGTCCTCAATCTTCGGAAAAGATCACGAATATTATCATCACCATCATCATTCTCCCGTCTTTTCATACAAGCTACTCTCTTCTTTTCTCAATCACTCACTCTTAAGAGCCTAAAGTCTCATACACATCAGCATCATGTCTTACTCAAAGTTTCTTGCTATCGCTTCTGCATTCCAAGCTGTGAATGCTGCGGTACCCAACATTGAGGGCTTCAAGATCACATGGAGCGACGACTTTGTTGGGCAGGCCAACTCTCTTCCAAACCCAGCCAACTGGGTTGTCTCCACCGGTACATCGTACCCGGGAGGTGCCTCCAACTGGGGCACCGGAGAAATACAAACCTACACATCTGATCCGGCGAACTTAAAAGTCAGCGGCAACGGTACTCTCCAGATCACAGCTATCAAGACCGGTTCGAGCTGGACATCAGCCAGGATCGAGACACAACGGACAGACTTCCTTGCTGAGGCCGGCGGCAAATTGCGGATACAGGCCAGCCTGAGCTTGCCTGATATGGGAGAAAATTGTGTTGGTTACTGGCCAGCATTCTGGACACTGGGAGCGGACTTCCGCGGCAACTATCAGTAAGTGCAATCTTACTCTGAACCACTTGAATATGGAGTGTCTAACGTCACCCGCACTAGGAACTGGCCATCTATCGGAGAGTTCGACATTCTAGAGAACGTCAACTGCAAGCCGACCACCTTTGGAACCCTTCACTGCGGTACCAACCCAGGTGGTGTTTGCAACGAGACTACTGGGCTTTCGGGGTCTATCACACCCAAGTCCTTGCCACAAGGCAACTTCCATGCCTACACCTTCGAGATTGACCGCACCACCACCGGTCAGGAGGCCATGCGCTGGTTCGTGGATGACGAGCAGTACAAGGAGATCAAGCAGTCCGAGCTCCCTGAGGATGTCTGGTATGTTGCCCACTACACTCTTAATTCCCCAATCACTGTATTTACTAACATAATCTCCAATAGGGCCCAAATCGCACACAAGGGACACTTTGTCCTCATGAACCTGGCAATTGGCGGCTCTTTCCCGAACAAGGACTACGGGGCCGACGCGACACCGCTCGAGAGCACTGCATCAGGTGGAGTCTACCAGGCGGAGTACATCGCCGTGTATAACTCTGCTTAGATGGCGGCCAGTTTCTATCTGTATATCATCACTTGTTGTATGAGTAACGCATGTCACGAAGTTCATAGCCTTTTCGATTTGATTTTCAATTTGAATACATTTTTTTACTTCTGGTGCCAAGACAAGAAGACTGCCATGGACTACCCATCTAGCCCTGGGGCTGCACGACCGTTTGGCCTGTGGTGGTTTTCAAGCTGCGTAGCAGGGTGAGCATTGTGTGACACAAATTGAAAATCAGAGTGTCTAGATGGCAAATTAGTTAAATATACGACACAAGGTAGCGACTGTAAAAGCACAGAGCACATGCGCAGCAAGGCGGCAATGAGCGTCTGGCAGGAGTTTGCGCACAACTCCTAACAAACGAGCAAGGGTACACTGATGATGCCAGGACTTCGAGAGGAATATTTGCGAAGGCAGGAGGCTCAAATTCTCGATAAATGGGTACGGATTAACTGCATCCTGTTTTGAACGAGATGGGAAAGCGTAGAACTCACCAAATATGATGTAGAAACCCGAGTGAAGCCCCACTGCCCAGCGACTTACACGACAAAACAACAATAGCAGTGCCCATGTCAACAAAGAGCCCGACAACAGTGGGGGACGAATTTCTGGCGATGCCTGTTCAAGATCCGGCAATTGCCAGATAATGATCTCTCCGTATCAAAAGCATGCAACCGTAGGTATTCGACTTATCATCCCCCCCTTGTTCCAATGCTATCATGTTGCCGGCCCATTTGCAGCCATGGGGTAAGTGGACTCTTGGCGCTAGAGACCGGGCCTTCCCCGAGGACCCTTTTTAGTAGATCTGCACCGATGCCATGACAAGTGCCGATGCTCAGCAAACGGCCAGGTCCGACTCCACCGGAGCATATATACATGCATACACCACCATGCATGTGCCTACTTGGAACAAGCCAAAACACGGGCACCTGATCTTACCACGCCTGCAAGCAGCGGCCACTTCATCATGGCTTCTTCCAAGTTCCGCGAATACTTCAAGGTGGAGTACCGGCCGGGGGAGCGGGTGCTCGTCCAAAAGGTCGATTTTTTCATTCTCACATTCTGTTGTCTGAGCTACTTTATGAACTATGTGAGCGGTACCCGCGCCCTCGCGATCCCCAATGACCATCCTGACTGACGTTGTCGGCAGCTTGACCGTTCAAATTTGGCAAATGCATACGTGTCTGGGATGAAAGAGGAGATCGGATTCGTCGGTGACCAGCTAAATCAGATCAATACCTGCTTCACCGTGGGCTATGTCCTCGGCCAGATCCCATCCAACTTGGCGCTGCACTATGTCCGCCCCAGGGTCTTCTTCCCGAGTATGATGCTTGGCTGGGCCGGGCTGACAATGGTGACTGCCTCTGTGCACGACCCCCGCTCGATCATGGCGATCCGGTTCTTCCAGGGCATCTTCGAGGCCAGCACTTTCGTGGGCACCCATTACATCCTCGGTGCCTGGTATACCGAGCGGGAACTTGGCAAGAGAAGCGGTATTTTCACTGCGTCAGGCCTTGCTGGAACACTGTAGGTCGGCCTGAGAATGTCTTTCTGGGCTCTCGATACTGACGCATTGGGTCATAGGATTGGCGGCTTCATCCAGACAGGCATCCACGAGAGTATGAATGGGATTCGTGGAATGAGTGGATGGCGTTGGCTCTTCGTAAGCAGCTTCCGGATACTATTTAACCCTTCTGGGAGCAATGATTCCATTGCTCTAGCCTATGCCACAAAGCTATGTACACGCTGCGGCCTGGTGCTGGCCGTGTTCGAATGAAGCTTCTTCCTTGGTTCTATGACAGCTGACAGCTCTGCAGATAATTGACGGTATAATGACACTGCCAATCGCTCTATATGGCTTCTTGCTGTTCCCGGACACGCCGGCCACGAGTCAAGCTTTCTACCTCACCGAGAATGAGAGGGTCCTGGCCCAGGAGCGCGTCCCGGAGGTCCACGATCGGAGTCCCATGACTTGGTGGTTCCTGAGAGAAGTACTGACCTCGTGGTACTGGTGGGGCTTCGTCGTCCTCTGGATCATCGCGGGCGAGACAGAGTCGTTCAGCAGCAACTCACTGCTAGCTCTCTACATGAAGAGCCACCCGACAAACAAGTACACGGTGGCCCAGCTTAACAACTACCCAACGGGTGTGCCGGCTATTGGGATCGTGTCCACGCTGTTCTGGGCCACACTCACCGATTTCCTCAGCGGAAAGAGGTACCTCGTTGGCTACTTCATCGGTGTCACGGGAATCGTTACCTCGGCGATGATTCTACAGGCAGAGAAAGACCCGACGAGCTCCAAGTCAACGGCCGTAGTTTTTGGTGCATATTACTGGGCTGGCTCAGTCTACGCATGTCAAGCCACATTTTTCGCATGGTGCAACGATGCCATGAGATTCGAGGAACCTGTCTTCCGGGGCGTTGTCTTGGCTGGTATGAACTTGGGCAGTAACAGCGTCAATGCTTGGTGGTCTATTATCTTCTACGGCGCATCTATGGCTCCGTGGTTCAATGTAAGCCCTCCTGATATGCTCCTCGCTTCAAGAGCCTGATACTGACTTTTCACTTAGCATGGAATGTGGGCAATGATTTCTGTGTCCATCGCCCTTGCGGTCTGGTGCGCTGCATTGTCGTGGTTCCACCATAAAGATGATAGGAGGGTAGAAGGTGTTGGGCAGGATTCGGCAAGCGGCCAGGCCGAGGCAGACACTAGGGCAAAGTTTGTAGAGTGATGCCGCCATCAAAGCAAGCTGGGCATCCGACCAAACTCGTGGGTGATGAGACTTCACACCAGTTACAAGAAGTGATCACTCATCGGTACTTCGATGAGTCCTCTTATATAGGCAAATTGTAAAACTAATGATGTACCGGTGTCTCAGGATCCATTTTCAATTCATGTTCTTGACAGTGAAATTGCAAGCCAGGTGGCATTCCACGCATGTGGTCACATCGTATAATCAAGCCAGAATCCCCAGTATCCGCTGCACCATTGCTATAACCTTCTCTTCCTGTAGCCTCCGGGCAACCAACTGCAAACTCACGGGTAAATCATGGACGAGATCCGCGTCATCTGTGACCCTGTCAGAATTTCAACAGAGGCGCATATAAAGATTTTGCAAACTTACAGTCTGCGTGTGTGGTTTTGCAGATAGCACTTAGAGGCTCGTGGTCTTTCAAGGGCACGTCGACTTCTTTTTTTCCAAAAATTCCAGTTGGGAAAGAGACACAAGAGTAGTCTAGGACGTTAAATACGCCGGTATAGCCAACTGGGAGTCGGTTAGCAAAGTCATTGGATACTGGCGCGTGGGAGAGGCTTTGCCTTACCATATTTGAAATCTCCGTTCCGCACAGAGCTGTACGGCGTCGTAGGGCAAAGAATGGCATCGATGTCTGCGTCATTCCACCTGTCAAGGTATCGCTTCTGGAATTCCGTCCTCTCGAGGTGGAGTTGCCACATGTCGTACGTGCCGAGCTCCTTGGCGTCTGCGTACATCTGCATCTCCGGGCGGATGGGTTCCCCGGTACGGTCAAGCTCTTTGCGGATCGAGATGGCCCCGTCCGCGACGAACATACGTCCCAAGAGGTGCAGTCCCTGGGCCTGGTCCTTGGGGTCCCAGGCTACGATCTCATGTCCGGCGGCCTGTAGCTTTTCTACCGTGGTCTGGAAGGCCCGCGAGACGGGAGGCGTCGGGGTGACGATGCCGTCGTTCCACATCACGGCGATCTTCAGCTTCTCGGGCAAGGTCACATCCCTCCATGGGAGGGGAACCACACGTGGATCGTGAAGCCACGGCTCGGCATCCACAACAGTTTTAGCTTCCAGAATGATATCGTCGATGGTCCTTGCCAAGGGCCCATTTACGCTCTGTACTGCTTCCTGGCCGCTCATGCCACTTCGGCATTTCAGTGTGGGGAAACGCCCGAAGCTGGGCTTCAACGTGAAGATGCCCGTGCAAGCTGCGGGAATCCGAAGGCTCCCGCCGATATCCGTGCCCACTCCGAGGCAACTACCCTTGAACGCTATCAAGGCCGACTCGCCACCGCTGCTCCCGCCGGATGTCACCTGTCTGTTCCGAGGGTTGACCGTACGACCAAGAACGTTATTGACGCTTTCAGCTATCATCATAGCCGTGGGCACATTCGTCTTGACGTAGAATACAGCACCCGCGTCTTCCAATATTGTGGCCAGCGTAGAGTCGTACGCCGCCGGATCGTCGACATGACTTGCGAAGCCCACAGTGGCATCAAGACCCTTGAGATTGAAGTTGTCCTTCAATGAGACGGGAAGTCCGTGTAGAGGCCCTACTGGCTTCCCAGTCCGGGCCAAGTGTTCATCCCGCGCCTCAGCTGTCTCAAGGGCGCGAGCGAAGCATGTCTCACTCAGGCAGTTCGTCTATAACGATGTGAGTGAATACTTTCTCAGAGGTTTTGGATAAAAGACATACGAGTTGGTGAGCAGCAACAGCCCTCTTGCAAAATGCCCGGGTGACGACCACAGACTTGAGCGCACCGGAGGCAAGCTTTGGCACCAGCTCAGAGGCAGAGAGCTCCGTGATGGCGAGCTCCTCAGCTGTGAACCACCCGGAAGTCGCGGGCCATCCGGTCACATTGTCCTGTGAATCAGGTGGCAGCAGTGCCGCCGGGATGCGCCATTCTTCTGGAATAGAGGCTAGGAGGGCCGCCCTTTTCCGCGCTCCTATTTCTTCCCAAGTTTCCTTCCCTCCAGCATGGGTCGAAGGGGTGGACGAGCTGGAGGTTTTTACAGCAGACAGGGCTTCCTGCTTGAGAGTCATATTTGCGGGTAATTTTGTAGATTTCAGGTGTCATGCGGTAAGGAAGAGCAAAGATTGGGAAGCAAATGACGCACGCTGGGCTGCAACAAAAGCTAATCTACTTCAAAAGGGAGATGGCGCTCTAGCAGTGGATGGTGTAACTGCAGCGGCTGGTGGTGCCGGGAAGCGGCCCAGACTATCGGAGAGGAGCCAACAGGCCGATGACCGGGCCCGAATTGAAAGCGGGGATACTACAATCCCTCGGCGATCTGCCAAGTGTGGCAAGATAACAATATCGACGTGTACAGTTTTGACGGCTTGATAGAGTCCAGAGTATTTCCACTCGCGGCGAGCTCCGAGTGTCCACTTGATAACACCCAAACAATTCCGGCATAAACTTTGGGAACAGCACTCCGTAATCCCCCAAGGGTGGGGAAAGAGGGCGAGGAAGGATCGAACCTGTGCAGCTGTCAGCGATACTGGGAGCTGAAAATACTGAGATAGATCCAGTTGTTCTCTGCCGTTGTTTGTGGGAAGGCCTGACTGGTACTTACTCGAGCTCCACACCGAATGTGAGCAGTGTCTCCTGATAAGGCACAGCTTGAGAAGACATGTTGATGATGGACGGCTCCTCAGGGAGTGAGAGATCAGGAAGTATCTGAATACCGTATGTGGCGACAAACTTGCTGTAGTATTGTGTTCAACAAATTCGATGCAACCGTGTGGTTGTAGAGAAAGACCAAGGCAGTCTCCCTCCAAAGAAAATATCAGATTGGCAGAGCTGACAACCATTCGAGAAGCTGTTTGTTTTCTGTACGGAATTTTCTGGGCCTTTGTGTGTCTCATTGGGGGTAGCAAACCAGCAGACACGATCTGATGTTGACTTGCGTCTCCCTGCCAAATTTTCGTTCACCCAGGGGGCTGCGCCGACTAAGCAAATCCAGTGACTCAAGCCACTCAACGAGATATATATTCAGCGTAGGAGCAGGTGACCGAGTTGTGCGCGGTTCGATGCACTCCACTGGTATTCAATAATCAACTTCGTGCAGTTCATCATACTCTAGATGTGCTAATGCAGTTTCTTAGAGACACAATGCCCAGGAAAATGTTCACATGTCGAGGATACAGTAGAACAACAACAGAGACACACAATTCAATGCCGTTTGTTCACCTTGAGGCGCCCTGTCCAACAATGACGAGGGCAGAGGAGTGACAAAGCCGGTCCACTGAGTCCTCGATCAGGATTATCACAGAATTAGCACGGGCTGGAACATCACTTTTGCAGCAGACTTCTTCGGGTCTGTCATCGACACGTTCAAACGTAATGGCGTATGGCGCGCTCAACTCGGCCTCTCAAATCGACCAGCCTCGTCGACGCGGCTACTCGCACGGCTGTGTCCGTCTACAGCGTCACGTTTCCAAGCGCAAACTCTGCACCGATATTCCGAACAAGAAATATCGATTAGATATTAAAGTAATCATTCTAACTCAGCAATAGGAGTACCCCTAGCCGACGTCCTCCGCGCATACGCAGGTGGTAAGTCCCCGCCCCCGAGCAGTCCATCCCTCGACGTCCTCGACGACGAACCCGACGACGAGTACGAGACCCTCCCGTGCGGCGACGAGACAACAGTACCCACCGGGGACACAATCGACGGCGTTCCGCTACCCCCACCGCCAACACCGCCCCCTCGCAGCCCCGCGTCGATACTCCCCGCATGCCGCGGTCCCAACTGCTGCACCGACGGGCGGCCGTCCAGCTCCCGCGGCGACGCGGCCGAGTAGTTCTCGCGCCAGGCGGCTGGGTCGTACATGGACACGACGTTGGACCCGGGGCCCCCGGGGCTGTCCATCATGGCGCTGACGCTGTCGGTGGCCGGGTTGAATCCCGGATGGTCCTGTTCGGACTGGGGTTTCCTGCGGTGGTACCACATGAGGGCGGAGATGATGAGGAGGATGACCATGATGCCGCCGACCGACGACCCGATTGCCACGCCGGCGACCTGGCCTGAGCCCATGCTCTGCTGGGAGGTTTGGGTTGCGGTGGAGGCCTGTGTTGTTGGTGATGGGGTGCTGGTGGGACGTGATGTGGTTGATGAAGTGCTCGAGGATAATGCTGTGGGCGCAAACAATGGTCAGGATCTGGTCACATAGGCGCAAAACAATATGGTAGTTCGCATCTTGGTGTTGCTTACTCGGTGAGGGAGTCGTGCCTCCTGGCCTCGCAGGGACATCGACCGGACCCCCTGATAGAGCGCAGCGTGTGCCATCGCTGGACTGGACGCAGGTAGACAAGGCACCGCAACAGTATCCATCTCCACAGTCGGTAGGAAACAAGATGGGACAGTCGCTTTGCCGCTTGTGAGGAGGTACCAAGACAGCGATGTCTGGGGCCGGCACCATTTTGACCGGAACTTTGGTCAAGCGATTAGGAATTATGAACCAGGTGCAAACTCCTAACAAGAATCCAAGTCGGCCAGTCGGCGACTGCTTACGGGATGCTCTCATATTTATCTACTGAGAGAAGGGGAGATGTGACTGGAAAGTTCGCTACGCAGCACCTACTACCGGACAAACCTAAGCCGATACTAGAGCTTGACACGATATCATGACCGTATATCGATATCATGGCCGTATATCTCGACATCCAAGGCTATAGAAACAGAAGGCCGGTGATTGGGTCGACGTCATGCAGCCACGTTATTTCTGCAGCCAAATTGCCTGAATAGGCATGGCAGCAGGAGCACGATCGATCGAACTCCCGTCCCCGTTGGTGAGATGTTTCAACCCGTGGGCATGCACCATCCCAACGGGCTGGACATGTCAGTGTTCCGGTAGGGTGGGAAGGGTGGGAAGGGTGCGACGCCAGGGCGGGACGGCCCACCGAGGCTCGTGGGCTGGCCATGTGAAGTCGGTAGTGGAGAAAATTGTCCGGTTAGCCTAATGACTTTGTGACAGCCATGGGCGTCTCAGATCCAGCCCAGAAATGACCTATCGCAACACGTACTATCGTCATAATTGAACAGCGATAGACCTATCGAGGGCGTTCGTCTGATGTGCTGTCCATTCATTTCAATGCTCAGTCGTGGTTCCCAACGGGCCGAGGCTGAATGAGTGCTCAGACGGTGACGTCCACGGACAAGTGGACTACCATGTGGGGGCTCACGGACCGGAGGATCGGGAGTGGTGGGGGCCAACTCGATGCGCTGGCTACGCAGTGGGGAGTATTGTATGTATCTAGGACAGCCAGACGAGGTTGACTGCATGCTGGTCGCCTTCCATCAAGCTCCAAACAAGACAATCGGGTGCTGCGCGGGTGTGGATGTGTGAGTAAGACCAACTCAAGGGAGACAATATCGAGCAGAGGATGGCATATGACGGCAGATGTCAGAGTAGGCGAGACTTAGGCCATGAAGGGTAAATCAATCAGTTTTCCAGACTGATCCTGGCCCGAGACCAATCCCGTTCCGTCACAATTTGGAGACGGCGTGCCACGATGGCTGTGCTGCGGGTTCGTTTTCGTACCGGATGGAGTTGTCTGCTTGGCAGCGCTGTCTGGTGTTCGAGATCGACGGTACACGGATCTGTTCTTGGAGGGGTTGGGAGTGAGGACGACGCGACATGACATGAACTGCCAGAGTAGCAGTGCCTACTATGTTACATGGTGGGTTCCAAAAGGTTATATGCGCCCCCGCTTGGCTGCACGGTTAGATGCAGGCGTGCAAGAGTCAGGTCATGGAGGCTAGCAGGATAATATGCTTTGGCTATAGAGCTCGACCCAGAGCAAGAACCAAGATGGCCCCAGTCCGTGGTTTTGTGTTAGTGCAGGCCAAATAAAAGATGCACAGCTCTCCACCCTGACTGGGCCACGAGACGTCGAATAAATACGGAAGCCAGCAGATGTGGGCATGCCCCAGAGGCAGGACAGCTCGTGGCGTGTCGGGGGAATGTGGACGTCGGGTTCGCTCCAATCTTGCAGATCATCGTGCCGAGGTCTGCGGCCGCGGTGGGTCTGGCATCGGTGGGGACGTTTGAGAGAGCGGTGCCGAGTTGACGGCCTTCGGAGGGATTGAGTAGGGCAGGCGCTGGTGCGGTGGACTAGGAGGTGGACTAGAACGAGGGGGAGTGGGAGAGTGGGCTGATCTGGTGCGATGAGATCTCCAAGGTTTGGTCCGTCTAAATTGTGGACGGACGAGCAAGGCCTGCACGTCAAAGGACGTCAGGGAGCGTCACTCCTCAAGATGGTGGGACCCGGGCCTACCGACGACCTCGGCAGGTAAGAACCCTGCCAGAGATGCCGTGGAATGTAACCCTTTCTCGTTGACAGGGACACGCATAGACTACACGGTGTATCTCACTAAATTTATCCATCATCCATCACCAATTTTTCGTTGGGCCGTGAAACCGCCAGGTGGCTGAGACAGACAGACACACAGACAGACACACAGACAGACACAGAGACAGACACACAGCATGAACAACTCATCTGGCACCTCTGGCACATGTTTCCGACGGCCTTTTATTTTTAATTTTTGCAGACCCACTCTTAGCCACCCTGTCGGAACCCCGTCGGGCTTTGACTGTCCTTGTCCCACGCCCAAATCCGTCTCCGGTCCTGCTGCACCTGCTGCACACCTACTAAGATCAGCACCGGAACACGCACTCCAGATGCTGTGTTATGCTGTGCAAACCAAGAAACGGGTCCAACCAGCGCAAGCAAAATGGGGCTGCGCCCGGTGCTTTGTCACCAACCTCCTGCAGCGTAACTCTATCTTGACGTTGTCGTTAGCGTCAGCATTGCATGATGCCATGCCCACACAAACCACACAGCTATAGCAGGGGCTTGCCGAGGACCTTTGTGGATCGGGAGAGCCGCCGCTTTGCTGCCCACAGCCAATGACACCGTCCGTGTTGACCATACCGTGTGCCATGCTGTGCGTCCGTGTCTCTACCTCCCGTCTCCAGCATTTTCGTCTTGCATCTGCAATTCATCTGCACCGCCGAGACCTGCGCCATATATAATTCAATGCCCGTCCCGCCTCCGCTGGGCCTACTGCACCCTTCTCAGCAGCCCACCCCATACCTGACCTGAATCCCCATCGTCCTCATTCACTCTCTCTGCCAAGGGACTGGACAACATGGACAACACGGTGCCCATCCCGCAGCCCCCAGGGCTGCCACTCCTGGGGAACATCAATGATATCAACCCGGAGTTCCCCTGGGTTCCATCATCAACATGGCAGACAAATACGGTGTATGCTCACTCATCTGTGTCCCCAAACCCCTTGCTTGAATGCTCGTACTGACACATTTGACAGGAAATCTACCGCCTCAGTCTCCCGGGACGAAGCGTGGTCATTGTCTCCAACCAGGCCCTGGTAAACGAGGTCTGTGACGAGAAGCGCTTCAAGAAGGATGTCGCCAGGGTCCTCGAGGAAGTCAGGGCCGGCGTCCACGATGGTCTCTTCACTGCACATGCCGACGAGCCAAATTGGGGCATCGCCCACAGGGTCCTCATGCCCGCCTTCGGCCCAATGAACATCCAGGCCATGTTTCCCGAGATGCACGATATTGCAAACCAGCTCGCAATGAAGTGGGCCCGCCACGGCCCAAACCAGCCCATCATGGTCACCGACGAGTTCACGAGGCTGACCCTCGACACCCTGGCCTTGTGCTCCATGGACTACAGGTACGTTTGTCACCACGCTCAGCTTCCCATCTCTTGAGAACGTCTCGGGAGCGGTACCAGGAGAAGGCTTGCGAGTCGTTGCCTTTAGCATTTCTCTGCGGCCGTCGGGGACTCTCCAGACACGCCCCTACCGACGTCTCGTAATTTTAAAGTCAAATTTTGACTGACCATGGAAACAGATTCAACTCGTTCTACCATGACGAGATGCATCCGTTCATCGAGGCCATGGGGGATTTCCTCGTCGAGTCGGGCAACAAGACGAGACGCCCGCCCTACACATCCATCTTCTACCGCGAGGCTGACCGCAAGTTCGAGCGGGACATCGCCATTCTCAGGAAAACGGCCGATGATGTGCTGCAGGCGAGGAAGGAGAACCCTAGCGACCGGAAGGATCTCTTGAACGCCATGTTGAATGGCGTGGACCCCAAGACTGGGCGGAAGATGACTGATGAGTCCATCACGGATAACCTCATCACTTTCCTGATTGCTGGCCACGAGACCACGTCAGGGATGCTGTCATTTGCATTCTACAACCTGCTCAAGAACCCAGAGGCATACCGGAAGGCTCAAGAAGAAGTGGACGAAGTTGTCGGAAACGGACCTATCAGCGTCGACCACATGAAGAAGCTCCAGTACCTCCAGGCCGTCTTGCGGGAAACTCTCAGACTTACTGCCACCATCCCCATGATTTCGGTCAAACCCCTCCAAGATACCGTACTTGGTGGCAAGTACGCGGTCCGCGCCAACGAATCTATTACACTCCTGGTCGCCAAGTCCCAGGTCGACCCTGCCGTCTTTGGCGAGACTGCAGAGGACTTCATCCCGGACAGAATGCTCGAGGATGACTTTAACCGCCTCAACAGGGAGTTCCCGAACGCCTGGAAGCCCTTTGGAAACGGAATGAGGGCCTGTATAGGACGTCCCTTCGCCTGGCAGGAGGCCGTGTTGGTCATGGCGATGTTGTTACAGAACTTCAACTTCATGCTCGACGATCCCAACTATAACCTCAGCATCAAGCAGACGCTTACCATCAAGCCCAAGGACTTCCTCATGCGGGCTACACTCCGCCACGGCCTCACCCCAACACAATTGGAGCACCGTCTCAACGGAACTACTGCACCCTCCACTCCGCTCGATGGTTCAGCGGCTAGTCCGTCACATGCATTGCCGTCAGGCGGAAAGGGCAAGCCGATGGCTATCTACTATGGGTCCAACAGCGGCACCTGCGAGGCCCTTGCGCAACGACTCGCCTCAGATGCTACTAGGCACGGCTTCAATGCAACGAACGTTGATCCCCTCGACGCCGCAAACCAGAATTTGCCCACAGATAGGCCCGTTGCAATCATAACTGCTTCATATGAAGGCGAGCCACCAGACAACGCAGCTCTGTTTTGCAACTGGATCCAGGGCCTCAAGGGGAAAGAACTGGAGAACGTCTCATACGCTGTCTTCGGTTGCGGCCATCACGACTGGTCCGCAACCTTCCACAAGATTCCCAAAATGTGTGACGCAACAATTGAGAAGTTTGGTGGAGCAAGAATAGCGCCCTTGGGGGTGGCTGACGCCGCAGATGGTGACATGTTCACCAAGTTTGAATCCTGGGAGGACGAGGTCTTTTGGCCAGCTATGAAGGAGAAATACGGAGTCGATGCGGACGAACAGGATGCAGAGGGCCTCCAAGGCGGGCTCTCGGTCCAGGTTTCGGCGCCCCGGTCCTCCACCCTTCGCCAAGACGTCAAGGAGGCGGTCGTTGTCGAAGCTCGCAACCTCACATCGCCTGAGGCCCCTACCAAGAGGCACATTGAGATTCAGCTGCCAAGCGACATGACGTACTCGGCCGGCGATTACCTGGCGATCCTTCCCATCAACCCCAAGGAAATCGTGCACCGAGCCCTGCGCCGCTTCCAGCTGCCCTGGGACGCCCACCTCACTATTAGCAGCCAGAGCCAGACGACGCTTCCCACAGGATCATCTGTCCCAGCATCTGACGTCCTTGGTGCCTATGTTGAATTGGCTCAACCAGCGACAAAGCGCAGCGTTGCCGCATTGGCCGAGGCTACAAAGGACGAAGTAACCAAGACTGCGCTTCGTGGCTTGGGTGGTGACAACTATACTGCCGAAGTCAGCGCAAAGCGACTTTCAGTACTCGACCTCTTGGAGAAGTTCCCGGCAGTCGAGCTTCCTTTTGCCACCTTCCTCTTTCTCCTGCCGCCGATGCGCGTTCGCCAGTACTCCATCTCATCCTCACCACTGTGGAACCCCAATCACCTTACTCTGACATACTCCGTTCTCGACGCCCCGGCTCTTTCAGGCAACGGAAAGCGTTATCTCGGCGTCGCCACGAGCTACCTGGCGAGCCTCGAAGCGGGAGACAAGCTGCACGTGGCGATTAGGCCATCGCACGCGAGCTTCCACCTGCCGGTCGACAGCGAGAGGACGCCGGTTCTGTGCATCGCTGCTGGCTCAGGGCTGGCTCCCTTCCGCGGTTTCGTCCAGGAGAGGGCCGCCATGCTCGGGGCCGGAAGGAAGCTCGCGCCTGCGATCCTCTTCTTCGGCTGCCGCAGCCCGGAGCAGGACGACCTGTACCGCGAGGAGCTCGACAGGTGGGAGGCGGCCGGCGCGGTGACCGTGCGCCGCGCCTACAGCCGGAAGCCCGACGCCAGCGAGGGCTGCCCCCACGTGCAGGAGCGGCTGTGGCATGACCGCAGGGAGGTGCAGGCGCTGTGGGAGCAAGGTGCCAAGGTCTTTGTGTGCGGCAGCCGCGGCGTGGGCGACGCCGTGCGCGAGGTCGCCATCAGGATGTATGTTGACGCGGCGAAGGAGTTCCACGGGAAGGACATGAGTGTCGAGCAGGCGACAGAGAGGTTCGACTCGGTGCGGAACGAGAGGTTTGCCACTGACGTGTTTGATTAAATAAGTATGCTCTTTCATGGGTCACAGGTTGGGATTAGATACCGGAAAGGCGGGTTTGGCTCGACAGGCCATGGGGCATCGGAGTTTACAGATTGGACATTTTAATTGATAAGTACAAATATTTGAAGAGCAGAAAAATAAATAGTACAGAGGAATATATGATCACTAGTGGAAATGAACTTAACTTATATGATAGTTAATAAAAGGTGAGTAGTATAAGAGTTAGGTAATGTTGTTGTTGTTGTAGGTGTAGATGTTATGGGAGTGAGTGTTATAAGAGAGGTTATTATGAGAGTAGGTATTGTGGGAGTGGGCGTTGTAAGAGTGGGTATTATAAGAGTAATTATTGTGGGAGTAGGTGTTATAAAAGTGGTTTATAGATGTGAGTGGGAGTAAGTGTGTTTTGAGAGTAGGTATTATGGGAGTGGGTGTTATGGGAGTGAGTGTTGTGGTAGTGAGTGTTGTGAGAATGGCTTATGTATATGGGTGGGAGTAGGTGTTGTGAGAGTGGGTGTTGTGGGAGTGGGTGTTGTGGGAGTGGGTGTTGTGGGAGTGGGTGTTGTGGGAGTGGCCTACGTATGTGGGTGGTAGTGCTCAGGTGGGTGATATAAGAGGTGATTAGTGTTCTGCGCCATATGTTTTCTACTCTGCGAATACCTGAACTCTAATTAATTTCAGGCTATCTCAAGTCGCGACCATACCTATCTGGTCTTTCTAAAGCTTCCTCATGGTCGTGACTTCGCCTGGTGGGCCTTGAACTCGTGGACGAGCTTCTCCTTGTCCCATCCCTCCTCCAACCCCCTCACAGCAACATCAAGATCCGACACAGGAGCCAGGCCCCCAGGCCGGGGAGGGTTGTTGTCGAGGTTCGTGGGGAACGCATACCCCTCGCAGATGGCACATAGCAGCGCCTCCACCTCGTCGCTCCTCCCCTCCCTCGAGTGCTTCGCGACGACCTCGTCCCAGCACGCCTCCAGCAGCGGCAGCGCGTCGACCGACTCCATCGGCTTGCCGAACGGGCTGCTGACCTGCAGCAGGTTCGCCATGCGGTTGACCCCCTCGCTGACGTTCTCGCCCGCGGCGTGGAACAGCGCCGGGTTGAAGAAGATGCCGTCGCCCTTTTCCATGGGCAGCGCGACGTAGTGCCCGTCAAAATAATCCACAAACTCCTGCCGCCGGTACGCCATGTACCCTTCCTCAAAGGCCTGCGAAAATGGCAGCAGCCGTGTCGGCCCGCTCTCGGGGGGCACGTCAACGTGTGCCACGGCGCCCTGCAGCGTCAGGAACTGGCTCGCGGCGTGCATCGCCCTCGGGACCGCCGCGGCGCCCTCGGCCGTCTGGAACCCGAGGTGGTAATCCCTGTGACAGACCTGGGCCTTGGACCCGGGGCGGACGTTGTTCACCTGCGCGGTCACGCGGTAACCCCCGCCCAGCCAGGCCGAGGCGATGAGCCCTAGGAAGGGGTTCCCGTAGTAGGCGGCAAAGGAGGCCGGGTCAGCCAGCGCGTGCTTGGAGAAGGAGTTCCAGATGCGGTCGTTGTGGCCCGCGGCGGCGAAGTGGTCACCCTGGGATACGCCCTGGGCGCGCTCCCGCTCGATAATGGTGTAGAAGGCCGATGTGGCGCGGTCGATGATTGAGGGGGTGGGGTATAGACCCTTGGTTACGAAAACGCCTGGCCCGCTATGCAGGACGCGGTACCACTCGTCCTGCAAGGCGGTATGCTGCGGCGGCGCGAGGGAGGAGTAGGATGCGGGGAGGGTGTAGATTGGCACGTTATGCTCGATCCTGGAGGCGAGGGGGTAGTCCTCGCGGGTAGCGAGCTGCGAGCAGATGGTGGCGAGCTCGTCTACGGCTGGGGGGTCGTCGAGGGCGTACAGCCGCCGGACGGACCGCGGGCCGGAGCTCTGGATCATCCTTCTTGCTGCTGATGTTACCTTTGCTGCTGCGGCCGCCATGGTGTAGTGGACATGGTGGTCTTCAGCAGAGAACTCAGCCTATGTTTATCATGCGGGTGAGGGCCGGATTGATAGATATATACCGTAGATGTTCCCCCCTGCGCGGGGCTCCTCGTCGATTTGACACCTTTCGGTCCACAAATCTTCTTGTTGGTGTTGTTGCCGCAGGTGGGCCTCCACTCTCGGCCCGGCGCCGGTTTGCGGGGTGTGTGGTGCGGCTCTTGTTCCGATTTTGGGGCTGCTCGGCGATTACAACCTGACATTCGCTCGCCCAGTAATCTCATCCAGAGAGTGTAGTGTCTTTGGCACATTAACCTAGAGACGATCATGAAACCATTGGAAAGTATACGAAACAGTCCCCAAACTGCCATCAGGCGGATGCACACTGAAAATAGAGAACTGTGTGGGCATCGCGAGGTTCCGTGCAATTATTCCATATCGACGCTGGGGATCTCCATCATGTTCTTGGCCGTAATGTCAGCAACCTTTCTATGCTTCATGGTTGATTCAGGAAATCGTAATTATTTGTTTCTCTCATTTTACCTCCGACATGTAATGAGTATTAATTCAGTATCTTCGGACAGTTTTAGGCAATTAGAGCTCAATCCTTTGCAAGATTAGTGTTCGCGGTCATCAGTCCATGGAAATAGTTCATTACGTCGGTTATACTACCGTCTTCTAGTGATGCCAGTATTTCTTTCAGTCATGCCGATTTGAGTATTGAGATAAAGGCTTTGACTTCTTTGATACAGGAGAGGACTGCTGACCAGGGTTCAAATGCTCCTCTTCAGTAATTCCGCTGCATATTTGAATATCATGCTCATAGCTGACTCTCGTACAGACCTGGGCACTAAATTGGGAAGCATCACCCACAGAATAGAACTACCAAGGTTTCATCACATATAGCTTGGTTCAATGTTGGTCCTTTGGAACTGTTCGCCGAAAATTCCCATTCCCGTTCAACTGTTATGTATTATGTTATTGTCAAATACGTAAGGTCGGGTTCCGGAAGTCAACATCCAGGACACACCTTCCGGAATTCGATTTCCGAACTCCACCCAGCTCACTTAAGGCTTGCTGCACAGGAGTAGACCTGTTCTCAAGTTGCCAAAATCTTTCTTTCATACGCGGCTTGGCATCTGTTACGCTGCTCTAGTCTTCGTAAATAATAGATAGATGGTTGCTCAATTTCCGAAACGCTACAACTGGAATATCTTCCACGCCGTGCTTTTGAAAGGTGGGTCCTCCTCTGAAGTCCTGCAGCCTTGCATATTACACGGGCATGTCCTCACATGAGATTCGCATCAAAACAACGACGCTCAGTACCAATATTTTCCGCTGGGGCGTAATTCAGCCATAAAGTCTAGTGAGCGCAATATCAAGAAAATTGAGGAGCCAGCATTGCCACAAGGCAAAAGAACCACGCAGCTGAGGATAAGAACAGGAACTTGGAGCAACTATATGCCATATGTGTTGTGTTTATTATTTAGCGCATGGTCTTTGAGCGCTTATGACTGTTTGAAGGAACCTTCCCAAGGCCTTTCTTTTCTTTTCTTTTTTTTTTTTTTTTTTTTTCCAAAAAAAAAAAAAGGTACTGTGACCGGATTCAGAACGAAACCAAATACCCATGTGCCACATGATTGATGGTTGAAATATACTATAATATCTGTTGACAGTTCGTGAGTGAATATTCTGACAGTAAAATTACCTCTGTTTCTTTAAGTTCCGCGTTTCTATCTACCTAGGTACCTATAGCATCCCCTGTGTTACACCATGGCGTTCGCGAGCAGAAACTACCGCTATGGTAGCATTCACTTAGGCCCCTGTCATTCAAGCTGGACGACAGCGAGGCAGGAAAGCCGCACCTGTAATCTATGGCCGAATTCTTGTCTATGGAATCATTTCTTTCTCCTTTCATCATTGACCATTCTCATGAAGATATACACGCACGTCTGGCGTAGGCGAGGTTGTCAGGAACTGCATTTCTCAACCCCGAGTGCCGAGGTGGGGTGGGGAAAGTCGTTCTGATGAGGCAAGTTTACTCGAAGTCCCAATTCTGCAACTCCAGGTAAATCAACATCTGTGTAACTCGCCACAGATTATATAACATTTACAAGTTCTTCATCAGGAAGGTCGAGGCAGCTGTGTTGCAGCTGTGTTCCCACACCAAATTGGCGAGAGAGGCCTGCCGGTGTAGCGCCCAGGGTTGAACATGCGAGCCCCACTTCAGCGCTGGACCGTGCCCATCGAAAATTTGAAATTTTCGGAAGAAAATGAGCAGATGAGCTCTCAACAACACATCATTCACTGAGATTTCTGTAAGGAGGAACTGTCAGAACTCGGTCCAAGGATATTTGACTGTAAAATCAAAAGCACATCAAGCACGGCGTCGGTCCAAGGCCAGGGTTTCCACATCTGCATCAGGAGAATCGAATCGCCATGGCACGGACAACCAGGTCTAAGGCGGCGGTGGCCACCGCACCGGATGCCGTCAAAGCAGAGGCCACCCCATCAGACGTCACCAAGTCACCCGCCAACACAGATAGCACTGCAATCAAGTCAGAGAACAAGGACCCAAAGGACGACTCAAAACCCAAGGGCAGAGAGCGCCGCAGCCTCCGGCGGAAGGCGTACAAAAAGGCCAAGCGGCACCACGCCGCCGAGGAGCTGCACAAGACCCTCTTGGAGTCTGCTGGCAGCAGCAAGCCACTGGGCAAGGCAGAGCGGGCGGCCCTCAGGGCACAGGTGTACCAGCCGCACAGGATGAGGTTGGAGACAGCGACGAAGAAGGTGACGGAGCTCGAGAGGCTCGTCAGGAAGCAGCAGGAGGAGATCAGGGAGCTGAGGAAGCTCGCGACGGGGAGCGGCATGCCGAAGCTGCAACCGCCCGCGGGCACGCCGCCGCCTCCCGCGGACGACGCGGAGCCGGACTCGTCGCCTGCCAAGATCAGGGACCAGCTGTTTGCGGATGCAGCCCAGAGTGGTGGCACGACGGTTGTGGAGGTGGAGGAGGTCATCAAGAGGCCGGCTGGTGGCGAGCCGATGGAGGGTGTGCAGGAGACCTACCTTGTCACGAGCGTCGAGCAGGATGTCGAGTACCCGGCCCTGCCGTCTGTCGAGGACACCGCACAAGTCACTGCAGAGGCGGGTGACAAGCAGGAGGAACAGCATGAGGCAACCAAGGAGGCCGCCGCACCGAATCTGCCGGCGCTCAAGCTGACCCCCGCCGATAAGCCCATCAAGTCGAAGGAGGAGGTCAGGCACTCGAGCGCGGAGGACTCGAACGCCGGCACGCCGCGCAACGTGAGGCGGTCCCCCAGGAAGAGGGCGCCGAAACGGAGGAGCTTTTCCGGGCACTCGTACGTGGGCTAGTGGTCCCGGGTTTTTGGCAGACGAGAAGACCGTCCGTTATCAGATTGAGGAGTGTGCGGGACGGCGAGAATGGGTTTCTGCTTTGGAACAAGGGGCAACCTGGAGCGGGCAGACTGTGAACGGCATGGCAATGAGTGCACGAATTTCTGGCTTTTGTCCTGAACAGGTACATAATAATGAGATTGCATGACATGTTTTTGACGTCTGTATATTTGGGCGCATGATGAGGCACGTCGGGAGCATTTTATTCGTGATCTCATCCGTGATGTCTCAATTTGACGAATCAGCGCCGTATGGACCATTTCAGGCCGCACCAGAGTCTGAGAACCGTCACATTCTGAACATTGGACACATGCCCTCGAGGCTCTCTCTCAGCAGATCAAAGCCGTTACAACATGGGCTTCGTGGATGTCTCTGACGTGGTGATGACACTCGTCATCACCACCCCACTACCGTTACTACAGCCATCGTGAATGATAGCAGGCACGTGTGGACAGGGAAGCATGGGTAATGCCTGCGATTTTAGAGTTTGAGGCTGAGTGGATCCTAGCAGTCAGTCCACAGGGTGGAGGTGGTTCCCAAGAAGCACTTGAGAAGGCCCATCCCGTCCGGATCAGATGCCCGTGGCAGAGGCTTTGCTTTCAAGACGAGTTCTCTAACAAATTTCAAGAGCTCGTGGCGCGACTGCGGCTCGCAGACGCCCCCCCCCCCTCGCGCCACCCTTGCCCTCACCTCCAATTTGAAGGGGAAAAAACATCGAACTCAGAGCGGACAACTCCTGGTATTTTCCATCATGCCGGGGCATAATTCGTGGTGGTCCATTACAGGGACTCCTTCAACATGCCAATGGTCCCTCTCGTAGGTATCCCCAGTTGGCATCCATTCAACGATTTGGACGTAGGTGAACTCGTCGAGTGGTGTGGAAAGCTTGTTGAGCATCGCTTGTTTGAAGGGAGTTAAGTACTCCTCATCTAAGCTTGCGAAAGACATGATAGCTGATGGGAGATGTTTCAGTAGAGGTAGGGGAGCTGTACAGCCGAGAGCCAAGCGTAAGGAGCCAAGCTCTTTGTAAAACTATCGAAGCAGTCAAGGGACCAATTTCACTAGAAATTCATGACAAATTCACTGGCTGTCCAGCTATGCCGTCCAGCCCCTGAGCTGCCTACGACGAATAGAAAGAAGGGTAACTGCCAGCATCACCATTGACACAAGAAGCAAGATGGCTTGGCTTGGAACATCAGGCTCACGGGAGGTGAAGACACCTTTCCGGCTAGCTAGCATGTAAGGAACAAACCATTGTTGAAGTCTAGATTCAGCCGCTGAGTGCAGTAGAGAAGCAGGTCTGATTCTGCGTGTATAGCATGGGTTGTACAGCTTGGGGTATACGGCCAATGTGAGTTGCCATTTTGAGTTGAACGAGTTTGGATCTCTGGTGAATGCTTCTTGGTGCAATTTCAGGGCTCCATGCCTCATGCCCCTCACTCGAAGTGCAAATTCAATCCATCTGTCAATAAATGATGTTCGCATCTTCACGTTCTCTTCAAGGGTAGGACATAAGTCATTGTCTTAGAAACCAAACTCGCTTACGAACGTCGTCGGATTCTCGGCTGACACCAGCAGAGCGAGCCCGGGGTTAAACTGGGCCTCTGGTATCGGTAAGCAGGAAGCATCGCGTTTAGTGTCAGGCCGAATGTAAGCGCTAGTGAGACAAACCTTGGAATCTTGCTTGCTAAGCTATGCGTGTGTGTATCGCGCGGGGTGTGTGATTGCATAAGCGCGACAGAGAGGCGCTACCAAGTCATTAGATTCCAACGCCATGGCTCTCAATTTGGGCATATCACGCATAGCCAGGCAGGGCTCATGTGGTACGAAATGTATATATAGGGCCTCGGACGTTCTGGATCTTGAGGACAAGGACATAAATCAGCATCACATCAGAGTCGGATTCAAATCATCATAATCAAACACACAAAACAAAAAGATAACATACAACAGAAAATCATGGTGAAGCTATCAGAGGTCCGGGCAGCGAATGCCGCCCTCAAATCGACTCGCCCTGTCACAGCTGTTGTGGTAGGAGGGACCAACGGCATTGGCAGGGGCTTCCTCAGCCAGCTCGCCTCAAGCACAACGGAACCAAAGATATACATCGTCGGGCGCAGCGAGGCGGTGCTCAGCCAGATCACATCAGAGCTCTCCAAGATAAACCCCACAGGAAACTACATCCCCATACAGGCCGACGATCTCACCCTCCTCTCGAATGTCGAGAAGGCCACGCAGCGAATCCTGGCCCAAGAGAAACAGGTCGACATCCTTTTCATGTCGGCCGGCTTCCTGACGTTCGCCGCCCGTGACGAGACCGCTGAGGGGCTCGACAAGATCACCTCGATACGCTACTACGCCCGCATGCGCTTCCTTCTCAACCTCCTCCCACTGCTGGAGGCGGCGCCTTCGCCTAGGGTGGTCTCCGTCCTGGCGGGCGGGCAGGAGGGCACCATCTACCCGGACGACATGGCGCTGAAGGACCCCAAGGTCTACGGCCTCGCGAGTGCGGGCGGCGTGGCATCGTCCTACAACACGCTCTTCATGGAGCAGCTGCAGAAATCACACCCGCGCGTCAGCTTCGTGCACACTTTCCCCGGGCTCGTGCGGACGAACCTGCTCCAGACGGAGCATTTTGGGCCCGTGTTCAAGTTCTTTGTAAACTGGGTCGTGATGCCGACGATCGGGAGGTTCGTGTTCGCGTCTCAGGATGACGCTGGGGCGAGGCACCTTTTCGCTGCGACCAGTCCGATGTTTGCGGCTGCGGAGCCTGCTGAGGAGATGGCCGTTGCTGGCTCGAACAGGGTGAAGGGGAGTGGCGTGTACACGTTGAACGAGAACTTGGATTCTGTGCAGAATGAGAAGGTACTGGGTCCTTACAGGGAGAACGGCATGGGCGAGAAGGTGGAGGAGCATACCATGAATGAGTACAAGAGAATACTGGGATAATAGGATTAATGGTCTATCTGAGAAATAGCGGTCATCTCAAGAGCCAGGAAACTTCTAGAGAGCTTCTGATCACATCTTCATAATTTTAGAGTTTAACCTCGTGAGTCGTAACCTATTATTGACCCTCTTTTCTATGCAACAATCCAGTGAGTTCACGCTCCGCTGTATCATTGATGTATTGGGTAGGGTTATTACCGTGAGGAACGGACTGGGGGCCTCAAATTTCTGTTTCCCACGGCATGTTTCTCCAGAAGGCCAGCCATAATGCTGCTTCCTGCCAACCTACAATGGAGAACAGTGGATATGGAGGAGCCTGCGGCTGTAACTGCAGAGACCCCTGCAGCTCTGCCACGCTGGGGTAACGATGTATGCAAGGATGCGCTGCCTGACGGGCCCTCTCAGGCAACGTCGCACATCGGATGAGGTGGTCCAATGGCGAGTGCTGCGAGATAAAGGCCGCTGTGCCGTGGGGCGGCGAGTGGCTCAGCATGAGCGTTGTGGGCCTGCAGAGGGCCCTGTGTGCTTGTTTGGTTGAATGGCACACCAGGCGATTGTGACGGCGTGACGGCGGGCTGGGCGGATGCTACGGCTTTGTGGTGTCAGTCCAGGAATATCTGTCCTGCAACGGCGCATGCACTCTGCCCTCTGCCGCCTGCCGCCTGGCTGTCCATACGGATGAAGTGCCTTGTCGAGACATTCAGGCTCAGAGACGGACCCTGACAATACGTTCAGCACCAGGGCAGAGTCCAATGGCAAGTGACGCGGGCCTCGCCGTGGTGACTGCGTTTGAGGGTGAGGTTTCTTGGGTACTTATTTAAAGTAGGGAGTTCACACGATGATTGTTGGTTTGTCCTTGCCAGCCCACCAAGCATGTACCCGGGCTTGCCAGGGTGACACGGCCGTCCGGCCCCAGAGGCGCCCAGGCGTGGCAGTGGGACCAATGGCCTCCAACCTCAAGGCCCAGGCCCACTCGGTGTGCGGGGGACCGATCCCGAAGTCCAGGTTCAGCCCCCCAAGCCCAGCTGTCAGGGTCCGGGGATGTAGGCGTACTATTGTGTACCTGGTAGATACACACCACGCCAGCACGTAGGCACGCAGCAGATATCTTGCAGCACATCCGTCCTCGTGCAGGCAGCTTTCTACGCCGCTCTCAGGCTTCCGCGTTGGCTTTCCCGTTGGCTTCCCCGTTGGCTTCCCCGTTGGCTTCCTGCTCATTTTTGCACATGGCCAATTGGGATTTGTGTGACGGGGATACCAGCGTAGCTCATTCTGGCCGGATACTTAGCCGGGCTTGCTAGTTACTCAGGCTCCTCCGCCCGTCTTGTCGTTACATGGCGTCACTGCAGCGAGACCGGATGTTGCCGTTGCATCATCCTTTCTCTCTCTCTTTCTCTCCTTCACTTTCACTGTTGCTTTCACTTCCTCTTCCTCTTGTCGAGATGAGCAGCCTCATATGTGCGTCGTGTTCCATATTTAGCTGTAGGCACCTCTCACAGCAGCAGCAGTGCTACCACCACCCCACCGGCACGAGCAGCCACCTTCAGCCGCCACCAGCTGCACCATCGTCCTCCCACGCCTCGGTTGGCTGGCTGTGCGCGCACTTCCACACAAACCACGATCCAAGACTTGTCTGTCGCCTCGCCCCAGTGATTGGTCGTCAGCCTGCAGCGGCGTACTTCTGCCATCCCATCCCATCCCATGCACACGTCTTCACCTTGCAGTAGCTCACTCTGAGGCAGCAGGCACAAAGTCCCCAGGCCGACCTCGTCTCGCCTGTTCTGCCTGTCGACCTTTTGAGAGCCTCACCCGCCCTCACGCTCTTTGCCTCTTTTTGCATCCTCTTGCTGCTTTTGCACCCTCATTTGCACCCTTCCCGTCTGCACCTGCTCTGCTGACGCCTCCCTCTCCTGCTGTGCCATACTCAGAGCCTTTCTGTCGTGTCGTACACGCCTGCTTCTTCTTCTTCAAGCCCCAGGTCTATCCTTCGCCTGCTTCGAGGCCAGCACCAACCATCTCTCCCGCGCCCTCTTCGAGGCTACGGCTTCTGCCTCAGCATCGCTGGGCTCGTGACCCCTCTCGATATTCGACCGCCTCATCTTTCCACACCTGTTACCTAATCTCCTTATTGTATTCCACGAGTGACCTTCTTCGGCATCAGTCCCACCACATCGATCCCACCGTGCTGCCGCCGACTAAACCTTGTGCGCCTGACCCAAACTTCATAATTGCGCTGCTACCTATGCGCCCATTCTCCCACTAATTCCCCCCCCAAGAGAAATCGCAACTAGCTCCCCTGAAGAGGTCGGTTCATTTTTCAGCTGCTTTGTTCAACATGGACCCCATTTCCCAGCAATCCGACGCTCTCATCAGGGAAGGCGAGCCCTCCAACCCGCGTCCCGAGAACGACGTCAAGCCCAGCTCAGCAGACGCCGTCGCAAGCCCTGACGCCCCCTCAAAGCCAAAGGATGCGCCCAAATCCCGTGAGCCCAAGAGAAAGAGCGCCAAGAATCAGTCAAAAGGCAGCAAGAAGAAGGACAAGAAGAAGAAAAAGAAGCCGGCCGCAATCAACGACTCTTCCGATTCTTCCTCTACCTCTGATGACAGCGGTTCGACAGAGTTGGACTCGGACAGCGACATAGCCGATGACGACGTTGTCGTACGCCGCAGGCGTACACACAAGAAGCGAGAGGAAGCCCCAAAGCGCAAGATAGTCGGGGACGCCAAGAAGCACAAGGGACCAGTCAAGAGCAAGCTGAAGCCTGCTGCTGCTACCGGTGCCGCTTCTGCCTCGGACTCGGACTCGGACTCTTCTCAGAGCAGCTGGGACTCCTCCAGCTCCGATGAGGAGGAAGTCAAGCCCGCCACAGATCGCCAGAAGAAGACCAAGGACCTGAAATTGAAGCAGGATGTCGGATTCCAGGTGGCTAAGGAACTCCAGCGGATCCTTCAGCTTGCTCAAGGACATGCTCCTCCTCCTCCTCCTCCTCCTCCTCCTGCTGGTGGCACTCCTATTCATGCTGGCCTAGGTTCTGGCTTCGACACCGGGCTAAGCCCCGGTCTTCTGCAGAATCACGGTACTACTCTGCCTCGATCATCTGCGATAGGAAATATGGCCACCATGTACCCCTCCATGGCCGCCGGGCGGACTCGCCCCGCATACGATGAACGCTTGGCGATTTTTGATGGTTTGGGTGACCCACTAGGACAAGACGCTGGATTTCACAATCGCCGACCCCGCCAAAGCCGTCTAGCCGCCGAACTGGCCAACTCGAGGATGATGGCTGGCGGCGCACTGGTTCCACAGGCACAGAATCAGAAGCAAAAGTCCAAAAAGTACGACTTCAAGAGAGTCGACCAAGTCTGGGACAACTCCATCCACAACTTTAAGCTCCAGGATACAGCAGAGTCTGCCGCTGACAAGAAGTACGACGGCTTCTGCTTCCACGTTCGCCGCACTTTCGACTGGGAAGGCAAGTATAAGGCCACAGTTGTAGATGTCAAGAGCAAAGCTCTGCGTGAGTGCCTCCAGGAGGTTATAGGCAACATCAAGGGCGTCAGTCTCGTGGATGACACGCCCAAGCTTGACCCGAATGTGTTGTTCCTGTACCTTGAGGACCTCAGGAAGCATGCAAAGCAGCTCAAGAAGCAAGTCAAGAGGCCCTCGGCGTCTGACAAGCAGGAGCGGAAGAAGGAGGTCAAGTGGCTGGAGGAGAAGAGGCGCAATCTCAAAGTTCTTGTAAAATACATCGACAAGGACTACGAAAACATCAAGAAGAGCCTCTACCCAATGCTGGAGCACGGGCTCATCACGTTCGATCTGCTTTGGGCACTCTGGAAGCCAGGTACCCTTGCGTACACCACAACCTACGGCTCACACGATGAGCCTCGAGTTTTCAAGGTTGACTCGGCCGAAAAGCATTACCACATCACTAAGGGTGAATTCTACTACGTTGACGGCAAGGTGAGTGCAAGACTGCGGTCCACCCAGTTTCATCACACCCACACCTATAATACTTATTACTGCAAAATCCATCCAAGACCAGATTGCTGACAAGTTCCGAAGTATTTCGAGTACGATGGGAAGCAGTTTGGGTACGGTCGCATGATGGAAGAAATCGGGGACTTCCGCGGCGCCAAGAAGATCACGAGCCTCAGCTCTTATCCCCTCAAATACCACAAGAATGAGGACCAGATACGGAAGGACTTGATTGAGCGAGGCAAGAAATTCGTGTCTCTCAGCGGTGTCCATTACAAATCACATCATGGAATGGCATACTACAAGAAGAAGAAGTCCATCATCAAGGTGAACGTCAACGGCCGAGTCATGATCGATCCATCAATCCACAGAAGGATCAACCCCAACTACCCAATCTCTCTTGTCCGGCCCAAGGAGCAGGATGTTCTTACCGAGGACGAAGAGTCTGACGAGGACGCCTGCTGTGGCGTAGGTTCGGAGTCAGAGGACGACGGTGCCCAAGACAAGGTCCTCGAGGATGGCGATGAGGGAATCAAACACTTCACAAAAGTCATCAAGGACAGCAGGGGACGACTGTGTATTGTCCGCATGACAAAGGATGAAGCCGAGGCCGAGGACTTGAACAAGGAGAAGCTCTTCAAGGTCGAGAATCAGGATGATTCCATCGTCGATGGCGAGAGTGACGAAGGCAAACCTCAAAGCGCAAAGAAGACCCCCGAGTGGACTGATGAGGAGTACCTGATCTCAAGCCCCGTCGTGCTCGGCTTCTCATTTGGGGAAAAGCTCTGGCTCGAGTTCACCGTTTCTGGAGTTCAGGAGATTCGGTGGAACGAGCAGGCTTACGAGTCTCTGGTCTTGGAGAAGAGAACCAAGGAGACGGTCAAGGTCCGTCAAAATACTCTCACTTATGCGATTTGAGCTAACGCTTAAGCAGGCCCTCGTCGAATCTCACAAGTATCACGCCACTGAGTCCATCGACGACGTGATACAGGGCAAGGGCAAAGGCCTTGTTTGTAAGCTTTTCCAGGTTCCCAATGCCCTCCAAAGGAAGACACTAACGACTCTCCAGCTGTCCTCCATGGTCCTCCGGGCACAGGCAAAACACTCACTGCTGAGGGTATAAGTGAGTTGTTGAAGTGTCCTTTGTACATGGTCTCTGCCGGTGAGCTAGGCACCGATTCACGCATCCTAGAAGGCGAGCTGCAGAGGATCCTTGACATATGTCACGCCTGGGGCGCAATCCTGCTGTTAGACGAGGCCGACGTGTTCCTGGAGAAGCGTAACATGCACGACATCCACCGCAACGCCCTCGTCAGCATCTTCCTGCGGCAGCTTGAGTACTTCCAGGGCATCCTCTTCCTCACCACGAACCGGGTGGAGACGTTTGACGACGCCTTCCAGTCGCGGATTCATATTGCCCTGCGGTACGACCCGCTGGACCTCAAGGCCAAGAAGGCCATCTTCAAGATGTTTGTGGAGAAGGCTCGCGTGCAGCAGAAGACCGACAGCGCGCCTTTCACAGAGGATGAGTACAACACGCTTGCCCGGCATGATCTCAACGGCCGGCAGATCAAGAACACCGTCATCAGGGCCCAGGCACTTGCGGTCAATAAGGGTGAGCCGCTGTCCATGGTGCACGTCAGACAGATCTTGGATGTGCAGGTCAACTTTGACCGCGACCTCAAGGGTGGCACGGGATACCAGGACGCCATGAGGAGTTACTTCTAGAGCAAGTAGTTGGGAAACGATGGAACTGCCAGTTGGTGTGGGCTTGAGGCGTTTTTGGTACGGTTGGGCCCTACAAAGAGACCAGTCTTTCCCCTGCACTTCCCGACACTCTTTTAAAGGCAGGGAACGGAGCACAGAACGAGCATTGGAAGCACAGAATCTGGGCGGCGTTCATGTGGCGGAGCGGTTTATGGATCCTCGCCTCACAATTTTGATTGTGTCACATTTGAACAGTCATTCCAGTCATTCCCATTTTGAAGAGACCATTTCCGATACTAGGACGCGAACGAATGCACTCTAGCTTGTGGGTAAGAAATTAATTTGAGCCATTGTGTATGTGTTTCGTAGAGCATCATCTCAGTGTAAGTCTCGTGTTGGAAACAGTTGCCTTGCTTGTGTAGTCAGGTTTGGGTGAGAGGTGATATTATTTGTCAAGGCTCGTGTAAGTGATACTCGAGTCATGTCCTGCATATCCAGCTTTCGCCTGTCGGAATCCTTCCAAACCAGCCTCTAGTTCCTGCAGTGTTCGGGGCTTGCATTGTGTCGTTGGGGCCTCACCTGTGTCGGGCCACTTGTACAACATAGAGGCTGAGACCACGGGCGCAATAGTTCACGGATATGCTGGGAGTGTTATAAATTTGCGCCTCAAGACACTCAAGAAAAAGTCCGACCCCTGGGCAAGATAACAACCGAAGCGAATGACTCTGCCCCGGACCCCCCCAGGTAATTAGGCGGCCCGCAGGTGTCCAATGACCGACTGCCGAGCGGGTCCCCCACGGCTCTACGGCTCCAATTCCACGGCCATCAACACCACCGACCCCGGCCCGCAATCTCGTTGTCCTTGATGCTCCGAACGCTAACCTTGATTGCGGCCGATAAAGACCTCAGTATAATAAGCTGGCAGTCCGGCCCCTTCCAGGAAAAGTCAATGGAGATGCTGCGCAAGCCTTTCACTCCGCATCCGCATCCGCACCCGCACCCGCACCCGCACCTCTGACAATATTTCCCGGTTCTGCAGTGCGCATAGCAACATGAGGTCCTCGACGAGAATCACCGGGACGCTCACCGGCGCCATGCTTGCCCTCGCCGGCAACGCCGAGCCGGTGCTGCGCAGGAACGGCACCGCGACCCTGGCCGGCCCGTCCCTGACGCACTGGCCGGCTGAGGCGGCGGCATCTCTGGACGCCATGATCGCTGAAAATGCGAACCAGAGCAGTAAGCACAAGTCCTTCTCCTTGACAATAACCCAGTTGGTTCTGCGTGTTCCGAGCCGCACCCGAACACATCATCCTTTTCTTGAGAGCAGCATGTTGACCCACCCACCTAGACTACGCCGTGTTCGACATGGACAACACCTCCTACCGATTCGACCTGGAGGAGTCTCTGATCCCGTGGCTGGACAACAAGGGCGTCCTGACGCGAGAGTCGCTGGACCCGTCGCTGAGGCCCATCCCCTTCCGGGACAACGCGACCCACGCCGAGTCCTTGTACAGCTACTACCTGCGGCTGTGCGACATGGACGAGCTGCTCTGCTACCCGTGGGCGGCGCAGGTGTTCGCGGGGATGACGCTGCGGGAGCTCAAGGGCCACGTGGACGACCTGCTCGCGCACAACGGCACCGTCCCCGTCACCTACTACGAGGACGACGAGGTCGTCTCGAGCGAGGTGACGCCGCCGCGCATCTTCCGCGGCCAGGTGGAGCTGTACAATCGCCTCATGGCCAACGGAATCGCTGTGTACGTCATCTCGGCCGCGTCGGAGGAGCTCGTGCGCATGGTCGCCTCGGACCCGCGGTACGGCTACAACGTCCCCGCCGAGAACGTCATCGGCGTGACGACGTTCCTGCGAAACACCACGACGGGCGACCTTGTCACTGCGCGGCGGCAGATCGAGGAGGGGGAGTATGACCCGGCCGCCAACGTCGACCTCGTCTACACCCCTTACCTGTTCACGCCCGCCACCTGGATGGCCGGCAAGTTCGCCGCCATCCTGACCTACATCGACAACTGGCGCATGCCCGTGCTCGCGGGCGGCGACACCCCCAACAGCGACGGGCCGATGCAGTTCCACGGCGTCGACGTCTCCAAGGGCGGGATCCACCTGTGGGTGAACCGCTCCTCGTCCGCGTGGGAGGACATCTCCGAGATGATCGAGGACTTTGCGGGCCAGCAGGCGGACCTCGGGCTGGACGTCACCGCCGACAAGAACTGGGTGGTCGTGCTGCCGGAGGAGGTTCTGTGAAAAGTTGAAAACGTGACGTGTGTTGTGTGTGTGGTGACCTGTGCTTGCGTGCATGAGTGAACAAAATGCCTCGCGGCATCGTGATCATTGCACATGAGTGAACTGTTGCGATCCTCGTCCGCGTCGTCATTGTCATGCCAGTATGCCGCTCAGGACCAACGACAACCTGCAGATTCAAAATGTGCGAGCCGTGATCACCACCGTCGAGCCCGGAATAGAAATTACTCGAAGAATCTTAATACGAATTACTACCAAGTCTGTGAAAATAGAAAAAGGTAGGTGATGATGGTCGAACTGAAAGCCTACTTTTTCTGCCCGGTGTGTAAGAGACGGATGATAATGGAAATTGCGTAAGCGACGCAATCCCCAGAGGTTGTGTGTCCTTGGGCGTGCCAAGAAAGAGAATGAATCATGTTGCAAGGCCTAAGTCTGATGGACATGCTCGTCGTGTTGGATCTCCCTCCAATGAAGTGAGGGGAACGTGACTACAAATGGGTAAATACAAATCCCAGTGAGCCAAGTGACGAAACAGAGGAGCTGTCACTCCCGATACCTATTCAACGGCTCCATGTGAGTTCTGACTTTTGCGTCAACTCGAAAAGAGACCCATACTATTCCATGTCGTTTCCTTTCTCCTCAGCGAGCCGGTCCCGGAGGACATATTCGAAAGCCCCCTTGACGTCCATAATCACCATCATACCTAGGTAGCCTTGGGCCCCTTGGTGAGGGCTGCCTCCAGCCCTCTCAGATTGAACGCCGACCTGCCCGTCGGAGCCCCTGCTTGTTATGGGCTGGCTACACTCTGCAAAATTGTCAGCTATACATCCTCCTGGCTATTAATAGTCTCTCGCGACCTTTGCCTAGACAAGATAGCAGGTTGATCGGCCATGAAGATTCAACGTTGGAAACATCCCGCCCCGCGTTCTGATCGGGGCAATCCCTGCCCTGCGAATATGCAGAGGTGAGTGACTGGTGCGGAGACAGTCTTGAAAGAGAAATCAGACTGGTTCCGATATGGTGTTTCAGTAGGTATGAAGAAGCCGTGCTATGATCCCGTCAACACCAGGGGCTGTAGTCTTCGTGGGGGTGGCTGCGCCGTCTTCACCTCCTCCACCCAACTGAGAATATGCCCCGGGGGTATCTGTCACCCGAGGACAGTGTGCACCTCAAACAGGTCTCCGGTCAGGTCAATTTCGGCGTTAATAGTATCGAGAAGGGAATTATGGTTTGGGAAGCAGTAAAATTACAGCATGCTTTCCCCACGCGTGCCTCACGGTAATAACGCTATTCCGCCGTAGAAACCTCGTGCATGGCTTGCCTGCAGGTCCTAGAATTAGGCTCCTCCAACACCTTTCGTTCGAAAGCTGAAAAGTGCCTGGGCCATGCTTGTAAGCTGGGGAAGTGCTCGATGGCGACTCATCCTGGCTTGGTAGAAGACGTCTAGCTAACTACATTTGACCTGGCTTGCGATATCCATCTGGGCCACGCGGAAATTGATAAATGTCCGACGCAACACCCCCCCCCCCAAAAAAAAAAAGAAAATCTTTATATTCGGCTCAAAATGAGCAGTTCCCGGGTAGCTCTCAAAGGTTGTATGGAAACGCCTCAAGCGGAGACCCCAATCTAAATTATCAACTTAATGTAACTGGGGACATCATCACGATGGCTTGCAAAAAAAAAAAAAAAATACCGGGATTTACAGGAGCAATACAAACGCGATTCTAAGGGAAAGGGGTTGCTATGGAAATAACGATAGTAAAGCAGGAAGAAATTTTATTCCGACAACGATTATTGATGACCGGCAAGAAATTCCGTATTAGCTAAAAGAAAAACACACACAAAGACTAATCTGTAACCCGATTCAGGAGGAGCATGGATCTCTTCCTTCCAGAAGGTTCAGTAGGTATTCTTCGGGGAAAAGTCTGTCTGCAACTTGCAAAAGACCCCTGTTGCAAAGAACTGTAGAAACCTCGCGTATTCCGGTGTGGGCACATCCTGTGTACTATATCACTTTTAACTTTTTGGAGAAAACTCCATAGTCTTCTGGGATAGTTAGATCCAAGCAGTGGCAGGATCAAATTAGGTATTAAGCGAACAACCATTGTCAATTGACGAGTATTGTGAGCGAATAATCGTTGCTATCTACACTATTTCCCCACTGTGGGCCTCAACTTTATCCTGCTGCCTGGTGATGGGACCCTATGGGGATAGTGGTCTTGTTCTTACTTCATACTATACGTACACACGGTTGTTCGGCAACATGTATCCGTTGCCTTCATTCAGTGTTACCCCGGGGCAGAGATATCTGAGTATAAGAAGACCTCTTTTCTCTGGAGTCGTTCTAGGTTGGGGATGTCTCATTGTCAGCAAGCAAGCCACAACATCCAAAACCGGCCATCATCAAACCACCGTAGCTCACACCAAGCTCAGCCCAAAATCTTCCAACATGAACACTCTCATTACCCTGGTCCTCGCTGCGTCCGCAGCCATGGGAGCCGCCATTAGCCCTTCTGAAGGTGAGAAAACATCTAACAACGACATAGAGACACATGGTGTCTCGTTACTTAGGCCCTGTGCATAGCCTATGCTGACCAGCACAAACAGGATCGGAATTGGAATCCAGGGCATGCTGCTCGGTCACGATCTGCACCGGACTCTCTCTCAATGGCGACTGCTACACTGGCTGCTACCCCAAGATAGATGAGATCTACCCAGACGCGGTGAGTCCTCCCAAACCCCCCCCCCCCAATGATGACACATACTTTGATCAAAACATTTGATGCAGCAGCGCTGACATCAAATATATCAAGTACTGGCAGAATAATGCGGGTTCATTCAAGGTGTCTACTGCGGGCTGTGGCTGCTACGGACGACTTAAGGATAACAGGAACGCTTACTGCGCTGTTCAGAGCAATGGCAACCTGGGGGCTTGTGTGAACAACCTCGGATCGTTCCACTGTGAATTCTAGGCTTGGAGGTTGTAGGCTTGGAGGTTGTCTGTTTTTCTTCTTCGATGCACATACTTACCACTTGGCTGGATTGACTGTCGCCTTGGCGCGATTTGCATGTTAATTACAATTTTGCGCCGGATCATAGTGCTCAAAATCGGCTTCCGATTTCAAGAAAACTTAATCAAAATGTGTGTATTGGATATATACTCGCTTCACCGTTCAGTCACTCAAGATATATGGGCATCCTCCATATCGAATCGCAATCTGTTGAGAAGCATGGGAAGATCCGAGGTGGAATACCTTTGAGTAATTGGGTGTGCCTTTCCCCATGGGGCCCACTGCATTCGCTTTGTGGCCTGAGCGCCCACATCTCAGGATTTAAACCTTGCTCCTGTGGTCCCAGCAGTTGAGGGCAGTACCGACTCGTCAACTTCCATTGATGTATTTTGGCCAGTTGGCCTCTCTCTGAATCTCCTCTCGTGTCACTGGCAGTACAGAATTCCTCGACTGGTAGCCATATACTTTGCGTTTATCTATGACAAAACCCTCGCCCACTGCATACGGTCTTTCCACCGATCGCCTGAACATCATACAAATCTTCAACGAGCGTCGTGAATATTCGACTTATTATTCTTTGTTTAGTTGTTCTGCTCCCGCATTGTTCTTTTCCGCTACCATCACATCGTCTTCTCATCGCATCATCAAATTCGTCTCAGCCTCACCCTGCCCTTCCTCTGGCAGTTTCCTTTCGGGCAGATTAGTGTCTCGAGGCGGCCACTTCCTTGGTTGTTATCGTAAGCCTTTCAGTTAGATATCTTCAAAAGCCCAGCATGGCTCTAAAATCACTTCGACTCCCGGAACACTATCATTGCCTTATGCTCGTGATCCTTGGTTTTCTGGAACTCTCGTAGCTAGAGAGAAAACGGTCAAATGAACACGCTGATTTGTGCCCGTTAATTTGCCCGGACATCTGTGGGCTAAACTCCACCGTGGCCACCACCATGCCATTAACTGAGGGATGCTCAAGCGCAACGGTTCTGTTCCTTATTCAGTGGATATGAGTAATCATGATTAGATGTTAGTCGAAAACGAATTCACCACTCGGCCTGGGATTCATATCTCGAGCCAAGTAGTCCTTTTAACAGCGCAGAAGACAAACTCATCGAAGGTAAAATCTTCGAAAGCTATGAAAAAGTGCAACTTGCCCATCATATAGACCAGTGACATATGCGCCAGCACGCCATCTGGCCTGCCACCACCAATATTCCCGTGGTAGCTGCTGAACCAGCACAGTCTCTCTATTTGATTTAATCATTTAATTAAACAGCTACGGTTCAGCCCCCCCGGTTGGAGAATCTCTAGGCACCCGTTATAACTCCCTAAACCCGTGATACGAAAACCGTAACCCGTCCCTTTGATGTTTAGGCCTCCTATAAGGCGGTTCTCGATATCAACCCACAACTTAACGTGGCCGGCCCCCATTCCGACCGCCCGACAATCGCGTCACGCGCATGCACGCGTCTGTACCCACCTATAAACACTCCTCGTTTTTTCGATGAGTAAACTTTCTCTGATCACCAAACCTCTTCCGTATGTCAATTGAATCATCATGAAGCAATATTCCGAGGCAGAGCTGGAAACAGCAATCCTAGCTGTCAGGGCCGCAATGTCTATTCGACGGGCCTCAAGGACCTGGCATATCCCCTGGACTACAATTCGTGATCGCGTCAACGGCGGTATTAACCATAACGATGCTTCCCTCGCTCAGAAGCTTCTATCTGGCTTTCAAGAGGATGCATTGGTACAATTTATTATCAATCAAAGTCACTTAGGCGTCGCCCTGACCCGTTTTGATCTGCAGGGTCTGGCGGCCCGTCTAGCCTTCCCAACTTCAGGACACTCTCCTCTCGGACAGAGTTGGCCGAGGGCCTTCCTCTGCCGTCATTCGGAGCTTCGATTTCGAAAGAATCAACGCGTCGAAGCGCTTCGAATTAGAGCAGCTACGAAAAAGAATATCGGCTCGTGGTTTGACCTCATGCAGCTAGATATCGTGAGGGCGATCCAGGCGGGCAACCGTTGGAACGCCGACGAGGGAGGAATGATGGAAGGACGATCAGAAGATGCCCTCGTCTTCGGCTATTCGAAGGGTAGCCCCATTGCTCAGATAGACTATAATCTCCAGGCGTGGACCTCATTCCTAGAGTGCATCAACGCTCTGGGCCGGGTGTTGCTTCCTTTGATTATCTTCAAAGGGAAATGCGTACAACAGCAGTGGTTTCTTCAAGTCCTTGAGGACTTTGATGGGTGGCAATTCACAGCAACGAAGAAGGGGTGGATAGAGGAGGAAATCGCGACCGAATGGTTGAAGAAAGTGTTCATCCCGAACACCCGCCCGAGCGACCCTAGCGGATGGCGTTTGCTAGCGATCGACGGGCATCACACACACACAACGCTTGATTTTATATGGGAATGCTTCTCGAATCGCATATACATAGTATTTTTGCCGGCACATACAACACACGTATTGCAGCCTCTGGATGTTGCTCTTTTCCGGCCGCTGAAGCAAGCCTTCCGGAAGAGATTGCATGCTCTTGGGCAACACGATTCATCAACCGTGACGGCTAAACGAAGATTCTTTTACTGCTATCACAAGGCTCGAATAGAGGCATTTACGATGGAAAACATTCGTTCTGGGTGGCGGGCGACGGGTCTTTGGCCGGTCTCTAAGCTCGGCGGACTTAGAAGGAAGTACATCTTGGAAAACCGCCAGAGCCAGGTCGAAAGCACCAACTCTGGCACTGGTAATGGCTTTATTGATGCAAACGGAGGAGAGTGGTCTATTTCCCAGCCGCAGGGGATCAATTTTCGTACGCCTACGCAGTCCCGAGAATTGCGGGAGCTGGTGCACGTTTATGAGACCCAGAAACACTCGAGCCCCACACAACGACGACTCCTCAGAAAAGATATCAAAGCGTATGAAGATAAAGAATATCGTCTGATGATGTCCTCAATGAAAAACGAGGAGCTGGAGAGCCAATTGGAGGCCAGCAGGAAGGTCAAGAGGAAGAAGGTCACAACCGACCCGAACACGATCTTCGCGCATATTGAGGCTATTCGGACGGCACAAATCGACGCCGGCGAGGTTTCCCCTAACGACGACGAGGTCTCAGAAGCACCCTCAACACCAACATCAGAAGGGTCGTGCATCGTGGTGGGCGGAAATCGACGTCGGGTATAGCTTCATGGTGGTGGCGTGGGGCGGTCGGAATGGGGGCCGGCCACGTTAATTCCCAACGGCGCCTATAATTCTATAGAAGGACCTTAGGGGGAAAGGTTATGATCAGACAGTTCTATAGATTGCTAATGGTATTTCCAACGGATTGGAAATTTTAGTCTTTTGGCTCAGCGGCCAACTGGCTGATCGCCCCATGTTGCCTAGCAGTATGTAATTTGTGTCAACCATCGGCGTTAATTGTCAAGGAGGGTCCACCGAAACGGCTGATCCTTGCCGTGGGTGCCGTCTACTGTCTGGTCAAACGTCATAGGGGCCGGGGCTGCCTTCTGTGGTCGGGTTGGCCTTTCGGAGGTGGGATCCGAGGCCGTGTCGGAGCCCGTAATTCCGCAGGCGCATCGTCTGTGGGGATCCCAAAGTGTGGCAGTGGAGTATAGTCTAACGCCTGATATGTAGGTATGATTGCGCCTTAATAACACTTTAGCGAAGCAAATAACAAGAGAATCAAAAGACATCACGGTTCTGAATTGCTCGATCCGTCTTGCAGGCTTCCAAAGTTTATTTCATGGCTCCGAAGACGTTCCTCGCAACTACCTACCTTAGCTATGCTATGGGAAATGACGGGATACATCACAATTTGTGTGACGGCAGGGCTAATTGAGCTATACCGCACTCTCTAGAAGCGTTGGTTAAAATGTTCCTTTCGCTATAGTGCAGCGGCGTGGGGCGCCGTCTCAGTCTGAAGCAAGCGAGACTGCCAAGATAGAATACACCGCTGTTCCCTACTATCCCTGTGAAAATAATGGAATGAAGCGCGAACCGCCCCAGCTCAAGCCCTCCATATTCAGAACTGCGACATATGCGAACCCCCTTTTTTTCTCGTCCCGTTGCAAAATGTGGCTCCGTGAGGCTTGAAGCTCCGAGACTCTTTCTTTCTTTCTTTCTTTCTTTCTTTCTTTCTTTCTTTCTTTCTTTCTTTCTTTCTTTCTTTCTTTCTTTCTTTCTTTCTTTCTTTCTTTCTTTCTTTCTTTCTTTCTTTCTTTCTTTCTTTCTTTCTTTCAGGGCGTGTCTCTTCCTATTTCCCTGTACACTCGCCCGGACAGTAATACATACTAGTATAGCAGCAGTTTCAACCATATAATGTATTTAACATTGATTATTTAAAATGGTAATCCTTCAATTCAATGATTCGTGTGATATGTAAAACCTGCAAGTGGGTTCAGAATGTGACCGCTAGGGCTTCAATAAAAGACCTCGTGCAATCACTCGGGATCTACAAAGTCTCCGAATTGAGTCCTGCATTCCGAAATCATCAACTGGATAATTGTAGCACCTTGAAGACATTTTCGGAGCATGACTTCTATCCGAACCCGTAACAATAGTATATAGTTAATACAATTATCGACCCTCTGTCTTTCTCAAGCTTAAAGGTATTAGCCTGTTGAGTATTCTACTGCCTTCAGCAGAAAGTTCAATCTCATTAGCATCCATACATCTCTTGATCTATTCATCCATCTTCACAATGACAGCCACTCAGAACCCATTTGAAGGAACGCCTACCTTCGATCGGTATCCACCCACTGGCATCAACATACTTGTCGTGGGAGCTGGCCTCGGTGGTCTCACTTTTGCCATTGAGGCTCTTCGAAAGGGTCATGACGTCCATGTCATTGACCGCCGTCCTCAATTCAATGACTACGGTAGGATATTTAGCACTGTTCGGTCACCGAAGAAATCTAACAAATTACAGGCGATTTCATCGCCATTCAACACCCTGCGTTGAGAACACCTAAGAAATGGCCGGGGTTCTTGGAAACCTGCCGAAGCCTGCGCATGGCCCAGTCCGGAGATATGGTCAATCACAAAAACGAATATCTCGGCTCTGTTTCCTTCGCCTTGAGCACGACGCGTTCCTTCTTTCACAATGTGCTCTACCAGTACGCAGTGCACTTGGGCATTGACGTCCGCCTCGACGCCCGGGTCATGGAATATTTCGAGGACGCCGACAAGGGTGGGGTTGTTCTTGAGAACGGAGCCAGACTTACTGCCGATATCGTGGTTGCGGCTGATGGCATTGGCTCCAGATCCGGCACCGTCATCAAAGGGCATCGTGATCAGCCGACGAGCTCGGGATACGCCATGTTGCGTGCAACATACCCAGTTGAAGTAGCCCTTCAGAACCCTCTTCTCCAACGTTATGACGGTGACGTAGGCTCAAGCACAGGCGTCGTGGGACCAGGGGCACACGTCGTCACTGGGCGGGCCGGCGACAGCGTTACGTGGATGCTCACACACAAGGTACGTCACAAAGGCCGCGACAACAAGATCCACACTGATGCCTTGATGTAGGACTTGAATCCCAATGGCAAGGATCGCGCGCCTACGACAGATCCCAAAGAGGCGCTGCAGTACGTGCAGGGCTGGACTCCCTGGCTCCTTGAACTGATCAAGACTACTCCTGAGATGGGAGCAGTCGATTACAAGCTCTTGTGGCGCAACCCTGATGCCAGGTGGGCGTCCAAGCATAATAGGATTGTGCAGATTGGAGACGCGGCTCATTCATTTCTTCCAACTTCGGCTAGCGGTGCTACCATGGCCATGGAAGATGGCCACTTCCTCGCTTCCTGCCTGCAGATTGGTGGGAAGCAGAACTTGGCTCTGGCTGTCCAAGTGCATAATAAATTGCGGTATATTAAGAGTGCTGTCTACTCGAAGGCTGGCTAACGCAAGGCCAATCCAGATTTGGAAGAGTCACCTGCGCCCAGAAGATGGGCTTCAAGAACCGCCAAATCTATCACGAGACAACGTTTGAACCAGCAAAGGAGGGAACCCACCCCGTATTTCCCATGGTCAGTGAGTGGGTTATCAAGCATGATCCTGAGGAGTATGCCTATGAGATGTATGGCAAATGCGCCAAGCACATCGTCAGTGGCAGTGCCTTTGAGAATACAAACTTTCCCCCGGGTCACACCTTCAAGCTCTGGACTACCAAGGAGTTTGCAGAGGCAGCTGCGCAGGGTGGTACCATTGTCGACGACGGTGACTGGTCTTGATCCAGCCTTGCCAAGCCACAAATTTGGCATGATATAGACGTCCTTCGGCTTTTTTTTTCTTTTCTCCCCCCCCCCATAGATTTAGAGAGATCGTCGTTTGTGTTCTGGGAGCTTAAGGCTTTTTTGGTTGGAGTTTCTGCGCTTCAATACAATTAAAACTACTATCCCATCAAACAAGTGCAAATGGACGTGAGTACATCGGTGTAAAAGAACGGTCACTTAGAGCTCTCGGAACGGAATCGTCCATAAGGTCTTAAATAGAAGGGAAAGCCAATGTTCTCGTGACTAGATTTATACAGGTTTTGCGACACAATGGCATGATACGACATGTGAGCATCAAGTTGACTTTGCATGGTTGTTGCTTTGACGTGGCCAGCAAGTATCGACGATGATTCTCAATGGTGGAAGTACCAGGATAGGCCCCCCCATATGCCATCCTCGGGGTTGGGGTAAGTCATCATGGTGGGGCAGGCAAACAACCCCGGTAAGAGGTTCGCGTCAAGGCGCGTCAGGCCAGGCAGTGATGGCCGGCTTAAAATCGACCCCACGTACTACACGGTGCTGACATGCTCATAAGGAATCGAAGAATTACTTCTCCCTCTGAGATCCTCACAGTGTCCTCCATGGCATGACGGCAGCGTCGAGTAGTCCAAAATGGCCCACCTACTCCCGCCGGGCCTCACGCCTGCCGAGGTCTCGTTCCTCTGCGAAATGGAAATGGTGACGGTCGTCCCGAGAGGGCGCCTCGACGGTATAGAACTCCTCACTGTTCGTCCTGCCCCTACAGACCGGAACATGACCACCCTATCACAAGCTCATAGCTAACTGTTCTCCCTCCAGGGCACAACTCCCTCCTTGCGACCACCACATCGTGCCCAACTCCCGCTCTGGCTCGCCCTCCTCCTCAAGAAGCAACGCCGCGCAAACATCGTGCCCCCAGCATGGCTGCACCCACTATCACTCGCCGAGATCATCCGCCAAGAAACAAGAGAAGACGCGACCGGCTTCAGCAGACCACCCCCGCCGCCTGCAAGGGCTGACAGCCGCGGCATCGCCCACCGCGTGAACACATCAGCCCTCGGCAACGGCGGCGACGACGACGGCCAGACGCTCCTTTCGCCGCCCTTCCTCCCGAGCAGCACCGCTGAGGCGCCCGCCGGCTACCTGCCGTACCACTGGCTCGAGACGGCCGAGATGCTGCTGGCGCACGCGGCCGACGACATGCCGGCGTCCGCGGGCGAGATCAGGGGCCTGCTGCGGGACCTGGTCGAGGCGCGCGCTGCCAAGCTGCGCGGGAGCACCACGCAGCTCGAGACCTTCGGCGGCGGCGTCATGAACCTCCGCGGCGTCGGCGCCATGGAGCTTGCCGAGAACAGGGGGTTCGTGCTCGGCGTCGTCGATGGCGTGCGGAAGCTGGGCGCGAGCGCCGAGGCTACGCGCCGCGAGGAGGAGGAGGAGGGCGGTGGCCGCGGCGACGAGGACGAGGAGAGCGACGATGATATGGGGTTATGATAAATGCTGGGAAGGTGGCGGGACTTTTTTAATGAGGGGAAAGGAGACAAAAATGGCCCGCCATGATCCGGGCGCCACGACTATTATACTGCACGGTTTATGTACGGTCTCCGGATAACCACGGAGGGGCGGCGGATCTTGGGAATAGCAAGCATGGCTCGGCGTTTCGAAAGGTTAACTTCGGGACTCATATACAGGTAAATCAAAAAGATCGCACAACTCTAATCCACACAAAACATTTAGACTCTTTTCCCATCAATACCATAACAAGCCCTCGATTGAATCTACACGACTCACCCTCTTGAGCCGGCGTGCAGGCGGCCGCATCATCCATCACCTACCAACACGTTTTTCGAGCCTTTAAGCTATGGGTCGACATCATCCGTCTCCCTGTCGTCGTTGGCGGCGTAAGTGGGCTCCTCAAGGCTTTCCAGGCTCTCCCACTGCGGCTTCATGTATTGCATATTGAGGAATGAAGCCGAGCCTTCCTTGGCGCTGGACGCTGACAGCGGCGCACCCAAGTCCTCGCCGGAATAGCTCATGCGGTGTCGCTATCACAGGATGGCCACCCGCCGTGGTTGCCCCCTCGCCAAAGGCTCCCGTGTCGCTCCCGGATCGGATGCCGGATCTTTCAACGCCGACATCTTGTGAGATGTTGGCAGTTGTTGAGACCTGGTCCCCTGTTTGATTTGGCTCGCTGGTGATTCCCTTCACGTCGATTCCCTTCACGTCGATTCCCTCCACGTCCCCGGACGGCACACCGGTTGTTGGAGAGCTTATTCCCCATGGCCGGCTCACTTCCTCTAGCAAGCTGGCTATATGCGAGGCAGGTGAAACACTTTCCTCTGTGTTTTCTATCCTGCCGCCCAATTCCTCAGAGGTTTCTACCCGCGGGCCTGAACTCGGAGCGCCTATGTCTTGTGGCCGACCTGTGTCCTCTCCCAAGTTGAGGACAGCTGCAGCATTGTCCACTGTGCGTTCAACTTCGTCACCCTCCCCGGTTTCGGTTCGAGGAGGCGTTGAAGAGCTTCCATCCTCGGGCAGACTAGATATAATGGATACGATCGATGTTCTGACTGTTGTGCTTTGGACATCGGCAATGATTATCTCAGGGCTCGCTGACCGACCGCTGCCGGCGACGGATCTCGTGTCCTGCGGCAAGCTGGCTGTCTCATCAGAGATAACCGAGACGCAGTCTGCTTCGTCCTCTAATTTGCTGCCAGCTCCGTGGATATCTTCAGGCTGAATATCTGATGTTGTAGAGCTGGTTATCTGAGGGGTATCTTCTACGGCTGAAGTAGTCGAGACTGCCTCGGCTGTTTGTTCTTCCTGTTTGCTGCTCTCCTCGACACTTGCTGAGGTACTGCTGAATAACCCAGAGCTCGATTCACTCCCGGCCTCATCTGAAGATTCGTCATGCTTTCCAACAGCGGCCGTGGCAGCGGAGTCAATGAGCTGATGCTCCTTCTTTTGGTGACCTGGCCACTTCCAACGCCGGTCATGGCTGCCTCTCTTGTCTGGTAACCAAGGCATTGGTTCTCGGCCATCTGAGCAATCTCCCGCCTCTGCTGTTTCTTCTCGATCCTGTGCTTCAACCTTGATTGCGACTTGTTGCTCTGGCTTTTTCCCTTCCTGCCGTGAAATGCCCCCCTTGCCTGCATATGCTTCAAATGGACTCCTCGAACTTTGATCATCTCTCATGCGAGGTGAAAATGGCAGTCTCGGTTCCTCACATATAATTGGAGAGGCTTCTTTTGTAATCTCGGGTTCTGACGTGTGCTCTGGCCTGGAAACTGTTGGCTCCTGATCTTGGCCGTCGTTCTTGGCTTCTGAAGGCCGTTCAGTTGGTTCTGGCTCGATTCGTGAATCACCACCATCTTCGGTACTGGCCTCGTTGAACTCTTCACTCTCGTCAAGTTAGCATCCTCCACCTCTGCCTCCAGCTTATTCCTGTCAGTATCCTGCTCCACTGTCTCTATATCTTGCACTTCATCTTGCTTGTCCTATTGTTGTGCTTCTTCCTCTGCCTTTGCCAACAATATTTCACCTCGTTCCTGCTCAAATTCGTCCCGAAGGGCCTCCCGGTCCACTCGAATCCCAACTCTGAATTTCTGTAAATCATCCAGCAGTTAGTCACGTTTGCCTTAGTCGACGTGGTGACCCATCTAGACTCGAATATGTCCAGGACATGTGCCTTTTCTCCGAGTTCGGCCGCTTCCCTCTCTGACTCCAATATCCTCGCTGCCCAGGCATGCTTGCTCCGGAAGACCGGCTCCGCTGCCATGTCCTTACGAAAGGCTTCTTTCCACTCCGCCAGGTCTAGACAGCCAAGTTGATAGAATCTGAGAGGGCATTGGCGGCCTTACGGCTCTCATTGGCAGGCTCTTTGCCATGCTGCTCCTTCACACCAACTCGGTCTTCGACTGTCTGGTTGCCATCTCCCCCCATTCTACCATCTTTCTCACTCCCGGCTCTGGTGATATTATTCTCCTCCTCCTCCCCTTCCTTCTCTGTCCCTGCCTCGACACCCTGGATCCGTGCCTCTGCATTGCCCACTTCCTCTCTGGCGTCGCCCACAATGAAAAGGTCAGCCCGCCATGATTCGAGAATCGGTATAGGCACGTCAACATCATCCGGGTCTTGCATTTGCATGTCTGCGCCCCACCGGACTGCCAGCCTTTGAATCTGCTCCTTGATACCATCCATGTCTGCTTGGGGCCGTTCCGTCCATGTAAGCCACTCGGTCCTCGCGAGCCAGTGAGGCTCCATCTTCTGCCGGATTTGTTCGTCGGCGACCGCGTCCCTCAAGATTTCCCTCAAATGCTGCTTCGTAAGATACACGAGGCCTAGGGGCTTTTCCACCACGGGGCTGCCTGCCTCCGAAGTGTTCCTAGTGAGACCTGCCGCGATGGCCGCCTGGGCCAGTCGAGACGCCGCGGCCACATCGGATTCTGAAATCTTCTTTTCATAATCTTTCGGAGATATGGGTTTGGGTTTAGGCTCAGTGGACTGTGGTTTTGTAGGTCCTGACTCTGTGGGCTCTGGCACTGTTGACTTTGGCTGTATGGGCTTCGGCTTCGTAGGCTGCGTTTCTATTGATTGTGCTCCTGGAGGCTGTTTTTCACTGGCTGACGGTTCATTTGCCTGTGATTCTCTGGCTGGCGACTCCTTAGGTTGCGGCTTCTCGGGTTGCGATACAGCCCCCCTCCGGTGTGTTGTGGTTGTCCGCTTGACATTGTGAACAATAGCTTCGTCCTCGGCGGGCCGTTTCGGAGGTCGCGTTCTTTGGCTCCTTCGATGTACCCCAATTTCGAGGCCCGAACTGAGCTCTACTGGTGGCCCGCCATTCTCATTGAGTTTCTTGAGCATGGACCGAGTTAGTCGTGGTGGGGTCGTGACAAGTCGCTTCCCGCGAGGTTCTGGCCAGTCGCCGTCCCCATTCGCACGTTTCTTAGTCGGCGACCGCATCTTGACTTCGATTGTTTCCATTTTGCCTCTGTCTTAAGATATGGAATGTCAGGGAACTCCTGCTCAACGAATGGAGTCTATCCTGCAGCTGCTGAGATATATCAGACACCGAGAGCTTGCCTAAGCTGCATTAGCTCTGACTTACAGCTGTGAAAATAATATTTATTGGTGTTGCACAGGATGTTGGGGCTTTGGAATTCTCGCCGTTCTCAATTGTCAAGCAGTCGGGCTGATTGCAGTTTCATGTCTGACTGGTTCTGCCTTTGTTCGAGTGCGAAAGTCTCTCTGTTTCCGGCCACGGCACACAAACAGCAAGCCACAAGCCAAGCACATATGCCGCAAATCAACAGTACAAAGAACTGATCTCGTGGGTATCTCAAGTACTGGTAGCCGAACTCGTCCTGACTCACAAGTCCTTTCATCATGCCCGGCGTTCTTGTCATCCGCCATGCTCATACAATTAATTGGTCGTTATCACATGGCTCAGCATCAAGTCCTTCCACTTTTGCCACTTTTTTCAGACCAGGCGGATACGGAAAAATCCATAGATTCGTCTCCTTGAAGGTTGTACATTTTCGAGATATCGGCATGAGGACATTATCCATACATCTAAGTTATTCTCATCATTAAAAAGAGCAATTAAATTGACAAGCCCTCCTAAAATATCATGAGGGTAATTCGAGGTACTGTCTACGTTGAAAATTTCATAAGCATGGACATCTCGAAAGGTTTTACCAAGGAAGTGTCGCATGCACATCGCTTACCCATATTACGCACGCAACCCACATAACTACCTAGGTAGGCTGGAACATTGTTCAAAAACTCTTACTGTAAGCAGTACACTCGTCCACCTGCCGTTCCGTCCCAGAAGTATCCCTAAGACCAGTAGACAGGCATCAAACACTGATTGTTAGTCTGTGACTGCCACAGTCCCTTCCAGTCACAGACCGTATGACTGCCGACCCCGGGTAGTACTTAGCCCATAGATTTGCAGCAAATAGGTCGTATTTCTTCTCCTATATTCGATAGCGTTAATGAATCTCATTGTATTGCTCCTCCATTTATTCCGAGTTGCATAGTTCCTTATGGACTTCCACACAGTTGAATGAGGTTCGAGTTTACTAGTCTAAGACTCGCACTAAGCGATGTCTTGAGTGTATTCTGTGTCATTTGAAACTTCGTGCAAGGTGCTGTAGCTATTTCTATGAGGATACATTCCACGTTAAGAAGTGGTAGAAGTGCAATCTTCTGTACTTCAGTTTACAAATAGATATGAGGCATGAACAATATTCAAGTGGATTGGTATTGCAGCAGCATTTGGATGGTCTTTTGTGTCGTCACATGCATCAAAGTCAAAATTCTCATCACCTTTAAACTAACATCGTCGAAAGTGTTGGGCCACAATGTAATTTCGTAACATATTCGACGGGGAAATGTTGGTCCTGCGGCATTGAACGACAAAGAGCCTCGACACAACTGACGGAGCTCCGATTCCATCACAGTTCAAGGCTGATTATTAGAAATTTGAGACTGTTTCAGCGCCCAGTACCATTGACTCGTCGATGTCGACAGTGTCCGCCCCCTTTCAATCTTGACGCTTTGAGCAGTGGACAGCTTCAGTATTGCCATACCGTTTTCTGCCTTGTAGTTTCCTTTCATTTCAATTCCGTGAGGCCATCATTCTCCGAGTCAGTCCAGACAACTGAATGAATGGAAAGTCCACTGCACGTGGTGAGACATCTCATGCAGCAACATCACTCCAACTATTCCAGGGGTTTCTGAATGAGAACACCAAGTCCAAGAGACTCGGGAGCCTAGTGCGTCAGGAACTATGAAATAGCTACCAAGCTCAACAGGCATCTTTGAAGATCTCGGTATGAGCATGAGTCAATAAATACCTGAATTTCTGCTGATGGTAGCTACAACCTCAATAGCAGCTGATTCCTCGGGTGCCTTAGGCACATGGCAAGTCTGCCGCCGATGGAAATGGACTTTTTTCAACACTATATAATATTTATTCTGTGGCTTTCCCTCCATTCCACCCCGCCATGACTTTTCTATTATTCAACACAGCCTCTCCCTTTCACGGTCTGAGATAATCATCTTCCACATCCATCATTTCATCTTCTCCATCCTCCAAGACTGCCCATCATGTCTTATCAAAATCACAGGAACCCAAGCATGTCGACCCATGCCCAAAAAATCCAGGAGGATCTATCATCCATTCAAGCCTCATCCGTCCAAGGCAGTACACATGGTCAAGCGGTAGGTTACCCATCCAGAGTGTCATGCCCCTTGGAACCCTTGTACACATACTAAAGTATTTGGTTATGATCATTAATAAGAAGACCCAGGTTCCACAGCGACCCATTCGTCCTGTTTCAGCCCTAGAAACCGAGATCGTCATGCCCATTCGTCAACCTCTTCAGCCCTCATATCATCGTTCTCCGGCCGGTGGCGCTCTCCAGACTACCGCTGAGACACTTCCATCCGACGGTTACTACTGGCCCATGAACAGTATCAAGGGATTGCAAGGGAGTCATTTTGAAGGCATGTATGTTGCGCAACCTGCCGCCATACACCTCGGCCACTCGCAGGGCAAGTATTCCAAGCCCATGCTGGTAAGCGATGAAACCTGCGATACTCCTTTACTTGATGCGAAGGAGCCAGCCCTGGCTGATGAACATAATGCGGCAACCAAGGTCTCCTTGGGATTCAGCCCTGAGTACCATGGCGATCCCTATCTGGCCCGCAACCAGTCCGCCGACATTCCCGACAGTCTCAACTGTTCTCTTTTCTTGGTCAACCTGCCTCCGAACCTCACCACGCATCGTCTCATCGCCGCAATCCATGCCATGGGTCCCACTGGACGCATCTATGCCACACATATCAACTTACCCGAGCCTGACCGAAGGCACTATGGCTGCGCCGCCAAGGTCATATTCTTTGAGCTCTCAGCAGCCAAGTCATTCTACAAGGTTTGCGATCAGCGAGGCTTCAACGTCGACGGCTACGACGTGCGTGTCATGCGGAACCGCATCAGGACGGCCCAGCAGGATCATGCCAAGTCGACCACTCGCGTGCTGCTCATCGGCGGCAAACCCGACTTCGTCAACCCGACTTCCCTGACTGAGTACTTCTGCACGAAACTACAGTTTCAGATCGATTGCATCATTACCCACAGCGACGGAATCAAAGGCGACAGGGACGCAGTGATCGAGTATCGCTTCGGAAGCTTCCGCTGCCAGGCTGAGGCGGCCAAGATGGCTCTCGTGCGAGAGCATCCGGAGGTCAGATGCTTCTTCCACTCTGATCCATGCGATCCAGAGCATTGGGCACCCTCGGCACCCGTCCCTGTTGTTCAGCACCCAACGCCGCCAAGTCTCCCCTTGGCCCCTCCTCCTGGACTTCGCTGGCCTTCTACTGCCCGTGGATTTCAGACTTGGGCGGGTTTTCCGGTCTCGCGTGAGCCAATTTTGCGCCAGCCGATAGGGCATGAATCAGAGGAGCAGGACTTCTTCCGTCCGATGCGCGCTTCTTGGAGCCCGGGTCGGACCTAGGCACAGAACATCTTCTCACCCAACCCATCAGGACATCATCAAGAAAAGAGCTTGGTGTTCAATCCGAAATTGAGAACTTCCAGGCATTCTGAGCACTCAGTTCAGGTTTCTGTGTTCTCTCGGCCCTTGGTAAGTCATCCATCCTTCTTGGGTCCCATCATAATTTTGAAGCGGACACGTGGCTAACTACCTTGATACACGTCTAGATCAGCGACGCGATGTACGAACGTTTTCTAGGACAGAGCATTCCTGTAGCACCAACACTAAACCAGATGTATCATATGTGATGATGATATACTTTTTCGCTTAGGCCCTTCGGATCCAGCGAGGCGAGACGGAGTTGGGGCAGCAAGGTCTCCTGTATTTCGATAATGGAGGGGTTTTGAGAATTTCTTTGTCGCTGTTAGACCAAATATGTGGTCGCAACAAAGTTCTCGGGTAACTCGTCCCTATCATGTCTACTCGATTTGGAATTTTTCACGTTTTTCTTTGGGAGATCTGGAGTTTGCGAGGTTTTGGGGTCTACTCTTGGCCGCCATTTTTGAGCCAGGCACTTACCAGTGCACACATTCTTCACACTCAACACATATTTGAGTCAATCACTAATTGCTTCACGGACACCCATCATGAACCATGCTCAGAGTGACGTAGGCGTTGAATTTCAAGGCGGTAATTCCATGGCGCGAGCCTCTTCGACACAATTTGTGTATTCGAACACCCTTTCTATGCCGCCTTCGCAGCGTTGTGGTAATGCTGAGTGAAATCATACCTTACATCAAAGGTCCCCATAAGCAATTCCTTCAAGAATGCTTTGTCCTCCTGGCCCCTCGTCAACATGTGCATGAACTCATCCCTGTCGTACCTTGTCGCGGGGTCTTTGTCGGAAACACGGCGAAAGTTCTCCTGAGAGATAGGGTCGATGACCGTCTTCCACTTCTCGATTCTCTTCTCAGAATACAGGTCCAGGATGGAATCGTCGGCCTTGCCATCCCATATTCCAGCAAGACAATCATAGAGGCCACCACAGTCGACGAAGCCTCCCGTAATACCCAACCCACCCCACGGATTGCAGAGGTGCGCCGCGTCGGCGGCCAAAAGTATACGACCGACTCGGAACTTGCTGGCACATCGCTGATGCATTTTGTAAGGTGCAAAATTGATCAAGTTGTACTCGTCTGGTTTCGGGTGGCCTGGTAGCATGGTCTCGAACTTCCAGGGTTGCCGTTGTTTGTATTCTTCAGGAGACAGTCCAGGTATTTCGCCGTATGTGACGCGATAAAGTCCATCCCGAGTGATCTTTGCTGCCATCTTCGTGTTTTGGTTAGAGTCATACATTGATCTTCGTCCGAGAAAGAACAATAAAGGATGCGAGGAGCTTACAAAGAAGTGCTCAGGGTGTATGATGAAGTTCGCATCATGGAAACCAAACTTGCCCTCGAAGTCATAAAATGTCTAATATGCCAACTGTTAGTCCAAATGGCGGAGGAACCAATATAATGGCAACCAACACAGCGAAGGAAGCACCTTAGAAAAATACAGTGGATGCTTACATTGGTTGCGATAATTTGCGCGTCCCAGGTGAATCCAGGGTAATCATTGCCGAACAGAGCCCTCCTGACGGCACTGTTCGCACCGTCGCAACCAACAATGTAGTCCGCCTCGAGCCTCTTCTTGCCATCTGGAGCCTCAACATCGATCCATGCCTGCTTCTCATCTTGGCCGACGTCGACGACCTTGTGCTTCCACAGGACGTTGCCGTTGTATTTCTCCACAAAGAGGTCCAGCATGAGCTTGTCCAAATCTTGCAGCGGGAGGCACACGGTGCGCAGGTCATTGCCGTCCACGTTAGAGATGACCTCCGCGTTAAACCCGGCGATGTAGCCGTGGTCATCGGCGCGGCGCCAGCACATCGTGTCCAGTGTCATGCCCTCGGACTTGATCTTATCCAGGACTCCAGCTCGCTTCAGGTCCGGGGTGGCTGCTGGCCCGTAGTGAGCTGCGCGGGGCTGTTGGTCCAGCTCGTGCGACATCTCAACCACCGTCACGGGAATTCCGTGTTTTGAGAGCAGCAGGGCGAGCAGGAGTCCGGATGGTCCTGCGCCGACAACTATGACCTTTTCAAAGCCTTTTCCAGCCATAATTCCAACGTATACGAAAGAAAATCGGTTTGATGTATTGGGTCCCTTGTGTTCACTTCCGTGATGCAGGCCGTCACTGACCTCAAGTGCCGCGGCTTGAGCCTGACGTTGGTGTTGGGAAGAAGAACTTGAAAGGAGTGGAGGAATCGGTATAAAATCTACAAGCCGAACGGGTAAGGCCAGACTTACCCGTCAGATGTCCAGTCTAGTGTCCTGTGAAGGGATTCCATTGCAAACGTCTCGGCATCAACGATCGCCAATTTTGCGGGGAAAACGCCTCTTCAATGTTCATCCGCTCGGCCTCCGTAACACATACATAGGGTTAGGGGAGAGCGGATTTGCTGCGTCTTCCGAGCGGTCCGCGGAGTAGACTTACACATTACCTATGTACTCAGTGGCTATGTGGGCAACTGATCCATAAATTTATGATCCCCATTTTGAGCTCAACGCCATAAAATCATGCATATTGAGTTCTATGTACCACTCAAGTAGACCAGCCATGTTAAACCATTCCTCGAATGCTACTTGGCGGTTGTAATTCAAAATTGTCAAAGCCGCTGTTACCAGACCCTGATGGAGATTGTGCGGGAACACGCCCATCGGGCCGCCTCTTTGCACCACTGGAATTTTGCCTCGGTACTAGAGGTGCAGAGGAACCAAGACTTTCCCGCCTCAATGACCATAGTTTGTCCAGGGCCGTCTTGAAGTCGTCCAAGATGAGAGTGTCGGTGAGACATTTGAACACCAACGCAAGCTTCCAAAATGGGTTGACACCCGTAGGCAGAGCATCCGAGAAGATATTCGTCACCGAGAGTATGTCTAGCAGGCAAAATATAATGCTCAGCGCCATGGCAGCCAGCATGACGGCAAACCGCGGAGATATGATGACGACCTGGCCGAATGTCATGTCGTAATGCCGTTTAAGAGTCCAAATGAGCTTGATGCAGGCGGCTACCCACCATGGGTCGCGGAAGACGGTCTCGATAGGTCTCGTTTTCGAGAAGAGGTTGCTGTTGGGCAGGTCGTTGAAGAAGGTGAATGTTGCGTATATCTCCAATATCCAGTATGGCTGCACGATGATGATCGTACAAATGAACACACGACTGCTCCGCTTGGTCATGAAGGGTTTTATTTTCATCCATGCGATAACGTTGTGCAACCCATTCGATATATGGAGACATGTGGCGGCAACAGAGAGCCACCATCCATAAGTTGGGCTCGCCCAGAATAAATTGTAGCCTTGCCATCCTCCGAGAATAAGCTGAGTGCATGCGATCTGAGTCAGTTAGCTGAGACTAACTACGGGACGAGCGAGCAAGCTTTGTTGAGGCACGTACTTCAAACATAATCAATTTGTGGAGGAGAACGCCTTTGCGCATGTTCGCAATTGTGATGCCCATCATGACAACTATCGCGCCAACCACTGCACAAATGAACTGTGTAAGGATAGAGGCGCTATGACTGGGAACGCGGTGGTACATACTAGACGCAGAAGCGGCATTAGCAACGCGTTACTAGGGGTCCCAGGCAACATCGAGCGGGAATGCAGCAATGATTCCTCATCCGACATCTCGAACAACCAGGGAGTGATGCTTACCTAAACCCCTCGGCCCAACCTTCTAATACTATTGCTGCTGGTTCTGTCGGCGGCATACTTGCCGTAACCGCCCTGGACACCAGTCCATCGGCATCACGAACAGGACTCATGATACACCAGGCTGACTTCAACTTGTAGCGAGGCAGTCGCGGCGAGAGCGATCCGGGTAGCCATGGGAGAAGCTCATCGAGTGAAGAAAGCGGCAAAATGACAAATGTAAGAATGCTAGCGCATTTCGTCGGCTGCCACAAGTCTTTTTATACACATCTCTATGTATGACCCGTGGCAACACTGACGTAGCGTAAGCCCCAGGGGCGCGGGACGTCGACCGCTGAGCACTACCGAAGATGACCACAGCTGAAAAACAAGCTGCAGGTGGCAGGGTAACACAATCGAAAACCCGCGAACCAGATCTCAGAGCACAAAAGAGCGGGCATGCAACATGTGGGCGATCACCAGGCTTCCATCCATCCTACTTGTGAGACGGTGGCCCGCCCCAAACTCCTCCACTCTCGGCTTGGGGTCCTTTTGTGGTCGCCACAGAACACCTAGGTAAGGTGGCACCGCTGATAAGGGCCGAGGTTGAATATCCACGATTCGGGATTTTGAGGCACATGTAATCACTGATTCTTGGCTCTGGGTTACTATCGGATCGATGGACACGGGAAAGCCATTGGTCATCCGGGGCAAGAGGGCCACCTCCGGAGGTACACAAATAAGCTTTTGATGACCATGAACCCCCCTGATACTGATTGGTTACCAAGGGCGCTCGGAAACTTAGGCAGGTAAGAAATGCACATGCAGGGAAGAGGCCATTCTTTTCGTTTTAGCCAACATCCCGGTCCACCCCAAAACCCTCACAGTAAGCATGTTTGTTGGCGAAATTCGCTCTTCTGGTCTAAGAAAAGTGATCGCTAGAGGATCCTGGCGATGGAACTGCAGCTATCTCTGCCTTGCTTGGGAAATTAAATGCGACGTCAAAGGTATTATTTCACGAGGCGCGTAAGGACAGCAGGGATGCACCGAAAGTGATGTGTTAGGCTTCTCACAATACTACTAGCTGCTTATGTTGCACAGCGAGGTCGGCCACCTGCACTGTCGACACATCCAGCATCATTCTTCATTGGTATGTCGCACTGAGGCTTGCACAGAATTGGTTATGGTTTGAAGGTAGCACATGTCCCTTCCAAACGCAGACCAAACCACTCTTTCATTCGTTATTGTTGATGAGTTATCGTGTCCGCCTCCCGGCTACATGCATAAAAAATCAACTACAGTCCTTATCTCCCGCCTAATCCAATTAAGACGACCTGCCATACCATTTAATAATTCTTCTGGAATTTTCCATGCTCCGTGCAGCCAAGCAGTAATAGTATTACCACCAATAAGGATTTATTTCAGTAGGGCCGTATCCTGATGCCTATCAGACCCTTGGTCGAGGTCTTTTACCGCTGTTATCATCAATGTTGCCAGAAATCTGAGGCCATAACAGCTATATTGTGGAGAGTAGAGTGCGATGTAAAGCGATGGTTGAGAGGTGGCATACTAATCTGTGCTGCCTGAATGCTCATGCCACAGACTTTCCTATTCTCGGGATGCTTTCCAAGGAGATATGTTCCTCCTCCAGAGGCTCTAAACCTCGTCCTCCCCATCCCATCGACGATGTGTCCAACCTGCTGGCATCAACGTTTCTTTGCACTGTTTCCCTACTCCTTCGTAACATCTCTTCTTGGTACGCTCTCAGTGCCTTCTTTGTACTGGTTCCTTTATGGTCATCGTTGGAGTCAATGTCCCCAATACATTTCGCAAGGTTCAGAGCATCTCGCATAGCATGAACGCCAGCCTCTCCACGGACTGATAAAGGGAATAGGTTGTTGGTGTGCTTCCCGTAATCCTGGGTTTCTCCATTGTTTCAGAACAAATTGAGAATCAAATTTCCAACTAAGACTTACCGGGGGCATGCAATGGGCCGCGTCGCCAAAGCAGCGTCACACGTCCGGTAGGTAAGTCCGGCAACGACAGTGCACGCTGCGGGGAGGGATTACCATGCAAAGTGTCCTTCGGGGTCAAGTCAATGATGTTGCGAAACTCTGGAGCTATTTTTCGCGTGGTCCGAACCACAAAATCGTGTAGTTCGTCCGTCGAGACTGTGTTAGTCCAATGCGTTGGGTCGTCAGCGGTATCATCGAACCACATGGCAAACCAGTAGTATTCTCCGGAGTAACCATCAGGAAGCATGCGCTTAGGAAGTTATCAGTTAGTTGAGTTTCTTTTCCATGAAAGTGGCGTCAGGGTAGTACTTAGTCCTCGTCAGTTTTCTCACCTGTGGATATAGATACACCATCCTGATGTCCGCCAGTCCGGGTCTCGCTCGAATATTTCAAATGAAATGCCTCTCTTGCGCAGCCATTTGGCCAATGTAAGGCCCCCGAGTCCCCCACCAACTATTAGCACATGTGTCTTGGTGTCATTCATAGTGTCCCGGCAGCGTGTAAGTTAAATTGGGTATATTGGTGCAATTATAATGAAGTTCCCAACTCAACCTCTCGAGGGGAATAACTGGATGGTAGCTTGATATGCTTTAACGTTTCACAGAGTCCAATATCGTCTGAATCTGTCTCCAAACACCTGAGACAAGTTCTTCTCATCGCGAATCGGTGTCGGAAGATGGTGAAGTCGCGAGCGACACCGAAGACACGAGTGGAGCTCAGAGTCGTGTTGACTTGCAGCCCGCAACGGCGAATCAGGCAGTTGGAGCGCGAGGATCGTCCGCATTATTTATTACTTTTACCCTGCGTATTTGATGAATCTGGTTGAAACCTCCTCATTACGGTTCGAAGTTTTATGTGCAGACCCCAAATAGTACCACAATCGCGTGCTATTATATGGACCACCTTCAGCCTAGTTACTCTCTGGCATTCAATCTAGGCCCACCAGTATCAGCCTCGAGTTGCAACTGCCCGGGTCAATTACGCAACCACAACCGCATAAATACTTGTGAGTAAAGGCTTACACAAACCGTGGTTTGCAGTTGACTGCCGGGTGAACGAAGCAACGGAATGAACAATATGCCATTTTGCCATTATGCTTCTGTTCTCATGTTGGCAAACAAGTAGCTACCTTCAGTTTAGAATTCCAGCTGGAGGGAATATCACGGACTTCAGGGTATTTACTCCATGAGGGAAGCCGGGCTAGTAAACCTCGTATTGTAGAATTTACGAAGCTCTGCCATTGATGCGAATGCGGTGCCCGTAGTTTACGTACGTAATTACATACGTCTTACTCAAAGGCGCAGATTACCCCACAAATGTACCCCAGGTCGCTACTCGGCTTCCATGACAAGATCCGTACACTCGGATGCCGAGTGACCGACTCCACTTCCATATGCTTTGTCTCACTTTCAAGCACAGTGCCACCATATGCCTGTTTTGAGGTGCCTATATTTCTAGCACATAGTTACTAGGTCTCACGGCCGTAATAGAGCTAGTTAGCTCGAGTAGAGTCATCAAGTGCCACCCCACCTCAGAAAGGCGTTCTGGGTTTCCTATGCTTTTTGGTGGTAACTTGAAAATAGAAGTATCTCGCGTGGCCAACCATTGATCAACACGAGCTGGTAGTATATACACTTGGACTCGTTCGGTGGCAGGTGTGCGTGCCCGTTGCCCAACAGGTGTTTCCGTCTTTGTTCGTTTCAGACCGTGGAATTACCACAGCGCAAGCAAGCCGCGACCGCAAGTCGCCTCGAAATTCTGGCTTGCGGTGAGCGCTGCATGTACAGTTGTGTGCGCGCGAGTCTTACAATCCGACCACCCCCCCCCCTCCCACGCCAGCGCAAGTGATGGTCGTTCACACATGTGCATGCTTTTGTTCTTGCAGTTGGGACACCTGCCGCGTTATCCTCAGCGCCTCGGTAATACGGCAGTTGAATACTTTGCCTGACCGATCATCTAGGATACACGATATCACGCATATGCCTACCTAGGTACCTAGGCTGATCCAGATCTGCATTGGAGTGGCGATGATTGTGTAGTTCCTTAGACATGAGTAAGGAGTGTGGGGGTCAAAATAGAGAATCGAGCCTCACTTTATATGTTAGAGCTCACATGAACTGGGACCGTGCAAAGCCTCCACTTCGTCATAGGTCCAGTGCGAATAATGAAGCGTGGTTGGTCATGCCAGTTGCAGATTACTGGGGAATGAGGTAGAAACGTGACCTTTCTTGAGGCTATGTCCATAGGCGGAGGTCATTCGAGGCGATCAGCGTGGGATGTATGCAGGGACAAGCATGTCTCAGTGGGGTAGACAGAAGTCCCTCAGCAACTACTTGCTGGCGAGTGCAACGGACTGTCAAACTGATCAAGACTCGGAGTGTTTTACGTAGTTCATGAAGGACCCGAGAGTTCGGTACGGCACCCCAGGTCTCATGAAGTTCGTTTGTAGGGCTTGGTCACACATCTTATCCTACTGTGTCTGCCCCATTCGTATGGAGGGACTGCAAAAGACTACACTGAGCCAGTCATCAGCTTGCGTGCTTCACCGAGCAATGAGACCAACGGAACATCTTGGCAGATCAACTAGCTCCCGCGATCCAAAGTCATCCGGGTTAGGTGAATGATGGTGGTGTGAGTTGTTCTGCATGGACAAGGGTGACGAGGACCTTGATGGCCTCCGGTCTGCAAGGATATGTCCCTTCAGTGAATGCGACTACACCCGTATAGTAGTGGTCCTCTCGGCCACGGTGAAGAAGGTTTCACCAATGACTTTGTTCGCCTTGCTAATCTCGTGTTGCCGTGGTGTACACACGGCATGGATGGGCAATGCTTGCCAGCTTTTCGGCGCGCACCGCGGGTGCTATCTGCTACGCATGTACACCTCACACCTCACTTGCTCTGTTGACCCGCTCAAGTGGCTTTGGTCATACGGCATCCTTCTGTGCCGTTATTTCTGTTTACTCCCGCTGGCATTGAGGCGATGAATCACACGTGGCTCCGCATCACGCTGAATCGAGTTCACTTCGCCCCCGAACGTAATTTGGGCTCGTAGGGACCTTTGAGTTCTTTTTAAACCCCGTCCAAGCCTCTGTTGCTTGCGACCAATCTCCGTACTCCAGCCCTGTTATACGTTGGACACCCCCTCTCGAAACAATGACCGTCGACGCAAGACAGAATGGACAAACCGGCAACACGGTGGGACGTGTGGCCACGAAACTGCCATACCACGAAGACGCAGCCGAGCGCATCACCCTCGGAATCCTGACCTTGTTTGACAAACTCCGCCAACTCGAAAGCCTACAGCCGGACCCAATCAATGGCCGACTTTTCAACCAGTTGTTTGATCTCGTGACCATATCCAAGACTACCACCAGCCAAGAGGAAAAGGTAAGTTTGGTTTGCCGGTTCGGCACTGAGCCCAAAACGCTAACCACTCTCAATAAGATCCTGTCAGACCCCCGAATACAAGCTATAATCCCGGAGCTGCGGCAGGTGTGGGGCGACGCAGAGTACCTCCTGGAGCTCGACTTCGCGCGCAAGGTCATCAAGGGCGCGCCGTCCGTACCAGAGTGCCAGCAGCTGTACGAGAGCTTCCCATACCTCGACCAGTACCGCCAGCTCGCCCGCATGGAGACCAACACGCTCGACACCGCGCTCGGCGAGAAGGGCCTGCCGCCGGTCCGCAAGATCGCCTTCCTGGGGTCCGGCCCGACGCCGTTCTCGGCGCTGTGCTTCCGGGAGAGGCTGGGGCCCGGGGTGGAGATCGTCAACATCGACCGCAGCCCGGAGGCAATCGACCACGGCGAGCGGATGGCCCTCTCGCTGGGCCACGAGTTCTCCGGGAACATGAGTTTCGTCCGCGCCGAGGTCGCCGCCCCGGCTTCGAGCCCTTCACCACTCGACGGCGGACCCGGCGGACCGGTCGAGCCGACCGCCCCTCAGGCGCTGGCCCTAGCTGTCCTGGGCGACTGCGACCTTGTCCACTTTGCAGCACTGATCGGGGAGACGGAGAGGGACAAGAGGGACCTCTTGATTGCGGTGGCCAAGGCGATGAAGCCGGGATCTCTCATCATGCTGAGGAGCACTGATAGCCTGCGGCAGTGTCTATATCCCAAGATGGACGTCGATTGCCAAGAGGTGTTGGACGTGGTGAGCCCGGTCCTGGCGACTAGATATTTCGGAGCATCGACGAGCTTGACGACGATCGTTGCGAGCGTAGATGGGTAGGAGATGCATGATCACTTTTTGGGCCCGTTTTTAGGCAGCATAGAATTTTTGGTGCGCATGGTCGCGGTGTGTCATCTGCAAGTATAGAGGCAGCTAGCACGAAAAGAAACAATACCAAAATACTCTATAAAAAGTCACGGCTACAGTGCCGGTATCCAGCCGGTGTCTCCTGTAATTCCAACCGCTCTGCAAAGGAGAAGTGCGAGAAGCTCTTTGCGGCGGCTACTTTGCGTTGACGGTTGGGTCGGGCTTGTACCGACTTGCATTGGAATCACAGTGGATTGTACTATGAGTTGTTTTCCACCCGTAAGACATGAGGATCAAGTTGCATTGTCACATCTCATCGGCTTTCCCTCACTGGCCAAGACTCTGCCAGATCCAGTATGCAGTGAAATATGAGAACTGACTGCCTCAAACAAGGTGCGACAAAATCGTCAGGCTCCGAATGCATGATTAAGCTGTTATGCCGACCACACTGCCCTGGAAATACGCTCTACGTGTACCAATCGTAGATGAGGCTACAATAGAACTGCAAACGCCGAGCCTATGCCAAGTCCAGCGCTTCAAGTTGCATTCGTGCATTGCAAGCGCGAAGAAAGCCATAAAACGGCGGAGCGTTAGTTTGACTTCGCCTTGGTGGGGATGATGTCACGCAATGACGCAGGCCGTCAATGACCCGACAGCTGGCAGTGCCTCACGACGCGCGTGTTCGGGCACTCTGAGCCGCCGCTGCGGAGCAAGAAATCCCAGCTGCGCATGGCCTGCTCAGCAGGTTTCCCGTTAGCCGGACGGCGCTAGCAGGCATGAGAGCAATGCACAGCATGAAACTGCGGCGCCTCTCAGCCACGAATGCTAGGGGCCGATGGGGGTCGCCCGGGTCGGGTACGGTCAAGCCTGACTCGGCCTGAGAGGTGGGGATGACGCCGAGGGTCAGTCACCTCCAGAAGAGCTATCGGCCAACGCGCAGCTCATAATAAGGGAGACCAAGCCGCCATTATTCCGCTTGCTTGAGCTGTCACCCATTTCTCGAATTCTACCGCCAGCATCCACCTCAGACGCGCACTGCTTGCTCTTACAGCCTGCAGCTACAGAGAACGGCACCCACCTCCCAGCTCCCACACACAGCTGATTTGCGCCATGTCGCCAGCGGAGACTCAACCTCAAGCCAACGTGGTGGCAGAACAGAACCTCCCCGCACCACCACCGAGGATAGAAGTGACACAACCGAGGGTGGCACCGCCAATGGGTAAGGCCCTTTCCAACAAAAATACCGACTTTCAAGTGGGCCCTGGAGCTGACGTTGGTGCTTAAAGATCCCCAGCGACCGCACACAATCGCTGATACAACGCCGCGGATGCGAGGTGGAGACCGCAGCCGTTGCTGCCCGGGACGCTTCTGCTTCTGTGTCCCGTGCCCTCTGCCCTGCGACTGCTGCATCATCTGAGAAAGGGGGTGGTCAGAGGCGGGTAGGCATGGTTTTCTTCGGCGTCCACGGGTTGAATTAATCAGCAAATGGGATTTGATGATTCATTGATGGTGATGATGAGAGATGCGGGCCGACTGTGTCACCGATCACAGCAATTCAATTTGGCAGCACCTGCAACCAATATGTTGGCCTGTATTTCAAGATCCTTCTCAAGTGACGACAAGATGGTTGCTCAAAGTTTGAAGTCGCCGTTTGCCTTTTCCCAACCTGAAGTCGACGGCTCCATCGCCGCCACTCGCTCCACGAGCTTGGTCTTCAAACTTCGTGACCTGTCGGTGCAAAGCTCGAATATTGTCGCCAGGTTGAACAGTAGAGTGTGTGAGGAGAACCCACTGTCAACCAAGCTCTCCAGTATTTCACGTCCCTGTAATCACTTAGCTTGGGCAGATCAAAATGCACGGGGAGGAGACGGTACCTCTTCCATTCTGCCTGTGTAGAGCAAGCAGACAGCCAGATTGACAGCGACCATCTCATCATCGCTCATCTCGTCTCGGAGCTCCTTCCATGTTGAGAGAGCAGCCTCATACTCGCCATCAGCCATACCGCACAAGGCTGATATGATTCTGTCCCCAGACTCGCCTTCTTTGACACACAGCCTGGCAGCGTCAGTGTTCCCAAGATGCAGCCAGAGAAGCGCCTTGGCCATATTCAGCTTCCCATCTGGGCGGCTCTTGAGACCTGCGAGATGATGTGCTGCACCCGCAAGGTCATCCATCTCAACCATTGCGCCAGCCACCTTCATACCCAAGTCCACCAGCCGGTCTTTCCACACCTCACTGGCTGAGTTGTTGTGGTTAGCTAGCGCCGTCGCTATCTCAGCCCGGGCCTCCCTGGCAAGATCGTAGTAGCTCATGATGGCCCTTCTAGGGTCCCCAAAGCCCATTGATTGCAGGCGGACGATTAGGACACGTAGGTCCCAGGGGACAAGGTGTGTGCCAGATATCTCGTCCATGTATATCGCACTGTTGACATCCTCAAGGGCTCTAACCTCTTGAGCTGCAATCTGAGTGGCATCGATTAGTGTGAGGCATGAGAGGCGCACGTAGAGCAGCTCGAAGATCCTAGCATAGTCCGTGGACGCCGGGGCAGGATGGCCTGCGATGCCGGTTAGGGCCTGAACGGCTGCGATGGCGGCAGCCCGGAAGTGGCCTGTCGCAAGCAACTCATCTATAGGTGTGTCTGGAGATGGCTGTTTGCTGGAATTTCGAAATGGGGGAGGGACCGTGACAGGCGTCACGGGGTGGTAAATCTCAGGGCGGAGCAGGTACGAGAAGTCTTTGGGCGGGAGGATGGCTGGGCTGGCGGCTCTTTTTGGCCCTGGTGAGCGAGGAGACGCGCGAGGCCTGTCGACAGAGACTCGTGGGCTGCCCCGCTGAGAGACGGGGCGAGATGGAATCAGATGCTTTGCCTGCTGAGGGGACAGCGGCGAAGCCAGGGGGTCGCTGTACTCTGGGCCTCAGTAAACAAAACTAGCGACCCAAGCTCGGATGGACTCACTCATCTACATCAAGTGGACCTCTGGTCGAGGACTGAAGAGGCTTCGTTGCTAAACATGAGATCAGCCTCGTCTCATGCGGCAAGCCAGGCATCAGGTCTGTGGAGCCGGATGCCAATCAAGCAACCAAAGCCTGGTCATCTCACTGCGGAAGGTTGGCCGAAGGCTCAAAGCAGAGAGACTTACGTCTGCCCGTAGAAGACTTATTCCGAACGTGCCCGCGTATGGGCAAAGTCTGTGATTGATCCATGGTTGATGGTGACGAAAAGGAGTGTCATCAACCAGTGGATGATGGACTGGGCGGATCACTGGTGCCAGCATCTGGAGCTTGGAAGGTGATCCTGGTAGGACCAGCTGACTCACAGCTGTCACCAGCTGGCAGCCACCGTCAACAACAGCCAGCAACCTTGAGGGTTCCAGACGTCACTTTTCCATTTGATAAATATTCATAATAATGAGAACAACGGGAGACGAAAATTTGATCACTAACAGAGAAGCTGATGTTAAGAAATCTGCAGCTCCTGGTTCTCGTGCCAGTCTCACCCAAGCCTACAAGCTGGAAGATGCTCATGAGATAAATCAAGGCAATGTGCAGTGCAAGTCCGAACTAAGCTATCTCAAGATAATTATCAAGGGAATTTGAGGCCTAGTACAGGTGGGTAAATTATACACTTGACTTTTATGCACTTGGCCTTTAGCGCCCTTGGCTAGATTTCAAGGGTGTATTATCATCAATATCTGGGGACCATATGTACAAACAACTCAAAGGGCAAACAAATATGGCTATAACCAGGCAGACTCGCATTCCCATCATACATACAAGGCTAGCCAACAAAAACTCGCGTTCATCTTATGAAGCCACACCCTGGCAAATTACTGGCTCCGCAGATCGCGCACCCAACATCCGGACGCCGTTTGGATTGTTATATCGCAGCCCTTGATGTGTCCTTGTCGTAATCGCGCGCAACACCTCACAGCAACGCGAACCCAGCAGCGGCCAGCCCACCAAGCAGCTCGATGCCGAGGGCAGCAGTCTGCCTCGGCGCCCAGGCGGCAGTGGCGGTGGTCCCGGAGGCGGAGCTGGAGGCGCTGGCCGACTCGCCCGTGGCGGTGACCGTAGCGGAGCCGCTGCTGGAGGAGGAACCGGTCGGGGTGGCGGTGGCAGTGGCGCTGGCGCCCGAGGCGGTGGAGCAGCTGACCTGGTCGGGGACCTGGACGCCGTTTGCGGAGCAAATCTGCTGGGCGAAGGTGATGGCGGAGGCCTGGTCGGCCTCGCTGCAGGCGCCGACGAGGCAGCAGGCGACGTTGCCGAGGAAGTCCTGGTTCGCGCAGATGCAGGCGGGGTCGGTGCCGCAGCCGGCGTAGGAGCCGCCCGAGAAGAACTGGGAGGCGCAGCCTTGCTGTTTGTAGAGCATTGTTTGTTAGGCGACAAATGCAACCAAAGGGAGGGTTTTGTGTGATTTATGGTGGTGGATGGTTACGGATTGGGTGTGACGGGTAGTCGATCAGATGCAGTCAGACGCAGTCAGACTTACAGCACAGGTGGGCAGCCCCTGGAACTGGGCGATGGTCAGGCCGGCAAAGATGACCGTAGAGAGTGAGACTGTGGGGAAAAGCATATTGGCGGGTGGTGGGAGTCGGAAGTATGCAATGGAGATCGAGTCACAGTCTAGTGATTCTGCACAGCCAGAGACGAGGAGGTATACGAAACCGAATTGATCTTGTGAATGGGCGAGCTAGGAGCTGAAGAGAAGGTGAGGCAAGAGGGTAAAAGTACACCGAAGGTCGACAATCTTCTTTGAACTTGCACGCGGCGAGTGGGGAAAGTTGTAGCCTCTTGAATGGGGAGCAGCGCACGCCGATACCCAGCCAAAGCCAGCCAAAGCTAACCAAGCTAGGACTGAGGGATCGAGCAATGGAACCGTCAAGCCATCAAGCCAGCAGTTGGTGGGCAGGCCCTTCCCAGCAAGACGAATGGGGAAACCAGTCTGGGGGGCCGGTTCATGCAGAGCGCTCTTAAGCGACCGAACGAGGTAGTCTAGGTTGGCAGGCAATATAGCCTAGAAGCCTTGGCCGTCTTGTCTGATGCAGACGGTTGTTGTACTACCTCTCTAGGTATCATGCTGTCAACTATTGCACATAGACGGACGACATTACTGTGTAGTGAGACAGTGAACAGACGAGACGGTGGGACCGGGCATACATACTCTGGGGTTGAGACGGTTGGGTGCCAAGCCCATGTTCGACCTCTGAATCGTCAAGATTAGAGCAACCAGCCCGGCCATTTTCTCCATGGCCGATAAGACCGGGTGAAGCTTTGGCGATAGACTCGTATGCCGAGCATATTCCTACAAGTATACAGTTTCAGCAGCCATGGAAGCTTTTCTGCAATGGCAGGCTCTAGAAACCAACTACGCTGTACAGTGCTTCGGGATTCTCGGCCCACACGCTGATATCGTCGAGGCTGAGACCATTGTCAAGAGCGTGGTCGCCAAAAGCAGCAGAGCGGCAGAGACTAACAGACAAATTGACAATTTCCAGCTAAACCTTAATGAGGTCTCCACCGGGCCCACCGCCCCACTGAAGAAACTCAGCTGCGCTTCCGTGGAGCTCTGGCCCTGCTACCCTTGGTGATCCTGGAGGCACTGTCTGCCCTCTGGTTACTTTTCCGTTCTCACGTCCAACCGATCTGCCGCATACAACATGCCAACTGTTTATCAGGGGTATAGCCTCCAGTATGGCATCAGCACCATCAGTGACGAACTGCCGCGCCACTGCGGAGAAATACGCATTTACAGAAATGTTCATGTAGATGAACGACCTACACCGTGTGCAAGCCCCAGTTCCCCGTCACATTGGACGGGCGGGCTCCACTTGAAATGGGCTGACCACGAGGTCCGATGTGGACAGGCATGGGTCCATCACCCACCCCGATACTGCCATTCTCCCCGACTGCCGCCCGACTCTCTGCGTGTCTGTCTCCCCGTAGTGGCCCGAGCAATCAGCCCGTAAAAGTCATTTTGAACAAGCCGACCCATGATCGGACCTGTTGCTAGCGAGCACGCCGCCCACGGTACGGCGCGGCAAACGTGTGAAATGTGTCTGTGTGTGCGTGCGTGTGCGTGTCTTGTGTTGCACTGCGCTAGCACTGCCGCTCAGGATGACGGAATGGTGTAGGAGGGGAGCTCTCGAGGGACCCTATTAGAGTTCGCGAGGTCGATGGAGCAGGGCCTCTCACGCTCATCACAATTGTGCCGCTGCAACTCTAAATGCTGCTACAGCATCTGGTCTAGCTCGAGCCAGTCGGCCAAGCCGTCTAGCACCGATTGAGCAGAGGACCGGACGCCTATACCTTCCCGTCCTCGCCCGCGACTCTCTTATCGATTTCGTCCACACCAAAATTCCAACTCGTCCGTGATTTCCTGACAGTGAGCTGTCAAGCTCTGGTGGCTGTCCAAGCAATCACCATGCTTCTATGCTGAGTGCTTGTGAAGTATCAATTACCTAGATATTGTACCACGCGTTATATCTCCACGGCTCATACTCATCCATCCATCATGGGTCTGGGAATTCTCGAGGACAGGGTCATGGACCACGTCCCAGGTACGCGCCGTACCCACCATCATACAACCACTCCTTGCCCACTAATCACTCTGCCGCAGGGACGACCCGCTACTACGACGACACAGAGCGGCTCCAGTACGCCGCGCATGGCGTCCGCGGCCTCAAGACCGACAACAGCGGCTCCATGCCCATCATCCTCGTGCCGCAGCCCTCGGACGACCCGAACGACCCCCTGAACTGGCCGCTGTGGAAGCGCGACCTCATCACCTTCATCCTCTCCGTCTCCGCCATCTTCGCCACCGCCCTCGGCCCCATCCTCGCGGCCAACACCGTCACCGTCTCGCTCTACATGAGCCACAACTTCACCGACGTCGCCGTCCTGACGGGCTACTTCCTGCTGGGCACGGGCTTCGCGAGCGCCTTCTTCGTCCCCTCGAGCCGCGTCTGGGGAAAGAGGCACACCTTCATCTTTGGCATGGTCGTCCTGGTCGCGTCGAGCGCCTGGGGCGGCTGGGCCGGCTACAAGAAGGACTACACCAGCTTCCTCTGGTCGCGGATCATCCAGGGCGTCGGGTGTGCCCCGTACGAGGCCCTGGTCAACGCCGCCGTGGGCGACCTGTACTTCGTCCACCAGCGCGGCAGCAGGATGGCCCTCACCAACCTGGCCGTCTTTGGCGGCGCCTTCTTCACGCCTATCGTGGTGGGCAAGATCACCCACGAGCTGAACTGGTGGTGGACGTTCTACCTCACCGCCATCTTCTGCGCCCTGTGTCTGCCGGCGATCATCTTCTTCTGCCCCGAGACGGCGTACAAGCGGGACACCAGCCTCAACACCGACATGCTGTCGCAGGATAACCCCGCCGGCGTCGCAAACGGCGACGACTTACCCCTCTCGACCCGGGACAACAACAGCCAGGACTCGGAGAAGGCCATCAACGGGGACGGAGCCGCCAAGCCCGCAGAAGGCGGCGGCACCGGCGCCGCCGTCCCGCCCAAGACCAGCTACCTGCAGTCCCTCGCGCTCTTCAACGGCCGCAAGACGGACGAGTCCCTCTGGAAGCTCGCCCTGCGGCCCTTCCCGCTCTTCCTGCAGCCCGCCTTCCTGTGGGCCTGCCTGATCCAGGGCACCCTGATCGGCTGGACCGTCTTCATCGGCGTCATCCTCGGCGCCTTCTTCCTGGGCTACCCGCTCTGGTGGGACGAGGTCAAGACCGGCTACGCCTACACGGCCGCCTTCATCGGCGCCATCGTCGGGTTCCTCATCGCGGGCGGGCTGTCCGACTGGTCCGCCAAGTGGATGACCAGGCGCAACGGCGGCGTCTACGAGCCCGAGTTCCGCATCCTTTTGGTCATACCGCAGTTCATCTTCGGCTGCATCGGCGTCTTCGGCTGGGGCGCCGCCTCCGACGGGCTGCTGGCTGGCAAATACGGGTACGCCGTGCCGCTTACCTTCTTCGCGTTCGAGGTCTGCGGTATGGTCATCGGTGCTGTCGCGAGCAGTCTTTATATCGTGGATGCGTACCGTGAGTAACACGGCGCCCTCTTTTCGCCTTAGCCCTGGTGTTAGCAGAATACTGACAAAACCGCAACAGGCGACCTGGCCATCGAGGGCCTGACGTGCATGATCATATTCAAGAACATGTTCAGCTTCGCCCTCACCTTCAAGGCCTATCAGTGGCTCATCACCAACGGCACCAAGGCGACGCCCCTCTTCAACGCCCTTGGTGCAATACAGGTCGTCATCTGCGCGTCCAGTATACCAATGTGTACGTCCCCCGCTATCCCTCTGCCCTATCTGTGACCCTCGCTGACATACTGTGTAGACATTTACGGCAAGCGGAATCGCAGCTTCTTCCATCGTCATGATATTTTGAAAATGCTTGGGCTTAGGTGACCGTGACGGACCCCACGTGTCGAATAGTTGCATAGCTGCTTTTGGTGTACTGCGTCTGTTCACATTTAATAGCAATTTTAATACACACAGCGTACGGCGCAAGTCGTTTTAGAACGTCGGCCCTTGAACTTGTATGGTCTTTGTGTAGTAGCAGTGACCATTCCAATGTGTGAACTTCTCAGATCGCCCGCTGGACGAAACTGATGGGCATCCCTCCGGTGGGTTGATTATGACACAATATTTCCAGGTTGGACATCCCATGGGGTATCTTTCCGTGCTCACCGTCCTTCTGAGGGACACTCCTATAGGACGCTCTTAATTACGGAAGAAGACCCTCTGTGGGACAAAATTCCTTACAAGGAAATCTCTCCAGAGACGGCCTCCAGTCTATTTCAGATATGATCTCTAGTGCGTGATATCAGGGAGGACGAAACCCCGTAGTGTGATCGCTGGTGGGAGAAGCTTTTGTAATAGCATATATAGCAGGTCATAGTAATGCAATATCAGCCTTGTTGATTGAAGGTGCCAGAATACTCTATATGGACTTTTGGTATTTACTATCCAGGCCACACAACAGGGACAAACCCAATCTAGCCCCACGTGCCACCACCACCGCCTGACCTTCCTCCCCTCCTCTGGGCACTCAGCCGCCAGTCGTCCTCGCCCTGGTACTTGTTATACAGCGGCTGGATCCTCTCCGCCTTCTTCCTCTTGCTCAGCTGGTCCGTCGGCGCGACCTTGAAGAACGTCGGCGCCGCCTCGACCAGCCACTTGGGCTCGATGGCCGTGGTGATGTGCATGTACTCCTTGGTGGTCATGACGAGCGAGTGGTAGATGACCCACTCGGCGTTCTTGCCGAACAGCGCCGAGCTCGGGTGCAGGTAGACGTTTGTGCCCTCGATCAGCGTCTTGTAGCCCTCCTGCGGGTCCTTGCGTGCCGAGTTGCGAAAGAAGCCCGAGCACAGCGCCCGCCGCACCTTCTCCGTGTCGCGGCCGCACGACGTGATCGGGTGCCGGTACCGCTGCATCATCTTAGTGAGCTGGTCGCGCACGTCCTTGGCCCGCCGCACGCTCCGCGCCTGGATGAAGTTCTCGAAGCACCACGGGTTCGAGAAGCCGCTGTGCTTCCAGGAGTTGTATACGTTGAGCAGCGTCAGGTGGTCGCCGTGGGGGTCGTGGAACTTGGCCTTCTTCTGGTCAGCCTGGGACTGCTTTTCCTTCGGCCGGTAGAACACGGTCTGGATGTTGAGCATGGAGACGATGGTGAGCATTTCATCGGAGCAGCCCAGGTCGACGCTATACACAAGCCCCTTGGCTAGGGAGGGGTCGACAGGGAAGTCCGCCATCTTTCGACCGAGTCGGGTAAGAAGTCCTTCATCGTCCAGGGCGGATAAGGCGTACAACTCCTCCAAGGCTGTAAGCATGGTATTCATAGGCGGTGGGTCCATGAAACCAAAATGAAGGAGGTCGTTGATACCCGATGCCTTCAACATCAAGATCGTGTGTGCAAGGTTCTGTCTTTGGATTTCGGGTATCGTGGTAGGGAGCATCTCTGACTCGAATGCTTGCTGGGTGTAAAGCCTAAAGCATTTACCAGGGCCTGTTCTTCCTGCTCGTCCTGCACGCTGTTGAGCACTGGCACGAGAGATTGGCACAACGACCAGGGAGTCCATCCCTAGCTTCGGATCGTAAGCGTTTTGCTTCACGAAACCCGGATCAACGACGTAGTAAATGCCGTCAATGGTGATGGATGTCTCAGCGATATTGGTGGCCAGCACGACCTTCCTGCTTCCTGGAGGGGCTGGGTCAAAGATCCTGCTTTGCATCTCACTAGGCAGGGCCGAGTACACAGGTAGGATTAGGAGCTCGGGCACATTGGGACCAAGGGCCTTCATACGCTCGAACAGGACTTCGCAAGCGGTGTCAATCTCCTCCTGACCCGTGAGGAAAACAAGGATGTCTCCGGCCGGCTCCGCAAGGTGGATCTCCATGACTGTAACCAGTGCCGCGTCGAGATAGTCGCTCTCTGGCTCTTTCGAGTAGAGGACTTCCACCGGGAATGTTCTTCCAGGGATCGTGAAAATTGGTGCCTCGTTGAAATACGATGAAAATTTGTCCGCATCCAGTGTGGCAGATGTGACGATGATCTTGAGGTCGGGCCGCCGTTTGACCGTCTTCTTCAAGAGGCCAAAGAGCACATCCGTCGCAATCGTACGTTCGTGAGCCTCGTCCAGCATGATGACTGAGTATCGCTGCAGGTCAGGGTCCATGATGATCTCTCGCTGAAGATGGCCGTCCGTCATGTACTTGATGACGGTGTCTTTGCTAGTCTTGTCCTCGAATCGGATGGCATAACCGACCTCGGCCCCAACCTCACATCCAACTTCTTCTGCCACACGTTTTGCCACGCTCATTGCTGCGACTCGGCGGGGTTGCGTGCAGCCTATCATGCCTTGGTCTCCAAACCCAGCTTCCGCCAGGTACTGGGTCAGTTGTGTGGTCTTTCCAGAACCAGTTTCACCGACCACAATCATGATTTGGTTGTCTTTGATCGCCTGTATGAGCTGGCTCCTGAAGTTGAAGACGGGCAGGGACTCTCGCTGCTGCTTGATGCTCATGTTGGATCGCTTGCCCATGGATACATCCTTTGGCGCGATAGCCTTCCTCCAATCTGGGGCGGCTTCGGTTTTATGTCGCATCGTGGCGTGCCTCATGTCGCTGGCGAATTTTCGCTGGTCGGGATCTGCCATGGGGTCCTGCCACTGAGTTGCCAGATCCACCTTTGAGTCCTGCTCCTGAGCCGCTGCCTCCTGCTGGCGCATCTCTTTCCTCTCCTTTGCAAGATTTGTCCCGGACATCGCCGCGCGGTTCAGAGATCCATCTGGTGCTTTCACGATTCGGATTGGTGATAACTCGAGACTCTGTTTCGTCTGCCCGGCGAGGAAAGGGGGCTCCTCATCCCGAATTTCGATGTCAACATCCTCCTCGAGATCCATCTGTCCTTCGCCGACGAGTGTAGCGTTATAGTCCTCCTCCAAATCAGGATAATCAGACGCCTTCGCAACTCCAGAAGCGATCAGTTGACGTATTTCCCATCTTTCAGGCGATGTCATCCGCTTCTTGTGCTTTTTCTGTGGGCCAAAGCCGTTGGTCGGTAGGATGGTGGTGGGCATGGCGCCCGCGCTGCCCAGAGCCATCGAGTTAGCCCCGGACTGTATTCTCGCTTGGGGGGCGAGGTCATGGCCAGTTTCCTGGTCCACGTCCTTCATGGACAGCCCGATCCGATTTCCCTCGATTTTGATGACTTTGATCTTCACATTCTGGCCTTTCGAGACGAGATCAGAAGGGTGATTTACTCGCTGCCCTTCGACCAGCGCTGATACGTGGACGAGACCGTCGGCCTTTCCTTTTATCCCGTGGATGTTGACAAAGGCTCCGAAGTCCTTGATGCCCGTGACGTGCCCATCATATACTTTGTAGAGCTGTGGAGAATCGTCGAGTTCCTGCGGCGGTGGCCGTCGGAATTGTTCGTCCTCGTCCTCCTCATCGTCGTCGAAGCGGCCTCGTCGCCTATGCCTCCTCCGGCTGTCCCCATTCGTGTCGTCGTCGTATTTTCGGGACCTGCCCCTCGAGTAATCGTCATGGTATGGGTCTCGGTCTCGATCTCGGTCTCGATGGCGGTCTTTCCTCCGCCTGTGTGATGCGTCGTCCTCCGGGCTACGGCTCCGCTTCCTGCCCTTCGGCCTCTCACTCGCCGCCTTGTCCTCCAGACCTTCAAGGAGGGCCATGGTGTCGTCCATCTCTTCTATGCCGCTGCCCACGGGATCCTTGTCGGGCAAGCTCAGGCCCTTGAATATTTGTTCCTTCTCCTGAATGGTGCGCGTCGGCCGGTTGTCGACGTGCTGTTGGCCTGCCTTCCCCCTCATCTTGGGGTGCATTGTGCAGACGAGCCGATCAATACTCTCGATCAGACTGTCGGGCAATGAAGATGCGCCCATAGCGGGCAGCATCTTCCTGAAGTCATCGAGGGTGTCGCATTCCAAGCGTTTCGCGATGATGAACTCGGCGAGGGTCTTGCGGGCGTCAATGTCGGCGATCCCGAGATGGTTCTGCAGCTCTGACGAGATCTTGGAGACGAGCGATAGCTGCTCCAGGGACTCGAGCGCTGCCAACTCGTCCATGGTCGTGGTGGGGCGAAAGCGAGTTGGAAGATGGGCGGGTTGGAAGACGCGGCGCAGGTTTGAGGTTCGGCTCTCGAAGAAATACCCAGGCAGGGATAAGGTGTCAAATGACGGATCTAACCTACGGCGGGTCGATTCTGCATGCCTGGTCTTTACATCGGATCGGCGCTAGCAAGCTAGCTGCACATTTCACACCCAGTGAGTCAGTTAGGCAGAACTCTCCAGGATACAACAAAATGATCCAAGAGCAAGTGAGTAATCCCACGAGACACCGTGGAGGTGGAGTTTCTACTAGCAGGCTTCCCACAGATATTCAACTGCACACATGCAGTCTCCATATATGGGAGTGTCCCGTATTAGAATTGGTAGTCTGTCATGTAGGAAACTAGCTCCGCAAGAGAGTATCCGACTGGACTGCATACAAAACAATCCCACGCCATGGTCATCCTAGGTGCAGCAGGCTGTCTCACAGGGCACATTCCACCAGAGACCAACACATTGGAAAGTATTGTTCGTCAGATAGATCTGTAGAAATCTGATCCGCAGTTGGTTTTTGCATTGCAGGCTGCCCTACAGGATGTATGTCAGAACGATGGCGGGCGAGAGCGGCCGCAGTCAGAAGTTCCTTCTCGCTGGATTAGGATCTTGAGATCCTGTCGCTGGTGCTCGCGCAGGCCTAAATCAAGCCTCCAACGTCTTTCTCCATCTTATTAACCCGGGACTTGGCGTTTGCTGTGCCCGGACCGCAAAGAAGGATTTGACATGCGTGTGCCGGATCGGTGCCTGGCAGTATTGTGAGCCAACACCCATGCTGTGTGTGACCACGACAAGACTTCAGTCCAGGAATGTCTACTGGTTAATCCTGAGGCTTCATGGACGTCACTGTTGAGCACCACTAACAAGTGCAATACGGAAGGTACCAGGGTACAAGCATGCCAGCAGGGCTTTTTCTAGCATTGAACCCCTTTTTAAGTTAACCTTAAGCCGCCCCACTTGCGTAATCCTCTGCCGTTAACACTGCCACCCGCGAGGAAACATGACCTCAGTCCCTCCTCAGCCCGGCCTAGCCTCTGGTAAGTCCAACCCCGTTCAGGCAGACGGCATCGCCCCCGGCGGCCCCCCAAATACGTATGATAGGCGGGAGATTGTAGACTTACCCCAGTGCATTCGTTCTCGACCCTCGAGCCGCATCCTGCCTACAGCTCCCACTCATTCCATTCTCCTTCTGCCCTACAACCATCCTCCACTCGGATCCGACTCACGCGATAGCTGACTTGCATCTCACCAACAAAATCGTGCTTCCCACGCCTTTTACGATCTCGAGCCAGCAGGACACCTCTGACTGCGCACCAAGATGTGCTCCTCCGACATCTTCCTCGGCTTCCTAGCCATTTTATTCCCACCCTTGCCTGGTAAGTACCCCTCCCCGCCCCTCCGCCGTCACTGACCCGCCCGCGCTGCCCTGATGACCCACGACGGTCTGCTCGTGCTACAACGGAATCAAAGAACGGACCTCGCTAACCGCCCAAACCATCAGTCTGGGTCAAGTGCGGAATCTGCAGCGCCGACTCGGTCATCAACATACTCCTCTGCGTCCTGGGCTTCCTGCCGGGCCTCCTCCACGCCTGGTACATCATCGCCAAGTTCCCGGAGCCCGACTACGGCAGCTACGAGCCCGTCGGCGGCCGCGACTCGGAGCACGGCCGCGTCAGCTACATCGTCGTCCAGCAGGACGAGGACGGCCGGCGGGCGCAGCGGGGCGCCGTCCCCCGCGGCCAGGGCCAGCCGAAACCTGCCCGCCAGGGAAACATGGGCTACGGCACCTCCTCGTCGCAGCAGGGGGGCGGCGGCGCCGGCTCCTCCGCCTCGGCGGCCCAGGGCCCGAGCGACGACCAGGCCCCGCCCCCGAGTTATGCCCAGGTCGTCATGGGCGACAATAAGATCCAGGACCAGAGCCGGTAGTGAGGGCGGTCCGAGGAACAAACAGATGGGGGCTAGATGGGGGCTGGATGGGCTCGATTGCTGCACAACAACGCTTGGGAGAAGTGCTGCTGTGGCTTGCTGGAGATGACGGAAGATTAGGCGGTTTAGGCAATCAATGAAGGGCATTGCGGGTAGGAGACGGAGCAAATCATATTTACACTGGGGCTGATGACCCTTCAGAGGATGGATACGGGCAAAACTAGTCCGACCTGGGAGGCAGGCTCACGACTTCACTCTTTTACGACACACGCATACGCGGATTTGCATCGGACGGCGTTCCTGGGGAAGTGGGCATGAGGATTTCGGTGGTTGCGCGATGCGAGAGCTCGGCATGCGACCTGGCGCGGCGACTTGTTAGTCCCTTACTGCATTTGACTCTTGTTTTTGTTGTTTTCGTCAGAGTTTGAAACTGCGCGGATGACCCACGTCTAAAGGGAGATGGATGGTGTTCACTGTATCGAAGATGGCCCCAGAATCTCCAGCAGAAACGTATTACTGGTTCAGCACGACAGAATCCGATGGACTTTTGGCCCCGCGGTGAGGAAATGGCATATCTAAAGCGTCCAGGCTGAAGGCCCGAGTGATGATCCATCGACCTGGGACTGTGCCGAGCTACTCCGTCAAATTGTGTCTGTCCTCGTGGCCGGGTAGCCCGCCCATGTCAAGTTATTCTCTGAGTCGCCGCGCGATGAACCCGTCAGGCCCCGGGGCTCGAAAGTTTCTAGGAGCTGCCACGCGCCTCCGCGAGGTGGGCAACAGAGAAGACGCAGGGATAAAAGGTGACACCGAGACACGTGCCCAGAATCACTCCTGCACCTTGACCCTCTCCATGACCTTCACCAGCCGCTCCGCGTTCTCAGCCTCCTTCATCCGGCGGTCCAGCTCCGGGTCCGCCTTGCGCTCGGCCCTCTCCGCCTCCCTGGCGTCGGCCTTGACGTCCGCGAGCACCGCGCGGTCCTCGGCGTCCGGGTCGTCCACCGAGGGGGGAGGGCGGTCGTTGGGCCGAGGCGGCTTGTAGTGCATCATGAGCGACTGCGGCAAGAAGACGTGGAAGGTTGGCAGGATCTCGTAGCCCGCCTTGATGAACTCGATGATGTTGCCCTCTTCCTCACCGCCGCCGCCGATGTTGAGCTGGCAGATGGTTAGGCGCAGTTTCATGCCTTCCTTCAGGTGCGCCAGCGTGGTGTGCTCAAGAAAGAGGGAGACGGTCTTGTCTTCGTCGCCATCTGGGCGGCCTTCGGCTAGGGTCGGGTGGTTGTCCCAGCCGTCCTCGATGGTGGTCGGGACGAGGACGATGCGGCCGATAGGCTCGATGGTGCGGGTCTTTCCGGCCTTGTTCTTGATGCCATCGTAGACATTGATGATGTCCTCAGCGGGGGGAATAATCTCCTTGATAATGAAGGCATCTTCGTAGGTCTTGACCACGCGGACGGGGTCCTCGTTGTGCTGGAGGACGCGGTCGATCAGGGCGGGCTCGTAGATGGAGATGGTGGCCTTGAAGACGCGCTCGGCGTCAAAGTCCTCCGGCGCGAAGATGCCCGTGTCCCAGGAGTTCTTGTGCTCCTCGCCGTCAAACGGCCGCGCCTCGTAAAATGCGTCTTTGGAGCCGCCGACGCCGGTGATGTCGCTGCTGGCCACCCCGGTGCTGCAGAACAGGACCTGGCAGGCGAGGTTGAAGTCGCCCGGCATCGCGGCGCCGGCCTCGCCGATGCTGGGCATCTCCGCGCGGGCGAGCTCGCAGATCTTGCGGGCCTCGGTGAGGTTCTCCTCGTACTCGGGGCAGACATCGTGGTGCTGGATGTACCTGAGGAAGTTGAGGATGGTGTCGATCGCGAGCTTGATCTCGTGGCCGGATAGTCCCATTGACTTGGGAAGCCAGTCACCGCTATAACACAGGAGTACATGTGAGAAGAGTGCCACTGATGTTGATCTGGGGCGAACACGTCGTTTATACTTACAGGAATCCTGACACCACGCCTGCAAAGTCCACATCCCAGTGCTCGGGATAGTAAGGGTTGTAGTACTTTCCAATCTCCTCCCAATCGTTAGAAAGACCCTCGTTGGCAGTCATGTTTCGGATGTGATCAGCGTCGTACTCCTCGTCCTCCTTCATGTCCTTCATGTGCTTCGCGGTGCCTGTGAACTGGCGCTGGTCCGTGTCCACGCCGCCGAGTGCTAGGTATTTAGTGAAGAGGAACTTGCGGTCGTTGGTGAGTCGGCGGCGCGACATGTACCGCTGGATACACTCTTCAATTCGCCTGGTGGAAAGTCAACACGCTAATCTTCAAAATAACCGACGGGGACGTTCATCATGTGCTTACTCGTGAAAAGGACGCTTCCTGCCTTGACGTTAGCCAATATTTACTCAACGGGTAGAGGCGCAACGCTGGACATACGGGTCGTAAATCTGCCTCTCGGCGGCATGCTCCATCGGAGTGATTGGAGGATCAGCGAAGCCATCCTCAAAACCTGAGCCTCGATACTTGTTCAAGGCCGTCTCGCCTCGAGCTTTGAGGCTTTTGTTCTTGTTCTTTCCAGCCATGCTTGATCGACGTTGGGCTTAGAAAAAGCCTGGGAGGAAAAGATCTTTTGGGAGCCAGTTGGTTCTGTCGTTGTATTTGTTATGTCGATAGTTGAAGACGAAGCAGATCAACGGGAGGCCGCTCTGGTGTGTGGTTAGAGGTGTTCACCAAGAAGGCGGCCCGTTTTCAAAGAAAGGGGAAGGAGCAACGTGATTCCACTTGTGCAAACAGAGCCTTTACAGATCGGTTGGCAGGGAATGGATCGCTGCTTTTTCGATCTCGCATTGTTTGGAAGAAACACCATTGTTCGTCATTAGGCCGTCTTCGAAGCAAAACGTCTACTGCTCAGAAGTCAAAACCTAATCGGTTGGGGGCATCTCATCTAAACACATATACGGGAAGAGTCGATTACGAGCACGATGAATCTCGAAATAATATTCAATAAATGACGCTGCCATATCGTCACGGTTTACAGAGTAAGGTCTTCTGGCGGTGCGACATCTTCACAAAGAGATAATCCCCAGGGTTTGTTTCATTGCGGGAACGCCTCACGATGGCAGGATACTGCATGTGATATTGGGAACCCTTCTCAGATTGAAAAAATGCGCTCGAGTATGGTGACGAGGTGAGCAGGTAAAAGACATCGTCTTTAATAATATCGATACAGTACATGAATTCATTCGCAAATTGATTTGATGCAAGGTGCGCTACTCTGTCTAGGGAGCCCGAGAGTATGGTATGGACTTCACAGCCAACTTGGCAGTACTCTAGACTTTGTTTTCTCCGAGTCTCTCGGATACCATCAGAGTCAATTATTTACTTACGCCCCTGTTACATTGACCTCGCAAGTACAAAGAGGCAAGAACAGAGCCTCAAGCAGCCTGCTTAAGCAAGGGTCAAAAATGGGAAAATTCTGTTGGTGACACAGAGCTTATTACTTCTGCCTGCATGATGGCTCATGCCGCTGTTGGTGCTGAAGAGTGGCTGGCGGTGCCTGTAAGACGGTGAGGCTGTCGTGAGATTGAGCCATTTCCTACTCATGCAGGGTTCAGTGGCTGAATACTTTATCCTAGTGACTCGACGGTTATAATCCAAGCAATCTGCACTGTGGCGCACTCGGGCAAAGATTACGCGCGTGGAAGATTGGTGGAACGGAGTTTTCTGCATTGCTGAATGCAGAGAGAGAGGCAACCGACTAGGCCGACAAGGGGACAAAAAGGGCCAAGGAAACTCCCTGCATGATTGGCAACGTTGGGCCGTCTGCAAATCCCACTTCGTGGGGCGCAAGGGCCAAACACTAGATAGACAGTAACCAAAATTGGACCTATGTTGCATGGCGCAGGACGAGAGAGCTCCCATAGGAAGCGGCGAAATGGCACGGCAACCGGCACGAAGACAATTTAGATGGCTTCGAGAGCTCACAGCATCCAGGCAAGGTGGGACGCACGGTCACCTAGCGTCACTCAGCACAGGTGCAACGAGAAGGCGCCTGGGTCCGGCGGTGCCGTCTGATGAAGGTGTTGAGCTCAGCAGGTGTCTCTGCTCAGGTGTGTGTCAGTTGGCAGCGTGCCATGATCAGCCCTTGGGCAGGTGTTGAACACCTGGACGGCTCTGATTCGCACTGGCGGCAGCAGCGTGTTTGTCTCGTGTCGGGGCATATGTAGAGAGGGTTTCACTGCGTATCTGCACGACGCTGGTTGGGGCAAAGAGAGGCATGAGTGGGAGGGCAACGACGGCAGCTCGAAGAGCCCAGGGCGGTCTCGGTCCTGGGTCCTGGGTGCTCGACTTGCTCGGGGCGTGCTGCGGTCGTTCAGGAGGGATGGCGGAGAGTACGGCCGGTAGACAGGATCTGCCGTGAGATTGTAGCACCCTGCCACAATGGAATCCCTTTCTCCCACCAGGTGGCTGAGCACGAACTGGGGTCCCGGAGGAGTCGTCGCCCCTCCACCTTTGCACCCCATCCATCATCCCCTCCCGGATGGAGACGATACTTGTTTGTCCCAGCGAGTGACGCCACACGTAAGCGCCTACATGGCCTGCAGCTGGGCTTTCTTGTCGCTCTGGATTTCTGGGAGGATGGAGATCCGGGTCCACCTTGAGGCATTCTGGCGTCTAGTGCAGGTTGGAGTGACACGCACGTCCCAGCTGCTGGCGTCAGGCGGTGACAGGGCGTGGGCAAGTTCGTGGACGGGACGTGGGGGACAGCGACAGCGACTGAATCACTGGCTCTGCTGTTATTGCTTATTTCTCTGGGGAGGTAGGAGTTGTGGATGATAATAGGCAATGGTCACTCGAGGTAGGTCGCCTCACCAGGTAGATGCCGAGGTCTCCGTTGCCTGGGTACGGCGGCGACCATTGATTTATTTGATTGCAGAATGCGGAGGAAGTGGATTTGAGTGGGTGAGCAAGCTGCAGGCGAGAGTTGACAGGAAGACTGGCAGACTGACAGACTGACTGATAGTCGGGATAGTCCACACATGTAAAGCTGTAGAGCATACAAGAGTAAATGGTTTGGCTCAGACTCACAGGACTCACAGACTCACCTGCAGCTGTCAGAAGATCGGCACCCCTGCCAGCTTGGCATGTTGGCTCCTAGCGCCATTTCGCTTCGGCTAGGCGTGACGCGACCAGCTTGGGATCCCAGCAGCTGCACCTGGGAGAGCCTGTCTGCCGGTATAGGGCGACCCCCTCTTTATTATCACATAAGTACAGCACCTACTAAGAATGTAACCTTCCTATTAATTAATTAGAAGCCTTTAATTCTTCCCTTTATATATTTATATTTATATTTATATTTATATTTATAATTATATTTATATTATTATTATTATTATTATTATTATTATTATTATTATTATTATTATTATTATTATTATTAATATGTATTATATGGCTGAAATGTTTTGTTTTAATAAGGAAGGTAGTTTTCCTACCAAAAGTTAGCTACTTTAAACTAATATTATAACTAGACAAACCCTTCTAAACTTATAAAATTAATTGAAATTAAGTAATTCAAAGCAGTTAGCATTAATTGGTACTAATTTTAATTGACCATTCCGCCCTAGGTGGGTGCTGGGGTTAACTAAAGTTGGTAGTTTCTCTAAAAATCACTTGCTAGCTGGTATTGCTTGTTGGATGGTGAACCTTGTTATTATAAATAAATAATTTTTAAATATAATTAATTTTGTTTTATATTGTAGTATTACTTTATGATTTTATTAAATTATTAAACTTTAAAAACTTATTATTTGTTTTGTTAAATTATTCCTAGGGGCTCTTGGTCAGCGTCATGGAAGTCACGGTCTCAGAATAAAGAGGGGGTCACCCTGTACGTAGCTTGGTGGCCCACGGTACTTGTTCCAGGGTGACAAACCCTGACCCGTCGTGTATGCCTCTACTTCCGCCTTGCCTTTAGGGGGGTAGGAAGGGGCACGGTCGTAAAGCCCCCCCATGCCGGCGGCCTGTGGCCCAAGTCTCTGGTCAAGGCACGCCCCAGTCACAGCCCACCCACTACTAAGGAGTTGACTACCAAGTGCGGACTGCCTGAAAGTACCTGCAGACAAAGATCCGTGACCCCCTGCGGAACAGCGCTCGACGTCGAAGGCTGTACCGCCCGTACTCGTACCTGCTCCGTCACAATCTAAGCCCTCCCAAGGTTGCGATCCTCGTCTTCGTTTCCCTCTTTTCTAACCTCCTTCGTCTGTCCACTTACCCTTTTTCTGCCTTCTCAACCCTCCTTGGTCCTACTTGGCCCTTGTCTCCTTGTCTCTTCTATTCACAACCTGCACTCCATCTTTTTTTCCCTTGTGTCGCTATCCTTCTCAAACCAACGTTGCGCTTCGACCCGGCCTATTTTCTCGATCCATCCATCCGTCCATCCATCAACATCAAACCTGACACCGACACCACGCGGCACTGCCGTCCTCTACAACCGGTGGCTTGCTTGCTATATCCGACGCTCGGATACACGGCCCCTCGCAGATTGACATTCGCCACAGCCTAATTACTTTTGGCGCCCCCTTTTAACCCGGACCACTGCCACGCAGTCGTCCAAATACATGCGCCACACTAGAGCGCCGACAATCGCGAATCCTCTCTTTCTTTCCCGCTCTCCTGTCTGAGTCGGGCGCGCTTCATTCACCATGCAACGCGCGGCGCACATCAGGATGCCGCTTTCACAAAAGCAGATACCTCACCCATCGGAACTTGTCGAGTACAATTATGCCGTCGCTGGACAGTAAGTTTGCACATCCTGCACGGTCTATACCCCCGTGCCTCTCTCCTGGCGCGTCTCCGCTGACACCTCTGCCCCTATAGTGATGGAACTCTTTGTGACACCGAGGGCGAATTGTTCATCAAGCCATGTACACAGGCCGAAATCGACTTTTATCAATCCCTGCCGCAGAATCATTCGCGCATGCTGGAAATCGTGCCCGAATTCGTCGGCAGTCTCTCCTTGAACGCTGCCACCGACATCCACGCCATTACCGAGCAGCTACCCGTGGTGGATGGGGATGTCATCCCCGAGATGAAGGAGCAGGTTCTCGAGCTGATCTCAGAAAAGAGCACGGAACTGGCAGAGATGGTGGCCCAAGCACCGGCGGCGACCCCAACCCAGACACAACAACCGGCGCCCGTGGATAATGTCACTTGGGTACCGAATGCTACTCGAAAGATTCCAACGGACAAGGCGGTTGTGCTGGACAATGCGGCATATGGCTTTCGACGGCCCAACATTGTGGACGTCAAGCTGGGCAAACGCCTTTGGGCCGACGACGCACCCCTTGAGAAGAAGCGGAGGTTCGACAAGATTAGTGCCGAGACAACGCACCGCGAGCTTGGTTTCCGAATCGCCGGCATGCGTATCTTTAAGGGCTCCGATAACCCGCAGGACCTCGACGAGGAGGACTACCGAATCTACGATAAGGACTACGGTCGAAAGGATGTCAACTGTGATAACGTCGTTGAGGCTTTCCGGGGCTTTCTTTACAACCGCAGGGCTGGGATCGATGACGAGTATGCCAGAGCTGTCGCAGAAGCTTTCTTACGGGACCTGAAGCACGTTCGCGACGTCCTGGAGAACGAAGAGACACGCATGTATTCCTCCAGCCTCCTGTTCATCTTCGAGGGCGACGGCCCCGCGCTCAAAGCGGAGATCGATGAGCAGAGCCGCAGTACCGCCGCCTCTGTGAAAGCCAAGACGGAAGAAGACTGCCTCCCTGGTCGGAGCACCAACCGGATCGATAGTGGCATCGGTTTGGACGACGAAGGCGAGATCGTCTTCCCAGGCCAAGAACAGTACGGCGACTTTTCCGAGAGCGACGAAGACGCCGAGGAGCAGCACATATGGAGGCTCAAGCTCATCGACTTTGCACACGCCGCCTTTGTGCCAGGACAGGGACCTGACGAGAACATATTGCTGGGTGTCAGGAGTTTGATCAGCATCTTTGAGGAGCTGTCAAAGGACCCAGAAAAGCCAGTGGCCAGTCGGAAACAGAGGCGGTCATCTTGATGGGGTGTGGACAGGCGTTCCGGGCATTATACGGTAGACATTCTGTGTTGATGACATTTTGGCAAGAGAAAAAAAGTTCTGGGCAGCATCAACGGGTTCAGGCATGATTGGGCATGACAAGAGATATGTTCGGTCCATCTCTGGTGTCCATGACGATTCATCATAATACCCCCATACAAGGTCTTGTTGCGCAAGTAGCTTTACCGGTATCTACTTGACTTCCACAGGCGTTCGGAAACGGGGCCATAGCTGGTCTCTTGGTCTTACATACAATAAATTTGTGTTCTCACTTCACACCTTTGGCCTTCGTGGCTTCCTTGCGTGACTGGAGTGCAATCCCGCCAGAGAAAGTCTAAACCTTGTAAGTTGTGTTTACCTCTTGGTTCACACTACCAAAGCAATCAAGGTGATACTGTTGCTGACAGGACGGCTCGAATCCTATTGTGACCCTCAAAGTTTGCTGCCAAAACTGTCAACATCAAACGGCGGCCTATGCTTTGCCATTCATTCCCTGAACGCCTGCTGCGCCATGCTTGCCATCATTGCCGGCCATGGAAGGTTTATTATTAGTGTATAGCCATGACGTCTTCATGCAAGGCTCTTTGCTCAGCAGCGGCCCCTCTCGACTGCATCTCGGCTGCAGGAATGGGCATGTGTGATTGCCATGTCCCGAACTCAGGGGATATGCGCTAGGCCCGGGCGATGTGCTTAAGGTGTGGGGGGATCTCTCAGTGGGTGTGTGGGGATGCACTTCGGCTTGGCCCGTGGCAATCTTGCTGGTTACCCACCTGGAAGCTTCAATACCTACCTGCCCAATGCTGCTCCTGCTGGTACTTTGGTACCTCCCACCCGCACTACCTTTATACCTGGGTACATTGTACTCGCCCTTCATTGCCCGTTCTGGAGGGGGAGGGGGCAAATCTTTTGCAGTAGCTTAGCTCTCTGCAACTTCAGTGTGGGCTGCAAGCAGGAGCTCCACCTCCCGTCTTGAATTGGATCGAGACCAGCAAGGCTGAGCTGCCGCGACACTCGGCTCTGTTTCCTGCCTCTTCTCTTCTTTGGGGATGAGCATCTCAATATGTCGATTCCTGGACTAGGGCAGCTGCCCATCAAGGTAAGCCAACGCTCCAGCCTGTCTTCGTAACGACCCTGACAGCGGCAGACCTCAACCACCTCGCAGACCACAAGCTAACCAGATGGTCTCCTCGGGAACTCACAGGCAGCCACCACCCCCATCCGCAGAATCACCCTCCGGCCCTTCTGGGAGTGGCGCTTCGACATCCCCCACAGCTCCACCGTCACCCTGCGCCTAGTCTCCGGCACCGCAGAGCGCGACGGCACCGAGCTTGCTCTCAACGTCACCTACAAACTCCGGGGCGCCAAGTCCAAGATCCTGACCTGGCGCGGCTGCGAGATCGAGTTCGAGCCCGCCGGTGACTTTTACGAGTACGTCGCCGAGTATAACGGGCCTGATGAGACCCCCCAGGTGTCCTACCTGAATCTGCACTTCCTGCTCGACGGCCTGCGCAACGATGCCTCCAGGGCCAACAGGGGCGGCGGCGCGACGGGCCCGCGGGTCCTCATCGCGGGCCCCAGGGACGTGGGCAAGACGAGCCTGGCGCGCACGCTGGCCGCGCTGGCGGTCAAGTCCGGCGCGCAGCCCGTCGTCGTCAACACGGACCCACGCGAGGGCATGCTGAGCCTGCCCGGGACGCTCACGGCCGCCGTCTACGCGACCATCATGGACCTGGACGGCGAGGGCACCAACGGCTGGGGCGGCACCCCGACCAGCGGGCCGTCCGGCGTGCCCGTGAAGCTGCCCATCGCGCAGTACTACGGCCGCTCGGCGGCCGCGGACGACGTCCAGCTGTACAAGGAGCTCATGTCGAGGCTGGCTGGGTCCGCGACCGCGCGCATGAGCGGGGACGCGGACGTCAAGAGCTCGGGGATGATCATCGACACGCCTGGCATTGGCTCCTCCGGCCAGATTGATGCGGTGGACTTGGATGTGTTGTCGCACGTGGTCGATGAGTTCTCGGTTAATATTATTGTTGTACTGGGTTCGTCTCAGTTGCATGCAGAGCTACAGAAGCGATTTGCAAGGGAGAAGACGACCTTGGGCGAGCCGATCGCGCTGGTCGTGCTCGACAAGTCGCACGGAGTGGTCGAGAGGGACGAGGGCTGGATGAAAGCCATGCAGGAAGCCACAATCAAGGAGTACTTTTTCGGCGACAGCAAGAGGACTCTGAGCCCGTTTACCCAGCAAGTGGATTTTGATGCCGTGGCTATCTATCGCATCCCGGAGCGTGAGTTCTCCTCACTACTATTGCACAGTGCAATCGTCTATACTGACATTGGCCGCTAGCGAACGAGAACGGCAGCGAAGGGAGAGGTCTTGAGAAGATCGAGCCCACGCCAGCACTTTCCCACTGGACCTTGGCAGTCATGAACGCGTCTGTCGGGGATTCTCCGGAAAGCATACGAACGGCATCGGTGCTCGGATTTGTCTACATCTCCGACGTCGTCAAGGACAGGAAGAAGCTGAGCATGTTGACGCCCGTTAGCGGAAGGCTTGGGAAGCGACCGCTACTATGGGGGAACTGGCCGGAGCAGTTTATCAACCTCTTGGGATGAGCGCGGTGGCATTGTACCCACTCAGGTCGGCGATATGCCATACAGGAAGGACCGCCTCCTGGCCTCCGTTAACTCTGGACTTGCATTGGGACCGGTGTGTCTGGCGTCAATTTTACATGCTGCAGTCAGTCTATTGAAAGGCGTTGAAAAAAAAAAAATGGATAGAGTTTTGTCGATCATGCCGACAGCCTCATGTCGGCATGGCGCCACGCCGGGTCAGAACAACGCGTACCTTTCCACTATATCGCGCGCCCCGAGTCGAAGCACCATGACTTGTGTGATGTTCCTGTTGACATCGTGGACGACTGTTAGCTTGCCACGTCCCTTTTGAGAAACGGCTGTTCTCCACTCGGCGCAAGGACCGTGTCCTTTATTGCCACCGGAGTTTCTTTTGCTACACAAGCATCTCATAACACTCTGCCGCCCTCTGTGCATGACCACTCTCAGGGTGGCGTTGTTTCATCTGGCCAAAAGGAACGGTGCAGTATCTATCTGGTGGTGTTCCAAACATGCTTTTTCTCTTTCAGCTCACCACCAGGACGCTCGGCGCGTGCAAACCAAGGAAGCGAAGCCAAGTGGCCGTAAGTGGCCGTCACAATATCTCGACAAAAGCAGTAAGACATCCCGTAGCGAATCGACACCCTGGGGACTACGTGATCAGCTTCTCCGGACCGCGCGCGAAAATCAAATTTTACCTTTTGCTGATTTGTCCCCGTGACGCGCCTCACACCACATCGCTTACCGCGAAGTTTATTGCAGCCGCGGTGGGCCTCGTCTGACTCTGGGGAAAGCCTCTTTGCAACCCATGCTGGGGCTCCACTCTTCTCTGTAACTCGATTCTCATATCCACGCCGTTTGAGCTGTGGCTCCTCTGAATCGGGCTGAAATGACTCGAATGTCATGCGGCTCGTGGCTTCCTTCCCGTGGATTCGGGTCTGTTTTGATCATACGCCCAATGATATATCCAAGCAGGAGCATCCGGCGGCGTCACATCCCGGGAATGTCTGTTGCAAATCCTCCTCGCACACAGGACTGCACGGGGTGGGCAGATATGATCGCCGCGTCTACCAGAACACCCCATTGTTTCGATTCTTGGGTAAATGTCTGATAAATCTGTCGTCCACGAGGCTACGATACGGTGGGGATGGTGTGGTCCTTCCGCGCTGACTGGCGTCTCGGTCATCACGTGCGAGAACGGAGAGAGAAAGAAACAATACGCCCCGCGATGGACCCTAAAATCGACTGGTCCACCACCCGGAGTCTAAAGATCGTATCCCTAGTGCTCTCGGCCGTTGGCCTCCTGGCCGGATCTTTGTCGATGTACTGGCTCGTGAGAATGCGCCGCAGTTTTCGTCACGAGTAAGTAAGGCTCATGTCTTTCACGGCTATTTTGCGTCCGGCGCGGATGTTTCCAGCTGTCTGTTGCTTGGATATGGGCTAACTTGAGCCCCGAGTCTGATCCTCCTGTTGATTGCCAGTGACATTGCAAAGTCCTCATCATTCGTCGTCTACTCGTCTACCACTCTCAACCGTCCACTCCAAGCAGAACCTGGATCGAAACTCTGCCAGGTCAGCGGCTTCTTCTTGGCCATGGCGATCGAGGCGTCAGATGTGGCTGTGTTTCTCATTGCGCTTCACTGGAGCGTCTACATCTTTCGATCGAACAGGACAGCTGGTAAAAGTGGGATCTACCCGTACAGATACCTCGCCTTCGCATTTTATGTCGTCTTCCCTGCCACAATGGCCTCCCTCGCATTCTTTACCAAGGCCCCAGCCTACACCGATACCGGTCAGTACTGCTACTTACCCACTAGCCCATGGTGGAAGCGCATGTCACTGTCCTGGATCCCGAGATACGTCAATATGGCCGCAATCGTCGGCATGTACTGCGCTTCATATGTGTACGTCCGCATAACGGTGAGACGTTTCGGAAAGCAGCAAGGCTCGGTCCCAACAGGTCACAAAGAGAGACAGATTCCAGACACACCGCCTATAGTCAGCCATGGCTTGATCCCTTCACCACTGGAATCCAGACGCGTTTCATTCAGAGTCACTACTGGTGGAAGCTCGTATCAAGAGCAGTCAAGTATTCAGGCCGACGCCGTGGTCGGATTTCGAGACTCCCTGCGATCGAGGCTGGATCAAGTGAGCGTAAGCTCAAAAAGATCAAGAGGCTGGCCCTGGCATGGCTTAGATTGGGATGCCGAGGCAGGAGCACACTCTCCCACATCAGGGCTGGTGTCGCCGAGGACAGTCGCTGCTGACCCGGTTACGGGATACACAGAGACGGCGTTCAGAGTCCAGCCCCCACTGCCGTCAATGTCTACACTCAGAATGGAAGAGGAAGTCGAGACGCCACCCTCGACACTATCCGCGTCCCGATACCGCAACTCCTCTGTTTTTTACCGCCGGCCACTGTCCACAACTATGGAAGCAGACGAGGGATCCAAGGGCGCGAGGATCGACGTTAATAGAAGCCGTCACTTGAAGAGCTCGCAGATGCACATCTACACAGCTCTTCAACAGGGCCCTCATACAGACAGTGAGGGTGGCCCAAAATCGGCCACTCCCGTAGCCTCTCTGGACTATGAGACGTTTGGGCCTGACGGTGTATCCCGCGGTCGTGACAGGATACGTCGTCAGCTCAGCCTCTTGTTTGTGTACCCAGCAGTATACGCCTGTGTTTGGGTCTTCCCGCTGGTGAATGATGTGATCGCGCTTGATACGGATGACAGCAGGAAGCCAATATGGGTCATGGTTGCCAGCCTGGTCTCACTGTGCGTCCAGGGGCTGGCGGACACAATGCTGTTCTGCGTCAGGGAGAAGCCTTGGAGGCACATAAAAGGGGGGTTCTGGGAGAACCTTGGAATCTTCATGAGTGGAATCAGTTTCGAGACACGAAATGAAAGTGGCAGGACGAGGGAAGAGATGTTTCATGACGGCTCGAGGGCGAGGCTGAGGAGGGAGGAGGAAATAGAGAGGGAGCAGCGTGCAGGCAGGATGAGCAGGATGAGCCAGGGTTGCACATCTGAGGCGTCTGTGTATAGACACTGGTGGGATACCGAGCTTCATGGTGACGAGAAAGCAGATGATCAAGATGAAAGGGGTAAAGATGAGGAGTGGCAACTAAGCGGGAGGCGTGGCGATTGGGGCAGCACACAAACTGGTTGAAGACGGGGCTTGTGGCCCCTTTTGGAATGGCATTTTTTCTCAGCATCCAGCATGGAGGTGTGCTACTGAAAATGTGGTTTTTTTTTTTAAAAAAAAAAAAAAAACCTTTTAGGCAGATGTATGTTCCTGGCCCTGCATGAATCGGAGAAATGCTTGGGCTATCTTCATACCGTCGTGGTCGTTGTTCACGCGGTCCACCCCCGAAGAGTAGACATCATCACTGAAGACCTTCGTGTCATGCCTGAGCTCGAGGATCTCGCTTACGATCTCGCCCGTAAACTCTGGGTGCCCTTGCACCGTGATCGCCTTGCCCGGGAGGAGGAAGCCCTGCATGGCACAGACGTCATTCTCGCCCAGGTTCTGCGCGCCCTCGGGATTTGAGAAGACGATGTCACGGTGCATCTGGTGTATTTTCTGCCACGGCGTCAGTACACGAGAATGAGAATTGAGCCACGTCCCGTGGGCAGGGGGGGGGGGCCACCAAGGATGACTGTCTTACCAGGGTGTCGGAACCAAACACTGCCCTCCCCGTCTCACTCAGCTTGATCTCGGTCACACTAACCTCCCAGCCCTTGTCGTTGCGGTCCACCTTGACGCCCAGCGCCCGCGCGACGATCTGGTGCCCAAAGCACACGCCCACCACCTTGACGCGCCCTCCGGTAGCGAGGGCCTTGCGCGTGAAGGCGACCAGCTTCACGATCCACTCGTCGTCCAGGTAGGCCGAGTGCTTAGAGCCGCTGACGAGGACGGCGTCCACGGCGTCCAAGTCCGGGTACCTGTCCGACTCGTTGACCACGTCGTAGCCCGTGATGTCCAGGTGGGCCTCGAGCGGCTGGGGGGCGACGGCGCGCCGGAAGAGGTCCGTGAAGACGCCCCTGTAGCCGTGGTACTTGGCGTTGGCGTTCGGCACGGGCGTATCCGCCTCGAGGATCGCGAGGCGGATGGGGTTCCTTGCGGTTGTCGAGCCCATTTTTGCGCGAGCGAGATGGTATAGGTCCTGGATTCAGATATGGACGGGAAATAATATGTTCTGGCTCAGGGGAGAAGGCGGCGGCTGTCAATACGGGGTGAGACGAATTTTAGCTTCGGCGATGTCCTTGATCTCCAAGAGGATTTGAAAGCTGAAATTGAAAAAGTAGAATATCTGACGGAAATTGTAAGCCCTATATATACATATATATATATTCAATTGACAATTGCTGTTAGTCCTGTTTGCTGATTGTGAACAGAAAGTGAGGCCAAAGGTAAGGGAGAGCAAGTGATACACCTACGTGTGACGTCCATCTTGACTCGCAGTCGCGATAAGCGCCTCAGGGTGGTGGTCCACAGCCGCCGCCGTTCTCGGAGCCTTCGGCAAGCGCCATTCGGAACTTTGCTTGGGTAGAATGGGTTCTTCGTCAGGGCCTCTTTGGGAGATTTTGAGGCGGGAGACTCATCCTGATCCATGAACTCATGGCCAGTGTAACTCGAAAGACTATTCTTCTGTCTTACGCATGCGCACACAAGATAGCGGAGGATTGCATGCAATGCCATGCATGTGGCTGATCGATCTGCGTATGCGCTTACGCGCGTGGCATTCCCTCCTTCTTCCCATCACAAGGGAATGACACTCCTAACCCTAGCAACGTCAGCATGTTCTCTTGGGATCCATACTCCTGGAGAGGTCAGTTGGGCAAACACAAACACATGCATCACTAACACAGCCTCCAGGCATTTGCAAGGGCAACGGCACACACGTTTATCAACACCCATTCCTTCGAAATCCCACCAAGTTACGTGAGATTTTGATTCAATTGTGCCACAGATAATTCGGGCTGCCAGGCTGTCCACCCACAAACAGTAGTACGATAGGAGGCGCACTCATGCCGGAACCTGCCTCGATATGTTCGCGCGTCTTTGACTGCCATGTGTCCTCATTACCGGCAATGTGACCAAAAACCGTGCTTCTTCTTCTTCTTCTTCTTCCCTCTTCTCTTTGTTCCGGGTTGCCTTGTCTACAACCCCAGCCATGATGTGCTGACAAAGTTCGCACATCTAGTCAAGCTGTGTCGTGTTAAACAAACGGTTTCCAGTGTCAGTATGGCCCTTTCCCTGGAACTCATTCTCAGACAGGCGCATCGTCACGAAGCCGACATTCCAATCGGCTTGTATCTGTACGGGTAACTTGTTGAAAAATTTGGCCTGGATGACGCCGGCAACGACCACAATGCGCATGGTCCTGTCGATTTTCCGAACGTGCTCGATAAATTCGACAATCGTTTTTCCACTATTCACAACGGAATCCACGAGAAGGACAGTCTTCTGGCCGTCGATGTGTTCTCCCTGCAGATCTTCTGGCGTATTTGCGTGAACGAACATGGCAGCTGGAAAGGCCTCGCTGACGCCTAGTGCCATTGGCTCGCCTCCGCGCATCAAAGCAACAATGACTGTGCTCTCCTCATCAAGAAGCCGATGTCCCTTGGTGCGGTGTTTCTGGACATGAGGAATTTCGAACTGTTCGCAGCCAATCATCTCAGATATGTGCTGGGTTGCTACCCACCATCCTGCCTTTCGATGTGCCTCCCGCAGCCGTGGTCCAGCAACACCAGCATCCCTCATTGGCGTCATGAGAAGCTTTGCTGCCACTGAATCAGTTGCGTGGATGCGGCCGAGCTTAGAACCATTCGAACGCCGAGCTAAAATGCTGGTAGTGAAAGCAGCGTCCATTTTGACAACAGGAACCAGGTCTCCTGCTAGTCTAGGCCGCGAACCTGCTGGAAGGAGTATCTGTCTTGGACGCAGACCATCAGAAACAGCTTTCACCAGAGCTAAGTCCATGCTCTTGCTTCTCGTTTCGAAATCTCCCGTCACGATCAAGGCTTGATCAGCCTCTAGCAGCATCGGAATGTCCACCTCGCTGTCGCCAAAAGCGTAGACCTTCACCCTATACCGCTTCCGGAGGCGATCGACTATGGCTGCTTTGACCCTAGGGGTGACAACAAAGCCGTCTGAGACCCGGCTACCACCGATGACCTCGACTTGGGTAGAGGACTGCACTCCCTGCAGCACCTTCTTCCAGATTCGCTTGATACCACAAGTGACGACCACTGCCCTCACGTGTGCCAGATCCCCAACCTGTTTGAGGAGGTCCAAAAGTTCAGGATGAAGGACAACTGTCCCGGCGACGAGCTCACAGAGTCGCTCAAACTCAGGCTCTGGGACTTCCTCGTACAGCCAGGTGGCTTGTCGGAAAGCCTTGTATGAGTACTCCCACACAGGATGACCGAAGTATTGCTTCAGTCTATTGCTGCCGTCCTCTCCCATCTTCAAGTGCTCGCCCCATAACATTGCACTGGTATCTATGCACGCCAACGTCTTGTCTGCGTCGAAGACTAGGACAGTTTCGACCTTGTTCGTCGAGGGAGCCATAATGTCGTCCAATTGTGCTAGTGCCCGGCGAGAATTCTCCTCCTCTGAGTGATCTCGGATATCTTTCACCAGTCTTGCCGCATGCGCAAATCCGTCGTCTGAAGGTTCATGCAAGGTGAAAAACATGATCCCATGATGGCGACACAGAGTCTTCGCTCTCGACTTCTCGCTCCATTGCCATCTGCGCAAGTCGGCAACACTCAACTCCGGGCGGTCTCGCTTAGTGTCGTTCAGACGATACTCGGAAATGATCTCAGCTGGCGTGTCGAGGTATAGAATGTGGGTGTACGTCCCAAGGTCAGCCTGTGTGTGCACCTCCAATGCACCGGTGCCTGTCCAGAGCGTAAGGTGGCCAGCGACGATGCCGACTTTGTGGCTTGACCGGCACATTGCTCCAATGGTTTCAATAGCAATCTCACGGTAGATAGCCTTCTCGGCGTCGGGCTTCTGCTCGAAAGCAGCAAGCCCTCCATGGACCAATGAACTGAGCATCTGAGAGCCATCGAAGAAGGCGAAGTCTCTCTCGCCCAGGGTCTTCTTCAAATGCTCGATGAGAGTCGTTTTTCCGCACCCGGATATGCCATAAATGCCGACCACCACAGGCTTGTCATCAGTACCTGCCATCGTTACAGACACCCTTTGGTGCAGAGCAATCTTCAATCGGAGGACTATGTTGGATTGCAGAAATTCTGGGTGTCGTCTGATGTTGTAGAAGAATGACTTAACTGACGATGCGTATTATGTTTATCAAGTACAGCCAGGTTTGAAATGAATTCTTTTTTAATAGGCAGTTCCTTCTACTGATCGGAAGAGATATGAAATGTTGCAGCAAACGGAGTTCTTTGGCCAAACATCAAACGGAGTTCTTTGGCTAAACATCCCTCTGTTTCCCTATCAAAAGAATGATGAGACACTGTCCCGTTTATTCTCACCACGAAACTCATTATCAATACCTGATTTACAGCTCACACATAGTTTTCATTGAAAGAAGCAGATAGTTACAAACATGTCAGAGAGGGGAACAGATGACTCTGAACAGTGTCACAGTAAAAGAAAAGAATGCCAGTAGCCTGTACTCTTTCAAGCCTCCGGTGATCGAGGGTAGGGAATCTGATAATCAACGCAGAATTTGTGTGAGCATCTACTCATCACCTTGACCAGATGCTGCCAGATGGTATGCTTCTTTTATTGAAGCCAAAATCCTCTCATTACTTCTACGACTATGGTCTTCAAATAAGTGTGCAAAAAGGGTACCGATTGACCGCATTTCAGAGTTTCGCAATTTTTTTTCTTTTTTTCGCATATTCGAGCTCTTAGAATTCTTTGGTGGTGGAGCTGGCATGGAGTCCAGACACCAAAATACAGGTGCGCACACACATTCACGCACGCACCTCCCCTTCTGTATCCACATGCCCTATGTAACACCATGGAAATTCATGGTAAAGATGGTCTGCAGTGACTCCTAGGTAGCCTGGCAACTTCGGAATGGAGCACCTGGGAACAGGATACCTGGGAGTGGGACACCAGCAAATCGGAGCTGTCATTTTGTCTGACCATGTGAACCCACAACCCCGCTGCCTCGAGGAGGGGCGGCAAGTTGACCACAAAAAGAAAGTCCGACAGCCTGCTTTCGATATTCATCGGCTCTGTGCTGGTATTCTTATCCGTCTGATGTTGTGTCCCCAGAGCGAGGTGTGAATCATTCGAGTCTCGTCTTCTCATCAACGCTTTGAAGATATGGTACACAGCTTGTTCCACGAAATGGCTCAGGCCGATTCTCACCATGCTTTCATTGTGGCTTCATTAACTGGAGTCTTGTTTCACATGTGTATCCAGACCGTCGAATTCAAGAAATTCATGTTCCACTTTCTGGCGGCGTTGCCTGCAATGGCCTTTCTTATGTCAACGGTGTCAACAGTCTTTGGCCATCTTACGCGGGCCCAATCCTTTGCCAGGTCTTTACTAATTGAGGCGATTTTTAGTGCGAGCTGTCTTCTCAGCATCAGCATCTACCGCTTGTTCTTCCACCGATGTGGAAGGTTCCCCGGGTCAGTGGGGGCCAAGGTCAGCCGTTTCTGAACTTCCTACACCTTGAGTAAGAACTTCCAATATCATAAGGAGTTAGAAAAGATGCAGGAGAAATATGGTGATTTCGTACGTGCAGGTATGACAACAGGACTAGTCCCCAACGCTGCATAAAATTGCCATGACAATGTAAGCTGACCCGATGCAGGTCCACGCGAAATCACTCTCTTTCGCGCCTCAGCTATTACTGCCCATCTTCGAAGCTGCGGAAGTCAACATGGTACGGCCAGTCAGGCAATGACCCAGACAGGTGCTCTTTGCACATGGTGAGAGACCCTGCCCGACACCGCAATCGACGAAGAGCCTGAGATCAAGGCTTTTCCATGAAAGGTACACTATCTCGAGAGTGAGCCATGGGACACTCGGCCTCGGAACATAGCCCTTGCGAGTTATCAACAACGCATCAGAGACAAATCCGAGCTCATGAGGAAACAAATGCAAGATTGTGCGGGCCAACGAATCGACATTTACTAAGTGGGTAATTTTCTACAGTTTCGATGTCATTGGCGAAGTTGCATTCGGAAAAGACTTCGGAAATCTCGCTACTGGTACCGAGCATGCGGCCCTAAGACCAATCCATGAGCATATCAAGGTCCTCGCAGTTGAATCCCAAGTGCTTCGAGTATATACACCGAGATCTTCACCTTCATTGAAAATGAGGTTCATTCTAAACAGAAGGTAACCCACCACTTTCTTTATCCTGTTCACATCTGCGCCCTGACATATTGCTGATCTGCGAACCCGGCGAAAGTCGTGGAACAGTGAGAAATGTCCGAGTGGTATCATATCCTGGATACTGAAGGCCGTTCATAAAGAGGATGTTTCTGCAGCTCCAACAACCGAAGCCCTCGAGTATGACTCAAGGCTGGTTCTACTGGCTGGGAGGTAAGTAGTTTGCCGCTAGGTCATCGGTGAAGCTATAATGTTAACTAGAGCCCCTTTATAGTGATACAGCGTCCATCGCTTTGGCCAATGCTCTGTTCTATCTCTGCAAGAATGTGGGAGCACAGAATAAGCTCCGTGAACAGCTTCAACGAACCATGGCCGGGGGACAGTGGGGTTACGAGAAAGTGCAACTCGTCACATTTTTGGACGACATTATCGCCGAGACACTCCCCTTGAGGCCAGCAGTTCTAGTCGCCCCGTCTCGTGAGACCCCAGCGACAGGCCTCCTCATCGACGGAGTTCACATCCCTGGGAACACCAATGTTCTAGTGCCTGTGTACAACATACAAAGGGACACGCGCTATTGGCCGCAGGCAGATGAGTTTATGCCAGAGAGGCGGGGTGAGAGACGATCAGAGATGCAGAGCGACAAAGCACCCTACTCCCCTTCCCTGGTTGGTATGACAAGTCTGGTGATTAATTTCAAGTCTTCTGCACAGGTGGCTAACTTGGTTCGCAGGGGCGTATTCGTGTCCGGGCAAGACCTTGCGTACATGAGCATGCGCATTGCACTGTCAACCCTTGTACAGAACTTTCACATCACATTTGCATCAGGAGAGGCCGGGACTGCTTTTGAAAATGATGCCATGAATACCTTTGTTATAACTCTGCCGCCACTTCACGTTACTTTCACACCTGTTTGATCGACTCACGGACTTGAAGATGGATGGGAACTCAGTGGCGAGCTAACTTCCGTATCTCCCCAATCACATTCGATATGTGCCCTGTCTTCTATCAGAGCAGATGAAGGGCTGAGGTTCCAAGGTGTGAGCAATCAACCTCACCATTTTACCGGATATCCCGTTACGATTGTTCCCATACCTTCCGGATGGCCCACCCCTTCAACCCGCATGTGTCTGTCTTGCACACCGCACAACTACACACGCTCCAGCAGATCCGCGAGGTCACTGGATTCGCCCGGTAGATGATACGGGCTAAATGCACCCACCCAATGGTTGTCTTGGGTGTAAGACTCCCAGCCGGCCCACGTTTCGTTTCTCCGCACCTGCTTGCGCACACCTTTGAGATTGTTCGCCTGTGATTTGCCAAGCACGGTTGGCGTACGAGTGCCAAACCACGCTTGCATGCCGTGGAATACCAAGCGGCCGGAGGTCCCCTTTGGTGGGCAACTAGAGCAACCTGTCAGAACGCAGTAAGCTGACAATACCACACCACCCCAAGAAACCGAAATAAACCACTGAGAGGCATTCTTGATGTCCACTGAGCCACCGTAGTATTAATGGAAACTGTTGTAACGACTAGAGTCCGAGGTGACCCAGATAGCTCCTGTCGTCCCCCCTCGACAGGTGGTTCGCGCCGTTCCGTCCAGAAATCCTCTGTCTCTGTGCGAGGCTCTAGTCCCTACCCCTTGGTCCTGGCAAAGCAGCGCTGAGGGGCGTGAGATAAGTGATATGAGTACAGTCATTATTGGATCATCAGGTGATATATAGTAAATGGCTCCCGGGTCTCTCATGTTCGGGTCCCCGACTCGCTTTGCGAACTTCCCCAATGAACTCTGTCAGCCCCATGCATATATATCAAATTTGCCCACATATGCAGCCGGGAGCCCGCCAGTCCCACGTGTAGCGTCCTCTATTTTCCACCACAACACTCAACAACCTGACGCTATCGGGCGGGCAGCGAATCCTCCGCCATGGGCTTTTACTTGTACGATCAGTTGATGGGGCTCTTAATCTTCTTTAGTGTACTCTGCACAATCACCGTCGGACTCCGTGTGCTTGTACGGACTAAGCTTTCGAAGGGAGCGTTCGGATGCGACGATGCGGCTCTTGTCTTTTCATACGTAAGTGGCCACGCTGCGCCTTTCATCATTTGACCCCTCATGTGCTTTCAGTCATAGTGTCTAATGAGCCGTGACCTCTAGGCGGGCATGATGGTGTTCGTGGCTTTGTGCATACTAGCTGTACGCGCAGGCATGGACTCGCCAGAAGATGAACCATGGTTTAACGATCCCGCGGCCAGTAGGGTGAGTAACTCCTGATTATGTCTTTCCGTCCACGGACAGGACAAGGTACTAAGAGCAACTGCAGTACGACTTCGCAAAGTATGTTGTCTGCTTTGTGATATCCGGAACGGTCAAAATAAGTGTCGCATTGGTGCTGTATCGCCTTGACAGCCGCCCAAAAGTCAAAACAATCATTATTCTGGACATTATCACGTGCGTTGTTTGGAACGTGGTCACAACGCTCGTGCTCTCCCTCGGCTGTATGAGACAGTCCCCATACACCATCAGTAACACCGTGTGCGAGAACATGTTCTACTCACAGGAGTCATCCTACGTTATCTACGACGTCTTCCACGTGCTGCTGCCGATTTACATCCTATGGAATGTTCAAATATCGAAAACTCTGAAATTCAGCGTCGTCTGTCTGTTCAGTGTTGGACTGCTGTAAGTTGCCATTATCTTCTTGCTATTCATGTTAATGTATCGTCGAGTCAAAGAGTCTCAGTGGTTTTCCTATCACTGACAAAGGTTCTTGGTGCAGAGCCGCCATCGCCGCCGGCATGAAGCTTCAAGTTCACTATGAAACATTCCACCCCCGAGACAACACCTCAGTCTCGACGTGGTATCTGGCCATGATATGGGCGATCACGGAACACGGACTGTCAATATTTGCCAGCTCTGTGCTTGCTCTGCGGCCGCTGACGAGATTCATTTCGAGAGGATGGGCGTCCATCTCCAGCACCCTCTACGGCGGCAGCAGCAAGGACGCCAAGTCTTCCGGCCGGGGCACTTCGAGTCGAGTATCCAAGAAATCGAACCGGTCGGAGCCCACAGAGTCGAACGAGCTGGGCAGTATTGGTGTTCGGAACGAAGTCTCAGTCTACAGCGAACATACTTCGGAAGGTCATGCTCAACAGCCCTTGTACCTCGCAGAAGCATACAACGGCAGCTCCGACAGCCAGAAGAGATTGGTCGAAGCGAAGGCACACGAAGATGTGGCTGTTGCCTCTTGAGCATTGATTGGGCAGTAGGAGAATGCCGCATTTCCTTTGTCCTGGTTTTCAATGGCTCTTTCGGCCACATACCAACTATTAATCATGGGGGCGGACGACTGGACGTGGCGTTTGCATTGTGAGTTTACCTAGATACAATAATCTTGACCTCCGTACCGTCAAACAAACTGCAGTCTCAGTTCTTTTGACTGTGCCCACCCGTCGTCATCTTTGCAACCACATCAACATTGTCCAGTTTCATGCTGGCAATGACCCTCTCTGTTTACCAAAATGTTCCTGTATGTAGTCCTCAGGAAACGGAGAGCTAGGGTACCTTGGCACCGCTCTCAATGTGCACCGCAGAAGCCGTATGCGGGTGCACATTCGAAACGATCAAGCTTCGGAATCGTATTGCTCCCACTGCTTCCACTGCTTCTGTCCCCGCCTTCCGACGTAGACCTCGAAATATTGGACGCTGAACAGTATCGCCTCATCTTGCGCACGGAGACACTCGATCTCCTTACGAGTACTATGAAGCCAGTGTTTTTGGGCTCGACTACTGGCCCGGTTGACTTTGCGCCCGGCACCAACAAGCCTGCAACGACGGGAGGGTGGGTACACGGCTGCCTCATACCGGAACGAACGCTCCAGATCCACGCCGAGGCTCACCACAATCGAGATTCTCCTTGCCTGAGGGAAGGTTGCCGAGATCCCATCACGAGTGTTTGCGGCTTTGGAGGCACCGTAGCTCGGAAAAATCAGTCCAGGCTCCAGTGCGATGTTCTGGACCTCTTGCCAGCAGTTCACGAACGGATTGTCGGGGTGCTTTGCCAGATTGCGAAGAGGAATGCTCGGAGTGATTCTGGGATGGAAGTATTCATTCTTCCACACTGCAATCAATAAAGTTGCAACGGATGATGCAGCCAAAGCCACCCTCAGTAAGAAGACGGACAACATTTTTGAGATTTGAATATCAGCCTGCGTGTGTATTGGATCCGTGGAAAGATGAAGCATGGGTTCAGAAGGAGACGCTCCATTTCTTTGTCCCTCAATTGATCTGTGGTGGGCCTCCCACAGAAAGAAGTAACTACGGCACCTCCGAGTCAATGTTCAATTAATGCAAGATGCCTACCGCAGCAAGACTTTTTTCCAATCTCCTCCCTTCGAGATTGTCCCACTGCTCTCCAATATTCATCTAACGCAGACTTTCACACGGGAATTGTCCCTGGCAACGCCGACAGTATGACTGCAGACTTCAAGGATTCTGAGCGGGATACGTTGACGGCATATTGTCCAGCTAATGCTTAGTTTGCAGTACTACGGCCTGGGACTTGCCGTTTAGCCTTAAAAGTTTAGCAGGAAGTAATAAGTTCTTCTATAAATATGCACACGGCTCACGATAGGAAGGAGTTATGGGCGGCGAGATGGTGTGACGATATGGCTCTTATACACTGCCAGTGCTTGAAACAATTACTTAGTAATCCACAGATTGTTTACTATCATCTTTTGGCTGAGGGGTGTAATATGCAAGCAGTATTTACCTGCCATCTCAATACTTAGATATCTAGATATTCACCAATAGCCACCCGAACGGCCAGGGCACTGCAGGAGGTAGGGGTTCATCTGTGCCGAATGTGACTTTCCCATAATGGAAGCCAGAACCTTCTGTCACCTAACTCAAAATATGTCTTTATGCTACCTGCTGCCATCAGGTAGGTCGAGGTACTCTGGCAGTGGTGTAATCTCAAAGACAAGTCCGACCGGCTTGTCGATCGGACATAACTTCAGAGCTGATTGTGCATTGGGGCCTGTCACAGTTTGACAACAGCCCGTCAAAGATTGCATGTTCGATGAAAACACCACGGGCAGTCATAACCATACTGTTAATACTTCATATTGCTACTGACCTACGTAACTACCATGATTCTGAAAAACGGCGCATCCTGCTGGTTCAGCCGTGTTGAATCAGTCATCTGCTCCAAGAACCACCTCAAGGCATGCCGGCCTCATCCATGTTCAGTATGAATGAGGAGTACCACCTCACACCGTTGACATGCCCGACCATGTTCGCACGCTCGTTGTTTCCGTGCGCATGGCTGCCAAGCTGGTTGTCCGTCCCGTCTGCCATGTCGTGCCCAGGGCTGAAGCGGAAGATGTGCTGCGTGAGATCCCAGTAGTGCCTAGAGTCGGTGTTCGCAGGCATTGTGCTTGGGGCCACAAGTGTCAAGTTACTACCTCCGTACACGTTCCAGATTGTGCCCTGTAGGACACTATATGGGGTCGTGCCGTCGACTGAGAAGGATGTGATCGGCGCTGGATCCAGGGTCCCTGGATGGACAGACAGCTTGATCGAGTTCGTGGTCTCCTCTTCAGACCAGCCGCGGAACTCGATATCGGGCTTATCTCCTGCTTTCTGTCTATCTTCAACGTAGCCCTTGACGATCTGCTCCAGGTGTTCCTTCACTTCCTCAACGGAGGTACCGAGGTGGAGGCGATGATTGAGTGATAATATTGTGCGCTCAGGGATAACATTTATCTTGTTCCCACCGTGTATCATGGCCAAGGCTTGGGTGTTACTAAAAAGCGCTTTCAGCTCTGGCATCGCCCTGATAATGAAAGGCAGGATGTCGTTAATGATTTCTTCATCCTGGTCGATGCGCTCGATATATTGCACCCATTGGTCTTTCAAGCCGGCGTGCTGCCCCAAGCAGAAGAAGGTTTGTAGGATCGGATCAGTTGGTTGGACTTTGCCGAGTTCGCCGATGGGATGTTCGTGGATCCGTTGGAGTAGAGCAGCCATGATGCCGATGGAGTTTCGGGATTCATCAGCTAAGAGCGCGCTATGGCCAGACTCCATACGCACAGAAATGTTTGCGTTGAGTAACCCTTTCTCAGCCAACCCTGGAACGGCAAAGACCCTGCCAAGCTCTTTGTGGTGCACAATGCCAGGACCTTCGTCAATAAGCAGAGCTATGCTGTCTTTTCCATATCGTTCTTCGAGCCTTTTGGAAATCTTCTTTGCTCCCTGAAACCCAGAGATCTCTTCGTCGAAACCAAATGCCAGAATCAGCGTTCTCTTGGGGCTGTAGCCAAATTTGAGCAAGGTTTCGACAGCTGACATACTCCCGATCAGTGTGGTCTTGCAGTCGATGGCACCCCTACCCCAGACGTATTTTCCGTCGAAAAATCCACTAAATGGAGGGTGTTCCCATTCAGGTACTGTTTCTTCCGGCACAGGAACGACGTCTTGGTGGGAAAGGAAGAGATATGGCTTCAAAGATGGGTTGGCCCCCTTCCACGTGTAAATGAGCCCGTGCTTGTTGACTCGTTCAAGGTTCAGGTGACTATGGATTAGGGGAAATGTCATCCGGAGGTATTTGCTGAACTTGGACATGGGTGTCCACACGGGGTCGTCGCCAGGTAAATCCTGGTATGATGTCTGGGTGGTGGTATCGATCTTGACAGCTCCAGACAAGCGGTCCACGGAAGTCCTGAAGAAATCACTAGATCCGAGGTACTTAGCGAGGCCGGAAAGTCTTTTGTTGGTCTTTGGGACCAGTGGCTCCAACTGTGGGCATTGGTGCTTCCATTGGTACGAGCTCGGCTTTTGGGCGATGGTGCTTCCCAAAGACAGCGCAAGCGCAGCGAGATGCATGAGCTTCATGATGATATCTGAGAGTGAGACGGGAGAATGACTGTTTTTGGCGCTGTTGAGTGTTCAGTCCAAGGTATGCGATACCTTTTACGCTCGTCTCATCATTTCTAGTTGTTGGACAAGCTTTTCGAGCTGGAACACTAAAAGCAGAAGGCGCGATGCAGTGCCTCCTTTGCGTTGCCTTGGAGGAGACCAGTGCTTTATGTGTTCCACAACAGATTCTGCGAAGAATGCCCAAGGATCAAGGTGTTCGTATGATTCCCGAGTAGGTACTGAGGCCAGTACACGAGAGCCAGACTAGTTCACGATGAAGGCGCCGACATGTCAGGGTCAACGAAGAACTTTCGTGCCGGAGTGATGTGGCGTGGAAAATGCAGCCGTTAGTTGTGGACGCTAATACTCGCCTCAGGATGGCATACTACCTAGCGAATTTAGTTGAAAAGCCGACGCTTTTGTAGCTAGTAGTCTATTAACTTGTTTTTTAATGGGGAGCTGATGTCCCTGGCTTTTCCCAGGCACTCTCGTGGAACCAAAGAATCCAAGGAAACAGTTCGAGAATGTGGGATTGACCGATCGCCTGAGAGTGAGGCACTGGATTCCTTCTTCATGCGGACTGTTGTCTCCATGTGGACTATTACCAGGATCAAGCAGAACCTTGGCTAGTGGTTCGGCCTTGGGCTTTGTTAGTTCCAAGGTTGAGTCGCGACTGCAAAATGCCGATTCTAGAAACGAACACGGCAGTCGCCAACAATGGCAGGGTCTCTCCAATACACAACTCTCAAGAGTTCACTTCCCAGGCGGCCCTGCCAAAATTCCTGAACATGATATCAATATTCGGGTGGCTTGGCGCGATAAATCCCAACAAGCCACCGCGAAAGAAGGAGCATATCCGGCCATGAGCCAAATACGCTTTAATGTAGCTTCCAGCTTTAGTCGGCTCGTGTCATACTGCTGGGTTTTTTATTCAGGCCGGCATGTTCTATAATGTAGGTGTTAACGACTCAAGGCTATTTCATGGACGATTTCCTAATGACCAGTGGCCCGAAAGCCGATCTCGTGTGTACGCGGTTTACATGTGGTAGGGCTTGTATTAGCTGTGAGCATTAAGAGACCTTAATATACTAGCGTATGCTAAGGCACTCAAGCAGGCATCGGCGTATCTAGGCTTACGAAGTACTCGAATTTTCTCGATTAATTATTCCTGCTTATTTCAACCGCTCAAAGGTCCTTTACAGGGGCGTCACCCTCCTTTTTGCCTGTCCCGTACGCTTGCCTCTTCTCCTTGCCAGCATCCTTGTCCGCCTCAAATTGCTTCACCTCTGGGCTGTCCATGTGCGGTGCAACCTTATCTGCCTGGAACTTCTTGAGGACAGCGCCGATACTCTCGTTCGAGTAGTCTTTCTCATTTGCTTGGTCCTTGTGATACTTGACCCGGATGAACTCGCTATCGATGGTGGCCGGGTCTAGCGACAGTGAAACGATGGCATTTACCACGGCCGTTTTTGGGATGACCTTGAAAGTCCATTCCTGAAAGTTGTCAGCATAATACGTCTCGTGACAGCACGGCTGGGTGTGGAATTACCTCATCGTGTTTAAATTGGATCAGGTCTCGATCGTTGGTGACAACCTCATATCCGTGACTTTTTGCCCCGGCGAACAGCTTAGGCAGTGCGAACCACTGCCCAGCCATCTTGTACCGGTCGTTGGCATAGACAAACTGGTCATTGTAAACACAGTCTGGAGTATAACGCTTGACACGCTCGACAGTAGGCTTCATCTCATACAACGCGATGATATCATCTACGAGAGACTGGCGTGCAGCTGACAGTGGAAGGGACTTGGATGGGTCTGGCTTGTAATCGCCGGTCGGGTGTGTCTGACGGACTTCGAAGTGCTCCCCGGGCAGAGACGCATCGGTCGGGAAGTTGACCTTTCCGGAGTCGCCTCCGTGTTGGCTTTGCGCCTGTGTGGACATGGTGGCTGTGTTGTGCAGGTGTCTAGCTGTATGATAGGGAAGTGCAGATCTGAGAAAGTTGATTTGACCAAAGTTTGCCCGGATGCGCGGAAACAATGTGGTGGTGGCCATCATTGCAACAACAATCTGTCATCTATTTCCCATATTTACTCATTTAAATACATCTTTCTAACTGAGATTGGGCCATGTTAATGATTCATCGTTCTAGTCGTGACGCCTGTGGTGCTTACATCCGGTCAGCGAATTCAAAGGGGTCGTGGCCGTGACCGTGACGTAGTGTAGACCTGCATGGTCTGAACTCATACCGACATCAACCACCTCCGCCCATTGATGCGGCCGCTCCCGAGCCGTCTTGGCCACCACAAGACTGTAAGGTATTTCAAGCTTCTTAGGGCGCAGGACAAGAAACACATAGGTGTGTGCTCGGTTCCCAAGAGATGTTTCGTTATTTACATGCACGGAAACGACTTGCCTTGGTTGCCAACATTTGAAAGGTCCGGAGAAGCAGACAAGCCCAAGTGCTAGCTGCTAGCCAGGGAGCCAAGGTGCATGGCATCACATTCACACCATGAATGTCAGCTAGGCCCACAGCGAACAACAGAAGAAGATATTTTCCGAGAGGGTGATGGTTCACCCGGATGGAAAGACCGTCGTGGTGTAGGAATTAGAACGGGTGGTTGCACTTTGCTACTCGTGCCTTTCAGTGGTTAAAACAGAAGAGCCCGCCCCCTTCGTCAACGGCTGAACCGGGGATTCATGCCACTCATGCCTCGTCAGGGGGCTGACCATTTTGACCGCACTCTTCAAGTTTCGAGCCAACCATCTGGACAAGTTCTGCTCCTGGACCATAACCCCCGACATTCATCCCATCAACGCAAAGAGGCCTCAGCCCCAACGGTCCATCAACTGTGTGTGACAAGCCGTTGAAGTGTCAGGCTAACGGATAGCGCCCGGCCGGCAAGAAAATCAATTCAAGTGAAATGTTTTGACTCTCTCGATCCAGTTGCCTTTGAAAGCGTGGAGACCAGTACCGCTCGTGATGGATCAAAAAGCCATGGGCGAGACAAAACCTACATGCGCGCTGGGGACTGTGCGCAATGGAGCACACGCATTGGAGCAGGCCGACTTCCGGCGCCTATCTCGGCAAGCCTATCCCCTTCAGGGGGGAACAACACAACGCCGGCAACCCCGCTCCCGACGACGACCGTCTCCGTCTATGTAAACAAAGTACGGGTGGCGTCCCCTGCTTTGCTTTGCTTTTGGAGAAGAGCTGGGAAAGGTTTCTATTTCTTCTTCGTAATCAAAGTCTATTATCATGCTCGCCCGGAACCCTTCGGCAGTGCTCAAGGACCTGTGCCGGCGCGGTCCCGCTGTCCGAGGCGTGTACCAGAGTGCGTCGGTGACGAGATGCTATGACCTGTCGAGGAGGCACTTCAGCGCCTCAAATTCGAGATGGATCAGGACGGCCGACATGAAAGAGTCTGACCTGGCAGCCGTCAAGGTCAATGGAGGGAAGTTGATGGAAACGCTTCACCATACGTGCAAATTTGGCACCGGCCTCAGATGGGGAAGGTAAGCATTTCTATCTGTGCCAATCCAATCAGGTTTAAGCTTGAAGGCAAATTCAGCCTCCCAGGGTGAAGACTGGTACTCAAAAGATACCGGGCTGACACATACCTGTAACATCCAGTGAGCCAACTGAGACCGGCATGGCCCGCCTTGCGCTGTCGGACACGGACAAGCAAGCCCGAGACTGGTTTGTGGAAACTACGAAATCTCTCGGCTGTTCAGTCACTTTTGATGCTATGGGGAACACATTCGCTGTCAGGCCGGGGCGCAGAGGTGACGTTGCTCCAATCTTTGCGGGCTCGCATCTTGACACCCAACCGGCTGCTGGGCGATACGACGGCATCTTGGGCATACATGCAGGTATTGAAGTACGTCACCAGTAGCACAAAGACACAAGTCCTTGGAGGCAACCGATTCTCCAACCAGTGATACAAGAAGCTTTTGACCCAGAATGGAGCTAACAATGGTGTCATAGATGTTAAACCTGCTCCGTGATCACCAAGTGGAAACCGAGCACCCCATTGGCGTCGTCAACTGGACCAAGTACGCTTTGTTCTTTTGCACACATGATGCATTCAATCTGCTAACATGAAGGCGTTGATTGCAGTGAGGAAGGCGCGAGGTTTCCAATGTCCATGAGCTCATCTGCCGTTTGGGCTGAGGCCATTCCACTCGAAAATGCACATAATCTACAGGAAGTCGGCGGAGGGACGGCGACAATGCGGTCAGAGCTGGAGCGGATTGGATATCTGGGGGACGTACCGGCCAGCTACCGCTCGACACCGATGGCCGCCCACTTCGAGCTGCACATCGAGCAGGGCCCGATGCTCGAAGCTCAGGGGCAGAAGATCGGGGTGGTCCAAGGGGTGCAGGCGTACAAGTGGTTCACCATCGACGTCGAAGGGCGAGGTGAGCTGATGCTTCCCGAAACCCGATCGCCTCTCGTTCATGATGGCTAAACCGTTGAGCAGCTTCACACACGGGTACTACCCCATTCTCCGCGCGCGCCGACGCACTGCTCCTCGCATCCGAGCTGATCACCCATTCCAACCGCGTCGCGACCAGGCACCCCGCCCTCGCCTCAACAGGCATCCTCACCCTCTTCCCGGGGAGCGTCAACACCGTCCCCGGCCACGTCCGCTTCAGCCTCGACGTGCGCGCCGCGGCAGACTCGGTTGTCGAGGCCGTGGAGTCGGAGCTGAAGCGCGACTTCGAGGTCCTCTCCCGGCGGATCCAGGGGGAGGGCCTGCCGCTCTCCGTCACCTGGAAGACGGACTTTGAGAGCCCGGCTGTGCTTTTCCACCAGGATTGTATCTCTGCGGTGAGGGCGGCGGCGAAATCTGTGCTGGGCGGCGAGGGGCTGTTCAGGGACATGACGAGCGGGGCTGGGCACGACAGTGTCTACGCCAGTAAGCGCTGCCCGACCTCGATGATCTTTGTCCCTAGCAGGAACGGCGTGAGTCATCACCCTGAAGAGTGGACGAGCCCGGAGGACTGTGCTTTAGGCGCGGAGGTGCTGTGTCAGAGCATCTTGAGATATGATCGCGCAGCGGCTGCAAAGGATTTATGAGATGTCTCTTGGGCTACCTTGGGCTACCTTGTATCTAACCTGCTAGAAAGAGCACGCCATTAGACAAGCTTGGTATTCGAAGACTACCGTGTGGTTTTTCCAATACAAGGCCTTATTACAAGCCCGCTCTACTTGTGAAAGTGATGCAACGTCAGATTAGGCATCTCACCTGGGGACGAAGTGACAGGTAAGTAACTACGAATGGTCTTCCTATGCAATTGGTTGAGGGCTTTTCCTTTCTCCTGACAGCCATTACACGCCAGAAACGCTCAAAACCCAAAGAGCATATCAAGTCATTTCGTCAAATGCCAAGCTTCTCAAGCCGGCCAAGCATTTGGGTCACCTAACCAAAGACATGTCAGTCAAAATGGTGGTTCTGGTTACCTCCGTTGCGGGGATTACTCACCTCAGCAGCATCGATGTTGCCGCTGAGCATCATGGAGAGGACACGGCGTAGAAGCTCTTTGAACTGGCGCAGCTCCTGCTCATAACGCCTGAAACGCTTGTCGTAAGTGACGTCAGAGTTCCGCAAACCTTCAGCGGCCTTACCGGACTCTGCCAGCGCCGAGGTAGCGAGGTCATTGGCTCCTCTCCGCGCCTTTGTTTGCAATCACGGAGGAAGCAGCAAGCAGTTTCAGGGTGTCAGTAGGGTCAAGTGGGGCGGTGGCAGCAGCTACCGCCATGGCGGTGCCGTCAGCACCAGAGTGTCCGATCATCTCGCTGGCGTGGTTGACAAGGTCGAAGGCACGGGGATCGTTCGGGGGGCCCGTAGTGGTGAGCTGGCCTTGGTTGTCGTAGTCATCCTCGTCCTCCGAGAGGAGGTGTTGCGGCGACGGTCGTCATCCTAAAAAAGTTGAAAAACATCCACTTAGCGAACGAGTCACTAAGTAAGCCCACACAGCAGCAATGTAGATGATGGATAGAGTCAAATCTTCTTCTCCGCCCCGCATTCTCGACCCCGGATTCAAATGCCACCGTATGCACCGCCAGAGTACGGGTTCTCAAGGGTGATATTTCATCTCGGCCTCCCGCACGTGTTTGCCCCAAGTCCACGTACGACTCCCCTACACCAGCCTGAATAACTTGCAAGCGAGAAACGCCCCCATCCATGGAAGGCTATGTGCAATGCCGACACTCGATGAGGAGGAGGTAGTGTGTGCCCTATGTGCGCACGTCGTCCACAGCCAACGATGAAGTCTGGGCCGTGTTCGAAAAAGTGATCATGCGCACATGTAGTTGCGGCTCCACACCGATTTTCGCTCTCGCTTGCGTTGGTTTGGGTGGCAGGGTCGAAGAAGAAGGATGCATACCAGTGTTGGATGGATGAAGGATGGACCTACCTCTTGATCATAGGCTATGGCAAAGTCACCGTCAGTGGTGTCTTGGGGTTGTTCGGCCTCGCGACGCTTCTCGCGAGCTCGACCAGCTTGATTGGTCATGATGTGTAGGGAAAGACGCTGATGACAGCAAGGGGCGATGAGACGTTTGAAGGAAGGTGGGAAAGGAGAGTCTGTGTTGAGGTTGGCAAGTGTTTAGAAGCGACAGAGGTCGCAGATGACGAAATGAAAGGTGATGATTGGGCAGCTGAAGGAAGGAAGGGCGAAGGACGGAAGTCGACTGATGAGGTCAAGGGGTGGAAGGGAATGCAAGGAATGAAAGGCGAGAGAGATTGCGATGGAAGAAATGAAGGTGGATGGGTGGATGAAGGAAGGTTGGAAGGATAGGTTCTGAGGTGGGAGGGAGAAAGGGTTTAAATAGTTTTTGGTGGGTGCCTCCGGCGACTGAGATCAGCAGCTGAGCTTGTGAATGGCGCCCATTCAGAAAATAATGTTTCCCATTGTACTCGCCGGCCAATCGGAAGATCAGATGAATTTTGATAACTCGAAGCAGTGACTGGGTCAATCACAGAAACGTGGCGCAGGAGCTGATACCGTTTGGCCAGGCAGCCCGTCGCGAAGCAATGCTTGAAGCCAGCACTGTGGAGCATTGCTTGTAATAGTTACGGTGATTTGTCTTGTACTCAAGTGCGTTCTTGAAATCCTACGGCCCCCTGCCGTGGGATATATCTCCCCCTCCCCCATAAGTGATCGGCTGGGTCCGGTGCTCATCTTCAGGCTGGTTCTCCTTATCACTGGTCGATTCAGAGGCCGAGTCAGAGTCGCCCTCGTCAGAGTCAGACGATGTCCGGTTCACCGAGGGGCGTTTGAAGCCGCCCGGATGATGGACGACGGCATGATACCTCAGAATGGCCTACGTTGGCAGGTAAGAAAGGGCCATTTTTGCTGAAGTGCATCTCAAATCCTTGAAGGACGGTTCCTCTTGCAAGCTTTCGGATTCTCTGCCTGGATGCTACTGCTCGCCCACTTCGTAAACATGATGCTCGTGGCTCACTTTGGCCAGTGCTTTACTTCGCTAGGCTGGATCCATAGATTTTGAAGGTTTAACTGCTCACTCTCCAGTGCAACCTTCATAATCTGAGGCAAATCTGTCATGTTGTCCTCGGACGGACTGAGCAGGACGCTGGCCCCATCGTCCATGGGCCGTGACCAGAAAGTGGCGCGTGGTCAGCCCTGAGGACAAGGCAACTACATTCACTGTATCTCAAACAAAACCCCGCAAACAAGCTCATGACAGACAAATTGAATGTGTAGATTGGTCTCCTGTCAGTTTTCATTTGGGTTGAACGTTTCGCTACCTTGGGCCTCCTTGAACTTCAGCTCCCCATACCCCACGACCTCAAGACGCGCGACCCTGCTGTAGTTCAAAACGATTCGATGACGCCCCAAGTCAATCCCACAGATCAATGGCACTCACCCAATTATTCTTGTCTGCCGTTCCGTGTGAAGCCGTCCTTGTTGGAGACGGACGATGCCCCCGGCCCGATCCGGAGATGCTCTCCCCTTCCACATCAGCGGGAGAATTTAGATCCGCCAAGTGTAGATCCCTCCAGCAGTTGACCACAAAATGCAAGAGTGTTCCACATTTGGAAATAAGAGCTAGAGCAGCCTGAGCTGATCAAGGTAAGAGCCATGTTGCCCAGACAGGAGGCTTCTGTACAGTGCTCTTTGCCAGGAATGGCTGGCGCCAAGGTTACTCTAGGGAATTCATGATTAAAAAGCACGTCTTGAGGAAACATACGGTCCATGCCTAGAGATGTGGGTAGTATGGAGGCATTTAAATGGCTACCACTTTGCGCTGGCTTGTCGGTCTCCAGGTCGTGACACATGAGGCGAAAGCTAAGTTTCATGAAGTCGCCATAATATGGACATGCTATCACGGCGCAGTCAATCAACAGAATATTTGCTGTGTCTGGATGCTGGCATTGGAGACATGAGACAAGACCTATGGTCGAGGCGATGGCCAATGTTGCATGGGGAAGCACCACGCTTGGGTCAATGCGTCAATCAAGAGGGTAAAGAACCATTGATACTAAGGTCAAGTGCAAAATTCCGTCACCATGCATATCCTTGTGGACAGACAGGCTGCTGGTGAACGTAAAAGCTAAACTGTGTAGCTAAATCTCTCAGTACAGCACGTAGCTAAGCTTCTCAAACTGAATACTCTCCCGATGGGAATGCTTCTTCCAAGTCCAATTCTTTGAAAGCCTTTGCACGTCGAACCACATCCTTACGAATCGTACCCCCAGTTGCAATAAGCCCATCATCAGGAATAAACTTGTACAGGCCCGGAACGACGATCAGCCCAAGCGCAATATTCTCGTCGAAGACCTCGGCTTCTTGTGGCCCGCGGCGTGGGACCACGTAGCGCTCAGCAGCCGGCTGAGGGAATCCCGTGATGTTCAAGACGCTGTCCGGGGTCCCGAGGACAAAGTCGTACACGTGCCGGGCGGTGCGAAGCTTCCAGTCAAGCTCTAGAGCCCTCGTGATCAAGGGCTCCGTGTCCCTGATTAGCACCTCGATATTCCGTGATTCAGTGATGGGCTGGTACACGTTCGAGAAGTAGGGAAGGAATGCGACGAGTATCTCGTCGGCAAACCTTGTGAGTCGTCTATGCCGACCTAGATCGGCGGGTTCCCCGTCTCGCAACTGGGTCATCGTTCTTGCCCGGTTCCATATGCGGGTCCGATACCACGCTTGACTCAAACGAGGTGCGCTCGGGCGGAACAACGGTGCTGCGATTAAAGAACATCAGGTCAGTATTTCCGACGCCTTCCGAACAGCCTTTACCGAGATACTTACCAAATTCACGATTAAGCTCGATCGCCTTCGAAATGTCATTGCCTGCCCAGGTCCTGGAGCTAGGACGGAAAATCTCTTGATAGAAGAACCTCCAGACCCACGATTCATACACGTACTTGGCGTAGCCAGTATCTCGGAGCATATCATCCCCAAGCTGCAGAGGCCTGCACCAGCCGCAGAGCTCCCAGTGCCTTTGGGGGTTCGTCTTTTGGAATTCCTCGGGGAACCTGTTGGGCAGACACTCCTCCACCCATATCACCACCATTGACTGAAGTTTGGTATACAGCTCGAGAATCTCTGGTTCCTCCGTGAATGTTGGCCGCAGGCTCGCCTCTTTCGGTCTGGGTTCAGTCGGGTCTGTTATGCCGGTAACAGCACTGGGACGAGCATCTTCTGGCCGAGTAGTTGACTCCATAACATCAGCTACAGGCGCCTCTGAAGACTCTTTAGGACGTGTCTCTGCCGGTGGAGCCTCTGTGTCTGACGGCTTCAGATCACCCGGCCGCGCCATGTCGGGTCGAGGCCTCCTCCTCGGGCGCGGTCTCTGGTCGGCGTTAGGGCTGCTAAAGCTGTCCACGATTCTCGGCCCACTCGCAACTCCTTTGGGCAATGGGAGTAGTACTGGTCCGGGGGTCGCGGTGCCTGCTGAAGAGGATCCGCTTGCGGCTCTGTCTGGGGGAGTGCCGAGCTCCGGTGGTAGCGGCCGAGCAGATCCCCCGCGGATTTGTGCGACTTCTTCACATGCCTCTGAGCAATCCAGGTGACTTAGAAATTTCCGCTTACTCTTTGGCTCCGTACTGATGCCCTCTTCACTGCTACGCTTAATGGGGCGAGCTCGGCCAATGAGGTCCCACTGAGTCTGCATAGTGGCTGCAGGACCCAGTCGCTGGGTGATGAGTACCTCCTTAGGTGTCGATTGATAGCCACGCAAAAGTGCTGGTGATCGTCGTCAAAAGCAGACCTAGAGCTACTGAAATTGCGCATATAGAATTCATGGAGAATAAGTTGTCTTTATGGGAGCACCAAAATGTTGTGGTTCAAAGGAAGCCCGCCCCGGAAAGCCTCCGCATCCGGCCATGCTCTCGGATACGGGCCAGGCGGACAAAAGAATGAGAACAGGCCAAACAGATGGTTTCGAAATTTCTTCTGGCACGCTGATGTCAAGGGACCACTGAAAAGCGAATTTTAAAGCGGTTCTTTCCGCATACCATACCTGGATACACTACGATCTAAGGGATTGAACTACAACTCTCCTACGTACAAATGGTAGCCTGGCTGCGCTTCCCGCGTGTTCCAGGTAACACCGGCTTGGACACCTTGGTAATGACTGAGCCTGCCATTTTTGATACTCGGGACTAGCATCCCAGATTGTTCCATAGAGCTTGCTGCTTCACAACATGTATCTCATAAAGATCAGGCATACATGTATGTGCTCGAGGATAAGCACGTTATTTGGGCGGCGTAGCTACTTGCCACAAGGCCTTTTGCCCGATTATCATCGATCAGACGCCCTCCAATTCCACGTCTTGGATGTGGTGACGCCTTGTGCTTCCAATGATTGCGAATCTGGTACCCATAATTGAGCACAGCGAGCACTCAAGACAGTATCGCATTCAGTGAAACCGAATGAGCCCTGTTTAGATCTTGCTTAGTTTCCAGACGAGATTCAGGTAGTGAGAAAAGTGAGCATTGAAACTCCGACAGACACCACAGTATGCCCAGGTGGTGATCGGATGGATCCATAAGCCGTCCAAACCACCCGCCTTCGTCCCGACACTCACTTCACAGTTGGCAAAACTCGTGGCCTGTTAGCTTCGGTCCTTCTTTTGCTAAAGATTGGGCTTTTTTTCTCTGTGAATACTGAGGGTGCACCGGTACAATTCCCAACTCCCATGCCCATGAAAACCCTTCTAATCACGCCCACTCCCACAGGGCTACTCCTACAAGCCCGACGGCGCCCGGTTCCATAACACCTGCCAAGTCCATCCGTTCAGTCATAATCTACTACGATCACACAGGACCACACGAGATCACAAAACTATTGAGAGGTCCGTCCTGAAGCTCAACGGCCCCACCTGTCGCTCAAAGAAGTCCTCAACAGCAGCCTTTCTACTAGGCCGAATCATTTGGAACTGGCTTTGAGGCGATTGCTCGCCGTGATTTCCTAGTTTGTGGCCTCCTGACTGGCTCAACTTGACCTACCTTCGCCTGTGTTGACAGTCTTCTTTAGGGCATTCTTCTTCTTCTTATTTCACACTTGCTGAGCGCTTACGCTTCTCACCAGTTTAATGCTAGCTGCTGCAATCGCTGATCTACAGAACTCACCAGACTTTATCACTTCCAATCCGAATAGGAGACGCTTCTTTCCTTTTGCACCATCTTACCTTGAGTGGAGGATCTGTCAAGTCCGAAAAACATTTTTGCAAATGTTAGCGTCGCAAGACGAGAGATCCATTTCTATCAACTTTTGGTTCTATTCAACTCCAGCCTCCTGAACACCCACGGTGCCAGTTTTCAATTTACTGACCACTGCATTTACTACGAGTGATCTCGCGAAAATGATACCCATAAAGCATGAGTCACCATCGCCGTCACCAAGCGGAGAACAAGAGGAGGCTGAGGAGTGCGACCTTTACTCGCAGAGTATACCTGGAGCGAAAGCATCCAGCACAGCGCCAGCCAACAATCGTAAGCGGCCGAAAGCTGCCTCTGCTCCCGAACGTTCCAACAAGAAGAGTCGTAATGCGCCTTCGGGGAAGGTACTGGTGCAAGCCGGTCGAAGGCTGCAGGTGGGCCGAGGCCCAAAGCCACCAAGCAAATCGCCAACATTCACCATCGGCATCGATTTTGGAACCAGGTAAGTATTAATTGACGGTAAATCTTTTCTTATTTGTCCATGCTCATTTTCAACAGCCACTCTGGCATGGCGTATTCGCCACGACGTGAATAAGAAACCCAGCGTCAGCCCGTTCATGAGCTGGATGAAACGAACGAGGACCATATGAAGGTCCCGTCCTCCATCGTATTTGGCGCCTAAGATGAATCTGGGGAATGCATGCCAAGCACCGTCCAGACGCCCTGAGATGGCTCAAACTTCTCCTCATCAAACCACAGGACTTGGACAATGAGATTCGCGACTCGGTGCAGCTCCAGGAAGCCCGAGAGGTTTTGCAAGCATCGGGAAAGTCAGCCGTGGAAGCGATCAGCATTTTCTTGAAGCGCATGTTCAACCGTGCCATTGAGGAGCTCAAAAGGGCTCGAGGGGCGCACACAGTGAATACCTCATGCTTCCATCTTGTCTTTACTGTTCCAGCCATCTGGCAGGAATACGCCCGCCAGAGTATGCAAGATGCAATTGAGCTTTCAGGAATACTATGCAACGTCCAAATTTTGGTCCTGTGGGTTTCTGAGCGACTGTCAAGTGCCCCTACGGGCTATGGCCAATCAAAGGACACGGTTGGCAGTTAGTCAGCCAGAGGGCCGACTACTACACCAACCGTCAGGGCGACGAGATTAGCGATAGCTTCTTCCTCCTCTATAAGCAGAAATCAGAACCCGTACCCAAACACGTACGGTCTGCTTCAACCCATTTGCACGTGCAAAGAACCCTTGATCCTCGCTGTCAGGGCCGTACCAACAGGTCCCACGACCCATGATTGGGTCACAGAACCTGAAGCTGCAGCCTTTGCGACACCGTCAGGTTTAGACAAGTTTTCCAATATCAAGGCTGGTAAAGCTGACCCAAGTTTACATGCATATGTTAATCCTTCTCTAGGCCGGCGATGTTATTGTTGACATCGACTGCGGAGGAGGTACGGTTGACATTATCACTCACAAGATCAAGCAGACGAATCCTATGGTTATCGAGGAACTGGTGGCAGGCAACGGTGCGTTCAGGCCAACGTGCATGATTCTCTTCCCTCCAAATGCAACGAAAACAATGTTTTTCAACTCTTTCTTGTAAACATATGAAGCGGCCTAACAAATTTCTTAGGTGCTCTCTGTGGCACAATTTTCGTAGACGAGCGCTTCAAAGAGCTTGTTGCGAGAAAGCTCAGAGAGAAGCGTGGGGACGCCATGGAGCGGATTTCTGAGCAAGAAATGCAAGATATGATAACTCACAATTGGGAGCAGGAGATCCGCAACCAGTTCAACGGAGCAGCCAATACTTGGACCATCAGTCTACTACTCAGTCTCATCGATGTATGGTCGACTGGACCCCAACAGAGGCTTCCCAACATCCACCATAACATCTGAAGAGGTCGAGGAAGTCTTTAGACCTATCATCGCGAGAATCAAGTCGTTGGTCAACGCTCAAATCCAGGCTGCCGTCGACAAATCCGGCAGTATCCCTAAGGTAAGTAGTGCTCTACAAATAAGGGCTATCGTTTTAGGCACTTCAGTTTGGAGTAATAGGCTGATGCTCAGTTGTAGTATGCGATCTTGGCGGGAGGCTTTGGTTGTTCCAAGTATCTCCATCAGTGCCTCATGAACGGCTGCCAAGGTGTCGAAGTCTTGCAGCAAAGAGGGTGGGAGCCGTGAGTATCAAACATCCTGTAAAGTTCATGCTATTAACACAGCATACAGCTGGTCTGCCATTTCTCGTGGCGCAGTCATCACAGGGATGACTAAAAAGAAATTCGGCAATTCACTCCGAGTTACTGTCGAGACCAGATTTGCGAGACAGACCTACGGTGTGGTTGACCAGGAGGGTTTCGATGATGGAAAACACCATCCAGAGGACATGAGAGTTGACTTCTTTCTATGGAAGGATGTGGCAATCAAAGTCATGTGCTGGCTTGTTGTCAAAGTGGGTAACAGAAGCCTTCCCTTGATTGTGTTCATGTTCTGACGGATGCGTCTACCGGCAATAGGGAAAGGAAGTTCCAAACAATCACACGGTGATCATCCCGTTCACCATGTTCCTCGAAAAGCTCCCCGAAAAGATCGACATCACGATTTACACCTCCCTCGCCGATCAGCCCTCCATTCACAAGGATGAGTCCGTCATAAAGGCTACTCAAATAACATGGACTGTCCAGGTTGCCTGGGATTCTTTCGAAGCTTTTGCGAACGAGCAGGGCAAGACATTCAAGAAATTAGAACACATCGTTGAGATGAAATGCGGTGCTGGTGCTACTATCTTCTCAATCCACCACGGAGGCCGCCAGCAAGCTGCGAAGAGGGTCTTTCTGAAGTTTTACTAGAGTAGAGATGATTAATTTGGGCGGCGCACAATGGCCTCTTGGTGGCTTCTTCCTTTGGTGGGTTGTTTTGAAGGAATTTTGGACTTTCGAAATTCAAGTTTACTCATGGTGTAACGTACTTCCGAGGTAATCTTTCCAGCCGTGGATAGGATAAGCGACTGCTTAAACATCAGCCTAAAACTCTTTCGTCTCTGGTAACTTTGAATCATTTCAAATCATACAACATACCGGACCACTACAATCTTTAAGTCTAAATCTTCGAGTCCCCAGAATTGGACTGGGAAGTTGGTTTCACAGTATCATTGACGCCGACCCAATTTGTTTGTTCTCTCCAAGTTCGCCTTTGATCCAACCCCTGCGCCTCTCATCCTCATTCAATCTGTGCTATGCGCCCCATCACCATTGCATTAGCATCTTATGTACCTTCAACCTATCACTTCTCAACAATTCCTTGCCTGAATTTCTCTTTTCTTTGAGACATCGACAGCAGATCCTGACTTTCAAAGTTTGGACTGGCCGGGCTTACTAGCGACCACGTTCACTCATGATGTCACGATCTAAAAAGGACCGCGTTTGAATTGGTGGAAGCCTCTGGGCTCGAGGCCAGTAGCTTGCGGAAGCATGATTGTCAAAAGAGAGAAGGCGAAAATGATTGCCCGAGCAAGCGTATCAAGCTGGACAGGAATAGCCAGCCGCCGATACGTAAGGACACGAGCACAACCCCAACAAGAAAACAAGTCAAGCCGAGCAAGAAAATTAACCATCCCAAAGCCTCCCGCACCAGTAGCCATCACGAGCTCAAGAAGACCATTAGAAGCCTTCAGGCTCAACTGAATGATGCCAATCGGGCGCACGAAAATACGAAGGACTTCCAAACAGAGTCTGATTCAAAAGACGCCGAGCTCAAACGCCTCCGGAAACTTTGTGACGAAAAGTCCAAAGAGGTGCGCAGGCTGGATCAGTTCAACGCGAATGAGCATGATGAACTCCAGGCCCTGAGAAACTTGATGCATCATCCTGTCTATGATTACCATGCATTTATAACTTCATATGAGACAAAGGACGCCGAATTGAAGGCCAAAGATGAGCACATCTGAACTATACGGCAAGTGCTTGATAACGGGGATGCTCAAGTTGCAGCTCACAAGGAGGAGAAGGGATGGTCTGGATAAGTCACTTCAAGCTGCGAACAAGGCGCTGGCAATGAACAAGGAGCAGGTGATGGGCACCACAAAGGAGCTTTCTTTGACCAAAACAAAGCTGGATACTATTACACAAGAGGCCGAGGCTGTCAGAAGAGTCAATGACACAAGCGGAATCCATAACGGAAAGCTTGCAGAAAAGGAACGCAAAGCCAAGGAGAGCCTCAAGGTCGAACGAGCTGGTACGTGATCAGTATTTGTGTCCTCTAATCACAGGACAACGCTGACCTAATTAACGTTCAGAAAAGAAGAAGAAACTTTCAGAGCTGGAGAAGCAGAAGTCAGCGCTGCAGCAACGATGTGAAGAGCTAGAAATGAACCTTGAGACCCAGCAAGCCAATCGTGACAAGATACTCACTCGTCTACAGCAGGAGCTCGAAGAATGTCGCCAACGCAGCCAGCTCTTCAACTCCAAGATGCCGGATGATAAGGTCAAGCAGGACCTCGCCGCTTTGGAGTCCAAGATTCTACAGTTTGTCGACAAGTACACACGGACGGTTGCCAGGCGAACAGATCAGGAACTGCAAAAGATTTGGCCAGGCTGGTCATCCGAAATACCCAAGTTCCTCGCTTCCCCTTTGCTATGTGGTCTTACGTTCAAGGGTTACATGTGGGAGTACCTTCTTGAGAGGATTTTCAAACCGTGGTCGGAGATTTGGGCTAGCGACTTTGGGCGGTCCTTGGAGAAGTCACTGTGCATGGCTGAAGGTGAGTAATTTCGCCTTGTCATCTTCTCTTCAGAGCATCTGGTACTTACTTTCTCTGAGCAGAGAAAGTCGCAAAGGCCGAATACAGGAGCGAGTTTTACGATGACTACCAGCACTGGCGGTCAAACTCAAGCAGTTCATTGTTCACCACCTGGGTGGCAACGACTTTCGACCTGAATGTTTCGACCCAGACGTTGAGATGTTACTTACGACCTTCGCGAAGCTTGGTGGACTGCACAAAATTTCTAACACCATGAAGGCTGATTGCATGGGCATTTTCGAGGATGCTCGAGACTTTGAAATCCAGCTCCAGAGGTTGAACCCCTGATACACCTTCCGCATGTTCCAGACCAGCGCCAGCGGCGAGAAACTCAAATGCGGATTCCACTTTGCCAGCAAGAAGATGGATGAGTGCACTGCATTTAGAATTGATGAGAGCTGCGAAGAAGTTCCGACAGTGGACTTCATCATGTCCCCCGGTCTGTACAAGCGTGGCAACAACGACGGTGATAAGTACGAGTACGGCACATGGCTGGTCAAAATGGGAGTGGTGTGCAATGCAGCGAGATTCTTCAACAGCTCGGACGGCTCCGCTGCTGCACAACCGACTTCTGCAGAGACTCTCGAGGCACTCCACTTGGGCGAGGTCAAGCAGGAGCAGGAAAGCCAGGGTAACATGCTTCAAAACCATATTTACGGCGGCGCAAAGAACATCAAGAGTGAGCCGCCCGTTGCGAGCTCCGAATACTGGATCGATGACACAGACTTACAGGGAAGTCCCGGCCCGTTTGCTCCTATGGATCTGAGTTTCGTGTCTCCACCAATTGTCCCGGAATCTCGAAACTCAGCGCAGTCACAGCCGAACGTGGCGAAAAATGTGATAACCCGCAGCCAAAAATCGCAGATGAGCGACTGCAAAGTACTCAGTGGCCCCACCAAATCAACAAAAAAAGCACCACCTTACTACTGGACCCGCAAACCGCCTGATGAGTGGACCACCTGCGAAGAAAATGAAATCCAGCACAGATGGTGACGCTGAGATGGATCGGGGACAAGAATGCGACTTGTGATTCTGGGATGGGGCGAGTTTTTCCCGTGGGAGTAGAAACTGCGACATTCCGAGGGCATTCTCATCGCTTATCAGAGGAAATTTCTCCATGGTAGGCTGGCTTATAACCGACTTCCCCAGGGCAAGTTATCAGCAGTGAGGATGGCATAATCAATCCTTTCATCATTGAGTATTCATTGGCAGCGCATACCATGAGCGGTCGCGCCGTTGCTGGGAATCCCAAACCAGCTGATGAGATCGGGACGTGGCCCTGGTCAAGGGTCTGATGGTAGGATTCGACTGTACAACAAAAAACCAGTGGAGCTTCGCCACGGCGAGCTTGCCAGTAATGGGCCTGCCCCTAATGCGCCTTTGAGGTGTCAAGTTTGGCACACTCACACAAGGTGTCTCTGAAACATTTCTGAACGACTGAAAACGGAAACATTCACGATTGGCCCGTGGTGCTTCAAGGACATGAACACCTGTGAAAGGCGTCGAATGGCCTCCAATGAATTGAAGGGACCACAAGGGGCCTACGACATGTGGAGCGCTGATTGCCGCTGTTGAGAACGGATAAGTAGCACGACTGACGGTTCTTGCGTCAGGTACGACCTTCTTTGGGCACAGAAAACATGCCAACGCGTCTGTGTTGGGGCAAAACCCGAAGGCCATTCTCATAGTTATCGCAAGTGCGACAAGCTCATGGCATTTAACGAAAATCACGAACACTGAAGACAGGAAGCCTAGATCAATGAATTCAATTTTGACCATAATCACCTCTCCCACCAGTTGTCCGCTGCATCAGCGCGTTCCGTATAGCTGGGAGGCGGCCCTTCTGGAGGCAGCACATCTGCTGCCCCGGCTGTGGACGAAGACGCTGCCTGGCCACTGACCCTCTGATATGCTACTTCCCGTGCCCTCTGTAACCGGACTCTCGCCTGCCGCACCACCTCGTTCTTCTGATCAGCCTCGCGCAATAGCTCCATGTGCCGCTGGCTCGCCGACATCACGTCAACGCTCAGTGACTGCGCGCATTGGCGGACCTCTAGGTTTGACTGTTCGATCTTTTCGTGGAAAGCCATGTCGGAGAAGATGTTGTCGAAGAAAACGTCGCCGAGCAGGTTCCCCTGTTCTATCTTGACGGGGGGCAGGGGGCGGACCATGGGCGACAACTGCTGCGCCTGGCTCAGGAGCATCCTCGCCTGGCTCACCAGGCTCTCGGCTTTGCTAAGGGCACTGCGCTCCATCATGTCTGAGAATGTGCCCCCGCCAAACATGTCCCTCCTGGATGCGTGCAGAGCGTCCTCCATCGACATCAGGGCGCCGTTGAGCCGCGTCTGCGCCTGAGTCAGGATCTTGACCACCTGTCCCTCAGCCTCGGCCCGCGTCCGCGCCTCCTGGTAGACCTGCAGCGCGTTGCTCGTCTCCCTCTCCCGCTCGTCCTCCTCGGGGAACCCAGGCGACGGACCCGTGAAGATAGACTCGTAGAGCCTGTCCAGCTCCCTCTGCGCCTCGACGTGCGTGGCGGCCTTGATCTCCAGCTCCTCGCGCACCGTCTTGGCGTCGGCCAGCATCTCTTCCAGGTTCTTCTTCATGGCGTCGGCCTGGTGCTCCTCCTGCAGGACGTCAAAGTACTCGCGCTCCTCCTTGGCGGCGCGGTTCTCGAACTTCTCCAGCTTGCCGCTGATCTTGAAGGCGAAGCGTCTCAAGACGCTGTCGCGGTAGTTCTCATGCTCCCTAAGCTCCTGCTTGCGGCGGTAGCCGAGCTGCTTCAGCTTCTCAGCGGCCTGCTTGACCTGCTTCTCAAGGTCGGCGACATGGCGCTTCTGGGACTCAAAGTCCGGGATGGAGCTGTCGGTCTCGTAGAGGATGTTGAGCAGCTCTGCGTTGCGGGCCGAGGTGTCTTTGATCTTGGCCTCGAGAGACGACATGGTGTAAGTGGGTGGGTCCCGGTGAGTGGACCTCAATGGAGATAGTTCGCGTGTGAATGTGTCTTGTGTGTGTATGCTAAGACCCAGGCCAGTTCAGATAGACTGTTTGCTGCCGCTGTGCTCCGAATTTAGTCTGTATCCTATATACGATTGAACAGGCGGCGTATTTGAGTCGTGTCGGTTGCCTCAGGATCGATCGACCAGTGCTGTGGTTGCAAGTTTGGGTCGAAGTGCAGTACTTTTGGCTGTTGTGTCTCCGGTGACGCAATGTGGCTCCCCGGGCATCAAAGGAATGGTTACACACCAGATACGGCGCAAGAGCGCACAGTCAGTTTGGTTCAGACAGAGGAAATGTCTCTTCGGGCGCCGCTCCGCCCCTTCCATCGTCTCCCACGGCGGGAGTTGGTAACTGATGATCCACGCTGCGCCACAGAGATCGTGGCCCCGGTGACTTGGCATTAGGCACCCCTATTTTTGCTTGCCAGGCTGCCAGGCTTGCCCATGCCCCGCAACCCTCGCAATCGGCAGACGTGGGAGCGCCCAGTCCAGGGTTAGGGGAAAGTCACCAACGCGGGATCTTCGTCTGCGACAACCACAATCACTCGGCACACACGCGCAATGCTATACTGAAATAAAAGCGATGATGATGCATTCATGATGTTCTACTCCCATGCCAATTCTTCTACTCCCATGTCAGTTCAAAGAAGCACCGCTTGAGCTGCCCAATGCATCACATTCCAAAACCATGAGCGACTGTACCACCCATACTGTCCCGAAACTCCCAGCTGACTGTTTCAAGAGCCAGAACTACAGCAAACCACTCGATGCCCCGTCCAATGCAAGGTACTTGCGGACCCCGTGGGGTCTTGTGCCAATCGCAGGACTTCAAAGATTGTGCTCCAACAGGTACGTATGGGAGATCACCTTGAACCGTCGCCCGTCCTCGACGCACTTGAAGACCAGGCCCTCGCCCTTCCTCTGTGCCGCTCGCCTCTTGAGGTCCTGGTGGCTGGAAGCAATATCAGCGAGCCGGACGTAGCCCAACACGGGGACATGCTCGAGGCCCAGCTCCTTCGCCATTTCCTCCACAACCCTGGGATCGAAAAACTTCTGCTTGTCAATGTCGAACATGGAAAAGACAAAGAACTCCTGCTTGCCTTCAGGCAGGCCCTCGCGGTTACCCTGGATCGGGGACCCGCAGAGCTCTCCCTGGATCGCGATGTTGAGGCCCAGTTTCGACAGCTTGGCCGGGAGTTCATGTCGGAGGGCCGTCTCCCAGTACCTGAACCCTCCGGTACCGTTCTCTTCCAGCTCGTTCTTGTCGACCTTGTTGCTGCAGACGCCAAACCGGGCACCCTGCGCACCCTCGAGGACCATGTTGGGTCCGACCTGCTCCGGCAGCGGATTGAGTGAGTCGAAGCGAGCGCACGACTTCTTGACAAAATAGACGATCATGGCGGCTCCATCCATCTTGACGCTCTCCTGGTAGACCAGCGTCTTGTATTTGTCCTTGGTGAACAAATTCGGGCAGTCCTCCACTAGCGTCACGTCGGTACGCTGGAATACCTCACCCGGGTACGATCCGAGCCGCCGGTGATCAGACTGCTTGTTGGGATTGGCAGCCGCTGGCTCCTCCCACTTCTTGACTCCCAGCACCTCCGCCCAGTTCCTGTCGCGGTACATGACGAGCAAAGTCAGGTTAATCATCTCGTTCTTGTTCTTCATTCCGTCGTGCGAGACGAATTTCCGCACCATCTCGAGGTTCGTCCAGATCTCCGGGAAGTTCTGTGGCGGCATTATCATGCCCTGCGACACGATTCTGTCCTCGCCTTGTCCGAACTTCTCCGTCTTGATTCTCTGGCCAAGCTTGCCATCAAGCATCTGGGGCTTGTGCTTGACCTTGCCGAAACGGTGGTCCGAGCCTGGCAGAAACGAGTCGACCTGGAAGTACAGGACGAGCTGGCCCTCGTGGTATTGTCGGCGTGGTATCTTGCAGGTCCAGCCATCGATCTCGGCAAAGGTGTACCACTTGTCGTCCACCTCCACGTTGTAGATCTTCTTGATGACACGCAGACTGACGAGTCGCTGCGTGTCACCCATAGCCGAGGCAGACATGAAGGCCTTGTCCCAGCTGCCTGGAGCGGACAACTCATTGTTCGCGGTCGATGGTGAAGCTCCTACTGAGCCTGTATTGACGTCGGGCTTGAGAATTCCCAGGCCGCTCTGGGTCTTCGGGCTGGGCTCGTGGGTAGCCGGAGTCTGTGCATTACCGTTTTCGTCCGCCTTCGCAGCGTTTGGCGTGTCCGACGGGGACGCCGCGGCTTCGGCAGCTTTTCCCTTGCCGGTGTATGCGGTCGGGTCAAAAGGCCGCAAGCTGCCAGGGACCGGGGCTTTTCGCAGTTCAGTCATGGCTGAAGGAATTGTTTGCAAGATTTCGGTAAGCTGTTTGCCTGTCAGTGTTGCTTGGCTCCCAGCGATTCGCCCGGGGGAAGAAGCCCCAGGATGACGGTAAGTGCGGAAGGGACCAACAATCGGTAGAAGGATATTCTTCGGGAGCCCGATGAAAAGTGCAACAAAAGTGTGGAAAGAATGGAAAGAGATGCGCGTCAAGAAAGAGTTGGTGATCGGCTTATAGAAGAATGACTTGGTCACCAATTCGGTCAAAGCTTCAGTCCTGATTTTCCGCAGCAGCTTTGGGTAAGTCCTATGCTAGCTGAGAGGCTTGGAAAGCACTTGGGTATGGATGACGACAGACATGAAAGGGGTAGGCAGAGATATGTTAAGACGTCATGTATGGATATCAGAAGTTGGCATATCGCCTGCAAATACTGTACAGGCCGGGTTACATACCCTTTGTGTGGATCTTACTTTTTTATTCTTGATGATGTTTTCCGCTGGTTCAAAATTTTTGAGAAAAATGGAGATGAGTCTGATTGCAGAGCAGGAAGCAACTCATGGCCTCTTGATTGCTGTCTACAAAGGCTAAGACGTTTGTGGCGAGGGAGCAGATGTGGATGCGAAGGTAATAATGCAGTGCAGCAAGGTCAGAATACCCGTTGGCAGATATCCACAACGGGAGATGGGACGAAGTTTTGTGTCTAGTTATGGGATGACAACGGCTAGAAAATCAAAGTGACAAACCTTGAGAGCGAACTGATAGCAAGAGCTCGAAAGTGGCAATTGCAATGGCTCGAGGGATCATGGGCCCCATCAACGAAAAGGGGACCACGTGATGGAAGCTGGGACTCTGTAAGTTCCTGAGAAGAAGTTGTTAAGGGAGAGGTTGAAACCAATGGAGCTGACTGATGTGAGGAATGAAATGTTGTAGAAAGGGTATGAGATCGGAAATCTTGGATGATGTAATAGGGCGGGACTCAGCAAAGGGTCCAGTGCGAAGAGGACAGTAGAAGTACTCTTTGGTGAGGAAAGAGATATGGATAACTGGCACGTGGCAGGTGTGAAACTTGTCACCCTGAAGCTCAGCCCAGACGTAGTGTGTTCTGCGACTCTCTGTGAGGCAGGAATCTGATAAAGCATGCGGTCTGATATTTGTAGTTGAAGAAGGCTGCCTTTAAATGTGAATCTATCTCGGCTAGAACGAGATGGTGGCTTGAGTGTGAGCTGGCAGATGACACACTTGTCGTCACAAATTCTGGATGCAAGAATTGAGAGCTCGGAAGCGTTTCTGGGAGCGTGGCCACCTAGCATATCATAATCACAGGAAGAGCAGCTTCAAAGCCGCTTGAAATCGTGGTGGTTCTGTTTGTCAAACGCAGAAGCAGAGGGTATTTCCTGACTCAATGAATGGGCAATGATGGAAAGTTTGGACCATCTGTAATCAGCACATGACGCCGAAGATAAATTTTCAAATTCATATTTTTGTCATTGAAAAAGAAACCTCTTGAAAACCTTGCAATTTTTGGTTGATCTGAAATGTCCCTTTTAGTCTGCGGAGTCCAAAGCCTGACTACGGCCGCTGTGAAGAACGTGACGTCTCAGAGATCAAACGTGGGGGACCTCCATCTTCCCGTGCCGGAATGTCCAAACTGGATCTCTCTGGACAAATCATTGCAAGTTGTATTGGAACGGACCGCACTCGAGCAAGACAAAGGAGGGATTAGACCACACATCCCGACATTACAATGAAATGATTCATTAACGCCTCTTCAATGGTTCTTTATTCTCATACAAGAGAATTCTTAATTATTCCTTGGAGCTCGGGACCACCTCTGCTAAAATTACCTGTTACACTGATTCTTTGTACCGAACTCTCGGTCAATGGTTGATGTGAGACTATATAAGGGCATTGTACTTCCCAGTTGTGCCAGAGATAACGCACTTCTTCTGTAGAATGCGAATAAGGTGCAAAGAAACAAGATTCGACCAAAACAGTTCGGAAATAGGGTATCGTGAAGATGCCAACCACACAAGGACTACCCGAAATACAGGAGAACATGAGAGTCCATGAAGGTGATTTTGTGACTATCGAACTGGATAATAATGAGAGAAACATTGCGGTAGCTGAAGGAAACAGGCAAGGATCAGAAAAGAAACCCAGGCGGTTTCCAAGGATCATACTCGTGATGTTCGTTCTGGTCCTTGCCTTCACAGTGGCAATAGGTCTGGTCGTAGCCCTCTTTTACCATTTAGCAAGAACGCAGAGGGCTTAAGCTGCGCATATGAACACAATCTAATTTTTCGAAAATAACATTCAGTGATCGAGTCCGGCCCACTGTTCCTCAATTACGTCCGTTTCATCTTGTTTCAATACTATGGCGTACCGCGATCCCCCAATCGTTTCTTTCTAAAATTGAACATGGGCAATTACTTCAACACGGGCGAGACTTAAGCGACGAGGCACTCTTCATAACAAACGTCACCGGGACGGAAGCGATTGTAGAAAGCATCGCCATGATGGGGCATTCAAAGTCAACAAAAATAACACGAATTATTTATCATAAGTAATATATTTCCAATTTTTACTTTAGATTTAATGATGGGGTTTAAAGATGCGGTATTTAAATGTGTATTTGTCCCCAAATGCGCTGTGGCGGAGCAAGGGGTGCGCCGAATCGGGTGCCGGGACGTTATATTAAGCGATGTATTGGATCATCAGCTCAGTCTCGAGTATGGCTTGGAACTTGCGCTCTCGCGTGACATCGCCCCCTCAGGAAAGGGACATGCTGCGTGAATGTACTTTGCAAGCCCATTCACGGATTCTGGCTTGGAAGTTTTCAAGATTCACCTGGCAGAACTTGATAGATGCCAGCAATCAACATTTTGGGCGACGAGCCAAGGTACCTGGGGACGGCTCAATAGGCTGTATGTTCTTAAAGTGGTCGATCAGTTCAGGATCTATAGCAATACGGACAACAACGAGGCCGCCAGAATTATTCAAGTCACCATAGATGATGACAACCAAGATATGTGATATGTTGACGGGTTCACTTTGGAGATACCTCGAATCTTCCAAGTCAGGGGTGTGAAGCTGGTACCTGTCAAGGGTGATGAGGGCTCTGGTTCCATAGGCAGCGGGATGCTCGTGGGAAACCATGGTCGCGCCACTCTGAATTGGAATCCTATGTTTGCATTTGCAGATGCAAGAGACGGTCTGAAGCCATCTACAATCAACATGAGCACTTTGCACTTTAATAGCAATTGGTGGTATTGTGCATGCCGTCGCCTTTCAACCCGCACCTTTTGTTACTGCACCGCTGGATCGAAGAAGAGATAACAACTGATCTTGAGATTGGCACAGTTCCTTTGATTAGTGCGTCTAGAAAGCTGTTCCAGCTAAATAGCGCTTAGCTGGACAAACTGTTCAAAAGCCATGTTGCCACGTTGGCTGGTGGCGAACACGCGCCGTTTTCCTGGGCCTGTCTCCGGGCCCTAGAGAATTTCACAATCATGTCCGGTGTGGAGGTCGAGGCAATTGATGTTCTGACAGGCGACAACTTTCTCGTGGAATTTTACAATGTCTTTGAGACAGCTTTTCATATCTCCTTGCGGCATTTAACCTTAAATTGCCGGATTCTAAAGATTGGCGGTGGTACAAAGGGTCCGACATAGCTAACTCTCCAATGTTTATCCGAGAAGAATGGCCTTGAAGGAAACGGAGGCGCAGGGGCTGAAACGCCAGGAAAACGAACTTTACTGTTGTAGATCATGATGATCGACGGATGCCGGCTCGTCGACATTGAGGCAGATGGATGTTCCGGGCTGCCGAAGATACACTGACTCAGTCGATTATGCTAATCGCGCACATTTGCATTGTGTGCCTGTTATAAGGTTGTTTAACTTCAGGTCTTGGATGGCAGCAACGGGTGGAGCACGGTAAGGCTGTGCATGATGAGCGCGGTGCGCGATTGGCTCCCGAGCCAAGAATGAAAGCTTAAGTCAAGTAGTGGCTGTCCTGCAAGAACTATGCGTCTGTGCGCTCGTTTGGATCAAGGCACCGGACCAGGTTTTGACAGCGATCGTCTGATGTTCATTGTGTGGGCCAGATGGCTTCCACCTAGGACCGCAGGTAGACGTTCAGCGAATGAAACCATGACAACCTTCAGACGTACAAAGCGTATCTGTTTTCGAGTCTGGACCTACAGTATGCGGTCCGAGGCGAAAGCTTAATTGAGTGCGGCTGAGCCTTGGTTTGGGGAATTGCCATAGTGTCATCGAGCCTTGCCTGATTACACACAACTGCCGGGATGGGCTTCGTCTGTACATTCTTGTATCGTGGAGTTGTTCTGCAGCCAGCGATTGGTCATTGAGAATCTGTCAGTGAAGTGTCATGTTTGCCTGGCTCAAACCTTACAATTCATGTCAGTCGACATGTAACTGTGTAGATGCCCCCTACAAGGTCTTCTTTCGGCGTCTATATAAACATCATCGAAGCCTCCTTTCAATTCCCTCAATCCAGAACATCATCAGCATCTTCTTCTTCAATCTTCAATCTTCAGCATCAAGTAAAGCTTCAGCCTTCTTCTCCTCAGTCCAATTTCAGCTTTAACAGCATCTTTCTACCCACCTTCATACCTAATTCACCAACTTCAAAATGCGTTTCTTCGCCGCCGCCACTTTCGTCCTCGCCGCCACGGCTGCGCCGCTTGAGCAGGTCGAGAACAAGGAGTCTGGCCAAATCCAGAAGCGACTTGACCCCATCACCCTCACCATTCTCACTGCCGCTGCCGGCACCGCCGCTGGTTGGGCCACCACCGAGGGCCTGAATGGCATCAAAGGTCTTATTAAGGACACTTCGTCCTGGGATAAGGTGAGCATCATGACTTTCCCCTCCACGCTCCTAACGTCAATGCCTTCCTTCAAAATATTTGCGACTTCGGGCTCTTCAAGACAAGACTTTATCTAACGCATCGATAGGTCCGCCAGCAATTCACCGTGGATGCCGTGAACGCCATGATGGCCAACATCAAGGCCGACCCGAGCTTTAGGGGCGCGGTCTGCAAGAACCAGGGATATACGGTCAATGACCCCAAGCTCAGGAGCGACATCACCAGTCTCGAATTGAAGTCTGGTGCCCTCAAGACCGAGTAAGTCTCTTTCTACTTCATCGGCCCTTACGCCCCACCCTAAGTCTTTTCCAATTTAATACAAAGACTAACCGTGGCCCACTAATTAGCTACGACTGCTTCTACTTGAAGGCTGGAGGCGTATTCACGGGCCAAGGAGACGGTGGATTCGAAAACGTAAGCTCCTTCCATAACTCTTCGGATTGCCTCGCCACTGTGCACAGAATACTGATTTACTTTGCAGATGGCTGTCAACGACAACGGCGGTCTCTGCAAGTACGACGGAGCTACTCAGACTCTGACCTGCTAGTGGGCGAAATAGAGTGAGCTCGTTTCGGCCGAATGTGTTGTATCTGTACTTGTCTGCATTTTTGGATGAAAACGATGGCGCCAACAGCCCAAAAGGGGGACCACCTTAGAGGACTAGACAGGCACTGCTTTCTGTTTTCACCCATGCTTGTACAACTGTCCGCGTTGCGCCTGTTTGCCCCTGGAGAATACAATAGAGTAGCATGTGCCAGTTGTATCAACCATAAGCACAAGCAATGCCATCATTTGGCTATCTTGGCTCAATCTACTATTCTTTAGCATTCTCAAATGTCTTATTGCGTTGCAAGTGGTCCCTTGGCTCTAAAACGTGCTCACTTTCTGCCCACCTTAAGCATAATGAATTGTTTAACAGCTGAGAACAAGCCTATATCCTTCAGTTAAGAAAATGATGAGAAAGTTACATTGGTTTAAGTATGATGTTACTTTTGAAGAGATTGAAATAAGGATAGAACACAGATTTTAGTCGATGTTCGCCTTGACTGTGTCCTGCAGTTGTTGGTAACTGTTAAAGGCGAGCCCCTAATTCTGCTTTTAAATCTACTTTTTATATATATAAATTTAATTATCATTTAACTTTTATAATATTTTTTAAATTGTATTAATTGAATTATGTCAGGAGTCTTTGGGGAAGATGCTGGGCAAAAGATTGCTGGTGGGCAGATCAGGACCTGGACATTCTGTACTATGTTTCGATACCTAACTAATCGTTGTGATTGCAGCGCGTCTGGTCACGTATCATATAGCCTGCCCATTTCCTCTGGATGACAGTGCTCACAGCTCATCCCTAGCTATAGCTAGGGATGCTTATCCCTTGCTGGGGCGTCTTAGCCTGAGCCCTGACAGACCCGAAGTGGTGCCTTCCAACAAATTATTTATATAAATACTTCTTTTTATTATATATTATATTATATTATAAATTTGTTATTAAATTGAAAATTATTAAAAACATATTAATTTTAAGTTTCAAAATTCAAATCTTTTGTTATGAACCAACATGTTGGCACCTAAGGGACCTATTTTGATAGCCCAAGCAAACAGAATCAGATGCCACGATGCAACCCCGCAGGCACTTGTTGGCGAAATCAGCAAAGCATGCCAGAGATCAGGGTTAGGGTCAAGGACCCACTGACCAGGGTGGACCGACAGGACCGACGAGCGGTCCAGTCGACTATAGGGGTGGACCGCACAAATCGACGAGCGGTCCATACGGCCCATCATCAAGGACGGATAAAGAGTCGGAACATATAAGGACATGGTTATCACCACAGTAGATAGCTTTCATAGAACAGACTCTTCAGTCGTCAATCTAAGTATTCAGTCCAACAACTGGATAGCCTCACAGCTAGTGATCATTACCGTTCAACGAAGAAGAACAGTGTCTTCGTATTACGAATAGTCAAGTATCACCTCTACGCCGCTCTGCTAACATAAATCCTACAAAGGTTTGGTGTGATCATTACAATTATATGAATGAAAAAACTAATGACTAAGAATATAAGTTTTAAATATACAATGTAACGAGAGGGGAAAATGGATTGATTTAGTAATAATAAGTTAAAGCTTTAAGTAATTAATACTTATTTAAAAAAGTAAATTTATTAAAAGGTTAAAAAACCTTTTTTTAATTTGGTGGTATATTAAAAGTAAGTTTTTGAAAAAAAAATTTATGTACTTAAAAATAGTTTTTTAATTTAATTATGATTTTGCTTTCATAGCTTACTATAGTAATTATACGTTAACGCTTATGTATTAAACCAGGCTGGCTGCCTGATGGTGATGAACTAAGCAGTTTAGATTGAAAATTTTAGCATTTGATTTTGAGGTCTCCTCAGCAAAGCGGGATTGACGTATGGGGAGGGCCAATGGCAGCTGCCTCCCTTAGAACTTATGCATTCATAGCCGCGGCATCGCGGATTACGTCAAATGCACTACAATCAAGCATGGGGTTGTTTACATTTTCTGTGGAGTAAGTCATCCGGGCACACCAATTCTTGTCTTCTCAGAGCCTCGGAGACCATTGCGACCGCTAGAAATTGCTTTTGCAGAGGAAGATAGAATATCGCAATCAACCTCACCAGAAGCCGGGAAATCACGTCTTCTTCCCTTCCGATTTCCCCAAAAAGGTAGGTAGAAATTGACCACTGGCGGGTAACGTGATTGCGAGATCAGATTCCTGGCATGGCCCCGTTGGAGTATCCTTCGGATGCTACCCTGGCCACAATACGCAGGGTGAATTCCAACATCACCCGTCTTGGCACCGAGACCATCCCTCATTTGCCCTCCCAGCGTCCAGCAAATATGCCCTCGGTGAAGCACACACCCCTGGCTCGGGGCCCCGAACCCAGCGAAGTCCACTGGCAATTCACGTCATGTCCAACTCAGGCCCAGAAGCCGCACGGATTAACTTCCTTGGTTCGCCAGATACAGTAATTTGACCACGGCGTCGTATATGTTCCGGCCCCTGCGATGGTTCGCCGCGAAGAGCAGGTGGTAATCGCCAATGACTGTTTGGTGCTACTATCGACAGACAAGCTTTTCAGTCAGCGTGAGTGCATTGTTCTTCGAAGTCCATTGGTGTTGTATTGTGACAAGTGGAGTCCCCAAGGCTAATTTCTAAAGGAGGAGTGATACCAACAGCGGTCGGAACCCTGGAAAGGTGTAACTCACCTCATCCAACACAACCCTTTCGAGCACCAGAGAGATACTCGCGGCATTTCTGTGGGTGCTGCAGGGGCGGAATCTGGTTCGTGAATATTCCCTGGGCTCGCTGGCCTTGGAACAGCGACAATTTCAAAGTGGCCCACTGATGCAACGATATCCCAATGTCACCATGCTCTATAACTCCCTCGCAGCGCATGCCAAAGTCCTGGGATAAAAGGGCGGCAAAAGCCAGTCTTACCGACGACGATGGTTTTTTCCAAAACAGCTTCTGTTGTTAGGACGTAGCGGACGCACTAGACAACTGTCAAAGACTGAAGATGTTTTCATACATCGTGCAGGCCCTTTTGCTCAGCGGATGCATGTTCGCTCAGGCCCAGGATTCGGGCACTGGCCTTCAATCAGCTGATCCGCCCAACGCGCCTTTCGGTACATGATAATTCGTTGAGTTCTCAGAAACCGGTTCGGGGAGGTTCCGAGCACGTGATGGTTCCATGGTACATAAAACAATATACATTGTGCCCGAAGATATCTGTATGCTGACACATAACAGAATACCGAGGGCTTCTGCCAGAGCGTCGCTCAGGAAACCAACGTCAATGCCAAACCAGCGCTCAACTTCACGTCGAGTATTTTCCACGGCGCTTCTTTCTATCTCACCAATGAGACTGCGACAACAGGTCTGGAAGAAATCAAGTCCTTGCTGGGTGTCGTAAATCTATGGCCTGTTGCAACCGTGTATGCCAGTCCCAAGATCAAGTCCACCGGACTAGCCAACTTCAGCCAGTGGAGCCCACACATTTTGATCCGTGTCAATAAGGCACATTCTCTGGGCTAAGACGGAAAGGGTGTTGTCATAGCTGTTTTTGATAGCGGCATTGACTATTTGCATCCATCGCTTGGTGGCGGCTTTGGTGAGGGTTTCAAGGTCCAGTCTGGGCGGGATTTTGTCGGCGATAACTATACCACCAGCTCTCCAGATGTTCTCTTCCCGGACGATGATCCTTTCGACTGTCTTGGCCACGGTAAGTGAGCAAGACAAAACGTTCCCAGAAAAGTTCCATAAAGCATCTGCTCATCAAAGGCAGTGATCGCTAAAATCTATCACAGGGACCCACGTGGCTGGTATTGCGGCCAGTTTCAACGAAAAACTACCAGGTGTGGTACCTAAAGCTACCTTGAGAGCCTACAAGGTATTTGGGTGCGAGGATGGCACGACAGAAGATATCATCGCCTTAGCCTATATCAAGGCTTTTGAGGACAGCGCTGATATTATCACTGCCTCTCTCGGCTCAAGTCAAGGGTTTCCTGAGGTTCTCTCTGCGCAAATCGTTACCAGAATGTGAGACAACCCCAAACATCGTTTCCCTGCAATGCTTTCCGACTTACATCTGGTAATATAGTGCAAGCCAAGGAGTCTTTGCTTCAGTGGCAGCGGGAAATTCTGGTGACCGTGGGCCTTTCTCGACCAGCAGCCTTGGTAATGGATACGGCGGGCTCGCGGTCGGCAGTGTCCAGTCGACACAGGAAGTTGCTTACTCTGTCGTGGCTAAGTCGACAAGTCGTGAATCTAGAACCATGGCGTACTTGGATTCTGCTGGAAGCAACTGGAACTTGACTGGGACGTTTCCTGCATATGTACCTTTGGATCCCCCTGACGTCTGCTCCCTAGAAGTACCATGGGAAGGTGCTCTGCCGGCAGACACTGTTGCTGTGCTGGTATGTTTTCTTCCGGATACGAGCACTCCCCTAACGCTGTTTGAGATAGGGAAAGTTGCGGGTGGCTAATGAGAAGTTGATTAGCCTCGTGGTCATGATGGCCTCTGTTCGGACGGCTCATGGCAGATTATGGATTCCGCTCTCATAGACAAGGTGACTTGGGTATTCTTCATTAACTGGGAGACTACTCCGTACGAGCGTCCATCTCGAGTCGTCTACACTGAGGGCCAGGCAGTTGGTTTTGCTAGCATCAACTATGATGATGGCGTATGGCTCAACTACCAAATCCACGCTGGTCAAACGTGACATTCGAGTTCAAGTACGATCCCGCAGCTGCCATCGGTGTGGACTACTTCACGAACATGATCAACGGCTTCAGTTCTTTGGGACCAACCCTGGATGTGAGGCACAATCCTGAGATCTCCGCCCCTGAAAAGTCCAGTGAAATTCACAGGCATTGCCGACAAGGCAAACGTGGGTGCAAATGCTGACAAGCTTTCTTCAGGTGGCCAAATTCTTTCGACATGGCCGACTTCTAAGGGGAGTTGGGCAGTCTTGTCTGGAACCAGCATGGCAACGCCATACATTGCTGGCGTTGCGGCTCTGTTCTATCAGTCTGCAGGCGGAAGATCCGCCATGGGCTCTAATCCAGCTCAGACGGCACACACTCGCCTCGTCTCGAGTAGTTTCACTGTGCTCCATCACAACGGCAGCACAACCAAGCGTAAGTGATTCTCTTATCACAACTGACTTCCGACACTCTTCCGGACAGGCTCTGAAACAGCTTTTGCAGACATGTTGGTCAAGCTGGTGCTGGACTTGTCGATGCTCTGAAGGTTGTGCCATTCAACACCTCGATTTCCCCAGCGACCATCAATCTCAAAGACATAGACCACTTCACTGGTGAGCATACCATAACCATCATCAATAATGGTACAGGTCCAGTCACCTATTCTATCGGCCACGAATCAGGCCCGGCCAGTGTGACCATGAACCTTGTCAATTGGGTGGGACTAGGTCCAATTCTGAAGACGGACTTTGGCCAAGCTGTGGCGAACCTGTCCGTTTCGGAGATCACAGTTCCTTCTGGAGGTAAAGCTAGTTTTCATGTTGCCTTTACTGCCCCCACCGACATTGATGCCTCTCTATTGCCCATCTATGGTGGCTTCATTCACATTGTGGGCGACAACGGCGAGGCTCTGAAATCGACTTATCTCGGTAAGCACACAATATTCGTTGCGAACTAGCAAGCAACAAGCGATCAGAACCCTCAATAGCTTCGCTAACTTTTCCGCAGGTCTCTATGGTTCGATTCATAATGCTAAAACATGGGAAATCGAACGTGGTGTCCCCGTGTATTTCGGCACCGGTGGTTACGGCGACATTTTCGAAGATGGTCGTGTCTTCAACTTAAGCCAAGGAACACCTGAAGTGTATTACAACCTTCTGTGGGCTACTCGGGAGCATAGCTTTAACGTAAGTATAATTTTCGAATTTCCTCGAAATCGAACGACACTGGGATTGACTCTACGCAATGAGACTCACATACCGTGCTTATTTATTGGCTCGTCTCGGTGGATTGGGAGGAGTCCGACTGGGTCTACCCACAGGTTGCTAAAAAGCACAAGTGGTTTGGCTCACTTCAGTTCTATGATGCTTTGAACGGCAAGTACTTTCTTTCATTCCTACTACAGTCCCAGCATATCGGCGCGTTCACTCTTTGGTTTAAGTCATCGCGTGTCGTTTACTACGCACAGACTAAGCAGAAGTAAACGAACCCCGAGATTATCCCAAATCGCGTCAACTTAAATACACCCGGAAACATGTGTCTGGGATTTATCTACTGACTTTAAATCAGAGATCTATTATGCTTACCCTTTCCGATACTATCCCCGAAGCTTAACCACCTTCCTGGGCTCTGTGAGCACCAACTATAGCGATGGGACACCGATTTTCAATGGCCAATATCGCATCCTTGGTCGAGCGCTCAAAACATTCGGCGAACGCGAGAATGCGCAGGATTGGCAATTTGGGTGGCTCATTGTCGAAAACAACAGCACCACGAACGGAAGCATTTCTGCCGGCATGGGCTGAGAACATTTGAGCTCGAGGTTATAAGTACATGACACTGTGGACCTTACCATATCAACATCTTCAATTATTGTCTTTACAAGTCGCGCTTATCAATTGGGTCAATGGTATCTCAGCATTGCTCATCATGCAGGTGGTCTTAGACAACGTACCTAGGTACACTTTTGCGCTACGCTGTCTCGGGTGTTCCCATCCAACCACCTTTGTTTCATTTGTCAGTAATAATATTCAAATACATTTCTACTACAAGTCGAATAATGTGCCACCTGGCGATCATAGGAAGACACAGAATGCAATTATTTAGTAACAGGCTTTGCTCTTATTCCGTTTACTTACTCCTTGGAAAACCACAAGCGGTCCTTTTTGTACATAAGTGAACTCTTAAAAATTAGGTCTCAGATAACAGAGTCTAAAAGTTGGTTGGCTGAACCATGGCTGTCCTGTGTTGAAAACGCCCTGCGGAAGCTGCACAGACGAGGTTAATCGAGACCAGCTTCCAGCGGCGCATAAACTAGACCCGTCCACAAAAGGAGCCCAAGGCTAATACTCCGATGGTCAATCTTTAGCAAATCGCAGCTTTTCACCCAGCTTTTGTTCCACAGAGTACATAGATTAGGGATTATCCATTCGAAATAGCTCATAGTCATGAAAATGGAGCACAGTTCTCTTTAACTTTTGATGATCTGCTGCAATCAAAGTCTAAGCTAAGACAGGTGAAGCAATCTTCAAAGTTGTAGATACAACGCGTCTTTGTTATGTGCATTTGAGAACTGCTAGGCTCTCACTGGAAGTATGTAATGAAAAGAATACAGTCAAACGGACAGGCCTCCAAAATGTGGAGCCTCCCAGTCATATACAAGAAGTCACACTTCAATCAAGTGCCTGCTATTCCCAGCCTTACTCGTTGATTCTGTGAGCCCAGACCATTTGTTCTTCTCTATATTTGTTAAGTTTACTTGTCAGTGGAGCCCCATACGCGCGCAGAGAACGAGACGCAAAGTGAAATCGTGACCTACCTGGCACTGTACGTGCTCGCAGCAAGGATCATCTGCATCTGCTCATTACTTGTGAACATCACCTGCCTGGCTACAAACCAGCGGACTGCAATACACAGGAGTCAGCTCAAGGAATAAAACTCGACAAGTGGTGCAGAATGAACGAGAAATCTGGCCTGAGTGTTTGAGTGGGAGAAGGGCAGTGAGAATGGGGTGCTGCATACTTCCTTCGTGGCAAGGGGGACTTGTCAGGCTGCCCTCGTATGACCAAAATTCGTTGAACCTCGCAACGCTCGACAGGGCTACTGGCAAAGACAAGGTGGCCTCAGTTGTCTCTGTGTTGTTGAATCGAGCAAGAGGCGATGGGAGCTGGTCCACGAAAGCGTCGTTTGTGTTGCCCGGGTCTAGCATGATCGCAAATACTGCCTTCTCGTGGCCTTCAGCATCGACGTGGACAAGATGCAGCTCGGCGCGGGTGCGATAATTGTTCACCGAGTGGTCAGCCGGGGTGTGGATGTGCCAGCCGACAAGGTAGACAGTCTCGTTGTCGTAGGTCACTGAGGGATTGCTAGTATAAACTCCTTCCTCGTGTTTTACTGTGAATGAGGGGCCGTATCCCCAATTCCCAAAATCCCCCACCGTCTCGTTGGGGTAGTTGAAAGTCGGAACATGATTCAGCGACAGGCCGTTGTTGAGGCTCAGCGCAATTGGAGACTGCTGGGTTCCCGCTTGGCAAAGTTCGTACTCTAGCAGAGGCAATTAGATGAATTACATGGTCTTGGGGCGGCTTCTCGCTGCCGGCTGCGCAAGACAAGGTTCAGGCTTTGGTACGCGCTGGGATTGCCGGCACGCAGAACACGCGTACTGCCTCGACGGATTGAACTGTGCAAAACATCGACTTGGTCCGTAAACATGACCGAGTGTGCCGGCGCACAGCCATTCGACCGCATCAACCACGAGTAGTTACTCACCAGCGCTAACACGACCCCAGTCGAAAGATGCATCATAGCTCCAGTCGCTGGCTTCCGGTCCAGACGACGAGTTGCCTCCATTGGCGCCGTCTTGTCGCTTTGCAAATTGCGCGTGGTAATTGTGAGTCGCACAGCTGAGGGTGGCTGTGGCCAGCGACAAGGCCACTAGCAGGCTATATTTAAGCATTCTGTCTGGAAGGTTGGTGTGAAGTCTGTATTGTGAAAAAGGCCCGGTAGGCAGACGTACTCAGCGAAGGTTTATAGGCAAAAGCTTGGAGGGACCACTGAGAGTCAATTGCTTAGTCGAAGGAGGATGCTGGGAGGATTTATACAATTTCATCAGCCCTTGAATTTCATCATCGCTTGAGGCGGCAGCATTAAGCTTCCTGGCCGTTACTCCTCTGAATTGGGCGGCCCCATCTAGTATACGGGGCTAGAATTATCAGTAGGCCTTGCCCTGTCACCTAAGGACCAAAGGAGGACTACCAAAAAATCGGGATGTAGCCGACTCTGGACAGGTGCCAGTGGGCTGGGTTGCCAAGGAACTACCACGCTATGCATATCTTGCGCGCCCTAGCTTGGCAAACCTATGCCCGGCTAGGCCAAGGTACGCGTTTGTTTGCAGGTGGTGAAACAGAACGACGAAGATAGAGTTTACTTACTCCGGGTGGCATGACTATGACGACTTTTCCGAAATGAAACCTCAGCCTAGAAGAAATTGTAAAGTGCAAGCTTGTCAGCGAGACGGTGTGGTTATCCGGTGCCGACCTTGGCATCTTCCGTTTCCTGTGCTTGGAAAAGTCTTGTTACTACTTGGCCTGATAGTCTGTCAGCCGGCCGCCGTGCGACTCCATAAGTTTACCCACGCGCGTGTCATGCTTACGGCGGCACCGTACTCGGTCTAGACGTTCGTGTGTAAAAGTCTGACCGAGAGGGGAGGGAAGGTGAGGAGCCGCCGGCATGAGCGGGATCACTTTTCATTCGCGTAGATCGACTGGTCTCGTGCAATGGAACACCAGAATCCTTTGCACAGCCACTGAAATTCAGTGTTCGACACTCAAGGCTTGCCACTGAAGGTGGTGATCAGTGATTCCATGTGCAGCTCGAATGCAAGAATGCGCCCATTATTCGGAGGTCTGGTCAATTCATGAGTGCCCCCGTGTTGATGATCCTGTGTCCACTGCACCGTGTTGTGTGGCTAACATGAATTGCACGGCGAACTTAGCTTAGACAGCCACCCCAGATATGGACCATCTCGCTGAGGGGGAGATGCTCGACCGCAAGCAAAGTTACGACTTGGTCCTTGGTCCAAGCAAGTATATTTATAGATGCAGAGATCATGTTTGTTCTCCCAGATTTGAGAAAGAACCACCAATTTAGTGTGACCTTTACGCGGAGGAATCAGTTATCAGCAACCCCTATCACTGGAACAGAACTTCGGTAGCTTGAATGAAAGAACCTGCAATTTAACTCAATAAATTGGCAACGTCTTCCACATTGTTAGTCCAAGCAAAAAAATAGCTGTGGAACCGCAGGTTTGGGTCGGTCAACCACTACATGCTCTTAGCGCCTCACTACCGTCATTTTTACCCTGCAAAAGCGCGCTCCCTGACTCTCACCCTATCCCCCTGAGTCTTTTCTAGACGATTCGGTTCCGCACACAGAAGAAGGGGTTCTATAGAAGGAAATACAACTTAGGGAAGAGGTGGGAATTTTTCCTTGATCAGAAGCGAGGGGTCTTTTTGAATAACATCAGCATTTGAATTGATCTTTGTCCGGATCAACATTTACCATGGTGCTACAGCAGCAAACGCGTCCCCTCGACAGAGCCCGCATCAGTCAAGAAAGCGTTCCTTCGGCAGAACACCCTATCAACGTTTACGCCCTGAAATTAATGTCGAGTCCAGATCCTGGGCTTGGAGCATGTGGTTGTCTTGAGGCCCCGCACAGCCATGGAGAAAGTCTGGGCGCCGATGCTTGTCCAAGGTGGGGTCTACTTCTGTTTCCAACACTCCTCAGTTGATTTGTGGAACTGGGGCACAGCACATGACTGGGTCCGGTCTGCTGGAACGTCGCATTTAGCAGCCTCTTGGCAACCTTGTTATGCGCAGTGATATTGGAACGGCAGATTCAACCTCGCATTCTGCCCTGCCACTCAAGACAATTTCTCGGGATCGCCAATGCAAAACGTCTGTCTAGCTAGGTCGTATCTCCCATCCTTATCATCGTGTACCGGAATTCGCGGATCAGTTGAATCTGTTCCAAGTCTGAGCAGCGAGGCAGTAGATATCGCATATGCAGCCGGCCTTGCCGAGCGGCAGGAGGGAATTTCAAAGCCAGGATCAGATTCAACCGATGTCGTGCATTGAAAATCATGGATTGTTCCATGGAATGCAAGACCCTGGATCTGAGGATACCATCCCAAAGTCTGACAAGCGCAGTAGACTGGCACAGTCACGATGACTGATACTCTGCTGAGCAGTACCATCATGTCACTGGCTTTGTCGCCGCCTTCTGATCTTTACCGCCGCCTTCTGGAGGTGGGAGAAGGTTAGTGGCGAACCAAAGGTTGCATGGTCGATCACGGTGTACGACTTCGTCGTATACGTAATTCAACAGCAGGTGCCCAAATATGAGCTTCAGCTCGGCTGAGGTTAAAAGTCACCCAGGACAGGCGTTTCTCCCCACCAGACGGAGGATAATCCGGACTAGCTGCCACCCATGAACGTTTTGCTCTTGGGACATGGTCGGCGTCCGGGTCTAGACCTTTGTCGGTGAAGTGAAAAGAGCAAAATTCCTGAGAAATGTCCAAAATTATCGGGTTCCATATGATTCTCGAAGGCAGGGATTCCGACTTGATACCCCTTAGGGTAGACACTCCGGAGGGTGTAGTAGTAATGCCATTCTTGGCGTTGATAATCCTCAGCGGGCCGATTGTGAGGACCAAGTTCAGCCGTTGAATCTCGCAAAATACGCTATCCAGCTTGTGCATCTGGGCAAGAACTCGTTTTTCCTTGGCCCGAATGATCAGCTGGGACGCTGGCATTTCCCTGCCTGAGTTCCGCGACGTACTCCGGCTCCCTGACCCGCCAAGGTTCGATACAATATGAGTGATGGCGAAGGCAGATGTGTAAACAGACGTGGCGTTGACTCAGTGAAATTTTGAGATCGACCATATGGAGACCGCCATTCTCCTTGGCCGGCTCAATCGACCACTGCAGGAATCCGCTTGGGGTTGTGTCTGTCCAGTTACTGACTGCCCTTCATTGCCTTCGAGCGCCTCTAAGCACCGCTAGCCCTTCGGCCGAGCTGGTCGAAACCAAGGCTTCTCATGTCTTGGTTGGATATCTAACTAGAGGGACCGCAAGGAGCGGAAATGAGCTCAATTTCAAGACCTGGGCTGAGACAGACGCTGCCTGCGTATCAGCTATGCCCGCATCCAGACTCCATTTTTTCCGACAGGAAGGGAGACCAACGGAAACAAGTTGTGTCAACTAGCCCGATGACCACACGCAGAGTATCGTAGACGCAGACTTCCCAAAATCCACTTCTGTCTGCCCCCCTTGGGGTTCCAACGGGGAATTCGGTTTCTCTAGAAGTGCTGGGATGAGATTTCTAACCTGACGAGTAAGCCTCCAATGTTGTTTGGACAAGTTGGGCACGTGCTTGACTTTTGACGTGATGAGTTACTCTGTGCCGAATTCAACCTTGAGGTGCGGTTTCGTCAGTTTGTGCGTGCTTAGCACGGCTTGCCGCTGATTGATAAACCATCTGAACTCCGCAGCTGGTAAGAGGATCATCTTCCCAGCGCCCAAGATCATCACGCGAAGGCACGGGAATCATTCGTCTTTGCAAGAATGTGTTACGAGGCTGTCACTATTTGTTAGTGACAGGCTATTGTACTTGAACCTACTGTTTTCGGTATTGTGTGTATTATTTAGCGCTGGGTCTTTAAGCGCTTACGACTGTTTGAAGGAACCGCCCCAGGCTCTTTTTTTATAAAAGGGGTTTTTTTTAAAAAATTAAAAAAATTAAAAAAAAAATAAATAAAAAATAAAAAAAAAAGGGGTGCTGTGACCGGATTAAGAACGAAACCAACTTTGCAAGAATGTAGAATGTGACCTTCGAGAACAGCTGCTGTTTTTGATGCAAAACGGCATAAGAAATCTGCAAGGAGCAGAGTAAGTGGAGCGGCGTCAAAGCTCATGGTTAGTCGTTGGCCATGACGGCAGCAGTTGTATTCAGATTATAGTCAACTGGTCTGCGCTTGCGGCCAGGCACGGAACACCGATGCACAAAAGGGGCACATTCTTTTGAATCTTCGCAACTAACTCATTGCCCTAGATTCTGCGAGGGTAAATTGTAGGCGGCTTGATAAGTAGATGCTATCTATTGCCAAGCCAACGGGAGTTTGACAGACTTTAATGTCTTTCTGCTCTGTCGCATAGAACACAACCATAAGAGTGAGATTAGCCAACTAAAGCATCCCTGCAAGCAAGGGCTTTCTTGTACTGGGCACCTGCATAGGCGAGAAATAGACTTACTAGCATTGAATTTCAAACAGCAATACCCCCTCTCTACCAAGCACCCGGAGATACCACGGCAACTATGAAGAGCATAGTCTTGGACGCCGGCTGGTCACGTGACAGATCTGCTGCACATATTGGTTCTGCTTTTGAAGGGCGGTGCTTACAGCAGCCCCTATTCCACGACATTTGCGCGGCCTGTGGTACGCAAGTTGGGGTTGATTGTATTTCATTCTGGTCGTTCGGTTGGTTGCAGAAGGGAAGGTCTGCAGGGCAGGGCCTTCTTAGAAGTCTAAAGGTTTTGACCTCCCAAAGGGGCTAGTCCCCTTGCCAAGCTGGCAGCCAGATGGTAGCCAGCTGGCGCTTTTGCAACGCCAACTCTATCTCTAGCTATCTATCTCAGTGTGGCTGCGCACCCCTTGGTGCCTGTCACACGGCCGTATTCTCATTTACACTTTCTGATAACCTAAAAGGGCTAATGTATTTTTAAAGTCGCTATAACGTGGTTGGGCAGTCAGCCGTGATTGTCAGGTGCCCGTGTTTTTTTACTTCTTCCGCCAACTTTTATCAACCCTACTACCCACCAGGTGCTAATATATTAATAAGATTTATCGCTAATTGGTGCCAACTGGTCCCAATTACTTGTTTTCAATTAATATCATTAATTTAGAGTTATGGCGGTGTTGCAGTACCAGTCTGAAAGTTTTAGGTTTTGGTAGGCGGGTTTGTTTTTAGTACAGATCGCGCCCAAACGAAGCCGAGTGAAGCTTAGAAGAGCACTTACTATTGAGGAATCCCAGGCGATAATTGAAGAAAAAAAGAAGGGGGAGCGGCCAGCTGGTGAAATGGCTGTTGGTGCTGAGGCGGTCCGCGGCGGATTAAGCAAACGACGATGTAGCAACTGCGGCGAGACTGGGCACAATGCAAGAACTTGTGAGAAAGATATAGAAGAGTCTAATCAGTCAGATTCAGAGTGTATAATAGTACATTCTTAAGCGGTCCACGGCGGACCGCCCAAATAGTTGGTCTGGCTGGTGTAGATTGAGGTTGATACTGCATGGCCGAAATGCTCCATTTTGGTGGGGAAGTGGATTTTCCCACCAAAAGTCGTCTACTTCAGACTAGCATTGCAACACCACCAACAACTTGAAATTAACTAAATTAATAAAAAATGAGCAACTGGGACCAGTTGGTACCAATTGGTATCAATTGGTGCCAATTATAGTTAACCCTTTTGCCCTGGGGGGGTGTTAGGGTTAGCTAAAGTTGGCGGAAGTAGCAAAAAAACACGGGCACCTGACAATCACGGATGACTGTCCAACCACGTTATTCCTTTTTAATACTAAACATATTTTCTCAAAATATTATATAATTTAAATTAAAAAAATTTTAACATCAAAATTTAAATATTTATGTAATGATCACACTAAACCTTTGTGGGGTTCAGTAGGTAACCTGTAGGGTTTATGTCAACAGTACGGCGTAGAGGTGATACTTGACTGTTCATATACGAAGACACTGTTCAATCGTTCGAGTATGATCACTAGCTGTGAGGCTATCCAGTTGTTGGACTGAGTACTTAGATTGACGACTGAAGAGTCTGTTCTATGAAAGCTATCTACTGTGGTGATGACCATGTCTTTATATGTTCCAACTTGTTATGAACCAACACGATGGCACCCAGGGAACCCGTTTCGAAGACCCAGGCAATCAGAATCGGATGCCACGACGATGCCCCGCACGCACTAGGTAACGGAGTCAGCAGACACAGAGGGTTAGGGTCAGGCTCGATGGGCTCGCGTGCGAGCCATGCGAGCCCGCTCGACGAGTGGGTCCTCGAGCTTCACACCATGGATCGCAGGCATGCATTCATGATCAATACATATTCCTCAAGTGAAATTGAGTTTAATGTGTAGTTAAATCTCTTTGAACGCCAAATTCTCAGGTGGGTTGGCTATACTGTTATCGTTTGGGTAAGTCAACCGTACCACTCACGTATATGCGATTTAGGGACCTCCTTTCTTAAATCCCTTTTTTATAATTATATATAAATTTTTATATTACATTTATGGATTCAATAGTAAAAATACAGTTTAAATAATAAGGGTTTGTTATTTGATTGTGAACAACTTTAATGGTTGTGGAGAAATGAAATGTTAAAGTTGAGGGTGGTTTCGGGGGAAGTCTGATTTGGGTGTGTGCCAGAGGGGGTTGGTGTGTGACTGGGGTGGTTTGACCCAGAGCATCCTTTTCTTTTTCGTCCTATGCTCGACCTCATTGGGGTTCACAGGGTTGCAATCTGAGCTTTATGGGATGCAAGATATGGTCTGTACCACTTTGTTCGAACAGCTCATCGGATTGCGCCGATCCTGTGCAGAGTGCATAATCAGGGGTAAATGAGAGGCATGTGAGTCGCGTCGCACAGCGTTATAGATTTGTAAGCAGATAAGTTGCGGAGGTTGAGGAGGGGCGCCCTGATTTCGACTCAGCGGGGATTTCATCAAAAGATGCCAACTCCCCATCGGCACGAGATACGACCACTCTGTCAAAGCAGTCCGGGAAACATGGCGCAACAGACCGAACCGAGTGGATATGTTCACGAGGACGCATGGGATGCGCACTGGCTCCCAGTTGACCCTCCTCATGAACTGTACTATCAGCAGTACGGCAAGAAAGACGGCAAACCAGGTACACTGGTCCTTCTGTCCAACGTTTCTGAGCAAAATAGTTTACTAACACTGCGTGCTTTCCCTTTCTCCCAGCCATATTCCTCCATGGCGGACCTGGAGGTCATACATCGAAGAACAACACAGCCTTCTTTGACCCAGAACAATACCGCGTTGTGCTGCTGGACCAGCGAGGATGTGGAAAGTCACGCCCCAATGCCGAAATTCGCGAGAATACAACATGGCATCTGGTGGAAGACGTAGAAAAGCTCAGACGTCACCTTCAAATCGAAAAGTGGTACCTGGTGTTTGGGGGGTCATGGGGCTCGACTCTAGCCCTTGCGTATGCTCAGAAGTATCCCACGTCTGTCGGCTCACTGATTCTTAGGGGCATCTTCACTGTCCGCCAGCTCGAGCTCAAGTGGTCTCTCATCGAAGGCGCCAGCATGATGAGGCCCGACGCATTCGATAAATTCATCGGCTTCCTTTCAGAGGCAGAAAGGCCAACCCTCATTAAATCCTACTTGAAACGACTGCTGTCAGACAACCCGGAGATCAGCCTCCCGGCTGCCACGGCCTGGAACTTATGGGAGATGCGTATCAGCACCTTCTCTCCAGGCACTGCTGCTTACAAACAGCTCGAGGATGAGTCCTACTTGCTTGCCCATGCCAGAATAGAAGCGCACTACTTTGATAACGACGGGTGGTTGGAACAAGGTCAGCTATTCTGGGAGGAGAACATTGAGAAGATTCGTCACATACCTAGTAAGCCAACTCCGTGGTTCAATCGACACCAACCTCAGAGATGAATTCTGATTAGCTGGTCAAAGCTACATTGGTCCAAGGTCGCTACGACATGGTAAGTAATGTCTCGAGACGACCTTTGCATGGCAAAACACGTAAGACGGTTTCGTATAATACTATACTCAACGCTGGGTCACAACAAAGCACGGTCTTTCGTATTTACAGGTTCAAGTGCTTGAATTAATGACTTTATGTGACAAGGTCTGCCCGCCTATAACGGCTTGGGAATTGCACAGGGCCTTCCCAGAATCCAAGCTCCATTGGATTGATGATGCTGGCCATAGTGCGCTGGTCAGTCATCCACACATCTCTTGACCAACGCCGAGTCACTCATTTAATTTAGGAACCCGGAACGAAGCGCAAGTTAATAGAACTATGCGATGAGTATGCCAGGCCTGGAAGAACATTGGCAGGCTGAAGACTTGGATGTTGATGAAGCTGTTTTCATCGAGTGTCTCATTTTGTTTCAGGATCTGTGCACGTATTCAGATTGGTCACATTATACGTGCTTGAATATCAGCGAAGAGTGTTAAGTCTCACTTTGTCCGGATCAGACCTAATATTTTCACAACGCTACATGGAGTGTGGGTTTCCGAGCGACTGTCAAGTGCCTATGCCCCTACGGGCTATAGCCAATCAAAGGGCACAGTTTGGAGTTAGTCAGCCAGAGGGCCGACTACTACACCAACCGTCGGGGAGACGAGGTTAGCGATAGCTTCTTCCTCCCTCTCTAAGCAGAATTCAGAACCCGTACCCATACACGTACGGTCTGCTTCAACCTATTTGCACGTGCAAAGACCTATTGACCCTTGCCGTCAGGGCCGTACCAACATGGAGAGTACCATACCACCCCCACCAACCGTACACCCCCACCTCCGGTACACGAAACACACACAAACTACATAACTTCACTTATACGCAACATGATTATTTCTGAAGCTATTCGCATGGCGGTTGCACTATATTGTAGCATTTGAAGTGTTGTTTACACCCATAGTAGCAAATTCTATTTTGGGGGGTCGGAATCGGAGTAAAACCAGTCCCGAACCCCGCACACAATGTGACTTCGGAATGCAAATATTCAAAATTCTCTTCACGCCGGCACCCCTATTTCTTCTGATTGAAGCACAACCACACAATGCCTTCCTATACGGAAGAAGATATGGCTGATGCCATATTCGAAGTGATAGACAATGACTTCTCCCCGCGAGAAGCGGACCAGATGCATGGAATACCCCAGACCTCCCTCGTACGCGGTATGAACGGCACCCTGCCCAAGTCTGAGACCGTTCAAAATACTCAACGCCTATCTCCCGCTGAAGAGAATAAGCTGGTGACATGGATCAAACGTCAAGAAGTGCTAGGCTACACCCCAAACGGCCTCAGTTGTCCGCAAGGTTGTTGAAAAGATATTGACGAACCGGGGCGATTCATACCCTCTTGGTAAGCATTGGTTGGAAGGCTTCAAAAAGCGCTAGCCTGATATCCACACCAAAATGGGTAGATCTCAAGAATCAGAGCGTTTCGATGGCTTCACGCCGAAGGCAGTCAATTAGTACTTCGACTTCCGGGAGCAATTTGACTGGGTTGATCCAGAGTTGACTGCCAACGTTGATGAGGGCGGCATTATGGAAGGCCAAGGTAATAACGCACGATAGTTCTGATTATAATTGACCATATTAAACGTTTACATACTTGCTAGGAGCTGACAGCTTGTTCTGGGCAATTCTGAGACCCGAGAAGCCTTCAAAAAGAATAGTGGCAGCAGGGCATGGGTCACTCTGATTGACTCAATCACAGCCACTGGTTTCTATTTGAATCCTGGGATTATTTTCGAAGGAGAAGAGTTACAATCCCAGTTGTTTCTACAAGAACTCAAGAAGCTTTGCCAATGGCACTATATCACATCGCCCAATGGGTGGACCTCCAACGATATCGCCGTGGCGTGGCTTCAAGATGTTTTCTTGCCCCAGATGAACGCCATTCGAAACAATGACGAAGGCCGAGCGATTCTCTTGATTCTTAATGGTTACAAGAGCCATATATCGGTATTTTATATGCTCATTCGAATAACAACCGCCTAGAAACTAATTTGAGTATACATAGGACGAGTTCTTGGAAGAGTGCTTCTTTGGCAACGTTTATTGTTGTTCTCTTCCAGCCCACACTTCCCACGGGCTACAACCTGCAGAAAATGGTCATTTAATGTTCTGATTCGGAATGAGATTGCAAAACTCGATTGCATCACTGATTCGGCGCCCGTGGGCAAGATCAACTTCCTTCGTTGTCTCTTCAAAGCCCGGGAGACTGTGCCTCCAAGGACTATCGTTTCGGCCTGGAGAGTGACTAGGAATTGGCCCGTTGATCGCCATAAGGCATTGTAGCACCCAGAAATCCAACCAGATCGCGAGAAACGCAAGGCCGAAGCTGAGCCTTAAATTGGTGACTCTGAGCCAGAGATCGACCGGGACTATATCATGAAAATGATCGAAAATACCAAACCAAGCCAGAGGTATAGGGCCAGAAATATCGTGAACAGGCTAGAGGAGCTACAAGCCAAGATATCATTCATCGAACAAGAGAATGCTGAGCTCCAGGCCCGGGAAGATGCTCAGAAAGGCACCAAGAAGTGCCGGGCTAGCCCCAATCCCAACAAGAAGTTCATGACTATACATGAAATTCTGGCCAAAGGTGGCTCGGTTGAAGACCTTGAGAAAGAGATTCAGCCTCAAGAAAATTCTGTTGTTGAAGAAGAGGACATTTACGGTGTGAGTGATGAGGAGCAAATTGACGGCATCGATGGGGATATCCCGCCTGAGGTACGCTCGAGATCTGGCCGGGAGATTCGCAAGCCAGCTAGATACACGGATTGAGCGTGACGAGAGCTTTCGAATGCTATATTTATCAATTGCGCAACACCAGAAATTAATTTTTCTTGCATCATGAAGTTGGTGTGCATATAGTGTACCGTTGGTGGGGGTGGTACGGTATATCCTAGGACACAAATTTCAATGACTGTCATCCCACGATCTATCCATCGTGAGCCAATCATGGCTACAGATTCAGTGCTATGCACTCCTCCGAAACCCCCAAGCAACAGCCCAGACGAGCGCCTGTCTTTAGACAGTAGTAGCGAAACCAATGCGTGAGTTGGTAGTATCGTACACGGAATAATAGTTTTCCAAGAACTTCTGGCCTATAATAGTGTTCACACCCGAGCTACCACCGTTGTTGATCCAGGCATAGTACTTGCTAGAACTGAGGCCGAAGACACTGTACTGGGCGGCTGGGACAAGATACTGGGCCGGAGTGAGGGTGTAGGTCGTGGAGCCAAATGTGATAGCAAAGTTCGAAGTAGGCTTGGTGCTGAAGACGGCAAGCCCAGATGAGCTATCGGTGGAGCCACCGGTGGCCGAGAGGAACGCTGAGTAGGCCGAGCTCGGGATGTAGATCAGGGTAGTGCCGGTGTCGACGATGCCTGAGGCGCTCGAACCGAGTGTCTTCGAGCCGTACGTGAAACTGGCGATTGAGATACCCCAGTACGCCGAGGCGGTGCCGCTCGTAAGCTTCGGGAAGTAAGTAAGCGTGCCAGAAAACTTGGACGAATCGGTGCCGCCGAGGGTCAGTTCCCCATTTGCATCATCGGTATCGCTTCCGGACTCCGGCCTGAAGGAAACACCGAGGACTTCTGTTGAGATGGAACCCTGGCTCTTGAGGTTGTCCAGAAAGGTCGGGACGGTGTTGGCGTTGGAGACAGTGCCCTGGGTGAGGCCAACTGGTCCGAAGCCAATGATGCCGTCCACCCCGGAAAAGCCCGAGGAGGCAGAAGCGGCGCCAATGGACTGGGAAGATACGGTGAGGCCACCAAAGCTGACCGTGTCCGTGTACTCGGTGCCAGAGAATGAGCCACTGCCGTAGCTGACGGAGACTGTGCCGCCAGTAGACTTGCCGGTCGAACTCTTCTCACACGAGCTTTGAGCGCCACACCAGGTGTTTGAAGCTGAACAGAAATCCCTGTCAGTCGGGAGTTATTTACTCGCCATGAAGGAATACTCACATCCGGTGTCAACGATCAAATCATAGGTCTTCCCGCCGATAGAGACGGGGGCTACGTAGCTGACGTCCTCATTGGTGACCGTGCCAGAACTGACAGTGGCAGCCCGGGCGACAGGGGCGGACTGTTCGCCGTTGATTGCGTTAATTCGGGCATGTCCCTTCTGGACAATGTTACTGATCGATGTGACGTTGGAGTGCTTCTTCAACGGCAGAACGACTGTCTCTGCGCGGCCCTCAAAAGGCACTGCGGACACTGCCACGGCAGCAATGGGAAGGAAAGCCGCGAACAACATGGTGACGAGAGAGACAAGGCAAAAAGAAGATGCGTGGAGAGATATCATCTAGGTCTATGGCAGCAGTGTTTGGGTGAAAGATGAGCAGCTATTTATACTGGCCACCCACTTCAGAGCTAGTATGTCAAGGTATATCAGCTAGTATAGGTAGTCTTCCAGCTGAACATGGTATCAATGTTCGTCCATCTTCGCGCTTCTCTGAAAAGGAAGGTGAACATCAAACGCTGTGATCTTTTCTCAACAATATGGCGGGATTCGCTTATCTCAGATTACCTCATGGACAGACAACTAGGTCTTACTGGGATATAGTTGCAGTGGAGAGCACTAGTTCCCGGCAATTTTCCTGGGATTTGTCACTCGATGTATGTCACCTTGTTCCGAATTTGATCCCGTAAGAACGGCCGTCAGGTTGACTTTAGTATTTTCCATCTGACAATGGCCATGATTTTCTGAGTGGGACTGTAACTGATACCGGTGTTTCCAACAAGCCAGAGATGCTCTTTGTCACTTCACTGAGGAATAAAACGGCTCTCAGGCTCTCTTTGCAACTGATGATAATTTGAGAAATGAAGACATTCCGTACATGTCAATCCGGTTTGTAGTAATGAACAAAGCACATTTCTGTCAATCTTCGTCTGCAAATCTTCTTGTAGTCACAGCAAATCATCTTGGGCGATCCTCTCCGCGCCCTCCGTGTCTTGATGCCCGGGCCGTGGGCAGAGGACCGGCCTCGCAATAGTGGAAGTAGCTACTTAGGCACGGCATGTTGATCATTGAACCACATCGGGGTACTCACAAATCCATCATAGAAAATTGCGCCTGCTGGTGTCATACGCCTTTAAAGATGGTATGGTGATGGGCCATGTGATAAGATCGAATGTCGTCCTAGTGAGCCTAACACCTCAGACAGTCGCGAACAGTGGGGCACTCATGTCAACGAAAACAAGCTTTTGGTTCAAGCTTTCTGGGCTCTTAGTCGCTTGTAGAAATGCTACCCTGGGGTATGTGGTGGGCGCGAAGTGATAGCTACCTGCCTGATCAGGCTGCCTGTTGACGCGTACCAGTCGAGACAACACGGGATGGGGTGCACGGCAAACGGCCGCCGCTACTGCAGTCTGTGGGACCATAGCTAGCACGAGGCGGCAGGGAAATGCTTTCCCGACGCGCTCCGTTCGCCCTGGTTAGCAATCTAGTTGGGTGGTATTGCGATGGATCGAGCGGTAATGAGTCCGGCTAAGCGGCACTTGGATGGTCGTTGAGCAGAATAGAGCAGCATGACTCTTGCAGACGAACCGCGGCTTGCCTATCTGCAAGAAATCAATACGTTTAGGAGATGGCTTCCCAAAAGGGAAGGTGTTTGATCCTAGTTGTGGGTGGGGACGGGATGGTGAAGCCTGAGTGGTGATTCACATTCGGAATGCACACACTTGCATGAGCATCACAAGAGCAGAATCATGGCAGCATGTTCCCCCCCTCCCCCTTCCGAAATCACAACCGCCGTACACAGACGCTGTGCGACACGATGAACCCTGGGCAGGACCAGTTCTTCCAAGCATCTGCACACAGAAGGACTCCCACGTGAGTCCACTTCTGTACTAGACGTTTGGGAAGGGAGTATTAACAATTGCCCAACATAGCGTCTCGGAAACTGCTGCGGAGCGTTGCCTTGAGAGTGGCTCATCAGGTAGAAGCGGACGAGCCGCTGATTACCAAGTACGACACTATTGCGGGCGATGGAGATTGCGGAGTAGATGGTGAGACGATCTTTGATCAATTTGGTTTGATCAATATGTTTACATGGGTGACCAGCGCTTTCTGATTGTGCTAACAGCAAATCATCCGAGAATGTTGACTTGGTGTTGAAATTCCGGGAAATCGCGACGACCATCCAGGAGACAATGGGTGGTACCTCGGGGGCGATTTACGCCATCTTCTTCAATGCGGTGTCCTCCGCCTGCCACCTATGAAGATCTGCCACCTCGGCGAAAGGATCAACATACTCTAGAGTCTTCGCAGACGTCCCACAGCAGGGGCTTGGCGAGCTGTGCCGGTACAACAGCGCAAGGGTCGGCTCACGGACTATCATGGATGCTCTGATCCCATTCGTCGACGTTCTTCACCGCGATCCGGATGATCTCCAGACAGTCATTGCCGCCGCTAGAGCAGGCGGAGAAAACGAGGCGCATGGAAGCAAAGCTGGGTCGGGCGGGCTATGTAACAAAGGAGAATTTCGAATCAGTGAAGGAAGGGCTTCCTGATCCTGGTGCGTTGGCTGTCGTAAGTGTTTTGGAAGGCATCGAGGCAGGATTAGTGGGCCATAGGACTCGAGACGTGTCAGATGGATCAATTCTTTCGTGAGAGCAAGTAATGCTAAAACTCGGGATGTATCTAAACTGCAGGCATATGGTTCTTCTCATTGATAGGACACATAATGAAAAATGCTGAGGCAGAATTGGAATACTATGTGCATTACATTGCAAGTTCTAAATTGGAGAGTCCAGATTCAGCTTTCCAAGAAAGCTTCTGCTGGTGCAGGGCTCATGACCTCGTTGAGATCTGTCTCTGTGTGTGTATGCGCTCACGTTCGTTGTCTTATTCGCCAAATATGAGGAAAGGCAGCTACTAGTACAGCGTTGGCGTCAGTTCATGGTACGTGAATCTGGTTCGCAAACGTTATTTCGATAAGACTAGACCAGCGTGTAATAATTTCAATTCATTAGACCCTCATTACGTTGAATTGATGAAATTGCTTGGTTGTCTATTCGCCACTGGTCTACCAAGGTATCCTTTTAGTAACCATCACCTGCTTTGACTGGACAAACGAGGGTAATAGTTTATCGAACAGCGTGGACCTTTGCGTATGACTGTCCGTGGATGATACCATAGAACAAGGACCGCTACGCAGCATACAGCTTCGGCCACATTGTGTATTACACTGTTTAATCAAAGCCTCAGTTTTTTTCTATTATTTTATCTACTTATTATTTATCAAAGTTTCTAACTACTGTTTTCAAAACTTATACATAAATTTAATAATAACTTTAACGTGGTTTACCACATCGTGGCCGATATCACATTGTGGCCGATATCACATTGTGGCCGATTTTTGCTATATCTGCCAACTTCTGTCAACCCCAGCACCCACCCAGTGCAGAATATTTAATAAAAGTTGGCACCAATTGGTGTCAACTACTCTTAATTACTTATTTTCCATTGATTTTATTAGTTTAGAGGGGTTGGCGGGGCTGCAGTGCCCGTCTAAAGTCATCAACTTTTATTGGCAAAATCAGCTTCCCCACCAAAACGGAGGATTCCAGATATGCAGGATCAGCCTCAATCTACACCAGCCAGGTCAACTATTTGGGCGGTCCGCCGCAGACCGCTTAAGAATATATTATTATATACTCAGAATCTGGATGACTAGAGTTCTTCACATCTTTCTTACAAGTTATTGCATAGTGCCCGGGGTTGCCGCAGTTGCTACATCGCCGAACAGATGGTCCGCCGCGGACTGTCTCCTTAGCTCTACCGCTTATTTCACAAGCTGGCCGCTTCCCCTTTTGTTTCTCTTGGATAATAGCTTGGGAATACTTAATACTAAGTGCTCTTTTAACCTGGACTCGGGTTCGTTTGGCCCTCCGGCGTTTAGCGAGTGCTGTGTTGGCCTCCTGAAGTGTCCGGATCTGTTCGCTCATAAGAGTAATTGAATGCGCCATAGCCTATGCCCCCTTTGCCATCCTGTCAACAGCCTCTATAATTGGTATAGGGGAGCTTCCCTGATGGGCAGAGATCCTGCCTTTAATATGACTTAATTGCTTAATGGTTTGTTGAGTATTGGATGGTGTTTGATATTACTAATGCTGGGGAGAGACAGGAAGGGACTGTGTTGGAGTTTACAGATGGATATTAAGCCGGGAAATAACAAGTTCCGGGTTCTAAGGTGAGAGTCCAGCTCCTTTAAATACAGACTGAATATTGTCCTTTGTAAAGGTCTTGTTGTAGGCTGCCATGAATGCAAGAAAGAACTCAGACTTGGTAATGTGGTTGATGGAGGCCCGGATGAAAAGGTTGATCTGGTCGCTATATGCGCGCTTCAAAGGCGAATATAACGTGATATCTAGTAGCTGGAGTAAATGAGAAGAATGCAGCGGTATGCTGATAGAGATGATGTTGTTATCTTTGTAATACTGATTGAACTCAGCCGATATATAGCTTTCATAGCTATCTAGTATTAATATATGGTATATATCCTTTGTCCGCTTCTTAGTATGCTTATTAAAATGCCGAATCCATTCCAGACCAGTCTTATTATCTGTCCACCCATTTAAAATAAATTTAATTACCTAGTCCTTTAGAAAACCCGACTCTGTAGCCCAGCTTACAAGGTGGCAGGCGCCCTGAACGATCACGAACGGTGGAATACATTAGCCCGTTGCATTAATGCATTCGATAACTGTAGCCCATTCCCGGTTACCAGGCTGGACTGATTTGGCCTTTCTACGCCTATTAACGTATATGATAACCATTAACGCGGCGATCATGCCCATTATAAAACCGGTCTCGTTAAAGTTATATAAGTCGTTATTCGTAATCCCATACTTAATCATCATATTACGAAGGAGCCTAAACCAGTTCCCAATGACTTCTAGATCCTTACAGAGGGCCCTCTGATAATCATAGGGACGATTGAACTTAGTCTTCAGGCTTGATTATAGATCCACGAAGCGTCGAGCCCAGTGCTTGCCAACAGGTTTAGCATCTTGCGATGCTAACAGCAGGTTGGCTATATCTTCCACACCAGAAAGTCGCAATGGAAATCCTCGAGCATCTTGCTCAATGATGTATCGGATAAGCGTTTGCTATTCGATTTAGTCAAGTTTATGCTTATTAACGCGTGATTCCTCGCGACTACGTTCTTGGTTTATCCTTCTGCGTAGGGTTCGTTCTGGGACGTGAAAGATTTGTGCTGCTTGAGGGATATTTAAGGGTTTCGCGTTGTTTTTTATTTATTTATTAATTGCTTAAATAGCTAGAAGGATTTTATCTTCTTTTAATAAAGAATATATATTGTAATTATTGATTACTAGCGCGTTAAATGTTTAAGTAGGTGGATTAAAGTAAGATTGATGCGAAAAACCAGGACGCGACTAGCACCAAAAAAAAGCCATCCCATACAAACCTTAATGACTCTCAATCATACTGCACGCCCGCCAACCCCTCTAAATTGACGAAATCAATTGGAAATAAGCGATTGGAAGCAGTTGGCACCAATTAGTGCCAAATTTTATTAAATATTCTGCACTGGGCGGGTGCTGGGGTTGACAGAAGTTGGCAGATATAGCAAAAATCGGCCACAATGTGATATCGGCCACGATGTGGTAAACCACGTTATATATTATTTTATTATTATAATTGATTTTCTTTAATAATTTAAAATTTATGGTCTATTTTTAAAATTTTTAAAAATAAAGAAATAAAACATTTCAATTGATATATGTAATGATCACACCAAACCTTTGTAGGGTCTAGTAGGTAACCTGTAGGGTTTATGTTAGCAGAGCGGCGTAGAGGTGATACTTGACTGTTCGTAATGCGAAGACACTGTTCTCTTCTTAAGCGGTAATGATCACTAGCTGTGAGGCTATCCAGTTGTGAGACTGGATACTTAGATTAACGACTGAAGAGTCTGTTCTATGAAAGCTATCTACTGTGGTGATAACCACGTCCTATATGTTCCGACTCTTCAGTCCCTATGTTGCCTATGTGCCTAGTCAACATAGGCGTACCATATGTTGACTATGTTCCTAGGCTACATAGTCATAACCGTAACCCCAGTCTTGGCAGGCTATGCTTGCCCCGCTATCAAGTGCCTGCGGGGTTGCGTTGTGGCATCTGGTCTTTGATTTACTTGGGCCCCCAAAGGGGTCCCTGGCGTGCCAACGTGTTGGTTCATAACAATATAGAAGAACTTTTAAATTCCAATGTAAAGATAATTAACTTAGACATATTTTCGAATTCTTTTTAAAAAAATCTTTATTTAAAAATATTATATTTTATTTTTCTTAATAAAAATATAAAATCTTTATATTTAATACTCATGTATTTAGTTTTAATTTAAATAAATATATATTTAATATATAAATATATAATATTATATAAAAAAGAAACATAAAAGGTTTTATTAGAATTATTGAATGGGCTTTCTATACGTACGTACGTGTTGGTGGTGATCAACTCTTCAGGTTGATTCTGCGTATATCTATCTATGAAACTACGAAAGGGGTGCTCGTGCGGAGAACACCTAAAGTCCTCCCTTCGCCAAGCCGAGCAGCTTACCTAAGCCACCAAGATTGATGAAGGAACCGTACGGCCCCAACGACCATTATTCCCACACTAGCAATCTTTTCTTTTTGAGGCCAGACGGGCACTTCCCATTTTCCAGTATGGCAGGTTGAACTGCTCGTACGTCTTGCTTCCTAGTTGGGGGCACTTGCCCTCAATCGGTTGTACGTTGCGGTACAGCCCCTTTTTGGAAGTAGTCCGTGTAAGTCAGAAACGCTATACCAAACTTGCCTCCTTCGTACAACCACCACAACAGCCAACATTTCTCACTTCAACCACCTTTCTCACATTACACCTTCTGAATTCGGTAGGAAGGAACTCTTCCTCTTAATAGCTCACTCGTACAGCAATGCTGACTACTTTGAAGCACAAACCACTATACTTCTACAAAAACCTCCGGCCGCTCAACTTCTGCCTCTTCTTCCTTTCCTCTCTTCTTTACAAAGGCTAGCTCTTCTCCTCCCCTACTCGCTCAACGTATACCTCAGTCCGTATAGTCAGTCTGTTCATTTCTATGAGGCTTCGCAGTGCTGAGTTGGGGTTCTTTTTCGTGCAAACATCAGCTGAGTTATCTCTGCCATCAATCCATCGGATCTCTATGTTATCTTTCTTTTCGTACACTTCTCGAAACGACATAATGTCAATTATAAGTTGCTTTTCGTCCGTTGTATTCAGCTTTACTAGGTTTTTGTATAGCGATCTGGAGTCTGAGCAAATCACTAACGTGGCCCGCCCCCACGCCACCACTATGAAGCTGTTCCCGACGTTGATTTCCGCCCACCACGATGCACGACCCTTCTGCCGTTGTCGTTGAGGAATTTCAGAATCGTCGCTTTCCGAAGATACTGCTCCGGCCTCAATCTGAGCTTTCCTGATTGCCTCAGTGTCTGCAAAGATCTCATTAGGGTCGGTTGTGACCTTCCTCCTCTTGATCGTTCTGGTGGCTTCCAATTGATTCTCCAGCTCCTTGGTTTTTCGTGAGGACATCTTTAGATCAAAATCTTTTTCGTAATATGCTTCGAGGATCTTTCTGAGGAGTTATCGTTGAGATGGGCTCGAGTGTTTCTGGGTCTCATAAACGTGTATTTAAGACCGCATGTCTCGAGAGTGTCTGGGGGTCTGAGAAGTGATCCCCTGTGGCTCAAATATAAATTTGAGTGTTCCGTCTTCATCGATGAAGCTATTCACAGTGACCGATTGGGTGTTTTCGGCTTTCTTCTGACGGTTTTCGAGGATATGGTTGCCGGCGAGCCCTCTCAGCCGGGAGACCGGCCAAAGACCCGTGGCCCGCCACCCAGAACGAATATTTGCCACCGTAAGTGCCTCAATTCGAGCCTTGTGATGGCAATAGAGGAAGCTTTTCTTGGCTATCACTGTTGAGGAATCGTGTTGCCCGAGAGCATGCAGGCGTTTCCGAAACGCTTGCTTCAGCGGCCGGAAGCGGGCGACGTCGAGGGGCTGCAAAACGTGTGTTGTATGTGCAGGCAAGAAGATTATATATATACGATTCGAGAAGCATTCCCACATGAAATCAATCGTTGTATGTGTGTGATGGCCATCAATCATTAGCAAACGCCACTCGTTGGGGTCTTCTGGCTTCGTCAGAGGGACGAAGACTTTCCTCAGCTAATGGATAGCAATCTTTTCCTCCATCCAACCCTTCTCCGAAGACGTGAATTTCCACCCATCAAAATCTTCGAGTGCTATTGGAAACCATTGTTGTTGTACTGATTTCCCTTTGAAAATGATCAAGGGAATCAACGCCCGGCCCAGAGCATTGATACACTCAAGGAAAGAAGTCCACGCTCGGAGATGGTAGTCCTTCTGGGCAATGGGGCTTCTTTTCGAATAGCCGAAGACGAGGGCGTCTTCCTAACGGCCTTCCATCAACCCTCCCTTGTCGGCGTTCCAACGGTTGCCTGCTCGAATTGACTTTACGACCTCGAGCTGTAGGAGGTCGAACCACGAGCCAATGTTCTTTTTTGTAACAGCCCTAATTCGAAGGGCCTTTACGCGTTGATTCTTACGCAATCGAAGCTCCGGGTGACGAGAAAGGAAGCCTCTGAGCCAGCTCCTTCCGAGGGGGTCGTGGGTTTCTTTCGGGAATGCCAAACGGGCTGCCAGACCCTGCAAATCGAATCGAGTGAGGGCGAGCCCCAAGTGACTTTGATTAACAAAATCATAAATAAGCTTTTGAGCGAGAGGCGTCATGATGGCTGATGTGGCCGTTGAGGCGATTGTATAGTGTAGCCCGGGGGATATGCCAGGCTCTGGAGGCGCGTCTGATAGACATCCCCTCCCTGACCGCGAAAAGAGCCGCAAGCAACTCAACTTCTGAATACGACTTCACGATGGTCTAATTGACGTGTGGAAGAAGTTTGGTGATCAGAAATAAATTCCTCGTGGAGAAAACGAGGAGTGTTTATACGTGGGTACAGACGCGTTCATGCGCGTGACGCGGTTGTGGGGCGGCCCAAATGGGGGGGCGGCCCATATGGGGGCCGGCCACGTTAAAGAATGATGTGGAGAATCGCTGCTTGGATAGAAAGCCGAGTTGGAGCTCATCTTACTGTTATGTTTCCAATGACATCAAAGGCATAGCATTTCATCTATATTGTCGAGAGTCAGCTGTCAAAGAATCTGAGAGGTTTTCTAGAAACACAGAGAGAATCAGGCTGCAGTGGGTCGATAGCTTTGTGACACAGGCTGGAGAGGGGATACTCATTTTGAAGAGAGCCAGAATCGTGTCCGGAAGCTGCTTACCCATTGTTGCAAGTCCAGGGCACTTCCAGCCCTGCGTTGATATGTCAGTAACCAACTTCTAGTATCACTTATTCAATCAGTCCCCTTCTTGTCACAACTCACTGAGAAAGCTCCCGAAACCTCGTCTCGATTAGATCAATACATTCGTCAATCTGTGATTCCATTTTGAGGAGGGACTTCACCGTACTACACAGCCTGATCATCATTTATCCTAATATTCTCATTCCATCGCCGTGGTGAATTGCTTCTAAACCAGTCTGAAAGAAATGTATGAAGCTTGAAAACTGATATGGACATACTATAACCCTGCTAAAGTTTTCCTGACCGCAATATGCTTGTCGTTCCATTTGGAGCATATTCCACTGCTCTTTAAAAGGCAGCCTGCTCACCGTGTACCATGGCCCTTTGGTAAATGTGGTACCAAGGCCATAGATAGTCTTAACCGCGGCAGGGTCGTCGAGGGAAAACTCATTTGGTGCGAGGCGGACCACTGGGCCAAATCTGCGGTGCAATTAGATGTTGAGGCGAGGGAGTTCCCCAGTCCAAACTTTCTGCAGGTACCACAGCCGATTGAAACGTGCTGCAAAGGGTCCTGGGACGGATCTCAATGGGGACGCTGCTGCTCGGATCAAGGAGTAGATGATAGCAATGCCAGCTAGAGCTGCCGCTCACCACAGAACTAGTCCCGATGTGCTGATTGCCCCGACTGTGTTGTAGATGGACTCCATGGCATAGAGAAGTATCTGAGATGTAGGCGACGAGCAGACCTCGCCGGGGAGAAATCGGATAACGATCAAGTCGATGCTTTGAGGTCAGCGGCTTGAGGATGACATATGATGCCCGTAATTGATTGAAAAATAGTGCGAATATGTTATGTCAAGGTGAAACCTGAGGATACTTATACATCCCAGTTGAGGAGAGAAAGTAATCGTGTTGTGATTAGCCGATGTTACGCACCATTGCATGGTGGCGGTCGGTCCTCGGCACGACCTCGCGTCCGATGTGAGTATGCACCCGACCTCTCGAGTCTTCCTAGGTGCACCTTCATATGTGGGAATTGTGGAAGTCTAATTAAGTATCTCTGGGAATACATCAGAGGTATTGACATGCTGGCATCCTGATTTCTCCCACGGGCAATCAAACCCTGCTTCTTTTTGCTCTTCTCAAATTGTCATGTCATTTGCGGCTATCGCCTTCATTCGAGACCAACATGTCAAGTATCTTTGGTTGAGCTATGTCATGATCTGGAGTTCTGCATTAATTTCTGTTTGAAGTGACTGTCTCCTTCATCTGCAGGCTGCCCACCCAGCTTTCTCGGGCGCTTTCGTTGCCCCGGCTTGGTAGACAGATTTGAGTCGCTGTGTAACTGCCTCCAGATTGCCAATCAGAGGCAGCCGATGACGAGGATGTATGTGGCATGCATGTATATCTCTGCGGGTGAATCTCCACCCATTCCGAGTCCGGGGTGGTTTTACTGCGAGCCTGGCTAGGGTCGTCGCCAGTGTCTGCCAGGCTATGCCCGGAAGCGCCGCAAGGCCTCGTCCCCATATAGGTACACACTGCTTGAAGGGGAAAGCTCCAGAAAAGCGGGCCTGGGTCATTCTCCAATTCACTTCGGTTGCTCGCGTTGTGAGTGCGGACCGACTCTCTCCCCATCGTGCTGAGTTGCGTCGACATCCAGGGTAGTCGATGAGAGACATCGTCCTCGCCTGAGTCCGATAAAATTGTTGAACGTCTGGAACTTTAAGATAGGTTACTTCAAGCCTGACCCATTCCATGTCTTCGGTGATTCCCCTTCATACACCATCAGTGTTCCGTGGTATTATGAGGATCAACGGTTCTAGTTATCTCGGTGTGAAGTCTCATCGAAGCTTTTGGCTCTGATACACATGCTTAACTGCGGATGATACGTCCCATTTATCATGTGCTGAAATTTACTGGCTTTCAATTCTGCATAAAGACTTTATCTCAGTGGATGGTGACTAATTGATGAGCAAAAATGTTCAGATACTGCCAATGACTCCTCACTGTATATGCAACCTGTAGATTAGCTTTACCCTTTTGAAATAAGTGAACGTTGATTGATGATCGATCTGATAGTGAACAGAATGAAGGAAACCAACTCCTTTAGTGGTGTTGCAACATAGGAAACTGGTGTAGTGGAATGTAACTCAAGACATCAAGTACCGTGGTGAGGCTTTCTTGTGCTCCAATGCTGACGGGCTTCCCATGGTCACTACTTCCAGGTCTCGAATAGCCACAATCCCCACGGCCCGACTATGCTGCAACTGCTGAAAACACAAACTAAATAGGAAATACAAAGACCTTGGTCATTAGTAGACGCGAAACGCAGGCTTCTTTCCATTCGCAATGTTAAAACTGCCAAAGTCGATGTTAGCACTCGTGGCTGGACAGTGGCAGGTCAAGTTACGCGCGAGACGGACCTGCCCCAATTCACTCTGATGTGGGGGCAGCCGAGGGTCAACTGGTAGGGCTGCTGCTAACCCCCTGCAACACCTGCCTCTTCACCCCTGGGGTTAGGCATAGCTAGGCCCGCTGCCAGCACCTAGCCCCCGGTCTTGGGAACCTCAACTTTCTCATTCAGGCGAGCAACTTCAACGGTTCGCAACGATTTGTGGGGCTCAGCTCGGCTAAAATCTCACAGCCATTGAAGAACCCCGTCCCACCTCATTCTTATTCAACTGGCTACCTCAAAAGCCAAGATGCGCACGCGCAAAGCAAACAAGTCCAAACGATTTAGCTTTGCCGACACTTACGGCATCGAGTCGGACGAGGACACAGATGGGCCGCCTAGGGTCGTGGATACTGATGAGGACGACGATGTTGACTTTGACGTGACAAAAGAAGCCGATGAAGGTCAAGATGGAACTGAAGACGACGAGGACGATGAGGAGCCCGATGGCGCTGTAGAGGATGACGAGCCATTAGGCGAGGCAGACGAGCCTGAAGCTGTCGATGGGGATGACATCGTCCCTGTCGAGTCCGAGGACGACGGCGGCGACGGCACAGTCAAGAAGCGCCACAGCAGAGTCCCCAGAGGAAGAGGCAGGTGGAAGAAGAACCTTCCCAAGCGCGCAACCGTCCACGGCGTGCCCCCGTACCCGACCGATCTGCGGAAAACCCGAGTCTACGACGGGCCCTTGAAGCGATGGACCCGCAGCCACCAGCTTCTCGCCATGCTCTACGGACCCGAGGAGACACGCATAGCTATCGCGAGGGGTATGTTCAGGAAGTGGTTTGGGAGCCAGGTGCTGCCAACGAAGACTCACTCTGGCCGAGGCGGTGTCATGTCAAGCCCGTGGCTGGCCGAGGACTATGAGGTGAAGCAGAGACAGTGGGCCAGGTCGTGGTATGAGAAGTGCCGCGCGGCCAAGCAAATACAGCGTTCACAAAAGATCCGGCCGGACCACGTTGAGATGTTCAGGCCAGCCCCGGACAGCTTGATATGTTTCGTAGGTCCATTCAACGAGCAGACCCAGGTACGATCTAGCTACGGGTTTGGGCTGCCTGTCTCGGAAACTGGACAACCGCAAGCTGCGATCGATCCGAGTTTACAGGATGGTGCTACACCAGCCAGTGGCTGGTTGTTGGACACAGGAGGTTTACCATTGGGCATCGGCTGGGCACCGGTTACGGGTCGGCAGGAGCAGCATCTGGCAGTTTGTACGGTCCCGCATTCGGATCAAGAGCTGAGGCTGTCGCGTGCATCAGAAGAAGATGTAGAGGAGAAAAAGAGGGGTAGTGTCCAGATCTGGTCGATGCCATTGCACAGAGCTACCGGTGGCTATGCCAATTTGGTGCATCATCTTTGGTTTGACTGGGGTCGGCCGAAGCGACTCCAATGGTGCCCCGTCCCTTCGCCTGACGACTCCAAAGTCGGGCTGCTTGCCGTACTGTGTGGTGATGGTCAAGTCAGGGTCGTCGAGATTTCCAGGCCATCTTCTGGCCAGACGAATTATGGTGAGTGAAAACCTGCTCAACCCGGTCTCTCTTGAAGGCGGAATGAGTAAGGAAAACCCGCCGGGGTCCCATTTGCTGACGATACCTCACAGAATGGATCACGAATCCCGTCGCCACCCTTGGTTTCACAGACGAATACATGGTCCTTGCAACGTCTCTCACTTGGGTCAACACCAACCGCATCTGCCTAGGCCATACGGATGGTTCAATAAGCCTCTGGTCTATCTATCCCAGGCAGATGCTGATGCGAAAGTCCGTCCACATCAGCCACATCCTTGATGTCGCCAGCGGCTTTCCTTCGCACCCTTATCACATCTCCTCCACGCCCGTGGGTGGTTGTCCCACCGTGACCGACCTCAATCTCCCGAGCGCCGAGACAACGTACGTCCCCATGGTCGGCGCTGTCAACTTCCAGCACAACCTGGTCGACTGGAATGACCACCTGCAAGGTTTCTTCGGCATGCACCCGGCGCCCATCCCGCACAACACCATCATCGGGTGGGCCCACGTCCGGTACTTCATGCAGAGCCGGACGCTCATGACGACTCCTAACCCGCCAATGTGCCTCGCGTCCGGGAGGACGCATCCTTTCACCCTGGTCGGCTGCGCGGACGGCAGCCTGTGGGCAATGAACCCGCTGCGCATCCTGCTCAAGGACCGCGGGGACCCCATCTACAAGCTCAAGATCCTGCAGCACGAGTTCCGCCCCGCGTCCAAACTCGGCGGCGTTCCATTGCAGCCTGGGGAGACTGTCCGCGGCGCGGCGCGGATTCTTCAGGGATTCCTTCCCGAGGTGAACAGCAACCCCCGCGCTGAGTACGTGAGGGAGCAGAATAAGAAGAGGAATGAGGCAATAAGGAGGAAGTCTAAGGGGAAGGGGAAGAAGAAAGCGCTCGACGACGGCGAGATGGACATCGACGAGGAGGATGGGCTAACGAAAGGGGAGGGTAAGGCCCTCTCGAAGCTACTGGATGAGACCAGGGCTGTTGTCCACGATGCAAGGACGAGAGTCGTGGTGGCGGCTTGGAATCCCAATGCCGAGTACGGGTGGTGGGCAGCGGCTGCGTTGGGTTCGGGGCTCATCAAGGTCATGGACTTGGGAGTCGGGGAGTAATCACGTAACGTCACGAGGTTGGACCTGTGGCATAGACTTGGCCAAAGATCAATGAATAGGAGGCCTTTAGTAGGAAAAGAGATACCCAATGCGATGCAAGAAATCTATCTCTTCAGTGTCTGTATATGTGGGTATCGAACAAGGCTCTAACACCTGGCACCAAACGGTCCGTGATGGTAATCGAACGCCTTGGTCATCCCGTAGAGATGCGCCGCAGCAGCCAAGACGATGAGGATGTGGAAAATCTGGTGGGACGAGCCCCATATATCAAAGGTCTTTGGCCAGCTCCGCTCGGGCCACCGCAGGGCATAGAGAAAGGCTCCTGAAATGTACAGCAAGCCTTGTAGGAGAACCCAGGAGAGTCCCATGCGCTCATTGAGCTCTTTGTAGCCGTATATGGTCAGACCGTGGATGACGGGGAACACGCCGGAGACACCTAAGCCAACAAACATGAGAGCGCGGTAGGGTCGCCACTCTGGCGTGCGGAAATGCTCGAACCAGGAGACGGTGAGACATCCCAAGCCGAGCGCCCATATCTAATACGAAGTTCAGTAATTCCACATGTAAAGGCAGCTTAACCAAAGGGGTTTTCACGGCAGCTGGTACCGACGACTCGCGCGGTATCACAGCATCGCAGTGTGAAAGCGAAACTCACCAGAGCGAGATAGACCTCCAACAGTCGGGGCAAGCAGTAGAAGCCGTAGTACATAGCAGGCATATAGCTTCCCATAATGAGGCACACAATGCCCGTGTAGTCGAGCTTGTTACCCCACTTGGCCACGTCGGGCGAGTGGTTGCAGAGGGCGTGGTAGGTCGCGCTCATCCCGAGGCACAGGAAGGCGCCCGCGAAGAAGCACCCAAAGACCAGCCAGTCCTCCCGGGCGGCGGTGGCATAGCGCGGCGCGATGGTGGCCTCGTAGAAGGAGTAGGCGGCGGCGCCAAGGGCTGAGAATATGATGGCGCCGAGGAGGTGCGTCCAGACGTTGACGGTTTCATCTGCCGCGTGTCAGTGATACTGGAGGGGGCTTGTGTCGGTAGTCTCTTCTCGAGGTCCCAGGGTTCTGGGTCTGGGCATGGGTATGGGTCTGCAAATGGTCTACTTACTGTGGATCGAGAAGACGCTGCCAAAAGATAAGCGGTAGCTGTTGCTGGTGGGCCGGTAGCCGGTGTGGATGAAGGCGTTGTCTTTGCGCCAGTCAGGGAGCTCATCCCAAGCCCACAGGAGGGTGTCTTCTACCTTTCCTTCCACGTTCTTGACAGCGTTGAGGAGCTTTTTGGATGGCTCACTGCCATCAGAGCTCGAAGAACTGTGACGGCGCCGGCGCATATTCGCGTCGCCAGTGTTGACTGTCATCTCGTAGGTAAGATGTGCGCTTGGAAGTATATATCCCGGACTGATTGTGCTTGGAAGAACACTGCCCTCGACAAAACTGAGGGCTGGACTGCTTCGTCTTACATGTATCAATGTAAAGGTTTTTGTGGTGCCATATGGTCATACTTTATCCTTTTTGTTGATTGTTGGGATTTGGCATTTGCACATGCCGGGTTCATCCAACTCGATCATGCCTCCCGAGGTCAACAACTTGGTATGACCAAGCTACCGAGGTGGACGGACACACGTCATTGCAATTGGCACTGTGCGCGCTCTGCTCCCTACTCCCTGTACTGGGTGCTGCGAGATCGGTAAGCGCTGTTGGCATTTGGCCCATTACAGTACATACACTGTGCATCTACGTTGGACCCTGAAGATCGCACGACAGTGGGCCTTGATACACTTTTTTCGGTGGACCACTGCGAGGCAGCTCTCTTCTCCATCCCTTTGGGGGCTGCAAGAGCACCGTGACTTTAATTTTTAAGGGTGTGGGCTAATCAGGTATGTTAATTTCAATTGTGAAAGTTAATATTATGAGGTATTTTAATTTATTAAATTATAATTTTGTAAAATTATATTAATAAACTTTCAAATTATGTAAAATAACATTATATTATTTATAATCAAAAACATTAATTTTTAAATTATCTAAATATGTTTATTGTGGGTATAAGCCGTATCGTGGGTGCGACGCACGCTGAGGGATGTACAGTAGATAGCCACACTGCTGACGGTCCGTCCGCCAGCTGGTACCAGCTGGCGGTGCACAGACCACTGCAGCCAAACCATAGCTGCGATGGGAAGGCCGAAGCCTTCGGCTACCCCTTCCCTCGAACAACAACGAACCAACAAAGAGATGAATACAACCGTACCGAGCAACACTCGTGTGCACATGAAGACCGACCAACATTTATAGAATTATTAAATATTTATATTATCATGCTTAATTTAATTAATTAATTATATTGTTTAAATATGAAATATTTTTAAGATAACTTTGAAAAATATAATTTTATAATATTTCATTAAAATTATTATATATATAACGTGGTTTACCAGGAAGTGGCGGGTATCAGGAAGTGGCGGATTTTTACTATTTCTGCCAACTTCAATGAACCCCAGCACCCCCCCCCCCGGGGGCCAAACATTTAATAAAAGTTGGCACCGATTGGTACCAACTGCTTCAAATTGCCTATTTCCAATTGGTTTTGTCAATTTGGAGTGGTTGGCGTAGGTGCAGGGGGGCTGGCAATCATTAAGGTTTTGGTGGGATTACGTTTTTTTTGGTGCTAGTTGTATCTCTGATTTTCGCATCAGTTTCGCACTAAACACCCTATTTAAATATTCAACACGTCAGAAATCAACAATCACAACATGTATCCTACATCCCAAGAAGGCAAAATACTCTTAGCTATCCAGGCTATTCAGAATTCAAAAAAAAAATAACACGAAGCCTATACCTATAACTCAAGCTGTAAAGATCTTTAATGTGCTGGAAACAACTTTACGACGCAGGATGAATCAACAACGAAGCCACAAAGAATTACGCGTCGACAAATACAAACTTGATTAAATGAAAGAGCAAACGCTTATCCGATACATCATTGATCAAGATGTCCGAGGATTCCCCCTACGACTTTCTGGTGTGGAAGATATGGCGAACCTCCTGCTGGCATCACGAGATGGCAAGCTTGTGGGTAAGTACTGGGCTTGACGTTTCGTAAATAGACAACCCAGTCTGAAGACTAAGTTTGATTGTCCCTACTACTATCAGAGGGCTCTCTGCGAAGATCCAGAGGTTATTAGGAACTGGTTTAGGCTGCTTCGCAATATGATAGCTAAGTATGGGATCCCGGATAACGACCTCTACAACTTCGACGAGACCAGCTTTATAATGGGTATAATTACTGCGTTAATGGTAGTTATATGCGTTGATAAGTATGGAAAGGCTAAATCTATTCAGCCTGATAACCGGAAATGGGCGATAGCCATTGAATGCATTAATGCAATGGGCTGATGTATTCCGCGCTTCGTTATTATTCAGGGCGCTTATTACCTTGTAAACTGGACCACAGAGTCGGGTTTTCCCCTCTCCTGGGTGATCAAGTCTACTCTAAATGGATGAACAGATAATAAGATTAGCTTAAAATGGATCTAGTATTTTTGTCAGATTATACGTAATCACTGATGTTATAATGATAATTTGATGGTTCTTGATTGTTGTCTTCTCCATCTTCGGCTGACCCCCTCCTTTCGGGTGGTTGGGTCTTTTCTACCGACGCTAGTGTTGATGCCTTAGGCACCCCTTTGTGGGTGCGCCTCTGGGGGCGGTCCGTAATGGACCGATAATCTGACAATTTTAATAAACATACTAAACAACGAATAAAGGGTATATACTAGATATTGATTATAGATGGCTATGAGAGCAATATATTAATTAAGTTCAACTAATACTATAAGGAAAACAATATTATCCCTATTAGTATGCCGTCGTATTCTTCTTATTTAATCTAGCTACTAGATGTCGTGTTATGTTCGCTTCTGAAGCGCGCATATAGCTGGAAAATTAGCGATTTTATCCGGGCTTCTATTAACCACATTACTAAAACCGAATTCTTCGTCGCATTCAAGGCAGCTCACAATAAGACCTTTATAAAGGATAATATTAAAGCTGTATTTAAAAGAGCTGGAATAGTGCCTTGGGACCCGGATTCTGTTATTTCTAAGCTTGATTGTAACGTGCGGCAACGCTAGGCGCAATAGTCACTGCGAGTCTTGGGAAGAGAGTATGATATTAGGGGTACTGTAGGTGCAAGACTGATTCTTGCCCCTCTTCCAGCCGGTTCGTGGGCGGGCCGGCTAGCCCCTTGTAGGCTGTACCGGCCACCCAGTGCCGGCTGGCTTCGGGACATTACAATAGGATTCCTCCCGTAGAATACGCTAGTTCTTAGCTTAATAACCAAGAAGAAAATTCTTAATATACACCATTACACCTATTATCACTTATCTATTATCTATTATCCCCTATTCGATCTAGTAACCTCTAATATATATATATAACGTGGTTTACCAGGAAGTGGCGGATATCTGGAAGTGGCGGATTTTTACTGTTTCCGCCAACTTCAATCAACCCCAGCACCCCCCAGGGCCAAACAATTAATAAAACTTGGCAACAATTGGTACCAAATGCTTCAAATTGCTTATTCCAATTGATTTTGTCAATTTAGAGTGGTTGGCGTGGTTGCAGTACTGGTCCGAACAGGCTGACTTTTGGTGAGAAACATGCACTTCGCACCAAATAGTGCCAAGTTCACATTTAAAATCGTGGTCCGCTGCAGACCACCAACATACGTATATTAGCACCAATTCGTCCCAACTAGGCTGGATTTGCTATAATATATTCAGAATCTGATTGATCAGACCCTTCTTTCTCTTTCTGACATGTTCTTGTATTATGCCCAGTCTCGCCGCAGTTCCCACAGCATCGTTTGCTCGGTCCGCCGCGGACCTCCTCCTCAGCGCCACCAGCCATTTTAGCAGCTGGCCGCTTCCCCTTTTCCTTTTCTTTGATTATCACTTGGGAATCCTCAATACTAAGTGCCCCTCCAAGCTGTACTCGGGTTCTTTTAGCTCTCCAGCGTTTGGCGAGTGCTGTTTTGGCCTTCTCAAGAATACAAACCCGATCCTTAAAAAGGATAAGCTCATTCGCCATCACTCGTGCACCCTTTGCCATCTGGTTAATGTAAGAATGTGTCTCGGCACATCCTTATAAGTCACTCCAATCTAGACCTAGCAAGCATTTTGGTTCCTACAGTTAACAGCCTCCAGAATTGGTGTAGGAGATCTACCCTGATGGGCGAAGATCCTGACTTTGATAAAATTCGATTGCTTGATAGTTTGTTGAGCATTGGAGGGTGTTTGAGACTCCCATTGCTGGGAGAAACAGGGACAAATGGCACTGGAGTTCTGACGTGAACATCAATATAATGTCCCGAAGCCAGCCGGCACTGGGTGGCCGGTACAGCCTACAAGGGGCTAGCCGGCCCGCCCACGAACCGGCTGGAAGAGGGGCAAGAATCAGTCTTGCACCTACAGTACCCCTAATATCATACTCTCTTCCCAAGACTCGCAGTGACTATTGCGCCTAGCGTTGCCGCACGTTACACCTCCTTATTTATATTCGTCTCTTAGACTATATAGAATATTCGAAAATAAATTAATACTGATCAGAGACTATTAGTTAGTAATCAATTAGCTAATTATTAGCATATTATTATATAATATCGAATTCCTTCGAAGTGGGTGGAACAACACTAGTGTAATGATCACACCAAACCTTTCCAGGGTTCAGTAGGTAACCTGTAGGGTTTATGTTAGCAGAGCGGCGTAGAGGTGATACTTGACTGTCCGTAATACGAAGACACTGTTCCTTGTCGAAGCGGTAGTGATCACTAGCTGTGAGGCTATCCAGTTGTTGGACTAAATACTTAGATTGACGACTGAAGAGTCTGTTCTATGAAAGGTATCTACTGTGGTGATGACCATGTCCATATATGTTCCAACTCTTCATCCGTCCTTGATGATCGACCGTATAGACCGCTCGTCGATTTGTGCGGTCCACCCCTGTAGTCGACTGGACCGCTCGTCGGTCCTGTCGGTCCACCCTGGTCAGTAGGTCCTTGGCCCTAACCCTGACCTCTGGCATGCTTTGCTGATTTCGCCAATAAGCGCCTGCGGGGGTTGCATCGTGGCATCTGATTCTCTTTGCCTGGGCTATCAAAATGGGTCCCTTGGGTGCCAATATGTTGGTTCATAACAGTTATGAACCCACACGAAGGCACCCAGGAGACCTGTTTTGATAGCCCAGGCTATCGAAAACAAATGCCACGACGCAACCCCCGCAGGCGCTTATTGGCGAAATCAGCAAAGCATGCCAGAGGTCAGGGTTAGGGCCAAGGACCTACTGACCAGGGTGGACCGACAGGACCGACGAGCGGTCCAGTCGACTACAGGGGTGGACCGCACAAATCGACGAGCGGTCTATACGGTCGATCATCAAGGACGGATGAAGAGTCGGAACATATAAGGATATAGTCATCACCACAGTAGATAGCTTTCATAGAACAGACTCTTTAGTCGTTAATCTAAGTATTCAGTCTTACAACTGGATAGCCTTACAGCTAGTGATCATTACCGTGCAAGGAAGAAGAACAGTGTCTTCGTATTACGAACAGTGAAGTATCACCTCTAGGCCGCTCTGCTAACATAAACCCTACAAAGGTTTGGTGTGATCATTACTGTCAGATTATCGGTCCATTACGGACCGCCCCCAGAGGCGCACCCACAAAGGGGTGCCTCAGGCATCAACACTAGCGTCGGTAGAAAAGACCCAACCACCCGAAAGGAGGGGGTCAGCCGAAAAGGGACCAGACAACAATCAAGAACCATCAAATTATCATTATAACATCAGTGATTACGTATAATCTGACAATTACAATAACAACTAGTCTGAAAGAAGAAAGGTCGTGGTTCCTATATACACGTGAAGGTCTTCCACATAGAAGGTTCTAGAAACCCGCTTACGTAAAGCTAAGCATATTTTATAGGGTTATATAGTAGTATATGTTAGTAGCATATGAGATATATAGCTTATAGCTAATTAGCCCTTATAGTTAATAAGTTATTAATAAAAGAACATTTTTATCACGGCCTGGGCGGACTGAGCCCCTAGGGCGCCCAACCCAGAGGGCTGGGGTCTGATCACATGAGCTGCTAGCTCTAACAAAACTCTGGAACCTATCCTGAATCCTGTTTCGTAGCTCTTCGAGCTACGTCTTATCAACAGAGCCTGTGCCTACTGAGGATAGAGCCTGCCCGTAGCAAATAGAGAACACTAACGACTTCCGTGCCGCCTGCTCAACGTCCACCTGCCGACTACCTGCCTGCTGTCGTGACAGCTTTAATAGTACTTATTATAAGGCTTTAAGTGTCAACATTTTTATTTAATTTAAATTATAAATTATAGTTACTATATATCTATATTATTATTTTCGAATTTGATATGTTTATTTAAAATAAAATTGAAGTTTATTAATAATATTGTAATAATTAATTTAATTAAAAAATAAATATGAAAAATAATTAAAAAGTACCAATATTAAAAATATTTAAATAATAATATAAGGTTATTAAATTTAGTATATTAATTAATAATAAGGGTAGAAAAGCAAAAAGTAGGCATTTTAAAGTTATGCTGTTTTTATAGCCCCTTGTCACGACCCTGACAGAAATAGGAATAACGGTTGGTTCTGTTTGGGACAGAACCCCACTGGGCCAGCACACCGGCCAGCCGAACGGCACAAGAACGCCAAGCCACCGTCACGTGGTACCCATGCAGGGTTAGGGTCAGAGCAGGGAAAGCTCACCAGTGCTCACCGAGCCTCAGTGAGCACCACTGAGCACCACTGAGCCTCGTCGGGCCTCATCGAGCCACGATGAGCCAGCCTGAAGAGATGGACTATATAGACACGCCCATTACCAGTAGATAGCATTAGGATAGGACAGCTCTTCAGCAGTCAATCTAAGTGTTCACTCTTGAATAGCTTTCATTAGCTCTTAATCATTGTGCAGACCCCAATATTGCTCAACCACCGCCTTGTTACGTATCTTGGACATAAACCCCTTGATCTCTTTGGTTTATAGGACCCAGGAAACCTTGATTATTACACCCCTAAAGAGATGTGAGATTCTTAGATGACGGGAGTTTATTTATTATGGGGTATTAATCCGTGGGCTTGAGGCAAGGGCCATGTTAGGGGGTACAAAGCGGTCACTGACGGCGGCGGAATCAATCCTTGGCCCTTGATCCCATTGCGAATGATTTGTGCTGGTGAGACCCGTTGGCCAAAATAATTCAATGCTCCTCCAACCAAAGTTGATGTAACTCCAGAGCAGAAGACAGCGTTCTCGCTTGGATCAGCCTCCAAATAACAGTCCTCCGCTATGCTTCCAGTAGCCCGGCCCCGCTTCCTGATCGTGTGCTCGTCATGAATGTGTCTCGTCATGAATGTGTCTCGTCCTTGGATCTCGCAAACCAATATCAACGCCCAAATGCGATGATCGTCTTATTTCTTGCCACTCTTTTTAATACCCTGTCCTCCGGTGTTCAGAGGTCCCTTTCCACCTGCCTTGGCGGCCATTTCTTTTCTAGCCTTCTCCTCTACATTCATCTTCGCGTTAGTGAATCCTATTGACTGGAGGCGGGGGAGGCTGCAAGTGGAAGGCGAAGGGCGGAGAGTGGGGGAGGAACAGTCGGTGGTGCTGGGTAAACGTACCAGCTCTCTTCTTCTCTTGGTATGCCAGATCATCCTCGTCGAGCTCCTTGTTCGCCTTCTTGGCCGCCTTGAGAGGCTTCGCCTTTCCACCTGTGTCCCACCAGAGGGTCAGTAACATTCCCGCAAAGTGCGGAAGTACATCTGAGTATACGAACCTTGTCTGTCGGCGCCACCCATTTCTGCTTGACTGGCTGCGAGGGTCGTAAAGTATTATTGAAGAAGCGGCGTGCGGGCGTGCGGGCGTGCGGTGTAGCAGTCTCGTTGTCTTGTCGGGAAGATGTTGGAGACGAGGGAAAAGGAAAGTAAGCGAGGCACGCCGTTTCTGAGTGGAAGTGGTGCCCGAGTGGGCTCTCAGATCCCGGTCGCGCTACGAAGGTACCCAGGTAACCTGGTCCTTCCTATCGATAAGGCAGACGGATCTGACTGACTCAGCCAAACGACGTCCTCGCCTCACTTGGACCTGGTCATCGTTAGGTAGCCAAATTGAACGGATCATGAGACGGCCGTCTTGATCAGACTTACCTTCTGACTCGACAGTACTTATCAACGACGCTCGTGCCACAACTACTCTTCTTGCTCCAGCAAACAGCGATCGCTCCGGACCATGTCCTGAGTCTACGCAGAGTTGACAGGATTGATCCGGTTGGCCTCTATTTCCTGCTTGCTACTAAGAGATTACATCAAATTTGACTGACACTTCCGTTTGTCTCGCGATAAAGCTAGAGGATCGCCCTCGTCTGTTCGAAACCATGTCTAGCTCCGACGAAGGCGAGATCAGAGAAAACGGAGTTGAGGTTTCCAAGGCAACTTCACTGCCTCAGACTAAGAGAACCGGTGTTGACCGTCAGGACAGAAGCCAAATCAATAATACCCGCTCTCCCGGCCATGGCGACCATCGTTCTCGAAACCCTCGCTCGCCCCGTGGCTACAAACGATCCCGGGACGATGACCGCGATACATACCACAGAGGGGCCAGGGGTGGCTCCGATCCGCGACACTTCAGGGTTCACTACGAGGATGGCCCGCCATCCCACAGCCGGCATGCGTACGAGGATCTAGACCGTCCAGCCTCTCGGGGACGCCATGAAAGCGCAGATCGCCCATCCGGTCACCGCCAAAACGACTCAAGAGATCGCCCTTCTGGCGCCTCTCGCTACGACAGCCGCGATCGCGATTATGGGCGGGCTGACAAGCGGCCGCGCACCCGGAGTCCATCTCCCTACAAGCATGGTCGTGGTGACGGAAGAGATAAATATCAAAGAGGGAAGTGGGAAGCTGATGGACCTGGCCGGAATCGTCCTGGCGAACAGATTGAAAATACCAGGAACGCTGCACAAACTGCTAAGCAAGTACGGGATGACGCCGCATCTAAGCGGTCCCCTGAGGCTGGAGCCAAATTTGTTTCCAAAGAAGTTGCTAAATCTGATCAAGGTGCTACGGATGAGCGCATGGCTGAGGGCACCTCGCATCTGCACATAAAGTACGACACTTCTTCCCTCCAGGCTGCGCGGCAACAGCTAACGTCGAGCAGTGGCTCTCCCGATGCTGGCAAGGAGTCGAGACGAGAGCAAGACCAAGACTGGGAAGCACCAACCCCTCTTGACGAAGAAGCCGAAATCGAGCGGCGAAGACGTCGCAGGGAAGCGCTCCTTAGAAAGTCTCGCGCCTCGACCCCCTTGCTTGTCCAGGCTGTCCAGGCTAACAAACATGACTATACTGTCGAGACTCCCTCGGAGGCGGTCACGCCACAGAAGACGCCTAGGACCCCTGCTTCTGGTAAGCCAGTACCACATACAACGTCGTCGGAATTCGCTAACAAAGTAGGTGCGGCTTCACCTGCCGGACATACTCAGGGGAGCCTGTCTCCAGAGGCTCTTGCCATCGCAAATGACCGGGAGCTCATCAACACTCATGGAGACGTTAAGGCCAGTGACGAAGATGGGCCATCGGCAGCAGACTACGATCCGACCATTGATATGTGGGAGGATGAGCGCCGAGAAGAGATGCGCAACGGGAACATCGGTCTGCACGGCGAGGGCCCCCGCGAGGCTGTGGATGCGCCAGGAAAGGATGAGCTCATGAATACGACGGAGGCCGAGAACGGAGATGACGATGACTTTGATATGTTCGCAGAAGACTTCGATGAGGAGAAGCTCGCAGCGCCAAAGTCAGCACCGAAAGCTAAAGCTCCCACCGAAGACCCTATCGCTTTGCAAGGAGGTAAAGGTGGCGCTATCCTTGAGGACGACGACAAGGACGGCTACTACAAAATACGGCCAAGCGAGATCCTGAACGGCCGTTATCAAGTCCAGTCCAGTCTCGGCAAGGGTATGTTCTCGGGTGTCGCCAGGGCCGTTGACATTACAAATAAGAAGCTGGTCGCCATCAAGATTATGAGGAACAACGATGCATTGAAGAAGGGCGGCTTCACTGAGATTGCCATCCTTCAAAAACTCAACTCGGCCGATCCCGAGAACAAGAAGCACATTGTCAAGTTCGAGCGCTCGTTTGAGCATAAGGGCCACCTGTGCATGGCTTTTGAGAATCTCAGCTTGAACCTCAGAGAGGTCTTGAAGAAGTTCGGCAACAATGTCGGCATCAACCTCCATGCGACAAAGGCGTATGCCTACCAGACGTTCTTAGCATTGGCCCATATGCGAAAATGCGGCATCATTCATGCGGATTTGAAGCCTGACAACATTTTGGTGAGCCAACTATCCATCAGTAACTTCCATCGTCAAGACAGAATACTAACAATGCGACAGGTCAATGAGCAGCGCAACGTGCTCAAAATCTGTGACTTGGGCACGGCCATAGATCGGACTGACGCAGCGACGGCACACAACGAGATCACCCCCTACCTCGTCAGTAGATTCTATCGGGCTCCCGAAATTATTCTTGGAATGCCAAATGACTATGCCATCGACATGTGGTCCATTGGCTGCACGCTGTATGAGCTGTACACGGGCAAGATTCTGTTTACGGGTGACAGCAACAATCAGATGCTCCGTGCCATCATCGAGGTCAGGGGCAAAATGAGCGCCAAGCTCTATCGCCGGGGTCAGCTCTGGCAGATGCACTTTGACGATATGGGAAACTTTGTCAGCCAGGAGAGGGATAAGGTCCTGGGAAAGGTACGTCATAAATTTCTTTGCGTCTCGTCTTTCTGCAAACACCCCTCGTCACCTGCACTACGACGGCATGAAGCACGGTCATGCATAATTGCTTGGTCGTGGAGCCACTGTATATTTGGGAGCGTCTGCCACACTCCGGTGGTTGTCGTCTGAGTCGTGTTAAGCGCTGCTGCGGTGCGATTCCACGCACGCCCACGACCCACTCGCAGGCGGAGCAAACCTTCAAGGTTATGCAGGGTCATCACTGCGGCTTCCCTCCCGCGAAGTGCGGGTCACCAGATGGTAGGCCAGCGTTGCGACCTGCGGTCCGACGGCGCCAAGGTACAAACATGGCCTCATAGAACGGCCGGCGCAACCGCTGGGCCACCGAATCGCAGTCCCGGATTTCCCGGTGACGAGTGCCTCCGCTTCCCGCCAGAATGACTAGCCATCCTTCGCGGCAGCGACCCGCTTGCGGCCCTTGGAGCTTGCTTATGCATGTGACTTGCATCCTTCATGCCATCCACTTCCTTCCTTCAAGATCCTTTATCGCTTGGCAAAGTATAGTCTGAGTTGAGAGCTAACTCGGGGTTTCTTGCACCAACAGACCAATATCAGGATCATGAATGTGGTGAAACCTACACGGGACCTTCGCACGCGCCTCTTGGCCGCATCCAGCGGCATGGACGAGGTGGAGACCAAGCATCTTAATCTATTTCACGATTTGTTGGACCGCTGCCTCGCTCTCAACCCGGACAAGAGGATCACTCCTGCGGAGGTGCTGAAGCACCCCTTCTTCCATGAGAAGATCGGGACAACGACGGCGTCACGACGGTGAACTGAGGCTGGGCGTGAAATGGGCAGAAAGGGAATGATCGAGAATTTGCGCTCAGCGTCACATTCTTCCTTGGGGTCAATTCCCACAGAGCTCACACTATGTATAGTTGGCCGACTCCGAATTTGTTGTGGGATTTGTCAATAGACTTTTAGATCAAGAGCACGAACGAATTAGGCATAGATTTTTTCACTGCGGTCAGCATGCTGTGAAACGAAGTGGATTTACTCCCATCAGAGTACAAAGGCCCGCCGCCAAGCTCCCGTAGCAACTTTGATATCAATGATATGCGGCCAGTGAAATTACACCCAAGGAACCGTTTCGATCAAGAGCATCATGACGGTTCCGTACCAACTTGTGGTAGTGGTCTTCGGCCGGGGTCCTCGGGTTCCCGCAACTAACACAGCCTCAGGGGCCGGTCGTATTCATATGGATCGTGAATGTTAGCGCGAATATTCCTAACCTTCACGGAATGAGTCTCCGAAGAGGAGTTACTCTGCTGCGATGATCCTGGGCACTTGGTAAACATGAAAAATAATTGACATGTCTGCTATTCACATACCTCGCAAGTCAGCATCCACCCTTGGGGTTTGTCCCTAACGTACTCTCAGTTGCCACTTTGGCTTGGGCAGCAGCGGACGTCGCCGTGCATGGTCTCGTCGCACAAACACAGAGCAAAAAGTCATAGGGGGCCAAAAGTTTCTCGGCGCCACTGGCGCGGCCCTGGACAGACAAGCATGGCCATCACCACCCTGGGCTGCTGCCCGTGAGCTAAGCCAGGGGAGAGAGGACGAAAGCGGCTGCGGCATGCGGTATTCTCGTCCGCCACTTGCACAACACGCTGGGTGGTGCCGGGCACATACATACACACACAGACACATACACATACACATACACATACACATATGCAAAGGCCGTGGGACATCTTGGTGTTGCTATTCCTCTTTACTGCAGCCGCCCGAAACATAACGAGGCTGACTGGGGCTGTGTGACGACCGGGCGGCAAAGAACCTCTGCTGGGGAGAATGGGCAATGTGCTCTTCCGACTAATATCAGTGGCTGGCGGAGAATGAGACCCATTTCCCCATCGGGGGTGCTTGTATCTATCAGCAAGAGGCTGCATGTAGGTCTCGACACCACGACTTGCCAAGTGTGTTCCTGCACACGACATGCATTGCTGCACTTGCTCTCGGTGTGGAGGAGTGATAAGAGGAAAACCGCCAGGGCAAACACCTTTGTCAGCTCCGAAGATGTAGCCACGGCCCTGCAGGTCCGACCGGTCACGAGACAGGTCGATGCGTATTGGTTCTTGAGGCAAACACAAGTTCGTCTATGTTAAGGTACAGCTGGTGATCCCCGCGACAGAGCGGGCGACACAAGACGCAAACTTGACGAGCACAATCCCGACACGCTCACTCATTCAATCACTCCACTGCTGTGTGTCCACCTGTCTCTGTCAGCCCATGCGGCGCGTGCTCCTGTAGGGTGATGAGGAACGGCGGGGGCAAACAGGATGAGTTGGTGGTGGGTGGGTGGTGAGCACACGTCGGTGCGAGGCGACCTGTCAACTTTCTCGGGTGTTCAGATCGTCGTGGCATCTCCCTGTGCGACGGGGAGTCGAGCACCTTCCTTCTTTTTTCATCGCACCTTATTCATCAGATGAGGCGGGAGATCCTACGTCGGAAGTTCCTCGTGCCACCTGACAAGACGCGTCGATCCACCAAAAGTGAGATCTGCTCTTCTCTTCCCTCCTCGTGCAGCATCTATCTCGGTCCCCTCTGGGTGGACGGGCCCCTTGGGGAGGGTCACACCATTTCATCCTGCATCGCCCTATCGACATATTTTCACACCACCTCGGCTGCTGTGAACCTGTGATGTGAGTGAGCGAGTATGTCGGGGAAAAGAGCACATTGTGCCCAGGAAGGAGGAGCTGAACCAAAGCGGATGCGGCACGGCCGGCACTTGTCCAACGGGTGTGCTGTCGCGCACGTCCAGAGCCCATGGCGCATATGCGACATGTGGCTTGTCCTTTTGCTGTCAGACCCATTCATCAGCTTTCAAGAGAAGGCTGGGTGGGTGCGTTTGCGCTCTCACTGGCAAATTTTCTCGGAAGGCCGCATGACCCAAAGATGTAGCAACCCAGCGGATGACGCGCCCCGGTGGCCGACAGCGATCTGGATTGATCTCGCCAGGCGCCGGGGCGTCTTTCTTATTTTGAGACTTGTCAGACGTGCGCCCGACGATTGCAGACGAGGCAGGCGGTCGGCGTTAGAAGCCGGACATGTGATTGGACGGCGTGGCTGGAGGGGATCAGGAAGGCTGGCCCTCTAATACAGTTGCCATGTCTTGGCCTCCAAGGATTCCCGTCGGTGGATCGGTTCGTCAGTCCCCTGCACCGACGCCAGCTGCTTTTGGCCATTCAGTCTGGGCCGCCCGGGCTGCTCACAGAGACTTCTGCCACGAAGGATGGAAGAAGCTTCTGATAGGCTCGGGGGCAGGCCACTTTGGTCATTTGATATAACCTAATCTGCTGTTACGCTGGTCTGGGTCGCCACTGGCGCATCCCTATTTTCTGAGCAGTCAGGAACGGTTGCATGCAGATAATCACTGGACTAAGATGTCATTCGCGACGGTGAATGTCAGGATATCCTGACAAGGGGAAGAGGGGAGTCCGCAAGCAGTAAATCTGAGGGGTGTACTCACTGTGCTCTGCGTGGCTGTCTCCGAGGGCCATGGGGCCAGCAACACTCGGGTATCTCTTGGCGAGCACGACGTAGGATCGTGACCACATTTGGATAGAGACAGCACTTGCCATCGAGATCTGAATTGACCGTTGCTGCTATTTGGCTGCGCATGACTGGAGCTTTGCGGACTGTTTTTTACACTACCCAGAGACCGTTCATGCAAGCCGTGCGCCCCGTTAGCTTCCCCGACAGCGTGGATGGCTCCATTGGCGAGGTGCTAGAATGGTCGAATACAACGGTGCTCTCGCCAGGGGCCAGTTCTAGAAAGAGCTTGGGAGGGAAGTTGATAGTGTGACTCCTTCGATCGGCCAGAAACAAAACACTATTTTTGATGCGATGGAAATGGTGGTGTGAGGCCATCAAGCCATCCCGACCCATCGAGATTGATGTAGATGAGGTGACGAAAATGAAGGCGTGAAGATGTGAGCGATCAATCTGGACACAGCATCATCCTTCCGAGAGGATCACCAACACCATCATCATACGTAGTGCTCGCTGTTGCTGACCGTGGCAGCCGGGTCAGACCTCCGTGCCGCTAAATTGCAGGAAGAGTGATCCTCTAGCGACGCCGCGATGATGAAAGACGAAGTTGCCCAAAGTGGAAGGCAGATGAGCCGCCCTCACCTTGCCGACCCGTATCGTGCGGGAGGGCAGATCCTACAGGTCGTCGAGTAGGGCCCGAGACGTCCCACTCCCGGGTCCCCCACCTGCAAGGCCCTGACATCACCGACCGCTTTGCCTCACGTAGATGAGCCCCAACCCACGGCGGGGTGGACCTGTCAAGAGGCTTGCTAGGGAGTCACGTCGACCGGACGATGACACGGGTTGCGCACGGTGACTTCTTGGATCCGTTCGCCAGATTCGCAAGATGATGGCCCCCGGCGAAGGGGAAGATCTCTAGGATGGATCCTCCCACCGTCCGATGCCGTGATAGTCATGATTGTCAGACGCCGCCGCCGCTCCTGAGACGCCGACTCGCTGCGGGAGCCGACATTTGTGGGCACCAACCAAGCAGGACCTGGGGCAGCTCGGAGGCTTTTTTCCTCTGATGTTTATGCATTGTCGCTCACCGCCCTCGTCCGACCATGATTCGAGGAAAAGGCTGAAGATCGTCAGCTTGCAAGACGTAAGCGGCGCGCATGAATCGGGGGGATCCTGTGGTCACCAAGGGTTTGTTTCAAGGTTAGGTGTGCGGCCATCAGTACGACGGAACGAAACGCCCGAAGGATACCCACCTCCGAGGTATGCCTTTCTAGAAACACATCCCGAACATCTGGGATATCACGGATAGAGCGCAAGTCGAGCGACCGACGCGAAGTCTTGACACAAGCCAATGAGAACAAATTCGGCCGAAGCACGGCTTGTTGGGAACACGACGAAATAGGGTTTCGGTGTGCGTAGCACACATCAATTTACTTCAGCGTTGCGGCAGCGGGCGGGAGCTCCGGGAGGCGAGGCAGGAGTGCACGGTATCGTGCTTGACAGCTAGAGCCAAGCTGGACGAACAAGCCCACAGGCCTCTGCTGCCACACCATCTGCGCCGACAGGACGGTTGGCGTTTGGGGAACGGGACGGCATGACGCAGCGGTCCTGGGCCCGGGCTCGCCAAGACGGGCACCACTGCACCAAGCGGCTCTCCAGACCTGTGGGCTGTCCTAGGCTGCCTGGCCTGTCCGCTCGACGACGAGTAGGACACTGGTGTAATGATGGCAGGATCGTCGAAAGGGTCCGTTCAGGTGGTCTGGCTTAGCAGTGTGATTTGCGAGACATCGTGTCGCAGTCAACACGGCATGCACGGGTGGTCCTACGGCTGAGCTTTAGCCCTCGACGATAAGTTCAGATGAAGCACAAGATCACGAGTACGCGCCTCATCCCATCGACCCTTGCCCGGTCGGTGGCTGATGATCGCTTGGTGATCTGTGGGTTATGGAACCGGTCCAGCGTCACGAAACCGTGAATCCCTGTGGTGCTTGCTGACGGCCAAGCAATCCAACTGAAGATCAGACTCTCCCCGGGCTACTGCACGCTCCCAGGGCTCCTCGGTACGCAGTCCAGGCTAGGCTGTCGTCTTGCAAGCCCTGTTGGACGTGCGTATCAAGGGTCCCGGGGTGGATTTCGTCTGTGGAGAACTGAGCCAGGTACTCCTTGCCGTCTGAAAAGTGTCCCATATTTCATATCTCGGCCATAATATTGCTGACCTAGAGTTAAAAGGCCCGGCCTTCCAGGGCTGCTAGGCCGGATGTGGCTCGTGTCGCTGGACAGGATTGGGCAGGGCAAGGCAAGGATTCGGATGAAGCCCAATGGGATCTTCGGTGTGCTTTGAATCCTGAGATGCCAATGCCGTGTTTGTGATCAAGCCTTGGAGATCTGGAGAGCACGTCTCATCATGGACCACATTGCAGTGAAAATGATAAGAGATACTCCGGCAGCGGCTGCAACCGCTGCTGAAAATAGCACAGCAGCAGCACACTCCACACGTCTGGGAGTCAGTATGTGCAGTTCGTTGTTGGGAATGGTTCAGGGCAGTCAGTCTGGTTGCCGGGGTGGCTGGGGCCTAGATGCTTGGATGCTCGGATGGTTCATACGACGTTTACCGTATCACTCGCTTGCCACATGTTTTGCAAGTGGCACAGGCGCCAACATATTGGATGAGCGACCACCCGAGCAAGATCAGCCTCGTGCATTGCAAACACGGCCGCGTTCCCTTGGCCTGCACAGCCGCTGAGAGGAAATGAGATTTGGACCCAGAGGGGTCATGGTTGTCCACGCGTGCCGAAGCGCTCACCAGCCTCTTGAGGTTGATGATGGAGCCAGGGTCTGGTGATTATTGGCCCTTATCCCATGTCGTGGTTTCAGATTGGCAATTGACTCTGCTGGACACACCCACGGAGCGGAACTGGCACATCGACATGCAGGCGCAGGACAGCGGGACGGGTACAGTTCAGCTCGGGCGGCAGGAGCTACACTAGCTGCTGTGACTGTGGTTCGCCGGAGAAGGGTGGCAGGGGTTGCAAGATTGAATTTATCCTCCGCGATATGAACGAGTGGCACGTTGGGTTCTAGAACGGCTGTTAGCTGCGCTGGTTCCATTAGATGTTGACGACGACCGGGACGGGCGGGGCCTGGGACTGGCACCCGGTGGAGACGCAGGCGAGTTAGGGCGAAGAGATGACTGAGGCTCTCACAATATTATTGCTACATACGTGCAGTGTAGTACATGTACGTGTGTACACCACTCCTCACAAGTAGGCCAGCTGGCGAGCTGCCTGGTCGGGCCCGACTGCAGGGGGATCGTCTGAGTCGGTGACTTCTAATTGCAGATCGGGATATTACACTGTTGCAGTACGCACGCCAGAGTTTTGATAGGCTCGAAGGGTGTGCAGAACGTGGGAGTGGATTCAGACACGGCCAAACTGGGGGCGTGCGATGACATGGAAGGTTCCAATCGAAAAGATGCCTTTCCCGGGAGGGGCATCGCGGCCGAAATTACACTGAGCCAATGTTTGCTCCTGGCAGCGCGGGTTGTTGGTTGGGGGTATACGTACTCTTCCAAGCAGAGCACTATGTAATGACGCTCATTTGATGCCGTCACAGGTACAAGCTGCTGGGAAGGAAGAGGAGCCCATTAGGCCCACCCTAGCTCCTGATGACTAAGGAGCCCATCTGCGCAATCTTGCACACTCTGGAGTGCGAGTCTGGAGACACTATCATGTCAGTGTGCGCTCTAGGCGCCTCCCGCGTTAGTGCTGCTCCCTGCCAGCTAATGCACGACACATTCAGCCCGGGCAGCACACCTGTCCCGGTCGCCCTCATCATGGCCGTCGTCTTCACAGCTTGAGAGCAGCATCCTCCATCATCGCAGGCGCACCCCAGCCTCACTCCCGAGTCTCGCGCCTCCCGCATCTGTAGCACTGACTCAACATACTATGGCCAGTAACCTTGGACTCAAACTTGTCCAAACCTTCGTCAGGAAACATTCCGGGCCAAGCATGCTGGCATCGAGGCGGTCCTGCGACGCCTGCCAATGCATGCGACCCTCCCACAGATTGCAGGTGCAACGCTGACTGGGTCCACCACCCCGCTGCCGCCGCCGCCGTCGCCCTGTTCCTGCCAGTGACGACGACTAGGTTTGGACAGGGGGCGGGGAAGGGGACAGCTACGGGGACGAGCCACAAGCAGGGCGGCAGCCGACAGACAACAGCAAAGTACAGCCGGCAGAGAGAATAAGCAGAGGGGACTGACAGACCAGAAGTGACAGTAGACGCAGACAGACAGCCAGCAGGGCACATCCAGCGGCAGCATCCAGTAGGGTCGGGGGCCGCTGGCCACGCAGTCGTCCTGCAGGCCTCTACTGCGGCGCCAACAAATCCGAACCATCCATCTCGTCCATCCTTCGTTCTATTGACTCACGGCCCTGCTCGCCCTGGCCCTGGCCCAAATCGATCGAATGGCACGCCGCCACCGGTCCCACTCACACCTTTGTGCCCATTCCGCGATCGACACGAGGCGGCCAAACCGCCCAGAACTGGGGACTGGAGGCTGGTACTGTCCCATGTACTGTCCTGCCCACAGTGGATTGGCTGCAGGCCGTCTGCGTGGGTGTGGACAGGGACCCATCCGAGGTCAACAACCCGCCGGGCCTGTCAAATTAGGATGCGCATGATTGATTTGGCACCAGAGCCTGGAGCCACCCTCACTCGAAACTCTCGTGCAGGGGGTGGGGGACTTTGGGGGGTGGGAGGTAACGCAGTGCTGAGCAAGGTGGCAAGCAATGACCAGGCAGCCGGGGGGGAGGGGTGGCCTCCACACGCAGCAGACACACGGCAGACACACAGCAGACACCTGGGCAGCCTCATTTCGTCTTGTCGCCCCTCGGCAAGCTGCGGCCCTAGCAAATCCCTGGGGGTCCTATGCCATCACGAGGCTTCCCTCACGAACATGGCTGCATGACAATGCGCCATCAATAACTGACCCAACCTTTGATTCGCCCCGTTCCAGCCAATCGTGGCTCGGCCGTCTGGACCACCCATCGTGTCTTTTTCGTCTATCCACGACACCCTACGCTACCACACACACCTGGCACACACCGTTGAGAGCTAGACGCACAGGGCAGCTTAGCCACCGTGGACATGCAGTCGCGCCTCCAACGTGCGCCCGCCAGCAGCATCCCAGCGGCTCTGTGATGGTATGTGCGATCAAGATTGCGAGCTGCTAGCCCACCGAGCAAGGCCAGCGTGGCTGTTTTCAAGTCGACCACCAAACCGGGCGTTTGTTGTTACTGCAGCTGCTACTGTTGTTGTTGTTGTTGTTGTTGTTGTTGTTGTTGTTGTTGTTGTTGTTGTTGTTGTTGTTGTTGTTGTTGTTGTTGTTGTTGTTGTTGTTGTTGTTGTTGTTGTTGTTGTTGTTGTTGTTGTTGTTGTTGTTGTTGTTGTTGTTGTTGTTGTTGTTGTTGTTGTTGTTGTTGCCTGGCTCCGCAAGGGCCAAGTTGCCGTGTTCTACATGCCTCACGATTTAGCACCGACTGCCACAGAAATAAGCAGCTTCACGAGTGTCGCATTGGTATGCCATGAAGGTCATTCCGACATGCGTCTGACATTACAACAGAAACATCGCCTTCCCGCTGATTGTCTCATTGGCTTCTGGGAAACACCAGTCTCAGACCTCTCTATCTCGCACATCACCTATGCCCTACAGATACCGCGTCATCCTGTCTTCAAGCGCAAGACTCCACAGGGGCGTGGGCAGTAAGATGCCTACCGACAGCATCAAGGTGGCCAATCAAAAGCTTGCGAGATGGCCTGGGCAGTTCTCATCTGAACTCTGGCAAAACCAATAGCACGGCAGCCACATAGATCGGGTGGCTACACGGTTACGGTTACTAGTACGCTGTTGCTCCCAGTGAGCAAGCACTGTTTTTAGTCTCATAGAGCGGAGGAAACTTCTGCTGCAGCACAAGCATTGCATCGCCTCTCGTTTGGCGCGTGTGCACACACGCAGCCAAGCAAGTGGCCTGGACGGTTCAGTCGTGTGAACAAACATTCACCTCCGTCACTACGCAAATTACTCACTCACTCTGCTTACTAGAGTGCAGGAAAGACTCATACCACGGCAACTTGCCACTCAACCGCCTCGCCGCCATTGTCGCCATCTCATCGGGCTGCTGATGGTAAATCGCGTCGACACGTTCGTCTATTTGAGGCCCTTAACGCAGACGAAGAGACCAGAAGAGAGGCCACGCTAGCCACTGCCTGACCCTGTGTGGTTAGCCCCAAGGTGTTTCTAAGGACTGTCTGTGGCCTACACCCTTGGCGTGTGGATAGCCCGGTGTAACTCTGCCTACATCACACACCATTCCGTGGCCCACACCAGAATAGAAGCCAAGGCGGAGGACCCCCCTGCTTGGTCTCGACCAGGTTATGCCCTGCTACAGTTTCTTGGGCTTTGCATTGGTACTGTGCCGCAAGGATGCTCCAGGTTCATCTCGAGACGAGCTGGGGCTTGACACTGATATCTATCTCGTCAGCCCTCTTCACGGCTACATACCACACCTCTCTCTCTGCACCACCTCCAAGCCTCACAACATTCTTCATCTCGCCTCAACCACGAAACACTCTCGCTCCCTCCATCAACAAACCGAGGATTTGGATATTCGCTCTCACCGTGCATTTTAGGGATTAACTCTTTCGACCTGTCCATCCTGTACGGAGTTTGAGTGTCGTTGAACTTCGACGTCATCTTGGTTTGTTCCAGCACAACGACAAGGACGGCCAGGAGCTATATTCGAATCACCGACATAGGATCAAGACACAAGTCTGCCTCTGTCCACATTTTGGATTTCCGAACCTCATTTGGATTGATGCCGCCTGTCTCGACCTAATTTTCCTTTTTCTCTCCTGCTCTCTTGGGCCTTCCCGGGACTGCCCCATCCGCAAGCCAGAAGGGATTATCTCCAGGACTTCAGACCCGCTCCGCCGCTTTATCATGTGTCATGTCGCAGCACCAGCTTACAACCATCTCCCTTCTCCTCCTCTGAGTCCACTTGGATTTGGCCAGAACTACACGATCCCTTCGCCAGGAACTCCAGGGCCTTTTCGTGTCCCCCCGTCTCCTCCCCAGTCACCGGCTCCAGCCCTACCTAGGTATGTCCCAGTTGCCCCTGAGGACAGATTAGGAAGCTGCCTTGCGGGCTCGCTACGGCTGGATGGAATCCTCGGCACAGGTGCCTACGGAGTTGTCTACTCGGCTGTGGACATTTGCACAAATGTCCGCTATGCCGTAAAGACGCTCAGCAAGTTCAATGCCGATGGAACACCCCTGGACCAACGACAAATGGCCTTCCAGACCAGAGAGATCCGTTTGCATTGGGACGCTTCCGCCCATCGGAATGTCGTATCCATGTTGAAGATTATCGACGGTTCCGACTGCATCTTCGTCATTTTGGAGTACTGCCCTGAAGGTGATCTTTTCTACAATATCACAGAATGTGGGCAGTACGTCGGTAAGGATGACTTGGCCAAGCGGATATTCCTTCAGATCCTGGACGCTGTAGAGTTCTGCCACAGCCGGGGAATTTACCATCGGGACCTGAAGCCGGAGAACGTGCTCGTCAAAGACCAAGGCGAGACCGTCAAGCTCGCCGATTTTGGCCTGGCCACCTCATCTGAGCGATCCGATGACTACGGTTGTGGTTCGACCTTCTATATGTCACCAGGTAAGCTTCGTCACGGGCCCAGCCAGTGATCCTGCCGATATCCCCGGTTCAGCAACTAACACTTCCCCTTTTTCCTTCTATCTAGAATGTCTGGACCACTCTTCCCGGAGGCCCTTCTACTACTGCGCCCCAAATGATGTCTGGAGCCTAGGAGTCATACTGGTGAACCTCACCTGTGGGCGGAATCCATGGAAGCAAGCCTCTGTCGAGGACTCCACCTACCGGGCCTACACCCGGAGCGCAGGATTCCTCAAGACCATTCTTCCCATATCGGACGAACTGAACAATATCCTGGGAAGCATTTTTACTCGCGAGCCCGAGCAGAGGATCACGCTGCCAGCATTGAAGCAGAGGATTCTGGCCTGTACCAGGTTCACATGCACTGAGCAACCAGCTCTACCGACACCTCCCTCCTCACCGTGCGTTCAGGAAAGCGGCGTCACCGATGTCATGGACTACGACTATGCCCCTTCCCCTGCCGATTCTACTGATGAATTCTCGGATGGGGACTCCTCGGACGACGAGTCGATTTTTGGAGCCGCTTCAGATGATGACTCCGTTGACGGACTCGACAACGAGGACCGCCCTGACTGCTCAGTGGAACCGCATGTGTCTCTTCCTCCCCAAGTACCCATGCCTAGCTTTGTGCCAGCCGAACCCAGGATGACGAACTGTGGACCACAATTCAGCATGTACCAAGGAGTCATGCCGGACCCCTCACAACCAGTACAACAAACATTCCAACAGGCAACCCACGCGAACTGCACCCCCAGATTTGGACCACAACAAGCGACCCACGGCAACTGCGCTCCTAGATTTGGATTCTGGGACATGTTCAGGCAATACGCCCCTCAACCCTCTCAAATCCACCATTCCTTCCCCTTCTACCAGCCGGTCTCTTTTCCCGTACCAGGCTTTTGAACCACGCACTCATAGATGCGAGAAGGGCACGGCTCCCTTAGGCCTGTCCACGAATTTGACGAGCTGCTACCGGCTGGATGGCAAACGCTACTTCCATCAGATTCTACACATCCTCAAACTTGATTTCCCTCTTCCGCCACGTTCCCGGAGTCGCATGACCTGGCCACACTAGGTCCAAGGTGTACACCAAAATGATTGGGGAAAAAAAGAGGTTCGACCCTGCGGAACACAGCACCACGCGTCGTGACCAAATCACAAAAAGCCGGATTTCATTTTGCAGCCTACTGTACATGGCATTTAATCTTATGGGCTGGGGCCTTGTCCCCATTTCTTTTCAATCTTTTCATATGTTATCAGCACGGAGTTGGGGCTGGATTAGTGTGGAGGCATGGTCTCCATTATGCCGCTGCGGTTTTGACCGCGGTCATGATGTTGAGCTCGATGGGCGGCAAGGGACCTCGACAGTGTTTTCTCGCGAGCTTTATCTTACCTTGTGGGCTACGGCGCCTTTTTGGATCCTTTCAGGTCTGTCCAATGCTTTACGGGGCGTGCTCAGCACGGTCATAGATTGGCTCTGGACGGCTTACAGTTTTCGATTTCGCGTTCGCTTCTTGTCACCAACATTTGGGAAGACTGTTTGAATACTTGGCATCAGGGGAAAATCGGGAAGATATTATGAGAAACGGGACATTACGAGTCTAGAGATTTTCGGGGTAACCATCCCAGTCTTAGCCGCTCACGCGGTTCAGTGGATATACGTTTTCACTATCGTGAGGAATATTCTGACCGCATTGCGGAGAATTTCCTGGACGAGGCCCGGGGCACAAGCTTTTTACCAGCTGTGTCCCCTCCATGTTCAATACAATTATAACGTTTTGAACCAAACACTTCAACGTCTTCATGAAAATTGAAGCTGTCTTCATCAATGTCTACGGAGCAGAGTTGTCAACTGGCATGTGCACCTAGTAGTGGTTGAGATGGGCAGTCGCATTATTGCCTTCGGCTATCGCCAATCCAGCTGGCAACCCAGAGGCCTCAGTTTGCTTTTGTCTACAGTGTCCAAGAACTTGCCTTTGTTCACTTTTTCGATCCAAAATGCGCTATACACATCGTCAGGACGAAGCGTTGTCGACCGTCATCCGAGGACGTCTATCTGCCGGCCCTAGAATCATCAATCAGACTACCTATCAGGACCGGCGTCTCTTTTTGGTCGAGGCCGGATGCCTGTCAAGAAAAAAAAAGGGACGGTCACCGTCGGAACTAGCGCTTGTGGGAACACGGCACCAACACCAGCACTACCACCACTGGTTCTGTTGTGTAAGTGCACGCGCACCGCCCGGATTACCTGTGTGTAGACGACATATGGGTATGTGTGTGTGTGGTGCCACCCCCCTCGTCGTCTGCAGCCATCATTTCTTCAAGCCACTCTGGTCTCGTGGCGAGGCACCCACCAGGTCTCCCGTCCCAGGCTGTCTCTTGTTGCCCACATCATGACACCTTCACACTTGCTGCCGCTGCTGCTGCTGCTGCTACTCGTGTGCGTAGGGCGGACTCGACGCTTTGTTCTCCCCTTGTGAAGCTGCATCGCGGGCTGCTGATTGGCCACATAGACCCCTGCGACGCTTCGCCCTGCTTTGGGGCCTTGTGCAGCATTGTAGCGTCAGCCGTACCAGGATAGACGTTGCATGGCCTCTCACCCAATCCCCTTGCAGACCACCGAACCTGCACACCAGGAAACAGGCCCCTTTCGGGCAATTATTTAGTGTCTATATTTCTGTGTTGTATTGTTTGCGCCGTCGTGGTGGGAAGCGTTGGTGTGGCCCTGGTGGTGTGCTAATTCTTTTGTTTCTTTCTTTCCCCTTCTTCCACTACTCGTTAGTCGATATCATTGCTCACGCGAAGCTCTTCCGTCCTACTGGCACTCGTGCACTTTTTACATGCCAGTGCCTCTGGTGACGATGGTGAAGCGCTAAAACTCAAGATGATTCCTGGGCGCCCTGCTTGCAGCCCCCCCCCCCCCAACCCAGCCCTCGGTCAGCTTTGTCTTACTTCTGAATCTATTTCTCAGTTTGCCCGGGATGCAGGTGGACTGCAATATCACGCTTGATGCGGGCGTCTTCACCGGTCATCGCGTAGCATCGTGGGCACCGCCCAGGCCCGGGCGAATCCATCTCACGTAGCATCGACGAATCTGCCCGGCAGAGCCTTTGACGGCCAGGGGTCTCGGGGGAAACATTCTAATATGTTGGGCGGTCTGCCTAACCTACCCATGCAATCATGATGTGCTACTGTCGCCAGCGGCGCAAGACGATGCTTGCAGGCTGCGCAGGGCGGCGTTTTTTTAGCACGAGTACTTCTGACCTCAATAACAGCCATGCTATTTGCCCTATGCAGCTATGGCAGGCAGGCATGCTTTGCCGTTCTTGTCCTTCTCGCACGCGATGCTACTCGGCAATTTGGGCCATGCCTGTTGAACTGCGCCAGTGGTTATGTGTGTGAGAGAAGAGAAACATATCCCGGTCGGGCAATGCGATGAGCCGCCAAGTTGTCTTCCCTTCTCTTCCGAAGCAGCAGCAGACCGGCGCTCGACCAACGCAGCCAAGGTTCGGCTGACACCATCGCGATGGCCGTGCACAGCAAGTCGTCATGCCTAACCGGGCCACCTCCCCCTCCCGTCACCAGCCCATGACGGGGGAGAGCTTCTCGATCTCTTGCATGAAGCTTGCCGAGCCCATGAAATCCGATAGACTGGCCACAGCACTAGCGGCACTTTGATATCTCCTCCTTTCCCTGCTGGGACCTAGGTACAGTAGCGGACTAGCCCTTCACCTTGCGCTCTGCCTTCCCGCAGGAGACAATGGCACCGGACGACCAGTGCGGATGGCCCGCTGCATAAGCTCGACATGGTGCATGCCTCTTGACCTGGCTGGCTGGCTGGCTGGCTGGCTTCCTGCGCGCCCGCCGCCATCCTTGCTGCTGGCGAACAAAGACATTCTGAACATGCTCGAGAGCCTGCATTAGCTCCTCACCCCGGGGCCTTGAACGACGTGTGAGCAAGCCCGCCCCATGCTCGTGTCTTGTGCCCCAGCCCACGACAGCGGTGCTCCCTACCTCTTGACTTTTTCGAGGGTCCAAGGGCTTCTTGGTGGTCCTGGTTTCTGTTTCAATCGAATCGGGCTCATGCTTGGCCGTTTTCCCTACTCGGTACGGACACAGCCTGTGGGCATTGCCGATGTCTGAGTGGGAACCCTGCCCAACTGCACCTCTGCACGTATCTATCTGCCCTCGCTTGCACGCCTTCGGTAGTTTAGCCACCCACCTCATTGTGGAGTGAGTAGGGGTAGGGCTCCCCTTCTGCATGTATGTCGCTGGGTCCAGTGGCACATGGGCCAGACTTGCGTTGTTTCTTGGGCCTCCAACCGGTAAAAAAAGAGGCGTGGCTCGCGTGGATAGCAAGCCGCAGCTGCTCTCGCTGGAGACAGTGGGCTGGTGGCCGGGCGAAGCCCCTATTGGAAGACCCATTTACCCAGTCACTCTGGCGGTGAGTGACCTCGAGACTTCTTCGTCGAGGGGCCAAAGCCCAGACTCTTCGATGCAACTTTGTGGGTCTGCGAGCCCTTCGTCATTGGCCCATCTGGGCGGTGGGACCCGCAGATCGTGATGGATTGCCCGTGGGGCCCGGGCTTGCACGCTGGGTCCTGTTTCGTGCTTGAGTCTCTGGCTGTTTACCGTCCATGTTCGTCCCCTACTATTGAAGGCCGGACCAATGTCTGAGTGTAAAGGGACTGTGTGGGTGGCTGTGGGTTGGGGTTGACCTGTCCTCCGGGAGCCTCTGTTCGCCCCCTTTCTGGCCCGTATTCCGACGCCTTGCCGCTCGTGTATTTAGCAATACCCGGCCTCTGCTGGGGAGTTCGATATATCAACGTAGGGGCGTGTGATGAGCCTGGGCGTCACCGATGCCAGAGGCCACGATGTCTGTGGGTCATGCCCTCCCTCGCTCCGTACGGCCTGATGGCCCGCCGGCGGCGACTAAGGCACCACACCTACCACCCGCCCGCCGGGAGACCCGCCCGCGAGGAGCATACCCAGCCAGGCTGTCGCGGGCGTCCTAGCAGGGCCTCGTAGATGCGCCCGACACGCAGCAGAGTGGTTTCAGGCCCTACTGCGTACCAAAGTACGGGCGGCTCCCCGGCGACTCGCGCCATCGCTAGACAGCATTCAAATACCGCCAGTAGGCACTTGTCAGTAGACTGACTCCGCGCTGGTGGATCGAGTGCCACGAAGTCTTTGTCCACAGTCGAGGTGGACGGACGGGGTCGTTCGCAGGCGACGGAACAGCAGCTTTTTGCAGGACAGCGCGGCTGCTGAGCCTCTGAACCTGTCATGCCTTGGAAGACAGTCACGTTCGGCTTAGGCATCAATCACCGTCTTCAGCCATGTCTCCATTTGTGAAGGTTTTGTTGAGCATTGATGGCCCACCAGCCGTAGTTCGCGAATTCGTGAAGTCTCGGGCTATATTTCAGCGAGTTCCAAAGGTGCTAGTCCCGTACGAGTAATGGTTCTTTGGTTCATGGCTCGTAGCTTGCAGGCCGTTGTCCCTTGGTTGCGGTCGCGTTGCCAGTTCCTCCACATGTGTGAGTCTTTGACGCGAGCATATCCGCGGCGCTTCTCTTGATGTGTGCGTAGCACTCCTTGGGGGGACGCGAGGCCGACCTGTCAACTCTGTCACTCATGCACACGATCGACGCTTGTGGGACAGCCCTCATGGAAGTCAATCTTGACTTGAGAGTCTTTTGTTCCGAGAACGCCCATGGGGACAGAGCTCACCTGATCCCACCGCGATGCACGGCATTGACAACGAAGGTGTGATGCCTGTCATGCTCTTGCATGGTAACGTTGGTGAAAGCGGGGGATTGCTGGGCCACTGAGCCTGTGCAGACAGCGTCAGTGCTCTGCCTGCAGATTGAATGAACCGCGGCCGAAAAGTATCAGCAAATCTACATCTCATGATTGCAGATTGGTGACGTTGTCTGTTCAGCTGCCGCCCGTATCCCGGCATGTCTTGTCCGATATGGTACGTAAGTAGGTAATTGTTGGGACGTAATGCGCCCGAGGAGGTTCGCAAACGAGCGTCATTTTCTTCTGGTCGAGCAGGACTTGTAATCATAGTGCGTACGTCTCTGCCACGGACTGGCTCTCAGAGCGCAGCAATGTTTGATAGCACGTCCCTTTAGTACTGCGTGCGTATCTGGGGTATGTGTACGGACCAGAATACATGTGAGAACAGTGCCTCATTCTCGTAGATACCGTAGAGATGGTCAGGATGTGTCAATAGCTTGACTAGCGAACGGCTTTGAAAAGGTGCTCGAGGCTGAAGAGTCAGTCAGGCTGAAATCTGTTCCATTAAAAGGTGGTCGTCCAGCATCCCCGAGCCGTGTCCGGGTGCGGGAACTAAACAGATTGCGCGGTCTTAACCGCGGTTCCGCTCTATTGATGTCAGCCTCGCGTGGTCTAAGCGATGAGGCTCTGGTTCACAAAAAAAAAAAAAAAGCCCTTTTCAGCTGACCATCAAGGTTCCTACCGTGAAGAGTCGCTGACTCCGTGGTGATGACGTTGGCCAGCAGGCTCGGGCTGCCGCCGTCACTAGTTGGTCATGAATCCGTCTGCCTTGAGGACGGAGTAGCTTCACTACTACTAAGTATAGTTCTCATTATCGTAGCTATCCGGGTCTATTTCGGCCGAGCTCATCAGAAATCACAGAGTAACCTGGAAGGCACTACCGACTTCTAGATTTGGATGATGAATCATGCAAATTGTTGCAGGCTCGAACCCAAAAAGGTTCGCTTTATGACACGGACTTGAGACTTCAACGACATTACATGCCAGCTTGTCGACTGCACGGGGAAGACATTGTCTGGGCCTTGTTGTGGTGAGAGTAAAGTTGGCCGGGTCTGTGGGTTGTCTCAAAAGTACCTGGGTAATTATATCAAGAATTCTAGCCATTGTCCTAACCAAAGGCAACATTTGGTAATTGGACTCGAAACACTCAGCAGTTGAACACAATAGTGAGAAGGATCCCTTTCAAACACAGGTACCTACTAGTACTTCTGATCGGATGGACCGATTTCTGATGTGATTGATTATATTCCAATGGCCGAGAGACTGAGGCTCATTGCGACTTAGACATGAATTTGTAACAATTGATACGTGTATTGTAAAGCTTGAAGAACATCAATGAGTATTCTGGGCATTAACAAATGGGAGTTGATCTGGCAGGCTGTCGCGGCATCAATAACATCGTGGACGCGCACACTGACATCAACGTCTGATCTCACTCACATCAACTATGGAGAGGATAGAGTGAGAGCGCAAGGCTTGAAGGTGAAGCTGATCGTCATCGTGACCATCTGAAGAAGGCCGATTTGGCCCTGCGTGTAAATCAACAATCAGCTAGCCCTCAGGCTCCAATTCCTATACTGAACTAGCTGTAGGCATAGGCCTGGTTTTGACATAGTTGTATCTAATTTGAGAGACTGCCTGCAGCTCCTTTTCTTTTTTTCTTATTTTTCTTTTTAAAGAAAGTTCAAATCAGATATCACATACTGTTATGATTCTCTGATAATATCTTCTTGAGTTCTAAAACAAATATAGCCTATTTCCATTAGTATAGAAACAATTGACATGATATTAGAGACTCTCAACTATAAACTATTTATACTTAAGTTTCTCTACTAAGCCGGAACAAAAATAGTTGTCTTAGTGGGAAGAGATAATAGGTATGGGCTTTAGGCAGTTGGTTCTATAATACATAAATTTAAATAGTGATTTTTCAATCATTTCATATCAGAAGTCTTGATATCAGACCGTGGCTGGATAGCCAATTCGTGCTGGCGCCGTCAAGCTTGACACCATCAAGTTCGAAGCCACTTCAACCTAATTTGGCACCATCAAGCACTATGTACGAGATTCTCAACTACAGTGTACATCAGAAGGCCTGCACAGCCCTGGAAGCTTTGGAGACGTCTGCTACATTTCGTAGTGAGTTGAACAATCTGGCAACCAGTGGCCTCAATGCTGCTGCTTAGAAGGGGTTGACATGATGAGACAAAATGGCGAGCCGGCTACACATATGAACACGTGTCGTGTTGTTCTTTGACATGGTTTTCCAGTCTTCGTCTGAAGGTCACATGCAACCAATCACACACAGCTTAGTCTACACATGTAAACAATGACGTAAGCTGGGAAGAGTATGTAAGGACAGTGATGAGTCCTATGAAGTTGTGTTGCAGGGTAGGACTTGTTCCAGGAAATCGCGCGGTGGGGCAAGAACATCACAATCTATGACGTACCAACAAGGCTTTTCCTACTGCTACGTATTTTTGGGAAGAGAACATATTCCGCCAGAGTAAAGCCTCAACCGTTGGCATTATCAACTGTTTCAAAACCAAGCTTCTGAGCCCGGGGGTTAGATATATAGTTCTTCGATGATGGTCTTGTGCTCGGGATGACCAAGCTCGGCGGATGATCATTGCGGACTGGGCCATCGGGGCATCGACATTGGATCTCCCTGCAACGTTCTAGACGAGGTTTCCCTGGAACGTTGTTGAATGACGGATAGTTGCTCGACCGGGAAGAGAGTCGAGGAAGACGACAGATACTAGACGATAAGTTTTTGGAGCTTGCCCCGAAGACGCAAGGAAGTGGTTTTATAGGAAGACACCGGAAGTTATGATAGGATCGGTATGCTAAAGTGGCCAAACTGAGGGTAGAGGCGCGAACCAGAGCTGCCAGAGTACCCTTTGCCTCAGCTGAGACGACCTTGCTCTATCAGCTGAACTCTGGGCCAAACTCGCGGACTGTATGCATCCGCAGTTTGAGGATTTGATAATATCTATATATACTAGAATGGAGAGTAACATTTATGTGTTTCTAGAAGTTCCTAAAAAAATTGCCACAACTGATCCTTAGTAGTGTATATGTTGGAAGGCACCACTTCGGGTCTGTCAGGGCTCAGGCTAAGACGCCCCAGCAAGGGATGAGCAGCCCTGGCTATGGCAAGGGAAGCAGCCCTGGCTATGGCAAGGGATAAGCATCCCTAGCTATGGCTAGGGATGAGCTGTGAGCACTGTCATCCAGAGGAAATGGGCAGGCTATATAATACGTGACCAGACGCGCTGCAATCACAACGATTAGTTAGGTATCGAAACATAGTACAGAATGTTCAGGTCCTGATCTGCCCACTAGCAATCTTTTGCCCAGCATCTTCCCCAAAGACTCCTGACAGTATAAATATTTGAAATAGGCTATCTCTATGTTGCTAGTTTAAGAACAATGAATGCGCTGCTCCACCTTTATGAAAAGTTCAAATTGGAGGCCAAGTTGCAGCCAACGGGAGAAGTTTGAACCAAGAAAAAATTCTCGAGCTAATTGATTATTAAGTTCTCGTGAACTTTGGACTCGAGCGCGTTCATCGGTGTCAAATGCAATCTATCTTTATCACATGACTGGTTGAAGCATCTAGAGTGAGCACCGTTCTTAGACCAGTCCTAGCGAAGCACGGTATTTGAGCCTAAAATGTCACCGTCAAATTCACTATAAGTCGAACTCCATGTGCCTAGATCTCGTGTATATTCCCCAAAGCGTAACTACAAGTGTCTCTGCAAGGCCTTGCACCCGACTTAGAGAGAGAAAGGAGGCGAGCCACGTCTTTAGTATTCTCATCCGCGATCAACTTTGACAATATAAATAAAAGCTAAAAATGAAGGATCGCCGATTCCGTGAAATTCCTCGGGATCTGGCGGAATGTGCTTCAATAAGCACGCCAGGTTTTAGTTAGCAGCGACCCGCCACGTGGACCTTAAGCTAAATGTTAACAGATGCCGACCAGATGACTATTAGCACATGTGTCACAGCGAGAATCTTTGCACTAGGGAGGCTAGATCCAACTTGATGTATTATAATCGCTTTCTAATCCCTCTCTGAAATCTTCATACCGCTAAATGCGAGAAATCTTTCAACACTTGCAATGGGGACGCGCACATCGGGTGCAGCTAAAAGCAACGTCGCCACACATAGGTCTGCTCACTTTTACGGTAACAGGCCGCAAGACTCACGCGGACTCTGATCAAGTCCTTGGCAGGTAGCAAGGACTTAGATATCGTTTGCTACTAAACTTCTTCTCGGCTATTCATTCTTCCGCTGCGAGAAAGTGGAAATATGTACCTATATATTTTCACACATTTATAATGTATCTCCTCAACTCAGCATAATCTCTTCCTCGCCTCGGATGTACAACAGATAGAGATGGTACGGAGAGAACGAGTATTCTGCACAATTTCTGTACATGTTGGTCACAAATAAAGCTGTGGTAAGATACCAGTCGTGTCCCAAGCCACTGGCCACCGCCACTTGCTACCTTCGTTTCTTGTTGCCGGCTGAACCACCAGTGGGCTGACCCTAAAGCAGAGATCTATGGTGAGCCTCTCGCAAGGCTTGGATGACGCCGATGGGGTTTCAGCCCACGATCACAGTAAGAAGTTCCTGTATAGATAGATTCTTGGTTTAAGACGCTGGTGCTCACAACGGCTCGTCGGCGGAGTAGATAGCTGACCCTGTTGCCGTTCAGTGGCAACGCGATCTCATCTCGCAAACCTTGTTCATGCCAACTAAACCCAGAACGCATTTGGGGACGGGCTCTATTATTGCCCCGAGTTTCAGAACCAGCATGACTCTACGCCATCACGAGGCATGCCGTCAATAATCGTGGAAGGCGCGGTTATGGTAATATCTCGAAGCAGCAATAGACAGATGCCGGGGGTGATATAATGATCCTTACCCCCAGTGAAATTATCTTTAATACATTCAAAGGTCTACAAATCATGAAATCGTCCCGGTTAGCATAGGCACGGCGTCGACAAAGTCATTCCTCGGTGTGCTGCCGAGGTCGAGCATTGTCACTGCGGAAGAGAACACAGACATGTGTCAATCAAGCCTTGTTGAGAAAACGTAGAGAACATCACTAAAGGACTATCAGACATAAAAAATCAAAAAAGTCAAGACGACCAAAGAAAGAAATCAAAGACATTTTCCTGGGGCAAGTCTACAGGAACATAGTCGACGGTCCCTCAGCCACATTTTCCTATCCACCATATCAGCATCACGCTGATACGTCTCGACCACTTCCAGCAGCCTTCGCTTGGGGCACTGTGACTGACACTTGCCAATCACAGCCCAACACTAACATGCCTCAAGCATCTAGGTGGACGGCGTGATCTCTCCTCCAGGGTAAGTCGGGTCTGGGGTGACCGGGTGCCCAGGGACATAAGGGCCTGGGATGAGCGGCCCACCGGGGATATAAGGCCCAGGAACGAGCGGTCCTCCCGGGACGGGCGTATCGGGAACTAGGCCTCCTCCGCCCCAACCACCGCCCTGCTGGTCTTCAGTGACGCCCCTCTTCTCGACCTCAGCGACGTAGACCTCGTCTCTCTTGCTAGAAGGCCCGATTGTGGTCTTTGGAGGCTCCCAACAGATGATCACACCCTGCCAGATGGCGCAGGTCTTGCTATCTGTGGGCGTTGGCTCCGTGGTGGTCGGGCTCGGGGTGTCTCTCTCGGCCAGAGCCTCGGGCTCACTGTTGCGCTTGGTTGAGGGCCCGATGGTCGTTGTCGGCGGGGCGATGCAGATGAAGACACCGTTCCAGGTGATGGGTATGCACTCGCCGTTGGTCGGGGTGCCCTTGATGCTCAGCACCGGCGAAGGGGTGTCGGCGGCCCTCGCCTCTACCCACTCGTTTGTCGAATCCCGAGCCTTGTTGGACGGGACGAGGGTGGTGGTAGGAGGGGCGATGATGCAAAAATGTGCCTGCTCCCAGACCTCAGGGATACATCCGTGAGGGACTGACTGTGGGCTGGTGGTGTCGGCCCTTGACAGGACCGGAGCCGCCCACACTGGCGCTCCGAGTCCTGCAAGGACGTAGGCTAGGTGGCGACCAAGCATGGTCAGCAGCTGAATGAGTTGTCAAGCGAAACTGGACAGCTGGGGACGACATCGTGGTATGGCTGAGTCGACTTCGATGCTTATATAGTCGTGAGTCGCGGCATAATTTGCCCAGGAGCCTCAAGTTCAACCGCTTTCGGGGAGCAAGAGTCCTTCACGGTCTCGACCGTTCCTTCAGCCGGCGCCAAATTGGTGCACACGATAGTTGCAAGTGCTGAGGAAGGGAAAGTAATATAAATAAATGAATCTTGCAGTAGCAGACATATATCCGGACTAGGTTTATTCGTCACGGGCTCACTCGAACCAGCTCTGCACCCACTTGAGCAAAAAGGCGCCAGTTAAGAGCAACAGGTGGTAGCAATTGGCCGTATATTGCTCAAGCCATGAAGTCGAACGACACCTAGCCTTTGTCCGAACTCAAGCGATGACACGCTGCGAACATTCACGCTTTTTTGGTGAAGTTGTATCGGATTCACTTTGGCGGCTATTGTGGTAGGGCACCTGCAGCTGTTGGTCGGCCAGAACACGATAGACTGGTATTGGATATTTGCCAAGAATATTCAATAAGGCACAAGCAGCCGGTTTCTCCCTAGTCCAGACTTCTTGACAAACAGTCATCTCTTGCGCTTCTGGGCTCGTGAGGGTGCAGGGCGCTAGAGGGGCGGAGACTAGCTCGCCATCTCCAGATTTCGGGGAGCTTAGCCTCAACTTTATCCGCACCTAAATGCCCACTGTCCAATAGCAGGCTCCGTCCCAGCTTCTTGGGCCTGTACGGACTTCCGAGCTGCCAGAAACAGCGTGGTACCTGCTGCAGGCCATTCGAGAGAGCATTCCTGCAGAGGATACACCAATGAGCCCCCAAGGCATGTTCGAGACTCATTCTTTGTTGCCAAGGAACCATCCGCTTCGGTGTGCATGTGATCAACATGGCGTGATGTTCCGGACATTTTTTTGGGCTGGACCCTACGTGCATCCGTCAGGAACGCCTTGCTGTTTATTGCAGATATTACATCCTCCACACCAGCAGTGGCCTGTGTCCATCTCCATAGCTGAGCGCATGCAATATGCAATACTGTCTGTTAGTTCACACCGCGGGGGTTATGTCAGTCACAAGACCAACACCGATATCCAGCACGTCCGACTAAGCAACCTGTCGGGTCCGTGCTTGTGCGGTAAAGTGATGATGGTCTGTAATTGAGAACGTTTCAGCTGGACAAGCGGCAGGCCGGCGGGAAGTGCGTCTTCTGAACGCTCATTTCAGCAGCGTGCCCGAATGTGGCGACGACATGCCTCATGTGCCTTTGGCCGAGTGGCGACAAATTTGACGAGTTGTGGTTGTAACCGCATATGTCGGAATTAGCCAGAATGCGGGCAATAAGGAATCAAACGAGGGTCGCGCAGTGATATCGGGCATGACTTCTTATCAGTGGAGGGTTGAAGCCCACTGGCCCAATCCATCTGCTTGAAAGGCGAGGTCGACTTCTCACGCGGAATTAGCATACATGCACATATGTACAGAGCAGGCCCGATGCGTCAAGGCCCAGTCGTCCAAGATAAGAATGTGGGTTTTGTGGAAACAAAGGGTATGCACTCACCATTGCTAACCCCGTGGTCGCCGGCGACCAATCTATACCTAAGCCAGGTGCTTATCAGGACCGCCCCTTGATGCTACGGATGACGACCTTCGAGCCGTCTGAATGCCAGCCAACGCCATCTCTCTCGACAAGCTCAAGGAATGTCGACCCCGTGGCCTTCTCGAGGTAATGGATATCAACCGATAGGTATGCCCGCCCGAAGCATTTGAGCGTATGCCGCCTCAAGCCGTCCTCGCAAAACTCGAGCAATTTGGCTTGATGACCGTCGACGGTCCTCTTCACCCTGCCAAAGGCAATGAAGTCGTCACGAGCAAGGGCCTGTAGGATGGCATCAACCTTGGCGTCACGCAGCCTGAAGCGGTGGCGCAGGGCAAAGGCTTCGGCCAGGTCGGCGCGGCGGCATGCAGCGTCGAGCACAAGGTACCCAGTGACCTCGCGGAGCTCGAAGCTGGTGAGCGGGTGCTTCGGATGGATGGTACGCAGGAGGTGGAGGATGGCGGGATGATAGCTGTCGGATTGCTTGACCAGAATGGCGGTGCGCACGTTGAATAGGTATGCCTGTGTTGCGAAATCGTCGATGCGCTTGGAGGCCACTATTCCTTCACGCAGTTTCCGCAGAGCCATCAAGACGGCGGACAGGTCCTTGGTTCCGGTCTGCACAAGCGTCGGGGCCGGGAATGGGGGCGCCACAGGTGCCGTGGATGCCGTGATTGCCGTAGAGGCTGTAGAGGCGGTTGAGCCGGAGGCTACTGAAGCATCGGTACCAGACGAACCACCCCTCTCCTTGCCGATGCAAAGCGAGCCGAACTTCTGCAGGAGGGCGTCACGGTCTGTGGCATCAGAGCAGAAGCTGAGATAGCGCTCGACAATCTTTGTGTAGTAGCGCTCCTGGGTCTTGTGATCGAGCAGTCTGGAACAGGTCAGCCACAGGACGGGCAGAGCTGCGATTCAAGATGAGGTCGGGCCATACCTCGTCTCTCCCTTAGAGGGCAATCCCATACTCTCAAGAGGATCCAGATCGACCGGTTTGAGGCGTTGCCATGGTCCTGATGGGCCTCTTGCAGGCATAGTGAATATCCACCCGACCGGACAATTGGTGTGGCTTTGGATGTATACAAGCGGGCTGGGTTATGAGAAGTCGTTGGCGAGGAAGTCGGAGAGACGGGAAAGCGGGATCCATGTGGTGGTGGGGCGGGTGCTAGACAAGGCCCCTGGAGTTCGGAGCGCGGGCGCCCATTACATCTTTGGCCCCGTTAAACGGTGATCGAGCACTACAACCCCGACAAGCAAAGTCAGGTCAACAGCGTCCAAGCATCAGCCTTTTAAGTCACTATACCAAGAAGCAACAGTTATCTGTGACTTGCATTGGTAGCATATCCCCAATGTTTTCCGGGTCAGCAAGTGATACAATATTGAATGCGCAAGTGTGATCGGCAAAATTGTCAGCCATGCCTCGTTATGCAGCATTTTAAGGCTGAATTTTTCAAGGGCATGAATGCTTCATTTGGACAACTTATACTGGTGACATCGAGCTCAGGTTGGGAGTCTCTGGAATTCCTTGTGAGACGAGTATTCCAGGCCCTTGAGGCACTTACACAAAGGGTCTACAAGGAGACCCAGGCTCACTCCTAGCTACAGTGGTCTCTAGTGACCACTGTTCGCATATAGCCCTGCTTATAAAGCAATATCTTTTGAATTATTATATCCTTCTTTAACCCGGCCCTCTGGGTGTGGTATAACTCTCCCTCTGGGCGTGGTATAACTCTCCCTCTGAGTATGGTACATCTTCCCCTGGGTACTATATAGCTATTCGGCTGGGTATATTAGGTGGAAGATATAATTATAAATAATAAAAAAAGTTGGGGTGCTTGGGGTAAGTGTAATTATGATTTTGATTTTGCGAACAGTGGTTGCTCCAGACCTCCATATCTAGCTAGCCCTTGAAGTTCGATGATAGCGATGCGGGGAACATACCTCGGCATCTCGTCTCTAGGGTAGGGATGTTGCCCTACAACCTCACACCCCCTTCACGATGTAGTCCTCATCTTGTCCCGGAATATTGGGGAGGATAAGAATTTTAGAGAAGACAATCTATTTTCTATCCAATAATTACTCCTTGAATCTCTCCAGCTCCTCATTACCCTGTGAACTGATATCAAAATGGCCGCCTCTCGAATCTCCCAGATCGCGGCTCACCTCAACTTCCCAAAGGGGATGCTGGCCGGTCAAGTCGCCATCATAACAGGTAGCGGGCAAGGCATTGGCGCCGAGGCAGCTCGCCTGTTCGCCAACGAGGGCGCTCTCGTCGTCGTCTCAGACATCGACGCAGAGAAGGCAGCATCGGTCGCCGAGGGCATCAACTCTGCAGGCGGGAGGGCCCTCGCCGTGTCTGGCGATATGCTCAACCCCAAGTATATCCAGACACTTGTGGATAAGGCCGCGGAGTTTGGGTCCGGCAAGCTCCACATAATCGTCAACAATGCAGGTATGTGTAGCCCCCATTTCAAGCTGCTCTGCTTCAGTTTCTGCCATTTCAGTAGTCTACATGAACTAATTGGTCATAGGATACACGTTTGACGGTGTCATACACAAAATGACAGACAAGCAGTGGGATTCCATCATGGACCTACACACCAAGGCCCCCTTCCAGCTGGTCCGTGCTGCAGCGCCCTACTTCCGCGTCGAGGACGGGGAGCCCCGGTGTGTCGTCAACATCTCGAGCACCTCGGGCATCCACGGCAACGCTGGGCAGGCGAACTATGCGGTGGCCAAGGCGGGCGTCACGGGTCTGACGAAGACTATTGCGAAGGAATGGGGCCCTGCCTTTGGTGTGCGGGCCAATACGGTGGCCTTCGGGCACATCTTGACAAGACTCACCCAGGCGAAGGAGGAAGGCGCCTTTGTGACGGGTCCGAACGGTGAGAAGATTGCGCTGGGTATACCCAAGGCACAGCAGGCCACCAGAGACCAGCACCTTGATATCCCCCTGAGGAGACCCGGTACAGCATCTGAGGCCGCATCTGCCGTTCTTGCCGTTTGCAGTCCATTATTTAGCTATGTGTCTGGGCAGACTATAATGGTGACCGGTGGGCGCAACATGTAAACTGCAATGCGCCCGGTCTTGCACACCAACCATCCCTTCATTATGGCAAGCGATGTCACCATTTTTGCGCATTTCAATGAGAAAAATTGATTTTTCGCATATTTCCATTATGGTCCTGGTTAATATGATGCCCCAACTCCAGATACAGAAACCCGACCTTCAAAACAACTGGCGTCCCGAAGAAGATCCGCCCCAACTGCTCCACCACGTCCCAATCTTTCAGACTTTCGCCCACAAAGACAGCACGCCCTTCGCATATTCTACAATCTCTTCCCCCCTGGTGAGAACGTTAATTGATTGAACAGGAGCAAGGTGCCGAGAAGCTTACCCCAATTTTGAATCACCCCAAATCCGGTCTACGAATGTGATGGGCACTTCGCCGATCGTCATGCCCATCGCCTTGGCCGTCACGGCCAGCGCCATCTGCATGCTGAACCCGCGCACGTCGGTGGTCTCGAACAGCTTCTCCAGAGCCGCGCGCTTGTACAGCCGGAAGCTGCCCGTGAGGTCGCTGACGCCGGGGCGCAGGACCGTGTCGGCAAAGATGTTGGCGCCCTTGCTGGTGAGCTTGCGCTTGAGGTCCCAGCCGAAGACGCCGCCGCCGCTGGCGTAGCGCGTGCCCGTGACGATATCGTAGTCGTGCGCCTTCTGCAGCGCGATCATCTGCGGGATGAACTTGGGGTGGTGGCTGAAGTCGGCGTCCATGATGATGATGAAGTTGCCCTTGGCGAATTGCAGGCCATGCACGTACGCCGTGCCCAGGCCGAGCTTGCCCGTCCGGGGCTTGAGGTGAACGTGGGGCGAATAGACCTTGACGAGCTGGTTGGCGACGTCCTGGGTGCCGTCGGGGGAGCCGTCGTCGACGATGATGAGTTCCCAGTCGAGGTTGCTGTTGTACGGAATCTTGTCAGTTATCACCCGTTTGCGGTTCACCACCCCGGCCCCTTGCGCTCGACCTGGAAGAGAGCATAGCTACTCACTTCTCCGAGAATGTTCGCTGCAGCAGCCAGGTGATGATGGGGAGGTTCTGTCGCTCGTTGAAGGTGGGCAGGATCACCGAGTAGACGTTCTTGGTGGCGCCTTTCGCCATGGTGAGTGAGGTAATTAGAAGGAGATATTGGGAAATATGGGAAGAATTAGGGAGTGTCAGAATCAGGAAGAAATCAGTCAATACGCTCTCTCAATGGGCAAAAGAAAGGAGCGTCGGGAGGTTGCAAGGGTGAAGTTGAGTGGAATGCGACGGTGGAGGTCGTGGCCTTTCTGGGAGCTTACCTATGTGGTCGTCTTAGCGCCTACGTATCTAAATGTCCCCCTGGCAGGCAGGCAGGCAGGCAGGTTGCACCTGAATGCAGATGACTAAGCATTCGATGCCACCTCCAAACCCCTGTGATCGAACTTGACTGGTCTTCACTTAGGAAACAAAATAGATAGCAAAGTAAGCCTTCGTGTGTCACGTGGTTCGTTCTACGTGCCAGCTTATCCAACGCTATAGGCAGATAATCCAAAGGTAGGCGAGCCCAAGTTATCCCATGGGAATGTGTGCTATTGTTGGCCGTGTCATGGCCGAATATTGTACAGCCGATTTCACTGGGCAAGTCGAAACAATGTTTGGGCATCACAGCTGTAGGCGAGGCTTTTGGTTGCTAAACTGGGACACGCAAACGCCTACGGCATCTGGATGCTTTGACGATCCGCTACCTGGCCAGTTGATACAATGAGTTCACATGAAATTCAGTTCAAATATTGTCTATTCTTTTTTCCTTTTTTCTTTTTTGCCTGATATGGCAACACGTCTACCAGTCGACCAGAAGACAGGCCTCTAGGCCGAGATTCAGCATGAGCTCTTTAGTATCTCATCAACCACCCCACAACAGAACGGGTATAAATTACTTTCGGCGGAAGCCCTCTCCTGCGTTTTGCTCGCAACCCAGGAAGCGCAACCCACAAAACACAAATAGACTTGAAAAAACATTGGAAACCCCAGAAAATCCATCAAAACAAAGCAGGTATGAAATATGCACGCGGACGCCAAATGCAACACCAGGCGCGTGAGATGCACGCCCATGCCCCACATGCGCAGTCTTAAACATTCGTCGATATCTTCTCCCCAGAGCTGTTCCCATTCCGGCCGTTGGGGGAGGTCTCGGTCTTCTCCGAGGTCCTTGTCCGGCCGCTGAGAGAGGCCTCGCCCGTGTTGTGCCTCTTGCTGAAGCTCGAGGCAAAGCCCTTGATGCTGGAGAAGCTGAGGGCGGTGCTGAGCCTCTTTCCCTCGACACTGCCCTGGGAGAAGGCGCCCTGGACGACGGCGTGGTCGTCGAGCAGGTTGAAGGCCCGCTTGATGGCCTTCCACGTCTCCATGCCTGCGATGAAGACGATGGTGAAGCCGATCACGAGGCCCCACTCCCAGGTGATGCGCGTGTGCTTGAAGAACTGGTGGTTCACCACGGGGACGTTGACGGTCAGGAAGACGGAGACCATGCCGATCGAGACGGCCCAGAAGAGGAAGCGGTTGGCGTAGACGTCCTTGAAGAACTGGAAGGGCCCGTGACGCTCCGGGTTCAGCGCGAACATGGACCGCCGCAGGTGTTTGAACTCCCACGCCGACAGAAGAATCAGCCATGTCAGCTCCGCGAACACGGCAGCACGCGCCCGGAAGACGGGGACACACTCCAGAGAGTAGCTCCTGTTGCAGTCCATTCCCAGGTTGCCGCCGTTGACACCGTAGATGACAATGATGAAGGTCGCGAGGGTACAGACACCCATGAGAAGCCCGTACACGGCCATGTCGACCATGATCTGCCTTGTGAAGATACCTTTGGCGTGTGGCGGCTTCCTCATCACGTCTGCTGCGGCCTTCTCACGACCGAGACCAAATGCGGGGAAAGAGGAGGTAATCATATTGATCCAGATAATCTCGAGGGGCGAAATGGGGAAAACGGAGAACCCGCTGGCATCCTGGAATGCCAGGCCACAGATCAGAAGGATGACCTCGCCGACGTTGGAGGTGAGAAGGTGGAGGATGAACTTCTGGATGTTGTCAAACATGCGCCTTCCCTCACGGATGGCCGCAACAATAGAGTTGAACTTGTCATCTGTCAGCACGATCTTGGCCGCCGACTTGGCGACGTCAGAGCCGCTGCCCATCGCGATACCGACATCCGCGTTAGCAAGCGAGGGCGCATCATTGACACCGTCACCGGTCATGGCCATGAACGCCTTCCGTCTCCGCAGAGCCTCAATCATGCGAGTCTTGGTGTCCGGGGCGCAACGAGCAATAACCAGTGGTAGTTCTTCCAAGGCGTCGATCTCCGCCTCGCTCAGTTTGTCAAAATCAGTCGCCTTGAGAACGATCGAGTCCGCAGTGCCAGCGGGCAGAATGCCCAAGTTGCGGGGGATGATGCCGACTTCCTTGGCAATGGCTCTAGCGGTAGCTGGGTGGTCGCCAGTAAGCATGTGCACCTTGATACCTGCGCTGGCGCATTCTCCGATAGCGGGCGTCGTCTCTCGTCGAGGCGGATCGTAGATACCTGCAAGACCAAGAAGGGTCAAGTTGCTCTCAACTTGGCCACGAAGAGCATCATCGTTTTCAGCCTCGGCCTGGTTAGAAACAGAGGTGAACCGACCATCCCACTCCTTACTGGCAATTGCGAGAACACGCAGGCCTTGAGAAGCGAGTTTATCCATCTGGGCCAATACATTTTCCTTGACCTCGTCCGTGAGGGCCTCTTGAACATCACCGAAGCCAATGTTTGAGCAAAGATCGAGAACGCGCTCGACGGCGCCCTTGGTGTAGATAAGACTACCCTTGGATGGCGCGTTATAAGGGTTGCCATCGGGTGCATTGTAAACTACCGACATCCGCTTGATGCTGCTGTCGAAGGGGAATTCGGCGATTTGCTTCCAGCCGCTGGCTTCTAACTCCTTCTTCCGCACTTCAAAGCGGTGAGAGAAAACCTGGAGAGCAATTTCAGTTGGCTCTCCGGTTGTCTGCCATTTGGATTCCCCGTCATCATATCGCACAGTCGCAAGGTTGCAGAGCGAGGATGCGAGCAGGAACGCGTGCAGGTCTGGGCTGGCCTCAGCCTCCTTTTCTTCCGGGTCGTCCTTTTTGTTCTGCTCGAGCTTCTCCTGGGGCACGTCGAACTTGAGCGCCGGAGCGCTTCGCTCCTGGTCGAAGTCACGCTCCTTCTTCGGCTCTTCAGGTGCATCGATAGGCACACTGCGATAAGTGACCCGCCCGATGGTTGGGTCGCTGGGATCCTCAGAGTCATGGACAGTGTAAACGTTAGAGAAAGGCAGCCAAGCTTTCCGAACAATCATGGCGCCTTGAGTAAGAGTTCCGGTCTTATCGGAGCAGATATTGGTCACACCTCCGAGCGCCTCCAAGGCAGATAGATCCCTGTATGCGCTAGTTAGTAAAACGCAACTGAAGTCTGCAAGGGGCTTGTTACATACCGGACGACAACATTAGCCTTGCGCATGACAGTTGTTGCAACGACCATGGTGATGGTCAACACTGCAACCAAGGACTCCGGGATAATGGCAATTCCAGTGGAAATGGCATAGATAATAACCTCGTTGGTCATCCGGAATCTGTTGACTGCGAACACAATGACTGCCAGAAGCAAGGCGCAAAAGAACAGGACATAGGCCAGCTTGCTCAATCGAATCTGGAGCGGCGTACCCTCGGTCAGGCCCAAGAACTTGCCAAAGAAATCGTAAGTCCGCTTGAACCCTCCCTTTACAGGAGCCGCCTTGCCGTATTTCTTCCAGTTCATAGACCTTCCCGGCTTCCTTGTCCTCTTAGTGGTCGAGGCAGCAATCTTGCCAACCTCAGTTTGCATCCCTGTCGCGATTACGATACCACGGCCACGACCCTTCCGGACGACAGTGGTGGCGTACGCAATATTGACGCGGTCACCGATGCCAACCTCGCCCTCGTCGGATGCCAGCTTCTCGGTGCCAGGAATCATGATATCGTTTTCAGTGGACTTCTCAACAGGCATCGCCTCGCCTGTCAAACTCTGCTCATCACAGGATAGGTTCATGGCTTCGAACATTCGAAGATCGGCAGGTACTGTGTCACCCATTTTCAGGATGACGATGTCACCAGGAACTACCTCAGGACTAAAAGCGGTTAGTATTGATCAACAGCCAAGTTGGATGACGTGAAGGTCTTTTGATGTCATGATGGTGGTACGTTGTCAGGGGGCGAGTCCAGACTGCAGATATGGGAAACATACTTGGAGATGACTTGGGTTTTCCCGTCACGGATAACGTTTGCCGAAGGAGAAGACAGAGCTCTAAGAGCATCCATCTTCTTCTCAGCCTTATACTCTTGTAGGAAGCCGATTGAGACATTGAGTACGATGACCACGGCAAGAACACCACCTTCAATCCAGTCCTGGATGGCAAGACTGACAATCGTTGCAAAGAAGAGGACCTAAATGCATATATATACGATTGGTCAGCCAATGACCAGGAGTGCCATTGCTTGACAACAACTAATACTTGTTCTGGGGATGGGAACTTACCAAGATCATAGCATTGAAGAGCTGCTTGATGAAAATGGTGTACCAGGGGATTGCTCCCCCGACGTCGAGCTCATTGCGAGGGTATTCCTCCTGCAGCTGCGCAACTTGCGCCGAACTCAACCCTTTGTCGACATCTGTCTTGAGGGAGGCTGCAACGTCATATGGAGCGAGGAGGAAGGGATGTCGGTCGAAATTGCCGGCCATTATGTGTTCACTTGATGACCATGGATGTCGAGGTGTCGATTGGGGATGAGATTCCGATCATAAGCGAGTGGACTCTGTATTGGTATGTCAACCAGAGGATTTTGGATACTGTGAAAGACGAGAATTGTTTTCACGATATCGACTGGTCAAGTCCTTTGTCAAACCAAAATAAATTTAGCATGTGATCCAGGGGGGAACGTAGCTACTTAAGTACTTGTCAACACTGGTTGAAAAGCTTCGATGAGTCTAGAAGGCAACGTAATGACCAGGGCAGACCAGGCCATGAACCGACCATGACGGCAGGGCCCTAGCCATGGCGCCGAGCGAAGCCAAGAGCAGAACCTTCTACATTGACGAACCACGAGGCAGCATAAGAGGAACCACCAGGTATCTAGCTTCGCGACGAGGCTCGCGTGAGTATGTGGGTGCCCCAACAACCCGTTATCAAGAGCATTGCAGTCCTTTATTGGGCCCAATGGCATCATACCAAGCCTCCTGGCAGTCCAAACAGCTGGGCGGTGCTGGGCGGCACCGGGGCGGGAGTCTGGGCGGAAGTCTTGGCTGCTCCCGTTATCCGAGGACAGACGCCGATGGAAGCCATTCTGGGCGCAGGAACTGCATCGAGGATCCTCGCTGCTGGAGCAGAGATGGCCGTTTGCGTTGCCCCGATCGAAGCAGAGGCGCAGAGTGGCCGCAGGCGGAGGCCGAGCCAAGAAATGACTAGTCTCTTGTCATGGCCGCTCAACGCCGAGAGCGGGTGAGGAAGCTGGGGTCAGCCAATGAAGGCGTCCCGGTGACTTAGATAATCACCCCAGGGGACGACAGAGAATGAGTGCCCGTGACCTTTGCTAGCCGGTGCCGAGACCTGGATGGGCGAGCGAGGCTGGGAAGGCGGAAGGAGGATTACTCGTGCTGGCCAGGCTGGTTGGAGCAAAGATTTGCCTCCCAAGCATTTGGGACCATATATCAAGACTCCGGAATTGCTTGGTCGGGGGCAGAAAGACCCTGATGGCGTCTTGGTCAAGCTTTGGGGGGGCTGGGCTTGCGGGCGGGCTGAGCGTGGCATCGCCTTTTCCTTTGCATGGAAGACTTCATGTCGGTAGTAGTGGCTGCTGCCGTGCATCCAGAATGCACGGCGAAGGTTGTTCGTGGTGGTGGAGAGGCAGACACAGGGGCAGGAATTGCATTGTTGACGCAGCGGCGCAGCCAACAACAAGTCGTCAGCCTGTCGCCGCATGTGGAGTGAAGAGTGCCGGTTAGCCGAGCACGAAGTCAGGAGGTCGATTGAACCGGCATTGCGCGCTGCTGGAGGGAAAGCTCCCATCCCACGTCTTTTGGTCCGGTTTTTTGTCCGGTTGTCTGCTGGTCTGCTGGTCTGCTGGTCCAGTTTCTGGTCTTGCGTCACTATGCTGCACGATGTTGTCGTAATTTGTAAGTCAGCCGCTTATCTCGAAAGAGGTGGTCACTTTCCCTTCCCGCACATGTCGGGCTGCAGGCTGGGCTGGTCAGAGCATCATTGGCCAATGCCTCTTGACGAAGTTGAAACCCGGCACATATCGGCACTGGCGCCAAGGCTGGGTCTCTTCGCGTAGTGTCGTATGTTCATACATAACCACCTACGAATCCAGTTTACCAGCCTACCAGTCTGCCAGTCTAGGTTGTATGAACGGAGGAGCCGTTGTCTGATGCTCCCCATTACCGACTGACTCCTCAGCGCTCCTGAAACGGCGACAAGACATGCACCAGCAAAGGCCATATCACCCCTGGAATGGGTGGGCCCAGGCGCAGTGCTGCACGGCATGTCTTGGTCCAGACTGTGCGACGCAGGGTGAGGTGCAGGCATCGTACAGTGTAGATGCGAGGTAAATTGGGACAAGGACAAAGCCTTGTTCTGACAACCTTGACAGGCAGAAGCAAAAGTGAATCAGCTGGCCCGCTAGATCTTGTCGTCAAGAGTCCGTCCCAGGAGGGCAGGGTTTAAGGTTTACCACGGCCCTGACCCGCAGCCGCCTTTACGTTTTGGTCTCATGCTCTATCGAGGTGGCCCGCGGGGGTTAAAGTGAGGAGTTGTGAGGAGTATGAGGAGGTATGGCGAGACTGCATGCAAGCTCCTGATTCGTTCAGCCACAGCGGGAGGCAGTAGGCGGGACTGTGTACTAGGGCATCACGGGCAGCACCATACTGTGTGGACAAGTGATACCGAGTACGCAGAGTCGTTCTAGCCAGGAGGACTAGATATAGTACGCTACCTCGATTCCGCCTCGAAAGCGAGTGCGGCTGTTGGAGAGAGCAGCCCATGCCCATGGTCATGCTCATGCCCATCCCAGCCAAGCTCCTGGAAACGGGCGATTAGGTGAGCAGAGCAGAGCAAGCAAGCAGCACACCAGCAACCTGCGGCCTTCAAGCCTTCAATCTCGCACTTTCTCAACCTCTTCCCCCCAAAACGACGCACCGCACTCCTCACAACCACATCGCACCGCCATCAAGCTCCATTGACGGCTTCATCAACCTCATCAACTGCCATCCCACCCCATCTGCCCGATTGATTCCGTGCATCTCTCGCAGCGCATCGATTGCGACACCAGACACCCCTTCCCGCCCTCTCAACCACCCGTTCCATCATTACGTCATATCGCAATGGCCGACAGCTCAGCTCCAGCTCCAGCTCCCGTTAGCAGCGCAGGTGCGTGTAGCCCACCCCAGCCTTGTTGCGACCACTTCGATCCAAACTGCCCCTTCAATCGCACTTTCCTGGGCTTGCCGCCGCCCCAGCCCAGCTCGAGCGAGCTTTCAATCACACTGATTTCGTCTTTCCCGGTCTGCTTTTCGCTCTTTGCGCAACTGTTCCCCAGCTTCCCTAGTTGCGCCAACGCTAACACCTCTACTACCCACCCGCAGCTCAGCCGAATATCGTCCCAGACGCCGCGCCTGCTGCCGACAATGCGCTGCCCAAGAACCCGTCGGCCGACGCCTCAGCTGGCAAGCCGGCCGAGGCCACCTCTACCGCTGTGGGGGGCGCCGAGCCTCTCCCCTTAGCTCCTGAGACCAGCAAGCAGGCGGATGCTCCTGCCGCTGAGCCCAGTGGCGCGACCGATGCCGCTGCAGCCAACAGCAACGGTGTCAATGGCGCCACAACCGGAGCCAAGTTCGAACCTGTGGTCCCAGAGGAGAAAAAGGCCGACGCCGCAGCTCCTGCCCCGACTGTGGAGGACCCGGCCTCTTCTGCGGCTGCCCCAGGAGCAAGCGCTTCTGAATCGACTGCTCCCGTCCAAGCGCCCGTTATGACTGGAGCACTTGGTGCCTCTGAGCCGAAGCCGGCCGAGCCGACCAACGACGACGGTGTCAAGGACGCTGCCGCAGCTACCAAGCCTGCCGAGCTGAACGGTGCTCACGACGAGGATGTTGAGATGAAAGACAGTACCGCCGCGCCTACAGCCCCAGAGACCACTGCAGCTTCATCAGCGCCGCCAGTTGCCACCGAGAAGACGGAGTCAGCTCCTGCAGCCACAACTGAACCTGAGTCCGACATTGCTGCCAGCACCACCACCGCAGAGACCGGCGAGAAACGCAAAGCCGAAGCGGCCGGTACCAATGGGACCACCGCGGACGACGAACCCGCTGAAAAGAAGCAGAAGCAGGGTGTTGTTAGCAAGGTCGTTGAGAAGGCCAAGGAAGTTGTCGAGGAGGTCAAGGAGAAGGCTGAGGGTGGTTCCAAGGAGAATGGTCCGACTCGAAAGGCCAGCAAGAAAGGCAAGAAGGAGGTTGCGCCTGCGCCTGTAGGGCGTACGGCGCGCAAGACAAGGAGTCAGGGCAATGCTGACTGAGCGTAACGGGCATTTAAATGATTGCGAAGCGGCCTGCTCATCAACAGCGGCCGAGTTGCGGCATGGCTCCATAAAGCGGCCGCTGCGACGGGGAGCACAAGTAGGTGAGGTTTCTTCATTCCTTCGGGTTCAGAGCTGGAGGGTTCTGCGGGCCCGACAGCGGAAATGGGCGGAAAATGGGTGCCTCGGACTCTGGAGTTTTGCTTTCTTGCCTTTCATTGGTCTCTTGTGACGGTCTAAGTCTTGCTTCCGGTTTTCCTCGAGTACCGCTGGTGCGCTCGTGATGATTGTATATACGCTGCTAGGAGCCCGAAAAAGCAGAATCGACATTGACTTGCACGCACAACGAAGCCGATCCTGAATCAGTTGTGAACGTTGCGCTCCGCCAGAGGCGCTTTCGGTGATGTACCGAAACGTGCTGTTGCCAGATCCGCTGCGGCAAGCGTTTATCAAAGTCTGAATTTGAAATGCACAAGACACAGTAGGAAAATCAATGCGAGACGAACTGTTACCGTATATGGCGGGGTGATAAGGAATCCACCCGGCCAAAATACATTAATCAATCACTAGCTGTCAGGGTATATTTAGTCTTATCATTACAAAACAAGCATGGTTGAAACAGGGTATAGTTAACGTCGCAGAAACCATTAAACCATTGATGCACCAATGGGCTTTTCGTCCTTCACGTCCAGGTGTTCTGGAGAATTAATAGGCATGTCTCTCTTCCACAAGGACCCAAAGACACCTCCCAGGACCAGTACGATTCCGCAATATAGCTGGAAACAAGTCAACACGCGGCTCCCTCTTGCAGACATCTGAGCACTTACCTCGGTGCTTAAAGTATGAGGCGACAGGACTAGTGGGATTGTTAGGGCTGCCAGGAAACCTAAACTCTGGGCATAAGTTTTGGCAATGGTGCTCGCTGTGCGAACCGCCCACGACACGAGAAATCCGCCCACGGCTTGCAGAAGAACCGAGGCCCAGACCAGTATTGTGTAGCCGCGAAAGCAACCTCTCATATCCAGGTCCGACTGCCACATCAACCCGCCCAAGGCGCACAGGCAGCTGTATGCTGCCAGCTGGGCGTTGCGGACCATGAGGCTGCTCTCCGAGGTCTTCAGCACAGCCTCCATGTACACACCAGCAAAGGCAATGCAAGCTCCCGCGACCAGCATCGCGACAACTCCAAATACCATGTCCTTACTGGGGCCCGCGTCACCGCCGTCGCGCGGCGGCGGCGGCGCCCCCGCAGAGCCGACCTGCACCAGGACCATACCCGCCGTCATGACTACCAGGCACAGCCACTGGTGCGGCCGCAGGGCCGTCTTGAGGAGCGCCCTGCCGAAGACGGGCGTGAGGACCAGCTTGGCTTGTGAGAGCATGAGGTACGGCAGGACGTCGAGGTTGTACGCGCCGATGCTCTGGCCCGTGGCCGCGAGCGTGTACAGGAAGGCCGGGACGGCGGCGCTGTCGTGGCCGGCGAGAACGTGGCTGCGGAAACTTGGGGGTTGCGCGGCGGTGCTCTCGGTGCTCTCGGTGCTCTCGGTACTGGGGATGGGGAAGAAGCCGTGTGCGGCGATGGCCAGGGAGACGTGCATCTTGAGGCCCTCTGCGAGGACGACGGCGCTGAGGGGCTCGTACTGCACCGAGCCGTCTGCCTGGCGCGTCTGAAGCTTGTGCTGCAGCTGATGTATTGATGTGTTCAGTCAGTGGGATTTTCAAAGGCCACTCGGTCTACCTAAGTATGTAGGTCAACTCACAAGTACACTGGCAGCGTTTTGGCATGTGAGCTACAGGAATGCAGGTCAGATACAAACGTCTTTCATGTGATTCAGACCGGGTGATGTAATTACCATTGCGAGAATGACCGCAGCGGTCGTTTGGGTGCTCCGCCTTTGCACACGCGCACCAGGGCAACCTCTTTCCGCCATGGATTGGCAATGCCGGCTAGCTTTAGCCCGGCGTGAGTATTCTTAACCCAAGATAAGCTGAGCTTGTCAAAGAAAGAGGCACGCCATTCTTAACCCGGCAGCAATAACGCATGTTGAAACGTCGTCTTGCATGCGTTATAGGGCGAAACCCGAGGTCTCGGTTCACCAGGTGTGGATATCGAGGCTCGGACAGTTTCCAGTGTCTAGGTCTGACAGCCTTGTCAGTGGTGCTTGCTTGTCCCCACACGTCTAAATATTTGACAGTTGGATACGAGGTCACTTGCGCCAATGGAACCCCTGCTTGAAAATGGAGATACAGCCAGCCTCAGACTGATATCGATTTATTCCTAAAGCACTTGTCCCGCTGCCAAGTCTGACTTACGTACCACTCTGGTGCTTATAATAGCTACTCCTTCCCGAATGCAGCTTCTCCGAGGGTGTTGCTGAATTAGGAATATGGGGTCCTCGCACGGAACCGACTCCCCCATAATCCTGTTAAAGGTTTTCCCTCTTCTTTTCTAAGCTCTCATAACTAGCACCTCAGCCATTGTCAGGGCTCGTATTCCGTATTGAATCTTCACCGAAATGAGCTGGCGCTGATCCAGCCCGAGACTGTGTTGCAGTACGCTTGGTATCGAGTCAAGCTGTCGTCAAAGCTGCAAGGACACCGTCGACTTTACTTGCGGAGATCATGCTCTTGCCATTGAAGCGCACAATAGCGCTGACCTGTGTGGTCTTCGTCTTTGTGCTCCTGACAGGGTATCAGTCACTCAAGCGCAACTACATACAAAATCCTTTCCAACATGTCTTGGAGAATGGCACAATTTCCTACTTGATCCCTGAGTTGAAACCATTTTGGACCACCGAGCAGCTGGAACCCCGGTTTGCCTACGTGCAATATGCCACAGATATCGACTATCTGTGCAATGCAGTGAGTCCCCGACAGCCATATACATTCACTCGGCCCTCCTTGAGCCGATGAGCGGGCTGACCCAACGAGCCCAGGTGATTAATTTCAACCGCCTGGAAAGATACGGTAGCAAACACGACCAGGTCCTGATATTCCCGAACGAGTGGATGGAAGGAGATTCGAAGGAAGCGAGAGCCATAGAGAATGTCAAAACCGCGCTTCCTAACCTCGACCTTCGGCCAATCGGGCTTCTCACCACGAAAAAGGGCGACATAACGTGGGCCAAGAGTCTCACCAAGTTCCACGCGTTCAACGTGACCGACTACACCCGCGTCCTGGCCTTCGACTCGGACTCACTGGTCCTCAACAACATGGATCACTACTTCCTCGCCCCCATGGCACCCCTCGCGGTCCCGCGCGCATACTGGCTGAACGACAAGGACGCGGCCATCGCCGAGCAGGTGCTGGGCTCGCACGTGATGCTGCTTGAGCCGAACGAGTGGCGGTACGAGAAGATCGTGGCCGAGGCGCTCAGCTCGGGCGACTTCGACATGGAGGTCATAAACCACCTGTTCAAGGACTCGGTCATGGTCCTGCCGCACAGGCGGCTCGCCCTCCTGACGGGCGAGTTCCGCGCCAAGGACCACCGGAGCTACCTCGCGCCCGACGAGGACGAGGACTGGAACGCCATGGCGGAGGTCTCGAGGTCGTACCTGGTGCACTTTAGCGACTGGCCGCTGCCGAAGCCCTGGAGGCATCACTCGAATTCCGAATGGGAGAAGGTCCGGCCCGAGTGCGACGAGGACGAGGAGGAGAAGGACGACCGTCCGAAATGTGCTGATCGAGTGATGTGGGAGGGGTTCTACGAGGACTACAATACCAACAAGGACCGCTACTGCTCACCACTAATGTGAAGAGAAACTTGAGAAGCACTCTACCCGAGAGGTGGCTGCTTGTTCACACAACAACACCTGCACACCTTCAGCTACTGGGGCAGAACCAAAGTCATAAATATAATTTTAGCCGCGTCACCGTTTACCCGACTCGACGCCACTTACCTTTTTTCTTCAGGGAGGCTTATTGAATGAGAATGGAGCCTTGCCTTCTTACATACCACTGCAGGGCAGCTGGAAAAGAAAAGTCCTTGGTCCTCATGACAGGTATGCACGTCAACTCTGCATGATTGGCCAAGCACACCGAGGGTGCGAAGAGTACAAATCGTATTCGTATCTCAATATGCACAGAGAAAAAGGAAAGGAAGTTATCTACAGCGTCGCTAGGACGCCCTCAAGAAGGACGCCGCTATCAGTATCTGGGTTCCAGTGACTGTGTAGACAACCCAGAACCTGCAGCAGCAGCGATGCTTCACAAAACCGAGCCCCGTTTCTCCCTAAGCCCACATTATCCTTGCGCCAAAGGTGCGGCCAGAGCTTGTCTGGCTACCTTGGCTCACAGGATGTCCTACCGCGGCCCCTCGTCATTCTCACACCATACGGTATAGGCCCATTTTCTCATTGTCGATTGTAATAGGATATTGTCTGTTGATAGGTAGTTCTATGGCCTACGACCACCGATTTCCGCTCATCATCCTTGCTCAGATTATCAATTCAGTATGGTCCAAGACGTCAACGACTGTATCGCTGGAAGACCTCCCTCATACCTCACTCCGTCTAAGATGACCGAATCACTCCTCCCCTCCATGACAAGCTCTTCGGTGCCTTGAATTGCTTGTCTGGCGGCATGGTGTTTTTCCCGAGAATCTGTTGACCGGCCCCGCCACCCGCGATTCAGCATCCGTCGTCTATCGTAACCGTTGACGTTGGAGCCAATGCCGGTCTTCAGAGGCAAGCCGTGCTCTGGCACACCGCCAGAAAGTTGAGAAAAGGCCAAAAGTCAACTCCTGCCCTTTGCGGCCGAATATGTGGGAATTGGCCTTTCAGAGCGAAGATCCAGTAGTGCAGAGGTCAACGAACATGCACTTGGGCTCAGGAGGGGTACAGCGAGGCAAAACAGTGGCAGTCTGAGCGTTGTCAGCTGGAGTCGTTGGCATAGCAGTATCAGACCCGACCTCAACCTACTTCCCAAATCGATGGCGTTAGCTTTTTCATTGAGGCTATCAGGGCTGGGTGGAAACCTGGGCAGGCATGCAAATGCTTAAGGGCCGGAGGGCCTGAGCCTCGCCAATCTCTTAGGCACGGCGAGCACAACAGTCGACACTTCTTCGTCGTCCTCACTGGGAGCATCGGCCTTCGTATCAGGTGGCGCAGCAGGGAGGGTGCCGTAGCGTTGGTATCCGAGGTTCTCGCTGTCGTCTATGGGACCATGGCGGTGGACGAAGCTGTGCTTTTCATCAAAGCTGTCGAGACAGACGATTTCTGGGCTGCCTGTGCTGTCTTGGCAGGGAGAGGCTTCGGTACACACACACAAATCCAGTCGTACCTCATGGGGACGCATCCTCCCGATCCGCCCTGACCGAAGACAGAAGCAACATAAGCTAGTTGCCACTCATACCCAAAGATGGGCTCCGGTTAGGCGGCACTGTCATGGTGTAATGGTGTTGGTTGGTGGCCTGCTGCAGAAGAGGGGACTGCGCGGCTGCCGAGCGGGTGGTGGGCTCCAGAGGGTGCAGGTTGCTGGGGGGATCACCCCAGGGCAGTCGTCCATCTGCCTTGCCGTCCGTCAGCTTGACATGGGTGAGCCAGTGGACGATCTGTGGGATCTTCTGATTGTCCATTGTCAATTTTTGCGGAGGGTCAGGGGTATGATCTGGCTTTTGTTCCAGTCTGAGATGTATTGCCCGGGATTTGAGGCAATGAAAGTCCAGGGGGATGAGAAATGTAGAAGTCGGCTTGGTCTGGCTGGGGATCTGACAGTTGTTTTGGTCTTGAACGTATGAAGGCTCCACCTTGGCCAGCAACTTGAGGGCAAGGTCAGAGGTGAATTTAGAACTTGGTTATGAACAGACCGACAGGGTGGCAGTTGTTTCGGTCTAGCCCATGTGAAAGAAGTGTCTGGCCTAATGATTGAGGGGAAGTTGTCCAAGGGTGGAAGAGGGGGATCGAAGGGGATTATGATATGGCTGAACAAGTGACAATTGTTTTGGTCTGGGACATGTGAAATGTGCAGCTGGCCCCGGATTTCACATAAAGGAAGAGCCTAGGAAGGGAATGTAGGAGACACTGGGTTTGAGCCCTAGCTGCTTCGTCGAAGAACCAAAACTTGGCTCATGTATTGCGAACTTCGGTTCAAAAGTCAGGGAAAGCAAAAATGGGTATCCCCGTAGTGGCCTTCAGAATTACCACAGGGGCATCAGCTCGGCGTGTGGACTCCATTGCTGATATCACTGACCTTCAGTCACAGATTCTCTCCCTTCCGCTCAGATAGAAGTAAAACTTGCTTTCTTCTATCTAATCTGTGTGATTCGAGTCTGTTCCAGTAATGAGTTATCTTGAGTGCCCAAGTGACTAGTGGTCTTGTCAACCTACCTCCATGATTACATATACTCTCAGACTGTCCATGTATATGTTGTGACAATTCATTTTGGCCTGGGAAACATATTCACTTGACTGTTTTACGGTAACCCAAAGTGAATGGGTCGATATTCACCCTTTGATTTACTTGATGGGCCTCTTATTCACGGTGCTGAAGAAAAGTCCTCAGCTGACAAGAATACCGAAGGAGGGTGTGCTTTTGAACACGGACAGTGACTTACGTGACTTATGTGACCCTCAGAGCTCCAGCGGGTCCAGTTGAACCAGTAGGGCGGAGAGGTCTGGCTGAGACCGAATCCATGAGGGGACGTGAAGAATTGTGATTCCCTATCAAGAAACCAGTAGAAGCAAGCACCATGTGTACCTCACAACTGAACGAGGAGAAACGCCAACAATGGATGAGCTCCCAGCCCGGTGCACTTGCAAATCTACAGGCAAGGCCTCAAAAGTGACTGAACAAGCTGGAGGCTGCCCACGAAGTAACCCAGAGCTAAATCTCAGGATTCGCAAGTCATGTATTGCAAGTACAGTGGCATTATCAAAGCCGCCCAAGGCTCTGGGCACGGCGTTTGATGAGGCTGATCCCGACCAGAGAGATGTGCGTGATAACAGTAAATACCTAAGTCTGGTCATAAGTGCCTCCCTTTCAACAATTTCAGGTACTATGGGAGTAGCATGTCTGGATACATTTGTTAATGCAGTGGGAATCTAGTCTACATCCTCCTTAGGTCCAATGGTGGGTTTGGTCCCACATTGCCAGGTGACTGCCCAGGTGGCCCTAATGGCCACTCCACCGCGTTGCCCTTTGTTGAGGGGACAAACCAACTTGACTATGTTTTGATTTCAGATATCAGATTCATTGATTTACGTGCACGTGGCTGGGAGGTTCTGCTGTGCTGTAGGCTGTTCAGCCTCTCTTGATTGTTGGTCGGCATCTGCCTCTCAACCACCATGAGCTAATGGGTGAGTCCCTATTGACATGCACTGAATGGCATGTTGGCTTGAGAAGCACACCCATTTCATCACTTGGTCAGCGCGAAAAGAGAGTCATTTTCACCGCTGCGGCTTGCAATAGCCCAGCCTGCTAGAGTCTATAGTAAGAGGGCTAAATGAATTTTTCTTCAGTAGGGCTGAGGCTGGTTAGCCCTTGAAACGGCGTCGCCAAGAAGGGCGTCTCCAGTGGCGGCGTAGTAATCCCGCAGCGCCACGTCCTTGGCTCGCAACAGCGCTCTGTGTGGCCGGGCTTAGTGCTAGGTCCGACGGTAAGATCTGGTCTACGGGAGTCGGATCCTGTTGACCAGGCTAATTCTTAGGGTGGGTTGAAAGTGATGTCTGATCTCACGAGAAGATGAGCGCTGGAAGTTGTTGATGACCATATGCTATGGCCCCTCTTGGTTCAGGCTGGGAAAGGGGAGCAACTGTCCCCAAGGGTGTCCACATTCGGGTGCTCCAACAGATCATTTACACTACAGATCCTCTGAACATCACTATTTCCCAGGCATGAAGGGTCTCGTCAGGACCCCACTCATTCGCGGGAGAAGTGGGCACAGCCTTGTTCGCGCACGGAGCGGGACAGCGGGAATGCCGTGGTCATCATCACCAGGGTGACGGCATATGTGGAGGAGAGGGTGAGAGCAGAGGAGTGTGAAAAGACAGGATGGGCAGACTGAGGAGTGCTGGCATACATACCTGATAGGGAAGAATCGTCGTGATCCAGTCGCAGGACACGTGTATGGGTTGCGTGAGACGGGTGACATGGCCGACATGGTCTTTCGTCTGGCCAATACGAGATTTGACAACAAGTCAGTCGGCTTAAAATAGCAGCACACTACTGCGACGGAAGTACCCAAGTACCCCCAAAGTCCCAGCAATCGGGGAGTCGGCTGTTGTTAGTGTCGTCTGTTCACTCGGGTCAAGGGCCAACTAGTCTGTGTGATGGCACTACACGTTCACCAAGGCACCCAGATATCCAAGTGTGGGCTGGCTACCTCAGGCAAGGTATTCTCGGTACCAGTTTTGTGTAAGCGCTTCCAGAGCCACGAGGACAAAGAGGTCGGAGGGGCAAGGGCCAAGGAGAGAGAGACTTGAAAGGCTCACGGCGACCGCTGCCCCTGCCGGCGCTTGCCAGTGCTGCCAGGGCCTGCCAGGGGAGCAGGGGGAGTGCTGGCCCTGAGGTCATCGGGGCCCACAGTCAGAACCTAAGCAAGGCTTATCACCAAACCCGCTTGTCTGTAGATGGCGCGGCCCTGCATTGCGTTGCATTGCGTTGTGTTGCGTTTTGCAGTTTGCAGTTTGCAGTTTGCAGTTTGCATTTTGCAGTTTGCAGGCTTCCAGGCCACCAAGATAGACTTTTCCTGACGGCTGGGAAGTCCGAGAAACTCTTCTAGGCCGCCTGGATTGCTGCTTTTGGCACTGGGCCGGGGTCCCTCCTCCACAGTTTTGCATCTCCAGAATTCCAGATCGAGCCCATCCCTTGCATCGCGCTCTGTATTCTGCTTTGACAGCCGGACTGCCACCACATTTGGGCAGGTCGGGGTCTCCTCCCAAGAACAACCGGGGGTCCGGATTTCTCCCACCAACCGCCCTCGCCCTCAACAAGCCGCTATTGTCGTCATTGTTTATTCTTCCCTTTTTCCCACCACCATTACAACTGTTACAACTAACTGCACGGCCCCGACCCCCTCCAACGCCTCCCGCGACGTCTCGGCAATTCTCTCTCTGCCCTTCTCTGCCGGAACACGGTCACGACCGTGCTTATCGACGGCTCTGCGTCATCCACTCGTTTGATACTGATCAACCGACGGCCCAGATGGCACTTTGACCGGCACTTTGACCACCCCTTCCTCGGAGCGAAGCGAAGCGACTCGATTCGACCACATCTAAAGTCAATTCTACCACAGGTCACAAGCTCACAGGCCGCACACGGCCGTCACTGCTTAGGCTCGTGACAGTCAACATTCCCCGAGTGTTGCCTGCTGAGGGACAAGCCGCCTCCTTTGTTCCTCCTCCTGCCGTCCCACCGTCTGCGAGTCGAGGGGAAGAGGGGCACAAGGGACTAAAATCCCCTCTTGTCTGGCCCATCACCTCCCGACGATCCCCGTTGCATCTAACGTCGGTGCCGACCGCCTTCCCGACCGTTAACCACTCCTCGCCTTGACCCTCGTGTGCTCGCGATACGGCGTTCTGCGCTTCACAGTTCGGTTGGGGGAACGGAACACATCGATTGCCCCGTGCTGGGCACGCAACCACTCGAGTCGGAACACATTATGGAGCGCTTATCCACGACCATGCGCTTCGTCGCCAGGCAGGATGACCCGGGTCAGAAGCTGATCGACCTGTTGTCCGATCCCTTCTCCAGCGAGGCAAGTCGCTTGCTCACTTGTCCGTTTATCTGTGTGTGCAGCGGAATCTGAAAACTAACCAGAAACCGTCCAACAGCTCGCTACTTCCTCGGTCTGGGCCTCCTTAGCCTCGTCACTGGGCGTCACAGCTGCCGTCGTCCTGTTGTTTTCCTTCTTCCGTCCATACCACACCGTCGTGTACGCGCCAAAGTTAAAACATGCCGACGAATCTCGAGCACCACCACCGCTGGGCAAAGGCCCCTTCTCGTGGGTTCCGCCATTATGGCAGACCACGGAGAAGGACATGATCCGGATGGCCGGCTTGGACGCGGTGATTTTCTTGCGTTTCATAAATATGCTGCGCAACATGTTTGTCATCATGGCTGTCATAGGCTGTGCTGTCCTGGTTCCCGTCAATTACACCCAGTCGATCCGGTTCACCAGCGACACCTGGCTCATGCGCCTGACCCCCTCAAACGTGTGGAACGAGGCGGTATGGGCCACCGTTCTTTGCGCATGGCTCTTCAACATCGTCGTGCTTGGCTTGCTGTGGTGGAACTATAGGAAGGTTCTTCACCTGCGCCGGGATTACTTTGAGAGCCCAGAGTATCAGCAGAGTTTGCACTCTAGGACTCTTATGGTGCGTACAGAATTTGCGGGAGTCTGATACCCTGATACGCACTTCAACCGCTGACAGCATGATTTAGCTTTACGACATACCCAAGAAGCTTTCATCTGACGAAGGCATCGCCAGGCTTATCGACATGGTTGCTCCAAATTCGTCCTTCTCGAGAACTGCTGTTGCGCGCGATGTCAAGGTTTTACCGAAACTGGTGGAACAGCACGACAAGTGCGTGCGGAAATTGGAGAAGGTCCTGTCCAAGTATCTCAAGGACCCTCACAGCCTCCCGGCCGCCAGGCCGGTCTGTTCGCCCTTCAAGAGTGACCCGTCTTTCTCCACATACCCCAAGGGCCAAAAGGTCGACGCCATCGAGTACCTTACCCAGCGGATCAAGACACTCGAGTACGAGATCAAGGAAGTAAGGACAAGCGTGGACAAACGCAACACTAAACCCTTTGGCTTCGCTTCATATTCCGAAATCAGCGAGGCACACGCGATCGCATTTGCGGCCCGCAAGAAGAAACCCGAGGGCGCCATCATCAAGCTTGCCCCGCGACCCAGCGACATCATCTGGGATAACATGTCTTTGACTGCCGCTACTCGTGCCAGGAAGAGGCTGTTCATCACCCTGTGGATTGGTCTCTTGACCCTTTTGTGGATCGCGCCCAACGCCATGATTGCCATTTTCTTGGTCAACCTCAGCAATTTAGGGTCCGTTTGGCAGGACTTCCAGATCTCCCTCGAGGCCAGTCCTGAGTTTTGGTCTATCGTACAGGGTATTGCATCACCAGCAATCACGTCGTTGGTTTACCTGCTGCTCCCCATCATTTTCCGCCGGCTATCGATGAGAGGTGGTGATCAGACCAAATCTGGCCGAGAACGTCATGTCATCGGCAAGCTATACAACTTCTTCATTTTCAACAACTTGATCGTCTTCTCCCTATTCAGTGGCATGTGGACCTTTGTGGCAAACGTGCTGGAAGATGCCAACACTGGCACCGACGCCTGGAAGGCAATCGTTGAGCAGGATTTCGGAGGATCTGTCCTGATTGCTCTCTGCAAAATCTCACCCTATTGGGTGACCTACCTCTTGCAGCGCCAGCTCAGTACGGCCGTCGACCTGGCACAGCTCTGGACTCTTATCATCAGCTTCTTCATGCGCAAATTGGGGTCCCCGACGCCGCGGGAGATGATCGAGCTCACCGCTCCGCAATCGTTCGAATATGCCAGTTACTACAACTATTGTTTGTACTACGCCACCGTCGCTCTATCCTATGGCGTCATTCAGCCTCTGGTATTGCCGTCAGTTGCCTTGTTCTTCGTCATCGACTGCATCTTAAAGAAATATCTTCTCATGTATGTTTTCATCACCAAGAACGAGAGCGGCGGCATGTCGTGGCGGGTCCTCTTTAACCGAGTCTTATTCGCGCTTGTTCTCTCCAACCTTGTCGCATTTCTGGTTGCCTTCATGCGAAGCACCTACACCCAGGCTTATTCTGTTGTGCCGCTGCCTTTTATTGTCATTGGGTTCAAGATTTACTGTGCCAAGGCCTTCGACAACAAGATTCACTACTACTCGACCCGATTCGTTCCCCGCGGCCCCGAGCCGGAAGTCGGCATCGCCAACAAGGAAAACTTGAAAAATGATCGCCTGGCATCGAAGTTCGGCCACCCTGTTCTCTACAGGTCGCTCATTACGCCAATGGTACATGCAAAGGCGCAGAATATTCTCGCAAGCGTGTACCAGGGTCGTCTTAGCGATGGACGGGAGACTGGGGCGGCAGAGGGCACCAGTGTGTCCGGGTACAGCGACACCTACGCTCTTGACCCCATGCGCGCAGGCAGACCGGGCAAGGCGGCTCCAAGCGGTCTCTCCGGCTTCGAAATCGTCCCTGAAGGAAAGCTCGACTTTGAGTACTACAAAAATCGCAGCGAATTTGCCGAAGATCATGGTCAGGGTGACCTGTTCGGAAGCCAGAGGGATATGATGCGACCCGGCACGCCTTCGAGCACCTTCGGCGGGTCAGACACGGATTCTAGGCCAGGGACACCGACCGGGGGATGATGTTCAGCAGCAGCAAAGGCGGGTTTGCGTCAACGTCGGTCAGCGGTGTCGGAGGCGACGGCATAGGGCCTGCTGGGTATGCCAGCCCCTCGGCCCAGTATTCGCCGAGGATGCCGCCTTTCGGCTCGCCAGCCATGGATTATCCATCCAGGACACGATCACCATACGGCCTTGTCGCAGCCAGCGACTCAACGTCAAACCTGGTCCAAAGCGCCGCACCGATAGCATCACCGCCAGTCGGTCACTACCCGAACGACGCTGGCTCTAGAAGCGCCAGCATCGACCACGGCACGACCAGTTTTGACCGGCCAAGGGCTGGAGGAATGCCCGCGCCTGGCTCGTTAGGCGGTGGCCCACAGGGATACGGGAACCTACCGCAGGCAGAGCCAGAGTACGAGGACCCCATGAATTATAATTACTTTAGAGGAGGAACCGGGAGGTCACGATATTAATAGCGAGGAGGGGGGCCATTCGGCCCCGTAAAGGAGCCAGGGAGGACCCCGTGGGAGGGGAAACCCAAATGAACAAGGTCTGTTCCACATACAGAGGCACAATTGCATGGTCTGGGCGTAGGCTCGTTTGACGAATAATGATTGGGAACAGGCCCCGGGGTGGGCCAAGAGAGGGGTCTATATAGAATAGAAAGAAAGGATTCTGAGAGGAGAATCTTCAAGAATCTGTGCTGGCAGAATGGTTGGGTTGCATATAGCCGTCCGATGTGCTATAATAAACATGCGGGCGATGATGGGTTTTGACTGTTGCAAAGAATATCCCGCCAATCTCGTCCAGTTGATAATGACCCCATTCGTGTTCTCAGCGGTTGGACTACATCTTTCGCGGAGTCATTACCAGGCCATATTTGGAAGGGCTGGCGATGTCCCGGTATCTACGACAGTCTTGATAGTCTACGGATAAAAGTTTCCCTTCGCGATGCTTTCTATGAAGGACACTACCAGTGCCACAAAAAACAGAAACAAAATAAACTCTCACCCACGGTCGTACGAATAACGGAGGGTGCTCATAGGTACCATGCATACACGAGCGAGCACTGAAGCACTCGGTTGCAGTGCCGCACGGCCCCCGTCCCCGAAGGTCGAAATACGCAAGACACTTCCCAGCAACGCTGCTACGGCGGAAACGCCACAGCAAAGAGAGCATGAACAATCTGGCTGCCTAGATATATTGGCAGTGTAGGCTCGGCTGGTCAGGTCGCTGTACGTCGTGCCCCCGGTGCTGATGCCTACCCACGACCGTAATGATGCTCGGGTGAAATGGTAGTTGGTTAGTCTACAGATCCTTCTTCAACAACAGATGCAATGACGAGAACGGTTGGTAGACCGCCGCCGCCTGGCGCCACCAAACTAAAAGTAAAAATATGAACGTCGTCCTCCATGGAAATTGTGTCAGAAAAGGAATCCCTACGTACTTAATTAAGTAAGTCAGTAGGCAATATAACTCCCCGAACCCCAACCGTCGTCTAGGTACCCAATGCTTTCGCACAGTGCGGTGGCCCCGGTCGAAAAATGCTCGCTCGCCTGAGAAGAAATATCCGACCACCACACCCCCCACCTAAAAAAAAAAGAAAAGCGGAAATCGTTTTTTTAACATGTGTTTTGTTGGAAAAATGACTACTTGTCATTGCCGCCGCCGCCGCCGCCGTGGCGCCTAAAGTCGCACCCTCCCGTAGAAACAGTCCCGAGAAGACGCTCTTGGACGTTGAGAACAAGAAGAGAGAGGAAGGAAAAAGAAAGAAAACCTTTCACGGAGAGGTTTATCCCGTCTCGGCCTCCTCCGCGAGTTGCCATTTATTCGAATTTCCAAAAGGAAGCCCGGCAAGGGCCTGCCCGAACAGCATTGTCTCCGGAATGTCGCCATAAGAGAAGCCCTGGATGTCGCCGCCGGGGAGGCCCTCCAGGGCTTCGGCGATCCGCATGGACTCGCTCTCGCTGAGAATTTCCTGGAAGTGATTCCTGGATATCACGTCCAGGTCGTGCGGTCCGGAGAGCGAGTGATGGAGAGGCGGGGGCGATAGCTGGCCTGCTTGCAGCAAAGGGCCAGCCCCCTTCGTATAGTCCGGGACTGGGAGCCCGTCGGGTTTCGATAACATGCCGGGGCCGGCAAGTTCGTGGCGTGCCCCGGCGGGTGCGTTGTTGATCGCTGTGAACATGGTCGGGATCGAGCGTGGCGTCTTGTCGCCGAGGTATATCTCGGGCCCCGTTGGGGTTCCGCGGTCCGGTGGGCTTGCCCTTGACTGATCAGAGCATCCGTAAAGCCCGTGGCGGTCTTCCTCAGCCATGATCATGCCGTTGTTGATGATTTTTGCGTTCTGTACTTTCCATTCCGCCAACCCTCCACCGTGAATAGGATGCTTGCCATCGTCCTGAGGAGCGGTGCCGAGTTTGTCGTTGCCATGGAGGCGCGCGTGATATTCGAATTTGATCTTGGCCATGTAATTATCCAAGTCCTTGCTGTTCGAGCAATCTGATTAGCATTATCCGCAAATAACAGGGTTCAACGCGACTCCTTCCAAGTCGGCGGCATCCCACTCAACTCACAAATAACCAAGATACGTTGAGGCCATTTTGAGCCACCCTGAGAAGCGAACAAGAGTTTGGTGGCAGACTCCAGTTGGGCCGACTTTGGTCATGTCTAATCCGGACTCGGAAGCATTACCATCTTCATCATCTACTAGCATGTGCCTTTGCTGATCCATGTGAGGGAAGTGCCACGCATATTGCCCAACGAAGGCTGCTGTCCAGATGGTGAAAAGGACCAGTGCCGACATCGGTAATTTATCACGACATATCTCGATCACGTCGACGATGTCCTTGGCTGCTTTGAAGACCTGCTCTGCGCTTTCCTCCCAAAAGCCGTCTGGAATATCGTATTTGCCGGCTGGGAAGGTTGGCTCGTCCAAGGGACCAACGGGACCGCTACAGCGAATCGGAAGGAACGGTATGTGCTCGCTACATTGTGATTAGCCAAGGCTTGAGAATTGGAGCGAGCGATACCCGGAAACATGTTGAGAACCAAAGGTGTCGGCTTACCGATGCAGCATGATCTGGCAGACACTACCAAGCATGTGCAGAGAGACATACACGCTCGATGCTTGGTGGTTTTCGTGTCTATGATAATTCGAGGTCGAGAGGGTGAATGTTGATGGGAGGTCGGAATAGAACGCTTCGAGCTTCTGCCGCAGCTGGGCAAACTTGGTCCGTGGATCCCATGGGGGGTGTTCTTCGACCAAGCGACCGCCAGCAAAGCTGAATTTGGAAATCTCTCCCCAGAGATCCACTAAGCGTACAAACCTGCTAAGCACGCTGTCATCCTCTGCATCTCTGGGGCCTTGATCATCGGATGACCCGCTCAAAAAGCCGGTTCGCACATCTTTCGACAGGTCAAACGCCCACTCGTTACAGGGCAGCTGGATCTGGAGGTCTTCGGACCGGATAGTTGGCACACGCTCCTTCCCGCAGGCCAGTAAACGGTCAAGAATAAGACAACTGAACATCGTCCTCCTCTTGATCTCCTTGGCTATCATCAGCTCGGGCTGTGATGAGGGTAACTTCGGCGATGAGCTCTTAGATTTATTCGCTCGCGCACGAGACTTGGGATCGTGCTTGTCACCAAAACCAAGACCTAGAGCCTGGGCCATCCGGATGGCGACGCCCACGTACATCCATGCTCCCAAGCCGCCGGTCTTCGGTTGGACCTGGCTCCACTCGTACAGCCCTAACATCAGGAAAGCCTGTACCCTTTCCACCGAGGCGGTGGTCATGGTTGTCCCCAGCGGGCCCAAAGCCTTCCTCAAAGCCTCGGCAAAGTATTCGGATGCAGCAGATGAGTCTGCTTTGGTCTGTACAGGGCGGCTCTTCATCGCCCCGGTTTGTGAGCTGGCCGTGTGGGTAGCATATTTAACCAGATCTGGATGGAATCGGGCTGTGAGAGTGAGGACCCCGAGCAGCACGAGATTAGTGTCTGGTGAGGCGTCCTTCTGGTTAGCCCTGAACTTGTTACCCATGTTCTCCTTAAGCGTCGGCACATGAAGAAAAGGCAACTCGGTGGCAAAGTGAAGCCTGTAGATGTCGAAAACTTCTGACCACAACCTTGGCGTCAAGTAGTGCGCGGACAAGACTTCATCAGCGTGAGCTGCAGCCGAGTGCTGGCCTTCTGTTCGTGACACATCTTCGATCTTCTTCAGGCGCTTCCGATCTGACCCAGCGTCGCGTTCAGTCTTGATGCTGGTGGGGGCATCGGTCCGCTTGGGCGGGATGGGTGTCGCTTCTGGGTACTTGCAGTCCTTGCCCTGTTTAATACAGGTCTCGCAAGGTGAGGATCCTCCGTCGTTGTCACACTTGATCTTTGACTTTCGACACCGGAGGCAAGCTATGCTCGACCGCATAGGCTGCCGCTTGATCATGGCCTTTTTGTCATCAACAGCACTCATCACGGCGAATCCTGCACTGCCTCTACTCTCATCATAGGGCTGCCCATGCCCATGCCCAGGCCCAGGCCCAGGCCCGCCGGCCGGCACGAAGCCTTTGATGGAGTGGTTGTGGTAGGTCGGCGGCGGAGGCGGCAGAGTTGAGGTCAGGGGCAGCGACGGAGGCTCTCCGGGCCCGGCGATAAACACCTCCTCGAACTTCCGCTTCGGTGTTGAGTGAATGGACGGCCCGGAAGGCGTGTTGGCCGTTTCATCGGCAGACGGGTCGGATGGGGAGAGAATGGACTGTAGAGAGGTAATTGTGCCGGTGGTTTGGGTCCTTGGCAGACCCTACCGCAAGCTCTAACAGCTTTGAGTGACCCGGATGTACGGTAAGAGGGACACGGAAACGGTTTCCCTCCTTCTCTGCTCCAAGAGCCGTGCGCGCGACCCGTGGATGTTGCAAGGCGAGAACAGCGGGAGAGCCGAGTTGTGGTGCTGTCGCGGCTAGGCTTAAAGAACCAGATACGTTATAGTCGAGTTCCGCAGCGGCAGGTCTGAGCACGCCTAGGCACAACAGGACCTCTTAGCTGGAGGTAGAATTCCCGAATGGGTGCCGCCTGCTTGCGCAGTGATACGGCATAAAAGATATGCAAGCAGCCGCGTCTGTCCTATCCAACGGATCTGGCTGGTACAGGGCGAGACACTGAAACGTCTTGAACGACTCGATGTCCAACACACAGGAAAAGAAACCTTTCTAGAGCACTTTGCTAGGGCGGCGCCAAGTCAAGCGTTGATGTCGGGAAGATGCGTTGCCTGGGAGGGAAATAGAAAGCCGCTATTCATCTGAGCACACGAAGCTGGGCACTGGAGCACTCTTGTTCGTTATGGGGCCCGGCGTGGAAACACGATGTGGGAGGATGGCGATCTGGAATGATGCCTAGGGATATATGACAGGCGAGGTCGAAGAAGCAGTTTGGCGCCGGCGGGTGGCGTTGCCAATGGTGGACTATATGGGAAACTGGCGCTCAGGTGTCAAGGGGGGTTCAACCTGCGGAGCTCGGCGCGGGCAGGACAGGGCAGGGCTGGGTACGCAAGGCAGATATGCTGGCTGTGACAAGCAGCCGACACGCAAAGCAGAGAGCAGTGTTTGGTAGGGGGAGGTGAGAAGAGATCACAGATCATCCGAGCTCCCTCCCTCCCTGGCGACCAACCGGCCAGGGCTGTCTGGCTGGCCTGGCTGGCCTGGCTGGCCTGGCTGGTTATTCCCAGCGCGTCCCGTCCCCCGGACACGGGCAACACGGTTCAGCTAGAGGCACCCACTGAGGGACTAATCAGATCAAGGGGACCCCACGCTACTGTAGCAGGGGAGGGGTTTGTTGAAACGAGTTGGCGATTGTGGGCGGCGGACCGGTCAACGACAGGCCCACCCGGGCGCATCTCGCATGTCGAGCAGGTGCAACACCACACAAGTACAATACTGTACTGTACTCAAAATAAACAGGCACAGGGTTCCTGCAGGGCGCCCAAGAAACTCGATTAGAAGCCGTGGGCAAGACTGTGTGCAACGACTATGCCATAGTTATGCCACCTTTATGCCATGGTCTTTCGGAGAGACGGAGGATATTTTGTCTCCTGCTCCTGATGGGAGGCTCCGGCGCAAGACTAGCAAAGTTGGTACTCGAGTAACAGCAGACGGCCCGCAGTCTCCCGCCAAACACAGAGGCAGACGACCCTGTCAGGCGACTTTCTGGGACAATGCAGGGCCGAGGCATGGGCTTTTCTGCTCGGCGGGCAATCGGTGACTCTCCGGCCGAAGATGAGGAGGGCCAGGGTGGTGTCGTTCCGATTCCTGGACGATGCAGAAGCACACGCCGATGGTTGTGGAACGTACGCTCAGCCCCCACAACGCTTCCCGGTAGCCAATCTGCAGCACCGTGAACTTGCATTCTTTGCGAAATGAAGGCCCATGAGAGATGTTGTTGACGACTGGCACACACTCCCAACACGCAACGGGCCAATGCCAGGCAGTCGCGGCAAAGGCTGCTGAGGAGAGCGATGCCTCGGCAGGTCTGCCGACATCAAGACCGTTTCGACTCGGGCTGGGCCAGAAACTGTATTTTGTCCGACTGACTCGTGGGGTGCCGTCGAATCCTGGGAGAGGGAACTCAGCGGGCGCAGGGTGCGATGGGCAAACCCCATGTTGGTTGGGCATGCCGAAGCCGAAAGCGCGGGTAGTAGGGAAACGATGCCTTTTTTGAGCTGCATGCATGAGAAGCGCCGTCCAGAACAGAAACATGACGGTAACCCTGTGTGCTGGGCGGGGAAGCCGTTCGCGTGTGAGTGGGGACTGCTGAAGTCTATTCCTGTGCCCGTACAGTACATCGTGTGTGGTACCGTAACTGTGAAAATCTGATTCAGAACGGAAGGGAGGTTGCCGTCTTCGAGGTCCGACCAGCAGGGGCAGCACCACCTGGGAAGCGCAAGGCCTCGCGGGTCACGTCGTGAACCTGTTCGGCCCCATGGAACCGGCCCATGGGACGAGCCATGGGACGGCAAGTCGAATAGGCCTAGCAAAGAGGGAGATCGGCCGTGACATGAGGTGACTGCTGCACGCCGCCAGGGTCCGTGTCACTGGCCGACCAGTCTCCAGTGCGGCGCGGGATGGATTGGGATGCCTGAGACGCTGAGAGCAGGCTCGTAGCGGGCCGTACCATAAACTCTATATTCCGGATGTGCTAAGCTTGGGTCCCACGGGCTCGCTTGAATATTTACCAGAGGCGCTCGGCCCTTGGGCTTCCTGTACACTAGGCTGCCGATGCATGCTATGGTGCTCGACTCGGAACACAGCCTGACACGCCCGCAAGAGGCGCTCATCGTGGCCGCCGATTGGCTGCTGGCTGTTTGACGGTAGGACCCACGAGTATTTGAGGCAATCCGAATAGGCAGGCGATGCATCGTGAACACCATCTCAGGCCAGCTTCATCTAGCTTTTCTCTTCCGACGAGGCGTTGTCCCGAGGAGACGTAGCATCTCGTGTGACGGCGGGCCCTGCGGGTTGGACTGCTGGACACTGCACGCACATCAGGACTGTGCGCAGGCCATCTGCAGGGGTGCATGGGGACGGAAAAGAGGGAGGGGAGATATCTATATATCCGCCTGTCCCAGCGTGAAGTGGATTGAGTGGCCGAGCGGCAGAAAAGGCGAGCGAGAGAGGCTCCGAGGCATCGAGTTGGCATCGCCACATCACGTGACAGCCTAATTGGGTAATTCTGAGAGTATCGCGAGACTGGTGAGTGCCGGAGTCTAGCAGAGGCTGCGCAACGGGCGGATGGCGAAATGCGTCGTCGTCGGTCCTCTTGTCGGCTTGGCAGCTGGGCAGCTGTTGGATGCAGCCGTTAGACGTTGGCGGGGGCGCCCAGCTTGCCAGTTAGTCTGAAGCACAGCCAACACCCAATGACGTCGCTCAAAACTTGCAAGCTTGCCAGCTTCCTGCCACGGCCAACACCGTTGACGCCTCCAAGCTCCCTCTCCTGCCGCAAGAGGCCTCATTTCGACACACCCTTGGACAAGACCGCGAGACGCCAGCCCCACACAGAAGCTCTCATTAAGCGCGCAAGCGTGTCGCCTCCCTCCCGCACCCTGATCAACCCCTTTTGACCCAACTCGAACTCCCAAGGTCATTACACCTGTGTCTTGAACTCTTCGCTTCTCAAGTGCTGATATACAGATTCCATTGCGCCCCTTGCGCTGTTTCCAAGTTCGCGACAATCGCGCTGCGCTGTCCGCCTGCTCGGCTCGGCTCGCGCTCATTCACACCGGTGCTAGGGGCACTACCAACCCGTCACAATGCCGTCGGGACAGAACGTGTGTACAAGAAAGAATCAAACTGAATTACAGATCATCGGACACTAACCCCGCACGTAGGATCCCAAGCTGCTGTACGCCGTGAACGGCGTGTCAGCTTATCATCTTGCCAATGGCAAGGAGCAATGCCTCACGCAAGCTGGGCCTCAGACCCTGTCTCTGCTGATGGTGCCTACCTCTTCGCCCTTTGCTGACGCCTCTGCTTTCGGTACCTCGTCTGCCCCTCCCGAGGAGGACTTCTACCTCCACCTCCACCTGCCGCCTGAGCTCGATCTGCCTCTGCCTGCAACCACCCAGATCTACCACCAGCCGCCCCGGAGCTACCTGATTCCCCGGTGGGATCTTGGCCCCGACAGTGGCGCCTTTACAAGGATCGAGTTTCCTGAGCTGGGGAGCCGGCCTGGGGTCCAGGACGACATTGACACATTCGAGACCTGCATTGCCCAGTGCACGGCTTTCTTGGAGCGGTCGCCACCACCGCTCCCCAAGGACTCAAAGTCGAGCGCGGTCCCAGCGAAGAGCAGCTCTTCAATGTCAAAAGCCGCCTTAGCCGCAGAGGAACAGCTACCTGCCTACAACCCAGGCGACTACAAGCCTGGGGAGGCATACGCGAAGGGCAGCCACAGTTCTAACAATGGCGGGCAGATAGTTTTAGTCGACGAAGAAGATGGCAGCGTCATCGGGGAGCTGGGCGAGGGCTTCGATATGGTAGAGAGCAATTCTTTGAAGCCAGGCTCGAAAGGTAAGCGCATAAACTCCTGCGTGTCTCAGAGGCACCTGACTTACATATCGGCCTTAGAACCAGTACAGATCACACTACCCGCAGAGGGCTCAAATAAGATCTCCATCGCGCCAGCGCAACCCGAGGACCTGGACCTTGTCCTGCATCCGGCATACCAAAAGTCAACACTGGTCTCCAATGCTGCTGCAGCATCGCGACTAATCATTACCACTTCAGATTACGTCTCAAAAGCGCTGCAGGGCGGCGCAGACAGCTTCACCCAGAAGACCAAGCCTGTTGCCAAGCCCGTAACCTTCAAACCGACGACCAAGGAACACGTCCGCCGGGTACACACCTTCACGAGCGGCGCGGCCGGTGTGTCAGCCAAGACGGTGGGGTCGATCGGCAAGGTCGCACAGAACTTTGGTGCCACCCTCGGCCGGCATGGTAAGAACAACGGCCATTCGAAGGGGTTTGACAAGGACGGTAAACCTCTCGACACCTACAAGCCCGGTATTCTCAACAAGAGCATGATGGCCTTCTCGACGGTAGCGGATGGCATAGAGCAGGCGGGGCGAACGCTTCTCGAATCCAGCTCAAATGCTGCCACGACCATGGTGGGTCACCGATGGGGCCCTGAGGCTGGTGAGTTGTCGGCAAGCCTAGGAGGAGGCGTGAAGAACGTGGGGCTGGTCTATATCGACGTGACTGGTGTGTCCCGACGGGCCGTTCTTAAGTCGGTGGCCAAGGGCATGGTCGTGGGCAGAGTCAAGGGCGGCGGTGAGGTGGTGGTCGGTGGCGGCGACGGCGGCGAAGGCCCGGTCGTGTCTGGCGCATTACCTCCCAACCAACAGCAATACCTGGAGGGCCAAGGTGCAGGCACTTCGTCGGAAACCAGCTCTATAAGCGGAGTGGACGGTAAGAAGCCTGCAACGAAATATTGAGATGGCTTCGGGCAGTCAGTCACTCAGCTAGTCAGTGACTGTGGGCTGGATGGGTCCTTTTGACGAGCACGGCATTCACGAATCCTCTGTTTTTTTTGTGGCCACTGCGCAAGCGCATGTGTAGACAGCATTGATCGTGCGATAATTGAGTATATGGCGACCCGGTAATGAAGAATAACAGCAACGAATCGAATATTAGAGCGAGGCGAACAAGGAACAACTCCACGAAGCATGTGAGAACAGAATAGAAGAGCTTTGATCGACCATATAGGATAGCGGTCGTGAATAAGCATATACAAACATATACATACACACGTATATGCATGTAAGAACACGGAAGTGTATGCACATGTCTGTAGATCCTGCGGCCTCCTGTACCCAGCACGGGGGTAGTCAAGCACTTGTTGCCGAGCCTTTGGCATGCAGTGAGACCGCCGCAAGGACCGGAGACTCGGCCGAGCGAGCATGCGTGCACGCCCTAAAAAAAGAACCGCATTGGAGTCTGAGACCTTGGGAGTAACAAAATCGAGGCCGCTGTTGCTTTTTCAAGCTCGACCTGCCCGAATTGAGCAAGGCGGGACGGGAGCTGCCACGATGTTGTAGCCCAACCTGACCGAAGACAACCACCCAAGGAGGGCCCTCGCTGTTGTAATAAATAGCACTACTGCAAGCACGTACATTCGACTACGCGTCTCGCCTGAGATCCCCACCAGCACCAGCGACTCGGCCCCACGTCACTCGGCACTTGTCCTCAAGAACAGGCATCTTCGCCGTAAAGTCGATCTCCATGTGTTGTCGATGGGAATTGTGTGGGGCCTCCATCTTGTTCTATCATCAGTTTGCCGACCGTCGCAAACAATTGCAGGAGAAAGCACGCGCCACTGATGGGGCAAGGTCAGAGAAGAATCCCCCTCCCCCCACCTACCTCCCACAATCCACCGCAGATGTCATCCTTTGTCCTCCTAGAGACAAGCCCCCACGGTCCCACGCGCCGATTGTTCGCTGACATGTAAACCCTCGCCCCCCAGGCGCAAGACTCCAACCTCCCGAAGATGCTCCACGAAATCCTCCTCTCCCTCTCAGGCCACCCCTCCCCCCTGCTCCGAACCGCCCAAGCCTCAGACCCCGATGCGCCCGCTAGCACCCTGATCTCGCCTCCGGAGCGTGAGCTCTTGCGCTCCGTCGCGCACCTGAGCGAGCTGCACGTCAGGCTGCTCAGCTTTGGCGCCCAGATAGCCGCCTCGCACCGGTCCATGATATGCCGCGCCGTGGCCACCGCGGTCAGCAGCGTGCACCTGGCCGCGTTCCAGCGCAAGGTGCTCGAGGTGGAGGAGACCATCCTGCGCAAGGACGCCGGCCTGGTGGGCGCGTACAACATCGTCCCACTGACGGCGGTGGTCGGGGAGTTCAGCGGCTGGACGAGGAGGCTGGAGTGGCTGTGGGAGACGGTGCAGTTCATGCTCGTCGTGGAGAGGCGCGCTGATGGCACCGAGACGTTCTGCACAGGTGCGGCCATCATCAACCGGCTGCGTGGCGAGCTGCAGACGGGCTATGCAGACATTGAGGAGACGGCCCTGAGCCTGGTCAAGGTCGCGGAGACTGCCTGGGTTAAGCAGGTGTCGGCCTGGATTCTGTACGGCCGTCTCCCCGGATTTGGGGCTGAGGATTTCTTCATCCAGCAGCCAGCAGATGGAGATGATGAGTTCATCTCTGTCCCACACCTTCTCCCATCATTCGTCACGTCCCCAACAGCCGCGTCGATGCTCTTCATCGGGCGTTCTCTGAACCATATCAGGTCCAAGAGTAGCCTGGAGGGCGGGATGCAGGGGATGGATCACCTATCGTCTCAGCTGAGAGAGCTGTCTCAGTTGACATACCCACTTGACAGCGCGAGCTTCTCACGAACAGTTACAAGTATCAGGCTGTTTCTTTCTCGAAATACTTTGCAAAAGCTCCTGCCTTTATCTAGGGTCCTGGAGATGCTCCATCTCCTCCGAGGCTTCTTCCTTCTCGGACGTGGCGAGTTCGCCATGGCCCTCTCACAGCAAGCGGACGAGAAGATACGGAGCAGGTGGCGACGGGCTGACAGCCTAGCCCATGAGAAGCGCGACGGCCTAAGCGGCGTCGTCGTGAAAGAAGGCGAAGTCATTGCTGTTCTTACCAGGACTTGGGCCGCGATGACTTCAATGCAAGGACACCAGGTGGAAGAGGATGAGGGGCTCGAAATGGCCAGAGATCTGCTCAAACTGACTTTAGCAAAGTCAAAGTCGACCACCCCTGCGAGGCTGGGGCCAGCGAGCCAGATAGCGCCGACCCCATTCCGCAACCTCATGTTCTCTGTTCCCGTCATCCTCACCGTCCGCGTACCCTCCCCTCTGGACTTGTTCCTCGGCCAGTCAGACGTCCAGGCCTACACAGCTATCAACTCCTATCTTCACTCCATCCGCCGCGCGCACCTGCGGCTCACGGACCTCTGGAAGATCACGCCTATCAGGAGGCACTACCCGCCGCCGCCCAAACCTGCACAGGGAAGTACCAAGGGCGGCCGCGCACGCGTGATCTTGCTGCGGGAGCGCCAAGCCCGCCGAACGCTCGCCATGCGGAGCGCGTGGACCACGTGCAGCGCGGTGATATTCTTTCTCGCCGAGATCGAGGGGTACCTACAGGTCGAGGTCGTGGCGGAGCTGTGGGAAGGCCTGCAACGGTGGCTTACAACGGGCAGCGACGAGCACCGCCCGCCAGAGTCCACGAGGCCTTCGCGCGTGCCGACGCCGGCCCCTGTACGGGATCCGGACGCGATGGATGAGGACGACGACGAAGACCTTTGGCTTGCCGAAGGGGTCAAGACGCCGCGGGCGCGGGAAAACGTCACCGTGGAGGATAAGCACCCCCATGATCCCCAGACCCTGGCTGCTGCGCACAGGCTGTACATGGCCACGCTTGTACGCAGGCTGCTCCTCTCGCATCAGGACTTTACGGATCCGCTGTACCACCTCCTCGAGCAGGTGGACCAGCTCGTAGCCCTGATCCATCGGATGCAGGAGATATGGAACGCGATCGACCTGGAGGAAGACGTGGGCGTGGTGGACGCCTTTGTAGACCTGGAGCGCGAGGAGCGCGATATCAAAGGCCGGATCAAGTCTTCAGAAGACAAGATCAAGGCCGGCATTGAAGGCGTCATCACGGTGTTGCGGAACATCGAAGCAGATGACGAGGGCCTGGCTTGGGGCAGCGATGATGCCGGTGAGGACGGCGAGGGAGGTGCTGGGCTCCGCGAGGAAGGTCAGTATGTACCGCGCCGTGTGGGTGGACTAGATCGGTTGCTGATGAAGCTGGACTTTGGGAGCTGGTTCCACCGAGGAGACGGGGCAGCAGCGGAAGGCCAGGGGGCATGACGACGTTTCAAAGATGTATGATGGTTCTTGCGTGGCGTTGGCAGGCATGGGCACACGGGACGTCTTCAATCAGTGCATAATCGTGATACCAGCAGTCACTAAAATTGATTTATGTCTGTCCCCTTCTGTGCTGTTTCTGCGCTTCTTGCATTCATTTGGAAAGCGCGTGGCAGACCACATACCCTTCAGCCTATGCGAGTCGCAGATGTGCCCTAGGTTTACAAACGGCGCCACGACGCGGTACAACGATCCTATTAGTCCTCATCCTCATCACTGGAGTCTGTCTCGGACGGGATGTCTACAAACTGCATGATCGACGACCCCGGGAACAGCTCGTGGTCTGGGTAAGACCTACTTGGCGGCTCGGAAGTTTCATCGGCCTCTGTTTGATGATGACGATCGACGAAGATGGCCTTTTGGCCATCGATGCGCCAAGTCTCTACAGTAATCTTTGCGGGCTTGAATACGTTTGGGTTGGAAATCTGAAAGTAGTTGATTTTCTTTCACGTGTCAGTAATGCATATGCGACCACGGCGACGGACTCCGGGCAGAAGGCAAATGACACACCTTCCTGATCTGCCACTCTTCCCTTGTTTCCGTAGGCCAGATCGAAAGGTTTTCCCGCTGGTTGCACCTCCGTATGAGCAGGCGGAAGTGTACCAGGGCGTTCCTCTCGCGGAGGATGCCGAGGAGCTCGTCGAGCACCCTGTTCCAGATCCAGCCGCTGCCCATGGGCCCGTCGCCCAGGCCGATGCGTAGGTCGATGTACTGGAGTTTCTGCAGCGTCTCGCGGCGGATGAAGTTGGAAACGCGCAGGAACCCGCCTCTCCCATCCGGCAGCGGTGGCATGCACGGCGGCAGGCGGTCGATGACGAACCAGCGGGCCATGAGCATTGGCATGCCCTCGCCGGTGATGCGCTTGCAGAGCAGCAGGATGGTCGGCGTCCCCAGGCGCCACCGTTGGGGCCTGTCGGCCCTGCGTAGCTCCGGGCCCTGCATGTAGTAGCTCCGGTACAGCTGTCCGCAGTCAGGCCGTTGCAGCGAGTAGTCGTAGATCATGTTGCGAATCTCGGCCGGGAAGGAGAAGAAGGAGAACCGCCCCGCTCGCGTGGCTGCCCCGGGCGGGTCACCCGACAACACGGGGTCATTGTTGTCTCCGTGACGGCCTGGCCGTTGGGTCTCGGGTGCCAAGTGACGGAGCATTGCGCATGAGGATGAGGGAGGACCAGGGTGATGATGTGGGTTTCGCGGGTTGGGTTGTTGCTCCGTCAAGGTTGGGGGGGGGGGGGATGTTTCGAGGGTGCTCGGGTCGGGACGAAGCGCAAGTTAATCGGGAGAGGGGCTTTGCTCGCAGGAGGGACGGAAGCTGTTCAGCTGTGGTCCTTTCTCTGCGCAAGGGAAGATATGAGCCCGCTGACCAGTTCAGCAAACACTTTGTTCTGGGACTCAATTTCTGTAACCATTGGAATGAATCTTGGAGGGAAAGCTAATGGGTTCGATAATGTGAGAAGTAAGTTCTATGGCCACCTGTCACAGCATACAGAGAAGACCGGATGCCCGCACGGGCGCGAAGTAAGTGATTCTTCCTCTCGAGATACTGAGACAAAGGTCTGGCTCGACCAAACAGTCCGGGTTGAACATAGCAGGCTGCCGGGTTCAAATGCAAGTAGGTGTTCAATGGGGGTTGCACAATGACCAGGGCGACTTGGTCAAACCACAGGTCGAGCAAGCCAGGACTGCCAATGCTTCTCTTGGTCGGAAACCGGTACGCTCGTGCAACAATCAACGAGAAGAGGCAGCAGCCTAATGTGGCATTGGACGTTGGACATGCCACCTGGTCGTTGAATCTGGGTAGCCACTATATTAAGACCACAAACCACGCTCAGGGGCGTGGGTGCATCTATTTTCCGTCCAGCTTCAACTGGTCCTGCCATTGTCCGTGCCTGAGCACGACGAGATATGCAGGCAGCAGATTCAAAGTACCGGCGAGATGGCGGGCGAAAGGCAACTAAATCTTCGCCTGCGCATGGAACCGAAGAACTAACCCACAATGTCCCTAGAGTATTGCTTCCGCTCGCTTATATTGTGGGCATTGGGCAAGCCAACGTATGGGATGAGACGGGACTTATGTGCCGCTTTGACTTTGACGTGATCGGATCAGAAAGCCTGCTGACCCTAGCATCTTTCATTTTGGGGTGCATGTCTGTTGGGCTGTTGATCGGCGAGGCCCACAATGTCGAACACGGGCACAGCTTGCGGCAACACAGGTGAGCGAGCGTGTAACCAGCGGTAGTGTGGTTAGACGCCGTCACTCAACGCTTGACGGGATGACAGATGCTGATCAAGGGAGGCCATTCCTTCGACTGTACCCCTTCATATCTAGGTAGGTAATCGCTTCTTGTTGAACGCTGCACGGCCTGACCGGCCTAAGGAGAAGGTTCGCTCAAGCGACCGGCGCCAGACCCAGCAGCAAATCTTGGCCATGGATTTACAGCTACACAGATAGCCCAAGGCGGCCTTGCCCATGAAGCCCACATCAACTCCCGGGGTCGGGCAGAGGATGGAAACCGGTCAGGAATCGGTCTTGTTCATGTCACCCTTCATGAGGCACGCAGCAGACGGAGACCAGCTTGGCAGATGCCAACCCAACTTCGGAAGCAGACGTCGTGCTACGCACCTGGGGCCCGGGGACCCTATTCCGACTGGGAGGGACAGCCTCAATGCAAGTGGCTTGCAGGTGCTTGCAGGTGAAGTGGGATGATGCCGTCATGGGGGCATCGCCTGTTGTGGTGAGGAGGCCCTGTCGTGGGAAGCAAGGGGGTACTTTTGAGGCTGTTGAACCTTGTGAGTGCTCTCAAGCGAGACGCTCGACTATGCTGGGCCGTCATAGGTGAGACAAGAACTGTGGCTGGCTTTCCTCCGTTGCTGGCGGTGGATGCCTTCCTACCTAGCCAACTAGGCTGCCAGCCTGCTAGCCTAGTTTTGGTGCTGTGCGGCTCTGAACTGGCTGGTGCTGGGATGTCCTGGGTGTCCTGACTGCCCTGGGTGTCCTGGTGCCCTGGGTGTCCTGGCTGCCCTGGGTGCCCTGGGTGTACAGATTGGAAAGATGATAGTCACAGACTCCCAGATAATAAATATGACCTGTCAGTGATGTGCAGATGTTTGGTTTCACAGCCAGGGGTCTGGGCTGTGGCGAGGTGGTCCCTGCTTTGGGCCGCTAAGCCTGGAAAGGCCTCTTTTCCTCTCCGGGCTGGCCTGGACACTACCCGGTGCCGCTGGCCGTTGCCCTTTGCTGTTAGTCCACCTGGCAAGCCTGGCTCGGGCCCGTACGCTAGAGATGACCCCCCTCTCCCCAGTCCCCCACACATTTCAAAAAGACGCCCCCCCATCCGTTTCACTGCCCACCCCTACCCTCTCACCTTTTCAGCCCCTGCCCTTTTCGCCTTTCCCTTCCTCAATCTCTTTCACTGGACTCACCCTCACATCGACATCCTAGATTGACGCCCCCTCAGCTTGTAGACGGCGAGCCTCCAGGTCCCCTTCCATCCACATCCAGGTCATCGTCGAGGACCGCCCTGGATTGGGTCGGATCGCAGCTGCATCGGATCGCATCGAATTGGACTGGACTGGACCAACTCGGCCTGCAACCTGAGCTGGGCTGGCTTTGCATCATATCGCCGCCCTCTTGCACCTCAAAGGCGCCGCACCGCACCGCAACGCCCCTCACCTCACCTCAACGTTCGGCCGCAGTCAATTGTAGCCCAGCCCGACTGACTGACGGACTGAGAAGTTGACTGACAGTCTGTCTGAGTTAGCGTCGGATTTTCCCCTCGGTTTCCCTTCTGGTCGAAAATCATGGCAACCACGAATGGGCATACCGGCCTATCCATCATGAATAATGGGCTCCGCCGAGCCCAGGGCTACTCGAACTCGCCCAACAAGCTCCCCCAGCACGCTGCCTCGTACCAGCAGCAGGCCTTCACCTCCCAGCAGCCTCCACAGGCCCAGTATCCCCATCACCTCTTCACGACTCCCAATCCACCGCCCGTCCACAACATTCCCAGCGTGCAGAATGCCTCGAGGCCCCAGCAACCCCTCCCTCAGCTGCCCGTCCCCAGCTCGCGTCAGCAGCGAAACACCACCCACCAGATGCCCTCTAACAGCACTCCGCTGAACTACCTGATGAACCAGCAGCCCCTGCCGCAGCAGTCCATCAGCCCGCAGCAGCAGCAGCAACAACAACAACAACAGCACCAGCAGCAGCACCAGCAGCAGCACCAGCAGCACCAGCACCAGCACCAGCACCAGCACCAGCAGCAGCACCCTGTGGGCCAACAGATGTCCTTGAACCAGCACGTCTCTCCGAACGAGACCCCCATCATCTCTCAACCTCCGCCTCAGCATACACACCCTGCCCAACAGCCTATCCTGACGCCGCAGCCACCTCAACCTCAGCTGCAACCGCCCCCACCACCCCAGCCGCAGGCACAACCTCAGGCACACCCCCCGGCACAGCAGCCCCAGCAGCTTCAAGCCGAGGCCCCGGGACAGCACCAAGAGGGTCAACACGATGACCCCATGGACGTCGAGAGCCCGGGCGATGAGGACGGAGACGACAGTGCTCTCGAGAAGACAGGCGACAATGGCACTCCGTTTGTGCCACGGACCCCAATGGGCAGCATGATGTCACCTCCCCCCCAGGGCGGGAGCTTCCCAACCCTTGACGCCGTACACAAAGCTGTCTTGGAGTATTGCACTTCGGTTGGCTACGCTATTGTCATCGGCAGGTCCAAAAAGACGGTACCAGGATTGAAGAAGGTGCTGTTTGTCTGTGACCGCGCAGGGAAGCCCCCGAAACGCGTCAGCCCTGAGATGAGGAAACGAAAAACATCCTCTCGCAAATGCGACTGTCAATTTGGATTCTTCGCCATCGAGCAGCGGACCCAGTGGACCGTTCGTTACCGTCCGGATCAAGCTCACCTCCAGCACAACCATGGCCCGAGTGAGAGCCCGCTCCTACATCCTGCAGCACGCAAACTGGACAGCAAGATGGTTGCCGCCGTCAAACAACTCAAAGAAAGCGGTATGTCGCATACACATAGATTATTGACCCTGGTTCTTGAGCATTTGCTAATTAGCCGTAGGTGTGGGTGTCAGCGCGACATTGGAGATACTACAGTCAGAGAACCCACATGTGCCACTACTGCCGAGAGACATTTACAACGCGCGGGCAGCCATCAACCGTAACCCTCAGAAAATCAATGCTGCCCTGGCCGAGGACCGGCCTGCCATCTATAGCAAGCCACATCCAAGCGCTGAGGAACGCATCAGGGCGGACCTGCGGCGTGAGCTCGCCAAGGCCCGAGAGGAGTTCGACAAGGTGAAGGATGACAACGAAAAGAGGATCAGCGAGCTGGAGGAGAAACTCCGCGAGAAGGACAAGATCATCAAGAAGTACGAGATGTTCGTTGACCTATGCAACGAGCGCGTCATGATTCAGCGGGAGAAGCTCAAGGATATTGATGATAATGGTAATGCTAGCAGGCCCTGAGGAGGAGAAGACTAGTGAGATGGGAAAAGGGAGGCCACAAACGGGAAAGGACCAGGCTACGAATATCACGTATTTACGCATTGATAATGGGTTCAGCCAGGCATGATATGGGGGACATTTGCTTCGGGGTCTGGTGTGTGTCCTGGATCAGGGATCAGTGGCGTTGAATTCATTTTTACAAAGAAATCTTGTGGTGGATAAAAAGGCCAGACGTCGGGCGGGCGGACCGCGGGAATGACAGCCGGTGAACCCATGGTTTCTTTTTTTCCTTTCTTTGCAGGATGTGGATGCCATAGCTTCACGTACGTGATTTTGAGGCTCAACCGGCCAAAAGTCAAAATAGACGCACACTTCGCCGGCTCTTTCGTATCAAAGCCAAGGAGTAGTTTGTAGAGGGTTTTGATGTCGGTCTTTGCTGGCACGGATACTCGTTATCTCATGCGGCCGACACAGGGCGGGGGCCTCCATCCGTCCCACAAAAGAGCACGACCCCGGGCGGGGCGGAAGAGCTATGGGCAGCCAAAACAGCTTGACGAGCTCGGGAGGGGGGCGTAGGTTTGCCATGTGAAGGCGGACGGCAGCAACTGGTGCTGGAACTGGAACTGTTGGTAGGCGGGCACACACGCAGTCTACATGTGCAGACCTAGGCCAAAGCAAGCCAAGTAAAATGATGGTGTAAGATGGATACATTGGTACCTTGATAGGCACTCCGTACTACGCTGCGTGCATGAATGCCGGCAGGCGCAAACACCAATCAGATCCAGGTACCCGCCCTCCTGCATGCTGCCAGTCGCGACAGGGGTCTTCCAACGGACAGCGCGTGGCTCAAAGCTGCTCGAGTTTTGGAAGTCAACACTTGGTGCCAGTTCTGCTGGTGGTTCAGTCATGCTGGAATTTGATACCCCAGTGCTTTGATGACCGTTTGCCATCGAACCGAACCGCCTCCCTGCCACTTCGACACGCATTTTCCCCATCGCCCGCTTTCGCCCATGAGATTAGGGCATTTGTTACAGCAACGAGATACCCCTTTAAGCTGCCTTCATTTCTTGCTTCTTTCGCGCTCGTGATAATCTGCTTGCCCTTGCCCGGCTCTGTGACCCCTTAATCGACCTGTACCCTGGCTCGGGCTTATACATCGCCTGCGAACGTCCGAGAGACATGACCACGATACTCTGAGCGGTCAGATCCTCCCCCCACCACGACAACGCCCATCATGGACGCGGCCGTATCACCACAGCCTCCGGGCACGCCTGTCAACGGCAACGGCGCCAACGGCATCAACGGCGTCAGCCCGGCCGCCCCTCTTGTTGCCATGGATCCTGCCCGCGTCGTTGAGCATCTTGCCCATCTGCTCGAGGCCGCCCTGGGCGCATCGCGCGACGAGCTCGAAGCTCCTGGCAGTCTCCTGTCAAAAGCACGATACAACGACACATTACAACGATGTACCCGCTTCGCCAACGATGCAGTCGTATCTTTGTACATACAAAAAGACCTTCCCGCCACTCCTCAACTAGAAAATGGCGACGTGGATTCGAGTATGGCGCCTGCCCCCCTCCTCAACTCCGTTGTTCGGTGGCACGTATACTGACTGTCATTCCCAAGGGCCATCACAACACACATATACTATCGCGTCCGACCTGTTCTCAGCTGCCACCACCGTCGCGTTCCTCGTCCTCCTGAAGCGCCCACAACCCCTCGACCCGTCCGCGCCCCTCGCCGCCCAGCTCCAGGTGCTGAATCTTCCTGGCCCGGCTTACCTCGCAGCCACCGCTGGCGAGCAAGGCCCGGCAGCTTCGCCCTTTGAATATCTACAGCTGTTCCTGCACAATGGTCTGGCGCCATACTTCGATGCAAGCACCAAGAGCCAGCAGATGATCGGCGGCGTCCGCGGCAGAGCAGATGTCGATGCGAAGACTGGCATACCTGTGACGAAGAAGAGGTGGACCGAGCTGGAGCTGAGCTTGTCACATTTGCAGCAGAATGTTGAGATTCCCGAAGTCCTCCTGCCGTTTCACCCAACTGTACAGAATGCCCTCGATGATGCGGCATCACGCCAGGTCAAGCCCTCGCTCGACATGATACCGCCCGCTCTCCTTCAGGACAGTACCTTCCTGAACCAGCTGCAGACGAATGTGAACAATTGGATCAAGTCTATCCAAGCCATCACCAAGATGAACCGTGATCCAACCACCGGAACGGCCAACCAAGAGATCAACTTTTGGCTGTCCATGGAGGCGGCACTTGGTGGCATCGAGACTCAGCTGGGAAGTGATGGTGTCCGTCTGACCCTGGAGATATTAAAGCACGCCAAGCGTTTCCAGGCAACTGTCAGTTTTGGAGCGGACACGGGCCTGAAAGAAGCCATGGACACAGTCCAAAAGTACAATCAGCTCATGCGTGACTTCCCCTTGGATGAGCTCCTCTCGGCAACCTCACTGCCCAAGGTACGGGATGCTATTGATCAGATATTCACTCATTTGAACAAGAAACTCCGCATCTGCCCCTATCCCATACGGCGGGCCCTGCCCTTGGTGGAGGCCTTCTCAGCGGACTTGGACGAGGTTCTGCACCGTCTCCTCCCAGGAACGGAGTTGGTCGATCTTGATTATCAGGAGTTCAGCAACGTCATGCGCCTGACAGACAACATCTTCAAGACTTGGGACGATAATAAAAAGGCCTTTACAGATGTTGCTCGTGATGTTACCAGGCGGAGAAACGAGAAGTTCATTCCAATCAAGATCAACCCCAAGCATGCGGAGCTGCAGTCTCGCTTGAAATATGTCAGTAACTTCCGGGACAATCACGAGCAACTGCAGAAGACTATTGTCAATGTCCTTGGTCCAAAAGCGAGTGTGACCGAGCTGGTCGACGGCGCAAACCCTGAAGGCGTCGTCGTTGAAGAGATGGGCGACGTCGATGCGGTTGAGGAGGTCAAACAAGCCTGGGAAGCTCTGAGAAACGTGGATCTCCTTGATGTTTCGACAGAAGGGACCCAGCGATGGGTCAAGGCCGAGGAGACTTATAATGAACGGACATCTCGCGTTGAGAATTCCATCATTGCTCGGCTGCGCGACCGTCTTGCTACAGCCAAGAATGCCAACGAAATGTTCCGTGTCTTCTCCAAGTTCAACGCGCTCTTTGTACGGCCGAAGATCCGAGGCGCCATCGCAGAGTACCAAACCCAGCTTATTGACAATGTCAAATTGGCCATCAACTCCCTCCACGAGCGCTTCAAACAGCAATACGGGCATTCCGAGGCGCACGCCATGGCACAGCTACATGACCTGCCACCAGTTTCTGGAGCTATCATTTGGGCGCGTCAGATCGAGCGTCAACTCGACGGGTACATGAAGAAAGTCGAGGATGTCCTCGGATCCGAATGGGCCCTGCACACCGAAGGCCAAAAACTCAAGAACGACAGCGAGCTGTTCCGGAAGAAGTTGGACACCCGGCCAATTTACGAGGCTTGGCTTCACGATGTGCAGAGAAAGAAAATCACCATCTCGGGGCTTATCTTCGCCATCACCAAGATCCGGTCTGCTGGAAACGTCCTCGAGCTCCAGATCAACTTCGACGGCCAGGTTATCGCCTTGTTTAAAGAGGTCCGGAACCTTATGTGGTTGAATTACAGTGTGCCACACGCCATTAACAGCGTCTCGAAGGAGGCCAAGAGGGTCTATCCTTTTGCCGTGAGCCTCATGGAGAGCGTCAGGACTTATGCACAGACTGATCGCCAGATCGCGGACATGCCGGACGTCTCCGTACTGCTTGGTGGTCTCCGGAACGAAGTCCAGGAGCTCGTCCGCAGGGGCATGCCGCTAAGATGGGAGTCCTTCAACAACATGTACGAGTTGCATTTCAGGGCAGACACATCCAAAGGCGAAAGCAAGCACGTCACTTTCGTCAAAGAATTTTCTGTTGCGGTGTCACAGCTCCAGTTCAAAACCATGACATTGGCCTCCATCAACGCCACCATCCAGAAGGCTCTTGCTGAGCTCAGCTCCTGCCCGTACGAAGCCTCGGAATTCGACTCACGGCTCAAAATCATCCAAGACGCGGTGGACCAGTTGAATCTGGAACAATACGTCAACTTGGGTCATTGGGTCGGCGGCATGAACTCCCACATCAAGGAGGTCCTGCTAGTCCGCCTTCAGCGCGCCATGTCGGCTTGGATTGAGGCTTTCGAGGATGAGTATTTTGAGGGCGACGATTCACGTCGGAGGACACATGGAGATGGTGCTGCAAATGCCAAATCTGACAAACCAACCATGAAGCAGCTAGTGCATGAAATTACGATGCGGAACCAGGTCATCTATCTTGACCCGCCTCTGGAATACGCCCGCGCTAGTTGGTTCCTGCAGCTTCAAGACTGGCTTGGCGTCGTCTGCAACCTGAAGAAGATCAAGGCAACTCGATACCAAATGAGCCTGAGTCTAAACACCACGGCTCAAGATGAACCTAGCTTCGACGATCTCCCTGCCGAGTGCACCGAGATGCTCATTCGTGTCCATGGCTCTGTTGACAAGAAGCTCCAGGAGATCGGAGCATATGTCGACAAATGGCTGCAGTTCCAGTCATTGTGGGACTTGCAGTCAGACCAGGTCTACGAAATACTTGGTGACCAGCTCTCGCGGTGGTTGCAGCTTTTGCAGGAACTTCGCAAAACGCGGTCGACTTTTGACACATCAGAGGTCAGCCGCTCATTTGGCCATGTCACCATCGATTACGATCAGGTACAAACCAAGGTGAACGCCAAGTATGACCAGTGGCAGCATGATATCCTGCTCAAGTTTGCCAGTCGTCTTGGAAACCGTATGCGGGAGGTCCATGCTGCAATCGAGAAGGCTCGGCGAGACTTGGAAAGCCACAGTTTGGAAGCATCGTCCACGGCTCAAGCTGTACAGTTCATTACCATCGTACAGAGTTGTAAGCGGCAAGTCAAGCTTTGGGCACCAGAAGTTGAGATTTTCCGCCAAGGCGAATCCACCCTTGTGAGGCAGCGGTATCAGTTCCCCAATGACTGGCTTCATGCGGAACAAGTCGACGGCATGTGGGACGCACTGAACGAGCTTCTCGCGCGCAAGTCGAAGATCGTCCAGGATCAGACAGACGCCCTCCGAGCAAAAATCGTCGCCGAGGACAAGGTGGTCGCGGATAAGATCACCGAAGTGGCTCAGCAGTGGAACGAGGAGAAACCAGTGTCTGGCACTATACCTCCTGACGAGGCCAATGCCACTCTGAGCTCTTTCGAGATTAGGATCACTCAGCTTCAGGAAGAATTTGCCATGGTCTCCAAGGCAAAGGAAGCTCTCGATCTTCCTGCGTCCGCAGATTCGTCTCTCGGTGTGATACTGGAGGAGGTTCAAGACTTCAAATCTGTCTGGGCTTCTCTTTCCCTGATATGGAAGAGTCTCAACGAGCTTCGAGAAATGCTATGGACCAGTGTTCAGCCGAGAAAGATCAGGTCCTCTATCGATGGTCTCATCAAGATGACGAAGGAGATGCCTAGCAGGATGCGGCAGTACGCTGCGTTCGAGCACATCCAAAATATTCTTCGGCAGTACCTGAAAGTCAACTCTCTGCTGGGAGACCTCAAATCAGAGGCAGTGCGGGATCGACACTGGACCAAGATCTGGAAGCAGATCAAGCCTGGCAAGCGGTATTCTCCCGTCTCCATGACTTTGGGAGATGTTTGGGACCTGAATCTCGTGGCGACCGAGGTCATTATCAAGGATGTGATTGCTCAAGCCCAGGGCGAGATGGCCCTTGAAGAGTTCCTGCGGCAGGTGAAGGAGGACTGGACAAATTACCACCTCGAACTTGTCAATTACCAGAACAAATGCCGCCTCATCCGCGGTTGGGATGAGCTGTTTGCGAAGTGCAGCGAAAACCTGAACTCGCTGCAGGCGATGAAGCACTCCCCGTATTACAAAGAGTTCGAGGAGGAAGCTTCGACTTGGGAGGATAGGCTCAATCGTGTGCACGTTCTCTTCGACGTCTGGATTGATGTCCAACGCCAATGGGTATACCTCGAGGGTGTCTTCACTGGCAACGCAGATATCAAGCACTTGCTCCCGATTGAGTCCTCGAGATTCCAGAACATCAACAGCGAGTTCTCGGCAGTTATGAAGAAGGTCTACAAGCAGCCCACTGTTCTCGACGTCCTTAACATACCGAACGTACAGAAGTCTCTGGAGCGCCTGGCGGAGCTGCTCAACAAGATCCAGAAAGCACTGGGAGAATACCTCGAGAAGGAGCGTGTCTCATTTCCTCGATTCTACTTCGTCGGTGATGAGGACCTTCTGGAGATGATCGGCAACAGCAACGACACCTTGCGTATTGCTAAGCACTTTAAAAAGATGTTTGCTGGGCTTTCTGGCCTGGTTATGGACGAGGAGGGCGTCATTTCTGGCTTTACCTCCAAGGAGGGTGAGACAGTGCGACTCAAGAAGGAAATTTCGGTTATCAAGACTCCGAAGATCAACGACTGGCTTGCGCTCCTGGAAAGCGGGATGAGAGCAACGCTTGCCGAGTTACTCGCCGAGGCTGTCGAACAGTACACGCCCATTTTTTCCAGCGAGAAGATCGAGCAATCCGCCCTCAGCGAATTCATGTCAGCCTATCCAAGTCAGATTGTGGTCTTAGCAACTCAGGTTGTCTGGACCACTGCCATCGATCAAGCCCTGAATGATGGCGGCAAAGACCTCCAAGCTTTGTTCGAGCGTGAGGTTCAGGTGCTCCGCCTTCTCGCAGACACGGTCTTGGGCGACCTAGAGGTCCTGCTGAGGAAGAAGTGCGAGCAGCTCATCACCGAATGTGTGCATCAGCGAGATGTTATCGAGAAGCTTGTGAAGCTCAACGCCACGTCACCAACACACTACATGTGGCTTCTTCAGATGCGTTATGTCTACACTCCTCAGGGCGAATTCCTAGATCGCCTCCATATCAAGATGGCGAATGCTAAGCTCAACTACGGCTTCGAGTACCTTGGTGTGCCTGATAGGCTTGTCCGAACGCCTCTCACTGATAGGTGCTTCCTCACACTCACACAGGGACTGTGCCAGCGTCTGGGAGGATCTCCTTATGGCCCCGCCGGTACCGGCAAGACAGAATCTGTCAAGGCGCTTGGTGTCGAGCTTGGTAGATTCACTCTGGTTTTCTGTTGTGATGACACCTTTGACTTCCAAGCCATGGGTCGTATTTTCCTCGGTATCTGCCAGGTCGGAGCCTGGGGCTGTTTCGATGAGTTCAACCGTCTTGAGGAGCGTATTCTGTCTGCGGTCTCTCAACAGATCCAGAACATTCAACTCGGTCTGAAACAGGGTGCTGAGGATGACAAGGCTCAGATTGAGCTTGTAGGCCGCCAGCTTCACGTCAACGAAGACACCGGTATCTTCATCACGATGAACCCTGGCTATGCCGGTCGTTCCAATCTGCCAGACAACCTAAAGAAGCTATTCCGTAGTGTGGCCATGTCCAAGCCTGACAAGGAGCTCATTGCCGAAGTCATGCTGTATTCCCAAGGCTTCAATCAGGCTAAGCAACTGTCGAAGCAAACAGTACCTTTCTTCGACCAGTGCTCACTCAAATTGTCGAAACAAGCACATTACGACTTTGGTCTGCGTGCTCTGAAGAGCGTCCTAGTCAGCTCTGGCGGACTGAAACGCGCCCGACTCATTGAGAGCGACGGCAGCTTGGGTGCAGAGGAGGTAGTCGAGCCGGAGATCATTGTCCAAAGCATCCGCGAGACCATTGCGCCCAAGCTGATCAAGTCTGATGTTGACATTATGATGGACATCGAAGAGGTCTGCTTCCCCGGCGTCAAATACGTCCCTGCCAACCTGCACAGCTTGGAAGAGGCAATTCGTCGCTTGGCAGACGAGAGGCATCTCGTTGTCAACGAGACATGGATGACGAAGATCCTTCAGCTTTATCAAATTCAGAAGATCCACCACGGTGTCATGATGGTTGGAAACTCTGGATCAGGAAAGTCGGCTGCCTGGAGGCTACTTCTTGATGCGCTTCAGCAAGTCGAGAGTGTGGAGGGCGTCTCTCACGTCATCGACTCGAAAGTCATGTCTAAGGAGGCTTTGTACGGAAACCTCGACTCCACCACACGAGAATGGACGGACGGTTTGTTTACAAGCATTCTTCGGAAAATCGTGGACAATCTCCGTGGTGAGGATACCAAGCGCCACTGGATTGTGTTTGATGGCGATGTCGACCCCGAGTGGGTTGAAAACTTGAACAGTGTTCTCGATGACAATAAGCTGCTCACCCTTCCCAATGGTGAGCGTCTCAATCTGCCGCCTAATGTCCGCATCATGTTTGAGGTGGAGACCTTGAAGTATGCCACACTCGCAACAGTCAGTAGATGTGGTATGGTCTGGTTCAGCGAAGACACTGTCACGCCAAGCATGATGGTGACCAACTACCTCGAGACGCTGCGCACTGTCGCGTTCGAGGACCTTGACGAAGACGCGGTGGCCACTGGGCAGAGTTCGGCGAAGGCGCTAGCCGTGCAAACCCATGCTGCTGATCTCCTCCGCTCACATCTCGAGTCTGAAGGCTTCATCCTGGCCTCCTTGCAACAAGCTGAAAGCTACAACCACATTATGGAGTTCACAGTAGCGAGAGTTCTCAACACCTTGTTTTCGCTGCTCAACAAGGCTGTCCGCGACATCATCGAGTACAACTCCCAGCACGTTGACTTCGCTCTGGACCCCGAACAGGTGGAAAGCTTTATTGCCAAGAAGCTCTTGCTTGCTCTGGTCTGGGCTCTGACCGGCGATTGTCCACTGAATGATCGCAAGGCATTCGGTGACAGCCTCTGTGGCCTTGCAGACTTTGGGTCGCCGCCATTGGACGGGTCTAGCGCCCTGATTGATTTCGATGTCTCCCTCCCGCAAGCAGAATGGACACCTTGGCAGAACCAAGTACCGACGATCGAAGTCAACACGCATTCCATCACTCAGACGGATGTGGTCATTCCGACTCTGGACACTGTGCGGCACGAAGATGTATTGTACTCATGGTTGGCTGAACACAAGCCCCTTCTTCTGTGCGGACCGCCAGGCTCTGGTAAGACGATGACTCTGTTCAGCGCTTTGCGCAAGCTTCCCAATATGGAAGTCGTTGGCCTCAACTTCTCGAGTGCTACTACACCCGATCTCCTGATCAAGACATTCGAGCAGTACTGCGAGTACAAGAAGACATTGAATGGTGTAACGCTGTCTCCAACTCAGATTGGGCGTTGGCTCGTTATTTTCTGCGATGAGATCAACTTGCCAGCACCGGATAGATACGGCACGCAGAGAGCGATATCCTTCATTCGTCAGCTGGTCGAACACAACGGCTTTTGGAGAACTTCCGACAAGTCGTGGGTGACCCTCGACAGGATCCAGTTCGTTGGCGCTTGCAACCCGCCCACAGACGCCGGGCGTACACCCATGGCTGCTCGTTTCCTGCGCCATGCTCCTCTCATCATGGTTGACTACCCCGGCGAGCAGTCTCTGCACCAAATTTACGGAACATTTAACTCTGCTGTGCTCAAAATCATCCCCTCTTTGCGTGGATACGCGGACGCGCTCACTCAATCCATGGTCCGCTTTTTCCTCGAATCTCAGCAGCGATTCACGACTAAGATCCAGCCCCACTATGTGTACAGTCCTCGTGAGTTGACACGCTGGGTTCGTGGTGTGTACGAGGCAATCCGACCTCTTGAAACTCTGTCTGTTGAGGGTCTCGTGCGGATATGGGCACACGAGGCTTTGCGTCTCTTCCAAGATCGACTTGTTGCCGAAGACGAGCGCAAGTGGACCGACGACGCTGTACGCAGGATTGCGACGGACTTCTTCCCGACTATCGACGAACAGCAGGCACTTGGTGGCCCTATCCTCTACTCCAACTGGCTCTCCAAAAACTATGTGCCTGTCGATCGGGAACAGCTTCGTGACTTCGTCAAGGCTCGCCTGAAGACCTTCTGCGAAGAGGAGGTTGATGTGCCACTCATCCTGTTCAACGATGTTTTGGAGCACGTCCTACGCATTGATCGTGTCTTCCGGCAGCCCCAAGGCCATCTCATTCTTATTGGCGTTAGCGGTTCAGGAAAGACAACCCTCTCTCGTTTCGTCGCATGGATGAATGGTCTGAAAGTCTACCAAATCAAGGTGCACGGCAAATACTCAGCCGAGGACTTCGACGAAGACCTGAGAGAGGTCTTGCGGCGTTGCGGCTGCAAGGGCGAGAAGATGTGCTTCATCATGGACGAATCCAACGTTCTTGACTCTGGTTTCCTCGAGAGGATGAACACGTTACTAGCCAACGCTGAGGTACCTGGCCTCTTTGAAGGCGACGACTTCGCAGCCTTGATGACGGCCTGCAAGGAAGGTGCACAACGTCAAGGACTGCTGCTTGATTCGCAGGAGGAGCTGTACAAGTGGTTCACGTCGCAAATCGTCAAGAACTTGCACGTCGTCTTCACGATGAATCCACCAGAGGATGGTCTCTCTTCCAAGGCTGCCACCAGTCCTGCTTTGTTCAACCGCTGCGTACTCAACTGGTTCGGCGACTGGTCCGACCAAGCCCTGTTCCAGGTTGCCCACGAATTAACGCACTCTGTGGATCTTGACCGTTCCAACTTCCAAGCACCCGACACGATTCCAATCGCATACCGTGGCCTCAGCCTACCCCCGTCACACAGAGAATCGGTTGTTAATTCTATGGTCTACATTCACTACTCCCTCCAGCGCTTCAACGTCAAACTGCAGAAGCAGCAGGGCAAGGTCACCTTTTTGACACCGCGTCACTTCTTGGATTTCGTGGCACAGTATGTCAAGTTGTACAATGAAAAGCGCGAGGATCTTGAGGAACAGCAGCGCCATCTAAACGTCGGTCTGGAGAAGCTGAGGGACACCGTCGACAAGGTCAGAGACCTCCGCGAGAGTCTCGCTGAGAAGAAGGCGCAGTTGGAGCAGAAGGATATCGAGGCAAATGAGAAGCTGCAACGCATGGTTGCCGACCAGAGGGAGGCTGAGCAGCGCAAGAACACATCTCTCGAAGTCCAGGCTGCGCTTGAGAAGCAGGAAGCTGAAGTCGCAACGAGAAAGAAGGTTGTGCTGGAAGATCTGGCTAAGGCAGAGCCTGCAGTCGAGGAAGCCAAAGCCAGCGTCAGCAACATCAAGCGTCAGCACCTTACGGAAGTCCGGTCCATGAACACCCCGCCACAGGGTGTGAAGCTTGCGTTGGATTCCGTCTGCACGCTTATTGGCCACAAGGTCAACGATTGGAAAGCTGTTCAGGCCGTTGTGCGACGAGACGACTTCATTGCAAGTATCATCAACTTCAACAATGAGAAGCAGATGACCAAGAATCTCCGGGTCAAAATGAGGAACGAATTCTTGTCCAACCCCGAATTCACCTTTGAGAGAGTCAACCGTGCCAGTAAGGCCTGTGGTCCTCTAGTCCAGTGGGTGGAGGCCCAAGTCAACTTCGCCGAGATCCTCGACCGAGTTGGTCCGCTGAGGGCGGAGGTTGAGCAGCTGGAAGAGCAGGCTTTGCAGACCAAGGCCGAGGCCAAAGCGATCGAGAACAACATCGCTCACCTGGAGCAGAGTATCGCCACTTACAAGACCGAGTATGCAGCGCTGATTAGCGAGACCCAGGCTATCAAATCCGAGATGTCTCGGGTGCAATTCAAGGTCGACCGAAGCGTCAAGCTGCTTGACAGCCTCTCCTCCGAGCGTGTCCGTTGGGAAGAGGGCAGCAAGTCTTTCGAGACACAAATCAGCACGCTGGTAGGAGACGTCCTCGTCGCCGCGGCGTTCCTTGCCTACAGTGGTCTATATGACCAGACATTCCGCAAGTCCATGATGGAAGACTGGCTGCACCAGCTGCACCTCTCTGGTATTCAGTTCAAGCCGCACAACCCAATGACTGAGTACTTATCCACGGCCGACGAGCGTCTCGGATGGCACGAGAACAGCCTGCCTGTTGATGACCTGTGCACGGAGAACGCTATCATCCTGAAACGCTTCAACAGGTACCCGTTGATTATCGACCCTTCTGGCAGAGTCAATGAGTTCCTGCAGAAGGAGTCCAAGGAACGTCGCTTGACCGTCACCAGTTTCTTGGATGACTCCTTCACCAAGCAGCTTGAGAGTTCGCTCCGTTTCGGCAACCCTATTCTCATCCAGGATGCGGAGCATCTCGACCCTATCCTCAACCACGTCCTCAACAAAGAATACCAGAAGACCGGAGGTCGTGTACTCATCCAGCTTGGAAAGCAGCAGATCGATTTCTCGCCGGCCTTCAAGCTCTATCTTTCAACGAGGGACCCATCTGCCACTTTCGCACCGGATATCTGCAGTCGAACCACGTTTGTCAACTTCACCGTCACACAGAGCAGTCTTCAGACCCAGTCGCTTAACGATGCACTCAAGTCGGAGCGGCCAGATGTTGACGAGAGGCGATCGAACCTCATAAAACTTCAAGGCGAATTCAAGGTTCACTTGCGACAGCTTGAGAAGCGCCTGCTGCAAGCACTCAACGAATCCCGCGGCAACATCCTGGATGACGATAATGTCATTGAAACCCTGGAAACTCTCAAGACTGAGGCCGCCGAGATTTCAGCCAAGATGAGCAGCACTGAAGGTGTCATGGCTGAAGTCGAGCAGATCACGCTTGAATACGATGTTATTGCCAAGTCTTGCAGCGCCGTGTACGCTGTGCTGGAACAGCTACACTACCTCAACCACTTCTACCAGTTCTCCTTGCAATACTTCCTCGACATCTTCCACGGCGTGCTCCACGGCAATCCAAACCTGGCAAACGAGACTAATCATAAAGTCCGTCGCGACATCATCGTCAGGGATCTGTTCATCGCCGCCTTCAAGAGGACTGCTCTTGGTGTACTTCAGAAAGACCGCATCACTCTTGCCATGCTCCTTGCCCAGGCATCTCCATACAAGATGGACAGCACTCTCATTGATAACATCCTTGATGACAGGATCGAGGGCAAGGATGTTTCCACCGTGGTGGACGCCAAGGACGAGGCATTTGCACGAGCCAGGAAGCTACCGAGCCTGAAGGAGAGACTTGACCAAGTCTCGTCCGATGACTGGGACCAGTTCTTTACCCAGGAGCTTGCTGAGAACTTCGTACCCAATGTTTGGGATGACGGCGCAGATGACAACGACAAGGCTCTCATGTCCCTGCTCTTGGTGAAGCTTTTCCGTCTTGACCGCTTTGTGCCTGCGGCAGAGCGCTTCGTGGCCCTGGTGTTCGGACCCGAGTTGTTCGATATCGTGGAGGACCTGAAGGCTACCGTGACCCAGGTACCCGCCACAAGACCGATTGCTCTGGTGTCTAGCCCTGGGTTCGATGCCAGTTACAAAGTTGACAGCCTGGTGGAGAGAACACGTGTTAGATGCACGAACATTGCGATGGGTTCCAACGAAGGCGTTGCCAGCGCCGACAAAGCAATCAGCAACGCAGCACAAATGGGATCTTGGGTACTGGTCAAGAATGTCCATCTCGCCCCGACTTGGCTGCAGAGCCTCGAGAAACGCATGGAGTCACTCAACCCCAACCCGGAGTTCAGGCTCTTCCTATCCATGGAAGCGAGCCCCAAGATCCCTGTCAACCTGCTGCGTGCCTCTCGCGTGTTGATGTACGAGCAGCCTGCTGGTGTCAGGGCCAACATGAAGGATTCGATGTCTTCGCTTTCTTCGAGACCCTCAAAGAGCCCAGTGGAGCGGCAGAGGCTCTATCTGCTACTTTCTTTCTTGCATGCTGTTGTTCAAGAGCGTTTGCGTTATGCACCAAGTCTTGGATGGAAGGGCTTCTGGGAGTTCAATGACAGCGACGTAAGCATTTCGTCCTCCAACTGAGTTGTGACTCGTACTAACAGACGATAGTATGAATGCTCGGCCTTTGTGATCGACACGTGGGTAGAAACAGTTGCCCAAAACCGGACAAACATCGCACCCCAGAACATCCCATGGGAAATGATTCGGTACCTGGTCACGGAAACCTACGGCGGAAAGATCGACGACGAGGGCGACTACAAGCTGCTCACGGAGCTCGTTCACTCGTTCCTGACGCCCGCGGCCTACGATATTGGCCACAAGCTGGTCGAGGGCGGTGACAAGGAGGGCAACCTCGAGGTGCCATCGGGCACGTCCATGCAGGACTTCATGGGATGGATTCACAAGCTTCCCGAGCGCGAGCCGCCGACTTACCTGGGCCTGCCGGCCAATGCGGAGAAATTGCTGCTGGTTGGGCTCGGGCAGAGCATGATCCAGAATCTGAGGAAGGTGACGGACCTGCTGGACGAGGGAGAGCAATTGGTGACCGAGGCAGCGCAGGCTGCGTAGTAGAGCGGTAGCGAACACGAAGTTCCGCGCCACAGGATGGATAGGTGGGAAGGTGGCGGCGGCGGCGTCTTTGTTTTCTGGAGAGTATTACAGCATTTCTGGTCTCTTTTTCTAGGCTCTACTCATCTACCTGGGCGTCTGGCGGAAGAGAAGCTGGGAACTTGGTTGCTGCCTTCGTCACAGACAGATACCCCCTTTACCGAGAGATGCTTTTTGCCTTCTTTTTGTGTCACATTTGTATCTAGACTTGTTAAGAGAAATTCAGTTGAATAATTCTCACTACTTGGTACTGGTGAGGCTTGGATGCTATTGTTCATCCGAGCCCCCATATAAACTGCGCCGTCGGGGCCACAGGGAAACAGGCAAGCAGCCGTGGGGATCTCGAGCCGAGTATCCCGGAACAACCCACTCAGCCTGGCAGAGAGTCAGAGACGCTGTCGTGGGTAGCTGGGGACATGGATAACTCTCAACTGGCTTGCGCGTTGTGGCCCCAGCAGTCAGTTTTTGCGTGGGACCCGTCTTGAACCGGTGGTGGAACCAGCCGATGCGGGGTTCACAGCCTTCGGAGGCCGCCTCGAGCCCGCTTGGGGGAGGAAGAAAAAAGAACAAGATAGACTTCATCCGCCATGAGAGCCGCGGGACGGTTCTACGCGGTTGGTTGGCTGGGATGAGATGCCCGGTTTGAAGGTTGGGTGATCACGTTGAGGGGATCGTCGCGGTTGTGGCGCGTACGTCAAGGTAGCTTTAGTGGGCCTAGCCCTTGCTGCCACGACATTCAACTGCGGGGCTGGTGCCGCAAGCAGGCGTGTACTGTACATGTCCCGTACCGAGTAAACAGGAGGCTTTTCTTTTTCGGTGAAGAGGAGGGAGCAGCAGGTTCGTGGTCCCGCAATTCTTTTGGCTGCGGGCAAAAAGTTCAACACCACACACATGTGTCGCCTTGGCGACGGACCACAGACTGACGTCCCGGAGGGAAAGCAGCTGTCACCAAGAAAGAAGCCGGGCGGCAAGGTAGGGGAAAGAGGAGGTACTGTAACGGTACTTTGTTGAGCCACACCTAACAGGGCGCTCAGCCTAACGGCATTCCGTGCCAGTGACGCAACAATGAAGCAGCTGCTGGCATGTTTCGAGCCACCACGGCTGCCTTCATTTCTATCCCAGACTTCTCCCCTCTGGGATAGTTTTCCATGGCATATGGCAAGGGTCTCTGTTGCTTGACCGTGGGCTGCTGCATCTCAGGTTAGAAAGGTACCGTGCACAGTAAGAAAGTCGTCGTACCCAGCCAGCTAGCTACCCTGTCACCGTCCGCCCATCCACTCTCCGTTCCCTCTTGTGACGAACTCCTTCACCTTAAAAGACTTGGCCGACCTATTTATTTTCCTCCAGCCTGTGTCGATCCCAGCCCGGCTTCCTCATGTCACACGCTCTTCCTTCATTACAAGGTCTGTAACAGCCGTGCAACCCACACATGATCCCTTCTACTCCCGCGCCGCCACCTCCAGCTCCCCGGATCTTATAAGAGATCTGCCCGCTCGTCGTAAGCTGCACCCCGGATTTCCGTTTGGACAAACCTCGCCATTTCCCTCCAGCCCTGCCAGGGGAAAGCATCCACGTCTCAGGCCAGTTCAGCCTCCCACCGCAAAGTAAACACGCCGTACATTGGACGCCATCATGGACCGTGTCAAACAGGGTATGTATCTGTCTATATATCCACCTACTCAGCAAACCAATAGAGTGGCGTGCTCTGACCTGACCACCCGTATAGCAAACCCCTTCGCCAAGAGGGAATCGCACCCCCCTGCGGCCGTCATCACCTATAAGGTCCTCACGATCCTCACCTGGCTGCTCTCCGTCGTCGTCTCGGTCTACTACTCGGTCAGATCCCCCGCCGACGACATCAAGCACGGCAGGACCATCGCGGGCCAGAACTACCTGCACTGGTCCGGCTTCACGCTCAACTTCGTGCTCGTATATGTCTACTTGTGAGCTCATCAAACCCTATGAAAAAGTGAGCTAGAAAGAAAGAAACCATGGGCGGCTGACGTGATACACCCCAACCCAGCATCGTCCTCTTCATCTCCCAGCTCGGCTATGTCTGGCACCTCTTCTCGAGCGACCTCGAGAAGATGAACCCGGCTTGCGCCGTCGGCTCCCATTTCATCGCCAACAACCTGCTGCACTTCGCCTTCGTCATGCTCTTCGTACGCAGTCATTTTGTTTGGGCAGAGCTCATCCTCATCATCAACTTCTTCAACCTGAGCTCGCTGGCCTTCCGCCACCACTCGTACCCACGCTTCATCCACACCCCTGTCGTCTCGGGGCCCCTGGCTTGGACCTTTGTCGCCATTTGTGAGTGAAACTCCGTGCCCAGAATCGGCTCTGTCACATATGTCTCTTGACTTTTGGAACTTGTATCGCCTAATAGACAATTTTTGAACAGACTGGAACGGCGCAATCATGGTCCCACATGAGGGCAGCCTGGTCGCGCGTATTTTCGCCAATATCTTTGTCTGGTCCATCCTGGTCTACGGCCTGTTCTTTATTGCAATCTACAAGGTAAGTTCTCTGCGGCAGGATAAGTCTCAGCAGCTGGGTTCGCGCACTGACATCTGAACAGGACTACACGATCGGCTTCTGGCTCAGCGTCCTGTCCGCCGCTCTGGGCGTCGCGCAGTTCCAGCGCCAGTTCATCGCATTTCAGTGGATCTTCGCCTTTGTCATCATGGCCGTGCTTTTCAGCTTGTCCTCGATCGTCGCCGCGGCTGCATGGACTGGCCGTGAGCTCAACTTCGGCAAGAATAACAAGGCATTTACTGCCGATGCTGAGCGCGCGCCCCTCCTAGCCGAGGACAGCCAAGCGGCCTAAGTCTGTCACTCGTTTGACGCCGAACTTTGTGTGACTCACATTCGTTTTGGGCCTGAAAGAGCCTTCTCTGTGCGTGGATGAATTGTGTGTTGGCTTCAGTCGGAAATGGCAAAGCCAGGAGACAGGCGATGAACGGGCTTCCAGTCCGGAATGGTACACGGACATTACGGCGGCGTTCCTGGGGCGTTTTTGCTCGCCAGAAATTACCTCCTGTGTGGAACGGATGGAGATGTAACTGAAAAGCTTACCGCGAGAATGAAGTGTTTGGGAGCAGACATTGGCCTTCCTGTAAGGGTGGGGAAAAGCATGTCTGGCTGTTTTCATCTTAATGTATGCTCGGACCGTTGTGAGAATGGCATTGTGGTGCAGAAGTGAAGTGATTGGTTGCCTGACAGAACGATTAATAGCTGAAATCGAGAACAAAAGAGGAGGGGAATATCGGAGCTCTTAGTGTCGTTGCTGCTCAACTACATACATGGTCAACATCCAAGTCAGGGTCACCACAAAAATGTTGCTTACATAATCACATCCTCAGAGATCTCACCTGGTGTGCACCATCATTCGGCACATGAACCTCAGTTCTCTCATGACAGCGCATGCCACCGTGAGTTGGATGCTAAGGGGCTGGACACAAATGTCAGGACACAGGATCCTGAGGAAATTCCCCTTTCCATTGGGCCTCGGCACCGACATCTGTAATGTAACTCGGATCCGCAGGATCTTGGAGTCCACCAGAGGGCCGCGCTTCGTCCAGAGAATTCTCAACGACGAGGAAAGAGGGCATCCGAAAATACGATGCATCCTGAACAGCGAAGCCTCTCTGAGCGCGACACATACAGCCAAGAGCCATGTTTCGAAATTGGACCACCATACCGACGCCAAGGCAACCCATGACAAGAACTCCAGTCCGTCCAAAGCCGTACTGAATCTCGATGAACTCCAACTAGCCGCCACGTTCATGGCTGGAAGGTATGGTCGACCTGGCTCAAGTGAGCAACTCTTGGAGAAACAATCCCGTATCTCTGATGTGAAGCAATAAAATTGGCTGATATTGGACCATCAGATTTGCTGCAAAGGAAGCCGTCATCAAGGCCCACCCGCACAGGAACCTCACCTGGCATGATATCACCGTATCCCACCAGGCGTCGACCCACGTAGACAGGAATGGCGCCCCAGCGGCTATAATCAAGGGCACAGATGAGGACTACGAGGCTCTCATCAGCATTAGCCACGATGGGGACTACGCAACCGCCGTGTGTCTCGGTACCCGACAGGAGAGCCAGACGGAGGGCTGACCAGTAAGGGCATGAGGTGATGAATTTCCTTCTTCCACCAAGGTCCCTCCAGATGGCCTGGATGCGAGGCGATTTCCGACCTCCCGCATCACGAGATGGGACGGCTGATGCCTCCTGGGCTCGGCAATGCCCATGCAGCGACGCGGGAGGACGCGGAGGGAAATAGCCAGCAGATTGCCGCTCGCGTCGCACAGCATCCAAGCAGCGGACCTGGCTCATTCCCAGCAAAACAGGGGTATTTCAGCCCCCATGTGTGGTCACGTTGCAAGGCAGGAACACCGCTTGCGTGCAAAAGCAGAAATAGCATCAAGCCGCAACCTCGTGCGACCTGTGGACTGCCGAACGCACACTGCAGCCTACAAGGGGCCACCATGAAAGAGGCGGCCTTTTCTTATGGGGCCTGAAGATTTCTAGTCATCTTGAGCTGAGACAGGAGGGGGCGAACGAAGAGGATCGTTTTCGGCAGATTGCAGGAGCCGCGGCGCAAGGTTTTTGCAGGCGTAATTCGCAAGGCGGCCTCTGTTCAAACGAAGGAGAGCTGATAATGGCAGGACAAACTTGATAAATGGACACTCTTCAGATTCACCTGTCCCAACCAACATGGGATAGCAGTGCCTTCTTTTCATCTGCAAGCCTTGGCCGATGAGGTCTCCACGGATCTCGCCATTCTTTCTCTGTTGCCTTTCGTTAATGACCTCACAGACCCAACGTCGCAGTGCTGTGTATTAGAGCCATTTGAAGGGCCCTTTGACTGTCAACCATCTTGACCACCCCCAGGCCGTTCGCTACCAACGACAACCACCCAACTTTGCGGTTGGTCAAAAGTCTTGCAGTGCCTGCGACGATGCTCCCTCGACGCTGGCCTGTGGTCGTCGCATTACTCTCATTTGTCCAGGTCTCCATATGTTTGCACATTTCGCCCAATGCCCTCAATGACACCCTTCACTGCCACTACGACTACATCGTCGTCGGTGGTGGTGCTTCAGGCTTGGTCGTAGCAAACAGACTCAGCGAAGATCCTAATGGTGCGTCTGATCCCTGTCAAACTTCAGCTTGCAACCTGGCTGACCATTCTTCGGTGCAGTAATGGTATTAGTTCTTGAGGCTGGAACACTGTGAGTCGAACTTTCTGCTGTCACATCTCTCGCCACGCTAGTGACTGACCATGATTGAAGAGACACAGGCGGGGCTAAGGTGACAATTCCAGCGGAGATAGGAGACACCCTCTGGACAGACTACGACTGGAAGCTCCGGACCGTCCCACAAGAGTTCCTCAACAACAGGACCGTCGCGCTCAACCAAGGCAAGGTCGTCGGCGGAGGCACCATTCTTAATGGGATGGTGTGGACCCGGGGCTCAGCCAGGGACTACGACGCCTGGGCGGCTCTCAACGATGTCGAGGGCCGGGAAATTGAGTACAGTTGGAAGTGGGAGGATCTCCTGCCCTACTTCCAAAAGGTGTGAAGAGGATATATGGTTGTTTCTCAGGACATGGCTGACAAGTGTGCAATGACAGAACGAAAACTTTACTGCGGACATAGATTCTGGCATCCAATCAAAATTCAACATCCGGCCCAATTTGGACATGCACGGGGACGAGGGACCTGTGTCTGTTGCATACCCTCGCTTCATCTACGACCAATCTGGTATGAGCCCCTAGAAATCATCGCTAAACACCAAGTGAAAGTTGCTGAACGAAGCTGATTTTGTTCTAGCCAACTTCTTAGACGGCATGGCAGAGATGGGACTGCCCATCGTGTCCGAGCCAAATGACGGCACCTGTGTTGGGGCAATGATCAACCCATCTAGCATGAGCGCACAGAACCAGTCGCGGTGTGACAGTCGCACAGCATACCTCGATCCTGTGATAGACCGACCTAACCTACACGTCGCCACGGAGCAGATGGTCACACAGCTGCTCCTGGAGGAGGTAGCCAACCCGGACCCGAGTGGTGACGACTCTGCATTTAGCCGGCTACAGAAGGCAGTTGGGGTTGAGGTATGTCTGAGAAAGCTTTGTCTACTGAGTATGTGCTGACATTCTCATCGTAGTTCTCGCACTCGGTATCGAGTCCTCGAGTCAACGTAACCTGTTCGAAGGAGATCATCCTGGCATCTGGCGCCATTTTCTCACCCACAATCCTTCAGTTATCCGGCATAGGGCCCGAAGACGTCCTCAAGTCGCTAGAAATCCCAGTACGGATCGATCTACCTGGAGTCGGCGCAAACTTGCAAGACCATGGAATGTTACATCCTATATATTCATGTACGTGGAAGTTTACAAATAGCATATATCCCCTGTACCGAGTTACGAACTTACCCAATCCAAAAAAGTGAAACCAATGCTTCCTGCCAGAAAGTTCAGCTAACATAACATGACAGACACTAATGCCTCCTTGATAACCGCCGACACTGTCAAGAATAACAGTACCTCCCGGGCCGCCGCTCTGAACGAATACGAAACAAACCGCACTGGTCCGCTGACCGCGCCGTTGATCAGCACAATCGCATTCCCAGCCATGCGACACTTCGCAGACGACTGGGTGGAACTCATCTCCGCCGCCGAGGGCCGCGACGTGGACCAGACCCTGCCCCCGGCCACACCCGCCCCCGTCAGGGCAGGCTACCTGGCGCAGCGCAGCTACCAGATCCCCCTGCTGCGCAACCCGACTGAGGGCGCCGTGGAGATCCTCGCCGATTCCGTGGGGACGCTGTCGGTGGCGATGCAGCGGCCCCTCTCCCGCGGCACCGTGCGGCCGCCCGCAGGCCGCGACATCCTCGCCTCCCCTCCGCTCGTCGACCCCCGCTACTGCGCCGAGCCGTTCGATTGCCTCGTCCTCGCGCGCGGGCTGCTCTTCAACTGCGCGCTGGTCCGCACCCGCGCCATGGAGGAGCTGCAGCCCGTCGTGCGGAAGCCCTACTTCTGCCCGGACGAGCTTTCCCCTGGCGGCGGCGGCAACGACACCGCCGCCGCCGACCAGAGGAACGTCACAGACACCCGGATGCTGGAGCTGGCGAGGCAGTACCTGGCTACTGAGTTTCACCCTTCGGGATCCACCGCGATGCTGCCCCTCAGCCTGGGCGGGGTGGTCGACACGAAGCTGAGGGTGTACGGGACCGAGGGGCTCCGGGTCGTTGACGCCGGCGTGATGCTGATGGTACTCGGCGCGCACCTCCAGGCTGCTGTCTATGCGATAGCCGAGAGAGCTGCTGATATTATTATTTCTGACAACGACATATCTGAACAAGAAGAAGAAGATGCTGATGTTGATGAGTGAGCCTGGTTTGTCTCAAGAATCTGGGCGCGCACGATAGACCGGGATGGGGGGCTGTATGGCTGAGGACTGAAGACAGTTTTCTGAAACCCACAGTAAGATACCTTCGGAGATAGATAGCTTAATCAGAAATGTTGATATTGTTAACTGGTGTGTTCGAGTATGACAGGTGGTATCAGAAAGGTCTCTCCCAAGGAATGACTGCTCTTGTGGAAGCCTCAAGTCCTTGGGCGGCTCGGACTGAACTGATACTCCCACATTGGCACCCCCATATATAGTCTGAGCAGAACATACCACAAAATCTGCTTCTTCTGTTGGACTGATGCTCACCATCGAAACAAAGTGAGATGATTGTAGGTGTTACTTACTCCCGGAGCCCGCGTTGCCCAGGCCATGTCCACAATGTATTTCGAATTTCCAACTACGCCCATCTTCCTTCTTTAATCTACAATGTGTTTGTTGTCCGCCCACGAAGGCAGTATGTTCCGGCACACATCCTCGTAATCCTTCATCATCTCATCCCTTAGCGTCACCCGGGGCGTTGTCCAGAACATCGACCAGTCCGACTCGGACAGTTTCATCGTCCCCCGCGACCGCTCGAAATACCACTTGTTGACGGGGTTGTTCTTCCTGCTCCTCCAGCACACGCCCTCGGGGAAGCAGTCTCTGACCATGGCGTTGAACACAATATCCGCGACACCTCCTGCCCCTTGGCTCTTTTTGAGGACGGCGAACTTGTCCAGGTAGGGGACCAGCCGTCCGCTCTTGTATGCTGTCTCCTCGTTCATACCGAATGGTCGTTCCCAGGTCAGAATCGCCCCACCTTCGTACTCCCCGGCAATGATAATACCTGCGAGGCTCTTTTCGACGCGGTTGAGGTAGTGCTGGACGTCCAATTTCCTGTTGAAGGAATCTTCAATCAAATGAGCCAGCCGAGGCATGTCGATACAGGAATCGGTCAATCTGAGCCGAGGCCCCCCAGGCACTGGGGGCGCCCATCCCGATGAAGATGTATCTGGATAAATCGTTACAGGCATGCCCCTCTTGGCTAAAGTCGTAGGCGACATGACTGGGTTGCTGTTCGGGTCTGTGTTCCGCGAGATAGGTTTGATTCGGCCGAGAGGGAGGGACGACGAGTGAGTTGGACGATCTGTGAGCAGGTTATGTATCAAGGGGTTGTGGCTTTTCCTCGTCCCGACTGTGCCCACGAATCCCATCACGCCACCTTCGTAAGCGTCCTCGCTTCGAGAATGCAGATTTGCTGCTTCTTTAGGCGTCGTTATCAATGCCGAGGATGTCGAGGGCAGAATTGCGAGCGTATTCTTGGCTAAGTCGAGATTTCGCATGTGTGCTCGTATAGAAAGTCCGTTCTCACTCTCTTGTGAGGTCGTGGTCAAAGACTGGAGATGTGTCTTTGCAGTTTCGACCTCATCTTCCAGATTAAGGAACACATGGGCGTTGTTCCAGCGGTTTTCGGCGGGAATTCCGCCGACCGGATCCAGGATGATCACCCGATCGACGAAGGCTTTCTTCCCCGGTAGGACGAAGCCCTCCTCGTACTCCCCTCCAGGACCAGATGGCTTAGCTAACTGTAATCCTGATAAGTAGCGCGTCAGAGACAGAATCGCTACATCTGGGTCAACAGGCTGAGAGCCTCCACCAGATTGTTGGACAATCGGTGGAATGATGATAGCGGAACCCTTATTGAGAGCTGACAGTATCGAACCACCCTCCTCAACGACAATGGTGTTGGATATCACCGGCGAAGCTTGACTCTCAGGAGAGGTAGATTGAGTGGAGAGCGGTAAGTCCGTCATGACTGTCGTCCAAGGCTCTCCGTATTCATCGATAGCTCCAGCTAGCCTGTATGCCTGCCGGTTTAAGGTGCGGGACCAGTTCTTATCATCAGGCCCCAGCTCACAGTCGAGAACAACCACACTGACCAGGCCGAGCACCCGGAGCTGCGCAAGTGTCTTGGCCACTCCCTTCAGGGTGGCTTCGTCGGCCTCCTGCGGCAGCCTGAACTTGATGAGAGCGGCATGGGGAACAGGGTCGACAGGAGCCCGCTTTGTAGTGACCGAACCCTGGACGAACTTCGGCGTCTCGCTGATAGCCCGAGCCCCATTCGTCAATGGGTCAACATTGATCGCTCCCACGGCCTTCGGGACCGCAGCTGAGGCGAGCTCCCTTGCCACGGTGGGCGCGAAGGTCTGGAGATATTGTTTTGCATCCCTCTTTGTGGCCGATGAAGACTCTAGTACTGAGACATAAAGATCCTAGGGAAATGATGTCAATTCCAAACCCCCAAAGATTTGTCCAGTAAAAAATGGACTCACTCTATCCTGAGACCGTTTCTCCTGCGCCTTTCTGGGAATGGAAGCATAATGTTCCTTGAGAATGTTATGAGAGAATTGGTCCTTCGGCGATGCCACACGGAAATTCTGGGTGGCAGCTGCCGCTGAACTCTTGGAACTGCTAGACTTTGCCCGCGCGGAAGCCTGTGGTTTTAATTCAGTAAAGTGACTGCTCGAGTTGGGCTGCCATGGCATGCGGGTTCAGGAGCGATTTCGGTGAGCCAACACAGCCAAGTCTCCAGCTCTTACCTCTGCGAGGATCGTCGCCTTCTTCTTCCATGCTGAGCTACGCAGGATCATGATCCGAAGCACATATCTCAACTGCGAGCAGGTCGAAGGAGCTTTACCGCGGGGGAAAACAAAGTGAGTGATAATTTTGTTTACCGACCAAGGTCCGGCGATCGGTATAAGTGCCTCAGTGCGAGTTGAGCCTTTGACTCAATACTGGAGATAAGCATGCTGATAAGAAACCCTCGGTCAAACCCCCACTGGGTGCAGCGTCAGGGGGGTTCGAGGGGGTGGATGCTTTCCCATCTGCTGAAGCAGCACTTGCATTTTTCACAAAATGCCATGTCGAATTTGGCACTCGGAAGGATGTAAAGCCTACCAATCTTTGTCATGCTTAGGTGCTGCTACCAAGCCTACAGATCCTAGCAGAAACAAAGCGCACACAGGAGTCGGTTCGACGATAAACGGCACAGATGCTCGGATAACCCCGCGGAGCTTCCGGGTTGCCCGGGTCGGCCTCAACGATGGGGCAGCTCGGAGAGCGAGCCCAATACACCTAGAATGAGTCGTTTATGAGATCCTTGAAGTAGTTTGTAATGCTTCGCAACCTTTGACCTTGCTCCGAGACCCCGGATAATTCCGTAGGACATTCTGGAATAGACAGAACAGCCATAGTACGGAGCCAGTTGGCGTACCGTCTGAGAACCCGCGCTTCCCCGCAACAATCCAAGGGGTCGGATTTACTACGGTAACACGAGGCGACTCCACGAGAAATACCGTTGCCGTCATCTGACGGAGGCCATATAAATTCAGAGCACTTGGAACATAATAGTGGTTAACTCTTTAAATCTAGCAGCTCGAACTTCATATACTGAACGACCACCACAAAACGGTATCAATTATATCGTATCAGTACGTCCTTTGCATTACTTCTGTCCGCGTGGACTCCAGCTTCGTTCCATTTGGACAATGCATGATTCACTGACAAATGTGACGGATACTAGGGCGGCTTACACAACTCCAGTCCTCATATCTCCAGCATAGAACACTGCAGAGCATCTCGCAATCATGGCGCCTAACGTCTTCTGGATCGGCCTTGGCAACATGGGCCGTGTAAGTGAATCTGAACCGTCGATCTGCATACTCCAAGCCTTCTAACCTCACCTCAGGGTATGGCCAAAAACATCGCTGAGAAAGGCCAACTGGGCGGTCCTTTGGCCATCTACAACCGGTCCAAGCAGCGAGCAGTCGATCTGAGCGCGGGTCTGCCATCAGGAAAGTCAGAGGTAGCAGAGTCCATCGAGGCCGGCGTAGCAAAGGCAGACGTTATATTCATCTGCCTCGCCAACGATGCAGCTGTCACAGAAACGGTCAATGCCATCGTGAAGGCCGATATCAAAGGGAAGGTGGTCGTAGACTGCTCGACTATCCACCCTGACACCACCGAGGCGATCGCAAAGACGATCACCTCAAAGGGCGCCGACTTTGTCGCGTGCCCCGTCTTCGGCGCACCACCGATGGCGGACGCTGGTCAGCTCGTGCCTGTTCCGGCCGGGCCCAAGTCCGCCGTTGACAAGATCAAGCCCTTCCTCGAGGGTGTCACCTCGCGAGCCATTATTGACATGAGCGGCGAGCCCTACAGCAAAGCCTCGCAACTGAAGCTGCTGGGCAATACCTTCATCCTGAACATGGTGGAGCAAGTTGCTGAGGGCCACGTGCTCGCCGAGAAGAGCGGCCTCGGCACTCAATACTCGCACAAGTTCATCGAGCTGATGCTGCCGGGCATCTACCCCCCATATTCGACGAGGATGCTGAGCGGTGACTACTGGAAGAGGAAGGAGCCCTTGTTCCATGCGGACCTCGCCAGGAAAGACGCCGGGCACGCCCTCAAGATCGCAAGGGACTCCGGGGTGAAGCTGGGGAACCTCGAGGTGGCGGATGCACATCTGGCAAAGATCCAGGAGCATACGGATAACGGCGATATTGCTGGTATCTACGGAGCGGTGAGGCAGGAGAATGGCCTCAAGTTTGAGAATGACGCTTGAAGGGTTGGAGGCTCGATTGCCTCATTGTGATGATAGTAGTTCAAAAGGGGCGTTCACAAGCTGATATGGAGCCTGCCAACTGGCTGAATGTATTCATTCACACATGCATGACATTTCCTGGCTCAAGTTGCAGTTCAAATCAAGACCATTCAGCGAATCATTAAAGTGTGTGTGTTGTCAAGTTTCTTTGATTATCGGCCCATGTGTTACGTGTTCCTCGGGTCGAAAATGTGTATGTTGTCTCTCTGGACCGGCAAATGGCAGTAGCACATGCTTGCTCGCTCAACAAGTCAGGATTGGGGGAGGTCTGGCTGAAGGGATTGTGGTTACGTAAGCGGAGCTCCGACTCGGTAGGCCAGGCGAGAAGCAGGCGAGCGAGCATCATCACCCGTCCAAACCGTCACAATAGAGCTCGCTCCCATCATCCCCACGCGCCAAACCGCCAGACACTTCAAAATGGCTAACGGGTAAGCTTGAAATCATCCCCATGCTGAGGCTGGGAACAGAGACACTGGGGATCTGTATGCGCTGACGCAGCGCTCACCAGGTGGAGCATCTTTATCGGCCTGTTCATCATCGCCGCCATGTGCGTGGGCGCCTGGTTCCTGTCTCCCAAGGGCGAAAACCAAGTGTAAGTGCTTTCCAACGTCCTATTGATTGTGTCCTTTTGTCTCTCCGTGTCTCGTGCTGACAGGTGCTGGCACTCAGGCTCTGGCGGTCATCCCTCATCCTCGCGTTCGTCTGCTGCTATCTGATGTGGGCACTCACGTTCCTGGCCCAACTACACCCCTTGATCGAGCCGAAGCGATCCGACCTGAGAGAGAAGTTTGTGCACGAGTAGGAGGCATCCAGTACGCTCAGGGGAACAGGCGGTCCAGTTCACGAATGGTCGGGGAAAGACAAGGTGGGAGCTGTACAAATAACTGTTCATCATTCATCACATTGCCGGCGTTGGGGGAATAACAGGATCTACACCACCAAAGTTTCGGGTCTATGTTCTGCTGTGATATTCAGTTCAGTGACGAGAAGGTGTCATGATTCACGGCTGGCCAAGGACGGCAAGAAAGTACATGCTGGCGAGTTTACGACAGCATTCCGACAGGCGTGCCGGTGGTTGTATAGAACCCAGACACGGAGTAGGGAACTCACCACTCGAGACGTGGCTGATCTCTGCTGGGGAGGGGGGGGTTCGAAGGAATTAGATTGCGAAATGTGCTATATGGCCAGCTGGCCAACCCAGTCCCTCACGTAAACAATTAAAGCCCACAGCGCCTTGCCCTCCTCTGCCACGCTCCCTTCCCCCTGCGAGTCAACACCATCCAACCCTGCTGCCCACAGTATGGTCCTGCCGACGAGCCAGCGGCTCAAGGCCCCCGTCGTAGCGAGCAACGCAGCCACCCCGTAGCCGCAGTCCAAGAGAATTTTGAGCGCCTCGACGTTGTTCGCCACCACGGCCCAGCCGAGCGACCTCGCCGCCGCGGGGACGTCGTACTCCCATATGACCATCAATATGGGGAACAGCTTCGTGCTGCTGGAGACGAGGAGCGCGGTCGACACGGAGTTTGGGCGGGAGTACCGCGGTAGGACGCCGAGGAGGCCCAGGGGCGAGAAGGGCGACGAGGTCAGGAAGCGGATGGACAGATGGAAGGCGAGTGTAGAGAGGGTGCATAGTATTACTGGGCGAAGGGTGTCAGCCGTGCTTTGTCCATGAGAAACAGCGTCTGCTGTGTGTGTGTGTGTGTGTGTGCTCGCGCAAACGGAACACACGAGACGAGGACTTACAGAAGAACATATACTGGAACACGATTGGCTGCTGGGCGAGACGGCCAAAGTTGCTGTCGACGAGGAAGGCGGAGCCGTCCGGGACGGACTGCTTCTCGATGCGGGCCCAGGTGAGGTAGACATCGAAGAGCAGGAGGAGGATGCCGAGGCGGATGATGGATGGGTCGAACTGGTCGTGGTCGCGCATCAGGGTGTTGTGCAGCAGATGGCGGTAGACCTGGGGCTTGATGAGCACCAGGTCGATGAAGAGCACGATGTAGTCATGCTCGACGTACTTGTCGCAGAAGCGGCCGCAGTTGCGGCACACTGTCAGGCGGATGTTGTGGCCGCTCGACTTGTCGCCCGCGCCCGAGTACTTTGTCCACAGCGTCTTGACTGGGTGGCGGCATTCTATGCAGATCGGCATCGCGGGCAGTTGGTCGGGAGGGTCATGTCAGTGCAAGGGGCAATTGACATTCCGGAGAGGGCTGGCGACCATGGGCGGTGGGTTGTCGCAAAGCAGAGAGCATGGCGCGTCCGCGTTGAAGGAGAGGTTCGAGTCCGGATTGAGGTTACGAGTCCGGCTCAGCCTTGGAGCCAATCAGTCCAGGGTCCTGTAAGCTCTCTCGCTCACGTCGATGTGAGAGTCGCCGGCCGGTTTCAATTGAGAACAATCCAAGGAACAAGCAAATTCTGTAGATCACGGTTGCTTTGGTCTACTGTGGAATAGCAAGACATGTGCAATTACTCGACGGAGCCGCAGCTTCAACACGCGCCGGAGCCCCTGCCCGCTGCTGAGGTCCCCGACCACCCGGCCTGCACAGAAGCTCTCGCCCTGGCCCGGTCATCCCTGCCGGCATCCGTCTTCAACCACAGCCTCCGCGTCTATCTTTACGCCCGCCGCGCCCTCCAGCTCCCAGACCTTACCGCCTTCGCCTCCCCTCCCGCAACGCCGCACGTCCTCTTCGTAGCATGCATCCTCCACGACATCGGCATAGCAGACGCCCTCGCCCCTGAGCCGGAGCGCTTCGAGGTCGCCGGCGCCAACGCGGCAGCCTCGCTGCTACGGAGGCACGGCGTGGCTCGCCGTCGCGATGCACATCAGCCCGCACGTGGCCGAGGGCGCCGGTGGGCTCGTCGCAGCCCTGAGGCTGGGCGTCAGGGCCGATTTTGGCACTTATGCTGGTCTCGGGGCCGGCGCCGGCGCCCTCGGAGAGGATGACGGGTGCCGCCTGCCGCGGCTGGGCGTGGAGAGGGACCTCGGCGACGCGGTCGCAAGTCAGGCAATGGCCGTGCCGTCCAAGGCGCCGGGGGGTTCTTGGCCAGGGGATTTGGTGAGATCCAAGGAGGCAGATCCGGAGTGGGAGGGCGTGAACAAGGCGTTCTGATAAACTAATATTGTCTGACTACACTACTCAGTTGGCAGCAGACCTTGCCTTGCTCTCCTTCAACTTGCAAGTGCCTGGCCCTTGTTCTGACTCGTTTTGCTTACAGTGTGGATTCAAGACTGGCCTGTTCCCGGCTGTATGGAGGTAGACCCTTTGATGAAGTGTAAATGGAATTCTACAAGTCCTGGGCAAAGTGTAGGACACAGTCTATGGGCTCATTGAGATAACTTTTATGTTGAAAAAACACCGGGCAGAACATCCTCTTTGATATGAGAAAAAATAAATAAAATACTATTCCTTCAATAAACCTCTAATTCGGTTAATTTCAACTGTTGACTGCTCGGCGCTTCACCCCCCCCCCCCCCAGAACCGTACACACCTTATATACAGAAAAACCCTGAACAAACGCCTTGGATGCATGCGTTGTGAAGAGACCCGTCCACGTTAGGAGCCCTCGTCTAATTTCATCTAATCTGCCTTCTTGTCCTTGGCAAGCCCAGAATCACCCCGTTGAGGCATACGGCCCCTGAGAGCACTCCCGTTTCCGTCACTTCGGCTTGACGAGCCGTTGCCCAGGTTGGGCAGGACCGGAATGACCTGGTCGAGTAAACCGCCTCCTATCGGTCCATCCTCGCTATTGGTATCTTCCAATTCGATCAGGTCTGGCTCTCCATCTGCATGCTGCCGAGTACGGCTTGGTCCTAGGATCGGCGTGTTCGGTCTCTTCGCCCATGCACCCCGCAACCATGTCTCAATCGTCATTGCAGCTTTGTCAAGCCCGGTGCCCTGTTTAGTCGCAGATGTGGCATCGCGACCATCTTCGAAGGGGCTCTCAACAATGGCAGCCGCCTCGTCATTGGTAAAGCCAAACTTGGCTGTCTCAGATCCCATGACTGCCATGGACGGGAGTGACTCGATGTTCAGCCCTGGCAGGTGCTTTTTGGTCCAAGTATTGAAGTAGTCCTTTTCCGGCCCTGGTGCACGCACGTTTCTGCTCAACGTTCCCACCCCGCCTGGTCTCCGCATCCATGCAGGACGAAGGTCATCGTTGCCGCTGCCAACCCTGCTGCGAGACGGTGTTGGTGCCGAAGACGCGTACGTGGTGCCAAACTGCGGACGGTTTGCGAGTAAGCTGTGGCGACGGGAAGAGATGCTGCCTGGGCTTTCGACAATATCGGAGCTAAGAGTTATGCTGGGCACGTCGAATGAGCCTCTCGGAGTGCTCAAGGTGGATGTCGTGCGCACGCTCTTCTTCCGCCTTGGCGGGAAGTAGCCCATGGCCTTCCTCGAGACCCTGGCAATCTCAATTGGGTCCTTACAATTATCAAGCTTGACCCATCTGACATGTGTCCAAGGCTTTTCCTCTTCCTTTGGCTCCTCGACCGTATGATCGTTCCGTGAGGCAAAGAAGTCATCGTGAAGTGGCTCGGCTGAGTCTGATCTCGCGGCCTCCGATGAGGTTCCGGGCGTGGCGGCAGAGGGTGTCGTAGCGAGGAGGTCTACCTCTTTGGTATAGTATGAAGGACCATCGCAAGGTCTCCCCTTCACCTCGCATGCGTCTACCGGGAGCGCCAACCATTTCCGTACCTGTATGTTGTCCCGAGACCACAGCCCATTTGCCTTCCTGAATGCGTCCTCCTGACACCGATACCTTAGGATGATACCCGCGTAAGTATCAGTAGGTGACGTGTGGTGTATGTAGACCAGCTGGTCCTCCACCTCCGGGTTGACGGTGTTGGTCCTCGAGTCTTCGTCAGAATTCCGTCTCTTGAACTTGCCGGCGACGTCAAGCCCACCGTTGACACCGTCGTGGCTTTCTAAAACGCTGGCCGTCTTCGCCGCTCTAAAGGCTGCCTGTCGTTCTGCCACTGCACCGGCCGCAACATCCTCAATCCGCGGGCGAGGGGCCTCAGGCGGCTCTGGACCCCATGCACTGGGCTGCTTTCGGAGGGTCCCACTCGAGGCTCTGTGCATCGGCTTCCTGGGGCTGGCCCCTCCACTGCGTGCTTCGTTGCCATCTCCTGACCCATCACCTCCAGTCAGCAGGCTTGTAGTGAAGTCCTGAATGGTCGCCCAACTAGAACTCCATTGCCCATCGAGCCAGCTCTTTCCAAACGGAGAGTCTCCGGTGTTGGACCGGGTAGGGGCGACCCTGCTTGATGATCTCGAGGCCGGTCCTATCCGCGCTGTTGGGATGGGACTTGCTCCCCTGCTTGACGATGGACTCGCGGACGACCGTAGCAGAGATGTAGATCTCGAGGAGCCATCGGCTCCTGTCCCCAGTCGACGGTTGCGGGGGCGCGCATCGGCATCGTGAGCAGGAGCTGAGAGTCGGGCAGAGGACGACATCACGACGAGGCCTACGACCTCGGCGCGGTGCAGTCGCCGGGGTGAGAGACAACCATCAGTTCAGGGGCGGGAGGGACGGCGATAAGAATGAGTGTGGCCCGGAGATGCGTGCTTTGTCGTGAGATTTGAGGGTTTAGGGATGTTGTTGGAGCCGCAACAGCTGCGTCTGTGTCGAAGGTAGGTTGGTTCTCTGGGACTGTTGAGCCAAGGGATTCGAGGCGGACCCTTAGTGTGTTGGTGGGTGCTGTGCGGCGATGGACCGTCGGGCAAGAGGGCGACTAGGCAGGCTAGTGTCGCGATAGCGGGATCAGTAGCGAATGTCGGCCGAGCGCTGGAGTGCCGTCAAGGTCCCAGGGTGCCCAGTGAGCAGTAAGAGCAGTCGTTGCTCGTTTCGATTGCGTGCGTTGTGTCGGGAGGGAGATTTGATACTACCGAGTAGGGAGTTGGAATTGAGGGATACGTACTCCATACCTGACCTGCCCACTACCTTACCCAGGCTACCCTACCTATACTCCAAAAATACAACCGACCCCCAGGCCCGGCCACGGGCGAGCCGTCACCTTTGTCAGGCTTGTCTGGAATGCAGGTGGGTACATTGCGAGCCTTCTAACTCTCCCCCTACCTCCTTAAACGCTCGCCCAGCCGGCCCACGGCTCACCTCTGCGTTGGGGAGTGCATGCCAGAGCCGTTGTAGATCCGAGAACTCGTCTCTCCTTGGCGGTTTCCTGACACCTTGCCCCAGGCACGGATAACAACCTGGCTTCACTTACATCTACGGATAATTATGGTAAGGTTCGTGACATCTAGACCAGCCATAGCCGGGAATGCCAAACTGGCCACGACTCGGTGGTAGCAGAACGTATGCAGCCAAGTAAAATATGAGTAACCAGATCGCATCTCCTGTGGCCAAGGCCAAGGCCCAGCCAGTATCACTGCCGAAGCTGAGCTCGTCATTGTCAAGCTTGTAGGACATGGTGAGACACCCTCGGCTCTCACGAGATAAGCATTCTCACGCGACATGCCGACTTCGTTTTATATCCACCTATGATCCTAGTGAGAAGCATGTAATATTGGCAGCGTCTATGTCTTTATAAGTCCTACATGTATATTTATGATTTGGACTATCATGTACCTCCAGGACTTGGCTCCACAGGGGCACCCCTAACCCTCGCTTGTCAGAACCACAAGGGGCAGGACCGCTCCACGGGCCAAGTCGGGACACAGCCAAGCGGCCACGGCCTAGCAGGGATTGGTTGCCATGCCCGCGAGGTGAACGATTTGTTTACCAATACGCGACTGCGTCCCGCCAGAGTCCGAATCCGACTTCTCGTCAATGCCTACACCCACGACGACGACCAAGCCAAGCCTGTCACCATGAGGGTAACAGAGATCATAATAGATGTGCGCTGAGTTCCTCTGACGCGCCTCTCAAGGAGTCGTAACTGACAACCCCGCAGGGCTTCAAGTCGTACGCCCAGCGCACCGTGATATCAGGATGGTAAACAACATCTCCATGGCGTGCGCATCTAGTTCAGACCGCTGACGAGCTCACAGGGACGAGACGTTCAATTCTATCACTGGACTCAATGGCAGTGGCAAGTCCAACATTCTGGATTCCATCTGCTTTGTCCTGGGCATCACGAACATGACTACAGTTCGCGCCCAAAACTTACAGGTCCGCCTCAGGCCTCCCTCGGGCCCCCCTTGTCCAAGTTCGCTGTATAGGACGCGTTCTGACATTTCTCCCCATCCCAGGACCTGATTTACAAGCGAGGCCAAGCCGGAGTTACGAAAGCTAGTGTCACAATCGTCTTCGACAATAGAGATAAGAACAAATCGCCTATCGGTTTCGAGGAGTACTCGACCATAAGTGTCACTCGACAAATCGTCCTCGGCGGGACGTCCAAGTACCTTATCAATGGCCACCGGGCGCAACAACAGACCGTGCAGAACCTCTTCCAGTCCGTCGGACTGAACATCAACAATCCCAACTTCCTCATTATGCAGGGAAAAATCACAAAAGTCTTGAACATGAAGTCGGTGGAGATTTTGGCAATGATCGAAGAGGCGGCCGGAACCAGAATGTTTGAGGACCGTCGGGACAAGGCACTCAAGACCATGTCGAAGAAGGAGATGAAGCTGCAGGAAATACAAGCGCTTCTGCACGAAGAGATTGAGCCCAAGCTCGAGAAACTTCGCCAGGAAAAGAGGGCATTTCTTGACTTCCAACAGACCCAAAATGATCTCGAACGATTGACGAGGCTAGTCGTTGCGCACGACTATGTCAGGTACCAGGAGCGACTTGAGCAATCCGGTTCTGATCTCGACAGCAAGAAGAAGCGGCAGCAGGATCTTGAGGATTCCGCTGCCAGGCTGAAGAGCGAGATATCCCACTTGGAGGAGGACGTGCAAAGAGTTAAATCTCAGCGCGACAAGGAGCTTCGAAAAGGAGCTAAGGCTCAGGCGCTGGAAGACTCCGTAAAGAAGCTTTCTAACGACCTCGTTCGTTTGGCAACTGTCATGGATCTCAAGAAGTCCAGCTTGACTGAGGAGCAGGACCGCAGGATAGCAGGGGAGAAGAATGTCGCAGAGCTTGAGGCTGCCCTGCAAGAAAAGACCAAGGTCTTCGACAAGATGAAGGCAAAGCACGACTCTGCCAAGGAAGAGCTCGAGAGGCAGAGCCAGGAGGCCGAATCCAAGGAAGAGCTTCTACAGACTCTTCAGACAGGTGTTGCGTCCAAGGAAGGACAGGAGAACGGTTATCAAGCTCAACTGCAGGACGCGAGGAGTCGAGCCTCTGCTGCGGGAACGGAGCAAGAACAAGCAAAGATCAAAATTGCTCATCTTGAGAAGCGCATCAAAGAGGAGGAACCGCGGGCCAAGAAGGCCAAGGAACAGAATGCCGGCTTGCTGAATGAGCTTGAAGGCCTCAAATCCCAGGCGCAGAAGCTCGAAAAGGAGCTCGGCAAGCTCGGGTTCAGTCCAGGGGCAGAGGAGGATTTGTACAAAGAGGAGAGCAGCCTTCAGCAAAAGATTCGGAGCTTACGACAAGAATCTGATGCGTTGAAGCGCAGGGTGGCCAACATCGACTTCAACTATGCCGACCCAGTACCCAACTTCGACAGGTCCAAGGTGAAAGGGCTGGTCGCTCAGCTTTTCACACTCGACAAGGAACACACCAGAGCCGGAACTGCTCTCGAGATTTGTGCCGGTGGTCGCCTCTATAACGTTGTGGTCGACAACGAGGTGACTGGTACGCAGCTACTCAAGGGTGGTAAGTTGCGGAAACGTGTCACCATCATTCCTCTCAACAAAATCGCTGCGTTCAAGGCTTCCGCCCAGACGATTGCGACCGCTCAAAGGATTGCTCCGGGCAAGGTCGACTTGGCCCTGTCACTTGTCGGCTATGACGATGAGGTTTCGGCAGCTATGGCGTATGTCTTCGGCAATACCCTCGTGTGTGAGGACGCCGACACTGCCAAGAGGGTTACCTTTGACCCCAACGTCCGAATGAGAAGCATCACCCTTCAAGGCGACTCATATGATCCGTCCGGCACCCTTTCTGGTGGCAGTGCACCCAATTCTAGTGGGGTTTTGGTGACGATGCAGAAGCTCAATGATCTGAACCGACAGTTGTCGGAGGCCGAGGCGTCGCTCCGAGAACTCCAGGCCAGGATTGCCCGCGAAAGGTCGAAGCTTGACCAGGCTCGTCGGATCAAGCAAGAACTTGATCTCAAGTCCCATGAGATCAAGCTGGCTGAGGAGCAAATTGGGAGCAATTCGTCCTCGTCCATCATCCAGGAGGTGCAGAACATGAAGGAAACCATCGTGCAACTCAAGACGGATATTCAAGAAGCCAAGAAGCGCCACGTTGAGGCTACAGCAGACGCCAAACGCATTGAAAAGGACATGAAGGATTTTGACAACAACAAGGACGGCAAACTGGTTGAGCTGCAAGCCTCTTTGGACAAGCTACGGTCCTCAGTGGAGAAGAACAGGACATCAGTGAAGGCCCTCCAGAAGGAATTACAGAACGCTCAGCTGGATTCTGAGCAGGTGTCGGGCGACCTTGCTGCTGCAAGAGAACAGCTCCAGGAGGTCGACTTGGCTATCAAGGCTCAACAGGATGAGATCGCGCAAACGTCTAAGCAACGAGACGAACTCAAGGAGACCCACGAAAAGGCCCAGGCTGACCTCGATGAGGAGCGGGCCAAGCTCAGCATTTACGATGATGAACTTCGAGCTCTGGAGGACGCAATCCGTTCGAAAAACTCCCGGATCACAGAGGAAGGTTTGGAAATGCAGAAGCTAGGCCACCAGGTCGAAAAATTTCACAAGGAGCAGCAAACTGCTGTGCAAGCCGTTGCACACATGGAAAAGGAGTACGAGTGGATTGCCGACGAGAGAGAAAATTTTGGTCGTTCGGGCACGGCGTATGACTTCAAGAACCACAACATTGGGGAGTGCAAGTCAACGCTGAAGAATCTGACTGAACGATTCCAAGGCATGAAGAAGAAGATTAACCCGAAGGTCATGAACATGATCGACAGCGTCGAAAAGAAGGAAGCGTCCCTTAAGCACATGATGAAGACTGTTATCCGTGACAAGAAGAAGATCGAGGAGACCATCATCAGCCTGGATGATTACAAGAAGAAGGCACTGCATGAGACGTGGGAGAAAGTCAACGCCGACTTCGGTGGCATATTTTCAGAGCTGCTACCTGGAGGCAGTTTCGCAAAGCTGGACCCACCAGAGGGGAAGACCATCAACGAAGGCCTCGAGGTCAAGGTCTGTCTGGGCAAGGTCTGGAAGCAGAGTCTGACAGAGTTGAGTGGTGGACAGAGGTATGTTTCTCGCTTGTCACCCTCACTAAAACATATGCTAATGTCCTTTGCAGATCTCTTATTGCTCTCTCACTCATCATGGCCCTCTTGCAATTCAAGCCGGCGCCGATGTACATCTTGGACGAGGTCGACGCCGCACTTGACCTGTCGCATACCCAGAATATCGGTCGTCTGATCAAGACACGGTTCAAGGGCTCGCAGTTTATTGTTGTCAGTTTGAAGGATGGCATGTTCCAGAACGCAAACCGCATCTTCAAGACTCGGTTCAGCGAGGGTACGAGTATGGTGCAGGCATTAACTCCTGCGGACATCAAGTAAGAGAGGGCAAGGCTGTCATTCCTCGTTGTTTGGAGTTCAGGAAATTGGAAGGGCGGCACGAGCACTGTTCTGTAACGTTTTGATATCACAAGTGACATACAATCGGGATACGGATTGGCACTGGGGTATTCACGAGTCGATGATGGGTATGTCTTTGGTCTAATTAGTCCCTTTGGGACCGCCGCATTGAATGAATCCCATGTTGCGCCTCGCTTTTTTCGCTACACACTTTTGAAGAAATGCGCCCCTCTCTCTAGCACCTCTATAGACATACCCACAGTCAAGTAGCTCTCTGGAGACTCTGGCTTGTCGAAAAGGGGAGTCACCTGCATGCCCAAGCAGCCCTTCTTCGGCGCACCCTCGTCAATCTCTCGGTAAGCCCTGAGAGTCCTGTCTGGCTCGACAGCGTGGCGCGTTCCGTTCTCGGGATTCACGTTGGGCAACTTGCACCTAACACAGAACACATCAGTACGGACGGCGTGGTCGTAGTTTTGGGATGCATCTCCCGTGGGCTCGCTCACCTTGTGGTCCGGCAAGAGACATGGAATTCCGACTGGTCTTCCTTGTGAGATGGATCCGTAAGCCGGATCTTTGTCCACGAATCCTCGTCGTACGCGGGGGAGCCGCTGACTACAGCCGGGCTTCCCGTCAGTATTTTATGGTACATCAAAGGCGGCGTAGATCCAGGGAGGGTTTGCACAAACCGAAGACATTGGCGCGGAACCTCTTTGGGTCAAGTTCGCCGAGATCCGCGTCCTTCTTGACCTGCGCCTCCAAGTCTCGCACACTTGACAGACCCAGGATGTGGAGAGGGTACTGTGCCCGTCTCCTGGTCAGCAACATAGTCCCTGCATTGCAAATAGATCATCTTGAAGTTGGGGGCCCTCACAGAATCCTGGAAGCTCACGACTGGCTGGTATCCAGCCTCCTCCTTCGCCGGGGCACACTTGAAAACGGGCCTCAGGTCCGCCGGGTCGCTGCGGAAGAGCCCCAGGCGGTTGCTCACGCCCAGGTAGTGCCTCAGGGCGTCGGGCAGCTCGTTCCCGAGGTTGAGCGCGGTGGCCGTGTCCTTCCAGACGCGCACCCGCTCGCGTGCGTACCCCTTCGCGCTGATCTCGGCGTCCGTCGGGAACGCCACGGGAAGCAGAACCTCCTCCTCCGGCACCGCGCCCCAGCCCCTGGAGCACTTGGCCGCGAAGTACCGAAGCAAGCCCGGGGCTGGGGTGGGAAACCGCAGGACGAGGAACATCTCGTCCGACTTGGTCTCCCTCTCGCCGCCGCGCAGCTTGTCTAGGTCCGGCTGCCACAGCTCCACCTCGACCGTCGCCAGCAGGGGGAACGCCCGCTGGGTGATGAACTCCCAGACGTGGCCGCCACCGTCGTCGTCCTTGGAACCGCCGCCGCCGCCGGCCGTGCTGCTGGCGGGGAAGGGGCTCTTGAGCTGGGCGAAGGTGAAGAGCCTGTCGAACTCCAGGCCGGTGTGGACGACCTTGGCCCTAGTGACCTCGATCCCCCTGCACGACTTGATGGGGTAGATGAAGAGAGACTTGACCTCCGCCTTGCCCGAGGAGTCTTGGTCCGCGGCCCTATGGCCACGAAGGTTTGACTTGACCGGCTGCAGGCCAAGCCTGGTGTGGGTTATCGGGAGTGCATCGCTCTTCCGTGGTGGGAAGGGAGGGAACAACACAAAGACTGGGGCACAGAAGGCACAGAGGGTGACAATCAGGACCAGCATTGAGGCCGGGTCGAAGGGGTTGGCGGCGGAGGGGATGGTGATATTACCTGCCGTGGCGTTGGACGCTGGCAGGTATTTGTCCATGTACCCCATCCTCTCTTGCTGTCAGACAACCGTAATAAGCTGCTCAGGCTTTACTACGTGCAATGCGATATAGGAAGAAACACAATTATGTGGAAACAATTCAATGTATTTCCGCGGCCTTGGTTGATCTGAGGCGGGGGAGATGGTGATGAGAGTTACCTGGCTTTGAGAAAAGTCGGTGTCTGGCCCCATCGCACAGCCAGGAGTCATCTTGCGACACTTTAGGGTTTGGGAGGCGCCTGTTACCGTCTGATGCTTACGCAACGCCTACCTACTGAACCAGGAACAGAAATTCTGTATGCTGGGCTAAGGCTATTGTTGTTCATAGTCCATAGTCAATCGGTATAATAGGTCAGAGCTGATACCTCGTGATGCTAGGGCATGGTGTTGCAATGAGTCCTGGCCCATGAGAAAACCTGATGCCGCATGTCCCGAAGTTGTGCCTTGATCCACACGACGGCGTAACGCAGCTGAGATCAGTCCCAAGAACCAGGCAGGGGCACGTTTGACGTTTGACAAGGCGCTGGAGAGCTCAGACCACCACAGGGAAGCTCAGGCCATGGCAGTCCGGAGCCCCAGAGAGCCCCTACACTAGTCGAATGCAAGGCGGTAGCTGGCCGAGGAAAGCCACGTGTGGAAGATTGCCGGGTGGGTGGGGGAAGGGGGTCCAGTGGCCGAGACAGGCCACCGCCGCCTGGCACCTGGCGCCTGGATCCCACGGTAACATAACCCCACAGGGTCGAGACGACGCACTGGGGGCAGGAAATCACTCAAGGACTGCAACTTGCTGCCGCTTGCTGCTTCTTGCTTGCTGCCCACTAGCGATGAGTGGCAGCAGTCCTTGGTGAACCCACTGCGGATGCCCCTTAATATTTCGCTCGCAGCACATGGCGAAACCGAATGGATAGATAGACTTCTTCACTTCTGGCAAGCCATCGTCTTGTCGTGGATCGCTCGGCTCGGCTTCCAACAACCCGACAACATGACCGACCTTCCTGTCAGTGAGTGGACTTTTCCCGTCGGCTGGCGGCCGGTCATTGTGTAGATGAAACCCAGTCGAGATAGTAGGGGCTCTCTTCGATGCCAATACAGCCAGAATGCGACGTTGGGAGGCTTCATCTTGGCTGATCGGCCAAACGGCTTCACCCTGCTTATCGAGATTAGATCACTTGCAGGTACTAGACCGTACCGCCCCGCCCTGTACAATACTGCACTGTACTTTTGTATCCCACCTCCCACGTGTGGACTTTTACGCGAATCTGTCAGTCGAAGCGATAAATCATCGCCGATGGTCACTTTCTCCAGAGGCTACCATGACTGACTGCTGGGCTTGTGACGGATCTCACGTTTCAAACATGGCCTCCTGCAGCCCAACATCTGGCATGCTGCCGTCCAGCGGGCCGCTGCAAGCCCAGGTCTAGCAAATATAGCCACAGGCATCTCTGCAGGAGGTGGCTCTAGAGGGCCGTAGTCGATCGAGCTGCTCCCGCTCCCGGTCGGTACCCTCTTGCCGGTGAGCTCCACGGATTGTGTGGCTTGCGCTACTCCCAACGCACGGTCCATGAGCGGCATTGAAAAGGCTGGGGGTTGACTGGTCGTGCCAGATCGGCCCCAACAGAGCAATGTAGATGGCCTGCCTAATCGAGCTGTTGCTATACGAAGACTTGCCCAGTTTGCCTATGTGGGGCGATTTTGCCAACTCATTGACACTTGTTGGGAGAATCTTGACGGGGAAAGTGTGTAGACCGTGCAGTATCTATGTCAGTACTGTAGCTGCAAAGGCCATCAGACGTTCCTCGGCATCCCCGTCAAACGGGGTAAGGGATGTGCCAGCAGGCGCCAGCAGGCGCATGTCATGGCTCCACGGCCTGGCCAATGGCTGGTGATTGATGGAAAAGATCACTTGCCGGGTTACGTGCGATGCGAGAGGTCGGCTGCATGCTTCCAGTTTGGTGTGTGTGGCGAGGTTCATCGAAGCTGCCTTCTCGAAAAGGACGGGTTGTGTTGCGTCCCTGCCACAGCAATCTCGAGGGGCAACGGGAAGATTGTATGGCAGTGGAAACTTTCAGAACTGTATGCACCATTAAAGATTAGTCGCCGGGGATCAGACCGGAAAAATGCATCGCACGTCAGGTTGGCCCTGGACTCTGTGTGGGTCCGAGTGGTCCCTGGCGGGACCGCGAATGTAAGAGCATGGTATAATCGAGATGCCTTTTGTCTGCCACGGTAGGAGACGAGCGGCCTTCTTCAGGGTACCGACTCTGGGTCCTTTTGTTCATAAAGGAGTGGTTGTGTTATGAACCGGACAAGTGTGTAGTGAAAAACCCGGTAGGAACAGAACCAGCAAACTACATAGCTGCGTAGTAATTCGCACACACGGTAGCAGGTTAAAGTAGCCGCATGTAATTAACAGCACGGAAAGTCTGAAGGGCTTCGGTGGGGCCAATGAGGGTTGGTGTGCTTCCGAAATCGCGGTCCTTGACTGGGGTGGGCAGGTCCACCCGTGACCGCTCTGTGCTCCTTTGGGACGACGGCGTGTCCTGGGCGATTTGCCAGGGCAGCAGGGGCTGAGCTCGTACCGCGCAGACTGGCAGACTGGGCCGCTCATCGTCACAGATACTGTCCATTTCCCATCAACGTGGCTGGAGTGGTAGCGGGAGTCGCTATCCAGAGGATTGGGACGCGGGCTGGCCCAGGCCGAGGCCCGACAGTCCGGGACAGCAAAGATCGTCAGGTACCCAAGCCGGACCTTCGGCTGGATTGAACTTCAGTATCTACCCACACGAACTGGCAAATGTCGTCACACAGGGAAGCCTGAAGGCAGTGTTGTGATTGTTCCTGTAGCACCGCAGTGGCGACGGCGCATGGGGAGTGCTGCATGACAACAGCCAGAGCCCGCGTGTTGAGGAAATGTATCTGCCTGCCTTGCATGAAGACAGGAAGACACATGATTCGGAATGCTTCCATAGAGCATGGGCATAATTACGGCCGCGGTCGAGCAGTCCGCCCCGGAAGGCAGAAATTATCCGAGAATTTCTCGAACCAGTGACTCGAGTACATCAAGACCCAGGTCTAAGGTCTGAAATGAGCCTGCTGATGAATCTCGGGAAGAAGGATGTTGGTGACGGTAGGCAAATTGAAGGAGACAAAATCAGGTGGGTGTAGACTTGAATCAAGCCAGCGGCGGGTTGCGTACAAAGAGGAAATGAGGGCCACGGGGTAGGGACCGGGACCAGAATTGAGACTGGGACCAGGAGTGCAACCGTTGCTAGGCAGTGCATCATTGCATGGCCTGCCTTGGTTGTTGGTTCTTGGGTTGTATTAATTGATGAGCCTGGGAGGCAGCGAGTTTGAGGGCCTTGCTCCCACGTGAAGTTCGTCTGATCTCTTGGTACGGTCGGCCCCAGCCGTGCAGGCACAGTTGCACTCGGCTGATCGGGCTGACGGGGCTGACCCAGGTGCAGGAGGATCATGGATGCCAGGCTGCCCAGCTGTGTCGGGGGCGGCAGCAGAAGCAGCGGCTGCTGCTGGTCACTGGCCTAGCATGTAAGGGGGGATGGCGGAGATGGATGAGGCCGACGACATGGACGAGATGGAGGGCACACAACAACCTGTGCGGTCGGGCAAGCCTGTGGGAGGAGAGTTGGTGGAGTGGAGCAGCTCGGATGAGGACCTGTACATATACGGCGACGAAGTGGGCTTGCAGGATCAGAGGGTGGTGCTCAAAGGTACCGGGTACTGGGGGCATGCAGGTGCGCACCGGCCAGCACGGCTCGGCAGACTGACTAATCACCCGAAGGTCAGATATCGCACTGTCGCAAGTCGCAAGTCGTCTTGTCCAAGCACCCCACACCCTGCCCTGCTCAGCCTGTCTGCTTGTCCACCCACACCCCCCGAACCAGGCAAGCCGGGATTGCTGGCCATCGTCTGATGGGTGCCAGCCTTCCTGGCCTTCCTCGCCAGCCTGGCCAGCCTGGGCTGCCAGAGAGGGCTGATGGACGAGAGAGACCAGATGAGTCTCGTCCGTCGTCCATGGGCTGCCATGGCACAGCAATCCCACCCAAGCACATACACACACTCTCTCTCTCTCGGGCGGCGCATCGACCTGCGTCTTGGAGCCAGGGGTCCTACTAAGGGGCTTGGATCTGGATCTCGTTGGGCTGGCCTGGGCTGGGCCAAAGTCGTTCCAAGGTCGACATAGGTCACTCGACACCATGGCACTCCAGGAGGGCCCACAGTGCCACACCCACGACGGCGGTTGCGTCTTCCCGCATGGTGGACAATGTCTTGCAGCTCATCCAGTATTGTGTGCCTGTAGTGGCGAAGTGGGTGGTGCAAGGGCTGCGACACTGAGACTGGTTGACTGGGTCCGAGAGGTCCAAAATGAAGAATGCCATCTCTACTGACAGGCTCGTTGATCGACAGACTTGGGCAGCCACGCAGCTGGCTCCTGGACTGTCAGAATTACATTCAGAATCAGAAATCCATCCCCACGTTTCCTCTGACCCTCACCCTCACCAAGACCACTATTTTCGGATCCACCGCTTGCTCCTCTCATGTTCCCATCGCCACGGCCCGACATTTCCACGCGTTGTGAGGGCTCCCCTGGTCAATGGTGTGGGTTTACTCGTCCTTGGCTGCTTGATTGCACGCGACCAGGATCAAGCTTTGGCCAAAGTCTGGGTTTCGAATTCTATCATACGCAGTCCCTCCATCCTTGACTTCATCTTGCAATCCTTCCTGGAACATGTGGAGCAATTCTCCAACTTTGGCAGCGGGGCGCTTATCACCCAGTAGTATGCACTACACCACGCCGTGGCATGCCATCCTAAAGGTTGGAATGGCAAGGCCGCCCTGCCCGGAGAAGGTGTGCCGCATGGGAGCCTCGACAACATACATGGGGGGCTGCCTGAGGGCATTCATTCGTACCCCGGTATCACCGGGAGATCCACACAGTACCATCTTGGCCTTCGACGCCTCCTCAGTTGTCGACAGGAGCATGTTCTTGCCACAGGAGGCGCCTTGCACACTCGCGCGGCTGACCTATGCAAATGCTGTTGCAATGATCTGCCTCAGGACAACCAGTCATGTCGCTGCTGTGACAAGTTGTGGGCTTGGGATGAGCAAACCCTGTGGGTGGTCGTGCCCCGCCTGTCCACTTTCATCGTCCGAGTTGTCTGTGAGGCCTGGAGCCGCTCATGGGTCAGTAGTATCAGGAAGTACAGATCCTAAAAACCTGCAGGGAATTACCTGACACGGTCGGTCAAGGGTCCGCAAGACCCCAGTTCAAACACCCATGTGAGATGAGGTCTGAGGTCTAGCCCATGCAGGCTTCACTGTAGGTGTGAATCCTCCACCTCGGTAGTATCCCCAGCTTCACACTGGGGCAGTACCACGGTATCAGCCTACTTACAACGAGGGTACTTGTGCAGTTCCTATTGCGGGATGTTGACTGATACTTTCGGCTGGGATTTGACAGTTGCACCCCAACGTCCCTCGACTGGGTCATCCAGAAATCGCAGGACCATCGAAGCAGGACCACCGGCCACGAGGTGGACGTGGCCCAGACAACATCCACCCCAGCAAGCGGAAGCAGAACGGGCCTTCCCTAGTTTTTCGATACCCACCGGATGGCACATACAAAGGGAGTCCTTGGTCAAGTATAGGACCAGCATACCTTAATACAAAGCTCGTCAAGGCCGGCCCTGTCTAATATACTCTGTTTACATCTACCTGTCATCCAATTCCGAGTGCCAACATCCTTCCCAAACGGAGAATCTTGGGCCTCAACGGAATCACTAGTTCAGCCAGCACTGCATGTAAGATCACCCGATATTTTTGGATCCTTCGACGACTACAACGCCTTCTCGTCACATCTCGACATTCGTCGATAGCCAGGTCATGGGCAGCTGACCCTGGTGTAGCAGAAAATTCCCTGGGATCTCCTCTATCACCTCCAGGATAGGCATCCCTTAAAGGCACCGACTTAAATCAGCCTGTGGTGGTCATATCAAAAACGCAGGTCCCATCTTCGGACTCATTTGCCATCACAGTTCGGGCCGACTTCTTCACATACACAGTCTCAGTCTCCGTCTCAGCCCTTGAGTGCTGAATGACCTTCAGGAGCAACCGGGTGTCTTGTCAAATCATACTCGACTTGCACTCTTTCTTCAACTAGCTCACAATTGGCTACCACTCGCCGGCCATCCTCGGCATTTTGGACTCCCCGGATTCTCTCTGCACTGCCTGACTGGCGCCAGTGATCTCGCGTCAGACTATACAGATTCTGATAAGGCAGACAGCGCCGGGGTGTTACTCACATTCCGCACAACAGTTCGACCGTCTAGCACTGAGGCGTCGATGTGCTCTTCCCGCCGGGTAACGTCTTTGCTACCCGGAGCCTCCAAGTCTCCTTGACCTGGCAGCGGTTGCGCAGAACACTGTGGGGGGGCATCCTCGGCTGGCGAATACATCTTCGCTGCATACATACCCTTGTAGGTTGCCACCTCCACAGTCACACCGGTAAGGTTGTTGCAAAAGTCGTACCGGTACCTCGAAATACCACCATCATCCCCCTAAGACGAACGCCCTTAGCCACATATCTGGGGTACTTAGCAGTGTGCGCGCTATAACCCGGCAATTTTCTTTACCATACAGATACACAGCCCCTCCCTGTGCCTGTTCTATCCGAGCACAGTCTTCACCACATAACCACCTGCCTTTTCTCTGTCTAACAGCTGACAGGCCAGTGGACGAAAGCTGATCAACAATTCGATCAACCTCAGGTCCAGGCTGTCACTGGGTACAGTGGACCCACAGACAACCCAGCCTCAGGAAATATTCCCGCCCTTTCCCGCTATTCCAGTTGCCCCCCCTCCTCGTCGTGGGTATTCCCGGAGCAGGCAGGTTACACACACTGCTGTAGTGGCAGTTTCTCAAGCGAAAGGCAATCGAACTATATTGTGAGCGGACAGTCTCTTGACCTGGTGAGCATCCACTAATGGCAACATTGCAATACCAAGTATCTCACATCGTTGGACAGTGCTTCACGGCACAAGTTTCTCTGTACTAGAATCTGCCAGAGTCGCGGGCCTTGGCGAAACGTCACACTTACGGGTCAAAGAGCAAGAAAAAGGGAAACCCCCAGGACCATCAACTGCAGCCGTTTGCTGGGGAGTATCTGCCTCTGCCCATTCTCTGCCGCGCAGCGCTGAGCCTCAAGAGATTTTTACCAAAGGAACGGGTTGTGGTTCGCTGATGAACTAGCCTTCTCAGTCGAAATCATTCCCTTCCAGGAATGCTAACAAATTTTCTTCCTTCGACAACAACGGTGGTTAAGTCAGACCAATTACGCCGCATAATTCTCGCCTGTCAGTACAGAGTATAGGCGCCGGTCTAAAGAGCCATGAGCGAGTACTATCACAACTTCCTTTCGTCCGTTTCGGGACTGGGAACCAACTCTGGCTTGACTTCCCAAAATGAGGCGCCCAGAGCAGCTCCTGTTGCTTTTGGGACTGGAAGCAACATGGAGCCAAACACTTTCCAGAACGTGACATACTACCCTGGATTCCCAGAGCCTGGCTTATTCCAAGCGCCGAGGCCACAACGAAACAGAAGAAAATCGGCCCCTGGTGCGGATCACATCAAGCACAGAAGAACTCGCAGCGGTTGTTTTACTTGCCGGAGTAGACGGGTCAAGGTGTGTCACAGCCTTGAGCTTCTCCCCGAATATCCTTTGCTGACTTCTTCACAGTGTGACGAGACACACCCAGTTTGTGAACGTGAGTAAAATTCTGTTCTGTTGCACACCATTTTTGGAATGCTGAAATCAGTGACAGGGTGCCGCAAAGGTACACGAGACTGCGTGTATCCGGATCCACCGTCCTCAAAGTATTCCGGTTCACATGGGGCCAAGGATGTGGATATCAGTCAGCAAACGAGTCCAACGTCTTCAAATGAGGATGAGGATGACGGAGATCAGGACGGAAGGCTAAGCCCCATTCCGGACGAAGATGAGGATGACTTAATGAGTGTCTCCGAGCATTCAATGCCATCCACAAAGAGCCTTCGGCATATGAGTACGGCATCGTCTCTGAACCTGAAGCGACTTTTAACTCGGACTCGGCAGCCCTCTGAGACGTCATCCCAAGAAGGTGCCAAAGGCTCGTCCCCGACAAGGTCTATCGGCACGACTAGCAGTCATACTCCACTGATGGCAAACTTACCAGACCTTGTACTAAACACGGCTCCAGATTTGTCACACCTTCCAGCCGATTTGAGATTTTACTTGGAATATTTTCTCGACAACATCACGCATTACCACTATGGTGTTCACAGAGACTTTGGGGTTTTTTTCCGAACAGTGCTCATCAGCTTGGCGTTGCGCAACGAGTCTTTGCTAAATGCCATTGTTGCATTCGCGGCATATCATCAGACGCTAGGAGACCCGAACGGTCAGCTTGAGGAATTTCTCAAGTATTACAACAGGAGTGTCATTTTGCTTCTTGGCCTCCTCAAGAATGGCGACGGGCACGAGCTCACGACACTCTTGACAATTCTGCAGCTAGCGACAATAGAGGTGCGTGCGTGATGCAAGGATGAAAGTCTGCACTCTTGTGTTCAGTCCTGACCTGTGAAAATAGGAGTATCTTGGCGACTGGATAAACCTGATGGGGCACCAGAAGGCAGCTCTTGAGATCTTGAGCCAGTTGTTCACGCCTCAGAGTGTGGCGGAGACGTCGCTGAACCGCACTATCCTGTCATGGTACATTCGCTTTGACATCCTTGTCGGGCTGATGGGAGGCTTCGTGACAAGCCTCCCTAGAGACTGGTTCGTGGTTTTCGACGTACATTGTCAAGCAAGACTAGCCAGCGAGCCCGACAGCCCGGATTGGTTATATGAACGGGCCGAGAACCGTCTGCGTCTGATATGCCACGATATCTGCCTGCTTGTTGCCAGGCGTGCCAGGGACGAAATGGATGAGGCATCAGTCGCTGCGGAACACGAGAATGTGGCTCGACAATTACGGGAGTGGAGGGAAACTCTCAATCCCGCCCTTACAGATTCTTCGCGTCTGGTTACATTGCCTTCATATCCGTCAGCAGAGGCTTCCAGTGCTTCACGGCAAACCGCGGCCTTGTACGACGTTCCTTTGGCTTCTACGACATTGCTAATTTGCGAATGGCATGCCACGGTGATGATGCATCTATACCAGGCAAGCCAAAGTAGGCAAGGCCCGCTATTACCAGAGCTGGGCAGTTTACAACAGCACGCCGAGGCTATCAGCCAGATCTTCAACGATAGTGAGCAGTGGGCGTCCAGTCCAAGGGGGTTGCTGATTATGCTCCATCCCTGCATTACGATCGCATCGATGTTCCTCCCGCCAAATCCCGGCAACAACTTATGGCTGAGGAAGAAGTTCGCCTTGCTCGAGAGCTCTGGGTAAGTTCTGATCCCGTTGTGTGGCACTCTGCACGGCTAACTCGGTTGCCAAAATCGACGCTGACTTGTAATTCTCTACCAGCTACATTTTCCCGATCACGGTGCGGCGGAGACTAGCGGAGCTCTTTCAAGACGAGACGGTGGTGCGATGGTGGCTCCCAGACGACCACGGGTTCACTCCGATGTTGCAGAGCGTGCGAGCTTTTGCAGACGAGAGGAACGCGGCGGCCACGTCATCCCGGACTGAGGCCGTCCAGGATATGAAGAACGTCTTTGCGGCTTTGCATATTGGGGGCGACGCCTCTCCTATCGCCGGGGCGCGTCTGCTTAGCACTGGGGAGGCGGGAAGGACAGAAGCATAAAGAGCCAAATGGGTGAAAGCTGTGGGGAGGCTTCCGGGGACAACAACGGGACGCGGGCCTTGGGGGCAAAAGCTGGAATCCTGCCCCGAAGGTGAGAAAAACCTGGTGGGGCTTGGCAATGCCGTCGTCGACCAAGACGGATTGGAACGCAGGCAGGGCAAGTGAGGTTGAAAAAACGGGGGGGCCCGCTCTGGCCCTGTCCCTGGCTAAAGTATGTTCTTTGCCCCCAGCGAGCTTAGCCACCTCTCTCGGGTGGGTTCTTTAGCCAGTGATTACTAGCAATCCAATCCAAGAAGGTCGAGACCAGCGGGACGATCAGACCTGGCGCCCATATCGAGAGGGCTAGTGCGGTCGTCGCCCGTCCCGACGGCTCGGTTCCTTCCATGTTACCTACCTGTTAACCCACTACCCCAACCCACCCGAGGCTCCAGACAACCCTGTCGTCCGCGGGCTGCCTTCGACTAGTCCACTTTATAAACTACCTGACTATCACCTACTTGGGCCGGGGCCTGGATCGACACTGCCTCGTGCTACACGTCACTTTCCACTCTGCCCGACTAGCTTGCACAAAGGGGGGCTGTGTGGCTGGAGATGTGAACAGCACAAGTTTGTGCGCAGTAAGAAATGCGACCAAGTGCTGTGTACACAAACTAATGCAAGATATGGGTCCCTGATTGTCCTCTCCGGCCCCCCGCCCCCCCGGGATTGTGGCAGGTGGTAACGAGGGAACAAAACTTGATGGCTGAAGAGATCACACTGCCCACCGAACGAGGCATCCAGCGGGGGAGGACTCGCCGTGGCGAAGAAGAGATAAGGGAACGGTGCAACGACATCATAGACCCCAGCGAGACGGCATTTTCCGTTGAGTCGGATCGAATTTTTGTCACCGGCCTCCCCTCCGCTCCCAGGGGCAGGACAACAACGGGGCCTTCATAAACCGGCCGGCTGCCCGGCTGTCCTGAATCGTGACGCTGTTCTCGTCGGCGCGACTGACAGTGTAACCAGGTGGCGCCCGGGGCTATGAGTGTTTCTTTTGCACTTTTCCCTTCTTTCTTTGGTTTCTTTGGTCGACCACTCTCGTCTGGGCTTGGGCCCACGATCATGCAGAGCGGTAGTCGCTGTCCAACCAACGAGAGGAGCGTTCAGGCAGGGATCACCGTGTCACTGGCGAAAGAAGGGGGTGGGGGAAGCAAACACAGAAAGTATATGGGGCGCCGCCCCCCTGTGGCTGGGACGGGACGGATCTGTCAAGCATCTTGCATAACAGATGCCTGGCCCTGGACAGCCAGCCGTCCATCTCAATCAGGGTTTGCAGAACTATGCTTTTGACTGGGCCGTGGCTGGCTGTGTGTGTGTGCACGCCTGCCGCTCATCACAGCATGCCTTATCCGAGCCCGGCCGCAGCCAGTCATCTATTATTGTTGTTACTTGCATCACCACATGCATGGCGAGCTGTCGTTTGCCGGTGAAAGGGGTGAGGGGGTTCCGGCAGGGCAATATGCAGGACCGTTGAGGCAGCCCTGGCCAGTCGGACTGGCTGGCTGCCTGGTTGATCACTCGGATCGGGCAGGCGTCAACACATGCACGGATTCGAATCTGTAGCCGGGAGAGGGAGGGGGTTTGGGGTAGCACAGGTGCACACATCTGCCTGTCTGCCTGTCCACGGTACTGCTTGTGTGGCTCGTTCGTGATCACCCCTGCCCTCTCCTAGACCATGCAATCAGTCTCTGGTGATGTGGTTTTGTATCCTGGCAATCCGGATGGATGTTGCATTCTGAGCTGCGTGCCCCTGGGTTGGGCCTCAGGGAGTAGTATCCTGGGAGGGGCAAGCCTGGGCAAGGACTGGTCATTGTTGGCCGCCCCCGAGTACAACAGGAGACTGGCTACAACTACCTAGTAAGTTGAGAGTGTGGTCAACCGCATTATTGCCTAGATATGCGGGTGCTTCCGACGATATGACTGTAGTTGGACGGACTACTGCCCGTGCTGTGCCTCTGGCACCCGGGGGAACTGCAGGACTGCAGGACTGCGGACTGCAGCAAGGTATTCCCAAAGTCTAAGAAATTTCACTAACACGAGAGGCATGGTGAAGGAAAGCACAGCTCGCGCAGATTGTGGTTCGGAAGCACGGTGCTTTCTTATTGCATAGCTATAGGTAGTACTTGTAGTTTTACGTATGTGGTGTAGCAATAAGCAGTAGGGCTCTAGGGCTACAGGGTGCCCCCCACCCTGCCCAAGGTTCCAGGGTGGTCCATCAGTAAGCAAATCGGGCTGGCCGTCGCACAGCACTAGCGGCTCAACATGGTATCCTCCACTTGCAGTGTTACTGTGGTATCATACGGAGTACAACAAATTACAACAGCAAACACACCACAGCAGCAGCAGCAGCAGCAGCAGGTGGACCGCTAAGGCAGGCCAGGAACTGAAACAGGCAGGCAAAGTAGCTGCTGCTGTGTCTGTCAGCTGCCCGACTTGATGCAATTCCATTTTCAGCTCACAAGTCGAGACCTCATTCAAGCACCAAAGTGACATTTGAGGCCAGGGAATTCTCGTCAAGTCATGTCTTTTCTCCCCCAATCCTCATCAAGGAGTATCTCTTATTCCTAGCCTAGCCTGGAGGGAGCTTCTGGGCCCTGCCCCTGCCCCTGATTCTGACTCTCTCTCTCTCTCTCTCTCTCTCTCTCTCTCTCTCTCTCTCTCTCTCTCTCTGTGTGTGTGTGTGTGTGTGTGTGTGTGTGTCTCTTCACATCGTCTTCGCCATCCTTGTCGTCGTTGTCATTGTCGTCGGTGTCCCTTGTCGTCTAAATTTGTGTCATCTTATCTCGCCTTGTCTTGCCCTGGTCTCGTCTCCAAATCTCAGCACGCCGGCCGGCGCCCTCGCCAAATGAGCCTCTGCCGCCCTCACAGCTTGCATTGGATCACGCCGACCCTTCATTTCCCTCCCGCCAGCTCTCTCATCTTACGCACAGCGGCGGCCACTGCTGTTACTGCCCTCCTGACAACCACTACCAGCCAGCCAGCCGTGCATTGCATTGTGCATGTACGCATGCCCTAGGTTTCCCGAAGTCCCAGTCAGCCCCAGACGTGTTGGCTTGAGTGCCTTGGCTCACAGCTATGGCGGCCGAGTCGTCGACGTCGTCCTCTGACCAGCCCGCTGTCACGTCTGACGGCGTCCACCAGCCTCAGCCGGCCAATGGCGACGTCCCAGCCCCCGAGCCGCCCGCCCAGGATCTTGATTTTGTCACCCTGGGCATGTTCATCATTGGTATGTACACTTGCTCACTACTTGTGTGTGTGTGTGTGTGTGTGTGTGCGTTGTCTGTGTCTGTCTGTCTGTCTTTCGCTCCCTCCCTCCCTGGCCTGCACTCGTAGCACATCTTCCTGCATGTGTTCCGTGTTTCGGCCTGATTGATCCATCGATTGAGTGATTGATTGCCTGCTTGCTGCTGTCCAACCTCTCTGCTGCTCGACCTCTTGCTTTTCTTTCCCTTCCCTTTTATTTTTCTCTGCTCGTGATGCTCCTCCTACCTCATATGCCTCTCATGCCTGCCCTGGCCCGGCCTGAGAGCCACTCACCTCCCCCTCAGTCATCCTGTCTATTAGTTTTCATGTATTCCGGATGCCTTCGTCTGTCTTGAGCCAGACCAACATGATGCACGCTGCCCTGAGCCTGCTCGCCCTACTCTCATGCGTCTGTCACTACTACCTCACCAAACCCTATCCTCCTTGGCTGCAACGTCTCCTCGGATCCTCCCGGGACCCAGAACGAGAGTGTGACCCCGTGGAACCGGAAGCTGACAACCGTCACCAAGACGAGATCGAGTACCTGCCCCCCAAACCTCCCCAGGAGGACGTCTTAGGCGGCGCAGGCTCCTATGCCGCCCTCGGGGCTCGCCTCTTCTCCCCGGCCCCCATCGAGTCTAGATCGGTTGGGTGGGTGATCGATCAGGGCTCCGACTTCCCGCCGGCCATAACGACGCTCGTCGATAGCTGGGAGACCGCCGCTCTCGTCCGCCACGATCCGGACCGGCTCACCACCCGCGGCTGGAACGGTTATGTCGACGACAATGAAACCAGGGCCTTCAAGTACACCACCCCCAAAAAGCGTCTGGTGGCTGCCGACCTCAGCGGCTCGCCGCTGCTTCAGTCCCGCGCATTCCACATCATCTGCAGCCCCTCCAGGTGCCGGGAGCTGGTCACGGAGCTGCTGACCCTGCGGAAGGACGAGGCCCCGCCCGAGGATGACGACGGCCGCGGGGGCTACTCGCGGCCCATTATAATCTGGGAGCCGGTGCCCGACCTATGCACCCCAGATGAGCTCCTCAACCTGACCAACTGCTTGCCTCTGGTGGACGTCTGCAGCCCAAACCACTCGGAGCTGGCTGGGTTCATGGGCGACTCCGGCGTCGACCCGGAGACGGGCGAGATCAGCACCCACGCCGTGGAGCAGGCGTGCGAACAGCTCCTCGGATCCATGCCCCTGTCGAGCTTTACCCTCGTGGTAAGGGCCGGCGAGAAGGGGTGCTATAGTAAGTGGCCTAAAGATGGGGGCCCATTTCCCCCAGTGTGATCTTCTATGTGATGATGCGGGAGCACTCAGCTAAAATCAAATCCCAGTCGCCAAGAATGGTGGGCGTAAGAACTCCAAGAAGAGCGGCTCAAAACAACGAAAGAAGGTCCACGCCGCGCACGGCGGCCTGCAGCCCGACACCGACATGATGAGCCTCTTCGCCGGCCTTCTGCAGCAGTCAGATCCCGACGAGGACGGCGGCGGCGACGAGGACGGGGCCGCCACCTTCAGCTTCATCCAGGACGAACTCGACGAGGTGGACATAGACCCCGGGCTGGACAAGTGGATCCCCGCCTTCTTCACCCGTGAGGACGCCGCCGCCGGCAGGGTCGTTGACCCCACCGGCGGCGGAAACACTTTCCTTGGGGGCCTGGGCGTCGCGCTGGCGAGGGGAAAGACGATGGAGGAGGCCGCGTGCTGGGGCAGCATCACCGCGAGCTTCGCCATCGAGCAGGTCGGCGTCCCCGAGCTGGGCAGGGACGAAGAAGGTGAGGAGACGTGGAACGGCGAGCGGGTGCGGGTTAGGCTGAAGGCTTTACAAGCACGTCTTGAGACTCCAGCGGAATAATTCTGTGAGCATTCTTTTTGGGCTCAGAGGCGAGTGGAGGCGGACTGTGGATTGCTAGATTTAGAGGGAAACCATGAGGCAACTGCGAGGCATCATCTCTACAGCGCATACATGTGTTGTGCGGGAGGCGAGGACGAGGAACAAAATTCAAAAGATACCACGGCTTGATATGGAAGCAGACAGAAACAAAATAGAGTTCGGACTGGCGTTGGTGGCACTCATCTACCACCCTGCAATGGGCTTACGGACAAACGAAATAGAAATCAGAGATTGCCACCCCCCCCCCCCTCACCCCCCAGATACGGAGGGCTCACCAGTACATCGCCCATCACCCTCGCCCTCGCCCACGCCACTAACACACAAGAACCACTCCCACAAGACAGGACACTCACGCCCAATTTTCGTACCTACTCCTAACACCTACAATCAATACTCACTCCTGAAATACCCAATCTCAGAAAATAAAGACTCGCAACACCTGTACATCACACGCAGTCTTAGCAAGTAAACCTTAACCAGATGTGTGGTTCAGTGAACCAGGATAGCCTACACTTTCTTATTTGCTATGGCGTGAATGATGTACCGGTGTACCGCCCGTGTTACCCCAGAGCGAACATTTGCGTTCAATAAATAAACAGAATCAATTGCTTCACTGCCGCGAATGCATATCAAAAAGAGACATCTAAACCGCGGACCGAAGTTGCTTTCAATATTCGCAAGACGGACCTTTCCATCCGGAGCCAGACGCCAGGAACCCAACCATCAAGACATGATACCGTACCACCCCGCGCAAGGCCTTCCAGACATAGGCCATGCATATTATGCGTGCCCAACTCATCACTTTGTCGTTCCGCATTAGATCTTATACACAAGGTTCCCATCGGTAAACCTGCGTGATTTTGTCACCGTTAGCAAGCAGAAACCAAAAAGTGCAACCTGGGGAAGAATAATCCCGGGCGAGGGAACAACTCACATGATGCTCATGGCGTTCTCGTCCATCCTCCTGAGCGCCTTGATGCCCTCCTCCTTGCTGAACGCGTCGTGGGGGCTCAGCTTCCCGTTGACGCCCGCGAGCAGCTCGTCCACGTCGGCGGCGTCGTCGTCGAATAGGTCCGTGCCCATCAGCGGGCCCAGCGCCGCCGTGAACGCTGAGAAGCGCGCGTCGCTGATCGCCGCCTCCTCGCCCGACAGGTTCAGGCCCGCCGCGCCGCTGGCCAGCTGCGCGTCGTCCTGCTGGCTCTCACCTGCGGCGCTCTGCGACTCGAGCTGCGACGCCGGCACCGAAGACGCGAACGACAGGTTGGACTGCGACTGGGACTGCGACTGGGACTGCCCGTTGCTGCGGGCGGTGCGGTTGGAGCGCCGTGGCATGGCCTCTTCGGCCTCCTCGGCCTCCTCCTCCTCCTCTTCTTCATCGTTGTCTTGCTCCTCTGGCGGCTCATGCGTGCCGTTGGTGTGGCCGTTAGTGCCGTTGGCCCCGTTCGGCCTCGCGCGAGCGTTGGCCCGGCTCGCCCTTGCGGATGCGCGCGCTGACCGGCTGTTGCGTACCGATGCGCGCTGGTCGCCGTCTTCGTCGTCATCGCTCGACGAGTCATCGTCCGAGTCGGAGCTCAGGGGCTGCGCGGTCGTCCTCCTGCGCTTCTTCCGGGACTCGTCCTCAACAACCTCCTTGAACAGCGCAAAGCGCAGGATGCTCTCCGCGGCCACGGCATCGCGCTCCTCGACACGGTTTGACAGCCGTGATTTGGCATGAGCGGTCGCCAAACGGATTAGAGTCTCCAATGTACGCACCGTCATAGGACTCGTCCGGCGTTGGTTGCCCTCGAGGTCATCGTTACGCAGGCCAACGTAGATGTCGGCAATGCGATCCGCAGCATCTTGAGAAAGAACAGGCTTTATACGGGTCTTCGCATACTGGATGTACTTCTTCATGAAGGGGATGCTGAGCACTTTCGGCTTCTTGGGGCCACGGCCGGTGACCCCGGCATGAAGCATCGCGTCATACTTCTCGTAGACATCAGTGGGCCGCTGAGAGTCGTTCTGCGATTGGCCGCCAACACTGAGGGACTGCTGGGCGTTTTCTCGCACAGGTGCACCTTCTTCTGTACCGGCTTGACGGTACCGATGCATGCGAAGAACATGCTCGGACACTTGTCTGTCGCGGGTGTCCTCGATGTCGTCCGTGACAACGAACAAAAGATCGAAACGCGAGAGCAACGAGTCGGGGAGCGCAATGTTCTTGTGAGGGTCCTTGTGGGGGTCGTACTGGCCAAAGATTGGATTGGCAGCGGCGACAACACTGCATCGTGCGTTGAGCGAAGTGTGAATACCAGCCTTTGCAATCGTGACAGTCTGCTGCTCCATGACTTCGTGGATGGCGACACGATCAATGTCGGACATCTTGTCGAACTCATCGATACAGACCACACCGCGGTCAGCCATCACCATGGCACCTGCCTCAAGGCGGCGCTCGCCAGTCTCCTTGTCTGAGGTCACAGCAGCTGTGAGACCCACGCCTGAAGATCCACGGCCAGTTGTCGCGATTGCCAGGGGAGCAGTGTTGAGGACGAACCGCAAGAGCTGCGACTTGGCCGTCGAGGGGTCACCGACCATGAGGATGTTGATGTCACCACGCAAGTGGGTACCATTCTCTAGATTCTTCTCCATTCCGCCCAAGAGCATGAGGAGGATCGCTTTCTTGATGTGATCGTGGCCAAAGATACTAGGCGCTAGCGACTGCGAGAGCATCTCGAACAGATTCTTGCTCTTGGCGACCTTGTTGATGTTTCGTAGATCCGTATCGGTGATTGGGGCGGTGGCTATGCCACCTCCAGACTTTGACGCGAGGAGAACGATATTGTTGGCCAGTATTATTGTCTTGAACAGCGCGCTGCTGTGGTTCGCATTCCTGTTACCCAGCGTCCTATAGATCCCAACAAGCTGGATACGGTCACCAGGCTTGACTTTGTCAACCAGGTCATCATCAAGAATGACGTCGACGCCGCGAGGAAGCTGCCCAGCCGGGGCCCGCTCGGGCATTTCTTGTATGGAGATGCTCTGGTGATCTCTGTAGGTGCACCAGCCGTACTCTGTCATCAGCGGGTTGCCCTTGTCGTCTTCTTGTGGGTAGACGCTGTTTGTGGTGGCGCCGTTGGTCATGGTCTGGTCTCGGTACTCCCGGAAGTGGAACTTGTTCTCAGCCTCGTTGTAGTGCACACTCTTGACGATCTTCGGACGAATGAGAGAGCACCGCGTCACGATACCCTCGATGGAGACCATGTGGTTCAGGTGGTGGGCGGAGAGGGTGCGGGGGTTGCAGGCGTGCAGGCCGAAGCTGCCAGACCATGCACAGTAGTACATGACTTCGTCATCTGTCTGGTCCGGTCGCGCCGTTGGGATGGTCTTGACGATCTGTTTGAGGGCATGATTGAAAGCGAGGGTGTATTCGAAGGGTTCTACCAAAAGGCCTTCTGCGATTTCTGCGTTGTGGTCGCGGACGTGGTCTATGTTGACTACCAGTCTCCTCTGGTTCTTCTGCAGCATCAAAATGATGTCGGACCTGTAGCTCCGCACATTTTGATCATCTAAGCCAAGAGTCAGTGGTCGATTTGAGCGTCTTCAGCGTTGAGATGAGGAGATACGCACGTGGATCAAGGAATTCCTCGGCATGGCGCACTCGGTCGCGCGCTGCCTCATCGCGCAACATAAAACCGTCCATGATGTTGTGCTTCAGGCAAATCTAGACAGTTTGGACTGCAAATTGAGGCTGATGGAGAGTTGACGTCGAGGTTTGGAGGGGGTGGACGGGTGCGTTGCTGAGGCGGGTTGGTTTAATGGGAAGAAAGAGACAGGCGCTGCGACTTTTTGGGGACGCGTCGACGCGAAGTCAATTGTGTCGACCGCGTCGCGGCGCGTAAAGTGGCTTCACTAACAATCGCAACTTGTTTCTTCTGCATTACCTCGGCGGTTTCCCGGTACTTGTTGTCAGGGACAGGCTCCCGTCTACTTCCCTGCAACCATTTAAACCCTGGTCATCTAAGGTTCCGCGTTGAGGGGCTCCCGGCTGCAGTACAGGCGGTCCAATTTACTGTCGAATGAAAAGAGAAACGGCCAGAACATCTCACCTCGAAGTCGTCGACTCGGTCTTGAACAAAACTTGAGCTCGCGAAAATTGCAGTTGCAAGAAAAACAAGTTGTCAACAGGTTCACCATGCGCAGAGTCTGAGGTTGTGCATAAAGCATGTGTTTCAAATTTTGATCCTGCTTTCACCTCCCCATCAACCTGCACTCCTCCTATGGCCGCCGTCTTTGAACACACTATTGTTTTTACCACATATTCCTCCTCTTCCCAAAAGCCAGCCCCATTGTGACTCAAGCTACTGTATTATTGTTGCTAGGGAGGGCTCGGGCTCGGGGCGCAGATGACCTCGCGAAAGGACCAGCAATTTGCTCATGTTAAAGGCTCCAAAACCCGCTGTCTATACCATTCATTCTTTGACGGACCCGCTCTCATTTCCACGCGTTCAAGCCAGCCCACGGATCTGCTTGGCTCTGAGGTTGCTGTTGCGAAGACGGCTGCTGTGCCGGATATCCATAATTGCTTGCTCCGTAGTGAACTGTCTGCTGGGGCCCCAGTGGCGGTGGCCCCGGCGGCGGCGGCGGCGGGACGAATCCCGGGGGAACATAACTTTGTGACGGGGTGGCCCCCGGCGCATGAGGATTCCCGTAAGTGCTAAATGGCCTCGAAGACTGTCCAAAGCTCGTTTGCGTGGGAGGTGGTGATGCAGGCCCGGGTCGCATCCCCGCGACCGACCCGAAGCTCGTTTGCGTCGGCGGTGGCGAGGTCGGTCCAGGCGTGCGTCCGTACGTGCTCGGGTTATAGGCGCTTTGATATTGGGGCATTTGCGTCTGAGATGGCGGGGGCGACGTCGGGACTTGATACTGCCCGGCAAAGTTCGTCTGTGGGTATCTCGGAATGTTGTTGTTGAAGTTCAGTGGTGATGGCGTAGGTCGTGTCGACTCCGCTGGGTTCGGTGGCGATGTTGGGGGCTCCATCGACATCCTCTCCATCAAACCTCGGATACGCTCCTGTTCAAGCGAAGCTTGCGCACTTTTGTTGGCTGCTCGCTCCTGCTCGATCTGGTTCAAGAGCTGGGCACCTTCAGAACGGCGATTGTTGACGAAGGTCTCCACGTTCTTCTCGAGGCTCTCTACCGTCTCCTTCATCTCGGCATACCATCTCTTCGCGCTTTGCAGACCTGCCTCGAGATCCAGGAACTCCTGGTACGCTCGTTTGTACTTCCCAACAACCGAGGCCCGTTGCCTCTGAATGGCCTCGTATTTGCTTTGCTCTGACCTGACACGCTTGTCCTGCAGAAGGTTGTTGAAAGTCATTGAGAGCTCCTTCATCAGAGCTGACTGTTTGTGGTTCGCTTGCAGCAGGCGAGTCTGGTGTGGCCGGAACTTTTCCAGCTCTTGCTGGAAAAGCTGATTCTCATAATTTGCTATCGACTTCTTGTTCAGAATCAGAATTTGAGAGATGTCGTCGTTGTGTACCTATTCTCAGTTAGCGGATACCAGTAATTCAGAACCACGCAACAGGCTTGCCTTCTCTTTGAGATCTTTGAGCACCTGATTTCGCTCCCTTTTGATCAAATTCAACTTTTTCAAAGTCTCCTCGACTTTCTTGATCTGGTCCATGACACTAGGTCCGCTATCGTCGAAATCTGCATCCAGGAGATTCGGCTCAGTGGCAGGACTTCCCACACCACTTGAATTCCCCCGCACCTTGCTCACGACCTTCTGAAACAGCGCGTCGACTTCGCCATGCTGAGCCGCTGAACGCATCTCGTCGAAGACATCTTGATTCTGTCCTAGCTTCGAAGCAAGTTGTGCATCGCTTCTGGACGCCTCATTCAGAGCCTCACGGTAGTTCCGGACGTCGCTCCTCAGTGTCGTAGTCAGTCGTCCGCTGGGTTGCTGTGTCCATTCACTCTCGTACTTGGAGCGCATCTTCTCGCAAACTCCCTCCTCCATGTCCAACTGCTGTGAACATTTATCCAGTATGGAAATCGTGGAATCTCTCTCGGATCTCAAGGTCTCGAAAATCATGCGTGGATTCTCATGCCCTGCAACGTCGTCACACCACGTGCGGAAATCTTCGTCCGGCAGTATGTCCTGATCAAACCCGCCCTTGAGCACCTGCAGTGCCCCTGGAAGCCTCAGATAATCCAAGCTCGCAGCCATCTCGCTGTTGGCCAGATCCACGCGTTCGGTTTCGGCCCTTATCAATTTTGCCTTCTCTTCGTCGTAGAGACTCGCAGATTCTGTTACAGCCATGGGTACGATCTTCGAGAACAGGTCCGGACCGGTTATTCGCTGGATATCCTGGCCGGCATAGAGTTCTGAGACTGGTATGGGTTTCGCAGCAGGTAGTTTGGCCACAGGAGCAAGACTAGCCTCTGGAGGGACATTCTGATGGTAAATGTAGTCGTTGTCCTTGGCCAGCTCCTTCAGCTTTTCCTGTACAGTCGCAAGATGGCGCTTCGTGTGCTCGGCAAGGAGACTGCCGCAGTCGGCTTGGAGATTTGAGCTTGGCGGGACGAAGCCAGGAAAGCTTGAGGCACCTTTGTTGGCCTCCTTCGCTAGGGTCTCGGCAGCTTGAAGCCTACCGACAGCAACACCATGGGCGTTAGCATCGTCATCTGCCAACGCCTGATAGTAGTGCGCCATGGAATTCAGCAGGTTGGCTTTGATCTGCAATTTGTTGTCAGAAAACCATATTGTATGGCGATATAGCCTTGACGGTATTGGGCTCCTACCTGGACCATCAGAAGCCAGACCTTCTCGAAGATGGCCTTTGTGACGTTTTCCTGAACGCCCTCAATGGACTGGCTATACAGACTGCCTGCCTGGCTGGCAAGCTTGGCCAAGAGCCCAACCTTCTTCTGGTCAGCTATCTGCTTCTCGAGGAACACCTCCTGGGCCTGGGCGAGGGTGATGGCGATGAGCGTCTTGACGGTGTCGCGGCTCAGATCGACAGAGGGCGCGTGTAGGAAGTTCTCGTTGATGTAGCTGAACATGCCGGCGGAGGCCTGGAAGGAATGGTAGGCGGTCTTCAAGCCCGACTCTTCGGATCTGGGCTGATTCGCGGCATGGCAGGACAGTACGGCGGAGATGTTGAATATGATGGAGGCTTTCTCGAAGGCCAAGGAATACTGGGAGGTAGGCTTGTGGGTAAATGCGTCGAACCTGGGAGAGAAGTTAGCTGCGTGTCAGCGGGGTTTCGGGGACGCGTCGCAACCCGACGCACCAGGTGAAGGAGATCTTGATGTGCTGCTCGTCGACGGGGAAGCGCAGGTCAAGCAATTCAAGTTGGCCATAGTATCTGTAGAGCAGGTCCCTCCCAGCAGTACTGTCCTTCCCTGCACCTCTCATGTCCTGCCTGAGGCGGTTCAGGGTGGCGCATTCCTCGGCATATCTATCGGGGTCATCGCCATAGGTGTGCTGTATGTAGTGTTTTAGAGGATGTATCCAGTCGATCTCGTTGGTGGCCTTTAGAGGCACCGATATCATGGGAATCTGGGCCATGTTTCTGCTCGTTGACAGCTGGTGACCGGGGGGATCGGAGAGGGGGCGGGGTCGTCGAAGGCAGAGGCCAAAGACCAAAGCTTGCAGCCAGAGGGGACGTGGCAGATGGCCCTTCCGAGGTGATCAAGAGCGCTTTCAGCTCGAGATGTGAGGGAATAGAGATTCAGTCGTCAATCTCATAACGATGGAAGGATCTTGGTGTCGGACGTGTCGCGCGGGGAGGTAGGATGAGCTCTCGCTATGTGGGTGTTCGTGGGCTGAATGGGTGGGATTGTATCGTGCTGCTGGGCATGTACTGGATTGTACATCAGTGGGTTTGCTTGGGTCAAAATGCAGACGCAACGCAACGCGAGATACCAAGATGCACTTAGACTACAGCAACCAAGTAATCTGCGGTGGGTAGTTGGCGTGGTACGTACCACTCTCCTGTGCGGCACACAGCGGGCGTGTGGGGACTGGGGGGCGCTCCAAGGCCGCAGGGCTGCCCAAACACAAGCGGCGCGACTGGTCCTGTGGTTTCGCTGCTGGTTTGGATTGTTCTCTTGAGAATCAGGGGAAAGATATTGATTTGACGATGATGCACCAGAGCAGGCAAACGACTGGAGCCAGCCCAAACATTGATAGCCGCCCGACGACAGCAGTGCTCTCTCTGACTTGTGCGGTGCCAGGCAGTGACGGACGAGTCGTTGGACGCGGCCTTCTACTCGGGAGCTCCCTTCCCTGCTGGGATCAACCCGTCTTGCTGGCCCCCAGGCTGGATCCCTAACCGCCGCTGCAACCCTGCGCCGCATCTTTCACCACCGCCCAGTCCCACGCAACCAGCATGACTCCAAGCATTTACATCCATAAACATGTATATATCTATCCATCCATACGGAGTATATCTGGTGAGCCGCCTTTTGACTTTTACCACGTACACAAGACGTGAATCGAGAGGCAGTATTGGTGTGAAGTGTTTCCCGATCGGATCCGAAGTGGGCTATACGCAAGATGACGGTCGATCCGGGCTTTGTTGGACCGCAGCGACAACCTCGGCACCAGTGGCTGACGTCCTTGCAGGCAGGCGGACCGTCCCTGCGACCGCCGGACAGATTTAGTCCTGTATGCTATTCATCGAGGACCTGCCTGTTGGGTCCCAATTAAGCTGCCGTGCTTGCATCAACCGTGCGGCGCATATCCGTGGCCCATTCTGCGACCCGCATGACCTGCGTGTTGGGTGTACTGTACATGTATACTCTTCTCACCGTGGTTGCCATATTTATAGTACAAGGCGTAGAGCACATTACTATTGAGTTGACTTTCTACCAAGGATCAAAAAGCCGAGCTGCTGTGTGTTCGGAGACTTGGCCTCGCATTGCGGCCAAAGACAACCAACCTATGAACCAGAGACTTCCGGCTTCGTAAGTATCTATGTACTATAGACCCGTGGTACTAGAGATTCCCATGCATTAATTCTATTGACTCACTGGATACTTTGTCTGGTTTTATGTTGCAATATGATTAACCAGTATGCGAAAATAAGCCCAGGTTTGAACAACAGCTTAAATGCGTACCCAAAGATCAAGACTATTTCTACCCAGATATACGCCACAGCGAGAATGCAGAATGATCCCGTCTCTTGCAGTGGAGGCTGAACCCCGGATATATCGGGCTGGTTTCTGTGTCCTCATATCTTCAGCAGGACCACATAATCAAATCGCGGGCTGAGACCAGTCTCATACCACAGTCCCAAAGTTTCCGCCTGCGAAATCGCGCCGGGCCGCGGGATGCAGCTCCCATTTCGGAGCTCCGGCATTCTCGGGAGTGTGGGGACGCCAGTGCCATGACCAGCTGCCGTCTCGGGCATAATTCTGGCAACCCCGCGCTCATTGCGGATTAAACAGGGCCCCCCAAACCCCTACTAAGTACAGAGCCCTCCACACATGCAGCCATTCATAAGAAGTGCCTTGCGTGTGAGGCTCCCCCATTCAACCGCATCTCAACCACGGCTGAGAATCTATCTGCGCTTGAGAAATCATCATCCTTCTCACTCATCCATATCTCATCTCGTACAGACCATGTCCTTCGACCGCCGTAAGCTAACGCCCACATGGGAGCCCTTCCCCATCGCCGCAAGTCTGGATTTAGCTGACCTTTTGTTAGTTGTCCGTTTCGTGCCCAAGGGCAGCAGCTCCGTCCTCATCGGCGAGCCGGTCGACTCATCGGTCGATGTCGGGGCTGCCGTCCGCAAGGGCGAGGACGTCAAGGTCAAGGTGTTCAGCGGCTCGTCAGTCCTGAAGCCCGGCTCGGCCACCGACAAGGTTGAGACTATTGACCGCGTCTTATCGCCTCTCGACACCCCCGAAGTTGGCACTATCCGATGTATTGGCTTGAATGTATGTCTAGCGGACAACGCACCCTCACGGCGGCAATTGAACCCACAGCTGACATCGTCCCTAGTACAGAGGACATGCCAAGGAAGTGGGCATGAAGATCCCTGACGTTCCGGTCGTTTTCATGTAAGTGAATCCAAAGGACGCAAGATGCCTTGTTATATGAATCCCTAACACGTATTCTCAGGAAGCCAGCCACATCTCTGGCAGACCCTTGGCCAGCGCCAACAGTGATCCCCAAGCACACGCTCAAGGACGACTGTGCCGACTACGAGAGCGAGCTCGCAGTGGTCATCGGCAAGACGGCCAAGAACGTGAGCAAGGAGCAGGCCCTCGACTACGTGCTGGGCTACACGGCGTGCAACGACATATCAAGCCGCGTGCAGCAGCTCAACCAGAGCCAGTGGAGCTTTTCAAAGGGCTTCGACGGCGCTTGCCCCATCGGCCCCACCCTGGTCTCGACGAAGGCGATCGCGGACCCCTCCAAGCTGCGCCTGAGGGGCCTGCTGAATGGTAAGGTCGTGCAGGAGAGCGGGCTTGAGTGAGTCTCTCCAATACCGCATTTGCTGTAGCGCCAGGATTCATGCTAACTTTCTTCGTGATTAGTGATCTCATTTTCGATGTGGCAGAGCTGGTTAGCTGGTGCTCTCAGGGCACCACGCTCCTGCCCGGTACCATTATGTAAGTCACTCAACCTCTATCTTCTGCCCTTCTCATATCCTCACGACAAACCCGCACCTCCGAATCCATCTGACCTATATCCTGCAGTATCACCGGTACGCCCGCTGGCATTGGCTGGGGCCGCAACCCCAAGCTTACCCTGCACGGTGGCGATGAGTTTGTAGTCGAAATTCTGCCCCATATCGGCAGTTTGTACAATGTTTTGGAGGACGAGAAGTAATTTGAAAAACTTGGGTTCTGATAGATATAAGACTGGATCAGGAAAGAAAGTCGTATTGCATTTGGAATTTCGCTCGCCTGGTTCCAGGGTAGAACGATGACGTGAGAACTGCACCCAGATTCTTAGGTAATTCCCACAATAAAATCCACAGGAACAACCTTTCGCCTTTGCTACTCATTCCCACGTTTAAGTCACCTTCCAAAATTCGCAACCCATGGCTGTTTTTGAACTTGTTAAGGGATGATGGACCGGACGGGCAAATGACTACCCTAAGCTAAAGTTGTAAATGAAACAGACCCAACAGTATTTCTCTACTGTAGCTGACCTGTAAGTGTCTGCTCCATACTAATAGGCATGCTGCTGCACTTTTGGAAGCACTCTATATGTGTATATTGGTTCCGCTCATCTAGATCTTCCCGATGGCCTCATGAGAGACACGTAAGTTGATCTGTTCAACGTCTAAGAATTCCCAGAAGACACATAGGCCCAATATTTTCTATGTCTTTTTTGCATAGACGCAAAACCCGATTGTCATAGCCTGAGATCCCTCGCATGTCTTCAACATTCCCTATTCTCCTATTGCCTGAAACTGAAAAGACACCGATAACGAAATCAAGAGTCAAGAATTGCAGGGAGATGGGCCTTCCCATACTCTATCACCCCATCCGGGCCCTTTTCAACTTGAAGCCCTTTTGGCAGAGACATGACTTTGATATCTGGCACTATTTCTCTCGCGACTGAGACGGCTTGCGCCGCCTCCTCAGGCGTCCACATCGACGCGGTGAACTGGAAGAAAGGTGTTTTGTTCAGTAATGAGGCGACCATGGAACGAGACCCCACAGACATGTACGGATCTGCGTTGAGAGTCTACAGCGGAGCTCAATCAATGATAGCTCACTCACCATGAGATTTGGCCTGTGTTCCTCTACCATGGCTCTGACACCCTCTATGTCTAGCCACTCATGATTAGCCCTCGAATTTCTCATGTCTCACCACCCAGGAACTCGTGTGCTTACTTGTCGTGTTGGCAACATAATCAATGTGATATGTCGGTTTCATCTCCTCGGCCAGCCTGCCACAGAGCTTCTTCGCTCGTTCAGGAGACGAATTAACGGTTACCAGCTTGAACGGGCCGGCCGATTGTGCATTTTCTGTTGTTGCCATTTTTGTCAAATGTCAGTATGTAAAATAGTCGTGATTACACAGTAGGCTCGGAGTATTTCTAATCAAGTTAGGATCTACCGTCAAAGACTTTTGGCATAGAGAACCGAACAAAGAGATATACTCGCTATACCGGGCGCCCGGGTCTTCTTTTACCTCCGCAAATCCGTCTGTCCTGGGTCCGGTCCAGCTTCCATAGAAGTGGCCGGTCTGGGCAACTCTGCCTCGGAGATACCTGAGCTCGGAGACATCGGCGATAAAGATTTAGCTTCAACCTCGGGCCCGATGATAGAAGAAATGCAAGTTGCAATTGTTTGGAGTCGCCAGAGTTGAATGACAGGGAAGACTAATAAATTCCGAGTTTTGACCATTGGGGATCGCGGAGAGCTGGAAGAACCTATCAAGTGATTTGAGCAACGTGCAGAGGTATCATTCGCTGCATTGGAATCCCGTCAGCCTAAAGAGTTTCTGTGTAAAGACGCCTCAGCAATATGAAGGATTCGGAGTGATTCATCGACTACTTGCTAATTTGCCAATAACATCTTGCGGCTGAAGTCCGAGGCTGGCAACAGGACAATGCCGACAGGAGACTTCTGAGCATGTCTTGAGTGCCAAACCGTTTTCAAGACGTGTCTTGGCCAGGCAGGACTCATTGGCTCGGCTGACGACATGTGAAGAAGTCTACTTGGGTAGCACTCGAAGCCCTGGAGTATATTCCTCCTTTTAGTCACCGATGTGATGTGATGTGATGCTTCCTCGATACACTTTCCAGTATCCAGCCGTCAATTGCCTTTGATGACCTTGGTCGCAACTCTTAAGCACGTTGGCTACCTGTATGCACGCGCTGGGTGCAAGTTAATCTTGGAAACCAAAGATTTAGACTTGCTGAATCGGTCCTCGTCAACTTTAGCAGGTCCCCATCACCAAGACCTGTTGTGTCCAAGCGCTAATAACAAGGCCTTCAGAACTGATTCCTGGCCACAAAACACCGGGCAGGTCCACCAACTCTGTCTGCAACGCTTCGCATTGCCGATAACAGCATTAAAGGCCAATTTCGCAGTGGGTTTCCCAGATCCCACTTTCCGCCCGTGGAGCTTGGGCGCAAACCGGCATAGTTCTGACCCTGTGGTAAGGCCAAAAGGGCACTAAGGCAACAAGCTAGTGTGGCATGTTGATGGAGCAGCGAACTCTTGCTCTGGGAGGCGTTCTGTGGTGATCCCGGGCCCCGTCGTACCGGGATGGCCCAAGAAGGCTGAGAGCACAGTTCGATGTTCTGCCTGGAGCCCCGTCGACGCGTGGACGGGACCCGATTGGGTTGGGAGGACTGATAACGCGATCCGGCGCTGGACCATGGCTTGCAGGGCAAATGTCGGGGGCAAAATACGGAGGGAGCAAGTGGGCGACGATCAAGGTGACACATTTTCACCGGCGGAAATTAGGAGTCATGAAGCCGCTCAATGCTGGACTCCATTTTCTCTGGGGACTCTTGTCCAGACTGATTCTTCCTCTGACTAACAAGTCTGATTTGTCAAGGTGCTCAACCTGCTTCGAGTTGGAATCGAGACATCGTCACACGGAAACCACATTCTGCCCATCAACCAGGTTGTATTTATTGTACGGTCAATCTGAGTGGCTCGGAAATATTCATAACCTACGACGTACATAACACTTGGGGTGTTCATAATGAAATCTGGTCTTGTCAAAATGCACGCCATAAGTTAGCTTCCGCGCTTTTGCTGCTCTGTTCCATTGGAACTGAAGTAAACTGGAGGAGGGCGAAGAGTCATCTATCCAAAGCTTGGTTGGAGGCGGGATCAGGTCGAAAGATCACGCCACTTAAACGACACTCCAGGTGCTAGTCCCCGTTTTCCACGTCAACAGTGAATGCCGGCTCGCACCTCAGAAAATTCCGGACCTAAGTTATCATGGCCAAGCTTGGTAGCGAGGATGTGGTCTGTCCAACGACCCGAAAATACCAGGCTGGCATCGCAGCTTAATACGTTGTATATCCCGGCTCCGGTTGGCTGCCGAATGCCCATCGTCAGGGAACTACCCTGGTCATCAGCCCAAGAGTTCTTGAGACACGTCCGCGGAGAATCCAGGCCGTGTCTGGCGGCAGCCCGCCGCTTGCATTTGCCGCTTCCAAGAGAGGTTTGACAGTTTCATCGGGCCCGGAGATGACAAGACTGTCTGTAGTAGATGAGCCACCTGAGCTCCGTCTCACCTTCACCAGTTGTGGGTTTGAAGAGCAGAAGAAGCTCTGCAAGGCTCGCCTTCGACAGCTTGACAAGGTGCCAGGAATTAGCTTCGACTCTGCATGTAACGTGGCTCAGGGCCTAGAAGGGAAAGCAGGCCCTTCCATTCGAGTTCGATCGATTCATCTTGCACGGCCCTCCCTTGTCCCTTTCGAGCCATCCGGAGCCATGCTCGCAATGCCTTGCGTGCGTTCGAGGATTTAGCCTGCCAAGAATGGGGGATTTAGAGGTGGCTGCAAGATCTCTCACAGGGGAGGGTGGTATCATCATGCAGCGAACGACCAGGAATCCCACGTGCTGGTCACACGGCCTGGGTGCCTGCACGCCTCATTCGACGACGTCAAGCATGCTGTCATGTAGCGCGGGACGGCTGCAGCAACACGTTGGGCACACTTGAAGAGGGAGGTGAAGCTGCCGAGGCGTGGATGAACAAGAGGCCGGCATGCTCGGATGAACTAGAAACGTCGCTCAGGTGCCGCGATCGATTGGTGATGGTTGAATGATGGATGGGTGTCCAGGCAGGTTGGTAGTTGAATTGCGAGGAGCCGGCCGCCGGGTCGGGGCTTCATGAGCAAGGACTGTTCTAGAACGGAGAGGGTCGAACACCCCGGATCCCGGAGAAAAGGGAGATCCACAGCCCATCAGGCAAAAAGAGAGACAGAAAACATACTCTTCGATGTTGCTCTCGGTGGAGTCTCCCCACGCTCTGCCAATCTGACTGATCAGTGCCGTTTCAATGCCACAAATCGAACGAGCCGTGAGACAAGGCAGCCAGGGCAAGACATGGCGGGACAGGGCAACGCCATGGCGGGACATGGCAACGCCATGGCCTACGTACAGGTTGTATCAAGAATGCCGTCTTGGGTACGTCAGCTGATCTGAGACCCGGGAGACGTCAACGCCCCTGGTCCTCGTTGAGGTGCAGGAGGAGGAGAGCAGGAGGAGGGGGACGTCGACGACGACGACTGCTGCTGCTACTGCGACAAACGGGTGCCCATCCGGGAAGAATGGACTCGCCAGTTGATTACCGATCTGGCCAAGCGTCTCACCCAGTCGGACGATGGATGAAACGCGGTCGCGGTGTGGCCTCCAAGGTTCTCGGGATGACGGGCACAGCCTGCTGTTGGTCCGAAGGAGCACACGATACGGATACGCAATACGTGCCCGAGCGCTGTGTGTACAAGGCTGTCCAGGCATCCATTAGTCCAGTTCGCCCGTGAGCCGAGGAGGTGAGTCTCACCGCCGCTGTGCTGCATGCAGAGAGGCTTGCCTCGATGAGCCTTGTTGTGGCTGCCTCTATTCTCAGCACGGCGTTGCACGGCAGACCCGCCGGTGTGCTCTCTCCTCTGGCAGCCGAAGCCACGCAATGTCAGTATGCAGGTGTGAGGTAGAGCGAGGACATACACAGCACACACACAGCAAACACCCTTGCATATCATCCTTGCGGTTACAAACATACACCCACAAATGCCCGTCTGGATATCCCCCCACCTGCATAGGACATGGATGACGCTTGTTGTTCCGTGGTCCTGAGGTGCAATTTCCCCTTGGTGGTGTGCCGGCGCGTCGCCCCCAACATTCCATCCACCCCCCCAGAGGCACAACGCAATCCCGAGAGAAAAGAGCGCAGGTTCATGGATGGCATGGATGGATGGATGGATGGATTGGTGGCTGGACAAGTGAACCAGCGTGACATGACAGGGCCCTAGTCCCGGCCCCGTCCGCGTGGGCGTGGGCGGACTTTGTCCCCCTTGGTCGCATTTTCGAAAGAGTTTCCCCCTTTCGACCAATTTATCAAGAGTCTTCTGGCAGGACCTAGGAAACCTTAGCTGGTTTGACTATATGTGTACGTACCCATAGTCAGCCCACGTCTGTCCCGTCCCGCCGTGCCCGTCCAACTCGACGTGTTGATCGCTGCCCCCTAGCACTTTGCACGTTGCACTGACTGCACACACCGATCGGCCGCTTGCGGCCCAGCTCTTTTCACTCGGTGATCGTTGCATCGCCTCATTTCACATCTCACACATGGAAGACCAGGGAAGACATAGAGAGGGAGAAAAAAAAAACTTGTATAAGTCTCAGCTTGCCCTCACCCTCACCTCCATGTCTGGCCCGAGTCTGGCTATTTTCTCTTCCCATCGCCAGTCACCAAATCTTCTGCCCCGTTGCGACACTGCTTAACTTGACTTGAAAAGACCCACCATCGACTCCAAAGTCTTCAAGGCCTACACACATTTATTTATACCCAGAAAAGATATATCGTCACCTTGCACCGCTCCACCCACATCTGCTGCATACGAACACACACACACACGCACACAAAACAGCCCTACCTGTGGACCGCCCCAGCATTAGACACGCCCAGCCGGATTTATATATCCAGCCTCACTACCACAAAATGGCCGTCAAGGAGCATACCGAGCTCGTCGTCCACTGCTGCTCGACCTGCTGTAAGGCAGCCGACTTCGGTATGCAGTCCCGGTCCACCAGGACATAAAAACACCAACATGAACTCCCGTTTGCTAACATCCGCACAAGGTACCCACGACTACTGCTCCGGGAGCTCTTACTATTGCCCTCGGTGTCCCCATTAAGAAACATGGCAACCTGCTGCCAATTTTCTTTGTTCCTCTTCTGCCGCCGCTCTCTTGCTTCTTCCTCTCGTCCCGCACAACCCTGGTCACCAATCCCACCGTTCTGGGCGAGCCGCATCTCCCAAGGGCCAGGGCAAGGCCTACGCGTGCCTTAGTCCTGCAGCTGGCTCATCCACCCACCCCTGAGGTGGCTGGCTCGACCGCAGGCCGCAGGGGAAGGGGAAAAAGGAAAGATGCTCCTCCGCCTTGCCTGGTTCGAGCACACATTCTCATCTGCTGGTTGCGGCGCTCGGTGCAACCATGCAACCATGCGACCCCCTCCGACGACGACACAGACCAGATACTGTACATGCTACTCCAGTCCTCCACCTCCCGGCCCCACCTTCTCTCAACGCCCGCCCGGGGCCCCTGATGCCGCCGCCCATCGCCGGTCCCTTGCCTTGCTCCACCACCGCAGCACCCACTCGCTCTCCGGTCCTCTGGGCCTTCTGCCACATTACGCAACGAGGGCGCTCACCTCGTCTCTTGCAAATCTCGCTTCCACTCGCGCCTCACCGCCGCCGCCCTCCCAGCTTTCCCCGCGCACCTGCCAGACCCCGTTGCCCCCCGAGATTTTGGGAGGCGGGCAACATCTGCCTGGGGTTGGCAAGGCTGCATACGGGGGCTGATGGGCTGATGGGCTGTCCTTTTCGGGGGCAAGCTGGCCGGGGGGAGGGGTGTGGTATTATTCCAACCCTCCCCATCCCCATCCCCCTCCCCCTCCAAAGACTGGGTGGCACTCGCCCGATTGATATCTGCTTGTGGACGGACACCAATGCAGGCAGGCTCAGGGGCGTGTCTCCCACCACCGAAGCCAAAGCCTGTGTTTTCTGCATGTAGACCTTCCGTGTTGCATGCATCGAAACTCCCACACCCACCAACAAAGCTCCCTTGTGCACACCCACCTTCTCGGCAGGACTTTACTCGCTGAACCAAACTTTCGTTTCTCGCGCTATCCCGCTGCTAGCCAGCGAGGCATCCCCTATTTTATTATACCCGTCACATATCACCGTCGCTTTGGGCGGGAGTCATCTTTTTTCTCCCTGCTTCTTTTGCTCGGAACCGATTGGCCTGTGATTGGCCACGTCTGGGGTTGCTAGGTGTTCTAGGGGTGGTTACTGTTCGTGGGATATATCGGCGTCTTGGGGTGTATTCGGGAAGGGATGATGCACAAGCACATGCCTGTTGCTACCATTATATAGGAGGCGGGATCAATTCAATTACCGTCAAGCTTTGACTGCGTGCTGCTAACTCTCCCCTCTCCTCGTGATCCTTACGGGAAATGATCAGCAGTATACCATGCCGTCAAATATGAGATGAGCCGCTGGAGAAACCATCCCGGCATGAACTGCCAAAGGAAAAGAAAAAAGACGGAAAAAGCAAAATTTGATAATTTGGGACCGGGCTGATGGTCGATGTCATGTCAGGCCATGATCCCCCCAAGCATGATGATACAGCTACGGTATCTAATGCGCCTTTGCTCCCACAAGTGCTGACTTCCCACCTCGTGCTGTGTAACGGCCACTAGTTCCCTCTCCAGTGGGCTTTTAGCACCCCTCGGGTCACGGCAAGGGGCATGGCTGGTATCAACATTATTCAAGGTACTGAGATGCATCGCCATGCTCACCACCTATGCGTAGCCTGTGCCGCCTTTTCTACACAACGAGCCCCCTTTCTCACCCACCTTCGCACTGCTGCTTATCAAACAGCAGGCTTGACCCCCACCCTGCACAATGCAAGGCTGGGCACGACCATGCCGCCAGCGCATCGCAGCCTGTGCCTTTCCCCATGAAGAAACACCGGCAGCTTCGCCATGCATCTGCATAGGCCTCGGTCGAATGGGGGGCCATAGGCGGGAACGGCATTCCAAAGATTCCTCCCCTCCCTCCACCCACCGTCCTTTTCCTGTTCCGTGCCCGCGGGAACTGTTGCCTGGTGTGTTTTGCCGGCTGAGCCAAGCAGGCCGAGAATGACAGGTGGAAAGAGGAATAGGCCCAGGGGAGAAGCCGGCCGCACGCATTGGGAATCCTAGCCCGCCGGGTCAGGGTAGCAGAAATCACATATGACGAGCAGGGCTGGGCCAGCGGCCAGCACATGGGTGGAAATTGTCAGCACTAGGCAGCAGAAGATGAGGCCACGGGCAAAGCTACCGAAGGCCGTGAGCCTGTGACACGGGTCGTGACGGACGCCCGTGGTCTGTTGAGCGATTTCTTTCGTCCTGGGTACCGGGTCCTTATGGGTCCGCCGCGGTCATCCTCTCCTCTTGACCGGGAACGCCATAATTACTTCTTCGCACGTGCATGACCATCATTTTGTCCCGCGCGACTTTGCTTTTGCGGGGCCAGGCAGGTACATGATGCGGGTGCTGGAGAAAACATGGGGTATTATTGAATTAAACGTGGTACACCGAGAGTCTTAGGGGCATTGGGCCAGCTAATAGAGGGTGTGGAAAACTGCCGCAATGCTCGACTTGTCAAACTTGACGTATTTGCCCTTGCCCTTGTCGACCTCGTGGTATCGGTCCCAGAATCGGTTATACAGAGGCTCGACAGTCTGCTGGACCGCTTTTGCGAACATACGGCGGACCTCGGGTTCCATGCTGTACTGCTTGTGCTTGGCGACCATGTCGTCAAAGCTGGCGTTGAATGCCTGGAACTTGTCCTTGATCTTCTCCCGATCCTTGGATGAGAGTCCCTTCATGATCGACGCAGAGTCCACGATGCCCTGCCCAGAAGTGGGCCGGTTCGCTCGAGAGGTATGAATAACGTCCAAGAGATGCACCGATACGTCCTTGCATACGTCCATATACGTCGCATTCGCCTTCTTCCGCCAGGTGTCGATGACGCTCGGAAGCTTCTGCTGCAGCATAGGCCCCAGCTCAGAATCCCGGATCATGCGCTCCACAATGACAATGTTGTTGGCCATGAAAACTCCGACCACCGGTTTCCTTCCAAAAAGAGCTCGGGCGCGCGCGTCCAACGACGAGAAAAGTGTCTCAACTGTATCCGCGCAATAATTAGCAAAAATTTCCTTTCCGTCAGCGCTGACATCGAACGACGCAAGATTGGGTACGCTATCCCCGGCGTTTCTTGCCGCCGCGGCGGACTTCCAGCCCCCGTCCCCTATCGATACCATGATGATGGATATGGGTCGCAGGAAGTTGGCCATGGTTTGTAACCTTTGCAGGGTATCCGAAACGACAGGCACGGGAGCTCCGTCCGCAGGTAACATCTGCAGGCTGTTGATCTTCACTTGCAAGGCGTCCAACAGCTCAGCTAGCGACGACTTGGCCGTCTCCTTGATAGGCTTGAGGGCTGCTGCGAGCGACGGCTTCAGCTCTCCTGTTGTCTTCTCCAGGTTGTTCGAAAGGCTCGACATGACCTCCACTATTTCGTATGCCAGGAAGCAATCAGTGTTGAGATGGCTTCTGATGTGGATATTCAGCTCTCGCAATGTCCGGGCGAGTTCGGCAAGGGGAGTCTGGCAGGTGGATTGGAACACTGGGCCCCAGTCCTCTCTCGTGAAAATGTGACATATTATCTCGTACTCAGCCAAGAACAAGCCCTCCATTGCTTGCGCATACGTGCTGATGCCACTTGTCCCAGGGCGGTAGTTGGACGATGAGTCTTTCCTCTTGGCGGTATTTACACTTGCCGAAGCGAGGTTCAACAGCGTTGCCGTCAGGTACTGCCCACGGACCTCGGTATAGATCTTGGCTGCTGGTGATTCCTGCATGACACCGCTGTCCCGGTGAGCGCCGGCAATATATGAGTTTAACAGGCCCAGCCTCGTATTCTTATCCTGAGACAAGACCGGGAAGGGCTGTTGCTTGGTGATGTAGTGTAGTGGCTCGATAGATCGTGGTGTCTCGCTTCGCAGCATCTTGTCGAAGTAGGCCTCGAGTTGTGTGTTGCCGGACTTGATCAAGCGCTGAAGCTCTGAAGTCGTCTGCTGCGTGGAACGTAGGTTCGAGGCTTTCATGTCGGCCAGGGCCTTGTTCAAGCGCTTGAGCGAGCTCAGGTAGCTGGAAAGGCCGGCCTTCTCCGGGCCCATGCGCATGATCTGCTCCTCGTCATTCTTGCTGTCGGACTGCTGGCGCAGTCGGCCAATGGCGGAGAGGACGCCGTCGATGTCTGTGAATGGGCTTGATTGTCAGCGTGCAATGCGCCGACAGGTGCGGTGTTGGTGGGCCTCTCGCAACGCATCACGTACTATTGCAGAAGACCTGCAGCTGCTTTGTCTCGCCGTTGAGAGGGCCGACAGCCTCGTTAAGGCGCTTGCCGGTGCCTTGCACGCGAGAGAGCTGGGCCTCGATCTTCTTGGTCAGCTGAGCCCTCTTGTCGAGATGCGACTTGAGGACGTCGACCTCGGCGCGCGCCTCCTCCTCGGCAGCATGGCGACTGGAGGGGGCGGAAACCATGGCACTGCTGTTGTGACTTCAGCACCTTTCCGCAATGCGAAATGCGAATGGAAGCGAGAGTGAAGATCCCTCGAAAACCTGTGATGGGACGGACACGTGGGAAAGGGATGGGCAGACCCTCGATTCCCCAATTTCACGATGACATGGGGAGGAGGTCCACGGGGTGGGTTGAGATGGAGAGCGCGCACCCAAGGGAGATGGGGCCCAGGCCTGAAACGACCCAACTCGGGTTGGCAGGCCCGCTACTGTCGCAGCGGGCGGATGACGCACGTCAGGGCAGGGCAGGGCAGGGCAGCGGCAACGGGGCGGGGAGCACAGACAGACGTTGGATTGCCGGATTGCCAGATTGCCCAGGGACAGCCCGCCGCTTCAGGGGCACGAGGCTAGGCGCTGCAAGAGAGAGTGCACTGACCGTCTTTGATCAATCATGCTCCCGCAGAAGCCCACTGCATCGCGTCACCTTCACATGCCATTTGAATGTCCTGGACTTGGCCTGCAGATCAAGACTTCATTTTGTTTCCCGCTTATTCAGAGGTCCCTCTTTTGTAAGCCCTTGAAGAGGGGCTGACGTCTAGTGCTTGGATACACCAGAGCTGGATTTTCTACATTCTACACTGTCACAATTCATTGTCACAATGCCCTCTTGACACGGGAGCCCGATATCATCACTGAGCCTCTCGATACATCGATCGCGGCGACTTCCCCTAAGTCTCGTGTATGCGCGCGGTGATGGTACCTCCTATCGAGAAAAATAGTCCTCCACAAGCCTTGAGACACCCTGAACAATATATTCAATGTCCTCACTTGTGACGGTGTAAGGAGGGGCTATGATTCTATAGCAGGTTAGCACTTATCCAAAGACCAGGCTGAGGCTCTGTATGTGCGTTCGAGGGCTGGGTGAGAATAGGGAAGGAATCTTGTACGCACATGTGGTCTCCGTTGACTCCATCTACGGTTCCGGCACCCGGGTATACCATTATGCAGTGTGGCTCCGTCAGTCCTAACTCGCTGATCTCCATGGACAGGCCCTTTTTGGCTGGGAACGGCGTCTTGGTTGCTTTATCCTGAACAAATTCGACCGCCCAAAATAACCCTCGTCCCCGGATGTTTCCCACGTGTTTGTGGGACCCCAAGCGGGCCTGCAGTGACTTCCCGAGAAGCTCACCCATGACACGAACATTGGCTACGAGGTTGTTCTCTCGGATGATCCGCTGTACCGCAACAACTGCTGCGCAACCCACGACGTGAGCCTGGTATGTATGCCCGTGCACGAATGCCCTGTAATAGCGTCAACAACTTTACATCGCACTGACGTCTGAGAAGTACTCACGCGCTGCCATTCTCAAGAGTGTCGGCGACGTTCTTGTGGATTAGTACTCCGGCCACGGGCTGGTATCCACCGCCGAGGCCTTTGCCGACTGTCTGAATGTCGGGCACAACGCCCTCCTGTTGCCAGGCGTGATGCGTTCCTGAACGTCCCATGCCGCACATAACCTCGTCCAAGATCAGTAGAGCGCCGTACTTGTGGCACACCTCCTTCATGGCCTTGAAGTAGCCTGGTACAGATGGGACACATCCTAGGGCCTATTTTCAGTGGTCAGCCAGCAATAACCTTCATGAGCACGGTTTGTGCAAGCCAGCCAACACTCACAGCACCAACAACTGGCTCCGCAACAAATGCGCAGACTGTCTCCGGGCCAACCCATTGGAATTCTTGTTCAAGCTCCCCGGCCAGTCTCTTGACATACGACTCGTCTGTCTCTCCTGGTTCTTTGCCGCGATATGCGAAGCAAGGCGAGACTTTCGAGACGGTATCTGTAAGCATTGGTTCAAATTTTGCTCGTCGGGCAACGTGGCCACCCATAGCAAGAGACCCCAGTGTTGTCCCATGATACGACTGATGCCGAGAGATGAATCGGACTCTGGCCGGCTCTGGGGTCTCTTTTTCCAGGTAGTACTGTCGGGCCAATTTCTGTTCCGGGAAAAGTCAGCCATCCATCTCCTTTCACGGATTGGAGGAGTCCGTCTTCTACTAAACCCAGCACACAGAGTATCTTGAAGATGGAATCACAGCAGAACTCACCATCGCCGCTTCCATGGCTTCCGAGCCTATTTCCTGTCAGGTCAAGTCTCCCCCGTGAGCAATCACGACACTAACCTGAGCCCACAATATACGCCCTCGTCATTTCTCCATCGGTTGTGTCAACCATGGCCCGCCCAGCCTGCTCAACAATGGGCGTTTTGAAGAATGTCGAGGCGCAGTAACTCAGTTTCTGGATCTGATCTACCATGGCCTGGTTCACGGCAGCATTACCATGCTGAAGCAGGTCAGCCGGGATACATGGACTGGGAGGCAAGCAGATAAGGACTAGTTCAGTAAGTGTGAACAGTATCTCATTTGAGACTCCGACAATATGGTAGACATACGCCAACGCAAGCCACGGCTGCGCCACCAGAGGCATCAAAGATCTTCCGGCCATCATCCAGAATGAGGTAGTGACCTTCGCCTCGCTCAATGCTGAGGAATTCATGGTGAAGGTGTCGGTGAAGCACCGCCGATTTTGGGGCATTCAGCTTGGAGAGTTTGCCGGGCTCGGCGGCTCCATTAAAATTGTCAAGTTGGAGTTGAGTCATTGTATAAGTACAGGAGGAAAGTAGAGGGTAGTGTGGAAGAGAGAAGAGGGCACAGTAGGGGTTAAAAGACTACCCGGGTGTGTCGAGTCGACAAGCTCGAGAACATTGGCCTAGTCGGGGCTTAGGGGTCTAGTTATACGGAGTATGTATACACATACTCGAAGGCTGGACCGGCAGGCAGACCGGTATGCACGTCAAGCGGAGACCCATCCTCTTACAAAGTACTGCTGGGCATGTCGTATCCATGAAGTTAAGGCGCCTTTTGATGTGACCCGACCTCCGTGGTCCAGAGGGGAATGATCACTCAGTACCTCGTTGGACAGTATCGCCTGGTCAGGTTTCTGACAAGTAGCAAGGTATGTAGTCACCAAAGACCAGACATATGTCTGGTCTTTCTTGCATGCTGCGAGCCGGGGGGAGGGCATCGGACAACGTTCGGACAGGCTCCCGGCCTCAAGTGACCGCTGGTGGTGCAATTTTGTGTGGAGCGAGTTTGGAACTTGGACTAGACAGCGCATGTACAATCTCCGATTTGTCCTGTGCCCCTGACTCAGATCACTAGTTTCTACAAGTACAGTACGCCAATCCTTAGTACCGGCAGCAATCCTTCGGGATCGAGGTGACTCGGCACGATGTTTGCTGACGGGGCCGACGGGACTCGGCACGAACGGTCATAGCATCACGCCTATCACCAGGGCACTCGACATCCACGGCGTAGAGCTGAGTCCATCGTCGTCGAGCTGTTGTGTAAGCAAGTAGACTTGCCTTTGAAACGGAGATCTGCGGCTTGCTGCAGCCAGCGAATGTCAAAATTCCGGTCCACTCGTCTGGCTGCTTGCGTGGATCACTGATAGTGCTGCCGCCGTGCTCTGCAGGGCAACCGCATGCTTCGGCTTGCCGGTCTCGGGTCCTGCCCCAAAGTTGCGACGCTCCTTGCCGAGGCGGCGGCTTCCAATGGATGATCGTCCCCCTCCCTTGCGTTCTGCAGAGCCCGCATGTAAATCACTAGATGGCGGTCTGCACGTCTGCCTCACCTTCTATATGCGAACTAGCCCGTCGTAGCAGCTAACCCAGATCAGGACGACCCTGAACCGAGCAAAGGCCAAAGCCGGCCGAGAGTCGTTGCTCCACATGGAGCTCAATGCAGGTTTTGGCCAGTCGTCTTCACTCTTAAAATTTCCTGTGCAACATCTGCCCACCGGGGCAGCATGCGTGTCCAAGTCGAGGATTCTCGACAGAGAAGGGCATCCGTAAGAGGTCCTGCATATAGACTGCTCATCGACGTCGTCCCGTTCAAGATAAATTATCTCGTGGAAAATAACACGTTGTTCATGCTGGCAAGCCAAGTGGCTTGTTCTCTCTGCCTGCACGCCATCCAGACGGCAATGATGAGAGGGCGCCCGAGTCTCGAACCTGCGATAAAAAGTAGCTCAAGCCAACTCGCCTTATCCCGTACCTTGACCGAGCAGGCTGCTGGGTGCCCCGGGCTTTCGAAATTCTCCCATGCGCCACATCGCACATGGATCACTAATCCTCGTTTGGGGGCAAGTGGTTCAAGGCTGCGGATCTCTCCGGCACCCAAGTAACATGTCGTGTTTGCCAGCGCTCGGTGTAGAGGATGATTCCATGCGACACATAGGTCGTAAAACGAACCAATGATGATGTGGTCCTGCTGCAGAGATATCCGCTGAGTTTGGCCGACTTCTACAGGGCGACCAATGTGTTATGCCTTCAGGTCGATGAACCGCACTTTCGGAGAGCGGAGGATTGTGATTGGAGTAGAGACAATGCAATGCACATGTGCTGCGTGTCCTGCGAGTCAAAGCTGCTAACTTACGGCCGCAAGTCACCACGGCGTCTCAATGAAGCGGATTTCGGCGACCGTATCCAGACTTGTAAGTGGCCGTTGACGGGAGAAGAAATCTCGGTCGAATAATCAGCGTTAACAAAGGCGCCACATTCCATGTTGAACGGGCGTGCAGAGTTCCGTCGTACCATAGAGTATCACAAGTCTCGTGCCTCGTTGTATATGCACCCAGCAGCCTGTGCCTTCCTGCCAGGCAAAACTTGCGGAAGGCTTGAAGCGGTGGCAGTCATCAGTCGCCAGCCAATCCCCTGTGGCTAAATTGTGTTCGTCTCCCTGTCGTACTATCAGTACAGACACCATGTGCTACCCAGGCACCTAATTTGGAACAAGTAGCCTGGACCGGGAGGTAGTGGGCTGGCCAAGCTTAGACGATATTAACCATTGCAGATAGTGACGGTACATAACCTGACAGGGACCGGCATGATGAGTGCGAGTTGCCCGGTGGGAGGACTTTGAATGGCAGCGTCGCGTGTCGGTGATCAGCGTTGCGTCAATGCATGTGGCCATGAAGTGTTCGGGTCTGCACTCGAGGATCTTATCCTTATAGCAGTCTGGTCTGTGCTAGAGCTCTTTTGGGTATGTCGACTGTGGGGCTAGGAACCCGTTGGCGATGATTGGCTAGCGCCATCGGGAGGGTCCACCCAAGTAAACAATGGACAAACAAGCTCTGGCACACTCGGAACCCCTTCCACACCATCGGTGCAATGTCGCGTATACCGTCATCCCTCACACACATCTCGACGACTCGGACATCGCTGTAACGCCGCTGCAACGCCCCTTAGCTTCCGCTATCCTCACCGGATCCAAATATGCTTGCCTTATACTGACAGCCCGGCCACGTTATCACAACCTTGCTTTGCGACACTCGCTACACGTCTCCAGACTGCGCGACATCATGGCGATGCGTCCCGGACCACCACGCCAGCCCGTCGGCTCTACGGCCTGGTGCACAGACGAGAGAGTCTCGGCACTCCAGATCTCACAGTCAGAGGTGGAAGAGTTTGGTTACTCTGCAAGGAACGAGCTGGAATGGCTCAACGAGCACATGGCAGACGTCTTCTCCGAGAACCAGATGTACGTGTCAGACGCGTCAAATATCGCGCCATCCACTGACAACAATACAGAAATGTCGTCGAGGTCTTTAAAACGCCTGGAAAGCTCCGTGGAAAGACCCCGAGGACTGTACGCAAACCTGCCCAGAATGAGAATAGAGTGGTAAGAGCTCCGAGCGTACATACATATTGTGCTTTGGTCTCCGAGACTGACCAGCTCCAAAGCCTTTGTCAAATATATTCTCTGCGACGCCCAAGGGAGAGCCAAATCCCTTCGCAGCATCCTTACCCCACAATGGCAGAACTCCCAAGTTTCGAATCGCCGAGGACAATCCGGCCAGCCCGCCCGTGCGTCCTTCGATAATGCGCAAACCCGTGCCTACGACGGTCTCGAGTCAAGATCCAGTTACAGTTGCCGACTCGGGCTATTATGGGAGCCAGAGTCTAGAGGTCACTTTCCAAAGTGGAGAATTGACTGGGCTCGCGGAGCCAGCACCGCCCCAGAGCCCAAAACGGACGCCGGGACGCCTGAGGCAACCGCTGACGGCTATGACAGAATCCGACGCCATAGATAGCCTGGATCCGGCCACTGAAGTTTTCGAGGACCCTGCTGTGTCTGTGAAGGCTGCGGAGACAGATCACCCCAGACCTGCTTCTCCGGAGGCATTGGTTGATCAAGAACTGGAATCGGAGCCGGTGCCGGCATCATCACCAGTCAATTTGCTAGGCCCTGAATCGCCCGAGGAATCCCCAGTCCAAGCTTCGCCATCGAGACCCTCATCGATTCTGCCAGAACCGCCTGCTGCTGATGAAGACGACGCGGAGAATTCGGAAGAAACTGCACCAGAGCCCGAATTAGAGAGCCCCGCCAAGGACGATGAAGTCGCGGACGTGACCGGATCGCCGTCAGAAGGCTCTAGCCCAATACGCCCTCTTGTGCGCAAGAGCAGCCTGAACTTTGCTTCTCTCCCTGCGCGCGAACCTATGGCATCTAACAAGAGTCTGGGCCCGCGTGTATCGAGAACAAGCCACATCGATCAAGTCCGCACTAGCTTTTATCCCAGAGCAACTGGAGGTAAGAGTCTAGGAATCCGACAAGAACAGCGCGAAGATGAACACGAGGCGATGGATATCGACGAGGATGATCTTGCAAGGGCGAGCAGCAAAGGAAGCGATGCCGCTGCTCACAGCAAGACATATACACAGAGATTGCAGGATCAAATTAGTATGCTCGGCAAAACTCAAGCAGGTGGAGCAAGGCTCTCGAAATCGATCCCGAGTCTTGTTGGCACTCAGAAAGCTGTGCCTAATAACCAGTCTCAACCCTCGCAGATAACTCACACAGACATTGAGATGGGTCACACACCACCGAGGAAGCAGCAGGTGGCGAAGACTCCAGGAGCTTTCCCTGAAGACGGTGAGGATGACTGGATTGCGCCGCCTACAACTGTCCAGGCTCCCGCACACAGCCCTCGTCCCGCGATAGAGAAGAGCTATACTGCGGACGTGATGGAGGGACTGCATGGCAAGAATACTGTTGGTGATGCTGAATTCACCCTGCCACAGCACCCCTCACAGTCCCGCGCGTCAAATTCACCACCTCAGCCTTCGGTTAAGTACCCAGACCTGACTGCAGTCGTTGGCCATTACAAATCTGCGTCAGTGGATTTGCCAAACCGCGATCATGGGCCAGAAGTCTCTGATTCCAGCCTCAGCAAGATTGTCTCTGCCTCAAACCCGATTCCAATGACAAGCCAGGACGATGGCGTAGATGAGCCGCTCAAGTCGCCATCAAGGACTTTCCGCGAGAGTCCGTTGAAACACAGCGCCTTGAAACAAGTCAAGAACAAATTTTCCTCCATACTCAAGAACTCCAAGGGTCTATTGGCAAGCAGTGCTGCCATCAGTGCAGAGGGAAAAGCATCGTTGGTCAATTCGCCCTCGACTGCGAGATTGGAGAAACAGCCCACCAATTCGACCAGTTCCTTGCGACCAGGCAACGAGCCTCAGCAACTCTATCCAGATCTAACAAGTTATGCATCATGGGACTCCCAGCCTGCGCCAACACCTTCGAGCCCAACTCGACCTAACGGGTGGAGGACCCGTGCGTCTGCAGAGCGGGATAGAAAAGACCAGAAACAAAAGGATAGGGAGGACAAGGAAGCAGCTCACATCGCCAACCAGATGGACAAGCTCGAGAAGGAGCGGGAAAAAGAACGAGAAAAGGCACGCGTCTTCAGCAAAGAGCAGGAGAGAATCGCTGCAGCTGAAAAGCAGCTTGCTGAACAGAAAGAGCGTGAGAGAGCTATGCGGACGCCAGCACCCAAGGAGGCTTCTCGACCGACGCGAAGTAGCCCGCGAAAAACCAAGGGCCACCAGGAAACTGATGCTACGGCAGAGGAAACTGAATTTGTGGATCAAGATGTGGAGATGACCGACGCTCCTGCGAGCAAGGTGGCACCTGCTAGCATTCCGCGCCCAACCCATGGCTCGTCTTTGAAGAATCAGTTGAAGCGACCTGCAAGGCCGGCGAGGGAGCCGGTCACGAAACCGAAGCAGGCGCCCACCCTGATACGCGTCAACACATCTTCTCAGAATACCGGATTCCACCCCTCAAACAGCGTCTTGGCTGCTACACTGGAGAACACCCTCGGATCTTCCCAACAGACGATCAAGGGCAAGGCCAGCCTTCCCACGTTGCAGAACAAGGCGTCACAGCAAAGTTTCAACAGCTCTGTCAGCTCGACGACAGGTCGCCCCAAAGCCCTGGATCTTGCTGCGAAACGAAAGCAGCAGGAAGAAAAGGAAGCTCAGCGGAGACGTGATGCCAAAGCAGAAATCGACCGGAAACGGGCGGCAATGCGGGAGGAAGAGCGGCGCCAGGAGCAGGAGCGACGAGAGAAAGAGCGGCAGCAAGCAGCGAAGGAGGAAGAGGCCAAGAAGAAAGCACAGCGACAGGCGGCAATCGAGAAGGCGAAGCACACAAGAGCCCCGCCGCCAGCTGTCCGTTCCCAGCCGAATGCCGCGCCTGACTACAACAGCGTGCGAGACAAGGCGGGCGTTCCTCGGCCACCGTCTCGCCTGCAGCACTCTACAGCCCACCGATCACAGGAGGATGTCAACCGCCCGGTCAACGCAGTATTGTCGAGTACGAGCATGTCTCTGAAGAGGCCGCTCCAACATGATGGCGCAGAAGACGGAGCACCACGACCGGCTGCACCCCGAAGCGGGTTGTCGCAACCGAAAGATGTCAAGCGCATGCGCATGTCGGATGAGTTCGATCTCGAGGATGAGGCGGAAATACAATCGTACGGGACGAGCTTGAAGGGGCCGCCTGTGCGGCCTTCGACCGGCTTTAAGAAAGTAAGTTGTCGATGACATAAACTTTTTGCCGTACCGACACAATATGCTGACTCGGAACAACAGGATCTGCCAAACAAGTCACTGTACAGCGGCTATGCCCCTGCAGCCCAAGGCGCCACACGCGACATCTTCAAGGCATCGGTAGCGCCCCAGCAGCAGAGCAAGCTTGGTCATCCTCTTGACATGGCACAAGTCTCCAAGGGAGCCATACCATTTGCGGCGAACCACCACGCTGCTGGACCATCCCACAAGACTCCAGCCAGGCCAAAGAGCGTCGTGGCCACGAAGTCGGCCGCCAAACCTAGATCATCACCGCGCTTCCAGAATGGCGACAACATTGAGCTTCCAGAGATTCAGACGGACGACGACGACGAGGAGGAGGAGGAGGAAGGGACCAAGGCGCTTGGAGTCGCCTCGTGGGCTGACACGCCTGCTCTTCGGCGCGAGCTTATGCGGCAAGAGACTGTCGATCCTCTGCAGGTATTTGGACCTCCGGCGCCGCTCAACATGGAAGAGGTGTTCAGCAAGAGCAAGGACAGGTGGCACAAGTTCCGAGCGAGGACGAGCAGCGCCAACTGGAGCGGAGCGGACCGGCTGACAGAGGACGAGATCCGTAAGGACCTCGCTGCACGGGACCGGATGAGACGTGAGGGAGGATGGACCTATGAACTGAGTAAGGACATGTGAGGCCTTTAAGCGGCCATCGGCCTCGATACGGACTACAGGTCTTGTTGGAAACGCGTCGGGGAATAGACGACGTCTGGTTATAGCATTGCTTCGGAGTTGGGCTGATATTGACATTGATATGTTCTGGGCCAAGAGGACAACAGTTGTTTACTGCGGTACACAGCCCATTTGGCATGCCATGATCGTTCTCGGGGGTATATTTAGATTCACAAGCCAGGAGTTTATGACAATGTCATCATGTTTTTCCTCCCTGCAAACGAGGTTTCTGAAGCGGGTGAGGAGATCTCGGATCCGTTGATGCCAGCATATGTGCACATCAGTGCCAGCTGATATGTATGCAGACTGGCGTTGAGGCCGAAGCTCTGACGGCGTTGGTGAACACGTAGCGTGTAGCTAAGGTGGTCATATCTTGGCTCATCGAGTAAGCGCAACCATGGTCTAAACCTGAGAGTTAACTGAGGTCGGGCGAGGGCCTGTTGTTTTCTTCTCTTTGTCTTCGATGACAACTCGGTGGATTTGTTCAATCTCGTTTTGGACGTCGGGGGTGGCGCCAATGCCGGTACAGCGATATGTCCGGAATTTTCTTGCTGGAACCCGAGCGAGAAACATTTCATCGATCTCTTCAAATGTTCTGCCCTTTAACTCTGGAAAGAATATCAAACCCCAAGCTGCTGAGACAAAACAGGCGACCGCCCAGACATAGGCGTATCTGGCACCCCAGTTGAGGGCCCCTCGGTTCAAAAATACTGCGACAAATCAGTCAGCATTCAAGAAGGCATGCTGGCCAGGGGCTCAAGTCATCCAGGTAACCCCATCCTTACCGGCGCGGTGTAAGACGTAAGGAAGTTACTACAGCTCGAAAACGCGTGCGCGAGGCCAAGCGTGACAACCCTGAGCCTCTGCGACACGACCTCGCCGGCCGCGATGTTCGACAGGGGCAGCACCATGCCGTTCTGGCCGATATTGAGCAGGTGGAACATGGAGATCATGACGATGCCCGCCGCGCGGGAACCCGGAGCCGCGGTGTACGCAACGGCCATGACGGAGTTGCAGGCGCCGCAGATGACCAGCCCCAGGCTGAGCCCGCGGCGCCGGCGGCCGATCCTGGTGACCAGCGCGCCCTTGAGCAGGGCCATGGCCAGGGACGAGGCGTACAGCCCGGCTTGGTGCGCGAAGCTCTCTGGGATGCCGGCCATCGTGAAGACGTATGTCCCGAACACTGGGGGGTGTTGGTCTGTCAGCCAGGGTGCACCAAACTGCAGTGCGTGCCTACAGATATGTCGTGAAATATGTGTTGATGGCGAGACGCACTGTTTTGCCAAATGGATCCAGTTGCTCTTTCCATCACATCAGCGATGACAGATAGGGTGGCCCTTCGACGATCAACAGGGTTTTTGATAATGTCCCTGAGAGCCGAGCCTGTGGCCTGGCGTTTCTCTTCCTCAATGGCAGCCTTCATCTCCAGCATTCCATCCTTCATGGACGTGGTCGATTCTGGAGACGGCCGGATCCGCTTGAGTGACCTCATATCCTTTTCATCCTGGTCTTTGAGAAGAAGCCATCGCGGTGATTGCGGTAGGAAGGGCATCGACAAGAACAAGATGCAAGGGAGGGGAATGGTTACTGCCAAAGGAATCTGATACCGTACCCCACCCACCTTCGGACACAAACTAAGGGTATTCAGACAGCCACAACTCAATCAATTCTCTTCGTACACACCTATTTGTAGTATCTAAATGATCGCGAGAAGTTTCTCAGTCGAGTAGTCTAGCCGGATGTCGAATTTCACGCCCGCTGCGCACCACAATCTCCTCCAAACCTCTGGTTCAGATGCATCTTGGTCATCTTCCTCCTCCTCTTCTTCAACTTCGACTGCAGCCAGTTTCCGGCGTTTCTGAGGCCTGGGAAGTGCATCCAGGGCTTCTCTTGTGAGGTTCTTATCACCAATTTCAAACATAGTCATGAACTCCGCGTTGGGGTTTGGTATACCCTTCCGGCGTTTCGACTTCTCTCGGACCTCTTTTTCTTGCTTGAGGCCAAAATTCTCTCGCTCTAATAGAGCAACTTGTGCTCTCAAGCTGTCGATCTCGTCGGCGACTCTCTTGACTTTGTACCTAGCCGTCCTGTCATCTCGTGGGGCCATACTCAGTATATAGTCTCTGGTCACGTAGTTCTCATCGATCTCCTCAACTGAGGATTCACTGCGAGCATCGTCGTCGCTAGATTCTGCCTCAAGCTCTTCGGGAATTGGTTCAGGGGCATTGCCTGGTCGTATCTCTGGATGCTGAAACGCATTCTCGCGAGAGATGGGGTATATCTCCAATATGCCTGAAAGAGTTCTTGATGGTGCGCTTGGTGACGGCCTTGCGAGCCTTTACAAGGCATTTGATGAAGTTGATCTTCCCAAGAGGACTTGATCCCGTGAATCTGTTGATCTCATCCATCGCCTTATCGATTGTCCCTTTGAAAACGCTGAAAATCCCGTTTTCAAGTGGCTGCAAGCCGTGAGAAGTATGTGCTGGCAGCCAGCAGGGATTGATATTGTGCCTGTAGCACATAGTCATGAAATCAAGACTTCGGTGACTATCGTGACCATCTAGGACCAGAAGAACAGCTCGGGATTCGTCGTTTTGGCGTATCTTGTTGATCGCAGGGGCGAAGCCACTTCACCGCAATATAGTTGCTCGTCCACCCATTCTCAGAGACCTCAAAACCCTATTCAGGGGGCACAATTGCTTTGAATTGCTCGGTGAACCATTGCATCTGAATTTTCTGGCCTTTGAATATAATGCCCGGGGGCAAATGAATACCCTTTGCGGTGGCTGAGTCTATCACCGTAACTAGGGCTTGAGCAGCGTTGGCTTTGACTGCCGTAGACCGGCCATCAGTGCTTCCAAGCACAAATTTGTCGTAGCCTATAGATTCATTAGTTCTCTGAGAATATATCATCTAGTCTGGAGGAAGCATATATACTGTTTCCTTCCATGACACCTCCTTCATCCATGTTGACGATCAACTCTGGCTCGACCCAATCAAAGTCCTCAAGGCGGTCGAAATACTAGTTGACTGCCTTGGGAGTGAATGCAGTGTATCTCTCGGCCTCCTGCTTCTTACCCATCTTCGAAGCTACTTGTGGTTTCTCTTCTTGAAGGAGGCAATCCAATTCTTGCCGAGGGGGTTCATATCGCCATTCTTTCTGAGGAGGGTTGTGACAAGAGAACGGACTAGTGAGGCTGTCGGGACATAGCCCAACTTCTCTTGGCGTAGGATCCAAGTGGCTATACTCTCTTCTTGAGACTTGAATAGTCTCTGGGCCGGTTGGGATTGCTCATCAGAGGGTTTGGCTCCCTAAAGTTGCTTCGGAAGTGTGGTCTTGGGTACACCATGTTCCTTGGCCGCTGTATGGGGCGTGACATCGTCGTTTTGTACAGCAATTAGTGCCTTGTCCATCTGAGACTTCGTATAGTCTCGGGATCTCCCCACAGGCTTCAATTTGTGCGCCATGGTGGGTGATACAGTCGGTGCTGGTAGGAGAGAAGATTCACGATGCATGAGGATTACCCGTCCCGGAAGGAGACAACTAGTGTGGGTTTCTGCCAATCCACACCGCTAGCCCAATATGCAAAACACCAAATGACACTAGAAATGAACAGAGCTATCAAATACCTATTGATTGACTATAAAAACATCACGATAACTATAGAATTGGGTAAATGGGTGTAAGTCGAATGCCCCCACTTTGTGTGTAAAACGGGGTCCGAAGGTGGGTGGGGTACGGTACTGCGTTCTACCACTGAGCCTCTGCGAGAAGGTAGCAATGGTCATCCCAACGAGATTCCCTCGAAATCAAATTGTCAGTGAGATCTGACTGCTTCTAATGTTTTTCTTTTCGAACGGAGCAGGAACGGGGCGAGAAGTTATCTTCACCTGTGACGGCGCCAATTGAGTAGCACGAGATCAAAAAGCCGCGCAATCTGGCTGGCGAGCACTCCTTGGCCTTGTTAATATGACATACATGTACCCAAATCCTCCATTCACTGGATGATCCTAGCCGGGTGCGCAGTACTGGAGGAGGAATTGCCAATATAATACCTGGACGTAGAGCTGTGCAAATATGTGAAAGTTCCCAACGCTGACACCAAGTAGAAACCTAGCCAAGAACAGCACTTCTGCCGAGACAGTAAACATCAGGAGGAGGGTAGTAGTGGTGAAGATTGCGCAACCAGCCGCAAGCGAGGGCCTGCTTCCCATGAATTTCGACAGCAGGCCCGCCGTCGCGCCGGACGTAATGTTCCCCAGGGGCATCAGGGCCGCGAGCAGCTATTGTCTCTGCCTGGAAATGTTGTATTCGATGGGTGACTGAGGGTCCTCGTATCCAAATACCTGAGCCATATGTCAGGGTATGGGTGGGGCCTTCTTAGAACATATGAGGCGGAAGGGGCAGTTCTCATACTTGGAGGAAACCTGACATGGCCTGCATGGAATTGACCGTCGCAACGTCTATTCCCACGTTGAAGGATACCAAAGTCACCCAGATACAGATCAACACACATTTCCAGTGGTGTCGCATGCGGACCAGAGCTTGGTGGTTGTGATTTTCCATGGCTGTAGATGCGGTGGTAATAAGGTTGGAAGGTAAGGATCCTACAGACGGCCTTGTGGACCTTACATTGAAAAAACCCCACAAGAATCCCATCAGGTCAGTCCGTCTCTTATATACTTATATTTTGTGAGCGATATCTGCGGATGCAGGTCGCCGACACTGTGACGCCGAGGTTATGGTGGCCGGGGCATGAAAGCGTACTGATTCGGTATGCATGTGTGCTTCCGATGCCCACATCAGCCCGAAGGTCTTCGTACTGCCTATGAGAAGCCCAGATATTTGGGCCAAGGCATTTTGACCTTTTGTGATAGCTAAGATGTGACCCCGTTCATGGATGTCCCGCGGTTTTCAATGCCACGGCGATGTTGCATACTGTCCCGCTGGTGGAGTGAACTTTGTTAGGTTCCAGCAAATGAAATTTCAGCTGATGTCCCGTTGACAGATGCATTACCGAGACACATTTCCAAGGGATAAGGCTTTAGATAGTGTTACAAATCCAGTGGTTATTGGGCTTCATTAGCTGGCTGTTTCGACATATTCATTACGCATTCGGCCGTTGCAAATCAAACTCACAGGTAGGCAATATATGCGTTCGACATGAGAAAATCCTCGTTTTCATGCGATGGGCGGGACTTCATCCATGTAATCACGCAAGAAAGCACTCATTTGACTTTAATCAATCTGCTTAAATGTATCTGAAGCATGTTGGTAGCACTCGAGTGAGCCGAGTGAGTAATTGGCACAGACCCGATATGCTCGCACAAACAGAGATTGAGGCCGCATGCATGTGTCGTTTGGCGGGACGCGTCTCCTTAACCCAAGGGAGCCCAACTACGGAAAAGATATGACCCGGATTCAGTAATTGCAGCGGACTAGGTCTCCTCAACAACGGAATCCTGTCGAGGCGGTGTAGCTCGCCTGTTAGGCGGTTGGAGCCAAGAGCAGGTTCATACCCACGAGAAGAGATAGACTACGATACCGACATAGATATTCTTTCCTTTAATTTGCCAAGGTGTAAGCTACGATGATATCTACAGTGGTCTACAAATCAAGGTCGTCTTCGCATGCCCACAAGAGAACCCAACGGGAAAGATTCCACCCATCAGCGAGTGTTTTCTTGTATCAGTTTTGGAGTCTCCGACTTTCATGGAGTCACGCTATTGACGGTGTCTACATTGATCATACACTCTCTGACGGTCACCGTGTTGTATTGTCCCCTTATGATGTCTCGTGACTTCACATTGCCAATTACTGGCAGATCTCAGGGAGGCCTCTGAATTACCGCTCTCTGAGTCCCCGTCAAACCATGTGAATTTTAGCCAATAGCAGAACTCTGTGCAGGTGGACTGATAATTTGACCCCAATTCTATTTCTATTCAACTTTACCGACTGGTCTTACGAGGCAGAACCTGCCAGCACACCACTTCCACTCTACACCAACATTTTCTCAAGTTCCACAAAATGGTCGCACGGCTGATGATATGACTTACACAATACGGGCTCTTCTACCCTCTTTTCCGCTGGAGCCGGAGTGTGTAGTGGCAGTTCAGCCTCTGTTGCAGTCTCAACCTCCTTCAAAGCCTCAGCCTTCCTTGCACCCTCTTTCACCAATTTCCACTATGCCTGTGCTTCTTCGTATCCAATAAATGCACGCGGTTCGTCTAATCTGACAATCTATGGATCTGAAGAAAATTCAAGGCTGCTGGCACTCAAACTGTCAGACGATGCTCGGCTTGAGGACCATCGACATCCCGTAGCCTGCGAAGGGCCGGCATTACTGCAGGGGCCGACATTGATGGTGCTCAAAGGCTACTTGTTCTTCACCTGTGGCTGTAGCTTCTGCAGGTATTCAAATGATGGCGTTTCCGCTAGCACGTAGTAGAAAAAGTCTTGTGCGGGATAGTAAAGATGACTGTGGTCATCTCCGAGGAACCTGCCCAGCAACCACTGCTGGTGGGCCTTCTCGTACGCCCGCTCATTGGGGACCCAGCCAGCAGAATATCCCCAGAGATCTGCGCCCAAAAATACTTGTGCTAGATGAGCAGGAGCGAATTAGAGTGCCCCGGAGACATTTCCCTGATTCTTGCGTTGTTGTGGTCGATGAGTATGATGCGCGGCATTGCCAAACCTCACACCTTTTCTTCTCCCGCACATTGCTATTCACAAAAAGCAAGACATTTCTAGCACCGAAATCGCACTGATCAAGACCTATGTTGAGTTGCCACACCCACCCATCCATGGCGCAAGCGAGCACTTCCAGTCGGTACTCCTCGGAGTAATTAAATGCGTCTGCTCTTCTGTGGTTGGTTCTAACGGCATATAGATTGAAGGCTCACCGCCTTGCGGAATAGTTCTATCAGTATTAGTCGAACATTTCCAGTTTAGTGTTTCCCGTTGAAGGTGGTTGGCAGTGTAGAACTCTAAAAACTATAGAGCTCAGGAGCGCACGGGCTGCTCTGACCGTATTCGCAGAGATGTTCCTGAAGTCATAAGCGGCAGACTCATTTCTGTAGTGCCCGTCCGCCTCAAACACACGGTCTTGCGGATAGCAATCCATACACGTCTCAAAGCTGTAGTATAATGTTCGTAGGTCTTGGCAGCAGCCTGAAAGGATTTGGCAACCTCACCACCAGCTTTCCCGGCAAGAGTAACCGTACAACTGACAATCTGCGGGCCTCGTTTCTCTCCGACAGCGACGGTAGAGTTGACAGTCACCTCGGCCGATTTCGTGTCGACAGGTGGAGCTTGAAGTTCCAAAGGAGGGTGGTGCACAGTCGCTGTACTTTGGGTAACAATCGCAAGATATCCGCTTGAGAGACAAGGCCTCGGTACGTATTTGCTGTACTCGTCTACAGTAGACTAATATTATTGCATTGAGTATGTAATCCAAGATACGACGTGAACAATTCTGACAAGGGTTACGTCGGCTTATCTAAGACTCCATATCATACTTGAGTAGTTTTTGTTACTCTCAATGACATGCACCGAGTCGAACCAGCACAGCTCCGCATGGGAACTCACCACCTAAAAGCTGCCCCGTGGTCCCACTCTGTCCTACATCAGAGAGTAAAATGAATGGTTTCGGGATTGTTTGACTCTCCAACACCATGTACAGTATACGTGTAGTGGTAGACGACCCATGTACCTGTGTAGCGCGCGAGGATCCCTGTAGGGATATGCCTGTTCTGCCTTGCTACGTCATTTCGGCCGTTCACCTGGACAGCCAGTCAACAAGAGGAGAGTCCCACCCTGCGATGACCCTGCAAGCTCTCAGGACCGCAGCACCGTGGTGGAGCGCGGGGATGCTTGACTTGCTGAGCCCCCCCTTGGAGCCCTGAGCCCTGGGTCGAAAATCACAGGCAAAATCACAGGCAAAGCCCCTCTGTCACTCATGGACTGACTGATGGAGTACTTTACCAACCACCAGTCTTTACTGGGTAGGCTTTTACTACTACCCCGTATTGCCCACCCATGTGCCTAATAATAATACCTGACTGCCCTCTTGACTGTTTCTGCCCCCCCCCCTTCGCGGCAGAGCACAGGACAAGACAGGACAGCACAGCAAATTAGACTCAATACAGACAGACAGGCCGGCACCGCATTGGCTTGCCTGGTTGCAAGCTTACAAACTTGCAAGGTTTCTTGCCCGGCCACAGTGAACCCGCGCCTCGCCTTCCTGCCTCGCCCTGCCCTTCTTGGAGCCAAGCTGTCTGACGACGACTCTTGCCAAAATATTCACGTCCGTTCCCTGCTCTGGCTGCTCCCTCGTCCAACCTGACCACGTATCTACTTGGACCCCAACCACGAGCACGTCGGCGTTGCAGGGTGCACATCGTAGGACACTGCCCCAGCCTGGGCCTGGGCCTGGACGCTTGCAAGTTTGGTATAGTCATCCCCGGTCAGAGCGCGACACCCACGCCAAACCGCTCACATCCACACCCTTCGCTTCGCCTCGTCTCATGCGGAAGCAGCAGGACAAGAAGAAGCAACCCGTGTCTTTTCACGCGACGTCTCTTGGATTCCAGCTTTGACCTTCACCCCCCGGCTCTGGTCCAGCTCTGGTCCCATCTCTTGCACAGCTCTTTATCTGTTTATTTGCCAGCGCACGCCAACCCCACGACAACCCTCCGTTCCAGCCAGTGCCCACCACATCCCAGCCCAACGCGGAAACCACACTCGCACAAACAGAGGCTGCTGACAGCCCCGTTACGCCAGCGTCGTACACACTGCCCAATGAAGCTCGATCCGAACAAGCTTCACAACGTTCCTGAGAGCAACAGACACCCTGCCCTTCTGCTACCTTCTCTAGCTGCCCACGACCCGAGTGGCCGACTGCCACCATGGTCAAGATAGACGTCAACCAGGACTACTATGCAGACCTGGAGCTGCCCCAGTCAGTCGACACCGAGACTGTCAAGAAGCAGTACAGAAAGCTTGGTACGTTTGCCTGACCCCATGACAACAGCTCCTGCCGCGTCCCCCATCTGACCGCGACGCACATCGTCTTCTCTAGCCCTCAAATACCACCCCGACCGCAACCCGGGCAGCGAGGTCGAGGCCGGCAAGAGATTCACGAGGATTCAGGCCGCCTACGAGGTCCTCACAAACCCCGAGCAGAAGCAACGATACGACAACTCGCGCCGCTCTCGCTTCCCCGGCGCCTCGGGCGTTAGGGGCAACCCCTGGCAAGATGTCACCAAGAACTATCCTCCTCCTCCGCGCCCGCCAGGTTTCCCTCCGCAACGTCCGCCTCCCCCGAAACGACCCGGCAGCACAACCACCGGCGCCGACAGGTACGCCCAATTCACCAAGGACGTGCCGCCTACATCCCCTCGGTCCAGCCGGAAGCCCGCAGACGCCACATGGAAGGCCTGGGAAGAGATGAGGCCGGGCACCAAGGCCAAGGCCACTGCCGGCCAGCCATCCAGCTCAGGACCGTCGGCAAGGGCTTCGAGCGCACCCAAGCCCCCCGGTCCACCGCCTCCAGTGCCCCCTCGCTCCCCTCAGAAACAACCAAAGGGTTCCTTTGGACATCGTGTCAGTCGCGGCTACACGCCTCAGTCGCCTAGTGGAGATGAGCCCTCTGTGGCCGGTAACAACTATTTCACAACCAGGACCCATACCAATCTGTTCAGCGAGACATCTTCAGCCGCCCGGGCCCGGCGACGTGAGCCCTCGAACCCCATGCCTACTTCGGAGTTTCGCGATAGCACCTTCATGGACACCAGGCAGAGGACTCCATACATGTCTCACGGCGGCGAGAAACTCGATCCATTTCAGGGTGCCGCCGGTATTAACCGTTCCCGCAGCACGCGAGAGACAAACTCCGCCTCTTACCAGCACATTGATGACGAGGATTCTCCGATGTCGAGTGCACGTCAGCAGCGCCGCGCGAGCGTTCCTGACAATCTAGACAACGACCCCAAGGGGAAGCGGAGGGAGAACAGCAATGTCAACGGTACCGCCGAACCAACTTCAGGTCCTGATGGCTTCAGCCAACCCTCAGAGGAGCAGTCTCGTACCCAACAGGAGGGCGCGGACGGCAAGGAGGGATCCAAATTGTATGCCAATCAGCCTTATGTTCGTTTTCAGTTTCCAAACAAGGAAGTTTCTCCCAAGACCCAGCAAGCGAACAGTCGTGCGGGCAGTGAGAGAATCTTCAACAAGTCGCTTCACCCCAGTCCAGCGTTTCACAACCTGCCTGCGCGACAGTCTTCGAGTGAAGACCCACATCGCTACAGCTCTGGCTTGAACGCCTTTGACCTCAAGGTCCGCGACGTTCTGAGTCGGCTCTCGGCGGTGAAATACTCGCCAATCGGGCCGGGTGTGCAGTCAAGTGTGGATCGAGACGCGCAGCATTCTCAAGCTCTTCGACAGCAGAGCAAGGCTGACAGTGTAAACCCCAGCAGCTTTGGTGTGAACATCGACGACGAATCCTTCACTGACCGCCATCGATTTTCCAGGAACAGCGCCGACAACATCAACACTAGGTTTGTTGCTGACGAGAGTGATGCTACTAACTGGCAATTCAACGCTGGGTCTCCAGTCGACGAGGCGGGGCGACCAGCCATGCCGCGATCCAAGTCCGGGAGTCGAATCGGCCGCACATCGTCTTTCCGTACTCAGTCCTTTCAAATGCCCTCTGCTGAAGCTACCAACGAGGGTGGTACCACCCAGAACAACTCATTCAACCCCGACGAATGGTCTGAGAAGATCGGGCCGCAGATCTTCCAGACGTCGGCCACGCAAAAGGCGCACACGACCCGCCCGATTCGGAGCCTCAGCAAAAAGCCTAAGCCTGTCCGTATGACGGCAGGCACGGCAGGCATGGTCGAGTCCGATGAAAGCGGCAGTGGACAGGACGACAACCTCAAGAAACCCACTACTCCAGGGAACACAAACGGCATCAACGAAACGGCCAGTCCAAATGCCATGGACATCGATCCTCCCATGGACTACCTTAGTGCGAAGGGGGTTCGCAACATCCCTGTTGAGCCATCGCGCCCAGAGTGGAGGGCAGGTGATGTCAAGGGAATGACGCCTGGCCTCACACCCGGCGCTGTCCCTCAGACAGTCGGATCAGAAGACACCGAAGAGTTCCGGGCTAGCCTCGCTGACCTCAAGAACGTAGAGCCATTCGCTCAACGTCCTACAGGCCTGGACTCATTCGGAGACCTAAAATCAACACTCCCGTTCCAGAGTGGCGCATCAGGTCAGGCTCCGGTCGCACAGCCCCAGTCGAACGCTAAACCGACCAACCTGCATCTTCCAGTGGCACCGAAGCCTCCCAACGCACCAACTGCGCTGGCCGTGCCGGGCCTGAAGCCTTCTGCGTCTGCATGGGAGAAGTATGCTGCAGAATTTTACAAGTACCTGACGGACTGGTACAGATTCAGCACCAAATTCTCCGACCACTTCCACGCAAGGAATCTCGAGGTGCAGAAGAAGGTGGCCGATCCAGGATGGGTCAAGTCGAGGGACTCCTCTGGTCTCCAAGAGTACCTCACCTGGGCCGAGCAGGATCGACAGGTGCGTGCCACGTGGGCACAGGCTTGCGACAACCACGAGATGCATGTCAAGGTCTTTATGGCGCACCGGGACAAGATGTTGAAGTGAGCCCTCAACCAATCATGCGAGGAAGCGACTTCTTGTTTGTTCCTGGCAGAGCACCCCAGAGCAGGGTGTCACCGGAGGCTATATTTCTACGGAATCCCTCCGCAACGCCTGTTTTTCAATCCCAAACAATTCAAGGGGAACAACCGACCAGGCCGCTACATTTAGTGGTGGAGATCAGAGCCTCTGGCCTCAGGGGAATGCGTGTTTCCAAAACATGCTTTGCTTCACACTCAGCTACAGCCGCACAGCCGGAGTGCCTAGCGAGTTTATGGCTCGGTGCCTGCAAGCTGCTTGGGTCTCTAGAATTGGAACATGAACGAAGCACAAGGCGTGGGCGGATTTGCATAGGCTGGGGGGTCATTTGCGTCGGTTTGAGGCTTACTGCGACATGCGACTTCATAATCTGTCATGTCGGACATATAGCCAGTCGCCTTTGTGAAGGGGCCGGTAGAGTGAGGCGCCCGGAGTCTTGGTTCTTCAACTTTTTCGAGGCCGAATCGCGCGGCTAACGAGCAACAAGGGATGGATGGATGGAAAAACGCCATGGATAGGCTAGGCTAGGGAAAGGAAAGGAAAGGAAAGACACGGCGGTTGGTCCGGTACAATACCTATCTCGCATATACACTAGTAATGAATTGGCAAGAGCATTTGTTCCAGCGTGTATACATTCTGTTTCGAGAGTCAGCACTCGCGTGTAGATAGAGGAAGGGGCATGGACTTGGCCTGGGAGTTGTTGTTTGAGGATGCGTCCCTCCAGGTAACAAGAGTAGATAGGCTTACCCCGAATGCTGGTAGGTTGACAGCGGGATGATACTCCTCCCAAGAGCCGTCGCCTAGACCACGTGCAATAATGCCCGGGGCGGAATACGCCTTGGCTCACGATCAGTTATTCACATGATGACCCCAGGTCGCGGTCATGCAGGCACCACCAGATCGACGCATTTCGTGGTCACTGGAGACTCGGGCACAAGAAGGAGGCGGTATGCAAGACTCTTTAGGGAGGAAGCAATATTCCAGGTTGAAACCCTTTCTAGCTTTAACCCTCCTGACGTATTGCGTGCTATATAGCTGGTACCTGACATTCCTTTCCTGGAATTCCCCCCTAATCCTTAAACCAAGACAGAGAGAGATTCCCATTACACCTTTCATACAAAGCAGCCGAACCGCCAGTTCCCTTCATTCCTCCTTCCTTCCCTTCCTCCTGTCCATCAGATGCCCGCAAGTTCGTCAGGCTCGCCCGTGTCGTCTGTAACGGAGGGGACGCCCTCTTGACCCTCGCCCTCTATCTTCTTGCCCGCCTCGTAGGTGAGTCGGCGCCAGCCGCACTCAGCTGAGGGATCCTTGATCCATTCCATCGTGGGGAAATAATGCTCGTTCTTCTTCATGGTGATAACCCATGGCACGCTGTCGAATGTGACAGCTCTAAGTCGGAAGTCTGCGGAAATCTTGGTCAGTATTTATTAGGTTCACTGTACAGCAGTTCTGGATGATAAGAACTCACAGGTATTGTCTGGGATATCCACGACAGCCGCAGTAAACGACTCGAGGTCCGGCGTGGGCTTGTTGTTCACGTGTGTGATGAAGTTCGTCGGCGCCAGTCCGTATTGGTAGGCCGGTGAACCCCGCGTGCGGGCAGAAACGTACACCTCACTGAAGAGCTTACTGATCTGCTGGCGCACGGCGTGGTGCGGCCTGTGGAGGACAGCACCGCAAAACGAGACAGCACGGTCCGTCTCGACGTCGTCGGCAGCCACTGTTGGTAGCTTAAGCTGCATCTCCTCACAGTCGCGAACAATGACGGCGTCCAGGAAGTTGTTTGAGTACATGACATCCAGCTCTGAGATGCGCGTGATCAGCTTGCCGTTCAATGTCAGCAGGATATCGCCCTCAAGCAGTGCCTCATTGCCCTCCTTGTCTTTTCGTTCAAATGTTCTCTTGGTCACCATGAACAACTGGTGATGGCTCGTGTTGACCTGAGAGACCTGGGCTATCCACTCTTCTGACACGCCCATGAGGCGTGCTTGCGACATTGCGATGGACCGGAACTCGACCGAGAGCATTCGAAGATCGGGCACGACACCTTGTGAGATCTGCGACACCACTGGGAGCAGCGTTGGCGTGGCAAGGCCGAGATGATACTCCTCATCTCTGTGGGTTGAAGGGTTGCGCTCTCCGAGATACGTGAGCCACAACGCCTGCACCGTGCCATCCGGCGCGACCAAGACGCCGCTGCCGCATTGCTGGCTCAGGCTCGTATCGACTGTTATGGCATCCACATTGACAGCCCTGTACCGGGGCGCCCCAGAGTTTGCCGGAATGGCAACCGCAAAGATCTCAGTGACTGTCGTAGCGGCATGAACGACCCGGCCGATCCTGTTGTAGCCGATGAAGTATGTTGACGCGCCTTGGGTGATTTCCTCACTGGAGAGTTTTGCGCTCTGGACAGGAGCGTCAACTAGCTTAGGGTCGTACTGGATGACGGCGTAATTTTGCAAGGGGTGAAGGAAAACGACCTTGCCTTCGACAACGATGGAGTCCGCAATGGTAATGCTGATGTCGCACAAGTCGTAGGGAACGATGGCCCGGGAGATGACTACCAGGCCCTTGTCTGCGTCAACGACCAAGCCCATTCCCCATTTCCTGTTCTTCGGAAAGCCGTCCAACTTCACTGGCATGGTGCAGTTGACATGCACAAAACTCTTCACAAGCTCGGCCACGGCCGGGTGCGAGGTATGCTCAAGCTGGATGAACGATGCCTTGCGTGGCACCGGCGGCACCGATGGAATCGGGTCTGCGAGATCAGTGAAATCCCACACGCCGCTCTCGTCGTTTCGCACGGCAAGCTTCATCTTGGAAGACCAGTGCCTGTCGATATATATGATGGTCGTGTTGAGAGTGTGCAGGTCCCTAAGGTGCTTGTATGTCACGACAACCCGTGCTTTGTCGGGTATGCCCTTGGCGACCTCAATAAACGTCTCCAAGTCTGGTACTTTCTTGTGGTCGAGTGTCTGGAGTATCCAACCATTGTCACTATTGTCGAAACGGAAGGAGCCCGTCGCCTCGCAGATGTACACCCCTCGTGCAGCCACACCATATAGCCGGGCCTGCTGATAGGAGAGTGTGTGGAAACTGCCGCCGGCGACAGACACGAAGCGATCAGGGGTAATGCCATGCAAATCACCGACCTCGATCTCCACCTCGACGTCATCCCCGCCCCTCTGAAGAAGCAGTTTCACGGTTCTGCCGACGTTCGAGTCCATAATGTCGTCGAGCCGTACGAACGACGTTATCAGTTCGTCATTCACCTTGACAAGAACATCGCCCTCCTCGACCTTGCCGTGAGATGGGCCCTCGGGAAGGACAATTTCAGCAACCAGCATGTTTGTCTCTCGGGGGAACTGCTTCCTCATCTGTGCCTCCCACTCCGAAGAGAGGCCTAGTCGCCTGCACTCATCGAAGGGCTTCAGGAGAAACTGGCACTGAATATCGCCTCTGGTAATGGGATTGCCCTCCTGGAGGCATTTCAGAGCTCTCAGCGGTCGGTCGAGGGGCAGAAAGTAGTCTGTGGATGCGCCGTCCGCTCTTCCGCCGGCTTGCAGAGCAACTGCACAGCCATCAAGATTAACGACTGGGCTGCCTGAGGAACCGCCGCTGGCAGCAGCACTAGCTTGATAATACGAAGTACTACGCGATCGCTTGTCAGCAATTCGGCGGCCTGTAAGGTCTTTAAGAGTGTCGTTTGGTTTCAGGAGCCAAGCCTCACAAGTGAGGCAGAGACAGTAGTAGACAAACTCACTTGAAGTCACTGTAGCCCTCGCCATATTCAGGGGCGTTGCGGTCTAAACGACTGATTACACCAGAAAGAATGCTGAGCTTTTCACCAGCATCGTTGCCAACGACACGAATCTCGATACCGACTGTTCACAAGCACCACATTAGTCACGAGCCGTGAGACATTTTCGATTCCAAAGAACTTGCCTTTTGCAAGGTCGGGCCGCAGCGGCAGGGCTTGTACCGGCATATACTTGATGGCCTTGGGGTCGAATTTCAGAATGCCAAAGTCGTGGACCGGGTCTCGGTAGACCGGGTAGGCATCGACCTCCTCATGGTTATCAAAAATACAATAGCCCCAGAAGGGCCCTGCGCCAACGACGTGCCTGTTGGTCAGGATGTAGCCCCTCTCGGCGTCGACTACAAAGCCAGTGGCCTCGGAGTTCAGGGCCGGGTCGGTGTCGAAGGAGCAGGTCTGGCAGAAGCGGATGGAAACGACATTCCTGACGACATTCTCGATGGTCAATTGCCACTCGGCGGTGTCGGGACCCAGGGAAGGGAGGGTCTGCAGGGCAGCCTCGTCGATGAACTCGTGGTCGTGCATGTCGAGGTCGGCGGCTTCGATATCGGGGGTGTTGTCGCCAGCAGACTGCTTCCCGTTCAAGGAGTGGCGGTGGTGTTTTGGCGGGCGGGCGGTCTCGAGAGCTTCGAAAGGGGAGGGCTTGCGCTTGGCGCGAGGAGAAGTGTTTGTGCCGTTCATGTTGGGAGGGCTTGATGGTAACTGGCCGGTAAGCGGCTGTGGCACGCGGTCCGATGTCGAGTTCGTGACGGAGGAGGTAGCCGTGAAAGCTCTGGCGAGAGGAATGTGAGGTAGGACAGCCGGTGGCAGGCGTGACGATGATGGCAAAAGGCCGGACGAAAGGACGTGAAGCGGACGGCGGCGTGGGTGATTAATGGCGTTGAGGGGTGTTGAGATGCAGGACCCAGCAACGAGCTTGCCAGTGCCAAAGCCAAAGCCAACTCGGCTGCGCAGCGAGGTGGGCAGAGCTTTTAGCATCAAGGCCTGTTGCCCTCGTCTGACGGACTGCAGCGCGGTGAGCGGCCTATGTAGGGACTGTAGGGACTGTACGAGCCAGGGGAATGAGTGACGCTGTCGGGAGGCGACGAGGTCGATGAGGGGGGGGAAGAGAGCGTAGGTGGGCGACGAGGTCGAGGTCGCAAGCAGCAAACATTTGCAGGTTGGCCGTCGAGCTGACGGGCGCCTCCAACACCCCTGTCCCGTCTTAGATGCACTTACATGGACCCTGTGAAATTGAGGTGTCCGCACAAGGCGATTGTGCTGCGAACCGCCCACACTGAGGCACAGGAGTGGGCAGCGGGACTTAGTCAGCGGCGGACTTGTGTGTCCTCACAGGCCTGTATCCGGGCACTCTCGTAATCGAAGTGTTGCTGCAACCCTGAATGGATTGGTGGGCGGGCATATGCATGCCCTCCAGGATCAATCCGCTCGCGCCTTGCCTTGGTAGCTGCCCAGGTACCATGTCCTGGCGAACACATGCACATGCGCCTGAGCATCTGCATATATACATACGCACTTGGGCGAGCCGAGACCCACAGCACCTGGGGTACCCCCAGCGTCTACACTCGGCCGTGCTCGTGCCGGTGCATACGTCAGGGACTTGCTACCGAAGCTTGGCCCCATGGGTGTCACAAGTGAGCGCGTGCAGGCGTGGTGGCCCAGCGGGTGGGATGCAAACGATGGGGTCGTGCCACCCGTTGGTGTCGGTGCCGGAGCCGGCTCCCTCAGGCCACGCCGGTTGGCCACTTCTCAGGCCAGCTAGGCCCGTCTTAGCAGCTTGGTCGGGGTCGATGTGGCTATTTAAAGTTTGACGCAATATGCAAGACAGCTGGCATCGGGCCCGCGTGCCCTATGAGGGAGAAAGGGCAGTGGGCAGCCGGCCGGGCAGCAGATGCGGGGGGGGGAAGGCGATCGCTGCAGGTCAGAGAGGCCGGGCAAGGGAAAGCGAGCAGAAGGGAATACTCTCGCGCAGCAGACGGCTTGGTGGTGGGCGGAGATTGAACCACGTCGGTGCTGCTGCGAGGCAAAATGCAGATGCAGACGGAGACGGACATGGAGGCTGCGCTGGCCCGGGCCTAACAACAGGCAGAGTAGAGTAGGGACGAGTAGACTGACTACTGTGGTCGAGCTTATCTGACCTCGTTCGGCCCGTCCCCTGAGTATCTCTCTACAGGCCTAGCTGGATGGAGCTCTGGGTTGGTCGGCCCAGGGCCGGGTGGTGGCCGGCCCAAGGTCAAGGTCGGTCGTGGTCGAGGACGTTGAGATAATATCTTGGGGTTTGGGGACCCATGCTTGCTCCCACTCCGTTCTCTCACTCCCTCCCCATCCCATGTCCATCTCATCTCACATATATTGCCGCCTACCTTTTCTTAGACCACCCAGCCCGACAAAAACTCTTTGTGGTCTTGGATGGTCTTGCATCGGACATTCAATCTTCAGAGATAGACAGTCCCTCCCAGTTCTCTGCTCGATCAGACCTTCCACAACCTGCCTACGTTTTGCTAGCCACTGCCCGCACGCTCGCCGTCGACCCCTCCAAAAATAAACAACATCGGGTTACAAAGAAAGCTGCAGCTCCAGCCTCGCAATGACTTACAGCTTGCATATTCAAATTTAATGCCAACAAGACAGACTGTCCTGCAACCAATTATCTCGGCCTCTCTCCTGGCCTTCCTCTCCCGCGCCCACACTCGCCCAGACCGCCTTCTACCCTCATCTCGCTTAACCTCGACTTCTGCGTGATCGCATTGAGCCAGAGACGTCATACTCTCCCCCATGGGCTTTGTGTCGCTCCACGATATTTCCCACTGGCGAATAGACCTTGCCTTGTCGTCTGGCTCGGAGCGGGTCCGCTCAGCTCTTTGGCGACGGCCCCAGCGTTCTCGGCCGGAGAATTATTGATAGCTCGTCCACGTCGCCGGCACTCAATCAAACCCGCCCCACGTCCCCTCCACCCCCTCCCCTGCCCACCACGCCCAGCAGCCGGCTCTACCGCGACTCCCAGCGCGAGACGCTCCGCGGCCTCGATCCCTTCCTGGGCCAAGACAGAACCGCCACCCGGCTCCAGATCCGACTGCCTCGGGACCACCGACCGTCGCTCGATCTCCCAAATAAGCATCGCACCGGCGAGTCATTGCTTGCTGGCCACACCTGATCTTCCTCCCGTCTCCTGTCTGCTTCATGGCCGTCTCATGACAGCTTGTCGCTCCGCCAGTCACACAACCTGGGTGCTGAGAAAGAGGCCCAGAAGAACGCGCTGGAAGGCACAGGCTCGAGGGCTGCAACTCCCTCCACAATGGATACCCTCACCCCGACCGGCAATCTGACCCCAATCACCACTGGCTCGGGAACCTCGACCCCAAGGAGCCCCAAGAGGATCAGCTTCACCCCGCTGGTAACCGTCATTGGCTTCCATCACGCCAGAGGGCCCGAGGTCGAGTCGTGGTATGGCAGTCCGGAGGGCACAGACCCGGCCGTCGACTACGGCTGGTCACTGCTGCCCTTCATGGCCCTCAGCGATGGCGCGCATGCGTGAGTGCTCGCCCACCCCTAGCAACCTTTGTCACCCTGCGGGGTGCTCGATAAGGTCTGCCACTAATTGACATGCTCTACGGGCACAGATCGACCGAAGACTTCTCCTACTTTACCCTGCTGAAGCCCGCCACCGAGACCGAGCCCGCGACATCGCTCTTTGGAATATCATGTACCAGGCAGATGGACGCCTCGGCCCTGATCAAACGTCCGGCCGATGTCACTCGTTCGACCGTGCAGAAGGCCGTCGTTGTCATAGCCGACAACCCGCAAACCTTTGGAACGCTCAGGGAGCGCCTCAGCGTCGTCACACACGCGTGGTTCGCACAGCGCGAATTCACCGACACGGAGATCCTGCGTCGCTTCCAGGAGAGTTTGGCAGACGAGAAGGAGCGAGGCCTTCTGAGCGAGGACGAGAATCGCGACGCCTACCTCGGCATGAGCCTCAGGGAGATGATCCACGAGTTCAGGTGGCAGACTCTAGTCTTGTTGAAGTGCTGCCTTTTGCAGCCCAAGGTAAGGAGAACTGGCCCGATGGGACCTTGGCGTTGCCTCTGTTACCTGGCATTTACTAACTCGGTCTTCCTACCTTGCCAGATGTTGTTCTTTAGTACCCGTTGCGAGCGACTTTGCATGATGCAGTTTTCTTTGATATCTTTGATACCCGGTCTTATTCGAAAGCTCCAGGACTGTGCGGACCCGGAACTGAATAGTTACGAAAAGCAGTTGACCATGCCAACAAACTTAAAATCTAGTGACCGAGTATCGCTACAGGCATACATGGGCCTTCCACTTCAGATATTCGGCAAGGTTGGTGCCCCGTCTTGCGTAATTGCTGCGAGTGGAGCTGACCGGAAACACAGGGCAGCCTGTTTGGACCATATACCCCCCTTCAACAGCTCGACGTCTTGGCTGACCACGAGACGAAATCGTACATCGTTGGGAGCACCAATTCACTCCTTCTCCAACAACGAGACAGATACAGTGACATCCTGATCAACCTCGACGAGGAGTTCATCAACATTACATCGCCTTCACTGAAGCAAGCACTCCAGCTGTCAACTCCGGACCGAAGATGGATCGATTTCATCACACAGACCGTGAACGAGACCTGGGACGATGCGAACCCAAGCCGGCCAAAGACGATGGGCTTCATGGGAAGCGAGGAGTTCATCCGACTCCAATTCGAGGATTACATCATTGCGCTGCTCTCAGCCGTGAAGTACCATACCTTCATGGCCAAGCACAAGGATAATCCGAAGATGCTCCTCCCGCACATTGACGGCGACCCAGCCGTAGACTTCAACTTGGACTGGGTCGAGGCCTGGATGAAGACCGAGAACTACCGGATATGGAACAAGAACACCGACAGCCACCTCTTTGACATTGCTGAACCCAGACACATATGTGCAGGCGGCCTCACAATCGACGACGTGTCAAGGCGCATGACCCAGCAGGTGCAGGATCTGCACCTGGATGAGAAACTGTCGCAGGGGAGAGAGGCTGCCGCGAGGAACCTGGCCGCGGCGAGGGATAAGGGAGGAGCAATGATCACCAGATTTTATGGAGAGCTCGAGGCATATCGCGAAGCACAACGGAAGAAAGTAGAGGAGACCAGGCAGCAGCAGCTTAGCGACTCCGTGCCCGCGAGTCCAACCATCAAGAATGGCCACGATGCTGAGAAGGCTGGAGTCGGTGCCTATATGAGTAGTTGGGCCACGTGGGCCGGAGAGAAGCGCAAGGCTCTCGCAAACCGTGGCGCGGGCGACAGGAACAGCGGCAGCAGCGCGAGCGGGTGGGGCCTGGGTCTCGGGAGGACCAAGAGCAAGAAGGAGGGGAGCAGCACGTCCTCGCTGCACTCGGCATCGGAGAGGGACGTCAAGAGCCCGCGCATGTCGACTTCGTCGTCCTTCTTCGGCGGCGGCGGGGCCAGGAAGAGCCTCGACAGCACGAGGGAGCTGGACAAACCGGGGCGGCGCCACGACGACGCGCCGCGCCCGGGGACCCAGCACTCGTTCAGCGAGAGCATACTCGGCTCCGAGGAGTCCGGGACCGTGTCCTCCTCGCCCGAGGTCTCGCCGCAGAAGCCGCGCATCGACTTCGCGAAGCAGGAGACGAGCGTGTGGAACGACGCCGACTCGCCGACTGAGTACAACAAGCTGGCATAGCGGCCGGCGGCGCGGGGGCGCAAGAGGTGGCGGGGCAACCGGAACGCCCTCGGCCCCCTGAGGAGGTGCTCTGTGGGAAGGGCAAAACCGTAATAGTCTGTCTGTCTGTCTGTCTGAGTTGAGAGAAGGGTTAGGCGCCCCCGTCGGGTGTGTATGTGTGTAATGAAAGCATGGAAAAGAAAGCATCAAGCATTTCGGGATGGTTTAGATGACGAGAACAAAGTATACCACGGCATTAGCATAGCATTCATGGTAACGTTAAAAGGTCACTAGAGCTGCCACAGTAGCAGCAGCAAAGGCCGTTTACCCAGTTTGGATAGGTCAAAGTATGCCATAGTCAAGGGGACCTGCCTCTGGAAGGCGCGTCTGTCATCATCTGTTCACGCTGTATACTTAGAATCTCAAGTGCCGTCAAATCTGCCTCTTGGATAGGGAAGATGGACTGGACTCAAACGCTCACACCGGATCTTCGTTTATCAGCCACTCCAACTCCCTAGCTTGTGCGCAAGCTTCTCGTCAAGTGTACTTGGTATTGGCCGCCTTCAAGAGGTGGTATCCACGATTTGTGCTGCTCAGGACATGCCGCGGGCCATCGAGGCGATCAAACAAAGTAAAGGAAGACGAGAAGGAGGACCCCAGCAAGTAAGCCATCGATGACTTTGATTCAGAGACTTTGTTATTTATCCTCAATACATGAATAAAAAGACCCCCGCCTTATTCTTTCATAACGCCTTGGCCTCCGTGGGGAAGTATCAGATGCTGAACATGCTGAAGTTTCGGAAGAAAAGGTCTGCTGCTGGATGACCTTTCTGTCTGTAGGTTTTGTTTTCTTCTTGACCTTGCGCTTGCCCGGGAAGGGCTCGGACCCAGCAAGGGCTTGAAAAGCGCCGTTGTGTATCTACTGAAATTTCTGAAGTAAAAAGTATGACGACCAGTCATAAGAATGCGCCTGTGATGCAGTGCTCTCATGTTTTCTCCCTTGCATCTGCCCGTTTGACACACTCCTGTAATCCATGGTATCACGAACCGCATCGCCGAAACATGTATTAATCTGTTAAACAGTCGCGTTGATTCATGCCGGCGTCCCCTTCACTGTGGCCCGTGGAATTCTCCTTCCATTGCCGCCACGCCGCTGGCTTCGACATTATGGTAGTCGAGGATTTCGGAGTACCTGTGATGATGCATTAGCAAGAGACGCATATTTCGAATTTGGCCTAGCCCTTCAGGGCAGGGCAGCGTTGGGATAAAACCCACATCATGATCTTCCACGTGTCCACGGGCAGGTCCGCATCGTTGAAACTCCAGTCGAACTTCTCTTCGGCCACGGGCTCGTCGGTTGGGTCGTGGTAAGGAGCCAGGTACTCATGTGCCAGAGCATCCGAAGCTGTGATCCGCTTCTTAGGGTCGAAGACAAGCATGCGCTCCAGGAGGTCGACGGCTAACAATAGTGTTAGAAAGATGGTTCGGCACATCTGAGGGGTTGCAGGATTTACGAACCAGACTCATCAGCGTTCTTGAACTTTGTTGCCAGGGGTTGACGCTCCCGCTTTGGCAGAGACTTGACGAATCGCAGGGTCTGCTAGAGCGTCAGTTTCCGTGCGTATCAGATCAAGCAGGAGATACGCCACTCACATTTTCGCTAGCAATGGTGTTGATGACATCGTCAGGTGGTGTCCCAAGCAGCTCTGTGATGATGGAGAACTGGTTGACGTGGTCCTTGCCAGGGAAGAGTGGTTTGCCCTCGAGCATCTCGGCGAAGATACAGCCTGCGCTCCAGATATCGACCTCGACATCGTATTTCTGCCATGTGAGCATTATCTCTGGGGCGCGGTAGTATCTCGTCGACACATAACCCGTCATCTGGGGATCCTGGATACGGGCCAGGCCGAAGTCGCAGATCTTGAGATCGCAATTCTCGTTGACCAGAATGTTGCTAGGTTTCAGGTCCCGATGCACTACGCCAGCAGAATGCACGTATTTCAGACCTCGCATAATCTGGTAGAGGAAATACTGGATGAACTGCTTCTCGAGGGGCCTGGAGGTCAGCAGCCGGTGCAGATCGGTGCCTAGGAGCTCTGTGACGAAGTAGATGTCCTCGAGGGGGGAGATGAAGATATCGCTGAGAGAGATGACGTTCTCGTGCCTAAGGTGCTTGAGCAACTTCAGCTCACGGTAGGTCCTCTTGGCCAGGACTGGGGTGCTGAAGGGCTTCATGATTTTCTTGATGGCGACATTCTGGTTGGTGAGCTGGTCTCTGGCGGAGCAAACCAGGCCAAAGGCGCCCATGCCCACAGGTTGCAGGTCCGAGTACCTCGACGTGATCTCGAAGGTCGTCCCAAAGATTTGGGCGCGGACGAATTCAGCCATGGTGGATGTGGATGTGGTTCGGGAAACCGGGAGGTCAGGGCGACGTGTTGAGGGGGTCAACAGGGAAGGCAGAGATCGACGTGAGATGATGCGATTTTGACGAAGTCGCTCAAACCTGTTGTGCCGCTGCGAATGTGCAGTTACGAGGCAGACCTGCGAGGTGGATCTGGAGGGGGGGGGGTGAGAGAGGGCGAAAACGATGCAGCAGTGGTCGTCAGAGAGCTAAGGGGTGCTCGGCTGCAGAGGCGCTACCCTTGGCTGGCTGGCTGGCAACTGTGGTGGGGACGAAGAGCACAGGTGGGCGGCGCGGGGCTCCGAAGTGCTGGCGGAAGCTGGGGTTGAGGAACCGGAGTGGCACAGAGGGGAAGGAAGGCGAGGCGCTGAAAGTCGGTGTATTAGCTTTCCAGTCTAGCAATTTCCTGGTGATGGGCGCTTGCGATGACTGGGTTTCATCTCTGGGAGGCGCTGCAATGCAAACTGCGTCGCCTTGCGAGCCAAGTGCAGCAATGCTATTGCCCGCTCAGTCTGAGCTTTTGGGTGCTGGAAATTGGGGGAAAAGAGCAGCAGCAGATGGGGAGGCTATAGGATAGGACTCTGGCAATTGCCATGGTGCAGCGCATGGCGGATTCAGAGTCGCTGTCCCCAGAGCTGGCACAGGGGTCCTCCCCACGTACCGAGGCCAAAGACCAGTGTGCGTGCTTCCTGTCTTGGGGCGTGCGATGTTAAGCACAGCGAGTGCCTCGGCAACTAGCCTGAATGTCTGAGTGACGCGGGCTCTGGGGTGGTGCTCAAGCAGACAGAGGAGGACTGCTGCTATGCAAGATATGAGGTCCGAGATGTCGGCACCTGGCAGGACTGGGCTTGTGTGTAGGGCTGGCTATTGGACGACGACAGAAGTGAAGAGTTGAGAATCGCGGCCGAGGCCTTTTGAGAAGGACGGAAAGGGTCAGATTTGCCCAGATTCCCCGGATCTCGATGATTTCCTATGGGCAGTCGGGCTCGTACCTGAGTCAAGTAGCCTTTTCTGGCAGTGCCGTTGGTCAGCTCGCTGGTAGTTCAGTCCGTTGGGTTAGACAGGATGCGGCAGTATCCGGCGGTATCTCCGGCTCTTGGACGAGGATCGCTTGGTGGTTGTGTGAAGAGTAGTAGGGAGAGTCTTGTGGTGTGTGTGTTGTTGGTGTTTCTCGACTGGGACTGCGCAGAGCTCGCGAGAGGAGAGAGAGGATCTAAGGCGGGCCGAGGGGGGTTGAAGGGGGGTTTTGGGCTGGCAAAAACCGGGTTTTAGGGATGCTGGCACACTGGGTTGACTGGGCGTGCCCCTCGACGATAAGAGATAATCGATTGACAGCTTTTGCAAGACCAGACGGGCGAAATCGAGATGGGTTTGGGACCGGGACTGCGACTGGGAAACTACGCAGTACTCGGTACAATCAATACCTGGACCTGAAGAGACTACCTAACTTGAGAGCTGTGACTGGGCCTGGGCCATGGCATGGCATGCCCCCCTTGTTTTTCTGGGGCGGGAAAGCAACAGCGCAACAGCAACAGCAACAGCAACGGCAACAGCGTAACAGGCCAAGCAGGCACGGGCTGAGCTTGACCAGGGCGGCCCAATATCCATGCTGCAAATTGGCACCTTTCCCGATGGGAATCTCCCGCACGCCCAATTCGACGTGGGTACTCAAGTACAGTACCGAGTGACAAAGTAGTGTACTTGGCTGCCCACCGTTCGGGACGGGAAACGGTGACTCGTGGAACACTACATGGCGACGGCCACAGCGACTACTGCTGCGGCTGGTGCCCTCGTGGCTGGTTGAGAATGGCTGGAGCCCTTTCTGTATCTAGCACGAGCTTTTCTCAAACCCCCATCCCTACCTCCCGCCAGCTGCCCATCCCTCCAGGGAAGAAAGAAGCAGAGGACAGAGAAGCCACGAAGCTACATAAAGGTGGTGGCGGCTAGCAGACTGGAGGCAGACTGACTGGCTGGCTACGTATCCTGCCCCTCCATGCTGGTCATGACATCCCACTTTCACATCTTTCCCATGCCGCAGAAGATGGATTTCCGCCAGCCCACTGACGGAACCTCGATGGGACTTCTCTCGTAGCGGCATAGCTTGGTGCAAGGTAGCCTCGCCGTTCCAAGGTTTTTGCGCCCAATCTTCCCCATCACCCGCCGCAGACCCTGGTCACGCAGTCATGAACATCATCGGGTTTCCCTGTTGCTGCTGCCGCTCGCGTGTTGCGCCGACTCTCACACGCAATGCTGTGTTGCTGATGCGAGACGGGGACGGGTCTCTGCTCTATTTGCTGGCTCTTGTCCCATCATCCGTCTACAAAATTACCTGTGTATGACGTCAGGACCCACCCCTGCCGTTTCTGGACACTGACAGATTGACCACACCACGAGTACACCACGCGTACCTCTGCGCGCTGCCCCACCAGAGCTCGACGGGCAATTGCAGAGATGGGCGAAGAGTTTTCAGCAGAAGGGGATTTTTCTGCTTCTCTGCCCTCGGCCCTATTGAGCTCGGCGGCCGGACAGTGCCGTTTTGCCGATGGGCGTTAATGGTAGCCGCTGGTGCACAAGCTCGATACCTATGTTGCTATGCCCGGCCCCACAAAAAGACATGTTCCGCTCATCGTTAAAACCGGTGCTGATCGGTAGGCGTCTAGCCCTGGGCGAAGATCCCGCTGGCCTGGACCCGGATCCCTGTCTTGGCTAGTTTGATACTTGCGGACCACTTAGTCCGCATTCAGTCAGTCTAAGCCGGCCTGCCGGGCGCCAGCTGTCAGCTGCCACCTCAGAGGAATAGTCTAGCCTGGTGCTCTAGTCGAGGCGAGAGCGATGTTATCAACACATCATATCCGCTTGTCTTGCATATTGTCAGTCAGTCAGTCAGTCAGTCAGTCAGTCGGTCGGTCGGTTGGTCACGAGGGCAGCAACCCTTGTAGGACTTAGTAACCTACTCAACCAAGGGCCAGAAGATAAAGGAGCCCAGTGTAATACAAACTGGTGCAAAGTGACCTCGTACTAAAGCGCTATTACACCTAAATAAAAAGTACTTATTAAAAAGTACCATTATTACTACCTTCCTATTATAATTATCAACAATAATTAATAATAATTTAAATTTTAACTTAAATAAATATAATTTACAATATTATAAATACTTAATATTAAATGTTAATTTAAATAAACTATATAATAATACTTTTACCTTTATTTAATATCAATATTGTGATGGGCATTGCCCAGGGTGGCTGTGTCCGGCTTACATAACTCGGACTTCGCGTATTTAGGCGCGTTTCCCGAGGGCTTCCTGCGGGGATCCTTTGTCTCTCTTTCTTCGTCTTTCGTCCTCTACATCAATTCAATCGGATTCTCTGGACCTTTCCTCGAACCCTGTGACAAATATTAATAATAATAATAATAATAATAATAATAATAATAATAATAATAATAATAATAATAATAATAATAATAATAATAATAATAATAATAATAATAATAATAATAATAATAATAATAATAATAATAATAATAATAATAATAATAATAATAATAATAATAATAATAATAATAATAATAATAATAATAAGAAGCTATTTATATTAAACTATTATATCGACTATTTCATTTTCATATAAAAACTTTAATATAAATAACAAAATTGTATTAATTAACATTAAAAATAATTAATTATTATAGTTAATTATATTAAAATATATTTTAACCTAATAAGTAAATAAAGCTCCTTTTATACACTAAAATTATTACTAAATTAGGACTAGGGGTTTATTATAATATCTTCTAGCCCCAAGGCATGTATAGGAGACTCAAAATTCCATGGAAAGGGGTCAGAGATAGTCTTGGATTATATTGCCATACCTGCACACATGGTATATATACAAGGGCATCTAAACCCGTGAACATACACATCTACACACCAGTAGCTGCGCAGCCTTCACCTTCGAGTGCTCGCGGGTCGGATGGATACGGCAACACCTAAGCTAGTCACATAGAAGCCCACCTGATCACATACGGTAGCTCCCTTCGCATTTATGTACGTGCCTGAGAGGACCCGCCGCCACAAAACCTAATCTGGATCGGCCCTCACTGCCAGCCTTGTCTATGCCTTAAAACCCAACTGCTCTATCGTACCAACAGATATATCAGATGCGCCCCCCCCCCCCGATCCGCGGCCCATCAGAGAATAGCCCCTGGCTGTCCCCAGGGAAGCTAGTGTAGGTAGCACAAACCGCACAGAGCACGCTTCTAGATTCCCAGTTGTGTGGTGTGTCTAGTCTAGTCTGCCGACGCCGCCCCGCGGCTCTGCCCGATGCCGACCGACCTCTTACCAGTCTGCCGGGCGCCGATCCCTTCCTTCTTTGCCCCGCTCCGCGCCGCACGTACTACATCAACTCAGATTTCAACACACACGGCTACTCCCCCTCTAGCTTGGGGTTAATGAAGTAAAGAGAAAACTTTATCAACCCCCCACCCCTTTCCCGACTGCGAGTGTCTGAGTCGTGAAGCAGAGGTGCGCGCGCGCACACACACGCCGCGTAGAACATCGTCGGATGCGAAACAGCTATCTCCCCAGTGGGCTATGACGACATAAGGGGCCCAGCAGGCGGGCGGGCGTGCCCCACCCGCTGTTCAACGACCACGCGCAGCCGCAAACCTTGGGGTGACGTCATGGATGGGTTTTACGGGCGAGATGTGGTGTGGGTGTGGTCGAGGGGCTCGAGACTCACGGAGGACGGATCCCATCATCTCTCTCTTGCTCTCAAACGCCAGCCAGCCAGCCGGCAGGCAGGCAGCTGGGGGAGCACGGGATCAGGTTCTTTCCTCGAGGGAGTGAGAGCAAAGGTATTCCCACCTGGACCCTTGATTTGCGCAGGGTTTGCAACTTCGCGGCCAAGGCTGTCAGCACAGCGTATTCGAGAGGGCCGCTGTCCGTCATGACTAGGTCATCGTGGGCCACGGGCTGACTCGGAAAGGGACTCGGAAGGGCAGCTTTTCCAATTTTTTTTTGAACTTCGAAAAAAATGCACGCATAGGGAAGGAGAAAGGCAGGCGAAGAGAAGAAAAATGGTCTGGAAGGGAAGGACAAACCCAAGGGTGAGCGTGGGGGTGGGGGAAGGCACATCTTTTCCTTCCGCGCTGGCCATCGTATTCTAGTCTTGTGCACTTCTTCCGGGTTTGCATTAATCTGGCCGGGTCCCTGACAGAAACTTCCGCTAGTAGTAGTAAGAGCAGAACATTGCTGTTTTAGACATGGCCCATCTTGGCCAAGATATCTTTTGCTAGATGGACTCTGAAGGTCGTCCTTGGGTAATCACCTCACAGGGCACAGGCAACCCTCTCACAGGAGCCTCATTCGAGCACCTCGGGCTATTCCGAAGGGAATGTATATCCATCACGTATTCCCACGGGCGAATCTATCGGTCTCAACCCCCATCGGAGGCGTTCCCATGTATTGATTGTGTCTCCCAGGGAAAATCACCCGCGGAGAAGGCTGAACAGTGAATTCTCCGGCGAGAAGGCCAAGGCGGCATGTCTTCCCACGCCCACGACGAGCATGCCCGAGCAGGTCCGCCTTCACATATTGAAGAGGCCAAATTGGCTTCCGCAAACGGCTTCTGTTCTCTGCCGGATCAGAAAGCCCTGGTCAGCATGTTTGCTCAGCTTGGAAGCCCGGAGATTTGGAGAGGGGGGGGGGGCTGTACCGAAGCGCAGACGTCTACGACGCACCTTGCGAGCTCATGACGGATCACGATATCAATCTTCTGGAGCTCACGCTGAAATCCGAATCAGTACTCAAGAGGATGGCGTGAAGCCTTGTAAGGAGAACTTGGAAATGTTCCAGACGGCGCTCGCTTCAAAACCTTGACCGGCTTGTACCAAGGACTAGGGTCATCGTGCTTTGTAAATATTTAGTCTTTGAAGCTTGGGATACTTCTCCTTGGGAAATTACCCCTAGGAGACTATCCCTTAGTTGACTAACATGTTATGTATTCAGCCCAGACGATGTCTCCCGAAGGCTGTCCGACGGGCACCAGAAGGTTGACCCCCCGTTCTACTCGTTGACGCGTATGTGGTCATAAAGTAAGGAACAGACGAGGCACTGGTCAAAAGGTCATCTCAAATCAATAAATTCTGCTGTTACTCGATTCCGTATAAAATATGCCGAAGCTCTTATTGTAAAGTGACAACCTCCACTGGCGCGTCCACCTCGTGTAGACCGCGCTCACAGATCTCCTTCCGACTTGTCTGCCGGCAACGGCTCGACGTTCCAGATCCCCTCGGCGTACTCGTTGATGCATCGGTCGCTGCTGAAGAAGCCCATGCGCGAGACGCTGGTGATGCTCTTTGTGAGCCACTCGTCCTGGTTCTTGTAGGCCTCGTCGATGACGGATTGTGTCTCGATGTAGCTGTGGAAGTCATCGGAAACCAGGTAGTAGTCGCCGTGGTCGCGCACCGCCGAGATCATGCCCGCGAAGTCATTGGGTTGTCCGAAGGTGCCCTTCTCTATGGCCTCAAAGACCTTGGCGAGATCTGGGTCTACAGAGTGCGACCCGTATGTGTGCGAGTGACGCAGATCCTCGACATCCTCGGCCAGGTTGCCAAAAAGGAAGATGTTGTCCTCGCCGATTTCGCGAGTGATCTCAATCTGCGAGGGGCGTTAGTTTACCACTTGAATATTTGGGGAGGGGGGGGGGGTAGGCGGTCGCCAGCCGTCAAATCGAACAGCCGGAGCGTCCGAATGATGACTTACATTAGCACCGTCTGCATCAATCAAAGTCAGTCATCATGTTGGTGAATGGTTTATCCAAAGGGTGGCTGCTGCTTACCGCACGTTCCAATGATCAGACCACCGTTCAGGACGAACTTCATGTTGCTGGTGCCTGAAGCCTCAGTACCGGCTGTGGAGATATGCTCGCTGATGTCTGAGGCAGGGACGATGATCTCTGCCTTGCTGACGTTGTAGTCTTCCAGGAAGACGACCTTGAGAAGGTCTCCGATGTCCTCATCCATGTTGACCACAGCGCCGACGTTGTTGACAAGGTGGATAATTTGCTTGGCCTAAAAGGTATAGAGTTAGCCAGATACCCATAGATAGGGGCAAGCTCAGACGATGCCCACAACACCCACTCCCACAACACCCACTCCCACAACACCCACTCCCACAACACCCACTCCCACAACACCCACTCCCACAACACCCACTGCCATAATACCACTGCCACATGGCCTCGGGTAACAGTAAAATAGGGGAAGCACATACCATCCAGTACCCAGGGGCAGCCTTGCCACCAAAGATAGTCACCCGCGGCTGCACCTTCTTCCTCACCTCGGGTGACATGGCCTTCAGCGTCAGGTACCGGTGGATCGTCCCGAAGATGTTCAGCTGCTGGCGCTTGTACTCGTGAATACGCTTGACCTGGACGTCAAAGAGGGCCGAGGGGTTGACGGTCACGCCGGTGCTGGCCTTGATGTGCTTGGCGAGCCTGACCTTGTTGGCGTACTTGATTTCCTGCCACTCCTTTCTAAAGTCCTTGTCCTTCACCGAGAGCTCGATCTTGTTGAGCTCCGTCAGGTCCTTGAGGAAGTTGTAGCTGCCGGTCTTGCTAGCGATGAGCTCAGAGAGGCGGGGGTTGGCCTGGTGCAGCCAGCGGCGAGGCGTGATGCCGTTCGTCACGTTGGTGAATTTGTCAGGGCCGTAGATCTCGACGAAGTCCTTGAAGATAGTGGTCTTGATGAGGTCAGAATGTAGCTCAGCCACACCGTTCACCTTGTGAGACCCGATGATAGCCAAGTACGCCATGCGCACCATCTTCGGTTGCGACTCCTCAATGATAGAAACACGGCTGAGGAGGTCGCGGTCATTGGGGTGGGCGCGCTCAACGCTTTGAAGGAAGGCGAGGTTGATATCGTAGATGATCTGCAAGTGACGTGGCAGGAGATGTTGGAACAAGCCCACGGACCACTTCTCCAGAGCTTCTGGAAGGACAGTGTGGTTTGTGTATCCGAAGGTGTTGGTGACGATGTTCCAGGCTTCATCCCAATCGAGACCCTCCTTATCGACCAGAATACGCTGCAGCTCGACGATAGCCAGGGTTGGGTGGGTATCGTTTAGCTGGATAGCGACCTGATCGGAGAACTCACTCCAGGCCCTCTTGGACTTCTTGAAACGGCGGACGATATCGTATAGTGAGGCAGCAACCCAGAAGTACTGTTGCTTGAGACGCAGCTCCTTGCCCCGGTCTAGGTTGTCGTTGGGGTAGAGCACGGCGCTGATGGTCTCGGCACGTTGCTGGTCAGCAACGGAGCTCTCGTATTCGCCCGAGTTGAACTTCTGGAAGTCAAACTCTCCACTGGCAGCCTTGCTCGACCAGAGCCTGAGGTTGTTTGTGGACTTGGTGGCGTAGCCTGGGATTGGGACATCATAGGCGATGGCCGTTACAACGTCTCCGCCCTCCCAATTCGATACGGTCTTGCCGGCCGCGTTCTGTGACTTTGTCACATTCCCATAAAATTGTATCTAAGACAGGAGTTAGTAACGCCTCAGGGGTGAGGTACAATACGAGCAGGAGTGGTCATCGACCTACGTCAACAGTCACATCGTGACGAGGGAACTCCCACGGGTTGAAATCGAGCCAATAATCTGGGACTTCGACTTGATACCCATCAATAATCTCCTGCTTGAAGATACCATACCGATACCGCAGGCCGTAACCCCAGGCGGGGAAGTCAAGGCTGGCCAGGCTGTCGAGGAAGCAAGCCGCCAGCCGGCCCAGGCCCCCGTTGCCGAGTGCGGCGTCGTGCTCCTGCTGGATGATGTCCTCGATGCGGAACCCCAGGTCCGCGAGCCCGGCCTTTGCGACGTCCTTCTGGCCAATGTTGAGCATGGCGTTGTCGAGGGCGCGGCCCATCAGGAACTCGAGCGACAGGTAGTAGACGCGCTTGCTGTCGGCGAAAGTCTGGCGCTGCTGGGTCCGGTTCCACTCCAGGATCAGGCGGTCCCGGAAGGCCAGCCCCGTGGCGGCGTAGGCGGCCTGCTCGTCGCAGTTGAAGACGCTGCGCGCCAGCGTCGTCTCGACGTGGCGGACGACCTCGTTCTCGAAGCCATCCTTGTCCTTGAAGCCCTGGGTCTTGTGCTTGGTCCAGGCCTCCCTCTGGGGCTCTGGGATGGAAGCTGCGCAGTCAAGATATGTCAGCACTTATCTGCAATTCACTTCACGCGATCGGAACCGGGCGGTTCGCCCAGGAGACCCTGGCGCCCCGCCCTCCGGCTCCGTGAAGGCCCCACTTTCCCGGGTTGGGCATGTCCCCACCTTCAACGGTCTTGATATCCCCGGCACCAAACCCGGTAAAGGTCCGCTTGTGCTTCGGCCTCGAGATGCCGGCCGGACTGACAGAGCCCTGTATGTCGACGATGGGGGCGCTTGTCGAGGGGCGGCGCTCCCTCAGGGGGACCCTCTGGGTTTCGGCGGAAGCCATTGGACAGGAAGCAGGGGCTGTCTTGAAGGCAATTTCCTGTTAGCACTTATATGTCGCCATTGGCCCGGGAAAAGAAGTATGTGGGAATAGAATAGCACACAAGTCCCAAGACCAGAGCGGCTTGGGGCCTTGCTGCGCTGCGCGCTGTAAGCTCAAACCACCCCGCAGAGCGCACTAGTGGAGATCTGCAGCTATGGTGGGGTAGGTTAAGCTTCAGGAGCTGGTGTGGGCGCCTGTTGGGAAGTGGTGAGACCAATGGTCGGCCCTCCCGGAGATTGGGACGTCCAACACTGCACTGCGCCTCTGGTCTGAAAACCGCAGGAACCATGACAAGCGAGAGGCTGGCAGGATGCGCGTAGGAATCCACATGTACACTCGTCGCGGGCACATGCAGGAGAAAGTCAGCCCACATACCTTGGTGTTCCACAAGAGCCCGGGAGCCAATTGCTGTTGCTAGCGATGCCGGCGTGAGGAGGACGGAAGTATTCTCTGCGGGAGCAGCGATCAAGCACAGGGCGATGGGAACCGAGCAATTGAGGCCGACGCAGAGCAGCTCTTGCTCAGGTGAGGTCTGGGGAGGGGGAAAAGAAGAAGAATAGAGGAGAGGAGAGAGTCCAGAGGATAGAAGGCCGCACGATAAAGTCGAGCGACTCTGGGGGAGCTTATATACAGCTATGGGGAGCTCGCTTCTGCACGGCTTAGCTTGCTCCAAGCATGCCTGCATCATGCCTCCCAACATTGACTGACTGCTCACAACCGCGCCGGTGGTACCTTCACTCCTTTCACTGACCTGCAACCTGCCTGCCTGCCTGCGTGTAGCTCAAGAGCCGCCCCCGCCCCCTGCGAGGAAGCGGACCAAGAATAGAGGTGCATGTGCGGGTGCAGGACCAGGCGCAGGCATGTGCATGGGGTCGGGAAGCACAGGAAGGATTCCTCCTCGCGACTTGGACCAGCTTGACCAGCTACACTAAAAAGGCCTGTACCTTGGAAACAAGGGGGAGAAGGTAGTCCTCGCACTCTTCCCACCACGCCATGCAGATGCGGGGTGAGGTGGTGGGCGCTCGGCCGCTGCCAACAACGCCGTCACCAACATGCTGATTGAGTTCACACCGCTGACGGCAGAGTCGCATGTTGCATGTTGCATGTTGCACGCTGCATGGGTGCTTGCGCCGCTTCACTGCGGGTTCCCAGATCCAGTTGGTTCCCGTATCTACCTGCTCACCAGGCCTTGAGGCTAGAGCTGCAACTCCTTCAGTATTGTCGTACAACTCACACCCACGCCCAAGAGGCACCTTTTCTCTCACACGCACCTCGCCGTCCTCCCCATCCCCGGGCCTCTGGACCCTCTGCTATCCATCCAGCACTGCGAGGACGGCTGGAGGAATTGTACCACCTGTCAGTCGTCCCAGAGCCAAGACATCGAAGCAATTCAAAACAGTCCGACGGTATTGTCGCAGGCATTGGCGCTTGGTGGGTGTGACGGCCATAGCTCCCTCCACGGTGATGAGACGTAATCGCACAGGTTGCGTGCTACACGTAGGCGCAGTGCCCCACCTTTGCGGGGGTTGTTGAACGGCCCTTTGCTGTCTGATACATACCTAGATAATGCACGACGCTCTCTGCGCCTCCCTCCATCTCCTCCATCGTGATCTGTGCCCCCTCCCGTTGGCTGGTCTGACGGGCTGCCGGGCAACGGCTTGCATGCCCTGATGTTCGACCATTGTCTCGGCCGCTGTGAACTTAGACTTGTCCAAGTTCCCACAAGTCCCCACGGTCTTGTGTGGGTGGTCGGGGCGGGTCGCCTATCACCTTCCCCAATGCGGGTCCGCTTGCTGCAACCTCGACCTCGTCGACGCGCCATCGCTCCCGATGGTCGACGATGTTTTGTCAGACGAGACTGGCTCCCCCCGCCTTCGCGCCCGACGGGGCCAGCTGCTCGGTGGAGACGCGGCAGCCAAGCATGGGCTGATTTTCTCACCCATCACGAGTGTCGCTCCGCTGCTTGCCAGCTCAGCCGGGGCCATCCGGCCGACAAGACGTCCTGCAACCAAGACCTGGACCTTCCAATCGTCTTCTTGAATTAAACTAATAATCCCACTATTTCCTCGACGTGCTGGGGCTGCTCCGCGTCTTGCCTGAATACATGTACAATTCACCTCCCCCTGCCCGTAACCAGGTATTCATGAACCAGATTGTTCGTCTCGTTCCCTTCATGACCCGCCCCAACTCCTTGCCAGAATAAAACAACCGTCCCGCCTCTCCTCCCGCTGGAGGGGCAGGATCTGTCAGGGCACCGGATACCAACCATCGTGCGATAACAGTCCTGGGCCGCCGCTTTCCACGCCTTTTTCCACAAAAAAAAAAATGACCGCCGGCCGCATCCGAGATTTCCAACAAAGAGCAATTACGGCAGTGCCAGGGTTTGGCCCCCCTTCCCCCTTCCGCAACGCCGGGCCGCGAACACACACTGCCGTCCTGAACGCCGAACTGATGCACTGAATGGTAAAGACCGCTCGTCGACATGATAGAAAGCTGCAAACGGAACAAAGAAAAAGTCGAGGTCTCGGTGACATATTAGAGAATACCGGAATCCTTGAGCGCGTTGTTGAGGATGGTCTCTTTCACAGCGGCGAAGACTAATCGGATGTTTGACGTGTCCGTTGCTTGTGTCAGGCTATGCAGCAACGATTAGCACATGGACGACAGACGGACAGTTCCTCACCCCTTGCGATATACTTACTGAGGGTAAAGATTCAGATGCGCTCGGTTGACTTGATTAAACCTCCAGAGGAGGTATTTCGCCGCCTTGTTGACGTCGTTGCCGCCAGAGTAGTCCGGGAAGTAGTTGCCGAGGGGCGATCTTCCTAGTTTCTGCTTGAAGATGTCGACTTTATTGAGGAACAATATTATACTCGTTCTCATGAACCATCTTGAGTTGACAACCGAATCGAACAGCAGCAAGCTTTCCATCATGCGGTTCTGCTCACATTAGCATATGTTATGAGACCGGTGGCGGAGGCGCCTACCTGACTGCTCTCCTCCAGTAACACTTGATCGTACTCGCTGAGAGCGACACAAAAGATGATCGAAGTAACGTTCTCGAAACAGTGGATCCACTTCTTGCGCTCACTGCGTTGTCCGCCGACATCAAACATACTGTACCGGGTCAGCTTCGAGGTGATGGAATGGGGCCTAGACACGGTGGCTAAGTAGGCAGGCTATCTTACTGAATGCTCAGCTGGCCCATTTGGAACCGAGTTTCGTAAATTCCGGTTGTTTTCGTCCTCGCCCGAAGAACGTCCATCTCGTTGGGCAGATAATCTGGTCTGACTATCCGCTGAGCCTGCTCGAAGAAGCTGTAGATATACCGGTAAGTAACACCGCATGGAGCCAACAACACGCTGGCGACAGGAAAAGAAAGGGTTTGTGCACCGCTGGGGAGTGTTTAGGGGGAGGGGGGTTCACGGACTATTCTGCCGAGTCCATCAAGTAGAACTCGGTTTGCCGGTCCATCAATTGCTCCCTTGCTGGATCGTTCCATATTGCGAACACTGCGTCTCCAACCTTGGAGTCCATGATCGCCTGGGGCCCGGCCTCGACGCTGTACTCTAGAATGTAATCGCAGTACGCCCTGTTCTCCTCATTTGCTGGTTCGATGTCGAACTGGCGCATGGCGTTGATGACGGCTTTCGCACATTCTATCAGATTCTTGAAGACTGTCGGCCTGTAGTTGTAGAGCTCATCGTCGGAGTAGCCCTTTAGATGTATGATTTTCATTTGCTTCACAATCGTGGACTTGCCGCTCTCACCGGATCCTAGTTCAGGCAGGTTAGTCTGATTATCCACCGAAGTTGCGTCTCGTCTAGGTCAGGGCGGAATTCGTACCCAGCAACAATATCTTGCATTCTCGCCGCAGACGTTTCGAGTCCTCCTCCAAGTCCTTGTCGATCTTCTGACTCCGCTTCTTTTGCTCCGTCTCCTCGCTATTCGCGCTCATGCAGGCACCCATCTTTTGGGGTGTCGGGGCCCTCCCACGGAGCCGCGTTCAGGGTTCACAAGACGGGACGGCTGCAAAGATGGTACAACAGGCCCGCGAACTGGAATCGAGAGATTTGGCTACCAATTAAGCTAGGCGCCCATGAGACTCAGGGCTGGCTGGGAGCACTGGATCGGCGGTGGCCAGATTGATGGGGTGCGAGGGCCAGAAGGGGCGGCGCAGAGCGGAGCGGTCCGTCCGCAAGATTCCAGTCAAAGGGTGTATCTCGGCGCGACTGTAGAGACCGGGTCGAGGAAGCAATTGATGAGCGCCGATGGGTGGCGTGGACGAGCAAACGAAGTTGATGCAATTGCAGGTCGCTTCACAAAACTTGGAACACATGCGCCGAGCCAAGGGCTCAGTTAAAAGGCCAAAGTTGTCGTAGCAGAGCAAGTAAGGTTTGAGGGCTTGGGCTTGCCGTTGCGGGGGGGTTGTGGAAGGGAGCTTGACGTCGGGTTTAGCCGCAGAGGCCGGACTGAGTTTGGCTCTCGTCTGGTTAGTCGCGCCTGCACTGACTGCGGCCTAACGAACCGGCGTTGGAAGATCGGAATGGGAGCTTCGGACTGAATGAGAATTGAGATTATCGGAAATTGGGCAATTAGGGCCCGTATGGCGGAACAGCGAGTGAGTGAGAGATGGGTAGATTAAGAGAGACACAGAGGGCGCGCGTCAGAGGGTGAGGGATAGAGAAGGCCGCTCGGCAAAAGGATGTTGAGGCAATTCCTCAGCAGCCGAGTACTGTATAGCGCAGCACAAGCGCAGGCAGGCTGAATTATACAGGAGCAAGAGTTGCGATGACCTGCTCGATAGGCAAGCCAAATTGGATTGGACGGCCGCCCAGATGCCTGGGTCGTGAGAGAGACGGTGGGCTGCGACAGCTTCTCGCAGGCTTGGTTACCGTGTGCCTATGTAGGTAGTGGCGGACTTGTGGCGTGCTGGTAGAGATTGGCGATGCGACGGCATGTCCCTGCGACGGGCGAGGAACAGAGACTCGCTGTACCTAACGACAGACGGAGATCAGATAGGCGGGGAGGACAGAGACGGGTGGTTGACGGGCATGGGACCACACGTGCTGGCGTTGCAGAGTCGATTCGGGACCACTTGAATCGAGGGTGGGAGTCCAAGAGCCAAGAAATGGGGACCTCCAAATCGAGAGCGAAAGGGTGAGGCGAGTTGAGGATGCGACGGAAGGTCTGGCTGACGGCGGTGGCGGCAGTGGTGAGTGACCTGGGGGAACGCCAGATGGGAGTGCGTGGTTGGGTGTGAGAGAGAGCGCGATTGTGGGTGTGTGTGTGAGTGCAGATTGCAACCGCAGACCAGCCAGGCACGGTGTGATCTGGAAGTAGGCAGTCGAGCGAGCCAGCACCAAGAACCGAGGACGGAAGCCGGGAGCTGTCGAGGTGCGTTGCTGCCGGTTGTGGTGCTTGCAGGCCGGTGGTTGTGGTGGTTCCCTGCTCTCTCTGAGGTGCGGGAACTCTCAGTGATGAGATGAGGTCCTGTCGGTGATGAAATGACCAAAACCGAGTACGAGTCTCAAACAACGGCAAGATATGGGACTGCGGCGGCAGGGACAGGTACAGGACAGGTACCTCCTGATATGGACCTAGACAGGCGCAGTTGCAGGTGCAGGTGCAGGACAGACCGGCTTGGCGACAGCGTCTCTTGTCTTGTCCCAGACACGTCGCGCAGAGGTCAGCAATGCAGCAGGGCAGGCTCGAGCGTGAGAGGGAGAGGTAGGCAGGCAGGCAGGTGAGTGTCGGATGAGACCTCAGTGTGTGGTGTGGAAAAGGAATGTCGGTAAGGAGAGGCAAGGCACACACAGATGGGCAGGCCCGGTATGATGTTTGGGTTGTGGTGATGGCAGCAAAGAAGGTAAAACGAGGTACGTAGGTACAGTCCCCAGTATACCCAAGGTACCTGGTTGCACCTGCAGGTAGCGGTCAGAAAAGCGGGACGGCTTGGGCGAGGTCAGTCTGGTGTCTGTTCTTGTGCATTCTTGTCTGCTGGGTCTGCTGGGTCCTGCTGCGAGTGCTCTGTCCGCCCTGCCCTCCCTGACCGGCAAATGCAGCGAGCTGGAGCAGACAAAGCAGACAAGCCAGACTGCCAGTGCCCACAGGGCAGCCAGGGCAAGCCAGGGCAAGCCAGGGCCGACCGCTCAGCCCGGCCGCTGGGTCTACCCAGAAGCCTAGCAGCGAATCTCAATCCAGGGCCCCAGTTTTGTTCTCTGGACCCCAGATGGCGGGGACCCACCTGGCCACAGCTCGCAGCTCGCAGCTTGCAGCTCCTGGGGCGGGCACGCAGCACGAGGCACCCCGTGCACTCCCGTAACGAGAAAGCCCACAGAAGCCCACTCACTTTTCTCCAGCAGCACCGGCACCAGCACAAGCAAGCAATCAAGCAAGCAGCCGAGCAGGAGCAAGAGCAAGAGCAAGGCACCCTTACCCTGGTGTGCGCATGTGTGTGTGAGAGCCCGCCCAGGAGGAGCTTTCCGAGGCTACATACGATGCAGTACCTAGTACTTGTATCACATCCACCCCACGACATCCCAATCCCACGACATTCCAACCTACCAACCAACCCGACCTCTGCCACCTGCACAAGAGCTGTCGGAAGCTGACAAGGCTGATACCAGCGGGCAATCACCAGTCACCAGTCACCAATCAGCATCAGCACCCGGTTGGTGTGTCCACACAGCAGGTCACGGTAGAGCACAATTTCCTGGGATTTGGTCATTGGCCATCATCCTGGTTTTGGCTTTTGCCTTTCAAGCTTGGTTTTGCTTTTGACTTTGACTGCTGTCCACACTCTGCCACTGTCCATCGTCCTCCGTCCTCCGTCCACCGCCCAATTGTGCAACCGACTGCAAGAACTGCATCCTTTTCCGTCTGCTGCCACTACCCCATGATTATTAATTATTCGAAGCTGCTCTAGAGACGGGGTTCGTCTGAGCATTTACCCAATCTGCTAGATAACCTACTTATCTGATGTACTGACTGCATCTACCACCCCAACCTGTCAGCCTTTTCTGTCAGCCTGCAGGCCGGCCTGCCGACAGCCACTCTGAGCAGCCACCCTTCCTGAGCTCGAATCAAGACGACGTGCCTGGGATCCCCAAGGCTGAGTCGGCACCTAAGCCACAAAAGAGGTTTTCCCGTCTCGGCCGATACCAAGCCTGGTCACCGGCAAAATTACCACCAAGCATCCCAGGTCGGCCCTGACAGCTTGTGCAGACCTTCGCCATGTCACTTCCTAAGCATTCTTGGGCAGTCTACCTGCTGGCTGATGATACTGATATGTCATGTCCGAGCATGGCCTGCATCCTATAGATTTGGTATGATTATAGTAATGGGTACATCCACAGCCTTGCCCAGAGCTGATGACCGCCTTCGGAAATAATATCGCGGCGCCCACGCCGCCAAGGCACATCCAGCCAGCACCATGCGCACCCTTCCCGACATGCAGGCCCATGCGTGCCACAGCGGCTTCACACAAGCTCCGGGTAGCTTCCACGGGATCCTCTTCGCGTTTCGGGCCAGTGGGCGACCATATATCTGAAATCCTTGCCGGGTCGAACAACAGCCACAGCTGGGAAAGGGCACCCACGACTGTGAGAGGATCGCTTTCCGAGCCACGTGTTTTGTGCCAGACACAGCGCCGGGCCTGGCCCACCCGCTGCTTCATCCCGACAAGGGGCGAGAAGGCATGGCAGGCATGGCTGGCATGAAGCACCCTGATGAAAGGCGTCCGAGGGGGGCCACAGGCTGAGAGCTCCCCCACCGGTCCAGCCCAGTCCGACCTCAGCCGCCCTCCCGAAATAGGCATTGTCCCAAACGAGGCTGAAATCGCAGCAATAGGCCCACCCGAAAACCCCGAATGAGATCTGTGGAATGGCATATGTCGTTCCACATATCACAAACGACATAGCGTAGTCTGGACCATTGCAGTCACGGTTCCTGTGCCACTCCCCATCACACAGCAGCCTGGCAATTTACCGCAGACAGGGCTCCAGTGTCGATTTGCTAGCTGCCCATATCGGACTGGCTGCGTGCAGCCAACCACAGCACGACACCCAACATGCTTCACCCAAAAGCCCCAAGCCCGTCAACCAACCACCAACCAACCAACCACCAACCAACCAACCAACCTCTTGCCTCCCTCTACCAGCGGGCATGCTTCGGGACGGCCCAGCCGGCGAGCCTTTTCCGGGCGAACGAAAAGTCACCTTGAGAGCTGAGCACTGATGGCGCCAGCGAGCCATGCTCTTTCCCCTGGCAACGCATAGGGAATATATACTTTACGGCTGCGAGTCATGGGAAACCTTACCGCCTGCTAGCCGTCTCACGACTGCATATCAATCACTCAATCGTGGCGATTCCGCCCTTTGGGCGGTCTAGGCCGCAGCCTACATCTTGGGCAACCAGCAGCTTTTCCGTCGGGGCTTGGGAAGGGGAGGGAGGAAAAAAACGGGATTGGGCGGGCGGCGCGGGCCAGCATTCCCCTTCCCAAGCCTCTCCCACCCAGAACCAGGCACGCCGTTGCATTGAGCCCTTGTTTTGAGTTTTTGGTCTTTGCTTGGTTGCTCGCTTCTGGCCTTGGAGTGGTCTCCGTTCTCCCCCCCTGCCCCCCAGCCAGCCAGTGGCCCGCCCCCAATTATGATGGTGCGTTTGTTTCGTTGATCACGACCGATTTTTTAAAAACGGGGAAAAACCTTGTAGAGAGCTCTGCAACATGGAGAGAGAGAGGGGGGGAGAGGGAGAAGGCGCTTGCTCGGTGTTACCGGCCCCACGCAGCATTCGATCGTCTCCGCTGTGGTCGACCCCGGAGGTTTGTTTCTTCACCGCGCTCGGCGTCGGGTCCATCCTTCCTTGGTTTCCAAGCAATATTCTAGCTCGCCCGGCAATAAACACAACCCGCGAGTATGGGTTGCCAGCGCGAACGAGCAGGCGGCTCTGGGCAGGTAGCTTACTAGAACTACAAAACCGCTGTACCTCCTTCTGCACGCCTTGCGAGACGGAGGTCTGGTTTTCTCTCCGAGAACTCTTTTCCTCTTCCCCAGCGGCATTGCCAATGGAGGACACTCCGCATCTTGAAGTCGCTGCTAGAACCTTATATCATGCGTATCCGCTGATATGCTTGGCCCTCTGACTCCTCTCCGATGATGATAGCTAGCTAGCTAGCTGTTCACGAGTTGCTTGGCCAAAATACGGATGCACGGGGCGAGCTACAGGGTGGACCAGGGATTGCCGCCGGACAAACTAGTATCTGCGCCGTGCGGAAACCGTACATGCTCGCGCCGTACATGCTCGCGCCGTTTGAGCAAGAATAACCTACGAGGCAGAGGCCCATGAAGCACTTGCGTCCCTACGAAGCACTCAATTTCATAATTTTTTTTATTTTCTTTTGATTCCGTCCAACAGGCTACCAAGTCATTCTATCCTCGTAGGCCCGCTGCACAGTGCAGCAAGACGGTCCTGGTCGTAAACCCTCCTGCCTCATCGAACGCCGCATATATCTCCCGGCTCGTACGACCGCGCAAGCATCCTGCCGGCATAAAAATAAACCCGCTTGTAGGTCCATGCCCGAACCTCTCACGCAGACCGGGCACAAGACAGCCAATGCAAAGACCATCTAAACTCCCTTCCCGAGTAACCTAGTCCAGGTGACCTCCGGCTCCACGAACGGCGCGCAACGCCTGCAAATGTGGTGAGCCGCAAGTCAAAAGTTGATGTGTAAGTATGCAGATCAATGCTGTTTCGCAAAGCTGTCTACGCAAGGTAGCCGAGCTCGTCATCCTCCAGACGCTCCAGGTATTCCTTGTCCAACAGAATCTCAATACACTTCTTGATATCCGCCACCTTTGGCACAAACCGGGTGCGGATCTGGTTGATCGTCTCGCTGACCAGCTGCTGGTGCTTCATTTTCTTGCGAGCCTTCATGATACGAACGATCGCGGACTACATAGCAGGTTAGCTGGGAACAGATGCAGGGTGATGCCGGGGAATTAAGCCTACCTGAAGCAGGAGCTTCCGATCCTCCTCAATGGTCTTGTTTGTCTCAACCTCCTCCTGCTTGGACTCCGACTTGGTTCCAATATTGAGATTGACCCGAATCTTCTTGCTCTTGAAGCCGTAGTTGAGGTGGAATGTTTTGCCCTTCGCAGGCTTGCCATCCTCCGGCGACATGGTAAGAATCTTGGCCTTCAGGAGGATGCCGAGTGCGGGATCCAAGCTCTCGGCGTTCATTTGCGTGGCCTCTGCGATTTCCTCGTACGTGTTCTGATCATTCTCGTTGAAGAGTAGCAGGACCGCCATCTGGTACAAAGAAACTTGGTAGGTGTATGGGGTCTTGCTGTTCTTGCAGTAGTTGGCCTTGAGCTCACCCTTGCAAAGTTGCCAGAGCCAGGTCAGTTTTCGCCCCTCGTGTTTGTGCTTGTAAAACCTCGAAAACCTCTCGATGTCCGCCGCGATTTCGGCGGGAGGGTTGTAGGTTGTGGACGGAGGAGTCAGAGGCCAGAAGCCAGTACCAAGAATGTTGTAGTATGAATCTAGCAGCGAAGTGTCCTCGAGACCACTCGTGTGCTCCTTGAAGCCAGCGTTGAGGTCCTTGGAGATCTGCATGTCCTGAAACATTCGCTGCAGCTTGTTGGTGTACTCGAAGCCGCATGCCTCCTTCAGTTTGCTGATCATGCTGGTCTCGGCATCGTCCGAGGAAGAGTTGCTGTGGACAAGCCGTCGAGCAAGCATCCGCGAGTAGAACTTCTGGAAAACGTCCTTATCCTCGATGTACTTGAACACGGTCATGATCTGGCCAAGCGTCTCTTCCAACTGTGACTCCTCAACACCAGTGCCACTCTTGCGAAGCAGAACGTCTGTGTACTTGGCCAGGAGTTCGGGGGACTTGTTGGACCCCGACTTGCACATGTCGTTGCGGTTGACAAACTCGCGGCACGCGTTATCAAGTGATCTCGTGAACTCGGGCTCGTCTCTGAAAGCCCGCTTCACCAGACCCTGATACTGGGCGTGGATCTCCAGAAGGGCATCGACGTAGACCTTTGGTTCCAGCTTGTCGGCATCTTGTGCAACCTTGGTCACGGCAGCCAGGCCAGCCCCTCGGACGTGAGCTTCGAATTTGGCACGGAGAGGATCAAGACCGTTCTGTATCCTTGCCAGTAGATCGTACATCCTCGCCATGTCCTCCTCACGCTCGTTCTCGAGGAGAAGTTGGAACTCATCCCTAAGAAGATTGGCGTGGTCTTTGATCAGGGAATCATTGCAGGCCATCTTCAGAGACATTGCGATATCGGGATGCAGGTATAGCTTCACGCGCTCTTCTTCCTCGTCGAGTCGAGCCACAGCCTTCTTCATGTATTCCACGACGCTATTCTCTGCGAGGAATTGCTTGCTCTCTCGTTGGTAGAACGCCCTGGTGGCCTCGAGGAACGGTCGTTCAAAGTGGAATCTGTAGCAGTCCAGGGTCGTCTTGCTGGTGTCGGAGGGATCCAAGCCGAGTGCTACGAAAGACTCGACGACCTGTTTGATCTGGCTATGCTCAATAGTCTCGCCGTTTCTCTGCTTCTCGACCAGCTTCAAGACAGCGTCCATAACCTTTCCATCGATCTTCTCAAAGAGAACGCCACGCCACTGAACGAGATGTAGAGTGTACACGTCGAAGATATTCTTCTTGCCTTCATCCATCTCGCGCTTGACCCAGTGTCGGTTCAGGTATCGGAACAGGTGGTGGACATATTTCCCAGCAGTGGTGTAGCGCTCCCACTCCTTGATATAGTAGGTTAGGAGTGCCTCATCTGTGTGCTGCAAGGCCTTGTCCAACAGGTCCCTGAGGTGTTGGTCGAGGTAGTCCATCAACTTCTTGTAGAGATCCTCGCCTAGAAGGTGTGCGCCCCTATGGTTACCACCAAGGCTGGTCGATGTGGGCGGCGAGTTGGACATGGGATGAGCCTTCTGCGAGGTGCAGAAGTTGTGAACGGCAGTGTAAATGCCCATATACTAAATTCAGGCATCAGACGCGTCAGTTCCCCATACCAGCAGCCAGGTATCCAGGTCAGCTGGAACAATAGAAGGTGGAAGGTGCTTACATCGTCCATGGTCATTCCATTCTGGAGGTCTGTCATAATCTTGGTGATGCCAGACGCAAGGTAGCTCCAAGTATCCTGGATGGAATCACGATCTGGGCCCTTGGGCATACCAGCGGTAGACCGCATCGTGGTCGTAGTGGAGCCACTTGGGGGCATCGTGAAGGGCGGTGATGGGCTGTCAATAGGCAGCTGTCGGGTGTCGTCCTTCTGACAAGGAGAAGCAGCGGCAAAGATGGTTGGAGGTGGCAGAGGGTAGGAGGCGATGAGTCTCCAACCGATTAAGACGAAAAGCAGTCAGACGGAAAGATTGTTGGTCAAGGCAGTGTGTGCAGGATTCTTGTAGACGAAGGGTGGATGCCACAAGTCACTAGTTGAGTTGGGTCAAGTGAAGTTGGTGACGTGAGGTGAGGATGGAGGGGGTTGTTTAGCGGCAGCCAAATGGGAACGCCCTCATCTGGTGGGTGCCTTCTGGAAACAGTCCTCGAGGAAAACAATAACGAGACCGGAAAGCAGATGCGCGGAAAAGAAGAAGATAGACAATGCAAAGCGCTGTCTCAACCAGCAGCGGGGAGAGGCGTGATCGTTGTTGTTGTTGTTGTTGTTGTTGTTGGTGTTGGCCTTGTCGCACGGGGTCGAGGGAGGCAGAGGGAAGGGAAGTGTGTTGGTTGGTTAGGTTGTGGTTTGATGCCTACAATGGGGAATGGGGCAGGGAAGGCGGTGGTGGGAGTCAATCCATTGGCGGCGGGCCTTGATCGAAGGAAGCCAGGGTCGGGGCTCCAGGCCGCCCCCAGGCAGGCACCTAAACTGCCTAATACGTTTGCTGGCCAGCTGAAAGTGACCGACTGACTGATGGATGGCAAGACCACCCAAAGCTAAACTGGCCGACCTTATTGTATTGTATTGCTAAGGTCCGTGCTCCAGGCTGGCAGACCCACTCCCAGAGAGTCCGATATTGAATGCTAACCAGAAAGAACCTCAAGTCAAGTTGGGCAAATATTCCTGTGCCGGTGAGTCGAAGCCCAGAGAGCTTTGGAATACAACAAGATTGTCCCACAACATGAGGGCTATTTTGAGCCATGTGGCTTTCACCTTGTCTCATCCCGACCGAGTCCATCCAAAGCATTGTTCAGTCATCCAGTCCTGGCTCGTCACAGACTGGAAATTATTCGATTTTCTACTTTACACTATGAAAGTGGTCTCCTGTCCTCTTCTCCCCCTAATCTGCGGACCAGCCTGAACACGTTCACTGTGAAGTTCAGTATCCACCCAAACAGGCCGAGGAGCAGGAACGACGCCAGAGCTTTCATCTTGACATTCTGATCCCTAGGGCTGTTGTTGATGTTCAGAGAGTCGAAAGCCAGGGTGGTGCTTGCCGACTTGAAGATGATGAAGAACAGGTCTAACAAGGTAAGTGATACCTTCTGCATGGGCGACCGCAGCCCCAGCTGCAGGCCTCTGTACTCGTCCCATGTCATATAACACACATATGGCATGACAATGCAATCCACCACAATAGCTACAATCCACTGAGAGCGGAGCGTCGCCCCAGGCCCACCTGCCCTGTCCGAGTACAGCAGCCAGAGGTTGCCGGAAAAGGAGAGCGAGATGGCCGAAGTCACCAGAACGAACAGCCTGAGCAGAGCAGGCACCAGCGGGTTGTTCAGGAGCAGGCGCCATACCTGCTCGTGCAGCGCCTGCCTCCTGCTCCGCCGTATGCGCTGTTCCAGCGGGTCGGGCACGCGTGGGACACGGACGTCGTTGAACCCGGGCATCAGCTCCTCGAGCTTCGCCGATCCGGCATGCTCCGACCTCTCGCCGGGGATGCGGCCGTACTTGGAGGCCTGCACAAAGCCGTTCCATGGCGACGTCGAGTCCGCATAGCGCATCATGTGGTTCGGGATGATGACAGGCTCGGCATTTCTAAGGTGGTCCCACTTCTTGCCCCGCTGGGTCTGCCTTCTCCTCTTTATGGCCAGATGCTTCTTCTTCAAGGGCACGGCCGGTTCGGCGTCGTCCCACGACACGAAGCCATCTCTGGAAACTCTTCGTTGCGGTGGTGCCGGCGAGCTGTTGTGGTCGGGCTGCACGGTCTGCGGTGGCTTGCTAGGTGCTGTCTGTTGGGTTTGCGGAGGAGGCGGGCCATTTGCCTCATACGAGGCGATCCATGCTGCGCTGAGTTAGTCAAGGGTGGAGTCCAGAGGTGACGTGTATCTTTGGGAGTCCTCACGAGGTAGACTTCGGAATCTGCCACAATTGGCTTCAACAGCAGTGGTTCCCGTCCCAGGGCGGAAACTGTCCATTACAATAGGTCCCGCGACCAGCCTAGGAAGGGGTGGATAGGGAGGGAGGGACAGGCTGGGTCGGACACGAGGGGCGTCGGCTGAGTTCTTATGGCGCTTCCGGACTCGCAAGGGGTGGTGAAACACGGAGAAGTGAGGTTGGTGATGTTTGATTATAGGGAGGTCGACCGAGAGTCGACGCTCTCTCCCCCTTCCTTCCTCTCTCTCTCTCTCTCTCTCTCTCTCTCTCTCTCTCTCTCTCTCTCTCTCTCTCTCTCTCTCTCCTCTCTCTCTCTCTCTCTCTCTCTCTCTCCCTTTCTTCTTCTCTCTACCTAGGTCTTGGTTCAGTGTGCACTTGTAACCCAGCGGGCGCGTCAAGTGAGGCCGGGGTGAGGCGAGTGGCACATGCGTCGCGATGCAAGTGAGGTATTAGGGTATCAACAGGCGCTCAGGAGATCAGGAAGGATAGACAATCAAGGAATTATTAATTAACACAGCACGAAGGTCGAAGGCAAGATGGAATGCTGTATATGCGATCACACGGGTTCCCAGGGTCGGGCTCAGGCTCAGGGTGCGGCCTGTAAATGAGTCGTCGCTTGAATGGCCGCGGCCTCTTGGTGGTGGTGGTCGGTCACTGGCGCCGACAAAAATAGGCGCGGCCCTAATTAGATGATGACGGGGCGGTTGGTCAAATCCAGCGGACCACGACACAGGCCTGCCAACACATTGTTTTGCGTGGCCAGCGCTGCAGACGAGGCTGACTGCTTGCTTAGGGTCGGGCGGGCGGGAGAATGAAATAGAAGTGCAAGGGAATGAAGGAAGGAAGTGAGTGAGCAGGAGAAGAGAAGAGAAGAGACGAGACGAGACGACGGCGGGAAAGCAGAAGCAAGCGAGTGGATTTGGCGCGGCAGGAGAAGAACCTGGGCGGCCGCGAAATGAGGGAGGCTAGTCGGGTCGGCTGCGGTATCAAACGATGCTCGCGACTGGATGCCAATTTCAAGGTTCTCGCCTAGAATAGTGGACAGGGCAATCCTCATCCAACAGCCGACGGGGCCACTGCGGGCCCCACATGCATGCACGACAAGAGAAGCACCCCGCGATTGCTGCCGTCGATTACACAGATGCACTGCTACGTGTTGCAGATGGCGACGACAAGCCTCCCTCGCCTGCCTGAGATGGGCCAAACCGCCCCCGGCAAAACATGCACAATCGCGAGTCCTGCGTGTTCCCGCAGACCCACTGCGACAGAAGTGGCCGCAGCTGGAGGCCCATCAAGCCCTTGTATTATCTATCTCTCCTAGCGCGAAGGCTTGCAGTCGTGCAGGGACACGGGCCACCTCAAGCCACCTAAAGCCATCCAAGCATCCACCTCGTGCGTCACTGCCTCGCCAGGGACTGGGGACTGGGAGGAGGGAGCTTGCTTGATGCCGAAAAAATCATAGTGACAGGCCCAGCCAGGTCCAGATAGACACACACCAGCCAGTAATCCAAGATTGCGTCGTGACGACAGCTTCTCGCAGGCCTCCCTCCATCCCTCCCTCGCCTCCCGCCGATTTTGCAATCCGCTTTTGACGCGCCCGTTGCCCACAACACAAACACAGCCATGCTCTTGATCTAAGATGGGACCTTCCTACCTGCATCCAGGCCGGTAACTTGAATGAGGGTTCAGTTCTCGCATCCATTCTCGAGCTTCAGGAAAGCTTTCCCTCGCCAGTAACTACCTTGCCTTGATCCTCACCTATAGCGCGGTCCCGCCTTCAAAAATGCGCATTTTCCTTCTGCCGATATCGACGCGTCGCACGCTCCTGTACGCGCACCGCCTGAATGCCGCAACCGCGTCGCAGCAGGCGAAGCCATCACTCCTGGAGAAGATACAATCCAAAGCTGCCAAGACCTGGGCGGGCTGGGAACAGAAGGAATCAGGATGGCAAAAGACCGTCGTCGGCTACGGCAATGAGGCACTGAAGAGGATACCCTACGAGGAGTGGGCATTGAAGTCCGTGCCTCCTCTGTCGACAAAGCGCAAGGACGACGAGCTGCGGGGCGACGACAAGGTAGAGGTCATCTACCCCAGGAAACTGGTGTCGCCCGACAAAGTTACCGAGGTCCTTCATGCGCTGGGCACGGAGCGTGAGGCTCTGCACCGGAAAAGGCTCATCTGGTGTCTCGTTGGAATGCCGATAAGTGCTCCATTTGCATTGGTTCCAATGTACGTGCTGCTGCCCTGTACTATCATGCGTGAAGTCTATACTGACGAGGGCGGGCCAGAATCCCGAACATCCCCTTCTTCTATCTCGTGTACCGTGCTTGGTCGCATTGGCGCGCCCTCGCCGGCGGGAAACACATCCAGTTCTTGCTCCAGAACAAACTCCTGATCCATACTCCGTCTCCCAAACTCGATGAGGTCTACTCAGAGCAGGAGCCACCCTTGCCATCAACTCCTGAAACCACGACCACGCCGGGAGAACCCAAAAACAAAAACCCAACGCTGCCCAAGGACGCCCAGCCGGAAGGTGGTGAAACAATGCTGCTGTCCCAGGCCAATGGGAAGATAATGACGCAGGCTTTAGACCTGCCCCAGCTCGAGATCGAGCTCGAGCGCGCGATATGGCAGGTCGAGACTGCCATCGAGAAGCAGAATGCTGAGCGCAGCGCCTCGAAGAAGGACGATCCAAAGTCGCAATGATTGGAGGTGGCCAACGATATTATGTTATGATACGAATCGGAAACGGTGTAATGATAGAAGGCGACAAGCGGAGAGCAGTGCTAGCTGGCTGCGGTGTGGTTGAAGCTGGGACCTCAGTGTCAAATCCCATCTCAAGTCCTCATCTTAGGCGATGATCTCCACACAAATCCAAACCCGCTTCTCACACACACTCTCTCTATCCCCCCCTCCCCCTCCCCCACCCTCCCCGCGACGGGCTCTGTCAAATCTGACGCGCAAGGTAGTGACCTTTTAGTGAGTCGAGCCCAACGATGGTGAGGAACGTCGAGCAGACGCTCAAGAGGCTCAAGATCAGGACTATCTGCAGCCGGTGCCGGGCCGACGCGTCCTGCTGGAGCAGTGAGAAGTCGCCCGCCGCCTGCCTCTCCACGTCCGAAAGCCAGCCGTGCCGAGCGTCGCCGACCTTGACCACCCGGTACATGGTGCCGACCTCAGTGTGCGTCTCGGGTGGCGTCTCCACCGTGGTGACGGCCAGGCTGGATCCCTTTGCCGGTGAATCGCAGATCTTGGTATAGATCACCGTGCTGGCGTCCTTGGGCGGTGATGAGCCGGCTGTCGTGCGCTCATACGCGATGGCAGCCTTTCGGCGCAGCAGTCGCTCCGTGGGGGTCTCGGTGGTCTTCCTCCTCACCGGCCGGGGCCTCGTAGAACGGCGGTTGTTGCTTTGTCTCCTGAGCTCCTTGTCACTGCAGTAGGTCGGGTTCAGCGGTGACGAGGCGCTCGGGGCGTATTGTTGTGCAGCTGCCGCGATCAGGGCGGCAATGGTGCTGGCGTTGTCTCTGGCACACATCTCTGGGTATCCGGCCCTGTCGACGCCATTGTGTGAGAGATTTTGAGACATGTTGTATTGGCTCGTCTCCAGCATTGTAGACGTGATTGTGAGAATTATTATGAGGAGCGGCAAGAAGAGTGAGCGAAGAGGCGGGGCTCAGCAAAGAGGCGAGTGAGTTGTCGAGGGGGCGAAGGAAGGGAGGAGCAATGCTGAATGAGACAAGTCACGATACAATGTCGCACTTGTGAGCTGTGGAATGTCTACTCGGAGGGCGGGATGGGCAGGAATGTAGAATCCACAAGGCCAAAAGGGACCCGGCCCCAAGCCCGTTTTGTTTTGTTTTTATCATGACCCTTGGCCCCGGAATCTTGGGGATGGGCCGGGGCCCCTCCTCCTTCGCGAACGGATTTAATATGCACAAGGTTTCGCGAGAGCAAAAGGGCATACAGACTGACAGACTGCCGCATCTGCCAAGTTCACCACGTAGTTCGACCCAGTACAAATCGGTTGTGCGGCCACAGAATGTCTCAGTTAAGGGGAAGGTGGCTTCTGCCACTCCCTGTCAAGGCGCTCATCACACCTAACCTAATTTCGACTCGACGGGCCAGATTAATCTATTCAGATGACGGGCCGCCTGCTCAATCTCGGGGGTCAACTCCCCTGGCCGGGGTTCTATGCACACCGGCCAGCTTCTCGGTCCATTCAATATGGGGCCCTCTCGCTCCCACTGCCCAGGCCCTCAATGTCTCCCCCATAGCGTCGGCCCCGTCCAATACATGTATCTACCTTGTGCTGCCCGGCCGGCCGCCTACAACCTGCACACAGACACAACTGCTGCCAGCAGAGTAACAATGGGGATGTGCACACAGGACTGACTGACTGACTGCATAGTCAGAAAAAGCCGCGCCTTGGGATAAGTGGGCCCGACTCGATCCTCCCCGAGCGCACACCTCCGGCACTAGACCTGACTGGCGGATGTGTTGTATTGTGCTGGGTAGGGGCAAACACACACACAGTTTGCATTCCGGTGCGAACCTTCTCACCGCTCACCGAAGCTTCCAGCCGTGAGCGCCGATAAGTGGGTGTTGCGTCAGGTTGACGAGCTACTGGGCCACCCGGCCCCCCTAGAGGCGGAGCCCGCCAGGACGGTTGCGGTGCTAGTTGCTCGCATGGTGACAGTTGCCTCCCGGTTGAGGAATTGTTGCCCAGGCCCTCTCCTGAGACGAAAGGTGTCAAAATGCATGCAGACCATGGGCCTCATAAGCCGGTAGGCGGGGGAAAAGACAGTTCCAGCTCGCGGGGTGACCTAGGCGAGTGAGCGAATAACGCCGTCCAACCCCCGTGAGGGACAGACACAGTACGCTTCCAATGGCGTTATCACGACCAGTTTCATGCAGCACGCTCCACGTGCTGTCCCCCCTCCTCTGGAAGCGAGTCAAAGAAAACCCACAGGCTCAATTCGAAGGGTGTGATCGTCGACCATAGGGGATCCTCACCCGGAAGAACAGGAGGCCAAGACGTCATCCTATTGCACCCAGCGGACACACACGGTCCGGACGGGACTTGGACGCCGTTCCTACAAGGCCGTTCATCCCCCCAGGGATCCCGAAACGAGAGTACGTAGTGTATGATCTTTTCCCACTCAGTTCGGCGAGGCCGGAAAAGGGCCTGCCCGTTATCTCGACTATCTGGATAGGGCTGCACAGCGTCGCAGGCGATGGGCTTGCTGGGCAATCCACAGGCGGCTCCGCCTGATAGTAAACGGGCAATCGGCCCACCGTGGTATGTAATGAGACCATAGTTGTGTTCCGTGAAACCCCCGGGGGGGGGGGGGGCAACACATGAGAGCTCGTGAGCAACAAGGAGAGCAGCTTCCCCTTGGCCGGCTACGGAATTGTCTACGCAAGCTCTCACGATAGTGATCGTACGAACCACGTCCTCGGTGCTCTGCCATCGGATCGCGGGTCTTCATTGGTGGCCTTCGGCTGTCCACAGGTGTCCAGGAGTAGCCTGAGTTCACAACTGAACATAAATTGTCTCATAAAACAAGATGGGTGGTGTCGCCGGTCCACTCCGTGTTGTGCAGCGACACGGACGATTCTTGCACCATTTCCTTCTCCTCGAAGAATAGCCTGGGCAGATAGTGCAAGGGGCATCATGCTACTTATCATAGCCGAAAGCTGAATGAAGCATACTTTGCACCCAAGTATTCTGAACCACATCTCTAACACTCACGAGAGAAATTCATAACATTGATGGTTCCTCGGTGGATCTGGAGTAAACTTTTGTGTGTTCCATTGCCGTTATCTAAGTGGAGGCTGTGATTAATGAGATACTCCTACAACTCCGCAAACCACTGTCATGTCAGTGTACCATCTGACTCCTGCCTCGAACTCAGAATTTACCGGGTAAAAACACCTCAGAATTACGATCTACCCACCCCGTGCTGCAGAATCAACGCCACCAAGAAACCATGAAGCTGTGGGTATGAACCTTAGTCATAAGACACTGGTACAGCAAGGGTCGCGTATAGCCCCAGTCTGGGAATGAGTACTATGGCGACTTGCCGAGTGGCACGCTTAGGTGGAGCTCATAAGTCGTGATTTAATATGCAGATCTCGCTCCGCAACCCGACGTCCCATCTTTGTGCGTGGTAGCTGCCAGCAAGTCAGATCTGACAGCTTATGACGAGGCTTGCAAAGCCTCTGCGGGGTCCTCTGTGGATGCAGGCACTTCTGTGGTCGTCTCCATCGATACCTCCATTGGGGCCTCCACGGGAGCCTCCACGGGGACGTCCATCGATGGGTCAGGGGGTGCCTCGACCGAGCCCTCAGCGACACCCTCGGTGATGGCCTCGGTCGCGGCCTCAGTGGTAGGCTCAGCCGCAGCCTCGGTGGGGGCCTCCGGTGCTGGTTCTGGTGCGACCTGTGGTACGGCCTCTGCTGCGATGGCTTGCACAACTTCAGCAGTGAGCTCTGTCGGTATCTCATGCGTGGGGTCCGCGGGAGGCTCTGCCAGGAGATCATCCTTCAACGCGGTCTCTGCATCAGATGCCTCGGTCATGCGCATCTTCTTTGCCCGTCCGTTGTCATGGAATTCGAGTGACTCCTTTGCCTCCTTTAGCTCCAGCTCCATCTCGTCCAGTCGTCGCTTCATGCTGTTTTCTCGTCGATGGCTCTCGTCCAGTTGAGAGCGGAGTTGGGATTCCGACGCGGCGAGCGCTTCGACCTGAGCGCGCAGCTGAGCCTCGGCCTGGGTGGCATCGTGACCTCCGTCAAGCCCATTGCCAGCAGCTGGGCCGGCGCCGGTGCCGTAGGTCTCGTAGTGCTGAAGGCGACGCTGGATCAAGTCGTTGATGACCTCGAGCTCGTCGATGCGAGTCTTGAGACCCGAGTTCAGGGCGACGAGTTCCTCGGGCGTCTGTGGTACGCCTTCGCCGTTCATAGGCGAGGGGACGCGACCGTTGCCTCCTGGGACGCCAAATCCAGACAAGGGCTGCTGCATGTGGTGGTCATCGAGGCCGTGGTACAACATGTGTCCGGCGTACATGTTGGGGGTGGCTGTGCGCGAGATCGGGGAGTTGTCGTCGATGTGGCCATTGCCCGCCTTTTGGGAGGTTCGTCTCACGCCGAGGGCAGCGGCAGCAGCGTTCTGGGCCTGGAGATCAGCGACGTTGGCATCAGAGGCGACAGCCTGGTTCTGTGGGGAGGGGAGGAAAGGAACATTAGCCTCGCCGGACTCGAGAAACGTTCTGTTGGGTAAGCACAAGAAGGGATCGCGTACCTTCTTCTTGACGTCCATGCCGGGGCGCATGGTCTTGACCCGGTTGCGGCTCTTGATAACGTCCGTCTTCAGGGAGATGGGCCTGGGCCGGCCGTGCAGCTTGAGGAACAAGCCGCAGGCGTTGCAGAGGACCGCGCCGGACTCATCGCGACGCCACAGAGGGGTGGTGGAGGTCTGACAGTTCTGGCAGACGGGCTGCGATGTTTGTTGGTCATTGTTAGCCGCCATGGAGGCCATCATGATTGAGGGGGCGGCAGCAGGGCACGCTGCTTGAGACAAGGTCGCTGCGAGATGGGACGGGCTGATATGATATCGTAGCGTATCGGGGCCGTCTATCGTGAGATACAGGCCAGGCAGGTAAGGGAAGGGGAATGGGCTTGTTGATAAGATCTCGGGTGCCAGAGATAAGAGACTTTTGAGGACGGGAGAGAGTTTTGGGGGGGTGAAGAGCCAGAACCCGCCCACAGGCCAACAACCCAGTTTTTTTTTTCGCACTAGCGGGCGATCCCACCCGAGCCACTCGCCTCTGCCCACCGGCTAGAGCCAATCAGATGATGCACTTATTATCAGCGCCGGCAGTCTACACCCTCCGCCTCTTATTTTGGTGGGATTCTTTTCTTCTTTGGTCGCTTCAGTTCTGACTCTGCGCCTCTTGATTGTTTTGCCTGACGCGTGATGCTTGGCTCGAGGATGCAACCCTTCTTCTTCTTCTCTCGTAGCACTCGAGCTTGCGATGGGCATGTGGGGGCAGTTGATAGAGGTGAATGAGCAGTGCAAAGATGAAATGCAAAAAATTGACTTACCAGGCTGCCGCCAGGGCCAGCGCTTGTTGCTGCAGGCGATGTTGCGGGCGCCGAGTACATTGTTGATGGCGTACTGGTTACTGCTCTATGTTGTGCAGGAGACATATTAGCTGGGGACCAAGATAGTGTGTTGACGGAAGATTGGCCAAGAAAGCAAGACAGCATGCGCCTCGGCCGAGTGCGGGTCTGAAGGGAGCAAAGACCGAGCTTGGATCGAGGCGGAACACGCTCTCGCTTGTGTATCCGGTGAATCGCGTCCACAATTCGTCCCATTCCCATCTGATCTCTGGCCCGGACAGAGGCGAATGGTGAATGTCTGGCGCCAAAGCGCTAAAGCTCGCCCAGCGTGCATCCTGTTTATTGATCACATCATGTTGTTCGCAAGCCACCAATTATAACCTACCTTATCTGTGGTGTGCTCGGCGTCGAAGTTGCAGCGGCGGCAGCCGCAGCCGCAGCAGCAATCGATGAGATACCCGGGAGTTGTTGATGGGAGTGAGAGGCTGTGGTCGAGGTCGAGCTCGGTCGCGATATCGGTTCGAGGGTTGCCGGCGGCGGTGGCAGGCCGCCCTGACCATCTTCCATCTTGACGCCGATATGGCACAGGCGGTCGTGATCGGGCGGAGGTGTTAGACAAGGATGGGGCACAGGTAGAGGGAGAAGCAGCGGGGAGCGACTTGGAGCCAGCTTGGCGACGGGAAAGGAGGTCGTTAGAGAGAGGCTTGCTTGTCGGGTTCGGGGTCTGCGCCGGAGCCGGGGCCGGAGCACTGCTTTCGTGACTTCGAGGCGTTGGGCGGGATCTTGAGTGCTGAGTCGTCCTTGCGCCTGGTCCGAGTCGGCTCGATGTTGACGGGTGAATCGGGGCTGTAACAAGACGCACAATGGATTGTGGACAGGTGAAGCGGGAGAGCACCTCGAGGATGGAGGGGCACCAAACGGATAGAGAGACAGCCACCGATAACACTTCAAAATATTACAGATCAACAGACTAGTGTATTTGACTTGCAGGTAAAAGTTAAAATAAAAACTCGCCGAAGACAGATACAGACACGGTTGAGTGAGAGATTGGGGGATTAGAGGAGTTGCAAAACCTCAAATAGCAAACAAAGTAAACCAGGAAGATGTATACCATCTAAACAATGTCAGCCACAGACCGAGCGGGCAAATTATTTCTCGGTCGGCAAAGAGACAAAACCACCCCCGGACCCTTGCCAGGGCATCCCGAGCCCCTGATTTCTGCGTACTACTAGTACTTGGGCAATGTCGTGTTGGGCGGATTCTGGCTCGAGCTCGAGCTCGAGCTCCAGGCTCACCCTTTCCCTTGCGCACTGTGCTGTGTATCTCTGGGAGGGCGACATTGGTGCTACTTGCGCGGTGCGCGCAGGCCAGACCAGTACGGAGTGGCCGTCCCATTGGCCACCCCTTGAGGATGAACCCAGCAAACAGAGTTGTGGCGGAGGGGCAGGACTGATAGACTGATACTGTCTGTACCCAGGACTTTGCCACGGACAGAGACTAGTTGCACGAGACACAGCCTCTGCCTTTCCCAAATTATCAAATTTGGGGGACGGAACCTGGGGTCTGGATCTTGCGTACTCAAGCTGGAGATAGCTGCATCCACGGAAGGCTGCGGTAGGAAAGGGAGAGATCAGCCAAGCATTTGCTCCATGGAGATTTCTATATCGGGAAGCAGTGGAGGTGAGAGCTTAATTTGGACCTTTCGCAATCAAGAGCCACGCACCGTATATAGTACTTAGTACTAGTACATGGTACCCGAGATGCCTGGCTGTAATAATGTGCAATAACAAGCACATGCAGGCACAATTCGCTGTCACTTGTCATGGCTCCAAAAGACAGTTGGGAGGTTGGCACCACCAATCGGCAGCAATCGGCGTAATGACAGACACCGTGTTTCTTGGTGTATTCTGCCCAGGCACTTGCTTATCCTTCTCACGCGAAGACGAGAACCCATGCGCGTGCTGGACGAACCTAGCAGCGCCGTCGTCCAAGGAGTTTTTGAGACGGAACGGCTGCAGAACGGTAAGGTTGCCGAGTGGTGGGTCGCGAGGTCCAAATGGGTCCAAGCAGATAAGTACCCAGGTACTGAAGTACCCAGGCACCTGTCGGACAAGGTATGTGCTGCTCGGGAGCTTTCGCCTGCCGAAGCTGAGACCAAAAAAAAAAGATGGCCCAGTCGTCCAAACATTTTTGGTGATCGACTCCAGCCATCTCTCGCGAGTTTACAACACACTCAGTCCTACACCACTTCTGCTGCGGATTACAGCCACAATGTCGACAAAGCACGAGAAAGACAAACCGTAAGAATTTCTCCTCTCTTCGTCCCAAGTACAAGACTCCAAGTTGCTAACAAGGCCTTCGCAGGTGGGATACGGACGACATTAACAAGTGGGAGATCCCCGCTTTCAAACGGGAGGACAACGCCGGAGGTACCTTCGCAGAGGAGTCAAATTTCACTGTCCTTTTCCCCAAGTATCGTGAGGTCTATCTTAAAGAAGCAGTCAGTGACACCGGTCTCGTCCTTAACCCCCTAACCTCCGTGACGAGAGACTAACATCAAACCGACTAGTGGCCCCTCGTCACCCGAGCGCTCGAGAAATATGGCATTGCATGCACTTTGGATTTGGTGGAGGGCATGATGACAGTCAAGACGACTCGAAAGACATTTGACCCCGCCGCCATATTGAACGCCCGGGACCTCATCAAGCTGCTCGCGCGAAGCGTGCCAGCACCCCAGGCGATCAAGATCCTTGAAGATGGCGTGGCGTGTGATATCATAAAGATCCGAAACCTGGTCGGGAACAAGGAGAAGTTTGCAAAGAGGCGGCAACGAATCCTGGGCCCCAACGGCTCCACTTTGAAAGCGCTGGAACTGCTCACGTCGACATATATCCTGGTCCACGGCAACACCGTCAGTGTGATGGGCCCCTTCAAGTCGCTAAAGGAAGTCCGCAGGGTGGTAGAGGACTGCATGCACAACATCCACCCAATTTACCTCATCAAGGAGCTCATGGTCAAGAGGGAGCTGGCTAAGGACCCAGCACTGGCGAATGAGAGCTGGGACCGGTTCTTGCCCAACTTCAGGAGGAACCTGAGTAAGAGGAGGGTGCCGCACAATGTCACAGACAAGAGCAAGAAGACGTACACAGCGTTTCCTCCTGCACCGGAGAAGAGCAAGCTGGATCTCGAGATCGAAGACGGCACTTACTTCATGGGCAAGCAGGCAAAGGAGCGAGCTGCGAAGGCTGAGCAGGAAGAGAAGGCCAGGCAGAGGAAAGAGGATAAGAAGCGGGAGCGAGAGCAGGAATTTGTCCCACCCGAGGAGCCTGGTTCGAAACCAAAGAAGAGGAAGAAGAACAAGGACAAGGACGCCTCGGCTTAGAACTCCGCGCTGCGCTACTCGGTCGGCGCCTCGACCATCCATACGATACCCGGTCAACTCGCAGACCAAATGTAATTTTATGGCTTCAAAGAATCAGCCAGCGATCTATGCCGACATGCTATTCCTAGCTACGATGTTGCGGTTACACCGTGATTTGGGCACAAAGAAGGCCAGCCTCTAGTGTTTCCCATCATGCAACGCTGCTCGCCACGACAACAACATATGTGAGGTGTTGGTAAAAGATCATTTGGCTATATCCTACAATTTCGAACTCGAAGCGGCCCCAGAAGCGATCTCGATGACCAATTTTCCAAACTGCCTACCGTCCTTCATGTCGGCGAAGAGCTCGTCGATGCCATCCAGGTTCTTCAAGCCTTTGGACACCCGGCTTATGACTGGTTTCAGTTGCGGCCGCTCCCTGACGAATGCCACCATATCTCTAAACTCTGCCCGTGAACCCATTGTGCTGCCTCTGAGTTCGATGTTCTTCAATACGCCTTGCATGGTCCAAGGCATGGTCGGTGATGTGGTCATGCCATACTGAGAAATGATGCCTCCCGGCTTCAGCAGCTTAGTCACCTTCGAGACGATGTCTCCTCCGGCCCCGTCGATAATGGCATCTAGGAAGGGCCTCTCATTCGGCAGGGACTTCTGCAGCTGCTTGTCCCAGTCCTTATCCCGGTACGACACGCCGCCCTTCGCGCCCAGCTTAACAGCCTTCTTTATCTTGGTCTTGTCGCCACTTGTGACCCACGCATTGCACCCAAGCGCGACGGCAAACTGCAGCACCTGCAGAGCAACGCCGCCGCCAATTCTGTTGACCTTGTCAGTAGAGCCTCACAACCCCTGGAGAGCCGTGGCATGTCTCGGGGGCGACATGAGCCACGCAGGAGTCTATGATCTTAGGGCTTTGCGATCTTGAAACATTGGGCATGCGCTGCTCGCAAAAAGGGTCATTTCCAGCATGTAGACTCAGGGCGCCCCCGGGACACGCTGTAGCAGGTTAGATGATGGAGCATGGCATATACGCACCCCGTGATTAGGATGTTGCGACCCCGGCTCGCGTTGTCTCCCGTCTTGGTCACCAGCGCCCTCCAGCCCGTCAGGCCCACGAGCGGCAGCGCCGCCCCTTCGATGGCCGACAGGTGCTCCGGCGCGACCTCAACATCTTCCTCGTTGCACACTACGTACTCCTGGGCGGTACCCACGTCGTACATTGCAGTCCCGCCGATGACGCTTCCCCTTGTGTCAGCTCAAATTTGGTTTTGAAGGGTCCCAGGGGATATCTTAATCTGGAGAGGAAGGGGGCGGGGGATGCGGATGAGACAATGAAAACTGCGTACCTGTACTTTTTGATGTCCTCAGGCCCGTCCGGGTGAGCATCCCAGCCTCGCGCTGGAAAGAGGAGGACATCCTTGTGCTGGAGGTTGCGGACACACTGCGGCCCAGACTGGATGACCGTCCCGTGGCCGTCTGCCAGGAGCGGGTGCTCGAAAGAGATGCCCGGGTAGAGGTGTTGGCGGACAAAAAGATCGCGGTGGTTCAGAGCGGCGGCATTGAGGCGGATAAGGACCTCCTTTGGGCCGGGGCAGGGCTTAGGCACTTCTTTGAGTTGGAGGCTGTTAGGCAAGTAAGAATTTAGCGATATCTTGAGCGAGTTGTTCATCATATGTTTATGTGCTTACGGGTAGTAAACCTTCCCTGGCTTCCCATCTATCTTCTTGACTGTCAACGCGACGGGCATTTTGACTCAATCGGCAATATTACACTGGACGGGTTTGTCGGATGTAAGAAACACGATATTTCTTTGCGACTGGCCAAAATTTCAGAGCAATCGAGGTGGTCTACGGGTACTAAGCAAATCATCGGAATGACGTCTACACAAGGAGAAAGATGCTCAGAATATCAAGTACCGAAGCTACAGGAGCCACTCCCCGCATTTCGGTGCCGATGTGCCTCGGCTTACCTGCCCCGGAGCGGCCGGGGGATGCGCTGGAGAGAACCGTTGGCACAAGAGTCTAGCCGATCCTTTGATTATGTTATCTATACACTGCTATATTTGCACTGCTTGCGACTGCACCAAACACAGAATTCTGTTTATGTGGTTGAACAGACACAGAGCTAGGGAGTCAACTCGACCCCAAGTGATCGATCCGTCAGCCCCACCTTGACACAGCAATCGCGGCCGCAAAGGCAGCAAACATCGTCACGAAGCTTGCCACCGACATCAGCGCCATCCCGCTGATTCCATGTCCCGATGAGCACCCGCCGCCCAGCCTGGACCCCACAGCCATGAGGGCGCCGCCAGAAAAGGCCTTCCAGGTCGCGACGTGGTACGTCAACTTGCCCAGCGGCAGAGTGAGATCCGACCTCTCCTGGGCCAGCAACCACGCGCCGGCCGTGATGGAGGCGGCGAAGACCAAGGTGCCCGTGGGGGGTCGGGGGCCCCTCCGGCCCCGCAGAACGTACACGGCCCAATCGCCGACGTGCTCGTAGCAGGTTGACACGCCGACGAGCGAGCCCCGCGCCAGGAGCGAGAGCAGCTGCGCGGCGCCGATGTACAGCCCGCCCTCGATGGGCCGCACGGGGGTAGGCATGGACGCGTACCTCCCAGCGATGGTGACGACGGCCACGCCCAGAAGGAAGACGTAGACCAGGAAGGTTGGCTGGCGGCCCGCGCCGAAGAGCGCCGCGAGGGTCTTAGGGCCGGAGGCTAGGCTGCCCTGGCGCCGCACGCTGTCGGCGACCCGCGGCCGCAGCACGTGGGACCAGAAGATGCCGCCGGCGATGGCGCCGGCGAGGGTGGCCTGCGCCGAGGGGACGCCCATAGCGAGCTGGACGAAGACCATGCCCGGGCACGAGGCCGCGAGGGCCATCCCGGTGCCGAGGAGGGCGCCGCCGATGAGGTTCCCGTCGAGGGGCGTGGCGAGGATGCCGGCGCGGGAGTAGGACCGTGGTGGGGGCAATGCGAAGCCCAGGTTGGAGAGGATGTAGACGGCGAGGCTGGGCGGGATGTCAGCCACTTGTCCATTCACGATAGGGACACGGAGTTGGGGGAACACGTACGCGCTGCAACCCGTGGCTGTGATAAAGGTCTGCACCATGTTCCACCTCTGCAGCGTGAACTGCATCGCCATTAGGTATGGGTTCCACAATCCCGAGGCAAAGAGGGCAGCCCCGAAGGCCAGACCGCAGGCGATGGTGACCAGCATTCCTGTGTGTATGTGTGTATGTGTGTATGTGTGTATGTGTGTATGTGTGTATGTGTGTATGTGTGTATGTGTGTGTGTAGCAGTTGTGAAGCCTGCCTGGGGATTGCTTCAGTCTTGCGCCTCTGAGCCCATGTACAAGTCGACGGTGTCGAGGCTGATAAAATAGCCTCATCCACGCACTCATGGTCGCCGGCCGATGGACGGTTGCGGCTACCATACGCCAGGGAGCCTTTGACCCGGCAGCCGCGGCGGAAAGCCCGGCGGGTGGAGCGTTCCCACTACCACCTTTGTAGTTACAACAGCGACAAAAGCCAGGCCGGGCGTCCTGCTTAGTGCCCGTCCCTACCGTTGACCAGTGTGAAAACACATCATGAACCCAGATGCCAGTCATGACGTAGAAAAGGGAAGGCATAAGCTCAGGTTTGAGGACTGTTGGAAGTCGTAGGGAAATGAGAAGCGCCAACAGACTGACCGTGACAGGCAACCAAGTCCACACCCCATGACCCACCACAAAGCCTAAATGCCCCCCATGACCCGCCCGCCGTGCGGTTGGGTCGCCGACCCGGCGACGTTCTAGTTAAGGAGCTTGGTTCCGTTCGGCGACCTTGAACGAGTCAATCCCCCATGGCCATCCATCCCATCACCAAGTTGCAACGTTTGTCTTGTCCGCCCTGCTCCTCTTTCTCGCCGTAACCTCGACCTCGACCTTCATCTCCTCCCTCATTAGCCCCGCGACAATCATCGTAGCAGCGGGCTTGACCGAGCCCAGCCAGCGCCGCAGCACCGGCCACGTCGCCGGGAAGTCGTCCCGCTCCGGCAGGATATATCGCACCCGGACGACGTCCGCCATCTCCGCCCCGGCCTCGGCCAGCGCGGAGGCGATGTTGGCCATGCACTGCTCCGCCTGCTCCGCCACGTCGGGCGAGATGGCGCCAGTCTTGTAGTCGTAGCTATATGTCTTTGTCAGTACTTGGGAGTGCAGGTGCGGGGAGGCTTTTGAAGTCTCTGGGGGCACCCAACGAGGTGACTCATTGGCCACTCTTGTAGTACCTGTACACTGACTCACCCTGTGCACCCCGAAACGAACACAAAGTCGCCGTCGACAACGGCCCTGGAGTAGCCAATCTCGGCCTCGAAGGCGCTGCCCGAGCTGATGCGCTGCCGAGAAGGGGCCGGGGAAGGCATTGTGAGGTCTCGATGGGGCCCTGACGATGAGGAAACTGGACGTTTGCCTCGGACAAGGGTGTCTGTAATTGGACTCCTGCAGCTTTTTTGAGACATGCAGGTACAAGTCACCACGTGGCTCTCTGTGACACCTGAGAATTCTGGGCGCTGGAGTTACTGTGAGCTGGTTAGAGTCGGAATTGATGTGCAGGGAGGTCAGAGAGTACGAGGCTCACCAGGCAGCAGTATTTATAGTCCGATTCCGAAAGTCCATTCCGGCCTCTAGCACTAGCATCTTCAACTATCAATATTGTCAGCGCTGAACGCCAGTCACAACACACGAGTCCAACACTCCTTCAATGAGTCACCACTGTCTTATTGCCCTTTCGTTCAGACCTAGTCGTTGCCGTCAAAAGTCGGCGCACACGTCAGCCTCACAGAAATTGTACGTCGACACGCTTCATCATTAGACCGAGTCTTATTTCTGTAACACCTGCACATAATCAACACCCCGTCAAAAAAGCTCCTTCTGCAGGACGCTTGCTGTCTGGGCGGTTTCCCACTTCCTAAATACTAGCCTACCTATATAGGCACGCCTGGCTTTTCTTTTTTGAGTATCCCATTTCATACTCTGTGTGTCCCAAGCCTCGCCTCTAAACTCCAGGCCAGGCCCCGAAACACAAATAAGCAACAACTCCTAGCAGTCGTTCGTGACCTAGTCACCGGCACACCGCCTCCCTGCATATCCTTCGCTTTATGCTTTGTATCTCAAGAAGCGACTCCATCAGCCGAGCATAGAGTGCGTCCGGATAGCCTTGGGACCAAGCTCGCTAGGAAGCAACAGAATTAGTATAGGTGTCACTCACAGCGGGCTTTTTTTTTTGCATTTCTCCAAGACGGCATATGATGGGGGAGGGGCTTACTTGAAATCAACACGGTGCAGGCTCATGGACCTCTGGGCCTCCAGCCCTTGCGCGTCCAGGTTGTGTACACAAAATACTAGGCGTGCCGCCACCAGCGAGCCCAGGAACATGGCCTCCTCGAACCCATGTTTTGTCCACTCGGCCAGGTACGTTGGCATGCCCGCCAGCTTGATCGAGGTCGGCGTCTGGCTGTGGAAGTGGTGTGACATGTGCGACGTCGACCCCTCGCCCGACGTAGATCCCGGGGCGCCACCCGGGGTGGATAAACCAGGGTGCGGCGCCTGTTGCAGCGATGCTGCCGTCGTGGCCGCCTGCAACAGCGGGTTGACACCGGATGAGGCGCCGGTGGGCATCGTGTGCGGCGGGCCCGTGAAGCTGCCCGTGGGCGTCTGCGACCCCGTCCCCGCCGGTGTCGCAACATTGGAGGGCAGTTCCGATGTGAACATTGTCGCGCTACTAGGCGAGATCAGATGTCTCTGTGTCAGGGTCTGCAGGATGTTGTCTTTCAGGCCGCGGATGCGGCTACCGTTGCCCACGAAGACGATGCTGTCCCAGCAGCCGGGCCGCATGTACATGTCGTTGATCTCTTGCACGGCCCGATAGATAGTTCCTGCGATCCGGTCGATCTCAGCGCGGTCCGCAAAGGTGAATCGCTCCAAGCCAATCTCGATATCCTTCCTGATGCGCTTCGGTTGCGGCTCCGAAGATGCTGCCGGCGCGGATCCCGAATCCAGAGGCGGCAAGAAGTTGTCTACTTTGAAGGCATCGCCACTGGGTTGATCTCCGGCTGGTTTTTCTGCTTCGCCTGCCGGCGCTTCCACCTTCGGACCCTCACCATTAGTAGGTGGAACGACAGCCTCCTTCCCCTGATCGGCCGCTTTCCCCGGCGCGGGTGCCGGCTCCTCGTGGATGATCTCTTCGTAGTGGAAGACGTTCTTCAACCTCTTAGAGTTCGGTAACCGCGAGGGTTTGCTGGCATCCACAGCATCCTGGCCTTTGGCTTTCTTCCCTGCCTTTGCTCTCTCCTGCTTCTCCTTTTCCTTCTTAGCTAGGAATTCTTTTGTCTGACCGCTCGTAACGATGTTTGCAATGTCAAGGACACCGTCCTGGTCGGCTCCTTTGTCCTCGCCAGTAAGCCCATCGTCTGCATCGGCGGAAACCGGTAAGTCGCTCGTTGTGCCCGCAGCCGCTTGAGCAGCAGGTTGGCCGGTGGGTGCCCCTGATGATTGCTGGCCGGTGCCGCTCGCCGAGGGGAGCTCCATCAAGCCAGGCTGATCCGCCGCGTACGGGAGAACCTCACAGATCTGGCTCTTCTTCAGCTGCTCGGCCATGTTGTAAGTGAACCCCTTGTCCTCGAGCAATTTCTTGAGCTTGAGAGTGAAAGCCTCGCCCCCGGAGACAGCCTCTTCCGCCTCGCTGTCTGGAGTCGTCAGACCCACGTCCCTGTGGTTCACCACCCTGTTGTCATATATACACGTCACGTCAACCTTCTGGAAGCCGATGTCGACGACGGTCATGGTCGGCCACCTGAGGCCGTATTGCGTCGCGACGCCGCTATGGATGAGGCATAGTGCCGGTGTCTTGGTTTTTTCGAAAACATAGCGCGCGATGGCCTCGCAGTCAGGGCGAGTCCACTGAGGCGATGCCATGAGCGTGATCGGGGTGTTGTGGTAGGTCGTGGTCAGCATACTGTGGACATGGTCCAGGAACGCGAGGAAGGCGTCCATATTCACGATGCGGCCGCCTGTACAACAAGATTTGCGCATAAGTATGAGCGAGATCTTTCAATCAGCGCCGATTGGAGCGCAGCCATAAGACTCACCTCGGATGGGGTATACGGCGCCCTCGCTGGAGTCGGGATCCTCGACGAACTCGTATTCGTCCTCCATCTTGACACCATCGGCGGCTCCGCCCTGCGCGCCTCTAGTAGTGGCGAGAGCATTGTTTTTCTTCCTCTTGACGGTATGGAATGGCCTCCATGCGCCCGTCTGCTCGTCTTTGAACATGCGCGTCGGGAAGCGCTGGGAGGGCGGCGTCAGTTCGCTGCAGCCGAGCTGGGCCATGGTTGTGGAGGAGCCAGGGCAGATGACGAGGACCTGCTCCTCCTTCCATTTTGTTTGCGAAGACATCGTGGGGGCCTCGCGGGTTGAAAGGCTAAAGCTGGAAACGAGGGTATGCCCGCCGTTCTGAAGTCCAGCCAAGTCGACGTGCCTGCGCTGGTGTGGTCGCAACCGCGCCGTGCAACTTGTAAGCTTGCTGGGAATTTTAGCGGGCTGGGACTACAGTGACACAACCCCTAACCCTAAGCCGGCCTCAAGCAAACGGGGCCCCATGGTCACAGTCAGGAACATTGGAAGCAGTCACGTCAAGTCAGTGTAGACATGTGTATCTGCACGTCCCGCTGGCATATCGATTTACTCAAGGACAATAATAGATGAAATAAGGTATATTCACACGAAGTAAGTGTATCTTTGATAGCTAATGCTATGGGGTGAGACGTTGCCCACTATTTATAAGTGGGCTTCCGCACCTCGACTTCCAGGTGGTTGAGAACATGGACGTAATGCATGGAGAGGATGTGTGATGTTCTCATCATATAGATGCTCTTCTGAGGTGTGGTAGCTACCAACAGGAATTCTGTATCATTGTAGCGATGCATAAAACATTAGACATAAAAGCTGCCAGTCGCCTGCTCCCAGCCTCCAGCTGCCGTGCCTTGCCGTGCCGTGCCCAGACCTGTTTGCCCCTCGAGGGGATGGATATCGTTTCTGTGCCCAAAACGCCAATGCCAAAAACAAAAAAAAAAAGTCATTCCTTTTCCCGAAACAAAAAGAAGGCTGGCCCGCCCTTCAGTACGTGGCATCGAGTTCAACACCGAAACTCATCACCTCGTGTCTCGCTGCCTTGGCATCTTTGGTTGTGGTCATCTCCGTCTCTGGCTTCGGCGTACGAGGCTCCAGCTCATCCCCGGACGACGTCGGTCCCGAGGTGTGGAGCGTGGATGGCGTCCTGGGCATATCCTCCGCTTCCATGCTCAAATGCTTGTCCATGACAGTAGTGTATGTTGGCGAAGACGCCCTAGACCGCAAATGCTGCTCCGGTGTCTCAACGTCCTGCTCGCAGGGGCTTGCCGGCGTTACATTAGTAGCCCACTTGGCGGAAGACTCAATTACCCCGTCCATTGTCTTGTGCTCCGCTCCCTCTTCGCTCTTGCTCGTCATGGTCGATTGGAACGAGTTTCTCAGCGGGCTCTTCGCCGGGATCTCGCCAAAGTCGCTCTTGCTGAAGCGGGACGACCTTGCAGGGCTCCTGGGTGGAATTGCCGGTATAACACGCTTAGGGATGTTGACGAGCGCCCCCTTGGCGTGGATTATCTGGGTGACCTGCGGCGACGAAGGAACAGCCCTGACTGGTTGGGCAGCTGTCGCCAACTCGAACACGACTGGCTCATCGTCGTCGTCATCGTCTTCTGAAACGTCCTCGTCGTCGTCCTCGAGCTCCGGGTCGGATTCGATGTCCGAGCCTTCCTCCTGCTCGTCGTCTGCATCTTCATCGCGCTCGTCTACCGAGTCCTTTACCAGCTTTTGGACGGTGACGTCGGCAGTAGTCTCTTCGGAGATCGTTGTTATCTCGTTCGCGGCTTTCTCTTCGGCTACAGAGTCCTCCGGAATCGACTCGGGTCGCTCCCGGGATGGGCTCCTGACGACCGTCTCGTGTGAGTGCTCAATCTCCTCTGGCTCCATCACGACCGGAAGCTTGTCGATCGACGTTCGGTCCACGCCCTCGTCTGATGTTGGAGTGGTGCCCCGAGTGTCGACGGTGGTCTGCGTGAACGCATCCGTCATGCGACTGAGAGTAGTCCTGTTGGACATGTAGCTGCCCCTGTTACTCTGGGTTATGTAGGTATCTGTGCTCTGGCGGTTGTTGAACTGGCCGAATAGAGGACTGTTCGGACTCGGGCTGTACTCGAACTGGCTGCTGGCAGGCCTGTGTCTCGTCCCAGCCTCTCGGATCTCGAGTCCCGCCATCTCGAGCGCCCTAACACCAAAGGGATCCGGGTCCTCGTTATCCGGTACTCCGAAAGCCGGCCTTCCAGGGGAGAGCAGAGAAAGAGCGGCTGGATCCTCGATCACGGCGTCGCCAGGGGCCGGCTGAAATGCCAGCTTCTCCAACAGGGGTGCGTCGAAGTCGACCCTGCCCTCGCCACATTTGAGGACCTCGTACAACGTCTTGATCTGTGGGACGTCTTTCTCAGGTACGTGTCCCGCCAGCACATCGAGTACAGAGACACTGCCACCGTAAAATCTTTGATTCTCCGAACCACGTTCAGTGACCGAAGACCCGTCGATATTGACAGCCCTGTGTTCGCCCTTCGCCCTGACATACGTCATCACGGTATGCCCCGGGTCCTTACCCCGGAGCTCGTTCTCGATGCGCCCGTCTGTTATGGTGGGTCCAACGGCTAGTTGTACGTCGGCACCCAGGGTGGTTTGCGGCCGTGTGAACATCTCCAGGTCCGACATTGAGTTGATAACCAAGACGCAGTCGTAGACATCTACCCCTATCACGAAGCCAAGGGCTGCCGTGTGCAGTAGAAACGCCGAGGGCGGCGACCATCTTCCGTCCGACTTCCTGGCAACCAGGATTCCGCTCCCTCCGCTGCCGCTCTTCCACAGCCCAGACCGCATGCAAGAAAAGATTGCAAGACCGACAGCGTTCTGGACTATCCTCGGCGGTATCTTCCTCTTCTTGTGCTGCAGGGACGTGGTGGATGAGCGCCTCTCGAGGCTCGCGGGACTGTCATCGCGAGCGGCGACGCATCCTTCGGCTGTGTCATCATGTTAGCTGGTACTCACGGGGAAATTGCGTTGCACGGGTCTGACGTACTGCAGAAGGCCTGAAGTATACGAGCTGCCTTCTCGCTCTCGCGGTCCAATGTCGACGGCCAGTAGTCCTCGGCCCCATAGCGACGGGTCGAGGCATTGGCGGTATCAGGGACGGCGGCGGGGTCAGGTACAGGGTTGCTGAGCCGAGGGTTCGGCTTTGGCCTGTCTCTCGAGGACCAAAACGCAGATATGCGCTGCATGGTGAAGGTGGGTGTGCTGGACGATTATTGTTCAGGCCATTAAAGAAAAACAGAGAGTGACAGGCATTGGGGAATGTGAGAAAAGTGCAGGGGCGAAGTGTGGCCGTGTTTGGCCCCTGCGCTGGTGGCCCGAGTCGAGGTGAAGCGAGGAGGAGAGGAAGTGGGCTGCTGGTATGGCGAAGGTTGGATGTTGTTGGAATGGTGGGTTGAGGAATGGTGGTCGCGAAGTGGGTGGTGGGTGGCTGGTCACACAGGTTCGAGGGGCCGCGGGCGCGGGCTCGGGTACCAGGGTGACGGTGGGTGGGCGAGGTAGCAGGCGAGAAAGGCACGGCCACGGCTCGGTAGTGGGATCAGGCGCCCTTTTGGGCTCTTTGAGCGTGTGAATCGGGTCGAACAAGCACGGTCTGGGGGCCAGCCTCGTTATGCGAGTTCTTTGAACGGCAAGCAGCAGCAATGTCGGGCGAGGGAAATGGGCGTCTGGGGCCGTTTTGTAGCTGCAGGTTGCCCAAGACGGGGTGACGTGGTACAAGGTCCGGGATGCAGATGCAGGCCGGGCGGGCCAGGCTGAGAGCGATCAAGCAGGAAACAGTACTTGTACAGTAGGTAAAAACAGAACCGATCGGCGTTTTCCAGTTCGGCAGCTTCGGCTTCGGCAGGCGTGTTGCGTGCGTGGGTGGATGCGCGGGTGTGCAAAGGCAGCAAGCAAGCGAGCGAGCGAGCGAGCGGGTCGGGCTGCGTGTTGCTGTTGTTGGAATTACTATTAAATTACCGGGAGAGCAGGGGAGACAGAAAGGCTCTTTGGTCTCTGTTCTTCTGTGGGTTGGGTTTTTGAGTTTTCCGGATCTGGATCTGCAGGTATGTATGTCCTTTCTGTATAGGAGGGCCAACTGCGCCTGTCTGCTGACGTCGACGGCACGTCGATGACCAAGGACCCCCAGGCAGCTCGTGTGTGTAGCTGGTCTGATGGCTGGGCTTGCAGCACGGGTGCAGGAGTGCAAGGGGCTAATACGTAGCGAGTAGAGAGGCGTATGCAGGCGTGGGTGGCATCCGGTTGTTGGCTAACTCTTGTCAGGTCAGGCTTGCCGACTGGGTGGTTCGTCGTGGGCGTCGACTGGTTCGAGTCCTACGGTACCTGAGCGGTTGATAGAGTGGGGAAGCACCCTCTCGACTGCAGGCTCCCGTACTATCGGTGTTGGGTCACAGTCAGCTTGGTGCCAGGCTGATCTGCTGCTGGTGTGGGTGGAGGCAGAGAAGGGTTGATGGGAGGAGGAGGAGGCAAGAGAAGGAGAAGGGGGGGGGGAGAGACGGGCAGACGAGATCGACGAGTGCGATACGACTGGTTATGTTATTGTATGGGCAAAACAGCCCCCGTGGTGGACAGGCAAGGCAGCACGGCAATGGCACAGTACAATACTATACAATTACGATACAGGAACGAACGGACGGGTGTTGAAAAGGAGAGGGGGGGTGGAGAGAAATCAAGGCACATCAGGTCGAGTCAAGTTAGATTGCAGCAGAGAAAAAAAAGAGTCCAAGCCCCAGGCAGAGAATGCAGTGCAGTGTAGGGCGGAGAGGAGGGAGGCGAGAGGTTCCAGGGAGGGTCATTTGACGTCGGTGAAAAAGACCAAATCAAATCAAATAAATATACATTGCTCCCAGCAATTGGCAATGGCATTGCGAGCCATGCCGAAGCAGAGATTTGAATTGCTGACCGTGTTCCAGGGGCCGGGCTCTCGCGTGTGTATTACTATGTAGAGGTAGCACACCACATCTGGATGGAACACGGGTATTTCTGCGTCTCATTACGCGGCGGGGGTCGAAATGAGATGAACCTTTTGCGTGCGGCCTTGAAACATGCACAACAACTGCCACTCTCCACTCGCTTCCACTTGTCACTGCCACGACTAATCTCAATCTCTCTCTCTCTCTCCCCTCCTCTCGGCCCCGTGGCCTTGACCCTGATGAGGCAACCCAGCCAGCCAGCCAGCCCGCATTGCTGCCATTTCCTTCTTTTACGACGGATGCTACCTACCTGCCTACCTACCCTCTCTCGAGCCTCTGCACCACCCAGTCTGCTGCTTGCTGTCTTGGACCCCCTCGAGATGCGAGATGCAACGACGCTCGGACTCGTCTTCATCAGCGCCAGGACTGGGGAATGACTCTCTCCAGCAGCTGCCGTGGCTTGGACCAGCAGGGCGGGGTTCCTTGCTTCTTTGACCGTTGGGTCTAGTCTGTTGCGTTGGCACTAACCAGAGGCCGTCTGTCCCGCCCGCCCGTCTGCATCTCTAGCATCGACACTTCGACACCATCTCGAATCGTCGACCGGATCCTGTGACATGGCCTGGGTGCCGCTATGTCTGCCATTCCATATTTTTATTCCGACACACATCTGGGACCTGACTCGGGCTAATCGCATCTGCACTCACGTACATGGTATACACACACACACATGTAGTGCAATTTGCTATGTTTCGTTTCCATCATGTTTCCTCTATCCACACCGACGCCAAGGCCAAAGGTCAAGATCCTCCTCTGCCGGGCTGTGCTGCCTTGCTCTTTCGCCCGCACTCGGTCGACATTTCCGGCTGTCCCACCGTCCCGCTCAGCGGAGGGGCCGAACAGTTGTCGCAATCCTCGCCAGCCCATGTCTTGACGGGGGCCAGGGGGGCGTGCAGGATTTTGTGACAGCGTCGTAGCCATGCCCAAATTCCCGATCCCGAGTCGATCAATCGCATCAAACACACTCATCACGCCCACCCCCAAACCAAAACAACTTCTGCCAAGACCACGATCTCCCCCGGTCCGTATTTCCTGATGTGTCACGAAGCTCGAACATGACAATGCGAAAAGAGCCTCGCTGCCTACCAGACGAGATTAATTGCTCGGCCCCGATCCGGTGCTGCATGCTGTCGTGCACTCTCTGCTGTGTGTACTCGTTCAGGTGGCCCCCATGACAAGATTCGCCCGCAGTCGCAGCCTGCTGCCAAAGTTGTTAAAAAAGACTGTCGAGTGTGACGCTGTCTCTCCCCCAGCCCACACATCTCAGCCTTTTCGGTAACTTCAAGCAGAGCCGCCTTTCCGCCCAGAACCTTCCTCAGGAGCGGTTTCACAGGGCGGAATCGGCCACACCCACGCACCATGGCAACTCTTGGTGCATCGCTGACACGGAATCCTGGAGCTTATGTCGCCCAAAGACACTCCTGTCACACTCACGTGGGGATCCAGGCCCACACGATCGACACAGGCCCTTCTCAGCATAACCCATTCAAGGACTGAGGGGTTGGGAGACCCACCCGCGGACATGCTGGCCATTACACGTATACACCTCCCCCGGGGTTACGAACGTTAAATTTTGTTGTACTGTTTCTATTGGCAATTCTCGACCCCCTTGGTCACACTTCGCCCAATTCATTAGCAGAAGCGACTTTGGGTGGAGAAGTCGAGATTTAACGTTTGTAACCCTGGGGGAAGTGTACTCTACACTACGACTACAACCTTGAATCGCATGCATCCGCCCTCAACTCTAATTTCCTCCCTCTTACTCCCCCTCGGCCTATCAGGCAAGGCCAGGAGACGAGGCAAACGCAAATTGAACTCAGCTCCAACGTGGCTCGGACTTCGTCATCCAGCCTCAGCTTTCATCTTGACAGGCACCCCAGCCCCACCTTGGCTCGCCAAATGTCTTGCATGGGCTACTGACAGAGGCATGCTCGTTTTAACTTTTCGGGTCCAACAACCCGCCTTCCTCTCTGGTGCCCATGCGCCGCAGACTCGCATTCGTGTCGATTGTTTTACCTGAGCTGTTTCGGCACATTCCAGAATCCATCGGCCAAACCCTACCGGGCAGTAAGTGTGTAGTAACCCCGTTACCAAGCGTGTCCCCAGAAAACGTGTCGTGCCCTCTCCGTCAGGCCGAGATAAAGGCGACCAAAAAGAAACACGACAAAACTCCACATGCTGTCCGCCTCCAGAAGAACAAGTGTAACTCGTAAGATACCCAAACCGCTTCATGTCACCAAAACATGTGATGAACCCGTGACATGTTCCGGTCGTGCGTGGTTGCAGCAATCCCCCGCCCCAGCGCCGCCCCTTAGAGGCTCTTCTTCAGACCGCCCAGCGAACCCACGCCGGCCTTGATATCCTGGGCCTGTTTGTTTCCCTTGAGCTCCGCTAAGATTCAAAGTGTCAGCGAGGCGTCGCGGCGAGTTTGCTCCCGGAGGTGGGAAATTCGCGACAGCAGAAAGGGGCTTCCTCCGGCGTTCCACACATTAGCTCGAGGGAGAGCAACGGGGAAGTATGCCACGGGACGAAGGACCTCGTGCACCTCGCAGCTTTCCCCGGAGGCCGAGGAACGACCAGGCACGTAAAACGACACACGCACATGCACACAAGCACAAGCACAAACACAAGAATAGCACAACAACCGTTCGGACCCCTAGATGGAGGGTATATATCCGGGGAGGGGGCGGGGATGAGGCAGCAAGCGGGAAGTCCGGCGCATTTTTAACGCAGCGAAGACCGGGGCAAGCACATGCATGAAAAACGGCGGAAACCTTGAAGAAAGCCCGCCCAATAAATGCCCGAGAGGCGGGGGCGGAGGCGGGGCGGGACGTGCGAATAGACAAGATGGACAGACAGACAGACAGACAGACAGACAGACAGACAGACCCCATTTCGGCGCGGCAGTAACAGGAGAAGATGATAACAAGAGGAAGGCCCACTCACAATCGACAAAGTCCTCACCCCTCTTCAGGCCCTTGGCCTGCATCTCCTTCGCCTCGGCCTCGGCCTTGGCCTTCATCATGAAGACGCTGGATAGAGAGGAAGAGGGTCTGGTTAGCAATTTTTCTCCTTGAAACTCCATCCGTGAGGGTTGGGACTGCAGGCAGGTTTCCTCACCCGAATTTCTCAATCAGAGGGTCCATGTAGCCCTGGTCGTAGGCAAAGTACGACCCTGCGAGGACGAGGATGACGGTAAGGATTAAGATGGCGAGCTGGTAGGTTGAGCCCATCGTGAAATGCGCGTAGGTGGGGCAGATGCTTGAATTAGTGACGGGGCAGGTAAGCGATTACTGCACTCAATCGAGACAAGTTGTGGGATTATGTTTGTTCAGGTACAATCTCAACTATTCAATAGCCTTGAGAGATATACTTATATACTCAGAGCCCTCACTGCCGTGTACCAAACATCCTTCCCAATGCTTTTTGGTTGTACAAATATCCAAGTTCTCCCCAGTGTGCTGCAGGTAGCCTGCGATGACGTCCCCCGGCCTCCCGCCCCAAGGGTGATGCGCGGCTAGCGGTCAGATTTTAGCCGTCAGATTTCAAATTCCCGGGCAGCATCAATCAGGTTTTTTTTGGCGACCACATGTGGCGTCGCCCTGCTAGGTCTAGCAAACGGGCGCTTCCTTCAAACTGCGACGACACGTTGCACTGACTTTTGTTGCCGAAGTCTTGTGCATGTCCATATGTGAACATGTATTATAGATAATTAGATATAGAGCACGTGGGCGCGGCAGGACATGATGGGTGATTAAAAGGGTTGGCACTGGGCTCAAGTTCTATTTGATATCGTCAAATCGTTTCGAAGCTACATGAGTGGTGTAGATCGGTTTGGGGCGCCGTGGGGGCATTTTTCTATATATATGAGAAAGCAGCAACCGCCGCCGTGGCAGCGTTAGCAGAATGAACTCCTGGTTTTCGTGAAGCCGACACCCCGTCCGTAAAAGCAATTCCCAAAACACCAGGACTCGATCGCCGAGTCCAAGTCTAGTCGCAGGTCTATACAGTGCGTGAGAAAGAGCGTAAAAGGTTGGTAGTAATTTGACAAGGTCGTTTCGTCGCATGAAGCCATGAGTCCCAGGTGGTGAACTACTGCGCAGGGGCCACGACAGCAGGAGACACGGACGTGGAGCCAGGATATCTCCCTCCCTGGAGTAGGTACCGCTCGAAGTCGAGGCAGTCCCTGGTGGTCCTGCCGGTCGGCGACACGGCGCGGCCTGTTCGCCAGTCGGCCGGCATGTCCTCCCAGTTGTCGTTGGTGACGCCGTGGAAGCTGTAGGCCTCGTTGGAGGACCTCTCGACACCGACGCACTCGAAGTCTCCCTCCAGGTGAATGCGCTCCAGCTTCGGTAGCCGGTTCCGCAGACCGACGAAGAGGCCCCGGAAGGTGCCGCGACAGAGGTGGATACCTCCCAGGCCGCCCTCATGAGCCTTGGCGAGTCCACGGCCGCCCAGGCGGAGTCGCTCGAGCGTGTTGGCGTGCCGCAGGATGAGGTTGCGCAAGTCCTCCTCGTCGCAGGAGATGCCCTCCAGTTTGAGGTCGGTGAGCTTCTCGAAGGTGAAGCCCTCAAGCAGTGTGTCGAACCAGATGATGAACTTATGCTTGGGCATGCCGTAGGTGTGGAAGGCCAGGGTGAGATGGGTGACGTTGGTAGCACAGCGCAGGATGTGGCCCAAGCCCTTGATGGCCTTGAACCTCTGGTTCGGCAACTTGAGCGTGGACGGGTCCACAGTGATGTTGAGGGTGGACAGCTTTGAGAACGAGGTCGAGACGCAGTCGAACCAGTGCCTCCTCTCATCCGGCAGCCTCAGCGTCTCCAAAGGGAAGCGGTCGATGGTCAGTGATGACAGGTTTGTCTCCTTGAGGGCAGATGCGATGAGAGCGAGGTTCTTGGCGGCATGGTCCCGGTCCATCTTCCGGCAGCTGGGCAGGCCCTGGAAGACCTGGTCCAGCACGTCAATGTCGAAGGGGCACCTGGTGAAGGTGACATCGAGGTCGCGTAGATTTGGCAGGTTCCGGAAGGCCTCCAGGACCATCTCTGGGCGGCTGTCAAAGGCCGGGATGGTCATGCGCTGCTGCTTTGCCTCCCAATACGCCAGCCAGGCGGCCTGCAGGCGCTCATTGCGCTCCTCTGGGTCCTCGAGGTAGTGCTGGAAGAAGGAGGCGTGGCGAGCATTGTACTCGTCGACATCGGCGAAGTTGATGGTGAGAGACTGGATGGCACTCCTCAGGCGTTGGTGAGTGGCGATGGAGTGCAGCCTGGCGACGTCGTCCCTCCAGCTGACGACATTGATCTTTGACTGCATCAAGTACTCGAGACCAATCTCGGCGAAGAAGGTGGACATGAGGCGGAGGTTCTTGACGCCTTGCAGATCGCAAGACTCATAGATGAGGCGCACCAGCTCTACGGGAAGGGACTCCATGCTGGAGGAGCAGGTAGCCTGCCTGAGGCGGCTGCAGGTCGCATACGAGGAGGGACTGGCAGGGAGGGAGGAGGAGAGCAGTCTGATGGGCGAGGCCGAGGGTGACAGGCACGGCCGATGAATACACACAAATATCGGACAGGACGGCGGGCGGGCGGACAGGCGGACCACAGGCAAGATTGTAGGATACAAGAAGATGAAGATCAAGCAGATGGGAGGGAAGGCGGGTGAGAAAAAGTTGTTGAAGAAGTCCTGAGACTTTGTACCTACATAAGGGGGGAACGGGGATGGGGTGAGATCAACGAGTCGGGACTGGCAATGCAGGCATTTTGCAGGCATTCCACCAGCAAGAGCCCGTCTGGCGGGAACAGGGGCCTGGCAGGTACATTCTGTACATTCTGTACATTGCCTGGGCCGGACGGCGAGACGGCATGGACGGCCCAGGCAGGCGCAGGAACCACACCCGGGGGGCAGCCACGGTCTGTCAAGACAGAACGAAGCAGCATGACCAAGAGCAAAGTGACATCTCACTCACTCACTCACCCAGCCAGCCAGCCAGCCCAGGGTGCAAGGGGCCCAGGCCACCAGGTCGGGCCGGACGGTGAGAGGACGAAGTAATTTGGCCCAGGCTTGCCCAGGGAACAGACCACAAGCAAAAAGCAAGCGAACGTGACCAACGGGGAAAGAAAAGTGGACAGCAGAAGCCAAAGCGGCCAACTGGGAGGGCCAGAGAGGGCCTCAGGGCCCGACGGTAAGGCGGTAGAGCGGTAGAGCGGTGCTCAGTCACCGAAAGTCTGATGTGAAGGTTCAGAGTCCAAGAAGTCGGTGAGCCTAAGACACACATGGGCCGCCATTGGCCCCCCAGCCCCCGACACGCTCCCACCCCTCCCCCTACCCCCGGCCTGTGCGACGACACCAAGCAGCATCAGTCCAAAGGTTGTTTATTTTGTTTCGCCTTTTCTTTCTCGTCTTTCTTTTCCCCAGCCAACAGCGACAGCAGAAGCACCAGCGCCAATAGACTAGCATGTATGCACAGCAGCAGATGCGCACGATGCTACCGCCGGTCGAATCGATTGCATCTGCTGCCTGTACTCCGTACTGTCCTGCAACTCTGCACTATCACACTGCACCACCACGCTAGATTGTTGCTGCTGTGCTGCTGCTGTGCTCTTGCGCTCCCGGGAGGTGTGAGGAGGCAAGGGTGCTTGGGGTGGTGGTGGAGTGATCAAAAAGATGAGATGAGATGAGAATAGATGCTAGACAACCACCCGGGCCTACAACAACGAAAAAAGAATAAAAAAAAGCATCTACCCGTACATGGCACCACGCGTCGACGGCAAGTCATCTACAAACCAATCGAACCCGAAACAAGCCCACTGTGCCCAAGTGTGGGTAGTGCAGCTGGTATAGTTGGTCTCACGTCTCACCGTCTTCCCAAAGCAAAATAGAAGAAAAAAATGCGATGGCTTTGAACTTTTTGTTTTCTCTCTCTTTCTTCCTTTTGCATTTCCTTCTTTGACTCTGCGTGACGGGGTTTCCAGATGCCCGGGGATCTGGTTCCGACACTTGCATTGTGGGCTTGTGGACCGCGACTACGTTTCGACAGCAAAAGGGGAGCCCCCTGCGGCCCCCCTGCCCACCACGCCGCCATGCCGCGTCTATCCCTGCTTCCGCCTTTTCTGGTCGCCCGCCTGTTAGCCCTTGCGCCCTGCCAGCCCTGCCAGACCTTAACTCGACAGTGTTGGCACCAGGCATGGCTAAACCCCAATGTACTTCATGTACCCTCGTTCCGTCGTACCCACGTACCCAAGTACCGAGAGGCCCGGCCCCTTGTTTCCCTGGGCCATTTTTCTCAAATCCTCCACACAGCTAATGTGTGTTTATTTCCTTTTGCTACACTTTTTTTGCTATTCGTCTCGTCCTGCCTCGACCAACGACATCATTATTAATCCACAGTGCTGCAAGGTACAGTGGGTGCAGCAGGGGGGAATTGGGGACAAGCGTGCAGGCGAGGTATCCGCTCGATACCGCCAGACCTGCCCTTCTTTTTTCCCCAGCGGTCAGGCGAGGAATGTTGCGGAGAGTAACGGACGTACCACACGGTAGGTTGGGGGCCACAGATGAGACTAGACTGACTGACTGGATACTCGATTGGCTTGAGTAGTCTATGTTGGGAGGTGGTTGGCGTTTCTCGATGCGTGCGTGCATGTGCAGGTTGATATGTATGCTCAATTTTGATCACATTTTCCAGAAATATATACCACGCGGGTACATCAGCCACCGTGATCTACATCATCATCATCGGCGAGGGCAGGCCTCAGCTTCTGCAGGCTGGCTGCTGCTCAAGCTTCGAGCTTGAGCTGGAGATGCAGTTCGTCAGGCTGGGGCTGAAGCCGAGGCCGAAAGCGTCATCGTCGCCGATATCCACAATTCGCCCGGCACTCTTCTCTCTGCGTCCCCCGTTCAGGGTCTGCCTTGCGCCGGCACGTTTCGTGTGGTATCCTGCGAGCGCCCCGACCCCCATGCTGCCACGCCATGCCATGCAAATGCCATGCCCATGCCCATGCCCATGGATAGATGCACACGACAACGAACAAGAACAACGTGCCACCAGGTTGCCTGGCTCCCGGGCGGCTTTTTTTGTTTTTTTTTGTTGGGGGGGGGGGCGGCGGGGTTGTTGTGTTTTGGTTGTTCAACAGAGCCCAGGGCAAGGAAACCCAGAGGGTGGGTTACGTCGCTTGAGAGAGAGTCCTGAGTCTCGGGTTTGATCACCGGGTTGACAAGTTGACTCGCACAACGAAAAGTTTGTCTCTGAGTCCGTCTGCTTTCGCCCGCGGTGACCAAGACACGACAAGGGGGGTGGTTCAATGAGGGAAAACGAGAGAGAAGGAAAAAGAGGACCCCCCGAAGAAAAAAAACCATGAAAGAAGCCAGGGGCCCCACCCCCATGCAGCGTCGCACCCACCGCAAACCACGAGGCCCGTGATAGGGCTGGAGGTTGGTGTGGAAGGGGTGGTGGTGGGAAAGGTAGGGTGTGGTGGGATGTGGATGTGTGGTGTGTGTGTGTAGTGTGTGTGTGTGTGGTGTGTGTGGTGTGTGGTGTGTGGTGTGTGGTGTGGGCTGCGCGTGGGTGCGGGCTGCCGGACAGGCAGGGCTTGTCTCGTCCAGTTAGCCTCACCGACTTCTCTCGCCTGTTCGGTCTGCAGTCCGCGGACTGCATTCCTGGCTGGCTGGCTGGGCTGCGCCGGCGTGCCCTGTCCTGCCCTGCCCGGCCTGCTTGGCCTGCGTGCGAGAGGGGCCCTGTCTGCGTCTGCGTCTGTCTGGCCTGGTCTGGAACTTGTGGGTGGATAGTCAGAAAACTGTTTCCAGCCCTCTTCAAACTCGTTCGCCCGCTCACCTCACTCTCATCACGCATCAAAAAGTCACTGACGCATTCACATCATCGACTCCACCCAACACAAGATGACCGCATTCCCCTCCCCACGATTCTGGTCAGCAGACTTGGCGCAGCAGTCATGAGGCATCGTTCCCTCTCTACCGCTTCGGACCTCGACCTGGTGAAACCTCGTGTCACCCACGTTGGCGACGAGGGTATAAGAAGAGTGGGGATCGCCCTCTCACCACCTCCTCGATTCCATCTTGTACATATCAGGGAGTGCAGTCGGTGAGCGCCCGACGCTTTCTTGCCAGCCGAGACGCCGGGCCCCAACAACGGGCAACACATACACAACCGCGAACCACCGGTGAGCGGGACAAGCAATCTCGGCTTTTACGAGGTAAGGTTTCTATTAGCTATCTATTCACAAAAATTCCCTGTCAGCTATCGCTGCTCGTCTTGCCCTTTCCCAGGCGGACCCATTGCAGCTACCGACTCCCGAACGCCAACCCCCCTGGGTAAAGTAAGACTCCCTCCCCCATCCTGGGCCCTTCGCCAATTATGCCTGGGCCCTAGAAAATGCTGTTGCTCACGACGTAAGCTGTTGCTCACGACGTAAGCTGTTGCTCACAACGTATGCTATTGCTCGCTGGATCTCGTGTGTAGTCGCAGCCTCTGCCCGGCTGCTGTGTGAAATCGTATCGTAATTATGGCGTTGGGCTCTTGCGAATGTAAAAGTGGCTCCTCAGTGCCCAAAGAGCGCGCCCACCACCATGTCGCACACCTCCGCGACGGTGGGCATCCTCCCGTTGGTCAGAGCCGCCTCGACGCCCCGGCTCGTGCTGGCAACGCCAGTCTCGAGATAGGCCAGCTCGGCACCGCTCAGCTTGCGGTGCTCGACCTCCTTCCACTTCTGCTCGGCCTCCTCCTTGGCCTTCTGCAGGAGGCCATCCGTGTCCTCCTTCTGCCAGAGGTTGCACTTGTTGCACGCATTGCATGGCCTCCCGTCGCCCTCGGGCCTAAAGTGCTGACAGAAGTGCTGGTAGCCCGCGTCACCGCCTTCCTTGCCGCCAATGTCCTTGCGGCAGACGTAGCACATCTTGTAGCCACACTGGCACGTCATCTTGTTGCACCCGGCCGTCTTGACGAATGAGGCATTGCACTTAGGGCATACACGCTTCACGGCCATGCTCATCGCCTGCTCGACCTGGGTGCGGAGCGCGATGAGGCTGGACTCGTTGCACACGTGGATGTCGATCCACTCCTTGTCGCAGTGGAGGCAGGAACTGCGCCCGCAGTCCGGCGACTGGCAGGTGAACTTGAGGCCACGCTGGCGTCGACAGTGGCGCTTAAGAGACGCATTAAACTCTTCGAGGACCCTCTTCCCGAACGGAAGCTCCACCGCTCCCAGCAGCGCAATGACGAGGTAAAATAGCCCCAGGAGCACGAGGATCGGGAACCAAACAATGACGTACAACGACCTCACGAGACTGTTGTTCGGCACATCACCCCCGAAGTGGGGTTGCAGCTCCCTTGAGGTGAGGGACACATCGTCCACCTCGGCGTAGTCGCAGAACGGACACCGTGCCAAGGGAAGGCCAGACGCAAGTAGACTGTACTCGGCAAGCCGCTGGTCGAACTTGCGCATGATTTCGGCCCCCTTCTTCACCTCCAGCATCGCCCTGTGTATCTGGTCAAAAGAGATGCAGCTGTCGCACGAGTCCGAGTTGACGTTCTCAGGCATCGCCGGACACCTGAGGGTGCTGGTCTGCGGCTCGATGGTTTTGGCCCAGCTTTGTCCGAAGACGGCCTCGGTCACGGATAGCTGGACGCATCTGCGGCATATCATATGACCGTTGGTATTACACGAAGTGAAGTCCTCGAATGAGCCGGCGGTGAAGCAGCAGCAGCACTCGTGGGTCTGATTCTCCACCTCCGCCTGCTCCAGGTTCATGGCCGCGGCCATCTCCCTGTCCTTCTCCTCGGTCTTCTCCCTCGCGGAGATCCTGAGCGGGTCTATTAGTTCTTCAAACAATTCCCGGTCGAGTTCTGTGTTGCCCGTGGATTTGAGTGAAGGCACGATAGATCCCTGCCCAGATGATTTCCACACAACCAACGGGTGGTTCCCCGTGTCTGTTGACGAAACCGTCTTTCGTCTATACAGTAGAAGCGAAGACAGAGTAAACCTCCACGATCTCTGGGAGAGGTCGACCAGCGTCTTTCTTGCGGAGAGATATGAATAGTTTGACTCTGCTAGGACGGCGTTGATTGTCGAGCGCGACAAGCCCTTGAACTCGTGCCATGCTAGGTCCTTGGCCGCGGCTATATACTCGGGGCTCTTGAACCTCTCTGACTTGGGCACGAATGCGACGGCGCCTGCCTGGGGCTGGAGCTGCCTCCAGCGGCCTTTGACCCATCCGACGCGGTTTTTGAGTAGGGCATCTGCGACGACTGACAGCCTGGACTCCTCGGAGAAGCTGGACAGCATCTCGCGGAACACCTCGACCTGGACGTCGGGGAAGACCACTGCGAGGGCCTCCAGGCTGCAGTTGAGGTCTCGCAGATCGGGCGCCTCGTCTTCCTCCCGGTAGGCGCCGAGTTGGGAGCCATCGCAGATGTATTCGGGGCTGGCGTCACCCTTGGCCGAGGATGCGCTCATTCTGCGCCTCGCGGCCGGCCGCATGGGGCTGGATTGCAGCAGGGCGGAGAAGACCATCTTGACCTTTTGGCGTCGTGGCGCGCGAGGGTCATGCTAGGCTGGGTGTCGGCAGCGACGCTGGGTGGTAGTAAAATGGGATTTGGTTCCTTTCCATTTGCCTGCGGTTTCGCTGCGAATCAGGCTGGGGGCTTGGACGACGTAAGGGACGGCCGTCTGTCGCGTGGTGGGATGGCTGCGGGCAGGTAGGCAGACTTGGGTTCTGGACTTGGACAGCTTGCGTGGAAAGGCCAGGACAATGGTAGGACCCGACACGAAACTCGCAGCGACGTCCCCGGGCCTTTGTGCAGCAAGTCGTCGCGGGCGTTGAATGAGATGGTGGTATTATTTGTGTTGGGGGGGCATTGATATAGTTTATAGGTCACAGTCCATGCCGGTATCTACCAGGTAAATTGGACTCCATAATTCGACCTGCCCGCTTGGCGCGAGGGGTCCTCGGGTCCCGATAAATTCGCCTGCGCGGCCAGATTTATCGATAAGCGAGGCGCAGCCTCAAGGGGCAGGGAACAGGGGCTGCCTAAGGCCATTTCCGGGGCCCCATCTTGCCATCAACATGTGAGTGGCCTGCCCTCGTGCCCGCACTCTGACGCGTTTGTCTTGTTGAGACCGCCGATTGCCGTGTGCAAGTGGTCTACTAAACATCTACGCATGACCCTGCACCTACTGTCCTCCACATGACATGTACCCTGACAGTCCGACTTTGCTCCCAACGCATTCCAGCCCTTGCTGCTCACCAACGCCGTTAGGCTGACTAAAGCTCCATACAATTCGCTTGGCTTACAAGATTGGCACACTCGAGGAGAAGGGAGACTCAGGACGATCAGCAACGAAATTCGTGGTACTTTGGTCATATAGACATGTTTAATTTGTGCCTGACCATTCCTATCACTAGCAAGCAAGCAGCCTGGGACACACTGCTGCGTTACGAAGATCCTGTGGCTGTCTGCTAACTGTGGCCAGACATGCGAAGTTTATGTGAACTGGTAGTGTAGAAAAAGGACCGACGATTGGGAGTAGTGGTTGGAAACCATTCTCGTGTATGCAGAAAGACGACTCCGTGTCGCTTGCTAACATATCCCCAACCATCATAGTCGCTGGGTCTGACCAGGTCCAGTCACCTTTTCAGATCGTCGATAGTACTTGCTCCTAAAACAATTTGAACATTGGGGTCTGCCGGGGTATTGCGGTCCTTGATCCATGAATGACTGGAACTTGTCACCCTTTGAATATTTACTGCTACACATCTATGGTTGTCAACACTGCTCGGGCTCAGACAACATTCAAGTACAAATTATGGAAGCAATCGCTTGCTTTCGCTGTCGGAGGGCTGTTGTGCCATTGAAGACTAAAATGCTGTGAAACCACACATATACCGTTGCTAAGTTTAGGAAACAACGTGAACACAACTGGGCTAAATAAAAGAGCTGAAACGCCAGAGCTGAAAGTCTGACGCTCTCTCATTCTCTTTCATGCGTTACGCCCAACTCATCCCTTGAACTTTCGTTGAAATGCTCGAGGAGCCCATCCAACCACTCGCATATCAGGACTCGCAACACTGAGAAACAAAACGGACAAACCGATCTTTTTAAGAGACACGGCTTGAGATATTGAGCTTAAGAAGCCGAGCACATTTCATTTTGCGACCACAACATCTTCAGATAACCAAAGTGGCCCCCCGCATTTGGTGCGCATGATGTATCGTTTAATTGCTCCCACCAAGGCAAGAGTACCCTTCTTGAAGTCGAAGGATAGATTGACCTGGCTTCTGTTGGACGACGCCGACACGGGTCTGTCTGTATCGAGGCAAGACGTATGTGGTACCGATCTTGCTTGCGAGTCGCTCGAGCTCGAAGACCTCCAGGCTTCAAAAACACACGACCACGGGGAAGACCCAGACGAGAACACCAAGCCAGGAGTAACAATTGCATATCCCATGACCAAAGCACATGAACGCACCTCGCCTGCATCCTGGGCACCTGAGTTTCTTTGCTTTTGCACAGCGGTTCTCTCCTTGACTGCCATATTCTCACTTCTAAGTCAGTTTGAAGAGGTCTCAAATTTTGCCTCAAATTTTGCCATTTTGAGTCGGCTATTTGAGTTAGCTGTGCATTTGGCTTCTGGCCGTGATGTATATGACTCTGCAGACTTACTGTTGGCGGGCGCTTGTGGGAGTTTGGTGTGTGTGTGTGTGTGTGTCGTGCAGACGAGAAGCCGCTTCGCCGGGACTCGAGTTACATTTTTATAAACGAGAGGCCAGCTTGCTTCTCGCCGTATGACTGTTCGCCGGTGTAGGTTGGCCTTGCTACTCGTCTTGACGGTCTACGCGCGGCTTCAACTGGTCTCGACTAGCCTCGTCACAAGGCTGTCACTATTTTCTTAGTGACAGGCTATTGTATTTGAACCTACTGTTATCGACATTGTTTTTGTATCTAGCGCTGGGTCTTAGAACGCTTACGACTATGAAGGAACCGCCCCCAGGCTTTGTTTTAAAGCACTGTGACCGGATGAAAGACAAAACCAACTAAGTCAGTTTGACGGTCTACAACAGCCGGAATGGTCATACGCCAGTACGTTGAACTTGAGCGCTGGTCGCTTTGCTTGCCACAATCACGAGAGCAATGGTTGGGCAAGTCCTCCAATCAAGTGAGTAGCTCCCTTGGAATGAGCAGTGCATCGGATAAGCTGGTATTCTCTGCTGAATCTAATCGCTAACTTTTGCCTTTTATCCAGTCCTTGGCCAACTGAAATGGAGATTGTATGAGTCTTCAGTGCGTCCGCTTCATTATCTTAAACTTTATGACGAAGCCAGTCGTGGTTCATGGGGATCTACCAAATTCATTTTGTCGTTATTTAGTCTGTAAGTGTTAAAAATAAGTTAAGTGCCTTTTTAAATTCGCGATTGGAAATTCCAGTTTTCCAGACCTCATAAAAATAAATCGAAAGGCGATGTTGACACAAACAATGCCCAAATTAATCTTGGGACCAGTGGTGCAACTATACTGGCCCTCTCTCTAGGCATTGGAATTTTCACCCAGCAAGCCCTCGAAACCAAGTCTTGCTTAAAGCCAGTGATCAACGGAGAAGCCTTTATGCCTGTTGCACAAACTAGTCTCGATTCAATTACCCTCCTAAGAGACGGCGTTCAAGAATACGTTATTAGTAACGAGTTACGGTCGGCTTTGATCACTGGGTTGTCTGCTTCGCAGCGAGACAGCATACTTTCACCGGTCTGCAGTACTGGCAACTGTACCTTCCCAGAAATAAGTGGAATAACATACTCGACAGTTGGATTTAGCAGCACCTGCGTGGATGTGACCTCTTTGTTGAATCAAACAGGCCCACTTACTTGGCAACCTGAGGATGAAAATATTACCAGCAGAAGAACAGTTGAATACACCTTGTCCTCGAACTTGAGCCTAACCTACCATCTTTCGTAAGACCATACATCCAAGAGTGGACGCTGGGAGAATATGCTGGCCATATCTGAAGTCAAGGACTATACAACCTTGGCGGAGCAAGCTTTGAGCCATGGTCTGCTGGACCATACCCTTGGGAACACTCCTTCACAACTGATGGGGCTACTTCTGCCAACCACCAGCCCATGCGAGAACCTCGAGGACTACCGATGGTACAACCGTCATTTGGCGATGCCCCCTGTGGCGACAAGCTCGTGCTCACAACTCAACACATCCAACGTCACGAGTTTTCCGGGACCCTTCGCTGTCACAGCTGCCGTCGGCTTCATCTACCCTTCTTTATACAATTACAATGGTTCCATAATCAACGGGCAGGTCAAAGAAGAACTTGTGCAAGATCCGTTCCCATTGCGATTCGATCATTCACCCACCAGAATCTCCTGGGCTGGGGAGCACTTGGACCCCTGCGTCGTTGATGGTTTCATGTACACAGACTCAAACTATTCACTTGCGCCGGGAAGGCTGACAGATAATTTCCCCACTCGTTGCATCTATGGTTTCAGCTGGCGTTGGAGCTGGGCCGGCATCGCGAATAGGCCCTGGTGAAGACAATGACTGGCGGCGCTAATTCGTCATCCATCAAGAAAGACTGCATATCGTACAATGGATACAGGGAAATGATGTGCACCGAGACCTGGTGGTTAAGTCGTTTATATCATGGCGGCAACGCTTCCATTGAGAGCATTCAAGTCGACGTGGACACGGCGCTAAAGAGTCTGAACGACCAGCTGCGCATGCTGGGCACAGACTGGGACGGGAAAAGATGGAATATATCAGGCACGGCGTACACCACCGAAGTTTGTGTGCAGTTCCGTGCGAGCTGGTTGATATTTCCACTTTGTTTACTTGCTGGCACCCTGGCGCTCTTCATTACCATGGTGGTGTCAGGGTTCGCCGGAGGGCGGAAGGAGATTATCTGGAAGTCATCTGTTCTTCCGCATTTGTTCTACGGCGTGCAGGACCAGCAGATTCGTGAGGACCCGGGACTCCCAAGTGCGGAGGAGCTCGAACGAGAAGTGAAGGGGTTGGAAGCTGAATTTGGTGTTGCACAGCAAGGCTGGGGGTTCCGTGTGGGCAACAGCAGAGATTGATCATGGTAGGCAACATAAGAAGCTGTACTCAAGCTAGGAGGGCCCGAGGTGTTTACTGAAGAGCATACAATTCGTATTCACACACAAATCATCTGAAGAAACTAGCTAGCCGAGAAAAGAGGACCTCCAAATTATACAAGAAAAGCAGATAGTACAATGAACGCCGCACAAGCAACAAATTTTCGTCATCGTCAAAAGCAAGCGCCAACCATTATGTCCCGCCCCCTCCCCCCCCCAGCATGCTCATACTACCGGGTCATGTCTCATGGTTTCCTTTACAACTTCCCCTTAGCATCCGGAGCGAGCTCAACCGCCGCACCGCCGATGGCCAGCTTGCCCGTCTCCTTGACCTTGGTCTGGAAGATGACCTTGTTGCCGTCCTTCCACATCTCGGTCACCAGTGTCTCGCCCGGCAGCACCGTCCCGGCGAAGCGTACCTTGATGTTCTTGTACGGGCCAAACCTACACAGTGGCGACCACGTCAGTGACTGGGCTACGAGCTCGGGGATGTAGTATTTGATAATAAGGAACTTACTGCTCGTAGACAGCCTTGCCAGCAATACCCATGAAGCACAGGCCGTGCAGGATGGGAACCTTGAACCCACCCATCTTGGCGAAGGCGGGATCAACATGAAGTGGGCTGTTTGAATCTCAGTCAGTACCATCGCCTCACGAGCTGCCAACACCCGAAGCACCGAAACACTTACTTGTAGTCGCCGCTCAGCCGGTAGATACAAGCCTGCTCCTCGGTCGTCTTGGACTCGACCACCACGTCGGGCGCCCGCCCAGGCGGCTTGTTCGCCGCTGTGGCCGCGCCCCTGTCCGTAGGCTTCTTCTGCCCGCCAAACCCGCCGGAGCCCCTCAGGAAGACGGTCATCTCGTTGTAGAAGAGCTCCTCCTTGGTCTCAGCGTTGACGGTGGTTACGCCGTGCCTGACGATGGCCGCGTTGCCCTTGTCGACGACCTCGATCAGCTTGGCGTAGCTGAGCAGCCGGCCCGACGTGGGGATCGGGTACTTGCGGACCTCCATGTACTGCTCGCCGTGGAGGAGCATCATGGGGCTAAAGTTGGGCACCAGGCTGTCGAGGGTGAAGGGCGTCTCGGCGTCGAAGGGCGGGATTACGCCGTAGGTCGGGAGCACATGGAAGTCCTCAGCGCCCTCGAAGACGTAGCGGAGGTCGTTCCGCTTCGCACCGACTCCGAGGTTGTAGAGGATCGCATCGCGCTCTGTAAACGTGAATTCGGTGGCAGGGGATTCCGCCTTCAGGGCGGTCTGGATGGCGTCTAGGTATTCATTCCCGCCGCCTGATGGTGCATCACTCTGGAGATTTTGTCAGACATTGTCTACCAACTTGTATTCTTTACACTATGCTATCGAGAAACTGAGTACATCGATGGGACGCAGGTAAACTGGAAGAGGCTCATACCTTAGCACCTCCGCCTGCCTTGTTCCCAGCATTCGCCATGATCTTCTCCAGGCTGGCCTGGGTCTTATCAGGATGGTCGGACCGGCCGTCATCGAAGGTGACAACGTCCTTCCAGTGCTTAAGCACCTCTTCAGGCGTGAGTGGCACGTCCGTGGGGAAGCCGTGGCCTCCAGTCCGCTGCCACCTGGTCGCGCCGACCCATCCACTGCCTACTTCGTACAGGCCTCCGGTTGGGTTCTTGGGGACCTTGTCACTGGACAGGGCAACAACCACCGGGGCAATGTACTCCGGCTTGAAAGCCTGCACCAGCTCCTCTGGCAGGATAGTCTTGGTCATGGCTGTGCCAGCATTGGGAGCGATGGTGTTGACGTAGATGTTGTACTTGGCACCCTCAAGCGCAAGAGCGCGCGAGAACCCAAGAATTGCACATTTCTGATCAACAGCCCATTAGTATATATGATGGACAGCACTATAGGGTAGGTAATAGTGACTTACCGCTGCGGAGTAGTTAGCTTGGCCGAAGTTTCCGTAGATACCGCTCGTGGAGGTGGTGTTGATGATACGGCCATACTTCTGCTTGAGCATATATGGCCAAGCAGCCTTGGAAACCTTGTAAGTTCCACGAGCGTGCACATTCATGACGGGGTCCCAGAGGCTGTCATCTATGTTGTGGAATGACTTGTCACGCAGAATGCCTGCGTTGTTGATAACAATATCGACGCGGCCGAAGGCGTCGATAGCAGCCTTCACTACGGCGTCACCATCTTCAGCCGAGGCCTTGACGCCAACCGCCTTGCCACCCGCCTTCTTGATCTCGTTGACCACGTCGTCAGGATTGACGAGGTCATTGACGACAACGGAAGCACCGTACTTTGCGAAAGCCAGTGAATAAGCACGGCCGATACTGTCACATGGTCAGCTGCGAGCATACATCATTGCCGCAAACGATACTCACCCAGCACCTCCTCCAGTCACCAACGCGACGCGACCGGAGAAGTCAAGCTTCTCACCTGCTTGGTTGGGGCCAAGCTTCTGAGACTCTTCCAGCAGGGTAACAAAGTCGTTGGGCCCGGATGGGTATTGCGGCTCGGAGAAGTCGATGACTTGGTCCCATTTCTTCAGGACTGCGCCAGGGGTGTAGCTATCGTCGCATTTGAGGAGCTGGCCGCTTGAGCGCTCCCACCTGTACTTGGCCATGTGGCCACCGCCAACCTCGAAGATGCCGCCAGTCTCGGTTGTGTTGTCCTTGTGGACAAGGACAGCAACGAGAGGCACAACCCACTCGGGCTTCATGAGATTGAGAATGTCTGGCGGCATGATGGTCTCGGTCATGCGGCTGGCTGCGATAGGTGCAATGACATTGCACAGGATGTTGTACTTGATACCCTCCTTGGCCAGAGTCTCGGTAAAGCCGACCTGGGCGAGCTTGGCAGCTATAGGATGTCAGTAAGAGGGGCACACGAGCGTGGCAGATGGTGCTCTTACCAGAGTAGTTCGTCTGACCGAAGTTGCCAAACAAGCCAGCCGCAGAAGCCGTATTAATGACACGACCGTACTTTTGTTTCCTAAAGTGAGGCCATGCTGCCCTGGCACACTTGTAGGCACCCTTTACGTGGACCTTGAAGATCAGGTCCCAGTCCTCGTCCTTGATGTTCTTGAAGCTGACGTCTCGCAGGATACCGGCGTTGTTGATGAGGATATCGATACGGCCGAACGCCTTGATCGCGGTCTCGATGATCTTGTCTCCGTTCTCTACGGAGTCGTAGTTTGCAACGGCCTTTCCGCCAGCCTTCTTGATCTCATCGACGACTACATCGGCAGCCTAGTGCGAGGGTTCGTCAGCAGAGTAAGCCGAGAGACACACGGGGGGCAAGCGCCCGCGAGCATTGAAATATGTGCATCTTTGCGGTGATTCTTACTTTTGAGGAGGTGCCTTCACCCTTGAAAGATCCGCCCAGGTCGTTAACGACGACGCTGGCGCCTCGGGACCCGAAGAAGGTAGCATATGCCTTTCCCAAACCACCTCCGGCGCCCGTGACGACCACGATCTGGCCGTCGAATCTTAATTGGCCCGCCATATTGGACAGACACTGGTTGCTTGAGCTGTTGGGAAATCGAGGAGCAGTGTTCGATCACTATTGACCACAACAAGGAAGGGAAATAGGGTAGGGAAAGGTGAAAGTCGTAAACTTAAAGAGAAGCGAGCAACGAAGTTGAAGACGTCAAGGAAGCAAGTGACCTTGTGGCAGGCGTGAGAATCGGCAAGCCGTTGCAATGAGCCTCGGCTTTGAACCCCTGTGCACACGTTTCCAGAATGCCAGTCCGATTTACCGAGGGGCCCGTGGGGAAAAACCGGCCCAAACCGTTCTGAGCGATCACCCGCCTTTTCCTGGCATCGCCCTTTTTCACATGCTTTGGACGCCAGCAAGCTTACATACTCTGACCATGTGCGCACTGTACACGCTCACTGTACATGCTTTGGGGTAGTGAGGTCACCTAATGCTCGCCGTTGCATTTGACCGGCCACCATGCGGCGGACTATCGCACGCCCGTGTACTGTAATGTATTGTGGAATTGTCACGATGGTGGACGGTTTGAGTACGTGAAGACCAATGGCCATAGTATATAAGGCAGGAAGACTTGTCCCACCATGCGGCTCTGGCCCTGGGCTATGAAGACAGATGTCCCAGTTCAATTGAATCACCGTCCGGTGCCGGAAAAGACAAGCGAGGCTCTCGAGACCTTTTGGGAACCGCTACTGATGTGGAGAACATTGACGACCACCACCTGCCCTCTATCATCAACTACAACAAAGTAGCCCGCAATATTGTCACACAAGCCTAGGAAACAGTCTCAGATCCATTCGTACGAAGTCGGGATACATACATTACCCTCGCAAAGCTTGGATGACCATAGGCTTCAGCTTACCCTTGAACTGCACCATGGCGAGCACTCCCGATGTGCCATTGCAGTCGCGAGTCATCGACGACAAGTCCCCCAAATGTATCCCATTCAGTACGTCCTAGTCGCCATATCCCTGGAGCATCATTATCCGTGAAAGAAAATACGATGCTGACAGCCCGGTAGTCCTTGAGCGCCTAAAGGCCCACCAGGCGCAACAATCCGACTCCCCCAGGCCCTTCGCGATAGGCCTGAACGGCGTGCAGGGCGTGGGCAAGACCACCCTCGTCAAGGCCCTCGCCGAGACCCTCCAGCAGCGCGAGGGTCTGCAGACCATCGTCGTCAGCATAGACGACTTCTACCTGCGGCACCAGGACCAGCTGGCCCTGGCCGCCGCGCACCCGGACAACGCGCTGGTGCAGGTGCGGGGCGAGCCGGGCACGCACGATACGGCGCTCATGCGCGACGTCTTCTCCTCGCTGGTGGCGGGGCGGCCCACACTCATCCCGCAGTACGACAAGTCGGCCTTCAACGGGCTGGGCGACCGCGCGCCCCAGTCCGAGTGGATCTCCGTGAATCAGCCGGGCCAGCCGCCCGTGCGGGTCGTGCTGCTCGAGGGGTGGTGCGTCGGGTTCAGGAGCGTCGCCGCCGAGCTCGTCGAGGCCAAGTGGAGGGCCCCGAGCCGGACGCTACACAGTCACAAGCTGAAGGACCTTCTCTTTGTCAACGACCAGCTCAAGGCGTACGACGTCGTGACCGACCTGTTTGATGCTTTCATTCACATCGACGCCGAGGACACGGAGTATGTTTATGACTGGAGGCTGCAGCAGGAGCGGCAGCTTAGGCACGAGAAGGGTTCGGGCATGACGGATGAGCAGGTGGTCAAGTTTGTGGACGCCTATTACCCGGCATACGAGTTATTCTCGGACGCGGTCAGGAGAGGGATATTCCCGGGCCGCAAGGGTTGCCAGTTGCAGCTGACTGTAGGCAAGGGCAGGAGTGTTGTTGACAGCTTCATCATTTAATCTACCTGGAGCTATTTGAACGCGAGTATTCTCTTGAATCTGCGATATGATCCTCTACCTCCACCAGTCGACCAGGACACATCAATTCGGAGCGCCCAAAGATCAGCGACAACAGCCAAAAAAGTCCCAAAGTTCGACACCGTATCCCTAGACGCGAATGTGAGCGCCTTGCCGCATGCATTTTCTGTACCTGCAATCAAAATGGTATCATTGTGCGCCACCAGTGCTATTCTCCTTCCTCGCGATTATTCTAGTCCGTCTGGTTGCTGCCTCCCCTATACCTAAGCTCAGAGCGACTTGCCATGTCCCTTGCTGCTGCCTTGAATTCGCTGTATTATGGCATAGCGTACGACCCCCGAGTTACCCATGCCTGATGACGGCCGGATGCAACTCCTTCGCAGCCGAATACTCTTGCATCACTGCGAAGCAGGCCGCATAGACCAGACCCCGAGAAACCTGTTCTGCTACCTAGCCGCTGGCTTGGCTGCCGTTCAACATTGCACTACTGTCGTGCTTCAGCTTGGACAGCTTGCGATCTATCGTCTCCTTCTGCCGCCGTACTTCATCCTCGCGCCCTGAAATCTGGGTCTCATATTGTTCGACGATCTTGCGTTTAGCCTGGCGGGCCTCCTTCATCCTCGTGACAATGTTGCCAAATCGTTCCAGAAACCAGTCGCCACTTTCATCCCACTCACGCACAGCCATCTGGGTGAAAAGTTGAGCTTGGGACTCTTCATCCTTGCCTCTGTAAAACTCGAGTCGTTCGTCGAGGTTGTCGGCCGGAGGTTTGGCTGGTGAGGCTATTACCTGTCTGGTGGGATCATGATCGAATGGTTCATTCTGTAACTCGGCGAAGTTCATTCTCCGCAAAGCCTCCTCGTCGTAATCGATGTTGCGGACTCGTTTCTTTGGCGGTGAGAGCTTTGGACCAAGGAGAGCCTGACGGATAGGGCTTCCTAGCAAGGCATCATCTTGTATCTTGACGGTCTTCTGAGTTTTCTGGGCCACGACAGGCTTTGCGGGGTTGAGCACCATCGTCGCATCATCAGGAACAGCGCGTTGTCGAACTGCCTTGGGGGTGTGCTCTTGTTCCTGGTCCGGAAATTCATCCCCTTGGGAATAGATGTCACTATCATCCGTATCCCAGTCAAGAGCAGGGTTTCCGGCATTCTGGAAGCCCGTAGAGCGTTGAGCGCCCTGAGCAAGGCCTGCCGCAGACTGGAAGTACGGGTTTGGTCTGAGAGCCTCTGGGGCGCTACCGTACTTCTCAGGAGAAATGCGCCGGGACATTTCCTTGGGGAGAGGTGACGGGTCAAAACGGCGTGATTGCTTGGTCTTGCTCTCCGTGCCTGGAACGGGAAATCGCGAGCGCAAGAATCCTGGGTCTCTCTGGGGCCGAGGACTCGACTCGTCTGTCATGCTGCCAAAGGGGTTCTGCCGGAACCTCGGGGCATCTGCTGTAGGGTTGGTCGGCGCATGGGTTATCATACTGGAGCTGAGTCCCTTCCCTTGGAGCGCAGGAACGACCATCTGTCCATTCTGGTACTCGAAGACTGGGGCGCTCTCTGCACTCCGGTGAGCGTTCCGACCGCGTCGTGGAGGTTGACGGTTGTCAACAATGTCAGATCTGGTATCGTCATCATATTCGCCATGGTGATTTAGATACTGGGCTGAGGCAGGGCGGGCAGGCTCGCTCTCAGAGAACAGGGAGTTGATGTTGGACTGTTCATCCCATTTCTCTCGCAGGCCGCCCTTTTCCTCTGACGCGGATTCCCAGCCGCCTGGGCCATCTTCTCCGTGACGATCGACCAACCCATCGGGCCGCGGTTGGCCAAGAGAAAGACGTGCGTGATTTCCGTTCCCCGATGGCTTGGAGGGCTGCGTTGAGAAGTTGACGGGGTCGGCGGCCGCCTGACGGTCTAGGAGAGGAATGATGGGCGACGCGGCCGGAGCTACTGTCTGGTTTAGAGCCTGCAGGGGCGGACTACCCGGCGCATGAGGATTGATGGCAGAGGCATCCTCATGCTTCTGGATAAAACTCTGCATCTTCCTCTTTGCTGTGGGCACCATCATCGTGGCGGAGGTGCGAGGGTGTCGCGAGGAACGTCAGGACAACAGGGTGAGATGCTGACGGCGTTTGGACAAGGCCGTTCCAGACGCAGTGAAGATGCGAGGCCAATGTTATGAAAGAGTGCTTGGACTTGCACGAATCGAAGGCACTCGGTCAACCGTCAAATAGTGGTGGTGGGCACAATAGATTCCGTGTGGTCCATAGATGGAACAAGTGATAGTATGGCCCAGCTTCAACACAAATTTGCGGCGCAGCGCATTATAGAATGAGCATCGGTGAGGCCCGCCCGACTGCTCGAGTTCCCCTTGCAGTGCTTGAGGAAGACTCAGACAGAAGTCCAGGGATCAGTCAAGGCCTGGGCTCTGTGATTATCAAGGCAGGGGGCACGTCGTGGACGCGCCGCATCGTGCCTTCCCAAAATCCAGGGACCACGGTCAGCTCGCCAACTTCACTTGGATTGTGGTGGACCCCTGCAGTTCCAGTCGCAGTTGCAGGTGCAGTTGCAGGTGCATGGGCCACCCTTGACCTAGGAATACGCCTACTCTGGTGTATGAGTTGCCGAATGACCTGATCTAGAACACGGAGCCGCATGAAAACCTCGTATTTAATTCTGACATGACTTGAATATTCCTGTATGTAAGAAGTACGATTATGAATGATACTGAGAATCGCTTACGATGATGCTCTTGCGTGTGGTGAACTGACGGTATTAGAGGTAGGTACTGTATCTGGGGAACTAGACCAAAGTGCCTAGGCCCCCAGCTCACATATGGGCCCGATCTCGGCAACCGCCGCATTATCAATCAACATATCTAGCCATCCCAAACTTTCCTCGACATCCCCAGAACTTCTTGCCCAACCACCGCCGTCGACCTCACTGCCATGGCACCCTCATTAGAAGAACCAGAAGACGTTCAAGACGTCCTCCAGAACCATGCCAAGACAAAGCCTTCATTAGTCGCCCCCGAGCCAGAACACTGCCCGGGCCCCGAGTCCGAAGCTGCAGGCACCGCAGACTCATGCGCCGGCTGCCCCAACCAGAAGATATGCGCCGCCGCGCCCAAGGGCCCTGACCCAGACATATCACTGATATCGCAACGCCTGGCCGGGGTGAAGCATCGGGTACTGGTCCTGAGTGGCAAAGGAGGGGTTGGCAGTGCGTCCCATCCCCATCCCGCCCGGCATACTACCTTCTACCGGACCACCGGCATTTTGGCTGACCTGAGGCATTCCAGAATCGACATTTACAAGCTTACTCGCACACGCGTTCGCTCTGAACCCCGACAGCACCATCGGAATCATGGACACGGACATCTGCGGGCCCTCCATACCCAAGATGATGGGCGCCGAGAACGAGACGATACACATCAGCAACTCGGGCTGGTCGCCCGTGTGGGTCATGGACAACCTCGGCGTCATGAGCATACAATTCATGCTCCCGAACAAGGACGACGCGATAATATGGCGCGGACCCAAGAAGAACGGCCTGATCAAGCAGTTCCTCAAGGACGTCGACTGGGGCGAGCTGGACCTGCTGCTGGTCGACACACCCCCCGGCACGAGCGACGAGCACCTGAGCGTAAACTCCTACCTGAAGGAGAGTGGCATCGACGGCGCCATCATCGTCACGACCCCGAACGAGGTTTCCCTGTTGGACGTGCGGAAGGAGATCGACTTTTGCCAGAAGGCGGGCATCAAGATCCTCGGCCTGGTCGACAACATGGCAGGCTTCGTCTGCCCCAAGTGCACAAAGGAGACCCAGGTGTTCGAGGCGACGTCGGGAGGCGGCAAGGCACTTTCAGAGGAGATCGGCATTACATATCTCGGCGCCGTGCCCTTGGACCCTCGTATTGGTATGGCTGGCGATTATGGAGAGAGCTACTTCGACTCCTTCCCCGACAGCCCGGCCTGCAAGGCTATCAAGAAGGTGGTGAGAGGTGTGGCCTCCCAGATAGCACTAGACTCCGAGAGCCTCTTCCCCGAGGACTAGGCCTCGGCCAAGAAATAACCGCGTGATACCCCAATACTCGAGCCACGCATGTTCTGTCCCGCGAGAACGCGAGAAGAGTGGCGAGATGATTCGCACGCGTCTCGTGGCACCATTCTCTCCGCCCAGCAACCCAGGCTTCAGGCGGTGTTCACTCCTGCGTTATTCGTGAATGTGCACAAGCTTCTATCGCGGTTTAAGCGGCTCCGAGCTTCTCGGGGATATCCTCCAAATCTTCGACCGAGCTGAGGTCTATCACCTTGTTGACCTCGGCCGTGTTGCGGAACAGCTCCTTTGCGCCAGCGTAGAGCATGCGCAGCTCGCTGTTGCAGGTGACGGGGAGGTAGAACAGCAGCACGTAGGGGACCGATTGCCGCCCAGAGGGCTGTATGTGGCAGAAGTCAGTCACATCCCAGGTCCTAGATTGTATATCGTAAGAAGGGGCGCATACCAGGGTCATCGGGTAGCTCAAAAGCACGAATCGGGGCAAGTGGTCTGGCAGGTCCTCCGAAATCTCTTCAAGGCTCTTGTAAACAGTCTTGTCGTCGTCTTGCTTGATCTCCTTGGTCGCCTTATCGATCATGTCTGCGCCGGGGAGAGCTGTCAGCTTCCACGTACAGGGTCCCAGCACCGCCAGCTGCAGATGAACCGGCGCGTCGTGGCGGCGGCAAAGAGACGTACATACAGATGACGGCTTGGGCATCGTTGGATCTCGAAGTCCCGAGCCGGAACTTGCGCAGGTGGTCCTTGGTCTCCTGGGAGAAGGTGTACAGCCTCGCTTCGGAGCTCTAGCAACGGTTATAGCTGGTCAGCCAGCGTGTCGTAGCTAAGGCCAAGGGGCTCCATACCATGATGTCTATCTGGGTAACACGAAGTAATGGGACCCCTTCGAAGTATGCAAAAGTCAATATCAAAAATTGGATTCGGTTTGTTGGTACAGGGAATGCACAGCTCCCTATGGGGTGAGGTCGTAACACAAGCAAGCGGGCTAGTTGGGTGATTCAGACACCGAGGCTTCAACAAGGTCAGCCCCGCTATACAAGTAGCCCGCAGGCGCCCCGCTCCGTCTGGGATCCCAGGGACCAGCCGAGAGCGGTGCCGGCCATCGGGGGGTGGCGGGGGGGGGGGCCCACCATGTCGAAGCTTCACAGGCCTCTATGACGGTATCACCTCAGCAAATACCTCTCCTCCCGGCGCATTCGTGGTTATCTCGACCGAGGTTTTTCGTTTTTGGAACATGCTGCTCTCGGGATAAATTTGGACTTACAACTCCCGGTCTAGAACGATAGCTTTAATCTTCATGTTTTCCCGCGTATCTCAAATTGCGCGTCACCTCTCCAGACCTGCCGCCCAATCCGCTTACTCCGGTACGACTCCCGTCCTCTCGACCGGAGCGCGCCCGCTGGTAAACATCATGCCGACGGCCGAGCAGAAATTCGCGCGGACGATCCACACTGCGGCATGTCTGATTATCGGCGACGAGGTACTTGGGGGCAAGGCACGTATTATCCTGAGGAACCCAAACCCGCCGACTATAATATCCTAGCTGACGTGTGATGGGTTGTTCTGCGCAGACCAAAGATGTAAGTCGAGTGTGTAGATAGCACTTTTGAGACAACCCACTAAATCATTGGATATCAAGAGCAACTCGAACTACATGGCAAACTTTTGTTTCTCATTGGGCATTGTAAGTGATACATGTGGCCACCTCGTGCCTCGCGAGCTTGACTGAGTGTTGCCGGGTAGCAACTTAAGAGGATTGAAGTCATCGAGGACGATGAGTCGGAGATCATCGAGGCTGTCCGCAGGATGAGCAACAAATATGACTTTGTCATTACCAGGTGAGGAGAGATCATGCGAAAGGGTCACTTTTTAGTGGCATCACAATGCCTCGAATCTGGATGAGAAAATGCTGCTGACAAGACGACCCTGAAAAAGTGGTGGCATTGGGCCGACGTGAGGACCCCCGCAGAATCCACTCCTGGTTTATAGTTACAGTTTGTGCTAAGTTTCTCCGCCAGGCATGACGATATCACCTACCAATCTATAGCCAAAGCCTTTGGCCTCAAGATCAAGCTGTACGAGGAGGCGTACCAGCGGATGAAGAAGCTGTCTCGGCCGCACCCATCGCAGCCGGCCTTCAACTGGGACGAAGACAGCGCGGCGAAGAAGGCGAAACTACGAATGGTGGAGCTCCCTACGGAAGACTCTATCCCTTTCGAGAAACAGTTCCTCTTTCCGCGAGAAGACCTATGGGTGCCCGTTGCTGTAGTGAATGGAAATGTTCACATCCTGCCAGGAGTGCCTCGTCTATGTAAGTCCTCCCACTTGAGACACACACACACACACACACACACACACATATATATGTATATATATCCGAGTACATTCAAAAGCCCGCTGACAACAAACCTGTCTATCAGTCGAGGGGCTCTTGGATGGCTTGAAGCCGTACCTCCTACCGCGCCTGGTTGATCCGGAGGGAAAGGGTAAATATAGGGTGCTTATATCGACGCCAATGGCCGAGAGCGCCGTGGCCACCTACCTGACCGAGCTGGCGGCCAAGGTTGAGCCGCAGGGTGTCAAGGTTGGGTCCTACCCACGATGGGAGAAGAAGAGAAACACGGTCACTCTGGTCGGCAAAGACAGGGCATACCTGGACAGCATTAAGGATGAGGTGGCCCAGAACGTCAAGGGACGGGTTGTGCAGGTCGAGGGCGAGGATGATGACTTATCCGATGCCAGCTGAACAGAGACCGGGGGTGATCAAGACATTTTCTGCCCATGTTGCAATCACCTATCGCCAGAGAGTTTGACTGTGTGATTATGCGATCTCGCCGGCAGATCTATCGACTGGTTCCGTGGAGACGGGTCTTGTGTAGCACGCACCGAATACGATGAGGATCCACTTGGTGTGCGAGTTGCAGAATTCGAGACGGAGCGACAATGCGTCGGGACGGGCAAACATTTGTGATGCTTTAGCTAGATGCCGGGATGATGCTTTCGGGGCCGTGAGAAGTTCGAGGTCCCGGTCTATCTAGCATCCTGCCCCGCCTCAGGAGTCCAAGCCCGGGGCTAGGGAAGAACTAAAGAGCTAGAACAAACATCAGATACGGCATCTAGCAGTCAGTCGTGTTCCAGTCATGGGTCATCAGATGTGGCATGGCACAGAGCAGCTGCTTTCGATGAGCTCTGCCTTTAGCATTTTGCGCCAGGGAGGCAGAAACGGCAGATTTGATGTCTGGCCCCAAGAGCTTGGTCGTCCAGACCTCATTACAGTTTATAATAGACCCCTGCTGCGATCAAACACCCTAGCACAACAAGCTTGAAGGGTATCCGTCGCTGAGACTTCCCGTCGGTGTATCCACTTTCTTCTAGAAAATTTGTCGGCGCTTTGTGCGGGCGAGAGATTATCGACGGTCCCCTAGATTTCCCAAAAGGGCGTGCCCAAATGTGTCAGGCCCCACGGAGAATGGGGGGGGGGGTTGCCACAAGTAACGGACGAAGCGTCGGTCTGAGCGGAAGGTCTCCGATTCGAGTAGATTAAAGAAGATTTTGTGGGAGCGGGCTTCAACATCTGCTCTCCAAGGGTTGCGGATTTCGGTAAACGCTTTCAAACAAGAATCGGCCCAGATCGAGCATCACACGGTACCAACAGGTCGGAAAGACTGCCACGGGTTTCCGAGCCTATCAGGGGAGGCAGGCCTGGCCCAACCCTCCATTAGGGCAGGCGGGCGTTGGGCACGCTGCCCCGGGGGGCTTCGACACCGGGCTTGACCAGCTATGGGTGCCATGCGCCGCCCGGTCGCTAAACCGATCTCGAGTCGTGGACCGAAGAAGGCACATGCATATACCCAGCTGGGGGAGCTCCCTTAGCAGCCGCGCGCCGGCCCACGGTAGATTGGCTCTTGAAAGGGTCGCCGCCCAGGTCCATGAAGTGCTGCCCTTGTCGGGGAGGCTGGCGTGATAGAGAGGTCCCCCGATGCGACCCTCGATCAGAATCGAAGCTAGGGTTCTTGCCTGCTCTCCGAAGACGCGAACGTCTCTTTGGGGGCGGCGAGGTGGGCTCGTTATCGCGGCGGTTGTTCACCGTTGAGAGCACAACCCGAGCCCGCATCCGCTCCCTGAAGATGGGGAGAGATTGGGAAGGAACACCCAGGTCAACTGCAATATCGAACCAAATCTGAGGCGGCTAAGGATGAAGCTACGGGCACATCGCCGAAGTTGCTTGCTCGCGGGGCGAACACCTCGGCCTGGGGTGGTGTGGCCGGTGCTGGTGGTGGTTGTCGAGTTGCAGACTAAACTGTTTGGTCTCATCTCTGTGAAATTGGGTGGGGTGGGGTACGATTCTATCCCCTGACTCCTACTACCTGTTTGCATACAGTACAGGACAGTAAAGTACAGTACAGTCCCGTGCCCCATGTCGGGAGAGGGGACGGGACCAGGCAGGAACCGTACTTAGCGACAGCTTCGTCCGCTAGTATCCCGGCAGCCGTGGCCGGGGTTCCTGATGTAGGCGGACTGGAGTGGTCCTTTCTCTCGAGGCGGCCTCCAGACAGCTGTTCCAGGAAGGTTATGTCATTACAGGACTCCATGTGAGGAGAATGGATATATTGCGCCAGGTTCGCGGACGGGCCCGGCGCACACAAGTGTAACTTGGGCGGAATCTCTGACCAGGAAGCCGCTGTGTATCTTCTGCATCTCCGTTTCCAGTTCGTGCATGCCGCAAGCTGCAACTAGCCATGCAGGAGCAAGACACTATCCTTGAAGACGGGCAGGCCGGCCACGTGGGATGGGCTGGGCGGTGGATCTCAGACAGCCGCGAGTATGCCTGTGACGGAATGCAAAGAAAGGATAGAAGTGTCCTAGGTTGGCGGCAGTTGCCTCGACCAAGCCCAAGCCGGAATCGACCTCGAGGGCTCTGTCATTCTGAACTTTGCTGAAACCCACGGACCAGCATGTAGGCATGGTCCGTACACGCATCCAGGATACTTGGAGGTCCGGGTCTTTGTGTGTGAGTGATGTGTGTCAAGTTCGGTATTGCCATCCGACGGCCGAGCTCCAGCGCAGGGCAGGGTAATCCGACTGTTCAGCCGTTGTGGATTGTGGACTCGGGTGACGCTGGACCCAAAAGAGGTTTTTGCCTGGTGCTGGTCCCGATTGGCGGCGGTGAAATTGGCCTGTGTCCGCTCTCATTTCCATATCACGCAACCTGACCAGCCTGGTGAGCCCGGCGGCTGAACAGAACAGGGCGCCAGCCCGATAGGGGGCCTGGGCCGGGCTGATTGTGCCTTGCTGTTTATTGGGAGCTGCACGAACGCCGCGGCGATCAGAGGCCAGGAAAACAGGCTGGTTGCACAAGCACGTATGCATCAACAGACAGGATGATTTCCTGCATGATCCCCCAGCCCGGCAGGCCTGCTGCCCATGCCCCGTCCCCCAGCTGCCCGGGCCCTAGATTTCGCGCCGCCATCATGACGAACCACTGCCAGAAGAAGCCCAGAAGCTTAGAGCAATGCGGCGGCGCCCCTCGACATGTGTTGGGTTGAACCGCTCGAGCGATGGCACGGATGCAGTCTACACCTTAGGTACTGACGCCGTCTCCATCCTGCCAGAATACTTCCTGCCAGTCACCACCACAGCCACGGGAGGCCGTGAGGGGCTATAGTGCGCGCTTTGATGCGCGCTGTTGCTCGCCGCTTGTCCTTGTCGCCTCGGGCGCTGTCGTTGCCGTTGCCGTTGCCGTTGCCGTTGTTGCCGTTGTTGCCGTTGTCACCGTCGTCCAGACGGGCCCGGGAGTTTGACAAGAGACGTAAGGCGCTCGCATCGCATCGCATCGCCTTGGTGCATATTCGCTCTGAACAACCATTCAGCGTTCCCCTCTTGAACCCCCACACAGACTGCTGGGCAGCCTGGACACCTTGGACACCCGGATGCCTCTCGGGACGAGGTGCAACAGTTGTGACACGGGCTATGCTGGTGGCACTCGGCGAGCTGTCGTCTCCCGCGTGGGGCCTATTTTTATTGCGGCGAGACCTGGTGGTGTAGCCTCTCGATGGCTTGCACAGGCTCGCTCAGCGTGAACATGAACATGAACATGAACATGAACATGTACATTGCCGGGCGTGGGCGGATGCGGCTAGACCGGAGTGGTCCGACACCAAGTATCGTTGCTGATGATCCAGCTACCAAAACAGGTAGATAGTTACAAGAAAGAAGGTTGGCCGTCTGGCAGTTCGGTCCCCAAGGCAGCTACCGAGGCATGCGGTGCAGGCTAGGCGATGAGAATGCAACGTTGGGAGGGTAGCAGCGCCCATCCTCAGCTTGTTTTTCAGCCTGGTCAAACATCGAGAATATTCCTTCGACATGCAGAAAATAGGCAGAGGCACAGGCACAGGCAGGCGCAGGCGCTCATGGCCGGGCCGTGCTGGTGGGATGAGGTCAGCCCCCTGTGAGGCTCAAGAAGCCATCTGTACGATCCTGTTGACCCAAGGGGGTTGCATCCAGTGCGTACTGTAGGAAGGGCGTCCCACCGGCGCATGCGATGATGGGATATTCTCGTCCCCGGGCACCCGCATCCAGCGTCCTCGGCGCCGAGAGGCTCACGGTGTCCTCCCTGTCTGCCTGTGACGCGCGAGCCGGAGGGGCGTGGACAAGAGCAGGATGGGCAGGTGCTAACTCGATCTGTGTGTGTGTCTCATCGAGGTCCCCAGCGGGCAGAGAGCTCGAGCCGGCGAGCTGGCGTCGCAATGGTAAACCTGTACTGTGTGCCCCATGAAGGCGTAGGCATACCAAGTAGCGAGGCGGCTGGTGGTTTGAGCAAAGCTCCGGATGACGACCTGGCCCACCTGCCATTGCCGTCATATGGCATTGCTTGCAATATCAGGCCCCATCAGAACTAGCACGGCGCACATCATCACGCTTCGGCCCAGAGAAATGTTGTACCGTCGGTTTGAGGTGAGCGAGGACTGCGGCCCTAATAAAAGCACACGGAGTATTCAATTTACCAAGTAGGGTCCCCATCACGACCAGAGGGCGCCGATCCGCACTGTGTACCTGTGGGTGTCCCCGGTGCCCCCAAGCGCCGGAAGCCAATCACAGCTCCCAGGCTCTGCAGCTCTGGCAGTCTGGTAGCATTCTCGGCTCATCTTTGTGAGAAATACCCCTGCAGACCCTGGTGGGCGAGGGTGGGCGAGGGTGGGCACGATGTGGGAGGCGAGGTGGGGTACCCAGGTACACTAGGAGCGCCCCATGTGGTGGACAAAGCGCTCCCTCCTACCTTGTATCTACTCCGTACTGCGGGAAGACAGACAGACAGACAGACAGACAGACAGCCCAAGCAGCTCAGTCAATCAATCAGCCAGCCAGCCCAGCCAGCCCAGCCAGCCCAGCCAGCCAGCCAGCCAGCCCAGTCAGAGAGAGACTTCTCCGTCTCCCTGCTCCTGCTTGCTCCTCCTTGCCCTCCTCGCCCTCCTCCTCCTGCTCTTGCTGGCTGCCGCTACCGCCTACCGCTGCCGCTGCCGCCGTCTCTGGAACCTGGCAACCTTGGAACTGGAACCTGCAGTCACTTCCGTTTCCATTTCCCAGAGCGCCCACCCTTGCACCCACACACCCACACACCACACCTCAATCTGGCGTTACCCACGCCATCCATTTTAATTCTTTCTCCTGCCTACTCCTACTACTCCTGGCCATCCTCCCAGTGCATCAGCCAGAACTGCCGCGACAACCCTCGACTTCTCGACTTCTCCATCGCCTTCGACCTCGCCTTCCTTTCGCCTTGGCCAGCAGACACCATCCGGTTTCTGGTCCATCGAAGTCGGCCCTCCCACCGCCAGAGTCCAGAACCTCCTCCCCCAATTGACCAACCCTGGTGCCCGACCTCTCATCCACCCGTCCCCGGGACGAACTTGGGCGTTTTGACTCCCAGCTTGGCGCTGGAACTTGGACTGGGATCGCCGTCTCTTCTTCAAACAAGCACCACCACACTAGAGCGTCCCGACTCCATCTCCTGTCCCGAAAGCCAGACGCACCTCCATTCGCCAACACCCCATCACCCATCATCCTTCACCTGCTCCGCCCATTTCTGTTCGCCATCGACTAGTTTCGGTTCGTGTCAATACTACAGGCCTCGGTTCTCTCGAGTTCTCTTATCCCAGCTACAATGGCTTCCAAGGTACGCTCCAAGCGCCCACGCATGGCCGCCACCATCCCTTGCCAGCTCCCGGGCCCGGCCATCACCTGTTCCCAATTGCGCCCCTGCTGCGTCGCAACCAGCCCGCTTACAATCGTCGCCAGCAGTTTCTGAGAGAGTACAAATTGGTGGTTGTCGGCGGAGGTGGTGTCGGTAAATCGTGTCTTACGATTCAATTGATCCAAAGCCATTTCGTCGATGAATACGACCCAACAATCGAGGGTGCGTCGCACACCAATCTCATCCCTGCTACCTGCATCAATTGACCCTTTGTCGCAGACTCGTACCGAAAGCAATGCGTCATTGACGACGAGGTCGCCCTGCTCGATGTCCTCGATACCGCCGGTCAAGAAGAGTACTCGGCCATGCGAGAGCAATACATGCGCACAGGCGAAGGCTTCCTGCTCGTTTACTCCATCACGTCCCGCCAGAGTTTCGAAGAGATCACAACCTTCCAGCAACAAATCCTGCGAGTCAAGGACAAGGACTACTTCCCCATGGTCGTCGTGGGCAACAAGTGCGATCTCGAGGGCGAGCGAGAAGTCACTAGGCAAGGTATGTCGCCCCGCTTCGTCCTGATACGTGTCCGCGCGCCTCTCGAATATTTTCTAACCGTCAGGTGCAGAGGGTGAAAACCTGGCGAGGTCGTTCGGCTGCAAGTTTATCGAGACATCAGCAAAGTCTCGGATCAACGTCGACAAGGCATTCTACGATATCGTGCGCGAAATCCGACGCTTTAACCGCGAAATGCAAGGATACTCGACCGGCAGCGGCGCCTCTGCGCCAAATGGTGCCGTCAAGCCCATGGATGTCAGCGATAACGATGCCGAGGCGGGATGCTGTTCCAAGTGCGTGATAATGTGAGGGGTTTTCGGGTCTGCGGCGTTGCAGAGTGGGACGTGCCGGGGGCGAGGGACGGCTCTAGAGAGAGAGAGAGAGAGAGAGAGAGAGAGAGAGAGAGAGAGAGCAGAGTATGGGAGGGTCAAGGAATGGGACGCACTGATTCTTAACGAGTCAATCGATGGTAACGTCCAAGCTTGATACGACGACACATTTGCATAAGGCTGGGGAGTCGAGTTCCCTTCCAGACGAAATGGACGCACATGGCCAGCATTTCTGGAGGAGTTGAACGCGCGCGAACTCGGACTCTCATGGGACACGACAGGGCATGGCCTTCATTTGATTTTCCCCTTCTCCTTGTCAACCGGAGACGCATATGGACACTTTACAGAACTTTTTATTTACTATTACCCAGGTCACTTTTGCCACTTGTTTTTTTCTCTTTTTTTTTATGGGGGTTTTGTCTTATCTGCACCGAAAACTGAATCTTATATTATGGTTGCTATCCCGACCTGTAATCTCCTTTTTCGTCTGCCTCCCCTTGTCTGTGGACTATGGACTGTGGCTCGCGCGTATCAAGACGTTATATTCCCTCTCAGAAGCTCTCACATGTAAGGAGAGGCATGTCGAAACATGCAAGTGTGGTTGAAAATTAAAGTGCAAGAAATTTTCCTATTGAATCTGACCTCAGCCGCTTGTACCACACAACCGACGATCTCCTGGTGTCGAAAGTGGTCGGACACATCGCTGCTGAGCATCACCAGCCAACGAACAAGTTCACCTGCCTCTTTTAGCGGCACAGCGGCACAGCAGTATCCGTTTACGAGGCGTCCAAGCAGGTGAGGTGTTCATTTCGTAGTTCCCAAAAAGTTGACACAGCTCAGGAAAAAGTCCCAATTCTGTCACAGCTACTCCTACATCATGTATACCTACCTACCTACCTGCAAACCTCAGGGACGATGTCATAGTACGACCAACCACCTGCAGTTTCTTAGAATGCGCTGGGCTCACCAGGTGGAGGTACATCAATATCCAGAGGTTGACGAGTGCGAGTCGGCCTGCATTCATTCAGAGTTCGCGCTGTTGACCCCACTGTTTGCTGCGATCTGCTGTTCTCTGTACTGTAAGCACTTCTGCAGCATACGGGGTAAGCATCTCGTCCAAGAAACTCTAACCATATATCTACGCCCTGCGGAAAATGTCCGAGGCTCACCCCTGACACTCTCGATACTCAGGTAGGGTTGCCCTTCTGTCATAAACATGTCAGCAAGCATTCTGAGTCTGTTGCAAAGAGTGGCTTCTGATGTGGTAAGGTCATGGGTGGTAGAAGGGGTACTTTTGGAGGAGGCTGATTTAAAACCTCCCACCTCCATCCGCGTCCCTTATCTGATTGTTGGGTCTCATCCCCATTATTTTAGCTGCATAATCAAATGGAAATAGCTCAAAACTCCGGCCCGAAGTGGTGTGGATAGCATGCTGTGCTCATGTCTGGGCCTGATTTATTTGATGGGAGCCATTTAGGGGTCTCCCCGATCTCCCGGCGCACAACAGGTCGCACGACATCATGCCCACGCGCCAATCCCAGAACTCAACCGACAGAAGAGCTCAGACGGTCGCATGCGAGGTGATCGGATCAAGCTCAGCGAGCCCCCAAGAGAATGGGGCCCACGCACGCACCTGTGGTTATGCTCGTAGCCCAGCCTTGACCCCGAGTTGCCCCCTGCCCAGGGTTTACCTCTTGCGTCGCGAAGGCTTGCCTGGGGCTATGTGTTCCTGGAGCTTCCTGAGCCAAAGCGGAGAAGGGTCCTTCTCTTCGTGATGTTTCTGCGGCCGTGCTCTACGTCCGTTCGGTGCAAGTGATAGCGAGATGGCGGGAGCGAAGCCAAAGCCAAGGCTGTATGTCTTGACTCTTGAGCCAAGCTGGCTCGCCGGGTAATGGGCACATCATGCCTGAGGGACCGCCGAGAACTTAGAGGACAAGCCATAAGAGACACCCTGACGCTCCCAAGCCAACAAGTATGGCCGATCCTCCGCCAACGTCCCCTTTGTGCACATCGACGCTGATAAATACTGCTCTGGTGTGGGACGATTTGTTGTGAAGCCAGCCTGTATCGGGATGGAACCCTTGCGAGCCGGGGACGAGTCTACCCAAAGTATTGCTTTTGCATAAATGTCCTAAGTAAACATGATTTAAGGCACGAATATGGTGTGCTTAGCAAGGGCTTCTAAAGCATGGCGACTGGCAGCCATTTGGCAACTCGAGTGATCTAGACTCTGTTGGACATGACTGGCCATATACGGAGCTCAGCTCAATGCTCTGGGGCTCAATTCTGCCGAAAATGAAATTCAATTTTGTGCTAAACATACAGTATCGCTCTATCCATTTACTTGCAAAAAAGCTGCCATAGAGTCTCAAATTTGAGTTTTACACTCAACAACAGCTTATCTGTAGCGACTCGTCTAACTTTCTTACATAAAAAACCCAGAAATAGCTTTCTGTGCATCTTTGTTCAGAACACAACAGAGAATCCGGGATACATTTGGGTATGAGCTCTACTGTGCTCGGCTCGAAGATTTTCCCAAGTATCAAAGCAAATCTAAATACCGACGACTTCGTGCCGGATCAGACTCGTCATGAGATGTTTATACGTCTGGCAAGAAATTTAGCCTTGAGTCATTATTAACTGGGTTCAGAAGAGGGAAACTATCTCTTCCCGTTGTAAAACGTGTGTGAAAACTGGAACCGGCTCATCTGTTGTCAACACAATGTACTTATGCCACAGAAACCACTATACACTAACCCGCTGGCCACGGTCACATTTGTAGTTAGCCGAACTAGTTGCTCAATGAGGAGAGCTGTCAAGAGCCAGCTTTTCGGTGAAACCACACGTTTGTGGCCTGGATAACATCAAGTTTGGCATTGCAAAGGCGTAATTTTGTAGGGAGCTTTGCATTTTGGTTCAATTATCGCAAAACAATATGCAATCAATCACTATCACTTTATCCCCATGATTGGCGTGGTGTATTGAGTGACTCCACGTATAAGTATGGGCATTAGAATCGAACACCTTCATATATAGCTCTTGTAGCTCGCTATTTGTGTTCATCACAGGATCCGAAACTCTTCTGATGATGATTTTAGGGCGCACCATAAATGGTGGCAATATGCACACTACTTGAGTGTCAAACGGTATTAGGGCTCTGATATGTACGAACAATGAAAAGAATGGGCGCGTTGGGACCAGTCGAGACATTGGGCAGCAAGGACACGTCTATGGCATCAAGAATGTGTGCATGCAGTTGTGCATAACCTCCGAATTTCACAACTAGGACTAACGGTATCTCACAGTGTTCATTGATCTTCGGGGCAACCTTTGCGATACGCATGTTACTCGGAAGTTTACGAGGGGCTGTAAGCTAGGTGGCTTACCCAATATATTATATTCTCCTTCCGGCCTACCGTTGGCACGGCCATATCTCCCCAATAAGTAGAGAGAACACAGTCAAAAGAAGGCGTACATCTCAACCCAGTGTGAGTTACTACCCGAAGTTGGGACTATATATATCTTGAGGCTGCAGTAGTCTTCTATTTATAGCAATTTCAGGTGACACTGCATACATCTACTCAGCTGCATAACCGCATTCAGAAACCAGAGTACTTAGAGCCGACAGTTGACAACAAATGTCCAAATGGCTACCTCACACAATATTTTGCATGCGAAATAGTCGAATGCTGAATTGATCACGCGCAGCATCGACATCCCATTGATGGAGAATGATTCGATGTTCCGCACCCGTGGACATCCACCGCCGGGGGGGGGGGGTTGAAACGAGACAATTTAATGGTAAAACCTACGTGATGTGAGAAGCACTGAAACATCAAGGGGACCGCATTTATTTGAAGGCGTGTTTTGGTACAGACCGTGGTGTCTAACGGCCAACCACGGCCAGTTTGCTTCTGCAGATGTAAGATCATCCAACGCGTTTGCAGCCGTGATACAGAAGACCACTGGCAACAGCAAGAGCGAGCCGACACCTGCTGCACCAAAATCGCCGCCAGTATACAGAAATGAAGAGCGGTGCCAAAGTTACTTGGTATGATGGCTGGCTTTCGCTGTCAGAAAGCTCAGGACGGATCGCCGGCGAGTGTTGCAGGGTTGGATATTCTATGCGGCCTGGTTTTCATGGCAGTACATCCGGATTTTCAGAGGGAAGGGTCCGGTTCTACGATGATGAGAAGGGAATCTGTGACGAGACGGACAGGTGCCGAGGCCGCTCCGCATATGTACTGGCAGTATCTGAGGCTGTTCCTTTGTACTTGAAGTTGGGATTTAAAGTTGTCGGACAGGTCGAGACGCCACAAAGTATCACTTTGAGCAAGTTCCGGCCTGCTCTTCAATGAATTATTTCGCCCCGAGTGTCCTCCTCACATATCACGGGGCAGGATAATCAGGAATACGGTTCATAGTATTTTGCCATGGGCGATGCTGTCACCAGTGAACCCTCTTCTGGATCTGCTCTGAAGTAACAAAACCTTCAAGAAATTGGATCGGCTCTTTTATCAACCTCTATTTTCATTCAGTACCAGCAGTGGAGATAGATATTGATGGGGGTCTCATCCGGCGTCTGGCATACACAGCCGGATGTCCGCCGATCAACAGCAGTGAGTCCAAGTCATGGGTTTGGTCTGGCGGTAGTCTGTATGCCCTCGTCTGGCGAATCAACTTACACGGTTTGGCGACTGGTAAGCTGAGGAGGGTATCCATGCGTCGAGTCAGGGCCAACGAGATGCATCGCGCTATCGGCGGTCATCGTAACAAGTGGGTGGACCGTCCTGCTGCTCAGGTGATACATAATATTGAGCGGACAGACAGGTGGGCTGCCAAGGCAGACAGCAAATCCAGTACTGGATGCGGTCTGTGGAGTGATCCGAATTCTGACACAGTTTTGCTGATGCATCACGGACTGGGGTTCATCGCAAGACCTTTCTGAAGAAAGTATCTCGAGGGTTTGTTGTCCGGACAGCCCCACCACAGCGGACAGAGTTGGTGCGGCGGGGTGCGGCTTCTACCCTGTTGCCCCTGCATCTGTCGGGCCCGCATCGGCAGGATACCTTGGCGACTGTGGCGGGAGACGACAAAAGGGGGGTCCATCCCCAGTCGCGATGTTTCCTGAATTTTGCCGCCTGTTGCGCTTCGGAGCCTATACCGAGCCTATCTCTCCCGAGTCGTCCTCAGCAACCCCTTCTCTCTTCAACCGACGAGTCTCGCTCATTCTCCCAGACAGCCTGACAGAACTACAACGCAAAATGTCTACAACAACCACCGTCACAGCCTCGGCCCCCCAGGCCGGCCGTATCAATGCCGAGACCATTCTGCGCCTGTTCCCTGACATTGACACGACGAGCACTTCGGAGCTGGACGGTCACGATGCTGAGCAGATCCGCCTCATGGACGAGGTTTGCATCGTCCTGGACGAGAATGACGAGGCCATTGGCACTGCCAGCAAGAAAGTCTGTACGTACTTCCAGAGAATTGGGGTCCTGGAAGAGTTCTACCTTGGCAGACCGACTGACAGACAATGTCCCTCCCAGGCCACTTGATGACCAACATTGACAAGGGACTGCTCCACCGCGCCTTCTCCGTCTTCCTCTTTAACGATAAGAACGAGCTTCTCCTGCAGCAGCGCGCCTCAGAAAAGATCACCTTCCCCGACATGTGGACCAACACCTGCTGCTCCCACCCTCTTATGATCCCCGGCGAGACCGGCTCCAACCTCGCAGAGTGCGTCGAGGGCGTCAAGAGGGCGGCGCAGAGGAAGCTGGACCACGAGCTGGGTATCAAGAAGGAGCAGGTCCCAATCGAGGACTTCCACTTCCTCACGCGAATCCACTACAAGGCACCCAGCGACGGCAAGTGGGGCGAGCACGAGAGTACGTTGGACCCTTCCTTTTTGCCGGATACCACCAGGCTCAAGCCCTGCGACCAAACAGACGTGCGAGGCTTCCATTCTGACTGACTGTGTGTAGTTGACTATATCCTGTTCATCAAGGCCAACGTCGACTTGAACGTCAACCCCAACGAGGCCCAGGCGACGCAATACGTGACTCCAGAGGCGCTAAAGAAGCAGTTTGGCGACCCGACACTCAAGTTCACACCATGGTTCAAGCTCATCTGTAACTCTATGCTGTTTGAGTGGTGGTCGCACCTGGACTCTGGCCTCGAAGCCTACAAGAACGAGCAGCAGATCCGACGTATGTGAGGTGACCATTAGCCGGATATCTCCCTTCGCGACTCGACCTTTGACTGTCCTGTCACTTGCTGGAGTCCTATAAAAGCAAAAAGTTCAGACATGATACTGCCTTTCTTCAGGCTCAAGGCCTTCGTTCCTGTGGCCTCGGTCCTCAAACACACAAGATACCCATACCCGCGACTGTTGGCAAACTGGAACGTTTTCGATATTGCGCACGTAGCACTAATATAAGCATGGCGATCTTTTCCAGTCGCAAAATCAACTTACCGAGACCTCCTTGTCGGTAATAACAACGTTGTCAAGTGTAAACGCCCTTTCTCGGCGATCGAATTCTTGCCAGGGGGCTGGTCACGCCTTGTTGTTATAACTGTCGAGGTGGGCAAGCAAGTCGAGATGATACAAAGAAGCCATAATTTCAAGTGATGAGAACGGAATGCTAAGAGGAAATAGTTGCCCAGAGTCCTATGGTACCAAAACAGTGTCTGCTGGTCTTCACGCGAGCACGTGCTGGTCCAGAAATCTTGTGTGAACCAGTGAGATTCTGAGTTCCCAGCAATGACCCTCGGGGTTGTGTCAAGTGAAAGCTTGGTGGATATGGAGTCCCCATGAGCTCAAGAGGAGATTCGTCTATGGTGTGAGATGCGGGTCCCAAAACCAGACTGACCCGACGGACGAACGATCAGTCCAAATGATCACTCAAAGAAAGTAGTTCAAGTGTGCCGTAGACCCGACTGGGAGAACCGGGCTGCGAGCATGAGATACACGCGGCCTCGGGTGTCAGCGTGCCAACGAAGCCGAACCGGAAGGAAGCAAGCAGTGTGCCGCGGGCTTGGTCACGAGGCTCTCACAGGGCCTGGTCAACCAGATTCGACCGGCTATAATATTGTTGGGGTTGAGATGCAATACGGGTGACGCAAAAGCGCCGCATCTTTGACTCTCTGTAAGGCAGCCAGAGGTCCAATCCTGATGCCTCGCCAGCACACCCCAGACATCCCGCGCTGGCCGGGCTTGGCTGATGTATGTCTGTGTGCCCGTGCTCTTATTCGACGCCTCATGAGAGGGGATTTGCAAGCAATGGGGAGTGATGCCGATTCTTGCGTGGCACAAGCTATAACAATCGCTCGTCGCCTCGTCACCGTTCGCCTGCTGCCCGTCCGGTTGGGGTCCGATAAGCCCACAGATATGCTGCCAGTGACCATTCAAGGCCGGCAGGTCTCACCCTGCGGCTTACAGAGAAGGTTGGGGGGAGGGGGGGATCTTCCCCTCCAGTCGGTGTCCATGCTCCAGTTACCTGCACCTGCAGACATCCAGCGTGCCGGTGGTAACCCGATTAACCCGGCAGTCACGAGTAGAGTGGCAGAGTAGTAATGCAGGCCGCGGCGGACAGGTCCGACTCTTGGCGGGTCGGTCGGATGTACCTACCACTCCCAGCTCTCTCACCTGCGCCCGTCTACAATGGGTTGGTATTTAAGCTTCCCTATTTTGTCCCGGCCGTTGCCTCCCCTCCCTTACCTTTCCTCCTCCTACAACTGCTGTTGCTATTGCCACTACTCTGTTTCCCATATCTCCAGGAAAAGAAAACCTTCTAGCAGAATAACCAAACTATCCACCAAGGCATCGGAGTCGACCAACTTCATAAGCTCCATCCACGGGGCGTTCGTGACCAGAACAAATACTCCCATCACAGTTGCTCCCGCCCTTTGTCCATATTGAAACTCACAAACAAAACCTCACAGCACATACTAGCTCGCCCGATTGATTGCTTGCTTGCTTGCTTGCTCGCTGACCGACTGACCGAACCTCACCTTCTGAATCCAAACTTCCGAGGCGTTATTCGTCCAACTCTACATTGATGTCTGTTGATATACGCACCTGTCTCAACTGCCTCATCCACCCCTCCAGGTTTATGCCCGTCTCGAGATCCCAATTATCTCGAGTTCACACGGGTGATAGTATCCAAAATATAAAACCCACCACGTAGACTTCGAGGTGAGTCTTGTCTATCCTCCACTCCCGCTAGGGACGACTCTTCTGATAAGCTTGCCAGTCCGTTGAACGACCTGCCCAGCATGGAGACCGTCACCAGTAGTAGCACCGTCACCTATTTCGAGCTTAAACACTCGCTCATACCCAAGAAGTGGGGTGAGTCTGTCCGTGTCGTCGACATGTCCGAGTGCCAGCAGGTGGCCATCTCTCTGGCTCACGCCTTCGCTGCCGACGACCTCGCGTGCTACCTCCTGAACTCGGATGACATGGCTAGTCTCTCTCCGGAGGAGAAGTGGAAGCTGCACGTGGACATCTTCCAGTACATGGTCGCGGCTCACTGCCTCAACGGCGAGACTCACGTCATTGGGCCCGACCATGAGGGAGTTGCTCTGTGGTCAGTGTTCCCGCCAAGTCCATGATATTTGCCGTTCCCTTCCCTTCCTTGCCCGAGCTGAGCGTGTATTTTGCGCCCGTCGCAGATGTCGAGGAGTATGCCACAGCTGATTCTGATGACTTGCAGGCTGCCGCCAGGAAAGAATATCGACGATTGGTACACGGTTTTGCGCAGTGGCATGTGGAGGCTCTACTTCCAGCTCTCCTCTGAGGGCAGGCAGCGCTACTACAATGAGTTACTTCCGCTTCTCCACGATACCAAGGTCGAGGTTCTGGGTGAGCACGACGAGAATGCCTACTACCTCGTCTACTTGGGTACCAAGCCCCACGCACGGGGTCGAGGATACGCCGGCAAGCTCTTGCGGACCATGATCGCCAGGGTGTGTTCCCCCTCTTCCAACCCCCCCCCCCGACTGAGACCAGCTTGTTAACGTCCCTGGCTACCACAGGCGGATGCTGAGAATAGGCCTGTGTACCTTGAGTCGAGCTCCCTGGCCAACAACGCCTACTACGCCAAGTTTGGGTTCGTTGTCAAGAAGGAGATATTCCTCAAGCGAGGGGCCGTTCCGGTCCAGCTGACCATCATGGTGCGAGAGCCCCAGCCCGCCGCCAAGGTTGCTAACGTCCCCGTCGTCAAGAGGCAGCTAAGAACAGCAGCTCCTGGTGGCCATACCCTTGACTCTTGAGGGAACTCCTGGACCGTGGGCTGGTGTGCGGCCGACCGTCTTGTTCTCTTGGGAGGAAGGGAGAGAGGCCCCGTCATGACTGGCCCTGTGTGTACCTCATAACGTGTGCCATGTGTGTGCGTACCCGTACATGCCTGCGTGTGTCCGTTTTACGGTTGTGTGTGATTTCATGCTTGTTTTGGAGGCTTTCAGGCTAGACTGACCCGGAGTCCCTCCTTCTACTCCGTTATTACCAGGCAGGCGTTGCTGCGATGGCCACTAGATTGAAAGCTTATCAAGGCCATTCATTTCCACCATTTTGTCCCCCCCCCCCGGAACCAACACCGCCCTGTGCGAACCGGTCTTTACATCATAGCATAGTTATTATCATCAAATGGAGAAACCAGCAAAAAAGTGCAATCATTCCTTTTGCCGCAAAAGATGCGGCCCAAGCCCCCCAACAGTGTGCAATTGTGGATGCAAATTTCTCCCGGGCGGCCATGTTCCTTTACACGTAGACAAAACAGGCGGGTACATTTCAACTGATCAATACTCAAGTACTGCCCACGTCTCGTCGTCGACTGTCGTGTACACAAGCCCCTGGCCCAGCAACTCGTCCGACGCACCAAGAACCTCCCGCGTCGTCATGCCCGTGCCGCTCGTGATGAGGTTGAGGTGCACGCCCTCGTTGCCGGGCGTCTCTGAAAGGAACCTGTACATGCGCTGGGCGCTAGGCGAGCAGGCGCGGAGCTTGGCCGCGTCCTCGCCGTTGGGGCCGTTCGAGTCGACGAACATGTTGTCGCCATTGCCGGCGTTCCCGTCACCGTTTCCGGCGGCAGCGGCGCTTCCCAGGTCGCCCTTTGTGAGGTAGAGGTGGACGTACTGGGCCTCGAGCAGGTGGTAGTTGACCTCGTTGTAGTCGTCGACGGCGCGGATGAAGTGGGCGCCGACGTGGCGCTTGCCGCTGAAGAACTTGAGGCGGCCCCAGACACGGACGTACTGGTCGGGCTGGTACTTGGGCTCCAGTTCGTCGGGCTTGTCGGCGTCGACCCACTTCTTGACGTCGATGACGCCCGTGCCGTCGTCCAGGCGGTAGGTTATGTTGGTCGACTGCGGGTTCACCTGCCGCACCTGACCCACGAAGGTGATCTGCGTGATGAGGTGGCCGTCGATGGAGACTTCTGCGCCCGGGTACGCCTCCTCGAGGTCGGTGAGCTGCTTGATCGTCACGGGGCGGAGGGACTCTTCGGCGGAGTTCTGGAGGGGTGAGGGTCACCAAGGTCAGCACATGTTTGGAAATAGAGCAACGGATAGGTACCATATGAATGGGTTTGGCTACCTTTGATCCACCTTGTGCTCCTTGGCTGCCTGATTGCGAGCCGCCATAGACGAAACCGCCGTCAGTCTCGCCACCTTTGGCGCCGTATGATGCATATGAAGCTGTTACATGCTGTCAGTCCAGGCTCCTATTTTCTTCCTTTTTCAGACGCGAATTGCGGGCCATATGACATACTCATGGTCGAGGGGGTTGGTGAGTCCGAGGGAATGATGTGGCGTGGGTGACGTTGGCGGGTCGGCGGTGTTGAAGTTTGGGATGAAATCGAGGGAGACGCGTCTTAGCGAGACGTTGACGCGCCGTGCATTGGGAAACCACTTTAACGTGCCGACTCAGGTAGGCACTGCTAAGTAATGGGGGTGGTGCCTGTGCCTGGCGGGTACGAGGAGACCTAGCCTGGACGCCCGTTGTCTTAGGTAAGCAAAGTCCCTCTACATGTGAAGACCGGGCACTACACAATAAACTAGATGGGTCTCCAGAGTCAAGTAGTTTCCCCATGTTCTATTTAATCTCTTCATACGTATGCCAATGAGGCAAGTATAGTAGCGCTACACTGTGTGAACTGCCCAGTAAACCGTAGAATGTTCTAGGAGGCTTTGGGGAAGCCCCGCGATCGGTACTGTCGACACATGATCTGGAGCCCGCGGCGGCAACCGTGCGGCATCCGGGGTTCGCGGCGGGTCTTTTTAGCCTCGGCTCACTCGCCTCGTCAACGTCAACGTCAACGTTAATCACCCACCCCAACTAAAAACTACTCTTCTCATCACCACCGAACGTATCTGCTTTCGCTGCTGAAGCACACGCTCAATATAGCCACGATCCCGTGGAACACACCTTACCCGTAGTCCAAATCTCCTCATTTCTCTTGTATTCGCGCCTGTCTTCGTGTTATCCGTTCGTCCTCTCTTTCCGCCCATCACCCACCGTCCACACCTACCGTCTCGTCCATCCAGATACGGTCCACACTTAGGCGACTCGCTGAATATTGTCACAGCCTTATTACATCTCTCGGTCCGCCACAAGTGATTAGCATGGCTCCCTCAAATTCCGCCACGCTACCCATTATTCCTCTGCCCCATGGCATTGTGCTCCTCCCCGGTACCATTCAAAGGATCCCCGTGTCTCCCAGTCGCCCGGATATACCGGCATTGCTGTCGACTGTCTTCACTCGTGCCGCCGCCAGCGGCTCCAATGGCCGCATAGAGACCGTTCCTATCGCATGTGTTCCCCAGGCTCGCCTCTCACCGTTGATGGGACCCAACGGCCAGCTTCTGATCGAGAATGGCGAGCGGGACTATTCAAAGGTTGCTCCCGAAGACCCAGGACGCAAGATATCAAAGTCAGATGTGTTCTCCTGTGGTGTTGCTGCGAAAATCACTGGCGTCGAAGGTCGCGGAGCCAGCGACTTCTCTTTGATAGTCGAAGGCGTCACAAGGGTCAAGGTAGAGAAGATATATCAAACACAGCCATACTTCGAGGGCAAGGTCACCTATCTCAAGGATCAAGGTAACGACTCACCTCTTCTAGAACCGCTCTCCTCCCACTTCACTCCATTCTTCTACTATATCCGGCCATCTGATGTTGCTGTGGCGTCTCGTGCTGACTCGATCCAGTATCACAAGACAAGCCTGTCGAGGAACTTTTCCAGGCTCTTAGGCTTATATCAAGGGAGCTAGTGGCAATCCTCAGGGTGGCTGCTATATTCAGGTCATCGGGCTCTCCCGGCCTGTCGCCGCTACTGGCCCGGAGACTGGACTTCTTTATCAACAAGAAGATTCTAGCCGATGCCGGCTTGCTTGCAGACTTTATGGCCAACGTCGTCGAGGCTTCCTTCGAGGAGAAGCTCAAGGTTCTGTCTCTATTTGACACGAAAGAACGGATGGTCAAGGTCATTGAGCTACTGGAACGGCAAATCTCTTCGATCAAAAACAATATCCGCATCACCACTTTTACAACTTCGTCTGTTCCCGTCATAATAGATTCCGATGACAAGGATCAGGAACCACCGCGCAAGCCCACCAGGCCCCTTGGCCCGGTACGTGGGACTGGCAGTGGCTTTGGCACGCCGTTCTCGGGCTCAAGAGCGATGAGTGGGCCAGCCGGAGGCGATGATGATGAACCCAACGAGATAGAGGAATTACAGAAGAAGCTCGAGGCGGCAACATTGTCTCCAGAGGCAGCCAAAGTGGCTGAAAGAGAGATCAAGAGGCTGAAGAAGATGATACCTGCCCAAGCTGAACATGCTGTCATCAGAAACTACTTGGAAACGCTAGCCGAGATCCCCTGGACCAATGTTACGGATGACAGACTTGGCCCGGGAACGCTGACAGCAGCGAGAAAACAGCTTGACAACGATCACTACGGGCTGGACAAGGTGAAAGCCAGGCTCCTCGAGTATCTCGCTGTGCTGCGATTGAAGCAGTCTGTCAACGAGGACATAGACGCCAAAATCAAGCAGGCTGAGGAAGAGGTTGTAGCCCTGGACACGAGCCAAAAGCCCGAAGACAATACGCCTACTCCAACTGATCAAGATGACAAGGTCAAGGCAAATACGGCGAAGCTGGAAGTATTGAAGAGTAAGCGGATGGTTGATAAGTCGCCAATCTTGCTTCTCGTCGGTCCTCCAGGGGTTGGCAAGACCTCCCTGGCGCGGTCGGTGGCCAAGGCTTTGGGTAGGAAATTCCATCGAATTTCGCTGGGTGGTGTCCGAGACGAGGCAGAAATTCGTGGTCATCGTAGGACCTATGTCGCTGCGATGCCAGGTCTCATTGTCCAGGGCCTGCGCAAGGTTGGGGTGGCCAATCCTGTCTTCCTCTTGGATGAGATCGACAAGTTGGGCCAGGCAAACTTCAATGGAGATCCATCAGCTGCTATGCTGGAAGTCCTCGACCCCGAGCAGAACCACACGTTCGTGGACCACTACATCAACATTCCCTTGGATCTAAGCAAGGTTCTCTTCATAGCTACGGCTAACTCCCTCGATACTATACCCGCTCCTCTACTGGACCGCTTGGAAATGATCTACCTTCCTGGCTATACAACTCTCGAGAAACGACACATTGCCACGTCGCATCTTATCCCCAAGCAGGTGCGTGTCAATGGTCTCGACGAAGACCAGGTCAAGTTCACCGGTGATGTTGTATCAAAGATCATTGAATCATACACCCGTGAAGCTGGGGTTCGCAACTTGGAGCGGGAAATCGGTAGTGTTTGCAGAGCAAAAGCAGTTGAATATGCCGACGCCAAAGATGCCGGGCGCCTGGATAGCTACAAGTCACTACTGACCGTCGAGGACGTCGAGAACACGTTGGGCATCGAAAGGTTCGAGGAAGAAATCGCTGAGAAAACTAGCCGTCCTGGTATTGTCACGGGGCTCGTGGCTTACAGCTCCGGCGGTAATGGCTCCATTCTCTTTATCGAAGTGGCTGATATGCCCGGTTCCGGCACCGTGCAGCTTACCGGAAAACTTGGAGATGTACTGAAGGAGAGCGTTGAGGTTGCGCTGTCCTGGGTTAAGGCGCACGCCTTCGAGCTTGGACTGGCTCAAGAACCGTCCGAGAACATCATGAAGAACCGTAGTATCCACGTGCACTGTCCGTCCGGGTCTATTCCTAAGGACGGGCCCAGCAGCGGCATGGCGCAGGCGATTGCGCTGATATCCTTGTTCTCCGGAAAAGCTGTACCACCTACTATGGCCATGACGGTATGTGCTGTGCTACTCCTATGCACCCTCACAGGGCTTACGTGCGTTGCGGGTCGGAGGCTAACACGACATGCGACTTTAGGGGGAGATATCGCTTCGTGGCCGCGTCACAGCAGTCGGGGGCATCAAGGAGAAGTTGATCGGGGCACTTCGGGCTGGTGTCCAGACCGTCCTCCTGCCGGCACAGAACCGCAAAGACGTCAAGGACCTGCCACAGGAGGTCAAGGATGGCCTGGACATTGTCCATATCGGGTAAGTCTCCCCTCGTTCATGCTGTGCGCTCCGAACAGTCTCCCAGATCAGCTTCCAACCTCGGTTATCTACGCTCTTACTGACGCTGGCTGCTTCAGCCACATCCGGGAGGCCCTGCGTTACATCTGGCCAGAAGCACACTGGCCTGAGGATCACGAGCTCCCGGGATTCCAGAGCCGGCTGTGAACATGGTCTCATCATCGCTTGCGCCTCTACCCCCGCGAACCACAACCTACGTAACCGAGACATGCTCTGTCTCTGTGGCTGGGTTCGTCTCACTCAAAGACCAAGGCAAGCATTCCGCCCTGCCCGAGCATATATGTAATGGCTCCCATTGGCCTCGGCCCTTTCTGATGTGATTTCCCACCCCCATTTCCGGATGTTGACCGTTGGACGAATGTCAGGAGCCCACGTTGCCCACATATGCGAGCTCGCGACGTCGTGCAGCAGTAGGGCCGGCACTTACCAACGTCACGGATATAGTGCTTTCTCGTCTAAATCTGAGATGGGATCTTTGTGTAATCCGCATTGTCATTGCACAAGGGTTGATTTGACTGCAGGACGAGCGTGCTGAACATGAACACGGGTGATGAGTTACAGTGATCGATCGGTACCCAACCTGTTGCAACCCTCCGGGGGAGGAATCGGACACAGGGAAAGGGCTCCGGCGAGGGACATGAGCAAGCACGCACATACGAGACAGATTGTCATGTGGGAGTTTGGAGGAGATATGCATAATTCCTGCGGTGCGAGCATTATTCAGGCAAGCATTGCATCTTCAGGCTGTGTTATATATCCCGGTTGAACAAGGCGTTTCCGCTTGCCGTTCAACAGCGTCGTTTAATTGCAAGATCTTTGGACGAGGTTCGCACAAAGGGGAGTTATACAGTCTACTCACCTATCACGGTGCCACGTCGGACAATCTGACACGGGCGCCCGACGATCGCCGTTGCTCCTCGGGCTGGTATTCGCCGTTGCCCTCCCGGTCCACCTTCACTCGGCTGCGCTGGTTGACACACCGCGGGACAGTGCCCCGGTGAAGGGGGTGGCCTGCTGTTGTGCCTAATGCCTACTGTCTCTTTCTGTGTGTCCGTGTTGGTCGTTTCTGGTTCGATGTCTTCCCACCGCCCCGCCGCCCCATGTCTTGGTTCCATGCTCTCGCTCTGTGTTTTGGCTTGGGTGAGTTTCGGCTGAAGTTGCGGATAGTTTTAGTCCAGCTGTCAATCATCCGCCATCCCTCCACCTCAATATCACTCACCCCTTCCAAACCCCCCTGTGCTCCCATGTTTTGAAAGACTGCCGCCGGGGAAGGAGAGGGGCCAGGCACTGTGGGTTCAAGAATGGCAATGTTGCAGCTGACTGAATGGGACGAACTTGGCCTTGGCTTTTTCCAGGTGAATTTTTTTTTTTTTTTGGTTCTTCTTGGTCCCGTGTCTTTGGTACTCAATCCGTAGAGCCCCGTGCGCCCAGCCCCTCGGGAATTCTCATGAGATGGGAACCGGACGGGAATGTAGGCTGGCCGGCTGCAGTGCGTGCGCGCAAAATCGCCCGGCCGGTAGGCAGGCAGGCGGGCAGGCAGGCAGTTCACACGACTGCGCGCTCCCTCGTGTTTTTCTCCCCGTGTTCTTCTCCCCGTGTTCCTCTCCCCGTGTTCCTCTCCCCGTGTTTCTCTCTTCTCTAAAACCCCCTCATGTTCCCGCAGACGAACTATACAAACTACACACATAGCTGTTCCAAGAAATCCACACATGCATACGTACAGGTTCAAGGTCATGCGCTCCGGTGCTCTGGCCCGGCGGCCGTGTTTGGGCCGGGGGGCCGATAAATCATGCATAACCCGCGCAGGGAGACAGACAGAGACAGAGTTTCCCACCCCGCTTCGACCCCAAAAAGGCGCCTGTCGTTCGAACCACCGACTACCCTACCTTACCCTTCGCGTGACCCGTTCGCGACGCATGTGTCTATATTTGGGTGCCCTGGTTCGGTGATCAGCAGTCAAGAATCCTGTCGCAATGTAGGGCGGGCCAGGATCGGAGTTCCTGGGTTGTCCCCAGGGACTTTCCTGCGTGTGTGAGAGTATGTGCGTGCCGGGCCACACACAGCTGCGGCCGTGGGGAATTTCCTCTCTGGCTAGTCATAGCACATACAGTTTCTGCAAAACACCCCTGCACCGGAGGTTCCGGGCGAGGCGGAGGGGGGATAGCAAGGCTTCTCTGCTACGGTGACAGTCCCTGGGACATAGACACAACGCGATCTCTCCTCCTTTGGGGGGGGGGGGCCAGTGGACATCTGATATCGTCCGTGTCCTCCCGTCATGACATTCAAGCCGTCGATCCCTCGGTCGAGGTGGGGCCCAAGTCTCTCCACAACCGAACGGTGTCTCTTTGTGTCTGGGTGGCATGGTGACACGGGGTGCGACGACAGGGACAGCGACCCGGGGTGGCAGAGGGAAGGGGTCGGGGGGTTGGCAGAGGGCACTCGGCACCTCGGGGCGAAGACACCGCGGGCGGAGTTTGGGACGGGGAGGTAGGTAGGTACACAATGCTTGTTACTGGGCTGCCGCTGCTGCTATATTCCTCTGTTGGGGGTGGGACGATGAAACCAGACAACGATAGACGAGGGCGTCGTTCGGTCGCAGGCCTCGAGCTTGTGTCAGGGAGTGGGAAAGAGGCGCCCAGCGGCGACCGCTTTTCTTTGACTACTAGTGTCACACAGCGCACACAACAACTAACAAATGGGCGACCACGACGCAAGAGAACACAAGCACACGGCACACATTACACAGCATTCAGCAGCACCACACCCGAGCAACTGTTACAGTCGAGGCGGCTACAACACGCCGATCTGAACCGACTGTGCGCGCATGCGGTTGCGGTTGCGGTTGCGGTTGCGGTTGCGGTGTGGGGATCCAATCGTGAAACCCAAAATGTGTCCCATCTGTGTAGTATGATGTGGGTGGGGTGCGCATGTATGCATGGTGTTTGTGAGAGAGAGGGGGGGAGAGAGAGAGAGTGTGTGTGTGAGTGTGTCTGTGTGTAGGAGGAGTGGCCATCTATTTCTTTTTCTTTTTTTGGAAGCGGGAGGGTACATAGATACGTCCGGTCTTCCTTGTGTGTGCGTGTGGGCAACCTGGAAGTAAGTGGACGACGACTGTCCGAGTCGATGTTTGTTCCGAAAGGCAATATATGTCAAACGTCCGAAGATACTGCGCTTGGCGACTGATCTCCGGGCATCTGGGTCCCTAGAGAGGGGCCGCGGAGGTGGTGCCTGCAGCTCTTTGTTACAGCGGGCAGCATACTGAAGTATGCAGGCGCGGCTTCGGTACCTGACCAGGTGGTGCACTGGGGCCCTACGCTACATATGTGGTTCCGGTAGTAGCTACCGAGCCACACTGCCGGGGCGGCCCGCTCTTCAAAGTACCTGGCCATCACCGACCGAGCTGAGAAGCATGCAAGGTAAGTAAGTCTAGTAGTTAGTACCTATGTAGCAATAGTAATAGGCTGCCTGGAGGAGTAATAACACGACCACGAAGCATGGCCATGCCGACAGTTGTAGGGCACACGTCGTGTCCCGTAAATCCGACGAGCTGCCCTGCCCTGCCTGACCGCGTATTCAAGACAGAGTTGGGCTCTCGAGGCGGCTAGCCCAACTCTATTGCTCCTGCGTGGGGTATCAGAGGGTCATGTAAACCTGTAGGCATACATGGAGGGGGTATGGATGGTGACCTGTCGTCTGAAGAGAATCAGAGGGGAACAGCACGTTGGAGAAATTGGTGAGCAAGCCCGTCCGCTCGTCCGTCCGCCCAGCCAGCCGGCCGGGCGAGGCCATCTGAAGGAGCAAATCATTGCATCGTTTCACCCCAAGGCTCAGGTGCCATGTGGCCTCGCATTCGGATCATGCGGTGGCCCACCGGCCAAGACACCGTCCGCCAGTCAGTAGCCCAAGGTTGTCCAAGTTTGGCGGCGATGAGCGATGGACAGCCAGCGAGGCAAGAGAGTGTTGGGAAAATCCCCGAGATCTTCGACGTCAAGAGAGCTGGGATGCCGCCGTGGCCGCCGAGTCGGGACGCAGCAGCGTTGTCCGCGCACGCCTGGGAGATTGAGTTCCCCAGCAAAGAACTTCTGGAACAAGCGACTCGAAGGTTAAGCCTCGACAGGAGATCTGCTCCGACTGACACAGACGTCGACATCCTGATTCCCCAACCTGGGCCAGCCTGGGCTGTCCCCTGCTCTGCGACGGTCGTGGATCAGGGCTTTCGCCATCCGTGGCCCTGCTTGGCGGGCAAGTCAGTTGAGGGTGAGAGCCTGGTCTCGGCCTGACTTTGATGGCGGTAATGAAGCAATAGCAACCTCAGCGGGCATAACGCCTTTCCAACCCCTCTCGCTTCGCCCTGTTTGGTTGTGTTCCAGTAGGTATCATGCTGGCGGTGATGGCAGCGATGGGGACACAAGTGAGGCCGGTTTGGATGGTTTGGGGGCGGTTGAACTATGTGCCTCACGATATCCTGCCCAACTCATTGCGCGGGACAGGGACAGGGACGTTAGCAGTCAGCAGGGGCAGGGGCAGGGGCAGGGACCCCTTCGCCAGGCAGAGTCACCGACGGTCGGGGTATTATTCCTGTAAACCAGGAACGCTACTGATCAGCAAACCTGGCGATGCTACGCTGGACGGAGCGCGCTGGATCCAACAGTTCGAGGATCGAGAGTCGCAAGCCGAGGTGCCGGAAAGCTACGTTAGCATGAAAGCTACGGTCGCAGGGCTTCCCAAATGCCCGCATGCTATAGGTAGGGGCTGGCTATAGCAAGATCTTGAAGGTGTGAGCGATCGATGACCGGTTCCCGAAAATCCTGGGTTTCAGCTGCTGCAGGTTCCCCAGCCTGGGCCGGCAGCATCTGGTTCCTGGTAGCGATGGCACCTTTGGCGGCCCCGGGAGATTGGGAGGTTGGGGGCATGAACCTGGCTTCACTCTTGCTCACTCACAACCTTCACAGGCAAACAGGCTCACCTCACCTCGCCCTCGCCCGGGCTGGCCCTGGCCCTGGCTCTGACACTTGACAAGTCCCCATTGAGCAAATTATTTCATCCCATCTTTTCCCTTTTCTTCCCCCTTCTTTGTTCCTCCGTGCACCCCTGCAGCAGTCCTCCCCCTTGTCCTTGACGGTGAGCGTTTCTGGGGAAGTCGTGGCACATCCCCAGTCAGCCACCATCCACTTCGGAGATACACTGAAGCTCAGAGCTTGGTGGAGGTAGGCGTGATATGAACCGAGCCGCCTCCGTCATTGCATCCCAAGTCGGTCGGGAGGTCAGCCGGTCAGTCGAGCAAGCAGTCTTGGCGGCCCCGGATGCTGCTTGGTGTGCGCCGCAGAGGCTCGCAGCGCCGAATCCGACAATCCGGTAGAGTGGCATCTATACCACGTATACAACGCTGTGCTAAGTATGCACACGGTAGTAGTGTATCTCCAAGGCGAGCGAGGGGATGCTGTTACAGGCTCTGCCCATTTCTGCTAACCTGGTCCAGATAGTTCAGTCGGCCAATTAGGAGGTGGTTAAACTCCTTCAAACCCCACGCCGCACCGCGCGCATTCACGTCCTGCTGTGTATATGTAAGTAGGCATGTAGGTACTATGTATCTAGTATGCACACATGCACGGATGCATGTGCACACCCACTGCAAGAAGCTTTCGGGCAATTCGAGACGCTGAGCACGTCTGAAATGAGTTGCGGCCCATCCTGGTCTCGGCGGCGCGCGGCTCGGACATGCATGTAGCTGGCTAGATGCCACCTGCACCATGCCACACCAGACCGCAACCGTGCGTCCGCAAAGTAATCATTGTTGTTGTCGTCCATGTTGCACACCGTGGCGCTACGTGAAGCGCTGCCCCTCGAGAGAAAGGCGACGAGGCGACAGGGAAAATTTAAGGGGTCTGGTTCTCTTGCTGATCCGCGCGTCAGCACCATGCAGGGTAGGCCAGCACCAAAGGTCAGAATTCGAGAAATTCTCCGCGTGATGCAATTCAATCGGCAGCTAGCTCGCGGCAGCCTGGGGTGGGCATATCAACTGGAAATTGGGGATCGGCTCACGGCCATGCGGACCAGAGGCCTTCTCCGCCATAACCTCCCTGGTGCCTGCTGCGACGGCGACGTGGCCGCTCCGGACAAGGCGGCGGCGGCATGCCCATCGTCATCAAAATGATCATGGCATATCCACAAGGCAAAGCGTATGTATAGTACCAAGACCCATGCCAGGAGTGCCACGGCATGCGTGGTTCGTCAACTTCACTACGTTCGTTCGCTCCAGCTGTTCGTCGACAGGGTTGTGGTGACGGGGACGGGGACGGGGATGAGGATTTAACCGCGGCCCAAGTCGAATCGGAAGATTAAGAAGGGTCAACAAGGGGCTAAAGTACTGACATGCTGCAGTCAATTGTACGGTGAACCGGGGTGACCGTCTGATCTTTGACTCGATAAAAATCCTCCGGATTTTCCTCCCTCATTGCCGACTGTCGCGCGGGGTGGGAACGAGGGAGCGGCAGGCGGCAGATGGCCCAACCGAGATCCAGTGTCCAGACGTCCGACCGACGATGTGGTTCTGGGAGGTGGAATGCGAGGGTAACTTTGCTTGGTTGCTTGCTGAAACATGGCTGCACGAGTCAGCGGTGCCAGTGTATCCGCGGTCCTTACTCCTCTTACTGGGCCCGACCCTTTCAGAAAGAGCCTCTGTCTGGGCATGACTCTTTGGCCGCCGGCCTCGCCGTGGTTACATACGACAGTGTTACCTACATACCCTCCCTCGGACACAAGGTTTGGTACGATCTCTCGGGTTTGAATGTGACAGCATCTTCCTCGGCACCCGCATGGACTTGTGCAAATTGAAGGAGTTTTGCGGCTCTCCACCACGGCGGTTGCGGTGGCTTCCGTTGTCCGATACGTCTCATATGCATCTCTGCTAGCGGAGGTACTTTTCTTCCTCTCAATCTTGCACATCGGCTGTCAGTGGCGAGGATCTGCCCTGGGTGTGTGGATGCCAACGGCGGGACGGGGTCCCGGCGTTCGACGGTAACGAGGTGCAGTATCCTCATTAACATTTAGGCTTGGTGGCGTTAGGCACGTCCATGAGGCCAAGTAATCTTGGCTGACAATCCGTAGCTATTTGGGGCAGACGCTGGTGTTGGTGCTGTTGCCGGTTGTAACAGAGGATATTCGAGACACGAATGGTTCTCAACCCGGCTCTGTGGCCGTCCAGGAAAAGCTCCGATTGCTCCAAAGAGAAGCGTGGCAGCGGTGTTGCGATGCTATCTGACCCATTTCGACTCTGCCACAGGGAAGCCGCATGCTCGATAGCCGCTGGGGAGATCAGTTGCGCGTGTACGGTACACAGTGTATGCAGTATCAGCTCGGGTCGGAATTGTGTCTGGCTGCCGCCGGCATCCGAGGCAGGGAGGCTCCAGTGCCCCCATTCTGGCTGCAGGCATCGCGAGCCGGACAAAAGACGGAGAAATTCATTTGCCAAAACCCCTGTCGAACGCCGCGGAAAGCTCCAGGACCTATGTAGTGGAGGATGAAATATGTCAGAAAAAGGACCGACGCAGGGCTCCATGGTGGATAGGTGCTCGGGCTGGCAAGACCCGACGTAAGTCTCTGGCTTGTGCGTTTTAGTGCCGAGGTAGGTTAGTTTAACTGCAATAACACCCACCGCGCCACCGTTGCGTGTTGCAGCACGTGCACTACATGCTTGCGGTATGTTCACAAGGCGACCGGCCACCAGCCGCCGTATGCTTACCCAGCATTGCACCCTTATTAGATGGGGACTCTGAGCACGTCGATGGGGCCGAACGCTTCAACCATGAAACGAAGTTGATCCCTCGTCATCTCCAAAGCTGTCCGCGGATTCCGCTGCACGTTGGAACCGGTGAGATCGCGTCATTCTGCTGCTATCTCGCGGCCCCGCCCCAGTCCGTCATCCTGCCACAACGGGTATGATGAGGCTGACGAGCACCATGCCATGGAAATCTTCCGGTCGGGCCTCTGCGCTACAGATAGGCAGGCAAGCTGGTGGTCACTTGGGGGCTGGAATGGCATGTGAAGCCCGCATCCTCAGCTGACGGCCGCCCCTCCCCACCTACGCGTCACGTTGCATTCTTCCATATATAGAAATCCTTCAGGGAGGCAGTCCAGGACGGGAGATTCGCAAAATGGCTGTATGCGGACCCGGGAGGCAGTGCTGAGAATGAAAGCTTGTCGCCAGGAGGAGGAGAGCCAAAAAAGCAACATACGGCTTGGCCTCTGGGGATCCGAGGGTTGCCGGGATGATCGTATGGAACTTTTCCACCCAGGGGACCCGCCGGGAAGAAGAAAAAAAGAAGAAAAAGTCTTTAACGGCTCCATCCCGCACTACTATTGTGTCATATATGAGAGCCAGCCGGGGTAGCCGCAGGAGGCCATAGCTCGCAGCCTGCCAAATTGCCAACACAGCGCCAGGCGGTTGCTACTGCAACAGAGGTTCGGGCGATATGTCGAACCCCGGCCGGGTGGAGGGGCCAGAATGTGGCCTCTTACCCCTGGTCTCTGCTAGCCCACAAGCTCATCGAGCCCAAGGCCCCCTGTTCCTGCGTCTTATATTAGCTTAATTAAAGATTGTCGGGCCTCCCCACGCTCCCATGTGGGATGACGTGGGGACGGACTGGGGGCCTGCGGTGAGCGGTACTTGGTGACTGGGTACCTCGGCCTGAGTGGACCGTTGAGGCTCCTTCCGGCAGGTATTGTGAGTGCCGTTGCGCAGTGACCCGTGAGAGCTTCCCCCCGTGGACCGTGGACAGTCCGTAATTTGTGTCGACAAGCGGAGTATGAAGCGGTGTGGTGACCTAGAGAATCATGGTAGATCGAGTGCATTAGGATCTGCTGAGTCAGTCGGTTGAGCATCCGAAACGCGAGGGACAGAAGGCGGCGGAGGGGCAGGCAAGCAAGTCAGCACCATCCGGCTCATCCTGCAGCCAGTAGGAGTGGCGGAAGTGATTTGTGCACGCTGGGGGCTGCTGCTCTCGTGGAGGGAGACCATGTCAGCATGTATGCGGAAGCTCTTAGAGCTTGTTTTGGTTTGGACCAGGCAAAATGGCCGAGGCTTGGGGCATGTCAGGAACCCAAGCCACAGTGGGGCAAGGCGCCGATGAGAGACATGGTCATTGGCAAGTAGAAAAGAGGGTGGGTAAAACCCATAGAAATTGGGACGGGAAGGGGAAAAGAGACGAAGGGAAAGGAGGAAAAAAAAAAAAAAGGAATACCCGCCGAATCAAGGGGGCGGCCAGTACCACAGTTGACGGGGCATGGGAACGGACTCGGAACTCTGGAGCTAGAATGCTTCCAAAATGCTTCCATGGGGCTTCCAGGACCCACAGCATCTCGTGCCACCGCTCTGTGCCATCCAAGTGTAGGGTGGGAATACGCCGAGCTCTACCCAGCCTGCTTTGGGGGCATGATGGGGTCCAAAGTCCCCGTATGTGACTGTGCTCGTCGTCCCCTTGGAGACAAGCGCTCTCTCGCCCAGTGACTACGTGAGCGGCCGGCCGCACAGATTGGGTAGCACGGGCGCATGAAGGCGAGTGCATCAAGAGGCGCGAATAAGCTCCGATCGCATAACTTGTGCGGACGGTCTCACACAAAGATGGGACGAGAGATCGACAGGGTGGCAGCGGTAACATGATGTGTGGGCAATAGCAGGAGCGCGCTATAGGCCGGCTAGCCCCAAGAAAGATGGGATGATTGAGCGTCGATGTCGCACATTCAGCCTCCCCCCTCCGGACGGCACAACTGACCACATGGTTTGAGCCGCATCGACTTCCACCTTGCAACTCCGGTGCTACTATGCCCACACACGCACACGCACACGCACACGCATGTGCGCACACACCTTAGCACTCGCATTCACGCCACCTTCAGTCTTCTCTTCTTAGCTGCCTTCGGTCTTGATACGAGTACGCTTGGCCTCATACAAGCATCACCTCGTCTCTCTGTTGTCCCCGTGACCACAAGACTGCACAGGTTTCAGATGTGACGATTCATGCAAGAGACACTCTCCTCCATCCCCATCACCCCCTTGCCAGTTCTGGGAGGGGTCCGTTGTAGAGTTCGGTTGCGGGAAATTTTGTCAGCCTTGCATTTTCTCGGGAGATGGACACGTCGTCAAAGTTCGGACGAAATCCCACAGACTGCGGGCCCCCCTGGTCTTTTGATCCAGCCCCCAGTCCGGCGCAGTAGTGTAGTGCACCTAGTGTATGTACACCACATGTGGCTGTTAGGGGCGGGCCTGGTTCTCGGAGCCGAGCTACCGCATATGTGCACATCGGACCGTGATCACCGTGTGCTGTGTGTAGAGGCTACTCCAGTCCTTGCTTATAGACAATGGCAATAATGTATACCGAGTAGTAAGCGGCGTGTGGAGGTGCGGCTGGGCACCGAGTCCCCGGGTCTGGCTGGTGGCCTTGACTCGGACGCAGCCGGAGGGTTGCTGCGGCTGGCTCTCTGCGTTGCCCGCCTGGCCATCTGGCCTGTTGCCTGCTGCAGGGCCAGGTTGATGGGGTGTGGGTTGGGTTACGTTCCGTGCTTGGTACAGCAATACCACGGCACAGGGCTTGGTGGAGGCTGAAGTGGAGGGCTCGGAAGGTGCAACGGTGAGTCGTCGGCCCCAGGCCCCAGGCGCGGAGATTCGACCAGCGGGTCTGGCGAGGCGTGTGTCACGGCTTTTGGTGGGAGAGGACGGGAGACGGGAGACGGTGAAGGCATCGGCGCAAGGGACACCCGATGCAATCCCCGACACAACCCAGGTTCTGCCATGGTCTGGGCTGCTGCTGACGGTGTTTGGCTCCAGGTGCCTAAACACAGTCAGTGTGTAGATATGTACATGCAGCTAGGTACTTACCCTGCAAACCACAGTAGTGGTTACGCTTGTGGTCTAGCCGTTGGGATGGTCAAGCCACAGTTGATCTTCTTCAACAGGCGGCGCTACTGCATGCATGCAACGGGGCCCATGCAGGTGGTAGTAGCAGCAACAGTAGCAGTGGGAGTGGGAGTGGGAGAGGAGTGGCAGGAGACGGTGGAACTTGATGCGGGCAGATTACGGTACGCCGGCCGGTCGGTTCCATGTGAACTCACTCTTGCCCACCTTGGGTGGTTTTATCTCACCACCACCACCACCACCGCCGCCTGCTGCAGCGCTAGGCGCGGCGCCTCGAGCTGCGGGCCGTAATGCAATTTGCGATTGAAGGATGGAACAGCCAGCCACATCTGCTGGCTAGGTACTGTACCGCCGACAAACTATGGTACCGGTCTGCCCTGTACCTACACTACCTACCTGCACGACTGCACCTGCATGAACGTACGTACACATCTAGGTAGGGCACAGGACAGGCGCACGCAGCTCCGACCGGGGGAGGGCAAGAGCGAGGGCGAAGGCAAGGAAGAGGTTGATGGTGACATGTGTGTACGGAGTACTGTAGCAAAAGCTGCCGAGGAATGGGCTTCGGCAGTGGCACCTCGCAGGCCCCTGTCATTTAACCCGTGGGCGCGTCCTGAGCTATTTGGTCGTCATGTCACCATGGGTGTGAATGTGGTGGTATCCTGAGTGCATTGCAGCAGCGTGTTGCAAGTTGTGATTACTGATGGTCTTTTTGAGAAGAAGGTGATTGCACCCACACCATTGCCCGTTCCTTACCGTCGTCTCGACGTCTGTTGTCCTTGCTCAAGATATCTATGTAGAGATAGCACAAATACAAAGTACTTGGCTCCAGCTATCGCCGATGGTGTGTGGATATACACACATACCTTGAACACAAGGTAGGGAAAGGTCCACCGCACCGTGCTCACCCGTGCTGTGTCGCAGGTGTGGTACAGTATGTGTGCATGCGAGACGCGGGCTGGGCGTGCACGGATACGCGACCATGCACAAAGCACAAAGTGTCCTGCCAAATGCAACGGCGCCTCAGCATCTGCGACTTGCAGCACCAGCCGCCTGCAGGCTGCAGACTGCAACTTCATCTCCAGGCCCCCGGCAAAACGTGCCTTAGCCCAAGCGAGGCGTCCTTCGGCGGGCCAGACCGATCCAATCCAATCCAATCGACTCGAGGTCGACTCGACCCGACTCGACCTCGACTTCCGCCAACATCCCATCCTGTCCTGTCCTGCCAGCATCCAAGTGTTGCGCCAGAGAAGCTCGCGGCGGCTGCAACCTCACTCTATTTACCCACGAGATTGCCTTCGCGTCCGGGCTGCTACTCTGTGTATCAGACTTGCCGGATCGACCACGACCCAATCATCAGATCAATCCAACCACAGGCGGGCTCCCAGCCCAGCGCGGATACCACTGTAACCACCCAGGTAGTCCTCCTAGCCGTCTCTATCTGACTACCTGCCTATATGGTAGCCATCTACTATGATGAGGCGTTCCCGAGGAGCTGACCCTCAACCTGAGCCTGGGCAATAACCCTTCGACCGAGTCCTCCCAGACTCTGAACCGGTACCGTAGAAACAGAGCCTGGGCCTGGTACGCTACCAAAATCCTGGCGAACCCTTCGCCAGAGCTGGATCAGTACCCACCTTTGCCTATTCTTCGGCTAAAGTGTTCCTGCACGCAATGCCCATCCCGTACCGCGACCGCGACCGTGCCTTGGGACGACACCCCATCTCACATCTTTGGACGGTCACGCAAACAAGGCCCCTGCCAGCCAATGGCCAGCCCGCGAATGACGACACATGCCACGATCCATCATTTCCGTGCCCGGAGGAATCCATCACGAGAAATTGCATGCCACCGGCTCAGGTCCCGCCGAGGCAATGGGATCGTTGAAAGGGTGCCCTGCTGCTGCCCTGCTGCTTGCCCTGCTGCACATGCTTGCCCTGCCACCTGCTCCTACGCTCACCCCCAGAGGGTGCGGCCCTGTCCGCCATTCGCGCCTCGAGCTCGACATTTCATGCGCTTGATCCTTCCCTCCGCTCCTCCAAGGTTTGGCCCGTCACCCTGGGTTGGCAACAGATGGTCCAGGGTTCCTGGCCAAGCCATTCATCGTCCCGGCTGCAGGCCAGAGGCCCTCTCTGAGATCAGCCTTTCGCCTTGCCAATCGCGTCCACGCCGTACCGACATGACACCCACCCCCGTTGTGTCCTCCAACGTCCGTTTTTGGACACTCACTGTCCCATCCTGGGATCCAAGGCCCACGCTGCGAAACGCCAGGACGCTTTATTTCATGTACTTCATCCTGCTGCCATCACACTCACCGCTGCCCACACACGTCCACCGTCGCCCAGGCCTTCTACCGCCACTTGTGAGCATGAACAGCTGTCAGTCATGGCCCGCCAAAACCCCCCTGCTCCACAAGCTCGCTCTCAAAAGCTACCCAAATAGGCGTAGCCTTTCCGCATCATCTTCAATCCTCCTCCAGCCAGCAGCCATGAGACGAAAGGGAAGGAGAAGGAAAATAAAAGGCTGACTAGTCTTTTTGGCCCCAAGGATCAGGATGGATGCGACACAAGTTGAGTTCATGGATGTTCAACCCATGCCAGATCACGTCCTGCCCGGATACACTAGGCATACATGGGTCCTCCTACGATCAACACGGCCTGCTTGGTGCCGTGTGAAGTGCCAGCCTAGGACTTGGCCGATGATGCTCGCTGCGGCGTTGTGCACTCATCAAGCATTGCCCGAGGTTGATCTTCGTTCGCTGGAGCATATTTCTACAGCCCTGGCAGAGCTAGGTCCTGTCAGGGTTTCATAACCCACTGCTGTAGCCAGTCATCAACAGACGCCCTTGTATAGCAGCTCTTGGGCAGTTCGAGACATCCAACCTCTAGACTGCTGCAGTTGTTGCAGCGCTGCTGCTGCTGCTGCTGCTGCTGCTGCTACCGCTGCTGCTACCGCTACCGAACCCGACAAGCGAGACACACCCCGTCCCTGTACGTCCCCCCAAAAGCAAATTGCGCTGAGGACTTGTCTTACTACTTTTGGACAATTTCTACTCAATTTTACTTGACAATCCACGACGAAACCTGCCGGAGAATTTGCGGCGGTCCGTAATAGACTGGACCCACGCTTTCTCGGCCTGCCTTGCCTATCATCAATGCCCCTCTGCAGCATTCGAACCTGTCTTGTCTTGCGTCTCTCTTGACGCCGTCCACGCCCTCGAACCGTGCCTGACACCTGTCCCTGTCCCTGTGCGAGTGCCTGTCTGGCCCCTGTCCACCCTCGAGTTGCCATGCCTCGCTACCTGTAGGTGGGCTGGCTGATGGACAAGGGATGAGAGCAGAGGCGCCATCAGCACGATATCAGATCATTTCCTGTCCCCCCACCTGCCTCTGCTGCTCCTTGCAACCCTCACGAGAACCCATAGACGGACAAGAGTGGCCTTGGCACAGACCGCCCCGCGGGGTCTCATGGAGGATGTGCTGTCCTTCTCTGTATCCCTGATGCTCGAGGCGCGAGCCTTTCACGTTGCGGCACACGGATCAGGTAGCAGGCGTTATGAATGTGTGCGAGCGCGTGTGTGCCTTGGGAGTATATGTGCGTACGTGCATATGTGCAGACTGAGAAAAGGCTGATGACCGCATCAACGACAACAACATTTCAGCCTGCTGGGACTGGCCCGCCAGCACTCTCGCTCACTACATAAGAGTAGTCCCCCCGGCCCTTGCACTACGACATACAGCGTACTACGTGCACTTGAGAGCTGCGAGATACGTGCAGGGGATTGCTGGTGGCATACAGGCATTGGATGTACCCTTGAATTAGCACCGCACATCAGGATGGGCCAGGGGTGGTCCCTGGCATCCACTCCGCTCTCCAGACCATCTCAACCCTGAAGCACCCTTGTCTTGATCTTGGCTCCATCTCAATTGCTCCGTCCTCTTTAAGTCGCACAAAAGGCCTCGGGCAACTAACACACGGTTCTTTATTTTCTATCTGGGCTACTGCACCATTCTCGACCATGACATGGGTTCCGGGATCCATAAGTCAAAAAGACCATAAACCGCCGTTGCATCCTCTTTACTTTGCTCCCGACCCTGACCGCGTGTGATCTCTCCCAAGCACAACGGCCCAGGCTTTTCCATAGCTTCCATGACATCCAGAGAGCTTCCTGGTGCTTCTACTGCAGCTCTCCGACACCCCCAAACACGACCACGAACACCTCCGCATGCCGTACCACTGAGACCTCAGGAGCCATCGACCTAGTATTACAGTGCACGTTTGCTCTGCCCGAGTGCTGGAACTGTGTCAGCTTCTGTCACGACCGGGACTCGACGGGCCCTACCGGACCGAACCTGCCATTCGCTCCCAGAACTCTCTCAAAGCGCGACATCCTTCCACTTGACGCTGCCAACCGGTAGTGTTCGATCTTTTCTTGTAGCGACATTGGCACCTGCAGAGACAGCCCAGCACGCCCCAAGAAAACCCAAGGCCAGGCCGCACAATCCTGGAAGATTCGCCACTACCGACAAGCAGGCTCAAACAGGCAGGCCGTCACCTCACCTTCTCATCTGCCACCCGGTTCTTCGGGACTAGACCTTCCCTGCGTCCAAGGCATTTCGCAAGGCCCAGCCAGCTGGTGGAGACGTCGAAAGGCCAGATCGGTTCCAGGGCTCCTGCCGCGCGGGATCGTGAGGGTGACTGCGTCGTCGAAGCGAGGGCAGGCGGTGATTTGGCCCAGGCGCTAAATCTCTTAGAATCATTTCCATGCAAACCATACTCCATCACCGAGACATCTCGCATAACTCGCTCGGCCAACGCCGTGGCTGTTCAGACTTGGTGCGCTTCGCTCTTGACATCTCGTGGCCCAGGACAGGCTCTGAAAGTCCTGCTTCCGGGTCAGCAGGAGACTACCCATCTCCGCCCATGTCAGGGTCTCCGCCGATTCCACCCAGAGTAACTCAAGAGGCCGACGACCGAGTTCAGGGAGTGTACCAGACGGCCAGCCACGATGTGTATCGGGGAAGCTCGACGACACAAGCAGACTCGAGAATGTTGCCAGGGATATTGGCACCCGTCAGGCCCTACCAGCCAGAGCTCGCGGAGCGCATGTCGTACGCCTTCCCGCGACCAGACAACCCAATGCAGAGACCTTTTGTGCCGTACGCGTCGCAACACAGCCAGGTCATGTCGCAACCCCCTTACCTCCCTGCCCCAGGCCCAATTCCAGCGCCTGGGCCTATCCCGGGCTACCCCATCACTTCCCGACCCCCGACACAAGAAAGCCAGCAGTCATTCGCCTCGCCCAAGTCCCAAAGAAAGACGAAAGGGCATGTGGCTTCAGCATGCGTGCCGTGCAAGAAGGCCCATCTCAGGTAAGTCTCGAGCTGCGTTCCATCACAAGAAGGAGATGTACTAATCCGCGCCAGATGTGACGGTATGTTTGAACCCCTTCTTTCCACCTTTGCGACTCCCTTCTACCGGCTAGGAATGAAGCGCCGAGGGCCACCGCGCCGAAGCAACTTCGGCAAGCCGGATGCTTCAGCTAGACTCTGCACTTGCAGGCGTGCTAGATCAGGTGGTCCTCGTCACATCCACACCAAGTAGGATTTGCTGGCGCTGTGTGGGAATAGCTGCAACACTCCGAAACGGCTCGAGACCCAGGTGGCGCATACGTGCATAGCTGCCTCCGTGATGACTTGAAATAGCAAGTGCTACCAGACAGTTCCGTTGGGCGGGCAACACTTGTTTCCCCGCCACCAATTCCTGCCGGATCATTCAAGCTCTGAAGAATTAGCTGACATTTTTGGTGTTGACAGCCCAGAGGCCATGTACGAGATGTATGCAGAACGGCAAGGAAGACGCGTGCGTTGATGTCCAACACAAGAAGCGCGGTCGTCCACGGCTTCGTGATGACCATCGTGGTGCCGGGTTCGAATCTCGACTTGGACAAAGTCAGGATCAGAGTCTCAGGCGGCCGTTATCCTTGTACACCCCACAGGGTTCTCTGGGCTCAGGATTCGACGATTCTCTCAGACGGACGCAGTCATACCGCGTGCTGAAGTCCCAACCGCCGGAGCCTTTGGCACATCGCTTCCTTGAACGAGGCTCCGCAAGCGGCGCCAGCGTATATCCAGCCCCACTCGCTATCTCAACAACAACAACACCACCAGAGCCCGCAGCGTTCCTGACCATGGACCTAGAGGTGGTGAAAGCCTCTAGCACGTTCTGGGATGCTGTTGGCCGCCCACTGATACAAAGCCCGCGGATCACTGAGATGCTCGCTCTTGGTGACAGGGAGAAGATAGTTGCGCTTCAACGTCAAATGCAGGACGAGCAAACACGGAGGGAGCCGAACTACCTACCACCCATGTATGCCAAGCAGGAGGAGGAGAATGTGCTCCGGTCGCTCGGATTCAGCAGGGAGGAGATTGCCAGTTACTCGCTTGAGTTTCTGGAAAACCTCCGCTTCAACGACCAGACGGGGCAGCTAAGGAATTTGTCAGTACGCCTGGGACTCGCAAAACGCGGGTCGATATACTTCATCGTTGTCGTCGTGAACACAAACACGGCCTTTCGAGGTTTCCAGCCACCAACGCCCTCACCACAGGGCCGAGACCCTCGGGATTTGGCGTACTCGTACCCGGCGCCCCAAATGCCCTATCCGCAGCCAACACCTGTCTCAGCCACTTTCGACCACGGGCGAGGGAGATCAGCGAGCGATGTGGCATACTTTCCGAGACAGCCTGCTACCCCTGGGCAAATGATGCCGGGCCTGAGCCCCCGGCTCCCATCGTCCTACGCTGCGTCGCCCAGCAGGCCGGACTATCCTGCCGGACATCCTGCATACCAGATCCCTCGCAGCGAACTCTCCACAGCGCCACGCACTTTGCAGGCCCCTGGATATCAGTTACCTCCCATAAGACAGCCCACACAGTTCCCGACTCCGGCGCAGTCCCAGGTGCAGCCCCAGCAGCCTCAGTACCACCATCAAACTCAGCACCAGGGCGGCCCATCCGAGCAAGGCTGGCCACGTGACGACAGACAGAGGGTTCACATCGAAGGCCTAATTGACAGGCCGGATGCCACTCATCGTCATTAAGGTTGAAAACGCGGCCAAATCCGCGGGCGATGACAATATTACAGAACCAAGCTGATCGGCGCTGTGGTGGGGAATCCCGTGGCGCCCCGGATGATCAGCTCTGGTCGTGGCCCGGCGCTCCAAAACATCTTGCTGCTTCTTGGACTTGTTCGAGTCTTCAGACTGGCTCCAAATTCAGCCATACGTCACCGTTGGATGGGGCGTGTTGTTAATCGTCTTCGGGGGCGATTCGATGGAGGCGAGCCGCATTGTACTAGTACGGCATATATCGATTTGTTCTGCGTGCTATGGTCGAGTTCGTTAAAGAACCGGGTCGCGATGATACCACTGTGCGAGTTCTGCATCGGTTTGTCTTTGGAAGGGAAAAGGGAGCGGCCGGCTTGAGCGCATGTTTGCTAGCATAGAGGATGGACGTGTGTGCCTTTCCGGGCGGGCCGCTGGTTCCTGCTCTTGGGGTTTACCCTTCAACAACAAGACATTACAGAGTTTGCTGGAGCTGCGGCTGCAGAGGTTAGCCGGGCCGCGGCTTTCCATGATTTGGTTGGCGTTGGGACGTGAAGGCATATGTTGGTACCCGTTTGTTCGGTGGCCGTGGTAACACCGTAGAGACCACGATGCTTGGGCTCGCTCGTTCTTAAGAATCAATTCTTCTTGTTGCCTTGTGATTGAGGATCCTGGAGTCTCGAATGTGTGTGAACTCTCCAATGCGACCGAGTCCATGTTGACAGTATCCGCTGGGCCTCAGAGCTCAGCCAAGAGGGCACCACCACGCGACCTCGAGGGAGGATTTGTGCACATGTCGAGCTCCTGTGGGTACAAGCTCCGGCGTTAGGGACGTTGTACAGAATCAGAAACTGGGAAGCGAGTCTCCAATTCCCCTTGGTCCGTAGGATGGCCTTCAAGTAGCAGCCGCGGGGAGGGTCACAGGCCGCGCCATCAAAACGCAGCGTAACCAACGTTGAGGAGATGCTAGGGGAGGTTGTGTGGATGTGATTCACTTGACAAGATAGATAGGGAGGAAGAGGGGGGGGGGGGTATGTGAAGGGAGGAGAAGCAGGAAAGGAGAGAACAAAAGAAAGAAAAGGGAGCAAGGCAAGGCAGAAGAAGCAAATCAGTAGGGAAGTGGTGGTGAGGGCTGCTTAGCCCAGGAATATCAGAGAAACATATAGCAATTTCGACAACCGCGCAAGGTAACGATGCTAGCTCGAAAGAAACAAAATGGGGAAACGTCTGTGTTGAAGGCAGTAACAAAGTCGAGCAAGGGGGCCGTGAGTAGGAGGCACTTGCCCTTTTGCAGACTCGACAACCGAACTATTTACCTTGGTATCCATTTTCTCCTCCCTTTTGTATACTGCCCCGGACCCTACCCAACTCTTTTATTATTACCACACGGACTACATCCTGCCAGTCGACCGTTGCCTCCCACATTCGGCCGCTGCAGAAGCTTAGACCCCAGCAAGACTGGAGAAGGCCTTGGTCATATTCTTCTCCAATCAGCGTCACGGTGTGGGCAAGACACCACCTCTCCCCTTCCAGACACAGAAGCAGATGCAGACGCAGACGCAGACAACACAGACCAACACACACACTCTCTCTCTCCCTCAAGCGAGCACGCGCACAACTACCCACCCATCCCTTGGAGGCTCGCCCCGTCAAGCCGCCGCGTCGCACCCAGCCCAGGCACCGCGCATGACAGCAGCCCTTGGGTGGGTACGGAGTATGGAGTACAGGTAGGGGCTGTCACCGTCTTGTGGAACCCATTTCCTCTTGGGGCGGGCAGCTGGTTGATCAGTGCAGTGCCAAGCACTGCATGGTGCGCATGAAATTCCCCGAGACCTGGCCCAGTTACCACCGGCAGCGGCCCAGCAGCGGCACACAAGCCAGCTGCTAAGCATCGCGGCTCTTTACCTTCTTCCACAGGCCCCCCTGCGGGCACACGGGACAGGGCAGCTAACAGGCTGGATACCTCCTAGGCCGGACGGGAATCAGGGGTGGCCCCCGGGCTCCAACAGGCTCGTCGAAATATCCCGATGGCCGCCTGTCAAGTGGGGCCAAGGGGAAAAGGCGGGCGGGCGGAAGAATTCGCCCTGTGCGGCAGGGCCTTGACAGGCTGACAGGCCAGGCAGAGGCAGGCAAACCCTCCAACCGACCGACCGGTTCCCACGCTACCACGCTACAACGCTGCCGCACTACCGCACTACCACACTCCCACGCTACCCAGCCGGCACTTGCCCCGTTGCGAAGGGCCCGAGCTGGCTACAGCTGACGCTATTGGGAATAACATTTGTTCGCGGGCCATCGAATGCGGAAGGGCCCTGGGCCACATCTTAAATGAGCTCCTCTTAAACGAGCTAGCCATTGGATGAGGCTCTGAACTCACTGGCTTCCTTATTTCGGCCGCACTGCCAGATTTTGATGGGACCTCCTCTCCTCAACGCTCAGTCACGTCCCCAACCGCTGCCATTTCTGGCCTTCGACCAGGGCTTCCACCTCCCTGGTGGTTCTGCGCCTGGGCGCGCGTTGTCCTCGCCGATCCCTTCCGCTTTGCTATTCCTCGCGGGCACCGTCTTGATGCTCGCCTACCTTGAATACCTTGGGCATTTCGCCCCATTCGCCACACCAGCACAAAAACAAGACAAGATGAGGTTTCAGGCGCGCAGACTCGCACCTCAGAGTTGCTTGAACCACACACTTCAAACGAATCAAGGGGTGCATCGCGGGCTGCAGAACCAGCCCTGCCTTTTGGTCCGCGTTCCGGCGCAAAAGTGGTTCCGGCACCTTGGTGGAGACGGGTTGATCGTACCACTCTGTCGACGTGCTGAAACTCAACAATTGGCAATTGCGAGGACTGGATGTTCGCTAGCAAAATAATTCCACGGCGGACGCTACTTTTGTCCGGTCTGCGAGTGCAAGACATAAACAATTCGGCCTCATGCAGAGGCTCAATGGAGGAATTGCTTGGTTCCCAAAGGATTAAAGGGGCGCCGCTCGCCACTGCAGCCACAGCTTGGCAAACTTATTACTCACAGCCGGAACCACCAGGCATTTTTCACACCTTTCTCGATGGGCTGGACGAGATGCAGATAGGAGGCGCGGAACCGGAATCTGGGGATGCCTCGGCCGGGCCAAGCAACCAATATCCCCCTCCTGGACCCTTGCAGGGGGTAACCACAGCCCTGCGAAATCAAAACGGCTGCCTGCCTTGAGTAGTCGTCGGCAGAAAGTGGCTAAAACTTTGCCCTGTGCGTTATTACTACATATCTACTGACTATAAGGCTGGGTGTACTTCTCCATGGGAGCCATGCTGTCATCACTATGCCTGGGCTCATCAATATATCGAGGCTGCCATAGCCTTCGTGGATAAGGAATCGGCAGACCCTGCAGACCAGCTCGGATACCCTGCCAGGTGGGACCAGTGCACGCGGTCCACTACGGCGGTTTTTAACAACCACTGTTCAAAAAGTCGAAATGCCCATTACGCCCACACAGCTTTTGAGGCTTTAAGTTTGATTCTTATTAAGAGCTTTTTTTTTCAAATATGAGAAATATGAGAAATATGAGAAATATAATCAATAATCAAAAAAAAATTTGATAAATTTAAATTATTAGTATTTAATACTTTTTTAAAATTCTTAATTTTAGTATTATTGTATACTTATATCATTTATTATGAATGATTATTAATTAAATAACATTATATATTATAGTTTTAAATTTTTTGTTAAAGTAATATAATTATCAATAAATGTACAATGTTATAATACAACAATTATAAATGTGTCAGGAGTCTTTGGGGAAGATGCCGGGCAAAAGATCGCTAGTGGGCAGATCAGGACCTGTTTCCTTCTGCAATCCCTTTTATAGTGTCCACGTTTCCCACAATAGTGGCAGACAACGTGTGTAGCGCGTCCGGAGCGCTGTCCACTCGTTTGCGCATGGCTTATGCCAGCGGCTTTCCTTGGCTGTTGAATAGCCACCTCATTTACAAGGTCACTAATTAGGACCTCTAAGGAGAGCTTCGCCCCGTATATGCGTAGGGCTTGTCGCTGTCGCAGCGCCCACTCGGGCTGCATCTTCTCAGTTCCCTTGATGAACTTTAAAGCGACCGTCAGCGAATCGTAGATGATGCCTCGACTAATCAGTTCAGCGTTAATCCGCTGGAACTTTGTACAGTACTTAGTAGCATCTTTCGCCAGTTCGTGGGTATCTAGAATGTTCATCAGAACAATCTTATTCGCTGGGCCTGAGGGCTCGTAGAGTGCCTTCAGCGCGTGCCAAATCTTGAGACCAGACGTTGTGATCTCAATCGACATCAGGACTGTTGCTGACATGGTTTCTCGCAATTTCCAGTTGAGAGTAGAGTCTAGTAGCTCGTCGAGGGTAAGCTGCTGATGGAGCATTCCGATCGGAATCCCAATTGACTGGAGGACTGATTTCCATGTTGACGCCCATGATGGATACATGTTGACGCCCGAAAGATAGTGTTCCGGAGGCATCTTGAAGCTTGGCCACTTCACTTCGGCAGCTGTAACGAAGGTTACAGAGCCGGGGCTTCCCTTTGCAATAGGGAAACGCCTCTCCCTCTCTTTGCCCTCATCGGTATTGGCCCAGTAACTGATCTGGGGAGAGGTTGCTCCTGGTCGGAGCCCAATGGGGTCCACTCTGGACCCGACATTATCAGCGTAGGGCGCCCGTGCGACATCGTCGTCGGCGCCTGGAGCTGCAATGGCGTCGCCGGCTGTTGGAGCCGCGGCGGCTTCGCCGGCGCCGCGTACTGGGCCCGGGCCAGCACTTTGCTGGGCTTGTTGTTGCTGATCTGCCATGGTTGTCTGCAATCTCGTCTGTGGGGCCATCCAGCGATGTCGTATACACGTCGTCGGCGCTGAGCCTGCTATGTTATCGCGATGCCTTTAGACTGAGTTTCCGGCGCGTGCTTTGGCCGGGCTCATAACCTGTCAAAAGTCTTTGGGGAAGATGCTGGGCAAAAGATTGCTAGTGGGCAGATCAGGACCTGAACATTCTGTACTACGTTTCGATGCCTAACTAATCGTTGTGATTGCAGCACGTCTGGTCACGTATTATATAGCCTGCCCATTTCCTATGGATGACAGTGCTCACAGCTCATCCCTAGCCATAGCTAGGAATGCTTATCCCTGCCATAGCCAGGGCTGCTCATCCCTTGCTGGGGCGCCTTAGCCTGAGCCCTGACAGGCCCGAAGTGGTGCCTTCCAACATATAATAATAAGCTGATTAGTAAAAACTAGGTATAATGCTTTATAAATACATAATTAAGCTTGAAAACCAGGTTTAATCAGTTACATAATTACTAAAGAGCTCTTTGTAAAAATCGGAAGGTTATTAAGAATTAGTTTTAATTACTTTGTAATATAATAACTAAATATAAGGGTTTAAATAATAGCCTTTATATCTTTAATAAGATTAATTTTGAAATAAGCTAAATAACCTTAATTCTAATCATTATATGTTTTAATTAATATAAAAAAGTTAAATTTATCCAGCTTGGAAACTGGGAATGAGTAATAATTATTAAATGTATTAATATAAAGAGCTGGTACATCTTGCTATTTATAATCATTTAAGGTACTTATTATTTTGTTAACTAAATAATAAAATTAAGCTTTTTACTAAGCTGGGTTATTAAGCTTATTTTAAATGGATAGATAAATAATAAGATTAGTTAAAAGTAAATCTAATATTTTGATAAGTATATAATTAAACGGAATAAGGGTAAGTATTATATGCTTATTTGCAAATAATATAAGAGTTAAATATCAATGAAATTTAAGTAGTGTTGTAAAGAAAATAGTATTATCCCTATTAGCATACTAATATATTCATTTTATCTGCTTTAATTATTAAATATTATATTATTCTCATTATTGAAGCGTATATATAATAATAAAATTAATGTCTTTATCTAGGCCTTTAATAACCATAATATTAAGTTCAAGTTCTTTCTTATATTTAGAATAACTTCTAATAAGGTTTCTATAAAAGAAAATATAAAAGCTGGGTTTAAAAGGGCTTGTTGAATGGGCTTTCTGCACGTTACTCCTCTCTCACACATGTTTCAATGCGTCCGTCAAGCCAGCAAGCGATCTCCGGTAGCGCTCGTTGTGTGCCCAGGTGGCGGTTCATCCCGTGCCTCGGAGTAATGTTGCTACATGCAATCAAGGCATTGAAATGTAATGCCTCAGATGAGACGACACGCACGGCGGGGTGCCCATCAGCAGAGTTTCTTGTATAGGTATACCTCTCAAGAATTTCTTAGTTTAACGAACCAGTCTAGAGTACCCCGACACATGGCGGTCATGTCACTGAAGCTCAAATACTCGAGAACCATTTCCGGTGGGCTTTCGCGGTTTGGTTGAAGACCATTGGCATCACTGAGCGCGATTCGAACCTCGTGGCTAACAGCTAACATCTGATCTTTTCCAGGAATCACTGAACACGAAAAGCCATATTGCTGTTGGCCGCTGACCGTTATGCAAGCTTTCAGAAGGACCTCGGTTACAATATGGGCGGGCACCTTCTGGACTGCCATCACGATTCGAGATGGCCTTTGAATGGCTGACCAGCAGAGGAAGAAAGTACTCCCGCGAACTGAGCACATTCTTTGATGTTGCCAACAAATACGAAGTCAGCTGACCGATTCAGTTCTGTCTTAGCAAAGCAAGCGTATCGTCCTTGCTCGTGGCAGACTCGCGATCCCCATGCCGTACCAAGACGTCAAGAGCTTGGCCACGTTGACCAGGCGCTTCACAGGCTCCTTGTCCCAACGCAACGCCGGAATCAGGTGCGGAAGGTGCGGCAAATCAGCACCATCGGTGCAGTCACATGCGATTGATTGAAGTAGGTTTGATAGACTTTGTTTACGCGTGGTGTTGAATTCACCGTTTGGCCCTCTCAGCCGTTTCTGCCAATTCCGAGTGGCATGGTCAAGGGTTTAGATCCCAGCTCTTTCACCAGTCTCCCACGGAGTCTTCGGAAGTGCGAAACTCTGTGCGAATTACCTTTCACAGCATAACTTTGCAAATGTTAAACTTTGATTGCGCTGAGATGCAATCCCGCAAATGCAATTCCGAAGCCTGGTGTTGATTTGATCAGCAGTTCTCGAATGTAAGCGTACCCCGCATTGTGAGAGGTAGCATCAAGCTGCGTGCTCGTCTAATTGAAGCGATCGCCGACCAGCCTGTAGCCTCTCACAAATATCACAATCACCGCTCTTCAGTGACTCGAACAATCTGGTGCTCAAATCAGATCTGCACCAGGACGAGTGAGACGCTATGGCGACAGAAGTCTGCACTTCGACTTATGTCAACGACAACCACGATGTGAGGGCGCTTGTGAATTACCTTCCATCGGACAAAATGGATTACGGACCTGAAAACATGCCCGCGCCAAAGAAGTTTGGTGAATACATCGAGTCTAGCAGGTACAGTATGTCGCCCACGGGGTTCGTCTCCTGGGAGACCTCCCGGCTACAGGTGTGAATACGCATGAATCTGCCAGCGTTGTTGGTGATATCATCAAGACTTGCTGACCACGGATTTGTGTAGTGACATTCCACAATGCCAGAGGCAAGGAGGGCTTGTTTCAGCTGGATAGAAACGGCTTTGAGATCATCACCCTCGCGGACAGGGAGCGGGATGTTTCGACAGATGACAAGGTGAAGGAGGACTTTATGCCGGAAGTGATAGATGTCATCAAGAAAAGGTCTGTTCGCCCATAATTCCCTAGTGACAACGAGCAAGTTGGTTGACTGACGAGTACGGCTGGCCGCTGCAGGACGGGAGCTTCGGTCGTCGTCCCCTTCGCACACGTGTTGCGCCGGACCGAGAACAAGTTCTTTGCCGAGGCCGTGGACACGGAGCGCTACAACCGCTTCTCCAGTGTGTGGCCCCACAGCGACTTCACCGTCGTCTACCCGGAAAGACTGCCCTATGTCAAAGAGGCTCTCTTGAACTACGACGGGATCCCGGCGGACGCGCGAGAGGAGCTGCAACGGGCCGCCAAGTCTACCTCCCGTTGGGCTATTGTGCAGGTGAGAATTCGGGCATTGCCCCCTTCCCCTTGGGAAAAACATAGTGCTGTCCTGCTCTAAGCCGCCGAGGCCTCGCGTGGAGCACTGGCATGGTCGAATGGTCTGCTGCGTACCTCCCACGTGTGGCGGCTGAGCCCATGAGCGGAATGAGACGCAGAACCTGGCTCCTAAGACGAAAGGTGTCCGAGAGCTCTGGGGGAACCACTAGCTAATCCCTATTCCCTTTGGTAGATATGGAAGCCACTGAAGACGCTGGTGCGCGATCCCCTAGCGCTCTGCGACTCGTCGACCCTGAGCAAGGAGGACTGGAGGTTCCGCCAGGCTGAGGACCCAAAGATCTCGTACTCGCTCCTGGCGCACCCGGAGGAGGAGGAGAAGCACGCCTGGTACTATGTCCACGAGATGAAGCCGAACGAGATGTTCCTCTTCAAGGGCTGCGACAGCAGGCAGGGGGAGACGGGGTTCACTGGGTACGCCGGGGCGCACACTGCGATTGTGCTTCCGGACTCGCAGGACAAGCCGCCGAGGGAGAGCATCGAGGCTCGCTTCTTTTGCATCTGGTAGTGAGGCGCTGAAGTTGGTCGTGCGCATGGTTGAGATTGAGATATGCAGGTAAGACGAGTCAATGAGATATCTCGCCTTAGACAATTGGCGCCTGCTCAGATGTCTACTCTTGTGTCCCGTTTCAGTAATGGCAGAGTACTTTGCAATTGGTCAGTTGTAAACCGTATCATTGAACAAGTAATTGAACTTGGGCGTGCCTATATGCAAATACGTCTCTAAAGTGTCTACTTATTGTCACGGAAAGGCGACGGGGTTGAAACAGTACAGTACACTGCTGCACCGTACATGATGTAGTGTGCGGGCAGTCAAGTGAGCGCCATACAATGGAATCTTCTTTCATGGAAAAAGATCCAAGTGCGTTTAATTTAGCCATGTAATAAGTCTTGGGAACGGTTCGCAGTAAGGGTACGGAGCGAGTACTTGGTAGACTACTTAGTGCATGGATGCGGCTGCTGGGCGGCCCCGCCTGGACGGTTTGCAAACGCGACTTCCCAGCCTGCCATAATACTGTGCTTAATTGAGAAGCTGCGCGCGTAAAGACAGGCGCGTCGGTAGGGTATATTTATTGGATGCCTTTGCCTGACCACTTGGTGACAATACATCATCCAAAGTCCAGCACCAAAAATCCTATTCAGCCCTGCCCAGTTCGAATCCTTATTCCTGTGGTTGTTTGTCGGCGCTCATTCACCAAACCGCACTTGTCCCCTGCATCACCAGCCTCATGCCATGTTCACGGCGTCCCGCCATGGCTGAGCCAATGGACGTTGATGAAGGCCCCCGTGGCACCAAGAGGAAGGCTGGTGATGCCGACGTCACCAACGCCCGCCGGATCAAGGCCCTGGACCCAGATGTCATCAACAAGATCGCTGCCGGCGAAATCATTGTTGCCCCTGTGCACGCACTCAAGGAACTCATCGAGAATGCAGTCGATGCAGGCTCCACCTCCCTCGAGGTCCTGGCCAAAGACGGTGGTCTCAAACTGCTCCAGATCACTGACAATGGCAGTGGAATAGATGTGCGTACCTCCCATCTCATCTCTCCTATTCCCTTGCCTACCGACTATGTTCATGATAGCCGCAATCAAGCGACCATCTGACCGGTCAACAGAAAGAGGACTTGCCTATCCTGTGTGAACGTTTCACTACGTCAAAATTGCAGAAATTCGAGGATCTCTCGTCCATAGCAACATATGGATTTCGCGGTGAGGCTCTGGCAAGTATCAGCCACATAGCCCATCTCACCGTCACCACCAAGACCAAGGACTCGACATGCGCCTGGCGTGCTTATTACGGCGGGGGCAAGCTTGAGCCCTCCAAGCCGGGCCAGACCGCGGATCCCAAGCCCGTCGCGGGCAGGAATGGTACCCAGATCACCGTCGAGGACCTCTTCTACAATGTGCCCACAAGGCGCCGTGCCTTCCGCTCTGCCTCTGACGAGTACAACAAAATCATCGACATGGTTGGCCGCTATGCCATTCACTGCAGCCACGTCGCTTTCTCATGCAAGAAACAAGGTGAATCCTCTACGAGCATATCTGTCCCAGCCGCTGCCTCTGTCGTCGACCGTGTTCGTCAAATCTACGGTACTAGTGTTGCCAACGAGCTGGTTGGGTACTCTACATCAGACGACCGGTGGGGCTTCAAGGCCGAGGGTTATGCCACCAACGCAAATTACCATATAAAGAAGACGACATTTCTTCTGTTCATAAACCACCGCTGCGTTGAATCAACGAACATCAGAAAGGCAATCGAGCAGACATATGCAGCATTTCTGCCAAAGAGTGGTCATCCCTTCGTATATCTCAGCCTCGAGATTGATCCTGGGCGGGTTGATGTCAATGTGCATCCAACAAAACGAGAGGTCAATTTTCTCAACGAATATGAGATTATCCACGCCATCTGCGAGCACATTCGCAGCAAACTTGCAGCTGTTGATCAGAGCCGGACCTTCATGACACAGACGCTGCTTCCAGGTGCCGACTGGGCATCCACCCAGAAGCAGACAGAAGATGATGCGGCCCCATCGTCAAACACACGTGCCTCCGGCAAGAAGCCGACACGCTATGAAAATACTCTTGTCCGCACAGATACCAACCTCCGCAAGATCACCAGCATGTTCGCTCCAAGTGAAGAGTCATCGTCTGCACCAAGAGACTCAGGCACGGCGATCCAGAGCACTGTACCCGATGCCCAACCTCCGGAGTCTATCGAATATGAGACCAGTGACCGCGAGCAAGTCCCGTGTCGTCTCGCCAGTGTCCGCGAGCTCCGTGCAGATGTCCGAGATGACATGCATCACGAGCTCACAGAGGTATTTGCGACACATACATTCGTCGGGGTCATCGATGAGCGGCGCCGCCTGGCAGCCATACAAGGCGGCATCAAGCTTTACCTCGTTGACTATGGCCGTGCCTGCTTTGAGTATTTCTACCAAGTTGGCCTGACCGACTTCGGGAATTTCGGAGTCGTGAAATTCAGCCCTTCCCTAGATCTTCGTGCTGTATTGCGCATAGCAGCCGAGCACGAAAAGGAGAATTGCCCCACAGCAGAGGATGATTTTGATGTAAACGAGGTGGTCGACCTGGTCTCGTCGCAGCTTATCGAGCGGCGTGAAATGCTACTGGAATACTTCTCATTCGAGATTTCCCCGGCTGGGGAGCTCATCAGCATTCCCCTCCTCGTGAAGGGCTATACCCCGTCCATGGCGAAGCTACCGAACTTCCTACTCAGGCTGGGCCCGAATGTTGACTGGACTGAGGAGAGAGCCTGCTTCGAGACGTTTCTCAAGGAGTTGGCATCACTCTACGTTCCGGAGGTGCTACCATCCACGCCGGGCGAGGCCGAGGCGGCTGCTGTTGAGCAAATCGACGAGGAGCTCAAGGCCCGAAGGAAACACGTCCGGTGGGCTGTCGAGCATGTATTCTTCCCCGCCTTCAAGGCACGTCTCGTGGCCACCAACAGCCTTATGAAAGACGGCGTGTTGGAGGTTGCCAATCTCAAGGGTCTGTACAGAGTTTTTGAGAGATGTTGAAACAGGCACATGTGGGTCTATGCCAAGTTCGTACCGCAACTTTCGTGGCATGTAGTTCTGAATCACAGTCTGGACTTCTAGACATCGCTAGATTAGCCAATAACACAGTGACCTGATTGACTGGTGAATACCGAACGGAGACCGCCTGTTCCACCGTAGACGATGTGCACTGTCTTTCAGCAACACTTGCTTACCATCCACAAACAGCACATTCAAAGCTCCTGAGACGGTGTTTTGTGGTTGTGTCCAGCTCCCATTATTGGTGTCGCTTTTTTGCGCGTTCTTCTAGTCACCCGAGGGCGACGATACAGTATTCTTAGCGAGAATTGGGTGGCGATATACGCCGGCCATTACTAGAAACACCGACACCCGCCGCGAACTCTGAGAAGTCATTTCCATTCGTCTATGGTTTCAATTCGGTACCTGGATGAGCCCCACTCCCTACGGCTACCTCAGCCTGAAGAGATCCGTCGATAGTGTACACTAGTAGTAGTCAAGTAACTCCACCCTTCTCACAGCCCCGTCCGCCCGGCCGATTTTCACGGTATGCCGTCGCGTCTAGGCCAGTTTTTATTTACCGCCCTCCCACTCCGGGTTCTGTAACACCAGGTTAGCAACTTGTCAAGGGCGCGGACAGTGGGATAAGAGAATCTCTACGGACCTTCTTGAGGATGACCAGACCCTCGAGCACATTGCTCACGCTGATGTATTCCTCGTCCTCGAGCTCAGCCCGCTCGCCGTACCCCAGCAGGACGGGGGTGCTCTGCGTCTGCCAGCCGGTGATGGTCTTGGGGCGACCGGCTTGGCCCACGACGTCGACTGCCTGACCGACGCGAACGTTGACCGTCAGGGGCTTGAGGTTCTCGTCGAGGGTAACGAGGAAGCGCGGGTGCATGGCGGTGACCAAGAAGTACAGGAGGTAATGAGAGTTCTTGGTGATGAACTGCTTTGAGTCAATCATAGCCACGAGCACAGCTAGCAGGCCGGCACACGAGACCCTCGACAGGATCTGCCTGTCAGTGTGGAAGGGGCTGAGGGACATTGTGCCCTTGCCCATGTGCAGAAGACCTTGTGCGATCCGGACCATGAAGAGTGACTCCTTCTCTCGGTGGTAGTAGCTGGCTAATTGTCGGAGCAGTTGCGCTAATCTTGCATTGTTTGTACCAGCGCCAAGGAGACCCATGGCGAAGATGGCGTTGATGGCGACATCGTTGTCATTGTCGTGGCTGTATCGCGAAAGGGTGTCGTAGACCTTCATTTGAGGGTTGCTTGGGCTAATCAAGCCCATGGCTAGAGGAACCGCACGGCGGATGTTGGCTTCGCCGTAGTGCATGAGATGGCCGAATTGGCGAAGCACCATCTCCTGACCGACTTCCTCGCCCATGGCTAGCAGACCAAGCCCAAGCACGGCATACGATTGAACCAGCTCATCGCCCTTCTTCTCGTCAGACTCCTCCATGTGCTCATTACACATGTGCAGGAGCTCCTGGATCTTCAGCACGGCACCGGTACCTGCCCAGGCGCATATCTCAGCCAGGACGGCTGTGGGCTTGGCCGCTGGGTGGTCAATAGCCTTGAGCGTCTCCAGAATGACGTCCACTTCTTCTTGCTTGCCAAAGAAGAGCAGGCCAAGTCCGAGGGCCAGGAACCGGGTCCATTTGTCCTTTAGCTGGTTTTGGCGCTCATCGTCGAGGAGGGTTGTGATTATTGCTTCCGTCACATCTGGATGAGACGTGCCGACAAAGATGAGACCGCATGCCAAGGCGGCCATGGCTGAGATTTGCATGTCCTGGGTGGTGTCATTAATAATAGGGAGAAGCTTCTCCAGCAGCTCCTCCTTGTTGGAACCGGCGTAGGTCAGGCCGAGTCCCATTATCGAAGCAACACGAATGAGAGCGTTAGGGTGTTCGAGTTTCTCGGGCTCTCCGAGCAGGGCCATAACAGGCTCGGAATCCATTTTTACACCGGCATTCATGATACCGATGGCGAGCATGGCTCCTGCGACGATTTGTGGCTCCTCGGAGTAAGTATACTTGTCGATCTTGTCCAGGCCATTCTCAACATCCCATAGGAGCAGAGTACCCAGTGATGCCACTGTTGACATCATGCCTTCGTCCTTGGTCTTCCACACCCAGCTGTTGGTATCCTTGTCTACCAGCATCATCTTGTCGTTGCCGAAACCAGCGTTTACGAATGCGTTAACGAAACCCGCTGCCAAGTTGTGACGAGCAGAGTCCAGGTTGGTCATCCCGGCTACACGACTGCTCTCCAGATGGCTCTTGTAAATGTCTTCGGTCGTCTTGGGGTCGAGGATGTTGAGCTCCTTGCCAAGAGTCTTGAAGTGCTCCGACAGGCGCAGGTTGCTGAGACTCTCTTGAACCTCAGAGTCCTCCTCTTCTGAGTCCAGGAATATCCTCTGCCGCGCGATCAGGAATGCCAACTGCTTCTTCAGCGTGGGGTCGGTAGCTGCCTCGAAATCCGCCTTGATTTGCTCCGTGTCGTTGAGACGGATGGCCAGGACCATGGCCTGTGTGGATTGGTTGTATTCCTTGTATATGTCATGGGCGACACGGAGGAACAGCTCGTTGTCTGGATATGTCAGAAGGTTGACCATGGAAACCATGTATAAGCAGACCCTGGAGTAGGTGTTTTCGTCGATAAACTCCGGAAGCTTCTCGATGATCTCCAACTCGCTCATCAAATCAACGGCGTCAGCCTCCGCGTTGCTCTTGAGGAACAGAGGCACGAGGGACAGCGCCAGATCTACCAGATCAGTGGTAGATTCCTCGGCTGTGATCCTCTTGGCGTAGACCTCCCCGATCTCCAGAGCCAGATGCCGGACATATTCGTGTCCCCACGAGCCGATATCCTGCGTTGGCGCCAGGAGCCTGTACTTCAGGGTATCTTGTCTGTCCTCGTCTGAGAAGGTCATGCCGATCACGGACAGCACGTCGGCCAGGGAGTTCTTGTCGTCGCCCGCTGGCCAGTTCTCGTACAAAGTGGCCATGGTGTCGTAGTGAGGTCGGAGGAACTTCAAGGGCTTCGGAACAGCAGTCATAGATGATGTCGATGTCTTGATGAAGTTCTTCATGGCCTCCAAGGCCGGCTTGTAGAGGGATGCATCTGGCTCCTAGTATAATGGGTCAGCATCGGTTGACCCCAACAAGGCGGGGGACGTCGGGATGACCAACGGTCAGCCGCTCGACGAGCATATCGAGCTCGCTCTTGAGTTGTTGGTCCTCCTCGCTGAGATCTTCTGTGGCTAAAAGGGTTGATGGATCAGCATGCGGTCGCAAGTTGTGGCATAGCGGCGCATACCGTCATCCTTCTCGTCGGCCTTCTTCCCGTTTGCCAGAGGCTTGCCATCCTTGTCTTTGGGGACGTCATCAGGCTTTCCATTCTCAACCGCCTTGCCCTTTCCCTTGTCGGCGGCAGTGGGCTTGTCGCTGTCTTGAGCCATGATGTTCGTAGGCTGGGGTTTGGGGGCCACGATGCGGATTCGAAGCCGGCGCAGACGGGAATTGCGTCAGGTGGCGGCGCCTGAAGGAGCTTTGCCGGGGGGGAGGATGGACACAAAGGAGGGGATGAGAATGTCCAAAGAGTTTGAGTTTGCGTCTGGGTATAATGTGGTGTCCAAAGGCGATCGGAACCTGAGGGCGGAGGGTGTGTGATGATGTTGATGTTGGTGCTCGAAGCTTCGTACAAGTAGACTGCCAGCCCGCAGCTTTAGCTCCCGGGCCCTGGTCATTACGCGAGTCTCTGCCGCCTGGAGATGGCAAGCAAGGTCATCATCCACAGGCGCCGAGCAGGGGGGGGGACTTCCCGCCTCAGGGCTGGTCAGTGCGCCGTATCTAATCACTGATAAGATAAGCCCAACTTCATCCCACCTTGGGGGTAAATTTCAAGAGAGACCTGGTGATCGCATTGCGACGCCCGTTATACATCGAGACCGCAGTATAACACAGATTGGACCGAGTTCTGCCCTTCAGGGCGCCGCCCATCCACCACCCATACAACTATTTACCTACAGAATAACCCCGCGAGGTCGAAATTCCTTCCAATTTCTTTACAGAAATCAAGGACCCCCGATTCATCAGCGTCATCAGACGCGCCCGCCACCATGAAGTTGGACACAAAGGCTATGCGCCACCTCGCACCTGAGGACTGGCGAGTTCTCACAGCTGTATGTCGCTCATTCCTCTACCAATGCGACTCACGAAGCCCGTACTGATCACACAACAAACAAACAAACAGGTGGACATGGGCTCCAAGAACCACGAGATCGTCCCGACAGCCATGATTGACAAGATCGCCCGCCTGCGCGGCGGCAGCAGCGGCGTACACAAGTCCATCTCGAACCTCGCAAAGGTGGGGCTCATCGGCCGGGTCAAGGAGGCGAAATACGACGGCTACCGCCTGACGTACGGCGGTCTCGACTACCTCGCGCTGCACGCCTACTCGTCCAAGAAGCAGGTCTACAGCGTGGGCAGCCGGGTGGGCGTGGGCAAGGAGAGCGACATCATGATGGTGGCGGACGACAGGGGCCAGCAAAAGATCCTCAAGATACACAGGCTGGGGCGCATCTCGTTCCGCACCGTCAAGACGAACAGGGACTACCTGAAGAAGCGCCAGGGCGGGTCGTGGATGTACCTGTCGAGGCTGTCGGCCATGAAGGAGTTCGCATTCATGCAGGCCCTGAGGGAGGAGGGCTTCCCCGTCCCCGAGCCCATCGCGCAGTCGAGGCATACCATCCTCATGTCTTTCATTGACGACTCGTACCCGTTACGGCAGATCTCGGCCGTTCCCGACCCAGCAGGCTTGTACGCGGAGCTGATTGCCATGATTCTCCGGCTGGCAAAACATGGGCTGATACATGGCGATTTCAACGAGTTCAACATTCTCATCAAGGAAGAGAAGATGGATCAAGGTGGCCAAGAAGACTCTGCAGAAGGCGCTGTAACACTGACGCCCATCCTGATTGATTTCCCGCAGATGATCTCGATGGACCACCAGAACGCCGAAATGTACTTTGACCGAGATGTCAGTTGCCTGAAGCGGTTCTTTGAGAGGAGGTTTCATTTCACCAGCACGGAACCTGGCCCTTTCTACAAGGATGCAAGAAAAACCGTAGGGCAAGATGGCGCCAGGAAAATCGACGTTGCAGTCGAGGCCTCTGGCTTTACAAAGAAGATGTCGAAGGATCTCGAGGCTGCCATAAGAGAGCAGACCAGCTCAAGAGATGAGAGCGGAGATGGCTTTTCTGGGGACGAGGAAGTTTCAGACTCCGAAGACGGAGACGACACGAGCGCCGATGAAGGTGAGCCTGGCAGTGAGCTCCAGCAAGATGCCCAGGATGGGGAACTTGATGACATGGAGAAATTAGACATCAAAGATACTTCATGAGGCAAGAAGCTTCGTCAAGCTGAAAATTTGAGTACTGCATTGCAGGTTTGGTCCCTGGAGGATTTACTGAGACTTTCAACACGCAGACTACGAGGTATTTCATTGTGGATTTTGGCACTCGTATTGCTATCAACGACTTCCATGAATGTATATTGCCGGTGGCGATCCTGCTGCTACAGCAAGGTCCAAACAACGGAAAGTGATATGGTACAGAAGACAAAATGGGTGTTGATGATGTACTGATCTTCCCTGCTCTAACTGCTAGAAAAGCAGATCCGTCATGCGAGGTGGACAGCCTCTTGCGTTAAGGGACATACTTGCGATGATAAGACCAGAGTGTAAGAGAGGACACCAAAATTTCGGACCCTGCTGACATCGAACAACCTCCACAAGCCCTCGGGATAAGGCTGATAATGAAAATTATGCCGGGAGTGCTGACATCGAAAGAGCGTGGTCCAAAGTGTGTGAAGAATGACGGTCAGAAAGGATGGTATTCCTCTAGACAGCTTCCTTCTTGATGATGGGAGACGACTGCGACTTGATGTTGGTGGGCGAGTCAACAACCGTCACACCCTCATCGGCAGATCCGTCATCTGAAGAAGACGTGATTGCGCACTGTCTGTGTGGAATCATCAGCACAATGGCAGTATTTCAGGAACCGGTAGTGAGGAGTCCTACTGATGAATGCGGCCCTTCGTCATGTTCACGTTTCCGCTCTTGGCAGCGAGAGCAGGACGGTGAGGGGCTCCAGGAGCGGTGCTTCACATCAGTCAGCATCTGCGAGATTGCGCATGGAGGAGGGAGGGCTCCTTCTGGACACCACAGACCTGGAAAAGCGAGGAGTGCGGCCCCAGCTGCTGGGCTGCGAGCTGCTGTAAATGGAAGGGGCGATGCCGACAGCCATGGTTCCGTAAGCACCGATGTTGTACTCGTTGGTGCGGTACTGGCGGCGTTCGGCAGTGACACGCTTCAGCTCTTTCTGAGAAGGCGTGTCGGCGTAACGAACCTGCATCAGGAAGCACTCATCACCAATGGCCTGGCCATGGTAGCGCCTGATGACCTCCTCGCAGACCTCGCGAGTCTCGAAACTGCAGTATTTGGTCAGACTTGTGCATGAAGATCAGAGAATAATGTGAGGGCTTACCGAGCAAATCCAACACCGCGGCTGTTACCTATGCTGTCGCGGAGAATCTTGCTGGACATGATCTGGTAGGGCTCGAAGATGGCGACGAGTTGCTATCAAGAGTCAGAATTTAGACAGGTTTCCATGGGAGGAAGGAGGGAAACTGACAGCCTCTGTGACGGATTTCGGCAGGTTGGAGATGTAGAGGTTGGTCGACTCCTCGTCTCCCTCGGCCTTGAGACGAGCGTTGAAGCTCTCCCGTGCGAAGCCAACCTCGTAGCCAAGAAGGTAGAAGGCCTGAATGCACTTCTCTGAATCACGGACATGCTTGAATTTGGCAAAGCCAAATCTGCACAGACAAGGATTAGCAACTTGCCACAAAGAGAGCTTTATTGCAGTAAACACTTACCCCTTGCAGGCACCAGTGGTGGTGTCAATGATAGCCTTGCTCTGCTCAACCTCGCCGAACCGAGAAGCATACTTCAGCAGGAGCTCATCATCAGTGGTGGGGTGAAGGCCACGGATGTAGACGTTCCTGTTACCCTCGATGCGGTTCTCCAGGCACTGGTCCAACGTCTTCCGCTGCTCTGGGGTGGTGAAGACAGCAGGGACGGCAGAAGGGACGGCAGGATCCTGCTCAGCAAGAGCACGGAGCTCAGCCTCTGCAACTCGCTTTCCCTTGGAGCTGACAGGACCAAGGGTTCCAGACACAGCAAGCTGCTGGGGGGACGGGGTCGTATAGCTCGATCGATCAGCCGACATGACACGGGGAGCAGAGTGTCGATCTCCCATGCCTCCGAAGAAGGGCGTACCAGGGGTAGACTCGGTGGCGGTGGTGGAATAAGAGCCTCGGCGGTTGTCAAGTCCGGGCAGGTCACGAAGTCCCCGCTCCATGCGGTCCGCATACGACGTTGCTCTTCCAGGGGTGTAAGGGACCATGTAGGCGCCATAAGCACCGGCAACACTGCCCTGGTGCATGTAGTGACCAGCGGGGATGCCAGGACCGTAGACAGAATCAGGGACCTGGGCCATGCCCATGTTGTAGGGAGCCTGGATGTGGCTTCCGTAGCCAGGGTAGACAACCGAGGTGTCAGCAGGCATGTAACCGCCAGGAGGGATGGCAACAGGCGCAGCGCCCTGGGGAACGTTATTATTAGCCAGGCCGAGACTGCCGAAAGAACTGACAAGACCGCTGAGGCCATCATGATGGGCAGCTGGGTAGTGAATGCCACGGGGTCCAGCAACATCATGAGCTCCTTGAGCAGCCATGTAGGCATGTCCCACACCGGGGCGTGGTCCCTGGTTGTTGGCGTCGGAAGCCATTGCGGCGTGGTTGTGGTAAGACATTGTGGTTTCTGCATAATGAAGAGGTCAGCATTGACTTTTCAACAGTCTTAGAATGGGGAGGAAAGATAGGTAAAAGCAAGTGAATGGGTTGGCCAAAGAAGTCAGAATCAACCTATTATCAAAGGACAACCAAGTCAAGTCTAGCTGGATTGGGCCCCTTGGAGATTGTCAGGTTGGAGGATGAGGTGTTTTGTGATTCAGCAACGCGATCATCCAGGACAATATTGCACAATCAAGCAGAAAGCACGCGGGGTCATTTTGGACAAAGCATGCGACTCCTTTTTTGAAGGTGTTGAGAACGCATCTTGGGGAAATTACAAGAGGACTCACCTTGGTTGGATGTATCGATGAGGATGCTATCAAAGCTATACAGAAAATGGTCAGTCATCGTGACAGGGACGGCACCAGGACCAATGCTGTGGTCAAGGTCGTTGTGTTATTGTGGCCTGGGGGGGCTTGAGATAGCCAGGGAAAGGAAGAGGGCAATGGTTTTGAGAAGGCTTGCATTGGTTGAAAGCTTGCAGGCTACTGATATTCGAGATGAAGGTGCACGGGGCTCACTTCACCAGGGGCAGCAGACCACTAACCTTGCCGTCTTCAAGTTGGGCCCACTGGACTGAAGAGATCAGATGGATCGAGGCAGGGCACAGATATGAGCGACAGAGCAGGCAACCTGGTGATGGAATGTTGGTGTCACAGGGGAGGTTGGGAATGAAGTTGAAGCGAGTGGTTTGGGGGGGGGGGAGGGGTAGAAATGGAGCTATGAAGCAAGCTGGTTGAGTGATCGATCTTTGATGCTGGTGGTGGAGGGAGGAGAGGGGAGGAGAAAGAGAAGAGAAGAGAAGAGGACGAACCTGAGCGAGATAGGAAGAGATACTAAAGAGAGTGAGACTGCCCTGAAGCATGAATAACATTGATTTCGATGGAGAAGCTGCGAGGCGCAATGGTTGGAAGGAGGATAGAGGCTGATGGTGGCACGCAAGCAGCTACCCAGGCAAAGTGGGAATGTTAAAGTGTTTCAAAGAAGGAGTGACAGTCAAGAAGGGAGAGTGGTGAGCCCCAGCCCGGCAGATGTTGGACAATAACTCAAAGCTGTTGGAGGCCGAGGTTAGAAAGATGGTGAGAAAGGTGGAAAGGCGTGATATTGGATGGCAAGGCAACTATGATCAGAGGAGTCTCCACTGCCCAGGTGGGTAGGTGGTGGCTCGATGTGTGAGAAAGGAAGGCGCAGAGGTAACTGGCTTCTGGACCACAGGCGTTGGGCTCTGGGGTGTTATCCACAGCTCACGCAATTCACTTCCAGGAGAGCAGCCTGGTGACAGCTGGAGGTGTTCCTGTCCACCAAGGCAAATGTCGATGCCGGCCAGACAGTCTGTAAAAACGACCTAGAGGCTCTTGTCAGAGGTTGTTTACTACCATCGAGATCACCAGGACAAGGGCGATTCACCGTTGATCGATCCCCTTTGAGTGTCAACAGACTCGACCTATAACAGCTTTGGAGCTTTGGAAGTCAATGATACTACTGCCTGTATCGTAACTTCCGGAAGTCCAAGCAGGACAGATGTAGATGGCCACTTCCACTATCAGATAGGCAAGTATTCACACTTGAGCCAAGCCTCTGATATCCTTGGACGTCCTCTCCAGTCCTCAGGGACGTGCCTTCCCAAGTCAAGCTGCAGGGAAGGTCTCCCTACTTGGAGCTCTGTGGTCTTCTCAGATATGAGCTCCGTCAATATGTCAATCCTCTACCGCCTGGGAAAGTCGGGAGGTTGGTGGCACACACAATTATAAAATCTGTTTTTAAACAGGATATAATCCAGTTGATCATATTGAATGGAAAGCCTTGTCTAGAATTGACAAACCAGTCAGTGCACAATTGCCAGCAGTGAAGCCTTCAGAGTAATAATATGGAAGTATGGTAAGAATGACGAGTGAACTTGTGTCAGTAGAGCTCGCTCGACATCAAGATGGCTCAAGAAGTCCAAATTCAGGCCTAGGCCTGAGAGAGAGAGACAGCAACAGCCTCGAGGGAGAAGACTTTCACGGGCAGCAGAAGGCCAGAGTCTTTATGGGCCCGGTGTAGGCTGCCCACCTGCCTGGACAGATTGCAAGGCATTAGCCGATCACTGAAGCAGCATCATGCAAGCAATCACCACATCCCGCCCTTTGCTCTGTCCTTTCCCTGGAAATCTAGTAAATGGCAGGACTGAGGTCAAGGGGGGCAAGAGCCTCTACCAAGGTAGATGCGAACGGGCCTTCCCTCCGACCAAGAGACGCGGGAAAGGGACAGCAGAGAAAAAGGAAAGAAGCAGACGAGGCCGAGGCAGGCACGGCACGGCACGACACAAACGTCAACATTGCTTCTCTCGCCCTCCGCCGCCAACACTTCGCCAAGAAGATGCTACGGCACAATGTGGCTTCCAGACGGTGGGACCACCCTGGTGGGAGGCGAGACACCAAGCTTCATCGTCTCGAGTGAACCTGTGCCAATGACGCAGGTGCGGGCGAGGCTCATTCGGGTATATTTCCTGTGTCTTGGTCCTGCCTCTCTGACTGGGTTCAGGCTGTCATGTCTGCATGCTGGGAGGACTCGAGGGCCTGACAAGGCGGCCTAGCTCGTTGGACCAGATTGAGAAAGGAGCCTCACCGGGGTTTTCATCCTGTCTGTGGGAGTTACAGTCCAACAATGATGGCCCGTAGATGTCGAGTATGTACCAGTTCAACGGCCACAAAGTATCCCCTAATAAGCTGGGCCCTAGATAGCCCTCTATCTCGTCCCCGGATTGCCCTTGCACACAAGCCCTAACCAACCTCGTCAATGACTGCATGGAGAAAAAGCAACCAGGGGTGCCCCAGTGCGGGTGCCTTTCACCGGTTGTCGTGTGCTCCAAGATTGCATGCGCACAAACAAGCATCACACCCAACGGCCTCGTTCTCGTGTGGCTCTTGTCGCGAAGTTGTGTTGGCACAGTGTTTGAGGACTCACATGGATTGCTGCCGGAGAGTCTTGGTCAGAGCTTCTGGTCGAGATGATCTGTTCGAGATGATCGACACACGATGGAGGACATTCCAAGCCAGGGACCGATTTCGGCCACTCCTCTCGGTCCACCCGGCCGAAGCTGGTCTGTTGGCGAAGGTGCATGGGCTGTTTGTTGCTGGTATCTAATCGAGACTAGAACGTGGCTAAAATAGAGAAGACTGGTACCAGTCCACACACCGATCCGCTGATCTTGAAAAGCAGTGGAAATACCTTGGTCATGCTTCTGTCACACGAGGCCAAGTGTCTCCAGTACGGAAATGGGAGCACATAATGTATTAACAAATGGTATTGTGTTATGAACGCGGGCAACCAAATTGATCTTTCTAGGCTTGCTGAATTTCAATCAAATTTTCAAGTATGCCATGACTCCTGTATCCCCAACAACACACGGGTTTTCAACCAAACCAAACCTGGTATGAACGATCTTCTCTCACACGGAAAATGCAATCAACAAAACGCTGGCTTTCTATGACCACACGTCCTCCTATACAGTCTGTTAGCACCATGTCTTGAAATTGGCTGTGCTGTGGACATACCTGGTACTGGTTGGCAGCTCTCATGTTCTTGACAATCTCCTCGGCCTTGGCCTCCGACACACCCCTGTGCTCGGCGATGATTTGTGCCAACACGGTGTTCACCTCACGCGCCATGTTTGCCGCGTCACCGCAGACGTAGAAGTATGCCTTCTTCTCGAGGAGCTCGTTGATCTCCTTGCCCTGCTGCTTGAGGAGATGCTGCACGTAGACCTTGCTTGGGCCCTCCCTCGAGAACGCGGTGTGCATCTCGAACTGGTCGCCCATGGCCTTCTTATATTGCTGCACATTGTCAGTCAGTATTGAGGTTCTCAACGCTCGCGGGGCCTCAGCTACTTACCTGCCACTCAGATTCGTACATGAAGTCTTCGCTTCGCTTGCGGCAGCCAAAGAAGAGGATGGTCTTTCCGATGCTCTGGCCATCCTCAGCCTCCTTGGCTCTTTCCTGGACGAATCCGCGGAACGGAGCGACACCAGTACCGGGTCCGATCATGATGACTGGCTTCGAGGGGTCCGAGGGCAGCTTGAAGTTCGAGTGGCGCACGTGTACGGGAACATGGATGCCGTCATACTTGTTGCGGGGGCCGGTAAGCTCGTAAGTCGCGCCAAAAGGCTCCGGGTTTGGATCGCCGTTCTGCTTCTGCTTCAGGGCCAGCAGGTAGTTGGTAGCAACGCCTCGGAACGGGTCATCTCGGCCAGGAAGAGTCTGGTTCTCGACGACAGCGGTGATGGAAATCTTTTTGGGCTGCACCAGTGCAGACGAGGAGATGGAGTAGTAGCGGGGCTGCAGCTTGGTGATGCCTTCAATGAAACAAGAGAAAGGGACGTTGGTCCACTGCTGGCCCTTTGCAACTGTCTCGAGTACCCTGGCGATGTTCAGATGTTTGGCGCTGACCTGCTCCTGGAAGTAGTCCTTGTCGCCACCGAGCTTGGTCATCTCAGCCTTGGAGTCCTCATCAGGGGCGAACGCCGACAGGGTGGCCAGGAATTGACGGGATACGGGGGCACAAATTTCCATGTGGTAACGGATGATGGCATCGAAGGTGGTTGGGGTAGGGAAGGGGACCTTGGCCGTGGGCTCCAGAGCCTTGACGCTGATGACCTGATCGCGCTTTCCAGACAGTCCCAGGACGTTGACCAGGCGATCGACCTCCTCACCGGGGTTGGTAGGCCAGACGGCGATGTGGTCACCAGTCTGGTAGCTCAGGTTGGAACCGCTGATGTCGACCTCCATGTGCAGGCAATTTCGGTCCTTGACGGAGAAGAGCTCGTAGGATTCGACAATGGGGGCGATGTAAGGGTTGTGCGCGTTGAAAGGCCCCTTGGCGGTGCCCTCGAGATGCATCTTGTTAGGTTCTCCGAGATAGACCTCGTGTGAGTCCTTGGTCAGGCCCTCGCGGTCGATGATACTGAAGATCGGCTCGTACACAGCCTCGCGCTCCTCGAGTCCCATCTTCTCAGCGAGGGCGGTCCACATGGGCTCCTTCCAGGCAAGGAAGTCTTCTTCCATAGTGCCGGCTCCGTCATCACCCTCGCCGGGCTCGCCGATCCTGTAAGCGCCAAGTTTCTCAAGGGCCTTGTTGACGTTGCGAACCATGGAGTTGTAGTGCTCGTATGTGTTGTTGCCCAAGCCGAAGGCTACGTAGTTCAGGTTGCTCAGAGGGGGGTCGTTGCTCTCAGAGAAGGACACATCCTCTCCGGTGATGAACTCGTAGAAGTCTACAGCGTTGTCCGTGGGTTCACCCTCACCGTACGTGGCCAGAACAAACATGACCACCTTGTCGTTAGGAATGGCATCAAGGTTCTCGTAGTCGTAGTCCTCCAGGTCGGCAACCATTGTCTCGAGTCCGAACCTGCTCTTTCCCTCCTTGGCGAGTCTCGAGGCATAGTCCTCGGCAGTTCCAGTTTGAGATCCGTAGAAGATAATGCAGTTCTTCCCGCTCTCCTCCATCTTCTCCAGGATGTTTCTAGTTTTCCCGGCCTTCGTGGCTTGTCCGTTGGCGAATGAGTTGGCATATGGATCCTTTGTGACTCCCCAGTATTTACCTTTTGTGAAGTACGCCAGGGTCCCGAGGAGGATCGCCGCAAGGACGACAATGTCCAGGGTGTCGAGTTCAGCCATACTGGCGGGGTTGGTGCTGAGGCACACGTGTCAAACCAGGGAATCTGCGGCTAAACTACTGGGACAACTGCAGCGACTGCGGAAGAGTTAGAGTTAGCTCGGTAGAACGAGGCTGTCGCGAACAGTCGTGGGGACGGACCTGAGGCGTTCCTGGCGGCGGACAGGCTGAGAGGATGGGGTTGAGTGGTTTGGACCACGAAGACAACCGGAGACGGGCACGCCAAGAGCCGCGGTGGGGATGGACAGCTCGTGCGGGAGAGCCCGGGGTTGACCAGTTGCGGGATTACCGGCTGATGACCGTCGAGTGAAGATGACAGGGTCAGCCACCGGCACTGCGTTGAAGGGTGGAAGTGGCCGCGCAGAGAGCAACCAGGTTTTATAGAGCCCGAGAGCGAAGTAGACAACAAAGCGTGTTGGGTGGGATCCAAACGTGGCGCCGGAGTGGAGGAGTACGAGAAGGGACGGGTGAGCGATAACTGATAACGGGCTTTTCGTGGTCCGGTTTTAATCCGAGCGACAGAAAAAAAGTCTACTTTCAAGTCAACGGTCCGGGGGGAGGGGGGTGTACTGGTCGTGGACGGAGGCGCCGCTGCGGCTGCGTGGATGACTAGGTAACTAGGTGAGGAACTGCTAAGGATTTGCCGGGTTTTCGTTTAGGGGACCATGCCTTATGCCACTTTCCCCTGTCGGGGTGCCCCAGAGGATTTATAGGTTGCTAGCCGGGAACAGGTACAAGTAGACGACGGTCTGGTCCCATCTGCGTGGCCTCAACGTTGCCGTTGGTTCGAGCTTTTGGTGCAAGCACGGAGTACCTCATATAGACCTCCGCGTTGGCTAATGGCTTGCGTCGTAATCCCGAGAAATCCCACTCGAGGACAATGTATCCCTGATGTAGCGTTTGGCACGAGGAGGATCACTTGTCCCCGAGGCCGTTTCTACGAGTAATGGCCTTTGTCGCGCTCGCCCTGTGTGCTGGGTCCTACGGCCTTCACAAGTTGCCCGAGGACCTGGAAAGGCGAGGCCGGGCTGCTGCTGATTCACCGTCACTTCGCTCTCGTGCACACTTGCCCATAGTCTTCCCTTCCGAGGCCCGGTGCGTTTACGGTAGGGTACGGTACGGGTGAGGTGCGGTACGGTACGGTGCGGTGCGGTGCGATGCGATGCGTTACACAAGTACCAAGGCACTCATCATCTGCAGCACACAAAGTGGGCAGATCCAACAAGCCTTTGCGAGGCAGGATTTCTTCTAGGGCTTACTGCATGGAACAACCAACTGCAAATAAGCACGATAACCCTGCATCGACTGCTCGATTTTCTGTGCGCCATGGCTGGCTTGCTATCTGGTTCCGAAACGAGCCCAGTCAATCTCGAATATTCCATTCATTGCGTGCGCTTTGCCCGTCCTGAGACCCGAGGGCTGAGTCGACAAGCTTAAAGGACTTGGATGACGCCTACATTGCCATACCGAGGCACAGCGGCGCGAGGCTCATCTGGCCGCGGCTCGAAATCAATGCACATGGAATCATAGACTGTATCCCTCTTCGATGCAATCCGGGTTCGCAAGCTCACAGGTCATCTACCATCGCCTTGGCAGCCTGCGATCCCGTCCCACTGTGTCGGCGATGGGATCGGTTCCGAGTCAACCGATCACAGCTTTAGAGCCTGACTGGGGCCGGAGATGCCTTGAGTGCTGCCTCCGGGATTGCACGGCGCCCGCTAATAAGCGTGTCCAACCTGTTGGACATTATGCAATGGCTGACTCAGACGCTGGCTATGATTCCAGCGTTGGTCCACGCCGCTGGAGAGGCTGGAGTGGGCTCTCCGCCTTGCTGGGAATTGTGGAGGCTCGACTTGGCTGCGGCCCACGGAGCCCGGGCTGATGGCCTCACAATTTGCTCCGCGCCTCCGACTCCGGGATCGAATTATGGGCCCAACCGGGTTGCAGTTCAGTCCTGTCTCCCGGGTGTTGATGTATTTAAAGACTGCCTAGGGATACTGTAAGCATAAGTCACGCCTCGGTTGTCATGCCCCGTGCCTGCTGGTCTCGTGGTGGATGGTTACTCTGTTAAAATGGGAGTAGTGTCTAACGATGCGCAGCAACCATCGTCAGCAGCCGGTACACTATACCGCACAGCGTTCCAAGATGCTCGAGTGACAATCAGCATCTGTCAGAGTGCAGACGGCTTGGCATGTTGAAGCGGGCAAACCATAGACGCTCTGGAGCAGGGCCCCTACCAACCAGGCAGGACGTGATTGGTTGAGACGCCGTTGTACCTTGCATTTTTGTCGCCTGCCAGCTTGCCCATGCGTCCATGCCTGTCCATAGAGATGGATGCCTCATCGGACTGTAGTCTCCATGTGCGATGTGCTAAACCAACTACGGGAAGTCAAGCGCTCGCCCACCTTTCCTATGCCACGGTATTATGGCGATAGACTTCTTCTGAGCCCGCGATCGAGGTGATTCAGAAGCCTCATAGACAACTGGATTGGTCCCATGGAAGCGGCGCATATCCCTCGTATAGGTACCTCGGGACCCAGTGTAGGAAGGGAGACCTTACCGTCCCGACCGCCCCCAGCCGTACCCAAGCCAAGGTCTACCGCCACCGTGTAATCTGGACCATCAAGCGTGCGAGTCTGTCTATCTTACATAGTCTGCTTGCATTCTATCTACGTACCGTACCTGCCCACCCACCCTGCCAACCTGGGCATAGCTGTGCGTTGTCTGTCTGCCCCCCAGTCCGTCCCCCCCCTCCGGCCGGGGTGTGCCATCATCTTCATCAAGGCCATCTGATGCTCTGTATAAAGGGGGCCTGGAGAGAGGCCCAGCATGGGTAAGTCCGTCCATTCGACACCCGTGGGTATCCTGAGTTGTGAAACAACAGGTTCCAGCGCGCTCTCAGCTCGGCAGCTCGGGTGGCGGGCCCATCCCATCTGTGCACAATCCGAGCCTCACCTGTTTCACAACACTGCCAAAAGAGGGGAACGAACCATCGCGCGGCGGCGGCATGTCTGTTTCCAATGCCTCAACCCATCCCTGCTGCCCTCTCCTGACACCGCACTCTGCGCGCTGCAACCTGCAACAATCTGCAACCTGTACTGCTCAGCTCCCCCCTCAATTTCTGCGATCCCCCATACCTAGTCGGTCCTGGAGCCATCCCATCGCTTGAAGGCAACAGATACCTGTTCGAGCTTTCGCATTGTGGGCTGCTTGCGGACTCGGATTGTGCGTTGGCGTTGCCTTGTGCTGACTAGAGCTGCCCTGTAGCTCCCTCTTCGACGCTACCCGACCATGCCTACGATACTCTGAAGTTCTCGCCCCGGTCACCTATACACGAGGAGGATGAGGACTGGGACAAGACCGTGACATCTGGCGCGCTGGATCCCCAGAAGGCACAATACATAGCCCATTCTCGCGAGTCGTCCCTGGAAAAGCTGCAGGCTGGCGCGCAACCCGCCAGCTCTCCATCGCAGCAACACCAGCAGCCGCCTTCTCAACAACACTCACCGTCCTCCGCACCGCGCTCCCAGCCACCCGCCTCTCGTTCGGCCCTTGGCGGCGCATTCGACCGGATCATTGACTCGAGGGGCACTTATGGACATCACCGACAGACATCCATCGTTCACGGAATACAACATTCGAGGAATGGGAGTCGTGCCAGCTCGTCGTCTAGCCCACTTAGCCCCCAGATAATCGCTGCCGCTGGCACTGGGCTCACCCCGGAGCGAGCCGAGATGCACCCATATGGAGACGTAGCCCTCGCTTCACGCCCTTCTACCGCCATGTCAGGCGCATCCTTGACTCCGGGTCCTCAAATACCAGAGCGGACTTCGTCGGCGACCGATACTAGTGCCAACGCCTTCACGCAGAGAAAAGTAGAAAGAATGCACAGCGGGAAGGGCAAGCGCGACCATGCGCATCACCACTCGCACTCCTCAAGACACCACAGAGACGAGCAAAAAACTGTGGGGGAGTATGCCCTGCATGTCTTGTTTACCTCGGTAGGGCATCTCGGGCTTGGTTTCCGTTGTGACGGCGCATACTAACACCTATGCAGTTCATCGGCCAAGCTGAGGAGAAGCTGAATGAATCTATAACGGTGCCTTTCGAGCCCGAGCCTCAAATCGAGCAGATATGTGGCCCCGGCGTGGATCCCGCTTTCGACCAGAGCATAGTGGCCCTTGGTCATATCGCTAGTCCAAAACCGAAGGCGCTCATAGATTCCATGATGCTATGGAGAAAAAGCAAAAGCGATGCCGCAAACGAAGCGCGCTCGGCGTACAAGGGGCAGACTCTTTCCGGCCCTCTGCAGAGGAGGAATACGGAGCCGGTGCAACCCAACGGGAATGGCATTGGGGACACTTTGCAGCAAAACGGCCATTTATCTGTCACCTCGAAGCAGGAATTTGTAGCCCAAGCCGAACGGCGGTCCCTGGTTTCCATATACATCCTATGTCGAGTTCTGCTCGAGGTTATCGGCCAAAGCACTCTCTCATCCATCACGCCTGAAATGGAGGACAAGCTAGAGGGTATCATATTCAGCCAGTTAAAGATCGCCGACACAGAACAGCTGATGTTTTCGCCGCTGAAGCTGGCAAATTGGAACCTCTTCGCGCAGCTCCTCGGGGTGATGAGCGATATCAACTTCACAGGCGTCACAGAGCGTTTCATTGCCGATCTGGACCGTTCACTCCAAGAGCACGGGGTCCTCAAGAGTCCCATATCTGCAAGTCGTGATGCCACAGAGGGAAAGATTGAGCTGGTCCTTGGCGGGATGAAGCATCTGAGACTGAAGGTCAACAGCCCCGGTGCCTGGGACCAGACTTGCAATTTCATGATCAACCTTGGCAGGCTCTTCGGCCGGTCACACGGGCAAAAGGTCAAGTCTGCGTTTTGCCAAATGATGGAGATGCTCCTCCTCCCCATCGCCGCGAAAGCCGACAACAGTGACTTCAGTCACCCTAAGTGGGCCGAAGTCCTCGCCAACATCAGCCCGCGACTCGGGCAAATATTTGTGAAGCCTCGGCATTGGACATTTGCGTTTCCATTGACGGCAACCATGCTCTGCGTGTCACCACCCGAAACCTTCTCGTCGCAGTGGCTTCAGCTCGTATTATCGCTGCAAACAAAGCTCAAGGACCGCTACGCCAGGCCCATATGCCTGCAGGTGTTGTCACGTCTTGTATGGACGTATCTCATGCGGACCACCGACACTGCAACGGGCACAATCAGGAAGCTCGATGAAGTTCTAAAGCTAGTCTTGCCCCCAGGAAGACGTCCCGTACTTGCCAGTGACAGTTCTGTTGCGGACCCTCTCATACAGATCATCCGAATAATCGGGTTCAAGCATCCAGAATACTGCATCAAAAACCTCATCTTCCCTCTCGTCAACGCCGAGCAATTTAATTCCAACAAGGACCTGAAGATTGAAAACCTTGACCCGGACAAAATCGTCATTGGTATAAGGTCATTTTTGGTTGTCATATCAGACTTGGAAAAAGGGGAGGAAGGCCGCCCGCCGTTTCCTCAGTACTATCCTACCCCGACACCTTCGCCAGATCGCATGCCCACATCACCGATCATCGCCCCTCCAAGGGATGACTCTATTCCAAGTCCGTCCGCGACGTCTCCTGGTGGAGAAGCCCAGACAAGCCCAGTCTTGAGCCATCTGTTGAATGACACGGTGCGAGAATATTATGTCAAGTTCTGTGAGATCCTGGGCAAGATTACGATGATCTGCGACAGCACCTTTGGCGGCCAGGCTGCCCTGGAGGAGAAATACAGCAGTCCTGGGCCAAAGACGCCAATCTCAGAGACTTTCAACTTCCGCCGTGATGATCACCAGAATCCCCAGGAGCAGAAGCAGGCATTTTACGAGCTTCTTCATGTCGCAGTACAAGCGCTCCCTCGTTGCCTGTCTGCAGACATTCCTTTCAATTCACTCATTAACCTGCTCTGTACCGGAACTGCCCATCTGCAGTACAGCATTGCCGATTCATCGGCCCAGTCTCTGAAGGCCATCGCACGACAATCTTATGCACAACCTGTAGCGACTGGGTTCTCCCGTTTCATCTTCAACTTTGATGACAGGTACTCGACCATGTCGGACGGTGGTATGTTAGGGCCTGGCCATGTCGAGAACACCTTGAGGCTCTATGTTGAGCTCCTTCAGATCTGGATCGAAGAGATCAAGCGGAAACAGAGGCATGCTGCTGCAGAGGCTGGTGACAACAGTATTTCTGAAAAAAGAGGCATGCAGCTGGATATATCCAGTATTTGGGCCGAGGTCGATCAGATCGAAGCGCACGGCTTGTTTTTCCTCTGCTCGCAGTCTCGCACAGTACGCTCCTTTGCCATTACGGTTCTGCGGCTTATCACTGAGTTTGACACGGCACTTGGCAAGTTGACAAGCCCGGAGAAGGACACCTTGAGGCTGATTGACATTCTTGAAAATGACTCCGTGCAAGTTATGAACTTCAAGGATGACCAACTATCGGTAGCCGAACGGAGTCGTATGCAGAGAGGGATGCAAGACAACAACAGGAGCGCCCTCCTTGAGCTCTGTACAAGCGATGTTTCCTACGATACGACGCTCTGGTTCAAACTATTTCCTAATCTGATCAGGCTCGCGTATGAGAAATGCCCCTTTACTGTCACCATCGGGCGTGATCTCATCTGCAATCGCATCCTCCAGATGTACAAAACAATAACGCTCCTTTCTGAACCCTCTCGGGGACTTTACTACGGATCGGACCCAGGCAGTGCTCGTTTTGTCGGACGCACACCCACAGTGCAGCCTGATGTCTTAATTGAGCAATGGAAACTGTTCTTAGTTTTCGCCTGTACCACGTTGGCGGACCCCGGGAACCCGCAGTCCAACCCGCTACACGGGAACCAGCACTTGCGCAAGGGGTCCTTGGCTTCGTCGACCGATAAGATTGTGTCGGCGCGGACACTCTTCAAATATCTTAACCCACTCCTCTCCGTCTCGTCCGCGTCTGTGCGGGAAGCCGTAGTCACTGCCATGGGCTCTATCAACATCTACATATATCGGACTCTGCTTGAAGAACTCCAGGGCTACGCCTCCCGATGCAATGATGAGGCAAGAGCACGTATCCACCAGCGGACGAACAGCAGTCCCCGCCGAAATCGCAAGATGGACTTGCTAAGGACCGAAATTACCCACGTGTACAAACTCACGTCGCACTTCTTGAAGCAGCCCGAGGTATGTCAAGACGAGTGGATACTCAACAATCTCGTGTCTTACGCAAAAGACCTGAAGCTATTCTTGATGGATGGCGAGGTACAAATGGATTGGGAGTTTCAGAAACTGCGGCGGCACTACTGTGGCCTTATGGAGGAACTATTCGAAGGCATCAATCGAACGAGTGACCCGTCAAGATGGATGACTTTCGAGGCCCGCAAATCAGCCTTTGCACTGATGGAGGAATGGTGTGGCTTTTCGCCTAATCAATCTCAGATCCGCCAGAGAGAAGACACCATGAGGCAGTCTATGATCGACCAACAGAATCTCGGTGAAAGGAATACAGCATCGGCTGCGATGGAGATCGAAAAGCGCAATCTGAGGACGTCTGCCCTGAGCGCTATGGCTGCGCTCTGCGCGGGCCCCATAAGTGTCACAACTGAAAGCGGCGCGTCCTTGCAATTCGACGTGCGGCGGATGCTGGCGTGGTTGGAAACAATCTTCAGCAATGGCAATGACAGGATGAAATTGATTGGCAGACGAGCGCTGAAGAATCTGATCGTCTACAACCAAGAGTTTCCTTATCTTCTGGAGCACTGCATCTTGCGATGCTATCTTACCGACATACCCAAGGTCCTCGAGAGTTATTTCACTGTGGTCACTCAAGTTCTTCAAGAGTACCCCGATTACCCCTCTCCCTTCTGGAAGCTCTTGGGCCTGTGCCTGTTCACGCTGGGCAATGATCAGAGCGATATCAGAACCCGGTCTGCACAGGTTCTCCACGCCATCGAAGAGCGGCATCTCAATGCCAAGACATCAAAAATCCAGGATTTTGACATCAGCATCTCCGATAAGACAAAGGCAGTGTATAAACTGGCTCAGTACAAGATTTCCGAGAGGCTGTCGAAACAACACACAGACCTGGCTTTCTACATCTTCTCCGAATTCACTCTATATTTCAAGGATCTGCAGCCCGTCAACCAGAGGAGTGTCATTGCTGTGATACTGCCCTGGATCCAGACAGTGGAATTGAAAGTCGACCCAAATGGTGGACCAACTGGTCAGTCGTACGTCCTACTGGCGAACTTGTTAGAGATCACGATAAAATCGAGCGCCGCTCTTCATAACGAAGTGCAGGCTTTGTGGCAAGCGCTCGCCTCGGGGCCCTATCCCGGCAACGTGCGGCTTGTGCTCGATTTCATCATGTCATTGTGCCTTGAGCGCCGAGAGCAGAATTTCGTCGAGTACGCCAAGCAGATTGTGGTGTTTCTCGCGAGCACCAACAGCAATCCTGGACACAAAGTTGTCGAGTTTCTCCTACTCCACATTACTCCGAAAGCAATGGTTCCGAATGAGAAGCGGGAAATGGCTCCACCGCCATCAGATGTTAACCATTTCCCTTACTGTGCTGACCTGACCGATGCTCTCCCGGTTGGTACCAAACAAGCCGGCTTCTCTCTTGGCCAGCTCTCTCTGATATTGTTGGTGGATCTTATGGTGTCTCCCGTCAACTTGCAAAAAGACAGTATACCTGTACTACTGCAGGTGGTCACCGTCCTTTGGGACCACTACACACCTCTGGTCCAAGAACAGGCCCGAGAGATGCTCGTGCATCTTATTCACGAATTGGTCATTTCAAAGCTCGACGACGAGTCTCCTGACAAACTGAGGAAGCCTATTGAGGATCTCATTGAACTGATTCGCCGGCATGATCGCTCCGTTGTTTGGGGCTACGAGGACAGCAATGGCAAGGTCAATGATCACGACACCAAGGTTCCTCCCAGTATGGAGGCTCTTGCTAAGAGGATCGTGGAAACGTTTGAGATCACTTTCCCAGGAATCAAGGAGCAGTGGAGTCGACTCTCCCTGACATGGGCCACAACTTGCCCTGTTCGACACCTGGCCTGCCGTTCCTTCCAGATCTTCCGCTGCATATTTACCTCGCTGGACCAGTATATGCTGGGAGACATGCTTGCTAGGCTGTCAAACACTGTTGCTGATGAGGATACCGAGATCCAATCATTCGCCATGGAAATTCTAACGACGCTGAAGACCCTTATTGCCAAGCTCGAAGCGGAAAAGTTGACGACATTTCCCCAGCTATTTTGGACAACCTGTGCGTGCATGGAATCTATCAACGAACGCGAATTCCTTGAATCTGTGGCAATGCTCAATGAATTCATGGACAAGGTTGATCTTCAACAAGCGAGCGTTCGGCGATTGCTGATGGATGGACAACCGTCGAAGTGGGAGGAAGCTTTCGAGGGACTACAGCCACTGCTTTACAAGGGCCTACGTTCCTCCATATGCCTGGAAGCGACCCTCAAAACCATTAGTAGGATTGTCACTTTACCAGCCGATCCGTTACTCGGGGACGATAACCGCATCTTCTTTGCCATCGTTGCCAATTTTCCTCGCTTCGTCCACGCACTGGAGCAAGGCGAGCCGAGTGGTGATGTGGCACAGACTGCTGAAACCCTCCTACAAGTTGCAGTGACGCAGGGTCTCTCGACGGTAGCCCTTGTTCTCAACGACTACCTTTCGCCGGAACACGACAGCCCCAAAGATTTTGTGAATCAAATGTTTGCGGCCCTGAAGGAGACGTTCCTCCCACGGCTAGATTTCGCGCTGATCACAACTCTCATGGGGATGCTGACGAACAAATCCGGCTGGGTAAAGACGTGCACAATGCGCATTTTGCGGGTGGTGATCCCCGAGATCGACCTGAGAAAACCCGAGATGGCGGGCCACGGTTCGGATCTCATCTCACCTCTCCTGAGGTTACTTCAAACGGAGTTTTGCATGGAAGCGCTTGATGTCTTGGATAGCATCATGACGATGTCGGGGTCATCGATGGATAAACATCATCTACGGATGAGCATGACACGCCCCACATCCAAGGCGGTCCGCAAAGAGTATGAGAGAGCTCAAAGCCTGTTCGGCATTCCGGAAGACTCTGGCTGGGCGATTCCCGTGCCTGCCAAGAAGACTGGTTCCACGCGGGCGAATATCCATGCCTCGTTCTACATGTGCCAGAGTGTCGAGGGCGTGATAATCGAGTCAGCACCGACGCCCGACGTTGAGTTCCACGCAGATGAATTCCCGTATGGGTATTTTTCGAACACCGACAGGACAGACACGATGATGTCGGATGAAGTCCGTGGGGAACTTGGTCCCGCAGACCTGGTGTCCAAGCTGGACAGCCTGGACGACTTCTTCGATGATTTGTCCACAAGCCCACCGAGCGACGGACGATCTTCTCGGACAATAACAGAGTACACGCCAGACAACTTTTCCGAGTCTGGGGCACAATTATACGACGAACAAGTCCTGCCTATCCTGAGCGCGGCCGGGAGCAACACATCGTTCCAGAACGGGTTCGCTGAAAGACCTGCCCGTGATGGCAGCGGCAAGAACTCCGGCGCATTCGCGACGGCTTCTAGTCGACCAGGTCTTCATTCGCGTTCTGTGACCTCGCCATCGGCGCCAGCGTCATATCTACCGCATTTTACCTCTGACGACGAGATGTACTCTGACCTGGAAGATAATGGCCAAGTTGCAGAGCACGAAGACGGGTCATTCTTTCTCGAAAACATGGTGAAGCGCCCAGGGCAGCAGGCTCGCTCTCGCTTGAACGGCAGCCGGTCTCGGGAAAACCTATCGCAGTGGTCGCAACCCAGTTTCGGTCCGGGGTCCAAGGTGCCGAGCGCATTTGTCCAGAAACCACCGCAGACTGACATGCTGTAAGCAGGCCGACATTGGTGGGTGCTACCTTAATTTTCTGACATCCGATGAACGAGATATCGGGGACGGGGACGGGGACGGGGTTGCAATTTCAAGGCTCAGGTGTACAGGGGACAATACTGGGAGGCATTGTGCACACATGTATTGTACGGTACGATTCAAATGAAGCGGGTATTTGGGGCTCAGGGAGCGAATGTTACGATTGGCATGTGATACCGAATATACCAAATACTCTGGTTTACGATGAACTACATACATTGATGTCTTCTGTTTATGACTTGTCGTGGGAATCCTCCCTGCGCTGTGGCTGTCAAAATCAATCGTGGAGCGTCGGCGAAAAGGCAAGTACAACGACGGGTATTATCAAAACTGTTGAGATGCCGATGCCTATAGTGAAAATGTAAACTGCGTCTGTGGGTCAAGGACCCTCGTCAGGAAGTAGACATCTGGAACTAGATAAGCGCAAATAGTGGATCCAGCGGCGGCTTGCAACCCAGTCGGCTCCAAGTTTGATGGGCCGATAAGCGCGAAAGGGAAAGCGGTCAACTGAGAGATAGCGGCAGTATCCCAAATTTCCAGACCGAGAACATGCCAATGTCTTAACCATCTACCTGGAATCGCCGAACAGAGAGTATCTGACACTGCTCAGGAAGCCAAAAGCCTGATTCTTGAAAAAAGGGTACCACATTTTCGGACCTGCAGTGACAGCTTCAAAACCGAGACCGGCGACAGGAAATCAACAGAGTACTACTCTGGCGACGTAATCAATCATCGCCTATTCGTGCGAGTTTGCCTCGAACCACGCTCATAAGCAGCATCTAAACTGTGCTGTTGGCCAGCACGGCTCTGGGCACCAGAAGCATTGGCAATACGAATCCGAACGTACGATACGACCCCTCTTTTGAGGACAGTTCACCGGTGCCTTCAAGATGGTCAAGAGAGGTCGCGGGGCCGACGCCTCAAATCCGCACAAGAGGCAGAAGGTTGTCCATGAGGCGCCAACTAGCGAAGAGATCCACACAAGCCGGCAACTGATGCAGCTTCTCACATTCGATCAGGATTTACAGAAGGCAAGACATGGTAATGCGAACTGACCCTGAAACCCAACCAGCCATTCACTAACAGCTTTCAAGGCTTACAATCATTCAAGGTCTTCCTCGACGGGCTGCTTTCAGAGAATGGCGCCGACGATGAGAAGGTGCAAATACTGAGGGATTATCTCGAGTCAGCTAAACGGCAAGAAAATGAATTTGAAGCAACTTGTTTACCTGACATCATGGAGACCTGGGGCTTTGCCGCGCATGCAAACAACGACAATATCATGTCCGCAGTTGCAGTGGCGCTGGATTTGCTGATCAAATTTGCATCTAAACGGCTCGATTTCACTGCACATGGTTTAGGCATTGGCCGCACGCTATTGCAGCCACGACAACAAGAACTCATCGCCCGGAATCTGTCGGCAGACAAAGGCAAAGAATTCATTTTCTCGCCAACCTTGAGGCTCCTCAGGGAGCTCATATGCCTCGATGGCGGTATCCTAGCCAAGCCAATTTTCCGCGGGCAGAGCCTCACTTTCAAATCCCTCGCCCGGAACATGGGTATAAAGCATCTTGGGACAGGCCTCGAGGATTTGAAGAGACCCTCGGCCCGTACAAACGCGATCCGATTCTTCTTGAGCGCACTCAAGTTCCTACCCGCAGATGCAAAGGCCGAGCTCCTGTCTCAAAGGGAGTTTCCTCCAGCACTGACCAAGTCCTTTCTGGACGACCCCCCATATCTCATCTTCGAGATCCTTGACACGATGAGAAATCATGTCCTCAAGGACAGCAAACTGACCGTATATTCGAAAAGCAAGCTGCTGAATTCTTTGACGCTGGGGCGGCTAGCATCTCTCTACCAGTACAAGCACGACAGCACAGCAGCTGAGGGTTCCGGCCCAACGGTGGAAGACGCGGTCCACGACTTCCTCATCTCGGTCTGCACGTTGCCATCAGCTGGTGTTTTGAGACCACAGTCAGGATTTTACCCAAGGAACATTGACCCCGATGCTGGTCTACTTCCTTCGGCTGAAGATGAGGTAGAGCCTGGGTTGGAGAGCATAACTTGGATGAACAAGTTCAAAGATGACGTGCCGGTACGGAACAGCATTTTGGCCGATTTCATTCAGAGCTCGAGCCTACGGCCATGGTCGAGCCAGAGGCAAAGTGAGCTCCTGGCCACCGCCTTCCAGGCCGCTCCCGAGTTGGTCGCACACTACTTCCTCAACAAACGATCATTTACATTTGAACCAAAGTTATCGTCGACATGGATCGGATACTCGGCTTTTTTGTTCAAGACGATTGAGACGCCGATGCCCGAATTCTTTGGCCACAAAAACGGATACGCCCTACTCCCTCCACCCACATCGATTATTATCGATAACATAATACCGCTTCCAATGGACCAGAAGATCCTCATCAAGTGCCTGACGCAGAAGGTAGAGCTCATCTCCTTTGTTGCTGTCAGGTTGCTCGTGATGGCCATCCAGAAGCTCCAGGCCGCCCTGAAGATGCACGCCGAGGCAGCAAAGGCGCAGAGCAAGCCGCTGTGGGATGATTCTGCAAGGAAGCTTGTCGATGCGTTTTGCCAACGAGCTCCAGGTATCAAGGACGTTATTGCTTGTTACCGGGAGGTCGGCGACTCCGATCTACTTCAGCGCGAGGCGGCGAGCAAATTGCTGAGGCTGTACTACGAAGTCATTCCGCAGGTGGCTCTGATGGCCAAGTTCGACGTGTCATCCCTGCTGATCACCGCAATACAGCGGCTGGGCGAAGCCGAGGAGAGTCCTGAAGATAGAGCGCTTCGACTGGTTGAGCTGGAAAACCTGCTCGCCATCTCTGGATATTCTCCTGGGATGAGGTGGTTCTCCAAAGTACAAGGGCTGGCACTTTCTCCCTTTGTAGCCTTGCTGAAGGTATCTGTTGCCGCTCCCATGGGCGTCTCTCTTGAGGGACTAAAGAGTGCCCTCGGGGCTGTTGCGGAAGAGCACCAACTTGTCCAGTCCGGAAGCAGCGACTCTTTACCACTTCTGACGGTTCTTCACTCCATGAGGGATTCCAGAAACTTGGCCTCCTGCGGGGCTTTGTGGGCCCTGCTCGACAACAGCGCATCACGATGCGCCACGGCTCCTGTCAAGTACCTTGAGATGATCCAGGATCTTGTCGCTCAGGGGCAGGGTGTTGTCCTAACCACATCTGGGGCAATAAGTCCCTTCGCGCTTGCTCTTTTGGATCAGCTGCCGTTCGTCTTGAGCTCAGCAGGCGAAGATGAATTATCCGTCTTGGCCCATCTCATTGCGACTTACATGTCATACACAAACAGCATGGGCAGCGGTGAAAGCGGGTCGAATGCACTTTGTGAGAAGTTTGAATCAGCTTTCTCCGAGAATCCCAGTGGGAAAAGGCTGTTCAAGAAATACACAAAACAGGTCAATGCTGCACGCGAGCTGCAGAGCTGGGGAGCAGACTTCTCGACGGGCGAGGATGAGCACCAGCCTCAAGCACAGGATGGCCAGAAAGGCGACCACTTTGTGTCTCAGGAAGCGCTGGCTGACCTTCTTTCTGCCCCATCGTCTCTGGCCCAGGACAACTCAGCCCTGTCCAAGTGGGTGACGAAGGAGGCGGACGAGCTTGTTGAAGAGGGGCACGCAGCATCTGTTGTGTCCCTGCTTGCCTCGGAGCACACCAGCATCCGGAAAGAAGCACTTGTCAACACGGCGAAGATGGCCGCCAAGATCAAGGACTCGTCGTACGAAGAGAAGGACCAGGTGTGGCTCTTTCTGTCCGAACTCGTGGAGTCGTGCAAAGGCCACGTGGATGCCGGGCCGATACCCAACCACATTGTGGCCTTTGCACGAAATGCCCTCGAGGTGCTCCAGAACCCCCTGCATTGTCTGTACGGGAAGTTGAACTCTTTCCTCATCAAGGGGCCAACGTGGAGGCTCGACAGGCTGCCGTTGGTTTGGGACATTCTGCAAGAAGGGCCAGAACTTGAAGACACATATTACGCCGAGCTCAGTTGGCTGTTCTCTTACCTACTGGACGGCGTACAAGCGGAGCCTGACATGGCGCAATACCACAACACACGGCTGTTTGAGCGGCTGCTGTCCCTTGCAAGCAACCCGTATCTGCGCCTCAACCTCAGGACACAGATACTGAGGATAATATACAGGGCGACATGCATCAAAGGAGGAAGCACGACTCTTATGACTAGGTTTGGTATTGTGAGCTGGCTCGAGGCACAGAGCGCACCGTGTGACTCAGAGTCGGAACGCGAGACTTATAAAGCCCTCCTCAGGAGGATTTGGGAGACAGCCGACAAGGAGCGGGCCTCTGTGTGGAGCAACGGTGGCATTCAAGATGCTGTACAGGGTGTGGCAACTTGATGTTTGTGAGGCAGAAACTCGATAGCCTATGGCCTTAATTTGAACCCAATGGGCAGAGACCCAATATCTTCCGACAACAATGGATCTCTTCTTGCAAGCTAGATCACAGTAATTCCATATCCATAGGACGTGCACGTAATACACAAAGATTTCAGTGTCTTGGAGTGCTCAGTGAGCAATTGTGTCTCATGTACAGGAACGTATCCCAGTAGCAGCTGTCCTCTGTGAAGCATGTATCAGCAGGTAGACAAGTGGGGAAGGGCAGCCCCCTGACAATCCCCACTTCCAAGAGAGCTAAGGAAAGGCAACGCATAGGCCAGTTATTAGCGGCTACTTGACCATGGAGCTGGTTCAGTGCCAGAGTGCAGGCGGTCGGTAGGTCGGTCTGCTGCCTCAACGTCGGAGATACACACCACACTAGGTAGGGACGAGAACCACGCTTCAGCAAGGCCTTCTCCACCTCACAACTTCACCCGTGACAACAGCTCAGCGCCCGCCCAAATCACTTTTGACAACATCCAATATTCCACCCTACCTAGCCACTTTTCAGACCAAATCCCCTGTATCGTTTCTTTTCGAGGCTGTACTGAACAGTGTTCTGTTCCCTTGTTATCCAATTTGCCTGACTGCCTGACACCAAACACCCCCCATCATCAGGTGGCACTGTTCCACCGCAACCACCTCGCCTCTCTTCCATCAGCTCGCCAACTATCAGCCCATCAAAACCAAGCCTTTCATCTCGTCTGCAGTCACGAACACTACTCTGCCCGAACAAGGAACTCCCAACCGCGATATCTGCCTCACCAAGAACAGACTGGCCGTCAAGAGGCCCCTCAACGAGCCCGACTTCGGGCAGCCTCAGGAGCTGCTAGCTGTGACGTCCATTCCAGCTTTACAGTCCTGTCCCTCGAGTCGTACCACCCTGCACATGTGTCGCTGGGGTGGTTAAAAAAGAATCCGCTCCCCAAAACACATTTCCAAAAGGCTGTCATGGCCGTGGCAATACGCTATGAAGCTGAGGTGTTGCTTCGCTTGAGGGAATCCCCTCTCTGCATCAAGCCCAAGGATCTTCCACCACAGGAAGAATGGATGGGGTACGAGTGCTATCTAGGTAGCTCAGCATGTACTCCCCGGCTAACAGAGATGCAGCCCACCCCCAGAACCGACCCGCATTCAGAACAAGACCATCAATGACCGGGGAGCTCCCCTTGAACAGTCCACCCGCAGGCCTGTCACTGAACGTCACGTGGCACGCAATGGAACAAGTACGATCGCATTTGCCCCAGTGACTTCTATCCTTGAAAGACCACATGCTGACATTGATCAAGGCTCTGATGGCATGGTTCTGGTGCCTTCCAGGGCAAGCTTCACGTCTACCATAATGCGTGGGAACAACGGTGACAGCGACCGCGGCGAGAGGACCCCGCGCGACCCTGAAGCCCGCGACCGCTTCCTCCGAGGCAAGATCGGCGGCGACGACATCAGCGACCGCTTCCGTGATGCGAGGCAAAGCGAACCACGGCGGCGTGGAGATGGTGATCGTGACGGCGAGGGATGGAGTACGGTCAAACCACGCAAGAGCTTTGGTCAGGAGGGCGCCGAGCGCTTCACTGGTCGCATGGGCGGCGAGCGACAGAAGGAAGACCGCCGTGGCAAGGAGCGCGATGACCATGACATCCTCAGGGAACGCCCACGTCGTAACATGGATGCCGATGGGGAAGAGGGGGACGCACCTCGCAGGAACGGGTTGAACCGGGGCAGGTCCGAACCCTGGTTTAAAGACAACACCAAGACCAATGAGGTTACCGAACGAGCATCGAATCGTGAGCGCATTGACAAGGCCAAGAGCTGGCGCGACCGCAACGACCGTGACCGCAACGACCGCGACCGCGACCGCAACGAGCGACACGATCGACGGTGGGACAAGGATCGAGATCAGCGCCCTTCAGAGCGAGAACCAGAGTGGTTGGATGAGCCAGCCGAAGAGAAGACCCATGGCCACACGGAGGCTGATCTGAAGAAATTCATGGAGACAATGAAGGCAAGCAGAGGAGGGGGCAAGGCTCCAGAGGCAGTACAGCCGTCGCCCGCGCTTCCTTCCTTCTTTGCCGACCCCCCAGCGGTCAAGTCCGCTCCGGCTGTGGACCGGGGTCCAGACAAGTTCTTCGAGGCCTTCGCAGGTGCCAGACTGACTTCACCCCCTACAACGGAAGGAGACAAGCTCGAGGCAGCCAACGCGCCAACCGGTTTCGCCGGCCCAGCCAAGTCCTCGAGGTTTGCAAACCTCTTTGCTCAATCTGTGCCCCAGCCGAGCGAGCCTCGCGGGCGAACGGAGCCGAGTACTCCAGCCTCTGGACCACCTCCACCCAACGCAGAAGCCCCCGATGCTCAGCCTGGCCAGAATAACAGCTCAGAGAGAGAGGCGTTCCAGGCTTTGCTGCAGAAACTTCACCTACCCCGCCAGGGCGAACAGCAGTCCACGCCAACGCCGCCCAATGCCGGCGCATTCACGCAGCCGCCGCCTCCACCAATGCAAAACATGCCTCAAGACCCAATCCAGAACCTTGCCCAAGCCCTGGCTCAGAAGGCACATGTCGTATCGCCTCAGCCAGCTGACCCATACGGCATGGACCGCCGAGAGGAGCCCCGTCTACGATCTGTTCCTCCAGGAGGACCTGAGATCCTGGCACCGCGCCCTATGCCTCCGCCCAGCCAGCCGCCATCTGCTCGCCCCGACCAGATGCTGCAAGATCTCCTCACCCACCGCCATACCGCACAGAGCCAAGGCAGCGGTAGAGCCGACCATGGGTCGAATGCCAGCAGGGACTTTCTCATGCAGCTCATGCAGAGCGGCCGCCATGCACCCGAGCAGCCACGTATCGAACAAATCATGCGCATGCCGCAGCCCCAGCGGCAAGCCTCGCTCCCTCATTTTCCGGAACGTGAGCCGGACTTTGTGCAGCAGCGTGGCCCGGCCCAGCGACAAATGCGCCCCCAGGGCCCACCTGGCTTTGCTGACGAGCAATTCCGACATTCTGAAGGGGACGGCCGGCCCATGCATCCAACACAGATACTGCAGCGACCACCTGGTCTGGATCACGCTCTGCAGCAGCAGCAGCAACAGCAGCAGCAACAGCAGCAGCAGCAGTTTATGCAGCCAGGCCAGCAGATGCCGCCGGTTCAGCGACCCATGATCCCGCCTCCAGGGCTGATGGGCCAGCCGCGAAACGGACCCGTACCCGGCATGTTCCAGCCCCCCAACATGCCTCCTGGTGTGTTCCCGCCGGATAACATCCCGGGCCCACCTCGGAACATGCAGCCTCCACCAGGATTCTTCGGAGGCGGTCCTCCGCCACCCGGAGCTGGCCATATGATGATGGGCGGCTTCCCTGGCCCGGAGGGTATGGTCTTTGGGGCTCCTTTTGATGGACGAGGTGGAATGCCGCCCCCAGGCGCGGCGCCGTTCCGCCGCTAGATAGCAGGAGAAAGGCACGTGAAAGACGGACAAACGCAATAACACCAGCTGGATTATAAAACATAACAACGCGAGCTCGGCTGGCAGCAACAGTGACGCCCCCCTCCCCGCCCGAGCTGAGGGCATCTTTGACAGTGATGGTGAATGATCTGGATTTGGCCCGGGCATCAAGCTTGTTGGTGTCTTCCACACTGCTCGCTTCTTGGGCCCTGCGGATATAGCACACGGTCTGAGGACGATGTCATCTGGCTGAGCCGCAAGTCGTTCGGCGACTGGTAAATGCCCTTAACACCCGGCACACTGTGTGGTACGGTGGAACTGGACGCTGATCTCGCTGCTCGAAAGAGCGTGGGCGAGAGCAGTGGGCGGACAAACACGTAGCTGTCAATAGGTCTTAATGAGAGTATGAATCACACGACCTCTCTCCCTGGGGGCCGCTAAGTACACGTGAACCAAGCACTATATATTGGGTACGGGGCCGGGGCTCCTTCGATGGTGACCGAGCCGAGATATTTACACTGGATTTCTACCGACCTACGTACTTTCTTGTCTTTGTTTGGCTGCTGCCGCACTCAACCCGACAAGGCTGAGTGTGTGCTGGCAGCCCAACAGTAGCAACAACAACTACGCCGCCGCCACCTTATGAAAAAGAAAACGCCGTGCTCATGCGTTGATGTGTACACGTCCACAAGGCCGTTTTTAGCAGGCGGCCAGTCTTTCTCCACACATCGAAACTGAAAACTCCTACACCAAGCAGCAAGCCCCCATGAATCCACCCGTCTATACACACGCACCCACATACACAAAATCCACCCACGTGAAAAATCCAAAACAGGCGGGGCGCCGCAGGCGAGAGGCGCGTGGAGAGCCGAAAGGGGGGCACCATGCAAAGCGGTACTTCAAGATTGGAGCCGCTACTTTTTCATGCCGAAAATGTTCCGCTTCTTCTTCTCCTTCTTGTGCAGCTTGCCGTCGTCGGGCGGCGGCGGGGTCGGCGATGAGTAGCTTCCGCTGCCGCCGCCGTTTATAGGGGCTGCCGGCCTCGGGGGCGCCGGGCTGCCGCCGAGTGACATCTGCGACATCTGCTGTGTGGGTGGTACTGGCCTGCCCGGGAGTCCTCCGGCCCCCGGCGGCAGCGGGGCGCGTTGGATGCGCTGCTGGCCCGGGGCCATGCCTATCGGGCCGCCCTTGGCTGGCGGTGGTGGTCCGGTCTGCATCGGCGGCGGGGGAGGCCGTTCGCGCTCGAAGAGATGAGCTGGTGCTTTTGGCTTGGGACGTTCCATGGGAAGGTCGAGGCGCCGCTTATCAACTGACAAGTCGCCAACCTGGCGGGCGAACATTTTCGGAGTCACCATGTGGCTGGTGACTAGGAAAACATCACGGTTTTGCTTGTCCGAGACTTCGTAGCACGATCGCACTTCAGAATATGTCGCCCCGCCTCCTACGAAGACAATTATGCGCTGTCGGTTGTCAGCCACGCGACGTCCCCCCCCGGCCCAGCTTGGTTTGGCAGCGCGCAGGGATCCTTGTCCTGCCATCATGTCCTCGTTTGGATCTGCTGGCGGTTTCGTGTATGGAAACGAATTCGCGTCAAGGGTGCCTTTGCATAAGTGTTCGAGCATATGCTTCACGTTGGGCTCAAACCTCGACAGACCGTACTCTTCGTTGAGTTGTAGATTCTTGTCGAGTGGGAAAAGCGGTGGTCGGGGTTGCCGGACTTCCTTTAGTCCCTTCAGGGTGCGGGCCCCGAGAATGTCCAGATTGGATATGACACTGCACTGGGATTGCTCGAGAGCTGAATGCGCCACGAGTCTCTTGACATCCTCCTCAACAACTCCGTCTCGGTAGATGAGGTAGGCCATGAGCAGGCGCAGCCTGTCTGACTTTGTGATGGATTCGTCGTCGAGTAATCGCACAACTTCTTGCAGAATATTCTTCGGCTTGCGTAGATCCTCGTCCAGGCCGGTCGCTAGCGTCTGTTCCACGGAGGCAATGTCTGGCAGCTTATGGTTCTGGAATAAGTTCATGCTCTCCTGCGCCATGGATAGGTGCAACGAGTAGGCCTCCTTCATCTCCTGAAACTGGGGCAGGCCCGCCAACATGTCCTTGATGGTGTTCAGACTTGGCTTGTTTTCCCCATCCGTAAATTGGGGGTTCTGGTCGATAAATTTCTGGAAGTCGCCCATGAGCTTGTCGATTGTGTCCTTCATGTGCCGGTGTCTGTTGTCGACCCAGACCTTGTCCTTCTCTTGCAGCTCCATGTCTTTCTCCTCAGCATCCGGCTGGCCTTCGTTGACGGTCATGTGGTATGTCACCTTGTCGCCCTCCTTGATGGCAAGTAGATCGTGCGCCATGGCTTGGTAGGTGAATTCGTGGACCAGGGGCGCCATAAGGTCCATGCTCCTGTCTGTTATCAAAAGCACGCCGGTCGGCCTGCTGGAGGCAGGAGGGAAGGACTGGTTCCATTGCGCGTAGTTGTCGAGCTCCTCTTGTACAAACCGGGCGAGATGAGTGCACAGAACGCTTGCGTCATGCGTGGGGTTCTGTGGTCGGTAATATCGCACTTTTGGGTACTCGCCCAAGGATATACACACACTCGTAATCTGGATGAGTCAATGTCAGCTCCGGTCAACGCTGGTTCTGAGCGAGGGTGTTTGAGAGCTGCCGACCTTCTGCGCCAACGTCTGCATGTGCTCCCGGACAAGGTGATTACAGCCGGGGTGGTATAAGACAGGGAAACTCCAAGGGTCGCGGAAAGTGACAAGGTGTGACTCCCGTGGGAAGTAGTCGATGTTCAGTATCTTGTAATCGGCGATGAGCTCTCGAGCCTGTGGGTGGGAGTACAGGCGGCGTCGCAATTGTGGCTCCAGGAGGTCGGTCAGTACGATGAATGACCTCTGGTATCTTTTTCGATCGAAATCGGCGAGTAGGCAGTCGACTATGTGTGGCATTGGAGATACAAAGTATATAGCGTCCATGGTCGGGTTCATATCTCGTCTGTCCTCTATGAGCTCAATGTCTGGAGGGCGTCAGCGGTAGGCGGGCTCTGGGGCAGGGTGGACGGCCAGCACGTACTGGCGACATTCTGATTGAGGATGTCGTCTTCCTTGGCGACATTGTCTATGATCTTCTTTGAGAACTCGTCGACAACGAGCACTTTCCACTGCGAGGGCACCGTCAGTTAACCGCCAAACAGGTCTGGGTTGCCTCCAGGTGGTGGGACTATGGGCTCGCCGTACGTCACCTTGGGTGATGTCCTTTAGGGTGTTGAGGATGACTGGGCGGATCACGGTCAGCAAGCGATCCATGGCAGAGCTCAGGAGCTCCCAGCTTTTGGGCGCGGGGGCCCTCACCGTCATGTTGTATCTGGATGATTGAGGCGCCCATGTTGGCGGCGAAGCGTCACACGGCGCAATGAGGCGCCAGGTGTTGCCTCGGGACGGACAGGAGTGGCGGGCTCTTTCCAGGGGTAAAGCACAAGGGGAGACGGCGCCGATCTTTCTGCTGGAACAAGGCTTCTTCCTCGGAAACCACGGTGGCCTGATTGCGACTTGTCGGAGGCGAGGGTCGAGCGGGATCAATGGGGAGAACGGATCTTTGACGGACTCGCAAGTTCGCTCTTTGGGGGGCTTGAAGAGAAGGCGGTGGTGGCTTGAGGTTGGGCGCGGGCGCAGAGAAAGGGTCGCTGAGGGGGCTGCAGCCCAGGCCAGGCCAGGTCTAGGCTGTAATGGGCGTCGGATTGGAGGATGAGATGACGGTCGCAAGGTGCTGCGGTTGGATTATTGCTCGGATTGGGGTCGAGAGGTTTCAAGAACTGGTCTTGTGGTGGGATGGATTCATGCCTGTTGACCAGGTCGGGGCAGCAGAGCCGTGCAAGGCAGTCAGTCTCGTTGGGTGCGAGTACTTGGTCTATGTACACATCTCAGGGACAGGATGCCTACACCTACAAGTACCTCCCGCATGACGCTTCCCCACCAACAAGCGACAAAACTGGGCCAGTCAGTGCAAGTGACGGAGGGGGGACCCCCCTTCACCCTGGTTCCGTCCATGGCAATCAGAAGCGCCCCACTGCGGGAGCTACGCTATCGGCAATGTAGGTGAAAGACCCTGGGAGCTACTTGTCTGGACAATCTAGGGTAAGGGTCAGACATGAGGAAGCCTCTGCCTCCCGACCTATTAAGGGTTCAGGTTTAGTTTTCCATAGTTGCCCTATACCTTCTGGTTGCTCTGTACCTCACAGTTGCCCGCCGAAGAGCGGCATTGGAAATGATCGTGATGTCCGAATTTTTATGAGCGATACAAAAGGCTTTGGTGCCAGATCTACAGGTCTTTGCGGACGCGGTGCTGGACGGCGAGGTGTTTTTGCTAGTTAGACGTGGCTGCCAAGGTTATGGAAATCGCATGTGCCTTGCAAGAGAGTGTCAGGACGGGCGAGAAGATTCAGTTGGGAGGAGAATGGGAAATTTGTAAATCACCATTGAGAGCCGCATTCAATAGCTCGTTCTCATAACTTGATGTCTGCATGACTCTACATGTCAACTGTTTATAGCAGAGCACAAAATTTGAATTCAGTCGATGAAGTTTGCATCGGTAGATGAGTATGGGAATTTGAGAGCTGAAACTCAATGGACCATAACAGTACCAATGTTTTCTCAAGTCGCTGTTCTCAGTAGTAAAAATACACACCTTTTTAAGTGTAGATCAGCAGATCTGATTTTCTATAGACTGTAGATCTATTGTTGTTAATACATGAGGTACGTATCCGATGGGGAGAACGGCTTTAGATTCCGTTGGCGTCTTTGATCAACTCGGCGATCCGCATCGATACCTGCGTTGTTCTTGGTATATCGTGGCCACCTCCATGATCGAACATCTTGCGCTCGTCACAGAAGTAGGCTAGCTGGACACCGGCGGACCACCTCGGATCTTTGGCCCCAACAATGTGGACAGTTGGCATCTTTATCCTGATGTCTTTCGGAAAAGACGTAAAGTCCAGTCCGAAACAATCCGACTCCTCCGGCATTTCGTCTGCCTTGTGCTCCAAATCCGCGGTATAATCCCATAGCCCTTGGCCCTTGGGTAAACTCGCAGTGTCATATAGCACTGCGCTTTTGGCCTTCATTAGATCCACTGTTCTCTGGTTCAGACCATATGCCCCCTGGGCATCGAGACCCATGTCCTCTAGCACTGGCAATGGCAGGCCGCCACAAATGAAAATTGCCGATTGGAAAGGCAGTGGAAGTTGTGGGTTCTCTTTCGCGTGGTATAAGAGGTAAGTGCCAACGAGGGAGCAGCCCTGTGAGAAACAGCAGACCCCATCGAAAGGACCATGCTCCTCGATGTATTCGTCAAGCCACAGGTGAGCAGCCCGAACGGCGTTCACGATGTCTTGTACAGCCAACCACCAAGCGTATGTTGGGCTACGAAACAGGACGTCGATACCAGGGTGTGGCTTGGCCAAGTATGGAGCATCTGGAAAATCCCACTCCCAGTCGGAGGGCAGCTTGGCCCGGAACGAGGCTTGAGGTTTGATCAGCTTTGGAAGAAGCAAGGGCTTTAAAGGAGCAACCGTAAGGGCACATAGTATAGATACGAACCTGATTGTGACTTGAATATCGAACCACTTGTTCCTTGGCCGTGAAGGCAGAGGATCCTGACCATGATGACGGCGTCTTGAGTCTCAAATTCTGGCCAGGGAAAACGCGGGAAGCAAAAAGATGCATGCGCAGCGTAAGTCTCCGCATGTTCGTGCTCCTTGTATTACGTGTTGGTACAATGGCCTCTCACTTGAGACGACGTCAAGTCAAATGGTTAGCTCCATCGGGGTCCGAGGGAGAAGTCCGTGGCGGGTACTAAGGAGCCCGGAGTTGGTTGCAAGATGGATCATGGCGGCGCTCGAGAGCAGCAAGCACAAAGACTCGAATGCATCTACAATTAAACTATTCAGCCTACTGCAGGTTACTGCATTCGAATATCGGACTGCGTTCGGACATGGCCCTCTGGGGGCCGGACACAGACGAGGGCCGCACAGGAGAGTGGGACGAATTAGTCCGTTGAGCCCCCTGAGCGCAACCCACCACCACGTACATGCATGCCCAGAATTCTCAAGGAAGAAGCATTATGAACAAATGTAAAGAAATTTATGTAGAGTAGGTAGCGCTTATTTGTAAGACTGGACTCTTACAATGCTGGCGATATATTGCAACACTCACACACCCCCGATTTGAGGTGGGGCTGCACCGCAGCACCGTAGTCGAGAACCCGGGGGTCTGTCTGGACGAGGTCTCAAGCAGAAGCAGGCAGCCATCATCACCGACCGCCGGACTTCTCATTCCATCTTACCCGACATATTTCTGGCGTGGCCGTGTGGAGCCACCACAATCCGGGCAAGCCATCTACATTCTCCATCTGCACTGTCTGTCGAAATGGGTCCTCCCTAAACTCAGTTCTAACTGCAGGCCAAGCACCCTCCACGCCCCCCTGTGTAGCGGTATATGTCGTCGTCTTTCGAACATGGCTTCAACTTCACGGCCAACACCTCCGGAAACCGCATCGAATGCTACTCCTGCGCCGCCATCTCGAGGTCCGGCAATTAAGCAGGAGTATTCATGTGTCTTGTGCAAACAGCGCAAGGTCCGCTGTGATCGGCTCAACCCATGCAGTAGTTGTGTTCGCGCCGGGGTCTCCTGTCTCCCTGGAGTGAGGCAGCCATACAAAAGACGGCGGAAACATGCCCAAGGTGGCGACCTGAAGAAGCCGCATGCTCCAGAACGATCTGGAGGGCTCTACTCAGCACCCTCAAGGTCCCTGGACAGCACCTCCAGCCCTGAGGAATCACGTCCACAGCGGCAAGTGCCAACATTTGGCCAGTATGACACCCCTTAACCTTGGCAAGCACCCGTCATCTCCATGGTGTTAGAGCCCTCCTGGTTACTGATGCTTGTTTCCTTCCATAGAAGCCTATGGACCGGTTTGAACGACGAGGTTCGTGTTCAGCACCTGGCCGTGCCCTGCCTACGCGAGACTTGTTGACTAAGGCTCTTTTCTCATCAGTTCCAAGATCCTAGGGCCACCAGGTCCTCAACCGAGGATGAAGCCCTCAGCTCAACGGAATATGGCTCCAGCATGACTCCTAGTTCACTGCTCTTCTCCGCCTTCCGAAATGTTGTTGACCTTCGCGAGTTCCACCCTCCTCCAATGCAAGCATTCATGCTGTGGCAGGCTTTCTTGCAGAATGTGAACCCAATGTCAAAGGTCATACACGCGCCATCGGTCCAGCCCATAATTATCGAGGCAAGCAAGGATTTGGAAACCGTTCCGAAGCCATCAGTCGCCTTACTATTCGCCATATACGCGGCTGCCATTATGTCTCTCAAGGAGGAAGATTGTCAGACACAATTCGGGGCTCCGAAGACCCTGCTTCTCACCCGCTACTTTTCGGCATGCCAACAAGCCCTGGCGGCAGCGTCCTTCATGAAGTCCCGGAACCTAGTCACACTCCAGGCCTTCGTGATTTTCCTGGTAGGTGACCTCCCATTGTCAGTACATACCGATGCTCACCATCCTACAGCTTCCTGCTCGCCAGATATACGATGAGCAGACATTCTGGCTGCTGGCCGGCGTTGCTGTGAGGCTAGGCCTGAGGTTGACTGCACACACCGCCAATGATGCGCCCAACGACTCAGTCTATGTGTCACAACTACGAAGACGCCTTTGGCGACAGATCATCTGGATTGATGGCCGTAGTCATCATCACATTGGATTACGGCCGCCTTTCCATGGCGTTCAAGCTTTCCCTCTGCCTGGAAACCTCAATGATGTCGATCTCAACCCGCATATGGAAGAGATGCCGTTGATACATAAGGGCCCTACAGAGATGACCTGTGAGTACCGGCTCTAGTATGGGTATGCTCTGTTCCAGGTGCTAACATCTATGACCTAAGTTTGTCTCTGCCGATATGAGGTCGGCGAATTCATGATCCGACATGGAAGCACATTTCAAGACCCTGCCGTCCCTATTCAAGAGAAAGACAAGCTCATCGATCAATTTGAAGCTCATATGGATGAGAACTACCTGAAGCATCTCGACCCTGCTATCCCGCTGCATCTCATGGCTGACGGCGGTGTACGATCTGCTACCTGTAAGATGAGGTTGATGGCTCATCATCCCTCTCAGTACCCCGATAAGGGCAAATCAATACCCCAGTCTGAACGAGACATACTATTTCAGGTCAGCGTTAAGATGGTCGAATATGATGTAGTTGGAAAATCGACAAAGACCTTAGACAACTTCTCGTGGCACATCGACAATGCCTTCCAAATAGACGCCTTTGTCTTCATGCTTATCTCCTCTCGGAATCAAGATGCCAAAGCGACACTGACCAACAAGGCCTGGCAGCTTGTATCTGACATGTACAAGCATAGACCATCTCTGCTCGAAGACAACAACAATGAATTATACGCAGCTGTAAGAGAGCTGACGCTACAAGCGTGGGAGGCACGGGAGGCAAAGATTTCACAGGAAAATGCAGAGTCGATCCCAGTCCCAGATTTGATTGTGGAACTTCGAGACAGGAAAGCCAAGAAGAGCATGCCCAGGAGGAAATCGCTGGCTACTTCGGCTGCCTCAAAATCGGTACCTCTCGAGGCGTCAGCTCTTCACCAACTGGCTGGTGTAGCCACTCAGGTCGACTCGAGGAATGGATACAACAATATGGATTATGTGTATGGGTTAGCAACTGATATGAACACGAACTCATTTCAGTCGGGTCTCGACCAGCAGTTTGATAGCATCTTCCGCAATCTAAGTGGAGACATGGACGCTGCTGGACCGGTTGACTGGGATTACTGGGACGGTCTTCTGGAGCGGAACAACGTTTTCAGGTGATGTGGAGTTTGGGTCACTGATCTGGATAGCGGAATCACAAACGCACTCCTGTTTGAGGACCGGCTGTTGTGAGTAGTAGACTCACTGGAACACAAAGACCGTGGTTACAAGTTTAGGTAGCATGAATAATCAGGAGCAGCACTGACTCTATCCGGGACCAGGCCGTTTCATAAAGTCTTTATTGAAGAGCTTAGCTTGTCCGTTACATCCAGGTAGCCCTTGGCAACAATGAGACAAGTCAGAAATCACTTTTTTAAGCCTGAGTGACTTAGTTTTGAGGACAGTTGAATAAATGCAGGGTTACATTTGAACCGAGTCCAGACGAGACCTTGGAGGAGATAATGAGCCTAAGGCTAAAGCATCTTTATACTTGGTGCATCTGTAAACATATTTGCAGTGCCAATTTTATGCCACCAGCAAAATGAGGCATACAAAGCTGCCCGCCACCAACACCATTTGCCTTCCTGATTCTATGCCTACAAAGATTTAGGTGACTACCTTTGTACCTTGAATTGAATCATATTATTTCTTCAGGTCTATCAGCTAAATGAACCTGGTTTTGAAGATGGCTGAATCAAAACGAGTGCCTCTTCTCAGGCCTTCCTTTGTCAGGCTGATTGTGATTCAATAGTATTGTTGACCCAAATCTTGTCACTTGGCGTCGATAAATACCTGGACAAGTCTAATCCCTTGTGGACTTCGCAGACTCTTCCCTGCCTCGTTCTACCACAGTTGTGGCACTAGACACACGTCTCATACCATCCTCCTCGACACGACGAGACTTATCCGCAAACTTATTGAAAATATCCGTTTGCCAAGATGACGAGGCTTGATTATCGCTGTTCTCTAATCGACGACTGCCTCGCAGTCGAACGCATCCTACCCGAAATGAAAGTGCCGCAAAACTAGCAATCTCCTCCGAGCGGACAATTCGTGTGCCTGACAACAAGAAGATATCCAGACTCCCTCCTGAACTTGAACGCTTCAAGCTATACAAGGTTCAAGATTATGCTGGCCGTCTCCCATGTGGGATGGTGAGGAAAGGCGGTGTTTTCTTCCCCATGTATCAGAGGGAAGCCATGTGGATATCATTCGAGGCCAACGCACCTTTCATGATCAAGATTTACTCTGGGGGCGTCAACGTGGTATCAGGCGAGCATGCTGATAAGACTGCAGAGACCAAGCAACGGCGGGTAGAGCTTCTTGGACAAAGCAAGACCATTCAAGACTACGTTGTACCGAAACAGCCCTGGCTTGACGGTATGGCTATCAAACCTTCTGTCGTGCGGCAATTCGTCGCGTAAGTTTCTCCTCCACATTCCTCTTAGACACTCTTGTAGCCCGGGTTCTCTCATCTCAGCTTTAGTCATGCCGTGCTATGCCACTTTCAAAGTCGTAGAATTGCTAATAATAATTCAACTTATCCAGGATGCTGGTTAGACAGGGTTATACAGTTGAAGCCTAGCTCACTGGCGAGGAATTTGTTCGGGGAATGACCTTTGAGATTACCCCTGCTCGTTGTAAGTGTTTCTCAAGTCCTTTGTGATATGCAAGGGCTCTTTCCCGCTGAGTAGCCTTAGGCGAGCGCAAGAATAGGCCACTGCAAATCTTTGTCAAGAATATCGCAAGGAAGACTTTTACTATGCGATGTTCTGGAGATGATACAATTGATACCATCAAAGATCGCTTGTATCACATAGAGGGAGTCCCGCCTGATCAGAAGATGCTCATTTTCAGTGGCCACCGATTGGAGGACGGTTGAACCCTTGAGGAATGCAACATTCACAAGGTGAATATGATTCCTCCTGCCCACTGTTTATGAGACTTCCTGGTTCATGATTCTCTACATAATATACTGATTACAGACTCTCCAGGAGTCCACTATACACATGGTTGGGAGAATGCGAGGGGGCGGCCCTGCAGGCATGCCATCTCAGCTCGGAATCGCCGCGGGTGGGATGATGAAGCAAAATGTTCGGAAGAATACTCATGATTCGCAGGAATGGGTAAACGGCTTGACCATGTCCTTTCATGTCCAAATCCTTGACAGTCTGACTTTTCGTCAAGTCACAGGCGAGGACCCACCAGAGTGCCCTATTGATGCAACGGCCGTAAGTACTCCTGATTGTTTTACTAATTCTACTGGACTTTTACTCTGAGAGCTGCACTATGTTTGCTCTTCCGCATTTACAGCAACTTGTGGTGTTCCTGGGTCAGGTGGTCCAGAGTCTCCTATTGTAAATCCTCATACCATACGAAGAAGGCTGACTCAAGCTTTGCAGTACGCAAATGCTGGCCTCCCGTTCTTCGACCTGTATGAGGAGGACCCTACCGATGTCTCTGGTGCTGAAGCTGCGAGGTAGCAGTCTTGGAACTACAATTTGGGACGACGGCGATGTCTTCGACATTGAAGACTCAGACGGACTGTTGAGTCCTGATCATCCACTTCGTGATTTCCGCACTCTATCTGATCTGGAGACAGAGACAAGGGGTTTCAAGCTGGGAGGTGAGGGCTATTAGATGGTTACGGAATGGAACGTACGGAGGCTTTGGCCAGGATGAATATATGTTCTCGCCACGGCATCCATTGGTTGGATGTGTCCAGGGCAGACTGGGGCAGACCCTTTCCAGTCAGGATACGGCCTTTCTACACTTAGCTTGAGGTCTTGATTACATGAGCGCGGGATATGAAATCTCTACCCTTGAAACAGACATGACCACTTTGTGTATGTATACCACGGAAAGCCAGGAGTCGTGGTTACTGAGATTATCTACGAGATCTGGTGGTTGCACTCACGAAAGCAAAGTTACACCCATATATCATCTCTCACGCCATAGCTGTGGCTACTCAGAGCATCATCCAGGCCTGATTCACACATAAAAATCTGAGTGTTCGCAAACATATTAGGCATAGTTATTTATACCTAGGTGAGTATTGGTTTTAGTTTTAAGTCTGGGTGTTGAAGTAGGCGTTGTGGGTATTGCGGGAGCGGGAGTTGCTGGAGTAGGTGTTTTGGGAGTGGGTGCTTTGGTTTTTTGGGAGTGGGTGTTGTGGGAGTGGGTGCATGCATTTCCTATCTAGATTCAAAGCTTGCGGTGCAATGGTATCCGCTAAGTGTCTTCTTCAGCTCACATATCTGTGCCGAAATTTTGCATAGTCATAACGGACTGCTGCTGGTAAGACGGTGTCGTGTCTTCGGTGTTGTGGACACCGAGGGCGTCGCGATGCCCATGACCGCCTATTCGCCTGTCTTTTCTTCTGGTTACCCGCAGCTTGGAATTGGAGCTTGGCTGGAGCTCCAATGCGGAGAACCCAGGTGCCAAGACGGGCGGATTTCCGGGGATCGTGGAGCCGAAACCTCCACCTCGATATGCTGGTCCTCTAGGAATAACTCCAGATGTCTACTTTCGGTTGAAATCTCCGCTGCCGACACCCAAAGAGAGTGTCGTGGATCCCCGCAAAATCATGGGTGCTCTGGGACGTCACTACGCATACGGACTCACAACGCCATACTTCGTTAATCATTAGCAATTGAACCATGTTGCATTTGCCGTATTTACCCATGATCGCCGGGGGTTGGCGGACGGGTATTTAAGAGAATGGCGCTGCACCCAGGCCTGGCCATCGAAGAGGTGTCTCTGTGTGTTATTGTGGTTTTTCAATCCAGCTGGTGTAACTGCTGTTAAGACACAATGAGGTCCTCCACCCTTGACGCAGCCATCCTGCTCTTGACGGGCGTAAGCAGCTCTGCTGCGCTTCCCAAGAGGTCCAACGATGGCGTGGTACAAGTTGATATACCCGCCTCGGCTGTGGGCGCGTCAATCCCTCACTCTGCTTCGTTCCAGTCGTTCTCCTTTGAGCCCGCCTTTTGGGTAGAATTCTTCGGGAACGCCTCCGAGCCAAATAGTCTCACTTTTGAGCTCCTCTCAAGGCTCGTTGAGCGTGGTGGTGAGCCCATTATAAGGCCAGGAGGAATCACCCAAGACAGCATGATATTCAACGCGTCGGCGTCTGATCCGGTACGCACCACCAACGCGGCTGGTGGTGTATATAGAACTACATTCGGACCTGAATACTGTACGTACAGAGGCTCCTTAGTCTACTCAACGTCTAAGTATATCACATACCGGATCTAGAAGCTGACAGACATACTTAGACCAGAGTTGGGATAATTTCCCCAAAGGGACAAGATTTGTATCGACTCTCAACTTTGGGAATAACAGCATCGATATCGCCCAGGGTATGGCTTTGGCCTCTGTCCAGTACCAGAGGGACAAGATCGACTATTTCGAGCTCGGCAACGAGCCAACGAATTACCCTAGCTCCAGATGGAACTTCAGCACCGACGCGTACGTTGCTCAGTGGAAGCAATGGACCTCCCAGATCGACGCAGCAGTCAATGAAGCTGTGGGCGCGAACGAATCTGCTTTCCCGAGTGAGCGCTGGTGGGCTTCATCTGCCACCACTGACCAGACGGGACTTCACGTTCGTCCGGCGGATATCATCCCAGCCGGCATCAACTCGGACAACCAGGTTGCTCAGTACTCAATTCATTCGTAAGTAGGTTCTGGATACTCGCTCAACCCTTTTGTGAACATTGATTCCCTACCTGTTGCATATCCTCAAGCCTACCAAGTTGCAGGTTATAAGAGGCACACTAGTTCGGGGGACTCTATATATTCGAAGAGAATTTTTCCTTGGTTCTTTGACAGCTGAAAGAGAAATTAGCTATCAGTACAGCACGTGCGACCCGGCTCGCAACAAGTTGGCTACAATACCCAACATCCTTAATCACACTAGATCCCTTCAATACGCTGATGAAGAGATCTATCCGTCCGCGAAGGCCGCTATGGACGCCGGGTCCTCTTGGGTCATTGGAGAATTCAACTCGATCTCCTGTTCAGGGGCTCCCAACGTCTCGGACACATTCGCCCAGGCGCTATGGGTCATCGACATGGAGCTGATCTACGCGGCGCGCAACGCCTCCTCGGTCCACCTCCACCAGGGCGCCACGCTGGTCTTCCAGAGCGCGGACCAGTCCAACAGCGCCGGCGAGAACGGCACGCCGGGCTTCTCGACCTACAGCTTTGTGTACCCGCGCAACAGCTCCAAGCGTGGGGAGCCGCGTGCCCTGCCGAGCTTCGTCAGCCTCCTGTTCATCACCGAGGCCCTCGGCGACGGCTCCGGCGCCCAGGTCGCCGCGCTCGAGACGCCCGCCGGCCTCAGCGAGAACCATTTCTCGTCCTACGCCTTTTATGAGGACGGCGCCCTGAGTAAGATTGCGCTGGTCAACTTGAACCCGTACTACAAGAATTCGACTGAGGACTTCACCGTCACCGTCGACCTGTCGCAGTACACTCAGGGCCTGGAGTCGCCGGCCCAGCTGAAGCGCATGACGGCCCCTTACGTAGATGAGGGGAAGACGGAAAATACCACCTGGGCCGGACAGTCATTTAAGAATGGCGAGCCGACCGGGGAATTGGACATTGAGGAGATCGGCCAAGACGGTTTGGTTGAGGTCAGGGGCAGCGAGGCTGTTCTCATTTTCCTTGACGGTACCTCTATATATATTTAGTAGGGCTGAATCTACCTGAGTAGATAATCAAACTAGTATGTCCAATCCGGACAGTGCTTCCTCAACAGCCTCCCTGTAAACTGCAAGGAACTTTCGATGTACTCCCCGTGGGCCTTTTGCCACGATGGCCTGCATGGCACTCACGACGTCCTGCATAGCCTCTTGATTCGCATTAGCCCTGGTGTCCTCCACCTCTGAATAGTTACGATTTTCACAATATTTCTCAAACACTTCCAGCATTATCTCCCTCTCATTGTGGGCCTGACGTGTATGCAGCAGCCTGCCATTCCACAGGAACACGTCGTTCGGTTCAAACCTCGGCCCTGGGACGGTGCCTGCAAATTCCCAGTCAAGGATTCCGGTAATCTTTGCGGTCCATGGGTTGATCATGACGTTGCGGAAGGTCAGATCACAGTGCGTCAGGAAGATCCTGGCATCATTGAGCTTCAACCCGTTCACTTTCTCTTGGTCGTTTGAGAGCATGTCCACAAAGGTCCGGAGCCGGGGGACCATGTCGCGAACCCCAACCAGCGTATCGTGCCTCTCAATGGCGTAGATGACTCGAATCATCTGGGCGGCACACAAGGCTGTCTAGGTCGCGTACGGTCCAGAGATGTTGAGTGTCCATGTACTCTCGCCGGGAGGCCAGTATTCCACAATGCTCGGGGCCTGCCAGAACGCCTCGTCGACTACCGGCCCGGGAATAATAGAACCGTCTATCTGGGAGAGCTGCATGCCGCCTATCGAGTCGAAAGGAAACGAGTGAAGCCTTGCCAAGTATTTCGCAAGTTGCTTGACCAGGCTGACCTTCCTCGCCCTGTCGAGCGTGCTCCACGCATCAAAGGCGCTGATGCCTGCTACCTTCTCCAGCGTGAACTCGTGGCCCAATGGGTTGTTCTCTGAGGCGTCGAAGCGTATTACTGCCGGTACGGGGATCGATGTGTTCTCCCTGACCCACCTCATGATCGAAACCTCGTTCATAGTCTTGATGCGGGGAAGGTGTTTGCCGGCCACGCGTATGACGAGACTGGTTGTGCCATCCGGCTCTCGAGTCTTAGCCGGCCCTAGCCAGTCGTTGAATCGTGGATCGAAGTTTAACAGGTACATGGAGTGATAACTGGCGAACCCTGCAAAGTAGCTGATGGTTCTTGCGGGAGGGAGACTAAGCGAGGAAAGGAGGCATTGGATCGGGTCGTCACCCAAGGCTAAAGGTAGATGATTTGATGGTGCGTCCATTTTGGTACCTCTTTGCTATGCTCGTAGAAAAGATGTTGAAATCAAGCAGCCTGTGCAGCGAGATCCGGGCCCTCAGGAAGATGCGTAGCCGCAATGTTGCACTGCCTCATCAGGCGTACCTGTTGTTCAGCGAATGCGCCTACGACAGAATGCAGGAGGCCCCTGTTGTGGAATAGAACGAAGTCGCCTTCCTCCCATTCATGTGCGTACACCTTGTTTGGAGCAATACCAGGCCTCTGCAGCCTGTAGACTGTCTCTCGAACCTGCTCCAGATCATCGACAACAGTACCATCCTTCAGGTGCAACTTCCTGACAGCAGAGGGGTGCACCTGCAGAGCCAGCTTCCCCGTAACTGGGTTTCTCCAAGACATAGGCAGAATTTGAATCTTGTCCTGCTCGATCTCCGGGAGCTGGTCCAGTGGCACCTCCTTGTTTTCGCTCACCAGCCCGAGCCCGGTGGGTCGCGACTTGGCACTGCTCATCCATATGTACGGGTGAGGAGCGTACTCGACCTTTGTGGTCCGGGCGAACTCCTGGTCTTCAGGCGACAGCTGGTCGAACATGTCGAAACCGCTGACAAAGGCAGTAGTGCCCAGCGGAACATCCAGCTCATCGGCGCTCCCGTCATCATACTTGCAAATTTGCCGGCGGCCGCCGGGCACCTTGACGGCAAGGAGGGTGGTGGCGATAGGAGGAGCAAGCCCGTACAAGGCGGCATCGATGTGCCACCTGTAGAACCTGGTGAAGTCCAGGTCATCCTCTTCCGGAATGGATGTGGCATGAAAGGTCTTGTGGTGGGGGTGGCGCAGCCGGAAGTCCTTCAGACCCTCGTACTCAGACACGAAGCCATTGCCGATGACTTGGACCTGGGGCTGGGACGGGATGGTCTTGAGGTCGGGGTGCAGGATCGACCGCTTGGCGTCGATGGTCTTTCCGTGGCCATACGAGCTGGCCGCAGGGTCGAAGCGCCGGGTGAGCTCATACTGAGCCTTGGGCGTCACATGTCCCTGGTTTTTGAAGACTAGGACCTGGTGGTGAAAGAAAGCGTCGCGAACGACAGCAAAGTCGGCATCTGCAATGTGGTCAGCGGATGCACACAAAGGCATGCTCAAAAGGGATACTTACCGACGAGGTTACCGATTAGCCCGGGGAGGGGCATTACGGGTATGATTCTCGTGGCGCAGATGTAGCAAGTACATGTCACGGATTTTTGCATCAATCATGTCATCAAATCTTACCAGTGATGTTCTCAATATCGACATTCGAAACGACGGCACCCAAACGGGGCCCGGCGTCCCCAAGGTCTAGAGGCTGTACGGTGATGGCAGACATTGCCCTTGTTTGTTTGATATCAGGTAAGACGATAGATAATATGTGTGACTTCAAAAACCCAGGTGGAAATGGTCAGTGTCGATAGTAAGGCTGTGAGTTACTTATAGGAGAGTGGAACGAGAAAGAAAGGAAATACTACCTGAAAACGCGGTGGACATCGACCCCTTTATAAGGACCCATCAGATGCCTGTGTGACACCGGAAGTAGTGAGTGAACGGGCCCTGCAACCATCGGCGCCGCCCGCTGAAAGACAGCGGTGGCAACCGATGGACACTAACGTCCCGGCAACCGCCTCGCTATTCAGAGATAAGGGTGATACAAAGACAGGATAAGATAGGATTACTTGACATTTTCTCGACTTGACTGTTAGGTCTAGCCTCGTGAATTCAGGTCCATATCGTTCTACGGTCTATCATTCAAGACCAAGCATGCCCCACAGACCGATACGACGACTGGCCGCCACTCCTCCGACTTTGCGCATTGCATGCAGCACAGTAGCAGACTGATAAGCGAACCGGATGCTGACAGCTTCCGTAATAAGCATGGGTCGGAGCCTCACAAGGCTGAATTGAGTCGACGAGGCTCCCTCAGCATACAACATCACTGCCCCCACCCAGATTAAGCACATCTTGGAATATACAGTACGAGGCGGAGACGGAGAGCCCTTTCACCGTATTTGCAAAATCCATGCACAGCAGATCCCTTTACTCCCACAGACTATCGTCCCTCAGACCCCTCATCAGAATGGCCCCAACATCCGACGTCCAAGTCATCACGCCCAACGGCCAGGAGCAGCAGCCGCACTACCCCACACGGTCCATCTTCCTCGCAGGACCGACCGAGATCCACTGGCGGGCAGGCTTCCTCCACTCCCTCAGGCAGCGCCTGGCCATCGCCACAAACATCACCGTCTTCGACCCCTTCCAGCCCAGGTGGGACAGCACGTGGCGCGAGGACGTCGACAAGGACCCGAGGTTCGCCGCCCAGGTCGAGTGGGAGCTCGCCGCCCAGGACAAGGCCACCGCCACCGCCGTCTTCTTCCACGCCGACAGCAAGGCCCCCGTTAGCCTGCTGGAGCTGGGCCTCTGCGCCCGCTCCGGCAAGGCCGTCGTCGGTTGCGAGCCCGGGTACTGGAAGAGGGGCAACGTGCAGGCCGTCTGCCGCCGGTACGGGGTGCCGCTGGCCGACAGCCTGGACGGGCTCGTGGATCTCGCGGCGCAGAAGCTGGGGGAGAGCAAGGCCTAAGGATTATCGGTCCGTATTGTCTGGGGGTATCTTCTGACAATGTACAGTCAGATGTGAATAATCGGTCATATAATCAACGCTACAACATGGGACAAGGTATGTTGTACTCAGTTAGCCTCGCCTGGTCTGGCCTTTCACGCTCTATTCCTCAACGCCTAGCCCACGCCCTTGATCTCGCAAGATTATAGTCTGGATCTATCTTAAGTATACATGACTGGGTGATGATAAATGTTGGTTTCCATCCCTACCGGGCCTAACTGAAGCCATCATCGGCCTCTTTTTCCCCTTTCTCCGTGTCGTCCGCCAGCGGCGCCGTCTCTAGAACAGCCCCTGCGCCGGGAGGACTTGCTAGGCTCAACCTCCTCGACATGCGTTTATTCTTGTTCAAATGCTTCGGCTCCTCCTCCTCCAGCAGCTCGATCTCTTCTGCCTCCGGCGCCGGGGCCTCCTCCAGCCCGTCCATAGCCAACCCGTCTTTCAGTTTTAAGTAGAGTTGCGCCATGTGTTCGCTCGCCAGGGCCCACCCGCCGATCCCATCCTCGCTCTCCAGCTGACTGTACATGTTCTTCGCCTCGTTGAGGCACCGTTGAGCTGGTATGTATTTGGCCTGGTTGATCCATGCCTCGGCACCGAGGACACTCCAAAATGCCGACTTCCTCCGCCAGCTGCCCCAACCCAGGGAGCCCACCCCTTTTTTCGTAGCACAGCACACGGCCATACGCTCTTTGAACAGCGCATCACCGATCTGACCGGTGATGCGGTTCTCCATGATACGCGTGCCCCACTTGACTGCCTCTTCCACCGCAGAGCCACCGCGCATCCGGAGTAGCTCGAGGCCCAGCGCCATGGCCCGCAGGGTGCCGTATGGTGAGCTGCACCGCGTGTTGTAAGAGTATGAGGCCTGGTCGAGCATGGATACGATGTTGTCCAGCCGCGTCTTGGAGGACATGTTCTGCGGCATTATCAGGAGCGCGAGGGCGGCCATCTCATTCGCAGCAGCATGGTACTTCCAGGCTTTGTCGTTGCTGAAGTCGGACCGCAGCAGCTCATACGTTGACATGGAGAGCTTCCAGTCCCTCAGCATGAATGCGTAATCGGCCAATTTCCGCATGATAGCCTCGGGCGTGTCTGGCCTGTAGTACCCCGATACCTCATAATTGCTCGAGGACGAGCTTCCAGTGGAATTCCTCGTCCCACTGGCAAAGCCCGTCCATCGTTTTGACAGGGTCATGAACCTCCCGCTGATGCCTTTCCGCTTCGAGGCAACCTGGTCGTTCCAAACGGAAATGTTGCGCTCCATTGTCGGTATTACTGACTGCGTTACCATCTCACGGATGAATGTCCGTATCGCCGTCGCGTCTGATTCATAGATATATCTTGTCAGATCTACTGGCCCACCTTGGGCCTCACTCCTCTCTATGTCAACGAGTTCTTCCTGGGCAGACATCCATTCGCTTCGAGGCAGCGGTATGCTGTCGTCGTCAGTCTCGACACTCTGGCTGCTTCTTATCCTGAGCAGGTGGCAGTGCAGGCCCAGATTCCTCTTCATCTGGTCGAACAAAGCCATCGTTTTGGTGATATCACTGTTCTCCTCATCGTGCACAAGTACGTAGTAGCGCAGATAATCACCATCTACCCAGGGAGGTAACCTCCTGCCACCATTTGTAGACTCGTGGTAAAGCCTCCGGAACGTCTCAATTGGGGCCGGTTCTCGTGAGCTCGCAGCGATCACGCAGGCCACGGGTGGGCCCAGGATTCATGCGCAGAAATTGGGATGCCAGAAAGCAGCCGCCTGAGGTACAGCGCATAGTATGGGGACGTCGCATCCATATCCAGGCCATGGGTCGTCGGTGTGCTGGGCTGTATGAGGTTCGAGAAAGACTGCTCCGCATAATTCAAGTGCCTGCTCACTACTTCCTCTGCGTCTGCAACCCGCCTCGCCGATACTGTTGGGCTCGTCACCTGGCCGTTGGGGTTCTTTAGGAGCCCGTCCGGTGGCTCAATATTCTCTCCGAACCGCGTAAATCGGACCGAGAAATCATCCCACGACCGGCTTGACCCATTGCTGTCCCTGACAGTGACCTTTCCCGGCACTCGCTCGCCGAATGGCCGGAGGAGCTCCCAAAGACCGTGGTCAAACCCCTTCTCCTTCACCAGGCTATCCGTGTCCGGTGACGCGTATATGGAGATGTGTGGGACAAGTGCCTTAAGTATCAAGTTCAGCGGATTACCTGGCTCGGTGGCGGCATCGGTGTCGACAAGGGAGTGAGTCAGGGTCACGGAGCCGGATCTTGCTCTGGAGAAGGGCCGGGCGGGAGATCCTCTGCCGACGGGGGACATGGACCTAGAGCCGGGGGGCGTGAGGGTCGAGGCATATAGGCTGGCGGCGGAGGGGTGGGAGCGTCGCTGAGGGAGGCTTGCTTCGGATTGGGAGAGAGATATGCTGTCGAGGGTGCCCTGTCTCTTGGGCAGCCTTATGGCGGATGCCGCCATAGGCGGGGAGCTGATGGGTTCCGGTACATGTTCATTGTCCTGCATAGAGGCGTCGGCTGAGGTCTCGCAGGGCTGAAAGTCCCAATTGTGAGCAGAGTGTAGACGGCTCTGCTTCCTCGGCCAACCTGCACAGGGTGAGGCGAGGCTGCGTACTTGGGCGCGCGGGCGCGGGTGTGGGCTCGGGCTCGGTGGTGGGCTGTCTAGCTTGGGCGGTCGTCGTTTATCCTGGGGACTCGCTTCGCTGGGCGGGGTGAGCTGATGGCGCAGGATGGCAATGAATGAGTGTGTACTGGACCTGCCTGGTTTTGAGCAGGCTCATGAATATCCCGTGGGCCTAAGCGCTCGTTGGCATGCTGGATCAAATGCGGTGTATGTGGGAGGAACTCAGCATCGGGAGCTGCGGCAGAAAAGGGCTGATGTCGCCAGACTTGCAATGGCTGAGTTGCAGCAGTCTTGTGTGGTCGTCCGTCTACCTAGGTACTTAGGGAGTACATTGAACCACCCCCCTACCTCATACCCCAAGACCCGAAATTCCAGACCCCAAGAATGGCACCCAGGTAAACCCTGCCCCTGCCCCTACCTGCAGACGCGAGGGAGCGTCTTATCATCAGCTCTTACATCATTCCAACTCGCCCAAAAGGGCCCGTCGTTAATGCTTGGATCCAGCGAGGCTCAGAGCATCATCGGCCGCAACATCAGGTGCCAGCTGTCGAGCAACTCACCTCACTCTTCAGTCTCTTCCTTGATGTTCTGAAGCCCAGGGGAACTCCAGGACCCAGCTGTCCAGAAAACCGTCTGTTCTCTGACGCAAGCCTGCCCGGGCCCGGTCCAAAGCCATGGACAGCACATTCAGCGAGGCCAGACCAGACTCTATACCCCTTACCAGCCCAAATGGAGCTGGCCCAGCCGGAGGTGGTACTGGAGCTGGCAGTGTCAGCCCTCCAACTGCTTCCGTCTTGGAACAACCGGTCGAGGCTGGCGACCAGGCCTTGTTTCCCCAGCTGCGCAATGACCCTGACGAGGAGTCGGGGCCTGTGCCCCCAAAGTCAGCCTCTCAAGCCCCACCGGCAGTGGATGTTGACGATGGAGACGACCACACAATCGCAAAGCCCTTCCATCGCACCTCAAGCCCGGACCCGGCAAGCAAGGGTGGTGCCGGCGCCGCATCTGAGGAGGAGTACGACGGCGCCACCGGCCCAGAGGACGTCGGCGAGGACGGCCGGCCGAGGAGGAGGTTGGTGCACAAGATGCACAAGTTCAGCCTGTACGAGACAGCCAGCAGGTACTACATCGTCGGCGGGGATGTCACGGAGAAGCGGTACCGTATCTTGAAGATAGATAGGACGGTGGATGATAGCGACCTCAGCATCACCGATGACAAGATCGTCTACTCTCAGAAGCAGATGAACCAGCTCCTTGACACCATCGACGATGGCAACAAGGGGACCGGCGGCATCAGGCTCAAGTGCACCACCTGGGGGCTGCTGGGCTTCATCAAGTTCACCGGGCCATATTACATGCTGCTGATAACCAAGAGGAGCATCGTTGCCATGGTCGGTGGCCACTACATCTACCAGATCGAAGGAACAGAGCTCATCCCGCTCACTCCGGCCAAGTACAAGACTGACCAGCGGAACGCCGAGGAGTCTCGTTTCCTTTCTATCCTGAATAACCTCGACCTTGCAAGGTCTTTTTACTACAGCTACTCATACGACGTTACTCGGACGCTGCAGGAAAACATAACCAAGGAGCGCAATGCCCTCAACAATGGGCTGCCCTGCTTCGTGGACGATAACCACAACACCATGTTCGTCTGGAACAGCCACCTTCTCCAACCCGCCGTGGATGCTTTGAAGGACCCTTTTGATTGGTGTCGCCCTATCATCCATGGATACGTAGACCAGGCCTCTGTGTCAATCTACGGCCGGACTGCCTTCATCACAATCATTGCCAGGCGATCTCGCTATTTCGCAGGCGCACGCTTTCTAAAACGAGGGGCTAACGATCTTGGCTATGTGGCCAACGATGTCGAAACTGAGCAGATCGTCTCAGAGGCCTTGACAACTTCCTTCCATGCACCTGGTGGCAAGCTATTTGCCAGTCCTGAATACACATCCTACGTGCAACACCGAGGATCCATCCCGCTGTACTGGACCCAAGACAATACTGGTGTCACTCCTAAACCGCCCATCGAGCTGAATCTCGTCGACCCCTTCTATAGCGCCGCAGCATTGCACTTCGACAACCTGTTCGAGCGCTATGGCTCGCCCATATATGTTCTCAACCTGGTCAAGGCGAAGGAGCGGACCCCGCGTGAATCCAAGTTGCTGGAAGAGTATCGCAAAGCGATCACATATCTGAACCAGTTCTTGCCTGAGAAGCACAAGATCATCCAACGCCACTGGGATATGTCCCGTGCTGCCAAGGCCCGAGATCAAGATGTTATTCAGACCCTAGAGAACATTGCCGAGGAAGTGGTGCTGACAACTGGCTTCTTCCAAAATGGCGATGGGGTTATCAGTGCAACTAGAGTACAGAATGGCGTGGCAAGGACAAACTGTATTGACTGCCTGGACCGCACCAACGCTGCGCAGTTTGTCATTGGAAAACGTGCACTGGGCCACCAACTCCATGCCTTGGGCATCTTGGGCGATACTGCTATAGAGTATGATACTGACGCCGTCAATCTGTTCACACACATGTACCACGACCATGGAGACACGATCGCGGTGCAATACGGCGGCTCGCAACTCGTCAATACGATGGAGACGTACCGCAAGATCAATCAGTGGACGAGCCATTCACGAGACATGATCGAGAGCTTCAAGCGATACTACAACAACTCCTTCATGGATGGGCAGCGGCAAGAGGCTTATAACCTGTTCCTGGGCAACTACATTTTTGCACAGGGCCAGCCAATGCTGTGGGATTTAGCCACGGATTACTACCTTCACCATGCTAGTCCGAGAACATGGTCAGTGACGAGCAAGAGGAGCTATATCCAGTGGTACACTGCTGAGTACCTGAAAGAACGCTCGCTACCTGATTACCGCCCGCCAAAGGGTGCAGAGGCCAAGTTGCCGGTTTCTTACTTCGACGATTACTGGCTGGAGTATTATCGCCCGTTGACTCTCTCATCATTCCAGAAGATGTTCCCCTATAAGATGAACTCAACCATAAAGTATATCCCATTCAAGTCAACGCAGGACGGACGGTACGACCTGAGCCCCTTCCGCGTCCGCACCGACGCAGACGGCGACTCTCCGGACAAAAGACGACACAAGAAGGGCGTCACCATCTTGGACCCTCACGAGATTGCCACGGCTGATGGCGACGACGACACAGCCTCCATCATGTCTGGCAAGGGGGGCGGTGCAAACAAAGGCGGCATGTCGCTACAAAGATGGCTCCAACCTGGGGCCCACGACAAGGCCATTCACAACGGTAGTCCTCATAGCATTATGAAGGAGCCCTCGACTCCCATCGTGAATGGCAATGTCGAGCTACCCGCAGACCCTAGCCAGCCAAAAACGAAGCCCACGCCACTGGAAAAATCCCGACAGGCGCAATGGACCTTCACCAAAGTCGTACATGAATCCCTCAACCCTTCTGTCAGCAACCACGAAGCAGAGGACTACGACCGCTACATCAGCCACCCACAAAACCTGCCCCTCGTTGTGTCTGCCGACACGCCGGCTGAAGCAGTGGAAGGGGAGTACCAGGAGTACCTTAACGGGGCGTGGCAGAGCGACGGCCTGCCCCTCGTGCTTCCTGGGTCCTCGTCGGGGCTCCCTGGCACGAGCAACGCGGAGGACTACTACCACATGTACTCTGATCTACTTAAAGTCGTCGAGGACCCACTTACTGTGAAGGAGGAAGACGCCCAGAAGAAGCGCTACAAGGCTTACGGAAAGTGGCTGCGCGGAAAGTCGCTGTTCAAGCAACAGCCGATCGACTAGAGGTGGGCTTCGTCTAACGAAGATGGCCAGGAATGTTTGAAGAGCCAGATTAAAGATTGACGAGGTGGTAATGAAGTGTCTTTGGAGCCAACGAGGGCAACCTTGTTTTGTAGCGATTTCCTAGAGCCGGTCGGTTGTAAAAGAATGACCAGAAGAGAGGGGAGTTTTGGCATTTCAGCTACTGTTGAGCATGAGCTAGGAGCACAGGCGTTTGGTATAGAACGAAGGCATGAAAACCCGGCGCCTAGGATTCTGATCCTACTGTATCTATCCTTATGAAGTACAGATTACTGCAGCATTCATTGCTTTAGCGTTAATATCCTAAAGAATTGTATGTTGTGCAGGTTCTGAAGGCTCCCGAGAAGATATATATATAAAAGGGTAAAAATCTGTCTACCAGAGTTGAGCCCTGGTGTTCCCTCCAGCTTTTGATGGACCACCTTGGACCAGAAAGCGATCCGGGAACCTTACCACTCCGCCCAGGTGGCTTTGTTGTAGTGGGATGAGATAACCTGACTTAGAAGGGGGTAAAGTGTAGGAGTTCATTTGCGGTGTGGGATACTGGCCGTCTCCCTTTTGCCTCTGTCTCTATTGACCTATCAAGGCGCATGACTTGGAGACTAAGAGGTTGCAACCTCTGGCCGCCTAGTTCGCCTGGGCGGCTTCTCTTGTCCCTTGAGAAACGAGGTTCAGGATTTACAGAACTACGGGAATCACTATGACTTATCTGATTTAAGAACTCAGGCAGATATATAAGTAATTCAGGATCCGTCTTGGAAGCGCGTTAGGTCCCTGGGTTCGGGCAGGGCGTCTTGCGCAGAATATGTCAAATCTAGCAAGGAAACTCTGGTGAGAGGGCTAATCCATTCTGAAAAGCCCAGCAAGTAGCGGCTCCTTCGCTATTAGTACCGCCGCCTTGTCCACAAGGTCTTGCACGCCCTCGCCGCCGGCACCCCTCGCCGCGACCGTGAGCATGGACGCCGTCTTGACAAGCTCGGCATCGAGGCCTGCGAAGAGCGCGCCCAGCTGGTCCCGCTCGTCGTGCACCGTCAGGTAGCACACTACGAGCGCCTTGATGAGCTCGTCCTGGTAGGCCGGTGTGGAAAGACGCGGCCAGCAGTTGGCGATGATGGCCTGGAGGCCCGTTATCGCGGCGGATAATGTGGCAGGCGCGAGGGCGGCGAAAGGGTTGGACAGAACCTCGCTATGCATGGGGATAAGGTCCTGGGAAATGATTAGAATATTGTGGGGGTTGACGTGAGGAGAGCCACCGGGCAACAGCGCTTTACTGACCTTGAGGTGCTTGACGGCGTAAATTTGCATTTCATCCAGAATCTTGGCTGTCTGGACCAACAGCACCTCGACTATGCGGACATGGTCCTTGACGTGGAAATACGCCGAGAACACGCCGTCGCGCAACATCTTGTCCAGGAGCGTGGCCTTCGGGGAGCTGCTGTGTGCCTCGGCCTTTCCGGTCTTGGCTTGTGTTTTCCTCGCAAGGCTCAGCAAAGCTGTGTAGGCTGCTTTGAGCAGGATGATAGAGTCATCCTCCGGGGTGATGCTCGGCAGTAAGTGTAACGTAGGGAAGACCGCATCTTCGAAAACGCTGGCTAGACCAGTATCGCGAAGTATATTGGGCGGGAACTTGTCCAGGAAACCATCCAGGATGAGAAGGCCACGGCTCCGGATCCTCGTGGTTGCCTCGTCGAGAAGTGCCAGGAGAACAGGGATGAAAAGGGGCCACTGTTTGCTGAAGATGTCAGGCTGCGGTAGTCTGTTAGCTGCGAGAAAGCGCGCGAGAGGGAGGCGGGATGTTCAGGATCTATGCCAAACTCACGTCTGCAGTCAAGACCACCCAGTGAAATACTGCGATTGCTCGATGATCCTCGTATTTCCACGGCTTCACCTCTTTGGTGTCATCTGACAGGCCTCGGTGGGGATCATCCTCCTCGGGGAACTCTGCCTTTCTTCCTGAGGCGGTGACGGCCTTTGGCCGTGACTTTGAGAAGGCGCGGCGTAGATAGTCTTTCAATATGGTCTCAATCAGGTCGTGTTGGTTGAAATGGTGCAGGAGTTGCTGTGAGAGCAGATCTCGTGCGAGATAGCAGGCCTCCTGTGTCGTCCACGGGTCCTTCACGGCGGTATGGGTGAACGAGATGACGGTGATCAGCGTGTCCAGGCTGAACTTAGGTGAGTAGTCCTTATCCAAAATCTGCAGAACGCTGAGACCAAGGGGTGCTATTTCACGGCTGCGGTGAGCAACTTGCTCGTACTCTGGGTAGTCATCGTCTGCATGCTGGTCAGCCACAGACACGAAGGTTGCATTCACATGAGGCCAATTTCATTGTACCTGAGAGCTGACCCGCCTCAGCACCCAGAAAGGGGGAGATCAAACGGCCAATGTGGTCAGAAAGCTGCTGGGCCGAGGCGCCGTCCTCTGGCTGCCGCGATGTGCTGGGCGTGTTCTTGAGACAGGCGAGGACTGCCACAAGGCCGGCTCGCGCATCCTGGACAGGCTCGGATTAGCCGCAGTCGTCTCGTTGTTCCTACAATGGTCTATGCACATGCCGTCTGTTTCAAGGCTGGAACCTCATCTGCTATCCGTGTCAAGGTGAGATGGCCCGGCAGTGCTATCTCCCATGAGACGAGACGTTAGTCGGGACGGCATCGGTTAGAGTGGGAGTATTGATCGGTATTGATCGGTTGGGCGGACGCACAAGCACCTAAGGACCGCCACTCATCATCAGCTGCGAGTGGGGGGATTGTGTGCAAGCTCTTGACGGCGGCAACAGCACTGGTGAGGCCCGACATGCTTGAGAGCGTCTGCCCGCAAAACGAGTGTTTCGTTTCACCTCCTACAGCTTGCAGAAAGCAAGTGCACCAGGCGGTAGATGGTCAGGTCTCTCAGCCCCTGGAAAGGAGTGGCAAAACGGCGGAGGGGTTGCTAGTTTGCTGAGGCACAGTCGCTGTGGCTAGCCAGATCCCGCAAATTTACGCTCTCAGCCCTAAGAGCCTCTGCTCCAGCGCTGGACCTGGGGCGGCCTGCCCCAAGTATCTAGTGTACCAAATCCCGGACATCGCCAAGAATGCAGACGGCAACTCTACATGCGATCAATTTATGGCCGGCACAAGCAGCATCCGTATGGAAATTTACCATCATTCCTTATTTCTCAAATCGGAGGGTATCTCAATTCTTGACTACCGAGTCTAATGCTATGCTGACTTGACTTCTTGCTCCACCATGTATGCAATTTGTACGAAAACCCATCCGTCATCGTGAACTAAATGGGAATGCCAAGCTCGTCCTTGCATTTCCGTACTTCCTCAATTGCCTCGGCCGGATCTGCCCCCTCAGGATTTCTGAGCTGCCAGGCCATGCAAATATCCAACGCGGATGACATCCACCTTCCCGGCTTCTTGACCTCGAGATCCTGCATGAGCCTGCGGCCGTCAACGAGAGGCTTCACCGATGGAGCGTCCATCAGGCCCAATGCCTGGATGCGCTCGAGAAACGCCTTCCACTCCCTCTCCACCGCTCTCGACGTTGAAGATTCGCCGATATTCTCCACCTCGGGCGATACTGCGAGTTTTTCGGAGGTGTGTGAGGCCGCTGCCTGCACGATCACATCGTAAAGAATAGCAAACAGCACCTGAAGTCGCCAGTGCGTACCTTTTGCTTCCCAGCCTCGTATTGCCATTCCCAACGTATCTCGTCCAACCTCAGACGCATCGCTGCCGCAAAGCTTGCTCTTCAGCTCGCAAATTTCCGCACGGTGGCAGACTGCGGCTGTGATCAGGTCTGACAGCTTGGTAGGCGCCTTGATCCCCTCACGTGCCGCCACGGTTGCGACTGGGGGCTGTTTCTTGGGATTGGCTGAAATAGAGCCCGGAAGCCGCGCAAAGGGGGCCACGCAAGCTAGCACCCAAGCATAGTATCTCGCCTCATCCGATGTCACCAAGACATCGTACACAGAGCCAATATTTGATGGCGAATCATGCAAAAACTCGTAGGCCGCACTCCAGCCCTCCAAACTTGGTCGAGGCGTGTTGAGGTTCACCGGATCAGTGAATATGGTGTGATATAACCCAAGCTGGTCAATCAAGCGAACAGCATCGCGAGGGTGCTCTCCTAAGGGGGTGGATGCAACGTTAGCCTGGAGGCATACGACTCTGCCCTGAGGTATACGGCATCTAGGATGACAGTGGCGGCTAAACGGTACGGGGTGACTTACCCTTCAACATCTTCTCGACCTCGGCGCCCACCCTCTCGCGGCTGATCTTGGCGCGTAAGGCCTCGAGGACACGGGTGTCACCCATGAACCCCTTGGTGGAAGGGGCGATACTAAAACCAAGCCGACTCGCAAACCGGACGAGTCTGAGCACCCGGAGTGGGTCATCCATGAAAGTTTGAAACGGATCCATGGGGGTTCTGATGATTCCAGCCTCCATGTCGGGCAGGCCGCCGACAAAGTCCTCGACCTCGCCAGTGTGAATGTTGTAGAAGAGCGCATTTACGGTGGCATCTCGGCGCAGCGCATCCTCCTCAGCTGTGCCGAACTCGACCTGTGGGTTTCGGCTGTCTTCAGTGTACGTCTCTGTCCGCAGGTTGACAAAGTCCACGTCAAGCCCAAACAGCTTCACCGTGGCCGTCTCCAGCTGCTTGGACTTCTCTGGGTTTTTAGCAATCTTGTGCAGCCTGCCCACGTCCTCACGCTGGAGGTCGTGCCTCGCCACATTCTCGGGGTGTTCACAGAAGCGTCGAAGCTCGTTACCAAACACCTCGCCCGTCATGCAGTTGATGGCGACATCGATGTCGTGGCTTGGTCTGCCGAGAAGCTTGTCGCGGACCCAACCGCCCGCCCATCTTAAGATGACTTGATCGCCATTCTCTTTGGCCTTAGTCTTGTCAATGTGGGCTGCCACGTCGAGGAGCAGGTGTTTGAGCTGCTTCTCGAGTGGGTCCAGCTGCGGTGTTGTCAACATTTTGGCGCTGTCAGGACTCAGCTTTCTCTTCATCTGGGGCCGCAAAGACAAAATTGTCGGTCTCGAAACTGACGTAGATAGGCAGCGTCGGAGCATAAGTCATTTGTTTACGAGGCCCGTCCAGTTGAATGGAAACATATGACTCATTCGGACACAACAGTGCTGTGCCGCCTCCTCAATGTAAGGTTGGCCAATTGAGGGTGCAAGCCTTTACGCCTCCCCAGGCACTGAGTCACTCAGGCTCGTACTCAGCTCTCCTGAGCAGATGCACGTGTCGTGTGGGGGCTGGAGAGCACACAATGTAAACAGAGTGGGAATGATAGTGGAAATGGCACGAGTAGTGGCAGAGAGACCTGATGCTCTTAGGGGTGCTCGTGTAAGAATGCTCAACCGCGATGCTGCCTCTTCACGTGGGCACGTTGAGGCTGCGGGCTGCAGTCCAATCAGAGCCGCCGTAGAAGTGGGTCTACCCCGGCTGCATTTGAGGCTCAAAACAGGTCCCGAACCTTGCCCACTTTGCCCACCTCACTTGAAAGCTCACCCGGCTTCATCACCAGCGACCGTCACGTTAGGTAGCATCGCATAGCCGGCCCACCGGCTTGGGTGACTCGCGATGGACTTTAGACGGCCAGACCTCTATAGCCTCCAATTCGACGGCAGCCAGTTCTGCGTGCGGCAGCCCTGGTCACTACTCGCGCCTCCCCGGCCACTGCTGCTCGTCCGATGTGCCTATGGCACTGCGTTTCGCCGCGTCTCACAAACGGTACCACCAAACGACCCTCCATCCGCCTTGCGATTGGTCCATCGGAGTGACCTAAGAATGAATCTGATAATGTGACACGGTTGACATCGTGGCTATGGCATCTAGTCTCATCATGTCGACGCCTCCGACAGCCGACCCCCTCGCCGTCCCATCTATTAAGTAAGATAGGATAGCGGGTATCATGAGTATTCCAAAAACTTCAAACCGCCCATTCATCCATTCGGCTCTTTCTCCATGCGGCGTTGTGGATTCGGGGTGGCACTGCGGTTACTAGTTCGAAATGAGGCTGAACTACTCATGTCCAAGTAGAGACGACATCTGGCAGACAGTAAACGGACAGGGCTACGCGTCTATAGGGGCGTGAGCCAGGTGAAGCCATCACCAGCCTGCACTGCAGTGCGACCGCTCGCATGGCTGGGAGGTGAGGCGGTGAAGGCCGGACGTTTGGTGATCCGCGCCGGGGTCCTGAGTGACGCTCCAACCGGTTCAAGCCCTGAACTCAAGCTTTGTCCAAAAGTCTCGGCATTTGGCAAACTAAGGGGGTTTCCAAGGCTTAGTTCTCGGTTGTTCATTCTCTATGGATCTCAGCCAAGAGTTCCAACCCCGTGAGGCCATCTGCAAGTAGTCGCGGGCGACCCTGGACTCGAGTTGTTTGAAACCTGCCAAGCGGGAGGGGCAGGCGGCGCCATCACCCGCCAAGAGGCTGAGATGTTTCTTGAACTCGAGTCTGAGCGCCAGCATTTCCTAATCCGTGCGGCTACATGACGCTCCTCCGGGCTCCATCATGCTCTCTTACGGGGGTGATGTGCCTTCCGCACAGGCCAGCTGCCAAGATTTTCAACTGATGCTTGATACCGCCCTGGGCGGCATCCCTACGAAAAGGCTCTCCCAGACTGTCGGAGCCAAGACGGATCTCCAGTTTCCACGCAGCATTCTTCCGTGTTGCCCTACTGCCGGCGATGATTGCGATAGGTCCCCTTAGCTGTTGCCAAGAGGATGCCGAAGCTTGTGTGATCACCATGATCCTCAATTCGTTTGTGATCGACCGCGGTGATGTTCATGACCCGTAACTAACAAGAATCCCAGAAGCCTGACATGGCATGGGTCCGCATGCAGCACCACGGCGCCAGCAACGCGACTATGCGATAGGTCGATCACTGGGAACCATGTCTCCATTGCGGCTCCTCTTGCCCTGCGATCCACAGTCAAGAGGACAAGCAAAACGCTAAGCTGTGATCCGCAATGGCCACGCCCGGTGACAGCTGCTTGACGACCGGGATATGGCCCACTTCGTGATGGCCATGACAGCCTGGTGGTTTGGCCCCTGAGCAGCAAAGTGCGGCATCGCAACTGCGGTTCTCAGCGAGTTCGCCCTTTGCCTTGGCAGTTTGGTCCGATGGTGGATAGAATCTTCGAAACTACTCGCGGTATGAGCCCTGCTGAGGGCGTCTGAAGGCGAAGAAGCTTCACGGCCCAAGAGCCCAAGACACTACACTCGACGCCAGCCGGCTTCGCCCCAAGACTCTATATATTGGACGTCCTGCTCACCCTCGACCTCATCGGTCTGCCTCATCATCATCATCAGCTCAATCAGCCCAGTCATCTCCGGATCTTCCCCAGCCTCTTTCACCTTAGGTCTTCTAATTCTCCCATCCTGTTGATCAGGTAATTCACTATTACATCATTCATAATGAAGTCCGCAATCATCTACGCTCTCATCCCCCTCGTGGCTGGCCACGGTGCCATCATCAAGGCTACTGCTCCCGCCGGTGGCTCTGGCATGGCTCTCGGTGTCGACCCCAACACTCCCCGTGACTCCACCCGGAGAGACCCCGGCCAGCAGGACTCGACCCGCTTCAAGGGTGATGCCGCTGACACCGTCGGCGAGACCCTGGGGGGCGGCAACAACGACATCGACGCTGGTACCAAGGCCATCATGACCATGACCGGTGACATGCTTCCCCAGGTCGCCGCCGGCGGCGAGATCCAGATGACCGTCCACCAGGTCAACGGTGACGGTGCCGGCCCATACGCCTGCATGATCAACACCGATGCCACCGCCGCCCAGTGGACCGACATCCAGGTCACCACCAACGTTCCCGGCGAGGCTGGCCGCAACAGGGTAATTGGCACTTAACACCATCTCATACCCACACACACACAAGAGCACACATGATGCTAACCATGACTCAATAGGACGGTGCTACCACCGACTTCCCTCTCAACGCTGAGATCCCAGCTGGCACCACTTGCACCGGCACCGTCGCCGGCCAGGAGAACGTCTGCATGGTCCGTTGCCAGAACCCAGCTCGTGCTGGTCCCTTCGGCGGTGTCGTCCCGGTCCAGATGGCTGGTGCCAACACGACCGCGCCCAACACGCCCGCTGCCGCTCGCCGCAACCTGGCCATGGCCATGAAGCGCGACCTGCAGATGCTCAAGAAGATGGTCAAGCGCGCCTCGAGCCTAGAGGAGGACGCTGAGGAGCTCGACATCCCCGAGGAGGACCTCGCCCAGCTCCGCGAGGACGGCGAGGAGATCTGAGCGGCATGTCGCGAGCGACTGCTGCGGATCTGGAGGGAAAGGGACAGGCAGAAAAGTACATAAAAAGAGCTGGAGACTGGTGCTGATGCTGATAATGCTGCAAATGCCCCTGATGATCATCATTTTCCTTGTAATTAGCAAAGATATCCGACCTCCAAGGACTTGAAGTCCTAGTAATCTACATTCCTTTATCAAACAAAAAAAAAGAGCCACGCTCTACCCACTTGCAAACTCATTGTGATGGTGCCGGTAGACTTGATGGCTAGACGGCCCGCCCAGCGAACTTGTTGGGACCCGGCCGGTCTTTTGTTAGGGCCCTCATCGAGATGGCGCCGCCCGGGCTAGGCCTCGAGGCCGTCCGATCCGGATCCGGGGTTGGACGGCGCCGTTAGCATGAACGAAGCGGGCGGCCCAAGCCACGGCCGCTCGGGCGGGGCGGCCCATGACCACCGCGGACAAAGTCCCAGGTCTCGATTACGAGCTGTGACTTGCCCTCTGCCTGCTCAACTTGTTGAGAGCTGGTTGGCTGGCCCCCTCTCTTCCCCCCTGCCACTTGGGAGAGGAAGATTGGAAGATGAGCCTCGATATTGCGAAACCTGTGACCCAGGCTGACGCGCATCATCTTTTCAGCTCGTCACACTCTGGTGAAGCTGCAGGTTCCCCCAGGCAGCCCTGGCATAGGCCAGGCCGGGCCAGGCCAGGTCATGCCCACACACGTTGCACGGCAGTACCCGGGTGGTGTCTCATCTTGTGGAACATGTCGTTGGTGGTCGTCAGTGTCGCTAGTGGACAGTAGGTCTGGTCTGCAGTCTAGTCTGTGCAGTATGTAAGCGTCGATCGGGGGGCGGAAGGTTTAAAGTGTAGCGTCGTGCCGGGCGAGCGAGCCAATCCGGGTGCAGCCCATGGTCTGCCGATCACGTCCTTGCCTGGGATGCCTGGCTCCTCACTGGCTAGATGCTGGGTAATGCTCATCGCACATCGCACATCGAGAAATGCCTGGACATGCAGATGTTCGTTCCAGTGAGATGGGGTCAGGCGATCACTTTTCAGATAAGTCCTTCGTCGGGTCGTTAGCGGGAGTGGACTATTGTTACATGCTGCAGTGCAAGTGAGTCTTGCTACTCCTCCTCGAGTCCTCCTCCCAGCTGCTTGCCCCAGCATCCCAGCTAGTCCACCAGCACCATACCACAATGTTACTGGTTGGGCCGTCGACGCCAAGCGGCTCGACCCACGGGCTTGGTGTGTGTAAGCTTTCTGGGGGCGCCGAATGGCTTGGGTGGTCGCTTCGCGCTGCTGGGCAGGGAGGAACCTCTCCTCCTCCTCCTCCTCCTCCTCTTTCGTGTTGCAAGCTGCTCGACATTTTATCATTTGTACATCCAATCCACCCATCCACACTTGTCCTCTTCTCGCGCTACTGCAGCCACAGGGAGGCGATGCTACGACGAGGCGGCCATTCTGAAGGCGTCGCTCACGTCACCGGCCGCCTAGGCCCATGGTAGACATTGATTGTTTTATATGAGGGCGGCAGGATGTGGGCGACGATCGGGGCGGTGGGCGGTGACGTAATGGGCGAGGGTTCGCTCGCGGGAGGGAACGAAGGGGCGCAGCAACAGTCTTTCAAGCACCCTCCACGATAGTGCAATACACCAAGGACGCCTCAGGTCACCAGATATCGTTCCTCCTTCCTCTAGTGGGCGATGCGGTGCCTATTGGCTGGCCGCACCTACTAATAAGGGTAATAGATAGTCTATTCGCAGAATATGGGCCATAATTGGGTGGCGGCAGGGTTGTCCTCAACTATCTTTCCCAGACTCACGGACTACCAGACGGCCCAGACAAGCCAGATAGTGTTCCCATCGACCACCCGCGTGGGCCAAGGTTTTCCTTGAGGTAAGGAGGCGAATCACAAGTTGGAACGGGCTGCCATTATTCGGCAGGGACGGTGACGAGAAAGAGCCTTGATACTTCCAAGACTCGCTGATCGCCCGTCTTGGCTCCTCGTTCCGACCTAGTCAGTAGCCCTTCTTCAGGCTGCCCGCGCTTCTTGGTGTCAAGTCGCTGCTTCCTGTGGCCGTGAGCCAAATGTATCTTAGGCACACGGCGCGTGAGAGAGAGGTGTGCTACGAAGGTGCTACGAAGGTGCTACGAAGGTGCTACGCAATCGGAGGGGGGCAGGGCAGAGGGCAGTTGCTTGGCCCGCCCAGTTTGTTTGTCCTATGTCCTGTGCGTGTCTCTAGTCTGATCCGTACCTTTGAAGCTTTCATGCACAAAGCTTAGTCGGTACTCGTCGATCCCTGAAGCTGCTCGAGTACAAAGACACTGGCTCACCGGCACCACCTCGACACTTTGAGACCTACTAGTTCCTGTTCTACTCTCCCAATACCTAGACCTTCTTCCATCAAATCCAAAATCACTCTTTGAGGACAGATATACAAGTCGACGCTCAAGATTCAAGCAAGAGACTTCCCAGAAAACACAGCTGATATCCGCACCTAGGAATCCAAACACCATGACAGGTTCGTCTTCCCTCCCCCAAAGAGCCGCCCCCGGGTAGCCCACTTCCCCTGGTTTCCTACCCCACAGAAGCCAACGACGGAGAGCTCCACCCGCCAGCAACCAGGTTTCATGCTAATACCCCGCAACCCACGCGGCTCTAGACCAGAACCAGACAGCGACCCAGGAGGCCCCCGGCCTTGCGGCGCTGCAGAACCCCTTCGCCTCGTCGACCGCCCCGGCCGGCGCCGACTCGGAAGTCCTGTCGTCATCGCCGCCGACCGACAGGCGGCAGAGCGCCGAGTGGGACGCCTCCAAGGTGCCGCCAAGCCGCTTCCAGCGCCGCAAGGGCTCCATCTACAGCACCCCGGCCTCGCGCGACGGCCACGTCGACAGGAATTACGCCGAGAAGTACCACGACAAGCTCGTCGAGAAGGGCTGGGCGCCGTCGGCCAAGAAGTAGGGCCGTCGATGATGCGAGGCGCAGCAGCTCACTATCGTACGCTTCTCGGCGACATCTGAAATTCGGCCTCTTGTGTGTGCATCATTTCTCTTGGTCCGGCGGTTGCTAAGGGGGGCGTTGTGATTGTGGGCAAGGATGTCGTCGGACCGAACGGGCTGGACGGGCTGGGAGGGTTCTTTCCATTGTTTTCCTTAGGCATGTCAGCCGAACCTTTTCATACACACACAAACAGTTTTGTAGAAGCTCATGAGAGTTGGTCGCAACTAATGGTGGAAAAGAGCTTCCGTATAATCAATTTGATTCGTCAATTAGAGCCTGCCCGTGTGCCTCCGTGCTGTGCAAGTCCACCTCACTGGGATTTGAGTGAGCCAAGTTGTAAATTCCGCCGCCCTTGAAAGAGCAAGCGCCGTTCGTCTATAATGCCCCAGGTCATTCATCCATGTCATCAATATCAATTGCGTCTGGGTTCGCGGCAACCCCTTGCGGCTCCGGTGCGCCCCGCGGGTTGTCCTCAGCTGCCACAAATCCAACAGGCGCTTGAGCCTGCTTTTCCAACGCCGCCATGGCGTCCATGACCTCCTGGTCTGCCTCGCCATCGCCTTGGGCCTGGGCTTGGGCCTGGCGCGCAATGGCTTGAGAGGCGATGAAATTGACGTCGGTGTTGTACTGTGCCTGGACACTGCGCTTGATCCTCCGCATCTCCTTGTACGTGTCGTCGTTGCCATGCTGCACCTCGAATTGTTCCCATTTGGTCCAGAACTCGGGGTTGGTGCGGGGATCGCAGAACTGCGACGCATGTCCATAGATTGCGCGGGCTCTGTCGATCTCGCCGAGCCGCTTCTCCATGTCTGCGAACTTGAGACACATGTCGCGTGCTTCCTTGTCCGGCAGGGCCGCGATGGCCCGTTCGTAGATGGGTCGTGTCGACGGCAGTCCAAAATTAGAGGCGGACTTGGTGATGTAGAAGTTGAACATGTCTGCTCGGTCTTCGTCGGCAACTGCTCGCGTCGCTCTTTCGTAAATGCGCATCGCATGACGTGCTAGCCCCCTTTCCTCTTCGAGATTGCCGTACATCAGGTACAATACCTTGGCGAATTTCGGTGGGCAGTCCTCTATGGCCTGCTCAAATAGATCTCGCAGCCGTTCTATACCGATTTGACGGTCCACGGCCTTGGTGAGATACAAGTTCCAAAGCTCGAATGCCACTGGATAGCTGAAGAGGTCCAGGCCGCGCTCAAAAATCTTGAATGACTCTTCGTAGTAGTTGTTTTCTTCCAGTAGGTTCGCGTAATTGACGACTGTCTGAGGCGTCGCGATGCGGAGCTCGAATATTCGCTCGTAGACCTTCTTCGTCTCTTCCAGGGAGCTGACGCTCTCCACCAGGTCAACGTAGAAACTCCATAATTTCCAGCTCTTGTGTACTCGCTGTTGCGGTGACAGTGTCTCGTCAAAATAGTCAACGGTTGAACGTTTCGGCGCCTGTACCGCCTTGGCCATGATCTTGACAGCTTCATCGAAGTTCTCGTTACGGAGCTCCATCTCGGCCCACTCGATCCACATGTCTGCCAGCTCAGCCACGGATTTGAACGGCACCTTGACGGCCTTCTCCATGATGATTCGGGCGTTCCGGATATCGCCCCCCTCCTCGTAAAACTTGGCATAGTTGGCCCATAACTGATGAAAGGCACCGACTGCCTTCTTCGGTTGTATCGCTGCAATCGCCTCCGTGTAGGTCTGGACGACCTGTTCCTTGTTGTCACCCCATAGTGCCACCCGTTTCTCCCACTCGTTGACGTTGTTCGGATTCTGCCGCAGCAGAACGTCGTTCAGCAGGAAAGGTCGCCGATCCATCAGGTGCTCGAACCGCATCATGCGGATATCGAGGTCGAAATCAGCATTCTCATCAACTGCTCCTTTCTCCGCCCGGGTTTGTGCCACTTCCATAAGAGCTCCTATTATTGACTCCTCGAATTCCGCATACGAGTCAAACACGAGGGTAAAGTCACGGACAGTCATTACCGTGGTTACGCCCTCCTCGAAGACGTCTCTTGCTCGCTCAAAGCTGCCCTTTCTTATGAAGTACGTGGCCAAGCCGACCCACAACTTCCCTCGCTGGTCCGAAAATCGCTCGATGCCACTTCGGATGATCCGCTCAACATCGATACCCGTCTCATGGCCGGTTTTGACCTTGGTCGCGTGCTCGACCATCAAGTCAACCATCTCGCTCCAAAGCTCGTAGTTGCCTTTGCCATGTTTGCTGTGGAAGTGTGGGTTGTTGAGTATGAGGATATACTTTTCGATCGCCTCAGTGTATAGACCTTCCTGGACGAGAAGCTCGATGAAGTCTTCCGCGTCCTCCGGATGGACCTGCATGTACCGCCTCCAGATCTTGACTGCTGTGATGCCGCCAGCCGAGTTCGCGAATGGTCGGTAGAGTGCCCATATCCTGTTGTGCTGGGTGATGGGCAGAGCCCGCAGGGCACGATCGAAGGCGTGTCGCGTGAGGGTAACCAGAGGCTGCTGCATCAGGAACTTGAGGTACATCTCCCATATCCTCGGCATCTTGTTCAGCAGGATCAATGCTCTCTCGAACAGCGCATTGATCTTGCGGTATTCGGCGGCGAAGACGGCTGCGTTCAAATTGGCGACATGCTTGACGCGGAAATTAAGATAGGATTTCCACAGCTTATAAGAGCGTGGGAGTTGTATGCAGGCGCGCTCGAGGACAAACGCCTGCTCCTGCACGGTGCCGTGCTGGAATTTGAACTCCAGGTACGCGAACCATGGTTTCATGCTCCCAGGATTGCGCTGGATGTCCTGCTCGTATACAAAGTCGTCGTCGGAGACAAGTGTCATGTCAGGCTGGCGTGCGACGCCATTCCTGGTGAGCGCGGTCGACGACATGGCAGGCATCGTGATCTCGGCTAGAGGGCCAGCCAGGAGGCGCGAGAAGAATATGGCGGGTTGGACTGGCTCATGAATCAGGACATCACTGACTGCTGCCGCGTCACAGCCAAGATGAGGTGGGTGACGGGGGCTGTTGTCGTCGTGGATCGAAGGGCGGCGCCGTGGGTGCAGGTCACAGTGTTGCTTTTTCTTTTCAGTCGCGCGGCTGCTAAGCTGGTTCATGCGCTGACACGGGCGCTGCCGAGCCGACGGCCGCCGCTGGGAGCTGATAAGACGGGCCCGTGCTCCACCTGGGCACCTGGGCACCTGGAGCTAACTAGCACTCCTCCCGCCGCCTGCCTCAACTGACGACACCAGGAACAGGTCGTATCTGAGCTCCCAACGTCGGCAACTACAGCTTGCACCGGCTCGTCGACTCCACTCCACCGCACTGTGGCTCTTGTCAACACCACAATCGCTGTCCCTACCAAACTCAACACCTCCAACACCGATAGTCACATTTCAGGACGGTCTGACTAGCAAGCCGTCAACATGTCTGGAGCAGGAGTAAGACACCTCGAACATCGCGGCATGTGCTGCAGCGAACACGGAGTTGCTCACGCCATGTGATAGGAAAGGGAGGCAGTCTTCCCGACTCGCCAATCCCTCGGGTTGATGAAGGCCAAGCTCAAGGGAGCTGAGCAGGGTCATAGCTTGCTTAAGCGGAAGAGTGAAGCTCTCACCAAGTGCGTTCATCACTACTGGCCAACTCCTCAGAATCCCGTGCTGACCCTCTATCTCGCAGGCGTTTCCGAGGTACGAATATGATCCAATCTATATACACACACTCCCGGACATGAACGACGCTTCTTTCGGGACCTGTGATTATCTAACAATGTACAGAAATCACGAGGCGAATTGACGAGGCCAAGAGGAAGATGGGCCGTGTGATGCAGATCGCATCTTTCTCTCTTGCGGAGGTGACATACGCCGTCGGTGGAGATATCGGCTACCAGGTGCAGGAGTCTGTCAAGGCGGCGCGGTTCAGGGTGCGGGCAAAGCAGGAGAACGTCTCTGGTGTGCTGCTACCAGCCTTCGAGAGCTATACCGAGGAGGGCATCAATGACTTTGCCATGACCGGGCTTGGCAAGGGTGGTCAGCAAGTACAGAGGTGTAGAGAGACATATGCCAGAGCTGTCGAGGCGCTGGTGGAGCTCGCGAGCCTGCAGACCGCGTTTGTGATCCTCGACGAGGTCATCAAGGTCGTCAACCGAAGAGGTCAGTATTCGTGGACCTACTTACAAAAGACCTGGGCTGATCTATTTACAGTGAACGCTATCGAGCACGTCATCATTCCTCGGACAGAGAACACCATCAAATGTAGGCCAGTCATTATACACTTCGTGGGAATGGTAACTGATCAGTATGGCAGATATCAACTCTGAGCTCGACGAGTTGGACAGAGAGGAGTTCTACCGGTTGAAGAAGGTTGCCAACAAGAAGCAGCGAGACAATGCTGCTTTGGACGCCGAGATGGCCGCGAAGAGAGAGGCTGCGGCAGCGCACGAGCACGAGCAACGCGGTGGAGACGAGAACACTGGGCCGTCAGATGTGCTTGGGGCAGAGGACGACGAGGATGTTATTTTCTAGACCAAAGCGAACAGTTCATGCATCAAGGGACGAGGGAAGAGCCATGTAAATTGTTGTCGAATAAGTATCATGATGTTTACACCCAGTACGCCTAGTCAGCCGCATGTAATCCTCCCGGCATTTCTGGTCCCCGTGGAACGCCTTTCCAGGCTCGCCTACTGCCTCTGGTACGTGACCTTGATGTTCTTCCCGCCAAGCTGAGTGCCAGCCAAGTTCTCCCTGGCGGCAATAGCGCCCGCTTCGTTCTCGTACTCGACGAACGAGATTCCCCGACGACCCGGCACCATACGGACCTCGCGGAAGCCCTCGAAGCGGCCAAAGACGTTTGTGAGAGTGACAGCGTCGCTGTCGTCGGGCAGATTCTGGACGAAGAGAATCTTGTTCGGGGGCAGGTACTCGTCGGGGACGACAGCGGCCGCGGCTGGGCCGGTTGGCTTGAGACCAGCACCTCTTGCTGCCTTTGACGGGCGGCCAGACTGATCGCCGCCCGGGGCAGGGCGCTTGAGGCGCTGCTGCTCGGCCTCCAGGGCTTTCTTCTTGTCTGTACGTGAAAACGGATTAGTTTGGGCGCCGAGACGTAGCGATGGCTTCCAGGGCTCCAATGACTGCTCGACGCACCTTTCTCTGCTGCTCGCCGCCTCTTGTGCTGCTCAAAGTCCTCCTCTGTTCCGAACTTTTGCACTGTGGCATCGCTCCTAGATCTGGCCAGCGCCACCTGCATGGGCTTCTCAAACAGCTCGAAGCCGTCGACCTCCTCGGCAGCTTGCTTGGCCGACTCGGGGTTGTCGAAGACAATGAAGGCCTGGCCTTTCGCCTTCAGGTTGGTCTTGGCGACAATATCGATGACATTTCCAAACTCGGAAAAGAGCTCGCGTAGGGCATCCTTGAGAGGGTCGATCTTGACGCGCTCGTCGAGGTTCCGCACGTAGACGCTGTTGGGAGATTCACGAGTTAGCTATACCAATTACCTACGCTGTGTCGGGGTGCAATGACACGAACGTGGTTATCGGTGGTCCCGCTGAAGCCATCTTGACTCGAAATTACCCTGGCCTCTGGAAGGCAAACAGATTTTGGCTACGGTCTGTTGAGACGTGATGGACAGTTTTGGTGCTTTCCTTGGTTTTTGGATTCCAGCCTCCAGCGAACGTAGCTTGGCGGCTGGCTGGCTAGGTTGATGGACAGTATGCGCTCGAGTCAGCACTGTACATGCGCATGGCCCCCTGATGTCCCCAACAGTGGGCGCAGTTCTTTTCACTACCAGTAACTACCAGACCTCACTGTGAAGTTCGTTTTTGATGAAAGAACCTAGCACAGATATCACAATTCATATGTACTTTAACCAATTTCCTGACTATATATCCAGCGCCATCTCAGGGCCGTTGGCCTTGAGGCTAGATACGCTTAAGAAGTTAAGGATCGCACAATGTCCATCATCACGTCCTTGCTGAATGCAAAATTCAGATCATCGTCATGCGGATTCAATCCATAGGCTTCGGGGCCATCGTCGAATATCTTTGAATCCCAATGGTCAGCATCGCGAGGCTCGTCTCTATTCCTTGGGGCATTTTCCTGGAGCAGTGGATGGTTTCAGCTAGACTTACACCACAACGTCGCATATCCCTTCTGAATGCACCCTTCAGGCCCGTAGCCCGGTGTAGCGTGCATGTGTTGTCCCAAATAACCAAGTCGCCCACGTTTAACCATTCGATGCTAAGAGTGTATTTCTCCTGAGTGGCATGCTTCCTTAAAACAGCTAACTTCTCCCCAGACTCTTCCTCGGACAGTCCCTCAATATTCCGAATATGAGACGGAATATACAGGTTCATACGGCCGCTGGGTTTGTGAAGCTGAACCAACTTGTGTCTCGAGAAAGGGTACCTGTCAGGATTGAGCTTTGCAAGAGCCTGGGGCGAGGCAGTCTTGCGACTGTGCCAGAAAGAGTGCCTCGTCACGTAATCTTGGCTCATCAGCTCGTCCTTAACAGAGTCTTCGAGCTCGGAGAAAGCCGTCCTTGTGTCGGCAAATTCTGTTTGCTTTGTCAGAACACAGTCACTTGTCGTTCTCAAAACTCATTACAGCATCATCTAGACCAGGCAGGTGCCTTACCTGTGTTACCGCCAGCCTCGGGCGGTGGAATCTCGTAAGCCCGAAGGATAGAGAACCTCGTCCGTCTCACATTGTAGCTGCCATCCACGTGGAAGAGCTCATTTCCCTTGTTGGACAGTGCCTTCATGCCGTTGGGGTCGAGTAAAGTTCCATCAACCTCGAGGTTGCTCTGATCGGTCAACTCAATTGACTTCAGCCTGGACTGCTCGGCCGGCGTGCCTTTCAAACGCTCAACTTCCCCAAATCTACGCGCAAGCTCAACCTGGCTGTCGTCATCCAGGGACGTGCCCCGGAAGACGCACACTCCATACTATCAAAAGCATATTTCTTAGCTGGAAGCTGCCCAGGTATCCCCCGTGTTGACTTCTTGTATACGTAAGGTCACTAACCTGAGCAATGGTGTCCTTGATCTCGGTCAGTTGGTCATCACTTATTGGCCTGGAGAAGTCGATGCCGTCGACCTCAGCACCGAAAGTCGGGTGTAGTCTATTGGCCTGAAGACTCGACGCCATTTTGCTGAGGAGATGCGCAGGTGGCTTGAATACTATTCAGGCGCGGGAATAGAGGCAGAGTTGCTGGTAGGTATACAATGTTATTTGTGACTGACTCAAAAACAAACCGGGAGGAGGGGTAAGCATAGCACTATCGTGATCTTCCGAAATGCGACCCATCTCCCGGCCCAGACACGTCCATATCTTGCTTATCTCTAGTCATGTAATCTTGCCCATGGCTCACCGACTCAGGGCCAGCAAGGGTCCCAGACCGGCTCGTTGAGGTTATATGCTACGATGACCGGACTATCAAAATTCGGAAAGTCTTTGATTCCAATGATGACTTATGACCGTTCGCTTGTGTTTACAGCGTTATTTCGCAGCATGTAACCACTGCATGTCTGCTTTCAGCTTCAAGCAGATCTTCATTGACGAACAGCCCTCGTCTGTATGGAATAATCATGTGGCGCTTTTGTGGTAGACTCTTCTTCTTCAAAGCTTTGGCTTGTTGATGAGAGACAGGGACAGAACAAACATGTGGATTGGCGCTACCTATTGCGCCAAAGAATTCCAGTTGCAAAATGTTGATGAAGAGAGAAAATATAAACAAAGGAGAAGAGAGGAAATGGAGCTGCGAGAAGAAGGGGACAATGGATATCAAAAACATTCATCAAGTTTCCCTACTGCTGTTGGTCTGTTACAGAGCTTCCATGGGCGTGTAGTGATATCCAAGTCGAGCTACTTACTTTACCCCAGGCATAATTCACGAGATTTATGATATTGAAGCTGCTGTTATTTCTTCGATATCATATTTGTATTCCACCTTTATCATTTGTTATAATATCTAATGAATTGCATACAAAAACTAATATACCCGACCTATATTTAGCATGCCCCTTAATCTAGTGTATTTTTATTAATATTAACGTAGTTCACCAGTCAGCCGATCATACCACATGCCCGATCAGTTTTAATAAATCTACCAACTTTAGCTAACCCCAGCACCTACGCAGTATATAAAAATCAATGATATTTAATACCGGTTAGTGCTAAATGCTTTAAACTCCTTATTTTCAATTGATTTGGTCAATTTGGAAGTATGGTGGTATTGCAATGCCAGTCTGAAAACTTAAAGTTTTGGTGGGCGGGTTTGTTTTTAGTACAGATCGCGTCTTTATTTTTTCCATCAGTCTAACATCACTCTACCTACTTAAATATTCAATACACTAGAAATCATCATCCACAATACCAATCTACTCAAAAGAGGAGAAAATCCAACTATCACTTCAAGCAACTAAGAATTCAAAAAAAAAATTTCAAAGAAACCCTTAAGCATACATCAAGCTAAACAAATCTTTAACATCCCCTATAGTACACTATATAACAGGATGAATAACCAACCTCATCGCAAAGAATTACGCGTTGAGAAACATAAACTCGACCCAATTGAGGAGCAAATACTTATTCGATATGTTATTAAGCAAGATACATAAGGACTCCTAATGCGCCTTTTTGATATGGAAGATATAGCTAATATCCTGCTAGCATCACGTAATGGCAAGCCGGTTGGTAAGAACTGGGCACGACGCTTTGTGGATACACAACCAAGCTTGAAAACCAGGTTTGATCAGCTATATAACTACCAGAGGGCCCTCTGTGAAGATCCGGAGGGTACTGGGAATTGGTTCCGGCTGCTCCGTAACATGATGGCCAAGTATGGGGTCCTAAACCACGACCTTTATATTTTCAACGAGACTAGCTTTATAATGGGCCAGATAACCTCAACCCTGGTTATTATACATTCTGATCAACATGGAAAGGCTAAATCTATTTAGCCTGGAAACCGGGAATGGGCAACAGCTATTGAATATATCAATTTAAAGGGCTGATATATCTCACCGTTTATAATCATCCAGAGCGCCTACCACCTTGCTAACTAGACAACAAAATCAGGTTTCCCACCAAGCTGGGTTATTAAGCCTACTCTGAATGGATGGACAGATAATGAGACTTGTTTAGAATGGATTTAACATTTCGATAAACATATAATCAAGCAGATTAAGAGCAAATACCAAATGCTTGTCCTAGATGGACATGAGAGCCATGTATCAGTGAAGTTTGAGCAGTATTGCAAGGAGAACAACATTATCCATATTAGCATGCCAGCACATTCATCTCATTTACTCCAGCTGTTAAAAATTGCATTATTCTCACTATTAAAGCATGCATATAGTAATAAGATTAATATCTGTTAGAGGTTACTAGATCGAATAGGGGATAATAGATAATAGATAGGTAATGATAGGTGTTATGGTGTGTATTAAGAATTTTCTCCTTTTTTATTCAAGCTATAAACTAGCATATTCTAAGGGAGGAATCCTCCTTATTTATATTCGTCTTTTAGACTATATAGAACATTCGAGAATTAATTCATTACTACTAGAGACTAGTAATTAGTAATCCATTAGCTAACTACTAGCATATTATTATATGTCAGGAGTCTTTGGGGAAGATGCTGGGCAAAAGATTGCTAGTGGGCAGATCAGGACCTGAACATTCTGTACTATGTTTCGATACCTAACTAATCGTTGTGATTGCAGCGCGTCTGGTCACGTATTATATAGCCTGCCCATTTCCTCTGGATGACAGTGCTCACAGCTCATCCCTAGCCATAGCTAGGGATGCTTATCCCTTGCCATAGCCAGGGCTGCTTCCCTTGCCATAGTCAGGGCTGCTCATCCCTTGCTGGGGCGTCTTAGCCTGAGCCCTGACTGACCCGAAGTGGTGCCTTCCAACATTATATAATATCGAATTTCTTCGAAGTGGGTGGAAGAACACTAGTTTGAAAGAAGGTCGTGGTTCCTATATAGACGTGAAGGTCTTCCACATAGAAGGTTCTAGAACCCCGCTTATGTAAGCAGATTACGTAAGCATATACTATAGGGCTACATAGTAATATAGGGTATTAGCGTATGAAATATATAGCTTATAGCTAGTTAGCTGTAAGGGTCTAGACTGAGTGTCACACTCTAACGTCTATTTTCTCTATGAACAAGAAGACTTCTCTGGGGAGAGAAGTCTCTTCCTCTTCGACTATCGTACAGGTTCCTGCTGATCTATATACTTGGTTGTCGTCCTTCGCTGGTCCTTCTTGTAGATGCTAGCAGGTTCTGTGGGGAATCGTGCTGTGGGTCAGTGGGTCGTACGAAGGGCCCTGGCCCTGAGTTCTGTTGACAAGGGTTCATCCCATTACATTAGCCCTTATAGATAATAAGTTATTAATAAAGATCTATTTTATTTTATTAGATATAAAGGACTTTGTATTTATTTTTAACTATTAAGGGAGCTTAATTATATATAATTATTATATATATTTATAAATTTCATTTAATGCTGTACTATATAAGCATGTTTGCTTACGTAATATCTTATAATCTCTTCATCTGAGCATCTATTAACCACATTATTAAGTCCGAATTCTTTCTTGCATTCAAAGCAGCCCACAACAAGGTCTTCACGGAAGAAAACATGAAAGCTGGGTTCAGAGGAGCTGTTATTTCTCTGTGGGATCCAGATTCTGTTATTTCCAAGCTGGATGTCTACCTATAAACTCCGGTATAATCACTCCCTACATTATCATTAAAATGGAAATTACAAACACCTTCTAATGCCCACTAGATTATCTAGCAATCGAGTTTTATTAAAGGCAAGATGTCGTACCATCAGGGAAGCTCCCTTATACCAATTATCTGGGCAATTAAGAAGTTCACAAAGGGCGCACAAGTGATGGCACATCAGATCACTCTTTTGAATGATCAGGTCCGTACCCTTGAGAAGGCTAATATTGGGCTTGCTAAGCACCAGAGGGTTAAAAGAAGTTGGGTGCAGCTTAGAGGGGCACTTAGTATTGAGGACTCTTGGGTGATAATTGAAGAAAAATAAAAGGGGAAGCGGCCAGCTGGTAAAATGGCTGGTAATAGTGAGGAGGTGGTATGCAGCGGACCAACTAAATGATGATGTAGCAACTGCGGTGAGACTGGGCATAATGCAGAACTTGTGAGAAAGATATAGAAGAGTATTCAATCAGATTCCAAGAAATAATAGCATATTTTCAAGCAGTTTGCAGCGGACCGCCCAAGTAGATGGTCTGGCTGGTGTAGATTGAGGTTGATCTCACATGGCTGAAATGCTCCATTTTGGTGGGGAAGCCAATTTTCCCACCAAAAGTCAGCCACTTCAGACTGGTACTTCAGCTATCACAAACACTCTAAATTGACCAAATCAATTAGAAATAAGCAATTAAGACCAGTTAGCACCAATTGGTACCAAATATAATTCATCTTTTTACACTGTGTGGGTGCTGGGGTTAGCTAAAGTTGGTAGATTTACTAAAACTGATCGGGCATGTGGTATGATCGGCTGACTGGTGAACTACGTTAAATATGTTATGAACCAACACGAGGGCACCTAGGGAACCCGTTTCGAAGACCCAGGCAATCAGAAACAGATGCCACGATGTTGCCCCGTACGCACTAGATAACGGAGTCCGAACACACACAGGGTTAGGGTCAGGGCCCCACCCACGAACCAATGGATCACTGGATCACCAGGTGAGCCACAGAGCCAACTGAAGAGTCGGAACATATAAGGACATGGTTATCACCACAGTAGATAGCTTTCATAGAACAGACTCTTCAGTCGTCAATTTAAGTATTCAGTCTCACAACTGGATAGCCTCACAGCTAGTGATCATTACCGCTCAAGAAGAAGAACAGTGCCTTCGTATTACGAACAGTCAATTATCACCTCTCCACCGCTCTGCTAACATAAACCCTACAGGTTACCTACTAAACCCTACAAAGGTTTGGTGTGATCATTACAATATATATTATTAAAGTTTTTATTTAATATTATATTAAAATAAGTTTTAAAATATTTTAATTAACAATAAATAAACTGAAATAATATTTTTAATACTTTTTTTTAAAAAAAAAAATAAGTATTTTAAAATAATTAATAATATTAATAGATTGTTATTAATGTTGGTCGGTCTTTCACATGTGCACAAGATGGTGTTGCTGGGTACGGGTGTATTTGTCTCTTTGGTGTTGTTGAGAGGGAAGGTGTACGCCGAAGGTGGTGTAGACCGTTGGGGGGTGTGCCAGTCTGATGAATTAGCTTACGTAAGCAGGAAGGGTCAGCTTACCTGACCTGCCTGTGACGACAGCCACAGTCAGGCAAGCTCCCTGACCGTCACAAGGACCCTAGCCCTTAGCCCCACAGTCGCGACGAGATTCTTATGCAGTCCAGGGATCGCGCGAGCGACGCTCTCCGCTTTTCTCCTTTCTCTGTAGCTTAGAATATTCGTTGATAGCGCCAATAGACCCAGCTCTCATGCTGCATCTCATGCTGGCCGTGACACTGCCCACACCCTGCCAGGCAGACCTTCCTCTATTAGACAACCAACCTACCAAACCAACTGCTAGATTCCCAACCGTACCGTGCTACACCAGAAGGCTTCGGCCTTCCATCACAGCTATGGTTTGGCTGCAGTGGTCTGTGCGCTGCCAGCTGGCCAGCAGCTGGCGAACGGACCGTCAGCAGTTTGGCTATCTACCATACACCTCCCTCAGCCTGCATCGCACCCACGATACGGCTTATACCTACAATTAAAATATACTTTTTATATTATAATTGAGAAGTTACCCGGGTAAGTATCTTTATTATTACTATTATAAAGATATTTTAAAAAAAAATTTAAAATATAATTTTATAATAATTTAAATTTATTATATAAGAAATTTAATATGTAAAAAAGATTCCTTTATAAAAATATTTGAGAGAATGAGTAAATGGGTATTTAACGTGTACATACATATATGCGTATGTGGACTGCGCCGGATCAGGGGGTACGCTGAATGTGGGGCGGGTATGTTAATTGCTGGAGGATACACCCTCATCTTGTCCTCCCGCAGAATTGTGTTTCATCAATAACATATAATTTATCCGGGTCTAATTGCCCCGGCACTTGTCACCTGTACAAGCAAGAAGCCCTTAGAAGCTTGCAATAAACTGAACTTGCGTCGAAGCCTCGGAGACGCCGCAGACTGGGTATCTCGCGTGCTTATCTTTAACTTCGGACTTGCGAGTCAGGAACCCAAGTAGAGTGTGGACAAGGCTAGTGTAGTAATAAAGCACAGACGGAACACACTTGTCCTGGAAAACAAATAGCCGGAGACGACGCCCACATCAGATCCTCGAATACTGTTTCAGTATCACCAGTGTGTACATGCGAATCGTGAGCCCCAGAGGACTGGGCGATCAGACGATGGTGTCACTTTTATCATGGCTGTTCAACGGGCACAGCTCACAACGACAACATCCAAAGAGGGTGCACACCGACACGGTGGTGAAGTTGGCAACTCTTGAGAATTCAGTTATGATGCGAAGTATGTGTATGAACTGGACGTTTCGCTTCGAAGACGCTTTGGACGTGGGCATGCTAGAGAGCTCTCTCGAAGATCTGATCAGCAAGGGTCCAAATTGGAGCAAACTCGGCGGGCGTTTCCGTGTCAACGTTAGTATGACCCCAATGTGATTTTGAAAGCCAGAACTGGCGTGCAAGCATACTCAGGGGCACCAGTGACTGACACACGAGACCAGGGCGAAGGGAAACTTGAGCTTCACATCCCCGAGAAATTCGACCTGAAGCGGCCTGCAGTCCAGTTTACCCAGGAGGCTCATGCAATCAGTGTTCATGAACACGTCCTGGACGGGACACTTCCCTATTCTAGGGAGAGACCCTGTGTGCTAGACACACCTGAAGAGCTCGACGGGTTGCTCGCTGGTCCTGAAGCTCCAAAGTGTATGGACGACTGGCTATACTCAGACAGGCCTGCGCTGGCGGTTCATGTAATCATGTTTATTGATGCTACGTTCGTCACGCTTAATTACTCACACAGCCTTGTCGACGGGGTGGGTAAACGTGAGATCATGACAAATTGGTGCAAGGTGCTCGCCGGACGTTTGGGAGATGTCACTCCTTTGGCGGAGTGGAGTGAAGACCCAATGAGTATCATAGGCAGCTCCCCATTAAAGCACGAGGAACGATATGTTCTTGAGGGAGACCGTTTAACTGGCTGGAGAAAGTGGTACTGGGTGTTACGGTTCATCGCAGATCGATTCAAGAATCGGAATAATTATAGGCAGCGCAACGTCTTCATCCCCGCCTCGACGGTGGCCTGGCTTCGGAAAGAAGCTGATACTCACACCATGAGTAAGACATGCTTCAGCGATAATCAGCTTCTTACAGCGTGGCTTCTCAAATTGGCCTGCTTGCCTCTCAAAGGATCGAACCGTCCCATCGGAATCACATCGGCCGTCGACCTGCGAGGTTTCCAACTTCATGGCCTGCGTCCCGGCACGGTCTATCTCCAGAATTTGCTCGCATATACCTGGATCAACACTACAGCAGCGTCGCTTTCATGTTCCCCACTGGGGAACGTGGCCACCCTCATGCGGACAAGCCTGAAGCAGCAGCTCACATTGCCCCAGGTGCAAGCAGCGGCACAATTGACCCATTCCGCTGTCGCAAGGACGGGCACACCGTACTTTTTCATGGGCAAGGACAGCTTCTTTGTCTCGGTGAGCAGCTTGGCCAAGGCGAAGTACTGGGAGGCCGTGGATTTCTCCCCGGCGATCCTGAAGACTAGCACCAGAGTCGAACACGCGGGCAAGCCGTCCTGGCAAAGCAGCACACCGCGATCGGGAATGAAGCCGAGCTGTCTGGTTGTGGTCCAAGGGACCGATCTGAAGGGAAATTGGTTCGCGCAGATGGTCCTATCGCAACGTGCTTGGGATATGGTGGAGAATGAGCTGTCCAACTGGTAGACATGAATCCAAAAAGGCATTGTCGCATTGTGCGCCGTTTTCTCCTTCGCCTCGCGCCCATACCGTAATAAAGCATGCGTAGCTTGACACAATCCTTTGGGTATTAGACAGCCTCTTCGCCTGGTTCCACCTCTGCCACGTGGGGACGGTCCTCGAACCAGTTACCGCCATCCTTGTATGGCAGAGACAAGGGACTCCTAATGAGAACCTGGCACGACTCGCCACTATGATCTCCTCGCTAGGCCTCTGCAAGCCGACTACGCACCACTCCAAAATACCCAAGCCAGGCAGATCTAGCTTGTCAGAGCAGATCCTTCTCTCATCCCCGTGTTAAGCACCCCAGCAGCACAATTTGACTGCCGAGCTGGTAGTTTGCACAGGTACGGGCGATGCTACTTGAAGCCTCAACCGCTTTGGCACAGAGCATGCGGAGGCGGACCTGCTAAGCTATGACGAATGCTTCACAGGTTATACGTGATCCTGGCGAAAACCAAGAGCCATGCATACACATGGGAAGCCGTTAGGGTGCGGACTGGAACGAGCCTTTGCTTGCCTTCGATAGCGAGTTAAGCGCCAGTATTCAGAGAGGAATGACAGTCCGTGTGTGATTATTACCGGCGGTCTGATTGCCATTTCCATGGTCTATAAGTATGTACGCACCTGCCATCCACGTCTAAGTTCTCATAGCCGTCATGTATCTTCATGCCTCTTTATCGACCTTCTCCGATTCCACAGCCGTCTTCTCGTCGTCTCTGTTCTCAGCCGACGCAGGAGGCTCGATTGAGCCTTTACTTTGTGGTCGCTCTTGCTCCTCTAACGCAAGGTCTTTCCTCAAGTCTGGCAAAAATCGGTCAATTCGCTTCCACGATTCGGACCACAGCTTCTCCTTTGATGGATCTTGGCTTGGCGGCACAAGATATCCATTGCTCGACATGAACAAGAGAACGTTCTTCAGGTTTTCGGGAACAGCTTCCTCCTGTGAAAAAAGCGATGTGAGTACGTGAAATGCGCGTCAATAATATAGCAGGGCATTCCTTACGAGACTGTCTCCTTGGCCGCTATTCATGAGGCGGTCCATGATGTCAATGATCTTGAGCCAAAGATCTAACATTCCTTCCCACTCAGATAAGAGTACCAGATACTGCAGGAAGACTTTGCACAGCAGAGAAGCTGCTTGAACCCTTGTCTCGCTCATGCCATCTCGATCCGATGAGAAGACCTCGGGCTTCAGCAGCCGCAAGATCAGCGGGAACAAGACTTCGCCAAAGATTGCGGTCCACTCCCGGTGGTCGCTCGATGTCAGTTCCGGCGAAAATAACGCTCTTTGAAGCGAATTAAAGGCCAGTTGGCGGATTTCTCTCCGCGGATTCGTGCACTGAGTTGTCAATGCCTCGAAGATAGGCAGCCAATACGCGGACCATGCTGGTACTACGTCAGTAAACACACCCTGAGAGAATGACACAAGAAAAGACTCACCCTCGTTTTTCTCCAAGTGGGACTGCTTCATGAGCTGCGGGATGCGCGAAGTCATGTTGTAAATGATGTTGACAGCCTTGATGCCACGCTGCACGGCTGGGTTCTCACTAGGAGGTGTTAGCACGTATGGGTACAATTCGGTCATCCAGGCATACCTTGGAGCCTCTGGCTTCGCAGAAGTTGGACGAGCTGGTTTCCGAGGTTGCCTTCGGGGATCCACCTTGGGTTCCTTGGGCACAGTGACACTCGCAGCAGATGCAAAATCATTGAGCAGGCCGATAGCAGCTTCGTAGTTGTCCGCCATAATGGCCGTCGACGAGGGACTAACGCCGGTCTCCAAGATCTCGAACACCGTTGGTGCGGACGCTTTCTCGGATGCCAAATTGCGCAGAATAGCCCAGAAGTCAGGCGAGGTCATGGTCTCGTTTCGCAGCGGGCCCTGCTCGTCAACGCAGAGTTTGAGTCCTTGAAGAACCAGTTTGGAGGTCCTCTTCAGGTTTTCTGGAGAGAAGCTCGATACAGTGTGGAGTAGTACTGGGGCGCGGATGAAGTCGTACTCCTGGACGTCGGGTTGAGCCTCTTCCTCTCCACTTCGATCATACTTCGAGGAACTTACATAGCTGGCCTGAAGTAGTCTGAAGGAGTAGAATGTGGTCCTTGAGACAGTAATAGGGTGGTAACTGCTGATGTCACGTAGAATGGACTGCAGCGCATCGACCACGCGCTTTCCAAGTAGCTGGACGGTATGGTCATCCCGGAGAGCGAGGATCGTGCTCAGCTCCAATATGTAGACGAGCGAGGGATCGTACAGAATGTTATTCCGGGGCTTTTGGGCCAAGGCAGGAGAATGCGGCGGCATGTTGTCGGCTTTCACGGTGATGACCACTCCAGACCCGCTGTCCTCCGGGATTTGATCCAGTAAGGCATCAACCAAGGCCTCGAGGCTGTCATCGGGAAGGTTTCTGATCTGTTTAGCACCCAGATGGGCTGGGCTTGGGACGTGCAACTTACGAGAGATGTGCAAAAATGTCCTCCATCTGACACTGATTAATGCATTCGACAGTACTGAGTGTGCTATCCAATTCCTCTTCAGACGGCTCAGGCGGATCATCAGCTGCGTAACTTTGCAAGAAGTTCGAGAAAGCCTGCAACAGGCCCGTGTCGTTCTGCTTCGCGGCACGATCTATTACTTGCGATGGACTTCGCAACGGGATTGGTGATATCGCCAGACGATCCCGATCACTAGGGAAGCCGACCAGTGAGTTTGCGAAGAGATTGAGCCAGATGCGGATGATCTAGTTACGTTGTTAGCGTTGGGAAATACGTGATCTTAGTGAAGCCCACTTACGTCCTTCCACCCCTTCCGAATGATATGCTCCTTAGACGTGACCACGCGGAATAGCACGAGCAATGCTAATTGAGTTCTGAAGTCGCGTCCTATCTTGACGGCCAGTTCGCTGACCATGACCTTTTTCTCATCGACTTGAACTTCGGTATTCAAGCTCGTGTTTGAAATTGAGTCTTGCGTCAGTGTCGTCATCAGACTCAGCGAGTAAATGATCTGGTCTAGTGCCTCGGTGATGTTGTACTTGGAAGCGATTCGGGCACATTCATCGAAGCCGGAGACGACTCGTGCGAATACTGTGTCGTCAGTAGCAGACATGAAAACGTAAGACAGGGTCGACACGATGGGCTTCCATGTTGCAGCAAACATGTCGGCGTCGTAGATGTTAGCATCGCAGATTACCAGAGGACCTGCAGCCTCTGTCTTCAGGAGCAACTCTCTCCACGCATAATCAAATGCATGCTTGTTGTCATGCTCATCGGGCAAAACGATCTCGTTCGTTTTGATGGCATCGAAAATCGCCTGCAAGTATTCAGGGGCGAAGTTCTTTCCCCCATTCACGCCACGTAGGTTGCGCGCAAAGTCGTCCACCGTCATGCGATTCGCAGATTTCAGATTGGGGTTGTGTTGGTCGGTGTTGAGCATGATGATGGCATAAGTGAGTACATAGACAGCGTCCTTGTCTGCCACGTCCTCGGGCATTGAGTTGGCACAGTACTTCTCCGCGAAAGAGGTCACTATCCTCTCGATCAGAGGAGCCTCGCCTGGTAGCCGGAATGACTCAAGCATTGACCTCAATGCTTCGTCAACACGCTTGTTTTCGAAGTCGAAGGAGTTTATAAAAGCATCGAGAATTGCCTCGTTACCTCTCTTAGAAAGGTAGTCGCCCAGAACCTTCTTCGACACGAGAGTGGTCGATCTCAGAAACCGGGCAACCTCCTCCGGTTCCGTCGTAGATTTGATGATGCCCTTGTCTGCCAAAAACGCAAGACCTCCTCGAGGGTTTTCGTTGAACTTGCTTGTACCTTTGATGATGAGCTTCTTTCTCCGCCGCGATTCTCTGAGATCCGCTGCGTCAACGAAGCCGTCTGTTTCAGCCGGCTGATCAAGCCTCTCTGCAATAAACGAGATAAATCTCAACAGTGCGTCGAGGCACAGTGGCGGCACGCTTGTTGTGCTCCAGGTGGCGGAGTCTGGCAGGGCGTTGCGCGAGAGCATCCCAATCATATCTTCGCACAAGTCTGCCGAGTTTGAATCGCAATCGTAGTTGACGAATAGCTCTACCATGAAAGTTGGCATCCTGGCGAGCACGCAGATGTTTTCCACCATCGCTTGCCTGGCATCTGGCTTCCTGGCGCCACCCTCCAAGCCCAGCTTCTGTCGGTCCTTGATTGGAACCGGAGTCGAACGACCACTACTCGTTTGAGACGGAGGGGGCTTCACCAACTTGGGGGCTTGAGGGATGCCAGAGTACAGCGACGGGTCGATGCCAGCCTCGCGGGGGATTTCAAAAGACAGGTGGAGACACGCCACCAAGTATGACAAGAACTTCTCCTGCTGCAGCTTCAAGACTCCCCTACACGTCGACAGTAGCGTTCCAGCGACAAGGAGAGACTCTTGTAAGATCAGCATATTGTCGGACCGTACAAGCTGGAACAGGTAGCAACAGAGGCGGTCCTCGGCGATGGAAGCAAGGGCCGGGTGCTTAGCAATCGAGGGCCCAGCAACCTCTAGGGCTACATGTATGATTCGAAGAGCCATCACTCGCATTGTATCCGGATGCCTGCGGTCATGCGGGTCGAGAAAGTTGACCAGGACTCTGAATAACTCGCGGACTGAAGGTAAAGAATATGGCCGCAGGTCGAGCGAGTCCGCTGTTCCAGCCTCGGATGCTAGAGTGGCCTGGTCTGCTTCTCCAGTGCCTGTCGACGGGGCACTTCCAGACTCGGATGATCGTGGTTCCACACGAGTCGGTTCTGGTGAGGCAAGCGGTGCGGCTGTTGCTGGAATATCGGTGCCATTCGCCGATGGGTCCATGCTCACTGTGTCCATATCGCCGTTGGTCTTCTTGTCCAGTGCGTCTACCTCCTCTCCAGCCTCTTCCTCAAGATGTTTTAGATCCTCGAATATGATCTGGCACATACGGACCATCGAGGCCTCTGCAGTCTGTCTCAAGACCTCCGAGAATCTTGGCCGCGAGCATATTGTGAGTCCACGACCCATCATGTCGCAAACACTTTCGTCGCTGAGTATGTCTCCGCCTGGCCCCGACAACATGTCCTCCATCAGATGCAGTATCATTAACAAAACAACCTCCTCTTGCGGCGCGTCACTTATATCGAATTGACAGTGTGTGATAGCGGCCGAAAGGGATTGCATTGCCACAGCAAAGCGAGGCGACTCGGGGGAGATGAAACCGTATGCGAGAAACTTTCGTATAGCCCTCAGCGCAAGAATAGTGACCGGAGCAGCAGTTCCTTTCGTCTGGATGATCTGCAGGAATGGGTAGAGCATTGTCAACGCGTCAAAATTATGAATGTCCCTGACGCCAGTCAACTCGTGCCTCAATCTCCCAAAGCCAGATATCAACGGATTGTCCTGCATGCTCTTCCCCTTCTTCCCACGCAGCCCCCAGCGCACCAGGTCAGCCGTGCCGTCACCCATGATATTCGCAGCCGAGCTCTTGCCCTTTGACTTTCCCAACGACACTGAGTTCGAGGGCCCCAGTTGCACCGGACTAGGGCCGCCGCCCAGGATAGCAGCCACCGAAGAGTGAGGGGATCTGGCATGTTTTTGGATCGCAGAGGTGATTGCTATGCATTCGGCTATGACCAGGGACACAGGGTCTACCGCGACAGACACAGGGCGACTCCTGTACTGCATGCGAGGGGAGTGGTGTTGCGACCGGCGGAAGGAAGGTGTGGTTGGCCTGGATGGCGCCGGTGAGACCGAAGGCTCGAGAATCTGGGGGATGCGCGCATCGTGGCTCATGTTTACGGGTTTGGTCATGGAGGCCGATCGAAGCTCAAAGGGACAGGTAAGAGCAATGTCCTCGCTGCGGAGGAGGACACCGGAGAAGTCGCTTCGTAGGTGCTGCACGAGTTCGTGGATTCCAGCCCTAGGACGCTGGGCTAGAAGGCAGGACAGATTCGCTGAAAACTAAAAGAAACCCAAAAGCATCTCTTCCTGGGAAACAGGTTGCGACAGGGGAAGACACTTGGAAGGAGGCGACGGACAAGCCGGCGCGTGAGCTCGATAAGAGGCACAGGTTAGATATTTGGAGCTGGCCGTTCGCTTGCTACTTAGGACACATGGAGCTTCGTCCCCAGGGCGGCCATGGACGGGTAGGGTGGGGTACGTACTCCGGGTGCTGTAGCTACTGGACACAACTGCAACTACCCGGTAAGTGGCATTGGGGAACTTGGCGGCCGGCAGGCAGCTGGCCTGTGTCTCCAGCTGCTACTATCTAATTGGCACCCTGGAGCTTGAAGAGGCGTCGTTCCCTTTGTTCTATGAGCCCAGACGAACGAATCACGCTGCAAGACGTGGAAGGTGTGTTGGAAGGTCTTCATGTGTTGAGAGGCGTGGTCTGATTTCCTCATCTTCATTGAAAGGAGAGCAAAGGGTTTTGCGCCGCGCCATGTTGCAGCTGAGGCTGAACGCATGCAAGTAGAGCATGGCGCATGGCCAGGTGGCGAATTGGCCATCAGATCAAGGACAAGATGCAGCCATGAGTTGCGATTTGCAACCGAGAAATATGCCAGAACAAGTTCATTTTGAAGTTCTGTATACCATCATAACGCCCTGGTGATGTGTCCCCAAAGACGCTCTCCCGTCTACTTAGCAGCATGTGAACATCGAGGTTCCCTTTTGTCTTCCAAAAGCAATGTCCTAACGCCGAAAGGTATCACCATTCAAACCGCACTCCGCTTTCCGTGCCGCACGTCGTCGCAATGTGTGAGGGAAGCCCCCCGGGACATAAGGTGAGAGACTCCAGCCCTGCCTCCCATGGTGATAAAATGAAACAATAAACCTTGGAATGAATGCAACAGAAGTCTATCTGCAGCTGCCTCCACAATGACTTCTCAAGTGTCACTGCCGTGCGGGCCATTTTCGACCTTGTCGACTGGCTTCGAAGACTTCCGTGGCTTTTCGGCAGAGTCTGCCGCTGCCTGTCTTTCCTGGTTCTTGGTGATGGTCTCCTTGTCCTTCTCCCACTGCGCCTTGGTCTCACTGAAGCTGAACTCTTCCTTGATCTTGGCCTCTCTCTCTTTCTTCTTCCTCTCTTCCTCCTCTGCTGCCTTCTTCTCTGCTTCCATTTCCTGGTTCCTGGGTTAGCTCTCATCCGTCTACCTGTGCGCTCGCCTGTTGGCTGGGCGAAACGTACCTCCATGCGCTTAACATCGTCAACACTGGGTTCGTACAGATGCCAGATAGTATAATGCGGCAATCCGACGACAGAGTAATCCATGCGCCTGGACATCTTTCCAAAGCCCTCGGTCTCTGCGTGCTTCTCAAAACTGAAAGCTGGGAAGTGGACGCCGGATCGGAACACACGAGCCTTTGCCAGAATGCTGACACCTCCTACTCCGTCGATCTCCATCTCCATATCTGGATCTCCGTAGGGGTCTCGCAAGTAGGCCAAATGCGGCCGCCATGTTGCATACTCGGCGTATCCTTCGACAATGACCGCATCCTCGTCCAAGGTATCCGCCAGGGCCAGGGCAGTCTCCGATTCCTGCCACGAGTTGAGATCGTACGGTTGCTCTCCGCCGAGCCATTCTGGGAGCGGTCGCCAAACGTCTGTGTTGTTGTCAGCACCCGGATTCGTCACGTGTGGCTTGATGGGGACTCACTTGGAACGATGACGTCCTTGTTGTGACGCATTAGATCTTCGAGAATGGTAAAAGGAGCAGTTTCCACGTCGACGTCCCGCCAATAGACCCATGAATGGTAGGGCCGCAGGGCGGCGCTGAGAAGCCAATTCCTCGCCTGGGCCATCAGCTTTCTCCTGCTCGCCTGCGCGGCAAAGCCGTGTCGGCTTTCTGCATCCTGGTTGACGCTTTGCCCGAAGTCCTTCTCAATGACGGATATTTCGCCGTAGGGCATTTTGGGGTCCTCCTCGGCCTGCAATGATTCCAGATTTTCCGTCAACACTTCCAGTGTGTGATCTAACGAGTCCGAGACCAGGAAAGCGAGATCTATCAAGTGATGCGGGTACGTGAGGTTGTGTAGGTGGGAGAAGAACATCGGCAGGTGGTTCTCGGCTTCGCGGAGCGGCACGCAGAGGAGGATGCGCTCCTCGCGCTCCCATCCTCTTGCGGTCCCCTGGACGTTGGACAAATCGTAATACCGCACAGTTTCGAGTTGAAAGTCCTCCCCGCCTGACAGTAGACCAAGTGAGAATAGCGATGCAAAAGACACGCCTCTGCCGGGCCATACGAATATGCCGATTAGGAGCGCAAGTCCCAATATAATGCCGAGTCTTGTCAATAATCGCCGCCGGCGCCGGGCAGCTGGTGTTGTCCCTCGTGGTTGGAATCTGGCATGAGAAAGCGCACAACATTAGCCAAATGCAGTTCCACAAATCTAATAGATGCAGCAAAGTCGCAAGATGAGGATAGGTATGTACCGGTGTGGTGACATGTCAAAGGAGAAGTCCTTATTCCTCGGGTAGCCATTGCTGGCAGCATATCCACCCGCATGGTGCCTCGGCACCACTTTGCCTGAGGACTTGAATGATGGCAGCATTGGATCAGAGTATTGAGGGCGATTGCGTGGGAGAAGGCTCTTTTGATTCAAGTGTCGTCTCGGGGATGCGTTGCTTGCAGGAGTCCAGGGACAGGCTGGCCCGTCCAAGGTCGCTGCGCTGGGTGTAGTGGCGATCTCCTGGAAGTCGCAGGGCAATGGGGTCAGATGGAAAGGTTCATAATCTGTCGCATGGCGAAATGGCACGGATCGAGCAGGCTTTATTCGTGTTCAAGTGCTACGGGCCACGAACAAGTGTCCTGCGTCGACCTCGTGTGAATGCGAGATGAATCAGCCCGTCTGGGACACTGGCCCGTTCGACGATCTAGTTGGTTGCTTGCAGCTGACGGCGCTAAGGCCACCTACGAGCTACGGGGACGGGACTTTGCGCCCGCCACGGGCTAAGTATCTTGTTGCATGTCCAGCGGCACACAAGCTGGCGCGATACATTCGACCCTCAGTTTCAGATGTCACCATTTCCACAGCCAGGGGCACATGGAAGCCCAAATTGACGTCTGGGGTTCATCTGCACAGAACCACCCATTTCAGTTGCCCCTTGCATTGATCTTGAGACACGGGTATATTTGATTGAGCTATGGATTCACCAAACCCACCCAGCCCAAGGAGGAACGCGCTGTTCACGTGGCTAGCTTTTACAGCAGACATCTCAAGATTGGCTTGCGTGAAACATGGTACCGCAGAGACTACCGATGCAATATTAAAAGCTCTTGTGGAGTGTTAGTGGCCCAGAGGAGCTATGGTAGCACGGAATTGGCATCAAAGCCTCGCCAAAACGGACATTCATGGTGCATGTAGACTCGAGCCAGGCGGACCTGTTCAAGCAAACGCAAGATGAACACGGGGGCAGTCCAACTTCATCAAATGATCTGTCCAGGTCACAACATGCTCACTTACCTTTTGAGCAACGCTACAGCTCGCACCCAGGGAAAATATAGGCATCTTAGCATCGTCATTACTTATTCATGTGTCAGTAAGCAGAAGACAACTTGTAACGAGTTAAGAAAGAGCGCCTGCATGCACACATTTCAGAAAGCCGTTAAACTCAGCCGTACTCGCCGGCCCCGATCTGACACACCCCAAGACGGAGCATGGAGATCCAGGCACTGAAGCCAAATGACACTCCCCGGAGGGAAAGACTCCACTACTGGTCATCACCACACGAGGCGGCTCTAGTGCGGGAGGATGGCTCGGCTCGTACATTCGTTGAATGGATAAGCTATTATCATCATAAAAGATGATGTGCGCAGGCGAAAAAAAAATGTTGACTGACCATTTCGCAGGATGCCAGCCAATGCACGGCAGAAAATGTGGTGATTGTACGAGAAAAGATAGTAGTCGGCCGTAAAAGTCGTCTGTCGCGCGAGTCCTGGCGTCCTCGGCATTTCTGTAGTCATAAGTCAGCTCACGATCACTCAGGTTCGTTTGTGAATGACAACGGAGTTGCAGATGCGATGATCAGAAATTGTTTTGGTATAGGTTGTATCATCAAGTATGTTCAGAAGCAGAACTGAATAAAAGGTTTTTCATCACAAGATCGCAGCGGGCGCAAAAAAAAAGGAAAGGTTCAGTTGCTTACAGATCAGTATAGAGTGTCGAGAGACCGTTGATAATAGTACGTATTGTCCTATGGTACTGTCAGCAAGACTTGTCTGCCGTGTATCAATCATAGCAAGAGGCTGGAGGCTGTGCTTCAGATGGTGATGCATGTTTGTTCTCGCTCATAGAGTTCGCGTGGAACAAGTGGTTAAAATATCATCAAGAGCGCCAAACCCAGTCCGAGCTCGCAGATGGTTGAAGGGAAAGACTCGTGAGGGTTGGAACTCACAAGAAAGCTGAAGTTTCATTACGAGAGTGAAGGGGGAAAACAGCGGTTTCAAGGAAGCGACAGCACTCGCTGGTCGTAATGCCATTACAGGCTTGACAGACTCGAGACCTTCTCCATCATCTATTGTGATGATAGAGAGCCGATCCGATACACTGCAGGTACGAGAAGACTTCGGAGTCCTGTGGTTGTGCGGTTGCTGGAAGTAGCAGTGGAAAACTGTGATGGTGGAAGGATGCAGAAAATTGAGCCCAAGCAGATCTGGCAGAATTTTGTAGCTATGTTGGAGGTGTGGAGATGCAGAGCGCTCGGGCCACACTTTAGTCGCTGCACGCAAAACTGTCATAGGAAAGCAACCTGGGGCAGGCAGGGAGACATTGAATGTCGATTTGGAGCGCATCGACTCAACAAGCCATTCGAATCTGTTTGTTCGCCCAGGCAAAGTTTTATGAGAGAAACCACCCTTGATCCTGGGAAAATACTCTGCCTCTCAACTTCATACCCTCTTTACTTCATTCTATCCGAAAATGACGGACAGAAGGCGCATAAACGGTCCCGTCGGCGGCACCTTGCCCCCAGTTTTCGCTGGCGACGAGAAAACTGTCTTGTCAGAAAAGGCCACAGGCAGAAGCAGGCCTGTCAACACAGCCCGACCAATCTGTAAGTGCTTCTGATTCGACTGGTCAAGGACGAGCCTAACAATGTTTCAAAGTTCTCAAAACCGGTGTCACTCCTTCAGCGTCTGGTTCTGCATACCTGGAGGTCCAGACATCAGCAAAACCCGGAGTCTCCGGCCTCAAACTGAGCTGTACAGTCCATGGCCCAAGAGCACTACCGAGGTCAATGCCTTTTTCACCACACATCATCCTCACTACCCATGTCAAGTATGCCCCGTTCGCAACGAAGCAGAGGCGGGGCTATCTGAGAGACTCAACGGAGCGGGATCTCAGTATTCATCTCGAGACAGCACTACGAGGGGCCATTATCGCAGACCGCTGGCCGAAGAGCGGTGTCGATATCATCATCTCGGTGATCGAGGGCGACCAGGACCGGAGTCTCAGCCTTGGCGACCACGACGAGGCCTGGGACACTATGAACGTCTTGGCCGGCTGCATCACCGTCGCATCAGCAGCCTTGGCTGATGCCGGCATCGATTGCGTTGATACCGTTGCCGGAGGTGTGGCGGCTCTGGTGGGCAGCAGAGAGAGCAAAGACTCAAAACCGGAGGTTGTTGTCGACCCGCTGGCCTCCCAACACGACAAAATCTTCGCAGCATGTTGTGTTGCGTATTTACCAGAACGAGATGAGATCACCAACCTATGGTTCAAGGGAGACTTGCCTGCGGCGGAGACCACACTCTACACAGGCATGGTCGAGAAGGGCATCCTCGCCTCTCAAAGCGCGAACCGTGTGCTGATCGGTTGTTTACAAGACGCTGCAGCTCAGAATAGCTGAGTTTCTCGGGCTCTGGAGGGTAGATAGCGACATAAAGGATTGCAAAACGCTGGGAGGTGGAAGATGGCAGGATTCTCCCCGAGAAAAGAGCCACAAGCAATCCAAAAGCATCCCACAAAGCAGTCCAGCCAACTTGCCGGCAGACCTTGAAATGGTTATTTCAAGGGACCGAAACCCCGAATAAGGCCGCGCACTACCAGCTTGTGTTTGGATATCACAGGCACAACTTTGGCTCTTGGCACCGCTGTTCGAGGCGAATAGCTCAGCAGCGATGTGCTACTGTTCAGGTGACTGTAGGCGTTGGAATCTGGGAGAGATGAAATGACAAAACAGAGAGGAGGCGGGTATAAGTGAACATTGTGGCAGAATTAGGACCTGGATATGTGACAAGCCACAGGGGAAACATCAAGCACACAAACACGTAGATACCCGCTCGACCTTATTAGGCGAAATGTAGCATCTGAGTCTCGCAACAAACTTGAGGAGCTGCAGATCTGACTTGAACTTGTGCTCCTTCGCATCAAGGCCACGGTTGACTTGATGGTCTGCGGGTTTCCAAGTGAACATGAACTCGAAGAAAAGGAGCTACCCCTGTAAATATTGGGGAATTCGGCCTTAAGCGGTGCCCGCCCGCCCCACACGGATCCCGCATTGCACCATCATGCCGCCAGCCAGCTATCTACTACACACACGACCTGACTACCTATCCTCAACCCGTCCCACGCCATAACTGCGATCAGCAACACGCTTGCCAGACAGGGTGATGTGAGCCGTTTCGCATCATGTATCCGTTGTCTGGCTACCCTAAGATAACTTGATTGTCTGTTTCCTTGTCAAAACTCCCCTCTAGTCCCAGATATCCGACCCGAACTCGAGCATCCGACCTGCCCTCACGTCACACGTGCCCTCCGAAGCGGCCGCGGCCCGAACGGGCTGCCACCAAGAGCCAACCACCCCCGGGGTTGAGCATCGCGACAGAGAAGCCAAAGATGGAGCACACGGTGGAAGCACTCACGCACAACCAGCCGGCCGTCACGTTTGGTAATGCAAGCATCTGGCACAACCTCACATCGTGGACCTCGTTCAACGTTTCCAGATACGCCCCCTCCCTCGAGGATCTCGTCTTGGCCGGCCCCCGGATGGTCATGAAGCTCGGAAAGCTCGGCTCTTACATTTCCTTCCCCGACGCCATCGACGCCTTCGGTCAGCGCGTTCTTCCTGACGCTACCGGCTCCGACATATTCTCCACCACGACAGCCCCAGGCACCGCCAGTGTCAGTTCCACCGGCTCCAGCATGGCATCCGCTGCACCTTCGAACATTGCCGACCTAGACCCGACGGCCTCGGTTTATCGGTTCTCGATGGAGGGCGCAAAGGGCTTGGGTAGCGTGTTCAGCTATGCTACCAGCAAGTGGGCACTGTGCTGCATCGGCATGGCAGTCGTTCTCAACAGGACACACATCTTTGCCGCTACTCGACGGCGTTTACGACTCAAGTGGCATACCCGCCTGGCTCTACGGATCGCACCTATAGTCCTGTTCTTGATACAAGTCCAAAGGATACTGCAGTCCATACAATGCCAGACGTCAGCTGACTTTTCTGAGCTGCGTTGGGGAAACGCAAGCAAGAGTTCGGACTTGATGTTCTCCCAACACAACACATTTTTGCATGGGATAAGCTCGACCCTACTGTTTGGTGCCACGGATGAGGAGTCCTGCTTGGCTGTGCAAATGATACCGTCGGACTACGAGGAGTCGCCGGAGCTCAAAGGCTCACTTTCTCTGCTGTGGCCCCTCTTCGGCACATTTTGTCTCAGTCAGGTCCTCGAGACTATCTCGTGCGCCGTTCAAGGACGTCCGGTGTCCGCAGAGACGGGTATGACGCTCTTCGAGCACTCCCTCGCATTTGCCGAGGCCGACGCTGCGATTAGCAATCAGCTCGGCTGGGGTTTGTTCAGCTCTGGGGCTGCAAATGCTACCGCAAAGGCGAGTGCCGGTGCGAACATCGCCATAAGCCGGTCGATGATTATGAAAAGGGTCAACACTCCTCCTGAGGTCCTGCTCATTGCCTTCTTCTCGGCGATGAGCCATATCACCAGCCACACCCTCGGAGTGTTTGGCAAGCAAGCAAGATTCCGCTTGATTAGCACAGGGTTCTGGGCGTCGTGCTTCATGGGAAGCATTGTCTGGAGCGCCATCACGTTCTCTCTAGAAGATCCCGCGCGGCAAGGGCTCCTTAAATACCCCACCGTATGCATCATCGGCTTCATACCGCATGTGCTGGTCTTGATAGGCATCATCATCTGTTTCACGATCTACTCCGTGGCTCTTCTGTTGTCTGCCCTGGCGACACCTACAGATGCGGATTCGGGGCAGCCTCTGACGTTCAAGCAGCGACTTGCACTCGCTCACGCCAACATGCAGGCGAATCTCTCGTTTTCGGATCTACGGATCACGATGGAAATGGATTTCTACACCGCACTACTTCGAACTGGGTTTGGCGCCATAACAATGGCTTCTGAAGCCGTCTACCTCAACGAAGACAGGCACGTGGGTCTCAAGCGCACGACATGGCTCGAGGACGAGCGATATCGAGAGATTGAAGAACTGAAGATGAACTGGATCAGCTCGGGTATTCCAGGATCGAGATACGATTCAACAGGTGTCATAGGCTTAGTTCCCGTCAAGGATGGGCAGCTCAGGGCTACGAGTGGGTACGCTCGTGAAAGAGCCGCGCAGAAGCTGTCGAAGTCTCGAGCTGGCGAGCGCCGTAGCATCCGGGACGGGGTTGGGGCCGCAGAGCGCAGTGGTCGCTGGCTGCTAGCTCTGGACTACCTGATGCATATCAACAAGCTAGTTTTGACGGCTTGGGCAATGGCAGTATGCAAGCTACTTGCTACTGTTGGCATTCAGAATCCGCCGAATTGGCTTAAGAACTGGTCAAGGCTTCCGAAATCTAGCCGGCCGGAGGAAAAGCATCCAAGAAGCAGCAGGCCTTATGAGACAATCATAGCCGGAGAGGGGTCAATCGGCCTGACCGAGATTCATCGTGCAGATATTGTTGATGTGGAACAAGAGCTTCGAAAAACTTACAATGACAAGGGCGCCTGGCCTGATGAAAGCGCGCGCGAGCGCTGGATGGATAATAGGCTCTATCTATGGTGGCTGTATGGAGGCTGGTGGGGAATGAAAGACAGGAGCGGTGACTATAGGCCAACGGCGGAAGAGGAAGACTCAGATTGGGATGCCACCAGCGTAATCACAACAGCCGATTCTGAAGCGTCCACGAGCGACAAGGAAGACGAGTGGGAGGATGACGATGGCCAACGAACCCCAACACAGCGATCACCCTTCACTTCCAGAGAGGGCACACCAGTTTTTGACAACCCCATACAACCGTCTGACCTCGCTGCCCTTCTCCACCCTCGCAGTTCCGAAGAGCGAAGCCAAGCGCGCGCGCTCGCCGCACATCTCGGCTCGGACTGCATCTTGACGCGCTCGGCCTACCGACGTCTCGAACAGGCTCAGCGCTCGCGCGTCCTCCTCCCTGGCCAGCACGCGCACACTATTAAGAAGATGACAGCCGAGGAGGAAGCAGAGGTTCTGGAGCAGATCTTACTTGAACGCAGAGCCGCGACGGCTCCCGAGGATGGAGGCGGAGCCGGCGGCGCGACGGGGTCTTGGGCCACTGGCGCGTCGGGCATGGGGGCCGACGGCCCTCAGTGCGTGGTGTGCCACAGCTCGCCGCGTACCATCATAGTGTGGCCGTGCCGGTGTCTGAGTCTGTGTGACGACTGCAGGGTGGCGCTCGCGATGAACAACTTTGACAAGTGCGTCTGTTGCCGCCGCGAGGTCATCAGCTTCAGCCGTATCTACGTGCCTTGATCGCACAGCGCGGGATAGGTACAATCTATTTGCCTACTGGGCACATAAGCGAGGACGGGCAAAGGGTCACGTTTGGCGTAATTGGCGTTCTGAAATATGCTTTCGCATTCGTGTATTATGGGCAGTCTCTTGAACACCTTCGTGTACACGGGCCTCTCATCAAACAATACGTCCGACGGACGTAGGGCATATCATTTAGAACAGGAGGTATTCGTGTTCCTTTCTCTGCTATGCAAGGTTGTATCCTAAGTGACATCCGTCGGCTGATATGAGTCAGAGCCAGCCTGGTTCTGAGGTGCACATTCTACATGGCAGCCCACTCTAATGTGAACGTCCTCACCCCATCGGCACCAGTATCATCTGGCTGTCCTGCTGTCTCTTCGGGTGGGGCTTGGCCACCTATCAAGAACCCCTTCTTCACACCAGTGCCCAGACGGCCGCCGCTAACCAGGTCCAGCAGGGTGATTTCCTCGTCCCATCCACAGCTCGTCGCCATGAAATGTGCATGGTACCTGAAGGGGTCGCCGGGGTAGACGCTGTAATCAGCGCCAAAGCGGATGCCTGGGGTGATGTAGTAGCCTTTTGAGTTGAGATGCTTGTAGAATGGGTAAGAACGGGGCGCCTCGACGGGCACGCTGTAAGCTTTGGGGTCCTCCAACATGTCAGCACTGGTAGTCGCCGTCAGATGACGGTTGGTTGCAACTGTAGTAGATGAGGCATGGGTTCCCCCTTTCCTCTGCTGAGGGGGTTGTGAGAAGAGCGACTCCTCATTGTTTGCAGTGTCAGCAGATAGCGCCGAGGCCTCATCTTGCTTCTCCGGCGGATGGGACAGAGGTAATTGGACTTCCACGACGACTGGTGGGGTATCAGCCCGGGCGGGGATTCGCTTAGATCTCTGTTTTCCTCTCATCTTGGCGCCCTCGGCCTTTCTGATGGCGTCCTCCTCATCGAGGACCCGCGAGATATTATGTCGCCGAGTCCTCAATGATTGCAGGTAAGCATGTTTGGCGCGGGCGTCCATGGATGTCAAATGAGTCAGATGATATGTGGCCTCATCCACGACGTGGGCGACGCCTTTGTCCACGAGAAGTTTTGCCTCCTCAGGTAAGAGCTCCAGCGGCAGCCCCGAGAAGAGGTTTTGGGTTGGATTTTGTGGGGTGGTGCCGACCAAGACGGCGCAGATGCAGTGGTCGCGTCGCAGAGAGGCGACGTCTTTGACCTCGAAGACGAGGTAACGACCACCCACTTTGGTGATGCGTATGAGCTCTGCCATCTTGAGTGCTCGAGCTCAGCGCCAGCGTTCCTATCAAGTAAATGTTAGCCCGGCTCGCGTCAAGAGGCTGCAGAGCTGAAAGTGCTGTGAGGCAAGAGGAATCATAAGTTGTTGACACACAAGTGTTATCAGCATTGAAAATCTCAGGGGATTGACAGATTAAAATGTTGATCTAATCATTCGAGTTGCGTATGAGGGGTCGGTCTGACAACTTTAAGAAAACACAACGTACCTGTGCTGTTGAGTTGTGGTGTGTTGAGCAGAAGTTTTGCGAAAACCCGCCGTTTTTATGAGCAGGCCTGGCAGAAAGTTGGAGCCGGTGGGCGGTGAGTCTAACTAACCCTTGAATACTACCAATTTTCCCGCCAGGTGAGTCTTAGCGGGGATTCCCAGGGTTAGGTGTAGGCTGAATCTCCAAGTCATCCAAACCACAGGAATCAGAAGTCGATGCCGTCGTTCACTGTGCTTGCTGGTGACTTTTCCCTATTGTCCTCCTCCTCCATGGGTGGGAGAACATAAGGTTGGATGACTAGGCCCTTGGTCCCGCTCAGATGGAACGAAAGATCCTCGCGGAAGTGGTGGTTCTCGGCACCACCACCGCCCTTTTCATGGAAAATGGGCAAGCTGTGTACTCGGAGTATGCCCTGACTCTGGTCTTGGACCTTTAATTCACTGTTTGATGACGGTAGAGCGGCACCAAGCTTCGGTGGCAGCGGTATCATCTCGAGCACTCCATCGGACAAGAGCTCGACCCACCGGGTTACGCCGTTGGTCCGGGGAAACAGTGTAACTGGCAGGGTAATGAGGGCAGTTAATTTGCCACAGTACTGGCGGAGGAGTGACCTCAAGGCGTGAAGGAATTGAAGCACCTCGGCAGGCTGGCAAGCATCAGGAGAATACAGCGTCGGCGACAGGAGGCTGGGAATGACAGCGCGATGAATCGTCGATGGTGGAGAATTCTGGAGCTTGCCTTGCAAATTCTTGAGGAACACTTTGAAGGGTGACGGCAGTTCCTTTGCGTCAAATGAAAGACTCTGAGGGTTTGAGGCCGGAGTTGCTGATAGCCCACCCTGAATGGAGCCAGAGGCCAGTCTCTTCGTCAAGTCGAAGGAGTGGCAGAACGCAGCTTTAGAACTGTCCGCATCTGGGAGAAGGTTAGCCAGCTGCTCTCATGTCGTCTGCGAGAAATACGCATTAATGTATTTCTCGACCTACCATTCGAAGCAGTGCTGGGAGCATTCCTGCTTGCGAGGTTCTCATACCTCCAGGCAATCTTCATCTTGTCATCCGCCTGGTTCGTCGCCTTCGTAGGGGTGCCTTCTTGCTTGGTGGACACAGCAGGCAGTTCATGCTTCCAGGCCTCGGGAAATCCCAGCACATGGACCTGGTGGCCTTGGACGAGACCCTCAGCAGCATAGTACTTGAGAAGGTTCCCGGAGAAGTCGGTCGTTCCCTGTTCCTCTACAAGGAGGGATGAGCCAAGTGGAAGGCCGGCATGGCCTGCGAGGATGCCATCTAGAGAAGCAGTTCCCGTCGAGGTCGTAATTCGACCGTCCAGGGGAGATGGACGCAGGCCAGGCGCAAGCTGTGCTCCAGAACGATTCTGGATAGCAGCTTGGGACGACGGCGATGCAGATATTACTGCATTTCTCTTGCGAAAGGACATTTCGGATTGTCTGAAGCTAGAGTGCCCGGGCCGTTGACGCTGCCACTTCGGCCCTCTGATTTTTATACGAGGCACAAAGCTACCCCTCCATGATATCCAGCGTTACACACCAGGTACCTAGGTATCTAAGTACCTAGGTACCCTGTAGCGCGAAGCGCTGCCCGGGCGCCGTACCCGCGACCGCCTTCCACTTCCGGGAGTTCTTCATTTTGATAGCTGCGGCCGGCCGACTTCAACGCGACGGGGAATTTTGGTTGCCCTGTGTTTCTGCCCTCTTCAACAAGCGCTCGACTCACAACCCAACACGTCTGCACATCCGTTTCCCTCTATCTGCCGCTGACTCCGATACACCCCGTCACATTCCCACGCCTTCATCAAAATGGCCGAGCCCACCAGCGACGCGCTCCTCTTCGAAGAGCAGTTCGAGATCACCAACGTCGACCACAAGAAGTACGACCGAGCGGCACGCATCACGGCCAGCTCCCTCGACCGCGCCACCAGCCTGGAACTGGACATCAACACCGAGCTGTTCCCCCTCACTGCAACCGAGAATATTGAAGTCGCACTGGCCACCACGCTGAACTTGGACGGCTCAAGGGATGACGAGAAGACGTGGCGCGACGTTGCGAAGCCCGGGGTGCAGACGCTCGCCGACGGGTACAACTATGTCTGCTACGGAAAGGTCTACAAGTTCGAGGACGGAAAGGCTGACAAGACTCTGTATGTATCCCGTAGTCTGCAGGCGCGGAAGAGGCATGACTGATTGAGCGCGATCACAGCAAAGCCTACGTCTCATTTGGCGGGCTTCTGATGGCTCTCGAGGGCCCTGACAGCAAGCTCACACCTCTGCGCGTGGACAACGTCTACCTCCTCGTCAGGAAGTAATGGGGATTGGATTGCAACTTTTCATATCAAGGATGCCGGTCATGCAAGGATTGGGTATTGATTCTAGTAAAGTTGCCGCAGAGGAGTCTATCTAACCAACAGCCTCCGTCCCCGAGATCCCACAAACAAACAAATTGCAACCGATGGCCCTTGGGCCGAACGCCCCAATAAGGATAAAATCCACCATCCATGCTCAAGTTATCTCGGTGGCTCAAGACGACTTGTCCTCGGCCGAGATACTCGCTCCCCGTCTAGTCATGGGGCGCGTTACTTGGTTCAGATCCGATCCCCGGCAATGTCAGTCCGTGTTATTCTTCATCATCGTGCGGCCCTGGGAACGGCAACTGCCTACGCAGTCGCGCTTCGATTTTGTCGATTTGGGGCTCATTCTCACGGGTCAATATGCCCATGCGAACAAAGAAATCCAGCATGATGACGGCGCAGTTCGGCTTCCACCTGCCCGCTGCAAGCTGCTCTCTCACTTCATCGACAGTGCAGAGTTTGAAAGACTCGACCTCACCGTCATTCGGCTCAGGGATAATATCATCAGGTAGCTCAAGATCATATACCCATTGGCACTCAGGATAAACGTACCCCTCGGCGCTCCCAACTCGTGTGTCATTCACATAAATATACTTGACCAGTCCTGCCAACCTCGCGCGCTCACGCACTGCTTGCTCAGGCAGGCTTGCCTCCTCGTCAGCTTCGCGGATGACGCACTCGAAAGGGTCCTCGTTTGTTGTGAGACCACCCGCCACAGTGCTGTCAAACAACCCAGGCCATGAGGTCTTGACCTGGCTGCGTTTTGGTACCCAGATTCTGATGCCGTAGGGCGCTGTTGGGCAGTCGACGTATGCAATCAGATGCACTCCGTATCGCATATACCCAAAGAGAGCAACCGCAGCTCGTTCCATACTGAAAAGGAGTTCCCCGTTGCGACCGTATACCGGCCACAGCTCGCCCCTCCAGCCTTTCAGGATCTTGAAGGTTTGGTTGAGGCGCAGGTAGTGTGTCGTGGCCGCGGCGAGCTCCGTACGCTTCCTCTCAGTAGCGGGCTTATGGAAAATTTTGACCGTCTTTAAGAAAGGGTCGAAAATCATATCACCCCGGATTGTGGGGGACACCAGCTTGAGCTCGTCAAAAACACTTTTGAGCATGTAGCCAATGGGGAAGACACCCTCGCTGTCTTGCCAGATTAGGGTGTAAAGTTGGTCCATCTGCCTTGCATATCTCTCCGGGTGGCTGTTCATGTACGGGAAGCTGCAAAAGCGGTCAGTATTCTTAGCGCACAACACTACTGATGTGATCAACTAGGAACAACTCCAACACGCAGTCTTGAAACGGAGGGATATCAGGCGAATCCCGGCGGTTGCTTGCTTCCGATGCTGCACGAAGACCGGAGGCCGGGCTGCAACATCCTGCTGCTGTCTTCCGCCCTGAGGACGTCCCGAGAACGGGACGAGACACCAATGCATATATGTCTCGGGCCAGATGGGTGGGCGCCCAACCAGAAGAGAGTGACTTACCCATCACATTTGTCCAACAACTCCTTACTTGTAAGCCTCGGTGCCATGTCTGCCAATGCTACGGCGGCGGCGTTTACCGCTGAACTGGTGGTATAATTTCGACTTGATCTAGGTGGGCCCCGGGCTGCAACCAGAGTTGTGATGGTGAGCGAGGTATTCACCCATTAAGTGTCAGACGAGAAAGGACTGAAGGAGGAGGCAACAACAGACTAGTCAGGAAGGGGCATAATCTTTATAACAAGCCAAGGCAAGGCCCCGGCGGCCAGAAGGAAGAAGACAGAGGCTCACATAATCTCGCGGCACGGGCGGTCTTCCTCAGCCACAGTAGATATACTTCACCAGGCGCCTCCCAGACTGCCCGTGGACGGGAGAAGGGCCCTGTCAGATTAAGGGGCGACATGTTCACGGGACAGAGGACCGACCAGACCTCTCCCGCCCATCGGACTGCGGTGCTGCCAGGTGATTTGCCCGGGCTAGCAGATCAGGTGGTTTCTGAGTGCTGCCGGTCCAACCCACAACGGAGTCGGCACTATGGACTATGGTAGGGATCTATCAGGCTGCCCGGGTTGTGTGGTGCTTGCGGTCCTGGTTAGTGATTGTGCGCTCCGTGGTCCCGCCATGTGGGTGCCAGGGTCCGAGGTGAGAAAGAGAGCCACGCAGCCTGGTAGCCCTGGGCAGCCCCAGCCAGGCAGCCGGGGCGCCTGGGGCCCTGGTCCCTGGGCAGCCCCGGAGGGTGGGTTTGAGCAGGATCTCCTCTGGCGAGCGAGAAACGTCCGGAATGCTGGGTCTCCGATGTCTGCATGCTGAGTCGGCTCTCTCACCGGTAGTTACACACACATTGCCCCAGAGGAAACCATTAACAATGACAAGAGGGGCCCATGCGCGTCGTCGAGGCCCCACGCTTCATCCGAAATAGACTCGAGCTGGAGCGGCTGGCAAGACGGTGTGGTGGCTTGCGAGTAAGCGAGGCTTGCTGTGTGCAAGGTGGGATGGGATGGTACTGTCATTTGTGTGACGACGGCAGCAGGAGGGCAATGGCAACGGAAGCAGCACAGTCAGCTCTCCCACCAGGGTCCCCCTCCCCCGACTCTGGTCACAACGGGTTCGGTACATGTGCCATCATCTGGGTGCCGGCCCAGTGGACAAGATGGGAGCCCAGGCGCGGTGGGAGGGACCAGAAAGCTGGTGAGGGTGGGAAGGGCAGGCATCCAGTTGGCCATGTCGCCTTGGGCCGCCCATATTGTGCCGTGCAGAGGCAAGTGTGGCGGTAGTGTGCAGGTCCAGCCGAAGAGGGTTGAGCCTGCATCATCTTCTTGTGCGCCTGCGAATACCTCAACAAGCGTCAAGTCCTGCCATGGCACCTGTTGTCCGCGCACACAAGGTGCGTTCCACAGCCTCTCGTTACCACCTGCTGCAGGCAAAAGGCTCGGGGCAGGCTGCCATTACGAGTTCCAGACGGACGGGTGCTGTGCGAGCCAAGCCAAGCAAGATGAGGGCATCATGGAGAGGTTTATCTGTCTGTCTTGCCGGCCTGCAGAAGCGTGCGACTCTGCCCCTGGCTGGAAATATACCGTGTAGCCACATCGATGGCAACAGGGCCTCAGCCGGGGGAGCAGCGTCTGGGCCGTTGGCGGGTTGGTGGGCTGCCGTTGGCTGGCCGTTGTGATCAGCAACGCAGCGCCCAGGATCCAGAGTTCGGTTCCATTGGTTTGGGATGGTGAGGATGGCGGGGACCGGGCTTCTTCTCGTGTCTTCTAGAAAGGGTCTAGCGCTCGCAAACCTTCCCACCCACCCCTCCATCAAAAGACTTGACCGTCAGGCCCGGATGGGCGGGGCAGGCAACACTCATGCGGGGGTGGTGCCTGCATGTTCCCAACCCTCACTCGGTCGGCATGCAGTGACACTAAGAAAAAGAAAGAAGAAGCACATTGAATGACACGGCGACGTCGCACACTTAACAGTGATATCATATGGCTCTCCCAAGGGTATATATATTTGCATGGAATCCACGTTGTCGGGCCTTCAATCCGGGTGTCACAATACTAGATAGCCAATTGTCTGGAAGTTGCTCGCTCTCTCGCACAGCAAAGCAGTTCAGCTCTCAAGGTCGCATATTCTCAGCCACAGGCGCTGCAGAGGCACATGCCCAAGGGACATATTTCAAGCTCCCGGACGCACGTCGAGGATCTCCAACCGTTGCATCCGTCTGCAGTCAGGTTTCAGCGCCACCCTCATCGACGTCAACAATCACCTCCCCGGGGGTGCCACACCAGCCTCAACGGCAGTACCCAGCTCATAGCTTGACTCGCCGACCTGTAGTCGATCCATCACACTGCACGTCCGCAGCAAGCATACGCATTCGCACACGCGCACACGCAAGCGCACGAGCACGGCACACACACATACACCATATTCCCAAGGGAGGAAGGAGGACAAGCTTCACGACAAGGCCATCACCCCCCCCCCCCCGAACTTACTTACCGTGTCGGTAAGAGAACTCAGCTCACGCGCGCAACAATGTCGCAACCACTTTTCGGCCTCGTCCCGGCAGGCCTGCCTGTCATTACTCAGCCGACCGAGACCCCTTCGCAGACATCCTTCATCTACAGCATATCAACCTCGCCAAAGTCCTTCAGCCACGTCGTCATCTTCCTGCTGCCGGGCATCGTCCTGCCCAGCAACACCGCCGCGGCAATCTACCTTGTTACCCCGCCCGACCCTGCCCAGGGCCAGCAGGTGCCAAACTCCAGGTTCCTGGGCGGCGTCGGCCCCGGCAAGGAGTCCGCCATCTTCAAGCTCAACGAGTCCTCCATGTCTGCCTCCACGGGCGGCCAGATCATCCTGGGGATCAGCATCGAGGACGCCGGCTCGGTGGCGAGCCGCATCGCAGAGCTGCAGGCCGCCAAGTCGACGTCGGCGTCGGCAGGTGCGTCCGGGTCGCTCGCCCTGGTCCCCGCCGGCCAGGCCCAGGCCCACCAGCAGCCCAGCACGCTTGTGCTGGCCCAGCGTATCATTAGGAACGCGTTTAACTTCCTCTCTAGCTTCTCTGGCCAGGCGGGCCAGGTCGAGGTCGTCCCGCTTAAGAGCTTTGAGGACTGGTGGCGCAAGTTCGAGAGCAGGGTGCGGACCGACCCTGGCTTCCTCGAGAGGGACGACTGAGCCACGCGCGCCCTTGCCTACCTGCCTACCAACCAATGGGCTGCAGGGCGAAGACGCGGCCACTCTCTCTGTCTCGTCCTCGACTGGTCGAGAAGCGGGCGTATCTTTCCCGCTGTCGCATGTGAAGACGCGCGAGAGGACGCACGAAGGCCCGGCCGGCAACTGCTCGAGATGCTGCCTGCCTGCGAGCTTGCTCTGCCCCGAACCTGCCTGTCTGCATCCTCACACTGCCTGTCTCGGTGAGACATCTTCGTCTAGCCTATTGTTGAGGGAAAGCAAAGAAAAATGGCTCTGGGAACCTCGTCAAAGGCGGTTCGGCTGAGTCAGGCTAGCAGGAATCCGTCGATGCAGTCAGACGAAACTGGGGCGGGCGAGACCAACAGCTCCCCCGTGATGGGCCTGTGATGTCTTTCTGCGCATGTCAGATGTCAGATGTTAGATGTGAGATGTGAGAAGATCCCGGGTGGTCAGCCAGGAAGTCAAGGCTGCCGTTGGGCGGTGGGCGTTGGCGGACATCGCAATAATGTGGGTTTGCCATATCTAAGGGATAGGTTGAGGGAGGCGCGAGGCGCGGGTGGGGTGCAAGACCAGCAAGAAACACGCCCAGGACCAGGCTGGGCGTTCATCGCCTGACCTCCAACAGGGGATGTCATCGGCCAGAAGATGGCCTCCAAATCTCCCATTTTGCTAACTCGCTGGTTCGGGTTTTCATTTTAGAACGGTGTCATTGCGGCTGCTGCTGCCGCCGCATCTAGCTATGGTGTAAGAACGCTGTTGAATAATGTGGAGCTAGTCACAATAGATACAGCCGGAATGAGATTAGGGTGACGATCATGTGTCAGATAGAATAAACAACCATCGAGCATATCCTAGGCCTCCGGCGCAAACACTATAACGCAAACATCACAGGCGTGATAGTGTGGTAGAAGCAGAGCGAGCGCATGCTCCTAGCCTCCGACGCCTGCGAGACCTGGCATGAATCTAAGCTTTCCTGCCTGCCGTCGACAAATCCAAGGTCGTGAACATGAAAATCCTGGATGAAACTCCGCCCTCAACGCCCGCTCCGGTAGGAATGCCTCTAGACCCCCGCCAAAAGTATTAAAATCATATAGTATTCGAAAGTACTGGTCCATTATGCCGTACATCAGGGTCCTTTAACAGTGGTATCTCCTAAGCTTCGTAAACATTAATCTTCTTGCAATGGTGCCATCAAGGGGCTTTTGAGCCTGGTGGGGCTGCCAGCGCGGCTTCGCCGGCCCGGGTTGCTGAACATGCTGGGCGGTACGAGCCTCTCCCGGCTCTCTGTTCGCACAACCAGTCCGGCTCGGTCGAGGGCAGAGCCAGAATCAAATCGTTCCATGTTCAGCTTGGGAGTGGCCAGCCCTGAGGTCCTGCCGAGCTTCGAGCCCTCACTGCTGTCGGAGTGATCGTTCTCGTCCGAGTCGATGTCGCCCAGCTCAAATTGGCTCGCCTCGCCTTCCTCAATGACACGTTCGTAATGAGGCGAATTCCTGCCAAAGAGTTTATTCGTCAAGACGGACAGACCGCGCGCGTTCTTCTTGGGACTGCCGGACTTCCTCCACCGTCCAGTGAATCCGTTGAACTTGTTTAGGAAGCGCATCCTGCGATCTCTCTTTCGGAAGAAGTAGCCAACCAATAGCAAGATCAAGATGAAAAGAAGGAAACTGGACGATTTGCTCGGCTTAGCGTGGTCGACCAGGTCCTCGATCGTGTCGTCCCAATCGTCGTCATCGTCACTGCCTGTCTTGAAGCTCGAGCCGGCGTAGCTGAAATCGTCTGGCAAGGTGTTCGTGTTGCTGCCGAAGCCGACAGGTAAGAATTCCGTGCTCCTTGGGGGTATCTGCCCAGCAGCATACAAAACCATGGGCCCCAAGGTCCAGCTAACCTCGATGCCATCTATTTTGTCGACTGGCTGGAAAGGGTCCAGGAAACCCTTATCCTTGGCTTGCTCCAGGGCGCTCTGTGACGCGTTCACGGTAGGTGTGTGGTCCAGGCCCAGTCGCGGAACGCCAATACCGTCATGAAGGACGTTGATCAGCCATGATGCTTTGAAACATGCCTCTTGGGCATTCTTGGAATGGTCCTTCTTCTTCCGCGTGTCGATCTTCGTATTCATAATGGTATCCCAGTCTGTTGTGCAGAAGTCTTCCACCTTGGTTTGGTACGTCTTCAGGTCGTACGCGGCATCGCCAGTTCCAAAAACGCCGTGCGTCGTGTGCCAATACTCCGACACGCCGACAAAGTGGTTGACATCAAAATCAATAGCGGGAATGTGTTGGCCGTTCAACAGACACGGCTCATCCACACACGGTGCGTCCTTCCCCAGCAGAGGGAATGTCTGCTTCAGACAACTGGTGAAGTCCCCCGTACCTAATAACACTGGGCCGGATGAGTGGGCCGCATCGACAGGTTCCCCGGACGTTGTGGTTCGTAGCCCCTTGGGCAGGCACGGGTCGGGAAACTCCTTGACATCGGCGTCGTACATGTCCACAAGCTTCTTGACATAATTCTCGCGGGCCTGGTTTACACCAAATCCTAGCCAAGTGGCCGTAAAGACCTTGTACTCGGACCGTTCTCCATCAAGTGTCCTCATGCGCAAAAGCTTCAGGTCGTTGGCATGCTTCGCAGCCTCGGTCGCATTTGGCGCGAAAGCAATCTGTGCAGATGCGCCGCCCATGTCGAGGAAGCCGTAGGTATTGTGTCCCTTGCCATGGTTGTGGTCCTGTGGATGGTCGAAGCCGCCCAACAAGTAATTCGTCGCTATCCAGCCGTACAGACCTTCTGTTTCACCTGGGATAACCTGTATGTGCAGGTCGCAGTCGGGGAGGGAGAAATCGGTGTTGGCACTGAGATAGGAGCAGATTTCTCGGGTGAGGGCGGACTGCTGAACTTCGGGGAGCAAGCGCATACCAGCTGTCGCCATGAGGAATATGGGAGTGTCATCGACCTGGTCCTTGGGTATAACATCGAGAGCGTGGTCGACGAGGCCCTGGAGGTGTTCTGGGCCGACAGCGGTTGGGTTTTCGCCGTAGGTGGACACGCCTGGGTGTATCTTCTTGGTCCATTTCTTCTCGGTGTGCAGCTTTGGCAGGCTGCCCAGTTCTTCTTTTGAGGCTTTTTTCCTAGCCTTTGCGGGATCCTTCCACTTGTAGATGTGCAGGCGCGTGCCAGAGGATCCAGCGTCCAGGACAATTCCATATCGCCCTGCAGCAAAAGGACAGGTTAGCAAGAAAGGCGCCGTGGGTGGTGCGTGGATTGCGGGAGCAAGTACATTTCTTGCCCATTGGGACGACGCGACGGGGTCGCTCCTCGTCGAGATAGTACGCAGTCAACGGCCGGTCTGGTTGCTAACGTGGTGTGGCTCGGTTGGAAAGGCGATGGTAATTGTTGGATTTAGGCGGGAATAAGTCGAATCTTGGTGAGGCCAGGCACGATGCAGTGAGGCGAGATGAGGAACGAGTCGTGGGAGTGGTGGGAAAAGGGTGACTGACGTCGCCGGGGCAGTCACGAAACGGAGAAGGGAAGATCGCTGTCCCAAATGAGGAAACGGGTGATCGGAGGGGCTGCCGATCAAGGGGAGGGAGACGGGGGATGTGGTGATAGTAATGCACACAAGCGATAACAATAAAGAACAGCCAAAAGTTTAATGTTATTTCTGGTAGCGAGTGAAATGAAGCAGAGTCTGTCTGTCGCGTAATAAAGAGGACAGGCAATCAATCTATCGCATAGCGAGGGGATCGACCGGGCCTCGATCTTCCTCCTGCCAAAGTAAAGATTGGGTGATGATGAGAACGGAACGGAGCAGGGAGGAAAAGAAAAGCTTGGAAGACGAGACGACAGCAGAAGCTGCTGCCCTTGGGTACGGGAATTGCAAGTAGTCAGGCAGTCTACAAAGTAGCAGCATGCACTGTCGGGGCCGCCTGTGGCCAGGGAAGATCCTGACTGTGCCATCTAAGAATAGGGGCCGATTGATCAATCCGCCAGCATGTTTTAGTGGCAAACTGGCCCTGTCGACCAGTGGGCGGCGCCCCGACTGCCCTGGCATCCCGTTGCTACGGGTCGTCCAGCATTCAAGCTTTCCCAGACTGAGACAGGCCGAACCAGCTACCACGGGCACAGTGTGAGCTGCGAGCCCACCTCGGCAGACTATGGGTGAAGGCTGAGACGCAACCCCCGGCTCAACACTGTGCTACTGTTTGGACTACAACGGGCAACTGACAAAACTTGCGACGAGTCCGCGTAATCCTCATGTTCTGGGCGCCCCCTCACCCCACACCCTTCCCACACCCCTCCACCCTTTTTATCCGTCCAGCCACCAGCCAGCGCCGCCCTTTGTCCGAGTGTGGGAGTGCCACAAGTGGATGGCCTCACCTCGTGTTGTTTACGAGTTTATGCACACGAGATCCTCACCTCACCTCACCTCACCTCACCCATCAAATATCCCCGCGTTTCAACACGCCCAGACACCCCAGCCAGTCAATCCCCATGTAAGGCGTCATCGAAGTGGAGCGATCTAGTGTATGGAGCACTTGTTTAAGCGAGCTATCAAATATTCCCTCCGTGCCGAGTCTGCTGCACAAGACACCAAGCAAAATGTCACAAGAGAGACAGATGCAGAAGACTTATACTGGTAGCAACCTTGGTCCAAACGAGCCAGGTAATGATTGTCCGGCCAGCAGGCGCTGCAGCATCAATGTTGATAGCAATTAGTCTTGTTGTTAGAGTGACGGCCTAGCGTCGCAGGTGGGCAGTTCTCTGCACGGAAATGGAGACTCTCTGTAATAAGGTTTGTTGGCACCTCCAGATGCCCTGCCAAGATTGATTCACTCAAGGCCCGAACATTGGCACCAACCAACACTAAATTAAAGGTTCGACCGCTAGGTGTACCTACCACAACACACTACTAGTCAACAGGTACCCTCTTTTCTGTGGTACAACCACATTTTCTGCTTCCGCCCAAGAATTGACGCTCTCACAACTACTCAATGTTATCAAAGCATTGCTGTCCAGCGGTTTCGGTGGACTGGATAGTTATTATGACGAGAACACAATGTCGAGAAACTGCATAGACGATGCGCTCATTCAGCCTGGGCACACCAAAACCAAGTCAAGTTGCATCACTTGACACCGACTCAGCCTACCCTGGTATGTCTGTTGCCTACGTACTTCAACAGCTACATGAATTTAAATGTGGGTGGAGAAGGCCAGACTCGACATCAACCGTTGATTGAATAACTTGCAGATAGATATGCTGTTGATCTGTCAAGAGAGAATATTCAGTCCAGCCCACGCCCTATCCTTCCCCTTGAACCACAGGAGCCTTCCTGATTGCGCTCTATATACCGTCAAGGCCTGGGTAGAGCACATGTCGCAGAAAACCGGAGCGAACAAGTTTTGATTGGGACCTCTGTCTACTGCGTCAATCAGATACGGAAAACACACAACATTCTCAGTTGCTAATTATACAAAAACCTAAGTCACCAGAGAATATGAGGAAATCAATCCTGCATTCAAGAATCAGAGCCGCAAACATGGGACCTCGCCGATGAGTGACTCTCCTGCAATGTGTCGGCAGTGATACTTAAGTATCGTAACTTGGAGACATACAGACCCCAGGAAGCAGGAGCAACAGTGCGTGTGTGAGGTCAAGTTGGAACATCGTCTTGTGCCGAGTGGCTTCCACCTCCTTTCGGCAACGCAGATGGTGTTTTCCGTAGTTTGACAGAGATGTGCTCGCCGTCGTACACTGGATCAGCCCCCCCCCCCCCGCGCGGCACGGCAGAAATCGAGGACGGACTTGCGAAGCATCTTGACATCTATCTTCTCGGGGATCCTGATGAGAATATCTTGCCTCCACTCAGGAGCATTGATGAGGTACGTGACAGTGAACGGCACGTCGTCTTCGTAGTCAGCGGCGTACTGGGAGAAGACAACATCTCTCCGAGTTTGTTTGAGGTTTCTGCTTGTCATGGTGGGAATGAAACAAATAGGCAGCCACCTAGTGCGTAACCTCGTAGGAGATACTTGTACTGGTTTTCCCAGTCTCAACGGCCTGTGTGTATAGTATGCGAAATATTGCTGCACGATATTGGGTAGAGTGTGGGGGTTGAGGTATTATGTCTCTAGGTAACTATGACATCATGGCCAAGAAATGTGATTGCAAGGAAATGGTGCCTATATTCAACTTCGTCGAACCCCCCAACAACATGACAGGAATAATAAGGTCAAATTGTGTTCAACCTAGTGAGGATCTTCCAAAGGAAGCAGTAATTTTTAGCCGTCAAGAGACAAAATATCATGGTCCACCATTGCTACCCAGCCTGTACTAAAAGATCAGGGCTATAAGCTGCAGCACAAATACTTACTGCAGCGAAGTATCAAGAGGGACGTGCCAGAATTGAATCCCAATTATTCCACTCTCTGTTCTTGAGGTTGAGCACTGACAGACCCTACTTACGCTACAGACATTATGCTACTCAGTTAATAGTCCAAAAGGCTCGACGCACCGCCAGCCTCTACCTTTTCTATCGGATGAGAAGTGATCTTCCTGCCCGTAATAAATACTTGAGGAAGCAAGATCCCTCATCTTGTCACCACGGAATGGCTGGTTCACAGCCGAACGCATGATGCTCTCTGGAATCTTCATCCAGCATGTCTGACTCCATCGCCCAGTCGAAGTGCCCTTGGAGATGGTCGCAATATACGCAATTCGCACGATTGTACTTGGCCTACGAGTCTCAAGACGTGACACAATCTGTGCACTACGTATTTGGCCTAAAAGAAGTCATTGGCTCATACTTGACAAGCTACGAACGCTCAAATTACTCGATCACCTCGAGTCCTCATATCTGGGGGTTGCCAGGAGCGGCATAGGTGCCATGACACGAACCATTAGAAGGGGACCGCGAACTATTTATGGAGACCCTTTAAATGATCGACGATAACATCCTTTTGACCTTGCAGAAGCTCAAACTCTAATACGTAGGGACTCAACCAAACTCAGCTCCATATCTCATAAAGCCAAGACATGAAACACCGGCATGGGGAGGCTGGGGGAGAAGCCAAGGCATTACACATACTTTTAGCGCAGGGTCGGTAACGCTAAGCCCTAATCCCAAGTCCATGCATGATGATGATATTTCGAACGTCATGTTCATCCTGGATGCCAGCTGTCTGTGCTTCGTGAACCCTGGCCGGAACAGGTGGAACAGGTAATACTGTGGGTTGGCGAATGGTTGAGAAGCTGAGGCTCTGGGTGATAAGAGGCAGCGTCCTCCGCTTTACATGGGCATGATGAGCTTCAGTACCAATGTCGCGAGGTAAAATACGACCAGTCATTCCTTACACCATTCTCGTTTAAACATTTCTTTTCGCCTTTTATTTATCCACGTTCTTTAGGCTGTCAATTTGAATCATGGTCCGACTACCAACGCTTCTCGAGAGTGTTCAACTTGCTGTTGTTCTCTCAGGGCCTGTCGTTCGTGCCCAAACTGACAACACTGTCGAATGGGTTAGCAACATCCTTAAGACCTGGACCCATGGTGACATTGACACTGGCCATCATTCTCAAGACCATTGGTACAAAGATTAGACTCTTTGGAATGGATACCTCTACACAGTGTGCTGCTAGTCTCCAAGAGGCTCAGAGCAATGCGGCGAGTTTCACTCCAGTCCTAGCAAGCAGTGATGCAACCTCGTCCGTACAAGACGGCAATGATAGCACCGGAAGCCTTGCAGCAACATTCTATATAACCAACGGTCTCCACAAACTGGGGACACCCTTTCACCGATACCACCTCGATCAGGGTCGCTGAGCCCGCTGGCACCGGTGGTGGTTGCTGGGACGCATCTGATGGCTCTGTTAAAGTTGGTGCCTGCAACCTTGACAAGAACCAGACCTTCTACGTAGGGCGTGCTATTTGCGCCGTTGGTAGGTCTATAACTGATCTCGGAAAATCTTTAGGTGGCTCTTGAGGGCGGATCACCCTTCTCCATCTTCACCTCGTCGTTAGATGCCCTCGACAGACCCGGCACCTCGGGCGACCCCCTCACCTTCTCGCCCTCCACCCAGTCGGGTTTCTGTGCCTATGCCGATGACTCCGGAAAGCTCGTGGTTCAGCCCACCAAAACACCGCTCTATTTCCCACCGACCCAGGTGACCAACCTGACCGTAGCTTCCTTTGGAAACACCCCGCCAACATCTGACGTCGCCATCCCCCAGTGTAACTTTGCTGTCTCGGGGAGTGGCTCGATACTCGAGAGTCTGGGGTCTACGAACTGTGTTGTTGCCCGTGCCTTCGCAACGATGCCCAGTGGCTGTGACGCGAACCCATCCAATAAGACTTGTATTCTCCACCTCTGGTCAGCGTTCTGCCTAGATCTCCCCGAAGTCCGCAACGGCCTGAACGCTTCGGATGCGCTGGAAGTCTGTGCCAGAAGTATCAGCCAAGGGCCATGTGTTGCTAATCCATCCGGTGCCGCTTGTGCCTCGGGGTTATTCGCTGGGATACAGTAAGTACCGGTATTCACAAGCATCATACGTACTTTCCCATGAGATCCTTGCTTCCCTGTGTTTCTTCCTTGAGATTCTCGGTAACCCTTGTTTGTCCCTTTTGGGAACTCTCGTGATCGTTATGCTAATCCAGATTATTACAGGTATGTCGACGGAGTCAGTGGCGGAGGAAGTGGAAGCAGCTCATCGAAGCGACAGACCTCCAACGACCCGCTCTTTCGAAATCCGGAGTCAAACATCCCTCTGGAAGATCAATTTTGGATGGGTGTCATGAAAAACGTCATCAACCAAGCCATCGGTGCTTTCAAATTCCTTGCCACTCCGAAGATGGAGGAGCTCAAGGTAACGTGCATGGGCATGAGCCACTTGACATCGGTGTTTGAGGCCAGCCTTGGTAAGACAATTAAGAGATGGATGCCGAACCGTATTTAAAACGTTCGACGTAAGTCAATTATTTCTCAATTCACCCTCGAAAGTCCGCTCACCATCCTTCCAGAGCATTCACGAGCTCAGCTACGAAAATGACATCGAGAAGGCCGGCAGTATTTTTCCAGACGTCGTCTCGCTTCTGAGTGTCGTCGCCGATGTTGCCTGGGCAGCCCGGGCCGTGGGCGCTGTTGATCGGGTTCTGGCAAGGTTTGGCAAGGACTCCGCAACAATTGGAGAGGGCAAAGGACTCATGCTTGAAGCTAAGAAAGGGGACAATACAGTTCAGATATTCCGTGATGGCGGAGATGGCAAGCCCAAGTTGCTGTGTACGGATTCTGATGTGGCCGCTACGGAGAAGTCGATCGAGGAAGGCGGTAAGTTACCATCTTCCGCCTTGCTCAGCCCCTTTATGACCTCGCGTGCTGATCGAGCCAGGATTCGACAATTGCAAAGTCTGCGTCGAGGGCGGAGGCGCCAAGTTGATCCGTCGTCAAAGGGGCGTCCTCAGGAAGCTGTGCTGCTTCCTGAGCCCCCAGACGCTCGAGGCCCCTGAGAGCGTATGGAACGACCAGAAGGGCCTAACCACTGAGATCGGTACCACCGAGGCCATCCCTCTGGCTGAGCGCACGATTGCTGCACTGTCCAGTACCGCCGGCATCACGGCCGAGGAGACAAAGCTCATCACTACCATGAGCGAGGGCTTCGCTAAGTGGTACGCCGAGGGCCAGTCAGTGTCCGCCAATGTTGACGAGCTGAGTAGTCTCCTCTTGGAGGCGACGAAGAACCAGCCAGACTGGGTCAAGATTTCGACTGCGACGAACAAATTGTACGGCCTGAGCTCACAGGAGACCTCTGCGTTGAGGACTTGGGCCCAGTACTACTACATTTGGCCCGATTTCTAACCTTCCAGCACCAAGCTGCCAGCTGCCACGGGCTTGGTCATCCGCTCAACTGACTTGGAAGCTACTACTGTAAGTGGACATTATATAAGTTTACTGAAACTCTCGGGAGCGACTTGTTTCTTGGTTCATGTCAGCAACAAAGAGATCTATTCAAATATTTTCCCTGTCTTACACAAGAATGCGATGTACTAACCGAGTCCAGGTCACCATGCTGAATAATTTGGAAGCGGGCAGAATTAGCAAGGGGACTCCGGGTATCTACGAAGTCTCAGGTATGTTCATCATAGCTGGTATCCTCACACCGTTCTATCCTCCCGCGGTAATCTTCAGCCTTGCCTCAGTCCCTGTGCTAATACATCCAAGATCTGGTCGTCAATGCGATGAGTGGTAGCACTGAGGACGGCGATCCGATCCGAAAGGTCATGGCTACCACCCTCAATCTCGGTGACGGCATGTTCACTACAACAAAAGACTACCTACTCATGATCAACTCCAAGTCCGGACGTTACCTGGCTCCCATTGCCAACTCTGAGTACCGAGAGACAGACCTTGTGCAGGGCATCGCTGGGAAATTCAAGCTCATCGGCCGGCAGGAGCTGAACGGTGAGTGACCAGAATCACACCACATCTCTCGGATCACTTTACTGAATCTTCATACAGGTGGCGAGGCCGCCAAAGCAGCCGGAAAGCCAGGGCCCTACGGTGTCTATTAGTAAGTCTAACTATGTGCACACCTTGGCGAAAGGGTGTATTTGCTAAAACAGGTTGACAGCTTTGAGGAGATAGACGCCCCGGTGTCGACCTCAACAGCAACTCTTGCTGACCTGAGAGAGGCACTGACTGACGAGGGGGTCTCTTTGCCTGGGACTTCGGCCAGGCGAGGTCTGGATGGTCTGAACATCTCACCCCAGACTCACAGGCGGTCTCTTCACCCTATTCGAAACCGTGTGCATTTTAGATCGGTAGCTATAACTGGACTTGCTCTGTTATTGGGCAATTAATCACCTGGTCATCGTAATATCATCATAATTTCCAGCATATTGTCCGTGGCGGCATGCGTCTATTTCTATCCGAAAATCAAGCTATTTCGAGTACTGCGGAGACACAATGCGGAATATTGAACAAACTCATGGTGAGTCCGGAGAGGGCTGATAGATGTAATTCATGGGCATGGAAGCTTTCGATGAAAGACGAGAAGGCATCACAAAGGTTCAGAAGATGCAGATTCTCTTTTGCACTCTTCTCCACCAGCCAGCAATACGATATATACATGCGCGTTCAGTCATCTAGATCCCCCAGCTGAATGATGTCCTCGTCCTCATGGTCCTTCAGATGAGAAGCCATGCCATCGTCAGCCTTCGGTACAGCCTCGTACGCGTGAGGACCATTCTGGCCAGACGAAGGGCTGCTCCCGTCTCCTTCGGGCTTCCCGCTCTCGTCTTGGCTCCCGATGATGACGTTTCCAGCAACGAGAAACGTGGCTCCGACCCACCACAGAGGGGGCAAGGCTTCGGAGAAGATCACAAGGCCGAGTACGGCTGTGATGAAGAAGTTGGAGGAGGTGTTCATTATGGACACTTGCGTGGTCGAGTTTCCCCGGGCCAGGGCCTTTGTGAAGAGCGCCCACATCACTCCGTTGAAGACCAGGTTCAGACCAAAGAATACCTGAGATGCTTTGTCAGTCTGGCGCTGTGCACGTATATGAGAGTTTTGATATCGACACGAGGCGAAAATAAAAGCGGCCAGACGTGTGTGGAGGTCGCAGGATGGTCCTCATTTGTGAAGCTGAGCCTAACTTACGGCGCGGACAATGTACTCGACAAAACCCTCAACAGAATCGAGATGTAAGGACCCAGCAATACCCTGCGCAAAGCTTACGGTGGCGTCGCCGGTTGTCCTATCCCGGTTGTCAGCCACCTAAGACCGAGACAGACGACATCAAGCAACGTCCTCTAGGAAATAACGTACAGCTTCGCGAAGACGCCGTTAAACGCGGCGCACGCACCACTGGCGACCGCCAAAACGACCCAGTGGTTTCTCTGGACCCAGCTCATCTCGTCGGCTTGTGTGACCTGTACAGGTCTTGTCTTGAGCAGGGGATGCTGCTCGTTTGATTGGGACCCGGGCGCCGGTTCTCTCTTCTGTTTAATGAAGCTAGGTTCTGAGGCAGCAGCGTGACATAGCTCGCCGTTGCCAGAACAGGGGTCTGGCCCTTCCCCGGCTGGGCGTCGCTGACGAAGCATTTTGCGAGTTGGCAGGAATGAAAGCAGAAAGATGGATGGAAATCTGAATGGCTCATGTGAAGTGGCTGAGTTTCTGCTCTGATTTTCCGTATGTGTATTTCAGGTTGCTCTGGGAGAATGGGGATCAAGTTGGCTGGTGGTTTTGGTGGAAGAAGTCCGTGCTGGAATGCGCGACCCTGAGACCGGGAGCCTCAGCAAATGGCCACACATTAGAGAGGCCCAAACTTACAACCTACGCATAGCGCGTCGTTCAGCGGCAGCAATTTTTGTGTCATATTTTTCGAATGGTCTATTGACAACACACATCATACAGCGATATAGTTGAGAAGGCTGCCCAAATTGCCCGGACGAGCATGCTTGTTCTTCAATCTGATACGCATCTACGGGACAGCACGGTCCCAAAGCGTCGCCGTCCTTTAGCCCCTCTGAATCCGTCTCGAAACGCCTTGTGAAATCCATCGTGAATCCAACGCCAGAAAGAAAGTGAAAAAAAGTCATTGGCAAGCCCCCCAACAGCCCTGGGCGATGATTGCGTTCCGCAACTATGGTGCCGAGCACTTGGAATGGGGAAAGAGACCCGCAGGTGTTGTCCTGCTTCGAATGCGACCAGACAGTCACAACAAAGGCTTCGACTACTGTCCCTCGCCGGGGCGCTTCGCATTACAGCTGACAATCTTGACCTTGTCGGCGACCACCGCCTGTCCGCCATTCTCCATCTTGAACTGAACGTTCTTGATCAGGAATGTCCATACCTCGTCGCAGAATCGGTAGGTGTCGAGCGAGCCCTGTGCATGGGAAGGTGCGTCCACGTCAGTCTTGTTTTCTCACTGCCACAGCGAATTATATCTCTGGCACTCTAGGGCCCCAAGGTAGGCCAAGGCCGCTCGCCTTGCCACCGGGCTTTTCCTACCTTGAATGTCAGCCGCGCCTTCACCTTGTCCTGCAGGACGTCTGCGATTGCGCGGTCGAAGTTGGCGAGGATCTTCATCGCCAGCTGGGGGTCGATGCGAGTATCTGTGATGAGATCATCGAGGGTGTCTGTGAGGGTGGCACCGATACTGTTCAGCGCGCGGCGCATGTCTGTTAGCCACTGCGATGTAGGTTTAGCAGAGTGCGGTGCAGCGCAATGTACCTGCTACGGCGGTAAAGCTCGTAGTATTGCTGCCCGCTGGACGCCATCTTGTCTTGCGGTGTCGTCGGTTTCTATCGGGGCGTTGTTGTCGTCGATGAGTGAGACAAGTTGAGTATAAATAGGCAACCGGACAAGAAGGCCAGGGGTTGCCACGGCCGGGGTGACAAAGCCGGCGCCGGCTAAAAGTGGGCCAGAGCGCTGCGTTGCCTGCCAATTGGCTGCCACGTGACGAGCAGGATGTACTGCAGTACCGAATCGATGTTGATGACGGACGGCCCTCAAGGAGCTTAAGTTAGGTGCTCGAGCTCTGTCCGCGTAACCTCCGCTGCTCTCTACAGACAAACAACCTCTTCCACCAGTCCTTTGACAACGAAGCTCTCCATCATCATCCAGGATGAGCAAGACATATTCTCTCGGTGGCGTCACCGGCGCCCTGGCCGTTGTGGGAGCCTGTACGTCGGGGCAGAGCCCAGCCATCGAGTTCTTGGAGTTCCAACTGACCCGATCCTAGACATGCTCTTCACTGGCAGCGGCGAGGCCTTCAATGTACGTCCATCCACACAAGCGGGACTATCTCACGATTCAAAAAACACGATTATCTGACCCCACCGCGCATCTAGGTCGGCGCCTTTATCGAATCCGTGTCCCCAACAGCCTGGGCCAGCTTGGGCATCTCGCTGTGTATCGGTCTGTCGGTAGTGGGAGCAGCATGGTATGGCCATCCATCAGGAGCTTGAGGTGGCCCCAATAGACTCACATCTTTCTCTTCAGGGGCATCTTCATAACCGGATCCTCGATCGTCGGTGGCGGTGTCCGCGCGCCCCGTATCCGAACCAAGAACCTCATCTCTATCATCTTCTGCGAGGTCGTCGCCATCTACGGCGTCATCATGTCCATCGTCTTCTCGGCCAAGCTGAACGGGATCCAGGGTGAGGAGCTATATGACTCCAAGACATACTACACTGGCTTTGCTCTGTTTTGGTCGGGTCTGACTGTGGGCGTCTGCAACCTGGTCTGTGGTGTTGCGGTGGGCATCAACGGCAGCGGTGCTGCCCTGGCTGACGCCGCCGACCCTACTCTCTTCGTCAAGATCCTGGTTATCGAGATCTTCAGCTCCGTCCTGGGACTCTTCGGTCTTATTATCGGCCTGCTCGTCTCCAGCAAGGCAACGGACTTCGGCGAGGTGTGAGAAGAGAACCCGGGGCGACGCCACGGGAAGGAGCTATCATGTACCAAAACACATTTAAGATTACCTCGAACCAAGACGACAACTTCAGCCATATCATCTACGACATAACCACATTCCACGGCGTTCGGGACCAGCATGGAAGGGGGGAGGCATTGGGTTTATCTAGAACAAGCCTGTATTATTGATCGAAAAGGCCGTGCCAAATTATCCTGTCCGAACCAGGACCCAGAACCGCAGGAGACATCCCACCGTTTGTAGCTTGATTCTGTCCCCTTCTTGACGTTACAAGATTTTCCAAGTCAGACGGTGATGCCTTCTCGAATCAACCGTTTGCGTCAGTTCCCTGAGCCCTCGCATAAGGCCCAGTCGTGGCACCGATATTGAGAGGCTGGAATCCGAACGCCGGTTCAGTAAACGCCAATTCAGGCCATAGTCCAGGCGTGCGTGTCAGCATTCCTCTAGTTCATCCCTTGCCTCTCAACCTTCCGAAGCAAAGCGTGCTATATCTGCCTGAAGCATGCCATCGTGCCATGCTGCCAGGTGAATGTGTATCGCCAGCGTCACCTTTGAGTCGACACCGTCTCAAATGGACCAACAGACCGAGAAAAACACACAATTCCTGACTTGGCGTCCTCATCTTCCGAGTACAATAGTTTTCCGGAAGACTAGACCAAAACTTCTCGACCCGCCACAGACACGTTCTTGATCGCAAATCCTACCGCAGGTGATCCAAAGCCTCCAGTTCTGTAGACGTGAAGCGAAGAAGGGACCCACATGGTGTCTTCTTCATCGCCGCCGAGATCTGCCCAGCAGGCCAGAATCTTGCAGCCTGCGGACGGTGGGGGGATCCAGGTTAGTCTCGGGCTGTGTCGTACTCTGGCCAGCCTCCTCCTCACCCACCTCACCCTCCTCCCTCCTCATGTCGGTCTCGTCCGGGATAACCAGGGCATCCTGGGTAGGAAGGTGCTGGGCTACCTGAGCTTTGGGGTCACCACTCCCCATCGGCTGCTGGCAGCCCCGTCGGCCGCGGGCATTGCGGCCGCGACTTCCGCTAGTTGGTGAGGATGCATTGGGCGTCTGTTTGTATCCTGGTCTCTCGAGGACTTTCCACTTGAACTCCCTCGCAGCTCCGTAGTATGGGACCGAAGCTGATGGCCCATTCCCGTCTTCCAGTGTTAGGTCCTTCAGGTGCTGCAGTTTCTGGGACTTTTGTCCAGATTCGTCACCCTGACAAGGCTTGGTGAGGGTAGGTTTCAGAGTATTAGTGCTTCCAGAGCCTTGAACCAGGTGCCTGAGACGCATCCCCTCGAACTCTTGCTCAGCTATTGCCATACGCCTTGGCCGCTCCGCCTTCTCAGCCGTGCCCTGCTTTTCGTCTTCAGGCACATGAAATGGTGCCCTTGAGACTCTTCTTCCGTTCCGGAAAAGGTACCTTGGGGTTGGCTCCACCCCCATCTCCTCCTGCTTCAGATCGCCAGGTGAGCTACCCTTTACGAGTCCTCTGGGCATTGAACCGCTGGCCTCAGGTAGAAGCTTTGGGGGTGCCTTGTTGTACTGAGGTGGTGAATCTGTCAATGGAGCAAATCTGATGACTGTTGCTTGCTTCTTCGTTGGAGAATTCTGCAATGCTTGAAGCTCTCGGATTCTGCGTGGGGTGGAAACGGATCCATCGTACTTAGGAGATCCCGAGAGATCTGAACCTTGCGCAGGAGTTCTGGAAGCAGGTATCTCCATGTCGGATAACACAGGCGTATTCGTAAGTTCGGTCAAGGTGGAGTCATCTGAAGACTCTTTGTTTTGCTTGAGGGACTTGCTGACAGCTGCGGCCTTTTCTGCCTGAAGCTGTAACACAGCCTGTTGACAACTCTTAACAATGCTGATAGTGAAGTGTCCGAGAGGCATGCCACGATGCTTGAAAAGATGGCTAACAGTTGAAACGAGTATTAGCAGCTGCTAGTTGTCAGAGCGGTGTGAGATGGACTCACTTGTAGACCACACGAGGGTGCGGGCCATGCTGGATGGCATGGGCAACCTGATTCGAGTCCCACATAGTGATACCTTCCTTGAGGTTCAGCCTCGTCATGGTCTCCTCCAGGTCCAGTGTACAATCAATCTGAAATGCTCCTTGATAGGTGAAAGGCAACGACTTGCGGAGTTCTGACCAAGTACCCTGTATCAAACTCTTTTGAAAGATCATGAGTGGGCCTTGCTTCAAATAGGCAGCATTGAACTGGTCCGAGAGGCCCAAAAGTTGAGGAATTTGTGAGGTCAGACCGCCGAAGGAGAAATACGGCGCAAGGTCGTCAGGATTGAACGAGTTCCACGATGGGGTGTAGTCGAGCTCATGATCTGAGTAGCTTCTCCGTTGTATGGTGTCCGGCAACTGTGACACCGTTACAATGAGTGTGAAAACAAACACATGATGTTTGGCACGGCTCTGCCAGGACAACAACATACCATAAACCTGGCGACACACATCTCGCAAAACCCATCATATCCTCTGAACAAGGCTGGCTTTGGAGGCTCGTGATCGTCTCGTCCGGACCACTCGAGAGACCTCTCAAGGATTCTTGGTACGCAGATCTGTAGCACACCTCGCAGACCAGCGCGCCAGAGAGCTTCGTCGCAGACATGGCTGATCTCTATGCCGTAGTCCCCACAAGAGTCGAATTTCTTGTAATGAAAATGACACATCCTGAGCTCCTTATGTGAGTCACAACCAGGTGGGCCTGGCAGATTAGGTTCGCAAAACAAATAGCCGTTTGGCACTGAGGCCAGTGGGGGTGTGAGAGTCAAGATTGGGTGGTGTGAACAACGGATGTGATAGCGCAAGACGCAGCCTGGATGTCAAAAGGCAGAACAACACAAAATAGAATTCATTGAAGAACGAAGGCGGTGGGGTAGGATAAGACAGTGAAGGAGTCAAGGTAACAGGAAGGTATTCACAGTGGAAAATGGCTGTTTCATTGCGTAGGAGACACCCCGCAGCACCCTTTCAAGTTCCTATGGATGAAGTGAGTGGCGTCCATCGTGCCCACAAACAACATCATTTCATTGACCAGCCCTTACATTGCTCATCAGAAGAGCCTCCACCTTTGTTCCCTTCTGCATGGGACCTGTACCCTTAGGCATACACAGGAGGGAATTCGCTCCTTTTAGGCTGCCAACTCGAGAGCTTCGTTGTCCTCCTGTGCTAGTTGCCGACAATGTGCCTTCTCTCCCAACAGTCACTATAGCCCGGTGATATTCAGGACGTTGAGGATCAAGACTGAAGTCATGTGCCAGTGTTACCGGAACCTTGCTGAGACCTGCTGGTGATATCCCGGACATGGCGTGGAGAGACGGGATGACAAACAGATGGAATGTCACCAGAGCAGATGCCGGGTTGCCAGGGAGAGAGAAGATTACCTTTGACACGCGTTCTCCTCCATCGCTCTTAACAGGAACTGTCGCAAACGTCGTTGGCTTTCCAGGTTTCATATTTACCCTGCCGAAGTGGATAGTGCCGCCCAACGACCTCTCGATAGTTGGTTTCAGGAGGTCAAGCTCGCCCATGGACACTCCGCCAGTGGTGATGATCAAATCAGCCCGTCGCATCCCATCCCGAAGCGTTTCTTCCAATGTTCCTGGCTTGTCGCTGGCGATTCCTAAATCGATGACTTCATAACCCCAGTCCCTGGCGGCTGTTACAAGTGTAGGTCTGTTCGTGTCCCGCACCTCTCCCAGGTGGAGAGCTCCAGGGCGATCATGACTGACAATTTCATCGCCAGTGGACAAGATACCAACAACCGGCCGTCGGTAAACCTGCACCTGGGAGACCCCGACGGCTGCCATGAGGCCAATCTCACCACCTACAGCAGAAATTTGCTCGCCCTTCTGAAGGACGACAGAGCCTTCTTTGACATCACTGCCGACCTCCCTCACGTTCTGACCAGCTTTCACATCTTTTGCCAGGATTTCAACCTCTTTCTCTTCCTTCTCATCTTCGGTCTTAGATTTCAAAACAGTGTCTTCAACCATGATAACAGAAGTTGAGCCAGGTGGTAGAGGTGCGCCCGTTGTGATCCGGGCTATTTGTCCTTCTTTGAGTTCCTTTGCCTCACCGGGTGCGGCGTGAGATACAGCAGTCACTGGGAAAACTCCTTTCATGTTGCCGTCCTCAGGCACCACCACAGCATATCCGTCCACAATACTGGCACGGAATGCTGGGACATTTTCGGTGGCTTTGACATCCTCCGCAAGGACAGCGCCTATGAGGGCTGTATCGGTCTTTGAAGAAATGACCGTGGGGGCAGGAGTGTGTTCTTGTATAAGCGCCAGCGCATCCTCCACAGGCACCATAGCATAAGGTGACTCCCTATGCCTTCGGCTCGGGCCGAGAAGAGGATCATTTGACAATGGGTTATCGCTGGGCTTGGTATGCCTGACGAGAGCACCATGTCCGTGATTGTGTCCATGGCTATGACTGTGTCCATGGCCGTGGCTGTGGCCGTGGCTGTGAGTATGGTCATGCAAGTGAGAGTGTCCGGAAGCCGAGTTAAGGCCAGCATCCTTCTCCAGTTTTTCAACGCCCCCTGAATGGATGGACCGAGAGTCGGCACCGGCGGCCTGGATGCAGGCATGAGGCAACAGTTTGATAACAGCTTGGAGGTTCTCCTTGGCACCCTTTGGTGATCCGGGAAGAGTGATGAGCAGAGACCCATTTCTGACGCCAGCAACAGGTCTGGACATCATGGCAACTTTAATAGGTTAGTAGACAGAACATTCCAGACTGGGGAAGTACGTACAAGGTGTGACACTTAAAGAGGCAGCAAGCATGCCATGGACAAGCCCAGGTGCTTGTTTATGGAGGAGCGTTGACACAGCCTATACATTGATTCCATCAGCCAATGCCGATGACAGAACATTGGTACTGTCTTTAGAAGAATACCTCCGGTGTCTGGTCCGAGACTGCAAATCCGGTGCCGCCGGTTGTGACGATCAAGTTAACCGGATCGGCTGCGTCCGCCCACAAAATGAGCTGCCTTTGAATCAGGGCCACAGAGTCCGACACGATCTTGGTGTCAACAACCTGCCACCGACCGCCACCATCCTGTTCAAATACTGAACGCAGAGCATCTCCAGCGGCATCAGTTGTGGGATCCTTGGCTGCTGTTGTTGAGACCACCAGGACAGCTGCTCTTAGTGTCTGGCTCATGGTGCTCTTGTCCTGGGAATGGGGGACGTTCTATATATGTTCCGGCAGGAGGGCCGTTGAAACAGAATTGAATGTATTGTATTAAGGGACTAATTGGGTATATTCAGGGAGGAACAGATGGCTCACATAGCCAGTGGACTCATCATGTACTCACTCATCCGGAAGAGTCAGGAAATGGACTGCGGAGAGTGACGTTTGTAAGTGACAGGGGTGGAAGCTGAGGAGCTCCGTCTAGCCCCACTTAGCTCTGGTAGCTTTCCGGTTGGCCAGCAAATTCCCATCTCAAGCTGGCATTCGCTTGACTACAAGTGCTACCACGTCCAACTACCTTCTCATCCCGCTCATCCACGACACTTCTAAAAGGGTGTGGCTAGGCCAATATGGTTCGCATCAAGGAGCGCTATCTCCTTGTAAACATCGTCTATCCCGAAGCCGCCCAGAGCCAGACCAAGGCGGGCCTACCCGACCTTCTCGTTTACAACCAGCCCACTGCAAACGCCTGCAACGCCCGGTCCATTCAGTATGCCATAAAGGCCCAGATCACAGACCTTTTCGGTGACTATGGCGCCGGCGCAGTTGAGCGCGGCCTCAGAGGTCTGCTCCTGTTCTCCTCCAGCTGATCATCCATGTTGACCGGTCTCGTAGTCAAATATCTTTCCAATGCGACGTCAACTTGCATTCTCCAGTGCTCGCGAGAGCACTACCGCCTCGTCTGGGCGGCTCTTACCATGATGAAGCATGTGCCGACCAAGCAGGGCCCGGGTCTTCCTTGCGTCTTCCGGGTAGTGCGCGTTAGTGGCACGATCAAGAAGGTCGAGGAAGAGGCCATCCGGCGAGCCAAACAACTGATCCTCGCAGCCAAGGACGAGATGGCTGGAAAAGAAACCAGCGCGCTCAACTCGTTGTTCGGCGCAAAGGACCCGGCCGGCGATGTGGCGATGGTCGACCGCGATGAGGAGTCTGATCCTGACGCCGTCGACTCTGAAGGAAATGACTGAAGCGCCTCATTTCTTCTTACGGGTCACTTTGACGCCTAGATCTGAAGGCAACGGCATGGGCATATCGTCGAAGTCAGCGTCACTGGCTCCGGTCTCACCCATGGCACCCGCGCGGTCCTCCCTGATCCTGGCTTGCTCCTGCTCCGTCTTCACCTCGGCCGCATCGTAATCATCTTTATGATCAACCCATCTCTCTTGTATGTCCTGGACATCAAGCATGGAGGGCTCGTTCCTCATCGCGACCTGCCAGACAGTGTCGTTGGCTCCCTCTGCGCTCCCGAATACATACCCGCCTGCCCGGTCGATTACTTTTAGTAGGTGCATCATGCTCTTCTTGTTCTCGACTGCCAGAACCTCAAACTGAACCAACGCAAAGCTTTCCACCAGATTCGCGACGGCTTCGTTGAGCGCCTTGAACTTTTCACTTCGCAGAGCAGGCGACTCTTCCTCGAGGCTCGGCAGAAGGTATGATAGGTCTTGTACCTCTGTATAGAAATCGAGGTTGAAAGGCAAAGGGTCGTAAGACGAGACTTTGTCGATCTTGGTGAGGATGTTGATGTGCGGGAGGTCCATCTGCAGCATGGCTCGGAGCGCGAGCAGGAGGTTCGAGAGGTAGAGAGAGGGTTGGGTCAAGCAGAAGCTATCGGAAAGGTGCAAAACGACCATCTAATCTTGCGTCAGCACATGGGCGTGGAGGGGATATGAGAGGCTACCTGCGACATACTCGAAATCCCATCTTCTGGAGCTTGAAGAAGATGTTGCGCAACGAGTTGTGATGCGTGTACAGCTCAACCTGGCCAGGACAGTCAAATATGATGTAGTCGTCGCCTAACTCTTTCAAGCCCTCTTCGAGCCACTCAAAATTGTGTTCCAGCTCCTCCAGGGCATAGAGAACCCCACCGTTCGGGCCAAGGTTGTCGCTACCCATGATCTCCTCCAGCGTAACGAGATCGCGGATGTCTAGGGCGCATGGATAGCTCGTTTTGTCATTCGCAGGGTCGAGGTTAACAACTGAACACTGTCTGCCTATTGCGCCCATAAACTGGTGCACTATGGAAAGGGACAAGTCAGTCTTGGCCCAGCACGGCAGAGGCGGATAGCATGTTGCTGGTAGCCCAACTTACTGCCATCACAATACGTGCTCTTTCCAGCACCTGGGCTGCCCAGAACAAGCTGTGCGAACGGCATCTTGGTCACAAGTATCCCAAAACACTACACTGCTGAGTTGTCTTGCCGCAGTGTGACAAGCAATCCTGGAGCGACCGGCGAGTGACGTTGGTGTGTGGTGAAAGCGCATGCTGCCCCACGCTGCGCTGCGGGATCCCAAAAAAAGCTGCAGGGATCAGCTTAGCTCCCCTGTCCGTCAAAGACGGGTCGGTTTGTTGTGATGGATCAACATCAACCGCATCCCTTCTCCAGCAACCATATTTCTCCGTCACTCTTTGAAGACACACACAAGTCACATCATGGCCCCAGGTATGCAATCCTCCCCATATACCAAGATGTTCTTTCGGAGACTGACATTAGAACTGCAGCAACGCAATTTGATGTCGCGCAGCCTCCAGACGACGCAGTCTCGCGCGTCGTCTTCGCTCCAGAGTTACCAACACGGCTGCTCGTCTCCTCATGGGACAAGAACGTCTACCTTTACGAAGTCGAGGATGGGGAGACACCTTTAGCGAAACTCGTGCGCCAGTATGAGCACCGCGCGCCCGTGATGGACGTGTGCTTCGGCGCTAGCGACAACGAGGCCTTCACGGCCGGGGTGGATCACAGGGTGACAAAGTAGGCCCAACCCCACGAATTGTCACTGCCGCGCTCCGATTTTGCTCGTTCTTCTGACAGTGGAAAACCAAACACAGGATCGACCTGGAGACCGGCTCCCAAACCGTAATGAGCGAACACACCAAGCCCGTCCGCTGCGTCGTCTTCTCCGCCGAGCACCAGCTCCTCGTCTCCGCCTCGTGGGACAGCACGCTACACATCCACAACACCGCCGCGCCCGACAGCCCGCCCGCCGTCGTCCAGCTCCCCGGAAAGCCACACGCCATGTCGTCGAGCCCGACCAAGGTCGTCGTCGCCATGACGGCGCGGCTCGTGCACATCTTCGACCTCCCCACCATCGCGCAGCAGCTCGCCTCCTCGTCCTCAGCGCCCGAGATCAAGCCATGGCAGTCGCGGGAATCTTCACTCAAGTTCCTGACCAGGGCCGTCGCGTGCATGCCTAACGATGCCGGCTACGCCACCAGCTCTATCGAGGGCCGCGTCGCCGTGGAGTGGTATGAGGATTCGGCCGAGTCTCAGGCGCGCAAGTACGCATTCAAGTGCCACAGGCAGGCAGCTCCTGAGGAGGAAGGTGGCGGAGATGTTGTCTTTCCAGTCAATGCGCTCACATTCCACCCCGTGTATGGGAAGACTTTCGCCAGTGGTGGCGGTGACGGCACAGTGGCCCTGTGGGATGCCGAGGCCAAGAGGAGGATGAAGCAGTACCAGAACTTTGGCAACAGTGTTGCCTCACTTTCCTTCTCGTCCAATGGGAAGTACATGGCAGCGGGCGTCTGCCCCGGTTTCGAGACAGGACAGGAGGATTACAGTGGGCAGGGCCAGACCAAGGTGGTCATTAGGGAGTTGAGCGAGACAGAGGCGAAAGGGAAGGGAGCCAAGTAGGTTCTGGCTCTCCGATAGCTAGAAGGGGCCAAATCATAGTCACGATTACGACAGAGTGGTGTGAACGCCATGCAAAGACTGATACAATAAACACAACGAGGTAAGACATGACTCTCGGACCGAATCCGCATGTTTCGATCGATGCTGCCTCGGAACAAATCTAGCAAGATTACTGATGAGTTTCGAGATAGACTAGATACCTATCGAGCAAAATAACAATGGCTGCGAGTGCTTAAATGATGAGCACCGGCGATATTCCTTGGGATTTGGTGGTTGTCACCAAGGCTGAGGTTGAGACCGACAAGATTGCTAAAGATGTGACCCATATTACCAGCGCGGGCTGTCCTCTTGAAGGGGCGTATCAGGGACGAAAAGTGCAGGCTTCATTCGAGAAGGTGGGCCAGGACGTAGTGTCAGTGAGCCCAAATTTCCAATCCTCACATCCATACTTCGCTTTGGAGGCAGATGCATGATTGGACTTAAGTCTTTTACCAGCTCGCCCGGAGAATGACTTGATAAACCCAGTCTGCCAGTGCTCTCTGGCCGAGGAGAGTCGGTCCGCGGGATGAAGATGGGGCAGAAGTTGTCGGCCAGGGACATTAGCTTGCGGTTCCTGTCAGACTCAATTTCGCGACCCTTTGTCTGCTCTTTGTTCATCTCAGAAAGCCCTTCAGGGCCCTCAAAATCCGCCTTGAACTGCGATGCGCTGAAGTATTGCCGTCCAGCCAATACAGTCGTTCGACTGCGAGGTAGCCTCTTCTCTTCAGGACTGATTTCTCTTCGCCTCTGCTGGGAGGCACCACTGGTCTGGGTCAGATCTAGGCTCCCGACGTTTACATCAAGGTGCTGAAGCCGTCTTCTTTTGCCGAGGAAAACGGAACGCGCCTCGTCTTTGGTGAATCCGTCCGTTAGCTTCTGCCTTTTCTTCACTCTCTGCTGGTCGGTCTTCTGGCTGTCTTGAGGCTTGAGAAGCACCTTGAAGCCCTTCGGTGGGGACCTGTCGAAGAGGAAGCGGCCCCCGATTCTTGTTCTCTGACTTTCAGAGCTGGTGGGAATGAAGCCTCCATCGCCTTCAGGCGAGGACGTCAGAGCAGTGGTGTTGGCCTCTCCATCTCGGTCAATTTCGGAAGAGCCTGGCAAAACATGGAGTTAGCGATGCTCGCGGTCGGACAATAAGCAATGTTCCCTACCATCCTCAAGGTCTTCAGATTCCTCCAAGCTGACATTTACTAGAGCATCAGCTTTCGAGCCTGCATCTCCGCGAGGTCTTTCTTCACTTGGACCATTCAGTTCATCTCCAACGGCTGGTTGCTGGTCCTCTGACCCCTGGTGGCCAGGCGAACATTTGATGACACGAGTCTCATGGGATCCGTCCAGTTCTGAAGAGGTAACATCATCGTGGCCTGTCAGTACCGGCTCAGACGAGCTTAGAGCCTCCCAGGCAAGGTCATTCGGTGTCTTCTTCTCGGCGGGCGCCAAGGAGAACCTTACGCTCTTCCGGCCTTTGATTGGTGTGGGCTGCAAAGGCTGTTGGTCCTGGAGCTCACTGCGTCGTTCAGCGGCTCTTGGTTCCGCCACGTCCAGACTCCAAGTACGTGCGAGGGATCGTTCCATCTTCTGCCGCGGAGGCGATGTGTGCCGTCTCTTCAGGGAACGACGGGAATAGGTACGCAAGTGTGTCTTTTGAGTAGCTTCCCGCCTTGCGCCCGGGGCCATTGGGACTCCGGGCAAGTCGTCAGGATTGGATTGGTGTGGCATTAGAGCCAAATCATCCGCGGGAGGAACGGGGGGAGTAAGTTGAACCAGATAATTGAAACGAAGGGCTGTGTCTGGTGACGACCCTGGACTCAGGGGCCAGACATCGGAATTTGAAGAGATTACCGCAGTAATGGGGAGCTGGTAGAAGATACATCATTGGCGGTCGAGTGCCTGCTATTCCGAGGTAGAAGGAAGGAGCTTCGGTCCTGTGGCTCCTTCCTCCCAGATAGACCGGAAAGCCTCCCGGACTCTGCTTGTCTCCGGTGGACCTTCCTGATGCCTACCTACTAGATATACATGCTGCGAAGAGCTTGCTTGTATGTTTTCACACACAACGGGCCGACATCATCATGAATCTTGTGTGTAGCGGCTCTTGCTGCAATTGGCAGCCTGATGCAGACACTGCTTGTTGTGCATCGTTTACCAGGAACAAGCAGCCGCATGGACGCTCCAGCTTCTCACAAGCCAGACGAGACATCGATGCCGAATTTGTTATGGAGGCATCCCATTCTGCAGCACATCCCAAAACTAGCAGTCTGTCATGACTAAAAGTACAAAAGCCTTCCATGCCACCCTGCCCTCAACGCCTCCAAGCCCCCTAGCTGTCGCCGTATCTTGGCCCCCAAGCGTAATGGTGATCACAATGCTGTTGGCATGCAGGTGGATGGTTTCTCTGCTGCCAGTCGTCATGACCACCCCATGCCAGGTAGTGAGCGTGGCGAGGATAAGGCCGCGGCTGATACGCCTAGTTCTCAGCCGGCGTGATGGCCTCCTGAAGAGGAACGTAGTCGAACTTTCCGGCCATTTTCAGCAACCACACCTCGCCTGGGTGGTCGGGAGACTGTGTCTGCCACAAGAACGAGTTGGGGAAGCCGGGCTCGAACGGCACGGCACCCTCGATCTCCTTCATGTCCTCGCGAGAGAGGTGCAGTTTCAGGGCCTCAACATTACCCTTGAGGTGGTCAATTGTCCGACCGCCAACTATCGGGAACACATATGGCGTCTTGTGCATGACATATGCCAGAGCGACACTCGTAATGGCTGTGTTCTTGCGTTTGGCGATCTTTTCGAGAACGCCAGAGATCTTGATCTGATCCTCGGTGGCCTGGATCTTGCGGCCCTCCTGAGCCTTTCTTTGCTCCTCTGTCTTGAAGGCTCCTCCGCCGAGAGCTCCCCATGGGGCCAACCCCATCTGGTCTACCGTCAGCTGTTGTTTGAGCAAGTTGGGTCAAGCGTGCGACTCACCCCTTCATCTCTGCACATGGGGATGATCTCCCTCTCAAAGTCTCTGCTCGCCGCATTCCAGCGGCCTTGGTACACGCAGAACTGCCTCAGACCATGGTCCCGCGCATACTGGTTTGCTTTGGACACGACCCAGGCCGGCGTGTCAGAGACTCCCAGATAGAGGACCTTTCCTTGGACCACCAAGTTGTTGAGGCTCTGCATCAACTCAGGGATCTAGACGAGTCTATCGTCAGCTTTACTTGATTCCCTTCTTGGAAAACCAGACCCTTGCGAATAACTGGTTCCTTGAGCTGAAGGCTTTTCATCCCGGACCCGTGACATTCTACACAGTCCGGAAATTAAATCAGGTGGATGTGCGTTCCTTGAGGTACGACTCACCGACGCGGAGAAGTCCCACCAGTGGACATAGAGAAGATCGATGTAGTCAGTATCCAGCTTCTTCAAGCTGGCATTCAATGAGGTGTGCAAGCTCTTCGTGCCATTGCCGGTGAAATTCGCCATCTCCGAGATGTCAGTCAAGAATCAATGATCTGGCTGCGTTAGAGCATAACTCACAACACGTCCTTCTCCCAGCTGGTGGGCCATAAAGTTTGTGGTGTACTTTGTCGCGATCACTGCGAGCAGATTCCATGTGAGATTGATGGTCATCGACTTGCAAATGTCTCCGTCCACGGCTTAACTACTTACCCATTTCTTCTCGGTTGCCACGCTTCTTCATCCATTCTCCGATCCACGTCTCGGATTCACCAAACTGGTAGTTGTTCGCGGTGTCGATGAAGTTCCCGCCCTGCTCATAGAAGTAGTCCAAGATGCTCTCGGTGGTCTTCTGGTCGCAAGCTCCCATGTAGTCTTTCCAGGCGTTGCCGAAGTTCATGGCCCCCAGGCAGAGAGGGCTCACTCTCAGTGACGCCGATGGGGAGAGAAGCCGGTACCGGTTCAGTGGGCCCTTGGGCGGGGGTGCCATTGGAAGTGCAGACATTGTGGCTGTGATGGGTTTGGCACCGAAAGGTAAGGATATCAGTCGTAGGTGGGTGTTGAGTTGTTTTCTCCTAGAGAGTCTGGTTGGATGCGTGAAAGGCCACAGAAGAAAGGGATAGAGAAAGAGCTATGACGCTAGTTTATATGTCTAGCCACACATACCCGGAGTTTATACATGGGAACTCCCCGGTTCCGCGGCAGAAGGAGCTTTGACTTCAACTACGTTGCGCTCGTAGCACCTTCTCACCAGTCTTAAACGTTTCCTCTACTAACCCATGGTCCAGTCAAACTCTCCCTATCGTTATTACTATTGGAAGTTTCATCTGGCGCGGCTGTGCCGGACCCTATGTCCATCGCATTGACCCAAGGTTGCCAAGGAGTTGCGCACCGTCGAATGTCAGACAGATACTCTCGATATCACCAGCCAGGGGGTTGTGCACAGTTCCATTTATTAGCCCGGCTCGCCCGGGTGACCCCTCCTCCAAGAACCTATAATAAAACGGGGTACTGTGTTGGCGGCATCTCGATCGCACGGTAGATGTGCGAACACGATGACGAGGCACTCACAACTGCAGGATAGTTGATGTTCGTTGTTAGTGCACAATGTCCGATCGGACTTAAGACGTGCCTAACTGCCGTTGCAACCGAAAATCCTGGGGATAGCTTCAGGTCCCAGCCGGGACCGCTCGCTGACCGCTGAAAGAGCGGAGTCGATCGCGTCACGCGATGCATGGGTCGTAACCCCCCTGTGCAGATAATATCTTTTACAGAAACCCGTCGAAGACGATCGAGAATAATTAGATTAAGTCAAGGGCACTCTAACATATATCACGCTAGCCTGCGGCCACGATTGTGGGACAAGTGTTAATCACTAGATGCAGGTCATCCAGTTAGGTGCAACGGCCGGGTTCTATGCTGATATATAAGGTGCCTGCGAATCAATGGCTACGTCGGCGTCAGCAGGTGCGCAATCTACTGTGAAGCCCAGCACAAAATGACACCGAGATATATCTGCCAATACCTGCTCTTAGTAGAGCACCTGAATTGGAACCTTCCGAAGTAATACATTGGTGTTATTGTATACGTGAGGGTGTATGTATGCTTAATATGCACGCACCTTTCTATACATCTCGTTTTCTCTTCCACAGTTCTAGCAAGTCCACACGCCAACAATACCATCCTGGCGACCCTCAAGCAAATAACCATCTTGCAGGGCCACACGACCCACTGTAGCCGACGGCGTCTTGCCCTGCTCGGCGGCGTTCACGCCAGCACCACAATCCCACTGGCGGGACTCCAACTTATCATATACCTTGACCACGTCCTCGCCCGCGGCCGAGACTATTCTCCGGTTGTCAAACGCCATGGCCGTGATGGGGTGGTCATAAGCAAATGCGTCATAAATGGACCCAGTTCGAAGGTCCCATATCTGAGGTTGAGATTGGCGTTAACATGACATGCTTGGCAAGCCGAAAAAGTCGTCGGAATGTGACGACGAGGGGTGAAAGAGAACTTACCCGAATACTGCGGTCCAGACTTCCCGTTACCAGGTGGACATCGTCAAATTGAAGACATGTCACGGGGCCAGTGTGGCCGACCAAACTCCTATGAACTTGGCCACTACGCAAATCCCAAAGCCTGACCATTCCATCAGCTGTTCCGCAAGCGAGCGCAGCGTCAAAGACCTGCAATGCGCCCACAAAGTCGGCATTTGGCACAGGCGCGCGGCTTGTCGATTTCCAAGTGCTCTCTCCCAAGGTGACCGAGGCTTGAGCGGCAGCCCACATCACATCCAGGGTCTGAACACAGCGCCCCTTCTCAAGGTCCCATTGCCGGATAGTCTTGTCAGCTGAGCCGGATACCAGAGTATTGCCCCTGAAGTGTAGGGCAGTGACCTCGTCCATATGTGCTTGTAATGTCGTCAAGGCGCAACCGTCCATGCTTCCCGCGGGAGGGTCCACAGGCTGATCTTCCGGGTTCTCAAAAGCCATGCCATCTTCGTCTTCGTCCTGATCGAGTTGCCCACCAAGAGGGTCATACTGAGCTTTGCTGAGGTCCCACAAGCGGATCGTAGCATCCACCGATGCCGTAGCACAAATGTTGTCCTCAACCTGCAGCGCTCGCACAGAGGCCGTATGGCCCTCGAGGACTCCAATGCAGCGTCCAGCGTTCAGATCCCAAACCCTCACAGTGTCGTCCAGAGCAGAAGTGACCATGGTTCCGAAGGGGGCGTCGAAGTCCATGGCGGTGATGGAGTCCTGGTGTGCGCGAATCTCCCGGATGTTGGTACCGGGCTCGATATGCTCATGCAGAATCGGCATCGACTTCCTCCGCAGACTCCTTGGTTTCTTCGACTTGGTTGGCGTGCTATGGGCGGATGGCAACTTCTCGTAGATCGATTGTGACATGAAACCCGAGTCTGCGTCATCTTCTTCTCCAGCATCACTGCCCTTGGTGGGGGTGAGTGCCGCCACAGACTCGGCCTCGGCGACCAGCTCTTCAGCCTCCTCCAAGCGATTCTCCACATCCACAACTGGCAGGTTGTCAGCCATTCGCACGGTCATGGATATAGAGTGTCAGACTTACTGTCATGCTCCAGGACGGCCTCATCCTGTTCAAAACCGGCCAGCCTTTCTAAAATAATTTTCCGCATTCCCAAAAGATTCGCTATCTTGTTGTCAATTTCCCGGATCTCGCTGCTTGCCATATTCTTCCGCACGCCCAACATCTCGAACTCGTGCAGCATCGCAGCCTTCTCCTTCTGGAGTTTCTGTACCGCCTGCGGGCTGTTGGGATCGATCCGGGTGTCTTCGATCAATTTCCTCCCCCTCGAGACCCTCCTCCTGTGCTTCTTCCCATCGTCGGTGAAATCCGGGAAGGAGGCCTTGAAGCCTTGAAACAGCGAGTAGGAGTTTTCATCTTCGGGTATGTCCTTAAGCAGGGCGTCTGGTACGTATGACAGTGCCCGCTGTTGGATCTCTGTTGTGGAAAGCTTTGACCGCACGAGGTCGGTAGGGGTCGTCCGTGCCCTGGAAAACATGCTCCGCTGAAGGGTCGGCCTCCGCAGTTGTTTTGTCACCTCGCCCATGGCGGACTGGTAGTGCTGGTGGCCGGTCGGATCGGACAGAGGGCCCATGAGTTGACTGGCCGTGGTCGTCACTTTGCGGCCGAAAGCCTCAAAGCCACGGGTCTGCATGGGTCATAACGGCGCCGTCAGCAGGGCGTGCCTCTTGGGATGTGCAGACACAGAGAGACAGGACGAAGGCTCTTCGGACGAAGTGCCTGGAGAGGTGGGAGAAAGCTGCGCACCGAGATGATTGACGAATCACCATGGTCGTCATAAAAAGCATTGTGGTCGCCGGTGCTGGCCATGCGTTAAACAATGGAGAACAAGTGGAGCTCGGATGGAGCACGGTCGGCAAGGTTTCTGCGTGCAGCTTAGCCTCTGCCGGTGGTGGGTGAGTCGCCGCGTTCTAGAAGTCTAGGGGGAAGCGGTTGAGCGGAAGGCAGCATTGGTCGGTGAGAGCAGCAGAAAATTGTTGGATCGAGTCGCGGGAGCAAGGTCGCGTAAATGCGAAATCACAGGCGAAAAGGTGTCGGAGCTCGAGGGATGCCACCCGCCCGCTTGCGCATCGGGCAGAGATTGGCCAGCTCGCCTGGCAGCTGCTACACCTCACACCTCACACCCACACTAGCACCCAGGTATCCGCACGCGACCCGGGCAACCCAATTGAGGGCCCGGACCAGCGACATCCTTGCGTCACTCACGGGAGCGATTCGGCAGCAACAACCCCGCCAAACTCTCCGTGCACGGCGGAAGCGGCTCGGAACTCAAGAGTCACTCCAACACCCCTGTTCACTTCCGAACGTGGGTGTGACAAACTGCCGTCAAGGTTCACGAGAATTATTTTTGAGTCATTGCGACGTGCAGAGGATAGATCACACTTCCACATATTAACGGCAGACTCCTGCGTGCAAAGGTTGACGCTTCTCCTCTCTGGTTTCCCCTTCTGCAAGTAGCCCCGTTCTCATCCCGCCAAAACCCAACCCACCAGCTTCGACATGGATTCCGTAATCGACCTGTCCGACGCGTCCAAGGCGCTGGACTTGTCGCGCATCCGCTTCCAGCTCATGTGAGTCCCCAGATGCCCTCAATTGAGTGACCGCTATGAAGTGCATAGGTTTCTATGAACTGACGGTCCATATACAGCCGCCTTGAAGATACAATCACCTTCCACCTGATCGAGCGCGTCCAGTTCCCAATAAATCGCAACATCTACATCCCTGGCGCCGTACCAATACCCAACACCGACCTGTCTCTGATGGACTGGTACCTCGTCGAGCAGGAGAAGCTGCAGTCCCTCATCCGCCGCTACGAGTCGCCCGACGAGTACCCCTTCTTCCCGGATGCACTCAAGAAGCCCATCCTCCCGGCCATAGACTACCCCAAGATCCTGTACCCAAACGACGTCAACGTCAACGACAAGATCAAGCGCTTTTATATCGACCAGTTCCTGCCGCGCGTGTGCCCTGACTTTGGCCACGGAGACCGGGGCGTGTCGCAGGAGAACTACGGCAGCAGCGCGACCTGCGACATCGCCGTGCTGCAGGCGCTGTCGCGGAGGATACACTTTGGCAAGTTCGTCGCCGAGTCCAAGTTCCAGTCCGACACCGAGACTTACACGCGCATGATCAAAGCTGGCGACCGTGAGGGCATCGGCGCCTCCATCACCAACGCCGCCGTCGAGAAGCAGGTCCTCGAGCGCCTCAAGCTCAAGGCCCAGACCTACGGCACCGACCCCTCCGTCGGCGTCGGCGCGGAGCAGAGTAAGATCAACGTCGACGCCGTCGTGGCCATGTACAAGGACTTTGTCATCCCCCTGACGAAGGAGGTCGAGGTGGAGTATCTGATGCAGAGGCTAGAGCCTGGGGCATGAAGCAGCGGCCCATAAAGAGGCGTCGCGCGGTTTTCATGGGAGGGTGTTGCAAAAAGGAAAATGAAGGGCTCCATTGCCCGACGGCCCTTTGGGCAGGCGTAGACATGGTGCGGCGAATTTGCGCCCCTATTTAAGAAGAGGCGATGTTTTGTCACCGCATAGAGAAAATAGTCTAATAGATGCTCCCTTGGAAAGCTCGAGGGAGCCATTTTTTTTTTTTTTTTTCATTGTGAGTTCAAGTACTCTGTGACCTTCTTCACGGCCTCGGGGAATTTGAGCGCCTCAATCAAGGCCATATACCCCATACTCTTGACTCCCATCTCCTGAAACGCCCTCTTGCTGTCCGCCACGCTCTCGTCGTCTTTCGTCAGCGGGTAACTCCCGTACGCAACCGCATGTTTTTGAAACACCTCGTCCTCAGGGTGGAAGTGGAACAGCGGCGCCTCTTCCCTGGCCTTCTTGCGCTTCTGCGTCTCGCCGTCCAGGATGCTCTGCACCTCGTTGTAGGTCTTGGAAACGACGAGGTAGTGCGTGAAGTCGTACGGCTCCTTGTCCTCCACGGCGGCCTCGACCTCATTGACCAGCATCGAGTACATTGGCGGTGAGATCTCGGGCGGCATGTTGATCAGCCGCTCGCCGAGGACCAGGCCGACGTGGTTCTCTGCCAGGACCTTGGGAACGATCGCAGCGAGCTCCTCGTTGCCAGACTCGCGCGCCTTGGCGGAGATGTACTCCACCAGGTCTATCACGGGTTTCTTGTCTTTGTGCTCCTTCAAATTCAACGCCGTGAGGAAGGCATATGCATCGCTGCCCTTGCCGTCGACCTTGACAGTTGAGCCTATGGTCTGGTTCTGCAGAATGAGATCCGCGAGCGCGGACATGTCAAAAAGCTGAGAGTCGACGTCGAACAGCTGGCGGAGCAGCTGCTTGACACCGTGGAAGTCAATCTCGGGGTCGAAGTTGAACCACTCAAAATCGACGTTGACGATGTTGAAGTCCTGATAGTCGGTGTTAGTGAGACATGCGCATGTGATTTGAGGATGTGGAATGTGAAATTTACATCGTCCTCTGAGCTGTCGTCCTCGTCCATCTTGTCACCCGAAGCAGCTGGCGCCTCGGACTGGCCATCTGCATCTCTTGCACGCTTCTTAGCCATTTTGAAGGTCGGAGTGTGCTGCGAACCGTATTGGTTACCAAGAAGGCTGAATTCGCTGGATCAGGTTAACGAGACCTTGGATGCGATTTGCCCCCAAAAGTTTTGAAAAGCTGCCCCTCCAATAGCCCCTTGGGAGCCGCGATAAGCAGCCGATAAGGCTCCCCAGGGGCTCCCAGGGCAACATTTGGTGTGGTGTGAAGGAAACAGAATTGGGGTGCAGCCGGTTTGAAGAGCGCGGTGAATCGATCAATTTACGGTCATTTTCAGGGTATCTACCTCTTTAGTATCTACATTTTCTATGCTTTACAATGTCTCCACGTCGCCAAAACGCTTGTCATCGTCTTTCATGCGGATTCGACCTGAGACTACCACAATTGACTTTGAGAATCGCCAAAGCATGGCATGGTGCCATCAGACGAGTTCCGCAGGTCGTCTGCTGCCATTCTTTATCCTTGAAGCCGTGCATTCAGGATAATGCCCGGATCCGGAACTCTTGGAGCAGGGTGATCTATTTGCCATCACCGAACCCAATTCGTCTGTCCTGGAATGCCAACGCCAATCCTCGGCAGCGTATAGTACAGGTAGCACATGTCTGTGGACTATGATCCCACGACCATGATGTCCTCGATCACTTGCGCCTCGAGTCTTCGTGGCTGGCTTTAGTAGCCAGGTCTGTAGCGGTAAGGGTCTTCTCCTCGGAATCGTTGAGCCCCTCGATCACCGCGGAAACCACGATTTCGAGGCCGACGGTCGCCTCCAAAGCGACGTTCACCCGGGTATCGATCAAAGTCAGAAACAGGTGGGCGTGGCGGGCCCCTGTAGTCTTCCCTGCGAGACTGCGGGCCGGCCGCACCGCCAGTTCCAGCTAATCCGAGGCGCTCAAGGCGGAGACGTTCCTGGTGCTCCTTTTCCCTGTGGGGCGGGCGAATGCCGATGAAGACTTCGGTGCCTCTGTCAACAAAAGAATCGCTGTTTTCGAAGGTGTATCGATGATAATCTTTGCCAAGGTCATGGGATGGGATTGATGAGTAGAACGAACGCATGTTCTCAACACGGCGCTGTGCAACGTCTTCACTCATGGGCTGGTATGATAGCGGAGGGTTGGCTTGCGTTTGAAGCAAATTAGGGTTGTTCAGCTGACCTGGCGGAGCACCCCGACCGCGGGGCCCTCTTGGTGCAGCTTCAATGCCAGGATATACAGGGCCTGGACCAGAGCCTGCAGCTGGACCAGTCGGAGGGGGCTTGGAGAATGACTTGTCTGAGCCAGCTACTCGGTGAACAGCTATGATGTGATCGCCTTCCTGCTCGTACACGACTTCCCAGCGGTTGCCTCTGGCCCCGGACTCCTCTTGGTCGATCCACTCCCTCAAGCTGTCAGGTGGGATGAAATCTACCCAGAGAGGCTTCCTGTTGCGCTCGTTGGGCCAGACTTGGTCATGCATTGCAGCACGAACACGCTGAGCAGCCGAGACCGAGGCCAGCTTGACGAATGCATGTGTACGTATTTGATCGAGATAGAAGTCCTCGATGAGACTGGGATCAGGTTGGCTGCCTTGAGGCGTCACCAGGTCGACGATGTACTCCTCAACCATCTCGGACCTCAAGGGTCGCATCAGCTCCCGAATATATAGGGCTGAGGTCGGAGGATGGGCTGACGGGGGCGAGCTCCCGATATCTGGTGCAGCGGACTCCACTTGTGGTTGTTGGACGGCCTCGGATCGATCCTCGTTCGGATGTTGCGGCGGCTGCGACGTTTGCGACGGTGCTTCCGAGTGCCTTCCTATGGCAACTCTCTTCATGAATGCATCCTCGCCACTGACTTCCAGCTCTGGGTCCGGCCGGGGTGACTGTGAAACTGAAGGCGCCTTGGAGGGCTCTGTTCCTGCCACTCTTGTCAGGTCGGCATCCTCCCCGCCGGTCTGAAGCGCATTGGGTGCGCGAACATCTGCCTGTGCTTCAACCTGAGGAATCTCGGCATCCACAGCTCCCGTCTCTTTCAACACGTGTTTTTCTGTTGTGCCGTTGAGGGGCTTCTTTTCCGGACTACCAGACAGGTCACCCGTCTCATAATCGACGACATCCTCCTGTTCCTCAGCGTGACGTTCTTCCTCCTGCTTGGCCCGCTTCGTAGAGGGAGGCGGTGTAGAAGATCGGCGCTTACGCTTCTGCAAGTCGAGAGAAGCATCGTGAGCGGCGACAGGAGGCGGCAGAGGCGTGCTGCTGGTTTCAGGCTGAGTGACTGTGGGTTCTTCCACGGCAGAGTCGTGGGGCCCAGGCTCTGCGACGCTCTCAGGTTGTGTCGCAGTTGTGTTTGTCGCATCATCAGTCATGGTCACATCGACATTTGCAGTTGAGGGCGACTCCTCCTCACTGGCGCGTTGATCAATGGTCCCTTCTCCTTGGGCCGCGTCATCGACTAGCCTGACGGTGTCTCCATTCGGGGATGCGGCTGCCTCCTGGTCTTCGGTGGTGGCAGCGGCGTCGGCGTCCGCTTCCACCAAGCGTTTGACGAGATCAGCCTTGACTCCCTTGGTGCTTAAGCCTCTGGTTTGTAACTCGGCTTTGAGATCGACGACCTTCAGACTGGCCCAGTCGCTCGAAGACATGGTGACTAGATTTGTTGCGAAATTGGACCAAGTAGGCTCATTGTTGGTTCGCGAGATGGCCGAGAAAAGAGAAGTTTGGATTGTGCAACGAGACTTTTCCGGGTAGAGATATGGAAATGGGGGGGGGGAAGTAGTAAAGATGCGGTCTTGGGAGTGAATGCGACTGTGGGAAAAAAAGGAAAGGAGGCTGACGTCGTTGCGTCTGGGTCGCGTCAGATCGCGGCAACAAAAGTTGGGCTGGATGGAGAGAGGTTGCAGGGCGGAAGTGCTGGTTTCTTCCATGCAATGCCAGCATGCCCATCTGGGCACATGCAGGTGGGACCAAGGCACCCTGGTCCCTGCGGGGTGGGTCTTGCCAGACTCCTGGGCAGCGCAGGCGCAGGCGCAGGCTGCGAACGACTCCAAAGGGGGCACCCAAGTCAGCTCCCGCAAACGGCCCACCAGCTCACCCCGTCTGAAGCAACCACTTCTTTATTTGCACGACATTGTCACCGCTGCATTCGGGACCGTCCGCTCCTTTTGACGCCTCACTCCCACTTTCGGTCCACTGCCATGCTTCCAGGCTGCCCTCAGGACCGTCGCGGCAGGTGGATTTGTGGGAAGGGGAAGACGAATCGGGGACGCTGATGCAGAGTGAATGCGTTCTCCATTGTCAAAGATACATGCCTCACTTCACCTGAGTTGAAAACATCTAGTCGCAGCAGATACCACCACGTTTTCGCCGTCATCATCTCACACGATCTGAGGTCTTCTTGCGTCTTATCCCCAGCACTCCAACCTCAAAGACCTTTCTTTCTTTCTTCTTTTCGTTGCCGCGCAACTGCCCCCTCACTGCGGTCGCAATGCCTTCATTCTCATACAATCTTTCAGCTCGGCTCGCCAGGACTGTTGGCAGCAGGCTCAACCGAGTTTGGTCGGGGCGGGTCACCAAGTCCACCTCAATCCGGCATCGCACCGCCTCGTTAGCTGCTGAGGGCCTGGGACCCCCTCGCTCAGACCGAGACGCAAACGCGTCTGGGAGCTCATTCTTCGACGACGACGACGACGGCCCTGATAGGCAACTTCGACTCGAGATTGAGCGCTCAATCAAGCAAGAAGATGAAGAAGACCAATTTACTCATTCGTTCAACGTCCGCGAGTACGAGTATGAATACGGCATGGCGGACTCTTTTCCAGATTCACGGGCGAGTAGTGCTAAGCGCGGCGATCTTGGTGACATGGACAAGCCCATTCAAAGCATAGAGGTCGATGATGAGGTTCCAGTCAGACCGAGCGCCTCACCTAGCCTCCGTGGTGGCACTAGCCGGTATCGGCGTCGGCGCCGCGAAAGTAGCGAGGAAGAGGAAGAGGAAGAGGAAGAGGATAAGAGTCCTGAGGAGGACGACGACGATGTCGAGGACGAATATCCTGACGACAGCGAGGGTGGGGATGGTGACGACGACGAGGTTGTGGACGGGGTTGTGGATGGGGTTGTTGATGACGATGTTGATGACGATGACGACTATGACTACGAGTATCCACCCACCAAAATCGACGACTATTACGAGTCTGAAAAGGACTCCGAAGACGAGCTCGACGTTGAAGGTGAAGATCTCGACTGGTACCGGGTTGAGAGGACCCGGGTGGCGGGTATCAGGTACTGGGCCAAGGACGCTGCGAAAGCCCACAGGCTCATGACGCTCTGCGGCTATTACTCGCTTTTCCCATCCTCGTGGAAGTGCGATCTCATTGACCACCCGTACTTGAGCGGCCTATTTGCAGACCAGGCCGAGGAGAGGAAAACTCTCATCAGGGCAGAGTCGAACCAATTCAGAGGTCAGTGGCCTCCGCATCATGTCGATTGCCCGCTTACAGGAGCTAACACACAAGCAATAGCCACGCGAGCGCTGCGGAATCTCTTCGAGCTGCAAATTCGCGTCTGCGCCTATCGGCAAGATGGTCTCCACGACAAGATTGCCGATCTCATCGACAAGGAAATCCGCAAGTACAACGCGTCGGTCGAGAAGGATGCCAAGCTGCTCGGCTCTTATGCCTACTCAAGTCCTATTATGATCATCAAGTTCCCGGTCATCCAGTTTGCCGGCGTTAGAGCGAATCAACTTCAGGAAAGAGTCCATGCGGAAGCAATGCGATTCTGCCGAGAAGGCGTGGACAAATACCGCCAACAGTGGCAGCAGTGGGGGATCGAGCAATTCCCTCGGGTCATGTTCGCCTTTGTCATAATTCAGCACACGGTCCAGATCTGGGCACTTGACACGGAGCTTCCGATCGAAGAATTGAACAACGCGTACCCGCTCAAAAGCATCGACATGTCCAAGAGGAACGACTGGCTGAATTGCACACTGTCAATTGCCATTCCCATTCACTTGGCAAAAGAATCGCTGTCGGCACACCGCTGGAACTTTCCTGCGTTGGAAAATGAAGACGACGATGACGATCTATGAACACGGGTGCCTTTCACGCCCACTTGTGTCTTTGGGGATCAGGGGCGGGCTACCTTTGCATGCTTGCTACGAGGGGTAAAATCAAACTGAGGGAGTTTTTCGGGTGAGGTTACCACTCGGCAATGGTCGGCGTTGAGGAAATAGGCTGCGGTAGGCAAATATCAATGCTTTGTTTTCGGAAGTTTCGCACGGCTTGACTGGAGGCAATGACAGGCAATGGTTTTTTGTTTTTTTGTTTTGCGGATGATAGCCGTTTGAGATGGCACTTGTACAGTATTCTTTCCATGGCCTGTCACCAGGAAGTAATCCAAAAAAGAGTTGCGGCATACAACAGGTCCGTGGCGTTCTCCGAGGCTCTTGATGCGAAACCATTCCACGACGAAGCGGACGGCGGCGCAAGGTCTGACTCGAGTGCGGAGTTTCTTACCCATGTAGGAACCAAAATACTGAGTGGGATGATTGTCCCGTCATCGGCTGTTCGAGTGAAGCGGCTGCAGAGGTCCGTGGCGGACGATGGCAGGCAAGACTCAGGCAAGACTCAGGGTCCAACCCCACCTGTGGATCTTCATACCAATGGTGGCATCCAGCTCGCCAACTGGGTCGAGAAGTCGTCCCCTTGTGCAGGTCAGGGATGCCAAATGGTCGGTGTATGAGTTGATCCTGTAGGAGACCTTCCTGGGCGCTAATCACGTTCGATAACCCCCGTATGTTCTGTCATCCGCGAGATGCCCTGGGACGATCTCTCATGCACGAGGATGCGTTTGCCGGACTCTCTCCTTGGTCTTTTTGGTGCCCGGCCACCTCTGCGTGTGCCGCTTGAGAGACCCTGTTTCTGGCGTTCATCGCGATGCAGTCCTCTTTTTCAGAATGCTGCATATTCTCAGACTGCACCTGGCAGCAGGGCAGGCGCGCCCCCACCCGGTCAGCCACCCCTGACCGGGTAGAGCCTCGACTGATCTTTGCGCTAATTCGATTATCAGGATCCATCTATGCTGATAATAAAGCTTGGCGCCGGGTCCGCTCAGGAGGGCGGAGATTGGTGAGATGACTTGCATTGGGGGCCGTCGGCCAGTTCGGATACTCCGCGGCGGATTGCATAATTATTGGATACGCGGACACGGGATGCACACTAATAACGGGGGAGTGTCACTTTTGCTTTTTGCTTTTTGCGTTTTCCTTTTTCCTTTTTCCTTTTTTGCCGTTCCTCCCTCTCTCTCTTTATTTTCCTTACCGTACCCACCCCTCGCTCGCTGAGGCGGGGACTACTGCAAAGCCGCGTTCGCCGGGGCTTCGTATAGCGTGGTGCAGGATCAAATGTGTTCGGGGCGGATAGTCTAGCAGGCTGGCACTGCAACGCTAGGCAGATGACATGTAGCGTGCGCAGCTGGATCGCAAGGCGAGGGACATCCTGTGGCCGTAGTATATGCAGCCAGGCCGTACTGCAAGGGGGCTAGATGACAGTGATAACAAAAAAGCTGGCGCCCATCTATGTCTGCAAGGTCTGCAAGAGTAGCCCTCCTACCAAACAAGTTGGCAGCCTGTCATGGAAACCGGGCCTACTAATCAAGGCCGTCCAAGTGGCGAGCAGGTGAGGGCGACGTAATCCATGGTACTCATAGGGTAATATCACAAGTGGCGTAAAAGATACTTGTGTACGTTGGAAGGAGATGTATGCCTGGCCGCACCCGAGAGGTTGGCCTCCGGCCCCGCCTTGGCCAATGTGCGTGTACGGAGCAGGTACTTGGTTGGTAGTAGATCAAACAGTCATCCTCAGCGCCCCGGGGATCTAATAATGACCCCCAGCGACAGAGACTGATGATGCATCTGATATCCCGGGGCCAGGGGGCCGGTACTCGGACCTGGCCTTCCGCGTGTGTATCTAGACTTGTACCCGGTACATGGATACGAGTAATATGCGGTGAGGAGGGAAGGGCGACATTGGTAGACGACACACACCACACACCACACACCACACCGGCGGCATAGATACTTGGCCAGGGAGCCCAGGCTGGCTGGCTGGCTCGGCGAGCTGGTAACACACGTGTACTGAGGTGCTAAGGCTTCACTCTAGTGTGGCCGATGTAAGGATCAGGGTCGCTGGGTAGAGTTAGACTTCGCATGGGTCGGTCATTCCCTGAGTAATCCAAACGTGCTGATTGGCCCGGGATGTGTCAAATGTGCCTGTACTGAGTTAGCAGAGTAATGTCCTATGCAGCCTAGGCCGGCCGTCAGTCAGTTCCAGTCGCAGTCGCAGTCGCAGTCGCCCAGTAAATCAAGCAACCCGCCGCGCCTGCTACTTTCTGGGTCAACAAGAATTCAGTTTCAATTTTGGGAAAATTGCCGCCCGAGGAGGGAACGGGGGGGTGGCAGAGAAAGACAGAAGAAAAAAAACACCACCACCACCACCACCAATGCCCCAAAAATCAACAGAGGCCAAGCCCGTTCGACAAGTCCGACCCGGGCGGTGACGTGACTTAACTTGCTCGCCTATCTCTTGGTACCCCCTTCTTGGGCTCCCTTTCGACCACCAGACACCAGGACCCATTCACACCACACCCGGCACACCACACTGGCATACTGGCACACCAGAGGGCTGATTCCCCCAAGGCTACTGCAACGGCTGTCATCCCCGGCATGCTACAGTACCCCATCAATCCTTGGAACATCAGGGAGCCTCCTCGACCGGCCCGTCCTAGGGCATGATTTGTATGCTTCCTCGCCTCGTGGCCGCCCACCTATGCGGATGACACAGAATCGTCCAATACCTCTTTCCACCTCTGGTCCTCTGCCTCTGCCTCTGCAGCAACCCCCCCCCCCAAAGTGGTCTATAGGCCTGAGCACCTAGCACGGCAGCTCCCAACCAATCGCCTGTCTCGTATCCTTCTTCCTCCTCCACTTCTACCACTACCTACTACCATCTCCTTCACCATCACCACTACCAACACCACAAGCCAACACACAAGACACCACAGGACACCGCCCAGAAAAGCTTCTCCATCGTCCTGCTCCTTGCCAAGACGGACCGGCGGCGACTCTCCCATCTGCTCGGCCCTATAGCACACGTAGTCCGTCGACTGAGCCTCCTGCCGACTTGGCTGTGTCCGTCTCCCACCGTCGTCTCGGACCAAGTCGTCTTGGTCTTCTCAGGGCCTCCCTCCACATCTGGTTGGCTTCTTACTGTATCCTCATCCCTGGGCCCCGTCGATACCCGGGTGATGCTTGGTGCTCTTGTTTTGCCTTGATCGAAACTGGCTAGTTTCCTCCCCCTTCGTGGTCAGGCTCATCAGCGATCCTTCTTGTGCCGCATTGCGGTCTGCTTCCGTCGCGACTACGCCCAATCCGCGTTTCTGGTCTGTCTCGTGACCCGTCTTGCCACTCCTGCTCGGCGGCCGACTCTCTGAGGCCACCTGCCCGCTCGACTCCAGAAGAACCGATCATCCCGCCGCATCAAGCACAGTCGCTACCAGACCGAACTGGCAGGCGCTCCCGGTGCTGCTACGGCCGACTCGCCGCCTCCAAGACTGGTGCAATTCGAGCGAACGAGCCCATGATAGCCTGACCAACCCAGCAGTACGAGTGCCTGTGCGACGCCGGAACAGACGACTGTCACCAGACCCCGGGAATCTCGCCACGCGCGTCACTGTCATAGTTCGGCATAAGCTGACGACTCCAGCGTGATCACCGCCAGCCACTCTTCCACCCTTCGCCAAGATGGCATTGAGTGAAGACGCTGCTGCCGCCGCCAGGCTCATTCCCAAGGATGAATCGACACCCCTCCGTACCGCTCTGCCAAACAGATCCGTGGCGTCCAAGGTCGACAACTCTAACCTCAGGGCTCCATCGCCTCCGCCTGAAGATGGAAGTCAATGCGGCAGGTCTCCGAGTCCTTTGAAGCCGAGGCATCTTGCCAGGAGTCCGTCCGTAACCCACGCCCAGACCTCTCATCCCATCAGTCCCGCCTCTTCTGCTCATGAACGCCTGCAAGCAGACGCCATGTCAGAATCCCCGGGCCAGAGTTGCGCACCGGTCACGGCCCAGGCTGGCCAAGTCTGCAGGTAGGACTTCCCCATGCACCACAGACGAGTTACCCTAATATTGTATATCAGCAACTGTGGAACAAGCCGGACCCCTCTCTGGCGGAGGTCCCCCCAGGGGGCCACCATCTGCAACGCATGTGGCCTGTACCTGAAGGCCAGAAATGCTGCTCGCCCCACCAACCTGAAGCGGCCGCCAACGATAGTACCAAGCGGGTCACAATCGGCGGTGGGCTCGGCATCGCCCAAGGAAGCGAGCCCGCAGGCTGTCCAACAAGCTGCTGGGGCCAAGTATGTCGCTGCGGACCAGACGCCAAAGGGTACTTGTCCTGGCGGTGGGCGCTGTAATGGCACAGGAGGAGCGGAAGGTTGCAGCGGCTGCCCGGCATACAACAATCGTGTCGCGAAAAGCGCAAGCCTGAATGTCCTCCAGGGCCAGCAGTCTACCCCGAGCAAAGTAGAGCCCGGCGCTGCGGATGACCCAAACGCTATTGACATTGCAGCGCTGCATAACCAGACGCAAAACACGACCGTGGTCATTGCTTGTCAGAATTGTGGAACCACTATCACACCCCTATGGAGGAGAGACGAGCAAGGCCACACGATTTGTAATGCGTGCGGTAAGTCCAGAGTGTCGCATTAGGTAAGGGAACAATTTCGCTGATGAACTCTAGGCCTATACTACAAACTCCACGGCGTCCATCGACCTGTGACGATGAAGAAGTCGGTTATCAAAAGGAGGAAACGGGTTATACCGGCCTCTCACGAGGGCAGCCACGAAGGCAGTGCCCCAGTCGAGTCCGTCGAATCGAGCTCCCCGCCGCCCGAGTCGTCTAGTGCACGCGGCTCGATGAATCCTGATGGGTCGGTCAACCTCGGCATGCGCCGGAGGGAGGAACATGAATCACTTCAGCTAGTACCCGAGAGCGTACTCCGGCAGAACCGCCCGTCGCCGCCCTTGCCATCTGGGGATTTGACCCAGTACCAGTCTTCTCACGCGCGCCACCACCGCGATTTGGCCCCGGACTCCCTCATTGACGACAACCGTCTAGCGCCAATCACCTCGCTCGCAGGGACAGTGGGCCGACAGTCTTCGCTCTCCCCAGCATCGTTTCTATCACCGACCAGGAAACGCTCTTTTGGCGAGGCGGGACACCCGAGCTCGAACGATTCCGAAAGCAATAAGCGGCTGTCGTCCATCAAATCGATTCTGAATCCGACAAATGTTCAGAGAGCGCCGAGCATCTCTCCGAGGCTGAGGGGCGCCGAGGAGCTGGCACAACAGCGAATGTATCAGGGATCACCTGTGGGCACGTTGGCGTCGGCTCCGAGTCCTAGTGCAAGTCTTGCACCCCACGACCAGCAATATCTCCACTCGAGGAGTGCAAGCGGTGAGAGTGACCCATCCAAGGCAGAGAAGCGGGCGGCCCTGCAAAGGGAGGCCGAGAGGATGAGAGAGCTCCTGGCAGCAAAAGAGAGAGAGCTTGCCGAGTTTGGCAATTGATCACAAAGCGCGGTCGATTCATGGAGTTTTGGCAACTAGAGTACGGCGCTACTCATTCGAATCGTCATCGGCGCCTAAAATCTAGGAGGTGCATAAGGGGTGAAAGCATTATTACAGGGTGTCAGCACTATTCCCTCGGACCACGGGCACTGATTCAGTGCCCTCTTCGGCGTTCCGGGGTGGGTATAATAGCATACGGGAGCTACACAAAATCTTGACCAATCTGGTGGGACGTGGGCGGTTTTCCAAGTCTGTTTGCACTGGCTTTCTTGGTTCAACAGATTATAGGGGCGTTTTGATTTGCACGGACCGGCCCTCGCCGCTCTGCATGGGCAGCGTTCCAAGGACAAAAATAGTGAGCGCTTTTGATTACAAAGACTCAAAGGAAGACCTCAAGGTCACCAGGGGATATATACATACACTCACCTATACTGTACTCATCTTACATTATGTACGAGTTAGTACGAGGGGCGCTAGACTCATCAGAGCAGCTTAGAAATTGCCATCGCATTTCGGCGGCGTGGTTTCTGTCGGTTCCCTTGTCGGGTAACAGGCGGACACAGCTTAGAATGCGAAGTATGTCTTTTCCCCATCTACGCTCCGTAGTCATATGTTCAGATGGGTTTCCCTTCTGCGCCGCCATTGCCCCCAACCGAACCGTTCTGGGCCCGCGCCATGTCGGGCGCGATACCGCCCGCTGTAGGAACTCGTACAGATATGCATTTGAAATGAGCATCAGCAAAGGCAACCGCACCCTGGTAAACCACCACGCCCCCGTCCCCTTCCCCACACCCAATATGCCGCCGACACGTCTTTGATCTTTTAAGAAAAAGCCATTTCCAACCCAACCCATCTTACAGAATGCCCCACAAGGTAGACCCATAAAAGCCGCCTTGTCTGCACAACCCCATGCGCATCACAAAGCTCTCTTGTTTAAAACCCGTCCCCGGTAACGCTTGTAGACCCAATCGCTCCGCAAGTCAGCCCTACCCGGCATCTTGCCCGAAAGAAACCCTTCGACAGTGGGGGCGCCCCAGCCCCCCAAAAAGTCTCGTCCTGATAAGAACCAAGCCAGAAACCCTAGGAGCCCGCAGGATGGCGCTCGGGGTGAGCTGCGGACCGCACCTGGTCCCCCCACTCGGGAACCCCTCTGTTCTGTATCTATACTTGCTCGGCGCCCCAGCCGGCGTCGGCCTCCCTCATATTGGCGGGTGGCTCGATGGAGGGGATAAACTCGAGGACGGCGTAGCAGACGCCGATGAGGCCGACGATGGATCCCGCGATTATGCGCAGGACGTGGCCGTCCAGCAGGATGGAGCCGACGAAGATGTAGAAGGCGCCGCGGCCGATGAAGCTGAAGAGGAAGGAGGCGTAGCGCGAGACCTGGGGCGGGATCTGGAACTCGAGGAGGCCGGTGGCTATACGAGGGGGCGAAAGACGCAGGTTAGTCAAGTGTGGGAGTTTGGGCTAGAGGTTGGGGAGGGGAGGGTTGATCCTTACCGAGGCCGAAGATCATAACATAGCATCCGACGATGATGGATTGGCTATCGCGAGAAGGTCAGCACTGACGCTTGCGCGTGGTGACGTTGTATACGGGCGCACGTAGCCCAGCCTAGTCCCAGACACAGGCTCGACCATCGTGTAGGGCCACGGCCACAGCCAGACGGGTGTCTAAGGCAAAGAGCCGGAGGTTGACAGCGCATCGCAGGATTGATAAACGTACAAGCCGAGCGGGAAGAACTGGGAGATGCCGCCGAGGATCATGATAACGGCTACCACCAGGTTGACGATGCGACTGCGGCACAGGGCCACATGTTAGCTTTTTGGCGGACTCCAACTTGCGACGAAGGAGGGCATGGTAGGGCTGGTGGACTCCGCTGGGAGAGCTGGAGTGGGAGCTGAGAGCTCCCCAGCTCTGAGAGCTTTTTTCCTAGCCCCCTGCCGCGCGCGGATCAGTGGCCGAGTCCAACTCACAAGCTGTCTGAGAAGTCCATCTTGACGGTCGCGGGCTATGAAGCGATGCAGTGGGTTGAATGAAGGCTATGGCTTTGAAGTCGAAGGTGTTGGAGAATGTAGTCTGTCTCGAGCGTCTTTCTGTGTGTGTGGGTGGACGGGGGTTGTCTGGCTGAGTGAGTGAGTGAGTGAGTGGCCTTGGTGTGCGTTAAGTGGTTGGGAGTTGCGCGTACTAGGCATGTTGTCTATGTGGTCTAGCTAGGGTGTCAGGGAGTCTGACGCAGGTGCGGGCCCTAGTGCCCAGGCCACCCCTGGCTGCCAAAACCAGCTTTGTTTGCATATGAAACTTCCTCGACCCCTTCTTGTCAAGACTAAGAAAACGCGCGCAGCCCGCCTTGAAACGTCCCGCCCAAGCTTCTGGGTCCAAAATATCGCATTACTTGTGGCTCTGATTCTGAGAATTTACCACAATCTCACACGCTGAGAGCCCGTGCCCAGGATATATATATATATAGCATATGTAGAGCTTGGTGGCACTTGTGGCCTATTTATTCATACATGACTGCATTGGGCATCCTTCGACCTCAGTAAGCTGGCCGCTTGGTTCTAGTTCCCTTCTCGAACCTCAACTGGCACCACTGGCGGGCGAGGAACAAAATTAGCACGGTCCAGCAGAAACAGGGCAGTCTGTATTACTCACCTCTCCGCACGTGATGGGCTCATACTTGGGCGGGTTGCTCTCGCTCGTGCAAGTCGGCAGCACGCCGCACTTCTCGTTGAAGTTGAACCCGAAGAAGAACGGCATCGAGTACCTATCGACCGGCGCGTGGTTGTACACCCGATGCACCGTCGACCTGAAGCGGTCGTTGGACAGCCTTGCCAGGAAGTCGCCAATGTTGACCACGAAAGTGTCCTCGATCGGCGGCACCCTGATCCACTGGCCCTCCTTTGTGAGCACCTGCAGGCCCCCGACCGAGTCCTGCCAGAGGAAGGTAAAGGACTGTAGGTCCGTGTGCGCCCCGAGGCCGACGTCGATCGAGGTGTCGGCCGCGTCCTCATTCTTGGGGTAGTAGTTGAGCACCCCGTCGGCGCCCGGGTACGTGACGATGCCGTCAAAGTACGTCTCGGGCAGGTCCAGCGCGAGGGCGAAGACGCGTATCATGCGCCGCGCGAGCTTCAGGCACTCCTGCCAGTACGCGAGCATGTCCCGCTTGAACCCGGGGATGTGGCTCGTCCTCTCCCACACAAAGTCCTCCCCGCGGATCCACGGCTTGATGTCCTCGGGCACCGCGCCCGGGTCCTTGGGGTCCGGGTCGTACTTGGGGTCGTAGCGCCACCCGAAGCCCTCGCGGTGGTCGCGCGTCTCCGACGGCGACAGGTGGCTGCCGTGCTTCTCGGTCCACCCGTTGAACCACCGCGAGTGCGCCGTCGACACCGCGCGCTTCCTCTCCTCCGGCTGCGCGAACAGGTTCTTGGCCTGCCCATAGGCCGCGTCGATCACCTCCCTGGGGATCCCGGCGTTCTTGATGTAGAAGAAGCCCGTGTTCTCGGCCGCCTCGCGCACCACCGCCGCGAGGGCCTTGCGTGACTCGAGGTCCCCGTAGATGCCGGACAGGTCGATGACGGGCACCTCGGATGGGTCACAGCCTCGTGGGGCCGTCTTCAGCACGTCCCGGTAGACCGGTCCGTAGGCTGTCATAAGCTCCAGCTTATAAGATGCGCTGGGCTCGGTCTCGGTTATTGTTGCCATCGTGGACAATCTATGACTTTATAGGTGCGAGTGGAGGAAAGTACAAGGCGCAGGATTAATCTGCTTGCCAAAAGACGTGAAATTGTACTGGAACTGGCGAGCGTGATAAACCAGACGTCTGCGAGGTTTCAGTCGGAGGTAGCTATCGGCACCCGGCCCAACTGCGTATTGATTAGGCCGGAGGACACTGGCGGGGCCGGCCGGGAAGCCTGGCACGCCTTCGAGGTTTGGAGATGGTGTAATTCTCCCCAAAAAGTGGTAGTACATCTTGGCGACCAAACGAGCCCATGATTACGTGTTGATATGTTCGTCTCAATAGCTGTCTAGTCAGAGGGGCAGTAGCACCTCTTGGAAGCTGGGTTATTTACCTGTACTGTGTTTGATCTGGAATCTTCAGAACCATGGAGGGGTGGGGTATAACATACGGGGCGCATGAGACAACATGAACAATCACACATTCCACACAAAGCACTGCAAAAGTGGCATTCCGTCAGGTCTTTCGCGTCTCGTTAAGAAACGGCAATATTACACGTGTAGTTCCATATCATGTTTATATATACCTGCTGCACCGTGTCATAATGTTTCTCATGAGCTTCCAATTGGTCTCAGGTCCATTTTGTTTACAACATACAACTCCCGTACAATATGGGCAAGTCTATTGTCTTTTCCCCTCCGCGATGCGTCTGGGCACGCATCAATTTCTGACGCTAACGGCCTGGCTTACTATTCGCCAATTGACAGCATCGAAAAATCGCGGTGGCCATCAGATCCTAGACACCGTTCCTAAGTAGTCTTTCAGGCAGAATCTCTCTCGCTGTGTCGGCGAAATCTACGCATAGAAGAATTCAAGTGAATTGACAGCATGGCAAAACAATGGATGAGGGACCAATCACTTGGAACAGGATTTTCAATGTGAGCACGAATACGACTTGAACACAGCAAAATGAGGGGACATGTCCCAGGCCCCCGCATCGTCACTCAGCCAACGTCAATACACAATCTTGTTTTCCCTTAAAAGGAGCCTGAAGCACTCTTTTTCTTCCAAAAATAGCATTAAAACAGATTTAGCGTTGTGGTACGCATTCCGCCCTAAGGATCGCTCGAACAGGAAACAGGGATCACCACTGCACTTAGGCCTGAGCAGTGGCCAGAGGAGTGGGTTCACTTGATGATTTAATGTTAGCTTTTCACCCTCGTAGCCTATCGCCCAGCACATATGGGTATTACTTACACTCCAACACGCTCCTTGGACATGAGGTCCAGCATGAGCTGCGAGGGCCTGTTGTCCTTGTACACGTTCTGGCTGTTCTTGAACATGTGCACGTCCTGGAGGTACCTGTCGAACAGGTAGGAGCTGTCCATGGGACCGCCCTTGGCCTCGGGGTGGAACTGGGTCGAGAAGATAGGCCGGGTCTTGTGCATCATGCCCTCGTTGCTACCGTCATTGAGGTTGACGAAGTACTCCTTGAAGTCGGGGTGCAGGGTGCTCGCATCAACAGCGTAACCATGGTTCTGGCTGGTGATGTGGCACTGGCCCGTCGTCAAGTCCAGCGCCGGAATGTTGTGGGCACGGTTGCCGTACTTCATCTTGATGGTGCGAGCGCCCGTTGCCAGGGCCAGAAGCTGGTGGCCAAGGCAAATGCCCATGACGGGCACAGGCGACGTCTCAATCAGCCGGGCCAGGTTGTAAATGGTATCTTGGCAGTGAGTGGGGTCACCAGGGCCGTTGGAGATGAAGACGCCGTCAAAGTCGGCGGCGACCTTGTGGACGGGGAAGTCGTAAGGCAGCACAGTGACGGCCGCTCCACGGCTGATGAGGCTTCGCAGGATGTTCTCCTTCACACCGCAGTCGATCAGGGCGACGTGGAAGGTCGCGTTGGGCGCAGACACGACGAAGGGAGCCTTGGTGCTCACCTTCTTCACGAGGTTGATCTGGGCCGGGTCCATAAAGCTCTCGTCCTCGTCAGCATCGTACTCGTCGCCAATGGAGATCCTAGCCAGCGAGGAACCCTGCTCTCGGAGGTATGTGACGATGGCGCGGGTATCGACGCCCGAGATGGCGGGAACGCCCTCACGCGCACACCACTCGGCCAAGCTCTCCACGGCGGTCCAGTGGCTGTACTTCTTGGCCACGTCTGACACAACGATTCCAGCGCACTGGATGTGAGGAGACTCGAAGTACTTCAACAGGTTGAACTCGTCGCGAACATTGGACGGGACGCCATAGTTGCCGATCAGGGGCTGGGTGAAGACCAGGATCTGGCCACGGTAGGAGGGATCGGTCATGGACTCAGGGTAGCCAACCAAAGAGGTGGTGAAGACGGCCTCGCCTGAGATGTTGGAGTTGGCACCGAAGGCTGATCCGTGGAACACGGGGCCGTCCTACCTCGGGAGTTAGCACAGCCCTAAGGAACACGACTGGACAGAGGCTCGCCTACCCGGATAGTGAAGGTGGCGTCGAGGTTGTCCACAGGAGCAGTAGCGCGAGGCCTGAGAGAGGGCATCGCCCTGCCCTTGCTGCCATCGAAGGCCTGCTTGCTCAGGTATCGGGCGTGGCCGGCGGCGGGCCGGAGGCGGAAGGCCATGCCTGCGGCACCGGTGGCCGAGGGCTTAGAGGCAGCAGCGAAAACGCGGGAGAACATGATAGTAGTGGTTTACACGGGGGATATCACAGCAGCTAGATAGGGTGCCTCTTAAGCTTGGAGGGACCTCCAGAGGTGGTCTGCAGCGAGGGGGGTCAGCATGAGAGGGCGGTGAGTCAAGCACATGTGCGACATTGGGCAACAAACCTGAGAGATAGTCCTGCGAGAAGAGAGTCATGTTAGCCATGGACGGGTTGCTGATAGGTGCAGCACCCACCGACCGCGGGCACGGCGGCCCTCGAGACGGTCTACATGGTCAAGAGGGGACCGAATCGACGGAGCCGGGGCACGCGGCGGAAGGGAGAGGAGCGAGCAGCGAAGGTTTGGGGAGTGAAACTGGGCATGGCCTACCTGCGAGGTGAACTCCGATGGGCGCCCGTTCATAAGGGCTGTTGTCTGGGACGCAATGGTGGATTTATGAGAAAAGTTCCAGCGGCGCTGTGGGTGTGAGGAGTCCAGGATGTCTGCTTGGGTTGGGCGAGAGATTGTTTTTGCGCGTTGAGGGCGTTGAGTCTGTTTTTTGTGGGAGGAAGAAGATGGGGACTGGGGAGGAAGAGAAGTGTGAGAGTCAGGCAGGTTAATCTGTGAATCAGAAGTGAGTATAATTTTGGCGTTCCGCGTCCGGATAAGCAGAATCTGCCGAATGCCATTGGGCAGGCCAGGCCCTTCAGCCTTTTTGTCTGGTTCTAGCCGTTTGGGGGCACGTCATTCCCCTGGATCTGAGCACGGGTGGGGCTAGATAGCCCAGCCTGAGGGTCCCATCCGCTCCGATATCGATCGCGGGGAGCTCTTTTTTGCAGGGCGGGGCGGGGCCTCTGCGCTTTTATTACTCCGTACCTGTAGTGTAGACTACTTTGTTGCCCACGGACATCTCTGGGCTCCAATGGGTCCGGAAAAGGTCGTATTGGCCCTCTCACTTCGAGGGCAACTGCCTTGCCTTGCATTCCTGTGTGCTTTGTCCCCCACCTGTCTTCATAAAATCATCACGGCTGCGGAATCGTGTATAGTTCGTTATTACCAAAACCTCATTACAAGTGCTCCTGAGGTGTGCTTGCTAGGCCGAATAGGTCGCGGTCCCAGAACTGTGTCCCAAATTTGCTGCCACTCCACCTGGTCGAAGTTCAAAGGCGGCCGATCTCCCTCGGGGACCGCCTCAGTGTCCTCCGCCATAGTTACACGCGCCGGGTAGATGAACTGCTCGGCAATACGGGCACGCGTCAGGCCGAGTGTTCCCAGGTGGGCGTTGATAGACTCGCTGTACTCGGCCAGCCTGGCGTCCAACCTCCGCACCTCCGCCACATCGTGCTTGATTCCCTCCTCCGTGTTGAACAGTTGCCTCTCCATCTACTCCATCTCGACCCACTGCTCAGTAGTGCACCCACCATCCGACTGCATATTCGACCATGCCGTCGATATAGCCTGCTTCAGGTACATGACCATCTCTTCGTTCGACCGTAGTGACTCCTCCAATCCGCCAATCGCCGGGTGAATGACGCGAATTGAATCCGTCATCTGCTTTTCCGCCACGGCCATATGGTAAAGCGGCCCATGGACCATTGGCTGCTGTTGCAGTCGGTCCAGATTGGTGGGGTTGAGCTCAGAAACCACCTGCTGAGATGAAGAAGGTCCAACTTGGCCCTGGCATTTAGTTGATCCCTCCGGACCTGGCTCGTACACGAATCCAGTCTGCTATTGGCCTCCACCTGCATTATGGTGCTCGCTGAGTTGTTCCTGCTCTGACAACCCCGAAGCATCTGAGATGTTCGATATATTCGTTTCCGGATTGTTTTGGGGCATCTTGGACGTGCGTTGGTGTTGCCTGGTGTTTCTCTTTGGCTTGGCTTAGAGTGGCTTTGCTTTCCAGATTGGCTTGCGTCTTTTGAGGGTGTGTCTTGTGGCTCGAATATGCGTGTGTGCAAGAGCAACAACTAAGGTGTCACAATAGCTGTGGAATATGGGTAAGTCGGCGCTTACTTTGGGAAGGTAATGAAGACAGATGCCTCGCTGGGTACTGGCCTGTCTTATATACTTGAAACCGTGGTTGCTCCCGAATCACTCACTAAGGATCCCCTTAGTGTGTCCTCCGTGGCACCTCCTCATTGATGTGTGTGAAATGGGCCGTGTCACCAACTTTCGCCCATTATTTCCTGAATAACTCGTCACACTGTCAAGTATCCATGGAGGGAACTCATCCAGAGTGGTGACTCACAACAATAATAGCATCGGTCGACAGACTCAGGGGAACATGGAGGATTTCCGAGTCACAATCAGTAGAAGTCCCCTTCCCCCTCCCGGATCATCTTACCACGTCAGTGTAGGAAGAAGTATGAGGATGCGACGAAGCCCGCAGATAGATATATGCTCACAGTACGCAAGGTCTGGCAGTTGGAGGCTTTAATACAGCGTCTGCCATGTGTGCCCACTTGGGACTGCCATATCTCGTAGGTCTCCACGCACACGGATCAAGAGACATCAATCAAGCATACTGTCTGGCGGCTCACACAAATTCCGTAAGCAGGAGAGGAAGCCTGGTTCTCAAGCTTGGTTCATGGGCTCAGAGGTAGAAATCACATCAGGGTATCCAAAATGATTGACGCGAACCTCTAGCCTGATGTATGTCCGATTAAGACTCTGTCCGTCGCCGCCTGTATTCGTGTGTGCTGCGCTTTCAAGTCTAGTAGTCTGTCTCGAATTCGGGTTTTGTACATAGCTTGCTCCGGGCGGTGTCCCGCTCAGATGGCGCCCAGCTCCTTGAGCTTGGCCACGAGGCCGTCCACATCCTCGACCTTGCCTCCTCCCTGCCTCGGCGCCGGCTCTGTAGAATTTCATCAGCACAAACCTCTCACGAACGAGAACCACCATATCGCGCAGGACCAACATACCCTGGACCTTCAGGACCTTCAACCTCCTCTCGTTGGTGATGCCAAAGTCGGCGAGCGTCTTCTTGTCCAGCTTCTTCTTCTTGGCCTTCATGATGTTGGGCAGGCTGGCGTACCGGGGCTCGTTGAGCCGCAGGTCGGTCGTGATCACGATGGGCAGCCTCGCCCGCACCGTCTCGACGCCGCCGTCCACCTCCTTGGTCACTGTGACGGAGTCGCCCTCGCCGAACTTGACCTCGCTCGCCTGCGTCACCTGCGGCCAGCCCAACAAGCCCGCCAGCATCTGGCCCGTCTGGTTGGAGTCGTCGTCGATGCTCTGCTTGCCCAGGATGACCAGGTTGCTCTTCTCGGCCTCGACCGCCTTGCGCAGCAGCTTCGCCACCGACAGCGGCTCCAGCTCCTCGCCCTCCTTGACGTCCACGTGGATCGCCCGGTCCGCCCCCATCGCCATCGCCGTCCGCAGCACGTCCTGCGCCTTGGGCGGGCCCGCGCTGATGACGCAGATGTCCTCGACGCCGCCCGGCGCCGACTTCTTCTCGCGGATGCGCACCGACTCCTCCACCGAGAGCTCGTCGAAGGGGTTCATGCTATGCTTGACGCCGGCTGTCTCGACGCCCGTCTGGGCCTTGTTGACGCGGGGCTTGACCTAAGCGGGGAGGGGGGAGTCGTTGCGTCAGTACGGGTTACCGCGACGCGCCGTGAGGCGCAAGGTTGAGGGTTGGTTGGGTTGCGTAACCAGTCGGGGTGAGACTCACTGCATAGTCAATCACCCGCTTCACCGGGACAAGTATACGTAGGGCAGACATGCTGGCGACAATCGGGGGAAATGGCAGGGCGAAGTGAGATCGAAGCTCGAAATGGAGCGGGACAGCAGGGTCATGAACCGAGCGACAACGTCGAAGCCGAACCGGAGCTGGGCCGGTTAGTAGCGGTCTCGGCGGACCCGCCCACAGTTGCTGTACGCAAACAATTACTGCACCACAGTACCCACGCAAACTAGGCGAATGCATTGTCACATGCTTTCGGTTGTCACCACTTTCTTCTCTTCATTATACTACTCAACTCACTCCTCGTGGCCCCAGCCGGAATATAGTCTAGGAAGATAACATTTATGTATCCATCCGCCCAGCACACCTCGCCAAGAGAAAAATAAATGAATAAACGAAACCAGGCCCTAGATTATACAGAAAGCGGTAGCTAACGTCGGGACGCCTTATATCAATACCTCAAGAATATTCGTCTACTCGTCTCATCCACTTCACTTCATCACCAATCATCCCACTCGTCCTTCTTGGGCGCGGGTGCCCTCGCTGTGCTGTTGCTACCCTTGCCCATCGCAGACGTTCCAATCGAGCTGCTCTGCGGCTTCCGCTGCTCGCCCAACGAAGCAAAATCGTCCCAGAACGACTTCTTGCTCTCATCTAGGGGCGCGGTACGCGATCCGCCCTGGCCTGATTCTGACGGCCCCTCGACAAATTTGTTGAAGTTCTCGGACACGCCCCTGGCACCTTGCTGGACGGACTGGCCGATTCGGCCACCAAAGACCTTTGCCTGGGCTGCGAAGTCCGATGACCCAACCTGCAAAACAAAGTCAGCATCTAATGGCACATGCGGAACAACGACAAGATCGTCTTCCGAGTAGGGGGGCGCGCACCTGCTTCGCCGTAGGCTGTATGAAGTCCTTGTTCACCGTAGTAGCCGTCCTCGTCACCGTAGATGTGAACCAGCCGAAACCCTTACCCAGGGCCGCCAGAGGATCCTTCTGCAACTCGTCAAACTTCGGCAGGCCTTCCTCTTGGCTGGCGGGTGCCGGCGTGTTCCCAAACCCGGCGTATTTCCCGCCTTGGCTGGGTGGCAGGTTGTCTGGCCTCGCCGCGTTGGCTGCCCCAAGGCCTTCAAAGTACTTGTCGTCCACCTTGGCCTTGCCGCCGCTCATGCTGGGGCTCTCCGGCTTGCTGCCATTGCTGCTGCTGCTGTTGTTGTTGGCGGTGCCGCTCAGGGGTGTCGCCGACCTTGAAGCGCTCTCCGTGTTGGCCTTGGCCGAAGAATGCTTCCGCTCGCCTGGCACATACTCCTTCCCCTCCACCTTGGCGCTCAGCCTCTCCTTCCACTCCTCGCCGACCTCACCGCTGTACCGCTCGGCAATCGTGGCGTCGTCCCAGCTCATGCCCGTCATCTTGGTAGTCTCATGATTGTCGAAGAAGGTCTTCCAGTTGTCGTTTCCACCGTGTCTCATTCGTTCGATCTCGGTTTGCTTGAATGCGTCCATGGAGATGGACCGGACGAAACTGATGTGTACCCCCAGTCCACGGTGGACGCCAGCGCAGGACAAGCATATGAAGATACCGAACTTGGGCGATGCCCATTGGGGAGAGGGCGCATTGCAATCGCAGCAGAGGGAGTTCCCAGACTCTTTCTGGATGGCGAGGAGCTGTTGGACGAGGCCACGTCAGCGCACCAGGCGTGCAAAAGGAGAGAGCGGCAAGCAGGCCGGAGGGTTGGGTAGAGGAGCTGCTATCCCTCCCTTTCTCCCCAGCTGCAGCATACCTTGGAACGAGTCTCTGGGTCGACCTCCCACATGGCTTTCGAGGCCATGTTGGGCAAGAGGTTGGATCTCCTGTTGTCACAAGATTCGCCAATGATTAAAGTTGACAATGAAGCTTGTGGCTTGTGTGGCTCGCGAGGTCCCCTTTGGTGGATTTGACAGGGAACAAAGGCCTATAAACGCGGAAACAAGGAGTTGGACTAGGGATTGTTGGCTGCGGATAGAGTCGAGCAGATCTGTTTGGCGAGTTTCTTCCTCCGCGCTGCCGTTCGTACTTTGTCGCGGCTGTTTCGATTTCATTTGGGCATTTATTAGAGGGAACTTGGGGGACGATGGGTACAGGGAGGTGTGGGGTTAATTCCTGGTGGCAGCCAATGGCCTTGTCCCTTCCCGATAGCTGACTTAGAGCGAAGCACACCCACGGCGCGCAGGGATCACCTAGAGGCTCCTAGTTCAGAATATGCCAGGACCGGTTCCCTAGGTAGGGCAGATTACTGTCTGGAGTCTGGAGATCCTGCGCTCTGTACCTCGGTACTTATATCTGTCGATATATCCGTTGAAGACATACGTTCACTGTGTGGCAATGGCTTAGACTACGTGTGCCCTTGTATTCTATGAAGCCCTTGGAATTACCCTTTGAGGTTCTGCCAGCCGTCTTATATGTAGGCGAGCTACAGTCCTACCTGGGTACGTGCATCAGGGTTCTTTGAGGCTGGCTGGCTGGGTTGTGTGTAGGCACGTGGGCTGCTCGTAGCTGCTTTCCGGTCACGATTCAACAGCGTGAGAATGAGAAACCATTTAAGAATCATCAACGGTCATTCATTTAATTCTCCCGCATGAACTTTTCCCATTCCCATCAACCCCATCTCCGGATGCGACTAGTGTACAGGCCGGGGAGAAAATGAGAGAAATGGGGTAACAATACACAGATGCGAACGGGTGACGAGATGCTTCATGGAAATTAAGCTGCACAGTGCATGCATGCGAAAAGAGGCGACCATGGTTCTTCTGCTGCCCACATCACACGTCGATCCCCCGCTGGGACACCGAAGACCATCGCGCCCTATTCACTCAAGTCCAAGCCAGCCAAATTCACCTTCCCGTACGCTGAATCATAGTATAATTCATCTGCCTTGCTGTGCCGCCAGGATAAGACTAAGATGATGGTTCCAAAATCACAGCCCGCGTGTTTGTCGCTTAGTCGATAATCCGGTCGGGCGATTTTGTCGGGTCTTGTCTGCGCTGCATTTAAGCAGCAGCAGTCGTAGCCGCGAGGGTCTCGGCAGGGGCGGCAGAGGCAGCCGGGGCGGCAGAGGCAGCAGGGGCAGCAGCCTGCTCGGCGCCGTTCTCACCCTCAGTGGCAGGAGCATTGGCCTCCTCGTCGGTCTTGTCGGGGCTGTCAATGGCGACCTTGACAGCAATTTCTCGTCCCTCGATCTCCTTGCCGTTCATCTCGTTGACGGCCTTCTGCTGCAGCTCCTCGGACGCCAGTGTCACGAAGCCGAAACCACGACCCTTGCGGGCCTCGCCACGTGCCTGAAGCTTCTTGATCATGAAGCGGGGGATAGGGCGCAGAGCGATCTTGGCAGAAGAAGGCTGGTAGGCGCTGAAGAGCTCCTTGAGCTACAGAGAAGATCCTCGTCAGCATTTAGAAGGGGGGGGGGGGGGAAAGCCTGCTTCCACCTGGGATTCTCTCCTACCTTCTCCTCGGTCAGGTCGTAGGGCAGGTTAGCCACCATGACCTTGGTCTTGGAGGGGATGCCATCGGCCGGAGGGCCGCGTTCGCGCCGCTCCCGGGCAGGGCGAGCAGCCTGGGTCTTTTGCTTTCCATCAGGGTCAGTGTTGTTCGTTTTGTTGGTGATGTCTTGCAAAGGTTGAACCTCAGTGTCTGCTGCGGCATCGGCGGGGGCCGCAGCGGTGCCCTCGGCGCCTTCCTCCTTCTTGTCCTGCACGGTCTTGTGAGCTTCTCGTCATGATCAAGAGGACGGCCTGATGAGGGGCAGCATCTTACCTCACGGGCACGGCCGGCCCGTCCACCTCGGGCGCGGGCGCCACGGCCACGGCCACGGGTGGACTGGCGGCGACGGTTGCCCTCGCCCTCTCCGTTGGCATCGGTCTTCTCGGCGTTGGCCTCGGGCTTGCGAGCAAGCTGGACAGAGACCTTGCGCTCAAGGATCTCCTTGCCAGAGAGCTCAGCAATAGCCCGCTCGGCCTCGGTGGGAGTCGAGAGGTCGACAAAGGCGTAGCCCACAGAGCGCTCGGTCCTTGGGTTCTTGGGGATGGTAACTCCCTCGCTAAGAAAAAACAGTGTCAGCAAGCAATGAACGGGATATTGAAGCCCTCAGATGTGGAGGTAGCAGCAACAGGCGTAACACTAGGCGCGGAGCTAGCCACCTCACAGCAGCAGGTGCCGGCGGGGAGGGGCGGGTTCGCAGAGCACGACAGGGTGGCGACTCACACAAGGTAGCCCTTGAAGAACTCCTTCAACCCCTCCTCGGTTGTCGCGTAGGCCAGGTTTCCGATGTAGAGGCGGCAACCCTCAGCAGGGCTGGGGGCGTTGGCATCGGCAGGCTTCTCAGTAATGGCAGTGTTGGACAGAGCGGCAGTCACGTCGTTGACGGCGGCGTCAGCGGTGGTGTTGTTCTCCTGGGGTGCAGACATTTTGGCTGGTTGATCTGGTTGATTGACGGATGGGTGAGATCTTGTCGGGTCTGGGTCGTGTTAGTCAGGATGGAGAGTATTGCTGGATCAAGCTGAGCTGAGGTGGACCGGGCAGGTAGGATTAGCTGCGATGGTCGACGACGTGCGGGTGCTTGACGGGTGCAAAGGATTGAACTCTGTTCTCAATAGGAGGGGGAGGAAAAGGGTAGCTTAGTGCCCTAGATGACTTGTGGGGGGGAGGGAGGCTTGACGGTGGGGGTGAGCGTTGGTGTGATCGATCTTTGGTGTTGGGAGTGAAGATGGAGGGAAGAGGGAAGAAGAGGGAGGTCGACGTTGCGCCCGTGGAGCCCTTTGTTGTCGCGCTGGTCAAATAATTTTTTTGGGGCTCGCCTGCCAGTCAGACGCCAGTCTGGCGCCAGTGGTGCCTGCAGTTGCAAGTGGCAGCTGCCCCTGGTGCTGGTTGCGGGCAGGGGTGAAGGTTGAGGGGGGGAAAGGTAGGGGAGGAGCCAAAGCGGGAAAGTGTGGCGTCAAATGCCTGCAGATTTGCCTGCGACGCAAGATACGCAGACTACGTACCTTCTCTGCCTTTCCGGGCTGCTTGCTCTCAAGAGTCCTGTCTGCTTGCTGCTGGCTGTGACCTGATTGGCTCGTGTGAGTGGGAAGCTCACAACCTTGCACGGTGCCTGCCACTTTATTGGGGGGAGAAGGGCCAGAGAAGGAAGGTCTGGGAGGCAAGAAGGGTCAGACTGAAGTTTACTCACGGGCAAGAAGGTCGACTATGCGATTGTCGATTCTGGGTTGATGTGTTCAGAGACAGGACGGAATCATCATCTTTGTGGTTCCGTTTCTGCTTATTCAAGAAATGTCCTGTGACGCCAGAGGTGGTGTGGGTCAATATACGCATCAGGTACCTGAAAAAAAGAGGGCTGCTGTCACTTCAAGAGAGTCCGGATGGGCAGGCGAATTAACAAGCGCAATGGAAGCCTGGTTTGTCATGTCGGTTTTTTGTTTGCAGCAGAACTTTGCAATCCCTCTTCTCTCCTGTGGCGTATTGAGAGACAGAAAAGTTTTCTCTGTTGACTACAATAGCATTGCGTCGCAAATCAGACGAAGGAAAACCTTCACAGCACCTCTCACTCGTTCACTCCCTTCCCCTCCCCTCCGTTTGTCTGGCCCGGACTGCCACTCCTAACATCTCCATGTTACACTTCCAGGGTAATGGCGATGGACCAGGCTTCACCTCCACCACACTTCTCAAGACTCGAGTCAAATTTGGCAACTCCAGCTTGCTGCTAAAGACTGAGACATGAGAGGATTGGCGCAGCAGAGAAGCAGAGTGATGCACAGGTACCCACTCCAATTGGTAGTTGGCCTCCACAAAAGCCTCCGCGCCGTGGGCGGCAAATGGAGCCCCCTTCAGCCTCGCCTCGTTCGCCTCTTGTTCTAGAAGGCCCCCTGACCCGGCACCTGGGCGGGAAGCGGTCAAGGGCACCTGGGCCGGCTGACTGGCTGGCAGCAGGCTCCATCTGATGATGGCTCTGGCTCCTGGCCCCCCCGGTCACTGCTGGTTCTGACAACTTAAGCAGCTCTAGTGGGCGTGGTGCACCGCCACAAGCTGTTCCTGTCTCTGCGCCATTTGCCCCCTTTGCGTATTTGTATTCTAGCACGGCATCAGGAGACTTGGGGGAGTCGAGTAATGCACAAGACACCTTCGACTGTATCCACGTGCCACGCTGTGGTCTTTCACCCCAGCACAGCTGCAGGATCGGTTGGAGATGGACATATGCCAGCGTTGTTTGCCTGGCAACCCTCCCAGAAATAAACTTGTGGCGTGGCTGCTGATGGCTTGTCCGGCGGTCGATCATCGGCACCGCGTTGGTTCGAATGCGGGCCGAGTCTCCCCAGATTTCCGGACCGTAGAGTGCCTTCTGCTAATTATCTTACTGGCAATGCGGCGTTGCAACCTCGCTTACGCACCACGAAGCCTAACCAAGACAAGACAAATCCTCTTGGAAGTCCATCCTGTTGTTCTCTTCTGCCTTTGACACATTCCGAATCTGGATTAGACAGGGTCCTGGGCTGGGCCGAAGGTTGAAGTGGTGACATAACTATGTTGACTCAGCGTCCGACCTCGGCTGAATTTCATGTGTGGTTGTTTTGCCGCTACTGAGATCAAGCACCTGTCCAGCCAGTCCAGCATGTCTAGCCCGGGTGCTTCAAAAGATTTCACTCTGCATCCCCGATGTATCTCCAGGTAGAGTGACGTGTGCGGGGATACCTCTATCTGCTCAGCCTTGTCGTTGGTGCCGTGCAAAACACTCGGGCAGGTATCTAGAGGCACTCGACCTCGCGCCGACTGCTCCCTCGCCCCGCTAGTCCAGGCTCATCAGACCCTGGTGCAGGCGCCTCTGGAGGAGAAAGTGCTCCATATCTGAAACCTCGGTAGAAAGCTGTCCTCTTCAGGAGTGAGGAGGCCTAGCATAAGTCATTGAGAAGGGCTGGCCAACCCGTACCTTCCCTAATCCGAGCCCGCCTCGACCATGGAGGCAGAAGAGAGGGCGGACGGGGCGGGTGGAAGGGGCGGGGAACTCGCAGAGGATAGGTCGCTGCTTGTTCTCTACGGGACAGAGACTGGCAAGAGCCAGGAGATTGCCCACGAGATCGGTAGGGCAGCAGAGGGGCTGCGTTTCCAGACCCAGGTCGAGGAGATGAACGACGTGCCTCTGGTAAGCTGCACCACCACCACCACCTGCCCCGACACATCACACCAGCACGAGTGAATGCAATTGACGGCGTCGCGTCTAGAAAGAGCTAGCCCAGTGCTCCGTCGCAGTGTTTGTTACTTCGACCACAGGGCAAGGCGACACTCCGGCCAACGCCACCGCTTTCTGGAAGAGCCTCTTGCGCAAGAAGTTGCCCCCAGGTTGCCTCGGCCACCTCAGGTTCACCAGCTTCGGCCTTGGTGATAGTTCTTATCAGAAGTGAGGCCCACACCCGCATGGTCCATCCAAACCGAGACGCTTGCTGACCAACCGCTACCGTCCATCCAAAGATTCAACTGGGCTGCGAGGAAACTGCACAAACGTCTCCTGCAGCTGGGTGCCATTGAATTCTGCCCCGCTGGAGAAGGGGACGAAAGGCACGACAACGGGTGAGCACAGCACATATAACGTCTATTGGTGCCCTTTTTCATCCTCCTGCTCTCTCTGGGGGTCATTGTTCCCTGGCAGAACCTCCCGTTTCAGCGAGGATAGTCGAGGCCCGGTTGTTTCTGCCTTGGTCTTTCATTCTGACTTCGTTGCAGCATCGACAGCATTTACTTGCCCTGGTTTGAGAATCTCAAGGCCCGTCTCTCTGTCGAGTTTCCATTACCACCTGGCATCGACCCCATCCCAGACGACGTCCTTCTCCCACCAAAATATCCTATCGGGCTGACCGACATGGAACCCGTGTCGGACGATGAGCGCTGGGAGGCGAATCGCGAAAAGCATGCGGCGCTCAGTCATATTGACAACCCCAAGAGCCAGGTCGAGGAACGTGATGATGAGGCGCTTCGCCGTTCCGATCCCTTTGGCGCAGCTTTTCGAAGCGACCTTGTCGGGGACACCGGCAACAACGCTCATCGCCTCTTCAACCCTGACAAGGACAACATACTGAAGGATTACCCAACCAAGTATGATCTTGACTCTACAGGAAACGATCAGAAGTTGTTCCGCAATGAGGACCTACCCCCGCAGAGGCTGATCAAATACCCCCAATCCTACATGGCACAACTCCGCTGCAATCGCCGTGTTACTCCCGAAACTCACTGGCAAGACGTGCGCATGCTCGAGATCCGTGTCGATAGATCTCCTTGGAGCGATAACTTACTGCCACCTCTTATGCCCGGCGACACGCTCACCATTTATCCCAAGAACTTTCCTGCCGACGCGGACGAGTTAATCCGCCTGATGGGCTGGGAGGACAAGGCAGATTTGTGCATAGTTTGGCAGTACAGCGCGACTACAGCTAACATGAAGCTGCCAAACCTCAAGCACGGAGGCTTGCGCTGCCCTCGGAACCTCTACCCACCAAAGAATGCGACTATGCGTGATCTTCTCATCCACAATATCGACTTCAACGCGATTCCTAACCGGACCTTTCTCAAGGACTTACGCCGCCACACCATGGATGAGCGCGAGAAAGAGCGCTTGCTGGAGCTCACGTCGGGATCTGATAGCCAGGAGTTCTACGACTACACATCTCGCCCTCGGCGTACAATCCTTGAGGTGCTCGGCGACTTTCCTGGCGTAAGAATACCAATTGACTACGCCCTGGAAACGTTTCCTCTCATCCGTGGCCGTGCTTTCAGTATCGCCAATCACACCGATTCTCACGAATCATTGAAGGAAAAGCATCACGACATTGAAATTCTCGCAGCGATGGTTGAGTACAAAACGATCATACGCAAGCCCAGACAGGTACGTTCCCTTATGTTCATGTTCTCGCGGGTTACTTTCGGCTCTCTTGTTAATCTGTTGGCTGGTGCTGATGGCAGTGGCGTAGGGCCTGTGCTCAAGGTATCTCAAGTCCCTGAGGCCAGGAATAATGCTGTCTGTGGGACTTGCCAGGAATCCTCAGCCTCCACCGCACGGCCAGTACCAAGTTGAGCGGCCACTGATAGCCGTGGGTACCGGAACCGGCATTGCTCCAATCCGCAGCCTCATTCAGGAGCGTAACCTTTACAACTCCGCGGGTCAGACTCTGCTGTTTTTCGGCGCACGGAGCAGAGAAGCCGACTACTATTACGGCTATGAATGGGAGACATTCCGTAACGTTCGCGTATTTGAGGCCTTCTCAAGAGACCCCATTGCCGAATCCGACATGCCCTTCCTTGATCCTTATTCCGAGAACAAGGGGGATGCACGAAAGGCCGCATCCGACGACTCTTATCCTGCGGACTCCATAACAGCGGAGAATACGCCGTGGCTGCAGAGCGTCGCTTATGACCGAGGGAAGATGTACATCCAGCACCAGATACGTCGGCACGCAGAAGACATATGCGCAATGCTTGACCGAACCAACGCATTTCCGATCTTCGTGATCTGTGGAAACGCGGGCAGGATGCCAATTTCTGTGCGCCGTGCGCTGGAGGATGCACTGGTCATCGGGGGCAAGACGAAGAACAACGAGCAGGCAAAACGCTATCTTCAGACCGTGGGAATATGGATGGAGACCTGGTAGGCAGACGTCGGACCAGGCGGAATCGTGCTTGGCAGTCCACTATGGGACGCTTACGGTGGATTGTCTCAAGTGTGGAAGGGGAAGCCCGAACGGAATTCGAAGCCCATGGCTAATTGTGTCGCTTGGCATATTTGCAGATATGTAGCCAGGAATCCTCGGAATCCAATATGTTTATAAGGCTCCTACTGCATATGTTCCCTCCTTGTCTTTCAATTGCCCCGGCCGAGTCTTACAAAGAGGTCAAACAACACAGATATGCAGTCTCTGATGCATTGAGAGAATCCATGAGTACCAAACTCAGTTGATAGACTCATACGATCTTCTTTGGGCTTCAGGTCGTGCAATGATAAAATATTCGATGTAATTTTCCTTTATTGGGTTTGTTAGCTACCTCCGCACCGGCAGGTGCCCAGTAGCTCCGCGTTTTCTTCATCCTGGCACAGATGTTGTGCATTGTATATGCCTGACGGCACTTACAACCGAGCCAGATCACCAACCGTGCCGATTCCAGATGACCAGATCGGTCTCCGTAACCTTAACGCCTCGCGAAGCAGCCTTTTGTCTCGGCCTTAAAACCGTTCACATGTCCCTCATTGTCCTTGTTCCTGACATTTGAGAACATAGATTTCCCTCCCACATTATCCGATCCCACCCAAACTCCGTTGCGTGATAATGGTTTTAAAAAAATGGGTAGCTTTACTCCAGACGGAGGTTAGAGTGATTAAAAAAACGTGGGAGACAATGATACATATAGTTGACATAGAGAATTTCTGGTGAAGATATTTTGACAGGTCCAGAGGAGACCGGGATTATAACATCATATGGGTGTAGGTAGATAAAGATAAAAACGTGTCGTCGGCTCGGAAATTCCGGGGCCGAGGTGAATCTTGGGGCACACGCATCGCCGCCCTGGCGCTCAGTTGAGGCCTTCAGATCACATTGTTTCTTCCCAGCTGTACCTCCGGGGCGACGGCTGAGGAACGTGGACGATATCGCTCTCCCCACCCACCCGCTCGTGGCCGAGCATGGACAGGTTCTTGACGATCTGGGCCTGGATGCGCGCCTCCTCCTCGACGGTGAAGTTGCTGCCCAGGCTGTCGGTCGACCCGCGTCGGTCTTCCCCACTGTAGGAGCCGCCGGCGGGGCCCTGCTGGTCCGAGCGCAGGGAGAGCTCGCGGGTGAAGACGGACTTGACGGGGCTCTGGTAGGGCGCCAGCGGGCTCTGGTCGTGCAGGAACAGGTCCTGGGTCACGGGGCTGCTCGGCGAGGGGGGCGAGCTGCGCTGTTCGTTGGGGATAACGAGCTTGGGTGGCGAGCGGGGGTTTCGCTGGGACTGTGACCTGAAGTGGTTATTTGAGGGCGACGGGAACTGCACGTTGTCGGGCATGGGGCCTAGACAGATGATGTTCTCGGTGTCGATCGGTGCCCTTTGACTTTGGTGGTAGGTCGGGGTTGGTGGGGGTAGTGAGCGGGATTCCACCGGCTGTGCAGCTGAATTATTCCTGCTAATGGAAGACACCGGACCGCGAGATGACAAAGACTCTTGAGACTCCGATGCTCGGCTCGACTGGTTTGACCCGGATGAGTGCGATGATGGGGGCCCATGTCTGGAAGCTGGGCCAACGTCGTCGGTCGGCAGGGGTGAGACGGTGTGAGGCGTGTGATATTGATATGGCGAGTAGGATATGAAGTTTGAGTTGGCATTAGCAGAGCCCTTCACAAGTGAGGCTGACGCTCTTTGGGGCGCAATGGTTATCGGAGAGGGGATATCAAAGCGGCGGTTCTGCCTCGTCGAAAAGCGAGGTGTTGCTGGCGAGGGCATAGATGGCAGCGAGCTGTAGTTGAGCTGGGTGTATGGCGCAGACGCAGGTGGTGACGGTTCCTGTGGCCGGTAGTACTGCCCTTCGAGGTTGATGTCGTGGACCGAATTCCTCATCGCCGGGGCATGAGAGGGCGCGGGTCCCATCGCCTCCCTGTCCAGCTTCTGGATGGCCCTCTGGTACGCAGTCAGGCCGTCCGTGCTCCGGTTCCGCCAGTACCTGGTTTCGCCGGCCGAATTGAGCTCGGTGCCGGCCAATTCGGCATGCGACGTGCTACGGAAGGCATGATCTCTGTTGAAGGAAGGTCGCCCCGGGTGGGAGCTGTCCCTGGACAGCTCGTAGAAGTCCTGCCCCCGCGGTTTCCGTCGCCTGGAGATAATCTTGGAGAAGACTCGGCCGATGCGAGTCCTGGGGACCTCCTCTCTCATCTCGAATGCGTCGTCCTTCAAGTCCTCTGAGGTTGCTGTGCGCGGCATTTGTCTCGAGTTCGGTCTCGTGCAGCAGCAAGACCGCAGGACGACGGCGGCGACGCAGAGGACCCCAAGGACCCCAAGGGATATACCAACAATGACCCCAACTCGTAATGTCTGGTGTGCAATCATTTCTCTTCTGGTTTCCAGGACCGGGCGCCAGAGGTTCCAGGTTGGTCGCGCTGTGGGTCACGAAAATGGAGTCATGCCAAGGGTATCATGACGGTGCTGTGAGGTTCGGTTGGCTGGCTGCGAGTTGCTTGAACAACGCAGCCGAACAACGTATGGTCGTGGGGGTGGTGCCTGTGGAGCCTGTGCCGGTTCGTGCGTATCCGGACGGCAAGTATACTCGGGCAGGTCCTCGTGTATCGTGAATAAATCGTCGTGCTTGCTCAGAGCTCGGCGGCGGCGGCGGTGTTTGCTGGCCCCCGTCGGGTATGTATCCAGTTGGCAGCACAGACAGGAACGTCCTCGGCGAGGGCGGGGAGTGGCAGGACAAGAGGAGGGCCTGGTCGGTGGACGGAGCACGGTACAAATGTCGCGAAGTGGGAGTCCGGAAAAGCAAATGGGCCATAGGGGAGGGATGCTGGTTCCACACAGCGGACCGCGGGCTGGACCAGGCTCAATCGGCCGGGTGGTGGGTGGGCAAGGGACCCCTGGCGGCTCTTCGCTAACCAAGATGTGCGTGCAGGGCGGCGAGGTTGCACCTTGCTTTGCCCAGCTTAGAGTTTGTCTCAGTGGCCGGTGCGTAGTGTGGTGTGGTGTAAATTAAATGTCGTCGATAGTGTGATGGACAGAGGAGACGCGAGGTTGTGGTGGACGAGGCAGCCGTGGCAGCCGTTGCAGACGTGTCAGCACGAGAGATTGGTGATGCGAGGCCAAGAGATTGCAGCAATGACCGGATGCTGCGCTCGAGTCTGCCTTGCCATGCAGCCATGCCATGGGCTGCCACGGCCATGTGGTTGTGGTTGCGGTGCGGGTCTTGACGAGATGAGGCGTGGAGGAGAAGGAAGATAAGGTGCGAGCAGCAAGGGGCAGTGGGAACAAGATCCCGACACGCAGCCTGCCATCTTGCCCTCTTGCGGCTTAGCCACACAGTCAGGACAGCAGAAAACAGTCAGACAGTAAAAAAGACTGTCAGACAGTAAAAGAGGCTGTCAGACAAGACATACCACCCACATACTCGAACACTACGACGTAGACTCGTTATCCATCCCAGGGTGGAGACGCCTCTTCTGCGCATCGCATCGCAATCGCATCGGCCTCGCTTCGCTTGGCTCGCTACGAAAGGACCGCGCCAACGTTTAAACTTCGAGATCCCAAACAGCACCTCGCACCTCGCACCCGTCACTGCTGGGAAAATCCGGTCGGCCAGTCCACAATCCCCACGCCGCGCGCATATTCCCAGGGCGTGAAACACGTCTTCGCCCAAAGGCCCCGAGCTCCATCTTTCTGTCTGTCCGGCCCCCTGCGCGCACAAAAGCAGCAGAGGCGCGCCTGGTCGCCATCATGATAATAATGACAGGACGATGCCGCACTAGTTCATCGGATAACCTGCTAATGGCAGTTCCTACACCTGGCTGCGGCAACATCGCGCTGCCACGCCAGACATGAGGTCATGTCATGCGCAGGGATCGTTTCAACGGCCAAGCCGTCAAAGTTTGACCTCGTCGCGCCTTTTTGGAAACTTTAACAGTGCCTAGTGCCCCCCCCCCCCGCCATGGGCCATGGCTCGGTCCTACTGCTACGGCCACGGCCGTGACCACTGCCACTGTCACTGACCACTACCACTTCGCATGCGCGCAAATCGGCAGTCGGTTTGCGGGTCGGTCATCACAATGGCAAACGACGGGTGTCAAAGCTCCCAGAAACTCCAGGGACCAGAAGCCCGGGATCACGCTCCATTGACGGCCACCACGTTGCGGGCGCCTCACGTGGCCAGGAACAGGAACAGGAGCCAGTTGCTACCCAAATTCCTTTCTGCTCTTGCTAGTGCCGATGGTGGCGGCCGAACATTTAAGCCCGGCGACGACAAAGGATGAAAAAGATCCCTCGACCTCCGTGCTTCGTAGTAACTCCCAAGCCTGGGCGTCTGCCGAAAGAAGCAGACATCATGCTTGAGTCTTGGCGGAGAGGCCAGGCCTAAACCAAGACTCGTCACTTGTCGAGAGCCCAGCCACCCTAAGAGGGAACCATCTGTCTCCACGCTTGCAACCGACTTCCCATTTCTGCTTCGCCCTGATGCGGCGGGTCAAGCGAGCCAGGTCATGTGCTGAAAGCTGAATTTGGACTCTGCACTCGGCAAATGAGGATCTGATCTTCATTGAAGCATGGAGCAAGTCAAGATCAATGACAAGATTGCCGGATCCACAGCCTCCAACGCACGCTCTCCAGAGACCGAGGGAGCCATTCACCCTAGGTTGCACTCCTGCGTGAGAATTTGGTTCATGACATATGGCACAATCTCTTGGGTCTTGTCGTCTGGTCACCTGCCAGCAGTCGTTCACCGGCCAGTAGGATGTGCCTTTTCCCCGGCCTTGTTGGCGCGCCTATGCGCGCCTGCTCGAAATTGGCCGTTTGGCGATGCCCTTCTGGGAACTGTGGAGCCCTTGGGATAACTGCAAGGGCTGTGCGCAGGTGGAGCCCGCAGGATCAGGGGTCTGACGCATTGGGCTGTGATACACCTGGGGGCGCCCAGCCTTATGCTGACTCCAGTGGTCTCGATATCCAACGGTCCTCGCGAAGTGCTGTCTTCCAAAATCCAGTCGTGGAGGCAAGGCACCTCGAAACCAATACGGCTGTTGTGGGGTCTTTGGAGACTTTCGTGCACGCAAAGTACTGACCCAAAGACGGTTGGCTGACAAATTGCATTCTACTTACATGGTATACTGTATGGCTGTTACAGCTTTTCATAAAGATATATTTCTGTCAACATGTGTGGGGAATGAATCCAGGTACATCAATGCAAGGCCAAGGGATACACAAATGGTGGAGGGCGGGCACACTGCCGCACTGCCGTGGCTATAAACTACCATGGGCCAACAGGCTCAGCCCTGTCTGCCAGATCTGGAAATTTGCATTGCCCTGATGCTCGCTGCCGACCTTGCGCGTCTGCGTGTGGGGGCACACCCAAAACTGCCCGTTTTGCCCCGAATCATTCAGCTGCCATGCACGATTGTTTGAGCTTGGAGTGCGAATATATTTCACACGTCGCCCACTTGGCCTGAATCTCTTTACCCTGATTTACACTATTCGGGGTGTGGGGACAGACAGTCTAGACCAGTGGGATCAGTGCGCGTGCAATCTCTGGGTGATCATTGGACTTGCCTAAAGAGCCCGTCGCGGACACGAACGTTGTAGATCTCTTAACCGATCCAGTAATTGCCCTCTGGAGGCCTGACCGCAATCCGTCATCGCCGGCGACAGCCGCACGATACTCTCCGTCGATAACGTACGGCGAGGCGAAGCGCGACGCTCGGGTTGGCTGGGAGTTCCCGCCGATGAGCTGGCGCAACGGCATCCATGGCTGTAATATTGTAATCGGCAGATGTAATGGTATCTCCCGGAGGTTTCTTTCACCTCACCTACCTGTGGGTATGCTAGACCCGGCGTCAGCCGGTTGGTTGAGAAGCCAGTTGGATGCGACCCCACGCATGAATGCAAATTGGTTGTTGCACATATACACGCGTATATATTGCAAATATGCTCGGGCTCGGACTCTATCTGAGTCCGGGCCGATAGCAGATGGTTGGTTATACTCTGTTGAGACAAATCATTGCTCATATCAGCTGATATGAGGCATCAAGGGCTGCCTCAGCAAAACTTTTCCCAACCGCTGAAATTACAAATCGGTTTCGAGGTATTGTGCTGACTGATGTCGGTCCTATGGTGATGATCCCGCATAGCCTCGTAACTCCTCTCCCACCCTGTGTTTGCTCGATCATAGTCTTCTTACGATGGCTTCGTGCCCAGGCCATGCAACCAGATGCCTAACTCTTATTTAGGGTCTGACCTCCATGGTGACCTTGCCACGTCTGCTTTGCAAACCATTGGAACAGGTTGACGAGCTACAAGCCCGATAGTACTAGTCCATAGCAATGCACAGTGAACAACTCGCATTTTTGTTCATCTGCCCAAGCTGTATGACCCGAAAGTCTGATGAACATGCACGCCAGTGCTACACATTGAAACCATGAGAGGGGGATCAGGCGACTCCGAGCACGCTGGCCACATCGCGGGTAGATATCATACACCTGCTGCCATTGTGCCAAAGTATCTTTCTCGTTCCTTCTTTCTCTCTTTATGTGCGCGTGTGCGTGTGCGTGTACGTGTGCGTGTGTGTGATATAGCCAGTTTTGTGCTTCGAGAGCCTGACGTGCGTCATTCTCGCCATCATGCGTGAAGGTTGGATGGGTGGCATCACCGTTTGGTGAGGGATCTTTGATATGTCGGGTAGCAAGTTCTCCTTGCGTTTCCAATGGACGCAGGTGAAGACCTGGGCGGATGCTGCGAGTACTTGAGTACTACGGGGCCCGGTGAGATGGGCAAGGAGAGCCAGAGGTATCTTGAAGACTGTCGAGCAACTTGAATCTGGATTTTCTGGGGACGTTTGCCCATGTCGGCGCCCTCGTCATTGTAGCTCACCCCGTAGAATCAACTATCCTGACGCTGGCGTCGCAAAGTAGATAGATTTCATTACTGACTTGAACATCGACTTTTTAAAATAGAATCGTCGGATATGGTGCCTACCGTCTTTGAGCCCGTGCCTCCTGAAGGCTGGCTAGGTCGTCGGTCGGTCGATCTGTCTAAGTGAATCGTCATGGGCTGTGAGGAGAGCCCCGGGATATCTTTGTGGGCTGTTATTCCAGTCGCCTTTCTCTTCGTCACTATCATTAGCGATCAAGACGAAGACACTTTTGGTTCCGATATATGAGAAACTGTAGCGTTGCTCCAGCCTCCCAAACCATAAGATTCCTTCACAATGCCTCGATCTTCAGTGCTGCACGCTGTCTGAACCACGGCTCAGGGGAAGCAGGAAGTTGAGTTAGAGGCCACCAAAGGCGGTCTTGTCGGCCATGGCCAGAAAACTTTTGGATTCCACCTTCTTCACTGCATAAGATCCCATGTTGTATACAGACGGGGGCACTGCGGAGGACGAGAAAAAAGAAGTCTTGATCGTTGAGCACTGGACTTTGGTGTTCGGTTAAAGGTATGCAGGATATACCTTAGTGACCTGGCCCGTCGAAACGGGCCTGAAGCGTACGTAGTTGAGAATGTGGAACAGAATGACGGACAAGGGCGCCGTTCCCCATGACCAAACTCGTGCAGAGCCGCATGGCCCTAGGTGGCTGCCAGGGAACAAGGAGGATCTTACTTCAACGCACTGGCATCTTGAAGTTGCTGGCTACACCACTGCCTCGCAGACCTCTCCCAACTGTGGCTGGCAGCCTCCGAGGCCTCCCAGAATGCCACCGCGTCAGGGCATATTTGGAACACTTGCCGTGAGAATTGCGTGGACATGGAGTGAACGGTCACACCGGCATAAGGTCGAGATAAAAGGACCACCTAGGCCACTACATGCAGCTATCCCCCAAATCAAAATTATCGTACCACTGTGACATATATTAGTGTACTAGACTACAAGAAAGACTTTGTGCGTAGTGGAGTATTGGGGGCCGACGTTGGCCGCAGCTACAGGAGTGTCTTCCAGGCAGCAGAGGGCGATGGACCACCAACAGCAGGCTCCATGCGAACGCATGATTTGTTGCATAACATGTGACAGCCCGTCACACTGCCTAAGAGCATATGAAGTGAGATTGGTCTTGTAACCAATGTCGCACTCCAGGCCTCCACCTGGAAGCCGATCATATCGCGGTCTTGAATAGCCAAGGAATCTAATTTTCGATGTCGTTGGTGCCCAGCGAGAGCTCACGGCCGCTCCAATAACCTCGCATCGGTCAGCTGCAAAACATGGCTTTGCCCTATCTGTCGCAGAAGGTGGTCCCTGAGGACGGAGGTGTTCCGATATTGCCTTGGCTTCCCTGACATGTTGTCGTGGTGAAGTTCAGACGGCCTGGGTCCCCTGGTTTCTGCCCGCATATTTGCAGCATGAAGTACTGAAAGAGGGCGAGGTGTGATGAGACAGACTCGAGCCAACATGTCTCGTATCCGGAGGGCATGATGTGGCAGCTCAATATACACCTGAATCGTCGGTCGGAGCACCAGGAGTCATTTTGTTTTTTTCTTGGGGCGTCGTCGGTGTCATGGGGCATGAAATACGCGGAGGAAACGAGAAAAGGGGCCAGGCTGGCAACGGTGAGATGAGCAGCCTATCGGTGGCGCTGGTGGGGCCTGAGGCAACGGTGATGGCAGCTGTCACCGAAGTTTATGGGCCAGTGACGGCAGGCGATAGGCTGGTCAGGCGTGCAGATGTGATGCTGCGGTGGTATCGTGCGATGACACATAGCAGACCAAGACGGGAAGGGGACGCCAAAACAAAGAGGACAGTGTGCTGGCAGCAAGGTAGGCTATTGTGCTGCCAAACGAGGGCACAGACGCTGGGAGGACCCTCGTTTCACGAAAGGGCCGAGCCAGCCTCGGAGTGTTGTTGCGGATCAACCAGAGTAGGTATGAAACCGTGTGTCAGTCAGTACCTACCAAGACACGGAGCACACACATGTGTAGTATGTAGTGCGGTGGTTTTCTCGGGGGGGGGGGGGGGAGATCAGATCAGATCAAGTCCCGAGGTGGCAGCCCGGCACACGTTTTCTGGCACCCCCCTGCATACAGAATTTCTCGCACTTCCAATTAAGGAAATGATAGCCCCACTTCAAATCCACATTTCAAATTCTTCAAGTTTCTCTCTTATCACCTCCCTGACTATCAATTAAAATTTAGAAAGGAACGGATGGGGCGAGGGCGGACGGTGCCGGTAGGCACCGCCGAGCACCACTTGAGTCCCAACCTGGTACTCTTTTTGGTCCTCGAGTTAAGAAGATGCGTGAATTCGAAGAGAGACTTGATGATTTTGAGATGTAAAGTTAAAGTGGGACCGGCTTTTCTTTAATGGGAAGTGCGAGAGATTCTGAATGCAGGGGGGTGCCGGAAACGTATTCTGGTGGCAGCCCGGCAGAGTCGAGATCCGATAGGCTTGTGAGGCCTGCTCAGATCTGCGCAAGGGACCGCCCCCCCCCCACAAGGCGGGAAAGCTTAACAGGATATCCCTCGCCCTCTGGCCGTCACTCGTCGTCACCCGTCACCGGCCCAGGGTGCTCCCAGGCCTTGGCATCCCGTCGTCGACGTCCAAGAGGGTGTGCGCCGCACTACCGACAGGGCGGATGTGACTGCCGGCGTCGACGGTTACGATTGGCCCATCACGTCGGGCCCTCGAAGCTTGAGCTGGCATTGCCCAAACAGGCAGGCCAGACACCTCGTCCGCCCATCATCGGACGGCCCTGCATTATATAGCGAGCCTGCTTGCCAATCCTCCTGCCCGCCATGGGGAACGAAAGATGGGCTGAATATTCTCCTTAACCTTGTTCCGGGGGTGGGAAGACACACGACTTAATTAGACCCGACCCGACTCGACTCGATACGACCTGCATTGACTTGGTCATTTCCGCCCCCAACATCTCATCATCATCATCGTCATCATCACCCTCACCACGACAGGAATAGGAGCACGGACAGGATCGGGGCAGCACAGGGCAGAGACAAAGCAGCCAGCACACAGAATAACCATGTCGAGCCACACCCGTCCAAAACTCACCGCCGGCGAGATCTCCAGCCTGCTCGGCATCCTGCCGGCCGTCGCCACCACAATCCTGTCCTTCTTCCTCTCCAACTCGTGGCGCCAGTGGAGGCAGGGCATCCTGTGCGCCAGGTCCCTACGCCGCAACGCCGCCGCCAGCTTCGGCACTGCCATCAGCCTGCTCAAGCCCAGGCAGCTCCGCGTCTTCGTGTCCAACACCACCGGCAAGACCGTCGCGGACTACTGTGCCGCCAATGACCTGACCCACCAGCCCATACTGGTTGAGAACCCGGATGGCTTCCCCCCGGCCATGCTGCACTTCATCGACTGCAAGCTGGCCCAGAAGGGTCCCATCTTGCTGTACTTCCAGTATGTTCGAATCTTTTTGTGTGAAGTTATCCTCCTCGTGTTGTCATCATCATGGCTGACCAGATCAAAGCGGCGGCGGGTTCATCGTGCCCCTCCACTCACCCGCCTTTGCCGTCTCGTCAGCCCGTATCGCGCGAGCATCACCCGTGCTCCTCGAGTACACGCTGGTGCCTGAGTGCGAGTACCCGGGCCAGCTGGCCCAGGCCGTCGCCGCCCTCCGGCTGATCCTGCAGCACCGCAGCCCGGCCGACATCATCATCGGCGGCGAGTCGGCCGGCGGCAACATGGCCCTCGCCGTCCTGGCCCACCTGCAGAAGCCCAAGCCGGGCATCACCCCGCTGGCCCTGTCGCCCGCTCCGCACAGCAGGTTCCGCGGCGCCGTCGCCATCTCCCCGCGCACCGCCAACCTCGCCACCGCAGACAGCTTCCGCACCAACTCCGGCAAGGACTTCATGAGCGAGCACAGCCTCGTAGCCATCACCGCCAGCTGGAAGCCCGAGGCCGACGTCTGGGCCGCACCCGTCCTGGCGCCCAGGGGGTTCTGGAGCGGCCTCAGGGCCGAGAAGCTGCTGCTGGTCGTCGGCGCCGACGAGGTCTACCGCGACGACGTCTGCCACACGGCCAAGATGATGGGCGCCCGCGAGGTCGGCGTGGGGTCCCTCGACGCAAAGACAAAGGTCCCTAGGGGCAGCAGCGGTCTGGACGCGCAGCTCATCATCTGCCCCAACGAGATGCATTGTCAGGCGAGCCTGGACATGTCGGTCGGCATCCGGGACGGCTACATGACGAGGGGAGTGGCGGGCTGGCTTGCCAGGTGTTGATATCGGGGAAAGGAACCGGGGCGTGCCCTTGTATATAACTTTGCATATAGCTCACTCGAGATTTTTGCACATCAGACATGACGAACGAAATGACGAGGAAACGAACGACCAGGGACGGAGCATAATCCGCTTACTATGCTTAGCTGGTAACCTTGTTACTTTTAAGCGAATTCAAAAGATCCACCACAGATGCAACTAAAGCCGTGGCATGCATCGGAAATCCTTGGATGCAGCAGGTGCATATAGTCTGCTGCACGTCATGTACATTGACCCAGCCTTCTTCCCAGTAAATCGCACTCAATGGAAAGTGATATTGTTGACAACCGAAAAACATCGCGCACAAGTGTTTTGATGATAGAGCCCATCATAATTACTCAGTATCGTTGTCGTCGCTCCGACATCTTTCATATCAAAGGGTTAGTTCGGTATTTACTCTTGTCCTTCTGAAATCATCGGCCAAGTCCCCAGCCTCCGCTGCGGCGTGGTAAGAGGGCTGCAGAGCAAGAAAGCCGGCGAGCAGGCTCAAGTGAGGTATGATAACGCAATAAGGAGTATTATGGTAAGCTAAGCGGCCAACCAAGGCAACCAGCGAAGAAGATCTCAGGTGGCCTGTGATCTAGGTTGTAAAAGATCGGCCGAGAGATTAGAGACTGGAGAGTTGAGTGAATGTCATACTCGCCGTACCGCTAGCTGCCAATGTCAAAGAGTGCTACCGGAGTCGCAGGCAGAGGGAGGCCCTCGACGGGGTGAGGGTGAAGTAGCACATTGGTGGTATTTGCACATGTATCCTTTGACGAAAGAGCGATATCAACCAGTCACGGTCAAGCGTCAATCCCTCTGCCGTGGATCCACTGTATAATAACTGGCGACGTCAGCCATCCCGAGTCCAAAAGCCTCGGTGTCGTCTGTTGAGTCTATTGGCAGACGAAAAGGGATCTTTGTGTGCCACACACCGGCAGCCCATCGTGATCGGCAATGATTTGTGTGCCAAGCAGATGAACCCAGCACGACACACGGTCCGATCTAGTCAAGACCGCTCGAGACAACAGTCCCTCGGATGGCATGTCCTGGTCCCAACTGCGAGCGGCTCCATCCCAGCGTGCGCGCCGCCAGGAATAACAACATCAAAATTAGGCTCGGCATGCGCGTCGGGCCCCTTCTTGCAGTGCTGGGAAGCAAGGGTTGAAATGTGTCTCTTCGTTCTACTTAAAATGATAAGGAAGGTGTAAGAAATTTGACGCACCACACCACAGCGTCAGAAGTAGTGGCTAGCCTGTGTCTTACCAGACTCTGATCAATACCGCAACACACCTTTGCCCTTGCCGCTTGTCTCCAGGGGCGGGAAGCCATCCTCCTCTATGGTGTTCTGAGACTGCTGCCTCTGTTCCTCTTCCTCCAGACTCAATCGAATGGCGAGTGCCAGGTCATCATCGACCTCATCGACGTGATCCGGCGACGGACTTGTTCCCCAAGCTTGACTAGATCCTCGCCCACCCTGTTGAGATGGGGTATGGGACTGACTTGCTGGGCCGGCAACTGAGGTGGATCGCTTTTCTTTGGTTGGTTTGTATCTGACGTGGAATTCGAAGTCTGTTGAGCTGCTTGCTCGAGGTGACTGGCTCACCTCGTTCACACCTTCCATGAGAGACAGCCTCAGGGCCCGTTGGATTTGCTGCTCATAGTCGTCGTCACGATCGTCGGAAGCAGCTTTGGCCGGCCCGGCTGCAGGGGCTACGCCACTCGGTGGACTCCATCCAGCCATGCTAGGATCGGGTGTGACCGTATCGAGGCTGCCAAATGACGAGGTGTTTTCACCAATGTCCGCTGCGGAGCCGTTATCGCTGGCACTAGTACGCCGCTGTTCATCGAGTAAGAAAGCCTCCTCGGACACCATTTGTGCATATGTGATGGCCTCTTCCTCGGTCAAATCGCCCAAGCCAACCCCGAAGCGTTTTCGCAGCCTGGCATCCTCTCGTGCGCTGTCCCTTTCCTCGCGACGAAGCTCGGCTTCTTCGGCTGCGATGTAGCCCATCACGGCATCTCCCTGACGGCGACTCGATAGTTTCCCATGGATGTCTGAATGTCGGAGGCGACGTCTACGGCCGGAACTTTGCAAAGTCGAGCTATAAGTCCAGTATCGAACGAAGGTCCCAAAGCATAGGATTCCTCGCAGAATCGTTGGGTCTGGGTCCAAGAAAATGGCGGGACATGTCGAGTAGTCCGCATGACGCAAGGCTGGATTGGCATTCAGAATGTGGCGCGGAGCTCGACCAGAAGATCGCGAGCTCAGTGTTCGAATGGGTTCCGTCGAAGATGCCAAGGGGTCCCAAGCCTGGACAAGCCCATCGCTTCCCCCGTGGACAAGATACAACGCCGAAATTGCCAGGCTGGTGACGTCGGGGGATTCCGTTTGGACAGCAAACACCGGTTCGACTACCTCTGAAGATGGGTCACGCACGTTCCAGACCAGGATCTTGCCATGGTCACTGCCTATGCCGAAGAAACGAGCTCTTCGCCCTGGTATTTCCCCAGTGTTTTGCTTCGAAATCGGCGTAGTCGCTCCCGAGTTCAGGGCCTGAGAGTCGGTATTGAGAGGGTCTTCGAATGGTGCCAGAAGCGCAGGAATGCAGTTGTCCAAGGTAACGGTTGTTACCTGGGCCTTACCCAGTTTCTTCAGAGATAGCCTCGACGTTTGCCATTCCCCAGCCTGTGACGCATCTGCCGTATCTAGCTTTTGAGGTCCCGGATAGGAGGCCAAGACAAGGGTGTTGGCACCAGATCCGAAGATTGATTTGATCGGCGTGGGAGAAAGGGCATTCGGCGTGAGGGCCGTTGGAGTGGAAATCCTTGAGTTGTTAGTTGCCCCGAGAATAGATCTGCTGTAACGAAGAATCTCCGAAAGCTGTTCCTCATCCTGTCCGTTGCGAATGGACAGGATCAACTCCTCGGCGAAATCGACTTCAAGTTGCCTCCGCATGTCCCAGCCCTCACAGACTTTCCGGAAGTAAGCTGGCTCGTAGCGAAGATACTTCTCGATCTCCCGGGCCTCAGCGATCATTTGGCCCTTGCTCAGAGCCATGGCATCACAAGGCGAGCGTGGCGAGTATGCACCGCGCACGGCATTTTTGTCGAGATCATCCGGACGCGCTTGACGGCGCGTAGACTCGATCAATTCCCAATATAGAGTGCGACCAGCGATCCAAGCAGACCTGGTGGTGTCCGAGGTCTTTCTTGTAGCCTCAACGGGTGGAACTGGAGTCTGCGTCAAAACGAAGCATTCTCCGAGAGCATTGAGAGCACACGCCCAGACGCGACCTAGAGACATCCGCTTGTGGTTGAAGCTGTCATCAACCCTCAGCGCAACGATTGGGACACCAGGGCTAAGGACCCAGCGTGCTGTCATGTCTCCAGCCTTGTACTGAGGACCCGCAAAATCATGACCCAGAGCGTACGCAGTGACCACGCCTAATGTGGAACCAGTCATCATCCCGATCATGTTCTGCGTGATTGACGGAACTGCTGAGGACTTGGCGATCCACACACTGCATATCGACTCCAACAGCTCCGGGATCTTGGGGACTTCAGGGCTCATGTCGATGATGCTTTCTTGCCCACCGAGGTACCTACCGCGCAGCTCGTTCGTCGCACGGAAGTATGGGCGACCGCCTGGAAAGCCCTCACCTCCGACCATACCGTATGGTTGACTTACGTCCATCACATTGTACACAGCAGCCGGCCCATCTCCAACGCCAAAGGGCTCCAGAGCAGGGAACAGCTCGTCCAACTGTGCGAATGAAAAAGGGTCGTCGAGACCCCATTTCTCGACCTTGCCACTCGAAGGATCGCTGACAGTGGAGACACACAGGTCTCTCGTGCCGACTATGACCCTTGGACCCTTTTTGTTGTTCTCAAACACTGCATGAAGGTTGCTGATCATCCACGGTAGCTTAGTATTGTAGGTGAGAACGGCGCTGGCTTTCTTGGATGAATCGCCAGGCCTCAGAGTGTTTCCCACACGCCCAACTCTGGCTCCGGGCTTGCCGCGAGCTACGCTACGAAGGAGGCGGGTCCGCAGAAGATACTCGCTCCGCCACGAGGCCATAGAGGTCAAGCGGGTGAAATATCGAAATTCTGACCGCACCCTGTTGGCGTCCTCGGAGCCCGCATCTTGCTGCTGGATGGCCTTCTTCTGCGAAGTACCCAGTGCTTCCTGGCCGGGAAAGTAGCGCAAAAAAGCCATGCGCCACGCATGCGGCTCAGCAATCAACGCGTAGAAACGCTTCGACACGAGTGCGACTGAGCCGTGAGAGTCCGGGTGGAGGTGTGACAGGACTTGCGTCAGAATTTCTGCAGAGCACATGTTAATCAAGGTGGCTAATCTCAAAAGCACGCTCGAGCCACGCACCATTGGGGCAGTCTGTCAGCGACGGACCCGCCGACGAAGAGCCAGGCCGCTTCGTGACCTTGAAGCCAGTCGGGATACTCGGTATCGCAGCATGCTCGTAGGCAGATACGCGCTCTCCGGGAAGAGCGGGGCGGCTCTCAAGGCTACCCGTTGCGCGCTGTTTTTCGCTAGTCTCCTCCTTGGTGACTCCTGTCAAGACTGGGCTTGCGCCATTTTCAATACTGCCGGAAGGGATATCGTAGAACCCAGGCTGGGAACTCTCGTCGAGAGAGTCCAGTTCAGGAGAACGAAAGCCATCTTGGGTGGTAGGGTTTTGGGACGCAGGAGCGATTGTCGAGAGTTCGTGGTCTATACTCTTGGTGGGCTCTGTCTGCATGGAACTTCCGGGAGACTCGGTCGCGATGGGGTCAGACTGCGCAAAATTGACATGCACAGTCGAAAAAGAGAAGTTGGTCTTGAGCGGCGAGTGATAAATGCCTTTACTGTTTTGAGGGAGCTTGTTGTCGCGAAAGTCCTTGATGACGTGGTTGAGGTCGAAGTAGGGACCAACTGGTTAAGTGTTTGGCGTTGATGCAAATGCTTGAGAGGCGACTGTAGATAAGCGGCTGCTCGCTTATCCTTATCACCCGCGATAACGCTCGGGTAATCACCGCGGCTGACTGGCGCCACCGACTGGAGACACTGACTGGATGCATTGGGGACTTCCTCAGGCAGAGGCTGCCCTCGATGTGAGGTTTGAGACGGCATTCAAAGAATCTCCGCTATGTGATGAGGTACTTGAGCATTCTAGCCTACAGCAATATTCTACAGTCAGATGGCCTGGCAGACCGTGAGCCATGGCGGCCAAATCCCTCCTCACGCTGGGCGAGCTAACAGAGCTTGGCGATTTACTCCGCGAGACAGAGGCAGTCTTCTTCCTTCTTCCAAGCACACGCAATATGAGTCTGGCATTTGACTCCCGTGGTGCACTGCGAAGAGTAACAGCATTACGACCTCAATGAGCTGGTGCCATGTCACTCTTTGAAGACCACTGGCGAGCCGTAGGATCCAGAGTATGCATGGTATCCTCTCGATGTGCTCGCGCTCGCACCGATCGGCGGGCAAACCCCGGGTGCAGTCACTGTGCCTCGATCGCTTGGGCTTTAATGCACAGCATCATTCATGGTTTTTGTCTGGGCAGAAAATATCCAACACGAAACCGTAGCAATGGCAAGGGAGGGTGCCTCCTCTCTTCAGTGATGATGACAGGTCGGCCCCGGGCTGCCGTAGTATTCGGCCTCGGCAAGCCGCAAGCTCGTCTCCAAGTTGTTCTCTTCCGTTAGCCAAACCTAGCCACAGAATGCGGATCCGCAGCAAGCGACAAACTGACGAGCGACCAGTCCTTTCCAAATGCCGCAAGCTTGCACGGACCCGTGCACGAGTTTCACCTGGCTCGCACAAATCTTAAATATCCATCTACCGCGCATCGTGATGGACGTAGAAGAGATAGACGTGGAAAACAAACCATTGGCTGCATGCGAGAGCGCGGCCGTTCTCTGTGCAGCCAGAAGCTAATTCCAAATCTCGGGGCAGAGATCAAACGGGTCATCGAGAATTATGTGATCCAGCCTTGGCCAAAGGCTTCGTGCCACCGTATTCGCAGTACTTGTTGTGGTGGCATACCTTAGGAGCGTGTGCCAGAGTCGCCCGATCGGTATGATCGATTCGATATGAGACTTCCGGCATGGGACGAACAGACGATGCTAGAAGGCGAAATAGTTTGGCCCAGGTGTCATGGCTGGTGACCCAAAATGAGCGGTAAACATGCCGCGCTTTACAGTTGAGAGCTTCTGTCATGAGCCTTCGGCAGATTCTAGGTTTCGTTAATACTCAATCGACAGGCGCTGGCTGCAATTTTCCAAACCACGGTACTGGCTGTCCGCCTAATCATCTGTCCAGCGGCCTCGCAATAATGCGCCCCCGCCAGCCTTACTTGACGATCGTAGAGTCAATGTGAAGCGCGCACCCTCTAAAGCGCTTAGCATATTCAGCCCCAAACCGATTGATCACCAAATCATCAATGGACCTGTCAGATAGGCTTGGATCTTCATGACCTGTGCTGCATGTACACAGCAGAAACAGAAATGTCTCGAATAGAAACATCTGTGGAGAGACAAAGACATGAGGTAGTGGTCTGGGAACGCGATACCGACTTTGGAGTCGACCGCAGGCCAAGGCGTCGATTGACGATAAGTGTGCCCGAGCGTGCATGGTGGTAATCAACTCCGCTTACTCCGTACATAGCGGTCCGGGAGGGATCTTGCTGTGCCAAACGATTGACCGCCAGGAGCCGTCAGGAACTGATTCGCGGCAAGGGGCAATCCTGATCCAGCAGAACGCAACAAATCAGCTGGGGGCGGAGGATCCGCCGTTCATCAGCACCTTTATGGGGTTTGGGTGCTGACTGCGCGGGAAATGGCCAATGAGCGGGTGCCCTCCCAGGCTCTCGGGTCTCGCAGCCCCCAAGGATCGTCGCTTCCGGGTGGTCGGTATAGCTGAGCCCAGCACAGCGGTACGTGCCGCTCCTGTGCCGCCAACGCAGTGGGCTCCTTGTTCCAGGCGGGCGGAATGGCCGGCCGGCAACGCAGATGTGACAGCTCTGATGGATTCTTTGTTGTGCTTGATCATTCTTGGCCTCACAGCTCTCGCCCCTGGCCACTGAGACCAGACAGTCCAAACACAGCGCATGCGACTTGCCAGACCAGGCCCTAAAACCTGGCTGCGCCGGCCCTTGAGTCGTTCGACAGCTCATCCACGGTGTGGGCTGGGTGGGACAAGTCCCCATCTGCGCTTGCCCGCCCGGGTGGGCTGGTGGGTTGATCACCAAGGGGGCCTTGCGGGGGTGTCTTTCAACTTGTGGGTCCTGGGCTCCCACCCCGCCGGTATCAGGGAGAACCAAAAGCCGCCGCCTCTCAGCGAGCAACTGCCGCTGGCCGTGTGCCAGTTGGAGCTATGCCATGGGTCGTGACACCTGTCCCAGTCCCAACGCGTCATTCCGGATCCGAGGCCGACAAAGGCCAATCGCGGAGCCGCAGCGTAGCGGTGTGTGCGCATGGGACAGAAACCAGGCCAATGTTACGCCAAGACACGCCATCTCGAGTCGCGCGAGTCAGACGGCGGTGCCAGCGTGCCGGGACATTCATCGATAGCACGAGTCAAGAATTCAGGAAGCCCAGGCCGGTGGTTAATCTCGAGGTAAGCGGGCAGGTGGGTCAGCAAGCGGTGCGGTACTCGGTTGCATGTACTCCGTACACAAAGCACGACGTATGTATGTACGCATAAGACTGCCAAATACGCACCACGAATGGGTGGACGGGCTGCGGATGTGGGCTCTTGCCTCCCCCGTGGATGGGCTTCCATTCTGTAACTTGCAGGCCCGCGGGGTGTGACAGGCCAGGCGATGGAACTCTAATATCAGGATCTCAACGGTGGTTCGGCCGGGTGGCATGTGAGAAGAGCTGTCGCACCCCCCCTCCCGGACATGGGGATGCTGTGTGCGTATGTATGGACCCGAAGGTTCCGTCGTTGTCGGGCTGGACTGACTGAGTGTTGCAGTCTGGGATGGTCGATGGTGAGGCGATTGGCAATTGACCTCGTTGCGGAGAATTGTCCTTGTCATGCTGGTGTCCTGTGGAGACCCAGGACCCAGCAGCGTGGTTACTCCCGAGCATTGCAGACCCCCTCCCACCCGATGGTTGTATAGCAGACCACCCGACGACCTACACCACAAGCAGCCATAGCCCCAATGCCCAGGTCTGGTAGTGAACCTGAACAGCTTGACCGTCGAGCACGCGTTCTAGCGCTGCATCCTTGGGAAACAAAAGCGGCGCCTGCGGAGAGGAAACCACCATGGCCTGGCAAGAATGGCTGCTCAGCCCACCAGCAACAGCCGATGCATCGAAGCATCCATGGTGTGGACTGGCTTGATGAGATCCGATGATGCATGACCCGAGCATCTGGGGCGTGCATCCAACAGACGGGCGGTTAATGTTAATTGGCCGACATTGCGTGGGCTTTGGGACGGTTGGAAACCGTGATGATGCTTGATGTCGGCGCGACAACAAGGCGACGTAATCACAGCACACAACACCTTTCGGCAAAGCATAGCAAAGCACGCTGTAGCACCGCATGGCACGGCGCACAGCGCAGTAGGGAGCACCGTGGGAACAGTTGGGTTTGTCGCTTGGTGAGTGTTGAGTGACGAGGGCGACTCGCCTTGGATCCGATAGTGAAGGTGGCCGCCAAGACCAGGCCAGGCCAGACTTGTGCTGCGTAACGTTACGAAGCTTGTTAGGATATGTCAAAACAGAGAGATTGGGGAGGGACCAAGGGGGGACATTAGGTGTGCTGTGCTGTGCCGTCCTCGGTCCGCCCGGTTAAAAGTACCTACCTGATGCTGAGGGAGGGCCTTTCTCCCGATCCGGGACAAGCGTCACGGCCTGGCCAATGTCTGTATTATTCCTGGCCGCCCAGACCGGACGAGGCGTCGACTGGTCTCAAGCTCCACATACTATGTATATAGTATAGGTTATTAGCTGGCGCAAGCAATCATGTCAACGACAATAGGACGAGGGAGATGGAGTTTCGAAGAACAATGGGCACCCCACGTGTCTGGCTTCCGAGGGGGCCGCCGCCCTGGACCTTGGGGGAGCGACAGGGAGGGGAAGACGGTCTGTCTGATGATAGTTTACTGTCTTGCCTACCTGGGCAGGCGGAGGTGGTGAGTGGTGAGTGTGCAGCCGCCCGTCGGCACGCGGTGCGACCTCACATGTTGATGATGATGGAGAGGGGAGAGAGGAAGAAGCTGCTGCTGATTGCAGGTGCAGGTGTCCAAGGCCGGGGCACATTCCGTTGAGATGACATCCCTGCAGCTGCGGATCAGCATCTGCCAAGGCCCGCGGGTTGCATGGAAACAAACTTCCAGGCCCCCCTCCATCCTCTCTTCCCACGCACAAATTGAGCTGGCTGGCTGACTGACTGGCTGGCTGGCTGGCTGGGCTGGGCTGGGCTGGATGGCTGGCCGTCCTGGGAGAAGGGGGCCAGGCACGATCGCCCAGGAGCTTCAAGCAGGATGAGCTGGATGGGTTGGGGCCATGCTGGCTGGCTGGCTGGCTTTTTTTGCAGGCTTGCAGGGCTTGCATGCTGGAACCTCGTTTCCCAGTGCTGGGCAGGCTGGCAGGGCCCTTCCATGCACGGTATTCTCGCTTCCCTGGGCCGTCCTGCAAGTCTGGCGTGAGAGTGACGATGTTACTCCCACAGTCCCCCTCTCCCCGAGTCAAAGGGTGTTGCAGCACAAATGGCTCCGGCCAACAGCGCACAACATGCATGCATGCATACAACGCCAGCAGCGATGGCTTCGCTTGCTTTGCTTTGCTTTGCTTGCCCGTCCCTTCCGTCCTCCCTTCTCCCCTACCCCTCCGCTGTGTCTCGCCTTGTCCGTGTCCCTCTGTCCTGGTCCCTCGCCCTCATCGACCAGAGTGTCGGAGCTTCGTAATGCTGGATGACAAGTTAGCACAGTACTCCGTGGGGCCTGGCAGTCAGGAGCCCCCTTTCGCGGTGGCCCGTTCACCCTCTTCCTCGTTTGACAATCAAACAAGTCTCGTTGCTGGTGTAAGGCCCTCCTTCTGGGCGATCCCAACGTCGATTGCCTGCAGATTGGCATGTGTCGGGCGATCAGAACCCATCACCCCATTCTCTGCTGTGTAGCGCACCTTAGTAGACAGGTAGACAGGTAGACAGTATTGATAATGGATGTATCAGAATCCAGCTTGGCCGTCAACTGGCGTTCGAACCATAGGCCACACGGCTTGGGCTGCCACCCCTTCTGCCCCTGGACGACCACGACCACGACCACTGGCTGGCTGGCTGGCTGCATGCAATTTTGCCTGCAGGGTTCCTGTTTAACGTTTTCCTTGGTGCGGCTGCTAGTCGATCCACCTCGGCCTGCGCTTGCTTGTCCTGGGTCCATGTCTCCCAAGACAGACCCCCCCCCCTTGAAGGTTAGGGAGGGGGCTGCTTACATGTCGTGTACGGCATCACTCCATCTTCATTCCTCCTCCCGCCTGCCCGCCAGCCTCTAACCGTTCTCGCCAATCTCCTCCCTCATTCGTCTTTCTCTCATAATTTCCGCCCCATTCTCTTTGTTACCGCATCCTGTTCTGGATTCTCAATTCCTTGCAATCCCGACTTTATATACTCGACTGTTTCTCGCAACAAGCACAGCATACCACAGCACCACACGCTGTGTCTCACGCAACATCTGTCGTCTTCCAGGCCTTGGCTCACCCCTACCCGTCTGCTAAGACCTCTGAAAAAAGGACATCAATGCGAAGAAACCAACCTTGCCACACTGCAGAGGATAAGCTGTTGTTGCATTGCGAGCCGCGTGCACTGGAATCTGGACTCCTGGTCATTTGGCCTGTCGGCAATTGAAGACGACAACCGCCGGCTGCGAGTGGCGACACAACTGCCTGAGCATTGTTCGTCTGGTCTACGCCCGTCTGCTGCACTGCTGAGAGGCGTTTCGTAACATCATTAGCTTGCAATCATCGCCCGTTGGCCTGGAATTTGTACTCAGTCTCCCCGGTCCAGCATCCTCCCACCGGACCCTCCTTTTCTCCTCTCATTTCTCCGGGAAACCTTGAAGGCTTTGGGACTTGTCAGGAAGTCAAGACCATCAACCATCCCCTTGTTCATCACCCAGCACATCCGGCCAGAACCTCACCACAGTCGCGGGCATAATTGGACCTGGGCGATATGATATAAATATCACAGTTGAATACACGATCTCCGCTATCGACATCAACATATCATTTCTGTGCGACCAAGGCTGCCAAACCTGTATTCCAACCGACATGGCTTCCAACGTGGAAGGCACGCCCGCTGAGGGCCGGGAGGAGAGAGCGAAAAGTGTCGGGAAGAAGCTTCTAATGAGGATGAGGACTGTCTTGAGAAAGACAGATTCCTCAAAAAGAGCATCGATGCCACCGACGACTCCTGCAATCGCGCTTGAGCCGACAACGGCTGGCCCGTCTAGCACGCCGGCTGCTGCACTTGATACAACGTATGATACTATCCCCATCTGCGTCCCACAGATAATTACCCTCTTCCTTTGCCTTCACTTTCATTCTTGTCCTGTCTACAAATTATGGTCTTGGGAAATCATCATCACTGACTCCCAGCAGCACAACAACACAGGTGCCAGAAAGCGCTCCTCCGCCAGTTGATGATCCAGTCATCTTCGAGGGGGAACGCATTCCCCGGGCACAGATATACGGCCAGCGAGCCCAACAGCTTGCAGAACGTTTCGGCCTGGACATGGACCCTCATAATTGGTACCAAATGGAGGGCCACGTACTACGTGTCAACAGGCCAATCCGTATGCGTGTACACAGGACCTGTCACCAGTGCGGCCACGGACTTAATCAGTCTGGCAGGTGCGACAGCTGCAAACATAGCGCTTGCAGCCAGTGCAGTTACTACCCGCCTAAGCGATCCGAGGCAGAGAAGTTGGCAAGTCGGGAGAGCAGGGACCAGATCATGAGAGAGCGCTCGGCGAATGCAATGATTGTGCCGGACTGGAACTTCAACCCTCACGAGAAGGTCGTTCTCAGGAGGCCTGGGAAACCTGGTGGTCAAGAATTGGTGTACAAGAAGGTTCGGCAGCGCGTCCGGAGGACCTGTTGCCAGTGTCTGGAATTCGATGGGCTGGAGACTTCTTTCCAGGGCGGCAAGTTGAGCTGTCCAAAGTGCAACCATGCGCGATGCACAGACTGCCCGCGAGACCCGTGAGTCAAAACGCGTCTTCACATAGTCTTGGGCATCAAGTGGCGAAATGCTGACCCCGTGAAACAGACCCAAGAAGGACAAGTATCCCTATGGATATCCTGGCGACGAATTTGGTGCCAAGTCGATACCATACTACCAGTGCCACGAGTGCTACGCAAAGTTTCCCCCGGATGCCAAGGACGGCGAGACGTGCCCCGGTTGCTCGCACGGAAAGTGCAACAACTGCGAACGATTGAGGCCGCAAAAGGTCGAGCCGGCACCAGACCCCGAAATTCTGCGAAGCGTTCAGGAAAAGTTGGCCACGATGAAGGTCAGCTGAGAGCTGGATTTTAGGTGCCAGTTCGGAGGCTCGGTGATAGTGACCGAAACATATCGACCGGAGCAAGGCAGGGCGTCAAGCCACCACGACCAGTTTGAAGACACCGAGGCGAGGTAGACTGCGATAGTCATCGCAGCCACGAACGAACACAAGACCAGCTCATCAGCCCGGGACAGAGCGGAGAGGAAAGGCGATTCATTTGTTTTCGTTTATCATTGCATATACCCGGTTGGCATTTTTGGGTACAACGTAGCGTCTTCATTTTATCGGCGATGTTGAGACCAACATTGATATCTAGGGAACCTTTCTTCAAATCAACTAACTGCGGTTGTGTTACTCACCCAATATTGCAAGAGTGCCCTGTGCAAGTATCAGCCAGGTAATGCAGCTGCACATGTTTCTCCTATGTCAGCTCAGCATGCCACGCTCGTCCGCGTGAAACAGACCGGCACCCACACGCCCCCTAATAGTACGAGCAGCGCAATGGTTCAGCCCAGCAGCAACGAGCCCTCTATTGCACCGCCCTGTCTCTCCAGCTTCTGTCTCTGAGGAAGGGTGAGGGGCCTGGACCGTCCCGGACGCCCCGTATGATGCGCCAGCCCGCGTGGCTAGACGAGTATCACGCCACGTGGGCGATCGCAAGGCTTTGTCGCACAGGGGATGTTTATTCTTTTTCCATCCTCGCCGGCATGGTCCTTGTCTTGAGCTCAAATCTGCGCCATCCCCCCTTCCTCAATTAATGATCAACCGACCCCCCCCCCCCGGGACCAGGCGAGTTTGTGGGAGGGGCTGCTTTGCTTGTACCAGAAGAAGATAGACGGTCTGACCTGAGGGTTGACTATGATGATGGACAAAGAATATCAGGTTTTCAACTTCGGGTGACAACCGCATGATGCTGGGCTATTTCGCGGTTGTAGATGCGCATGTACATTTGTCGCCTGCAATCCCGTCGTGATATGAAATTCCACGAATATATCTACAAGAATCAGAGAAAACCAAAGCCGTCATGCAGCCACCTCGCCAAAAAGAGCTGCATTGTCCTGAAGGGCAAAAAGAACCTGCGAAGGCGGAAAACCCCATTTATTTTTGTTTGTTCTGGTATTTTTTTTTCTTTTCCTTTTGTGATGCCGTTGCGGGTTTTACTCTTTTCATCCAATGCCAATGTACTGAACAGAGGGAACTTCCTGCCTCATATGAGCGTACTGTCCTCTGTCGATCCATGGATACTTTTTTTGCTTGGAATTGTTTCTGTCCGGGCTCGGTCGAACGGACGACCATCCGGTCGGAAACACTCCAACTCTCCACTGAGCTACTTGGCTATTTTATGGGAGGGGGTGTTCCGGATGGTGACGGTGTGAAGTGGCGGGTCTATATGCCTTTGGCGTTGGGCGTTTGGAGGGAGGGGAAGGGGTCACAGTGAAGGCGGGCGAGTCTCTGCTATGCCCGTCCTGCAGAGGTTGTCCCTTTGAGGCTAAACACACAAAACATCCTAGGACCGAAAAGAGACTTCTTATATATATAGAATAAGCTAGTGAGCATGTGAGCAGTTGTATTATCTATCCTCTGAAGCAATTTGCTTTAATCCCAGCTTCCCGTATGGCGCACAAGCTCCAATTTTCCTGTCAACAACACCAATATACAATGTACCCAAGAGCCAGATGTGGCGACGACACAAGCAACAAACGACGAATATCATCCCAGCTCTTGAACCACATTACTCCACACCTTCCTCGACAACGCCCTCTCCGAACAAGAGCGGCTGTGCGGCTGCGACCGCGGCCCCGACGGTGGTGCGGCGATTAATCCTCCTCCCAAAGTCCTTGGACGCGGCGTTCTGCATGCGGTTGTTGAGATATGCCGTCGCCTCGCTGAAGGCGCCGGTGGCGACGGCCGTGTGGGCGGCCTGGGCCCCCTGCGTGACGGCGATGAGCTCGTCGGTGACGTACAGCCTGCCGCCGACGTCCCGCTCCGCCCAGACCGTGTCCCACGACTTGATCGTCCACACGCACTTCTGCTTAGCCCCCGTCGCCTTGGCAGCCGCCGTGCGGAACGCGCTGTCCTTGACGAAGATAGCCCCCTGCGGCTGAGGCCCCAGCGCCGCCTTCTCGGACACCAGCGACGCCTCGTACTCGATGCCGCGGAAGCTGAGCGTGTACGTGGCTGCCGGCATCGTGTGACCCGGGTCGGCCGGGTTGGGGACGGATGTGGCCATCGTCACCGTGACCTCCGTCACCTCCAAAATTCCGTGGCTCTTATCCCTGTGGCGGATCGCGTCGCCGAGGCGGATCATCTCGGCGCCCAGGAAGACGCCCCCGAACATGGTCTTATTGGGAGGCTGCTTGGGGCCTGCGGTCAGCCGGTTGAAAGTCGACCAAGAGCCATCGATTTCCAGGGCAGCCATCTTCGACGCCTCGAGGCCGATGAACTCGGGCCGTTGGGCGTTCAGCCTTAGGAGGGTTTGCCAATCGATTTGGGGGAAGGTCTTGTTCTGCAGATCCGGAATGGAGATGGCTGGAACGCTGAACGTGAGAAATGGTCGCATTTCATGCTGCTGCTTCGGTACGTCGGCCAGGTTGAGGACAGAGTGTGCAAGGGGTATCACGACGTAGCCGGGTATCTGGCCTGGGCCGACCTGCCTGATGATCCCGATTCTCCATGCCGGCCCCTGCTGGAACCACACCATCTCGCCCCGACGGAATAAGGTTGGCTCATTGTTGACTGTTGGATGTGGTGCCGCAGGTACGGCAGCAGGCTGTACAGACGGGGTAGACACCGCTGGAGGTGCCTGTACTTGTGCCCGGGCCTGGGCCTGAGTCTGTGCTTGTGCTTGAGCCTGAGCTGTTGCCGCCGCATTTGCCTTCGAGATAGCAGCAGACTTCTTTGTGGTCTTGGGAGGCGCCGCGGGCTCCTTGAGTAACTTGTTCGCGACCTCTGGAGTCGGAGTCTGGGAGGCCGGGGTCGCCGCCGCCGCCGCCGCCGCCGCCGCCGCCGCCGCTGCTGCAGCCTTCTTCTTAGCAGCTGCAGATTTGGTGGTTGTGGCCGTCGCCTTCTTAGGTTTCGTCTCGGCAGCAGGTGCTCCCAACGCCGCCGCCGCCGCCTTCTTCTTCTCGTACTTTGCCTTGAGCGCTTGGGGCCACTTCCTGCCTGTTGCGGCATGACATGGCTGGCACGGGCATTCCCTGTGGTCTTGAGAATCGCTCAGGAGCCAGAGGGCATGTGGGATGAACTCGTGGGGGTGCTTATACAGGAATTCTTCCGAGCAGTCCTGGGGGTGACCGTAGACACACGCCTCTCTTTTCGGGCCCGCAGAGTTGTGCCATCTCAAGCAGTAATGTTCCGGGAACACGAGCTGATATTGTGATTCTGAAAGTCTCTGTCAGCCGATCGCCTGAGCTCCAAGACTGTGGTGATTCATGGCCCCTGCGACTTACCCTTCGGCCAGTCAAGTTCTTCTGAGAGGCCCGTTCCAATGACCACCTTCCACTGAATCATCTTTCTCCGGGTCTCTGCATCTACTATCTGGTCCCACTCTTCGGGTATGGGCTCTCCAATTTGGTTTGCGGCTGCCTTGCCTTTGGAGACGATCTCCTGGGTGGAATAAGGGCGGCCATCTGAGCGACCAACGTGGACTTGATGAGCAGGCCTTTGGGCAGCCCCAGCCCCGGGCCCAGCCACGGCCCCGGTGCCGGCCCCAGCCGCTGCCATCGAGATGTGCGACCTTCTAAAGATGCCCTCGGATAGCAGTCCAGCTTCCTCGCAGCGCAGTCTGATTGAGTGCGATGAGTATAGTGACTGGAGGCTATATCTGTTGTTGTCTCTCTCGCTCACTCACTCCCTCGGAGGTTGGCAGTTCGGCCCAGGCACAGGCCAAGCTTAGTCAGCCACATTTCCATTGTCTGTCTAGAACAAACATCAGTGTCACAGGCATCCTTCGCCCAATCTGGAGCCGAATCTGTATGGTCTCCTCTGCTGTTCAGTTACTGGCAGCATTTATTCATTGGTCAAGTAGTTTGAACTAGATATGTAGTCATTGATTCCATTCCGATATCTACACGTACGTGAATTGACAGTGAAACGCTTGTCTCGTACATGCACTTTTGCCTTGTCTTGCACAACGACGTGCTCAGACAGCGCTATTGCCCGAATTCTTGCTCTGCCAGCTCTGCCAGCCTGTGCCCCAGCAACAGTGACTTTCTTCCACCCAAAAGGTATAACATAGCCAACCCGGCTGTCTTTCGCCTCGCCAAAGGACCAAGACACCTGCCGGCTGTCCGGTGCCCATTCCAACTCCGTTCTATTCCAGGTCGTTTGTGTGAATTTGTATGTGGGAGGGAGAGAACAAGAAAAAAAATCCATCATGAGCCAGAAAGGTTATATATATATCCATCCCGCATCCCTTTCCGTCTCGTTTCGTAAGAGCACTGTGACGGAGTGCATAGAACCACAGGGTGAAGTCATTCCGCCACGACAGAACCGGTCTCGGGTGCAGTCGTTAAAAAGTGAACAGAAGAGCAGAAGCAGAGCATTATTCGGTCCCAGCCTTGGAACCTGGCGATTAAAACCCCTTAACCCAAAGACCTGTGTCTGCGCAAAGAAAGCCAAGTTCCGATCAGCAGAGCCGCCCAGGCCGCCGTGGCCGCCGTCTGTAAATGCAACCCAACGCCACGTAATGAATTGTATGAATGAATAGACTCAGGACGCCGCCCTGCAACCTGCAAAGGGAGAGTGCTGCTAAACTTTTGCAAGCTTCGTGATGTTGATAGTCGAGGAAGCAATGATGCGATATCCGCTGAGGTGTCGGGAGCCGCCACATGGAATATCCTTTCACGGAGTCTTTCCTCCCTTTCGTGTCTCGGGGTTGCCCTCGAACAGGGCGCTCCAACCGGCAAGAGACCACGAGTCGCAGGTCGAGTGTACCGCAACAAGCCAGGCTGCGACGAGGTTGACCAGGTGGTGAATCATGTAGCCATAAGAGACCCCATAGATGGCGGCGTAGACTGCCACGCCGAAGATCAGGATGCTGGTGACATGTCTCAGCCGACCCGTGACCCTGGGGACCATCTTTCCCGCTGTGAAGGTTTCCACGAGAACAATGAATGGCATGATCGACATTACGTTGTGGTGGGATGAAAATGGCGTGAACCAGTGCACCGTCAGGTTGCGTATCCAGACGACCAGTATAGGTATGTTGATAGGAAGTACCCACAGCATCAGGGAGAATATAGAGTGTGCATAGTTGTAGAAGCTGCGGTTGGCGTTAGACGGCATTTCGCAGGCAATACGTTGGGCCCGTACCGCAGTGACGAGTTGTACCACACACGCGACCAGATATGCAAACTGGTAGGGTATGAATGTCGTGACCAAGAACAGCAGGACGGCTGTCGTGATGAGCCGTCGCCGCGGCGAAGACGGCATGAAGCCGTGTTGAATGGCTCGACGCCTGTCATCGTAGCGCACCCACCCCGGGCGAAAGCTTAACCAACCGTACAAAATGCTCAGTATCGATGTGATAGCCAGCACCATGTAGTTCAGGACTGCACACACGCCGACGCATACAATTCCGATCAGAGGTATCATGAACCAGAAGAACGGGTCTTGCGTGCCTGCCAAAAGGTCATTCTGCCGGAAGTCGATGCCGACCGTCACATTCCTGAACGGCCAGTAGTTTGGCCCTTCACGAGCCCCGGAGGTGTCCATCGACAGGGAGAGGAGCGTCAGAGACGCGAGAATTAATGGTATAGATCGGCGCAGGCACAAATCCAAGCTCTCGTTGAAAGGGATGAAGACGCCCTGGCTGTCGTAGATCCTGAACTGCTTGCGCACAACCAACGCGACGACTAACAGCGGGAAGGCCGCAAATGCGGTCCGATAGCGCATATACAGTTTCCCCATGCTGCCCAGAGCATCCACGGTCAGGCGGACATTGATGCTCGAGTCACATGTCGGGTCGGTCCAGAATTGAAAACTCAGGCCGCCCTCAGTCGGTTTCCTTTTCATCGGCGGGGGATTAAAAGGGGCAACACCGTGCATGCTGACGCTGGCGTGCCTTGCGTTGACGAAGAATTTTGACTCGTATGGTTCCGTAAGATACTGTCGTACCAATGGCGCGAAGAGCTCCTTGTTTTTCCCACAAGACTGTTCACTGAGCTCCAAGCTGTATGCGAGCAGGCTGGACTGGATGGATGGTATCTTGATCTCCGTCACGGTAGGCCTGTGGGCAGGCAATCGAAAATCCATGCCGAATGCGAGCATCCGACGCAGGCTGATGTGACGTGTTCGGTATGCGTCCGCGATCTCGCTGAACTCTGCGAGCACAAAGCCGGATGAAGTAATCCCCTTGTCCACAACGGCAACGAATTGATGATCAGCAATGTCGTCAAGATCATATTGCAGGAAAGAAAACGGTGTCATTGGCCCCAAGCCGGCAGTGGGAAATGGATGATGCATGAGCCTGGTTGATGCAGGGAGTTGCACGACGTCGAAAGCAGCATTTTTGCAGGCCAGCCGAGTTGAGCCCCGGCCCTCTCCTGACGACAGGTCCATCTTCCACGGCAACATCATCCCCGCCTGGCCAGGCTGCAGCGTGTGTACGCTGCAGAGCAACACCTCCAGCTTCCCCGATTCTCCAGCGCTATCCAACCTCTGGTCGGTCAAAAGTGTGAAGCGGTTCGGCGACGAGCCTAGGGGCGGGATCGGCACTAGGTACGCTTGTGGTTTGCCCTGCTTCCCCAAGCCTCGGAGTATCAAGCGATCGCCTTGCGGCACAATATCGTGCGACTCATCCTCGAGGGTGAGAAGTGTGCTGTGTTCCTTGAACAAGACGGATTTCTCTGCATTGTCTTCCAGCCCGGTGAGGAAATGCTTCTTGAAAACGCTCATGCGCTGTGCCCGGGGCTTGGTTTGCGAGGGGCGGTGCGCGTCAACAACGTCGTACAAGGCCCGGATCACTACTTTTCGATGTTGGTCGCACCATAAAATTGCCTGGTGGTCCATACTGGTCCACACAGTCGGAATCGTGGAGGTGAAGACGGTGAAACCATGTGTCTCGGGTACGATAGACTCTAGACTGGCATAATCCGAGGGCACCACGGTATCCAAACTGCCGCCGGCGATAGAAATCAGGGTTACATGCCACAGCGGGTTGTTGTTAGCCCATTTCTGAGAATAGGCCTTTCTCCAGTAGTCGTTGATCTCGCCGTAGACCTTGACAATCTCGCTGTCGAAGGAAACGGGTGGTCGCGAGTGCGGCGCAGACATGGTTATGATAGTATTGATAGAATGCGCCTGATAATTAGGCATTATAAGCATGGTGCGGGCCACAATGCCGCCCATGGAGTGGCCCACGATGATGACTGAGGTCGGATCGGGCAGGTCCGAGTCGCGACTTGTCATGCGCGGATCTAGGTATAGAGACAATATGTAGCGGATGGCCTCGTTCAGATATTCGGCCTGATCGATCATGGTCTGGCCGTGGAAAGCGGTAAAATCCTCGTTGAAGTCGACGGTGAAGAAGTCGAGATCGCGCACACCGCTCCGGAGGGTCGAGGGGTCATGCTGGAGCGTGTCGTGGAAGTAGTTGGCAGCTTCGGCAGCGAGCGGGCGGACCTGTTTGTAGCTCCCAGCGTTCCCTGGGATGAAGAGGACGGGGGTGCCTCGTAACTGGAGTTGTTGTTAGCTTATCGGCGCCGTCGCAGGCGTATCGGGCGAGAGCGACTGGGGCCAACGGACCTTGACCTCCTCGTCCACCTCGAGTTCCCTGTAGAAATAAAGCGAATACTTGCTGCCGAATCGGGTGTGCTCGGTGTCGAATTCGTTCAACTTGACGTAGGCGGGCCGCATGTAGGACATTATGCAGCCCTTGGCGTCCAGACATCTTGTCGCGCTCGAATTCAGTATGGCAGCCAGACACCCAAGACCAATTGTCGACACGAGGAGGGTCAGAAGACCAAGTGCCCAGGGGCTCCGTGATCGCAGACGGCGCGGCGTTTTCGAGTCCGGGGACTTGTCGACGCCTTCGGAGTCATCGTCGCTCTTAGGGGCCATGACTGGCACGGCTGACGGCTCGACAGGCAGGGCAAGAGGTGCCTTGTCCATGGCGGCTCCGGCGTGGGCGGCTGCGGGCTTCCAGGAGGAGAAGTTGCCGGAGCGGCGGCTGCGGGCGGATTGGGATCGGAGGTCGAAGCTGGTGCGCCTGCTGTCGGAGGTCCTGGGCGGCTGGTGGGCCGGGGCCCTGCCGTGGGTGTGGGCAGAGGTAGCCTGCGCTGTGGGCGTGGTATCGAGAGAGGAACCGAGGGTGAGGGCAAGGCCGAGGGTGGAGTTTGAGTTTGAGTTGGTGGCGGCATTGACAGGCGGTTGATGTTGCGATTGCAAATCGTCACCGTCGTCCGAGCCAGAAGACCGCCTCTGCATTTCCCCACGACGGTCGATGGCGCTTCTACCGTCGTCGGCCGTGTTTCGAGCGTGATCGTGGGAGCGGGAGGGGGGGAGCGGAGGGGGGGAGAGAAAGGTAGGTAGGTGGTGAGGGCCGGAGAAGTCGGTCGAGTGGGCGGACAGAGACGCGGGCGAGAAGGAGAGATAGAGGTAAGTTCCACGCGCTAACAGCAGTAGACGGAAAACCTGAACATCCCCAGGTCCCGAACGGGGCAGGGGGTGTGGTTGGGGGTGTGGTTGGCGGGAGCACACCAACGGCGCCTGGATTCGCAGGCCTTGGCCTGCCCCGTGCGGCGCCTGGGAGATGCGGCGTTGGGGGGGGGGGTTGTTCTGACCTTGTTCAGGATGCTTGCTGACTGATGAGAGAAGAGATTTCATGGATCCCCCATCTGATCTTGGATAGATTGTCCCAATGGCCGGGATGCAATGGCTGGCAGGGCTGGGAGATGAGAAAATCAGAGCATCTGGACTCGCAGACCACGGCTCCCTGTGTATTGCAGCACGCACGCATGCACTTATTGACCAGCCCGGTAAGCATAATTACGGGACCGCGGGCTGATGGGCAGATACAAGAATGCAAGCTCCAATGCCCCAATATCCCAACCAGGGTTCAGCAGGCTTGGGTGAGATGAGGTGTGGTTGCAACCCACCTGCCCACGTACCTAGCAAAGGATGGACTGGACGTTGAGTGAGGTTGCAAGCAGCCCAGGCGAGATTGCAGGTGTGCCCTCGGTACCTTTTCACATTGTGTACCGACGGACACCCGGCCAGGCTGTGGTCAACCTGTGGTCAACCTGTGGCCAACCTGGGGTCACTGGTCACAGAACTAGATTGCACCTGCGCAACACAGATCCGATCGCTCAGCCTCTTGGTCTGGGCCTGGGTCCTCGGTCCTGCTCTTTGGTCCACCAGCAGCACCAAGTCATGTCCTCTCTCATCATCGCCACCACTACCACCACCACCACCACTCGAGACCTTTGGCTGTTTGTCGCTCGGTGAGGGACCAGGTCCAGATGTGGCGGCTTCGTTCTAGCGTTCCAATGGGCACAGCGCCGTCTCAGCAGGGTGGAACAAATCTTGAGCTCGCCTTCAATTGCTCCGTATCCGTCGCAGAAACATCTTGGACCCGGACGTTGGAAAGCTGGAGCGTCGTCGTCAGTGCTGCTGCTGCACTGCAGGATCCCATTGCGGGATAAAGCACACGGCGCTTCGCATCTGCTCAGGCGGTACCGTCATCCATTAACCAGCATCACCCATAAAGAAGCTCATTGTCTCTGGCAGCCGACTAGCCTGGTCTGCATGCCAGGCCAAGCCGCCTCGGTGTTGGAGGATGGGAAATGGTGGGCGGGAGATATGGGATGGGGTGGAAATGGTTTCGAAACGAGGACGGCGGCCGCGGGCCACAGACCGAGTAGAAGACTATGCACAATGTATACATGTGACACCCCTGCTCCATGCCCAACTTCAAGATCGCATTTCTTATCATCCAGCACCCATTTGCCCCGGTATTTGCTTCACATGCTCACCGAGTTCGTCATTTGGGTCCAATATTTCCAGAGCGCTATTACTTGGGTAACAACGACTGCATCTATCGCAGCAGCGGCATTGCATTCCCTGCTCCCACACATCCGATGCTACAGAGGACCATACCACACGTTTTGAATAGGCGAGAACTCTGATTCAACCCTAACCCTGCTTAGTGTCATTGTTAGTGCCATTATTAATATTATCATTAGTGCTATCATCATCATCACCATTTTATTACTTAAATACACATATTACTAACCTTAGCTTTAAAAACTCCTTATTAACTCTTTAAGTACTTATTTCCCCTTTTATATTCAATTGTTTATTTTATATACTACAGAATTCTCTTAGTTTAAATTTAAATCTATAACTGTTTAAAATCCCTTTAAATATTCCATTAAATCTTCTTATTATTATTATAATTTGAATGAGATATTTATGTTAATAATACATATTTTTATGTATTATTTATATAATTTTGTTATATTTAAGTTAAGTAAACTATTATAATTATAAATGTTAGACTTTACTAGATCAAATAGGGGATAATATAAAATAGATAGGTAATAAAAGGCGTAATGGTGTGTATTAAGAATTTTCTCCTTAGTTGTTAAGCCAAAAACTAGCGTATTCTACGGGAGGGATCCTCCTTATTTATATTCGTCTTTTAGACTATATATAATACTCGAGAATTAGTTAATTACTAATCAGAGACCAGTAATTAATAATCATTTAGGTAATTATTAGCATATTATTATATAATATCGAATTCCTTCGAAGTGGGTGGGAGAACACTAGTCTGAAAGAAGAAGGGTCGTGGTTCTTATATAGACGTGAAGGTCTTCCACATAGAAGGTTCTAGAAATCTGCTTATGTAAGCATATTACGTAAGCATATATTCTAGGGTTATGTAGTAGTATAAGTTATTAGTATATGAATATATAGATTATAGCTAATTAGCCCTTATAGATAATAAGTAATTAATAAAAATATATTTTATTTTATTATATGTAAGGAACTTTTATTTGTTTGTTATTATTAAGGGGGCTTAATTATATATAAGTATTAAGAAAAGATAAAAAAATTAAGTTTAAATTTGCTAGTAAATAGTTATTTAAATAAAATTTCAGAATTTAATAAGATCTATAATACCCTTTTACTAACTTAAATTAAAACTCCCGCCTATTCAATACTTATAGTACGGTCCTCCATACACTATATCAAGCTAGGTAGATACGTATACTTAGTACTCTACGTAGTACATGGTTCTCCCAGCCCGGGACTAACAAATCAGGTGGGTTGCACTGCAGCTCGCAGAAGCTGTCGTACGGCGCTCGAGGGCTTGGCTGGGCAGCTCTGCTCCCTCCCAGGTTCATACGAGCTGCTGCAGGGACACGCCGGACGCGTACGCTTAAATGCACAGTAGCAGTCTAATTCTGCTGCACAGCGTCAGGCGCATCATCTCCAACATCCATGAGTCGTCGCAGTTGGATACGAGATGCTACTGCACGCAGTCTGTCATGCAGACCACATGTGATCTGCAAACCTTCTCGTCCATGCCACACAACCCAGCATGCAGGATGCAAGATCCTGAATGCAGCTCGGGTTAATTGAATTGAAACGTATCCATGGTCTGCCCGCCGTCATTGTTACGAGGCACTATGAAATATAGAGAGGCGGACTGGCGACTGACCCGCTTACGTAAACAGAGACGAGACGCGACCAGACGCGTGCTTCTCTCTCATGCCCTCTGTGACAAGCAATCGGCAGCATGAATTCAAGCCGACAGCTTCCGACCTAACGCATGCACTTTGTGACTTTCTACCGACATGTCGCATCACAAACGCTCTCGATAATCGTTCCTGTTCCCCAGCGTAGTTCTGCTTAGCGATGACCACTGAAACCGGCTGCACTCCGGTTGCTCACCCTCTGGAGCCTGTTGCCTGAGTCGGCCGCCGGCTATCGTGACGATGGCAACAATCAAGGCCATCGAGGCCAGCTCTGTTAGTGCCACGACCTTGCAAAATGAGAATGCCAACTAATGCTCTTTTACTTCTCCTCTTCAGGTTCATCAAATACAATCTGGCCAGGTTATTGTCGACCTGTGTTCAGTAGCGAAGGAGCTGGTCGAGAACGGCCTCGACGCTGGCGCAACGAGCATCGGTACGAGTTCTGGCATGGCCCATGCAAGGTCGTGGTGCTAATCAAACACTGTCATCAGATGTCCGGTTTAAGAACCAGGGTCTCGACTTGATTGAAGTCCAGGACAATGGCACGGGCATTTCGCCCGAGAACCATGAGTCTCTGGCGCTGAAGCACTACACTTCAAAGCTGTCGACCTACTCTGACCTGAGCACACTGGAGACCTTTGGATTTCGTGGCGAGGCTCTCTCCTCTCTCTGTGCCTTGTCGAAATTCACCGTCGTCACTTGTCTTCAGGCCGATGCCCCAAAGGGCTCTAAGCTCGAGTTTGAGACTTCGGGCAAGCTCAAGTCTACCAGCGTGGTCGCTGCCCAGAAAGGCACCACAGTATCCGTCGAGAATCTGTTCAAGAATCTACCGGTACGGCGCAGGGAGTTGGAAAGGAACATCAAGCGAGAATGGGGCAAGGCCATCAACCTCCTCAACCAGTATGCCTGTATTCAGACTGGGGTCAAATTCACTGTTTCTCAACAGCCCAACAAAGGGAAGCGAATTGTCCTCTTCTCCACAAAGGGAAACAAGAGCACAAGAGAGAACATCGTCAACGTCTTTGGCACCAAGACCATGGCCGGTCTGGTTGTCCTCGACCTGAAACTCGACTTGGAGCCCACGAGTGGCATGGCCCAGAAATGGAGCACACAAAATAATGTTGACGCCCACGAGGTCCTTATCCGGGGCCATGTCTCACGGCCGATGCACGGTGAAGGAAGGCAGACCCCTGACCGCCAGATGTTTTACGTCAACAGCCGGCCTTGCGGGCTGCCCCAGTTCGCCAAAGTCTTCAACGAGGTGTACAGGTCGTACAACTCATCGCAGTCACCCTTTATATTTGCCGACATACAGTTAGACACGCATTTGTACGACGTCAACGTTAGCCCCGACAAGAGGACCATTCTCTTGCACGATCAGGGCCGGATGTTGGACAATCTCAGGGAATCGCTGGTTGAGCTCTTCGAGAAACAAGAATATACAGTGCCCGTATCGCAGATTGCGACGTCTAAGCTACCACCTTTCAAGAAATTGACCGTGTCTCGCGAGGATACAAATGGCTCTGGAGGAGAATTTGCAGACAGATCTAATGCTACTGTTGACGAAGTGGTGGATCATGCGGCTCGGGACGGGGAGGAGGCATCCGGTATGTCAGACGACGAAGAAGAGGACACCTTGGGAGCCCACCGGATCCAGAATCTGGCCTCAGCCAAGGCTCTTTCGAGAGATGCTCAGTTGAACCCGATGACGCGCTGGTTGGCCAGGAAATTACCCCCTCGAGAAGAGAACAATTCGGAATCTGCCGCAGCCACCAAGGCCAATTCGAATCGGACAGTTATTGAGCAAAGAAGCGAAGTCATTCCAGAACATGGCATAGACGTGCCAGAAAGCCCCATTACGCCTCACGAGCCGGTGCAATCGGAGCCAGAAGATGGGCAGGACCATCCAGCCTGTTCCAGTGGTGGCGAGGATGCTTTTCTTAGCCGACTGGCCCGAATGAAGCGTTCCTTCCTCCCAGCATCCTTGCGAGATGAACCATCCCATGATCAGGCACCTGATGAGCTACCGATTCCAGCCATTTCGAAGCCAACCAAAGCCGTGGACACTGCACCGCTGAGTGTGACCAACCCAAGACAGCTAAAGCGGCCGTCTCAGGAGGTCGCGACCATCACAATCGGTGACCACTCGGTGACGAGCGTCATTGGCACACCTGCAAAGAAGCCAAGAATAGATGACGGAGCGGTAGGGCAGCATAAGGCTGCAGCAGCTCCTCAAGCCACAGCACCCCTGCCTTCCTTTGGAGGCCGCCTAACACAGATGTTTTCTGCCGCTTCTGCTTCACAGCATACACCAGGAGGCAGTAAAAGCTTACAGGCCGAGGAAACCAACAACTTTGAGTATAGAGACCAGTCGGACCAGGCGCATGAGGACGATGAGGACAACGATGCAGGACGGAGCGAAGACAACAGTGTTTCTGATGCAGAAGTTGAACCTGACCAAGAGTCCGGCATCGATAGCGACAGCGAGGCATCCGAGTCCTCTGCAATGTTCGTACAACAAGACAAAGACGAAAATGCTGAAGGAGCAGCACAGGATGAGGATAAGCATGAGGAAGACGATGACGATGACACTTTAGCATCGCCCATACCTGAACCAGAGGGTCAAGAGCCTGAAGAAAATGATGGGAAATACATCGATGAAAATGGGGTCAAGGCCCGAGAAGAATTAGAACTGCAAATACCACTTGCCGCCGCGGAAGGGGTCAGTCACGAGCCTAGCGAGGAGAATCAGAAGAGGACCCAAGCGTTTCTGAAAGGAAGCGGAAGGAACAAGCATTCAACACAGGCTCTTCTGCAGCGGCTCCACGTCGATGAGGACTGGCTTAAGAAGCGTCTGAAGTTGTGGGAATCTCAGACACGGGAATATGCTTCAGCAAGGAGATTTATGACGTCCGAGGATGTGGATCCCGGCCTTGGAGCCGGGACCCAGGTGGCAGAGGACAAACTCTCCCTCACCATCCACAAAGGCGATTTTTCCAAGATGAAGATCGCGGGACAATTCAACTTGGGCTTCATCCTCGCGGTGCGACCCGGCACCTCGGCGGCACCCGGCTTGACGGCCACAGCAGACAACCCCAGGAACGATGACGAGCTCTTCATCATCGACCAGCACGCGTCGGACGAGAAGTTCAACTTCGAGCGCCTGCAGGCCACGACAACGGTCCAGTCGCAGCGGCTCGTGCGGCCCAAGCCCCTCGAGCTCACAGCCATCGAGGAGGAGATCGTCATCGAGAACCTCCCGGCCCTCGAGGCCAACGGCTTCCAGGTCGAGGCCGACACGTCGGGCGACGAGCCAGTCGGCTCGCGGTGCCGGCTTCTCAGCCTGCCGCTCAGCAGGGAGACGACCTTCTCGCTGGCAGACCTCGAGGAACTAATCTCGCTGCTGGGCGACAGCCCAACCACCACGTCGTCGTCGCTTGTGCATGACGGCGAGGGCGAGGGTGACGGCGGCAGCTCCATGGGAACGAGGAGGCACATCCCCCGCCCGTCCAAGGTGAGGAAGATGTTTGCCATGCGCGCGTGCCGCAGCAGCGTCATGATCGGCAAGGCGCTGTCGCACCGGCAGATGGAGAAGGTCGTCCGCCACATGGGAGATATGGAAAAGCCCTGGAACTGCCCGCACGGCCGGCCTACAATGCGGCACCTATGTGCCCTGGGGGGTGCATGGGACGAGAAAGGATGGGCCGAGGGTGACCACGGCGACGGCGCGGGGACCCGTAGGACGCACTGGGCCGGGTATGTGAGCAGGATGAAGCAGTGAGCTTCCTTAGCGCGGCGTCGGCGGTGCATAATCCTTCATGGTGGAGTAGCCTGGGGAATCAATCACATTTTAATTGCCAATGGTGTACGGCCAGGACTTGTAGGAGAGCTCGCTTGATGATGCCGTGATTATATTTGCATTGTTAGAGCGAGACAGCCACAAAATTCTGATAGCCATATACCTTGATGCAAATGTACAGCCTCATGGCCATGTTGAGACAAGACTCTCCGCTATAAAAGTGCCGCCGGGTCGGGACTTTCCACTCTCACAGTTGAGAAGCCAAGTTGATGACAGTATTTTCCCGCACCCAAATCAGTCACCTTATGCTCTAGGTCATCGACGGCATGTCAAAATTTAACTGGCTTACTTGATCGCCGTTAATGCCAAAAAATTGAAGCCTGTGGGATAACGGGTAAGTAACAAGCCGCGCACCACGCGTGCGTATCCTCGACAGGAACTTACCAGTCTTCCACGTTGAGCGTGCTTGGCACCGGCGCTCCCTGCGCGCTCCCCGTGCTCCAGCTATCCGGGCTTTGTCCGTCAGGCAGGGTTGAGTCGAAGCCCGTGTTCCACATGGTATTTTGCGCCTGTTGTTGCTGGCCTGGCCCGCTCTGCTGGCCCGGGAAGCCGGCAAGCCCAGGCTGCAGGAAGCTGGGATTATGCTGCTGCACGGGACTGTTGCCCTTGCTTGTGCTATTGGGCATACCATGTTGCTGTTGATGGCCTCCAAACTGCATGGGCGGTACCTGTTGTGCCTGCCTGCTCTGTTGCAACTGTGGTTGCATCAGGTTGGGATCCAGATTCTGGTGTGTCTGAGTAGGAGAGAGGTGTGGGAAGAGAGGCATGCTTGCACTCTCAGGAAACAGCTGGTCTGGCTGGAAGTTCTCCCAGACGGCCTGCGATAGATTTGGCGAGTTTCGTGTCACGAGATAGAGATCTGGAGGGGTCGTCGGTACAGAGAAGGATGGGTTAAACGGAGTCGCCGGTCTGGTCTGCGGCCGTGATGCCGTTCCGCCCATGAAGGCGTCCATGTTGCTCTGCCTGGTGCCGCCGGGGGATGTGATCTGAGGAGGCGCCATGGAATGGCCGTGCTCGTTCTTTGTGGTTTGACTTGGTGTTTGCGGCCGCGAGCGCTCATACGACTCCTGGGGTGTTGGCGTAGAGACGCTGAAGTCGATAGCCATGTCGTCGTACTTGCGCTTCGCCGACTCCCTCATTTGCTGTTGATGTTGCTGCTGATCATGAGCATGTTGCTCTAGTTGCTGCATGCTCCTCTGAAATTTGCTGTGTCGCTTTCCGGCAGCCTTTTGGAGCCTCTCCTCGAGAGTCCTATTCCCGAGGATAGCCTCAAAGAGGGTGGACACCATCTTGCCAACCAGCCACACCCGTGAGACATCCTTCAGAGCCACCATGCAGGTCCTAATCCGGTCCTGAGTCACCTGCTGAATGGACGGAATGGGTGATCGCATCTGGTACACGTGCATGATGAGGGCTGAGAACAAACTGTAAACGATAAAAGCCGGGCAGTAACGAAGCTCGTCGTGGGCCGAGAGATTTTCTATGATCGATGTGATCATGGCCGCGGCCTGGAAAGCGATGTTTCTGGATGGGTAGGCCGCGTCCTCGGGAAACCGCGAGGAGCCTCCGCCTGGAGGCATATGTGCCCTGTGCAGCAAGCAGAGCGTCGTATAATAATTTGAATGGAGCAAGGCGGACCAAAAGTGGTGGCGTGGCATTTCCCAGTAGACCACCTTGGGACAATTTTGAAGCCAGTCGGCCAGCGCCATGTCGCTGTGGGTGAGATCAATGGGATTCCGTTGACGTCCCTTGGCCGCAACGGAGTACTGCTGTGACAGCACAAGCCCCATGATCTCGCAGAGCTTTACGTACTGCAGGAAGAAGTGGACGTGGATCGGGTCCGGGGGGTACTCGCTCGGTCGGCCCTCTTCGTCCTCGATGAAATCGTCCTCTGTCAGCATCTCCACGTCTGAGTCGTCCAGGTTGATGTGAACAGGTCGGCCAAGGGCGACAGCGACGGATCGGTCTCGAGTAAAGAGCGTCCACCAGATCCTCTTCCAAAGTCTCTTGTCGGCCCTGCTGAGCTGCGAACCTTCAACACTGCGGTGCATGCCGGATCCCTGTGCGACAATTGTGGCGACTCGACTCCAGTAAAAGACGTTCTTGGTAACGTCCTCGGGCCCTTCCCAATACCAACCCATCAGCAGCAGCGACTGCACTATGGTCATCCTGTCATCTTCATAACTGGCGTCATATAGTGCCTTGGCCCTTTTGTAGAAAGTCAGTGCAGCGGGGGTTGTAGACCCGTTTGCGTCCATGAGCTGTGGGTTGTTACAGACACGCGACCCGGCCAGCAGGATAGCCTGGAGGAGCAACAGCGAGGGCGGGTTTTTAGGGTCCCCATACTGTCTCATGAACCTCGTGCGGTTGATGACGGGCACAATGGGGTGGATCCATTTGAAGTACGATTCGATCAGCTCGTCGCAGAGGGATCGGGGCGGGAGCAGGAAGGCACCACGCTGGTGGAGGATATCGATCTCGACGTTGTCCAGCTCGGTCAGCCTGGCCCTGGAACCCCGGACGTTCTCAGGCAGGGGGTAGTGGACGACGTCGGCGGCTCCTTGTCGGTCGTTGACGAGCAGGGTCAGGTTGGAGGATTCTCCCAGGTAGGCAACACGCCCGGCTTCGGTGATGGGGGCACGGATGAACTTTGGTTTCATGACTAGGTTTACATAAGTATTGTTGTCGATCTCCTCCTTGTGGGTCTGTGCCGCCGTCATGGTGGTCGTTGGTGTACCTTCTGAAGTGTGATATACGGCGGGTGGCCTGGTGTTGAAAGTGGCCGTTGTTCCTGTGCCAGGACGGGGAGACTGTTCCTCTGGGCCATCGCCTCGTTCACTGGTTGTGGCTGGTCAGCACGCGCGCTGTCGAGGGTATCGAAGGGGGCAGATAGAAGGGTATGGTGAGATTGATAGCAATATGTACCTGTCCGAGTCTCTGGTGGTGGAAGCGGTCTGGGTCTTTTTCCTCTTGGGCGTTGGGATCTTGCACTCAATCTGGAAGGCGACGCAGTTGGTGCAAGGAATGCCGAGAGAGGCGGCATCGCAGCGGACTTTCCTCCTGTTCAACAAAGTATTGTCAGTCAGCTGGCAGGTCTTGTTTTATGTGGACGCCCGCGACCACGCGGAAACAATGGTGCTGTGGTCCTCGGCTTGTGCCGGGGGCGGAGGTCGGCGGGAAGTCCAACGCGAAGCTATCTCGAGCTTGAAATCTGGACCTCGGCTGTCCGGGGTACTGAGTAGCTTGGTCCGGGGGATGTCTGTCGACGATGGATGGGGTTGACGTACGCATGGCAAGTCTATTTTGGCAACGAGAAAGGGTCAGCGACATGGACCGTCTGATTGCAAGCAACACAATGGAGAGAAAGAGGCACATTGATCAATGTAGTGGTTGGTGTCGCGTGCCCGAGTAGGCCGCGCCGTCTCAGGCGGGCGGAGGTGGGATACAGACAGAGTTACCGAGGCATGCAGCGCAGCCCACCTGGGCCGAGGAGCTGCAATGTAATCAATCCGGTCTGCGGGCGAACGAGTGGGCGGAGGGGGGAAGAGGAGAGATCTCCCAAACATGACAAAATTAGAACCAACGACTCACCTCACAAGCCCGAGATGCTCGTTGTCTTTGGTCAAAGCACGGCGAGTCAGCTCAACTCCTCATCGTCACCATAAAAGCACGAGCGGGAGCTCAACCTCGACTCGGCGTGTCGGAAATGGCCTCCTCACCTCCTGAAGCTCAGCGCATTCGCGGCATTCGCGGATGCAGCAGCAGCAGCAGCAGCAGCAGCAGCAGCCGCCGCGCCGCCTCCTCCGCCACCCTTTGCTCCTCCTCCACCCCCTCCTCCTGCCGATGCTGTCGGCGTAGCACCGCTGCTGCTTCTTCCATCTTGGTTCGCAGGTGGTGACTGGGTCTGGGACTGAGACTGCGACTGCTGTTGGTGGAGGCTGGGGGTCGGCTGCTGCTGCTGCTGCTCCTGCTGCAGCAGCTCGAGGGACGGATGGTCCATATTCCGGGGCGGGTTGGGAACACTGGCTCGTGGCACTCACGGCGCTGTCGAGGTAATAAGGAAGGGTGCCGGCTCAGACAAGTGGTTGGCTATGGGCCATCTCAGGCGCGACGAGATATGCTCCGGTCGGGTCGGGCCAGGCTTTGGGGTGTGGGTTGAATTGAGTCGAACGAGGTGGTTGCAATACTCGGGGAGGGGCGGTCGGGCGCACCGGGCAAGTCGTTTTGGGGGAGGGGGTTTGGGAGTGGTCGCGCTGGATACCAAGCTGGACACCAAGGCGCCTCCTTGGACTGGCAGTGCTGCTGCAGCGAACAGCCGGTAGCCAGCGACTTCTCTCTCTCTCTCTCTCTCTCTCCTCTCTCTTCTTGTCCCTCTGTCTCTGTGCGCACAAGTGGCCTCGGGTCTAGGCAGATCGAACGTTTCAAAAGTCGGGATTTTTAGATGAACCGGGCACCCGCAATTCCAACGTGTGGTCTTTTATTGCTGCCCCAAAAAAAACCAAAAGAAGCCGACCTGGCAGATGCTGGCAGATGCTGGCTTCCAAGGAGGTAGCAGTAGCTCCTCCAATCGCGGCTAGCGCTTTTGACACTGTCGGCCAGGCAGGAAGACAGGACGGACAGACCACCGTGTGCGTGCTTCACCCAGCTCGGCCGATATGGTGGACTGGCTGCCTCTCTCGCAATGCCGTGCGCAGTGTCACCGTGCACAAGGAGTAGTTTAAACAACAACAACTGTTTCGTTGGCTGGCTTCGATCCCATCCGAACACACCTTTTGGCTCGGCCCCGCCCAGCCTCTGGCTCCTATTTATCAACGTCGACTCCCTCGCATGACATTGCATGTAATAACTGATAAACAACCTCTCATCCGGCATTGCCCGTCATTACACGCAGAGTGCGCCACTCCGCACAACTAGGTCAGCAACATCCTCGGATACGCATCCAACCCCCCCTGCTGTGGCTGCCGGCCTATCTTGTTCCACAACACACCAACCCAAAACATGCCGCCTGCTACCAGGAGAATTCGTTTCCGTCGAGGTGGCCAGGATACCTAGATGGGCTCTGAGGTCCAAAGGCAGCGAGCAGGGCAGTGCGGAATACAGTCCATTAAGCCATGCGTATTGCAACACTCGCACTACACGGACCGACGGGAGTAGTCTACATGGTATACTTTGCCCACCACCACACTAATAGGCAATATGTACCACTAGCAATACGGACGTGTTGTGAGCCGCCCACTCCTGCGGGAGCTTGGAGCCAAGTTCCTAAGCACCAGCAGGAGCCCAGGCCCCAAGACTCTTTTCTGGGGAATCCTTGGAAAATCCGGGGTAAAGATACGTACACTGCTCTGCATGCTCATACAAGACCGACAACTCACCCACCCCTTCGCTCGGCACAGCAAACCTGCGCCGAAGCCCAAGAAGGCGTCCACGATTCCTATGATAGGGGCAGACACTCACACACCCGGGCGGCGCGGACGAGATCCGGACCGTACTCTTCTAGTGAAACAAATCTCCGTGAATACCACAACTGCTGCATGACCGCACTTGCCCAAGCAAGCCGCACGTACGCGCGAGGCCAGTTCTAGAAGCGAGTACACAGCGCGACTGCATTGCACACACAGGGCACAGAGAGAGGGGCCGCAGAAAACGACGCATGGCCTGCCAAAAGGGGCAACCTTCCTCAAGCTTTAGGGATTCTCCTTCTCGCGAGAGATTCCTACTATACACCGCAGCTCTGTGTGCATTCTCTCCCCCAGCTCTCTAGGCCTTCTCAAGCTTCTCCGGAAAGGAACAAAGACCCGCCCCGTCCCTGCAGCATGGCGAGAGCAAGAAATTACGGCCTATGACGGGCGCGCGCGGAAGATGCACCCCGGCCGGACAAGCTCGCCTAGCAGCCCAAACCCACCAGCCACGTTGCGCGTGCGCAAGCGCGGGGCATCATCTGCCGCTTCCGTTGGGGCCCGGCGCCGCGAGGCTGACGGGGCCAGGAAGAGGCAGGCCAGGCATGTGAAACTGGGCTCAGAGCTGGACGTTGCGGCGCCGCTTGCGTGCGTGCTGCTGCGGCGGGCGCAGCTCCTGGAGCTCCCATCCTTGGAAGATGCCGAGGTCCAGCAGCTGCGGGCGGCGCGCGAGGCGAGGCTGATGCCCGTTGGTTGTATGCTGAACTTGCGATCGACGTCAACATGAGGGCTTGACAGCTGAGGCCCAAGCCCTGGGCATCCCACATTTCCCGGGAAGTCGGCTACTTGGCATCCATGGATCGCTTTACAGGAATCGAGAACTCTTGCTACTCCCGCTTCTGCCGCTGGGAAGTTTCTAAAACGGTGCGGTTCGAGCTAACTTGTTCGATCACTTAGATCGGCTGCACCCATTGGTGACATCGGCCTTTTCGCCATGCTCCACAAGGGCTCTCATTTGTGCCGGTAGGTGATCAATGCGCATTGGCCCTTCACTTCCGGAAGCGATTCATTTATATATTCAAGAATTATAAACAAATCCTACTGTTTTGTCCCGTTCCTAGTAGCAACTCTTTGCGAAAAGGACTATCTAGTCAATTCCCGTATGTAGGACAAAGGCAAGGGAATAGACCTTTTCGAGTAGCATCCCAGAACACCGCTCTGTTAACTTCACAGAATTAAATAGTCTCATTTCTCTTCGTATGCTTGGACTAATACTCGTTTCTATCAACATCAAACATTCCCACGTGCCCATTTGTACAGTCACCATCACCCGCCGCGTCACATCTAGTCCGCCCGGACATTCCTCCTCGTCACAAACGGAATCGACCGCTTGTTGCTGCCCATGTTCTTGTCCACAGACACCTGCTCAACAGCGTCAGACACCGGGGTGCCAACGTTGTTGCACAGGCCATCGGTCTGCGCCGCAGGCAGGAACACGCGCGGTAGGCCACCGGCGGGCATCTGAATGTTCAGGCGGCCGTCGCTGTCGACCGTGAAGGACTCGCAGTTGAGCACGTCGATGAGCTCCGCGCCGACCTCGTAGTCGGTGACGGCCGAGCCGAGGGCGTAGCTGGCCTTGTTGGCGGCGTCGCTGCCGCCGTTGGTGAACATGGAGATCATCTGGCCCTTGCGGAAGGCGATCACGCTGGAGCTGTTGGCCGTGCCCTCGTCGTAGAAGAGCGCCGTGGTGCGCTCGTGCGTCAGGAAGTCCGCGTTGGCCTGCGCCGCGTGCTTGCGGACCTTGTTTGTCTGCTGGATCCACCCGTACAGCTCCGAGTAGATGTCGTACCCGACGCCCAGCCAGAGCGCCTCGCGGTTGGTCGGCACGTTGCCGCCCGCGTAGTGCTGCTCTTGGCCGTAGTAGACGATCGGGATGCCGTCGCGCAGCATCGAGATGGAGATGGCGTTCTTGGCCAGTGCCACGTCCCCATTGCGGTACGGGAAGCGCACCTGGTCGTGGTTCTCGAGGAAGGATCCGAACAGGGACGGGTCGATCTCGTTCATGGCCGCGAGCTTGTTGGTGCCCTCGAAGAGCGCCGAGAAGTCGGCATCATTGGCCTGGAAGGCCTCCACGTACCAGTTCCAGCTGCTGAAGTCAATGTACCCGTCGAGGTACTTCTGGTAGGGGGCCAGTGTCTCGGGGGCGCTGTGGTTGATCTCGGCCAGGAGGAACACGCCGGCCGCGTCCTTGACGCCGCCCTCGGTCCAGAACTCTGGCTCGATCTCGAGTGCCGTGTCGACGCGGAAGCCGTCGATGGAGTACTCAGAGACGAGGTCCTTGATCCACTCGCGGTAGATCTTGCGCACATCCTCATCCTCAGTGCGAAGATCGGGCAGGCCCTCGAGCCAGCAGAGCTGCTCGGACTTGCGGTTGTTCCACCGGATGCTGCACTCGTCATGGAAGTATGAGGCCTTGTTAAAAGGCTTGAAGTTGGTGTAGTTGCCGGGGGACGTGGGCAGACCGATGTGGTTGGGGGCAATGTCGACCATCAGGTACATGCCGCGGGCGTGGAGAGAGTCTGCAAGCTCCTTCAGGTCGGCCTCCGTACCAAAGTGAGGGTTGAGTGAGTACAGGTCCTCAGTCCAGAAGCCGTGGTAGGCATCGCCAGATAAGCCGAAGTTTCCTTCAACGTTCTTGACAACAGGGGAGATCCACACAGCAGTGGCACCCAAGTTCTGGATATAGTCGAGGTGGTTGGTGATGCCTTTCCAAGTGCCACCACAGGCCGTGCCAAGAGAAGCGTCGCAAAGCGGTGCTGAGCCGTCCGTCCTGGCGAACCGATCTGTGATGACCTGGTAGATACTTTGGTTTCGCCATCCTGCTGCATCCAGGGCCATAGCACCGTGGACGGCCCCAAGGGCAAGCAAGGAGGAGAGTTGTGCGAGGGAGAACATGGTTGGAATAGGGATTAGGGTATTATGGTACATATATATATAGACAAGACAGGACGCCGTGTGACTGGAAGCAGAACGCTTGCAAAAAAAAAAGAAATTTGAGTGTCGATTAACGATTGTAATGCCTGGACAGGGAAAAAATTAAAGAGTGACTGTGGCCCAAGGCTGAACGACTGAGGGTGTCTTTGCTTTCACCGTGGCATCTGCAGAGATACAGAAGCTGAGGAAGAACATGGAAAGGCGACCAGACGGCAGCAAGGCGCCTTCATATTGTCGCCAACGTCGGCCACGATCCGAGGTATTCACCTGAGGTTCAAGTGGTGACCTTCACTCACCTTGCCGCCTTGTGCATGGTGTTTGCCCGATTGAGTGTTAATAGCCGTTTTGGGCCCACCCCCTATCCCTTGGACTGCGCCGCAATTGAGATTCGACCTGCCCGCTGTGTCTGCATCTGGATAGAAAGAATGCTCAGGGCCTCGGGTAGGATCCAAAATCATGCATAGCACGAGAAATGGATCCAGTATCGAACAAGCATATTACCCTTGAAACCGATCAAAAATTAAAAGATACGGTTCGCGTATAGCTTTATCTCTAAGCGATGGGGCGATGTTGCTGAAGAGGCCTTCCCGCCGCGACCTATACTCGTAGAGGCCTAGCGGACTCGGGTGTTTCCACTGTTCTTCTGTGCGGCTACGCACGGTGCCAGAGCATCAGGGGCAAGCAGTCGCAGGTGCTGCAAGCTCAATATTGAATTTTGGTCCCCACAAGAAGTCGAAGCCCGGCGTCTATCTACTATTTCAGATGCGTAGGCGTCGCAATCCATGCCCGCAGGAGTGGCACCGGGAGATGAGAGTGGTACCCAGATCTTGTTGTCTGACGCGATGCCTTCGTGTTCGTCCCTCGATAAGTTGCAGGCGGGGCGGACCTTTTTTGCCGGAGTGGTATCAACTATCGTACACTCAGACGGACATTGCAGGAGCTTACATTGGAGAAGGAAAAGTTCTACCACCATGGTCTACTTGTATGCCATATTCTGGTGGGGCGGATCATTGCCGAAGCATACGACTCAGGCGCCCCCTCCTTCGGTTTCCAACCCCAGTGTAATCGCTCAACAGTGTTTGTGTCGACCAGGCTCGCGAAGCGATTGAACTTGCGGCTTCGTGAGCATGTGGGCCTGCACGTACCATCCGGCGGCATTTTCAAGGACAAGAAGCCGTGGCGAAGGCTTGGAGAGCGCTCAAAGGAGCTGGCGCGAAGGTTCGTCGAACTCCGCAAGTGTAAAGGCCACTGCCACGTGTGTTTATCAGCCCTGGTGAGACGCGAGGATCAAAGTACACATATCCAGGAGCACTTTGATGACCTAGTCTGCCCGTCGAACATGGGACGGGGAGGATCTCATGGCTTTTCCGCCACCCCTTTCGCTGTTTTCCCTAGTGCCGCAGCAGTCCCTGTCCCGTTGGCCTGGGATTTACTCTCCGTGGCTCCTTTGCCATTCGTGGTCGTTTTGCCCGGGACCTCGAGAACATCCATCTCCACACCTTGGATAAACCATGCTGATACACCCTCCAATGCTGCCACAAACACGCTCAACAAACTCGCGATGACAAAGTGGGAAATCGTGCTTCCGATCTCCAACCAAGAGCCCTCGTCTTTGACAACCCAGAAGAAATACAGTGTCAATATGTCACTGATGGCCATCACCAGCATGAATAATGCCGATGGCGCCACTCCGATCTTCTTGTTCAGTATGCCCAGGTTGGCCGACACCAACGCAAAAGGTATCATGAGTTTCAAGATCAACAGTATACCTTGTGAGAATGGATCAAAGATTGGAAGCAGTCGGCAGACACTCTCGAGGCTGAACCCTGATACCGACGCGATGTTGCCAGTGGAGAAAAACGCAGATTGCAGGAAGACGAAGAAGAATAGGGCCACTCGGGCATCAGCCAGTGACAGCGGGCGATAGGGATTGGGCAGCCTGTCGGGCACCTGCTTCGTCTCCGTCGATTCATGAACTGGCTTGCTTTTGACGGCGACTTCCACCTTGGGAGTCGAGTTGGTGTAAACTTCATACTCTAGCCTCACCCAGGCCAGAAGCGTAATCCAAAATGCGACATAAAACAGCCCCTCGTAGGAAATTGTGAAGATGACGAAGGTCGGCGCGCAGGTAAGGAAAACAACGACGAGTCGGTGCAAATAATTGCTATTGGACTCCAATCGATATGCCAGAGGCATTATCAGCGAGATGACTACATGAGAGGTGCGAAGTTAGTATAGGGTATTGCAACCTCGCCGTCTTTTGTGTTACTTACTTAATACAAGCCAGCCAACGACCTGATTACCACGAGGCAATCCTTGCTTGGCTTGAAGAGAGAGCACGCTTGATCGGGTGACGACCACAGCCAAGGCAACCAAGCCAACTTGGATCCCAATAAGAGTCCGTGAGGTTTCCTTCCTAGGTGGCTTTGTTTTTGCCGCAGTCGTTGAAAACTCGGAGAGGACCCTCTCCTCAAATGCAAGATACAAGACACCGATTGCTACCATGAGCACACCACCTAGGGTTATGGTATTGATGTTCTCCTGCTTCATGGCTGGAGGAAGGAGCGTGAAGCTGCTCATCGACAGGCAAGAGACAGCCCAGACCAGTGATAAAGCCGGACGACTTCGCACAAATGAAACACCAGATGCAAGCGGCCAAAACGCTGCAGCAACGAAAAGCACAGTCAAAACCTCGCGATGGATGTAGCCTATAGCCAACGAAACAATTATGCCAACATAGGCCGTGCCGCCGAAGAGGAGAGAGACTGGTCGAATGTTGCCAAATACAATGTTGGCTCCACGGATGAGGCTTTCGCGACGAGCGTAGGTTTCTTCCCAGAAGAAAACTGGGAAGAATGCATACGCATAGTAGGTGACCGGCGACTTGGATGCAATGAACGACGCAGCCATCAGCACGTATATCGACGACGATATGGCCGTAGAAACTGTGTCCCTTGACGGCTCGACCGCTCCTTGAAGGACGTGGAGGTTGACAACAGTGGAAAGGGCGTACACCATCCACCCGATGTATCCGACGGTGATCAGAGCTCGAAGGAAAAGCCAGTCGTAAGTTTGGAGGTACCTCAGGCCCTGAAGCCCAAACTGGATCAAAGCCTCGGTTTCCTCAATAGCTTCCTCGTATTTCCCATCTTTGATGAGACCCCGAATGGCGGCAACGCGTTCTTCGGAAGTATGGCCGTCCTCACTCAAGGGCTGATAAGGCACATACCTTAGCTGCGATGCCTTCTTCTTCTCCTCCTTGACTCTGTACATTTCGAGAATGCCCTGTGCGTTGACCAGGAGAGATTCCGCCTTCTCACTAATGTCTGCCGCAAGATAAGGCAGGGGAAGTTCCCCGACCGAGTTCGCAGGGTACGCGACCCCCGTGAGGTATGCCATGAGCGCGGCAACGTCCGCCTGGGAGACATCGTGCCTTCTGACCTGATCGAGGTTCCAGTCGGAGGAGTATTCGTCGTGACCCGGCGCAACGATCCCAGGGTGAACTTCTGGCTTCGCAACTCCCGAGCCCCATGCGATCAGAGGGGTCCGTGTATTATCCGGATGACCGTCTCCATGACTGCCCCAGTCGCTCATACCGTGATCCGCAGTGAACACATATGCAGTCCTGTCGTCATTGTAGAACTTTTCGATTACTTCTGTGATTTCTCTGACTCCCTGATCAACGACCTTGATGTTGTGTAAATACTCCTTGGAGTACGGTCGGTAGTAGTGGCCCGTTGTGTCCAGGCCGAGCAGGTGGAGAAAGAAGACAATTTTCTCTTCCTTGAGGGCCGCCTTCAGAGTCTTGTTCTGGGCCGCCTCTTCAAACAATGCCTTGACGCGGTCAAATACCCAAAGATCGAGATGGGTAGCGTCTGAGGAGAAGACTTCCTCCTCGGCTCCGTAAGTGTACGCATCAACGCGCCCCGGGACAGCGCCATGCTCGAACATTGGCAGGATATCCGGGCTACCCCAGCTCCATGTGTGTTGACTGCGATTGAAGACACTATCAAAGTCGACCGGGTTCAACTTCCAGCCCGTGGTTACCGCAGACACATCCTCGTAGAGGCCAGCAATAAGTGCCACGTGTCCAGGTCTCGACTCGGTGGGCACGCGCGTGTGGGAGACACCGAAAGTGCCGTACTCCAGGATGCGCGACCTCAAGAAGGGTGCCAAAGGTCGTGGCTCGAGATCTGCCTCGGACTCTGGGTAGGGCTCGGAATGCAACTGCAAGGCCTTGTCGGCTCGCAGGCCGTCACCTGATTTGAGAGGCGCGTCAGTCACGATCGAAGGTAGGGGAGGGAGACAGGCACTGCAGGGAGAAAAGGAGTAGCATACCGACGAAGAGGACCAGCCTGTCTGCAGGCGGCTTGCTGGGAGCTGGGCGATCGACGGCAAACAAGCGCATGCCTGAGACGACAGGACTGACAAAATATATGTCGAAGATGGAGTATATGTATATCAGGTGGAAGATGACGGCCAAGGCCAGAAACCTGAACCTCGGAAAGCGCGCCATGGTGCGCTCTGTGGTGTGCAGCTCAGCTGCACCCGTTGTGTCGGTTGCACGCGGTTCTGAGGCTCTCGAAGTCAAGCTTGCGACGTTGCGAGCTTGGAGTCGCCGGGTGTAAGCCGGTGCGAGAGCCGGAGGGGGCGGTGGGTTGGCTCGTGGAGCTGCGGAAAGTCTAGCAATTGGGTCCCCGTTGTTCCATGACTTCTTGTGACTAGAGGAAAGGAGGGACACGGCGCAGAGGTCCAAGGAGAAACAAGTCTCTGAACCCTGACGGACGTCGTGGGCAGGAAAAAGACGGTTTTGTCAGCTCGGGGATTTCAAATGAGCGCGACGTGATGGAGTCCGCCTGCATGGACAGGTGCAGCCAGTCACTACAGACTATTAGCCAGGTACCTGGCCAAGGTATCGATGGAGGCTTCCATGCAGGGGCTGGGAACCTGGATGGCCGGCCGCTAGAGCACAGCATGTGCGGCAGTGTCTGCACCTTGCTGGCTGCCAGGCGAGCTGGGCTCCGCAGCCCGGTGTGGAGAGCAGGGATGTGCCTTTCAAGGCTCATATGCGCGTCACTGTCGCATTCTCGGTTCAGGAGCCCCCTAATCTGAATATCGATTTCTGTGGAAGAATCCTGAAAGATCAAATGTGACGAAGCCATTCCAATAATGCAGGTCCTGTTTTCTACAATATTGAAGCAAAAGTGCAGCTTTACAACACAATTAGAGACTAGTAAACTGCTTGCGGAGGCCAAGCTGCTCGGTATTTGTTAGAAGTGGAATTCCTGGGTTGGACTATCGTAAAGCAGCGGGTCATGCTTCAAAGTAAAGTTATCCTAAGCAATCCTAGAAGTTTTAACAAGAAACATTCCTTCTAGAAGACTCAGACATGGCAATGATCTTCAAAGAAACTGGGATTGAGTCTAGTATATAGGGATAAAAAATTAGCTACCAGACATTGATCTCACACGGTCAGCTAGTACACTTCTCATAACCTCCACTCTACTTGAGTTCCCTCGTTAGCTCAAAGAATCTCGACTAACCGCTACGCACCTCAACGGTTGTCGTGTCTGGGCTCAATCTAGCACTTCGCGAAAATATCCCACATTTCACTTCTACGGAACAGGTGCCCAAAGTCGGGCTGAAATCCGCACTAGTATACTTCAAGGAGTGCTCACGCATCTCTATCTCCAGCTACTATTAAGATGATAACTATGGTAAATCATCTCGAGATTGCCTGATAAAGGCAACTTAGCTGTACACATTGTGAGTAGTGGTGTTTGAACCACAATCGGTCTCACGCAATTTTCAGGACCGAAGACGCACCAGTACGACGCGCGAGCTGGAGAATAATGAGTATTAAACATGTCGTAGTGTAGGCCTGAAAACAACGAGAAACTAAATACACGAGGGGTTAGGCCATGCATGACGAGCACCCTCATGCCCAGACTCGAAACACATGTAAACCTCCCGGTGCCGTAGCAGGCGTGCCTGGACCACTGTACCCAGTGCCAAACAGAATGTATGGTCCGTCAAGAGCAACACCTCCATGGAAATTAGTCATCAGCTCGAAATCAGTAATGAGACTCCCGTCAGCCTTGTCGAGAACCACTAGCCCCCCCTGAGACGCATCGTAGCTCATAGTCCCATTCGAGTCTTGCCCGGTTCTGGCTACAAGCACCAGGTCTCCCACGACCGTAGGGGGGCCCATGGCCACACCATTCATCGGTACCGGAGTTTCCCAGAGAATCTTCCCATCTGTGACGGACACTGCACCATACGCGCTCCTGTTGACTGTCTGGTTTGAGGTTTGAAGTGTCCACGTCTTGTAGTCCGAGTTGATGGCAGTGAAGTAGACTCGGGAATCGTCAACGGAAATACCCCAGCTCAACCCACCATTGACGCCCACAGGGCTAGTTGATGTTGTCCACAGAATGTGTCCATTATCAGCTGATATCGAATAAATCTCACCAGTTTTCCTTCCGACATATAGCTTGCCCGAAGCATCACCGCCGGGCACGAACACTGGTGCCATCCCGAAGTCTGCGTTGGGGCCGGGGACCGCGGGACATAGAGTAGTGTTTTGCGGGCGAGCACCCGGGTAGCCACATGCTGCCGTGAAGACATCCACCCCCGGCTGTTGCTGTACCCAGTTCACTTCCCCACTGTCGATGTCAATGGCAAGCACGGAGTTCTGCCAGACATCGGGTGGCAGGCACGTATCATTTCTCAACGTGTAAGGAACCACCGGAGGGTTGACTTCCCGCTGACACTGGATGGTGATATTGGAGGCGGAGTAGGAGTTGCCGGTTCCCACGAACACTTGACGACCACCCGGATCAATAGCCGGCTGGCTGCCCCAGATCGCAGCGCCTGCCCAACCTTCTTGGTGGCGGGCTCCGGTAATTGTGGCCACCCTCCACAAGACCCTGAAGTCTTCCGTTGCAGAGTCGAAAACCAGGGCGACCATGTTGCCCACGAAAGAGCAGCACTGATACCCTGGGAACAAGGATGCGCTTGTCTCGACGCTGGAAGTCCCGACGAAGAGTTTCCCATCAAAGAACGTCGGAGACATCGTTATGATTGCCGCTGGATTGGCGTCGACCTGGACGATGCCGAGGGAGGCCCCGTTGCGCCTGTCCACGGCTACGACCAAGGCATGCGTCAATGTGCCAAAGTACAGCGTGTTCCCGTCAATCTGGGGACTTGTCCGCGATACCGGTCGATTGGTCTTGGCCTGGAACGCAGATATCGGGGAAAATTCTTCAATTATTGCCGTTACGTTGATTTTCCACATGGTCTCACATGAGTGGAAGTTTAGCGCCACGAACGAGCCCTCCCAGGTCGGGAAGTACACGGCATTGTCGAGAATTGTAGGAGTTGCACTGACCCCGATCGGAAAGCTCAAGTTGCAGTGATCGGTAGTGGAAAGGATGTTGATGGACGAGATATCGTTGTTTTGTGCAGCCCATCTATTGTTCTTGCTGTTCCCACCCCAGCCCGACCATTGCATCGACGCGCCATCCTCGGCCACATCCTGCCGGCTTGAGATGGCGCTGGCTTGCACCGCAAACGGCACTATCAGCATTATTTGAAACACTGAGAAGAGCATTTCGGTTTACAGGAAGTGTAATCTGTGATGGTGGCTGTCCGAGGAACGGGTATGAACCAAATAGGAGCCAGAGCAAGGCACATGGGAGAGCGAGAACTCATGAGTCTGTAGCTAGGGCTACTTTATGCCCAGCTCATCTTCGGTACACTGAGGGGGGAGTTGTAATTTGGGTAGAGAAGCAAGAAATCTACGCGGCGGGGTGCTGGCGCAACCACTTAGTTCCCACTTGTTGCGGTAATTATAGAGTTGGCCACCAGGAAGCCGAGTGACCCCTGAAATTCAATTTACTAGATTTAGTGCAAACCTTACCGACAGGGCCCCTTGAGCTCATGCAATCGTCTTGCCCAGTTACAATCCCCCTGCTTTGGCCCCAAAGAGACGGTCTTACGCAGATGGAATGGTATGGGAGTGTGGAAGCATCACAACGGAAACCAAGAAAAAGAACAGTATATCAACCACTCCAGTCAGATTATAAAGAGTGTGTTGAAAAGTTCGGTTATCCTAGTTGTATGGGAACGCGAAGTATGGAGGAAAAATCCAACAAAGGTACCTGCTCTTTGCAGATGAACAAAGAGGATAGTTGCAGTATACTCAGGTGTACTGGGCAAGTTGGCCACAGGTCCGTAATACTAAGTGCAACTCGGTGAGATACCGGGCAACACGAATGCTACCTCTCCAATACCTCGAAGAGTATCGAAAGCAAATCATTCAGCGCGAAAAGAACTGTAGCTGTCCTGCCATCCTGACCTTTCTGCCCAAGTGCGATCTACACACTCGCAAGATCAGTCCTGGGCATGGCCTTGACATACAAGGGCCTCTTCTGACGGATAATCCGGATGAATTCAGCTCGGTGACCCTTGTCCCAGTGGACGGATTGTGGCGCAAGTTCGAAATCGAAATGCCAGAACAGTGCTGCAAAAGCCATGCGCACCTCGTGATAGACGAATCTTCGGCACCACAAAGTCAGCTATCACATGCTCGCGGCAAATAGCGTGTTTAAGGAGATAATAAGGCTAAGAGAGAATAAAATCCTCGACACATACCGCTTTCCAATGCAGTCCAAGCTGCCCTTAGCAAAAGGCCTAAATGCAGCCCTCTTGTCATTTGCGTATCTAGCATCACGCTCTGGGAGCCAACGCTCAGGCACAAAGGATCCAGGGTCTGTGAAGTTGTATTCCCAGTGTCCAGCAGTATAGTGTGGTATACCACAGGTTGTCTGCAGAGCGAAGTCAGAGACGACAACGAGTTCGCGGGAATGGCAGACTTACACCTCCCGGTAAGAAGTATCCATCCACCTTAGCCCCGCCAGGTGGTACGACACGTGGGATGGTCGTGGCGAACGGTGTATCTGTGCGGAGGCTCTCCTGGATGATGGCGTCCATGTACACCATTTTGTCGGTGTTGGCCGCCGTGATGTCGGCTGCGCTCTTGATGATACCAGAATATCTAATCTCATGTTTCACCCTCTCGTAGACGCGGGGAGTGCTCATAATATTCCACATCATCGCAGTCAGCAGGATGGGCGTCGCCTCACTGCCAGATAGGACAAGGATAGATGCCACATCAAGAGCCTGGATACGGGTGATGGGGTTTTCTTGGTCCTTCATGCCATTGTAGATAGTGCTCATGATGTCTCCTCGGCCTTCGCCCTGCTCGTCGGCTTGGTCGAGCCACCGCGCAGCCGTTGAGTCAGACATGACCCGCAAGCTATTCCACCAGTCCATCCACGGAAGACGCAAGGCCAAGCCATAGAAGCTTCTGGTGGCCGGGAACCGAAGGATGACCTGCATCACAGACAGAAACGGAGCGCCTACTTCGGCAGCGTGAAGATATGGGTGATTACGCTCATTCTCAAGGCATGAAAAGTCCTCACCGAAGCTCAAGACACCCATCACGTCGAATGCGAACCATGTGAACATGCGCTCGATGTTGAACTCATTGCCCTTCTGGTCTTCGAGCTTCTTGCGCAGCTTGGTCAACCATACGTTCACAATGTCCTCGTGGTGCACGAACGCCTTGTTGGTGAAAGCTGGGAGCAAAAGCCTCCTGATGGCATGATGATCCTCCTTGTTCTGCGAGATAAAGCTCTTGCCTTCGACCTGAAGTTGCGAGACACTGAAGAAGTTGAGATCGCGCATGAACTGCTGCGATGTTCCTCCGATGGCATCCCAAGCTGTGCCGGTAGCATTGGAGACCTCGTCTGGGCCTACGCGCACGATGATGCCATACTTGTCATGTAGACCGACGAGGTCTTTATAATGGCTGCCTCGAATATGCTGCCTCCACAGACGAGGAATCCAGGAGATGGCATAGAGAGTCGGCCCAGGGATCTTGGCCAGAGGATGGAGGTACAGGTTATAGTAGATTCGGTAGAGGCGATAGCAGAGAAACTGTGGACGAAAGATGGTCAGAACATGAAATAACTGGTACCTGGAAATGATAGCACTTACAAGAACGCCCAGTACAATGTATATAAGATTCTGCATAGTGACGACAGCAGTGATCCAAGTACTTAGGTTCCCGAAGCTCGATTTCACAATCAGTCACTTGACTATGACGATGGAAGGTTGGTTTTTGGTCGTTTTGGTGTGTTCGTGATAGGAGAGAGATGACTCCCAACTTTACTTAGAAAGCAGGCAGGGCGACTTGACCAATGTATGCATGCTCAGGCTAAGAATTCGGTGACCTGAAAATACATGGCTTCCCCAGAGCCTTGGACCAGTACGAGGCAGCAGGGCGTCCTTGCAGATGGTTACTTCAAGCTCTACCCACTCTGTTGCGAGCCAATGAACGGAATTTGGTATATTGCGATGAGATCCCGGAGCACGAGGCAATGTTGTTACATCAGTTTAGAAAACCTCGGCATCAGTTGATCCACGCGTCAGCAAACAAAGTTTGGGACCAACTGTGCGCCCCTCCCCCTTATCTCAACCACTTGAACTTTCGCGGACTTTACCCAATGTTCTAGGATCTTAAATCCCTTACCGCATCAACTGTCCTCTCCTTGAGTCCGTATAACATGTCATCAGCGAATTTTCTGGTCTACCAGGCGCAACTCTCAAGGATCTTTACACCATAGCATCTCTCTACGTATTTTTCAATTAGCGTCGCCCATCAACACACTGCACGGCACGTCGTTGGTTTACCCTCAACATGGTTACCGGAGGGGTTGAGACTTGGTCGGGTACGATTCACGTAGTTAAACATTAAAATATTAAAGTTGGATATGATAAGCTCGTTGCTAGTGTCTAGCCGCACTAATAGACCAAACCATTGAACAGTGCCAAAACACCTCTGGGCACCTTGGCGGGCCCATTAAGGAATGATCACAACTATAACTACCAGTACAGTAACACGGTCAAACTCAACTTGGAGTCTCAATCCCACGAAGCTTTACCACACCATGCGCGTAACCCGATGCTAGTAGGCTGTTCCTGTGCACCGGCTCCGCTAGCCGCGAGCTGTGCCCCCAACTGGTCCATCAGAGCAACAATGCCGTAGTTAATCTTTGCTGGACCGCGCGCCGCAACCTCCGCCATGATTTGGGTCCTCAGGGACAAGCACAGGTTCTCTTTTGACAAGCTACAAACTCAGGGCGAGTCAATGCCCAGAAAGTAGTCTATAATCTTCAACAAGGATAGTAAATTAACTCGCGACCTCCGCACACTGAGAGCCAGCCAACGAAGGTGTCTTGGCCCAATCATCCTAATGTACTATGTATGTATCGCCATTCCCTTCTTAGGGTGTACTTCTCACATTGTCACCCGGCAGACTGCGCATTGCTGCATGCATTGTTTTCTTCAGCTTTATCTTGCAGGTCCTGAAAGTTGAAGATCTCATGATAGCAACCAATAGCTTCACTTAAGATCTAATAGTTTTCCACATGCACATTTCGTCCTTCTTGGCTCGATTGAACAACGCAAACGACCACACAACATGCTTTCAGAGGATAAGGTCTACCCTTACTCGCTTCCCGTTGACCGGGAGAAAGTGGTGAAATCCGGAGCTCTTACATCTCTCCCTGTAAGAATACACCGATATGATCACCTATCCGACGCCGGAGCGCTATGTTTAACCAATGACTGGCGTGTTGTCATGAAAGACGGGCAAGACCTGAAGTCCAATGGCTCGCCATGTATTGTGGGGAATTGGGGAAGTTTCATCTGGCCTGATAGGTACGATCAGATAAACGTGGGAATGGCATAGCTCTTATCCTGCTTTCTCAGGGAGATAAAAAGAAGCACGAGTGGCTAACGCTGAAGCTCATAGTCGACCAGAGAGGCTTGGGCTGCTCTGCTACCTGCTTGATGCAGGCTGTTTCCACGATGGTACGTAGCTAGGTAGACACTTTTACCTCAATAGACAGCTGCTGACCAATATGCATAGATGCTTGTGAGGAGATGTCCATCTCTGCAGCTCACGCAGAGCATTTGGACATGGGGGCAGCCATGGATTTCAATGACCACCGAGCGCTAGACAGTGACTCACGGTCCTTGAAGACGAAACAACTCGTCTCAGCCGCAGTGCTTGAATGTATGAAGGTTGATAGGGAGGGCGCCATGCGTATGCTGGAAGCTTACCGAAAGAAATGGCTCCATATCATGGAGACCTACAATACCGACGAGATCAACAACGTCGAAGACTATTTCTTCGCACGGGCGAACAACGGCGGAATGGGGTAAGTAGAGCTTCCAACATGCCACGTGGACATGAACTGACGAGGTACTCAGAGCGTATTACGCGATGCTTGAGTTCTCCTTGGGTATTGTGGTCACCGATGAAGAATATGAGATGATGGCTGAGCCCATAACACACGTGGAGAGGTGCATGCTCCTCACCAACGATTACTGGAGCTGGCCACGCGAGCGCAAGCAAGCCGAAATCCAGGAGGCTGGCAAAATCTTCAACATCGTGTGGTTCCTCATGAAAACCGAGTCCTGCACCGAGGAAGACGCAGTCGCAAAAGTCCGTAAAATGGTCTATGAAGAAGAACAGAAGTGGACTGCTGCCAAAGATCGACTGTACAGCCAATTACCCAATCTGCGGCCGGATTTGATCAGATTCCTGGAGAATCTGCACACGGCATTGGCGGGTAATGATTACTGGAGTTCAAAGTGCTATCGGCACAATGACTGGACGCACATCCCAGAACTCCCTGGCGTGGATGCGCCGAAGCTCAACGAACTTGCCGCCCTGGGCCAATTGCTGGCGAGACAAGAGTCACTGCTTAGCACTTCGATGCCCGCGCAGAAGATCGATTTGGACAGCGCGAGGATTACTCCACGCAAGCGATCGGCTGATGCAACCTCTGGGGATGCCACTCCGTCAAAGCCGAAGAGAAGGACATTCAGCGAAGACTCGGTCAGCCAAGACTCGATCTCCTCAGCCAGCACTCCACCAAGTGTGTCCAAGAAACAAGAATTACACCCACCCATCTGCTGCCAGTCACCTGCGCACGGCATAGATGATGTTCTCTCGCCAGCCTTGACGGACCCGATCAAGTACATCAGGAGCATGCCGTCCAAGAACCTCCGGATACAACTTATCGACTGCTTCAACACGTGGCTGAATGTCCCTGCATCTTCGATTCCGGTGATCAAGGACGTCATCGACTGCTTACACCATTCCTCACTGATACTGGATGACATCGAGGACGGCTCGCATTTGCGACGTGGGTTCCCAGCTACTCATGTAGTCTACGGAGAATGTCAGGCCGTCAACAGCGCCACCTTCCTCTACGTTCAAGCCGTGGAGAATGTCCACGCCGCGGCCCGGGACAACCCGGAAATGATGGACGTGTTCCTGAAGCATTTACGGCAGCTCTTCAGTGGTCAGAGCTGGGATCTGCACTGGACGTACCATCGCCGATGCCCTAGCGAGGAGCAGTACTTGGCGATGGTGGACCAAAAGACGGGTGCTATGTTGCAGCTGCTGGTAGGATTGATGCAGGCGGCACAAGGACGGAAGCAGCAGCCAGAGAAAGGGATTCTCCCTGGCCATGCCCTCTACAAGTTTATCCAGTTGTTTGGACGCTTCTTTCAGGTCCGCGACGACTACATGAATCTTACGTCTGTTGACTACGCGCAACAGAAAGGCTTTGCCGAGGACCTCGACGAGCGGAAATTCTCGTACATGATCGTGCACATGTACAAGACATACCCTGAGGCTCGGGACAAGGTCGAGGGCGTCTTCAAGGCCATGCAGGAGGGTAGTATGCCCCAGACTGCAGCGGTTATGAGCAAAAAGTACATCTTGTCCCTACTAGAGGAGTCCGGATCAATTACAGCTACCAAAGCGCTGCTAACAAGGTGGCATGATGAGATCATGGCAGAGATCGGCGCCCTGGAGGCCCACTTCGGAGTTGGAAATTATATTCTTCGACTGCTAGTGGAAACCTTACGGGTCTGATGGTGTCTGCTTTGATCCTGATGAGATGCCTTGGCAAAGTTTGGATATGACACACTACTAACGCTTGATTGGACATGGATACAACGTGCAATTGTATGGCAGGTTGACATTACATGGCACAGTCGTCAAGTAGGATGCGGCCTCGAGCTCTGATTGCTCCTGATGAGTGACGGCCTCGTATGTGTCACGGGCCCGGTGCGAAGTTTATTGTACATTATGAATGTTATCAGGCAGTGTACTCAAGAAAGCATCATTGGTACCAAGGTATTCCCGGCTTACTTGACTTACAGCCTCAGCACCCAGACATGCTAAGATCCGTTGCTACCCTTTGCGCAACTAACTACATAGTAGGTAAGATGCGACCTGCACTGGGTTACCTCTATCTACTCGGCGTCGTACTGCATGGCGGTTGACGGTGTGGATTAACTCTGTTACCTGGGATGGGAGCTCTCAGAAAGTCTAATTTGGTGGATCTATGATTATGTATCGTAGTGTATGCGAGTCTAATTTATACTTTCTAGAATTAAGCTTGAGGTAGGAATGGCTCACTCTATCTGTGGAAAACAAAATAAGAAGTTAACTTACTTCCAAATTTTGGTCTTACTAGCAAGCCTTAGATGAAACTATGCTCATTGCTAGGCACTTAAGGTAGTACTGACACATCAACATGTGGCCCGAGTGCCTGAGACAAATCTGGTGTGTCATCTACTGAGTGAACTTACACCAATACCGGACAAACAGTGAGCCACTTTCCCTCACTTTGGCCAGCCCCTCTCCCTTTCCCCCAACCAGGTCTGTTCTGTGTAATTGGACACGTTCTTCTTGCCGTGCCGACGACCAACGCATCAGCCAGTCCAGTCAAAAGTAAAAGAAGCAATCTTTCTTGGCACAGCACGCAACCTGCCTTCTCCATGGTGACGACGCAAGAGATACGGAAGACGAGGCTGGAGAATGCAGAAGGCAGGTTGTCGCCATTTCCGACAATGCCAAATAATGGTACTGCTGCAGTCGGGACTGCCATGGCCGACAAGGACAAGAAGGGGATAGATGCGCCAGTGACTACCCCGGAGCCGGACCCGACCGCGCCGACAACAGCTATTGGTGAAGGAGATGACCCATGGTCGGTATGGTCGGCCCGAGGGAAACGCACTATCATCTTCTCAGCCTCCTTCGCCTCGCTCTTGTCGCCGCTCTCCAGTAACATCTACTTTCCAGCTCTTGAGCCCATCGCAAGAGACTTGAACGTCTCCGACACCCTGGTCAACCTGTCCATCTCTACCTACATCATCCTTCAAGGCATTGCTCCGACATTTTCGGCTCAACTGTCTGACACGTCAGGGCGTCGGCCAGTGTACCTGGTCTGCCTCGTCTTCTTCCTTGCTGCCAACATCGGTTTGGGCATCCAAAACAGCTATGCGGCGCTACTGGTCCTGCGCTGCGTCCAAAGCGCGGGCAGCAGTGGTATAGCAGCTCTATCCAGTGCTATTGCGGCAGACATCGCGACGCCAGCGGAGCGAGGGAGTTACGTCTCGTTTGCCTCAGCCCTGCCCATGCTCGCCACTGCTATTGCAAGTATAACCAATGCCCTACTTTGGCTTCTGAGACTTGACAAGCTGACGCCAGATCAACTTAGGGACCCGTCATCGGTGGATTAATGGCCCAATTTGCCGGATGGCACTCGATCTTCTGGCTTCTCACCGCGCTGGCTGGCGTCGTCATAATCCCGATAGCCCTCTTCTTTCCGGAGACCTGCCGCAAGGTTGTCGGTAACGGCTCTATCCCACCACCCAAGTGGAACAGGTGTTACACCAACGTGTGGTACGAACGACGCACTGCAAGTCAGGGCGGAGAGGTCCCGTACGGGCAGCGTGATGAGCTGGCCAGAGAACGAAAGCTAAGATTCCCGAATCCTGTGGCGCCAGTCACGCTCCTCCTACAGCGTCAGTGCGGGTGGGCCTTGCTGTACAGCTCCATCTTGTCCTGCTCGTTCTATGCCACTCTCACCCTGATCCCGTCCCAGTTCGAAAGGATATACGGCTTCAATGAGCTGCAAATTTCCCTCTGCTATCTCCCATTCGGCATCGGTGCTCTCGTTGCAGCGTTCAGCCGCGGCAGGTTCATTGATGCCAATTTTCACCGCCATGCAAGACGCCTCGGTATCACCGTGGAGAAAAACCGTCGGACAGACCTGGCCGGTTTCCCCATCGAGCGAGCAAGGCTTGAGGTCGCAGTACCAACAATCATCTTGACCACCGCGTGCACCATCGCTTTTGGCTGGATGCTACAAGAATCTGTCCACTTGTCAGGGCCGCTGATCATGCTCTTTTGCGTAGGGTTCTGCGCGTCGGCATCTCTAAACTGCATCGCAGCACTGTTGCTGGACCTCTACGTGGGGAGGGCGGGCACCGTGACCGCATCTAACAATCTCCTGAGGTGCGCTCTGGGAGCTGGTGCGACTGCAGCCACGGTGCCCTTGATCAACGGTGTCGGGATTGGCTGGGCAATGACGATCTTCGGCCTCTTAAACACTGTCTTCATGCCACTGTTGTGGTACATCATGAAGGAAGGCCCTCGCTGGCGAGAGCGAAGGGCGGTGAGCACGTCGTGAACCGACGCTCTCAGGCCGCGAAGAAAGTTGTATGATATATGTGTCTCATAGAGCAGAGACTAATACAGTGCTGAATAAAAAAGCATTTAAAATTGATGAACATGTTGATGCGTCCGACTGGTATACTTCTGGTTCGTCTACTAGATATATATCGTGAATTTACATCAATACATGTACTGGCTAAACTTGCATCTATATACACCACCTGCCGCCGTTATATTTGCTGGGATCGGTTTGAAATCCACCAAGTGTGGATCTGGTTTGTACTGTATTTTCGTGCAAGGAATGTAGATGCTTGATCGAGGACTCTCGGAAAGGTTTGGACTATTCTGGGCTGACAATGATGTATCAGGCGTGTACGTAAAAGAACTGCGAGTACCTGCATGATCGGCCTACTGTATGCTGTACTCCATAGATACGCTAGCAGGGGACACATCCGGCCGGGCCGCGCCAAGCTCAGGGGCCGTTCGCCGTCGAAGAGAGGTCCCCACGCTAGAAACGTCCCGATACGGAGCCGCACCGCCCAAACCCCCGACGCTTCAACGTCGCAACATCATCTTGAGTTGCGCCCAAACCCGCCCAAGATGCTGTCGTTCATACTCATACAAAACCGCCAGTGAGTCGCACCTCCCACCAGCTTGCTAATCGGGGCAGGGAGGCGCGCAAACCGGCCAGTCAGCTAACCAGCGGGATCTCAGGGGCAAAACCCGGCTCGCCAAGTGGTACGCGCCGTACAGCGACGACGAGAAGATCAAGCTCAAGGGCGAGGTAATTCAAACCCAACCCAACCCACCACCTCCCGATACGCATCGGCCTGTCTCTCGCTTCGTCCCCCTCTGTCGCTGACAACGTCTTCCCAAACCCACCAGGTCCACCGCCTCGTAGCGCCCCGCGACCAAAAGTACCAGTCCAACTTCGTCGAGTTCCGCAACAACAAGATCGTCTACAGACGGTACGCCGGGCTCTTCTTCTGCGCCTGCGTCGACACAAACGATAATGAGCTCGCATTCCTCGAGGCCATCCACTTCTTCGTCGAGGTCCTCGACGCCTTCTTCGGCAATGTCTGCGAGCTGGACCTGGTCTTCAACTTCTACAAGGTCTATGCCATCCTCGACGAGGTCTTCCTGGCCGGCGAGATCGAGGAGACGAGCAAGCAGGTCGTGTTGACGAGGCTGGAGCACCTGGACAAGCTCGAGTAGCTGTGGCCCATTCGGGCCGGGTTAGATGCGTCCTCGAGCCCCCGAATGGAAATCACTGGAGTAAGGATAAGGTAGCACTAGTATATTGGCCGACTTGGCTGATCTGGCTTTGGGCGAGGCGTCATGGAGTTATTCGGCAGGCTCAGCATTTGAAACTACTCGTGGCATGTCAAAAGATCTGGATTTTGTCTGTTCTCTCTATGCTATTCCTACATTAGCAATGTTTAATAGGAATCCGCCCCTGTTTCTGCTGGTGGAGTGCCTCTCGGTCAACGACGCTGGTATGTGCATGCCAACTTCTGTGCAGCTATTTCCAAGCCCGGAAGTCCACCCCCACAATTCAGATCTCGTCCCTGTGTCCTGGTTTATGCCGAAGCCTCCTGTTGAGGGGATGACGCCCGATATGCTCACTCTGTAGAAGCACGATGTGGTCTAGATCGCGTCTGCCCCGGACTTCTACACACGCCTTTAAATGACCACCATTCGGGCAACCCTGCCCCATAAGAAGCTGTATCGTACTCTGAAGATACTTCTTGGCTTCTCACATCTTCACGTGATGATGCTGTTCTGCTGAGCACCCTTTGCATCAAGCAACCACCGCTATTTCTGGTCTCTTCTTCCACCGCAAACGGTGGTAAGCATAGCCGCCAAGGTCCAACCTTTTTTGTCAATTTTGACACTTTGAAAGAGGAGGGAACGGTATCTGATGGCCAAGGCAAGTGATGTCGTTCTCTCAGAGTCGCAGATCTCTTCCAAAGCCACCGATCAACCAGGATAGACACTATACGCCAAATTCGGGAAGGACAATGGTTGAGCATCGTTGGCTTACCCAGAGACGATGCAAACGAATTACTCTTCGACCAAAATTCTCGCTTTGTGACCGCCATCGGCGTCGTCAGTAGTGAGCCCCATATCTCTCAGAGATATCCTGCTCTTGTCGTTCGCGGCCTGCGGGTCCATGTGCTCATTCAAAGCATCTGGGGGAGGCGAATCGACCTTCAACTGTGCGCTGAACTTGTCAATGCTCAGCGCTGTGCGACTGCCTTGTGGCAACCTGACCACGATCTCGCCGTTCTGGATGAAGGAGGCTCTATCCCCTGCATTGTTTGTCTGACTTGTCTCATCAAATGATGCTGGAGAGTGTTGCTTGCCATTCAAGCTCTTTAGCTCCGAGAGTGCCCCCGTAGAAGTTTCCTGCGCTGGAGCCAGTCTGACAGGCAGTCTGACTGTCGGGAGCGCACGACCTTCATCTGCATCATCGAAGATGCCCATTTCCATCTGTGTATCTTCTTCGACTTGAATTCTTGCGACGGTAGGTCTGCAGAGTTCCAATTCACGGAAAAAGACATTCACGTCGAAGCTCGCCATATCACGGACCCAAGAAGCATCGGCGTTCGGATGCAGACGCCGTATATCAGCCCCCAGATTGTCCGAAGGCAGGTACACGACAGGCACCACCGGTCTGTGTTCCTCCGAAGGGCTCGTGCTTGACATTTTGACATCATTGTAGTAGTCGTCCCAGTAGGATAGTCGGCCATCGCCACCGCTGTGGTGGTCGCCACGTGGTAATAGCTCTGCGGACCCTTCACGCTCGCCGCGACTGGACTGAGAACCACTCCGTGGCCTTCTACGCCATCGTCGGGCTCGTTTTGCCCGGTGCGATTCCCCAATGCTCGATCTCCGGCCACGCTTCTCCCGAGGCGGCGAGTAATGGCTCCTCAGTAGGCCTTCCATTCGGTCATCAGACCAAGACGATGAGCGACCACGGCTATCACGTTCCAACAGGGCGCGGCGGGCCGGATCCATATAGTGGTCATCATCATCGTCCTCAAAACGGCGTTGAACACGGCGATTCTCGCGGGAGGGTGCACCATCCATGCTTCTGGACGGTGTTTTCTTTCCCTTGCGAGGCTTGTTGTACGGTGGACGGTAATGGTCAGCTCCAGGTGGTGAGGATGACCGAGCACGTTGCGCAACGCCAGCCTTGATACGCTGCTGCGTCAATGAATTTGGGTTCTTATTGTAGGGACAGAGAGTTGTCAGGTGGTCCTCTTTGGCACCGCAGCAGTAGCACTTGTAACCGCCAGTTGGCTTCGGATCGAGGCTTGGATCAAGGTTCGTGGGGCATCGCTCCTTGAAATGACCTGGCCAGTTCGCCTGATTAATACAACGGCGGCATCCACGCTTGGAACTCATGTCTTACCCTTTTCACCGCACCGACCGCAGACATATCCCTTTGGAGGTGTCCCGCTGGGCATGCGATTGGGTCCTGCCTTTCGTGCCTTATCACCCTTCGACTCATCGTTGGGCTCAAGACATACGGTTTCTTGCATACGCTGATGCTCCCTGTTGGCTCCGGTGAGCGGAGGCAACTTGGGTTTTGCCGACTTGGAGGTATTGCGCATATTCTGCGGAGGCTTCCAGCCAAGGAACTCTACATCGCTGTCTCCATCTCCGGACGAGATGTCGATGATCTTGTCCTCGTTCACAGTGATGACACTGGCAATTCCCTGGTCCATCCCGTGGTCTCTTGGCTGCTTTGCCTGGTCGTCATCCAAGATTGCAAGCAGTTCTTGCTGGGCCACCAACAACCGCCGGGCACAACTGGCGTCATCTTGTATCTGGCTTGACATCCAAGCAGCCAACGAATCGTGGATGTGTCGGTCGTCGTAACCATGAAAGCGCAACGAGGCATACCAAGACTCAACTTGCGGTCGGAAAGCAGCAGAATCAGACAGATCCCAATCGTTTAAATGCTCCTGCAGCCATCCGAGATAGATGCTTACCAGGTCTGCATGACCCTGAGCGCGTTTGTCAAGTTCTTGCAGGCCGATGCCACGAAGGGCGTCTGCTGAAAGGCCGTCTGTGTCTCGCCCCATGACGGCCTGCTGCATGGTGCTATGCTTGACAGGACCAAGGCTGGAAAAGCTGAGGGTGCAGGCAGCTGAGATTCAAGGTTTTGTGCAGCTCAGAGTGAAGGGTCGTTGGAGTGGGAAACCACAGGGTATTAGAGGGAACCATAGACCGCAGTGGAAAGAGATGATGCAAGAGGAATTGTTGTTGGATCAAGTGTGCCTGGAAGGAAGCACACGAATTCTGGACAGTATGTGTTGGGTGACGTGTGTGTGGCAGTCGGTGGGTGTGAAAGAAGTCGGGAAGGTGCGGCGATGGCTGGGGAAGGGGACGGCCAGCTGCACGGGCAGAGACGTTTGTTTGCGAAAACCAGCAGCTCACATATATCCCCGTATTCCTAAGGCGCCAAATGCTGCCAGCGGGTAATGGCAGTTGGTAATTGCCCCTTCACCTCGTGTCAGAGCTTTCGATGCTTGGTCTGGCTACCTCTGGCATACTTGGGAGAACAGTCCTGCCTGTACCAGGCACTTTGCAAGTCAATGTCCGTCGACCTGCTCCAGTCGTGCCCGTATCACAACAAAACCAAAATCTGAGCTACTTTTCCAAGACATGCTGCAATGACAAGGATGAGTGTCCTTGAACTAATAGCATCAAGGCTTGCCATCCCGGAACGCTGACCGCTGACTTCGCTATATGTCTTGCTACTTTCATGAAACATGAAAGCCAACCCGAATCAATGTCCAACTACCTCTTCAAAGCCGCAAACCTCTTTGACAATTCGTCCACGTCAGGTATCCCACCGCTAATGTCCTCTTTCTTTGCCGCTGGCTTTGGTGCAGCCTTCGCAGCCTCCATCTTCTTGCTTGGTGTCAGTTCCATCTTGTTCAGCGTCACCTTCGGCCGGGGATTCTCTGTGGACGGGCTCGAGGGTGCCACTCTTAATGGACTGTTCGGACCGAAACTCTTCGGTGGCGTTGCCTTGCTCAGCTCCTCTTGGGCAGGGTCTTCGGGAGATGCGTCATCAGCGATCAGTGGTGCCTCGAGGTTCTTCTGCTGCCCTCCTCCGCTTGGTTCGTCGTCGTCATCGTCCAGGAAATTTGGCGGTGCCTCCCCCAAGTCCTTCTTGGGCCAATTAACCCCATATGCCTTGGCAATCTCCTCCAGATACCCTTGGACGAGCTCGGGCCTTGGTGGCGTCACGCTCAGCTTCTTGACCACCTTCTCGTTTACTTTCCCGTCCTTGTTCTCCATGGCGTCTAGCACGAACTGTTTCCCATACTTCTCAGCCAGCAGTGCCCGCACCGTGTGTAACTCCTTGATCTCTGTCTTGGGCGCCGCATAGAGGACGCTCTTGATCGCCTCCTCAAGACCTGGGTCGCACGTGGGCCCCTCCAACAGGCCGGCTCGTGCGAGCAACAGTTCGCAGTACAGTTCTAGTATCTCGTGCAATTCGGTGGTGATATCGCTTCGGATGATGTTCTCGACGCGGATCTGGGCAGAGTCGATCTTGCCGACCTCGAGGAGCTTGGCCATGTCCCTTCTCTGGGTCTTTGTCACGGCTTCATCGCGCTTCTGGACCATGCGCAGGCGCGCTATGGATAGTTTGAGCTGAACTTTTATTTTGGTCTATGTGGCAGAGATTAGATGCTGCAAGAAAGTCTCTCGGAGGGAGCGGCTGGCTGACCACAAGGGATGACGTTGTTGGAGCCATCGCGACGGGGCTCACTGCACACAGTTCTGGTCTTGTACTGGAGTTGTTGTCCGGTTTTCCGAGGACTAAGAGTGTCCCTAGGCAGTGACAAAGAGAGAAACGGTGCTGCGAGGAACTCCAAGCTCTAACCAAGTTGCCCCTGTTGGAATATGCACGAAGCTGACTGAAGGGGGTCTGTCGCTAGAATGTTGCCTGGTCATGGTGGCAGGGCTGTCACCAGTGTGCGGGGTCGTGCCTTGCATGTAAGCCTAAAGCTACAGCACTGAATGAAAGAGACGAGCTCCAGGGAGCTCCAGCTCTCCAGGTGGGGCGGGCCGCTTCAGCAATTGTGGAACGCAGTGTACCTACCACCCTCCTTCCTGGGGCCACAGGAACCTATGAGCTTTGATCATTCATCCCACTCCCCCAAAACATCAGGTCCTGGGCGTGTAGCTGAGATTTACTTCTCGGCTCCTTCTCAGCTTCAAAAGATCCTCATGTCTCAGCAACGGGAAATGCAAGCACCCTCTATCCCAAATCTACTCTCACTGCGGGGCTCAAATCGTGGGCTGCGAGGGCGGAACCGAGGCAGGGGAGGCCATCCCAGCGCAGGAGCGTCAAGTCAAGCCCAGCAGGATGCCACCGTCCAGGGGACCGACACCGATGCCGCTGTGATGCGTCTGAGTGCCGTGGAGTTGGGATATTTGGACGATCACTTTGCGCAGTATTTTGTCCAGGGGCAGCAATCAAACAGAAGACTCCCCATCATCAATAGGGGCACATACACCAGAACCACCGCTTTGGATAGGCTCATCAACTCCTTCCTCGGACTCTCCACCGGCACAGACGATCCGCTCCCCAGGAGACAGATCATCTCCTTGGGCGCCGGCACTGACACGCGATGTTTTCGTCTGTTCTCTTCGCAAAATCGCCAACGCGGTCTGGTCTACCATGAGGTCGACTTCCCCCCTATCAGCTCACGCAAGCGGATGATAGTCCAGGCTACCCCGGCCCTGAGGCGTGTCCTCCCAGACCCGATACCAAGCGACGACGGGCCAGCATCCGCATCTTGGCGGAGCGCCCCCGAGGGAGAGGGCAACCAGTACTGGTGCCATGGATTGGACCTGCGAGATCTCACAAGGGACCATGTAGAGGGCAATTCACTGCTCAGCAGGCTCGAGGGACTGCGCACCGATGTGCCAACGCTGCTCATATCGGAGTGCTGTCTCTGCTATCTGGAAACGACAGAGGCCCAGAAAGTGATCAAGTGCTTCGTTGATAGGATACCGGATTTGGGACTCGTACTTTACGAGCCTGTGAAGCCAGACGATGCTTTTGGCAGGCAGATGGCTTCGAACCTGGCGGCAAGGAGTATAAGGATGCCCACCTTGGAAGTGTACAAACAGCCAATGGATCAGGAGGAGCGGCTCAGACAGGCCGGTTTCAAGGAATTCAGACAAAAGACAGTAGACAGCATCTGGGGCCAGTGGGTATCAGAAGGGGAGAAGGAGAGGGTGGACGGGCTAGAGGGCCTAGACGAGGTTGAGGAGTGGCAGTTGTTGGCTGGCCATTACATAGTTGCTTGGGGCTGGAAAGGTCCGCGCTTGGAGGGACCGGGTGCTATGGATATCTCCTAATGAGCACATAAATCAAGAGCCTCTTGTGACTGCTTTTGCTGGGAAAATTGATTTCGCATCAACTACCACCTACAATAGTGTTAGTGGTCTAAACATTGTGCCTAGGTAGACTAGGTGGTTCAGCTTACACCACAATCATGCCAAAACCCAGATCAGAAGCCAGGGTTCAGGTTCTGTGCTTCAGGACCGATCTCAGGCTCCCGACTCCTTTCAGCCGTCACTCTTACTTGCCCATTTTCATCCAATCGCAACGATTCGGACTGCACATTCAAACAAAGATCAATTCAAACACGCTTTACAGCTGCCACAAGTTTTACCTATCTGCTCACCATGGCGGACAAAGATGGCAAGCAGTACAAGTACCGCCAGGAGATTCAACAGATGATGTACGTCTCGGGCGAGACGGGTGAGCCGTCGATTGAGACGATGGGCATCATCGAGGAGATCGTCCGCCAACAGGTCATCGAGATCCTGCGCTCCTGTACTGAGCTCGCCGCGCGCAGGGGCTCGAGGTCCATCACCATCAATGACCTGATATTTCAGATCCGCGACGACGCGCCCAAGGTATCGCGGCTGCGCACGTTCCTGTCGTGGAAGGACGTGCGCAAGAACGTCAAGGACTCGGAGGACAAGGGCGGCGAGGCCGACATTGGCGCGGCCGAGGACCCGGCGATGGGCGCGGGCGTGATGCCGGGGGCGGGCCCCGTGGACGAGGCGGCCAAGAAGAACAAGAAGGCCAAGGTGGGGCTGCCGTGGGAGCCGAGCAGCTTCTACAACCAGGAGGTTCCCGAGAGGGAGGACGAGGAGGACGAAGAGGAGGAGGAGATGAACTACATCACGCTGCAGCGGCTGCGCAAGGCCGACGAGCGGACCAAGGCGATGACCAAGGAGGAGTACGTGACGTGGTCCGAGTACCGGCAGGCATCGTTCACGTACCGCAAGGGCAAGCGGTTCAGGGAGTGGGCCGGGTTCGGCATCGTGACGGACAGCAAGCCGTCGGACGATATTGTGGACATCCTCGGCTTCCTGACCTTCGAGATGGTGCAGACGCTCACGGAGGAGGCGCTCCGGATCAAGGAGCAGGAGGACCTGTGGAGGGAGAGGACGGGCGGCGAGAACGCGGGCGGCACCAAGAAGAGGAAGCTACACCAGGGCCTGTTCGACCCGCCGAGCGAGGGCAGGACGCCGGTCGAGCCCAGGCACATCCAGGAGGCATTCCGACGGCTGCAGGCCAGGCCGAAGAGGTGTCGTGCCATGCTGAACGGCACCAGGATCGCGAAGACGTCGGGCTTGAAGCTATTCTGATGGCTTGGTAGTGGCCCCAGGTTTTCAGTCTGGTGGCTTGGGAAGGCATGGTGGCATGGCTGGACCAGGATCAAGGGTAGCAAGGCGTTCTCGGCGGTAATCTTGAATATTGACACACATCATTGTGTCGAGGGGGGCATATTGGACACAGTCTACTTGAGTATAATTGCACGGTCACAATCTAATGTTCACAGACGGAGTCCTGTTGGTACTGTTCTTTGCCCTTGTGCCGAGGATAGACACTCTTCCTGTGCCAGGCATCTTTGACTACACACTCTGGAGAGAAAGAGAGGGAACCGATGTTCTCGAAGTAACCGACACCGTGAGCCTTGCCGGAGCGAGCATGGTCATTTGTATCTGGGTTCTAGTCTGCTCGGCGTCCTGGGAAGCGTAATTAATTGGGATCTGCCCAGGCACAGCAACCCGACCCCTGCAGCCTTACTTGGGCCCCGCCACGGTGGGCTCGGATGCCTCTGCAGCCACATGCTTACCTGGCGTTTTGCTTCAGCCGCATCAGCACCGGGTTCATGGTCTCGTAGGGTTGATGCTACGTGCACTGACTAGGTCACGTACCGCACAGCAGGCAGCCTTATTAGTCTTGATGTCTGTGTTTCTCCGCCGGTATTGCTGACATATATAATGTTGGAGTACAGACAGCTCTGCAGATGTCTCATTTGAAGCCTGTCTAATATCCACCGCACAGCCGAGTAGCCCCGGGCCTGGAGTAAGATTGATCATGTTGCTAACATAATCAGCGTCCAAGGTGAGCCATGATTACGCCCGGTGCCACGGCACGTCATTCGACACAAAGACGTGTCCTATGCCGTCAAAAGCAAGGCCAAGCTAGTCACAGGCAGCACAACCGAGTGGCTCACCTCATCGTGTGTGCCGCAGACCACATCCAGTCACCGACACAAGCGAAGGAACAAGCCAGGAAGCCAAGCAGGGAAGACGGCATGGCCACTTCTGTCACTTTGCGGTACGAGCTGGACGGGGGGCGACTGGGGAGAGCCCACCATTGGCCAGGGGGTCCCGGGGATGCTGCAACCTCGAGGCGTGGTGGGGCTGTACGGACGTACATCATGTAAATCACCACCTGCTGCCTGGCGCCGACCCCTGTCCAGCCTGCCCGGTCGGCTCGGATTCCCTCTCCGCCAACACTCTGTGTAATAAAGGAACCGCCCCTTGCCCATCACTGCACGTTGGTGCAGTCTCGTGTTTCCCTCTTTCTCATCCTCGCTGTTGGGGGTTCCTTTTCCCAGATTCAATTCCACACGGACCAAAATCTGTCCTGCAAGATCGAAACACCACCCGCCCAAGATGATGAACCAGGTCGCCACGCTCACTGGCTCGGTTGCCAAGAGGGCGCTGGAGATGCGCGAGGCCTACATTGGCGACGGCGACGGCAACATGAACGAGCTGCCCGGCTGGGCATGGCTGGTCTTCTTCGCCGATTTCCTCGTTTTCTTCCCCGTGTTCCTCTACATCGGTTACACCCTGGCCCGCATCTACCCAACCCTCGCCATGATCGAGGACCCGGAACCACCACCGTACGAGCCCGTCGACCTCAACGAGGACGCCGACTCCGTCGCCGACGACGACAACGCCCCTCTCAACGGCCACACCATCAAGGTCGACCAGGAGCCCGTCCTCGTGACCTCGTCGCTCCGCCGCGTCAACTGCCTCCTGATGCAGACCGCAGGCTGGACCGCCAACTTCCGCGGCCTGCCCTGCGCCTTCGTCCTCTCCGTAGCCGCCGGCACCTCGGGCCTCATCTTCAGCGGCATCCCATTCGTGCCACGCTCCGTCGGCGTCCTCCTGGCCACCCTCGTGACCGTCCAGTTGTCCACGGCCTGGACCCATATCGTCATCTCCGCGCCCTCCACCCTGCGCTTCTACCAGCGCCTGCCGCCCTTCGGCAAGACCTTCGAGGCCACCGTCGTCCCCATCGTCGCCCACTGGGCCGCCACCCAGCTGGTAGGCTATCTACCCATCGGCCTGTTCTACGTCCTGGGCCTTGCCCGCTGGGACGTTCGAAACCCCACCCAGGTTCCACAGTACGAGGGAGACGCAATCTGGAAGTCGCTCATCGTGGTTATCATTGTCGTGGCTGCGCTGGTGTTCCTTGTCATCCCCACCCAGGTCGTGCTCGTCCGCGTGCAGGCCAGCCTCCTGCCGCCGGACGAGAGCCCCATCCTCGCCTTCGACCGGTCCTTCGCAGGCAAGGTCGAGCCGCCTGTTGTCGGTGGCAAGGGCTACGTCAACTTCAAGGACGCCTGGGCGACCTTCTCGCGCCAGAGCTGGATCCGCCTGTACAAGCTGATAGGCAAGATCTTGGTTGTCGCCTTCAGCGTATGCGTGCTGTTTGTGGCCATCGTCGTTCCCGAGTTTGTGCTTATGGTGAAGGCGAGCAAGCCCGTTGACTCAAACTAAACTAAACATTGGTTGCGCGAAATTGGGTCGGCACGAGGGTCCAAGGTGGAGGACAGGGGAAGGATACATGGGGATCACAATCACAGCCTTGTGACGCTTTGGCATTGGGTACTGCTGCTGAGTATGGTCACGACTTTACTGGAGCCTTGTTTTGCAGCGGAAACGATGCATGTTGTGATAGGGGCGTAAAGGGTTTTTTTTTTCTTTTTGAGGCAATGCATGCCACCCGGACACCACCGCCCCAAGGTCTTTTCCTCAAGGAATGTTTTAATTAGCCGACATCTAAAACATGAATACCAAATCCCACACCAAGACCAAGACCAATGAATAGAGTCGCGTGCCTTTCGGCCAATGATGTGTATCATATTTCTTTGCGTTCCGACTTGTCAAGACTACTACACGTGAGCACGTGAGAATACATACACTGTAGACGCTAAAGGACTGGTCCCACTCCTCGCGATGCAAAACGAAGGGCGACGACACCGACCATCTTATACATTGCCTGATATCCCCCTTTACTTCATCGCCTTGTCCGGAGCGGACAGTTCAGATCAAACCCCCAAAAAAGGCCTCCCTGTAGTGGCCGGGATCATCCAAGCGAGCCACTGCATTCCCCAACATCGACAGCACGGCGAAACTCCGGGATTGGTCTTCTTCCTCTATTGAATGGCTGACTCGTGTGTAAAGTGTTATACTGGACAAAGAGAAAAGGGAACAGGCATCTGGAGAGGGGTATAGTTCTTTGTTTGTATCCTTCTTGGCTCACTCGTGGGCTGGGGGAGATACCTGTATCCCGCCCAGGCTCTTCGTTGATGTCGTTTCTTCTAAATCTTCGTTCTTGTACCGGCAACGACAAATTTGCCCCCCGCCAAAGAAAAAAGAAAACAAAAATCCTTAACCCTTCTGGAAGAACCAGCTCGACCGCTTGTTGGCGTTGTCCTGGAGGTTCTGGATGGTAGGGTTGGCGGCAGGGGCGTCTCCGCCGCCGCCACGCAGTGGCTTGGCGATTCTGCTGCCAGCACCGGCGAAGCTGAATCCTCCTGCCCCGGTGGGTGAGTTCAGGCCGCGAGTGCTGCCTGCCTTGGCGGCCTCCAGGCGCTCCTTGACGGAGGCAAGCTGGACCTCAAACCTGTTGAGATGGTAATTAGCAAGGCCCCTTGGGACATAGGGTCATCTGCTACATACTTGTGATTCGCCTGGGCCATCTTCTCCTGGCTGTCCTGAAGGAGGCTCTCCAGGCTCTGGATGCGCTCATTTCTCGCGATGAGTTTCCTCTCCGCGATGGCGACCTCCTTCTTCAGGCTCGAGTTCTGCTCGACCAGCTGCCGCTGCACCTGCGTCAGTTGCTCCAAGTTGCGCTCAAGGAACGCCATCTTCTTCTGCTGTGCGCGGTTGTTGGATGACCGTAGCACGTTGTTGTACTGCTCCCGCGTCTCGTCCAGGGAGATCTCGAGCTCGACGACGCGCTCGCACCTGTTCTGAAGGTCGCGCATCAGCGACTTTTTCATGACGTCGAACTCGGCCATCTGCTGTGCGACGGTCTTGCCGTTGTCCATCGGCGCCGCGTTGCCGGACTTGACCTGCCGCTGAAGGTCCTCGATAAGAACCCTCAAGCGTTCGTTTTCACTGGCCGTCTTGGTGATCTCGGCCTTGAGCTCATCCACGAGCTCCATCTGCGTACCCTGCTTGGAAGCGTAAGCCTGCTCAAGCCTGGCCTTGACCTCCTCGGCATCGGTCTCGCCGAGGTTGCGAGCCAGCAAGTCCTCGTACTCCTTCTGAAGACTGTCAAGGCGGGCCTCGAGCTCAGCACGACGCTTAGCATCGGAGCTGCTTGGTGACGAGCTGTAGAGTGAAAGCTCGGCTTGCCGGACGATGCCTTGCGTTGCAACAAGCCTTTCTCGAAGAGCCTTGAGATCCTCTGCTGGGATTGTATCGCCCCCGGAGCTGATCTCTTGGAACTGATCGAGTTGCTTGATGGCCTCGGCAATGGACTGCTCGTTGTCGCTGAAGACGTCACTGCCAAGATCGAAGCCAGCCATCATCTGGGCCATCTTCTCCGCCTTCTTTTTCTCCTTCTCATCAAGAACGGCACCACTCTCCTTTGCGCCCATCTTAACGTCCATCAACTGCTGCTTCACTTCGTCAAGCTCGGCAGTGAGCTCCGAGTTGGCTTCCTTGAGGGCGTCCATGGTGATCTGGGCCTCCTTGCCTTCAAAGCTGAGCCTCTCTAGCTGCATCTTTACCTCGTTTACTTCAGCGTTCAGCTTGTCATTGTCCTTGCTGACCTTGCTGTCATGCTCCTTGAGAAGGCCCAGCTCGTCCTTAGCCTCGCGCAGTGCCTTCTCGGCAGTGACAGCTTGGGTTTCCTTCTCGGAGAGCTGGTCCTGAAGCTCATTCTCCCTGCGCAGGAATTCCTCGCGCTCATCCTTGTCCATGGGTATCGAGGGTGTCCCAGCCCGCTCAGATGCGGCAGGCGTCTCCGCACGACTCTCTGGAATGAGTCTGGAGGGAGTGGATGGTCTGGCTGGCAATGACTTGGTTGCGCCATCCGCTGATAGCGAGGGCACCCATTTCTCCTTGGGAACCTGTTCGCCTGCTCGCCACTGCTGAACTTCTCCTTCCAGGTTCACGATGTAGTTTTCGAACGTCGTGATCTGCGTCTTGGCCTTTCCAAGAAGTTGCTTCAGCTCTAGGGGGCTCAGCTCGGCATTGACCTTGGCCTTGTTCTTGATTGACTTGGCTCGCATACCGAAGCGCAAGGTGCTGAGGGTTTCGGCATCGTTGTAACTACTTGGCGAACAGTTGATGATCAGGGTTGTCCGACTGTTACCTCCCAGGGATTCCTGCAAGATTCGGGTGAGCTTCGAGTCACGGTATGGCACATGCGATGATTTGCCGTCCGTCAGCGAGTTGATGACCATGCCCAGCGCACTCAAACTCTTGTTGATCTTCTTCGCCTCTTCCAGCGTCTGACCGCTGGCTCCAGTCTTGCCGACCTTCTCGCTACCAGCCAAGTCGACCAAGAATAGCTGACCACTCTTTGCCGAACCCGTCTCGACGTTCTTCTGTGTGACTGTGATGACGAAGATGGAGTGCGAACGGGACGACTCCTGGTTCATGTTGGTTGCAGCGACGGCTCGTGCGTTGCCACCTCTTCGCATGACCTCGTAAACCTCCTGTACGCTCGAGACGTAGATCTCTAGAAGACCCTTGACGTAGACGCCCCTGTTCTTCTCCTCGTGCACAGGGAGGTTGTCATTCTGAGGAGCCATGAGATCCCGGATCCGCTCCATGTAGATCTCCATGTAGCTGACCCGGACGGTGTATTCTATCGTGCTTGGGCTGGACATGATGCTCGCGAAGATCTGCTCGACGATACGTGGAATGACGCCTCGGCCTTCCTCGTCGTCGATGCTCGAGCCCATCATGGTATAGGACTTTCCAGCACCGGTCTGACCATATGCGAAGACTGTTCCGTTGTAACCGTTCAGAAGATCGTCGACAGTTGGGCGGATCGAGTAGTCGAAGATGTCAGACTGCCTGCATTGCATGTTGAAGACGCGGTCGAAGGTGAAGGCACCCTGGGCCTCCCGGGACTATGGGAGAACATGACAACGTCAGCTACCGGAAGCACTGCAGGCACCGCCATGGAAAGACGGTGACGGCGATATGGAGGGGGACATGTGCAGGCAAACAAGTTGGGCAACATACATCGACAGTGCAACTGTCATCGCCCTCGAACTTGACAATGGGCTGGCCGCCCGACTCATTCTCGACCCGGTTCTGGGGCCGGAACCGGGCGACGACCTTGATGGTGTTCCCACTGGACATTGTGGCTGGCGCTTGAGATGGTGCGCTCGGGATGGCTATGATCTATCTCATCAACCAGGGAGTGCGGCAGGCCGCAGGTTGGAGTAGAGGGTGTGCGGGAGTGGGAGTGGGAGTGGGAGTAGAAGTGGCCAAGTTGGCGGCCCTGCCGTCGCAGCAGTCAAGTCGGTGAGGTCTCCCTCAGCAGAGCAATAATAGTGGGGGAATCTGCAAGGTTTGGAAGGCGAGCAAAAGGCGAGGTCGGTGGGTTTGGGTGCTCCTTTGTCGAGCCCCCCTTCAACCAGTAGCGGCTGTGATGATCAGACCAGGCGAACAATCCTCCTCCAGCAGCAGCGGCATGAGCAGGGTAAAGAGAAGACAAAGTGACGTTGCGCTGTCAGTCCAGGGAGGGAGACAACAAAAAAAACAAGGGGCAGCCTTTTTGGGATTGTTGTCTGTTAGAGGAGCAGCCCCCCATCCCCAAATCCCCCTCCACCAGCCCAGGGCCGTTCGAGCCCACTCGAGTCACCAGAATGACGCGCTAAGCGTGCCGTGCATGATGTGCTACGGAAATGATACGTTCATGCGCCAGGACTCACTGACTTAGCCAGGCACACACACAAAGTCACAGCAAATGGTGTCACTCGCACTCGAGCAGCTGAAAACGCCCAGGTTGGAACGCACGGCAGCCTGCAGGCCTGGCTCGGTACAATATATAATGTTGTTTTGGGTACGAGGTGCTGCAGAGAACTATTCGATTCACACCACAATGTCCCATCACGTCAGGGTCAGGTACTAGAGTGCCTAAGTAGCCAAGTCCCCAGCGAAGTACCAAGCTACCAAGGTACATAATTGCGAGTGCCGACACGGGACACGGTTGCTTTTCCAGCCTTGGGCCCCAAGTACCGTCGCATATGTGTACATGCTCGGCGGCTCCAGCGGCTTAATCCCCTGGCAGTCCCAATCCGGAATGTTAAATATGTATTGGTTGTAGTCTGTTCTACCATCCCCAAAGTACCGTACAAGGCTCAACAGCAGCCGCCGGAGTGCGGGAGCAGATGGTGACATGCACATCTGAACGCTTTGGCAGGCTCCAGAAGTCTTGATGTGTTCCCAAAGCAGATCAAGCTCTTTCCAATCTCTTATCTATGTCTCAACTTGCAGCCCTCAGGCAACGAGCTCGGAGTCTGGAATACCGACATGTCACTCTACAAATTGCCGAACACCTGGTCCCAATTTTCAACCGCCGCGAAGTGACCCGCTCCGACCTCATACAATAATGGATTGTCGTCCATATCGCCAGTCTGTAAACCTCAATCTGGGGCCAGGGGTGTGTCTAACACGCCAGCGAGGACTGCCGCGGCTCCAACACCGATTGCCGTATGCGCCAGGGCGTTCCTGGCCTCGGTCGGCGGTATCTTCAGAGTACTCACCCTCGCTTTTCACGGGCCTCGCCACCCGGCGGCCGAGTGTTTTGTCATGTATTCACTGGATCCTCTCTATTCCATCGCCATGGCGACGCCCGACGCACCTGGCAAGACGACCTTCAACTTTAGCTGTTGGTCAGCCGGGCAGGGGATGTCCGACAGGCACACACGAGTCTTTGCCAGACGAGCAGAGATCCTATAGTGACGACGCGCTGGTGGCATCTCCGCCAGACTCGTAAGTAATCCCGATGGTAGCTATTGGTGAGGAAGGGCTGTAACCAGTCTTTGGGAATTTCTATTTCGCTGATACGTAGTGCTGCCAACACACTATGGGACGGATGACTTAAGACCTTATCTACGTTACGACAGCGGTCTTGGACCCGTCCTTATGCGTCTGATGTAGTAAACTGACAAATTATAACTTATATCATAACTATCTCAGATAGTTAAGCATCAACGGATTCGTAAAGTGAACCCAGAATATTGAAAGAAAGAGGCAGAATAACAGTCACAAGAAGCTTGAGTCTCAGGCATATAGTTATACCTTCCAACCTATACACCCACTAACGCTGCTCGCCTCATTAGCAATGATACCATAAACAAATCCACGCTGGAATTTCCACAGGAACATGAACGCCTAAAAGAGAGGAAAGAACTACATAACGTATATCAAGTCCAGGATATCAACTTTTTAAAGAGAGCTTTAGTAGATAATTTGTGGCTAATTTTATTCAGCAACTTACTACTCTCTTATATACATAAGAAATCTTTCTTTTTATATCCATTAAAAAGCCAAGTACCAAGATTTTGTTGCAATCCTTAATGGGTAATTTGGGCGGTCCCTATTCCAGCCCCCCTCCCAGATTCCAGCCCCCTATTTACACCTTATATGCCTACTTTTTACACTTATAAAATTAATTTTAAATAAATTCTAAAAACACTTATATTTCAAATCTTTATATATAACGTGGTTCACCACCCAGCGAGCAATACCACCTAGCGAGCGATTTTTAAAGAAACTACCAACTTTAGTCAACCCGAGCACCCACCCAGGACGGAATGGTCAATCAAAATTGGCACCAATTGGTGCCAACTGCTTTGAATTATTTATTTTCAATTGATTTCGTAAATTTGGAGGTGTTTGCATGATTACAATGCTAATCTAAAGTGGCCGACTCTTGGTAGGAAACTCAGCTTCCCCACCGAAATGGAGCATTTGAGCCATGCAAAATCAATATTAATCTACACTACCTAAACCAACTATTTAGGCGACCTGCTGCGGACCGCTTGAAAATGTGCTATTATTTACTCGGAATCTGACTAACTAAACTCTTCTACATCTTTCTCACAAGTTCTTACATTATGCCCAGTCTCGCCGCAGTTGCCACATCGTCGTTTGCTTGGTCCGCTACGGACCGCCTCCTCGGCACCATCAACCATTTCATCAGCTGGCCGCTTCCCCTTCTATTTTTCTTCAATTTTAACCTGAGAGTCCTCAATACTAAGTGCTCCGCTAAGCTATACCCGACTTCTCTTTGCCTTCCGGCGCTTAACGAGTGCTATATTAGCATCCTCAAGTATGCGGACCCGATCCTTCAAAATGGTAATCTCATATGCTATTACCTGTAAACCCTTTACAAGCTGATCAACTGCCAAGATAATTGGTATAAGGGAGCTTCCCTAATAAGCCGAAATCTTGCCCTTAATAAAACTTGATTGCTGGACAATTTATTAGGAATTAAAGGGTGTTTATAATTCTCATTTTAATGGTGATACAAAGAGGGATTATAACGGGGTTCGTAGGCCGATATTAAGCTTTGAAATCACAAAATCTGGGTCCCACAGTAAAATACCAGCTCCTCTAAATCCAAATTTCATATTTTCCTCTCTATAAAAACCTTATCATAAGCTGCCTGTAATGATCACACCAAACCTTTATGGGGTTTAGTAGGTAATCTGTAGGGTTTATGTTAGCAGAGCGGCGCAGAGGTGATACTTGACTGAGTTGCAGTATACGAAGACACTGTTCACGAAGAGGGTATGATCAGAAGCTGTGAGGCTATCCAAATGTGAGACTGAATACTTAGATTGATGACTGAAGAGTCTGTTCTATTAAAGCTATCTACTGTGGTGATGACAATGTCTTTATATGTTCCGACTCTTCAGTTGGATATGTTGGATATCCTTGGATAACTCATATCCAACATATCCATCACGTAATTCCGCTGAGTCATCTGTGGTCCTTGCGACTCCGCACCCTAGTGCGAATATCCTGACATCGTAGCATCCGTTTTGGCCTGCCGGGGTCACCCGAATGGGTCCCCCGGGTGCCACGCCTGTTGGTTCATAACACATACGTATATAAACAAACAAAACTTACTAGAATGAATAGCGTGGTTTATCAGTGAGTTGGACGTATCAGTGACGGGGACATTTTTGCTATTTTCACCAACTTCAGCCGGCCCCAGCCAGCCCCCAGGGCCAAATAATTAATAAAAGTTAGCACCAATTGGTGCCGACTGTACTCAATTGCTTATTTCTAAATGATTTTATGAATTTAGAGTAATTGGGGTGGGTGCATTATTAAGGTGTTGATGGGACCACTTTTTCTTGGTACTAGTCGCGTCTCTCATTTTCGCGTCAATTTCGCACTAACCACCCTATTTACATATTCAACACATTAAAAAACAACAACAACAACAACAACAACAACATGTACCCTATGTCACAAGAGGGCAAAATACTTTTAGCTATCTAGGTTACTCAGAAAGAAAAAAAAATAACGACGCGAAATCTATATCTATAAGTAAAGCTGCTAAGATCTTTAATATCCCCAAATCTAGACTGCATCGCAGGATAAATCAATGATGCTCTCGCGAAGAATTACGCGTTGACACCTATAAACTTGACCTAATCGAAGAGCAAATACTTATCAGATATATCATTGATCAAGATGTCCGATGATTTCCCTTACGACTTTCTGGTGTGAAAGATATGGCGAACCTCCTGCTGGCATCGCGAGATAGCAAATCTGTGGGCAAGTACTGGGCTCGACGTTTCGTAAATATGCAACCCAGCCTAACGACTAAGTTTGATCGTCCCTAAGATTATCAGAGTGCTCTCTGCGAAGATCCAGAGGTTATTAGGAACTGGTTTAGGCTGCTTCGCAACATAATGGCTAAGTATGGGATCCCGGATGACGACCTCTACAACTTTAACGAGACCGGCTTTATAATGAGCATGATTACCGCGTTAATAGTGGTTATACGCGTTGATAAGCATGGAAAGGCTAAATCTATTCAACTTAGTAACCGGCAATGAGCGACAGCCATTAAATGCATCAATGCAATGGGCTGGTGTATCCCGCCCTTCGTTATTATTCAAGGCGCCTATCACATTGCAAGCTGGACCATAGAGTCGGGTTTTCCCCCCTTCTAAGTAATTAAGCCTACTCTAAATTGGTGGACAGATAATAAGATTAGCTAAGAATAAATCCAGCACTTTAATGAATATACTAAACAACGAATAAAGAGTATATACCAAATGTTAATTATAGATAGCTATGAGAGTTATATATTGTAACGTCCCGAAGCCAAACGGCACTAGGTGGCCGGCGCAGCCTGTAAAGAGGGCGTGCCTTTCCGGGGAGGGTACATTTGTAATGTCCCGAAGCCAGCCAGCACTGGGTGGCCGGTACAGCCTATAAAGGGGGCTAGCCGGCCCGCCTACGAACCGGCTGGAAGAGGGACAAGAATCAGTCTTGCACCTACAGTACCCCTAATATCATACTCTCTTCCCAAGACCCTCAGTGACTATTGCGCCTAGCGTTGCCGCACGTTACATATATCAGCTGAGTTCAACTAATATTGCAAGAAAAACAATATTATCCTTATTAATATGCCGCGGTATTCTTCTCATTTGATCCACCTATTAGATGTCGCGTTATATTCGCTTCTGAAGCGCGCGTATAGCCGGAAAATCAGCGACTTCATCCGGGCTTCCATCAACCACATCACCAAAACCGAGTTCTTCGTCGCGTTCAAGGCAGCTCACAACAAGACCTTTACAAAGAACAATATTAAGGCTGCATTTAGAGGAGCTAGAATAGTGCCTTGGGACCCGGATTCTATTATTTCTAAGCTTAATGTTCACATCAGAACTCCAGTGCCATCCGTCCCTATTTCTTCCCAGCAATAGGAGTCTCAAACACCCTCCAATGCTCAACAAAATATCAAGCAATCGATTTTTATCAAAGACAGGATCCCCACCCATCATGGTAGCTCCCTTATACTAATTATGGAGGCTGTTAACCAGATAACAAAGGGTGCACGAGTGATGGCGAACGAGCTTATCCTTTTGAAGAATCGGGTTCGCACTCTTGAAAAGGCCAACACAGCACTCGCTAAACGCCGGAGGGCTAAAAGGACCCGAGTGCAGCTTGGAGGGGTACTTAGTATTGAGGATTCTCAAGTAATAATAGAGGAAAAACAAAAGGGAAGCGGCCAGCTGTTGAAATAGCTCGTGGCGCTGAGGAGGAGGTCCGCGGCGGACCGAGTAAACGACGCTGTGGGAACTGCGGCGAGACCGGACATAAATGCAAGAACGTGTAAGAAAGAGGAAGAAGGGTCTGATTAATCGGATTCTGACTATATTATAGCAAAACCAGCCTAGTTGGCACTAATTAGTATGAATATACGTCTATTGGTGGTCCGCGGCGTAAAGCCGTTTTGAAGGCGAAGTTGGTATATTTGGTGCAAAGTGTGTATTTCCCACTAAAAGTCAGCCTATTTGGACCAGCACTGTAACCAAGCTAACAACTCTGAATTAACAAAACCAATTAGAACTAAGCAATTTAAAGCAGTTGGCACCAATCAGTGCCAACTTTTATTAATTGTTTGGCCCTAAACGGGTGCTAGGGTTGGCTAAAGTTGGCGGAGATAGCAAAAACGCCCCACTCACTGATTAACCACGATACAACTGACACAAAAATCATCAAAAATACATAATATCAAATACAAATTATACTCAATCACAAATGGTGTCAAAATGTATATACTACTAGGCACTATAAACTGTCTAGCTAAAAAACCACAATAACTAATCGAGAGATTGGTCATTCCTAGCAATATATAAAGCCCTCCCTCACAACCCCCTCAAAGCCCTTCTATAGAGCTCTAGACATAATAAAAAACTGAGTTATAAGTTGGTATAAGCTACGCGCTCTATAAGAGGCCTGAAAATCAAAAGGACGGGTAATGGTTAACAGGGTCACATACGGGTGGCTATGGATATAACGGTTTCCCAAAGATTTTCCAAACATAGGGCTCAAACCCTGGCCGTTTAATTGGTTATTATCAGAATCTACATACTGCTAGGCACTGTAAACCATCCGGCCAAAAGAACATAATTTTCAGATTGTATGTAATCACCGATGTTAAAAAGATATTGGATGGGTCTTCATGTGACTTGATTGTTTGTGTGTCTTGTCTATGTTCGGCTGACCCCCTCCTTTCTGGTGGTTGGTTCTTATCTACGGACGCTAGTGTTAATGCCTGAGGTACCCCTTTGTGGGTGCGCCCCTGGGGGCGGTCTGCAATGGACCGATAATCTGACAATAATAACCAATTGAGAGATTAGTTATTCCTAGCAGTATATAGAGCCGTCCCTCACAAGCAGAAAAGACCCAACAGGCTATCACTCTAGCCGCCTCGCTGCCATATCTCCTTACAACATAAAGACCTAGGTAACAATCCGTCTACCAACCGGCCCAGCTGAGTAACGAGGCGTTGGAATGTTACAGTTGACCATGACATAGTTTATTATAGAGAGGTTTAGAGATATTTAACCTAGAAGCTACCTGAGTTTCAAAGTTTTATTCACGGAGCACTGGCATTTCCTATTTAATTTAGTCTGTCAATATTGATAATTATAAAATATGATAACACTTGAGCGAAAACTAGCCCTGTTCAAGTAATACAGTTGGGCGACCAGCTAGAAAAGCTAGGCGATCCTCCTAAAAGCAACATTACAATTTTCTCAGAACGACCGCATAGCATTCGTTCGAACCAGATATGTGCTGCATGCTAAAATATGTGGCTTAATTACCACGCCACACACTCAACATGCTGGCTACCATGCGATAGGTAGACACCCGAGTAGGCGAATTACTGCCAAATCAGACATCGCCCATCGTTTTAGCGGCAAGCTCATACTTGGAATTTTGATGACCCAAAATTGATGCCTACATACCAAAGGAAGCGAGATGCACGTACATCCTTCCTTGCAGCAAACCTGTGTCGAATCAATCACCCAGCCCCTATTGGAGCTGGTGAGTACTAGGACAAAGATACCACTTATTCAAACGCCCTTTCAGCTGGTATGGAGTTGTAGAACCGGATGCGCCAAGAACCCGCCTTATCATGAGAAAACCAGGGCTCCAAGTACCCGTGATAGCAATTCAAACGCCTACGCCAGATGGTGCCCATACGTTCCCAGCACCTGTCGGTGATCCCGTCTGGCTGTATGTATTTGTTCCCCATTTCCGCAGCTACCTCACTCCTCCCAGCTCTTCTCGACTGTTTCACGGACCCTCTTGGTGTATTCCTTGCGGTTATCCTTATACAGATTGGACGCCTCGACATTCGCTGGCGATCCAGTGTTTGGGTCGTTAAGAAGACTGTGGGAGCCGGCTGTCAGTCGTGATCCGCACTGGGGTCTCAGGGAATGGATAGCTTGTTGCTATCCATTCACCGTTCTACTCGAACCAAACCTACCTCTGAATGCTCGTGAGCACCGCAGCGACATCATACGTCGGGCTCCATCGATTTTGGAGGATATCGAGGCATAACTCTCCGGTGGCGTATACGTTGGGGTGGAACATCTGGCTGATAAACTTGACTGAAGGTGGCTTGTTGGGATACTGCTCCTCGAAGTGCATGACGAGTCGGAAGGTGCCGTCCTCGAAGGGGGTGTCGGCCGGGCCGATGATGACTGCGTTCCATGTCATGACATTATCGGGCACTGGTGACGCTGAGACACCGGCCGGAGGATCGGTTTGCATGCGCTGTAGATGGCGGTGGGTGTCAGTGATGATGATGCTTTGCTGAACGGCCGGTGGATGGGTGGCGAGTGGCGGGTGGGCATTTTGCTACCGACCTTGAAGTCACGCATCAAACGACGCCTGGCTGCCGTCGACATGCTCGCAGATAAGAGCGGCTACTAGTCTGATGTTGAGTGACAGGTTCGTAGGAGAGAGGTTCTAGTGGTTGAGGGTTCGTCAATGCGAGTCGATGATCCTCAGGTGACGGTGGGTGGTGGTTGGGTAGATGGATGGTCTGCAGCGTGAGGTGAGTGAGAGTGAGCTGGGACTAATGTCACCGTGCTTGCCGATATCGATAGGCAGGCCCCAAGGCGAAAGAGACAAGACCCCTGAAAGTCAGAGAGGTAGTCCATCCGGTTGGTGGGCGCCAATCAGTCAATGGCTCTGTTTCCGCTCTTCACCCTGGCCCTGACAAAGCAGGCGGTCGCCCTCATCGCCTCGGTTTCCTTATGCCACAGCAGTCCAGTTGCACAGATCAGTGATCCCAGAGACCGGAACGACACCCATGACTTTGTAGATTGCTCCCAGAAATCCAAGGGCCCTCCGGAATGGTGGCGGCGGCTAGTGAAGGCTCAAGGGTTGTTTTCTGCTTGGTCCCCGCACATACCCGTAGGGCCATTACCCCAAGGTGGGAGGAGGCTCACATGCCGAGGATGATCTCATCCCCCTGTCCGCCCCAGGTTCCGGGGACGGTGCTGCGTGTTGGGTGCGTCCTTACTAATTCATCACCCTTCGACATTTCCATTCACTCCTCAGGTGCCGTTGGCATTTTTACGGCACTCTGTCAACTTTCCAAGCATCGAACCTGGACACCATGCCTCTGCGTGCGTCTCTTAGGGGTGGCGCTGTCACATGCCGATCTGCTTCCACACGCGCTTTCTCGGCGTGGACAGCTCTTCGACAAGAAATAAGAGATGCATACATCCTGAGCGCCTCCAGGACGCCAACGGCTAAAGTCTGTCCAAGTCCATGGCCTCGACCAATACGGAACAAACAAACTGACCGGTACTTGTAGTTCAATGGCTCTTTCCTTACCGTCCCGGCACCAAAGCTCGGCGCCGTGGCCATCAAGTCCGCCATCGACAAGTCCGGAGTGCCAATATCCAAGATAACAGACGTCTACATGGGGAATGTGCTCCAAGCCTCGGTTGGACAGAGCCCGGCAAGACAGGCAGCCGTATTTGCCGGCCTCCCGCCAAGCATCGAGGCCATCACCATAAATAAGGTCTGCGCCTCGGGCTTGAAGTCCGTCGTCTTCGCTGCGCAAAACATACAGCTCGGTCTTGCAGAGGCGCAGGTTGCCGGTGGTATGGAAAACATGTCACAGGTGCCTTACTATGTGCCACGGGCAAGCTCACTACCCGCCTTTGGCCATGTGAAGATGGAAGACGGCCTGATCAAGGACGGCCTTACAGATGTCTATGACCAAATACACATGGGCAACTGTGCCGAGAATACGGCGAAGAAATACGAGCTCACCAGGGAGGTGCAGGATCAATACGCCATTCAGTCGTACGAACGGGCACAGGCTGCTTGGAAAGCCAACGCGTTCGCCGAGGAGATCGCACCAGTCACTGTTAAGGGTAGGAAGGGTGAGACCGTTATTGATACAGACGAAGGCTATTTGGATGTCAAACTGGAAAAGATCCCAACCCTGAAGCCCGCATTCATCAGAGACGGGACAGGTACGGTCACGGCCGCGAATTCCTCGACGCTCAACGACGGTGCCAGTGCCTTGGTACTGGGTAGCAAGGCTATCGCACAGGAGTTCGGGGGCGGCTCAAGGGTGCTGGCGAGAATATGCGGATCTGCCGATGCTGCGACCGACCCGATCGACTTCCCCATCGCGCCGGCCAAGGCCGTCCCGATCGCCCTGGAGAGAGCTGGCATAACAAAGGATCAGGTGGCCATATGGGAGTTCAACGAGGCTTTTGCAGCTGTCATAAAGGCCAACGAAAAGGTAAGCTTAACCCACTGTCCTGACTCTCTTCAACTTCCTTCATGTTTTAGGGACAAGAGAAATGGGGCTCCTCCTTGAACACTACTTCACAGCAGTAATGACTAGAACGGAGTTTGGGTTAACTTGACACTAGATTCTTGGACTGGAGGGAGCTAAAGTCAACCCACTTGGCGGTGCCATCTCCTTGGGACATGCGCTGGGCAGTTCTGGGTCAAGGATCCTCACGACTTTGCTTCACCAACTCAAGCCTGGTGAGTATGGTGTTGCAGCGATCTGCAACGGCGGTGGCGCAGCCACGGCGGTTGTCGTCCAACGTATCGAGTCCGTATGAGATGGCAACGCATCCTTGGCGCTCCCACGGAACATTCATAGGCCTGTAATGCAAGAAAATGGATATAAGTTTTATGAATGCATCATGCCAAAAAGGCGCTGCTAGTATCCGCCTGTGTCACAAATGGCGTCAAACATTAAGTATTGCCCTTTCCAGGAGGCTTCAAATCACACACGCAGTGTTGAACAAGGTGAGAAGGGGAATGTCACTCAAGGCTTACTATTGTCTTTCATTGAATGGAACTAGGCAGTTTGCCAACCAGTAGTCCCGAGTCATTCAATCATCCATTCCACTCAATGAAGCACATGGCTCGAGCTCAGGGCCAGTGAAGCATCTCAGATTTGCTGGCATCCAGCGGAACCTGAGGTAACTGCCCTTAAAAGTAGCAGCGGTGAAATTCAGGTAATACGAAAATGACGCACGAAATAGATTGTCAATAAGTAATTGACCATCGACCAATCAACAAAACTCGTGTGGAATATCGAAAACGAATCCAAGTCAAATGCACGCAAGTATTGGCCCATCTCGAGGTTTGGGCGGCGAAGCTTATGTAAGCCCACCCACTACCATTCTCACTGTCAGTAGCTGTACGCACTCAGGCGTCACATCCTATGCGAGCAAGGCCTCATCTTCCTGGCCAATTGCGCCGTGCCTTGACGCACCCTCATTCTATATCTTAAGCAACGAAACCCGTGCGACGATGGCTTCTTTGACCACACAATTCCTATCCAGTGTCAGGAGTCATGTGATCGCGCTGGACGGCGACGGCCTCGACGCCTGGCTGCAGGTCGAACCCGGCGCAACAAGCCACGCCTATCTGCAGCTCCGAGACGAGCTGAGGCAAGGCCTGGGTGTGACTTCCCAACTCGAGAGGCTGGTTGAGAAGTCCCTGCCAGAGAAAGACGACCCACCAGACGGCACTGGATCACCATGGCCCAGTTTCATTACCTTTGTTAAAGATTATTTGATATACTGGCGGGACGCGGAGTTCGATGACTTGATGGGCGTTCAAGAGTCGCTATCGGGCTTGTTAACGTGCGTACCTTACTCATCCTTACTCTCCGCCGTTCCCCCGGCGTGGCTGACCATTTGTAGATCTTGTGCCACTGCGCTGTCACACCCACAGTATGGAAGCGTTATGTTCCAGACCAGCATTTCGATTTCAGAGGCACTATCTAAAGTGGTCATGATGCTTCACCAGCATCCTGAGTTGATGCAAGGGCGGAGGTCCGCCGCAGGGGGCGAGGACAGCAAGTCCATGGTCGAGCAGTCTGCCGACATCATTCAGAAGATCTTCACATCCTGCCTTACGGATAGGTCAAGCACCAGGTTTGCGAGACCGGAGGGGAAAAAAGTCGGCGTATACATTTTCGCCAACCTCGTCCTGAAACTTCTCTTCACTGTGAGTTGCCATCCGTAAAGACCCTTTAACCAGCCGCGTTACTGACAACTCCAGTGCGGCAAATCTCGCCTTGCAGCACAGCTGCTGCTTAATGTGTCCGCGAGCGGGCCACCACTGCAATTATATCCTGCTGCACAGAGAGTTACGTTCCTGTACTATCTGGGAAGGTTCAACTTCGATTGCGACAACTTTGTTCGCGCGTCTTCGTGCCTCGAAGAAGCCTACCTGCAAACTCCACCAGCTCTTTTGCGTCATCGGAGGCTCATTCTCACCTACCTCATCCCGGCCAATATTATGCTTGGGCGGTTTCCAAGTGAGCTTCTGCTAGCCAGGCCGGAGGCCAAAATGCTCGCTGTCATATTTCTCCCCATCATGACGGCGATTCGCAAAGGAAACTTACTTGCTTTCCAGCATGCGATAGCTGCCAATGAGCGCTGGCTGTACCAGAAAGGCCTTCTCTTCACTCTCGCCTTCCGACTCCGCCCTATTGTATGGCGCTCCTTCATCAGGCGATGCTTCCTTCTTACTTATGAGGCTCCACCACCGACGTCACGCGCAGCGCCGACTCTGAACCTAGCAGACGTGTACGTTGCCGCATCTTATGTTCAGAAGCGCCTCGAAGGCTTCATACCGGCACGCACTCAGCAACAGCCAAAGCGCCAGTCGCAAACGAACAATATATTTATGATGGCTGTGGCCAACAGCGCTGCAGATGCCTCAACGGTACTGGCGCCGCCTCCAGGCGGGAAGCCAAGAAACTTAAAACCTAGTGAGGGCTTATTCTGGGGAAACTTGAAGGTGACGGACAGAGAGGTGGAAGGCGTAGTTTCCACGCTGATTGCTCAGGGACTGATGAACGGGTTTCTTGCCCACTCAAGCGGAAGATTCGCCGTGATGGGAGCGAAGAAGGGTGGCGGGCCGCTCGCAGCAGGCTGGCCGCCAGTCGTCAAGGCAGTAGCCGACAGGATGGCGGAGGATGGTGTCAATGTTGACGAAATTCCTGCCTGGGTGAAGATGCCAGCAGGTTACGCTTGATACATCAAGACGATATCGGGGAACAAACTCTTACAAAGTGATCCCGTGGCATGGGTGCTGTGACTGGGAAGGTGTGAAAGGAGATGTCAGCATACACTCTTCATCTTCATGTTCCGGTGATTCACACGAACAAATTACCCTCTGCTCTGACCTGTCGAGATGGTCGGACTTTCTCCGGATGTCTGGATGTTTGTCTTGAGTTTGCTGGCTGCCTTTGACGACGCTGAGTTCAGTATCGTGCCCTGCATCTTTCAGCATGTGCTGATCTATTATGTTACAATAGGCTAGCACGGTGAGGCACTGAAACTGGTAGGTTTGCGGGATCGGCTGACATTGAGCTGACATTGGATCCAAAATCCGCCTGGCAGCCAGCCACGGGAAGACGTTTCGATCCTCTCCGGTCATCTGCACCGTCATTTCAAATGTTGCTTGCCGTCTCCTTACAAGCACTTTAACAACCTGAAGAACAAGAGACCTGGGATGCAGGTTTATGTCGAGCATCGCGACATGGCTCATCTCCACTCCCATTCCTATTCCCATGGAACGTGAGAAGGAGGCTTGGCAATGGGTCTGTTGCGGACCACCGCCGCACCGGAACCTGACCGATTCAAACAGCTGAGGGACTCACTGTTTTGGTCACGCGATCGCGATGCCCTCAGACACAATGAAGTCATTGCGCTCCTATCACCAAGCTGACAAGTCAGCGTCGCCGGTATCACCACTGCGAAGGGAGCCTTTAAATCGGGATCAACCACTTCACCACCATCAAGTTGGCCACTCCTTGTCATCTCATTTTGCGCAAGACCTGTCATTGGTGTACCTTGCAGCCGCCGGCGCTGCGTTCCTGACTTGTGCGCGGCTAAGCCCAAAGGGGCATTCAGCAGGTGAGGCTATCTGCATATGTCATTGAACCTGATTCGCCACAGCATTGATCATCTAATCTCCCATGCGTGCCTTGCGTCTGGCCTCGTGCGTCTGGCCTCGTGCGTCTGCGAGTTTGCGAGTGTGCAGACTGGCGGCACCTCGCACCCGGATTGTCGTCTCGATTGGGTTCGAGGCAAATCGCGCAGAGTGCCAGGATGCGCGACGATGGGCGTCGACTGGTCGAGGCGCTGCTTGACAGGCCCACAGCAATAACCTAAAAGAAGCCAAGTGCGGAGGATACAACCATAGCAAAAAGGTATCCCGGTGGCCCTCCCCCGTATCTTGCAGCTCTTGCAGGGGGTTGATAGATCCTTTTTCGGCTACTTCCTTTATGTACCTGGTCGATAAGTCGCAGCTGTGGGTCATTGTCCTCCTTCCTGTCCCCGGGACACTCCCTCCGGCTCGCCCGCCTCTCCAACTGCCTCGCTCATTTCTTTTCCCCCAGCTTCGTGCGCGCTACTCGGGCAATTCTTTCAGAACCCACACGCTCTTTTCAGTATTCGCTCGCTCGCTTTGCTGCTTTGCTTTGCTCTTCAGCAGAAATCCACTCATTTGGTCGACGCCGGTTGGATCGCGAACAGAATAGGTGGCTGGACTGCGGTGTGTTGACTGCCGTTTTTTGAGGAATGCGACTGTATGCCTCGCGGACTGGAACAATAACACCATATGCTCTGTCAAGCCCGGAGACACCGCTTTCGAACGACCCTGCCCATCACAACGACAGCTCGCCGAAGAATTAGCTCTGGGTTTCTTGGTAGCACCCAGCTGCTCACGATCTTTATCTTACATTCATTTTGTTGTCGCGTCCTCAACCATGAGCAAAGCAGTACTTACGGCCGCGCTGGGCTCGGCCCTGTTGTTGTTGGCTGCCCAGCCGGCCTCGGCGACGTCGTCTCACCGTCGTGCTCACCTGCACTATAGCAACAACCACACTCACAACGATCAAGATGCCCAAGAACTTGGATTACTGGAGGCGCGTGGACGGCTAGTCAACAGAGCAGGCCAATGCGCCTTTCCAGAGGGCGAAGCCGGCCTCGTAGCCATTACTCCAGGCTCGAAGAACAGGGGTTGGGCCTTGAGCCCCGACCAGGAGTGCACTGCAGACTCATATTGCCCTTTCGCTTGCGAACCTGGAATGGTCATGAATCAGTGGAAGAAAGCGACGACGTATGTGTATCCTGAATCCATGTATGGAGGGCTATACTGCGACAAATCCGGCACAATCGTCAAGCCTTTCCCGGACGAGCCGTACTGTGTCCCCGGCGTTGGATCCGTCAAGGCTGTCAACAAGTGTGGCAAGGTGGTCGCGTTCTGCCAGACAGTTCTTCCCGGAAACGAGGCCATGTTGATTCCCACACGGGTGATGGACAGTGCGACTATAGCTGTACCGGGACCGTCTTACTGGGACTCGACAGCTTCGCACTTCTACATCAATCCTCCCGGCCACACCACGGAAGAAGCATGCATCTGGGGCACAGGGTCACAGAACATTGGAAATTGGTCGCCCTACGTCGCCGGAGCCAACCAGGACACGACTGGTAACACATACGTTAAGCTTGGTTACAACCCCATATACACGGATTCTTTCCATGGTGTCAAACCATCATTCGGCCTGAAGGTCGAGTGCGACGGGAACTGCAATGGCCTGCCTTGCACCATTGACCCCAGCTCGGACGCCTTCGGAGTCGTCAGGAGCGCCACCTCAGCTACCGGCGCAGGTGGCGCGGACTTCTGCGTGGTCACAGTTCCCAAGGGATCTACCGCAAATATAGTGGTCTTCAACACCGACGGCTCAACGGGTGATGATGAACCAAGCTCGTCTTCCCAGCAGGCTGCCACCATTTCATCCCAAGCTCTGAAGAAGCCCAAAATCGCCGCCGTAGCCACCACCTCCAGTTCAACCCCAGTTACAACGGAGGCAACTTCAAGCACGAGCGCGAGTAGCAGCTCCTCCAGCTCGTCAAGCAGCTCGTCGTCCACTACTAGCAGTATTGCCACCAGCAGCTCGATTGCGTCGTCCACACAGAGCCCTAGCACAACCTTTGCTTCAGCGACATTCGGTGGTATCTTCCAGGAAAGCGGGAGGGGAAAAAGCTCTCAATCATTGACGGCCGTCACGTCTGCAGCCGAGTTGGCAGAAGCCACGACAGAAGCCGCGCCAGCTGCAGAGACTTCGTCCAAGAACGACGCAGCGAACCCAGACCAGGGACAAGCAGCGTTTGCCGGCTTTGTCATCGCCTTCATCGCTGCAGCAATGCTGTACTAAGAGCAAAGAATATCAACTTTCGATCTTCTACGTCCAAGAAAAATATCATTCTCTTTCAAACTTTGCCAGCAGCAGTCTTTCCACTGTCAATACAATCACCGGAACGCAGATTCTCGAGGCAGCGCCTTTCCGGACTCCGACACGCTGAGGGTCCCCAGCCGATTTCACTGCTGGTCACATCGCACTCGACTTCACCACCACCACCACCACCACCACCTCCGACCATCATCATCACCTCTGGGCGGGCATGGAATTGCACCGCGATCTTCTTGTCTATTCATTCGACGTTGCTGGCCTCTTTCCACCCCTCTTTTTTAACCTTCGACAACTCCCTATTTACTACATACAACCTTTCCAGCCCCTTCTTTTCTTGTCCTCTCGAAGACGGCTGAATTGCACATCGGGCACCCCAACGCTGGCCCTATGCAATGGAATACCATTGTTTATTGTTTATTGTCTTATGCGGTGGATCCAAATTTGCCCCTTTTTGAGACTTGTTCCCATTCTTTGAGGCACGGCACTTTCGGATGTCAGCCAACGCCACCTCTGGCGCCCTTTTTCGTATGGTTATCTTCTCCGTGGAGATATATCTTCGACATTATACCCATATACGCAACTGGATGTTTTCACGATGACTGAGGCAGGATGTGATGGCCTTGTTGGGGAACATTAGGACTTGCGACCCCTTTCTTCGGAATGGGTGTCCAACGAGTTTATTTCTTTTTTCCCCGTCTTTTTGCTATTTTCTTTGTTATATAGCAGGAGGCTTTGACGATCGATACCTGTAGCAATGTCGTTTATGACTTTTAGGTATCTTTAGCAATGGATCATGAGGGCCGAATTTCCCACCACTATGCAGCGAGTCTCCGATTTTGAGTGATATCCTAGTCGCGAAACAGAGTGCTTCGCTTCGCTGGGCTGCGAATACTCAGCCGGAAGCGTAATCGTTTAATATGCCGTTGTACCATTTGGTTTGAAGCTTGCACGCAGGGAGACATTATGCTGCTAATAAACTCAGACAGCTCCTATTCAGGGTTGTTAATTCAAAGCGTAATGGAATATACATTGCAGAGTCGTCGTTCTGCGGCAGTAGGGGTGTCCTCTGAACCACACTCATTGATCGGTATGGATTTAGTGATCCATGCCACTCCGCCTCCGATCTCTGGTTCATAGGATTTAAATCGCATGGAGCACTGGAGCATAAGACAAGTGTCGTAGGAGAAAGACTGTGTACTCATATGCCTGTGGCTGTAATTCTCTCGAAAGAGCATACCCAAAGTCTATGGTGACAGCAAAAGAGCTGCGATAGTCCCACCAGAGCGCCCTGCTGCTTTCCCAGCTACCCATTTTTTTGAGGATTCCTTCCAAATTGAATCTGTCTATGACCTATTCGTGTACATATGAAGGGCACCTGCCCAGCGCTCAGTCCGGAGCTTCGCCAACCTGCTCGTCGATATCCTCGTACTCGTCACTTGATGATTTAGAAGTAGCTGCAGCAACAGTTGCCTTTTGCGATGCGTGCCGCTCGTGATTTTGCATCAGAATCTGGCCACCACCTTTCCTGCCGAAAAAGTCCTCCGTCCTCAAGCCTCGTATCCGGTCCGGTGTGATGCCAGACATTGACTGGCCCGACGCCCGGTGCTCCCGAATCGACTCACGCATCGGGACCATGGCTGCGTCCCTGCAAGCCTCCTTGATGTCGCTTCCCGACATGCCTGCCGTGACCTTGGCTATGTATTCCAGCTGGAACGAAGGGTCGCGCTTCGTCCCCTGGAGGACGAGCTGCAGGATGCGGCGCCGTTGGTCCTTGTCTGGCAATGGGACCGGGAACTTCTTGGGCATCCTTCGCAGGATGGCCTCGTCGATGTCGTGTATCCGGTTGGTGGCGCCGAGCACGCAGATCCTAGACGGCACACCAGCCGCGTTCGACGACGTCAACCCGTCCCAAAGTGTCATAAACTCGGCCTTGACCATGCCGCTCGCCTCGTGCTCGTTGCTCCGCCGCGTCCCCAGCACACCGTCGATCTCGTCGATGAAGATGATGGCCGGCTCCAGCTTGCGCGCGAGAGAGAAGACAGCCCTGACGAGCTTGTTCGAGTCTCCGTACCACTTCTCCGTGAGCGTCGATATGTGCAGGTTGATGAAGGAGGCGCCGCTCTCGTGCGCCACCGCCTTGGCGAGCATGGTCTTGCCGCAGCCCGGGGGGCCATAGAGCAGCACTCCAGAGGGCGCGGAGAGAAGCGGTGCGGCGTGCGTGTACAGATGGGGCATCGTCAGCGGGTAGATGACGGACTCCTTGACCTCCTCGATGATCTCCTCCAGGCCGCCGATATCGTCGAAGCCAACGGGTATGTCCTCCGGGGCGACCACCTCGAGGGCGACCATGGCCTCGTACTCGTTCAGCTGGATGTCCTCGATCCGCGGGCCCTTGCGCGAGCTGTTTGAGTCGGTGCCGTCCGCGCCATCCTCGGATCTGTTCCGCCGTAATCGCGACAGGTTCGCCTGCGCCTTTATCCTGGCCTGCTCATGCTTTTCCTTCTCTGGGTCGGCGAGAGTGTTTGCAAACGAGGACAGGAGGTTCTTGACAAAGAAGTAGGAGACGAAGGCCTGTGATGGAGGTTAGTATGGGTGAGTGGGGTCATTGCGACGCGAAATGCAAGGAGGCGACATACAAGTGCACCAGCAGTGACGATGTTTAGGACGGCGTCAGACGTCCGGGCTCTGCGGTCGCCCATAACTAAGCTGGATAGAATCCCGCTCATGGGATAAATGCGGCGCTGTCGAGCTGCAGGCAGGGCGAGTAGAAATACGCAAAAGAGAGTGAATCAGAACCGGGAAGATTCGACTTCTACCGAGGTGTTTGGAGACTGTAGGTTAGTAGGCCGGGGTCTGTCGAAGGCGAAAGTTACGTCGTCTTTAGTTAGGGTGGCGCTAGTTTGCCGCTCGCTGCCAGCGGATAATCGGTGGCCGCCCCCACCCTTCACTTGTGCTCGCCCGCCGCTCTGGTCTTGGCCGGAGCCAGCTCAGCGGAAAACAGGGGCTGCTGCATCGCTTGTTTACTTTCCCTACCAGCTCGGCTCATCATCAGCTTGGACCCAAGCTCGACTGCGTGCGACATTTGCTGGCACCACCACCCCGGGATTACTCTCAATTGCGCTTCAATTTCTGCGCTGTCATCTACGGACTGACCAAATCCCCCAATTACCGAAACAAATCAATTTCAACCTCGATTCCCTCAGGTGCCGAGTCGACATATCGAAGACGCGTTTCTGTGTTAGATGCCACAAACCAAACTGTCCACCTTGCTCGACTTGGCCGACTCGGACTCGGACTGCGGCTTCCAAACACATTCCACAGTGCCGAAGACAGCAGCAGACATGCCTGCGGCAAAGAAGGGTCGAGGTCGCGCCCCTGCCAACAAGGTCACGAAGCCGGAGCCCCAGGCCAAGACGCGTCGCGTTGGGCCGAAGGCTGCGGCTGCTCTAGAGGAGGAGGCAGAGAGGCAGGCACTTGCAGAGAAGGCCGAAAACCCACCAGTGAAAGCGACACGAGGTCGCAAAGCGAAGAAGGCCCCCGAGCCTGCCGAGAATCAGGACGACAATGAGGCAGATGACGTACTAGCAACGCCGCCGCACAGCGACGAGCCTGCGAAGACCAAGGGTGGCCGGGGTCGCCCAAAGAAGGATTCCGTGGTGCCCGACTCAGTACAGAAAAAGGCAGAGCCTTCGGCTGTGAAACGAGGGCGGAAGGCTGCCGCCGACAAGGCCGGGAAGCAGGCGCCGGCCGAGATCCCGGAGACTCAGGCAGAGGATGGGTTGGACATCGACGCCGCCGAGGAGCAAGACCAGGTGGAGGACCTGCCGACTTTCTCGCGGTTCAGCGCTCCTCCATCAGCGCAGCGGATTAGCTCGTACCAGGTTCCACTGAGCGCGTCTAAGCGGTCAGCCAGCTCGTCATTGATAGAGAGCAACCCCTCAACTAGGCGACACCTCGGGGAATTGACCAAGAAGTATGATGCATTGGAGCTTAGATACAGAGAGCTGCGGAATGTGGCCGTTGTGGAAGCGGAGAAGAACTTTGATCAACTGAGAAAGCAGAGTGATGAGAAAACACAGGGTATGTGCCATTGGGTCCCGCTTTCGACTAGAGCCGGTGTACGCAATGCTAACAGCATGCTCAGCTTCTAATGAGCTCATAAAAAGCCTCAAGAACGAACTAGCCGCCCAGAGGCAGCTAGCGAAAGAAGGTCAAAAGTCTCAGCAGCAGTTTGAGGCCAGCCAAGCCAAAGCCGGCAAATTACAGGCCCAGATCACAGAAATCACAACAACGCTGTCTGAGGCCAAGACGGAGATCAAGTCGCTCACCACGAAGCTGAATGCCGCGCGAGCTGCCGAGGCGACTGCCACTGCCACGGCGCAGGCCGCGTCGGTGAGGGTCCCGGGTAGCGCCATGAAGCCCAGTGCCATGAGCCGAGCTGTAGACCAGGCGCAGGTGCAAGCCCAGCTGCAGGCCACCCAGACGGCCAAGATGAAGGAGAACCTGTATAGCGACCTGACCGGGCTGGTGGTGACAAGCATCAAGCGCGATGGGCCCGAGGACGTGTATGACTGTATCCAGACGGGTAGGAACGGCAGTAAGTGCAGCCCCTACGCGAAAAGAAGAGCATTAGCGGTGACTGACCCTTGTCGTTGCAGCACTACACTTCAAGCTGGCCATCGCGAACGAGAACTCGGACGAGAACACGGACGAGGCCGAGTTCATGTACAAACCGCAGCTGGACGAGCGCCGCGACAGCCAGCTCATCGAGATGTTACCCGAGTATCTCGTCGAGGAGATCTCTTTCCCACGAGCCCATGCTGCAAAATTCTACTCTCGCGTGCTGAAGTCTCTGACGGAGAGACTGGACTGAGCTGAGATCGGCTCTTTTATCTCGGTCATTTCGGTGTCTTGAAGGTTTCGTGCATGATTTTCGAGGAACTGGAGTTATGAGGTGGGCGTACCTTCAACGTGTGTTGGGGATGAGCAGTAGTGCCGCTCTGAGCGTTGTTGCATGGCAAGGCGTTGGACACTCGATATCCTTTTTGTACACAGTACCTACTAATCGGCAATCTTCTTTAAAAATGCTTTTGTTAACGTGAAAAAAAAAATAAGGAAACTTGGCATGTAGCGAAGTATAATGAATCCATTCATTCCATTTGGTCATGTAGTCTTATCGACATATGCCGTCCTACCCAAAAATCCGACCCGAGGTATTCCGGTCCCAAAATCATTATTTACACATATGCCCATCCTCGTAGATCGTTCAACAACATTGTCACCAAAAAAAAAAACCCCCCCCAAATGCCCGCATGATATATCCGTCATCGTGCTTGCCCCAATGGCTGAACCTGCCATATACCCAAGTAACCAGCTGATTTCCAATCATCGAGCCCAACCAATGCCCCGGCCCTCTTCGGCAACCTTCCCACTCACGTTCCTCTTCCCGAACGAGAAGTACCTCTTCGCAGCCTCCCCGCCTCCCGCACCGCTCAGGTCCAGGTCATTTCCAGACGAGACCTGTCTGTCGCCGCCAATGACGATGGGCGGTGTCGCCGACTTGAGCTCGCCGTACGGCTTCGAGTAGAAGTCGGACTCGGGCTGGATGGAGCTGTTCCGGTTGCGCGGGCCGCCAGCCCACGTGTAGCGCTTGCTGAGGCTGGCCTTGAGCCCACCGTAGCTCCGCGCCGGCTTCTCGTCCGTGATGTCGCCGCCGGCCTTCTTGCCGGGAGGCACGTTGCCGCTCACACGCTGGTCGTTGAGGTCGATCTCGGAGAGGGCTGATAACTTCCGCATGATGGGGTTGTGGCTGGTGGGCCTGGGGCCAGGTTTGCCCGCGGTCTGGGCAAAGTTGACGAGCGACGGGTTGGAGCGCAACGGGTTGGGGTGCTGCGACGCCAGGTCGCCGTCGTTCTCGTCGAACTCGTCCGCCCCTGGGCTCATGAGGCCTCTGTAGCCGCGTCCACCGCCATTTTTTCCGTTCTCGTAGTCAGACTCGGAGTCTGAGTCATGCGTGTCGTATGGGTGGCTCAGGGACTCATATCCCAGCGCCATCTTCTTCTTCTCAGCCGCCCTCTCAGCAGCGTTGATGGCGCGATTGCGCTCCTGCGTGCGGTTGATCAACGATTCTGACGCATACCAAGACTCTGTGAATTTCGCAGGCCTCGGCAGTGCAGCAGCGTCAGCCGCGTTTGTGATGGTAGGATGGTGCGAAGCCACTGTGCCGGTGCTAGGTCTGGACTGATGACCATAGCTCCTGGGCGAGTCCGGAACCATATCTCGCGTGGGAACCTCAGCATAGGATGAATCAGAGCCACGCCATGGGCTTCGGTGAGGTGGCGGGGCAGGCTTGCTGGAAAGAGGCGATGACGGGGCCCCAGACATCCTCTTCAGGTCCTCCCCGGTGGCTGAGTTCCGCGGCGAGTTCTTTGGGGAGTTCCCAGGCGTGATCTGATACTGCCTTGCGGGGAAGTCGGCAGAGCCGAAGGAGCTCCGCGGGCTGGGCCGAGTGGCATGGAAGGGGATAGAGGGTGGGCGGCTGAGATCATCGTCGGGAATACCAGAGTACCGGCAGCCATCGATAGGAGTGGAAAGGCGTTTCTCATCCTCGGTGGGGAACGTGGACGCTGCTGTCATGGATGACTTGTTCCTCTTGTGTCGCCTGGAGGTCAGGTTGTCCTCCAGAGGGTTACAGTCAGGCGGCATCCGGGCAATCTGCCTGAATTTTAGAGCCAGCCAGAGGCCAATGCATAGCGACAGCAAGTGCAAGGCCCCACCGCTGATGAGGCTGTAATACAGAGAGGGGACAAAGTAATCCATGAGACTCTGCGGGTTGAGCATGGTGTCCCACTCACTGCTCGAGTTGTGAACAGACAGAGCGCCAAAGGCGTATAGAGGGAGCGCGGTAAGGTCAGATATGGAGGAGAATATCTGGTAGCCGGCAGAGGACCCAGGGGGCCTCGCCCCAGCTGGGCGGGCCAGGTGGGATATGCCGTAGACACAGTGGATCAGAACTGCACCGGCCTGTGTTGGGATTGGATTGGATCAGTATTTGAAAGGTGTAAGTAGTCGGTGTCAGTCAGAGACACGGTGGATTGCGACTTACGGTGATCCTCATGACCCAAGCGGTCAGGGGGCTAACCTTAATAATGACGATCATGAGGAAGAGAATGCCAGCGGCGACGATCATCTCGAGCACGCGAAATGCCAGCTGCACGATCCTCATCCACTTGATCCACCATTTTTTGGCAGGGCCAAAAGACGCCCAGTGTGGCCGTGGGCCCCGGATCTCGTGTGCGCTGTGTGAAGATCTGGGGTCAGCTGGATTGCTGTTGTGTTGGTAGACACGCAAGTGATCCACTCCTGTCGATGCTTACTCTGGGTGGCGGTTGAAAGACACAAGCGGGCCCTCGTGCTTGGACTTGACCGGCTTCGGTTCCCAGCTGGCCCTGGTCACAGCCTTGGGGTCGAAAGAAGAGGTTGGGAAGCGTGCATCGTCGAAGCTGTCGAATCTGTTGTACATGTAGGGTTGATGAGTTTCACTCATATTGACTGACTGGCCGCGGCGACGACAACAGCGAGGAGCGGAGGTGAGTGAGTGAGTGAAACACCAGCCAAACTCAGGCCTTCCGGGCTCAAGAACTAGGACTAAAGATTATGAAAGGGGTGCGATAGCGATTGGAATGTCGGATCACATCAGGCGGGGAGGAAGAGGATGAGATGGCAGTCCAGCAAATAGACTGTTCCTGCACGCAGTGCTAAGTGCCCCATTGATGATCATATCGTAGTCCTACATAAATTCGAGAGGCTGGATACCAAGTGGGCTGGGGGGGTTTTGGTGGGCTGGGGAGGACAAGGTTCCTTGTTTACCTGCAAGGAACCCTTCGAGTGGCACAGCAACGGGGCAGACATGCCACGCGGCACGGCCCGTCAACCCCCGCGTCACTCATTGCTCATTGGCTTTGCCGTGTCCATGCGCTGTGGCTCACTGCAAATGTGTCGAGGCCCAATATAGTTGCGGTAACAACTCTCGCCCTATACGAAGAGGTCGAGCGAACTGGCTGGCGCGCAGTTGAGTCCAACAAGTCCGAGGGAGGCATCGTCCAGCGACTGTCGGACCCGAGCCGAGACGAAATTCGACAAAAGCCGGGTCTGTCGTCAATGATCAGCAGCCTCTGAGCCCGCTTTTTCCGGCCAGTCCCCACGATAGTCTAACCGCACATTAAATGAACATGGCTTAGGCATTCCGTTACATTCGAACACTCCAGCGCCCTGACATCATGCCTCTCCCCATCGTCAGGTCGGCTTCTGGCCTCACCCTCGGTTGCAGAACTATGATCCGCCGTGAACCACGGCCCCTCTCCCGTCTCCTGTCATGCTCGTACTCTGCGTCTGCCGCCTCCCGGCATGATCGGCCCTTCCGGATGGCAGTCATCGGCTCCGGCCCCGCCGGCTTCTACACCGCGTACCGCGTCATGTCCCTGATTGACCGCGCAAAAGTCGACATGTACGAGGCCCTGCCGGTGCCATTTGGTCTTGTCAGGTTCGGCGTGGCTCCCGATCATCCCGACGTCAAGGTATTCTATTTCTAATCCCCTTCATCATCTGGCCGTCCATTCGCCATCCCTGCCTTGTTTCATCCAGTGCACGGGTTGTGTAACGAACGAACGAGCCTGAGATGGGTCCCAATTTAACTCACTTCTGCACAGAATTGTCAAGACAAGTTCACTGAGGTTGCTTCATCTCCCAACTTCACATTTGTTGGCAATGTCTCTATTGGCCATAAAGCATTCCATCCAGACGGCCAATCAGTCCCCTTGACCACACTGCTGCGCCACTACGATGCCGTGCTATTCGCATATGGCGCAGCAAAGGACAGGACACTCGGCATACCTGGCGAGTCGACCCTGAACCGTATCTACTCTGCCCGTGAGTTTGTGGGCTGGTACAATGGCCTGCCCGAGTTCGCAGGTCTGAACCCGGATCTCTCCCAGGATGAGGCCGTCATCATCGGCCAGGGAAATGTCGCTCTCGACGTCGCCCGCGTGCTTCTCGAGGACGTGGACACGCTTCGAAAGACGGACATGGCCGACTACGCCCTGGAGGCGCTGTCTAAGAGCAAGGTCAAGAACGTCCGCGTCGCTGGGAGGAGGGGCCCCATACAGGCCGCTTTCACCATTAAGGAGGTCCGCGAGCTGATGAACCTGCCCGGCGTGTGGGCCGAGCCCGTTGATAAGAAGCTTATCCCGGAAGACCCCAAGGTCTTGCTCCGGCCACGCAAGCGCATCGCCGAGGTCCTCCTCAAGGGCTCCAAGACCCCACGCGAATCGGCCGCCAAGTCGTGGTCGCTGGACTTCTGCCTGTCTCCCACCGAGTTCCACCCGGACCCAACGAGCCCGGATGCCGTGGGGAGCACCACGTTCGAGCAGACCTCCCTGTCTCCGGACCCCTTCGACCCCATAGCGCGTGCCACCGGCACCGGACAGACCAAGACATTGACCTCCCCGTTGGTCTTCCGCTCGATAGGGTACAGATCCGTAGCCCTTCCCGAATTCGATACCGTCGGCGTCGACTTCGACGCGCGCCGCGGTGTGATCAGCAATGACCAGGTCGGGGGACGTGTGCTGCGGACTGGGTCTGAGGGCACTGAAAGGCTCCCAGGGCTGTACTGCGCAGGCTGGGTCAAACGGGGTCCCACAGGAGTCATCGCGAGCACCATGGAAGATGCGTTCGCGACGGCCGAGGCGATAGCGGCGGACTGGAAGGGAGGCAAGGAGTTCCTCGGTGACGGCGAGTCGGCGGCAGCAAGGAGTGTCGATAGCGCAGGGTGGGAAGGGGTGCAGAGTGAGGCGGGCAGGAGTGTTGCTAATTCTGCTGTTGATTGGGAGGGCTGGTTGGCCATCGACAAGGCGGAAAGGGACCGAGGCCAGCTGAAGGGCAAGGAGAGGGACAAGTTCACAGCAACGGACGACATGTTGAAAGTGCCCTTCTCGTCGATGGCTTAAAAGCGCCGACCTGTGCCCGCAAAAAGCAACCAAGATAATCGTTTCACGACTGGTCCATGGAGTACAGGTTTATGTATGGATTACACTAAAAGCTCTAGCTCTAATTCTTCAATTTCTCCGTCAACTCGGGCACCTTCTCAAAAAGGTCGCCCACGAGGCCGACGTCAGCGACCTGGAAGATGGGTGCATCGGCATCCTTGTTGATAGCAGCAATCACCTTGCTGTCCTTCATGCCGGCCAGATGCTGAATGGCCCCGGAGATACCGACGGCCATGTACAGCTGCGGCGCGACCACCTTGCCAGTCTGCCCAACCTGCAGGCTGTTGTCCGCGTAACCGCTGTCGACGGCCGCGCGGGACGCACCGATGGCGGCGCCCAGCGTGTCGGCCAGCGGCTGCATCACCTTGTCGAACTCCTCCTTGGACTTGAGCCCGCGGCCGCCCGACACAATCTTGCCCGCCGTGGACAGGTCGGGCCTGTCGGACTTGGCCAACTCCTCGGACACCCACTCGGTGGGGCTGGGGGTCTTGGGGTCGGCGCCGTCCTCAACAGCCGCGGAACCCTTTCCGAGTTCAGCGGGTGCGAATGCGGTGCCGCGGATAGTGATGACCTTGACGGGGTCTGTTGACTCGACCGTCGCGATGGCGTTGCCGGCGTAGATTGGGCGGACGAACGTGTTCTCGCTCTCGATAGAGGTGATATCGGAGATCTGCTGCGAGTCGAGGAGGGCGGCCACGCGCGGCAGCAGGTTCTTGCCGAACGCGGTGTGGCCGGCAATGACATGTGTGTAGCCTCCTTTCTTGATGTTCTCTACGAGGAGATCGGCGAAGTTCTCGGGGAGGCCCTATGATTCGGGGGTTGAAGTGATCAGCATAATATCCTCGCATCGGCCAGCAATGTGGGAGAAATTCGAAAATCTTGTCTTGAATAACTTTCGGATTCAGGACCGGCGTATATACCTTATCGTAGGCGCCATTGTCTACTGCAATTATCTTCTCAACGCCATCTGCGGTTGCGGCCTCATCCGCCACCGGCTTGATGTTGCTCCCAGCCACGAAGCCATGAACTGGACCACCGACCTTCTGGGCTGCGGTGATGGCGCTCAGGGACCCGTGGTTCAGCTTGCCCTCCTTCTGCTCGAGGACGGCGAGGGTCGAGGCGAGCCTGCGGAGCGCGGCGGGGCTGAAGAATGCAACGGGAGAGGCGGTGCGCTGCGCGATTCTTCCCCGCAGCTGGTGCGCTGCTACTCTCCGTGTCGTACAAAGCATCTTAAATGGTGTAGGATTGCCTCCGTCACCTCGAGTGCAGCGGGGAGTGGTGGATGACAGGAAACGGGGGCGAATTGGGGAATTGAGGACGGCACGGCCAATTCCAACCCGTCACTCGATCGGCTGGCGACGGGCCATCCGACCCTGACCTCGGCCCTCCGTGACCGGCTGGCTGGCTGGTGCAGCACTCACTGGGAGACGGAGCAGGGGTTGGTTACACACAGTACGGTACGTACCTACCTCCCTAGGAACCTGGGTGGAAGGTGGGTGCATGGGTTACGCAGTTAGTCGTAGAGACGAAAGCTGACAGATTCTGGCCTGAGGCTGCCACTTTTTGGGGTGGCCTGTGCGCTTGCTGTGCTGGGGCAGTCGCGCCCAATTTTGATCCTCCAACGCGACAGATGCTCAACCCTTCCAAGAGCGCAGTCCAGTACGGGGACCCATCTTTCGCGACAGCAACCCATCATCGCGAACACCGCGCCTGACCCCTCCCCGCCACCCAGCTCATCCGGAACAGTAGCTTGCAGCCTCACGGATTGTGAAAGCTCCCTCCAGACTGGTAGCCCCACGCCTTGACTTGTGAATTGCAGCTGCAAACCCGCACTAGTTGACGTCCGTTCCGTCCTGCACTGCACCCATCTATCATCATCACCATGGACGAGGAAAACGCCAGCTACGGCACCCCTGCCAATGGCGCATCGCCCGGCAGCAATCCAATTCTCTCGCAGCCACCTGTGGCAGATGCGAACCCCGCTGAAGGTTAGTTTAAAAGCCCTGCATTGTCGCCCCAGCCCATCCACTTTTGCGTGAGGCTGAACACTGCTCATCTAGATGTCCAAATGGGTGAAAATGCATCTACTGAGCCAGCGATCAAACAAGACAGCACAACACCCGCCCCAGGAGCTGCTTCTGACAACCCCCTCGACGCCCCCGAGGGCCCCGCCCCCGACAATGTCGCTGCCCAGGACGAGGACATGGTCGACGCCGAGGGTGATTCCAAGGGAGACCAACCCAAGGATGGCGACGCAAATGGTGAGAGCACCGTCGGAAAGTCGAAGGAGGCCATCGAAAATGCCGCGCGCGAACATCTCATCTCCCAGAAGCACTCAATCATTCTACCCAGCTACAGCACCTGGTTCGACATGAATGTCATCCATACCACCGAGCGCAAGGCTTTGCCAGAATTCTTCAACAACCGCAATCGAAGCAAAACTCCATCTGTTTACAAGGACTATCGCGATTTCATGATTAACACTTATCGGCTCAACCCTGCTGAGTACCTGACCGTCACGGCCTGCAGGCGAAATCTTGCTGGCGACGTATGCGCCATTATGAGGGTCCATTCCTTCCTTGAGCAATGGGGTCTCATCAACTACCAGGTACGTCCCCCACGTGGAGTCAGACACTGGCAGATATACTGACTGTTGAATAGGTCGACCCAGACCACAGGCCATCCCCGACTGGTCCACCATTTACTGGTCACTTCAAAATCATCTGCGATACCCCTAGGGGCCTTCAGCCGTGGCAACCAGCGGCAGACCCCGTCGTCGCTCAAGGGAAAGCCAACGCTGACACTGAGGCCAAGGCCAAGGCTGGCACAGTGCCAAAGAGCGAACTGAATCTGGAGGTTGGCCGCAATATCTACGAGGCCAATGCCAAGGGTGCCAAGCTCAATAAGAGCGAGGGCAAGACTAATGGTGATGCTCCTGCGACTAACGGTGTGTCTGGCACGCCATCCGATGAGCTCACCAAGGCACCCATTGCGAAGGTCAACTGTCAGACCTGCAGCGCTGATTGCACCCGGATCTATTATCACAACAACGTCGTCGATTCAGCGTCAGTCACCAAGAAAAGCACGGACATCTGCCCGAGCTGCTTTGTGGATGGTAGATTCCCTGGGAACCAGTTGGCTACTAACTACCAGAGGATGGAGAACCCCACTTATTCGACAACGCTTGACAGAGACGCGCCATGGACCGACTCCGAACTTTTGCGGCTGCTGGAAGGCCTGGAGAGGTTCGATGATGACTGGAACGAGATTGCGGATCACGTGGGCACCAGGACTCGCGAGGAGTGTGTCCTGCAATTCCTGCAACTTGACATCGAGGACAAGTATCTGGAGTCAGAAAACTCGCTCGCAGCGCCTGTTGGGGTCTCGATGTTGGGAAGTCAAGGGGGACAGCTACCATTCAGCCAGGCCGACAACCCGGTCATGTCGGTTGTGGCCTTCCTGGCCAGCCTAGCGGACCCTGCCAGCGCCGCGGCGGCCGCCGGGAAGTCTGCCGAGGAACTGCGGCAACACCTTCGGGGCAAGCTTGAGTCAAGCGGTGCTCTCGATGAACAGTCCAACGGAAAGGGCAAGGGCAAGGAGAAGGAGGGCGACTCGATGGAGGTGGATATCCAGCAGGAGACCACGACCACTACGACAACGACGACAACTACCACGACGAAGACCACAGCGCTTGCCAACATCCCACTTGCGACGATTGGGGCTCGTGCTGACGGGCTGGCCTCACACGAGGAGCGCGAGATGACCCGAATCGTGTCAGCGGCCGTCAACATCACCCTGCAAAAGATGGAGCTCAAGATGAAGTTCTTCAACGAGATGGAGGCCATCCTTCAAGAAGAGCGGCGCGAGCTGGAGCGGGGCCGACAACAGTTGTTCCTCGACCGGCTGGCGTTCAAAAAGCGAGTGCGCAGTGTGCAGGACGAGCTGAAGGCGGCAGCTCTCGCGGGCGGCGATCAGGGTGCCCGGATGGCGCAGGACGTGGCGATGGACGGCGAGAGGCTGAACCTGCAGGCGACGGCGGTGGGCAGCAACGTGCAGCCGTTGAGCAGCGGGGGCCAGATCAAGAGCTACGAGGCATAGGATGCCAAGATCAGCTACGGTTGGCCCAGCCAAGGCCATCGGCTCCCAAGACTGGGGTGAGACCAATTTTCGCCTACACTGCATGACTGTTGTTTTTACTCTTACTTTTCCCCAAGAGTCTGATTGGGTTTCATGGACGTATGGGAGAGGCGTCAAGTGGGCCGGCGATGCGAGGAATCGCAATCCAACTTTTTTTTCTTCTCTTTTTGCTTTGAGATGGGAACGGTTACTGTAACAAAAGCTGCCTACGTTGTCCAGGTTGAGAAACAGAGAGGTGGAAGTGGTAGCCTCAAAGAGATAGAAACTCTAATGCAATGGACGATTTGAATGCTTGGGCTGCATGCGCATTTCTTGGTTGAGTTCGGCCGCACCGACGTTGTGGCCCCATTCGACCGTCCCGGAGACGCGGAGGCTGGTAGTGGCCAAGTACCAGTGACGGGGCACTATGCTTCTTGCTCTTGGCTGACGAGGGCCGGCGAGTGGGTGGGTGCTGACGACCCGGAGTTTTCTACTTGTTACAGGCAGTCAACCAGCCCTCTTTGCCGATAACTGGATTTTGCCTGGCCTGAGCGTGACGGTAACAAAGTGTCTTTGAGAGAGGAGCCTAATTCAGGTGAAGGGCAGAGAAATGTTCTGGCATGTGAAGGATGACGTGTTGTGAGGCAGGCAGTCAGTCGGTCGGCAAAATCCTCATACGGACCTGTCGCGTGGACTGGTCTGTGCGCTGGAGGCAGGAATAGTAAATTCCTCATGTCAAGTGACTGCTGAGACGACCAGCGTTCAATATATCGCTCAGTCTACCTACACCTTGGGCATACACTACTGCAGTGGGCGGTGAATTGATTACACACGAGACCACACAGCCTAGTGAGGGCATCGGACCGCAGGTGGGTATCCGACGCTGGTCGCGGGGGATTGGTGCGGCGCCCCCCAGTTTTTACCCCTGCCCAACCTCGGCTCGACGGAGCTGGGCGGAGCGGACGGACGGTTTGCGCGGGGGAGAGCAAGTCAGTTGTGAGTCTGGGGAAATGTGTACTGGCCTTGGCCCAACCCCCTGGAGATCTGTGGCTGGCCTACCTGGTACCTACCTGCAGCCGGGCTGCGGGTGAGAAAGGTGCAATGGGCACATAGTCGGGGCCAAGAGGGAGTGGGGAGGAAACGGCGGAGGGGGAATGTGGGAATGTACACTTTATAACCACACATGCCTCTCTCTGTGTCGCCCCCCCTCCCATATGCCAGATACAATTCAGCTCAACTGCTACTGTGCCTGCACCACTCGCCGAGCCCAGAGCCTATCTTCTGCAAGATCCAACGCCCAAATAGCTGCGAGGTGACGTGAGGGCTGATCCCTGGCGACATTTACCGTATCCCACCCATCTCCGTACCCATAGCGCACTACGGCTCTTCCTTAATACCTCGGCTTCGGAGTTGCATATACCCACATCCACACCATCGCCGGCTACTCCAGAGAGGGCAACCCCTACTGCCGAAACATACAGTCCCTTGGATACTTCTAGTTGCTTGAGCAGTGTCACCTGCTCTCCTGTCCTGCACACGCTCTGCATCCTCGTAGAGCCCGCGCGAGTACACACCCGTCTCTCTTTCATAAGCCATTGGTGATGTTGGCTGCCTTTGCAAGGACTGAACTCCGGTCCCAACCTTTGCGAGCCCTCCGCGGTAGCAGCACCATAAACACCATCCTCTCGGGTCCCAGGGCTCCACTGGTTTGTCGCCCCACGCCGCTCCCTGTTGATTCGTCTCCTCCCCTGCCTGGCTGAGGGGGTTCTGTTCCGCTCACCTACTCTTCTCCCTTCAACAGATCGCAGCAAATATGGCGCCCGCCAGCAGACGAGCCAACAGCTCATTACCTGAAGGTCAGTCTTTTACGCGCCTGAGATTCCACCGTCTTCGTGGCACACAGGACACGCCATCCAGCACCCAGCAGTCCACTGATACAAGGAGCGCCCACAGGTTACGCCGAGGACAAGTCCAAGGGGCCCATGCTCCGCTTCCAGGACTCGCTGCCCCGTCTGCCCGTGCCCACCCTCGAGGAGACAGCGGCTCGCTACCTGAAGTCCCTCCACCCATTGCTCAGCCCGGGCGAGTTCGAGCAGAGCAAGAAGGCCGTGGCCGACTTCGTCAAGCCCGACGGCATCGGCTCAAAACTGCAGGCAAAGCTGCTCGCCCGCCGCGAGCACCCCAAGCACAAGAACTGGATCTACGACTGGTGGAACGATGCGGCATACCTCTCGTACCGCGACCCTGTCGTCCCCTACGTCAGCTACTTCTACTCCCACCGCGATGACCGAAAGCGCCGTGACCCTGTCAAGCGCGCTGCCGCCATCAGCACCGCCGTCCTGAGCTTCAAGAAGGCCGTCGACGAGGGCACCCTGGAACCCGAGTACATGAAGAAGCTGCCCATCTGCATGGATAGCTACCAGTGGATGTTCAACGCCAGCAGGGTGCCTGCCAAGCCGGCCGACTACCCTGTCAAGTTCGACCCCAAGGCGCACAAGCATCTCGTTGCCATCCGCAAGAACAACATCTACAAAATTGTCCACGAGGTCGACGGGAAGCAGCTCAACACGGCCGAGCTGGAGGCGCAGTTCCGACGAATCTACGAGCTGGCTGTGTCGCGCGGTCCAGCCCTCGGTGCCCTCACCTCCGAGAACCGCGACGTGGCTACCGACGCCAGGGAAGTGCTCTTGAACGCCGACCCTAACAACAAGGCAGCGCTCGAGACCATCGAGTCCGCTTCGTTCGTGGTTTGTCTCGACGATGCCGCCCCTGTGACGCTTGAGGAGCGTGCGCACAGCTACTGGCACGGCGACGGGCAGAACCGCTGGTTTGACAAGCCACTGCAATTCATTATCAACGACAACGGAACATCGGGCTTCATGGGCGAGCACAGTATGATGGACGGAACACCGACACATCGCCTGAACGACTACGTGAATGATGTCATCTTCAACAGCAAGATCGACCTCAGTGCGACCGACGTGCGCTCCAACGTGCCCGAGCCGTCCCTGGTCAGGTTCAACGTCAACAAGGACGTCCAGAAGGAGATCGACCGTGCGGTCACCGATTTCAACGCCGTGATTGGGCAGCATGAGCTGGCCGTCCAGTCCTATCAGGGCTACGGCAAGGGCCTGATCAAGAAGTTCAAGTGCTCGCCGGACGCCTACGTGCAGATGATCATCCAGCTCGCCTACCATAAGATGTACGGCAAGAACCGACCCACGTACGAGAGCGCGGCGACGAGACGGTTCCAACAGGGCCGCACCGAGACGTGTCGATCCGTATCCGACGCCAGCGTCGCGTGGTGCAATGCCATGGCGGACCACAGCGTCGACGACAAGACCAAGGTCGGGCTGTTCCGCGAGGCCGTCGCCGCCCACCTCGAGTACATCAGCGCTGCCAGCGACGGGAAGGGCGTGGACCGCCACCTCTTCGGGCTCAAGAAGCTCCTGGGCCCCGGCGAAGAGCTACCGGAGATCTACAAGGACCCGGCCTACGGCTACAGCAGCTCGTGGTACCTGTCCACGTCACAGCTGAGCTCCGAGTTCTTCAACGGGTACGGGTGGAGCCAGGTCATCGACGCCGGCTTCGGCATCGCTTACATGATCAACGAGAACAGGTATGCCCCCTACGAAAGGATTAGGTGGCTGTGGATCATAATAACTACGGCTGACCACGTTCGACAGCATCAACTTCAACATTGTCTCCAAGAGCCTCGGCAGCCAGAGGATGAGCTTCTACCTGAACGAGGCCGCCGGCGACATGCGCGACTTGCTAACACCGACTCTCGAGGCGCCCAAGCCCAAGCTGTAAAAGCTCCAACCGGAGGCATATGTTTCAAAGCAGCAGGAGGCGAAGATACGGTATGGCAGTCGCCGGGATAGAAGGGGGTTCAAAAGTCACCATTATTTCCAATGTGTTCCCAGATCTACCTCTTAGATAGACCGCATATGACTAGGCATCCCAATCCCGCGTGTTGGCGTGATTGAGGAAGGCTTGCTTGTATACTAGAGATCTTGAAGCGCACTTGTGTGCGCGCAGATGCAATGTTAGAACGTTGATGAGAACCGCGGTGCTCTGACCTGGTCCCACCGGGCCTGAACGTCCCGGACCTGCGATGGAGTGAAAGCAGTTGCACAAACAACAGACGAATCAGTGCAGTTTACTCTCGAGCCGACCTCCACGCAAAGGCACGATGGGACTTCCTGGAAATACCAGTTGACTCATGCGCAAGCACGGCAATGTAGTTTTGGGAAAGTAATATACACAACAATTATGCTGTAGTTTTGTATTATCCCCATGACCACGCCACGATGCTTGAACCTCGGCTTGAAACGCTCTCTTGAACAGACCGCACACGAAATACAGCAGACAATGTTTAGGACACAAGAAGCCTTTGGCACGAGTAGTCTGAAATTGACGGACTGGGATGTCGTTCCACTACATACAAAACCCGTCCTCCTATCTCCGAGCGCCATCGCCCCCTGATCCGCTCGCTGCCACTTCGCGAGCCGGTCGACAGATTCCAGCTATCCCAAATGTCACAACATACATGTTTAACCAGCATGGGACACGATCTCGTCGACAAGCGCCTGCTTCTCGGGGTCATAGTATGAGCTGATCTGTCCCGGCAGGGGGACCTCGACATAATCGTCATCCGGCCCAGAAATAACGTTGAGGTTGATGCCAGCAGATTTGGAATGGATGATCTTGGCGGCCGTGCTCTCCTTGCTGAAGTAGACCTGAGCGCCATCGACCGAGTCCATCATGACGGTCGGGATCGTGCCCATGACTTGCAGCGCAAAGTTCTGGGACTTGACCACGTCCACTGAGGATACAAGCGTGTCCACGATCAGGTTCACCCTGTTCGTGTTGTCGATGGTTACGGCGTTGGCCTTGCCCTTCACTATGATGGTCGTGTTATTGCACCTGCTGATCAGGACCGAGTGGGACAGCGAGGCCTCGATCTCGATGGGGTTCGGCTCCTTCTCGTAGTTCTCGATCGTCCACTTGTTGCCCTCGAACGCCTTGACGGGCGGCTTCTTCGCCCGCATGCTCTCCGGCTTTGGCTTCTTCCCTGGCGCGGGGCTCTTGCCCCTTGACGAGTCGGACACGGTGCTGCTGGCGCGCAGCGAGGGGTTCTTGTGCGTCATCTCGGACCGGTCGACCTTGCGCAGGCCCGCGGTGACGGCTTCGCCTTTGTTGAGCTCCGAGAAGACGGCATCGAGGCCGCCGGCCGCCGCCTTGGGAGTTTCCTTCTTTTCATTAATTTGGAGGACTGGTGGAGGCCCTGGTGGCGGAGGCGGTGGTGGACCACCGGCGGCTGGTGGAGGCGGCGCAGGTGCAGAAGCTGGCGCGGCAGAGGCGGAGGCGATCTTGACGACCTCCTGGACTGGCTCCCCCTGCGCGTTCCAGGGGATGCCGGAGGGGAAGTACTGCTTGATGTATTCGCCAAGTTCCTTGAAGATCTGGTGGAAGGATTGTATCCATTCGACGCGCTGCGGGTCCTTGTCCTTGTTGTCCTTAATCACCCGGTTGCCATAGTACTGTGCGGACCCCAGCGTGTTGTCAACGTGCTTGTGCGGCTTGCCCTCGTCCGTGACCCAGGCCAGCACCATGATGCCTTCAGCAACCGCGCTGAGCTCGTTGGGGTATGGGGACCCCCTGTTGGACTCCTTGATATTAACAACAGCCATCAGAGACTCATTGATGGGCTTGAGAAGCTTCTGGTATGCGTCCATGTCGTCGCTGTTGCTCAGGTTGGGCTTCTTGGCCTTGGTGGTGATGAGGAGGAACTTGCGCTCCTCCTGGAAGCCATGGATGACCTTGGCAGCTTGCTCGGCGATGACGCCGCCAATGGCCTCGCTCAGCTTGGAGTATTTCTCGACGGATGACTTGAGGAAAGCATCGAAGTCCTCGATGGAGTCGGGCAGGGGCTCGTCTGCGGCTGCAGCGGCGGGAGGCGCAGGCGCAGAGGGCGCATGGAAGGGCGCATCGGGGATGGTCTTGGAGGAGGCATCGGGGGAGGCAAGTGTCTCTTTGAGGGCGGGCACAGCCTGGGGGATCTCGATGGTGGAGGAAGCAATGTCCTCGAGGCGCGAGGTGGCGGCCTCGAGTCTACACAGCAGGTTAGTGACGCGCTGGTTGGTGTCGGAGGAGACGACGACGGGGACCATGGTGACGATGTGTGTGTGTGGTGGGTGGTGATTCGTGGGTGCGTGCGCGTTTGCGAGGATGGGTCGAAGGCGACGGAAGGGGCTCTGGAGTTGTTTTGTGCCCCGGCAGATACTAGGAGGGTGGGATTGGAGGAGGGGCGTACCGCTTGATCAAGGTGGTGAGGTTGTGCATGTTGTTAACCTGAGCCATGATATTGGAGACTCCGGGCAGCGGCTACCCGTGGCCTTAAGATTAGGGTAAGGTGGTCGAGGAGCTGGTGCTAGTGGGTATCTTTTGGCTGGGTCGAGGCGGTCTCGAGTACTTTGCGGGGGCGTAGATATAGTCGAGCGTGCGAGACCGGGTCGGCAGCTTTGTAGTGTGTGTAAATCAGGCGAGTTAGATATTCAGATGCAAAACAAGCTGCATTACATTGCGTTACAGTTAGCAGGGTGTGTATCTGCGGCGGCCACTCAGGGGGACTGGAGGGAGGAAGGGTTGGATGACCTGAGGTTGAGCTGGAGACTGGATGGAGCCGTGGGAGTGGGACCTGCCTTTCTTTATACAGTGTCTATCTGTCACGTTGTATCTAGTAGAGTAGTATCAACTGATCGATCTCAGTCAATGCGAGGCTGAGAAGACAGTAAAGGCGAGGGCACGAGAAACGCACTCTACTCACTGCGTAATGTAGACGGGCAACCACAGGCAACCAGGTTTCAAGGGGAAGCAAAAGTGGGAGCCTGCGATATGCAATGACGCCAGCACATAATAAGCAATCAGGGTGTGGTTGGGGAGACTGTCGCGGCCAAGTAACTGCACGACGGCAACGATTCAATGCAAGCCCGGCGCCGGTTGAGGACAGGCAGGCGGCTTGCAGAGGGGCTTGCGCCCGTGTTACGTCCCTTGACCAACTACCCCTGAGCTCCTGCAACCGACTGAGTGGCCCTGCATGAGCATGCACAAGCTCATCCCTGCCAACGTTATGCAGTCGGTCCCGCCTCGGCAAATCTCGCCCACGCAAGCTCCACCAGTCTATCTACAATATAATGCCTCATTCCGAATTGAATGTCAAGGGCGTCTAGCTCAAATGGTAGAGCGCGCGCTTAGCATTAATCTTCTCCTCTAGTCAGGACGTGATTCGAGTTGCGCGAGGTACACGGTTCGATCCCGTGGTCGTCCATTTTGTTGTTTCTGCTGTTGTTAGTATAGTCCTCATTCTATCCCGGAGTCTTCCTATCTACCAGGACCTTGTGGAATATTTTTGCAGCATAGAGGAAGTCTGCGGCCTGGTGCCGCCATGTGCCATGGCAAAACTCGAGTTGACTATGTCAACTCTCATCATGCTCTATATTTTGGGAAACGGGCGGACAGTACTACCTACCCTACGCGCCCGGATGCGACTCCATTCCATATAAGTGGGAGCCCCGTGTAAGCGTTTTTCCAGGAGGGTGTGAGCCCAACGTATGTTCCACCACATATCGCACACTAGGAAATTATCACAGGTTTTCTTACAAGTAAGGCTTTCCAGCAACAATGCCTTATTACAGGAACTTGCATATACGTGGCTGGGTGTCTGTTTAGGTTATGCAAATTTCACACATGTGCAAATAATATGGCCGTGGGCGGTATAATAGCTGCCTAACTGTTCCGTGCAGTTCACAGTTCAAGTCGACCCTTGTATCGTTTGGTATGGGGACTGCGTGACTACTGATGAGCATTGTGCAGACATCGGATGTTCGCAACAGCAGAATCGCAGGGTACAGCGAAGCCTGGAAGAAATTACCCAGGTCGACGACCCATACCCAATACCCACTCGAACTGACTCCCATACCTACAAGATCTATACCTACGACACTTACACCTACAAATTCCACACCCATAGCACCAACACCAATGACATCCCATAAACAACTACACCCGACATATGCTCCATAGTTACTCTAAGCACATGAATCAGGCCTGGATAATACATTATATACCCCTGTCGGCTACAGCCATGGTCCATAGCGTGAATGATGGGTGTGATGGCGTGTATACCCCTCGTCTCTGATTTACGCACATCTGACTTTATTTCCTAGAAATAAGAATATTGGAATTTACCATAACGCCTAATAGTGTGCACGGGAATCAATAATCACATCATTGAGACATTTCGTGACACTGAGTCTTCACTTATCTCTGATGCAAGAGAGGCCCACCGAGTTGATAATGCAAGGCTATTTGCCGCCTGTCAATTGCTGAGCATCCACGGCTGTCGGTGTAGCACCGTGCCATTGTCATAGACGAAGCTGCTGAATATATTTGGACATCGTAGCAGTGTAAAGCTATTTAAGGCTGGAATGGCTACGGGTATATCACTCCTGAGATGTTCTCTGCATAGGAGCAAGGGCCGTACGTGATGATGGGGGATCTGGCGGTGCTTCCTCGACAAGTCACAGTACATTGTTCTCATGCTGTCCCGGGGCTAGCGCAATCACGTCATCCGGGCCCCAAAGTGCCAAACCGCGCTGCCGACTATGCGCGAGGCCGAGCTTCGCCCGGTATCGGCACCCAAAAGGGCCGCCGCGGGACTGCAGCATCACAGCCGTGGGCCAATGTACCGATACCTTGCCCGACAGCCTACAGCAATACCGAGTACCCCGGATTTCAGACCTTGGGGGAAATGCCTTGCGCGCCTTCATTTCTGACCGATTCTCACCTCTCACCTCTCCCTCCTCACAAAGACTCGACAGTTGCCCGTATCGCATTCTCGATCGGGCCTGCATTCACCGACCACAGCTTCAGCCGCACTGCGTACGAGTAAAGGGCGAGACTCATCTCCAGACATCGAACCGGGCCGGCTCATCGACCCTCTGGTCAATTCACCCCGCAGCCGAGTCTGCGTGCCCATGACTCTTCGCCTTTTGATCTCATTCAGCCATTGAGTCACCAACGCCAGGCCTCAGCAGCTCAGCATCTCAAAATGGCAACCCCAACGTCAGCAAGTGGCAGCGTCGCCAAGAAGGGTTTTCAGAAGGTTGACCTTGACGGCAACAACCTGCCTCCCTCGCCGGCTCCCTCGAGCCCCGCCAATGGCCGCCGCCGCTACGCCCTCGCAACCGAGCTGGTCTACACCGATAGCAAGGACCAGTATGGCGCCTCCAGCTTCCCAATCTACCGCTCCGCCACCTTCAAGCAGTCTGGCGCAAACCCCAACGGCGAGTATGACTACACCCGCTCCGGAAACCCCACCCGCACACACCTCGAGCGCCACTTGGCCAAGATCATGAATGCCACGCGAGCCCTGGCTGTTGGCTCTGGCATGGGCGCCTTGGATGTCATCACCCGTCTCTTGAGGCCCGGCGACGAGGTCATCACCGGAGATGACCTCTACGGCGGTACCAACCGCCTCCTCACATATCTGTCCTCCAACATGGGCATCGTCGTTCACCACGTCGACACCACAAATGCCGACAGGGTCAAGCAAGTCCTTTCCAACAAAACAGCCATGGTGCTGCTCGAGACCCCGACAAACCCCCTCATCAAGATTGTCGACATACCTACCATCGCTAGAGTGACACATGAACTCAACTCCAAGGCCCTGGTCGTGGCTGACAACACCATGCTGTCCCCAATGCTCTGCAACCCCTTGGAACTGGGCGTCGATGTCGTCTACGAGTCCGGAACAAAGTATCTCTCGGGTCACCACGATATCATGGCTGGTGTGATTGCCTGCAACGACTCCTCTCTGGGCGACAAAATGTACTTTATGATCAACTCGACTGGCTGCGGCCTGTCTCCCGACGACTCGTCGCTACTGATGAGAGGCATCAAGACTCTTGCCATTCGCATGGAGAAGCAGCAGTCCAACGCACAAGCCATAGCCGAGTTCCTCGAGTCGCACGGCTTCAAGGTCAGATATCCTGGCCTCAAGTCGCACCCACAGTACGACCTCCACTGGACTATGTCTCGTGGCGCAGGCGCCGTCCTGTCCTTTGAGACTGGCGATGTGACTATCTCGGAGAGGATCGTGGAGGCTGCTAGGTTATGGGGGATTAGTGTCAGCTTCGGTTGTGTCAACAGTTTGATTAGCATGCCCTGCCGAATGAGCCATGCCAGCATCGATCCCAAGACCCGGGCAGAGAGACAAATGCCCGAAGACATAATTCGACTCTGCGTCGGTATCGAGGACGTCAATGACCTGATCGACGATCTCTCGCGCGCGGTAAGGTCTTTTTGATGTATCCCTATTGAGGCTGAATGCAAATGCTAACTGCCCGATAGCTGGTGCAAGCTGGTGCTGTGAACATCACACTGGACGGTTTCCATGCGGCCACCAACACGGAAGTTACGGATGAAACATCTGATCCTGCATCTGCGTAAATTGGGCGACGTAGAGGAAATTCGGGAAAATGGCGTCGTGGCGCATCTTTCAAAGCATCTTGGTATTCCAAAAGCTGGTCTCATCATCGGTGCACAGGCAATTGTGTATTACAAAAGAAAGCATCTCATTCCTCAGAGGCAAGAATATCGAACTATCAAGACACACTGGCAGTGAAATGGAATACATGAGCACGACACGTCACACGTGGACTTCGACAGTTGACCAAATTTACGACAAAACATCGCCTCATATCTTTGGGCAGTGCTTTCCCGCGTCCTGCATGATCGTCAACGACAATGTCTCAAGCAGTTGTGGAGGGGCAGACGTACCTGGTGCCCCTGAGGCCACTCGGAAAACGGCAACTCGCCCCTTCGGTGCTCACCCTCCCAGAGCTGAAGCATTGGTGACGGTTTCTGGCCTGGTTTAGATGGCTTCTTGGCGGAGTGGCTGTTTTCGAAGGTGTCAGTGTCTTCGTGACGCCGCTTGAAGACTTGAGACGGCTATACCTAGATTTTGGTTCACAGGGCTTGGCCTGGCGCGGTTTGGTGTCGTGAGACATCTCCAGGCAACGGGCAATAAGATCAACGCGTGTTGGGGATTGGAGGTCGAATGCTCGAGAAATTGTGAGACAGAGAGGAGCCACAACTTCAGGATGTCTCAGCTATGGGTTTCTCACTTGTAGGGAAGGCGAGTTTGAGAGAAGGGAAAAACACACTTCGGGGGACCTGATAGAGAAAGCAACTCCGTCTCCATCATCCGTGGTCAACGGCCCTGCCTTTTATGCACCCGGAGCATTATGAGGATTGCGGACAGCCGGTTGTTCTGCTGACTCTTTTGGACCTCGGTCAAGACGTTCTACTCCAGAATAGAGTTGCAAAAGGCTTATCGCATATTTCGATCCTCACCGAGCCCACGCGACCGGCTGGGACTGACGTCTCGACGACGGGGGCCCAGAGCAGAGACCGGGAATATGATATGGGTCCTAACCGTGTAACCACCACGACAGCAGCAAGTGATTAGCCACGCTGCCGACTGTGCATGAGAACACATCAATAGTAAAAAAAAGAGAGAAAGCCCGAGCCCCCTCTTCTCGAGGGTGACAAGCAAGTGCCATAGCATCCCGCGCGTGGACCGCCGTACATCGGAGGTATCTTTCTCTTACCATCCCAGCTATGAAGGTGTCATGATGGCATCTCCCAACTCAAGCCGGAACACAATGTGCAACCACACCTCGAAGACACTAGCCCCGTGCGTCTTTGTCCCTCGCATTACACCAGCTGGCGCACCGTCCAAGAAGTCCCGTTCTGGAAGCCCAAGGACTGAGGCTGTCAAGCCCACCTCCGGTCGACAGCGCAAAACGCCGGCGGGACGTAACTGGTTAGACGAGGGTGAGGGACGCGGCAGACCAGCATGGGGGATGGGGTGTGGGAGCCGAATTGCCGACAGATTCCACTGCATGCCACGCTCTAATCTTGCCGCGATAGACTACACCGTTCCAGAACGGGGCGGAATTTCCCTTCTCATATGCACAGTTGTCGCCTAGGGTTACCGTCGGCTCTGACGACAGGTGCTAAGTGCCCCGTTTGCACTTACACCAAAACCCCCACCACCACCACTTGCATTCGGGTGGGCCCCTTAATACATCTGAGACCTCCCGCGTCGAGCCGCCTCTTGGGTGCTGAAGATATCCAAGGGGATGATGTAAGGGAAAAGGAAAAGGCACCGTGGGGAAGACCAGAACTTCACCGCTGGAGCTGGAAGCTGAGACTTTTGGTCATGTAGGTAGCCCAAAAGGGAGCACAGAGGCGGCACAGCTCTTCACCTGGTTTCGCGGTCTGAAGGATTCGTTTTCTCCTAGGAGGGCGAGCGCGCAGGTCGATTGCGTAGGATAGACAGCTGTATACGCATCGATTTGCTCTCATGGTCACACATGAAATATGACAGCCTCGTTCAATGCATGTCGTGCCATTTTTTAATTTTGTGTGCTCAAGTTGCCTACTCATACAGATAGACAGACGGACATGCATACACACCTGCAGACATACAGACAAGGGAGGGAAACGGGCCAATAAAAATCTTCTGGATTTCATTCGAATAGGAAATCATCAAGCAATGGGAGACTCGCCGACTGCGGCTTCCCGTCTTGGGCCACTCTATCCCTGAAAGGAGAAGACTCGCGCCGTCTGGGACCAGACTGACCGAGAGCGTGGACCACCAGCCGCTGCCCGTCCTTCTGTCCTGGAATCGCCCGTCGGCCCGGGCATATGGGCGGACATTTGAGGGAGAAAGCCGGGAACAAGAGCCGTGCTGTGTGCCTTCTCTCTTGTCGGCCATTCCGCACCCACACACACACACACACACACACACACACACACACACACACACAGAGGATCGACCGACCCAAAAAATCAGGATGTGGAGCCCGTCCACGAGGTAGCCAAGTGTGGTGCTACAGAGCAAGCGATTCCATCAGCTGATCCAAAGCTGCGTCGCAAGCGTGTGGCTCTCCTGTCGAGTCCCATGTGCTGCAGATTCTCCGGCAACCTGCCCTGACCGCGTCTTGCGGCTGTTTGATTTGAAGGATGGTCGACCAAAGTCCCTCTGGAAGGTGTGGCAAAATTAGACGAAGATCATGTCTTGGACAGAAAGACATAGCCCCCACCCATAGCGCCGGGTCCCAACTCTGCCGTGGCCTTCGCTGCTTCTCAACTTCCCATCAAGTCCTCGCGAGGTGCTTCCGTCTTCCCTTCCTCCCGCCCGCCCGCCGTTCGTTCTCGAGTCCCAGCTCTCGGATCCCACCAACGGGGCCGGGAGTGAGCCAAGCGAGCGGAAACAAAGGACTGGGCAAGGCAGGAGACGGGCGGAAGGAAGGGGACGGCCCTCACCGCTCCTCCCTCCCTCATCACCTGCCTTGCTCACAACTCATGCGCATGCCGCGGCTTTCCACTCTGGCCCTCTGGGATTTATGAATTGTCACGTCGTACCGGGTGGTATTCGCTCCGAAGTTCTGCATGAGCAACAGAAGCAAACAAAGGGCCGGCGTCGTTGGCAACCATCGTCTCCAGGACCGACGCCTCGGACTGCCCCAGGTCCTCATAGATGCTTCCATTGCAAACGGTTGGCTGGCGGATAGCGTACCCCCGGCGTGCATCATGTAGGTAGCTACCCGCACGCTTGCCAGATCTTGTCGGTTTCTCAGCCTCCTGGGCACGGCACGAAGGAGCCTCGCTTGTTTGGACAGATGTGAGAATAACCCTGTCGCTTCGAAGATATGGCGAAATGACAGCGGCAGGTAGCCGCTGCAGGATCGAGGTAATTTCAAGGGTAAATATTCACGAGAGGCCCCGACCAATTGGCTGGTGCGACAACCATCATGCGTTTGCAACAGGTCTTTAATTTTGTGATTTGTGCGATGGTGGAAGGAGCTGTACTTATAAACCCCAATCCATGTGTGGGACATGATCAAAAAACAATCCGCCTGAGCGCATGCAGTGCTAGCCTCCGTGTAATATGCAAGACGCTCGATGATGAAAATGCGTTACGTCGCTATCTCTTAGGCCTCAAATCGGCCAGGCAGGACGATCGGCGCGACCAGCGTCCAGACATACATAGCATAGCAGATCCAAGAACTGATGATCTTGACCCAGCTAGCCCAGTACGTGCGTCCGACAGTGGCGAAGTCGTCCTCCTTCTGATCGTCATAGCCTTGTGTGATCAGGGTGGCAACCCATGCTGTCGCAAGGAAGAATATGATGTGGAACATGGCGTAGCTGTACTGGGTGCTGCCACGTTCGTCGTCATGCGCCGAGTTGTCACCACTCGAGCCGTCATCCTCATCATCTGACAAGAGCGCATCAGCCGGTAGACTTCCCTCCTCCACAGCCCTCCTCAGCGCCTCAGCGCGCATCTCTCGGCGTCCGCTAGGCTGGGTGGTCACAAGGTCATGCTCATCTTCATCCGGGAGGCGAATGGCACCCCCATTGTTACCCAAGCCGAGGCTCTGAGTGGCTGCCCTGGTCGTTGTGTAAGCAACTGTGAGCATTGTAACGATAGCACCGAGGACTACAGTCGTGGTCCGCGTGCCCTGGGAAAAAGCAAAGGGGTTGCAATGCTTGGAGCCGTCGTCGTCGGGCTCCATAGAAACTGCCGACATGGTCAAGTAGGAGCAGTAGATAGCGACCATGGCTGACTGGGCCAAACCAGCCTTGGGGTTAACCTCCTGGACGGCTGGATGCACAGAGATGACCGAGATGGCAATCCACAAGAACAGATTGACGGTGATGACGGCCTGGTTCATGGAGCATCCGCTACTGGCAAAAAATATGTACTGAACAATGGTCATGGCAAGGGATCCGATATACATGCCGAGGGTGGAACCGATGAGAACAAACCTCCAGACGCCGGAGTCGGTGTTTTCGATCTGACCAAGGCAATATTCGGCCCAGGTATGCGCCAGGTCGACCAGCAAGATCAAGCCGAGAATAAGGAACAGCATAGCGGCGAAGAAGGAGATGTAGTTGCCCCAAAAGACGAAGAAGGGGTCCGGAATCAGGAAGGAGAGGACGATGAAGGCCAGCCAGGCAATGACCTTTGGGCCCCAGTAACCATTCTGTAGGGCGGCTCGGGGATTTTTAGACGAGGTGACACCGACCATCAGGCCGGCGAAAATAAGGTGGAACAGGCCCAGGGCAAAGTTGATCCTGTGCACGGCAAGCCAGCCATAACACTGGCCGGAGGGGCATGTGATTTGGACATAGTCGAGGGTAAGCTTTTGGAGGTTTTTGATGGCCCATGGCGTGAGCATTATCCACGACAGGATCGAGTTGACGAGGAGAATCAGGGCATAAGCAATTCGAGTAGCAACACTGGCGGTGACATGTTAGCCGAGCTACCGTCCGGGCAGGTGTAGGGAAGGCGGACGCAACTCACCTGTTGCCGCACTTGCCGCAGGCGCTGCACACCATGGAGCAGGTTGCCGCGCCACAGCAACTGGCAGCGAAGGACACCAGCTGGGAAGCGCAAAATAGCATGGTCAGCCACCAAATCTCAAGCAGTAGGAGCTGGAGCAGTCGACAGGGCGAGAGCGAGACGTACAGTGCCCATGCTGGGTACGGCCAGCAGTGGAAGAGAGAGTAAGGCACCCATCCTGGGACTCCGGGCCCGGAACTACAGTCAAGACGGTGATGCCGGTTTTGATATCTGACGAGTCACAACGGTGAGGGGATGCAGGTTGTGTCTGCAGGATTCAGTGGTTTCTGAGTCCCACGCTGTTGAGAGCGGCAGGCTGTGGGATGCGATGGTCTTGGGCGTGCGCGGGTTGAACAATGTTGGGAGGGATGGAGTTTGGGTTTGAGGTTGAGAGAGGTTGGGGCCGTACGTCAGTCAATAGCCGACATGGCAGGGCGGGCAGGCAGTCAGGCAATCAAGCACTCAATCCTGGCAGCCGAGCAAGCAGGGAAGCTTGGGTTGGCAAGTCGGAGGCTTCCAAGCCGTGTAACGGTTTGTCATTGCCCAGGACGCCGAGCCGTAATAATCACGTGGACCAGGCCGGGCGCTTCTGTCTCACAAGCCAGACCAGCCAGACAAACGGGACAAGGTACGGAACAGCAGAGCCACGTCCTCCGTCCTACGTACGCACATGCAATCCTGCCAATTGCAGCGGGGCCCACCCCATTCCCCAGGACCCTTGTTGGTGCATCTCCCAAGACAACAAGGCGGGTTCCTGGATGGACCTGCATACTCTGAGATGTTGTGTGCACTACACTAATCAACAACGACAAGTCTCATACTAATTAGGCACACAGGTTGAAAGGTAACAGTAGATATTTTAGATGAACAGCTGGCTTTGTGCATTGTTTAGTCAACTGTGCTGTCTGGCGGGTGATTTTAAATGTGAGACAGAGCCCACTGCAGCCTGATTGTCGGGCAGCAGAGATCAAGAGATCAGAGTGTCAGAACATCCTCATCTTCCTTAAATACAACCAACAGCCCGAGGGGGGCCGCCTACCTGGGCAGGTTGGTTTGGGTGGGACCGGCCCACGGCTACCCGGCAAGCCAGCCAAGCCTAACACCACAACCTCTTGACTAACAGCCCGTCTCGAGTCCGTCTCCGGGATTGCGAGGCATCAAAAAGAGGCTGGCCTGTCAGCTTGCCATCCCGGGAGCTGCATTGTTATCAGTCATTGCCTATCGAAATGCAGACGCCGTGCCATGCTGCGTGCCATGCTCCATGCCTTTGGAAACCCGGGGGCCACTTTAATAGACAGCAACACGTAGTCTATCTGCGCCCGCGATAAACCCGTATCTGCTCCTTCAATTCCATCCTGGGGACCTTCGCTCTTTGTTTGCATGTCTCTCTTCTCTCCTTCTCATTCCTTCTGTCTTGCATCCGGCACACACAGCCTCACACCTCCGTCCGTCCTCCCTTTCTCCGCGAACTCGACGACCCTGCATCGTTTACCCGCCAGCCAAACCAGCCGCATTGATGGTTGGAATCCGCCCCTCCTGACACAATCACCACCATGGCCAACACGAAGGACCGTCAGCAGCTGCACCGCGCTCGCATCATCTCGAGCGTGGCAGCCACCTTCGTGTCCCTGGCATGTGGGAGCAACGTGAGTGCCCCCAACGCCCGCGCAGTGCCCGGGGCAAGCTTGGAGCTCGGGCAACCCATCACTGACTCTTCTCTCGCTTCTGCGTACAGTATGTCTACTCGGCATGGGCCCCCCAATTCGCCGACCGCCTCAAGTATTCCACCACCCAGAGCAACCTCATCGGTCTCGCCGGAAACCTCGGCATGTACGCCTTCGGAATGCCTGTCGGAATCCTCGTCGACGCGAAGGGTCCCCGTCCCGCCGCCCTCCTCGGCTCCATAATGCTGGCCCTGGGTTACTTCCCGCTGCACCTGGCCTACGACAAGGGCTCCGGCTCCGTCGCACTCATGTGCCTATACTCGTTCCTGTCCGGCCTGGGAGGATGCACAGCCTTCGCTGCTGCTGTCAAGACGTCCGCCTTGAACTGGCCGCACCACAGGGGGACAGCCACCGCCTTCCCCCTTGCTGCGTTCGGGCTGAGCGCATTCTTCTTCTCACTGATCGGTGGTTTTCTCTTCCCGGGTGACACGGGCGACTTCCTGCTGCTTCTGGCCTATGGCACGGCTGGCATGACCTTCCTCGGTTTCTGGTTCCTGCGGGTCATCCCACATCATGGCAGCTACCAGACCGTCGCTGCCGACGAGGACGAGAGCAAGGTCCAGTCGGATGCCCTCTTTCCTGAGCCTGGTAGGTCTTCCCGCTCTTTCCCCTCAACTACTACGTCCACCTTACACACGAACCAAGCGGATCAAGAATCCGGCACCGCGCCCGCAGCGCCCAACCACCCCTACGATTTGGCCAGTGGTCGGACCGGAGACGGAGAAGGCCAAGGCGAAGGCGAATCGTCCACGCTCACGACGACAGCTTCATCTACAATCGTCGCCGAGACGGACGATTCAGACGAAACCTCATCACTTGTCTCCTCCAAGGGTTCCTCGGTGGCAGGCGAAGTTTATGTGCAGAATGTTGATATGGACCGATCTCATTTGGTAGATATTCGTGGCTGGCAGATCCTGCGCAGTCTCGAGTTTTGGCAGTTCTTCGCCATCATGGGCATTCTGGCAGGCGTCGGCTTGATGACCATCAAGTGAGTGTATTCTGTTCTGGAGCCGCGTCTCGTGCGCGTAAATTAACACATGAGAAACAGCAACATCGGACACAGTGTACAAGCGTTGTGGTCTCACTACGATGATTCTGTGAGCAACGACAGTCTGCTCAAGCGACAGCAGCTTCACGTGTCCATCCTCTCTGTCTGCAGTTTCTCGGGTCGTCTGCTGAGTGGTGAGTCCATCCCTGTGCTTCATCCCCCTGGCCGTTTTTGTGTTCCCCTTTGAGCTGACCAGCTTCATCAGGGGTCGGCTCCGACTTTCTCGTCAAGGTGCTTCATGCAAGCCGCGTCTGGTGCCTTGTCGTTGCTGGGTTCATCTTCACCGTCGCCCAGGTATGCGCCTTGGATATGGTCAACCCGAATCTGTTGGGCTTTGTTTCCGGTCTTTCGGGTCTTGGCTACGGCTTCCTGTTTGGCGTGTTCCCCTCCATCGTCGCCGAGAGCTTTGGAATACACGGGCTCTCTCAGAACTGGGGCCTCATGACCATGAGCCCTGTTGTGTCCGGCAACATCTTCAACTTGTTCTACGGCGTTGTTTTCGATCACCATAGTGTGGTTGGTTCCAATGGCGAGCGCTCTTGCGTGGAGGGGCTGCAGTGCTACCGCGCCGCCTACCTGGTCACATTGGCGTCCTGTCTGGTTGGGTTTGTCCTGACTCTGTTTGTCATCCGCCACCAGGCCAACCAGAGGCAAAGGGATGCCAAAACCAAAGACCTCGAGGACTGAGATTTTGATTGTTGAGTTTTTGGATCGCGGGGAGGGCTGTCGGCGTACGGTATTGCCGCCGAGGGGACGTGGGGTGCAGGTTAGACGACTTAGACAGCATAGAGAGTTCAGGCGTTCACGGTGGCGTTTGGGCATCAGGCTTGGGTTGCGGTCTTGCTTTTGGATAGTCTGGATCATAGATGGCCATGAAGGGTTTTACTGGGTTGGGTCCTCAGACAATCAATGCTGATGGGGTAACAACGCGTGACGTCGGTTAGTTCTATCACTACCGTGAATCTCTAGAGGGACGCACTATAGATGATACAACGTATGGCGTACTGCAACAACTCCTTGACTCCTTGAGATTAACCGTCAAAGAAAGGACTTCCGACGTGGAATAAGCAAGCCGCATCGAAAGTGGAACGTGATTAAGTATTAATTTAAGCCAGTGTGGCCTTGTGAGAGTCTTGTGCCGTTGTCTATTCGCTGTCTAAAAACACCATTGTACCAGATCGCCATGCCCCGGAAAACACCAACTCTCCTCGACGGAATGCCGTCTATGTTAATATGTTCCTGCCCAATCAAAACAATTACTCCGAAGACGATACAGCAAACTTGCTCATGGCCCTGAGCCTACCACCGTAAATATAGAGCAAGAAGATACCAATGATACCGATAGTGCTCAAACCACCGAGCAGGCTGGTGCCGCGGGCAACACCAAGGTTGTGGTACAGCGGCCCTGCGAAAAGGATGCTGCCACACGCCAGGGCGCTGCGGAAGAAGTCGTTGCCCGCGAAGAGGCTCGCTGCGTACTGCGGATAGCTGATGGGGACGTAAACGAAGATGCACTGCATGACGACGAAGACGGTCGCGCCGTAGACGGTGATGCCTATCGTGGGCGCGATCCAGGGATACTGCGGCGCGGCCGTCCACGCGAAGATGAACAGCCCGATTGTAGGGCCGAAGGCCGCCACGAGAGCGGGCACGAGACGGCTTTCCTGTACTGGCCAACCCTTTGCCTTGATCCGGGGGTTCATGTAGAAGTAGATGTAGCTGATATAAATTGCGATTCCGATGATGCAAGCCACGAGGATACACAGGAAGACCAGGCCGATCTGCCCGGCCGTCATGCCGTAGTAGACAGGGTATACGAGCGGGAACACCTCGAAGAAGCTGTAGTAGATTCCGTATATAATAGCCGTATAGATCTGCACAAATAGGATGGCCGGGTCCTTGAGCGTGATCTCGAGCGGCTTGATGAGCGCGTCCACCAGCACCGCCGACGTCTTGAGGTTGCGCTGGTCGATCTCGCTCTGGCTCATGAAGCGGTCGTTGCCCGTCAGCTTGCGCAGGCGGCGCGCGCGCCGCAGCAGGATGTTGGGCGCGCTCGTCTCGGGCAGGAAGAAGAACATGGCCAGGAACATGGGCGAGGCCGCCCAGATGACCTCGAGGAGGGACCAGCGCCAGCCCATGACGGGAACAGAGTACCCGGAGAGCAGCGGGCCCAGTGCAGGACCGCAATAGGCTGCGCTCACCCAGGCGATCATGGCGTACGGTAGTGACATGAGCGAGTACATGTCTCCAACGGAGGCCCCGCCGGATGCCAAGCAGGGGGACCCGAAGAAGCCTTGCAGGAAACGCAGGACCATCAGGCCGGGGTAATTCTGGGCCAGGGCTGTCGGGATGGAGATAATCGTGTACAGGAACATTGTGACAATGTAGATCGGGTTGCGGCCGATCGCCGGGAGCTCAGAGAGCGGGCTGAAGATCAAGGGCCCAGTCCCGTAGCCGAGCACAAAGAGCGAGAGCCCCAGTGCGGCCTCTGTCTGGCCCACACCGAACTCCTTCTTGACACCTTCCGTGGACGTGGTGTAGATGGCGGATGACATGTACACGACAAAGGTGTACAGACATATCAGTGTCGTCACGGCGGCACGGCGCGCGTTGGACCAGTTCTGGGGGTTCTCGGGATCGTCCGAGTAGTACCAGTCGACGAGGATAGCACCATCCTTGGTCTTGCGGGGGATGATGGGTATAGACCTGGACTTTTCCAGCTCGTGCCGCTCATCAACCTCGAGCCTGTCTGCAGTGTAAGGTGTGGTCTCCTCCCGGCTCTTTGTCCGCTGGAGGTTCAGATTCGACCGCTCGCCAGGTTTTTGGTAGGGCTGAGGATCTCCTTCCCTCTGTTCTGCTTGATTTTCTTCATCTTCAGACACTGATGACTCTGAGGGTGAGGTTGGCACACTGTCGAAGGTGGCTGGCTGGCTCGGCTCCTCATTGTTCATCAGTTGTACCCATGGCTCGGGCAACTGGAAATCTGACTTCTCCTCTGGATACTGGAAGTACTTGTTGCGAGTGATGAGGCGGACGATACCACCAAAGGCAGAATCTCGCACTGTCGACATTTTGTATAGGTATGTCTACAGCGGAAATATCCAATCAGGAGTTAAGAAACAATATGTAAGTGACTCGCTGATGGTGGTGAGAGATCTAAATGTGACACACTCAAGGAATATCAGGTCTGAGACCGATAGATAGAGCAGCTTGTTGTTGTTGTTGTTGTTGTTGTTGTTGTTGTTGCTGTTGGTGGACGAAGCGGTGGAATATCATCTCGATCCCAGAGGAAGACGCCATCGTACTTATACACTGTCTTTGCCAGGCAGGAGAACCATGGCGCCAACCATGGTGTTGATGTTACAAAGCTGTGATCCATATTGGGCGTTGACATTGCTGACGGAATTAGACTTATTTGCAACTTGTCTCCAATATCGACGGACCAACTTTCGTGGGAAGATTACCAAGCGGAGATAACCTAGCTGGATAAAACGCCCTACTGTGAGTATCATCACTGATATAAGTATAGTGTTCCATGGCGAAAGTTGTAGCCTGTCGGGGATTATCCTGGTAAATAGGCCAAAGTAAAGGACTTTCCAGACGTTGCTCCGAGTGGGATCTGATTATCTGACCCTGGGTAGCATGGGATTCACTGCAGGGGCCAGCACCACAGCCTATCTTTTTCAAGACAAATAACCTAAAGGTACCGGCGGGATTAGTAAACCTGGCCTACAAGTCGCTCTTGGCATCAAGCTTCCCGGATGCAAGCGGTGTTTAGGCGCATTTATCAGCAACCAGTAGCTCCCATCAGTCTGATTTTGGAGTCTCATTGGCTGGCCTGCCCGATGCGTCATAATGGCGATTGGAAATCGGACTTTGCGTTCGGCATGTACCCGTGGGCGCCCACTTCTTGGCACCCACTGCTGGCGTAGTGGGCGCCAAAAAGGGGTGTGTAGTTAAAATAAGATGTATACAAGACTTATTTTTTTAATAAGTAAATATATTAGAAAAACAGCTCAATAATAATAACAATATAACTACTTATTAACACATTATATATGTATTATATATGTTGGAAGGCACCACTTCGGGCCTGTCAGGGCTCAGGCTAAGGCGCCCCAGCAAGGGATGAGCTGTGAGCACTGTCATCCATAGGAAATGGGCAGGCTATATAATACGTGACCAAACGTGCTGCAATCACAACGATTAGTTAGGCATCGAAACATAGTACAGAATGTTCAGGTCCTGATCTGCCCACTAGCAATCTTTTGCCCAGCATCTTCCCCAAAGACTCCTGATAATATATTATATTATTAACTTTTAAATAGCATTGATCAGTAATATGTAGCGGATATCAGTAAATAACAGATTTTTCTCACTACTGCTAACTTTAGCCAACCTTAACACCTACCAAAGGCTAAAAGATTAAGGAAATTTAGCACCAATTGGCATTAACTAGTCCTAATTGCTTATTTCTAATTAATTTTGTTAATTTAAAGTATTTCTAGTAGCTGCAATATCAGTCTGGAGTAGCTGATTTTTAATAGGAAAATTAGCTTCCCTATTAAAATGAAGCATTTCAGTTATATTAAATTAACCTTAATCTACACCAGCTAGACCATATATTTGGGTGATCCACCGCGAACCCCTTAAAATATACTATTATTTACTTTGAATCTGACTAATTAGACTCTTTCAAATCTTTCTCACAAGTTCTTGCATTATGCACAGTCTCGCCGCAGTTGCCACATCGTCGTTTAATCGGTCCGCCGCGGACCACCTCCTTGCTATCGCCAACCATTTCACCAGCTAACCGCTTTCCTTTTTATTTTTCTTTAATTGTTACTTAAGATTTCTTGATACTAAGTGCTCCTTTAAGCTAAACTCGACTTCTTTTAGCCCTCTGATGCTTAGCGAGCCCAATATTAGCCTTTTAAGAGTACAAATCCGATTACTTAAAAGAGTAATCTAATGTTCCATTACTTGTGCGCCCTTTATAAACTTCTTAACTGCCTCAATAATTGGTATAAGGGGGCTGCCTTAATAATTAGAGATCTTGCCTTTAATGAAACTTGATTGCTAGATAGTCTAATGGGCGTTTAAGGGTGTTTCTAATTCCCAATTTGATGGTAATACAGGGAGTGATTACATTGGAACTTGTAAGCAGATATCCAGCTTAAAAATAATAGAATTTGGGTCTTATAGAAAAATACTAGCCCCTCTAAACCCAGTTTTCATATTTTCTTTTACAAAAACCTTATTATAAGCTGTTTTAAATACAATAAAAAACTTAGATTTAGTAATGTAGTTGATTAAGGCCTCGATAAAGAGATTCATCTCACTATTATATGCACACTTTAATATTGAGAATAATGTAACGTTTAATAGTTGGAGTAGATGAGATGAGTATAATGATATATTAATAAGGATATGTTAGAGGTTACTAGATCGAATAGGGGATAATAGATAATAGATAGGTAATAATAGGTGTAATGGTGTGTATTAAGAATTTTCTCCTTGGTTATTAAGCTAAAAGCTAGCGTATTCTACGGGAGGAATCCTCCTTCTTTATATTCGTCTTTTAGACTATATAGAATATTCGAGAATTAATTAATTACTAATCAGATACTAGTAATTAATAATCAATTAGCTAATTATTAGCATATTATTATATAATATCGAATTCCTTCGAAGTGGGTGGAAGAATACTAGTCTGAAAGAAGAAAGGTCGTGGTTCCTATATAGAGGTGAAGGTCTTCCACATAGAAGGTTCTAGAAACCCACTTACGTAAGCAGATTACGTAAGCATATATTATAGGGTTATATAGTAGTATAAGCTGTTATTAGATGAAATATGTAGCTTATGGGTAATTAGCCCTTACAGATAATAAGTTATTGATAAAAATATATTTTATTTGATTATATATAATGGACCTTTATTTATTTTTAATTATTAAGGGAGCTTAATTATATATAAGTATTTTATATATTTATAAACCTTATATAATGGTGTACTATATAAGCATGTTTGCTTCCGTAATATCTTATAATATCTTATACTTTTAGCCCTTGGTAGGTGCTAGGGTTGGCTAAAGTTAGTAATGGTGTGTTATGAACGAACACGTCGGCACCAAGGGGACCCGTCTGGGTGACCCAGACAACCAGGATCGGATGCCACGACGCAAGGAATCTCGGACTTTAGTGCGGAGTCACGGGACCTGCAGAATCCAGGGTTAGGGTCAGTGACCCACCCTCAGACTTGGATAGCTGAGATAGCCAGTTAGCCAGGCTATCCAGCACCAACACCCATACAGACACAACACCAAGGATAACTCGGATAACCAGCTAGCCTGGATATCCACTGAAGAGTCGAAACATATAAGGATATGGTTATCACCATAGTAGATAGCTCTCATAGAACAGACTCTTCAGTTGTCAATCTAAGTATTCAGTCCAACAACTGGATAGCCTCACAGCTAGTGATCATACTTCGAGAACAACAGTGTCTTCGTATACGAACAGTCAAGTATCACCTCTAGGCCGTACTGCTAACATAAACCCTACAGGTTACCTACTGAACCCCACAAAGGTTTGGTGTGATCATTACATGGTGATGAAAATTCGTCACTTACTGATATCCGCCACTTACTGATATCCGCCACTTACTGATATCCGCCACTTACTGATATCCGCCACTTACTGGTAAACCACGTTATATAAATTGATATCGTTAAAAATATTAAAAAGGTTTATTTAATTTATAATCATACTTAAGATAGGTTTTAAAGCCTTTATTATTTAATAATCATATATATTAAATAAAACTTCTTTTTTAAAAATAAAAATAAATAGCTAATAAAATAGAAATAGAATATTAATTATTAATTTACTAACATGGTTGGACACCAAGCCGGACAAGACACCCAGCTGGACAGTTTTACCAACTTAACCAACTTTAGTTAACCTTAAAACTTACTAATGTCACGACAGCAGGCAGGTAGTCGGCAGGTGGACGATGAGGAGGCGGTACGGGAGTCGTTATAGCTCTATTTGCTACGGGCAGGCTCTATCCTCAGTAGGCACAGGCTCTGTTAATAAGACGTAGCTCGAAGAGCTACGAAATAGGATTCGGGATAGGTTCCAGAGTTTTTGTTAGAGTTAGCAGCTCACGTGATCAGACCCTGACCCTCTGGGTTGGGCGCCCCAGGGGGTTAGTCTGCTCAGGGCCGTAATAGTACCCCCCTCTTTAGGACCGAATTCCCGAGAAGTCGATTTAGGGGCCAGGCTTATACGGGTTTCTCCTATGGAAGTTGCGCACAACTTCCTAAGCGTTCTCTAAGTGCAATGCGGGCACGGCGAGACTAGGCATAATGCAAGAACTTGTAAGAAAGATGTAAAAGAGTCTACTTAGTCAGATTCCGAGTAAATAATAGCACATTTTCAAGTGGTCACAGCGGGCTGCTCAAATAGTTGGTCTAGCTGGTGTAGATTAAGGTTGATTTTGCATGGTTGAAATGCTCCATTTTGGTGGGGAAGCCGATTTTCCCACCAAAAGTTGGCTACTTCGGACTAGCACTGTAACACCACCACACCTCTAAATTAACTAAATGAATTGAAAATAAGGAATTTATAGCAGTTGGAACCAATTGGTGCTAATTTCAATTGACCCTTTGCACCTGGTGGGTGCTGAGGTTGGTTAAAGTTGATTAAGTTGGTAAAACTGTCCGGCTGGGTGTCCTCTCAGCTGGGTGTCCAACCACGTTAGTTAATTAATATTATAAATTAACTGAATTAAATATATATTATATTTTATAACGGGTTTAAATAATATAATCTATTAGTGTTATTAAATATAATTGTTAATGGTGAGTATATATAATATTATTATTGTTAAATTATTGTTTTAATGTATTTTGTTATTAAAAAATCCTATGCGTATTCCATTTTAGCTGTGTACCCCATTTTAGCACCCCCTACGCCGGGAGACGCAGGGGTTAACCGAAGGTCTGACCCCCGGGTAGATGCTCGTAGAAACGGGTGCCAGCTCAATTGGACCAATGCATAGTTCGGATATCTATGACTCCACATGTCACATCGACGTCTTCGCACTCGCTGAATCCGAGTGCGCGGCGGAGGTAAACACCTATCATTGCCGTCACCTTGTTCAGGCTAACCACCGGGCTGATATGGTGAACAGAAAAGGAAAGCTCGGGATGCGGTTCTGTTGGTTGCTGAGAATTCCTCTCAGCCTAAACACCCAGCTTATAAGCAACAGCCTTGCCAGAGGCTCCACAAGGCTTATCATGGCTTGGTGGACACTCCCGGTTTTCTTTCTGGAAGGGGACAGCTCTGCCAATATCTGAAGCGCCGACCAACATTAGGCGAGCCACGAGGCGTCGATGGATATCGTCGTAAATTCGTTCGAAGAAAGATGTAGGTCCCGAAAATTCTCAGAAACAGTTGTCAGTCGCACTTCCTTACGCTTCGAGTTCAAAAATTTCAGCATATAGTCCAATTTAGCTTCGTATTTTATATCTAGTGATGACCGTCGCAAGAGCTTAGGCTGGAATAAAAGTATCGCCAACAATCTTCTGAGCGACAGGAGTATATCTCCACCTGCTGAAGTACGCAGGCGTCTTCCCCTTGCCGCCGTTGTTAGTCGCATATGCGCCAACAATAGTACCTATAGAGCAATGTCAGCATATTTAAATCCTAGACCCTAAGAGCATATAAGGCAAGCTTACCTGAAAATGGCCCAGTGCCCCCGGAAACGATCAGAGCACTTGCAGATCCGATCTCTCGATAGTCTCCCGGCCTCGACGCCGGCGCCGCGCCCAAGACGTAAAGCGAGTCGCTGACAGCGGAAACCGAAAGACGGATCTTGCCCGACTGCCAGGACTTTGGGACGGGAACGGTTAACGTCTCAGGCACGGTGATGTTGGGCTTCCCGGACGCTTCCACCCGAAACCTGAACGCCTGTGTTGCATTCGTCCCGTTGCTAGCTGGGAGGTTGACTATGCCCAAGTCGATATGCTGGAATTGTGTAAGGAAGACAGAGATACCCGCTTCTTCGTCCTCGACCTTGGGCTTGAATGAGACGTCGACGGTGTAGTTGAACAGAGTTGCGCTCTGCTTGCGGGCGATAAACCCGAGGCCATCCTCAGCTGGCTTGAATTCAGGCGTGGCGGACAGGTTCACCGGTGAAGGGGAAATCTGGAGCGTCCCGGGATGGCCTTTTGGCGAAATTGCGAAGAGTGAGGTCCTGGGAGGGCGCCAGAAGAAGAAATGCCTTGGGAGGTCCGAGCCCGGCGCAAAGTCGACGACATCCGGCTCATCGACCCAGTGGCCGTTTCCAGGAATGCGTTTGTTCGTCGGCGGTAGAGGGCCAGACATCTTGCCAAACACCGGGTCCATGACTGGCCAAGCTCCCTCCTTCCAGTCGACTGCGAAGAGCACCATTTCCCGCCCCATAGGATAAATTTCCCACTCAGGGCCAGATCTGGTGGCCAGCGCTACGCCCCACCAGTTACCTGAAGCGTCCTGGAATAGATCGGCGTGCCCAACAGTCTGGAAGTAATTATCCGTGTTTTTGGCAGTGAGGATTGGGTTCTGTGGTGCTCCCACAAAGGGGCCCTCAAACACCTCTGATCGAGCAATCGTGACAGAGTGGTTGGTCTCCGTTCCGCCCTCTCCGATCAGCAAATAGTAGTAATCGTCTTTGTGGTAGAAGTGTGGTCCTTCCGGGTTGCGGTCACCAGTCCCATTCCAGACCCTCGAAGGCTCAGTTGCCGTGCCCATGGAAAGATCGATTTCGCTGACATACATACCGGCTGCGACTGACATGTAGACCTTTCCATTGTCCCAGAAAAGATCCGGGTCAATGTCATTTGCGGGATTGTCAACGTGTAGAGGGCCAGTCCAGGAGGCATCATCGTACGGATCTGTCGTGGTAAACAGCAAGATCTTGGGGCCCCATCCTTCGTACCAGGACACATAGGAGGTGATGAGATAGAATGTACCTTCGCGGTATCGGATAGTAGATGCCCATATTCCCTCATTCTGTTGCGAGTTCCTAGATAACTCCGGAAGTTGCTCGGGTCGCGTCAAGGCGTTGCTTGCAAGTTTCCAGTTGACCAGATCTTTGCTAGCATAGACCGGGACACCGGGGAATGCCAGGAACGAGGAAACCGTGCAGAAAAAGGTGTTGTCCGATTCCTTAACGAATGTACAGCTGGGATCTGAGTTCCACCCGGGGAGGATTGGGTTGTGGAAGGTCTTGTTCGCCGAAGCCGCCTCTTGGGACTGACCTTTACCCGCCACGGCGAAAACGCACAGCCCGATGAGGCTGAGGGAGCTCATATACATTGAGTTGTTTGGCCGACAGATTCAGGCCTGGTGGCATTGGCCCTGACCTCCGGATCATAGGAGTGAACATTATGGCGGCATCCGTGTCTTATTTATACCATGCAATGAGGCGACCAATGAACCACTTGCACCGTGGCACTGGGTCGTCAAGACCACATACGTAGCATTGCCTCCCTGTCCTTCGGATCTCTTGAGAATATCATGCGAGACTAACAATGTCGTATTAATTTCTTCCGCCAATGTCGCGCAGACGATGATCTCTTCTCAGTATAGTGCAGGGATGAATATATATCCGGGTGGGAAGCTGCTCTGAGCTCCCCGCAATCTGGACGGCTTGCGTCCCGACGTTACCGTCCCACGGTGTACCAAGACTACTTGCTTGGACAATAAGCCGAGTTGTTTTCCCTGTCATTATGAGGGGTCGGGACAGTCGAAAACCTTGAAAAGATACGCAGTTCTTGGGTATAGTCCAGGATGTCCAAAACAAGACAGAAAAGCGCGAAGATCTATCTGCTCGAAGGCTGTAGATGTATCTGTGTTGAACCAGTCCTCGACGAGGACCACTGGCACAAATCATGACGCCGAGTTGGCAAGATACCAGCCACAATCCTTGCAGCAGATATGCCGTTTACAAATCTTCAGATGCTCCCAGCAGCCTTCTACTTGTGCTAGGGGTCCGTTGGTCCCTGGCATAGTCATATCTTTTGAGAGTCGTATTCTCCAGGTCTTCGCTAGCAAATATTTCCTTCTCACTGTGAGGTCATGGACTTCCGTGTCGGAATCTCGTCCTCTCCAACTTAAACGGACAGTTGCGTGCCAGCCTTCGTTCCCGAGCTTCTGTCTTGGTCAACCACCTCGTTCCGAGAGGCGGTATCAACTCCCGTAATGGTCCCGGCCTCGACCTCAGCACGCAATGCATTGATTGTCCCTTCGTCGAGGCCGTTCTTCTTGCAGATGTCCAATATACGCCAAGCCTCCCGGTCGCGCTCACTAATCAGTCTCTTGATGAGCTTGACGGACAAATCCATGGCCTCCGCCTTCCGCCGCCCCTTCGAGAGTTCTCCCCCCTCCACAAAATGCGGCGCCACTTTGAAGAAGTAGTCTTTGACCCTATGGCCCGGCCCGTGGAATTCGACGTTGATCCTATACATGTGCCTCGTGATGACCACGTTCGGCCTGATACCGAAGTGGACCATCTCTCCAGCGAAGAATTGCGCGAGCTCCGGCCTGGTGCACTTCCACAGCAGGTTTCTGAATGTCTCCAAATTTGGCCCGTCTGGGACGAACTCTCGGATCCGTCTGTACAGACCCAGGGCCTTGGCGAACGCGTCATCGGGTTGCTCGACACCGGCCTTGACGGTTTCGTTCAGGACGCAGTTGAAGACGGTGATGGGCACGTTGTGTTTCCCCTGTAGCCCGGACATGGCCTGGATAGCCTGATTGATGAGAGAGGGGTCACGGGTCAAGGCGAAGGCGAGAGAGCCGGTGCTAGAGTTGGTGACCTCAACGCCGGCGGCCTGCATGATGCAATAGACCTCGACTGCCCTTTCAACATTTCCTTCGGAACAATACGCATCGACCAGCGCCTCGTAGTGGTGCCGAGTTAGCCTGGTCCCCCTTGACGCCAAATACTCGATGACAGGCGTGCAGAGCTCTGTGTCTCCGTAGACCGCGGCCATGTTGAGGATGTTTAGAGCCACCCCATCCGAAGGGTTAACGATTCCCTGCTGAACGGCACGGTTCCAGATATACCTGGTTGCCGCAACATTCTGACCCTTGCTGCACACGTCAAGCAAGAAGTACCAGACGTTGACCGGAACCTCGTGGCCGCTGTCGAGCCTGTGGCGCACGATCCGGACGGCGTCGTCGAGGAATTCCATTTTTCCGAACACATAGATAAAGATGTCGTATACCCAGTCCTCGATTTGTATGTCCTTCTCATACATCTCATGCAGCTTCTCCAGCGCTAGTTCCCACTGCTCGTCGCGGAGAAGCCCAATGGCAATATGCTGATGACCCTCACGGCTTATCTCTATCCATCTTTCTTTCATCTCCTTGATAATAGTGTTGCGAAGAAGGTAGTCAGGGTGTATCGCCAAAGCCTAGAAGTCGAGATGTGAATTAGTAGGATGTACTAGAGTCTCCGGCGAGGAAGTTCGTACCTGTAGGGCGGCATGGTACGCCGTAGATGACCACGGCAGCTTCTTTTGCCTCATTTCGCGCAGCAGCTCCTTCACGGCATCCGCAGACCCGTCTGTGGCCGCGTGCGCTATGAGCAGGGTCTCGTAGATGAACGTGTCTGGGGCCGCCCTCGATGCGAGTAGGTGTTTGACCAGGGCTGCTGTGGTCCTCCTGTGCTTCGGTTTTCCCGCGGCCCTCAACTTTCGCAGTCCCTCGTATATTTCCTCCTTGGTCGCGCGCGGGATGTCCTCGTGGAGCTGCTTGCCCTCGACAAGCCGCTGGACCATGTCGGCCAGGCCTTTCTCGCTCTCCGAGGCATGCTTAGGTGCCGCCGTGGTTTCAGAGTTGACGGCAGGCTTGTCATCGGGTGCATTCTCAGCGGAAGCTTGAAGTGAGCTGTCTGCATATGGTCTGGCATCATCTGTTGGCCTTGGAGGTGGGCTTTTCAGGGACTGTCCCTTCGGCACCTCTTGCGCAAGCCAGTCAGGGGCGACCTGGCGCTTCAAGGGCTTCTTCTCATCGAATGCACTGTCAAGGGAGGCGAAAGGGTCTTGGTTCGGCTTCGCGCCGTTCTCGCGTCGGCGACCCTTGGTGTGGAGGCATCGTGATCCGGGGCCATTTTGGGAGACGGCAGAGGCTGATGCCCTCGCTCGGGAGCCGCTGCGTGAGGTCGCGATGCGCCGGGTGACCGCCAAATCAACCGAGGGACAGAGGCATCGCCACAGCCCATCAATTGTGACCCGCGTGCCAGACATTGACTTGCCGCGGCGCAGTGGGAGATTTGCCCAAATTCTCTACGAGGGGCGCGATGCGTTGAGAGGTGAGAAGCTCCAAACTTGGCGCAGCTATCGCTGATAAGAGCTTAAACTATCACGTGCAAGTTTGAGGTCCAGCCTGTCTGCAGGATTCCATCACTCAGACACTGCAAGGCAATGCATTAATTGAGTCTCTTGGGTACTCTTTCAAGTGCCTGTGGACTGGATTTCAGTCCACAGCTCAACTGGTTTCCCTGCGTTGCGATCCGCCAATAGCCTGGTACCTGACGGAGGCTCCTTGGGCCGGTCGGCCCCTCTGCCCCAGCGCCCTGTCTTGAGCCACCCGCGCGGATCGCGAACGTGCGCATAATACACTGACCGGCCTTTGATCGCAAAGAACTGTCTTCGGCAGGAGTGGGTATCATTGTGTGTCTGTCATTCGTGAATGTCTCACACCATGGTGATGCCCTCTATCCCCTTCCCCTTCCGCGCCCACGGCCCTGGCCTCTTCCACGGCCGCCGCGATCTCCGCCCCTTCCGCCGTGGTCGCCTCTGTTCTGGCCGCCCCTTCCGCCCCGGAAGCCACCCTGGTGGTTCGCTTGTTGCTCCTTCACAATATCGATGATCTCGTCGGGTACCCGCAGGTATTTGATCTGCGCAGCGACGCCTCCTGTTAGCTTCCTCCCCACATCATGGAGCGGCGCAAACGGCCGGTCAGACGTACATTGTTTCCTTTCACATATGCCTCTGGTAACCGTGTGAATCTGTCGCCTTCCTAAAGCCAGGAGCAACTCGGTCAGCCTTCCCATCCATGCAGTGTAGACTTGATGTGGCGTGTTGCGCCGCAGTGACGACGTACAGGGCTCGTCTGGACCACCTCCTTCAGCGTCAGGTTCATCCACGTGTCGCAGTTAACGAGGTGGCCGTTGAGGGTCTCGCCGTTCTTCAGCTCGACGAGCATGGGGTGCCCTTGGGCGGCGTTAAGGAGGCCGAGTGGTAGCTGCGAACGAGTCGGATGTCAGCAAGCACACAGTAGAGTGTATTGATGGGGGATGGCTGACCATGTTGGAGGTATTATGGTGAAATTTGAAGAGGTCCCGTCGCTACCGCATCGAGAAAGTTGGGTGAATTACAAAGATGCGATCTATGTCTGAGGGCAGCCGAGGCGGAAACACTGCACCTATTCTGGGTAGACTACCCAGCATAGCGGCGTCACTCGAGCTCCAGCTAAAATCGAGCGCACGGGCCACCCGCGGGCAGCGTCGCCCATGTTTGATGCGTGGCAAGCTCCCCTCGCCTCCATAGAAGTAGAACCCAAGTTGTATTCCAGCAGAGATGCTACCAACCAGTTCGCGAAGGAGACAGAGAGAACAATTCCAAGACTGCAACGTTCCCCACGCAAACTTCTGAATAGGGGAAACATTGACCGTTGCCCATGAACAGCCCTGATCATCTACCGGACAAGACGCCCAAGAAAAGCCTCCACAACGGGGAAATCATTCGATCGCAATCAGGTGCCCTGCCCTACTGCTGAATATTCCGAGACACCCTCTACGCATATAAAACTCCCTCGACGCGAAGCGGCTCGCTGTAGAGGCCGCCATCGGCCCCGGCTCGCACATCCCGCTGCAAGCCTCGCATCATGTAGATTTGTCCACTAGGCGCCTTTAGGAGGCGCCCTCACGGCTCTTTCGGTAGCTAGCCTAATACACATCCAGCGCGAGTTAGTAGGTGCTTCAGGGCAGCGAGTAACCCGAGGCGCGACTTGCCTCCTGCTCGACCTGCAGACCCTCGATGGTAGGCGCAAGCTCGCTGAGGATCTCGTAGGCCTTCTTATGGTACTCCATCTGGGCGGCGATGAGCTCAGCAAGGTTGCGGAGCGGCTCAGGGGTATCAAGAACCTGCGATTACAATCAGTCATGCGAATTCTTGATCCACAGTGGGGCTCCTTGATGCGACGTACGTTCTTCATCACGCCGACAGCCTCCTCGGTCTGTGTGACGAACTCATCCTCGGCCTTCTCGATCTCCTCCTGGGCCTCGGGGCTGATCTCTGCCTCCTCGTGTGATTCAGCCCTGGGGCTCTGGGCGGCGGCGACGGCCGGCACGGGGATCTTCCATGTGTTTCCCTTGGCCCTGCCCTTGGCCGCATCCAGCGTCAGGCGCGACTTCTCCACTCCCTTGCGCGCGCGTGTCGCGAACATGATGTTGGTGTTCAGAGTGGTGTTCCATCCTGCCAGGAACCGGCTCTGGATCTGCGCGTCCTGGGCGAGTCTGGCCTCGCCAACTCGCTCCTCGGCCAGGGCGAACTTCTCGAGGGCGGCCGCCAGTGGGTCGTCGCCAGTCCCGGTGTGTTGCTGATGCAGCAGCTGGCTGCTAGCCAGGGATGCGCGGGCGATGGCATGAGCAAAAGTCTTGGGCTGGGGCTTCGCGGAAGGCGGGGCTGTCAGGGCAGCCTGGGCCTCGGCGGGTGACGAGGCCGAAGAGAGGAGGTTGACCTTCTCGCTGACGGTGCGACCGAGGTCGTTGAAAGTCTCGGTGATGTTGGCCGGGTAGTCGTAGGCTTCCTTGGAGTACTGGTTACTGATAAGGGATGAATGTCAGCTCGAGATCGAGGATGGCGACTGCAGGCTGGGAATGTGGTGGTACTGCACTCACGTCACAGCTAGCATCTTCTGGTGGACCTGCTTGAGGGCATCGACGCGCTTCTCGAGGTCGATGTAGTCGGGTGGGAGCTGGGTCTACCCATGTGGGTGATCGTCAGCATGTGAACCAAGGCCCGTACTGTCTGTCAGCTCAACCGACCTTATCGTCTGTCTGACCCAGCATCTCCTTGGTCGACTGGAAGGTGCGGGAAGCAAACGGGGTGAACTGCGACCCAAAGGAGCCAACGGTGCTCCCAAAACCGCTGTCAAGGAGGCCGTCGTCAGCTGCCAGAGCTCCTATTACAAGACGAGCGCAAGCTTTGGAGATGCGGGCTTACCTGAAGGTCGACCCCAGGTTGAGGTTCTTGAAGTTGTCCATGATGACTGCAGACTGCGACTCGATGAGAAACTTGGGTTTCCTGACTGTAGGCTTCTTTCAAGGAATGAATGAGCGGATTTGTCGATTCGAAATCAGGGAGGGCGGTTGCGAGTGGGAATGACCCTAGGTGCATCAATGTTTCTGGGTAGGCAGAGAGATGCCAGGGGCGTGAAGAGGGGGGGGGGTTCGGGTTTGACTTGTAAGCGGGGATGTGGTTCTAAGGTTAGCTGGCATTTTCCATTTTGGTAACTCTAAGTACGTAGGACCTAGTTCAGGCTACCACAGGCAACCAACCACCAGGCTAGCAAACATTGGATGCCTTCGTCACACCCTCAAGTGGATCAATCAAGATGGGTACAAGTGTCAGTCAGTCGAGCCAGCTGTCACTGGCACGTTAAAAGGTCCTGTGTGTTTCAACATGGTCTTCTTGTCAGTTGCAGTTGGTATTCATGTCCCTCAAACCCATGAGCCGGCCCAATGGCCACGCTCCCTCCCAAGCAACCTTTCATATCCAAAATGCTTTCTGGGACTCCTGAGCTCCTTGTCCGCTGCGAATACATCACTCCTTGCCCGCATCCTTGCCGAGCCCTTGAGGGCAATCCGGGCTCTTTGACAGAAATATGTCGCAACTCTTACATCTCATATTCATCGCTTCGTAATATATATCATTGAAACAGAAAAATCAACAACCATAGTGAACCCCATATAACTTAGTAGGTGCCTGCTGTGTCTGCCTCATGTCTGCCTCCTCTCGGGACTGGGCCTCCTCTCAGGACTCGAGCTCTTACTTCTGCTCTCGAAGCTCTCGACCATGTCGAGGACACGCGTCCTAGGTCGCTCGATCCGGACTTGTTCCGCCTTCAACACCACTGGAGAGATGCTTCTCCTCCTGGATCCTTCCGAGGCCTCACTCGACGGCGGCTGAGGTACCTTGAACAGCAAGACAGGTCTCTGGGGCTGCTTTCCTTGCTGTATCCTCTCGCGCCTTGAACTGCTGGCCTCCTCGGTCTGGCTAGCAACACTTGAGACGTCCTCTGATGCTTCTGCTGGCTCATCATCCTGTGCAATTGCTGGCTCCTCGTCTCTGCCAGCAGCCGCGGTCCCCTGTGCTGGAGGCTCGTCCTTTTCCGGATCCACCAGGACCACGGACTCCTCTATGGACACAAGGTCGGCGTTGTCGGCATTAACGACGCGCAGCCTGTCCTTGGGAACACTAAACATCACCTGCACCAGACGTTGCTCCACAGCCTTCTCGATGTCCCAGTCATCTTCCTCCCAGCCCTCGCCAGTGCCCTGGCCACCACCACTCCCAGATGCCCCGGCCTCGTCCCAGGCTGACCTCCCTTGCTTCCGTTTTTGCAACAGTCCAACGCCACCGAGCCCAAGGTTACCTAGGCCTAAGCTGTCGTAATCGCTACTCCGGCCGTGACTCGGACTCCCAGTCCGACTCGAGCTCCCGTTCGAGCTTCCGCTGCCAGCGCCTGCGCTGAACACTCTCTTGAGGCTACCGAACCAACTCCTGCGGGGTGGCTTACTCTTGCTCGGGCTCCCAGGGGCTAACGGGTCTTCGTCAGACAAGTGGCCGAGATCCTCTATGTCTGATATCGGCCGCGGGCGGCCAAGGAGCAGCCCAGGCCCCTCGGACTGGAGCGCCGTGATCGACTTGGCCGTCATGAAGCTGTCCTGCGTGGTGTTGCTGTTGCTGCTCCCACTCTTGTCAGAGTGGGAGGTGCCCGTCCTCTCCTGTTCGCCCCGAGACTTGCTAACAGCCAGCGTCCCAGCCCCGCCGCCCACGCGCAGTGAATCAGACCTGGTCACTACAAAGCTGAATGTGCTGCGATTTGACTCGGACAGGTTGCTGTCCGTTCGAGCGCCGCCGGCAGTCTCATCCTCGGACAGACGTACAGACGGCCGCCTCGTCGGCGAGATCTTGCCGGAGTTGCGGAACGTCGTGCTATGCGGCTGTATGCGGGCTGTGATCAGGGCATCAGATGCGTCGATGTCGCTGACCCAGTCCTGTACTTCTGGATGCTGCGGATGTGGCCGCGGTGTGCTCTCCGTTGGACTGGCTGGGCCGGAGCCCGCTGTTGTCTGGCCAGATGCCACAAACACAATTGGGCTCGACAGGCCGGGCCCTGATCTTGTTGGTGTCAGGGGGACTGGCATGTTGACTGGGTCATCGTCGTTCTCGTCCCTGTCTGGAGCGATGGCCCCGGCCATTGCTATCTCGTCTTCTTCGTCCTCCAAGATCGGATGGATGCCGCCTGGGCTCATAACGTCATCTCCAGCAATACCAGTGGGTTGGTACAGGCCCCTTGCAACCCGGGGCACTGGCCTGCGCCGGATGTCCCTTCTGTAGGCCCCGGGCGCCTCGACAGCCATGGGGTCATCAGAAGCTGACATTACTCCTTCAGGAGCACGCAGATTTTCGTACCCAAGCGCACTTCCCTGGTCACGAAGATACGGATCGTGGCCGCCCGTGTACCATCGAGCTGCACTCCGCGGGCCCCACGGGTATACATTTTCGCGCTCGAGCATCTCATCCGAGGTGATGAAGGCTGTGCCGGTAGTCAGATTCCGTATGTGCTCGTCCCGTGCCTGGTGGCGAAGACGCTGCCTTCGCCTCCAGCAGAAGAAGCATATTGACAGCAAGAGAAGTAGGACGGGAATACCGAGTCCCAAGCCCAAGCCGAGTCCCAATTTGAATGGCGATGTCGACGGTGCGGTCCCTTGTTCTGGGGCGGTCGACGAGGATGTTGGGTTCGTGTACGAATCGCTCCAGGTGAGGCTCGTCACGTTGAAGAACATTGGCAGCTGTCCGCCCGCCACACCGACAGTGACCCTCCTGCCCAACCCTGAACCCGAGGAGCCGGGTGAGATGGCGTACCCACCGGATACCATCATAATATTGCCAGGCAACAGGGCAGCTCCATGGCCATAAATCCCCTCCCCGGAGCTCAAGGGCTGTTCGTCAGGTACAGACCAAGTCCACTCCCCGAACTCACTGCCACGCATCTCCAGAACAGCCAGTTGCGGTTGCGCCGCCTGGCTCGTGTTCCCCACCCATCCGCCAAGAACGATGAGAGCAGACCCAGCCTCATTAAGGACGGCAGTGTGGCCGGACCGCGGCTGCACCTCGGTGACCACCCCGTCGTTCTTGGCGAGTTCCGAGGTGTCGCTCGAGAGGGTGGCCGAAGGCCCGGAGATGGCGATGAAACTCCAGGTCTCCTCCGGCAGGCTCCAAACCGCGGCGGTGGACATATTCACAAAGGCGGACCGGGTGTGGCCGCCTAGCACAACGCTGTTGATGCTCTGCGTGACGATGCCGGAGATGTTGGACGTCGCCGGTGGGAGCGCGGTCAGGCTGAAGCCTGCCTCGGCTATGGGCTGGGACTTGAGGGACAACTGGTTTGCGGTGTACGCCGGCGTGGACGAGGAGGCCGTGGAGGCCGTCAGGCGGACCATCGAGTTAGAGTAGGTCGCTGCTGATATCCAGTCGTCGCCATCCAGGCTCTCATCGGGGCATTGTCCGCCGTAGGCGTATATCAGGGGCTGGGACAAGCTGGGCGATATGATCTCTGAGAAGGAGACGCCGCCTCCCAGAAAGAATGGCGCGGATGCCGCGCCGTTGTTGGTGACGGAGTGCTCCACCCATGATGGTTGGTGAGAGGTGGTGGTATTGTAGACCCATAGAGACGATTCAGTGTCCGAACTGCAATCGCCGGCGTAGGCGACAATGGAGCCGTCCGAGGTGAGTGTGGGCGTGAAGGTCGTGGTGTTGGTGCTGGATATGAGAAAGGGCAGACACTGTGTCAAGGTCTCAGCACTGTTGGCGGCCGAGGAAGCAGCCAGTGAGGATGAGATGTCCACAGCTAACAGGTCGACGGAGCCGTCACCATTGGGCGCGAAGATGTAAGCGGTGCTGTTGGCATTACCAGTCTCCCGGCCGTAGGCGACCCCGGCGGTGGATCCCGGGACGAGGATGTTGGTTGGAACGTACGGGAGGAGCGATGTCTCGGCGGCGGAGACCCGGGCGGCGTGCATGATGACCAGCAGCGGCAGTCCAGCCGTGAGCATGAGGGCGCTGGGCGTGGTGGGATGCGTCCGCAGCAGCGGGCCGCATTCACGTCGTTGGGCTCTGGTGGCAGCAAGTGACGATGCCGTGTAAGCAGACACGGGCCTTGCCTGGGGGGCCGGCATGCTGTGGGTTGGTGCGTGCTCCTCTGTGGTCGCAAGGGCACTCGCAGCCTGCAGATCTCGTGTTGATCAATTCAATTCATTGTTCGCCCCGTGAGTGTGAAATCCAGTCCAGACCCGCAGTATTGGAATATGGATATGGGGCCGCCCAGCCTCCCGATATCAAGCAGGACAGGACAGACCGGGACCGAACACAACCGGATGATGACAAGGAAAATGCTCTCAGCTTCAACCTAGCATTGACGTTCGAGAATAGCAATGAGGTAGCATAAGGAATAATTATCACGGGAGCTAGCAGACAGAAGAAGCAGCAGCAGCAGCAAGAAGACACGAACTGGCAGGGTATGGTATTCGTGGACTGGGGTTGCGAGGGGATGTTGCTGGTTTGACGACTGGTCTACACACACGAGGAGAAGAGAAGACGCGGACAATGGAGGGGTCGAGGACCGAGGGGCTGGTAAGTTTGCAATTTCAAAACCAGTCGGTCCTATGCCATCGCCCAGCAGGTCAACAGGTTTTGGTGGCACATGATGGGGGAGGGATCTTGGTTGTGGACGGCGGGCTGGGCCCTGGCCCATGGTCCAATCGTGTGTTTGTGGTTGGCGTAATCGGTGGCTGGGAGAGCGCGCATCCTGCATACCATAGTAGTATTAGTCCTCTCCGTACTTCCCGCCCGATGTTGATACCGTGCTGTGCACGGCGTTGGCACGGCGACAGCAACGTCGCACATCTTTGACTGGCCAATCCGTCCATTCACATGCTGACGGTCTGCAGGACAAGACACACACACACACACACACACTTACACAAGGTTGTGTTGTTGAACTCCACTAATAAGTACGCCTAAAAGTGATTAACACAGAAGAAACACACACCAAGCTGTGCCAAATCACGCCCCCGTCCCAGGCCAAGTTCCCCTTTGAAACAATACCCGCGGCCGACATCAATCATGGCCCGCTCGCTCCGCTCATAGTGACATCGCCACTGCCTGCGGCTCCAGTGCCAGCGGCTCCAGTTGCAGCGGCTCCAGTTGCAGCGGCGCCACTTGCAGCGGCTCCGGTTGCGGCGGCTCCGGTTGCGGCGGCTCCGGTTGCAGCGGCGCCCCGGCCTCCGGCTGCAGCATTTCCAATCCCTCCAACTCGCCTCTGTTGCTGCTGTTGTAGCCATGTGATTCTGTTGTTCAGGTCCACGATGACGTCCACGTTGGCTGGTTCGCCCTCGCCGGGTCGCCGCGCTGTGTATTCGGCAAGCTGGGCGGCCATGTTCTGGCGGAGCGTTTCCTGCCTCGCTGCCTCGCCTCTCATAAACTCAATGCTGTCAGCATCAGTCCGGGTTTGGGCCTGCAGCGTGGTGATCTGGACGGTCCTGGCCCTCTCTCTGGCATGGTCATCGTCTTGCCTCTTCTGGTACATGCTTGCCCGCTGCACCGTCCTGGGCGCCACCGTGCCGACGACCGTGGGCCTGCTGTACCGGTCCATCCTCTCGCTCCACTCGGTGCCGGGGTGTGACGCAAAGGCCGGCAGCACGAAGATGGTGCTGCGGCCCTGGCCCTGGAGCCGGTAGAACCGCGTCCGGACGTCCACGGCCACCAGGCCGCGCGCGCGCTGGCTGTCGGTGCGCTCCGTCACCCATGCGCTCTCGCCGCCGAGCCCCAGGTCCTCCTGCGCCCACTCCCGCTCCCTGGTCGCGAGCGCCGCCTCCTCGCGGTCCATGTTGTCGTGCACGTGGCCCCACACGTCGTCGCCCGCGTTGACAAGCACCCAGCGGTCCTGCGGGTACGCGATCTCCCGCCCGGACCGCCCGTCCGGACCGAGCACCGAGAGGTGCTGCATCGGCACCACCGCCTCGCCCGCCAGCGCGTCCGCCAGCTTCGCGTTGGTCATGTCCATCTCGTGGTTGCGCAGCGCCAGGCTCTGCACGTACAGCAGCAGCTGGCCTAGCAGCGAGTTCTGCGCCGCCTTGAGGTCGTCCGCGCTGGCCTGGCCCTCCTCGGGAATCAGGCTGAGGATCCCGCCTGTGTTGCTGAATTCGTGGTCCAAGAGCTCCAGACATTCGTTCGCGTGCATGGCCAGGTGGAAGTGGTCGTTGGTTCGCAGTTCGACTTGTCCCACGAATGGGTTGCCTCTCTGCCCCATCGGCTGACGCGGTGCTTTGGTATTCTGAATGGGACAATTCCATATGGTGCCCTCTGCCTCGAGCCGCTTGTAGACCTCGTTGGTGAGGCTGTTGAGGGGCCTGTGGTGGTTGGGATCGTCATTGTCGTACGGCCTGGAGAGGTCTGCAAGCCAGTCGAACGCGTCGTTCAGCTCCAGGCGCCCATCCACACTGCGCCGGACGGCCGCGGCCCCATCTCGCCCTTCCCCTTCCCCGACCCGTCTGTCATCGAAAATGGGGTTACCGTCCACCACTCCGGTCTTCACGCTCGGGCTGAGGCGCGCAATGAGGACGGCCAGGGATTGTGCGTGCCGCTTCAGCGCAGAGAGGGTTGGCGGCAGGCCTAGGGTGCCCATGTAATTGCAGTTTAGGTGCTTGAGTGTCGCCTTGATCGCATCATCGTCATGGAGCCGAGACCACGCTGACTGGTATGGATTTGCATAATCGGTGGCAGGGTAATAACCGGGCTGATTGACATTTTCGTCATTCTGGGCAGCTGGGGCGTCGTCGGCCATCTTGACGAAAGTACTGCGCTGGCAGGTTTGTCTCGAATACTCTCAAGGTGGAACTCTGTGCACAGTGGCTGTGGCTTCCTCAGGGGCTGACGGACAGGAAGAACAGAGAGAGGACACTTCAGAGAGAAGTTTGCTCAGTGCAGGCCCGAAAAGAAAAACAGAACTGCAACTGAGGTTCAGTCTCTTTTGTCTGGAAAGTCTACACACAGCTAGTTGCTGGGTCTCCGCTTTCATTGTTCAGCTCAATGATTCCACCGCCGGAATTGGTGCCGCCAGTCTTTGTTGATAATGGCATGAACGCCAGCTTGCCCCTTCTGGACAATTCCGTTCTCTCATTGACCGGAGCCGGACTTGGGAATGATTCGAATCTACTGGAAACGAACATACTCAAAATATCCTCTTAGATCCTGTAAAGTTGTTCCCGGACTTGCTGGCAGTATGGTGAGCACCGGCACTTTTTCGCCGAGATAAAGCCTTTCTACCATCTCCCCACAGAACGTGGCCAGTACAATTGATTTTAAGCAGGTGCGCTCCACCAGCACAAGAATGAGTGAACACCGTTCCAACCCGGGGGAGATCTTTTTGCCCATGGATTGAAATAGCACGTAGAAAGCTCCGTCTTTCGTTGGAAACTACATATGACTTGCACACGAAGACAGCCATCCACCAAATTCACACTGAGGTCAATGCGAATGGGCCGACGATGATTTATATGTGGTCCACATCATGAAGTCAACGGTGGGTCCAAATAGTATAATGCGAGTGGCCAGACATGAGCTCCCAACAGCAATGTACGCACGTACGTCGATCAGCACATGATAGATAGCGTTACCTTGGTCATGTTTAGAGCAGACTTCACGAGCTCGTAGGCCAGAATTGAAAATATAAGCAGATAATCATATCAAGTGGCAGTTCCTCGTGCTGGCGACGTTGGTTTTGAATGTTGCGTGAATACAAGTGGCACACTTTTCTCAGAAGCGACACGATGCACGCATGCCATCGGCCCGACTCGATGTCAGACCAGCACCTGTCAATGGCTCCTAGCTGTACCTCCGTACAGCTTGTAAGTTCCAAGAGGGAGCACCGGACTAAGAGACGCGAATATGTGGTGCTTCCCACCGCTGGCACGCGGTATACCCCTAGCGAGCTTTCCCCTACTTAGTCTGCAAAGCCATATTGGGAGAGATGGCCTGGCTGGGGGAAAGTCGTCCACGGCAGTAATGCAGCCGATTTAAAAGGGTCTGGGTTAAAATTGGAGCTCAGTAGATGGAACCACGAGCTAGTGCATTTCTGTAAGAGCCAGGCCATGAATGAACGCAGGGGGAGACAATCATTTTGCAAGAGTACAAAAGACTGGTGTGCTAACAGTTCAAGTGAGGTTGGATGGAGCTGCACCAGCCCATAGAGTCACACGGTTTCAGGAGTCAGGAAACCGTGCTGGTGCCCATCAGATCACAGAATGCCCAACTGTTTTCCAAGGGCACTTGGTAAAAGGGGGCTGGGTTGCAATGCGTCAAAGTCCATAATATACTGTCAAGGAGAGTTTAGCAGACATGGACGACCGGATTTGAAGGGGGAAAAAATCAAGGAAGAAAATCGTTTCTGAGGCTCATGCCCCGGGAGGCTCGTTGAAATAAGACCTCCAGGAGTGGACAACTGAGGAGCAACCAAAAATTCAGATACGACCGCCTATTTTCCATTCTCAATAGGTAAATGAAATGTGCGCTGAGCGAAAACTTGAGACGAGAGAAAAGTTGCAAGAGCTCATCTGGGCCGGGATATGGGAGCATCAAGGCGCTTTTCTTTTGAAGACGTTGGAGTCTTCATCCGCCCACGTGATACTTCAGCCATTCCATTTCTGCAGACGCTGCATGTGGGCGGAAATCGAAGAGAGGTCGAAAATGATAAGCAAGGTGCCGAGGACACCCTCTTGTACGTGGACCGACACCAATCTCACATGCTTCAGGACAATTAAACAGCAATTACCACAGAATTATACTTGAAATTTGTGGCTATTGCTTTTCCAGGCACGGCAGTAACAGCTTCGCGGCTCGTGACAGTATTGGCGCGGTCATGTTTCCGCACCCAATTCCTCGCAGCACGCGGCAGGAATGGACTTGGGCTGTGTGGCTTGGTGATTATGCAGCGAAGCAACCTTAAGCGGAAGCAAGGCAGCTGAAACCAAACATTGCGAGGCCTCGCGCCCACACATAATACAGCTAGCCTGTGAAAAGTCTGTGATTGCACGAAGTATGTTCGCGACCAGCTGGCGAATGCGGGTAAGCGGGTTGAGATTGGAGGGGCGGATTGTCAATGGTTCAATGTTCCATGCGGAAGCCAAAGCAAGAGCGTGATAGTTTACAGTGGGGCCGGGGCCGTTTTGTGGCTGAGCTGCCTTGATTGGTGCGGTGAAGCCAGGTCAGCGGCGGCGTTGTCCGGAAGCTGGAGAATGCTCTCGAGGAAGCCCCGAAGTGGCAGCGACCTTTCAGTCTGGGTTGTCGAGTGTTGTGGCGGACTGATTTGGCCTGGCAGTACTATGTAGTGGCCGGCCGGGCTGCCGTTGCGGGCCCCCAATTCCGCACCTACAATACAAGAGCTGTGTTGGTTGATGTTACAGGATCGTTGTGGCAGGACGATGGTTTCGGAAGAGGGTGGCACCTGAGCGGCTAGTCTGCCCAGCCACGAAGCCACGGCCGTTTTGCTGTGCTGGTCGAGCCAGCTTCGCACCGGATGGAGGGAGCCGTCAGCCGGGCGCGTTGGTCGGGCGACGGTCATATGTGACTGATGCGCCCACCTGTTGCTTTGTGCCAGAGCTGTGCTTGGAGGTTGCTCTCTGACGGCAGACAGAGAGTATCTTGATGCCAGTAGGGCTTTTGATGATGGTGCGCTCGGATTGCTCTGCGCCGCATACATCATTGATCGAGTTGGCGCCTACCGGCGCGGACTCTCCAAGACAGTGCCAACGCAAGCGGGCGGTGGTGAGGAGTGAGAGTCTCAGGCTGGAGCGGCAGCTAATTAGTGACACGGCGGTCCACCAAATAGACAGATGGGCCACAGCGTCCCACACACGACACCGCCTGGCTGGTGTTGAAGCCCTCGGGAATGTGCTAAGTCGGGCCTGTCATCCTGTCATTGACTCGTTCCAGTCAGGGCGGTGGTATTCGTAGCGGGACGTTGGCCCCGCAACTGGCCCTTTGGTGATAATTTCTCATGATTCCTGCCAACCAAGGCGCCGTAGAGGCACCGCGGACGCACCGCAGGTGTCAGGTCGAAAATGATCAGTGTCTTGCAAGGGGCGACACGAGGGACCAGGAGAAATCCCGGGCTTGGCACGGTACCGGAGTACTGCGGTGGACGGTGGTGATGTGAGGTGGTGCGATAGTATGCTGCTGTCTATTGTCATGCAGCTTAATCCAGGGTAGACGGCAGCAAAACCAAGGCGATCAGATGGGAGCAGGAAAGCACCTGCACGATGCTGTCATGTGTTTTAGCGACGAGAGTGGCATGGCCCCTCGATCGACAGATAAGGAGGAGGGTAAGCTGGGTGTGAGGCAAGGACATGGGAGGTGCCTCCAAGGGGCCCAAAGCCGAGATCCTAATCGATTTCATCAATTCGTCGCCCGTCAATCTGGGAAGGCACATGCAGGCGGCTGCGCTGCGCGCCCCTCCCCTGCCATGACCCGTTTACCTGTCGCTTGTTGCTCTTGTACCTCCGTACCGAGTACTTAGATTACTTGATCTGCCAACCTTGGCAACCCAATACCTTGGTAGTCGCAGGGGTCCCGCTACCTTGCCATGTATCGACCTTGGACGATAATAATAATAATGGACGAGAAGCAGGACACGCAGGACACCGGCGCTGCGACATGCCGCCAGGCCACGGCTGTTTTCTGTTCCAGCTTGGCAGGGATCAGCATCGCACACGGCCAGGCCAGCGCGAACACTCCAGACTCTCTCGATTCTGCTAGTCCTTGGAGCACGACGCGACGTCGTCATAGCCAATCCCTCTCTCAATTGGCCAACCACTTGAATTCCAGCGCCCTTGTCCCCTTCTTTTTGATTGCGACGGTGTCAGTCCTAGCCTGTGAGACTACCTCTCCTCACCAGCTTGTTACATGGGCACGCATACATCAACTAGCCCAAAGGCCTCCCACTCCGTCCGCCATCGGACGACACTTCTCCTGCACACCTCCCTCCCGCTGTTCGAAATTCTCTCGAGCTTAATTCCAGCCTGCATCCTGCGTCCTGCGTCCTGCGTCCTGCGTCTTGCGTCTTGCGGCTTGCAGCTTGCAGCTTATCGGGGGTGAGGCCTGTCAAAACCACGCGCGGCCGCTCCGACCTCGACCTGGACCGCCCCGAGGGCCTCCCATCCCTCTCCTCCAACACTCGCCGTGCTTCTGACACAAACCCGGCCTCTCTTCACGGCCTCTCTTCACGGCCTCGAACGGCCACTCTGCCTGGCTTCAACCAGACCTGTTACACTCACACTCCTCCGCGGCTTCTGGTCCTGTCTTACTAGAAATCGCCTGTGCCCTGCAGCATCGTTGCACTCAGTCCTTTTCGGCCCAAGGTAAACAAATGTGGTTTTTTTCTCTTGACAATTAACCACTCCAACAACACAAAGATCATCAAGACTAACGCCATGGCAGAACCTGAGCTCTCTTTGGGCGGTGTCGAATCGGCCATCGACGACTTCACAGGCCTCGCCTTCAACATGAGCAACCAAGGCGAAGCCCTCGACACGGCGCCGGTGTCCCTCTCGGGCATGGTATCCACCTTGGTACCTGTCGCGATCACCGCCGGCGTCTACTTCCTCATCTTCATTATTCTGCGGAAAAGCAACAGGCGCTATTATGCACCGCGCTCCTACATCGGCAGCCTTCGCGAGAATGAGCGCACGCCTGCATTGCCAGATGGCTATCTAAACTGGATTGGCCGCTTCTGGAAGATACCCGACAGCCTGGCTCTCCAGACCCAGTCATTGGACTCATACCTGTACCTGCGATTCATCCGCGTACGTGCCTCAGTCCACACCGACTCATCACTACCCTGTGCACCCATCTTACTGACCACTTTGCCCACAGATGACTGTGATTATCTGTTTCGTGGGATGCTGCATTACCTGGCCTGTCCTCTTCCCGGTCAACATCACCGGCGGTGGTGGCCAAAGCCAGCTCGACATTCTTTCCTATGCGAACATCAACCCTGACACCCAGGGCAACCGTTACTATGCCCACGTATTTGTCGCCTGGGTGTACTACGGCTTCGTCATGTACTTGATCTTCCGTGAATGTGTATACTACATCAACCTCCGCCAGGCCTTCCTCATCAGCCCTTTTTATGCCAACCGTGTCTCCTCGAGGACAGTCCTGTTCACCTCGGTCCCCGATAACTATCTGGAGGAGAGGACGCTACGGAAGATCTTCGGAAACTCGGTCAAAAACCTCTGGATCAACCACGACATCAAGGAAGTCGAGAAGCTGGTGGAGGAGCGAGACAAGGTGGCCTTCAAGCTGGAGAAGGCAGAGGTCAAGCTCATCAAGCTCGCTAACAAAGAGCGCATCAAGAACTCCAAGGGCGCGCCAGCTGAGAATGCTCACCCTCCGCTAGATGCTGAGTCTGGCAGCGTCGCTAGCAGATGGGTCCCCCAGAAGAAGCGGCCCACGCATCGCACCGGACCCCTGGGGCTGATCGGCAAGAAGGTAGACACTATCGACTGGTGTCGCTCCGAGCTCGCCAGACTTGTCCCTGAGGCAGAAGCCGCACAAGCCAAATACCTGTCTGGCGGTAATAAGAAGATCCCCGCCGTCTTCATCGAGTTCAAGAGCCAGGCCGAAGCTGAGACGGCCTACCAAGTCCTTGCGCACCACACAGGTCTCACCATGGCTCCTTCCTATATTGGCATCACTCCGAAGGACGTCGTCTGGAGCTCTCTGTCCATCTCATGGTGGCAAAAGCTTGTCCGTCGGTACGCTGTCGTTGGCTTCATCACCGCAATGATCATCTTTTGGGCTATCCCCGTGGGCATCGTTGGTATCATCAGCAACGTGTCCTATCTCGAGAAGATATCCTTCTTGACGTGGCTCCAGCAAATCCCAGATATCATAATGGGCGTGGTAACTGGTCTTCTTCCATCTGTCGCACTCGCAATCCTGATGTCGCTGGTTCCCGTCGTTATGAGGCTTTGTGCCAAGCTGTCCGGAGAACCCTCGTACTCGCGGATCGAGCTTTTCACACAAAACTCGTATTTCGCGTTCCAGGTTATCCAGGTCTTCTTGATCACCACAGTCACTTCATCTGCGGCGGCAGTGTTCGACCAGATCCGACAGAACCCAACGGCCGTCACATCGATTTTGGCGAATAGTCTTCCCAAGTCGACCAATTTTTACATTTCCTACTTCATTGTCCAGGGTCTCAGTATAGCCTCGAGCGTCATCTCCCAAGTCGTTGGATTTATTATTTTCAACATCCTTTACAGATACCTCGCCGGTACCCCTCGCGCCCTCTACAACAAGTGGGCCAACCTCAGCGCCATATCATGGGGAAGCACCTTGCCCGTCTATACTAATATCACTGTGATCGCCATCACATACGCAGCAATCGCTCCGCTCATCTTGGGGTGGGCCACTATCGGGATGGCATTGTTCTACTTTGCTTGGCGGTACAACGTTCTGTTCGTCACGGACACCCAAATCGACACGCGCGGCCTAATTTACCCTCGTGCACTGAAGCAGCTGTTCACAGGTATCTACCTCAGTGAGCTCTGCCTGATTGGTCTTTTTGGTGCTTCCGTGGCCACCGGGCCCCTGGTACTCATGATTGCCTTCCTGGTCTTTACTGTGCTCTTCAACCTCAGCCTCAACAATGCTCTGGACCCGCTCCTGTACAATCTTCCGCAGAGTTTGATGGCCGAGGAAGAGCAACGACGTGCGGGCTTGGAAGCGACAGTCAGCGATGAAAAGGCTGTTGCGAACGGCACGGGCTATGCAACGGTGAGTGGCCCTAGAATTCAAAGTTCATTGGCCTGAGAGCTCCTGATTACTGACCTGCACCAGCATTCTCCGGGCGGCGAACCAAAGAAGGGCAACTTCATCATCAAGTTCCTCAAGCCCTGGGTCTACGCTGACTACTTCACACTGCGTTCGTACCTGCCTCAACGCGAAATCAATTTCGGCGTGACAGACAAGTTGGAGGCAGAAGCATACTTGCCGCACGTCGTTACATCACAGCCGCCGCTGCTCTGGATCCCGCGTGACCAGGCTGGCGTTTCGGCGCAAGAGGTTGCGCACACGGGCAAGGTGATTCCGATCACGGACGAGGGCTGCGAGCTGAACGACAAGAACAAGCTCGTATGGGACCAGGATGGCGCAAGGCCGCCTGTGTGGGAAGAGAAAGTCATCTACTAATCCTGCCTTTCTGGCACTGTATCAAACTCGATCTTCGGACTCGGGGGAGAAGACTGGCTGTGGGTGGCGTGGAATGGTGTTTCGGATGGAGTCAGTATGGAGTTGAACGATGAACAAGAGATGATCTCAAATAAGAAACGCGGTACGCGTTTTGAATGAAGCATGGACCTTGGTTTAGACTCGCGATATACCCGGTTTCTATTTCAACCGATAAGGCTATTCTGGATTTGCTAAGACGGCGACGAGCATGGGGTTATGATACCACGTCTTTTTAATAACAATGCTTCAACGTTCACACTTGGACCGTGACTGTCTCACGATTTTGTGGGCACTGAAAGCCGATATGCCTCTCTCACCAGCCCTGAATGAGGCCGTTGCAAAGAACCCAACGTGCACCTAGGGAAACACGAACAGTATTTTGTTATTTATTTCACTGCTCACGGTCACTGCTCACGGTCACTGCTCAGCGGAGAATGCTGGCAGTGGTGGTCTGTGCGTCGGCATACAGCACCACCCCTTAAAGTGGAAGCTCGGCCTGCACCTTTGGTCATGAATACGTCCCGGCCCCGAGTCTCCCGAAGTTGGTCGCCACATTGTTCTGTCTGTGTAGAGACGCCGTCAAGCACTCCATACTCGCGACTCGAGAAAGCCAGCCAGACTGCTGTGGACGGAGGAACCCATACAGGATTTCTGCGATGGCTGCTCCTACGGCCTGAACCCTCAACACGCCGAGACTGACGAGAGATCCTGCCCACTCACTGCCGCCGGGCCCTCGCTTACGATCTCACCGTCCATTAGACCTGCTCATTGCTATAAATAGAGAGCTCCTCATCTATATCTTTCATCATGTTCGCCTCCAAAACAAGAGGAAGTCGCACAAACATCATCGTCCTGGCGGTGCTGGTGCTTGTCTGCTTCTACTTCGCCCTGCAACTCTCTAGCTCGCCTCTACGAATCATCACGTGGTCATCACCGGAGAAAATGCCGTCTTACAAGAACTACACCTCATCCTTCTCTTTTGACCTGGACGAATCGGTACATCCAGAATGGATGGCCCGTGTGCCGGACCAGACCAGCCTGGCCAGCTTGTCCATCCCCGGGACGCACGACACCGAGACTTTTGACCTGGTGAACAACACGAAGATGCAGTGTCAGAACCATCACCTTAGGACGCAGCTCAGGGCGGGGCTTCGGTATTTCGACATCAGAGGCCGTCTGGTTGTCGACGAAGCCACCGGCGATAAGGAGACGGCCCCGGTGATTGGCATCTATCACGCGCGAGTCTACACGGGCTACACGCTGGAGGATGTGCTCCTCACCCTTTTTGAATTCCTCGACCAACATCCAACAGAAGGCATCATAATGAGGCTGAAACAGGAAGGACCGCCCGTTCGAAGGAGACCCGACGGGACCATCGGCGACGAGGAGGAGCGCGAGGGGGAAGAGGCCGACTCCGCGCCGTCCAAGACGACCTTCGAGGAGGCCTTCAACCACTACCGCCTCACCAACGTCCGCACGGAGCCCGGCAGCACCAAGCACCTCCTGCTCCCGTGGCCGAGCCCGTCCGCGCCGGCCGGCTCGCCCCTGCTGCCGACCATGGGCCAGCTCCGTGGGCGGGTCATCGTGCTGCAGGAGTTCCCCTCCGCGGGCGGGGCCAGCTACGGGGTCCCCTGGGCGTCGCCGCACATCAGCCTCGAGGACCTCTGGATCATAGTGGACCTGGAGCACCTGGAGGACAAGTGGCGGGCGATCCGCGAGAGCCTCGAGGCGGCGGCCGCCAGCCCGCCCGGCGCCGACGTGCTGTTCCTCAGCCACCTCAGCGCGAGCGTCGGGGTCATACCGATCGAGGCGGCGGCGGGCCCGCTGGAGGCGGTCAACGGCTCCATGATCGAGGGTATGAATGACAGGACGGGCCGGCTCCTTGAGAAGGGCGTCAAGGATGGCGAGCGGGCTAAGACTGGTGTGATCATGGCGGACTTCCCTGGCCAGAAGCTGGTGGATGCCATATTGGCGAGGAACGCGTGGTTGACGGGTTAAGGATAGTGGGCCGGAGTGGTCAGCCTGAACTTTCCTTGCACCTCACTTGCATACACATAGAGCATTTTGCATCAACTGGATACAAGCGCATGCAGTTGCATTGAGCATCTTTTTCATAAGAGCAACGCTGGAATCACACTTTCCCTCCATGGATGTTTTCCCAAGGTACGTCGTCTAATGTGACATCAATAAGCGACTCAGCTTCGAGCAACTAAAACAACCCTTTAAAGATCTGTACGACGAGGCGTGAAAAGTGTCCCCTTACACTTGGCCTCGCGGGATAGTCAGGCGGCCCCCGGAGGAGGCAATACTCGAGTGAGACACGGGGAATATCGAAAGTACGCACGCGATCCATTGTCATTGGACAGACGGACCGATAAATACCTCAAAATCAGAGCAAGGGAAACGCCTCGACAACGAAAGGATGGACGGCCAAGCCACCATCACGGAGCGTGTCAGCTGGCAATGGTAACGAACAAAATGTCTTGACTGACGCACTTGCCGATGCCATTTCGCCGGAGACAAAAGCGCTCGAAACCTCATAGAACATACGGAATGACCATTTGAGGGGAAGAGATCTACCCGCAACATATTTGAATGAGCCTGGCATCACAAAAAGGAGCCAAGCATGCAGTGTACCGATGTACTGGGAGCCAACTAGCCCCCTTCAATATGAAGGACCTGCCAGTCTCACGGCCGGCACACACGAGAGACGCGACTTTCGCCCCCGGGACTGTTGACGATGATGTCCGGTGACACGACGAGCCGTGTAAGCCGGTGGTCTCCGAATCCAGTACGACAAACAAACAAGTCGTTTCTCGTAAGTCGGTGCGCAACCAGGGGCGAATCAGGTATGAGCAGATGAACACCAGGTCCAGATGGCACAGAACCGCTGGAATCAATATTGTACAGGCATCAATTGCGACTTGTCTGCCACGCTACGTATGGAAATTGCTCACCTCTTGACATGGCCCCTAGGGCCTGGGAAAGGCTCTGGTAGGGCTGGCTCCAGAACGCTGATCCCCCAAGCGATGATGAGTTATAGACTCAAATTCTTGGACGGTTGATTTCCCGGTGATAAAGGCTGTTCGTGATGGTAAACAGCACTGGCGTATGTTCATCATAGATCTCGATCGTGGATTTCACGATTGCGATAAAAACTAGCCACATCGGGGAATCCAGCATCGTTTGTCTTATTTACTATATTGCAAGTGAAGCCACAGAAACAGCGCCTTCTCGGCTGCAACCCCCCTCCCCCAGTGTGCACCGCATCTGCACAAGCCAAAATATCCGACCCAATCACCAGGTGCCGATCGCGCAGATCCGCGCAAGGTATGCGGGCGCCCCTAAAACATCTTGAAACGAAACCTTTCGCTCACGCTCCCGCAGTTTTGTTCGGCGCCGGCGACAGGAGCAGCGTATCTTGGGAGAGCCGGGAGGGGGCACCTTGGGGGATAGACACATCCCAATCCGGACGGAGAGTGCTCCGTAGAGCTTTGCCCACTTCAGCTGGGCAATGACAATTAACTAAACTCAATCAGAAGAAGCAAGCAGGGGTTTGCAAAAGCTGGGCACGACCGCGGCCCCTAGCCTTAAAGCTCTCATCCCGGCCTTCGGGTTCGGCTTGACGGGCGCCACACACAGTCCTTTGCCGTTCTTCGATGATCTCATGGCGCGTGCTCCCTCAATTTCACTCCCTCCCTGTCTTCGTAGGAAAAAAAAAAAAAAAAAAAGGGAGTTTCCGCTCTAGCGCGCTTATCTCCGACTGTGCGAAAGTGGGATCAACAACGCCTCGTGTGCCTTCTTTTCCTGCCCGACCGGTCGTAAGCCGAAACTTCAAAATTTGCGCCCAATCACTAGTTGCTGGGATTGACTCTTTCCGGATGCGTCAATGGTGTATCTGTGCAACCCCTTTCGACCTACGCAATAAGTTCGTTTCTTTGGATGGCTCTACGGCAAGGCTGTCCTGGCTATTCCTGGGAGGAAGCCGCTGATCATCCTTCCTGAGCGTGTTAGTTCAGGGGCGCGGCTGTCGGCGGTTGCTTTCGTGTTTGATTGCGCGTCTCTACCTTGACGGTCTATGATCCGTCTCCGAGGAATCAGCTAATGCACATGTGCGACCTGTTACACCTGCTGAGGGCTCTGACGGTAGAGCCAGTTGATCGAAATCTTCGATTTGTATCGCTCGGTTCAGATTGTGAACACAGTATGTTTTGTGATTCGCTTCACGCCTGGCGTCCTATGTACAATCCCTTCGAATTAAAGCCCTCTGTCCAGTCCCAGTCCTCAGGAGACTGGTGAGGTGCATCTCGCTTTGGTCGTGGGAATTGGTCCGATTCGAGCGCAATATACTGTACACATATTCGACTTTTTGTTGCTCGTCGAGTGACCGACCATACTGTCGATATCAGTTCTTGGCCGGAGATAGTAGACACTAGAAGTAGTAGAAATGGCAGCTGTCGTCAGTGCCTTGTCCAGGCGGACCGAACGAGCAGACTGCATGCAATAACCCATTTTATGACGCAGAAACCCAAGACGCATCCCTATCCTGTACCCGTACCCTCAAAAAATGTCCGTAAAAAGTAACGCCGCCCTGGTATTCCCAAATGTACAACGCCGATGATGGGACTTGAAGTCGAAAGACGGCCGCCAAAAGAATTCGTGTTCGTCGTGAGACGTCGCGACAGACCGGTGAGACGGTGACCAGCTTTCTATAGGCCACCACATGTCTGCTCTTGGTTCTAAGCGTCTTCGGGATCGGGGTTTGTGACGCGGAATGCTCTGGGGGGTTGATGCACTCTTCGCGAGTAGTCCTGGTCGTCTCGGATCGTATTGAAGCTGTCGTGGCTTGCGGTGCGGTACAGCCCAACCTTGGGGTCCAGCCGAGGATCCAGGGGTTTCATGCTCATTCTCCTGCTCTGGGACAGGTAACTGCTTTCCTCGTCCATTGGCATCCCGTATCCCACGCTGGACATGGTGCCCGTCTTTGACATGATTCCAGCCGAACTGCCTCGGCGGTGCGCCATGGAAGCGGCATTCATCGGTTCCTCCTCCGCTTGCATCTTCCTCTTGTGTCGGCGGAACATGAATGCCCCGAAGATGAAGGCTGCCACGGCAGCGATGATCCCCACAGTCAAGCCGGCAACTGCCCCTTTCCCCAGGCCTGAGCTGTCCGACTGAGGCGCCGGTGTGGACACCGTCGTAACTGTTTGAATAATGACGCTGCCCTCGCTCGTCACCGTCTGAACTGCCGTGATGGTTGTTGGTGTCCCGGCGGCGGTCGATTGGCTCGTGGTTTTTGGTGTGGTTGACTAGCAATATGATTAGCTCGTGTATCACAAAGATCAGAGACACAAGCGCAGCAAATCCATGAAAGCCCATTGAACGCGTCTGATTTTGATACATTGGTGACCGTGAGGTCAAAGGGAGATATAAAAGCATACAGTGGTCTCGGCGTCGGTAGTAGACGTAGACGTGGAAGTTGTGGAAGACTTGACACTGGTAAGCGAAGTGGAAGACACAGATGTACTCTCAGTAGTAGAGGTGGTAGTTACTGAGGCCTGTATGATGGTCTCAGTCTCAGTCTCCGTATGGATCTCAGTAGCGGTTGTCATCGCCAGTGCCTGAATCCCAGAGTCGTTAAGCGACCGTATAGACCACACCCAGGCCAACCCTTGAAGAGAAACGGATGTGGTAGGAAGCAGAAACAAAATGTTTTTCATTGGTGACGGGTTCTCGCAACCGGAAGTAAGGGACAACTTACAGAAGTGGATTTGGACGAGGCCGATGTGGTCTTGGAGCTGCCCCCAGCTGTGCCGGAGGGCGAGGCGCTCAGGGCAATGTAACCGTACACGCCATCGCCACCACAATAGTCACTCGGGTAGCCGGGGCAGGACGATTCACTTGGTTCACCGGTCAGCGAGACGTCTGGCACAAAATCGTGGGGGTGGTTATTCACCAGTTGCTTGTCGAGGTTTGGTCATCGGAACTGGGGACTATGTTCGAGCACCAACAGTCGCTGCTCTGCAACACAGCAAAAGCATAGCCCTGGTCGTTGCAAGTACCGTAGCATAGGCCTTGTGACTGGTATATCGAAGTGTCTGCTGATCCGTCTGCAGTGTTGGAGCTGGCACAATACGCGACTGGGTAGGTCGGGTTTGCAGAGGCAACGCCCAAAAAAAGTGTGGCCAGGGCAACGACGGCCCGGGAGCAAGCGTGTCTGTACATGGCGGCGAGGGGAATGCCTGTGAGTTGAGGGCTGCACGTTTTCAACAAGGAGCCTGCTTGCTCTGTGGGGTCAGCATGATGCACCAGAGAACGAGGTTGAATATACGGCCCCCAACTGGGGACTCGCAGGTCGAGAGACAGCGACGCGGTGCGGCGGCCGAGGTGGAGGGTGGAGCAGCAAGGACTGACCTTTCCACTTGGGTACGGGGTGTTGATCAGATCAACAATTGACGATCAATTGAGGCCCATTCAGCAGCATAAATATGTTTAACAGCGTATAAGGTAATTCTCCGTCCCTGCCATCCCAAGAGGCTCCTCTCAGTAAATTGGTGGACGGTGGTGGAGCGTCGATCCGAGTCAAGGGCAATAGCGTGGCTTGTGCAGAACCCAGGCGGCAGCACAAGATCATGGGTCGGGGCCCAATAACGTGCAGGGCACGTACCCAATGCTCGACAAAGAGCCCAGAGAAAGGCGACAGCGTTCTCGAGGGAGCTCAGAGCCCTCGTGAGGGCGAGCAAAAAATAGATAAATCCCTGTGGCACGCCTATGACCAGGGCAAAGCCACCAAGCAGCTGCTCCTTCTTCGGAGCGTCGTGATTTAAGGAATTGATGTCGTCGACGTCGATGAGGGCCCACGGTGACTCCCCCAGCGAAGGAGAAGAGACAGCAGTAGCAGCGGCAGCAACAGCAGCACCGCGGGTTGAGAGAGGAGGAGGGGTTTGGGTGGATGTGGCGGGAGGCGTGGGAGGAGGTAAGGTAGCAGCAGCGAGGGGAAGGAGGAGGAGGAGGAGGAAGAATAAGATGGAAGGGCCGGAGATGGAATGAGCGGATGGAATCAGGAAAAGTCCAAAAGAGATTGGGCTAGTGCTCGGTAGTGGAAGGCAGGCAGGCAGGAAGGCCAGGGTGCATGGGTGGTGTGTCGAAGGCCAGTGCAAGTGCAAGTGCAAGTGCAAGCAAGCGCAAGAGCAAGAAGCCAAGCGAAGCGAGAGACAAGGCAGGAAAGGCAAGACAGGCAGGCCCCAGGTGAGACTTGGGAGTGGAAGCGCAGGTGGAGAGGGTTGAATGGATGCACGCCTGGCACGGAGCTCCATGAGGACCTAACGAGTGGACGAGCAAGGCGCAGGGAGAACGGAGAACGGGGGACGGGGACGGTGCTGGGCCCGGGCGCGATAGCTGCAGAATTAGGAAATGGAGACGACCCAAACGGACGAGACGCTGTGGAGAGAGCTCGGCGAGGAGGATGAGTGAGGAGGAGCAGCAGCAGCAGCAGCAGCAGCAGTGACAAGCAAGATCTGGCAGCTAAGCTTGTAGCCGACAACACGGGCGCGAACTTTTGGTCCCGCTCCTGTCATGAGCAAATAAACTACGCAGTACAGTCACCTCCACTGCAGTACAGTCACAGCAGTATGCATAATGAAATACATAACAGTAGCAACGGCACGATCAAATGAAGGTCGCTGCTCTACGTGCCGGTAGAGTATGTGCATCCAAACCCATACATACATAGCCTACATGCAAACACGTACGTAGGTGCTGCAGTTCCAGGTTTTTTTTGCTGCCGGCGACCCGACTGGCTTGTGGGTATGGCTAGCGCGGCACCACCTTCTGACCAGAGACAGTTCGACCTTCCGACAGCCACCAGCTTCGGTGCAAGGTTGCATGTGCCTGCGGATACCTGGGTACATGGATGAATACCTGGGTACCTGGAAGCCCTGCCATCTTGGTACCTTGACCGCGTACCTGGAGTGGCAGGGTGCCAGGGGTTTGGGTTTCGACCTTGACGGAACACACCCACTCACGCACATACAAACAACACTCACAAGTGCAGCCGATTATTAGAGTCTATATTAGTACACGTAGACAGGGGGGGGGAGCCGCCCTTTTTTATTATTACCACAAGGAGACCTCGCTCCCTCCCGAGCTCTCCACCACCGTCCCCACTGCCTGCCTTCTCCTGTGTTCTGTCTGTTCTCTCTCTGCCTTTGAACCATCTCTGCCTCCGTCTGTCTTCGGATTTACTGGCTGGGACCCTGCTCGCCGGGAGCATAGAACCTTGGAAGAGTCGAGCACGACAACATGGCGGCAGGGGACAGAGCATGGTTGATTGGAGCCTCAAGGCATGGACGTGGGCGGCCTATAGCACCTCTCCTATGGTTGTCTCTTTTTTTTTAGTCTATTTTTTGCCAATGGTGCTTCTCGTTGTCTTCCTCTAGTTTTCCCCATGCGGCCGTCGCAGCAACGCTGTCGAGGCTCAGCGTCCCCCGAATGCCGGTGCGATTGGCCGGCTGGAGCAAATTGCGTGAATGGATACCACCCCGTAACGGCAACGGCAACTGCATGTGCCCACGGAGCCTCGTCGGTAATGAGAGAGGCGGGCGAGGCGGGCGAGGCGGGCAGGGACATGGAATGAAGGAGACGGGCGCACAGATCAGATCGCCGCTCGTCGAGATTGCCCGCTGCAGTTTGATTGCCACGGATCCCTGCCCGTGTCGTCACTCACCCTTGCGGCCACCCAATGTGGGCCCCAGCCTGCATCCGCTTTGAGCTGGGCCGTGGGACGCCCGTGGGTGGGACGCCGTGGGCAGCGTGGCCTGCCACCTGCGTGGGTGAGGGTGAGATTGGCGTCTTCGTATGTGAGTCGCGTCGCCTCCAAGATAGCCTCACAAATACCCGAGTGCCACAACTCAAGCCCACGGCCCACCCCGCCGGTTAGAGCCAAGCGCCGAACAAACCCACCCACCCACTGCTACCTCCCTATCAACAAGAAGGAACAAAAACCATGACAGCCGGCTGAGCCTATCTTCCCCCAAGTCGACATCCGTGGGCACCCATGGGCATCTAAATGAAATGAACGAGACCCTCTGACTTTGATATCTCGGGAGCCACGGCGACATGGGCACTGGGCGTGGGCGGCCACGGTCTGGTCTTCAGTCATCAGTCATCAGTCACCAGTCACCAGTCACCAGTCGTGGAACTCTATAGTACACGTGTGACTGTACACAGCACTGCACACCTCAGCAATCTGAGCATGCACAAACAGCACCACACAAGCACACAAGCACATGACACAACACGATACCGCACGACACCATCACAGCATGGCCGCGCACCATGCACAGCCTGACACAAGACAACACAACACACAGAACACGGCATACAACACTGAACACTGAATACACACCCATCTCGTGGGGGCCCCCCCGGTGTCGCCTGTGTTTTTGTCTTGTGTCGCCCGCGTCACCGTCGCCGATGTGCGTTCTGACATTTAACTTGCTAAAATAGAAGGGGACGAAGCGCGACTCCGGCCGGGGGTCGTCTTCGTGTTGATGACTCGCCGCCGTGATGAGACGGGGGGCGGTCAGCCCTCCCGCCCTCATGAGCAGCCAATTGCCAGGTTTCGGAGGCTCGAATTGGCTTTTTTGGGCCACATACACACACCGTCGACAAAACACTCAAGGACGGCCGCCATTCCATCCCGTTCCATTTCCATGACGGCGGGACTGCTTGCTCTACGCGAGCGGGTTCGTGGTGCACACAGAGACCCCGAGTCTGCTGCTGGAGACGTCACACACGCGCCTGACATGGCACAATGGCACCATCATGGGCATCCACAGCACAATGTTGGGCTTGCCGCAACTGCCGTGCGGCCCACTCGCCACTCTGACTATTATGACAGAGATCCACTCCTCGTCCCCGGGGCAATGATTGCGTCGTGTACCGTATATCGTACAGCCGTACAAGCTCGGCCCTGATCGCTCTGCCCAGCACCGAGGACTGTGTGTGACCGCCCCCGCCCACATTGTTGCCGACGGACAGACTGGGTGCTTGCACTTCGTACAATCAGAGATACACAGCTTCTGCGCGAGATCGTGCGCGCCGCGGTGCTGCAGAAGGTGGCTGCATGCGGCGTTGTATACGCCAGGCCGAGGCCGTGCAGAAGACGACAAGCGCGACTGTCGTGATGGGCCAATACGTAGATTTACAGCTTTCCTTTGTTGTGGCGGTCAATTCCCGTTGGCCTACATGCGGTCGGCCGACCACAACGTGGGGTGAAGGTTGGGGACCCCAAAGGTCACCTCGCGTGCACAAGGAGTCTCCTTGCCCGCGCCTACTGCCTCCATGTCCGAGGTCAAACGCCACCTCTCTCTCCCTGTTCGCAGCAACTGACCGAATCCATTGCCCCGGGGCAAGCCATGGCGGGTTGGCCGAGCACGAGCCTGCTGCTGAGAGATGTTTCCAGCATCACTTGGGATGACACCGTAGACCGACCTGCTCGGCCAAGCACCTCCACCGCAAGGCTATCCTGGCTGCCGCTGCTGCAAGTGCCGTTCGTGCAGAGCAACGTTGTTGAAAGAAAAAAGAAATCTGCCCTCGCGGCCCCTCCACTCGTAGCATGTGATACCCAAGCCGGCCGATCTGCTTCTTTCTGACCGGTCAACTTGCACGTCCGTATCACATTTGAATGTGCATCGGCCACCACACTGGCAGACTTGTAGGCTTGGCCGGTTGCGCTCGTCTGCGATCTTACGCAATGCTGTGGCAATCCGGCAGGACTCGGCCCTGCAAGACGTTGCTCGACACGCCGTGTCTTGTTACGCATTGAGGAGGAGGCGACTCCCCCGTCTTTTGCCTTTGCTCTGAAGGCATAAGGTTGGACAGCTGTACCACTGAAACGTACATGAGCCAAGCAACCGCACTTTGCCACCCAACAGCAGCCTTGACTACTGGGTGAAGCAATAGCCGTCATAGTCGTCCATTGCATATATGCAGAATAACTCTGTGGTTGGCATTGTATGCACAACCAATAAACCGAGGACGTCTGCCGTGAGGTGAACGATCAGCAACGGACCGCAATGACGCGAGTAACGCCAGATCATGACCACCGAAAATGCCCATGCAAATCTCTAAACGTCCGGGGCGTGATAATGCTGTGCTCGGTCCGCAGCCGGGAACACTGAAGTTGTTGTTCATCTTCGCCGAGGGTCACAAAGAGAACGCAGTCGAAGTCTGACGATCAGCCTGCACCAGGCTGCACTGGGACGGTGTGCATGATGCAGGCGCATCAAGGTGTCACCACTCTAGCAAAGTTTGAGACTAAACGGCGGCGCCAGGAATCCCCAGCAGCACGGAGACGAAGAGGCTGGCAAGAGCTTGCTCGCCATCAACCTCCCGCTCTCACTGACACACGTTCCGTTCGCTGAGTGAAGAAAAAAAAAAAGACGAGTTTCCCGCGAGAACAATCCCCACGCTTGCGCAGGTGTCCAAGAGATCCCGCCGGCATTAGCGCTCTCGTGTACGAAGCCCACAACCACACCACCAAGCGAGCCTGTAGATCATGTGCCCACTCCCAACCACCCAAACCACAACAAAGACCTTTTTTTCTCCCCGCCCATTCGGCGCCCGCCCATTCGGCGGATACGAAAACCACACATGCCCAGGCAAGCCAGGACGCAGGGTTGTCAGGCTTCCTGGCCTCCCACACCACACCCACAGTCGCCAGTCCCACCTGAGATCTTATACCCTTTCTCAGAGGCTCTCAGATGGCAAGGGACCTTTTGTTGCAGCGATGCGGGAGATAGGCCAGAAACTCAAATCAGAAACAGGCGAGCCAGACCGGCCTGGCCGGCGCGAGCAGGAAGCGGAGTTTCAACGTGTCATGGAAGCAAGGCAAAGTGACAATCACTCGTGGACTAAATCGTCGGTTGCCTCCTCCGATCGCGAGGGGAAATAGGGATACCACTGCGGCCGACATCGAGTGTGCTCCAGCTGGGCAAGGATGGATGGCATCTCACCCACAGCGGGTAGCTACATTGGGGACAGGCCGAGTGAGCCTAACCAGTCAACCAAGACTGCAAGCTCAGCAGACATCGTGACAGGGAGAGAGATTAAAAATCCATGAGGCCTCAGAAACAAACCTTAACCCAAGACCGTGGTGCGCGGCACAAATGTTTCCGGAGCTAAAAAGGCGCTGCCACTCCCGGCCCCGAAACGAATGGCAACTGCTGAGAGCTCGGCCCACCGAGCCGGTGGGCTTGGCGGGCGGGCGGCGCCTTGGTTCCCCCGGGGGAAGGACCCGGGATAGGGTTTGGCACGCAACCAACACTCATCCGGATCATGCACGTAATTGGCCCGTCGCCCCACGGTCTTTCTTGTCGGGGAGCTTGCTGGACGTAAAACCTCAGCAGAAACATCACATCAGCAGCGGCGATTGCCCGTGGGAACTTGGAACACAAGAACGTGAGGAGGTATGTCCTAGGCGGCTGCACCTATTGGGACACGATCTCTTGGGCCTGCCTGATGCCGAGGTTTGCCTTTGGATGAAACATTTCATCATGGGCAACACCATGGCTGATCATAACCAGCTTCTTTGGTTAGCATCCGCATGTGCATAGCCATTCGTGTAAATACATGTTAGTCCTCTGCGGTTTCCGGGACGTGGGCGTACAGTATCATCCAGATTCATGCACCGGGCCTGCCACGGCTGCGAGTCGCTGCGGGTTGTCGCTGCTAGCTATATCACCTATAACACGTCCCCGGCGCCAACCCATCCGAGACACCAGCGCGACCAGTCTCATCAAACAAAACACCCTCACCGCGGCGGCGTCTGGGTTACACCCCGGGGCCGGTGATGTGCTGTCCCGCCGCCTTGGTAGCTATGTGTTTCACCAGGTCCCGAAACCCACGGCCCGACCAGCGTCGAGTATATACGCTTTCCATCACTCCACGGGTTGTCCCACACGGGGACTAACACACGCGGGCACGCGGCCCAGCAGTCCCGATGTGGGCGTTTCACCTGCTCGGCATAGATGTCCACGGCCAGATGATTGGCCATCGAATTGACAGTGAAAAAGTGCCCGCGGGACCCAGACAGGCAGAGCGAAAGGCCCAGGCTCTCGGGTAGGGCGGGCTACAGAGCAGGTACGGAGAACTGCGATGGGCATCCCCTCCGCTTCCTCGCGTGTGTGCCGTCAAACTGAGAGCAGCGCGTTTGTACAGGGAGGGGACATGTGACGAGACGAGACTGGCCGATGCGGGAGCAGCCCTCCTCGAGACGACGCACGTCGAGCGAGCGTCCCCACGCTGGGGCAGAGCCCGCTTGCCCGGCGCCTGCGCGGCGTTCCTACCTTAGCTTATAACCAGTGTCTCAAGACAAGCAATTTTAGACTCGTCTGAACAATTATGCTGGTGATATTAATGATATGTAGATGAGTATTAGTTTGACGGAAGGAAAGTAACCAAATGTCTTCCTAAAGTACGTAGCTGCACAAAAGCCCTTGTACATAGTTTATAACATAGATTTAAGAAGCGCTTGTATCAAGAGAGTTGAGGCAGAGCAGGCCACGAACTGGGGCAAACACTCAGGTGCCCATCGATTCAATGTGGCGCTTCTGGTCACGGGCATTGCCATAGACCCAGAGAATCAGGTACAACCACGCAGGATGTCAATTGAAATGATAGAACTTGGCCTCTCTTCTTGGCCCTATCAAAATTGACTGACTACCTTGACTCAACAGGTTGCTTGCCTGTCAGGTCCTTCACTCTCTCAGACGGGGTATCTACCTTAGCAAGGTTGGTAAATCTGTTCAAAACTCCTCATCATCTCGTAAAAGCTGATGCAAACCAACTGGTTCTAAATCTACAAGGTAGTTCCCGAGTCTTGATGGAGACGGTTGGCTTCAATGGCAAACATCTCAGAATTGCATCGTCAGATAGGCTGGAAAGGTGCCTATTGTCGTGGATTGTTCCGCAACATCTCGTACAGAGCCTCCTGGTCATTCATGCTCGAGTAGGTGTTGCCAGCAAGATTCATGGATCTGTGCTGACCATACGAGCTTGACCCGTAATTTGACGTCGTATTGTTGGTAGAGGCGAACCCGTACCACTCCTGTTGTTGCTGTTGCTGCTGTTGCTGCTGTTGTTGCTGTTGCTGCTGTTGTTGCTGCTGATTGGTGGACGGCTGAGACTGGGAAGGATAGGAATTGTAGCTCTGTTGCGACGACTGCTGTGGCTGTTGAGCATAGGAAGCAGCTGTATTACCACCTGCCTTCGACTGCGTCGAAGCCGTTGACTGTGGTCGTACATTGAACGACTGCGTTGGGGTGGACTGCTGGGCTGCAGACGCAGGCACGCCGTAAGCTGAACTCGACGAGAATGAAGTCTTATGCGAGCGATAGGTATTACTGCTGCGCCTTCCGTTACTACTGGCCCAAGTCTTTGAGCTGGGAGCAGCAGTCTTTGTGTACGAAGACGATGCGCTTTGTGTCACGGGATTTGGGAGCGAAGTCGAGTTCGAAGCCTGTGACCGAGAGTTGTAGGCACCGTAGCCCGAGTAAGACGTGGCCGAGCTATTAGATGCAGCCTGTTGCGAGTATGGCTCGTATTCCACCTTGGAGCTTGTTGCCGCGGTTGTATTATGGGGAGTGGCATTATTGTAGCGAGAGTACTGATCATAAGCCGGTACGTTGTCCGAGTCTGCTGTGGCAGGGGCGTTGTAGACAGAGGAAGCACCTGCAGTAGGCTGTGATGTGGCAGACTGCTGGAAGGGCGATGCTGTCTGACGGCCTTGTGACCTCTGGCTTTGCCTTGATTTTGCCCTGGCTACCTGTGCTGCTTGAGTCGGGTTCGCAAACGGCGAAGCCGTTCTTGTGGTTGGCGATGTGTGCGTTCTCTGCTGAAGAGCCGCGTGGGTCAATGTCGTTGCTGCTTGGAGAGCATCCTGCGAGGCGGTGTCGTAAGTAGACGGTGCCGCTGACTGCCTGTTTCTATTTTGCCTCGACTTAGCAGCATGACTGATCGCCGGAGACTTCGGGTATACCTGGGCAGGGTTTGCTGGTATATTCGCTGCCTGCCATGAAGAACCCGTCGAGGCAGGAATAGTGGAGTCGGTGTAGTTGGCCTGATGTTGAGCAGAGCCAGATGATAAGCTGCGGCGGGTACCGGTACGTGGCAATGTCGTGTGGGTGGGCTGCGACGCAGTCTGGCTATATTGCACGGCCACCGGCTCTGGCTCTTGCACAGGCTGGCGGGATGCGGGTGGCGCATCAGCATAAGTCACATTAGATGCTTGATGCGGCTGATGGTGATAAGTGGTGCCATTAGACGGGGGCTGCGCCTGGAAGTAATCGTGGTTGGACATGTCGTCAGGCATGCCTACGCCTTGAGGATAGGAGAGACCACTTGAGGCCGGCTGATATAAGTCTTGAGCCACATCGTTAGATGTCTCTGAAAAGCCAGTCGTTTCGGCTGGGTGATGCGGCACCAGCCCGGGTTCAGGATGATGAGAAGCACCGAAGCCTGGTGAGCCCAAATCTGAGGCTTCTTCCTCGGGAACCGCCTCTGATACAGGCTCCGGAGCAGGCGCATGGTCTGGCAAGGGATACGGCCCAGGAGCGATCTCAGATGGTTCGGGATCGTCCTCTGCTACTTCTGCAGATTTGGGCCCAGCCGGCTTGCGACTCTGCGGAGGCGGGTAATAACATGCAATACCCGCCCCGACACACTCCTCGCATTCTGGTTTTCCCTTTGTGCACTAGATAGAGTTAGCATCAATATACGCGAGAGATTTGGATGCGGACCACCTGCCTTTATCTTCTTGGCCCTGCACGCTTGACAACTGCCCCGGGTCTTCTTCACTTTCGGCGTGCCATCTTCGCGAGGAGCTTTCTTCCGCGAGGTCTTTTCCTTCGAAGCGCTTGGAGTACCGCCTTTCGCCGGATCTGGACTGCCTGACTGCGGTGTATCGTCCTTGTTAGGGTGTACAATCCTCAGCCTTTCAGCACCGTACTTGACAAGCATGGTGAGCGATTCCTGCTGGAGATTGGGAGACTGATTGGCGAAGATATTGAACTGCTCAGCGGAGAGCGTTGCTGGGTCTATTCCATTATCCTGAAGCTTCTTGCTTGCCTCCTCCTGTCGGCGAGCTGCCTCGAGTGGCGACAGGTTGAGCAACGCGGTGCTCTGGCCATTGGCATCGGCCGGAACATCCGCATTTTGTGCCTTCTTTTTTGCTCTCCGGTCCCGGGGTTTCTTCGGCTTGGGTGCCTGTTCACCATCTGCCAGCTGCTCATCCGCATTTGCCGGCTTCTTTCTCCGCCTCTTAGGGGCGCCTTCTGTGGCACCAGCACCGTCGGCCTGGGTCTTTCTCTTCTTGCGCTCTCCATCCTTCCTTATCGCGGCCTCAGCTCTAGGGAGGGCCGGCGGGGGCTTGAAAAGCCCTGCGAGCTCTGCCACCGTCTTGTGCAGTGGTGTGTGTTCGAGCTTGACGGTGATTTTGCGATTGCTCTTCGCAAAGGCTATTATGACCTGACCCCGACAGTCAAAGGCAGGCCGCGCTGCATTCAGAGTTAGCTGGCAGTTCCACGGAGTCGCGGGCTTAGGTATGAATGCCTTCTCTTACACAAGTTAACAGGGTCCTGCCCGTCTTTCCCACTGGACTCAGCTATCCGCAATTTCGCAGAGTGCTTCGAGTTCTGGCGCATCCACGCCTGGGTCGAGTTTTTGCAGAGATATGTGAACGTCCAGCCTGACGAATCTCGGGACACAGAGCGGACAGTCCACGAGCTCCCGTCCACGCTGGCCAAGGACGCGATGATGTGCTTGGCTACAACCTTTTGGAGAGCAGGGTCATCGGTCGGTTGATTCAGCAGTGTGTCGATAGCTCGAATTGCGCGTATCGTCGGGACAGTCGCATTGCCGTTCATGGGCGCGGTTGGTACGGCGCCTGGGGTTTCTCCCACTCCCGCACCCTGGTCCGGACTCTGGCTGGGTTCGGCATCGCTCTCGTTTTCTGGAACATTGAAGACGACCGTTGACCTGAACTCGAAGGTTTCTGATATGTGCTCGGCCTTTGTATCGGACGCCTTCGAGTCGCGGAGGTAGGCAAGCTGACCGGTGAGGTCCTCAGTGGAGGCGCAAACGCGATTCTGTTCGGGCGCGTCAAGGAGGAAGGCGTCCATGGTTGCGACTGCGGGGGCAACTGAGGCTTAGGTCTCCTCGATTCGTCTTCTGTCGCCTCGCCGCGCCACCAGATTCCCGGTGGTAGTTGGCGTTTGCGCAGTCCGTCACCCTGGTCAGTGAGCCAGGTGAGGTTGGCAATGCGTGCAGGCCCGCCGCGGCGAAGGTAGGTTTGCAGTTGGACGGAGAAGTGTCGCGCGTTTCCCTGTGCGAGCGGCGGTCACTGCGACTGCACGGCACTGGCTCCACTTCCTGGTTGGTGGAGTAAGGCTCGGGAAACAGCTGCTCGACTAGCTGTAGGCGGGCCCCACCCACTTAGTACGCTGGACCCTGGAAGACGCCTCAAGTATCTATCTAGGTAGGTAATCTACTATTCAGGCTGGTGTTGTATTCTTGCTTTCGAAGAAGACTCGAAATGTCACATTGTGGCCGTGGCTACGAGGACAATAAATGCACCCTCCAAGCCATATCCAACTGCCAGTGGTTAGGAAAACTTGGGCTTGGGAAGATTTATGTACGAGTCCAACCACCAAACCCCAACAACACTTCACCAACGTATTCAAACTGTGCAGTGGCTTTCTGTTTCTCAATATTGATATTACTGTACACATTAACAAGTTGGGGAACGAAGCATTTTAGTGCCAGTCCAATGCTTTACTCTAAAAGTTGATTCACTGCATCAAAGATCTAGCTCGGAGCCAGCTCACTCGAGTATTGAACTTACGCGGACCCGCTCAATCGCTGTTCGCCATGATGTCGCACGTGGACCTTGTACCCAGGCACCTGGACATGACTGCATGCTGCCTTTACTTGGAGGAATGCGACGTAGAGGCGTCGTGTAAGACGAGCTCTGTCGCGCCCTAGTGCAGTCACGTCTTCATCCTCGATGGAAGACTCCAGCAACGTCGCCCAACATCTCTCAAGGACCCGGTCCGGGTCCTTGTGAGTTATGTTTCGATTTCTTGATTGCGACGAAGACTATCGTGGCGTGTTATCCCTAGGGAGCTCTATGGAGATCAAGGAAGTTGTAGAGCGACGACGTTGCCATCGGCACGGGGAGCGACGGACTATGCGACAGAATAGTGGACGCCAGCGGGATTTTATGCTTAGTAGGCTGACCTGGACAGTGGAAATCAGTCCACCGAGTCAGAAGAATTGAGGGAGACACACATTCATGTTAGATATTCTGCATACCCTACCGTTGTCATCCTACTTGACTCGGACTCGGACTCGGACCAGCCCGTATCATGATGCAGAAGTCCCCCTATCGTCAGGGTAAGAAGGCATGTTGTATGATACCAGGCTGGTGCCTGTGCAGATAGCCTTTCTTTCTTCTTCAGGATAACAGTACTTCAAATACCAACATTCCCTGTTGTGAAGCGAGCAAGACAGCCACCGTAACGCCCTTCCCTACCACTATGCCTGACCCTCAACCCATTCCTCAACAAGTTCCAGCAAATCAACCTTCTTCTTGCCTGTTGTGCTACCCAGGTCCTTTTCGGCACATATCAACCTGAGTTCAGCAACCGTCTTTTTGCGCAGCGAATCGTCCTCGATCGCCGCCTTCAACTCCGCGAGGGTTGTGCCGCCAGAAGAAGCAGCCGCCTTCTGTGGCGCAGCTTTGGTCCTCTTCTTGGGGCGCTCTTGCTCGTCTGCCTCCTCGTCCGCCTCTCTCTTGATAGCCAGCTGTTTCTGAACCGCGACAGATTCCGCTTTAAGCGCTTCTTTCAGCTCGACCTGGTACTGGCCAACGCGCTTGTTAATCTGCTTGTACTTGGGTACCGTAAGGTCATTCTTGTTGCCGGTGTCGAAGTCCACGTCGAGCGCTAGATTCTGCAGAACCTTGTAGTGCCACTGAAGAGCTGGGTTGGGGACCTTTGAGGGGTCGTACACGCCCTTCGGCATTTGGAGGTTTTCGACAATGATCCGCATCTTGTCGACCAAGTCGTTGGGTGCCCTGACCACCGGCTGGTTCTTTAGGGGGGCGAGGTCCCGCACATCATCCACAAAGGGAAGAGGGTACAACCAGAGCCCGGCGGGTAGAAATTGTGTCCCGGAATTTTCATCCGATACCTTCCTGGACGGGAGTATGGCCACAATCTGTGGAACAGCATTCTTTCGTGCGATGTACCACGCGATGGCCATTCTGTTGCTATCGAGCAATTTGCGCCAGAGCGCGGAGAACACCCGCGTCGAGCCGACGACGTCTGCCTCGGTGGGGAAGATGAATGTAGATTTCTTGACTGCAGCCCATGCAGGGAGCATCGAGCGTGCTTTGAATCCGATGATACGTAGGCACTTCCCCTCGAAGTTCCTGATGGATTCTAGCTCCTCAGGTTTGAAGCAGACATAGTCACCGCCGCTGCCGAACTTGTATGCTTTCTTCATTTCGCCCTTCTCCACGGTCCGCATGGAGCCTCCCTCGGTCTTGACGACGTGGCCGTGGACGATCTGTTTCTCGTCACCGCCCAGCCATAGATAGCAGCTTCGTTGTATGGACTGTTTGTGAAGAATGAGGTAGCCGTTGACGGAGATGGTCAGCCCTGGAGCGAGGTGAAGGGGCATCTTGGAAAAGTAGGCACGTTTGGGAGTCTGCTTGGCGTTTATGTTTGAAATCAGGGAGTTCAGAAGGGAAATGCCATCTCCGGTCTTGAGGGTTTTTATCTCATCTGGATTGTCGGGATCTGTTGTTGCATACGGATCACGATAGATGATGTCCTGGGCTTGTCAGCATGGGTGCGGTGGATATCCCTGTCAGCCTGTGCACATGAGACTCACGGTGTAGAACTTGTTCAGGTCAAACTCCTTTCCCTGCCGACTGACGGGGAACAGTTCGACAATGACACCCAAGTCGAATAGATCTTTGGCGCGCACAGTTGCGACTTCGTGCTCCTTTTTGTTTCCTCCGTACGGGTTATCATTGTCCGTGACGATGAACAACCTCCGCGAACCGAAGTTAGGGGCCTCTCTCATGAGGAGTTGGGTGGCACAGCTCAGCATGTGGGAGATGGAATGAAGCCCCTTGGCAGGTTTCAGGATGCCATCCGGATCTTTTCCCTTGTCGGCCAGGTCCTTCAGGGCCCTCACGGCACCTGCAGAAGGCACGTCGAGGTCGGTGTAGAGGTAGCAGTGGCTGTAGGATCCAGGCTTGCTGCCGACCACGTCACCGGCCTTGGTCTTCTCTGTTCCAAAGAACAAGATGGCCATCATGTCCTTTGGCTGCGCAATAATACGCTGTTGCATGAGTTGGTGGGCGCTCTTCAAGGCTGCCGTGACGATGCTGTCTGTGTCGTCCTTCTTGGAGCCAGAACCGGGCGGCTTTTCCAACGTTGATTCGCTGACTTCAATGGCGAAAATGACAGCGTCCTTCTGCGCCTTGTAGTCCTGCTCCGAAAATCAGCTCTGAGGTGTGGCAATAAATGCTTGGGTGCACTTACGTTCTCACCAAGCTCCTCGTCGCCTTCATCCTCCTCCGCCCGCCGCTCATTCTCGTCAGGATCCCAGGGCATGGTGTCTGGCTGCTGTTGGCCGGAATCAGGACATTTTTCGAGGACAGTCAAAGTGCAACTTGAGTTTTGGGCAGAACCGAGTCCCTTTAGGGGGAATCAAGGACGTTGTGGTGATTGTTCGCCCTTGTTCCAATATCAGGCACCCGCCGCGTCTGGCACGCGTAGCTAGGCAGACACCTCCCTTAAGGGGGTAGCAAGCAGTAAATGGAGGTACGTACAGGGCCTGAGTACCTGCAGTCAAGAGTTGGTGGAATGCCTGGAGCTGCATCCAATGAGCGGACTCGGGATTCGGGACAGCTCCAGAGGGCCTTACGACAGGGCATGGATCCCTTGTGTGAGCAGGGGATCTAGCTTGCCTCCACTGTGGGGTCACAGATGACATCCCGTCATCAATTGCTGGCCCAAGAGCTCAGGATCAGCAAACACCTCGGGCGATTTGGAGATCGCGGGTTTCCGTACATCTTTCAGCATACGTTGCAACTGCATTCTGCCTCCCCTGTGTCTTTTTACAATTCAAAGGCTCTGATTTTCTCCACTCATACACGATTTGGATACCCCGTGAGCTACTGGCAAGTTGACCGAAGCTGCCGTCGCCATGGCTTTACGACAGTCCGTGGCCGGGCTCTCCAAGAGCATCTCGCGACAGACCGCATCGCCGCTCATCCTGCAAAAGAGCGCCCGTCAGTCTACAAGATGCCTCGCTTCGGTACACAACCCTCCAGTGACGCAAAACTCTGCCGGGTCGAAAGGGCCAACAGCCATGGTTTTCATGAATATGGGCGGTCCATCGACTACAGACGAAGTCGGGGACTTCTTGAGCCGCTTGTTCGTGAGTGTGCCCCCAAGGAAGCGCCATCCCCTTGGGACGTTACCAGCTGACCAGACGGGTGATTACCACAGGCCGACGGAGACTTGATTCCTCTGGGAAGACTACAAAACTACCTTGGACCCTTGATCTCAAACCGCCGTACCCCCAAGATCGTGAAACAATATGCCGCCATCGGTGGTGGTTCCCCGATCCGAAAATGGTCCGAGTATCAGAATGCCGAGATGTGCAAGATACTCGACGAGATTTCCCCCGAGACGGCACCACACAAGCCATACACGGCCTTCCGCTATGCGAATCCGCTGACCGAGGAGATGTACAACAAGCTGCTCGCAGACGGTTTCGGCAACGGGAAAGGCGGTCGTGCTGTCGCCTTCACACAATACCCGCAGTATTCGTGCTCAACAACCGGAAGCTCAATAAACGAGCTCTGGAAGTGGAGGAATAGGCTCGAAAAGAACAGTGAGGGTGCCATACAATGGAGCGTCATCGACAGGTGGCCCGTACATCCGGGTCTGGTGGAGGCCTTTGCGCAAAACATTGAGGCCAAATTGAAGGAATACCCCGAGGAGAGACGCGACCAGGTCGTACTGCTATACTCTGCGCATAGCCTGCCCATGTCTGTTGTCAACAGAGGTGAGTCCCGTGTCACATGAGGCTGGCTGAGACTTGAATTAACCGCGGCCATTCTGCAGGTGACCCTTATCCCGCCGAAGTGGCAGCAACAGTCTACACTGTTCAGCAAAGGCTGGGCTTCCGAAACCCTTACAGGCTTTGCTGGCAGTCTCAGGTCGGCCCATCCGCGTGGCTAGGCCCTCAGACGGCCACCTCGGTCGAGGAATTTGTGCACAAGGGCCAGACGGACCTGGTCTTGATTCCGATTGCCTTCACCTCTGACCACATCGAGACGCTGTACGAGCTGGATCAAGAAGTCATTGGAGACTCGGGCCACCCGGAAACCGTCAAGCGTGTCGAGAGTCTGAACGGCAACCCGACATTTATCAAGGGCCTGGCAGACATTGCAAAGAAGCACCTCGACAGTGGCATCACTTGCTCCACACAGATGGGCCTGAGGTGCCCTGGATGCAAGAGTGAGCGGTGCTTGGAGAGCAAGAAGTTCTTTGCCGGAGAAGGCAAGGTGCCGGCGTGAACTGCGGCCATGTCACGTCACTACTTATGGCTACTTCAAGTGTATTATACGGGGTTGTTGTTATTAGCAATGGGAGTTCCGGCCCAAGGCGGTATGGCATAACTGGAGACCAGGGTCGATCGAAGAAGGGTTGTACAGTGAAGGTATCAGTTTATTAGATCTGATACGAAAAGCGATTTCACTTCTTGGCATGGAGTACTGTTCCAATTCTGTAGTCGTTGGCGTGGTCACTGCGAGAGCCCAGAAAGCCAGATGAACAATCCGTAGCAAAGCAAACTTCGAAGGACGTTCGTGCCTTGGTGCTTTAATGGTGCGGAAAGGTCAGCCAGTCACCGTCATTCGTTGACCGATAGGTCAGCTTCGCGGTAGGCATACAACTCACACCTGGGTTCCACACTGTTATGAATTGCAAGGCTTCGTCTTCACGAGTGGGCTTGGTCATCCTCAGGAACCAATAGACCTGAAATTCTTGAGGCAAGACAGTTGCAGTCCCAGGATAGGGGATGTCATCACCCTCCACCCCCCCCCCAAAAAAAAAAAAAAAAACCAGCTTCACGGCCAGTCCCAGCCGCATGAATGTGAGATGGCCGGCATCTGGGGGACATATTAGGTTACAATAACAACTTGAATCCTGTACGACAACTCAGATGCAACCGGGCTTCCATCGCCCGCAGAAATGCTCCCGGTGTCTGAACCATATTGCGGCTGGATCGCTCTCATCAACGACCATGGAGAATCTAGAACCGCATGTGGCCCAATAACCTCTCGAACTAGAAAAATACTTTGGTTACGGTCCCACACACATGGGACGTTTCAATAATGTGCGGCTCGGGAGGCAGGATCTCCTTGCCCGGGGGAGACACCCGATCCCTATGGCTCGAATGAGCGGGCCGCGTCGAGCAAGGAGCCAGGTGGCTATGAGCTTGTGGTGATCCCGGTGGGAGACGGATGTTGGCAAAAGGCCGTCGACACCGTGCAAGTGTATTAGTAAGAAGCCAGGCAGAGAACAGCTGCAGCTCTGTCACACGGCATGCTTGCCCGGCTGCATAATGATTCATTGTGCGTCTCGTTAGACTACAAGCTTCCGTTTCCCGAACGGCCTAGCGCACCGCGTGGTTGGGATTGGCCCAAAGCCTCCAAGGTTTCCAAGGGGCTGCTACCCACGCCGGGGACGCGCACGCGAGTTGGGAGGGCGAGAGAGCGCTTTGATAGGGAGCCGGATTAGAACGTCGGTTCAGAAGGTGGTGGCCGACTCCCGACGGGTGCGCTGGGCTGGCAGGTTGGTCTCTGCGGTCTTCCCTTTCAGGCTTAGAAATCCATGATGGATTTATTATGCGAGACAACGAAACAAGTGCGTCATCAGTCGTCGCAATCGCACCTCAATTCAACACAGGACGTGCCCACCGCAGCATCGTCGAGGCTTTGGCAGGGCAGAGGAGCCAAACGACCTGCTTAGATAGTATTAGGACGGCCGTTAGATCAAGTATTAGAGCTGATCTGGGATAGTTGGCAAAAACGGTTGCCATAACGGTGTTTTACCGCTGCGTCGGTGGTCTCCAAACTGCCAAACTGCCAGACTGCCTAGGAACCTTGATGAAAACGGGCGGCAGCTCTGGGCCCCGAGAACTGGAACCCCCCAGTCTTGAAACCTCCGTCTTAGCGCACATACTGCCTTTTTACAAAGAAGGGGGGAGTCTGCTTTGTCCACGTTTCCCATGCCCCCATTCCGCTGGGCCTATGGGATTTGTTCCAGATTGCCCCAGCCCAAGGAATGCTGGCAGTCCCGTAGGAATCCCCACGCTTATCTGATAAAGCAGTGGAAGCTTGACTTGCTTCAAAACAGTCCGGATTGTCCAGCTCTCCGGCATCCTAAACGTTGACTCGCTCACCTCTTCTTCCCTTGCTCAACATTTTCATGTCTGCTTGCCGACCGACCCTTCTTTCAACCTGTTCATAGCCCCTAGCTGAATGTATAACAATACCAGGTAATGGAGAACACCGCGGACTGCTGGCCCCAAGCTGTCATCTCATCCGCCGTGTAATCCGAACTCCGTCACCCGTCAACGTCAGCCACGACCGGACTTCGCGTGTCCCTTCTCGGAGACTGAGCCACAGCGCGACTACCGCTACACGGTGACTCGAATCGTCAATTCTTACGTAGCCGCCAGGACCGCGCCTCGCGGAACAGTCAGTTTTGGTGGCCACGAACACCACCGGGACTGCTCGCATCTCAGTCTCGAGGCCACAACAGCTGTGACCCGCGGACAGGAAAAATGTCCGACGCATTGCGCCGAGGCTCTTTGGCGGACTCCGCGTACACTCTCTCCACGACGCCGGACGACGAAGAGAGACCACTGGCAGCCGACGAGAGCACGAGTCTTCTTGGCGCCGGTAGCGCAAGCTCTCGCGCAGGGTCGGACGACGGGGAATCACCAGCGGGCAAAGACAGTTGGGTTGGGTACGAGGAATTCAAAGGTCTTCCATGGTACAAGCGACCTTCTGTACGTCCTGCATGCGACGGTACCTAACTTTGGGGAGTCGTTGCGCTGACACCAGTCTGTTCAAGGTCTACTGGCTGCTTCCTCCGTATGCCCTCTTCACCTTGGCATTTGGTGGATCTATAGTCCCAAAGCTCAACCTGTAGGCTCGCTGACCTTTCATCTTCACCTGCCACCTGCGGATGCGTCCTAACACTCAGCAGTATCATAGCCCTTGTCTGCGAGCGTTACTTTGCCGAGCAGGCTGTCGATGATCCCACCTTCATCGTCACCCCAATCGTACTCGGTGGTGACAACCCACAGTGCGCGATAGCTGAAGTTCAGCAAAATGTGGCCACATTCATGCTGGTGCTCAATGTCATTATTGGAGTCTTGAGTGCCTATACCACGCCAAAGATTGGCTCTTTGTCCGATCGATTCGGTCGCAAGAAATTGCTGGCCCTGACCTCCGCAGGCGGTGTCCTCGGTGAGCTTGTGACGATATTCACGGCCAGGTTCCCAGACGTCATCCACTATAGGTGGCTTATCCTAGGGGTTGTCTTCGACGGGCTTGCTGGCTCTTTCACGGCTGGCTCTGTGCTCAGTCATTCATACACGAGCGACTGCACTCCTCCGTCGAAGCGTGGCGTGGCCATTGGGTATATCCACGCGTGCCTCTTCAGCGGCCTCGCCTTTGGACCCCTTCTTGCGGGCTATTTCGTCAAGTGGACCGGATCCTTACTCTCGGTCTTCTACGTCACTCTCGGATGCCACATAATTTTCATCGCTTGTGTCATCTTTATCCTGCCAGAGTCAGTATCAAAGCGACGCCAGCTTTCAGCCCGCGAAAAGCACCGCGTTGAGCAATCGGAGCGCGACCAGCGCACACGGACCTGGGCTACATACTATTTAGCGGCAGCAGAGGGCGCAACTTCGTGGTTCTGGTCATGGCTCGCATCACCCAAGTATGCACACGCTGTCGCGTCCATCCGGTCAGCGAATCCTTTGGAGCCGCTCAAAGTGTTGGCCCCGAGGGGTCACGCAAACAAGCGCGTCCGACGGAACCTGATGCTACTCGCTGCCATTGACACGATTATACTCGGCGCTGCTATGAGCTCGGGCCAAGTGACACTACTGTACAGCGAATTCATCTTCCACTGGGGTAACTTCGAGACGTCACGCTTCATCTCCCTGGTCTCCCTTGTGCGCGTTGTTGTACTGTTGAGCGTACTGCCCATCATCAACTACGTGTTCCGGATACGGCCGGCCCAGAAGCGACGCAGGGAGACAGGTGCCATAGCGGAACAGAGCGCCGGTGCAGATGGCCTGGACGTGTGGCTCCTGCGCGTCGCCATCGTCTCAGATGTCATTGGCATAACCGGGTACATCTTCGTCCGGACTGAGGCGCTCTTTGTCTTGTGTGGTGTTATCACCGCTTTTGGTGGGTTGGGCTCCGCGACCATCCAGGCCGCCTTGTCCAAACACGTCCCTGCGGAGACGATCGGGGCACTCCTTGGGGGCATTGGCTTGCTCCATGCGCTGGCTAGGATCGTAGGCCCGGTTATCTTCAATGGTTTGTATGCGGCGACCGTAAAGACCTTCCCGCAGGCTGTGTTTGTTCTTATTTCTGGACTCTTTATAATGGTATTGATCTTATCCATGTTTGTCAAGCCTCATGGTAAGTGCACTCAAACTAGCCACCCGGCTCAGTCTTGAAGAGTAGTTACTGACAATAACGTGGTAGTGTACATGACGAAAGAGGAAGAGGCCGAGGAAGAGCGGCCGATCCGGCCCCATCCTCACCGAGGAGACACTCTGACTGAAGATGAAGTCGTGCCCCAGATCTAGAGGACTGGGTCGCATGAGTCTCCAGGCTTTTGCCATGTTGCAACACAGCTCCAGCACTGTTTTACATCCTCGGTAGATGGGATATGCACACGCACTTCCCAATTGTACTTGCATCGCGTTTGCTTTACTCCATCAGCCTTTTACGGCCTGTTCTCAGGGATAGACATAGACAAGCGGCCATGTGCGCCAAGCAGTACTAGCGATATGTTTTTAAGTATGATACAAGCGCTTGAATATACACTGTAAAGAAAATAAAATTCACCAGGACAGTCGCATTAGTGAAAGGGCTGCCGGAGTCACTCAAAGGCATTGAACCGTTCGGTGGATGTATCCACAGTTCTCCAGGGCTGGGATACTGCTGGTAGCGCTGGGCATTCTCAACTGGTTTAGCGGCCACCACCGCCCATTCCATCACACGTAAGGTCTAGCCACAGTGAGCAGTGACCGACTGCAGAGGGTGCCATTTCACTCTCTATCACCTTATATGTTGTTGAGAGCCTGTCCCTTTTCCATTTACAAAGCTCAAGTATGTTCAGACATCTGTGGAAACAGCCCATAAACACAGCCCTCTACTCCACAACCAAAGCCAAGATGAGCTCAGGCGCACCGCCCAACAAGATATCCTTCGGGCCGTTCGAGGTGACCTCTCAGGTGAGTTGCACGATGAGATATACACACACCACGAGACCAATTCATACAAAGAAGACACCCCACCGCTGACGATACAAACAAGGTCTTCCTCACAACGCCTCACTCCTTTGCCCTGGTCAACCTCAAGCCGCTGCTCCCTGGCCACGTCCTCGTGTGCCCGTCGCGGCCCCACAGGCGCCTGACGGACCTGTCCCTGCCAGAGGTGACGGACCTCTTCGCGACCGTGCAGCGCGTCCAGCGCATGCTGGCCCGCCACTACTTCCCACAGAGCACTACCACCACCACCAACGAGCAGAAGCAGAAGTCGGGCTCGGACGCAGCACCTCCGCTGCCGGCCGGCTCCTTCAACATCGCCGTCCAGGACGGCCCGGAGGCCGGGCAGACCGTCGCCCACGTCCACGTGCACGTCATCCCGCGCGTGCGCGGGCTGAGCTCCAAACCCGAGGACACGGCTGGTGACGAGCTGTACGAGCGTATGGCGCGCGAGGAGGGCAACGTCGGCGGGTCACTGTGGGACCGGCGGCAGCAGCAGGAGCAGGATTCTAGGGTGGGAGCCAGGCCCGTGCCGGGGGGTGCATTCGACCGGATCGAGGACTCGCAGAGGAAGGCGAGGAGCATGGAGGAGATGGTGGCCGAGGCGGAGATGTTCAGGCGGGCGCTCAAGGAGATGGACGAGGAGGAGGGTGATGTTATGGGGGCGGTGGGTGGTGAGGCGTCATGACAGCCATGTGCGCCTTACTGGGGCAACCTGGAGCAGGATGTCACAGCATCTGGTCCGAGGCATGATGTTGGCGACCTGCCAGTCGACCACATCGGAGGGTTTCAGAATTACAAGCGATAGACATGAATGACTAGATTTGTGACAGACAAGACCTCCTTTGCATGTACATATATATATATATATATATATATGACCAGGTATCTCCGTCCCAGTGTGTGCCAACGCCAGACCTTTTACCCGCCTTGTCAAATCCTTTAACCAGAAACAGAAACAGCCTCCCGTATGAAAATATTGCTTCGGATTCGATATAATAACGCGCTTGAAAGCCCCCCAGACGCACGCAGGTTAGTCCAACCCGGGGATTTGATCCAGGTTCGTCATCGAGCTGTCAAAGTCCCAAGTGTCCCCCATATCCAAATCAGCCCCCTGAAGGCCCTTAAACATAAACACGTCACTGCTGGGTCCAGCCCCCACTGCGTTGTTATTGTTGCTACTGCCGTTGTTCGCTGTGTTGTTGTTGTTCGTTGGGCTAGTTAAGCCCCAGCCTTCAAAATTTTGCTGCCAGTTGATTCCATCCTTGAGGAACCAATCCTGTCCATCGATTGCGTACACCGAATTTGGCGTGGCGTTGCGCGTCGCCGTTCGCGAGCTCTGTGTCGATGGCCCGCTGCTGTTCATCTGTACCGGGGCATAAGACTGATGGTATCGCGGCATAGCGGGAGCACTGACGCCCGGCATCGTCCACGAGCTGTTGAAGGCGAGGCCGGGGTTGTTCGTGGGGTCGACAGAGGCGGGCGCCGCACCTTGCCGGGGCTGCACGCCGGTAGATGCTATTGATTCAACGCCCATTGTTGACATGAGGTCCGGTGAAACACCTGCTGCCGCATCTTGCCCCATATGTAACATTTGGGGGTCATGTCGGCTCGGACTGTTCTTGAGCTGGACAGGTGACGTGGGGAACGCAGGAGGCGAGGGTGTGACGGATGGCATCATGGGCTGGTTCGGTGACGGCACGTCCCCGGTACCCAGGTAGCCGTAGGCCTCATCGGTGCGCTTCAGAATCGCGGCTGCCTCCTCTGGCAACTCACAATTCCACTTCCTAGTGAGGACGCTTATGATACTCAGCGATCGTCTGGCGCACAGCCAGTCCTCGGCTATCTCCTCAAGGTGTTTCACGCCGTGGATGATGTCTCTCCTGGCAGTCTTCTCGGGGAGGTTGAGCAGGTGTATGGTGCAAGCAGAATGGACCATGTATACTGCGATGTTACATATCTGCCGTAGGTTGTACAATTTCTTGTATAACCTCATGAGCTTCGAAATGAAACCAGAGTTGGCCGTGCAAATGCGTCGAGGAGACACATGCGGTGGTAATGGAGAGGTGGCGGGATTGTATTTCAAGAACGGCCGGAAGAGGTGGATATACTGCAGATGGTAAAACATGCTGCAGATTTGGAATCAGCGGTGGTATCGGAAGACGAGGCAAGATCACTTACTGCATCAATATCACATTTGGTAATTGGCCATCCTTTGGTTCAAACTCCTGTGGCAACTCCTTCCGCCAGTCTTCCAGCCGCCTGTGCAGCTCACTGAGCTTCTTCAGCTCGATCGACTTCCCGCTTGATCTGCCAATATGATTCGGGTGGTAGAAGAAGATCAGCAAGTCACTGCTGATCTCGCAGAGTTTCGACAGCTGAAGGCTAATTGCTCTGGTCCGGGCTGGCTGGCTGAGGGTCTGGTCGAATCCGCCATCCGCGTACGGTGACCAAGTCCCGCCGTCTTCATCCGGGAAGACGCTATACTTGGGGACATTGTAAGAGTTCTTGGGCAGCTGTGGTAGTCGGCCGAGATAATTGGACCAGCACTTGTCGAAAAGAAAGCAGCCCCAGAATGTTATTCTTCGGGCGTCAATCTCTTCGGCGCTGATCTGCCCATTTTCTGAAGCAATTGCCCCGGCGTCGAGGTTGAGACCGATGTCCTGGGCCATGCGGAAGCTCATGCCGCTGTAGACCCATCCCTTGGCCTCACGACCACAGCCGGCCTCGCGTACTGACATCAACGCCAAGGCTTGGACGGTGACCAGCTTGGGCTTTTCGTACTCGTCGTTGTCAATGATGACCTTTTTGGCGGCGACAAAGAAGTGGTCTCCTTTGGTTCGGCTGTCTCCTGGCACAGCATAAGCGCCAGGCACATCTGTGAAGTGGCAGCCCAGGGCCAACATGGCGTTGACTAAAAGGGGCGAGCAGTAGATCGTGCCCTTAGGCGCGGTTCGTGGTTTGCCCTTCAGAAAGTCCCGCCAGAACAATTTGCGTGAGATTGTGGTGAAGTATGGGTAGTGCCAGTTGAAGTACATGTTCATCAGGTGAACGACCAAGTTCTTGTCCTTGGTCACGTCTGACCAGCTCGTGACGGGATCCTCGTTGGACTGAAGGCCAATGGATTCCGGTTCTATGGGCATGTCGTGAGGATCGCCTTGGTAGATGAGGTGTGAAGTTCCCCCAATAAAGCGGATGGTGCCGTTCTCTATGCGGAGTTCTCCCATCTTCCGGGCAAGGTCTCTCTCCCCTTCCACGGGCTGATCCGTGGTGTACTGGTCATCGAACTGAGTGTCATCGTTGTTCTTGTTGGCAAAGTCTTCCTGTAAAATAGACTCGGCTACGGTGTCCAGGCTGTCGCAGGTGCGAATCCTCCTGGTGATCTCGGGCACATCCTCCTCCGCGGCGTTGAGGATGGCCTCGATCAGAATCTGGAGGGTTGAGTTCCTGGCCTTGGCGCTATCGATCTTCTCGCGGTAGACGCCCTTTCTTCGGTGGTCCGAATTTGGGTCATAGACACATTCGGTCTCATAGACACTGGCACAGGCGGCACAAGAGGGCAAGGCGCCGTCGCATTTGGACTTCCTCTTCCGACATGCGATGCAGGCGGTGCTGACACAGCGGCGCTTCTGGTTAGCCGGATCATTCCTGCTCCTCGATTTCTTCTTGGCCGGTGGAGGTGGGGCGGATTCCGGGACTGGCGCGGCGGTTTGCGGCTGAAGAGCCAACTGAGGGTTCTGGGGCTCCATGGCGGATGCTCAGGGCCCAGTGCCCAGGTTCAAGCAGGTCGGTGGCTCAGAGAGACGTTACAGATGGTTGTGGGTCGTGATCCTCGGGCGGAGACGGCCTGGCCTGGTGAGAGCGGGTTGTGAGGACGGTCGCGCGGCCCGGCAGCGGCATCAGTCAGCATCCGACCCACCCGGATCGAATCAGGCGAGATTATCGTGAGAATACCGGGAGAACGGAGAAGAGGCCGGACGGAAGGTGCGGTCAGAGTACGGAGCGTGAAATGGGTCGAAAAGAGGGGCTGTCTGCAAGCACTGTGTCCGTATCTCTCATGCCCAAGTCCATGGGGAGAGGAATGGGCGACTGCAGTGGCGGCGTGGGAGCCCTGGCTGATGGGCGATAAGAAGGGAAGGCTGTGATTGACCAGATCAAGCGCAGGCGATGATGGCCTAGGCGAGAGCCAATGCAAGCGTGCCGCTGCGGTGGGTGAGTGCGACGGGCGCTACAGGTTGCCGGGAGTGTCTGCTAGCCTGGAGCAGGGCCTTGACCCAGCCGTCGAACGAGGCCTGCCTGACCTGTGAATATCGGCTGGGCGGGCGGCGAGGCTTGGGCGAGCCGAAAGTGCGCCACCACCAGAGAGGGACGGCGATATGATTGATGCTGGGCAGCAGGTGGCTGCACTCCAGGTGGGACGTCCTGTTTAGGCAAGTATGGATGGGATCAGCTTTTGCTTTTCTTGCTGGGCATTATGTGCCTCTGCTGGTGGTTGTTGATAAGAGTCGCTTGACACGCGAGATAAGGCCACACACACTTGATGCTCGATGACCCGAGACGAGACTTGCATGAATCGATGCGCCCTGCCACACATCTGCGGGGCCCCGGTCCCGGCTCATTGATCCCGCCCGCCCTTCTGTCCGTCGCTGTCAAATCCTGATGCCGTGAGTGGTCCAGCCGTGTGGGGTTCCACGCCTGGCGAGCACTGTCAGGGTTAAACCCGATGCGAGCCTCGTTGATGTGTGGCAACATGATATTGTCTTGATACAAAGACGAGCTGGAGATCCGTACTCTGAGAGACGAACGGTACACTAGTACGTGACCAAGGCCCATGTCCACCAAACACCCACCAGCACGACACCCACTCCTAAAAGTAGCTAAACTCAATACTCATTCCTCCGTCACCTGAAAACACACTACAAATAACCTATGGTACCTATAATTGATACCTAGTCCTAGTAATTTAGTCTTGAAAAGTGAGCGTCAATAAGAATGAGTTGATAGTTCTCTTATTTGCTACGGCATGCGTGTTGTACCGGTTTACCCTCCCTGCTCCCCGGTGCAACTCTCTGCATTCGTACAGCCTGTGGATACAAGAAGGGTCATTTTTGGGTGAGGGTGATTTTCCGGGCTCATCACAGAGCACGACAAAATTAACAGAGCTATTGGCTCGGCTTGTACCGGCGAGACATGTCCTTTCCTTTGCGATCTCATTGCTCTGTTTGTATGTACTGTTGACCTCGCTCTGTTAACATCCGGAAACGAACATTTGTGCGATAAGAATTCCTCTTGAACACAACAAATCTGACTTCCACAGAGTTTGCAGTCGTTGGATCGAGGACTTGAGGTTGCTGGGCTTGAGGTTTCTATGGGTCCAGAGCTCCTCTCATCTATCATAACGGGCATCATGGCAGGTTTTGACACACATAGTGTAGGGCGAATATCAGAGAGCTCAAAAGGCTGGCTTGGCTGGTGTCGATTCATAGTATCCCATACAATCTCCCCGTCCTGCTATATATATATATATATATTAATTAGTTACCTCTGACAAGCCATGTAACAGGTGATGATATTATCTACTCATCATTGACAGTCTCCACGGGACCTGTTCGCTGCACGAGTAATTCTAGACAGTATTTTGGCCAATCATTTGATGGGAAGTTCCATCCTGGATGGGGGTCGATCCACACCTGCATGCTACAGTGGCTGCAGATAGTCCCGCCTCCTATGCTACAAATCTAGGTAGTTAGGGCAGCTGAAATTTTGAGTCCCACACCATCCTGAAATTTCTCAACATTTAGCAAGCATAAGACAATAATGCAATGAGTAACTCAATACTGCCATCCAAGACTTGCTACTAGACCACATGAACTCCCCCAGTCATCAGTGTCCCGAAGACAGAAACTCGACAGACTGCCTGGTCCGAGCCCTGCTCCAAATTCTGAGCGATCAGAAAAAGCCGACGACGGAGCAATCGACTGGGACCCCATCAACTTCGCATTCACACTCCTTATTGGCTTACTCGCTCTATTCTTTGCCCTAGCAACCATTCTACAGGCGGTTTTCGCAGCTGGGATAGGTTGAGCACACTGGTTGCCTATACTTGGAGGAAGAGCTAGGGTTCGATTCGCCGTCTTGGGACCCATTTCACGGTGAAAGAAATGACAATATCCCAAAACACATAGACGATGTGATTATATATCGTTGTCTCATGGTGATTCTCTTATTTCGCACCGCTGCAAATAGTAGCAAGATACTTGAGTCAGGCCCTTGGAACAAGGTTGTGCCTATTATATAACTGTTGTATACACTGAAGGATGAAGCCTCTGACCATTATCAATGTCATCCTTTTGCCTAGCTTCAAGTTCGGAACCGATTGAGACCAACGCATTAACTACACTTGGGGATGCTGTCTGGCCTGAGATGGGAAGTTCTGAGAATTACGTAGTTGGAATGGTTCAAAGAAGGCAGCCTCATAATACACTTACAGTAAGTCTTGACACTTTGCCCAGCTGATCATTATCAGCAAGTTGACTCAAGTTCATTGGACTCCGAATTTCTCCAAACTGCCGTTTCATAAAGCTAAAAATTGACATGAAGCAATACACAATCACAAGATGGCGCGGTGAATTGGAAAGACAAGAAGTCTATCATTTATCAGGAGTTCTAGGAGCAGAGTACACATGTGCGTAAGGAGAATTGGAAATCCTGACTGAAATCCGTATCTGCTAGCTGACAGGCCCGTTTCAGCCATGAATTCCCAACTTGTTCCCAAGGAGTGTCACGGAGGGGAATAGATACCAAATCCATCCAAGAAAATTAGTCAGTCTGGAGGAAAAAGTCATTAAAACCAAGAAAAATGCCACGCCTCAGTATCGTTGTTCAAATCGCAGCACTGCAGATGCTCAGGAATCCCAGATGGGGCCAAATGCCGGCACGCCCCTCGTCTCGAGGTCATAGACCAACTTGGAAGTAACTGGTCCGTTGCTGATTATACAGACACACTCGGCATTACTCGCTTTGTAGAGCTTGTACGCCTCGAGCGCCATGTTCGGCCGTCCCTGCTCGCGCGTGTTCCAGACCACCGCTTCGGGGTCAGTATCGTAGATGGCGTCAATTATCTTTCGCCCAAAGGTCTTCTCCGGGGCTGGAGTGGACCAGAAGATTCTGCAGGGAACTTTCTTCGCTATTAGGTTGATCTGTATTAGCATTTGGTTCGAAAGAGTTGTTATAGTTCACTTCTTGGTACAGGTATTATTACCAAGGTACAAGAGAAGAGTCAGAAGACATACCCATAATAACAGGCAAGCAAGGCCCAATGCCTGATCCTGTAGCAACCAGAACAATTCTATTGAAGAGCGGCGCCATGCGCAAAACTCCAGAGGCCGGAACGCCACGAGTCCAGATCCTCGTGGGCGGGTTCTCAATTGTGCGACCAGTCCAATCGCCAGCTCGCGATACAACAATGCTGAATCCCGGCGTGCCCGGCTCAGTCACCGTAGCGAACGCGTGCCACTCCCTCATCGGGTTGTCCGTGATGCGGACAGCCCTTCCTGGAGGCGGGGTGCAAAAGTCAAAGTACAGCCGGACGGCGTGCTTCGAAAGTGGCTCGACGACGACATTGACCTTGCGCAGGCGGATCCAGGACATCGCGATAGACAGCGTGGTCAGAGTGACCAGCCAGATGGCTGGGCTGCGCAACAGCTGGCCGCCCAGGGGGACACCGGCGGGCGTGAGCGAGGCGGTCGAGACGACAATGTGCGCCCAGACGAGGGCGAGTGTCGTCCAGCCCGCGAAACGGTGCGTCCACTCGAACTGGTCGTGGAACTTGGGCCTGATCGTCGGGTATGCCATGACGATGATGACGTTGAGAAGCAGCAGGATGGCGAAGGTGAGGCCGACGGTCGCGCCATTGATGGGGTGCGTCTCGCTGCCCCGGATGAAGTATACCGTCGACTGCACGGCGAAGATGATCCACCACAGAGTGGCCGTCACCGCGGCACCTGAGTGAATGCCGCCCATGTGGTAGCAGCGGGCGAGGTGGCGGCGGAGCCAGAGCGGCGCAGATGTCGGGCAGCGGGTCGCGAGCCAGAAGACGAAGTTGACGACATATTCCTGGCGGAAGAGCACCGAAGCAAGAAGATTCGCCGCAACTGCTGTGGCGATATTGTTGACCGGGAGGCCCTCGCTCGGCGCGTTGACGAGCATGACGATGAAGCCAATGAGGTTGATGCTGAATATGATAATGAACAGCTTCCTGTACGCAGAGAGGGCCTTGTGGCGGAACCACCTTTCGCCATGGAAGCCGTTCTTGGCCGGCAACTCGATCTCCTTCTCGTTGACGCTCTCCATTTCTGTCATCGAGCCCCGCTCGAGGCTCTTCTCCACGGTACCAGGCTTGTAAAGCCCCACGGTCGTTTCCTGGGAGTAGACAGTGGGTGGTGGCGTCGGAATGTCCTGGACCGGCTTTGTGATCTCGGCTTCGGTTGCAGCACCGAGCTCTTTCAGGGTCCTCTTGTCGATCTTGCCGCCAGGGGTCATCGGCATAACAGTCATATGAATGAGCTTGGAAGGCAGTGCATAGTGATTGAGGCGAGTCGCGAGATGAGCCTTCAGAGCGACCTCGTCCACCATGGTAGCCGCACTGTAAAATCCCCATAGCAGCTCGTCGATCTTGATGGCTGCAGCCTTCTCGACGCCCGGGAAGGACTCGATGGTGGCAGAGACACCGTCAAGTTCCACGCGGAAACCCTTGATCTTGACTTGGTCGTCCCTGCGTCCCAGGGGCTCGAGCTCGCCATTTCCGAGCCAGCGGCCCAGGTCGCCTGTGTTGAACATCATGCTACCGTCACTCGCGAACTTGTCAGGACGATATCGTTGTGCAGTGAGATCCGGCAGGTTGACATATCCTCTAGAAACGCTGAGCCCGCCGACCCACATCAGGCCGATTTCTCCGATCCGCACTGGATTTAGCGAGTCGTCCAAGATGTAAACATTTGTGTTTGGAATTGGTTTCCCGATTGTGAGCTTTGTTCCAGGCTCGTGGAGTTGAGCGGTGTTCAGGATTGTGATCTCAGTAGGACCACAAATGTTGTAGAAGTTGACATGAGGAGACCTATTATTACATGTAAGTCAAATTGTGCCTTTCGGAAAGACTGAAATGATTGGCTTCGGAAATCCTTAGGCAGGTGTGTTGCTTAAATGCAGGCCCCGCCATTGTAGCACAAGCTCTTTTGCTGGGCTGTGACAATTGCATACTCTAGCCGAAGAGTCTGCATTTCCATCTGTATACAGGAAGAAGCCAAAAGGTAAGGGCGAATCAGAGAAAAGTTGTACTCACCATTCCTCTGCCAACGAGACAGGGCAAGGCTCTCCACCCACAACGATGGTTTTGAGATTTGGGAACTCGGATCGCTTTGGGAAGTATTTCTGGGCCCCAGTCGGCGTGCTGATGACAACATCAACACGACCGAGGCAGGTGTTCCAGATATCACGGTCGCCGCCTCTGCGGGACGGCCCTCGAAGATTCAACGTGCCTCCGTTCATCAGCGTCCCGAGGATCTCCCAGGCGCATAGGTCGAAGCTCAGCATCAGCACACAAGCAACTTCGGTGCCGACTGTGATTCCAAGCTTTCCCGGCTCGTTGAGCAAAGTGTTGCAGAGGTTCATATGACTGCAGTCGACGCCTTTTGGCTTCCCAGTTGTTCCAGATCTGAGGTGTTGTTTTAGTTTGAAGGTTGATTTTGCTGGAGCGACAAGTCCAACTTACGTATAGATCACATAAGCTCCATCTTGCGACCGGATGTTCATGTTCAGTCTCTGCCTGTCTCCAGTCGTCCAGATGGGACCCGCGGCATCAAAAGCGACAACCTTTGCGGAGCTTCCAGCCGGCATGCTCCTCTCAACTTTGTCCTTAAAGTTGGAGAAACAAAGCACGACGCTCGCTCCCGAGTCATAAATAACACTGCGAGAATGTCAGAAACCTATTAGAGTACTTACAATATTCCGTGATTAAAGGGACAGCATATATGCACTTACTGCCTCAGACTGGCCTCTACCATCACCGCGCCGTCGATCGGAACGTACTGCGCTCCTGCTTTCAAGACCCCAAAGATGAACGCACACATCTCCACAGATCGAGAATAGACACAGATGACCCTCTGACCGGGGCCCACGCCATGGTTTTGAACAAGATAGTTAGCGATCGCATTGGAGCGCTCATCCAGCTCAGCGTATGTCAATGCCCTCTCAGAGTCAAAGCATTCGCGAACGGCTGTGGCGTGTGGGTACGCGGAGGCAACTTCTTGGAATGCGTCCACGATAGTGTGATGGGGGAGGGGAATAGTCGCTCCCTTCCCGTACTTGTTGAAGAGGAGTTGGTCCCCTTGGGACAGAGAGGAGGTCGCATGAAACGACATGGTGAATAATATGTGGCACAAGATCAGGGATACAAGTGGTTTTCAAAGCAGAGAGGTTTCAAGCCGGAGGTGATTTGGACAAAGTCTCAGAGTAGGTATTCTCATGGAATGTCTGATAACATGTAATAGGGAGGTGCAAGGCCTTGGGATAGACACCAGGGGTTCCTTGGAGATTCCCAGTAAGCTTTCGGCTCTCGACAGAGGGCCATGTCGCCGTCTTATATAGCAGTTGGGTTGCCAAATCCGTCAATGATGCCACGGAACACTCCATTATAGCTGGAAGTATTCCTTCCGCTGGTCCTGGTTCAGAGTCCGCCAGTGACAGGAGGCAAGTTCCACTTAGACTACAAGCGTCTGATGTGGATAAGCTTGTTTTCGAACTTGTAGTTGCATGTTGCTACACCAGATTAAAGATGGCGCTCCAACTTGGCACTGTCGTACAGTGACACCCGAAGGCCTTGCATCGCTTGTATGGTCAGCGTTGTGAGAGTTGGGGTGCGTACCTACTAGGTAGCGAGGATTGGCGACATTCCGAATGGGGCGTAGACCGCGCTTAGCAGAAAGACACGGCGCCTTAATCTACATCTATACAAATGACGCAATAGGATACTGTTTCAAGTTAGTAATACATAAGAGCTTATATTATTTAATAGGATATTTACGCTACTTGTCTTTTTTTTTATTAAAAAAAGACGTAATATTAGAATAATATTAAATAAAATAATTTATTTGATATTTTTGATATTTTTTAAACTGTACAATGTTGAAAATAATTTATTCTTAATATTAACTAACATATATATGGTATAGAAGTATTATTTTTATAAATACGTAAAAAAAACTTACTCTCATGCACTGATATGTGGTTATTACGAATTGTCATCATGGCTGGAAGCCTACCTAGTACATGTACATAGACTCCAGTCTCACATGCCAGAGTGGACTGCAAGACCAGTTGTGAATTTTCAAACAAGCGTGATAGTCGCCTCCATCTCGAAGGCCTCTACGCGTATAGGTGCAGCTGCCCATCCACCTCTGGGCTTGGCCTTGAGGACACGTTCCTAGTCAAACCCCCACGATGGCACTAATGAGGAAGGTTGGAGGAATGTCGTAGTGTCAGTCGTTGCCTTCACCCCTCTAAGTAGCTTGTTCCGGCCCATGTCGTACTGCAGCCCGATACCGAGGCCGGGTTGTCCATGGCTTGCATGAGGATCGACGCCGACAAGGCTCTGAAGATTCGCAATGATCGATTGGAATGACTTGCGCGTTGCCCGGCAGCAATGTAGCTGCCCAAACTGGTCGGGAGTGTCACATTGGTTCTTGCGACATACACACTGGAGACACGTCCACCTTGATCCTCCCAAAACTGCCCGCTGACATAAGAGAAGAGAGGGCAGAGCTAGCTGAACACCTGTTGTATACCTAGGTACCTAGTAGAATGTTTAATTATTAGTAGCCTATTAGTTATATCAATATACTTTGGATTTACAATTAAATTATATAAAAATAATAAATTATAAGTAACCGCTGTTTTTAATATGTATTATTGTATAAAGTTATTATTCTATTATTAAAATATCAAAACTAACGTGGTTCACCAGTCAGCCGGTCAGATCACATGCCCGGTCAGGTTTTTTACATACAAAAAGCATCCGTGCCAACCCTGTCTACTTCTTCAAACTAGGCTCAATTTGGATAAGATGTTGTAGGCTTATTTATAGCGATATAATTAAACTACGTTATTTTTTTCAGGAACTTTAGAATTTTTTCAAAAGAGTTATTAAGAAAAAGCCTGTTAAGACCCCTGTAATTTCGTTTTTCGGATATAACTAAAATTAGAAAAATCTGAAATTTCTGAAACCCAAAATATAGCTTAATTATATATATTTCTATCGATACTGAAATTTGAATCCAAATTAGGCCTAGTTTGAAGGAGTAGACAGGGTTGGCACGGACGTTTTTTGTATGTAAAAAAAAAAAACTGACCGGCTGACTGATCCGACCGGCTGACTGGTGAACCACGTTACTTATTTAATTAATAAGGAGAATTTGTTTATTATTCAGAAAGAATAAGAATTATTTTATAGAATTGTATCAAAATCTATAATAAATGAATACTTAGAGGGAAGTACCGTTTGCCCGGGGCAGATTCCCATTCCGGCATGTAAGCATGACACGGAGGCTGGAAGCTTATTGATCAGGTCCCCGGAAGGCGAAACCCCCGACCTGGCCGCTCAGCGGGGCAGGAGGAGCGTATCCGCGGTGGACCCATGAGGCCGGCCACATGCACGGCGGGCTCAGGAGCCGAGTGGATCGTCACCTGGGGGGGAGGGATGGATGGCGGCAAGCCGCCCCGCTGGAGACCAAAGCAAATCGCAACATGGTGTTGAAACGAAAAAACATGGCATTGGCGCATGTTCATCCGCACGCGAGGTGGGGGCATTCTCGCGCAGGGCACGCACGCAATGAAGGGACATTGGATCCCACAGAAGCCGTTCTACGGTACCAAGACGGTAGCTGGTGGACGTGTACGCGAGCTTTTCGGCACACCGAGAACTCATCAGTTGCCTCATACGGGGTCGTCCACTGTCACATGTTGTGGCATCAGCGGATGCGGGCTCGATGAGCGTATGCAGACAGTCGGGCCTTACGTATGGTCCCTTGGTCTCTGTTGACGTCGCCCGTTCTCTCTACACTCATACTCGATGCCAATGACGCTTTTTGTCTGATCGAAGCGATGCGCTGCAGGGCAGGCACAGCAAAGCTACCCCGGGGAGGGGAGGTGACTTTGCTCACCCTATAAGCGAGGCTTGTCTCAACCGGGAGTAGAGGGACCCTGGGAAGAAGCAGGATGGAACAACAGGAAGAAGCAACAAGTTGGTCGCCGGTTGCATCGACCCAGACATAACGGGATAGTGGCAAGCGCGGGCGTTGGCAGGCTAGGCGGACGAACAAGATGATTTAGGAACTCGTAGGCCGGGGAACGCCGTGATATGGGCAGTGGGTCGGAAATTGGGTCCAGAGATCACCGATGTCCTGGCGATATATGGAAGGAAGCTGGGGGCGGCATGAGATGCAAGACAGGCGCATGTATGCTGGTTGGGCAGGCGAGTAGGCCGGCAGGTCGAGTACACAGTTTGGTTTGGAAGGCGGGGGAGAAGGTTGACGAGCCAGGCTGGCGGCCTCGAGGCTGTCGTCACGGTACATGTGTGCGTACTGTGCTGGGCGGTCGATGAGAGGGCGGCGGTGGCTGTTGGGGGCCTTCCATGGTAGGGACCGAGAGAGGCAGCAGCCAAGAGGGGGACCCCTGAGGGCATCGCGATGGGCGCGATGGGGCCATCGGGCATCCGGGAACCGAGGGCGAAGGATGGGGCTGTGGTTCAGCCACGGGGCCAGCAGGACCAGGGCAAAATACGGGCGCGGTGGTTGTGGTTGTGGTTGTTGCATGTGCTCGGAACGGGACACGGAAGACGCGGGGCGGCTCGGTCACGCTGCATCTGATTGCCCAGCCGGTTGGCAAACGCGCTGAGACGCTGCGCTGCACGGCGAGTGGAGGAGGAAAAGGAAGACGAGTTCCTTGTTTTCCCAGATTTTCCTGGTTTCCCCCCTGTTGGTCAGAGGTTTGTCATTCAGGCAGGCCATCGCGTTCTCCCGTGTGCCCGCGCAAAGAGCGCAAAAGAGCGCACGAGTGCGTGCTCTGGCGATGCATGGCGGCTTGGGAGTTTGACGCCAAGATCCGGATCGAGCAACTGCGGAAGTAGGAGGGCGTCCAGGGTGTCCGGGGAGGCCAGGCTCGCAGGCAAGACCCTGCGCAAGCCCTGCGCGCAAGTTCCTGGTGCCGTCGGATGTGATCTTCGCTGTCAGGCTCTGATACGGGCTTAACCTGCCCTGCTGTCAAATAAGCTTTTGGCCAGCGCTGGGCCTAGCCTCTCCCCACTTGTTGCTTAGCCTTTCCCTCCTGCCTGATTTAATATCCCTATCTGATTGATAATAACCTGCCACGATGTGATAATCACCAGCCCATCGGGCTCCGAGTGTATGCCCATATGTATGTTGACGCAACAGATATGCCGGCACCCTCTGCGCACTTGCAGGCCAGCACCGCCATAAGAAGCAAAGGCAGAGATACCACGTATACCGCATACTCGACTAGGCAATCATGCTGGCCCTCACTCGCATGGTGGATCCTGCGCCATGCACGTCGAGTCGAGCTGCATTCTTCGCCCTCCGTTACGCTCAGCCCAGTATAGCTCTTTCTGAAACTGCACAACCACAGTACTGCCCTTCCCGCGCAGCCGTGCTTTGTTGAAAAGGGCAGCTCTTTGCCCAGTTGAAATCCTGGATTTCAAATTTTGCCCTGACAAATAATTGCTCTATGATGAGCATGGCTGAAGATCTGATGCAAGATATCGTCGACCTCTCGACAGAGCACATCAAGGTGCTGGCTGATGACGACGGCGTGGCGGTTGTGCAACTCAACCGCCCGCAGAAACGCAATGCCCTCACCCAGGCCATGATCGATGGCGTGGTAGCAGCCCTGGGTTACCTGGACGCACGCAAGGACATCCGCGCCGTGGTCGTCACAGGCAGCCCCGGTGGCGGGCCCTTCTCTGGTGCGAGTAATCCTGACGACACACAACCAGAGATAAGCTAGAAAAGCTGACCATCGAGCGACCGGTGACGAGCAGCCGGCGTCGACCTCAAGGAGTTGATCGAGATCTCGACTGCTGAGGCACATCAGAGGAACTTCCTCAAGGACCTTACCGACGCCTTTGCCCGCTTCTCAAAACCATCTATTGCCGCCGTGACTGGCTTCGCCGTCAGTACAGTGTTACTGGGACGGTTTTGCTTGATGTACTGACCAGTGAGCAGCTCGGTGGTGGTTGTGAAATTGCCTTGGCGGTAAGTGCCCCATGATATTGTCACAGTGACACCAGGGGCTGACGTGACTTTGGATATGGCCAGTGTGATCTCATTTACGCTGAGGAGGATGCCAAATTCGGGCTCCCAGAAATCACCATCGGTACCATTCCGTTCGTATAACTCTTCTCCTACCACTTTTCCCCGATCTTTGTCCTTTGGAAGGTATCCGAATGGATCACTTTGAGACTTGTAATAGGTGATTAACGCACAGTAGCGGTGGTGGAGGCACCCAGAGGTTTGCTCGAGCCCTGGGTAAGCATAGGGTAGGTCGATTTCCACGCCCTAACTCCCTTCCTGTACCGAGCCTTTGACTGACAGAATCGACGTTGCCCAGGCCATGGAACTCATCCTGACGGGTGAATCGATTACTGCCTCTGAGCTCCAGCGACTTGGCCTTGTGAACAAAGTGTTTGCAAAGGGACTTGTCGAGGAAGAATCAATCAAGCTTGCCAGGCGGATTTCAGTCTTGCCTGCAACTGTCGTAGCGTCTGCGAAGCAAGCCGTCTTGACAGGTGAGAATGCCTTTCTCTATGCTGATGACTGGTACGCTCGCTAATTCCATCGCGCAACTCTCAGCCGAGAATTCGCATCTTGAGGCCGGCATGGTTCATGAGAAGGCGTTGTACTACGCGACATTCAGCACTTATGACTTCAAAGAGGGGCTATCAGCGTTTTTGGAGAAGCGCCCGCCGCGGTACGAACATAGGTAGGACAAGGATCGGTATAACGTTGGACGGGGGGATGGGACGATCTAGTCACAGCGTAAAGTTCATCCGGGGGGACGAAGAAGCTTTCTCGGTTGGCAACGTAGCGAGAACTCTAAACTTTTTCCTGACCTCCGCTCTTTCCCCGCATGCGTCACCCTAATCAGTTTTGTAGATCCGGAGATCAACCCGTGGAACTTCGACCCATCTCCCGACTTCATTTCGTCGCTTTAAGTTTTGCCTCCAATCATGACAGACCAGGATTTAGTAAGCTATCTGTTTACGAGCTTAGGTGTATCGATATTCTCAATGAGAACTTCACTCGCGCAGAGTTCGGGCCAGCTAAACGGCTGCTTCGGCACGTCTCAGTTGAATGCCGTCATGACACATTGATTTTCATCCATATATATGTGAACGAATTCAGACTTTTCTAATATGAGTTGAATTGTTATCCCCAGCAAAATAGTAAATTCTCTACTCCCATTATGAACATGATTTGTCTATCGAGTATCGTCCTGCTGGGCCTCCTCAGACTCAACACCGGAGTAGCGGCAGCGGGTGCTTCCACACCCATGGTCCCTCCACGCAGCCCAACAGTTTCAGGCAAGACATGCATGCTCATACCGAATGGATATGGCAAAGACGACGTCCTCCAGATTCTGGAAGCTTTCAAAGCCTGCAACAATGGCGGGAACGTGGTGTTCCCTGAGGATTCGACTTTCTACATCGCAACCAAACTGAAACCGGTAGTCTACGACGTCACCATTAATTGGAAAGGAACGTGGTTGGGGCGTTAGGCCATCGCTCTCCGTGAAAATGTGATCTGAAGACCTGCGAATCAAGTTGTGCTCACATCACAATGCCTATGTAGTTTTCGGACGATCTGGACTATTGGCGCTCAAACTCATACCCCATAGCCTTCCAGAACCCTGCAGCCGGCTTCATCATCTCTGGAGAGAGAATACATATCAACGGTCACGGAACAGGAAAGATGAATGGCAGTGGTAATACTTGGTACACCGCCGAGGCAGGTGACACACAGCCTGGAAGACCAAGTAAGCAGCTTCTGGATACATTTTGAAACATCTTTGAGAATAACGCCCAGCCTTTCTGGAACCTATGTCCCAAAGGCCATGGGCATATTGTGGTCTTACTAAACCTATGTTAGAATGAAACTTATTCCTTGGGGCTTCGATAGCTAACTTCTGATGCTGCAGTGCCTTTCGTCTTCTGGAACGTTTACGATATTCTTGTTGAGCACTGTGAGTTGAGCATAGCCACCCCAGACCATACAGTCCAATTCGGCTCAATATATGTGACGTAGTCTCTGTGGTCCAGAGTCCACTTTGTTCCATTAATATTATGAATGGGACTTCAATGTGGTTTGAAGACATTTATGTCAACAACACGGCTCTTCAGGCTCCTTATGTGAGTTGCTCTTTATTTGTGATATTCCTTGCTGCATCATGGGTTTTACTGCTGGTGAATAACAAACAGCACGCATCACGAGATATATGAACTCTCGCGGCCCATACTTTGCCATGCTGCAAGGCAGAGTTTAAATTAAGCTCGCAGCAGTAAGTACTCTCAGATGTGGTGCCTATTTAGATGAACTTTAACACAATGCACTAACACAACTTTACTTAGGGATATAACTGGGTGCAAAATAAGTTCAGCCCTAAAATCTCTTTGCATGCGAACGTGATAGGCTGACTTGAACTTCACACACAGATGGCTTTGATACTACCTACCAGGGGGAAGGGGGTCATTTGACGACATGATGCAAACCCTGCAGCATAATGTCAAAATGATTCCGATATTAAATTTTTAATTAACACTATTAAGAAATACATTTTTATTTTTAGAAATATGAAGGGGTTATTACGGTAGTTTTAATATAATATAACATGAATTTTTAATGTAAATTTAAAAAACAAACCCCTTTAAACTCTTATCCTTTGCTGAAGTATTAATTTGGTTCTTAATAATTTAATTATTTATTATTATATTTTGTTGGAATAGCAGTGGTTGAGCCGTACGCACTATGCCCTGCAAGGTTTGGGGACTAGGTAAGCAGCAGGGCTTGACAAGGGATTGCTTCTTTAGTTGTTTCGTACGATGCTTCTTCCCCCTTTGCTAGTTAGAATATATGCATCTTCAATCAATTGGATTCATCAACACTACACACGTATGTACGTACCAAACAAAGCCCATTCAACATTTTTAATATAATCTTTTTAATAATATTGTAATAAAACTTTATGAATAATTTATTATTATTTTGAAAATTTAAATATTTATTAGTATTATAACTAAATCTGATTATATGGCATAAATATATTAAAATACGCCCCTCCCCCCAGTACCTACTAGGTGGAGGGGGGTCTTTGATCGTATAGCGCCATAATGCCAATTAGTTGCCATAATTATTTTAATTGTTGAATGGGCTTTCTGTACGTACGTACGGGTATCGCGTAAACGATGGGTTGGATTCGGTGCTGATGTCTTGTTGTTAACTAATAGGAAAGGGAGCCGTTGAGGTGCGATGGGCACGATAAGCAGGCCTACCGCCCAGGGGCTGGCTTAGTCATCTGACCAAGCCGTGTGTATTAGCGTACGGTCCATGCCGAGTGATATTCCAACATTAATATATAATTATAATTATTGAATGGGCTTTCTGCACGTACGTACATGTTGGTGGTGATCAACTCTTCTGGTTGATTCTGCGTATGTCTTCTCTATGAAACTACGAAAGGGGTGCTCGTGCGGAGAACATACAAGGTCCTCCCTTCACCAAGCCGAGCAGCTTACCTTAAGCCACCAAGCTTGATGAAGGAACCGTATGGCCCCAACGACCATTATTCCCACAATAATCCTAATAATATTAATTTGTTTATATTCATTTTTAAATATAAATAGTAAATATTATCGCGATATTAATACTATATTAAACTTAATACATTATAATATAATATTAACTTTTAATGTAACTAAAAAAAACATTTTAAACTTTTGTTCTTTGCTTAATTATTAATATTTTTAACGATTTAATTATTTACTATTATATTTATTACAAATTGTGAAAATAAGATAGGAATAAGATTATGATGAGAAATAAAATAAATTCGTGGCCCGTGAATTCCTAGGAATTCACGGGGGATGACTATAAGTAGGAATTAACCGTGCATTCACGGTGAATTCACGGTAAAAGCACCGTGAATGTATCGTGAATTCACTGATGCACGGTGAATTCACTGTCAATTCACCGTGCTTTCTAACTATTGTGCATCAGATTATTTAATAAATTATAAAGATCTGAATTAAAGTTAAGGTGAAATTTAATATAAGGTTAATTTTTAGTATAATTCTTTTTAATAGCATTTTGATAGCCTTGTGTTAATATCTTTCTTTTATAATTTCAAAATTTTGATATAATTACTAGATCTGATTGTATGTTATTGCCATGTCAAACTACCCTCCTCCCCCTGGTAGGTAGGTATGGACGCTTATGCTATCAGGCTGACCAACTTTGTCTACCAAGGCGGAAATGACGCCATTGCGATTAGACCTCGATCGTACAATATTTACATCCAGAATGTATATTTCCACTTAAAATCATAACCCGACCGTCTTGCCACTGACAATCTTTGTACATAGGTAACTGTGCATGGAGACAATGGCGTCGCTATCGGTAGCCTTGGCCAGTATCTGGAAGACAGTTCAGTCGTGAACGTTGTAGTAAAGGACGCTAACATACTGACTTATACCGACGACATGCACAATTCGGCTTACATCAAGACTTGGGCTGGAGAGCTGGTTCCACAAGACTCGTACGAGAGTGACTACTTGCCGAGAGGCGGAGGCTGGTAAGTCAAGAGTGGCTTCTATTTTGGTGCATGGATCGTAGCGCTGACAATGTCGGCTAGGGGTGTCGTACAAAACATTCTTTTTGAGAACTTCTACGTTGAGGGTGCAGCCGCGGGCCCTACAATCTACGAGAACTCCGGCAACAACGGTTTGTAATCTTATCCTGCCCTTTCAAGCTCTGAAATGGTGTTTGTTCAGCCAAGGAGTATCAATCACCTGACAGTGAATATCTGAATAGGCTCATTCGCAGGCACTTCCAACATGCTGGTCTCAGACGTCGCCTTTGTCAACTTCACGGGCTGGCTCGACTTCTCTAACATTAATCGCACGGCCTCAGTCTCATGTTCAACTAGACATCCGTGTTACAACATTGACATGAGCAACATTTCACTGAGACCAACGCAGAATTCTACGGCTCTTGGGCGGTAGGAACTTGTTCCTACGTTGCTGCTGGTGGCGTGCACGGGATGGAGGGTGAGGGTTGCTCGTAGTCAAGGGTGATGTGATTGTAATCGACTTTCGAACCAAAGTCCATGTTTCAGTGGAGGAAGTGGGTGCGTGGGTAGACGTATCGTTTTGGGCTCCACGGCATTCAACACCCACGCACACATTGCACATACGGATAACATTGGAAATATTATCTCACTCCACAGAGTTTGTGTTTTCAAGGCTCTGTAACTACAAGTTGCTGTCTTTAGAAAGTTTTTAAGCTTCCGTTGATTCTCGAGTAATCTACAGCATCGTCATCTTGGTCCCGCCGCAAATTTTGATTTCTCCCGCAGCGTCTGTCCATATTTCCACAGCAGAATAGGGCCAGGCCACCCGATCGCAACACCAATGAAAGCAAGCATGGTGTTTCCCCAGCCATAGTCCAGCTTGGAATATAGGCTGGGGGCGAAGAGCGGGAACCCAAAGCCGGCGAGACTGCGGAGGACCGTAGCCGCGGCAACGGCGCTCGCGGCATATCTAGTATAGGAATCCACGAGAAAGCCTTGGATTGCCTGGAATCCGATGATAACACCCATCGAGAGTAAAACAACGCCAATGTCAGGTCCGATCCAGTGAACTCGATACTGAGCGGTCCAGCCGTAGATTACAAGGCCGACAGGCATTATAATCGCTCCCGGTACCATCATGGGGATTCGAAACTCTGGGCGCCCCACGGACACATTGTAGTGCTTCTTGAGACGGGCGTAGATACGGTCCTGAAGGGGAGCGCAGATCTGAGCTCCAAGAAAGAAGCCCAGCCCGAGTGCTATGTAGTTCAGCCCACCAATTCCCGTGCTCATTCCATATGATTCCCAAAGACCAGGGAATGTTGACAGAATAAGGTACATCAGCCCGTAAAGGAACATCATGTACACAGCGAGGACCTGAATGATTGGCTGCGTGAGCAGCATGCGGAATGGTCTCATAAAGGCGGTAGCCAATGTTCTGGAAACGGTTTTGTCCGGGTCATCAAAGTCAGTGTGGAGATCCATGTTCCCCGTCTCCTTGATGAGCTTTTCTTTCCCTGCTACCTGTTAGTCATCCGAGGGACAAAGATCGGGCAACTGTAATAGGGTAAGAATGGTACTCACGCCAGCGCAGCAGCACCGGGGTGTAAGTCTCCCGGAGAAGGAAGAGCCCCGCGCATTGTATCACGGCGTCGGCTATCGTTGTAGCGTAGAATATCCATCGCCAAGACGTATTCTCGGATATGAAAGCCCCAGCGATGGGGCCTATGGCGGGCCCAAGAAGAGGCGCGAGGCTGTAGATGCTCATAGCCCGCCCTCGCTCCTCAGCTGTAAACAGGTCTGAAAGGATCCCACCGCCGATCGCGAGGGGAGCAGAACCGCCGAACCCAGCAAGGAAACGGAATACTATCAGCTGTTCTTTTGTGTGACACAGCCCGCACCCGAGGTTGAAGAAAAGGTAGAAGAGGTTCGCAAGCTGAAGTACGATAACGCGACCGTGCAGCTCACTCAGAGGCCCGAGAAGGAGAGGGCCAATTGCATATGCTGGGCAGTATATTAGTTATTGAGGTTGTCAAGGAAGGTCTAATCTTCTTACCGAGCACGAAGATTGAGAGAGAAAGTTGCTGCTCAAACTCGTCTGTAATGTTCAATTCGCTGGCAATAGATCCTAGTGCCGGCGCCGTCATGGTCGACGACACAGGGCTGATCAAGGTGAAAGTCGATACCACAAACACAGCAGCCCACTTCTGCCGCGTTTCCCACGTCTTGGGGTTATCCGGGTCCACGGTACTCCAGGTTACGAGGTGCGGGTCAGCTAGATGCCCCGGAGTCGGCTGCTTTTCGAGCGGGAGCGCGACCTCGACATCATGTCGACTTTCGATCCCGTCGCGAACATGGCTGACTGTTCTTGTAACCTCAGGGCGACCAGAGTGACTCGACCGTCCGCGCCTTAACTCGTGTTCAGAGATGGACCCTGAAGAACTGGAGGAGTCATCTTCTGATGGCGAGCCTTGTTTCTCAACCTCGATATAATCCTCATCGTGTCGCATGTCTCCTCGTCTCATAACGTTATTTCCCAAGTCCTGTGGACCTGTCTCCTCGCTTGCTGGTGTCCATGACGACGAGGACGAAGGGCCAGCTCCGGTACCGTTGTTTTCCTTCATTGAGCCAGAGAACACTGTAAATAATAATCAAAACTCGCTTTGAGAATTCGTCTAGACCTCTGTATGCCCAAGTTACAGTCGATAACTAGTAAAAGTTGATGTATCTTGGATGTGGACAGTGAATGAAGCGCCAAGACAGACTCTGTCGATGTGAATGCTTTATATACAAGTTGAAAGAGGAACGCAAGTTCTAGATGAAAATAATATAATCTTCGAAGCCCCCTCCTGGCCGTAAGAAAAGGAGAAGGAGCAGCACATAAAGACTGCTGTTGGCGAGGCCTCGACATTGGATTGCATCCAGGAGTGGACTCATTGCCGACTGCCGGATCCACTATCTTCGGTGCCGAACCGCACAGTTTCTGTTCACTAACGACTAAGGGGGACCACACGAGGTGGGTAAACTGGATGCAGATCTCACCGCTAAGGCATTGACCGTTGCTGCAGCAAATGAGACGTCTAGCTTTCACACCCACCTCGTAATGGAGACTGGGACACTCGGTGTCGGCCTTTGCCGCGTGCCGAAAGCGCACCGGGTTTCTAAGCATCGGGGTGGCATGGACTTAAGGCCCGGAGAAAAATTACTAGACTAGTTACCGTTGGAGTTGACTACTGTCCCAAGGCTCCGTCTAGAAGTCAGTCACTTCCGTGCCCGGGGTAGTCATGAATACATTGGCACAGGAACAGCCAAGGGGAAAGCCGTTTCTCAGAGCGCTCAAGTCCTTCTCATCTGGCTGCAATGACCACGCTTACTTTGAAGATCATCCATCAGGTATATCATCTGGTTATTGAGGATGTGGGATCTTGGTTTTGCCGAGAACATCATTGTTCGAAGTGGATAGCTTAGCTAATTCCACATTGTCCACTCAAACAACTACCAGTTGACGCATTGTTACTAGCTTCTAGTTTGTCCCAATGGTACCGAATCGAATACAAAACAGCTAGAAACCCTGACAGAAGCCTTCCGAACACTATTATAGACAATCGAGGCCGAACACTGAGTCACAGCAACCCATCTGGTCGTTGTATCTGTGTTACCAGCCCGGTGGTCCAAGTGAAGCCGAATGGCAGCTGTTGGCTTAGCCAACCTGGGCAGTTTACACAACATGTCATCAGAAGACTGCTGCGTTTGAGTGGCAGCTCAAAAGACCACGAGGAAGATGGAGCTGCTTTGTTGGATCGATTGAATCTGCTTGGGAGGGTGGAATGATGCTTACTCACAATAGGTGGACTTAAGAGTCGGCACAATCCAGCTAACATCCGCGGGCATAAATGCTGGCTTGGTCTTTTTGTAAACATGTAAAATCCTCTTCAACGCCGTTAACTCAGATAGGAAAGCTGCGCTAAAATGGTAAAGGGAAACTCGATGCTGAAATCAACAGAGAATGTTACCCAGGGTGGAAAGGAAAAGCCCCTCGAGGTGCATAACTCCAATCCTGATTGGTAGCCAACACGGTTGTCTTTTCAGCACAACCATCTGCGGGTTTCCCTATATTTAGTAGTCCATTAAGAAGGTAGTCCATTCACGGGGTGTTGGGATTTAGAAAGATATAGCTGAGGTCAGGGATCAACTTTGTCTAAATCAGATACTCACACTTGCAAAAACAAGTAATGCACTGATATATGAATTACATTATTATGAATTTAAGTATTATAAGTCTAGGTATATAAAGCTAGGCGCGGTAGGTCTAGGCGTAGTAGGTCTGGGTGTGGCAGGTTATTTTTGAGGTATACCAGCGTACCATCTGTTCTTGCAGGTGTGGATATATATGCCTGCTAACATTATAACACCGATGTGGGAGCGTTGGGGACGTCAACTGATTTGTATGCGATTTGAGTGTATTGGTGTTGTGGTTGCTAAGAGTGCTACAGAGGGCCCTTGGACGGGGGGCTATTTGTAGTGCCCTGGCCTTGATTCTGCCCAGAAGGCCGCCCAGTCTACACCCCTCCTGCGCTGCAACAACCGAGGAGTCATCCAGTAGTGCCTCCTGCAGAGACCAGACGAGCAGAGCTGTAAGCCTCTGTGTAGTGTTGAGTAACTGCAGCCGCTACCTGCCGTCCAAATGTGAACTGAAAGGAAGCAACGGCTCACTGCTATTGATCAGCCAGTCGTTGGGAGTCGCCATGCCTCAATGTGAGCGGTACACCTCACATCCGCACAACATTTGCAGACAGAAACCAAACATGAGCAGGCCTTACAAAAAGGACCACACATATACCAGCAATTCCGTTGAAAATGCATTTCCTCATCATTGCATCCCATGCCATTGCCATGGGGATTGCACAGAGACTTCTTCCGTCCCACCTGTCCCACCCCGAAGTACCTCAACATCAAGGTCATGAAGAGGCTTCATTCGTGGACACCGTCCTTCCCCTGCAAAGACGGTCAGACGGAGCGAAGGATTGGTGCTGTTGCGACGACAGCTGCAGGACAAGTTCGCTTCTCTGCTGTGAAAGTGTGTAACCCTGGAAAGGTTTAGCTGTGAGGACAGTACAAAGCATTAGTGCTGACTTTGGAGACATCGCAGACGACCTGCCACTGGTAGGCACCTTCACACAAGACACGGAGGCATTCAGCGCCGAGATATCTAGCTCAAAACAGCCCACGGCTTGCTGCGGTGCTGCATGCGGCAACCGGCTCTGCGGCAGCCGGCTCAATAGATGCTGCAGAGGTTAGAAATCTCACCCAGAAGGAAGTGTTCTTTGACGCTAGAAACTTGCTGACTTTGCATCTCCGGTCTTATAGCATCCAGCCCTGTTTCGCTTGCGGTTTCGAACTCATCAGTTGAGATTCCATTTGCGCCCATCAGCAAGGCCGTGGTATTGGGCTTTTTGGTCGATATCCTGCATGCAGTCTGATTTGAAGACTATACTTGGCGAGAGGATGAGCATGTGCGAGTGTCATTCGATGTTCAAGCCAGCGATTGGTTGTGGTGCCAAGAATGCGTGCCGGAGTACTTGACAACTGCATCATCCAGGAGGTGCAAGGGCTCTGAGCGGAAGAACAATAATGATTACAGAAATATTGGTTTACAATATTCCATTGCAGTGGCGGGAAACACGAACAACCATAGCGGGGCATAGACTGGTAATTTGTACTCGGAATCCCACTTTCCTCGCCTTGAACAAGAATTGCTTGTCAGATGCCATGCATTGCTCGCTTAGAGGCGGTGGAAAAATCTCTTTGGCCTGCACAACAGCCACTTACGGGCTTTCACTGCTGCTTATCACCTCTGTCTACATCTCAGCAGCGTGATTCGACGAGGTCACATCATCACTCCGGGCGGATGAGGGCTCATAGCAAACCTCTTGCTAATTCTCTGCTAAGCTTGTTGAATTGGCTCCCGGGTCTCGCCATATTTTACACTTGGCCCCTATTTCGTTTGCACCTCTGATGACGCACTCAATACTGCGGCTGAGCCCACGTTCTGCCCCTTCTCATGCTCCCTTATTTGCTTGGTCCAGCTGGCTTCATGTCAGTATTCTGGGGCTCCCAACCGCGCTTCGGGCGAGTCCTGCAGGAACATACTATCGACTTGGGTAGAATCGGCCTGGTTCTGGCATCTTGTGTCTGAATTCGCGGTCGGCGCTGAGCCTCCAGGTGAGGGCCGTGAAACCCAGAATCACGGCTCCGAAGATGGCAGTGTTCACCTTCCAGTTGGATGGTTGGGCGTACCAGCCACCAGCCGGCGACCAGACGTGCTTGGGATAGCTATTGGGAAAGTTGTCAGTTCGCATGTCGCATGTACATTGGCGGGTGCGGCAGGTTCGAAGGGGGTTCGGCGGAGGCTACTAACGGAACTCTGGGACCACCACCCTGCCAGGCTGTTAGCATGTGACAATCGAGAGAGATTTGGGCCGGTGGTGCTTACCATTTTGACTTGTCTCTCTTCGTCAATGGGGAATGATGGGTTGTTTGCGTGGGACGGTGATGTCTGCGGGCGACGAGAGCTTGGGTTGAGGTCAGTCAATCGGCTGGTCACGGATTGGCTGGTCGCGGATTGGCTGGTCGTCGGTCAACCTTTGGCGCCTCTGCCGGCCGGGAAAGTGAATGGACGGGACTGGGGTTAATAGGTGGGAGCTGGGGCAGTCTACTCGCAGGCAATTATGTCAGCGAAAACTCGACGCCGTGAGCAGCTTAACACGACAGGGGTTCATCCAGAGCTCACACGAGCGCCATGTGCAGACGTCTTTGATAGTGCGTCTGAGCTCAGCATTTTTTTTCGCAACGGGCTGCTCGATCTTGCTCCACGCGAAGCCCATCCACACGACCACCACCACGTCCACGACCACCCATGACGACAACCCCCCCGCGTCCCACGTCCAAGTAAAGGTGCTGTTCCCCAATTGAGTGGCCTGGGAGCAAAGCCTGCACACATTCTCTCTCCATGAAGAGGTTAAGGTTGGAAAAATGGTCCGGGCACCTGCTCACAGCTCGCCCGGGGGTCGCATCAAGAAGACTCTCGCCACAGCATCGAGTACAATTCTCTAGACCGAACCAGCTCGCCTCTTCACCAAGATGCCATTCGACAGCCGCCGCACGAGACATCGAGGCTGAGATCAGGCAGGGCCAACCCGCACCGAGCGAGTCTATTTCATCAGACCAATTCTCAAAGACTGCAGCCGGTGAGCCGCCGTTGTGGCCTTCATTATCCGGCCAAGAACCCATAGGACCGGTGCCCTCTCCTCTACCAGAGGATGTCTACAAATCCGCAAAGCTGGCCGCGCTCCACGCCCGGCTGTCTCTCTCCGACAGGATCCCCATCCAGACCCTCGCGCGCACCCTCGTCGATGCCTCCGCCGATCCAGCGCCGCTTTTTAACAACAACAACCTCGCGTTCCTGGGCCAAACGCTCATCAGCTACCATACCTCCGAGCTCCTCATGTGCCGCTTCCCCAGGCTACCAATGCAGATTCTACACTCAGCCATGAAGACGTACGCCGGTGATAAGACCCTCTACCACGTCGCGCGGTCTTGGGGCGTTGAAAGCGCCGCCGCCCCCGGCGCCGAGGTCGATCCGGGGCTGTTGCAATTCTCGCTGGACAAGGAGAGGACCTTCAACACCAAGTGGGGCTACGTGAGACCCGAGACTGTATGGGGCCCAAACAAGAACCAAAGGTTCCGCAGGGGTATATCGAGTAGGGTGGTTCTCGACGACGACTTTGGCGAGATGTTCCGTGGCATGAGGGACGCGGGGCCTGACCCAGAGAACGAGGCCGAGGTCGAGGCGAGGGACGACGAGGCGGACCTCGACCTTTCCGTGGAGCGGCAATTGACTCTGGGCGACGCGGACGAGAAGAAGAACAGGGCGTACAACATCCACGGGACGTTCGTGCGCGCCGTTGTGGGGGCCATCTACACGTACTGCGGGAGGGAGACCGCGCGGTCCTTCATCAAGGCGCACATACTCTCGCGGCAGTTTGATCTGCAGAAGCTCTTCTCGTTCTTGCACCCCACAAGAGAGCTGTCCCGCCTCTGTGCGAGGGAGGAGTTCGACCCCCCCGTGGCAAGGCTGCTGTCCGAGACCGGGCGTTTGTCCAGGACACCGGTGTTCGTGGTCGGCATCTTTAGCGGGAACGACAAGCTGGGAGAGGGCGCGGCCGCCAGCCTGCACCACGCGCGCCTCAAGGCCGCGATGAACGCGCTCAAGGCGTGGTACCTGTACAGCCCTGGCGAGGATGTCCGGGTGCCGAGCGATATGTTGGTGGAGGATGCCAAGCCCTGGGAGCCGGTGTACGTGGATGTTGGCGAGGTGGTGTGAGATAGCCGGATGATGTATGTGTGTCAAGCCGAAGAAAATCTCATGGTCGATATTGGACAAGGTCGGGGCAGGCATCAGCGGCGCATTATAGACTCGGCGAGTTGTACGAAGAGCATATGTGATGACCGAAGACCCTTGGGGTTTGGCCCAGGCGTGTTTCATGGGCGCTCGCCTCTCACTCCCCCCGGGAGTTGTATATTCTGTCTTAAAAAAAATAAAACGCCGAAATCAAGACCAGAGTGTTGGAGGGCCTGGAAGCTCCAATTGCCACAATTCAAACCTTCACTGCGCTAGGCGTTACCCAGCTACAATGATGTAGCAATGTGGCATGATCCAGGGCAGTGACTGAGACAGAAGCTGCGTTGATGCTTTGATCTTGAATATTACACTGCTGGGGTATCTTCTACGCCTTGTGGTGTGCCACCCACTCGGCTATTACACAACATTATGGCGCCTTCAGCTAAAATGGTCGCCCTCACCCAGCTTGCCATCAACCCCGAGCTGAATCCTGCGTCTCCTCCTCTCAGACCTCTCCTTGCCCTCCCTCTCGAGCCTTATCTTCTTACGCCTCTCGTAGACCGCCCTGACCGTCTTGCGGATCTTGTCCCGGCCCTCGTCGTAGTTCGCCTTGGCCAGCTGCACGACCTTGTCGATCTGATCGGGCGTGTACACAAAATTCCACGTGCTGAGGTAGTCGCTCGTCCCGGGGTCCACGTCCTCGACCTTGTCATTCTTGAGGAAGGGCAGATACACCACCGCGATGCCCGCGTCGGGCTCCTGGAGGTGCCAGGACGTGCTGTCGTCCAGCGCCTTGGATGGGGGCGGTGGCTCCTCCGCGCGCTCCTGGGTTGTGCCCACCCACACAGTGCAGTAGCCCAGCTCGCCGGAATTGGGCTCGCCGTTCTCGAACTTGTGCGCACCCTCCACGTCCTCCGGCCGGACGCCGGCCTCGCGGCGGCGGGCAGCTTGATCCGCCTTCGCCTCCTCGATCCTGGCCGATGCTTCCTTGGTCGAGGCAGCCTCGGCCTCGCTTAGCTCCTCCGCGACCTGCGTGCTGGGCTCGTTCTTCTTGGGCCAGCCCACGCCGATGGGCCACCCCTTTATCCCACGCTGCTTCGCGTATCCATCGGCGACCGAGAGCCAATTATCCGTCTTCACGTCTGCGGAGGCATCGAACGCGATCAGAATGTCGACGTTCCGGCCGGGTCGCAGAAGAGGGTAGATCGGCAAGTTGTTCGACATGCCGGCATCCATGAGCTGTAGGTACTCATTCTTGTAGATGCTCGTGGGCGTCGTGCGTGGGAGCTGGCCCTCCATCCCGTACGTAAAATTTGGCAGCATTGCAGGGTCGATGGGGTGGACTTTGCTTAGGTCCTCGTTATGGCCCGAGATCATCCCGTCAATGGTGGAGAAGCCCGTCAAGCTCCGTACCAGGGGACGGACCTCGCGGTAGTAGTGGCTGAGGGTGGCACAGAAGGCGCTGCCAAATATTCCCATCAGGAGCGGCATGCGAGCTTCGGGTAGATGGAAATCCTCTTCGGGAGGAATGTCTCGTCCGTTGGCGAATTTGCGTCCCAGGGCCCAGGTAGGGATCCCCGCGGAGAACTCCTCGCAGAATGCCTCGTAAGGCGTAATCTCAAACCATTGGAACCACGCTTCCTTGGCTGCCTCTTCCTTCTCTTCTTCGGTGGGATGACCGGTTCCATCGGCCGCACCAGTGGCGTTGGGGATCTCGTGGCGGACTGCCGTATAGATTGGGAACGGATTCTGCCCGTACTTGATGTTCTGCCTCTGGTTGGACAGCTTGAAATCTCTGGCCTCGACGCCCAGTTCGCCCTTGGGGACCAGTAACCTCGCTGCCAAGAGTGTCCCGTACATATCGACCAGGCCGAAATCCGCGTTTGGGTCTCCTCTGAGCTTCTCAACCAGACCGCTCAGTAGGTATCTGTTGGTAGGCGCCGAAGACAGCGATGAGAAGGCCACGGGCGGGTATGCAATGTGGACCCCAAGTCTTGCCTTGAGGTGGTCCAAGACGCGTTTCAGACTGCCTTGGGCAAAGCTTGAGTGGAAAAGGGCTTGAAGCCAGCATGAGCCACTCACGCCGGAAGTGTAGGTAACGCAGTCAAACAGGCCGTCCTCTCCCGTCGCAATCATGCTTCCAGTCCCCGCGACCAAAGCTCGCAAACCTCCACCCGAGCCGCACATGGCGATAGTAGGTACGTCATCCTCGTGTACTTCCTTCTCATCCAGGCCCAGATACTTTGCCAGGGCCACCGTGACGATCTTCTTCCTCCGAGCCAAGAACTCCTTCTCCTCGTCGCACAGCTCGTTTGACACTCGAACCTTGGCAGAATAACGAATCTCAGGGTTGATCTCCGGGTCATGTGCTTCCTTCCAGATCTCATCGGCCAAGGACCCGGGTGCCATGGAAAGCTCGCCCTGAAGCTTGCGGATATACCCTGGGATGAATTTGGACCACTCTGGTAGGAGCAAGTCGATGACCTTGTCAGAAACGGCGCGCCACTCCTGGTCCGTGATCACGCTGAAATTCTGGAAGGCGGTGGCGAAGTCGTACCAAGCACCAGAGTCCTCGCTTTGGGTGGCCTGGTCCTCCTGGTTGACATCCTTTGCTGAGCCTTCCTTGAGGGCAGAGTCCTGGGGACGGGTGGTGGCCTGCCTTGGCTGGTTGGCCGGAGGCTGGAGCTCCTGATAGACATCTGATGGATAGAGGGACCAGATCAGTACGGTAGCGAGGAAAACGGTGGCGGGCAAGGTGCACTTCGATTTACGTTGTCTCGTGTCGGATGCGAAGAAGCCATGTCGGAGTTGTTGGTGCTGGTGAGGGCCGGCGTGTTGACGCGCAGCGGTGGCTCTTCTGGCAGCCCATTGATGCAGCCTTGTCGGACGGCGATGAACAGCTGGGTTGGTGCGGCCGACTTGGAACAATGTCCTGTGTATGGCCTGTCGGGGAAACCTCATTGCAATGGGGGCTTGCAGTCTCGAATATGTCGCCCAACTGAGGGAATTAGAGTGTCGGCCAGGTGAGTATTCCCATAAACCACGCGTGAATGATCATATCAGCAAGGTGCAATAGGCAAGACTTGAGGTGCAGAGGATGTGTGGATCAGTTGACCGTTCTCTGTACGCATGGAAATAGCAGACCTCGTAGACTATGAGGTCAGGTCAGGTCAATTGTATGAATTGGTCTTGGTGACCCGTGCTAAAAAATGGTACAGCAAGGCTGTCACGAATGGGTGAGGTGAGTGTGATATCATGCCTCCCTCTCTTGCAGGCGGGAAACAGGGTCTAGGGGCACTAGGGCCTAGAAGCTTCCTCCCGCCCCAAGCTGGCGGCGCCATGCCAAACCTTGCGCGAAGCAAATTTCAACACTTCGAGACGAGTTTGCTTTTTGCTCCTATCCTCCCAACAGAATAGGCCGGCCTACCTGCAAATCCGGTGGCAGTCAGCCTCCCTCCTCCAACACCTGCTGGAGGTACTGTGAGCAGGTATTGTGGCTAGGGTGCTGTACTACCAGTCGTCCTGGGGGATTCGAATACAATGATTGAATACAACGACGTCCAATACCGTGTACCTAGAACCTGCAGATGGGTCACACGAGAAGCCGCATGAGAGTGCTTGGATCTCTCTGCACGCTGCGGGCTGAGATCCGGAGGTTTAGATGGGTGCAGAGTAACATGAGGAGGCTACTTGGCTCCGAGTGATGGCTTTGCCAACTTGGGGGAGTCTGGTGCAGATAAAGACAAGTAGAATCTTTGTTTTTGCTGCTCCTGCTGCTATGTGGAAAGTGAACCATCTGATCTATCTGATGAACCCGGATAGGTACTCTCAGAAGCTTTGCCGCGACATTGCGAAAGATGGGTTGAGTTTGTGCGCCACGAGGATCGCCGCGAGGATCACAGTTTGTCTGGTGTTTTACACGAGAGACAAGGGGAGGGAGAGAGAGAGAGAACAGATGATTCCACGTGCACGTCCCATCGACCCTTTGCAGATGATGAATTTTGGCCGACGGCAGACGGTAGACAGACTCGCAGTCACAGTCCAGGGCAACAGACAGCAAACGGGCTGGAGATGAAATGCTTCAATCAAGACGGCCTGAATGTGGATCGGCGCTGCACGAAACGGCATTCCTAATCAGAAGCGTGGAGCCAATTGAGAGCACCATCTGAGATTAGACCCCCTGCCCCGTCACGCTGGCTGGCTGGTCACTCTGGTCGCTTCTGGCCGTGGTACCCACCCCTGCATCGTAAGAGTGAGCCCGGCTTAGCGAACGGTTGAACCCTCTGGTACCCTTCTGGGGGTCCCGTCCTAGCTCCACCTCCTGCCAGATTGCCCATCAGCGGGAGCCCAGTTGGCTGTCTGGTCCTGTCCTGCTGGTGCCACTCTGCCACCACCGTCTACTCCGTCCGTACCTGCACACCATGCACCTGCTCCTGCACCTGCTCCTGCACCACCTCCACGCTCCACCTGCAACCTGGAACTTATTGTCCTAGCAAGCACGAGCCCCCTTTTCCCACAGCTCTTCCTCCCCCGCACGGGCCAAGTGTCACCCGCTGGGAGGTACCCTTTTCGCCCAAATTTCCTACAGCCCCTTTGCAATCACCTCGACCTTCTCCCAAATCTGCCCATCCTCCGTGCCGTGCAGAACTTCCACACGACACTACAATTCTCCTTCTCATCTTCTCAACTCGTCCTATTTTCATAGTATTCTTTTTGACGCCAACGGCCATCGCTCACTCTCACCTTCACGAAGGCCCTTTCCCGCCGCGCACCACTCGCCCCGACCCAACTCGTCCAGAGCTGCGTGTCCCTTCCTGGTACGTTCCATTTGCCCCCAATCCTCTCGCCGCCTCCCCTCCCCCCTCGTCAATGCGTCGTAGAAGGCAGCCGGTCTCTATTGCTCCTGCCCAGCTCCTGAGCTGCTCCTGGCTCTTGCCTGATCATCTACGCTTGTCTACGCGCGAATAGCCTCGTATCTTGCCAGAATTGATTCTCTCTCCTGCAAGCCTGAGGGGGGCACTCGCCCATTGACGCACTTTCCGTGTTACTCGGCAAATATTGGGCGGGCGCCAAGCTCCCCCGACTCCTGACGACGCGGATGCTAACATTCTTCTTCCTCGACCACAGTCACTCGTTCCTTCCCTCCCTTTCCGATCTCAGCCAATTTTACATTCACAATGGGTAAGCGTAAACAAGTTTCTACCTTCAAGATCGACAGCAGTTTTGGGAGCCATGCAAGAATCAGTCCTGGACTCGGAACGACGACCCATCTCATTTCCATCACCTCGACTCCCGGCGCGTCGAATCTCTGGCCCATTGCGATTCCGTCGACCGCCCAGCCTACCTCCATTGCCGGCAGTGCCCTGTGCAACTTAATCGGACTTGTTTCTGAAATGCCACTGTGGGCAAACGGGGCCTGGTACCGAGACGGGGCAGTCAGCAAATGCACCGCCAGATCACGATGCCTTTCGACCTGATCCATCCGAATAAAACACGCTCCCGCAGTGTCCAGCTCGACAATGCAGCCACAGCCAACAGGCGAACACCAGCATCTCCACCGACCGCGATTGCCACCAGGTCCAGCAGCCTTGCGCACCGCGAAAACGAGAGGCCGCCTCCCAGCTACCGCAGCATGTTGGATGTCGAAACTCCACCCAAGATCGCCCCGTTAAGAGCCATGGAGCTGGGCGAGCTCCAACGCGAGATCTTACCGCTTTCTGAGTGTCAGGCCTCCTTGATTCTGCACTGGCTCCTGATAACTGCTTTTCTCTTTCTTGCTCCGGGGCTCGCGTCACGGTCGCAATAATGGGACAATGGACTGACATGATTCTTTTACAGCTTCCAACGGCGCCCCTGTCACCACCCCTCCCGAGCTTCCTATCGGCAAGCCCTCCTCTCCCATTGCGGATTTGGGTCAAGCGGAATATGAGCAGAATCCTAACCTCAGGCCTATAGTCTCATCTGGCGTGATTGAGAACAAGAACATTGTCCGCAGGAAGCTGACGGGTTACGTTGGCTTTGCCAATCTTCCCAACCAATGGCACCGTAAGAGTGTTCGCAAGGGTTTCAACTTCAACGTTATGGTTGTTGGTCAGTAATCTCTTCAAGATCCTCCACGTTGCGGTCCATCACGTCTAACATTAGAAATCAGGCGAGTCTGGTCTCGGAAAGTCAACCCTTGTCAACACTCTGTTCAACACTTCGCTCTACCCACCCAAGGAGCGCAAGGGACCCAGTCTCGACATCCTCCCCAAGACGGTCACCATCCAGTCAATCAGCGCAGATATCGAGGAGGCCGGTGTGCGCCTGCGCCTGACCGTTGTTGATACCCCTGGATTCGGTGACTTTGTCAACAACGACGAATCATGGCGACCAATCACGGACAACATCGAGCAGCGCTTCGATGCTTACCTGGATGCCGAGAACAAGGTCAACCGCATGAACATTGTGGACAACCGCATCCACGCATGTGTCTTCTTCATCCAGCCCACCGGCCACTCGCTCAAGCCCCTCGACATTGAGGTCATGAAGCGCCTTCACACCAAGGTCAACCTGATTCCCGTCATTGCCAAGTCTGATACCCTGACAGACGAGGAGATCACTGCTTTCAAGGCGAGGGTAAGTGGTCAACACTCATAACCCCTTTCTCCGCCCTGGTCCTAACACTCCGACAGGTTCTGGCAGACATCAAGCACCATAACGTGCAGATCTTTGAGGGCCCTCGTTATGAGCTCGACGACGAGGAGACCATCGCCGAGAACAATGAGATAATGTCCAAGGTTCCTTTTGCTGTTGTTGGTGCCACCGGCGAGATCACAAACGCCGACGGGCGCAAGGTGCGCGGTCGCGAGTACCCTTGGGGTGCCATCGAGGTCGACAACGAGGACCACTGCGACTTCGTCAAGCTCCGCCAGATGCTCATCCGGACACACATGGAAGAGCTCAAGGAGCACACCAACAACCTCCTCTACGAGAACTACCGAACGGACAAGCTCATCCAGATGGGTGTCTCGCAAGACCCAAGTGTCTTCAAGGAGGTCAACCCAGCCGTCAAGCAGGAGGAGGAGCGCTCCCTCCACGAGCAGAAGCTCGCCAAGATGGAGGCCGAGATGAAGATGGTCTTCCAACAAAAGGTCGCCGAGAAGGAGTCCAAGCTGAAGCAGAGCGAAGAGGAGCTGTACGCCAGGCACCGAGAGATGAAGGAGCAGCTGGAGCGCCAACGGCTAGAGCTCGAGGAGAAGAAGTCGAGAGTCGAAAGCGGCCGGCCGATCGAGAAGGAAGGCAAGAGGAAGGGATTCTCCCTCCGATAAGCCTCGACCGCCTGAGCGCCTTTCTTCTACGATCCACGCCTGCATACGCCTTATGCCCATGCACTACCAGCCTGCCGCTTGTTTCCACTTTCGTCTTCACTGTCACCATTTTAATCACGTCCTGCCTAATCCTCGAAAAGTCCTCCATGGTACAGCTAATCGAAAAGGCCCCTTGGCCTGTGGCAAGATGGTACCTCAACCAAGACCAGGATTGCCTACTTTGGAGAAAGAGGGCGTGGCGCATCTGAGCGGTTCCTCTCCCGCCCCGCCCGGTGTCACTGCACCCTTCCGCGATATACACTTTTTGGGTTGGAGGACCTCGAGCATAGGTCTTTTGCGATGCCCAAACACAGCCTATAGTACATTTTCACCCCCCATCGAACCAGGAGTTGGTTTGGCAACGCACGGCTACCTGGTGCAAGCGTACGCACAGCGCTGGCTTCTTCTTTTTCGCAACCACGTGTCGGCTCGACAATTCGGAATACGACTTTCTATAATTTATGACGGACCTTGAGACCCCTGCTTGCCACAGGGGACCAGTCCACTTTCGCTGGTAGCCCACGACCAACACTTCGGGGAACTTCCTTCTTTCTTCTCGGCGAGGTCTCTATGACCCCTCCGAAGTTCTGGCAGCGGGTCGTGGGATGTGCGACTACGTGTGACGGAGAGCAGTGGCTGTGATACCTAATCATGGAGGATGAGGCCGGTTAGGTGGACGGTTGAGCCGTGGGCGTAGATGTCTTGTGTGGATGCGTCTAGTATCTCAAAGACCGGTTTTTTGTTTGGAATCTGGGATCGCATTTGACGGCTTTACTCTACTAACATACCCCCTCATGCCCCTGGTTCTCCCAAGCACGTCTTTCTTCCTTTTATTTCCACCCCGGCCCGCTTAGTGTCGAGTACTACTGTATTTTCCTTGTCGTCACCCTGCAGCTCTTCTCTAGTTTAGTGGTTCTGATCAGAAAAGATGGATTTCCATCAAATACTTTGGCAATCCCTGTCGTGACATGCGGAATGACTATTCGAGCAATGACTGTACACATGGCAAACGGACGCATGAACGACTCCGAGAATGCTTTTATTAAATGAACTGTTAGCACCGGTGCCACTGCCGCCATTGGCTTCATGGCGGCTCGAGTTCTTTGCAAACAAACGCGGTGCTTGAAACGACTTGAATGCAGAGGCATACATATAGTGCTGATCACAGAGTTTCCACGCGAGATTTACTCCGTCACCGTCGCGAATGAGCAAGGTAAATCATTACATGAGACCAGCGAGGTTTGGAAGTGCTGTTACAATTGCCTATGTCTGGACATCTCATCTATGTCTAGCCAGTTCTGGCATATGGTGACCCGATTTGGAAATGTATATACAAGGCAGGTCCACCGAGTCATACAACCACATCTCTACTCGCCACTGGAACATCCGTAACCACTGTCCACCATATTCAACAGCCGAGATCATCTGCGGCGAAGGTACCAATTGAATGCGAGCTGCATGACGTGCGGCGGGAAGGGAGTCGGCACCTCGGCATACTTCTGGCGCGCCACGGGGTGCCGCAGGTACACGGCGGCGCAGATGTTCTGGTTGACCTCGAGGTAGCGCGGGATGAAGGCGAAGGCGCCCATGAAGCGGCGCGGCTCCCAGGGGGTGAGGTAGGGCTTGGAGGGGTCCTCCGGGTTGTCCTCCCACTCCCTGAGCAGCTTGTTCATCCGCAACACCTCCTCACCCGACATGGCGTAGTCTGCACGCGTCTTGGCCACTGACTTGGTCTTGTCCTCCTGCTGCTTCTCCTGGTCCTCCTGCTGAGCCCCCTCCGTGGCCTTGGCGACCTCGTCGGCGGTGAACGCGCCGGATTCTTCCGCCTTCTTGGCCACCATGGGGTCGGCGACGGCCAGGTCGCGGAGCATGGCGTTGACCTCGTCCATGATCGTCTGGTCGGATGCGACCTCGGCCTCACCGCCCGCGCGGCCCGCTTTTGCGAGAGCCGCGCGCGACATCTTGATGAAGTTGCGGAACTTGCGCTTCTTCTTGACCTTCAGCTCGCCCTTCTGTTGCTCCAGGATATCCTTTGCCTGCTTCGACAGGAATCTCAGCACGCGCGGGATGCTACCTGGTGCGTTGGACTGGGCCTCGGCAACTTCCGTGCCATTCTTTTTTGCTTCTTCCTTTGCGAGCCTTGCCTCAAACGCATCGAGATTTGGTAGTCTGTCCCCAGGAGCGACTTTCTTGGCCTCGCCTTCACCGGCCTCGCCCTCGCCCTCACCCTCCACGGCAGCCTCCTCCCCTTCACCCTCACCTTCCTCTTCAGCCGCACCCTCTTCTGTCGATTTGGCAGCCTTGCGGGACTTCCTCGGGGCCTTGGGTGGTGGCGGTGGCTTCTTCCTGCCCGTCGCGAGAAGGACGAACTCGGGGTTGACCTGGAACATGTCACCGGGGTTGAGGAGGTAGCTTGGATGCGTCATCTACACAGCCGAGGGTTAGTAAGCAGCATTGGAGGAATGGGTGCGTCTCTACACATACAACTTGGCCGTTGACCTTGACCGCGCCGTGGATAACGAATTGCCTCGCTTGTCGCGTACTGCTGGCAAACAAAGCCCTGAACATAGCCATGTCGATCCTCCTCTCCAGCGGGGCATAGGCCATGTTCATGTATGGGGTCTGGCCGCTGTACTGCTGCACGTTTGTCTCCTTCCGCGGGAGAGCCTTACCCTCGCCGTGCTGGACCAGGTCGAGATCGGGCAGCGGTTGGAAGCCGGGCTTGGCGTTCTGATGAGTGATCTGGCCGCGCTCGTGCCACGGCGTGACGTCCTCGAAGCTGGGCTTGTCCTTGCCGGAGCCTCTGCCTGCGGCCTGCTCGGCACCGTCGTTGTGGGCCATGTAGAGGGGGTCCATGTTGACGACGGACAGCATTCGGCGGTTGAACATGCGCTCCCACTTGCGCTCCTTGATGTGCTCGCCGTGGTAGGCACGAGTCAGTGCCTTGGCGTTCCATTTCTGCTGGAAGAAGGTCCTATGGATGTAGTTGGGTATCGTGCGCTCAACCTTGGACAGGTTGTAGAGGTTGTACTTGTTCCATGTTTGGCGGACTTTCTACTTGGCGGAAGTGCACAGGTCAGCCGGACTGGAAGGCACAGATAGACAGAGGCACACAAGGACATAGCCATGACGAGGAGACACGCCGTCGGTGGGGTTGGCATAGCATCGCGGAGACGAGGAACAGGACGAGGTTGAGACTGAAGCAGTGCTTACCCCCCGTTTCAAACTGTGGAACTTTAATGTCCTTCTCAACTTCATTATGGTCTGTGGAGGGTTTCGAGAGGCACAGACTGGACCCGAGATACTAGAAGGGAGGAGATTCGAGTCGAGTTGGCCGGGTCCGTGGCGATGTCGGGCTAGGACGGACCGTGGACAATCAATGAATGAGTGAATGGGGCTCGAACTCTGCCGTCTGTCTGGTCTCTGTCGCTATGCAGTCGCGACTCTCCAAAATTTTAGGACGTGCTCTCTCGGCCGTGGCACTAACCGTTTAGGGCGACAAGCTATACAGCTCCACCCGGTGGTGGAACTGTGGGGTACCCAGGTACATGCACCCTTGCTTCTGCTGCGTGCGGCCGGCCGCTGGCTTTTTTATCACAGCTCTTATCAGCACAGAAAAAGTTCAGCAGTCGGTCTTGGAATCGACCTTTCTTTTCCTTTCCCATCATTCACATCTTTCAGGGCAGTCTGACTCTTCTCTCGCTGTTCTGAGACCAATCGCAATCCACTTTCACCCAGACACCAAGGGCACATTTTGCAACTCCCAGGTTCCTTGCAGCAACACTTTCTTCTTTTTGGTGGCCAACCAATTGTGCATCGTACCCCACCACCGCAGGACTCACCTCGGCGGAGAGTCATACGCTCCTCGCACCGCCCGCCACCTCTCACAACCTCTGCTTAATTGCCCCAGCGCTACCCTTTCTTCGATCCTCCCCACCTTGCCATCAAATCTTCAATACAGAAGAATGGCCGACGCAACCACCCAAGCCGCGGCGACCCAGCCCGAGGTCTCTGCCCCAGTCGCCGAGGCAACCACCGACGCTGCTCCCGCTGTCGAGACCACTACAGTCGAGTCTGTCAAGGCTGAGCAGACCGAGGAGGCTGCCGCCACTGAGGAGAAGGGAGACACTGCGATGGAGGATGCTGGTGCCAAGGACGTCAAGGAGGAGGAGGACAAGGACGCCAAAGCTCACAACACTAGAGCGCGCGGCCACCACCACCACGACAACAAGCGCAAATTCGACCCCTCTGTTCTGTCTGTGTCGGACGACCCCCACCTGATTCGTGTCCAGGTACGAACGCATCCCCGAGATATCGGGCCTACGCACAGTCTTTGCTAACAAGTAGCCAGGTCGAGTTTTACTTCGGAGACAGCAACCTGCCCCAGGACAAGTACCTGTGGAACCTCACCGGGGGATTCGACAACAATCCCGTCTCTCTCAAGAAGATCTGCTCCTTCAAGCGTATGCGCCGCTTCCAGCCCTACGAGGCTGTCGTAAAGGCTTTGCGTGACAGCGAGTTCCTGGTCCTCGCTGGCGACGAGGGCCACGAGACAGTCGCTCGCAAGGTCCCCTACAAGTCCTCCAAGCCTGGCGACAAGTTCCCGGTCTCAGTCTACGTCAAGGGCTTTGGCGATGAGAAGCCGTCAACCCAGTTCGACATCGAGGCCTTCTTCGCCAAGTTCGGACCCGTCAATGCCATTCGACTGCGCCGAGATGATGACCATCTTTTCAAGGGTTCTGTCTTCGCTGAGTTTGACACTGAGGAGCAGGCCAAGGCTTTCTTGGCCCTTGATCCCCCGCCCAAGTACGAGGGACGTGAACTGAAGATCATGTCCAAGCGGGACTATGTCGACGAGAAGAAGAAGTTGATCGACGAGGGTAAGCTCGAGCCCAGCAAGAGTCAGGGTCCCCGAACTTTCTGGGAGGGCCAGGACCTCAAGTACGGCCGTGGAGGAGATCGCTTCAGGGGTGACAAGGATGACTGGAAGGCCCGCAAGGACCACGACCGCAGGAACAACAACAGAGGTGGTAGAGGCGGGCGTGGGCGTGGGCGCGGAGGCCGTGGTCGCGGAGGCCGCGACTTCGACCGCAGCAACAGGCGTGATCGGGATGAGGCTTCAGGCGACCGCAAGGAGTCCGCCGACGGGGAGAAGCCTGCCGAGACCAATGGAAAGCGCTCTCGCGAGGACGACGGCGCCGCCGCCGCCCAGGAGCCCCCAGCCAAGAAGGTCGATACCAAGGAGGAGGCTTGAAGGAGCCTCGGATTAGGAGTTGGGCAGGATGAGATGCTCACTTCCTGAGTTGATACCCAGATCGATACATTCGGCATTTGGAACATTTTCCTCGCACTTTCGGACTGCGATATCAAAACGGTGGACAGGGTCGGCGTTAACGGGTCAGTTGCTTTGGGTCATTGTCCATCAGTTTGGACATGTGTAGTCTTCTCGAATGATCACAATCCAGTCCTCGACATTGGACATTGAGATAGTCTCGGTCTGCCTTATAGCCCTTGGAAGGTACTCTGGACGCATCATGTCATGCATAGAGGCGAAGGAAATCAGAAGCAGACTTCCCTGAAAGAATAAAAGAAATGCAATGAAATCCAATCCTCAGAAACAAACTCAATGCGAAGATTGTTAGTATAGACTGATAGGAGAGCTTTGCGTGTCTTCGATCACATTTGAGAGCATCGTTTCAGTCCAGATGGGCTAGAACCTGTGGCATTCCCTGTACTGCAGCCGGGATTTCAACGACTGGTCGTCTCCGGCCTGGAATTCCGTACAGTCTCAAATATTCGGCTTGTGCTTTAATTCTAAATTTTCCGCGTATGCACCATGAGTATTTTGCAAGGCTTTCAGATTTATACGCCAGTTTGCTTAATAGTGAAAACGAGGATTCGCCCGACAAGACCGCTCCCTGTTTGATGACGCGGCGTTTTTTCGTACCTAAAGCTGACCGGACGTCGTTCAAGCCTAAAACAAGCCGGCCCTCACTACGCTGGTGAGAGCACAAATTGATCGCACATCGCCAACGGATGGTTTTGAAGTCGAATTGACTACAAGACCATTTATGAATGTAAGAGTCGTGATGGTTAACATGGTTACATTGAACCCCGACGCACCATTTTTCTGGTCGCGCCTCTCCTGTTTATACCCAGCTCCCTGGTGCTGGTGATAGTTTTGAACAGGAACATAATTTTCAATAGATTGATATTGGCACCTGCAGGAAGATATACATTGTTATTGCGAGGAACCAGGTAGAAATCCATAGATTCTACGCCCAACATCCACTCCAACAACACATACGCCTATAATCGGCACCTATCTCTAAAAAAAATATTCGTCTGAGGTGACGCATCTGCGAGCAATGGACCCCGAAACCGACAGCAAGCAACACTGCCGTGATCCAGCAACTTCGTCCTGCTGTGGTGGTTTAGACGTTGGTCATCACTTGTTGGCCCGCGGCAGAGAAAAAGCTCATGTCTCCAGTCATTCAAAAACTCACACTTGCACAATGTGTAAATTAAAACTGGGCGGAAAGGACGAAAAGGGCCATGCTTAGAAGCTGTGTTAGTACTTTCCGGAGTCGAGATCGAGCAACCATTGAGGCCTGACTGGAGACATGTTTCTATGCTATGGATATCACTTTAATTATTCAATGAATTCCACGAAACATAATGGTGCAACCGGTTGCAAGCGGGTCGCACAGGTTTCGTATATCTCAATGGCTAAGGCTTGATATGCAGTACAACATAGCCCCATCCAAAAGAAAAGGGTGACAAAAAAAAATAAAGTAAGAGGGTCGCTTTATAATAGCTGGTTAGTGCGCGTGGTACACCGTCAGACTGTTCTCGAGTGGGGCAGTGCTGGTGATGGGGAAATCATTGGGTGCGAAGTCGAAGCATTTGCATTGGCCGGCATATTTCGACGTATCGATTGTCTTTTCTTACCTACCGAAGAGGCTAAATGAAACCTGTACCACCGTATAAGCCCAATTATTACAATTTTGGGCCACTGTGGCTTGGCGAGGTGGTCAACCTGCGTACGCACAGCCTGCAGACAACGCTACTACATATCTGGATGGGCATTTCTTCAGCGTCCAGAGAAATTTTGTTCTTGATATATACTCTGAACAATATACTGAGTTTCGATCCCTTGAGCCGATTCCTGGAGTAAAGGGGTGGCCATTGTTTGTCCTTCTTAACCCACTTTGCGACACTGTGCGCGTCACATTGTGACTTGATTTCATCTCACAGCGACTGCTGCTCGTACATAGCAACTCGGCAAGGCTCTGGAACCGGATAAATCTAATCCCTACTTGCTTGTTACCACGTCTTTCAAGTCTTGTCTTTCCCCACAACGCTGACGTGGATCCTCTTTCGATCACGGTTTCCGTTGCAACTCTTATTTCAACATGTGGGCGACTATGTTGGGAAATGAAGCAACTTTGCAATGCCTCACAGATGGCAGATAGTAAGTTGAACAGCATCTTGACTGAAGTAGAATGCTTCCAACGGCTTCTTCACCAAATGGCGGAGACGATGCAAACTATAAACGCAGACCACAGTATGCAAGATACTGGTCATCTTGGCAACCACCTGAGTGTATCAATCTGTATAGCGGATGGTATTGTACTCCTGGAACAATTGCACGAGTTCTTGCGATCCCTTGGAAAACCAAGCAGAGTATTTGACGGTGTACGAAAACACTTCCGGCTTCTGTCTGCGTCCGAGCAAATCTTCATTTACCAGGGCCAAATAAAGTCTTACCGTGATACGATTCAGCTTTCGATGCAAACAGTGATACTGTAAGCAAGCTGCTTGTTTTTTGAGGATTGGAAAGTGTGACTAATGTTGAGAAAGCTGGAACCAAGTCACCATACGCACTTCGACCGAGAATATCCCGTCGAGTCTCAATCGCCTCTGCGAAGACATTGAATGCGTCGCGGGGAGCATGAACGTTCGACTTCGACCCATGGAGCAAAAAGTCGCCCCGACCATCGTGTATGCAGATGAGCTCAAAATGCTGCATAATCAGCGGAATTGCATGAGAGCAGCGGCAGAAGTTGTCTCTTCTGCATCAACAATTGTTGGTTCAGGCGGCCGGTCTTCCACCGGCGCACCATTGGACTTCAACGACGTTTTGCCCCCAAATCCGAGCGATTTCATGCTCACTTGGTTTGGAGAGCCTGCCCCTAGCATCTACGAGCATTCATATGGAGCCGCGGAGCCTGCTTATGGGAATGTCAATGCTCATGCTGCCCCAGGTGTGGTTGATGGTGGCGATATCGCCAGTGTTGCTTTCTCCACACACATGGTAGATGATTCTGTCTCAGATGGCGAGATAGAGGCCGAGATTGTGCAGCTATCGGGAAACTTCGTGGCAGCCGAGAATACATTCAGAAACAGCTTGGCTCGACTGCTTCAACACAGACCACGCCGTTCTGCACTGACCTTAAATTATCAGTATTGGAAGCACTGCTCAATACCTACACACAACAAGGAAAGTGGGAGAAGGCTAAAGAAGTCATTATGGAGCGGCTTGCTATTTTCTCAGGGCATTCATTCGAGAGATCTGGTCGCTACCTTGATGAGGCCCAGAACCTGGCCGACGTACTCCTCAGATTGGGCGATACATCACAAGCGCGCGTTTACGCCGAAAAGTGCATCAAGGCATACCGCGAGCAAGGCCCTCTGGGATACCAAGGCCTCGAGAGAGCACCTGATCTTATGATCGCCATTTGCCGATCGGAAAACAATCAGTGGATGAGGAAGCTTTTCGACTTCTTCTTGCATACAGTCAGGTGCAAGACCCAAATCTCGCGACTGAAACACTCAATCTCTCCACATCGAGTGAACAATCAGCGTCTTCGCGTCAGAGAATACTCGGATGCAGCTCCCAATCCCACACTCCTGATTCCTATCTATATCTGGATGATTTCGCAGACCCCTATGAAATGCCATGGGATGGACAGTCGCCTTCCATCCATTTCGATGGTCCAGGCAAAGCGTTAACGCGAGATCTGGTGCTGATACACGCACAAATGGAAGTCCCCTTTGAGAGCTGTGGTTCAGCTGAAGAGCGCCCTTCCACGCCATGCAATGATGCATCAGTCATTGAGGCTCAGTCATTCCTGCAGAGTGATGTTCTTGCTGATACAGAACAATACCTTGACTGGCAAGCCGGCAGTAACCTCACATCTTGCCACCAAAGTACCTCCTCAGGCGACACCGAAGTACCAGATGTGATTCTCACGGGACAAGGCTCTCAATCAAGTGTCATTATCGAACAAGTCCCCGTGGAGTGTCTGTCGCCAGAGAAGGCGGCCGAAATAATTCCTCGGCCCCGCTTCAATGTATACGATTGGCTATCCTGTGGCCGAAGATGAGGTTAGCTGCCAAGTGCTGTTGTCTGATGCAATCCCTCTCAAGCAAATCATAACTGAGCGAGATGATGCGACAATGGACCAATTCCTGGAACGCTTTGAGGAGCGGGTGTCCTTGGACTCGTACTATAAGATATTAGAAACAGAAGACCCCCCCAGGGTCTTTCCATGAAAACGAGGTTGCAGATATCCAGCACGGCAAAGAAGCTAACCACGGTCGGGACATGACGCAGCCCGCTGATGAGACCGAAATGGCCATCTGGGCAGACATTGACGACGGAAGCGCACGATCGACGTCCGCTATGCCATCCACACTGGCACGGTTATTCTCTTCGTCCGAAGAGGCAGACGCAGAATCCGCAGAATCCAGACCTGGTTCTTCGGTGAGTGCTTAGCGATAAAGATATTTATGTTAGGAATGTGCTAAAATAAACGTCAGGGAGCTGAGTCGCTGTCGACGATTACAATGACTGCAAAGTCTCCCAGCGATACCATTTCACCGGACAGAATCACTGTGCTAGTCATCGGAGACCCACTTTGTGGAAAGACGTCCCTTATTTGGTCAGTCACCGCCGTTGATATATCCTGACTTAGCTGTGCTGACGCGCTTGTTTTCCTCAGGCGGTTCATCCAAAACGAGCCATTCACAAAAGTAAGATCTATCCACGCTCAAACCCCAACCACAATACCCAAGCAATCGTCAATCAGAACTGGACTTGTCCGACCACTTACTAAGGAACGCAGCTGCATATGACAACGGTAACTGTGCCTTATGTTGCAGACGTGGGCGTCGGGTCGACGAAAGGAACTTACGTGGAGCTCATCATTTGGGACACGCCAGGCTTGGAGACAAATCAGTGCTTTGAAGACATCAAATCGATTCAGGCAGTGCAGTGTGTTGTCTTATGTTATTCAATGGGCGACCCTGATCTGATTGCCAATATAGACAACCACGTGAGCTCAGCCACATCCAATCTAATAGTTCTACTTCTCATATACTTACTCTTTAATAGTGGCTTCAGAAGATCCGCGAATACATTCATGAGGTACCTGTTGTACTGGCAGCACTCCAAAAAGACTTATGAGACGAAACAAGATCGGCGGTGAATCCCAGGGACATAAAAGACCACATTTGAACGTTTGTAATGGTATGTGCTACAAATAGGAACGCTGATTCTTTGAAATGCAACCTCTAATCTAAGGGATACAATACCAGGGTGATCAATTGAGAGACCGTATAGGAGCAGTCCAGTATTGTGAATGCTCTGCGGCGACTGGAGAAGGCGTCGACGACGTGTTTAGGCTTGTTGCATCAGAAGGAATCCGATACGAAGGCTTGAAGTCAAGCAACCGGAAATACAAGATCTTTGGGAACATGTCAGGATCGCCCAAATAAGCAGCAAAATCAGGTATGTTCGGGATATTTCAAATTAGCTGGCATTCAAATGCATATTCACATGTGCTAAGCCCCGTCAATTTTGGGGTTCTATGTTTCAGTCGTCCTAAGCTAATCCGCATGATGGTCAACAGAATCCAGCGTGGTAAGTTAAGTATGATTACCGGACAAAATGAGATGAAACCACATTCTGATGTTTTAATGCCACATTCAAATGTTAATACTTTCCGTGGAGGTAAATTAGTGCTACTCATCGCACTCATCTTTGCAATGGCAATTGAGAGAATAGGAGACTGTAAAAGGACCAGTTGTCCGCACCCCAAGCCCCAACATGATCTGACTGGTAGTTTCCGCTGGTGTATGGCTCCAGTTTACCCTGTCTTCATCATGAGAAGGCTGAAATAGTCACGATCCTCTTAATGACGATTAGAAGGCAAGTCTAACGCATTATATTTGCGGAGATTTGGAGGTAACTAGAAACGAAGCTCTTTGGACGAAGAAGAAAGCAGTGGAATTCAACTTCAATAGCACATTTGCAAACGGGAAAACTTGGCATCTGGAGCTGCGCATACGGCGGCCTGGACCCTCTCTAGATCATCTTCGAAAACGCTGCGCTGGCCAGTGAAGGAGTTCAACATCATTGGTGCCCGATCACGAGCCCGAGGCCAGCTCCTCGACCGGTGAGACACACACAGAGCTAGAGACAAGTGAAACCACCCATCGCACTGATCTTAGCAATCATCTCCGAGAAGTAAAAGGGCATAAGACTGGCCGAACAGCAGCTTGCTGGAAGGGAGGTTGCAGGAATGTAGCCACCACGGCAAAAGGGACGCTGTTGACATCTTGCAACGTCACCAGCCGGCGCCGTCGTGATTCTGCTAGTGTATTGCTTTCCGGTGGTAAAGGTTCACGGTTCGAGTCCGTGGAGGATCGCTTACTTCTTTCCAACATTGAACAGGTCATTGTTCTATATTGGTGCAATCATGTCTCCTCACCCTCAGTTTCTGCTTCGCTCTAAACGTGCTGTAAACATTCTGTGAGCTCTTCAAATGAGAAGTCTAACCTAGGTCCTAAGACTATTTGTTGTAAGTATTAGAGTAGTATTATACAAGTTGGTGCTGTAGACATAGTGCTCTTACTTATGGAAGTGGGTGTTAAAAGAGTTAGCATTATGGGAGTGAGTATTACTACTTATAGGAATTAGCACTCTGCATGCTGTTACTTGGAGTAGTAGGTGTCACTGCTTATAGCAGTAGGTATTGTGGGAGTAAGTGCTGTTACTTGCTGGTGTTGGTGTTGTGGCAGTGAGTGTTATTACTTGTGAGGGTAGACATTGTGGTACTGAGTGTTGTGGGATCGGGTGTTGTGAGGCTATGCGTCACTGCTTGTGGGAGTAGGCCTTATGGGGGGAGTCAGGGTCGATGGATGCGAGTGTTGGGTGATGCACTGGTGTACCCTCCCTCCATTTCCGTGGTGTGAAGTGGGAGTTATCGCTAATATGAGTTCGATAGTGTTTCTGAGATCTGTAGATGAAATTACACCAAGAGCTATTCGGATTGCAACTGTTATAGCCTGGGTCACCTCTACATGCATCTGACTTGGCCATGGACTAGTCGCAGCCTCCGGGATCAGGTCACTGATAATATGCTGGCGTGCAGGCGTAGGATATAACGGTACTATGGTGTGTAAGTGCTACGCTCAAGCCTTGATAATCCGAACTTGAGACAAGCTTTTCTACTGATGGCGGCAGCAACCAAATGTAAACATTTCAGAATACCACACTGACGTCCAGGTGCAAATCTCCATCTGATTCCAGTCGTTCTGGCCGCGTGGTAGTCGCAATACGTGATACTCCGGACCCAAAAGATCGGCCAACTCCACTCATCCGCCAAAAAGCGATCCTCCACGGACTCGAACCGTGAACCTTTACCACCGGAAAGTAACGCGCTACCATTGCGCCAAAGGACCATGTCATTGCTTGACATGGGGTTGAGTATCTAGTATATATTGTTGAAATGCATTGCGAGGGACGGAGGTTGAGCGGGGAGCCGGTGCGCCAGAAGACAAGAGGGCGACGGGAGCTAGACCTACAGTAGCTCCTCCGTCTTCTGAAATGACGGAGACGTTGTGTTTCAATTATGTGTTCAGGGAGTTTTCAGTAGGAATACTGCCTGATTCCGAACTGCCCTCATGCTTAACGACAAGATGTTTGCCGATATATCACCACGAAAGACAGTAGCCCTCGTTACGGTAATTACACCCACTGTGTATTTACTCGTTTTGAGATGGTCAGTGATGCGCAATGTCGAAAGCAGCGCTGCTCAACGGCTGGAGCCAAAAGCCCGGAAAGGAAGAACAACGACCCAACCTTCGTCACCAAAATCACTGCCGCAGTCGGTGGCAGCCGACAATACCGATGGGTTCGTCTTATGGAACGAGCGTGTGGTATCCAAGCCATTTCCCTTATCCAACCTCCGGCGGTCGAGCGAGAGCCTGGATGAATTACTCACTCGGTACGTCAGGGCTACGATGGTCGCCTTCACGTGGACCCCCCAGGCATATATCATCCGGAAGATGCTTCCCGTCGGCATCAGAAAGACCTTCGAGCCCGATTACATCAATGATATGGATTTCAGGATGGTGGGTCAACGCGTGGATGGTGTGTATACGGTGCAATACAGAGGTACTGGCCCTTGTGGCGACCGCGTGGAGATGAGACTGAGCCCACCGGAAGAGTACAAAGGGCCGAGATCCGATGGAATAATCGTGGCGGCGATCGAGCCTGTGCGAGCGGGCGCTCCCGATGAGGTTGTCTTCGTCAACGAGACGTGGCTGTGGCGGAACCAGCACGAGAAGCCGACGCTGTTGGAGGGCGCGATCGGTCGCTGGTTTCACTCTCTACTTGCGGCTTGGCTCATTGCCAAAGGCATCAAGTCTATCCGACAAGAAGAGTCATTGGCGAAAAAGTAATGCGCCTCTGCTCAAGCGAAACGTGGGGAAAGTTGGCTGGGCATCGACTGGTCGGTTCTTCGACTTGCGACGGATATACTGGTTCCGGATTGAGGACAGCAAGCCACTCATCCACTGCTGTCCGCGGCCAACTCATTCAGCCTGTGCACTGCCGGTCGATCAATATCGAAGCCTGCTTTTGCATGCGCGTGCATGCAGGAGCACATCTGCTCAAGTTCACTGATTGACTTCGAAACACAACTTTACGGTCTCATTCGGTTTCTGCAGATTGCAGCATAATTGTCTTCTCCACTCCTCGGAATCACAACCCTTATGCGTCTCGAAGGCGCTGCACACCTGCATCCTCCCGTAGCTACCTAGTCTATTTGTTGCACCTGCGGCACAAAAGAATGCAGGGGAACAGTTTGAGGACGCGGACCTGCTGGAGGGGAGAACTGCATGCAACAAATACGAAACTCAAGCACGCTGTCTGCTGCCGGTCGCGTGCGCACTACCATCACGGGCCGACCTGCAGGGTGTCTCATTCGCACGCGGAAGACAGCAGACAACCAACGTCAATTCCTTCGGGCTTGGTCTTCGGTTCCGAAGAAGCACCCTTGCATCGGCCCAATTTCTGCAACAACTTTACTGCGTCTTCTCACCCACTCCTACTTTTGCTGAGGGCCTGTCCACCAATTGTCTGTGCTTTGACCTTTCGCCCAAGCCATCACGTCCTCACCGGTGCCCTCAATCAGCATAGGCTCAGCAGTCATCGAGGCCATCCGGCCTGCCTGTCAACGTGCCTGACGGCATATCCCGAACCGAAGGGAATCGAGGCTCGAACGGACCCACGTCAATTGGTGGTCCCACTGTGACGTTATAGGCTTATTCTGCTTCGACCAGAGTTCGAGACCGTCTCCACGAGCAGGGTCAGAGGTTATCAGAGCCATGCGGCCGGGTATACCAAGACATATTGCGTGCACATGCGTCAATGCATTGTTATTGCTACATTCTGCTGGCTCAAGTGACATGGCTGAACAATGGAGAAATTTCGATCCTGCCAGCCTGCTCACGGCTGCCTCCGTGTGGATTTCTTCCCTCCTCGGCTCAGATGCCTTGAAAATACCCTGCTCTCGGTGACCCTCTAACCATTAACAGGCACCACCGAAACCAACAACCACAGAGATAGTCTGAACGGGCCGCCCTGCCCGTCAGATTTTAGTGTGCCACACCCGACCAGACTTCGAGCTGCTCGGCTACAAAGCCATTAAATAATTCAATCATGTTTGCTGTCACAGCGCATAAAGTCTGGGGAAAATTGTAGACGCACATCTAGCCGGGCTGGTAGATCATCCAGGTGGGATCCTACCACGGGTCTGAAGATGGGACGAACCGGTCAATAATTCGAAACCCCAGCTATACTATACCCCCCGGCTACGATACCATGCAAGACTGGCAAGTGTTCAGCGCTTCCTGTAAAACTGGGGATCCTTCCTCCCTTTCCAGCCTGGACCCTTTGGAAAAAGTGGAAAGGGCAAAACACCGAAAAGCTCCTGCGGCACTCTCCTTCCATGAAGTCCAGATCTTTTCTTATCCGTCATTTTTTTATGCCAAATTCACATCGCGATGTCGACTGACGGGCCCTATCCACCGCTGCCAGATCCCTCGACCTTACCCCATGACTCTCTTGTCCCAAATATCATAGCCTGTGCGGTTGTGACGTGGGCAATATCGGCTGTCTTTGTCGCGCTGCGCTTCTACACCCGGACTAGAATCCTCAGTGTCATAGGCTGGTCAGACTGGCTCATCCTCATATCGTGGATCTTCTCCTGCGGCGTAACTGCAAGTTCTATCGAGCAGACTCAGACAGGGATAGGAAGGCATATCTACGACTATGACTGGTTGGCGAATCTGACACCATTCCAGAAGGTGAGGTCTCCCAATTCTGACCTTCCCGCAGACAGAATGTTCATGAGCTAAGCGGCTCCCAATAGGCGGCATGGTATGGCGTTTTGTTCTACACACTCTCTTTGGGCTTTTCAAAAATTTCTATGCTGTTGCTATATCTCAACCTATTCTCATACCACTGGATAAGAGTCGCAGGGAGACTGGTTCTTGGTGCGGTCACAATAGCGACATTATGGATGATTTGTGTTGTGTTCACGGCCTGCATACCTTTGGAGGCGTACTGGGTGTACACCCTCCGAGCTGAGGCATATTGCCAACCACAGAGTGCGTGGTGGGCAAGTGTGTGAGTAAACGTCTCAAGTTGTCTCGCTTCTATATCTTTCATTTGAGTAAAGAGTGGAAATGCCTGTGAATCACGCCCACCCCCGACATACCATAACTCTGTTTTGGAAACCATATTAACACCAGGTCAGGGGACTCCATATGTCTACAGACTTTCTGATATTTGCTTTACCACTGCCTGTTCTGCCAACACTACGAATGCCTAGGCGTCAGAAGTGGATGTTGACCTTGGTCTTTTCATTGGGATTTTTGTAAGTTGAGACCACTGGTATTTGCCACCACAAGGCCGATGATACTGACGCCAAACTCACAACAGTGTCTGCATCGTATCAATTGTCCGACTCATGAAGCTCCTTAAAACGGAAAATAACCCATCAATGGACTTCTCCTATGATAACGCCGACCTCGTCTACTGTAAGCACCAGTTTGCTCCTTCTACGCCATAATTCCCGTCTTACTTAGGACAACTCACTCGTATACAATATATTGAGACCCGTAGCAGTGGACTAACACCTACCAGGGACCTCCATCGAGGTACAAGGGGCGATTGTCTGCGCTTGCGCAGTCACCCTCAAGCCTCTCATGAATCAGTTGATGCCGCAGTGGTTCTCAACACGTCGACACGACAACTCCCTCGGCCAGGAACCAGCACCCCTGACTATCGGACAAAAAGCAAGCAGAAGGAAATTGGATAAAATGGATGAGCAGACAACAGGCCATGACAGTTGGACTGCCGACCGGCCGAGCAAAGACCTAGAGTCAGGGTCATTCGGCGTCCAAGATGCCGGAGCCTTTCTAAGTCTCGGCCCCGGATCCGACAATTTTGATCAAGGACGTTCGGGTGATGTCATGCCGTCGGTTCGGCTGAACGATCTCTCCCCCGGAAGCAGGAGGCATGCCACCGCCTCCATGCCGCTACCGCCGCCGAATGTGCGCATGAGCTCGCTCTCTGCGTTACGAGGTCTGGCAGTCGGGGCGTTCCTTGATGACTCCTCGATCAGAAGACAGAAGCTGAGTTCAGAATCTGGGCATCAGCGGTCACTGACGAGCCCGGGCTTCTACGACTCGTCCTCTGAGAGATTGGATTGGGATTTGGAAAGAACAACATCTGATGGGTCAACCCCCTGGAGGGGCTGAGACTGTTATTTATGAGAAAGATGATGAAGTGTCCTAACAATTCTTTAATTTGAAACCACCTGGGCATGTTTACCCCTTTGATGCCTGCCGCGTTGTCGATTTAGGATGTGGAGTTTTCATCATAGTACCTGTAACTGGACAAAATTGCTGTAGAATTCCTAGATGCTCGCGAATTCATTGGAAATTGGATATTCGCACCCGCAGCAGGGGGGCACACAGGTACATAGCCCACTCCCGCAACACCCACTCCTATGACACCTACTCCCATAATACCTACTCCCATTATACCCACTCCAATGGCACCCACTCTCATGGCACTCACTTCTAACATGCACTCTTATAGCACCTACTTGCACAATACAAATGCTCAAAATACCTAGGCACCTATAGTCCACACCCATTCCGAACAGATTGTCTCAGATGTGCGTATGTACGAATTAGGCTGGGTGATACTCTCTGCTTCGCTGTGGCACAATCGTGTACTGGTCTACCACCCGTTGTATAGATGCGAATATTCGAACACGTTCATTTTCAACGACTGTCAATCCAGAAAGCTCATATATACCGAGTATATATGAGATACTTCGATTATGCATCGTGTTATCAGAAGCATATATCTAGGTAACACGCCAGACATGGGCATTAGAACAGTACTTACTCACAATCTTCCTCGAAATCCATAGAGAGCTCATTAATGCGTTTCAAATAGTGGTAGCTGACAATTTTGACATTGTGAAGCCACTCGATAATTTTGTATTCCAGATTGATGATTGCTAGGAGCTGAGGACTATAGGAACAAGACCGATGTAGTCTCCCTAGGAAGCAGTTTAGGCTCACCATATGCGCACTCGCTCAACACTGGGACACAAATTCGGCGATTTCCTTGTTGAATCGCTCCGGTTCTTCATAGAACATCCAGTGGCCACCGTCGAAAACGGACCACTTTGCCAGTCCTGCCTTCCCACTCGCCTTGTTCACCCTCTCGACTGTCTCCTTCAAACCATCGAGCGGGAAACAGCCCGTCCGGCGTCCAGCAATGACGAGGGTGGGCTTGGTAATGAGCTCGATAGCCTCGCGATGATCGTACCTCGTGTGGTCGGCTAAGAGCCTCGCCAGCCACTTCCCGTCGCAGAGGCCGCTGATGCTCGTGAAAAAAGCCTCGTCCTCGGTAGCTGTCTCCGGGCTGACCTGCTCACTATCCTCGGGAGCGAAGCGGTAGCCAAGGCACTCGCTGACGAGACCCTTGTGAGCCTCTTCCGGAGTATCTATCCACGCGCGCTGAGCGGCCAGCATCGTCGCCTCGTCGTAACACCCAAGGTGAGCTTTGGATGCGTCCCAGTTGTCGAAAGCGGAGCGGTCCTGGAGCGGGGCCTGGTCGGCGAAGACAAAGCCAGCAAAGTCGCTGTCACCGAAAAGCTCGACGTACGTCCACAGGACGGCAGCGCCGATGGAGCAGCCGACAGGTACGATTTTGATGTTTCCGTGACCTTGGCGGAGAGACTCGACGACCGTCCGCAGGTCGGCGGCCAGTCTGGCAACGTGGTAGCCGCCCTGGGTCCTCCCCGAGGCGCCGTGGCCCCGCATGTCCGGGGCGACGACCCAGTGTTTCTGTGAGAGCGCGGCAAAGTTGCGGGTGAAGTACTTGGAGGAGCCGCTGAAGCCGTGCATCAAGAGAATACATGTTTGGCGGCGGGGGTCGCTGAGTGACCCAGGGCCGGCCTCAGGGATGTTCTCGAGAGGAAGAGAGGTCTGAAAGGCGAGTGAGACGCCGTCATTCGTCCCGCAGTAGGCATATTCCATGCCCGGCTCGGCGAGGAACTTCATGTTGGCGATGAGTTGTGATGGTAATGTTGCAGGGCACGATGCTAAGAGCTTTGAACGAGGACTAGAAGCTCGTTTCAGTGGACTTGCACGGAGCCGGTGAGGTCAAGGTTCTTGGGATCTGGGCAACAGGATCATGCAGGTGTATTCAACGAACGCAGGCCGTCGTGGACGTGGAAGAGAGAACAAGTGAAGAGGGTGACATTGTGTCTCGCCCAAAAAGGCATCTTGACTTTAACATGAAGAGTCAGGATCACCAACAGAGATTTGTTCTCGGGTTAGGGTCAGCATGCCCGCCTGTAAGTATTCCAATCCAATTGCGTAGTTAGGTCAGGTTGACTGACAGTACTACTGGCACCAGAGGCTGGAACTTCCCACAAGGGGACTGAAGCAGGCAAAATGAAAGAATACTTCGGACTGTACGGTTTATGGCTCCGTTTACCAGACCAGAGGACCTCGCGAGGCAAGAGTCTCCATCTCCTTAGGGTGGTGAAGAGACGAGACGACCTCGGTATAGAACCCAAGCGAGAGAACAGCTGCTGGGATGCACATGAAATCTTGGCTCACGATTTATGAAACCAGTTGATTTCAATTAGAAGCAGCATCATACATATTGATTCTCAGGAGAGGTGTCAAATCTGAGTATGTAGGTAGTGGCCTTCAGATGGACCACCCGACCAGTCATACACGATCCATCACTTCCTCTTTTCGACCCGCTTTCATGAAAAAGTCCACGGCGTGACACGGGTACTTACAGTGTCCCAGACGCATTTACCCAGAATCGCAAATCGTGCCTTCATGCTTTGCTTTTTGGCAGCATCAACGCATCAACAGCAGTGTCCAGCTGACCCAATGTCAGTGTCACTGGTAGACCGTAAAAACAACAAGATACCGCAAAGTCAGAAACCCATACCTGATTTTTACAAACGTTTTTCAGGCGACCTAAACAACAATACTGATACTCACAAGAGCCATTCCAACCGTCCAACGAAATACAATAAGTGGTGAAAAAGGCTGTCAGATGGCCATGCTCATTGCAAGCCATCCTGGTGGCAATGTTTCAGTCGACAAACGGATCGTCAGGCCGGAAGCCTTTTAGCACAACTTAAAACCTGGGCTCCTTCGCAGGGGTATCCTGTTGAGCCCTACCACCAGGGCTAGTCGCGGAGGATTTCGCAGGTGCGCTCCTGGGCGCCTTGCGCGGACCACTCTTCGGAGTGACGAGTTTGCGCTTTTTGGTAGGGGCAAGGCTGATGGACAGGACTTCCTTCAAATTCTTCTCAGCCTCGGCCAACTGCATACTCAGCTCGCTGATCTGCGTGGGAAGACCCTCGATGTCCTTGTTCTTACCCTCGAGCTCTTTGTTCTTGTGGACAAGCAAGCCCTCCCTCCTAATGAGCTGCTTCTTCTCCACCCGGCGTTGCCTTCAGACACCACGCGGTGGGATTTCTCCAGCTGCGTGGCTGGGTTGGCAGGAAGGAAGTCCTTCCACGCGTCGCAGCAGATTTGGACCTTCCAGAGATTGACTACAGCACTTATGTCCTCGTGAAGAGCGGTTGGGGACAACTAAGCCAAAGGGTGCATTCGGTGTCCTCTTGAACGTGGTCGATTGATGTCTGGGTAACGATGAAGTGTTTCTTCTCGCAGTTGTCGTAAGTCTCGCTGAACTTGACAAAGTTGATGACATTGGGGTTGTTCTCCTCGAAGTCGATGGTGAACACAACCTTGTTGACTCCACTCTCGAGGATGCAGAGAGAGTCGCTCTTGGTGTCGATCGTGAATGGCGAAGTGGTCTCACTGAGAATGGCTATCTCGAACTTCCACTGGAGCCAACAGTGGGGCATGCCGTTCTTTTGGCAGATCTCCGCAAAGACGCCAGCGTTCTGGTCGCCAAGGGTAAATTGAGGTTTGCAAGGCATGTTGAAGACTGGGCGTGACCGTGTCAGAAGGATTACAAGGCGCTTAAGACGGCGCTGCTTACCGCGATGAGGGAGGAGCCTAGGCAGCTTTTATAGTGTGCAGAACGGCAGTTCCGCAGTAGATAGCAGGTGCGCCACGTATTACTGAGGCGAATTGAAGATCAACGAGCGATTTCGAATGTGGATATTCGCAGTCGAAGCGGATCAATGCACCGGTGGCTTTTCCATCCGTCACGTGGGCAGAGTCGGGGAGCATGCGATGGGTTGTCCAAGGTGGGGGGGGGGGTCAACAATCGATGGAAGACCCTCGAGGGTACACCGAAGAGAGAGAAGGTAGAGGGACAATGGATCACTTGTGTAACCACCGAGTCAAGTTGACGAGGCTTGCCTTGAAAGGTCTGCGAGGCAACAAACAGTCGGCGATAGTGGTTGACAACAATTGACAAAAGCGAGGCACTTGGGCAGTTGACCAAAGCGCAGCTTGCTGGCATGTGGCTTAAGGTGTACTAATGGGCAGTCTGTGCTGTGGTAGAAGCCTCACAGTTGGCTATTTCCTGTGTGTGCAACATGTGAGTGAAGAATGGGAGGTGAGGGGTGTATGGCGATAAGCATGTCACTTCGTAGCACACGGGTGGAAAATAGAAACGGGTTTTTGATTATGCTTCCAACTAGTATCTCACTGCCTCCATAGAATCACCTTTATGTGACGTTGATTTAGGTTTGCAGCATTTCGTCCTTTTCACCCACCTTAGGACGTCCAAAGAAATTTTACACAGTTCCCTCTCCAGGGCCATTCCGTGTTGACGATCCTCCGGTGTGAAACAAGAATGCAAGGCAGTAGTCCTGTAAAACTCGCAAACGTTCTCACGGAACAATTATGTGCCGGATTTCAGACCCTGCTGTGTTAGGGGCTGCTCATATGCAGTTGGCTCCGTTCCAAACCTCTTTCCGTGGTAAATGGAGAGCAACAACACCGCCTTCTTCCAAATGACCATGGTCTCTGAGGAACGATCAAGTGGGTTTGAAAGGCTGCATCTAACCCCGGTCCCGTGCATGCCCTATCGCCAAACTCAAGAGGCATTATTGTCCCCGTACAGCACTGGCCTTGTTGAAGTGCTGTGACCACCTGGAGATGAGCACACCCACGATCCGAAGGCAACGCTTCCGAAGTCGTCTTCATTCTTTCCATCAAGCCTCGGGCGCCTTGGACTCTTGGACTTATTTGAACACGTTAGCCATCAAAAACACTGCCAGCTTCTGAAGGGGCCGTCGTACCGAGTTCCAATGTGGATTTGGCTTGTTATATCTAGCATCGCGCTTCACCGTCGCGGAATGGTGACCGATGCCAGGCCGGAGTACGAACTGTCGAGAAATACTTCGCTAGGGTATCGCTTATTCATGTATCGCTTTGGACCCTTTGGCCGCAATGAGACGATCTCCCGCGGTTTTGATGTCGGATTTCAACTCTTGTAATGCAGCAGGATCCAGACTCATCTTCATCAACAGGGTTGAAGACATTCTGTTCGACAGCATCTTGACTTCTTCGCCCAGGTTGGCCTGGCTGATGGCCTTGCCGTTGCAGAGTTCCATGACGAGTGCTTCAGCCAGGTTCTGGCAGTTTGCCTCAAAAAGGTTGTACCTTGGATGCTCGGAAATATACCTGGACGCTGGGGGTACGGTCAGTCATTCGGTCACGCGCGGGCGCCGCCTCGGAGGACTTCAGCCCACTTCCGGCTCTGGATTTGTCTCTTGACTTACCGATTTCCAGGATTTCTTCATGCTTCCGTGTAGTCTCTCCAATGTAACTTGCACCTGTCCATGTTTGCACCATTTCCTCTGTGACCGGGAAACATCTCGCTGCGGGTCTGTCAGCTGACTGTCTGGGGTCCAGAACAGAAGATTCTGGAAAGGTGCACAGGGAAGCAGGAACGCATACGGTAGTTCTTCATTATTTTGGTCGTAGGCAGCATCTGATCGCTCATGAGGTCGTAGAGGTAACACTGCCCCTCGCCTCTATGGACGGCCACCAAGGCCCAGTGTGACAGGCTGTCAAGCGAGAGGCCCGCACTCTTCATGAGGAGCCTCGAGGCTAGTTTGGTGACCTTGATGCCGTTGATGTCAATGGCGGACGTGACTACGAGTACCGCCCTGGTCTTGCATCTCGAGCTGTACTCCAGCGGCTCCTCGAGTTCCGAGGCGGTGTGATTACCGTTGAGCTTGGAACGGATGAGCTTGAGGAGTGCCTTCTTGTCGTCCTTGACCTCGACGTGTTTTCTGCGGGGGAGTCAGCCGGAGTTCCCAGGTCCGTGCTGTCGGGCTCTTGCTGGCGCCCGATGGAAGCGAAGAAATCGTACGTGGACGACAGCTCCAAAGATGGGGCATGTCGCGCTTGCTGGGAGACCTCACACTCACTTTATCTTTTCGTAGTACTCCCTCCCTGCAGCGATGAGTTGCGATGCGCTGATTCCATGTATAGGCATCCTGCCTGCGCGAAAGCGAACGTGGAATGAACGGGAGTATCTTGTAGAAATCAAGTAAATCTGGCAGACTTTCAAGCCCGTAGGCTGCACAGGGGTTCGCCTCCAAGACAAATAAGAACGAGCAGAAACAAAAACAAATAAAAAAGTTGAAGGAGTAAGAGACGAAGATGATTCAGTCAATGTGGTAGGGTTTTCAAGGAACCCTGCGGGAAAAAGATCCCAGAATCCTGGAAGAGGCACAGCCGCACAGCCGACAGGGGGGACCACCCGGGAAGCCCCCTGCGCAGCACTCAGGCACATGGGTAGGCAACACTAACTGATTTGGGCAACCCACGAGCAGGTGACCCCTGTCTCAGCCACTGCTGTCCTGCTATACGCCTACCACGTTTTCAACTATGCCTCGTTACTAAGTCACCAGACAATAAGAAAACAGTTTACAAGCAGGCAAGTAAAACAGTTAATAATCAAATAGATCAGTACTTTTCACCTTGGATCAAATTCACTAGGCGAGAGTGATTGGACACGGTTGCATTGCAATTCTCGGCTCATTCGAACGGGAGCTGCCGGTATAGAATAGCCAAGACATGCTCTGTGCTGTTTGTAAACCAGGTTTGACGAAACTCAGAGAGCTACATACATCACAAAGACCCTCTACTGTATGCCACAACAAGTTCCCGTTGATCTCGCGTCGAACTGGAAACGGCTGTATCCCGACCTTGTTCGGGTGCCCTTGTCCCCAGACATGACAAGTTCTCTTTTTTGTCAGCGCCTTAAATTAAGTCCGTGTACCGCTGAGCTTACCACTATGAGGTACTCAACTTGGGTCCTGCCTCCATACCGGTAATCAATGCTGTCATGGCGGCCATGATCCCCTTTGTACTTAGATGGCAGGCTGACCCAGAGACGCCAAACACATTCCTCATAACTATCCTCGATCAACGACGCACAATCTCAGTAAACTTATATGATAAGCAAGAAGATCCTAACTCGTGCATTGGTACGTGAGTCTGCGGTAATGAATCCGATCCCTACGCAGCGCAGTCCAGAAAGGCGTTCTTGGATGGTAAAGCTAGCTAGATATCTTCACATTTAAGTCGGCTGATTTTCATGACAGGGTTCCTAATGCGTTCTTACAACACACTTGGGCACAGAGTAAATAAAATTCAAGGGCATTCCGACGGAACTCTCACATACGTCTCGAGCAAAGAAGAGGACGATGAGACGCTCTGCGTTCACTACCCACCCCTCCAGGAACTCGAGAGGCCCGCCGGAGTGGGTGTGGTTGCGCGGTCAGAACTGGAGGAGCTGCAGCGTTTAGCCGGCAGTGTCGACCGAGTTTCCTATGACGCAGATCTCCCATCGTCTAATGACCCCAGGCGGGAGAATAGAGAGGTCATCTTCAAGTACTACTTCGAAATGAATGACTTAGTCTCGAGATGGGATGAAATGAACCTGTGAATGCGTCTTCCTCCACACCCAAATATTGTTCCGTTCAATCGAATTGTAGTCGAGAATTTGCGCGGCCAGAAGCATGTAGTTGGATTTACCAGTTTATACATCCACGGCAGCCCACTCTCTATGATCACTTTCCCTCTATATAGGCGAATCTTCAAGCTGAAGTGGATTTTGCAATTAACCAACCTTGTTGACGAGTTGCATTTTGGGTTTTGTATTCAGCACCAAGACATTGCTACAACGAATGTGCTGGTAGACGACGCAACCTACAACATTATGCTGTTCCATTTTGACTCTTCAGCTCGCATCGATGGCCCCCTTGGCGACGGCAGGACATCATATAACCCCGATAAGGATGATATTAAGGGGGTTGTTCTTACTGTTTATGAGGCCATTACTCTTGATCGACCTCCTCCAGATGTCCCTCTAGAGAGTCAAAACATGTCCAGTGTTTTAGACTTGAATTACTGGGCAAAACACCCGAACGTAGAGATGGACCACCCCGTAGACGAATACAGGGCATCACTATATTCGTGGTTGTAAGCAAGAAAGAAACGAAAGCTCATCAGTGTCTACACGGATGCCACGAAATACATCGACTGGCCAGCAATGCAGGAGCCTCATGGGTCGTGGTTTACCAAGATACTCGGTCGGGTGTCTGCAGACGATTCCCTGCCAAAATGGACGTTCAAGCGAGGTGATGAGCGGGAGAATGGTCGTGAAGTAATTGAGTGAGAGAGGCCTGCCAGCCAAAATATGAGAGATGGAATGTGCTTGTTCGCGGATGGCAAGTTTGTGTGGGAGCCCTTGCGATGGAAAGAGGGCAAGTCAAATAACTCAACAAAAGGACGGCAGCTGCTTTTGGTCTCGTTGTGGGATCGTTCTCTTCTAATGCGCTGCAGGTCCAATGCCACTGCCAGTTCATTCTCCACCCTCTCGACCGGGCCCTGAAATGTGAATTATCCGAAGAGCATGGCGCGCACTAATCGAGTTTCTGATGGAATCTTGGTTATCTTCCTGGGCCTCGCTGGAAATTGCGACAAGTCTTCCCCTTCTGATAAGAAAAGGGTACCAGAGAGCGGTAGGACAGATGAGATGTGTATGGACACCGAGAGAGTCAAGCTTCAATGTCTCTCGTTTCTTGAATCTGGGCCGTCATGTTTCAAGGCCTCTTTTACTAGAGAAGCTCCTTGGGCAAACATCCAAATGGAATCGCGTGGGGAGTGACATGGTTATTATCATGACGGAATCTGTGTTGATTGCAATTAGGAAGACACCATAACTATAGTAAAGGAGCCAAATCCACACCTTTAGACTCATTAAGAGCCACAAGAATACGGTTGATCTAGCAGTCTAAATTATTGGGAATGCTGTCTCTCTGACGAGACAAGTGGAGCCAAGGGGCCGAAGACATGGGTACCGGTTGGTACCATGATTATATTGGAATCAATAACATGTCTTTTCAACTGTGCAAAACATTCAAATTTCCGCTGTAGTACAGCAGCAGGGCCCCACTAGCCGGCTAAGCCTTGTATGCACTCAGCCTCAAAAATAGCGACGGGATCTCCGAAGCCTACCCCGGCCCATCAACGTGACAGCAGGGTTGATAGGGTACCGCCACCCCGGCCACTGACGCAAGAGGCTGCAGGACTCGTCGGCTGTTGGGCTCGGGCTTCAACGGCCTCCCCAATTCGGACGGTCGCCATTGAATCGGGATACCGGGCAAAACACTCAAGTCAGGACGCCCAGACCTCGGTGACCAGGACTGCAAGACACGGCGGCACTCATTGTCCGCATAAATGTGCAACCCTGTATTAATTGTTTCTTTCGATATTGAAAGCCGTGTTTCCACCCGTTGCGTCACGGGAGGACTGTGATATACGTCTCTATAGTTTTGAATGTGTCTGGTAATGACAGGATGATAGACTCGATGACGCCGGCAACTGTCTTACAGCTTTCCAAAAAAAAAAAAAAAAAAAAAAAAAAAAAAAAAAAAAAAAAAAAAAAAAAAACCCAAATTCCAAAGGAGAAAAGAAGAAGAAAAGAAAATAAATGAGGGAAATTAAGAAGGAAAAAAAAAAGAAAAAGAAAAAAAAAGGGCTGAGTGACCAATTGTAAAGCGTGTTCTTATTTAAGGGTTGAGAGTGGGCATCAGTTCAGAATTTATTCTCGATCACTGCTCGACTTCAGCCGGAGGACTGCTCTTCCGCATCCTGCTTTTCGGCGACCTGGGTCCCGAACTTCTTTTGCCGCCGGCGCCAATATTGCCCTCTTTCTGCGCACTACCCCTTTCCTGGGCCTTTCTCAGGTACTCCCTGTCGATGTCTTCCCTCCACGAGCATATCTCAGCGAACTCGCAATATGAACATTTGTAGGCCTCCTCAATATCGACTCCTGTCGCCGGCCTCTCGCCCCTCCACCACTGCATGTACTCGGCCAGATATTGGTCCAGCACCTGCGAGTCGACGGCAACGATGTTGGTACCGATCCGTTCGCCTTCTTCCCCACGTAGTCGATAATCCACGGTCACCACACTCCCGAGGCTGTCACCACCTGCGGGAAAGGTCATTTTGAGCTCGCCTCTTAGCAACGGGACGAGCTCCTGCAGCGTGCGGTACTTTAGCAGGTCGTGCATGTCCGAGTCTTGTGATGTAGCTGTGGTCGACGACTGAACAGAGCTAGAGTCGTGAAAAACGTCGTCATGTAGCTCGCCGATTTGTGCGAGGAAAGCGTCGGAGAATGGCGCGTCCACATCTAAGCCGTACCTCCTGAAAACCTGCAGGAAGTTGACCTTGTCTGATGCCATGTCCGACAAAAAGCGGTGGTAGAGATATAGCTGAACCTTGGTGGGTCGCAGCGCTGCACCTTTGGGCAAGCTCTTAGTGCCTCGGGTCTTGACATCCGTCAGGTATACCTTGCGTATGGGCCTCTGCTGAGACTGCTCGGGCCGACTCGAGGGGAAGAAGTTTGTGATTTTATGCTGCGAGTTGTCCTCAGCGCCGGCTTGGCTGCCTTGACTGCTGAGCCATTCCTCCTCGAACTCCGGGTTTGGATTCTGGTAGCTCAGAAAATCTATGAGGCCATTGACGACATTCCCGTCGACCAGCCCCCAGACCTCAAGCTCCCGTGTCAGGCCAGTGTCGCGGAGCGTTCTCAGGCCTTGTATGATGTTCCAGACTTTGAGGCCGAAGGCGTCCTCCTTTGTTGCTATTTCGACTTGCACCGTGGTGTGCACCTTGTCTTCCAGTTTCTGGTGCAGTTTGCTTCCCTCTTTCATGGCCGTCGTTCGCGTCTTCTTCCCGCCCGGCAACCGCGTCAAAGTGTACTCGTATTGGAGCTCACACCACGCCCCGGCAGTTAAATCGGACACAGAGAGGGGTTTTCGTGGGAAAGTTCGAAATCGAAGGATAGGGGATCTTGCATCTGGGGTCTCGTTGGCCAAGGGCGCAGGTTGCTCGCAGGTCTCGGCTTGTTCCAGGCTGTTCAAGGCTGGAGTGACTGGAATCTTGCAGGTCAGTCAGGATTTTGGAGGCCCCATGACATGGTGGTGAGCGGCAAGGTACGTACGATCCGGATACTTGACATCGTCAGCCGGGATAACTGAGGGCGTAGAGTGCGGCTGGGTCTTGTGGATAAATGCGTTGACACTCTTGGTGCGGCCGACGCCGACCAGAGCAGCCCTGAACTGGGAACTGCTCGGAGGGCCGCTCGGCGCATGGCGGGGGAGAGCAGAGACATCAGCAAGGTTCGACGTGGAGTTGTCGACGAGAGAGGCAAGCAGCTGTTCATCTTCCAGCGAGAGGTCGAACTCGCTGTCGGTGTCAGACGCCATGACGGCGGCCGTAGCAGAATTTCATGCCAATTTTTGCATCAGGCCGCATCATTGACCTGGTTCGGGCTGCGTCATGACTTTCCTTTTTGAGCACGATGATGGATGGTTGGCGCGAGGCGAGGACGAGCGGCTGCCTCGAGTCACCGCGCCGGTACTTACGCGCTACTGGAGCGGGAGCACGTGCGTGGTGTCCTGGGCGGGCTGGCTGTACAGGGGTTGGCAGGTACTCAGTTCAGTCAGTCAGGAGTACTTGGAGGTGAGCTAGCGAACTGTAAGGGGTAGACTACAGCATCCGCGTCGCCTCTTGCAATGACTTGAAGCGAATACCAAAGAACGAGCAGTCGTCTTGAGTCGTTGAAGTCCGTCGGTCTGGCACTTGTGCAAGCATGCGCTTTGAGACATGACTGGTCATTTACAAAGCAGCATCGAAGGCCGGTGCGCGGCGAGTATGCTTGACCCCTGACCACCTCGATGCAGTCTTAGAACTCGAGCAACTAACTCATCATCATCTTCGTCATCATCGCTCGTTTCTGCTTCTCGTTGCGGATGTTGCAATGACTGTTTCTGCACAACTTATTTCTCGTGTTAATCGCTGGTTTCAACATACACTTCTCAAGACGAAGTTTCGGGCAAGTTAAGGTGGTGCCGAGCTGTGGTGTCTGTCCTTTCCCCAGGCAACCACATTCTGTCCAAGTTTACGTCGCGTTACTTCCTCGCCTCTCAGCCTCCCAAACAGCACCGCTCTTCTCCTCCTTTACCAATCCCCTCTTTTTTTCGCCTAGACTACCACTAGACTACCATAAACTTGCTCCTCAATCCCAATTTTAGACCGGGCTCAGCATGACTTCACCGCTGTGGGCCCCTCGGTCTATTTCGACCACCAAGCCCTCGAGTGCGGAATCTGGCGCGTCGGTCAACACTAGCGATTGCCCCAAAGCCTCATCGCGTAAAACAGGCACAAATTTCATGCAGCTACCTACAGAGATCCACATTCTCATCAGCAAGGAACTCATATACCCCGATGCGCTCTCTCTCAAACATACCAGCCGCTACTTCTACAACCTGGTCGACACCGGCGTCCGCCTCAAAGTAGCATGGCTCATGGAGAGGCGTATGCTACATCTCGACTGCCCTAATGATCGCAAGTGCAACCTGCGGACCGACCTTGAGTTCTGCCGGGGCAGTGTTACGTCAGTACCATCCGCTTTAAAAATCATTCCCCCGTGACAAGCAGTTTCAAGTATCCTCCCAATTTTATTGACATTTCAAATAGCCTCCTCATGCAGAGACGTCGGGATCACGTTGAATGCGAGTCTCGGCCCGGCCTGGGCTGCCTGGTCTATGCCACTCCGCAATGCGCGTATCGACGGGACTGGGAAAGTGCCTGGTTGCGCTGGATGAGACGGCAGGTCACGGTCGAGGTCTGGTGGATCGCCCTGGCTGTGGTTCCGCTGATACTAGGTTGGCTTTGGATGGCCGAGCTTATGAAGTGGGCAGTGGCTTATTAGACTGAGTCGTGGGGAAACATGCTTGAAGCGCACCCGCCAGTCCAGGCAAGTTGAAAAAGCATCGAAAACAACAAAAGGCATGTCCTGTATATCTCAGTCTTGCAACTATCGCCGCAGTCCAGTACAGAGTTACGACTCAAAATTGCTCTGTTATCACCTTATTGGCTTGCCTGGAAATTTTCCACTTGTCCAGTTCATGTCGAGGAAAAGATACGAGATCCTCCATTCATCGTTGACCTTGCGAAATATCCAGTAGTAGTATCCACCCGTAAAGAATGCCTGGCCGATGTCTGTTTTATGGAATCCAGCCGACGACTGCCATGTATAGCGCCCGTATGCCACAGTACTGGACTCGAATTTGATGCTATGATTTGACGACATGTGCTAAGACGAGTGTCAGTCGCTAACCCATGTCCCAGTGATTAGTCTTCACTCACAGACATCGGTGGAATACCGACACGGGCGACATGAGCCACTATCCCAATCCTGTGTTGCCTTGATGCTTCCCGCGAGGGAAGACTACCTCCGCATCATCGGTGAAAGGATTGTTCACAGCTTCAAAGTCGGTATCCCCAGACAGACTGGCATCGACTCTGTAGCTGTATTCACAGATGAGGTCTTCTATTACCCTGCGATCGTATAGGTAGGCTTGTCGTTCTTCCGCGTTTGCCGGCTTCTGCTCACGGAATGTCGAGTTTGTGTAATTCATAGGATGGTTCAGCGCAGCCAGAGTCTTTGCGTCAGCTTCCTGAGTTGCGCCGGAGCTGGTAGGGTCAGACATTTGACTAGGCCGGTCTTCCTAGCACTCCGGTCGAGAGGGATGACTGGAGAAGAGAGCCGATGACGCGTTTCTGGAGGATAGAGTTAGTTGAATAGGATCTATTAATTAGCCGTATATGGGTTTCGTCAGCTCGGCATCCTGCAAAATTGTGTACGGTGTGCAATCCCCAGCGGACGTCCGCAGAGCTGTAACGTTGCACCTCAGTGCTTATTACGTCTTAACTCCAAAACTTTACTAAAAGCGGATTAATATATATTCTGATATACAATTAAAAGTGGTAAAAACAAACTAATAATCTTCTTATACCATTGTATACTTTTGATATATAGTTATAAATCATTATCCTTGTTGGAATATCACTCGGCATGGACCGTACGCTGATACTGACGGCTTGGTCAGATGACTAAGCCAGCCCCTGGGCGGTAGGCTTGCTTATCGTGCCCATCGCACCTTTCTTATTAGTTAGAAACAACAAGTAATCAGTACCGAATCTAACCCATCGTTTACGCGATACCCGTACGTACGTACAGAAAGCCTATTTAACACTGATCAGTGATTGCTTCGGGCGATCACAGATTAGCAAGAGTAAAGAGACGAGATCGCGTTCTTTTACTGCCGCGCTAGTCAGAGCAGCAAATTGAACTCTCGTGCTATATCCCAGACGTATCCCTATTCTCCACGCTAGTCAGGGAGGGTAGATATATAGCTTAGAAGTCGAAGTTGTTTCCCTTGTGCGAATCAGCATTATTACTACTACGAGCTAGTCAGGTGGCAGTTGATGATCTTGGTTCTGTATAACAAAAATAATAAAGAGTACACCCCCATATGATACCAAACCTGAAACCACACAATACCGACCTTACAATACCCACAATATCGTCTAGCACAACCCCTGAAGAATACTAAGTATTCGAAGAATTACAATATAAGGATAACGACTCATATATATATAAGGATGTTAGCGAAGACAGTAAGATATCTGTGGATTTCTGAGCGACTGTCAAGTGTCCATGCCCCTACGGGCTATAGCCAATCAAATGACACGGTTTGGAGTTAGTCAGCCAGAGGGCCGACTACTACACCAACCGTCAGGGCGACGAGATTAGCGATAGCTTCTTCCTTCTCGATAAGCAGAAATCAGAACCCGTACCCAAACACGTACGGTCTGCTTCAACCCATTTGCACGTGCAAAGACCCCTTCACCCTCGCCGTCAGGGCCGTACCAACAATATCCATGAAAATATGGAGGAAAGACACAGATTCTATTTTTTAGGATCAGCTTGTGAAGGTTAGTATAACACCCTCAAGGGCCCAGCTGATTACATACTTTGCACAGATTATAATGGATATCATCCATCTTAACCTAAAAGGAGATATCCTCTATACAACTATGTATAAACACTTTGAGGGATGAACAGATTATTAGTTTAACTAAGTTAGCCGTATATTCCGTCAGGAATTTCTCCAAATCTTAGAAGACAGGGGAATCAAGATACCTATGGGTCTAAGAATACGATATTTAAATAAGCTCGTAAAGATACACTACAGGGAGGGAGATGAATAAGCCAACAACCTCATACGACACAATCTGCAGGAGGCCCTGCACAAAGCCAAACCCAGGAAATATCCTCTCCTTAGCCAATCCGAGGCATAGTTGAAAGCTAAGGCCCTCGAATTGTATAAGTTAAAGCGGCACCGCAAGACCCTTTCAATATCCCCCGTAACATACGAGCTCAGATAACAGAGACCCATAGCATATAACAAGCACCTCCCGATACTCGGTTTACCCAGGAGGTGGAGAACTTTCCCCAGTATGCTCGTACAGAAGCTACTGCGCATTCAACCTTTCCACATAGTAAATACAGGCCCTAGCTAACAGCCCTTTCGTTTTGCACGCACAAATAACCAAAGCAAGAAATACTTTATGTACAAAAAGGAAGAATGCTGATTAATAAATTACTCTGAGTTAAAGAGAAAGCATACAAAAGATTAAAATTTCCAAGCGTACAAGTTCTCAAACAAGATATCTCATCAAAGGAATTCACTTTATATATATTATATTATAAGGGCGAAAATCTAGTAGTTATTAAATCGAATAATAATAATTGTCAGGAGTCTTTGGGGAAGATGCTGGGCAAAATATTGCTAGTGGGCAGATCAAAACCTGAACATTCTGTACTATGTTTCGATACCTAACTAATCGTTGTGATTGCAGCACGTCTGGTCACGTATTATATAGCCTGCCCATTTCCTATGGATGACAGTGCTCGCAGCTCATCCCTAGCCATAGCTAGGGATGCTTATCCCTTGCCATAGCCAGGGCTGCTCATCCCTTGCTGGGGCGCCTTAGCCTGAGCCCTGACAGGCCCGAAGTGGTGCCTTCCAACAGTAATGATTTTAATATAAGCGATAAATTACAATCTGCATATATTACGAACTCAACCTTCTATCATTATACAACTAAAGAGGATATTTTCTCTGCACCAAAGACAATAGAAGCAAAGCACTTCATACTAGAAGATCCCTATAGCGTCATCTACCAAAGAGAACTATAGGATATAGGCGCAGCTATGGTTTCCACAGTAGGAAAATTACAAGTCTTAGCATATCTTCGCAAGAATCCTTATACAATGGTATCATGGGTACTCGGAAAAGCTCATATACGATTTAGCTCAACTAATTCCATTATATCTATTAATATTATTAAGATGCAAGGTCCCCTCAGGCAAATTATATACCATATCCTAAACACCTCAATACTATTCCTCTTTGTTTTTATAATATAAATAAACTTTAAGTATACTTTAATAATATCCAGAATGTTATTATATAAAAGGATAAGAAGATGATTCCGGCGGTATGAAAATGGAGATATCCATTCTTCAACTTAAGCCGTACAGAAACCGGAGCCTTCTTCACAGAAGCACAGCTCCGTAGGCTCCATAGAAGATTTAGACACCCTTGTACAGACCATCTATATCAGCTCCTGAAAAAAGCAGAGCATATAGATATTAAAAAAGATACACTGGAAATGGTCCAGAAATTCTGCCATTACTGCTAATCACACAACCCAGCTCCGAAGAGATTCAAATTCTCGCTAAGAGATAAGTGTAATGTCCCGAAGCCAACCGGCACTGGGTGGCCGGCGCAGCCTGTAAAGGGGGCATGCCTTTCCGGGGAGGGTACAGTTGTAATGTCCCGAAGCCAGCCGGCACTGGGTGGCTGGTACAGCCTATAAAGGGGGCTAGCCGGCCCACCTGCGAACCGACTGGAAGAGGGACAAGAATCAGTCTTGCACCTACAGTACCCCTAATATCATACTCTCTTCCCAAGACCCTCAGTGACTATTGCACCTAGCGTTGCCGCACGTTACAATAAGAGCCACTTTAATTACAAAATTATCATCAACGTTATATAATTAGAGACCAGAAACGCATTACATATAATCAATACAAACATCAGCTTCTAAGCAGCAACCTTCCTTAAATCTCTATCCGCACAAGATATATAGAATGCTTTATGTTGTTGCTGGATATATGCTTATATAAGACCCCCTGATTATATTATATATAACCCAGGAATCAACTTTGCGTTAGAGGAATTCCGAAACAGTGCAAGAATTATAGGAATATCGTGTAAAGAGATGCTAGTCAAAGCATACTGGGCTGTAGAAAAGGTGGAGCGGTCCCGTGGGTCGCTCAGACGAGCGTACGATATCCTCACTGCGGAAATTGGCTATTATACAAACAAAAGATGATTCTCCAAATGGCAGTTAAGGCTCTGAATAATACAGCTAGCCCAAACAGCATTATACTAACACTTCTTATCTTCGGAACATACCCAAGGATAAACCAGGACTCACCACCATCACCAGAGATCATATAACGTGCTAAAGCTGTCCAGAAAGCTATAAAGAAACTAAGGTATATTCGTGCAAAAGTAAAAGTAAATCGTGCTGCTAACACCAGAAACAGTCCAAATATGCACAAAGTACTATCCTTCCACTCCGCAGCAAAGTTCTAATCTGGAGGGAAAATAAGGGATGATCTGAACTATACAGAGTTAAGGTTATCAAAGGATATACGATTATTGTGGATATAATCAACGGTCCAATACAGTTTCGTACAATACATGTTAAGCCCTATTATTGATTAAGCGAGATCGTACAACCAGATAGTGATAATTCACCGGGACCCCTTTAACCAGAGCTAACCCAGCCCCAAAAGAGAAGGAGACTAAGGAAAAACGCTATACGGTTGTCTCCAAAACAATTCTTTAACCAAAAAGAGAGGAACAACTACAAGTTAGCTGTAAAGCTGCGGCAAGACAATATTAATACGACTTCTAGAGCTCCGTACGAGGAGTTAGATGCCACAGAAATCGATACCTTAACAAATTAGCAGATTTCCGCTTCGTACGCTATAACCCCATAGCATACAGAGGTTTGCGAATTTATCAGACCCGGATAGTATAAGAGATTAAGAACAAAACGATTAAATTGGTTAAAAAGTTAAGGATGGTTGTATAAGGCTATGGTAATAATGGGAAGGAATCATTCTAACCCAAGCACCCACCATATAACGCATAAGCTAATAAATAGCCCTAGCCTTGGGCCCAACTCTCATACTATACTTTGGAGCTAAAGAAGAGCTGCGAGATATTACCTAAGCATATACCTAATCGTATGATCAACTTATAAGGATATTCATCGCACGACTGCCTATCGAGCTATAAGACAAATACTCTCCAAACATAGTCTTTCTAATTGAGAAATCATTATATGGCTTAATAGAGTTAGGGTTATATTAGTACAAGATATACCATTTATACCATATTAAGTCTCTAAAAACGATAATATCTACATACGAGCCATATCTACTATATATTATAAAGAGATCAGATTCCTTTGATATTACAGCTTTATAAATAGACGACACTTTGAGCTTTACTATGGTATAATTCTCTGAGAGGGAAGAAGAGGAGCTACAGAAGAAGAAGTTTTGTGCGAAGCCAAAGAAGATCCTGGATAAGAATATACTTATTAACTTTAATGGCGAACAAATCCAAATAGATGAAATAACATTATCTTCACTTAGAAGGGACAGGCAAATCAACTCCGTACAATTGACATAATAAAGGATGACGCACCTTAATGATATGTTGCTCAACATATAAGAGGAGCTTATATTATAAGATATTACGTAAGAAAACAAGCTTATATAATACAACATTAAATAGGGTTTATAAATATGTATAGTACTCATATATAATTAAGCTCCCTTAATAATTAAAATAATTAAAACAAATAAAAAGTCCTTTATATATAATAAAATAAAATAAAAAATATTGTTATTAATAACTTATTATCTATAAGGGCTAATTAGCTATAAGCTGTATATTTACATGCTAATAACTTATACTACTATATAACCTTATAATATATGTTTACGTAATCTGCTTACGTAAGCGGGTTTCTAGAACCTTCTATGTGGGAGACCTTCGCGTCTATACAGGAACCACGACCTTTCTTCTTTCAGACTAGTGTTCTTCCAACCACTTCGAAGGAATTCGATATTATATAATAATAAGCTAATAATTAGCCAATTGATTACTAATTACTAGTCTCTGACTAGTAATTAACTCGAATATTCTATATAGTGCAACGTGCGGCAACGCTAGGCGCAATAGTCACTGAGGGTCTTGGGAAGAGAGTATGATATTAGGGGTACTGTAGGTGCAAGACTAATTTTTGCCCCTCTTCCAGCCGGTTCGTAGGCGGGCCGGCTAGCCCCCTTTATAGGCTGTACCGGCCACCCAGTGCCGGCTGGCTTCGGGACATTACACATGGTCTAAAAGACGAATATAAATAAGGAGGATTCCTCCCGTAGAATACGCTACTTCTTAGCTTAGCAACCAAGGAGAAAATTCTTAATATACACCATTACACCTATTATTACTTATCTATTATCTATTATCCCCTACTAGATCTAGTAACCTCTAACATTTAGTAGGTAATCTGTAGGGTGTATGTTAGCAGAGCGGCGTAGAGGTGATACTTGACTGTTCGTAATACGATGACACTGTGTTCTTCTTGAGCGGTAATGATCACTAGCTGTGAGGCTATCCAGTTGTGAGACTGAATACTTAGATTGACGACTGAAGAGTCTGTTCTATGAAAGCTATTTACTGTGGTGATAACCATGTCCTTATATGTTCAGACTCTTCAGTGGTTCGCTGGCTCGCAAGGCGAGCCTGCGATCCATGGTGTGAAGCTCGAGGACCCGTTCGTCGAGCGGGCTCACATGGCTCGCACGCCAGCCCATCGAGCCTGACCCTAACCCTGTGTGTTTGCTGACTCCGTTACCTAGTGCGCGCGGGGCAGCGTCGTGGCATCCGATTCTGATTGCCTGGGTCTTCGAAACGGGTTTCCTTGGGTGCCATCGTGTTGGTTCATAACACGGTTTTGTTCAAGTTATAGAGGTTATTGTTAATAATCTTATACTTAGCCATTATATTGTGGAAGAGCTTAGACCAGTCCCCAATAACCTTTGGATCTTCGCAAAGGGCCCTCTGATAATCATAAGGACGATTAAATCTGGTCTTCAGGCTAGGTTGCATATCTACAAAGCGTCGAGCCCAATGCTTGCCTACAGGCTTAGCATTACGCAACGCCAGCAGGAGGTTAGCCAAATCTTACACACCAGAGAGTCGTAATTAAAATCCACGAACATCTTAATTAATAATATATCGGATAAGCATTTGTTCTTCGACTAGGTCGAGTTTATGTTTGTTAATGTGTAATTCCTCGTAACCACATTATTATATTATCTTGTGTTCTATTTTAGTTCAGGGAACTCTAAAGATCTTAACACGTTCATGTAAACATATAGGTTTCGCATTATTCTTTTTGGATTCTTGGATAGCCTAGATAACTAAATAATTCTGCCCCTTTGAGATGCAGGATACATATTGTTATTGTTGATTTCTGACGTGTTAGATATTTAAATAGGTGGGTTAATGTGAGAATAACGCGAAAATCAGAAACGCAACTGGTGCAGATCGTAGGGGGTGCGCCAGTCTGATAGATTAGCTTACGTAAGCAGGAAGGGTCTTACCTGACCTTCTGCCCACACCCTGCCAGGCAGACCTTCCTCTATCAGACAACCAACCAACCAAACCAACTGCTAGATTCCCAACCAGTACCGTGCTACACCAGGAACTAACACCAAAAAAGGACTGTCCCACCAAAACCTTAATATTTCCAGGCCCCCCTGCACCAACCCTAACCCCTCCAAATTAAAAAAGTCAATTAAAAATAAGTTATTAGGTGCAGTTGGAACTAATTGGTGCCAAATTTTATTATATCCTCGGTGATTGTGTGTCGGATGGTAGCACTTGATCTCATTCGTCATTGAGACTAAGGGCCTTGAGCTCACATGCAAGATTTGGTCAACCCTTGGACGCTTCGCTTGCCTCCCTCAAAGACCTGTCGCGAGGAATCTCTTCCGTACCCTTCTCTCATACTTTAACCTACCTATGTTCCCTGGCATCTTTTTAACACCAAGGCTAGCTTGTGGAGTATTTAAGTATAGTATGCAGCCATGGCATTCTTCTTGAGTTTCTTAATAGTCGTGGCCTACCTCAGACGTTGCCCACCTGGAAAAATTTAACTCTCCATCAACAAAGATGAAATGCTCTGGAGAACAGTTGGTACATGTAGGACTCGGAACTTGGATCTTGCTACTGTTTACAGTGATCTGGAGAAACACAGCCCAGGTGAGAACGGGTAATGCCGAATTGTACAGAACTTGTTAAATATTGGTTCTCATAATGACGGGCCAGGCTCTTGCCGACTCGCCCAGGCCTCGATATTGCCGTGGTCTTCACCAGCTACAGAGACCACGTCCATGTCGTGACCCAAGTCTTCTGCAAAGTTTTAGGGTTCGCATATTCGCAGAGCAAGAAAACATGGCGCAGAGTACTTCCCACGTCGTACACCACCCACTTCCCACGCTACCCAACTCCCACCGATATACTACCCAAATTCCACACTACCTAACTCCCATACTAACCAGCTCTTGTTGACTACTATGTGAGATAGTAATAGTAATAGCTATAGTTATAGTGGTGGTTAAATGCTCCTCTGTATTATCCACTTTTTGCCCTGCAGGTATCCGAACTCAAGTTTTATACAATGCTGCCGTAGCACAATCACTCTCAGCACGAACCAATCGCGGAATTCGTTCTGGGCGCGGCCAAACTCTGCTACAATACGGGAGTGTTGGGATCGGGAGACTATCAGGCTGGGACACAGTCTCGGTAAGGTGCAAGGCTTTCCGATATTCTCAGCAGCCAAATGGTTCCGATGTCGCTAGTTAGGAGCCGACAAGTTCCTGAAAAGCCCACTTCAAGAAATCTCCGCCCCTCCCCCCTGACTCTCGAAGCAGTGAACATTGCCATCTCCACAATGTTTCCCCAGCTTCCCCACATTCCGGGACGAGTTCTCGCGAGCGCTCCCCACAATGTGCATGCAATGCAGGGCAGGCTGCTCGAGAAAGTGGAGATTTATCTGCCGAACGATCCACCGCAGGTGTCATGATCGTGTTTGTACCGGTACCTGTCTCAATCCGGAAAGATGGCCGCCGCGATCTGCTTGGCCTGGAGTAGTTGAATGTCATGGCTCGGGAAGTCCGCACGCGGCACATCACATACTTTTCTCGTGTAAGAGTAGAGTGGCCCCTCGAAATATCTTTAGCATTGACTTGCTGCTCACAGGTGCAGGGACAACGGCTTCACGCAGTCAAAAGCCTACGCTCAACAAACCTCGCGACTCAACAACCTTGGTCGCAGGTCTGAGATTCTATAATCTTGAACCTGTAGGTCTCTGAAGTCATACAGCTAAGCCGCCGCAATTGTTCAAGATGCGCTTCCAAGAACTGCTGGCGAATGGACTCTTGGCATCCGCGGTGCCGGGCACTCTCAGCCATGCCATCCCCAAGTCCAACAAGAAGATCCGCACCGTCGTAACCACCGACATGGAATCTGACGACCTAGCCTCGCTCGTCCGATACATCCTCTACACCAATGACCTTGAGAACCAAGGTCTGATTTATACATCCAGTAAATTCCACTGGGAGGGTGATGGCAAGAACACATCGTTCTTCTTGCCAGACCGCGAGTACAAAACTCCGCAGACGTCATGGCGTCCGACAGGCACAACAACCATCGAGGATCATCTCCTCAAAGCGTATGCGGAAATTTATCCTAACCTGCGCGTGCACGACCCGACCTACCCGACGCCCGAAGCACTTGTTTCGGTCACCAAGATCGGTAATGTCGATTTCGATGGCGAAATGTCCAAGGACACAGCTGGCTCGGACTTGATTAAGAAGCTCATCCTCGACAAGGATCCACGGACGCTCTATCTCCAAGCATGGGGTGGCACAAATACAATCGCCCGCGCGCTTATGTCCATCTACGACGAACAGTCCAGTTCGCCTTCCTGGAACGCGACCAAGGCTTACATATCCGACAAGGTTGTCATTCTCTCCAGCGGTTTCCAGGACAACACGTACGCGGAATACATCGCGCCGAACTGGCCCGCTCTCCGCGTCGAAGAGCTCTCGGCGGCATACGACACTTGGGGCTTCAACTGCAACAACGGTCAAGGCAACGTTCGCGGGCTTCCAGACAACAATGTGTACTACAAAGGCGCGTGGACCGAAGCGAACATCCAGACTGGACCTCTTGGTAGCTTGTACCGCTCATGGCTGGATGGCCAGATCACATTCGGGGGAGGTGATCAGCTTGACGTTTTTGGCGATCCAGAGAAGGCACCAGGTGGCTGGTGCAAGCCCATGGAGAAATACGACTTCTTGTCTGAAGGTGACAACGTGGTCTTCAACCCTCTCCTCACCACAGGCCTGCAGGACCCGAGCGACGCCAACATCGGCGGCTGGGGCGGGAGGAGGAAGCAGAATAGCACGAGTCCGAACCTGTGGGTGCTGGTTGACAAGGAAGTTGGCAAGAATGGGAGTGAGGTCGAGAACTGGACGACAGATCGCTGGGTTTCTGCGGCGCAAAATGACTTCGCGGCACGAATTCAGTGGACCCTTACTTCCGAATATGCCGAAGGAAACCACGCGCCATCTATCGAGATCTCCGGAGAACAGACCGTAAAGGCGCGCGCTGGGTCTGCTGTGGAGCTGTCTGCGGAGGTCAGCGACCCCGACGAGGATGAGGTGACGGTGTCCTGGTGGCAATACTTGGAAGAAGGAACGTACCCAAACAAGCTGGAAGTTACTGGCACGGCTGGCAACAGCGCAACTGTGAATGTGCCTGCGGATGCGAAGAGCGGGGAGACTATATCGATCATCGCGGAAGCAACCGATGGCGGTCAATTTCCGCTGACGCGGTATGACCGCGTCTTCATTGAAGTCTTGTAGCATATCCCTAAAACGAGGAACAAGTGTTTATTAATGATGCTATAGTCAAAGCTACAATATATGCTGAAGCCAGAGTGCTGCATCGCAGCTGTATTTGCCTTTAACACGCTGTGCAGGCATTTGATGTCCCAGCTAGCCCAGGTCTAATTAGTTTCGTTTTTAATCGAGACATTTTTTTAAACAAGAAATAATTTTTTATATAGTAATATAAAAGGACTGCCTCTAGGCTTTTACATGTTTTTTAAAAACCTGTTTTAAAGTGTACTGTGTCCGGATCAAGGGCGAAATCAACTAGAAAGCTTAAGCGCTGAATTTATCTGAGAGGCACCCCCTTCCTCTCAGAGGGCACCCTTCCCTCCCAAAGCCCTAAGGTACTCCTTGCAATTGCTTCGAGTCCCCTCATCTGCGCTTATCCCTGGTATAATTCACCAGAGCCCACCGACCTTACAGTATTATAGCACCTAGCACAAGCCGCTTTTAAGAAACTTTATATAACGTTATATTTAATAATTTAATTAACGTGGTCCACTAGTTAGCCGTGTTTATCACACACCCGTGTTGTTTTACCACTTCCGCCAAGTTTTGTCAACCCTAGCACCCACTAGGTGCTGATATATTAATAAGAATTGGCACCAATTGGTGCGAACTGGTCTGAATTGCTTATTTTCAATTTATTTGGTCAATTTGGAGGTATTAGCGTGGCTGCAGTGCTATTCCGAAGTCGACGACTTTTGGTGGGAAAATCGCATTTCGCACCAAATGGTGCCAACTTCGCCCTTAAAATCGCGGTCCGCTGCGGACACTAATACACATATATTCGCACCAATTGGTGCTAACTAGGCTGGATTTGCTATAATATAGTTAGAATCTGATCCATCAGACCCTTCTTCTTTCTTACACGTTCTCACATTATGCCCAGTCTCGCCGCAGTTGCTATAGTATCGTTTGCTTGGTCCGCCGCGGACCGCCTCCTCAGTACCACCAGCTATTTTACTAGCTGGCCGCTTCCCCTTCTCTTTTTCCCTAATTATCGCCTGAAATTCCTTAATAGTAAGTACTCTTCTAAGCTATATTGGGCTTCGTTTAGCCCTCCGGCGTTTAGCGAGTGCTCTATTGGCCTCTTGAAGTATCCGGATCTGTTTGCTCATAAGTGTGATTGAGTGTACCGTTGCTTGTGCTCCCTTCGCTATCCGATGAACAGCCTCCATAATTAGTGTAAAAGAGCTGCTCTGGTGTATAGAGATCTTTCCCTTGATAAAACTTGATTGCTGGATAGTCTGCTGAGCATTAGAGGGTGTTTGTAATTCCTATTTTGATGGTAACACAGGGAGAGATTGCACTGGAGTTTATAAGCGAATATCCAGCTTAGAAATAACAGAATCTGGATTCTGTAGAGAAATACCAGCCCCTCTGGACCCAGATTTTATGTTTTCTTCCATAAAGACCTTATTATGAGCTGTTTTAAATGCAAGAAAGAATTCGGACTTGGTGATGTGGTTAATGGACGTCCGGATGAAGAGATTAATTTTATTACCATATGTACGTTTTAATAGTAAAAGTAATGCAACGTGTAATGGCAGAAGCAGATGAGACGTGTAATGGGATGAACCCTTGTCAACAGAACTCAGGGCCAGGGCCCTTCGTACGACCCACTGACCCACAGCACGATTCCCCACAGAACCTGCTAGCATCTACAAGAAGGACCAGCGAAGGACGACAACCAAGTATATAGATCAGCAGGAACCTGTACGATAGTCGAAGAGGAAGAGACTTCTCTCCCCAGAGAAGTCTTCTTGTTCATAGAGAAAATAGACGTTAGAGTGTGACACTCAGTCTAGACCCTGATAAGACGAGTGTAGAGGCATGCTGACAGGGATAATATTGTTGTTCTTGCAGTATTGCTTAAATTCCGCTGATATATAGCTTTCGTATCCATCTAAGATAAGCATCCGGTATTTGCCCTCGGTCCGCTTAATTGTATGCTTATCAAAGTGTTGAATCTATTCTAAACCAGTCTCATTATCTGTCTACCCGTTTGTAGGCTTAATTATCCAGCTTAGTAGGAATCCAGACTTTATTATCCAATTGATAAGGTGGTAGGCGCCCTGGATGATTATAAACGGCAGAATACACCAGCTCTTCGCATTAATACATTTAATAACTGTTACTCATTCCCGGTTTCCAAACTGTATAGATTTAGCCTTTTTATATTAATCAGAACGTATAATAATCAGGGTTAAGGTTATCTGGCCTATTATAAAGCCAGTCTCATCGAAGTTGTATAAGTCATCGTTTAGGACCCCATACTTGGCTATCATATTGCGCAGCAGCCGAAACCAGTTCCCAATGACCTCCGGATTCTCGCAGAGGGCCCTTTAGTAGTCATATGGCCAATCAAACCTGGTTCTCAAACTTGGTTGTATATCCACGAAGCGTCGTGCCCAGTTCTTGCTAACCGGCTTGCCATCACGCGATGCCAGCAGGAGACTGGCCATATCTTCCATACCAAAGAGGCGCATTAGAAAATCTCGTACATCATGCTCAAGTATATATCGGATAAGCGTATGCTCTCCAACTACATCGAGTTCATACAGTTTAACACGTAATTCTTCACAACGTAGTCGATTATTCATCCTGTCGCGTAAGGTAGAGTAAGGGACATTAAAGATACGTGCAGCCTGAGCTGTATTTAATGGTTTCTTTTGATTTCTTTTGGATTTCTCGATTGCCTAAAGTGCTAGTTGGATTCTGTCTTCTTTTAAGTAGATTAGCATCATGGTTCTTAAATTCTAGCGTGTTGAATCAATAGGATCTGATCTTGCTTCTCCCTATCGTTCCTCTAATCAATACAGATAGAATCAACCCATATATCTAATCATCCTCTGGCCTTGCTTCTTAACGGCATGTCACCCTGGAAACAGTTTGTCTGAAGATAGGGGCCAAAGGGCCAACAAGCAGTTGGGTCCAATATGAGCTTCAGATTAATAACTATTGCAATAAATGATAAGCCGGTTCTCACAGTGTAAGGCCCCCGGGTTTTCTTAACCCCATACATAAAAAAGTGCGCTGTAAGATCACCAGAGGGTAAATTAACAATACTGAGACGACCGTGTAATGGCGAGGCCGTGTTTGGATCACGCGAGTAGACTAGAGTGATTTCGAGTATACGGAGTTGCCCATGTGGACGTAGGAGTGGCAAGCAATGATGGACTATTTGGGGCTGACACAAGTTCTTCGTAACCATAGTAAGCCATTTTAAGAATGCTTTTAAAGCTAGACTCTACTGAGTGAGTGCTGGTTTAATCTTCAAAAGGTGACTGATTGATCCTTGATACCAAGCATTGTGAGGCGACTGGGGGAGGCGGTGCATGCTTGCTATATATGAGAAAGAGACGTGTGGAAAGATGATTTTCACATGCAGATTCAGGACTGCTTCAACTGTGTCTCAGCAACTGCTTCCAAGCACGGCTGCATATTGCCCACTACATGAATGCGCCTTGTGCAACGACCCTGCTTGACTGGTCTCGCAAGCCCCTGCATATCAATGGACACTATGTTGAGGATACATTACCTGTGGTCTTGTACGCTAGTGGCCTCGTACACGGTGTCTTCTGTTATGAAGTCGGTGGGGGCGGTTACAAACATCTCTTGGAAATTGGGCTGAAACCACGAAGCCACTGGATAACTCGCGCCGCCGCTGACACTCGGATATCAGATGCGGTGGAGCTGAAAATTCATTTCATACAGGATCTAACTCGCAGATGCTTCCAGACAGGTCAGGTACCTAGGTATTTAACGACCACTTGTAGCGCCGATCAAAGGGGCTAGTAATATGCACACGCTGATACTCCCTCGTCCATACCTAGGTATCGTTAACTACAGGGACTTCGAGTACTTTAAAGCCGAATGAGACCACCAGAGTCAGGTACGGACGTATATGACCATCAAGGATAGAAAAGTGGCAGTGTCGTTCTTCTGCCACACTCCCAGGCACGATGTCCTGGACATCTGCTCAATAAAGGCAGTGCCACAATTATTACTTTACTGGAAAGAATATTATATGAGGCCGTGTGATATGGCAACCCAAACGCCTCAGCTGGGCTTTCAAGCCAACAATCGTCATAATTTACTGCCGAAACTAAAGAACATCAGCCATTTACACCTACGGAAATGGAGGGTACACTGGTAACAACACCGCCCCCGGGTGACTCAAGGCAGCTGTTGAGTCGGTGAACAGATGTCGGGGAGGTCAAGTGCTTCCTGCTAAGTTATATGAAAACCAAATGCAGGACACTACTAGTATGGGCTGGACGGGACGCACGGATGTGTGTATGCACGAAATAAGGTGCGCAATCATTTCTCATGGCATTCTAGCAAATCTAGCCTTGGGGTCACAAGGGAGGCTTGGCAAGTGAAAAATGCGTTCTGCTTCATTGGCCGTCTCTTCCGTGTAAAGGCTGTGAAGGGCTGGTATGCGGTGTGCATAGGTAGCCTGCCTGAAGTGCCATAGTGCTTGTGTCCTGTGCATTGTGCCAGGCGGACGACTGACTAAACGTCCACACGATGCCGTTCCCTGCCCAAAGAATAGTAAGCCGGCGGAGTAGTCTTCCCACATCGTGAGATTGCTCAAGGCGAATGTTGGCAAGGGTCACGCCTGGCGCAATTGCATTAACAGGGTTCTCCGCCATAGGCCCAGGTGGATATATCCCTGCACTTAGCCAAGCCTTTCGCTCGATGCCAGGCACGACTGCTCGGCTGTTCTAAGGCCGGGGGCGCATCTGCACTATTAGTATTGATGCTCGACGAAGTTCTCAGCAACGAACAGGCCGCTCTAATTTCTCCGCCCGAGAAATTAGCACTAACATCCGAGAATATCTATGACCCCAGGAAGCCTGATACCCACCAATAACCGACAACGCGCACACTCGCACGCTTGGCGTACGTCCTTGCTTGGAAACTATGCCTGCAGCTCGTCGCGCTACCCGCCGCGCCCCAATGAAAGCCCGAACCTGTGGAGATCACATCTACGCGCACCAGTTGACGGACAAGCCGCAAGCCAGGGTCCCGAGTAAATACTGAACGAAAAGGTTCAAGACGATATATAAAGTCCATGGAGGATGTCATGTAAGAAGCCCTGAGATGTTGTGGGCAGCCCTGAATGCTAGCGGTCAACCCTTTAATCGCGTTGCAAAATGGTGTTCCTGAAGCGGGCTCTCGCCGCTGCTACCTGCGTTACTTCTGCAGTTGCCGTCGACGTGCTCGTCCAATCCTCGGGGGGCAATGTGACCGGGAAGTTCGGACATCCTTATGGATATGGCTTCCTGCACGAGGTGAGTCCCTCGAGCTGACAATCGGCTGGTTTTGCTTGACACACGCTGAACCTGACTCAGGACATTAACAACTCTGGCGATGGTGGGATATACGCGGAGCTGATCCAGAACCGCGCGTTCCAATATAGCCCCGAGTTTCCGGTATCAACGGCACATTACTTCCCCGTCAATGGCGCCAACTTCAGTATCGAGTTCCTCGATGCACCTCTCTCAGTGGCCCTGCCGGCATCACTCAGAGTTTCGTCGGGAAGTAACAGTACGGGCAGAATCGGCTTCCAAAATGATGGTTACTGGGGCATTGCCGTCAGCCAGCAGAAGTACACGGGATCTTTCTGGGTCAAGGGGGCCTACAATGGCTCATTCACCGCATCGCTGCAATCCAATTTGACAGACGAGGTTTTCGCCTCAGTCGAGGTTGCATCCAAATCCGTTGAGAATGAGTGGACAGAGCACACGTTCGAGATTGTACCTGAGAGCGATGCTCCAAGCAGCAACAACACCTTCGCGATCACTTTTGACGCGGATGCTGTTCAGAGCGGTGCACTGGACTTCAACCTGATCAGTCTTTTCCCGCCTACGTATAAAGACAGGAAGAATGGGCTGCGAGTCGACATTGCGCAAGCGCTCGCGGACTTGAACCCTGTATGTCATCAATACTTCCAGACTTTCTGATTGTCTTGGCTAACGGCCGTAGACCTTCCTGCGCTTCCCTGGTGGCAATATGCTCGAGGGACTCACGAACGCTACCTACTGGGACTGGAAAGACTCTCTAGGCCCGCTGAAGGATCGCCCTGGCTTCCAGGGCGTGTGGGGATACCAGCAAACACACGGTCTTGGCCTTCTGGAATACCTCGAATGGGCAGAGGACATGAACCTTCAAATAGGTAAGGCCCATGCCGAACTCACTGCAAGACTTGATGAGATTACTTACTGTAAACTGACATGAATTTAGTTCTCGGCGTCTGGGCCGGTCTTGCGCTCAACGGTGACGTGACGCCGGAGCAGGACCTGCAGCCCTTCATCGATGATGCTCTGAATGAGATTGAGTTTGTTCGTGGACCAGCAGACTCCACCTGGGGCGCACGCCGCGCAGAGCTCGGCCACCCTGAGCCTTTTGAGCTCAACTACGTGGAGGTAGGCAATGAGGACTGGCTGGCCGGCTATCCCTCCGGTTGGGACTCGTACAAGGAGTACCGATTCCAGTTGTTCTTTGACGCCATCACAGCCGCGTACCCCGAGATCCAGGTCATCTCCTCTGGCGCTACCAGCGACCCAGCCCCGGAGGGCGAGACCACGGGACCAAACCTCGCTGAAGGGCTCGATTTCAGCAAGACGCCTGGCGCTATTGGCGACTACCACCCATACCGCGAGCCTGACGAGCTTGTGTTTGAGTTCGATCGGTTTGACAACGACATCGGCCACATCATCGGCGAGGTGGCCGCAACCCACGTCAACGGCGCCACGCCCCCTCGCTGGTCAGGTCAGCTGTACAAGTACCCATGGTGGATCGGGGCTGTCGGCGAGGCCATCTCTCTCATCGGGTACGAGCGGAACTCGGACCGGATCCCAGGCACCTTCTACGCCCCGGTTCTCAAGAACGAGAATAGGTTCCAGTGGCCCATCACGCTCATCCAGTTCACCGCGGACCCGAAGCAGACCACCCGCGCTGTGACGTGGTACTGCTGGAGCCTCTTCGCACACCACACCATCAGCCACACGCTCCCCACGACCAGCAACTCGACTTATGGCCCCTTGTACTGGGGTGCCGGCACCGACGAGGCCAGGAACGGCGCGCTCGTCTGGAAGGGTGCGGTCTACAACACCACCGATGGTGGTGAAATCCCCGTGTCTGTGCAGTTCGAGGGCGTTGAGGCGGGTACCAAGGCCCAGCTGACCGTGCTCACGAATGGCGTCGGCGATCCATTCGCGTACAATGATCCCCGGACGGGTGTCAATATCGTCAACACTACGACACAGGAGCTCTCCTCGGGCGCGAATGGAGCCTTCGAGTTCAGCCTGCCGCAGTTGAGCGTTGCCGTTCTGGATACAGATCTGGGTGCTCCCGCGAGTGGCAGTGGGCATTAGTCATATGGAAATTCGGGACCATGGCGAGGCGCAGTAAATAGACAGACCTTGGCAGTACATAAATATATTTCCTTACTTCATGATTGCGTGGAAATGCTTGTGGCTGCCCTTACGAGTGCTCCCACTGCAGGGTGGCAGGACAACCTGGGAGATCAGGATGATACGGGTTGAACAGCACAGCCGGGCAAGCAACACAACTGCCGGCGCAAGGGGCAAATTCACAAGCAAGGAAGGCAAAATGCTTGATTTGCCAATAATCTTCAGTATCTAGGTGATTTCTAAGGCACGATGGCACCGCATGACCACTTTGTATCCACCGCCAGTACACTTCCACGGGAGTTTTTCGGGAAATCAAATCAACCCTGGCCTTTGATCAGGCCATGGTATGGTGTTAAGATCCAGAGGTGTTCTATGCCGACTTGCTGTCTATCCTAGCTGCCACTCCAGAAGAGTCCTCCGAGTCCACGCAACCTTGAGCGTCCTCCCCATGATAGTTCTTCATGAGCTTTTTGTTCAGTGTGGACACCGTCTCTGATCTTTCATATTGCGACGAAGAGCAGTGTTGTACTCATCAAGCCAAGAAATATTGCCCAAATCACCGACCCCGATGCCGTCCCCTGCGCATCTGAGCTCTGGGATACAATCACATAGGTCGGACTATGTGTCGCTCTTGCTGTCGCTGTCTCCGTGAAAACGATGGTTTGCGTGGTATCCCCCGACGGGAACCAGCTCGCGAATGCGGGCTGGAAATCATAGCTGAAGCCCTCGGGCTCGCAGACGGTGCCGTAAGCGGTGTTGAGCACCGCGCTCCACTGGCCCGAAGCACACCGCTGGAAAGTCGTGTTCATGCAGTTCCACTCGCCTTCAAGCCCGTTGCAAGGTGATCCGACTTCCATCTCGTTCTGGCGAATGGCGAGGAGGCTGGGGTTTGTATTGTTGGAGTCGCGGCGGTCGGGGAGGAACGCAGTTGGAGAGTTGAGTGAGGTTGCGGTAGCTGCTGCAGGTGGGCAGGAGGACGCGACCACGAAGGCGGTGTAAAAGGCGGTGTTGACAAGAATCATGGTTGGCAAGATCGAAGCTTTCGCGCGCCTGGGTGCTTAGCGGGACCTCTCGAAGGCAAATATGCTGAGCAACTCGTTGACTGATCGTCAACAGCAGCTTGCTGAAGCAGCTGTCGTAGGGTTTTTAGCTGGAAGGGGAACAACGAACGACTGCAGAAAATCTTTGAATCCGTGTTCAAAGAACTGCCCAGTGAGATGTGCCAACGCAGAGGTCCAATCTTGTGGCACGCTCAGTTTGTCGTCGGCGAGCTCTGTGGGTGGGGCAGTTCTTTACCTTTGTAGGATGGCTGGTGTGAGTGCGAACTCTGTCTTCTTGCTTTTCTCCCGCCAGATGTGCTACAGCGATTTCCAAGCGCTTCCATTCGAGGGTTTTGGTCTGAATGGCCAATACTATTTGGCACTAAAAACAAAGGATATGTTGCCAGCACTGAAAAACATCTACACCACTGCCTTGGATTGACCGGGCGACGTAGCACCTGTCGTGCTACGAGGAAGCAAATTTCCACTGTGCGATCGAGGTCCACGTGCGCAATTGTGTGTCTTCCACTTTGGCGGTACGAGTTGTGGAGAGCTGCGAATCTCGGCACGGCGCGTGTGACAAAAACAAAATGGGTGCCTCTACCTTTTTGAGCATCCTCAACTGGATAGTAAAAGTGTCATGAAGTTCAGTACCTCATGCCACCGGCACTGAGATAACTGTGTTCAATGCTTGAAATGGTTGTATTGACTGGCTATTCTCTGAGCTGATCAGAAAGATGCTCGGTATGGCCTCATATCTGCCCAGCGAAGCTGAACCCTTTCGTATTGAAGAACGGGCTGCATTGATGAGCGAATTCTGCGTACTTCGCCTCACAGTACGTACTTCGCCTCACAGTACTTACAGTATGAACTGGGAATAATCCGAGTCCTTTGATCTGTATCAAAATTAGTCTTTTTGAGTTTATTGGGGACATACGGCAGCTAGCTACCTACCTAGCTAGGTATTTAGGGGTGTGTGGGCTTGAGGACAGCAATAGGTGGTTTGTGTGGAAGTCACCACCTGCAGAAGTCTTGTACATATTGAAGAATTGAATGCATTACTGCATGACTGTAACCTACTTCCACCAACAGGCAAGCATCTACATGAAAGCCTTTCACGTCCTTCGCGTGCTTTCGGCCTGTCCAAGTAGGTTGTTGCCTTCAAAATGGCTGAAGATGGATCTTAGAATGCTCTACAAAATTTCTCTTCCGTCGCTCAGACTGGAACCACAAACTTGCGCGCCGAATTGACACATCTACGCTGCAAGTACGATGGTACCATTTATCACTCCGAGAAGAGATTCAATGTTCCAAGCAAATCAGCAAAGGGTATCAACGCTTGTGGTCGAAAAATTGTACGTGCGGACTTCGGGCTGACTGGAAAGGGTACCGAGACAAACACGAGGTCTTCTTTTCGACTTTTCAAGTTAATAGTGCATGTGATAATGCATGCTGGCGAGTACCACCAGCCGACCCCCTCTCGCTATGGTTTCGGTCATTTCTGCACAGCATAGGGAATTGCCTGGCCGGTGTTAGCAGCAGGTACCAGCCACCATACCGTCTGAAAACGATACAGCACCGAGAGTTGTGCAGTATTTAAACAAAATTTACTCACCATAGCCTTCCTTGCGCTGAACGCAGGGACATACAAAGAGCCAGGGGTTTTCCTACCCATTTTACTATTCGTATATACAGATTTCACACAATATTTACCAGACACCTGACATTGTATTCAGCGGTAATTAGGTTATTAGCGTGGTATTTTCAATTCTGATTATGTAGTCTCAAGCTGTTACCAGCCTATCCAAATATCCATATCATCTCTCCGTAAGTGATCATCAACATCGAAGCCGCCAAAAATGCACTATGTGGCACATATACTTCGTCTTCTGTTGTCAACTGGTCCTTTTCCTTAAAGAGGACAGCAAATCCTTGATTTGTTGGCCCCGGGCGGGCAAAAAATGTTGGCCTCGGATTTCAAGGTCATTACCCGCTCGACGAGTTCGGGGTCGATGACCAGAACATCCTTAGCGATGCCCTCCTGGTCCTGCTTCTGAATGATATCCTTAGATCTGAGTTCATCAATGAGTACCTCGGCGATTTGGTCGACGCTAATACCACCCTCAGAAGTCATGACCTGTGGGAGGTTATTTGTCAGTGTCGCTGTCAAAACGTCGCCTGCAATGAACAGGTTTTCTAAGGAAATTGATTTCGGTTCAGGTATGGATGCATTTACAAGTCCTTGCTTACCTTGATCTCATCGTTGAGCTTGGACATGGTCTCATCATCGAGGAAGCCAGCTTCCCTGAGGTGGGCCTTGGTCTTGTCGACAGGGATGTCTCCCTCAGAAATGCCCTGAGTTTTCAGTTGGGATTTGAGGGCGTCGATGACTGCTTGCACGCCATCGGACTGTGCAGCGCTGAGAGGCGCAGCCGCAGCAGAGGAAGCCAGCAGAATGGCAACGAGAATGGTCCCGTTCTTGGAAAACATCTTGTGAAAGTCTTGATAGTATTGAGCTACGTGAAAGATATATTTGGAAGTGAAGCAGCAAGAGACACTAAGTCGAAGTCGAAGCGCAGTGGTAGTGGAAGTGAAAGGAGAGGGGGGAGCATCCGAGTTCGCTGTAAAGAGGAATAAAATTTTATACTGCTTATGTACAATACACTCAACCGAGTGATAACCGAGTTATCACCTAGTAGTATCACTCTTTAACAGTCGCAGCTGAATCCGTCCCGGCTAATTCTAGCTAAACCTGAACTGGTCAGCTCCGCGTCTTGTGACTGATGACTTACCTGGCCTATTCGCAGTCCGGCACCAAACTCTCCCGACAGCTCTGAAGCCTCTTGTCACCATGATACGCCGTCTTTGCATTATCAGGCCTGCCTCTGTTTGGAAGCCGGGACGCCCCAGAGACTATTTTTAATGGTTCGAAACTCCCAAGCCGAGCGAATCTTAAGGCCGCGCTTTCTAAATCAGCTTCTGTAGTCACAGGGCTAGTTGTAGCCTCACTACTAAGGCTGTGCTATGGGGGCCGAAGGTTCAACTGGGTTTTCATTAGAATGGACGCGGTCTGATAAACGGAATGTTCAAGAAAGCCTAAGATAAATCACGATGCAATGCACCTCTCTCACAAAGTCAACGGATTGCGTCGAGAGACCAGCCTGCTTTTCGCCGTGTAAGTATTGACCGGAGTTTCTAGTTGGCGCCGCTAGAAGCTGGTCTCAAGGGCTAATTACGAGGCTGTCTGTATTCCATTAGCATTAGCAACCATCATATTTTATATACTACTAAAATCATTCCATTAGTACTTAATACTAACCCTTTAACATTTAGTAGTTATTTTTTAAATTTTTTTTGTTTCAATTAATTTTCTTTTTTTATTGTAATTTAAAGTTTTTATTTGTTTTTTTTATTACATTATTTTCTTCTTCTTTTTCTTTTCAGAAGATCATTAGCATTTTAGAGGTATTATAATTAATTTAAAAGTTAAACTAAATAATAGAGTTAATCAAACTTAACAACTAAGTATTATTTAATTAGCAATACTCCTTGCCATTTATTAGCTTAACCCCTGATTGCAGTTGGAAATAATGAGTTCCGTCTAGTGATTCAATTCAAGAAGTTTTACGATCTTAGCTTGATTTTAAGAGCTGATCTGGCAATATGGTATGATGCGACTGATGGTACCTTCGTAAAGGCGTGTGATCACTTACGTACGAGACAATGACAAAGCAAGATACCTGAGATCAATCAAATTTTGGCCTGCACATTGAAGATTGAGATACTGAATGCATGATCTGATTTGAAGGGCAATTCGGGCCGCTGCTAAAGATCCGGTATGCCCGCCACTGCCTGACATTAATTAAAGTGCCTTGCTCTAGCCACCGCACATCTGTACCTAGGTACGGAGCGTCTGCTCCCGAACCAGGCCCAGCTCCACCAGTTGACTTCGGTTATAAATAACACAGCCTGCATTGAAAGGAGGACGAGACAACCTTGGCCGATTCAGCTGAAAGTCAATTGCGAACACGAAGAACTATGCTTTTCAAAACTCTCATTTACTATGGCCTACTGGCAACAGCCAGCGCCGCCGCTCAGCCCGACCGGGTCCAACCCCGGGCTCCCACGCCAACAACACTGCAGCCAGGGCAATACTGGATCCGCGCAGTTGCGTCGCCCAATTACCACAAGTATTTGCAAACAGTCCCAGCAAACCAGGCGGGCACAGCCACTCTTAACGACTATACCACGGCCGGGCAGTATAACATCGTTGATGGGCAGCTAGTCGACTACACCGGCACCCTGTACCTCCACGTCGAGAAGCCGGCGGACCTAGCAACCCCCCCTAGGACTTTGGCGACGACGTTCAACGCGACCAAGAACAGCTTTGGGACGTTCGCATTCCAGGGAGACGCGGTCACCTGGTCTGCCCCAGGCTTGCAGAGACAGAATGTAGCGGCCTGGCTGGTGTGCCAGGATCAAGCCCTGTTCATCAATACCGGTGCCTATGCTTACCAGACCCCGGCCGGCTGCTCAGACCAGACGGTGAGTAGGATTTGATGAGCGGGCTTGGGGTGGTCGTTGGGAACGAGTCATGACTGACCACTCCGCTCTTTAGATCCACTATTACAATGGTGCAAATGCAAACAATTGAGGCTGCGAGGCAACGGTTGAACGAACACTCTTGACAAGTGGCAATAGGCAGAGAATTGACCGTTTTGCAACTTCTATATATGCTTGCTTGAGCCTTGGAGATCTTTGCATTCTCGGGGCTACCCGATGTTGCTTTATGGCTTGACCACCTCCCACTTCAGGCTCTCTTCCGAAGCAGGCAATGCTCACCCCATTTCCTTTGGTATTTCCCTGGTATCCAACTCCAGCTAGGGACCCATATCATTCTGGGTACCAGTGCAGTATTTCCCGCATCCAGGAATGGGATACACTTTACAACTCCCCAATTCTCCGTGTCCGCAATGTAGTCTGGTTCTTTGGGTGGCAAACCCAGCCCCTTTTCCATGTTCAAGGGGTAGTGAGTGTCCACAAGGAACTTGCATTGTTCGATGTCGGTGTACTTGCTCGGGTCTTCCTTGTTTTGGTCGTTCATGCCGCTAGGGAGCACGTAGGTACCAGTGAAGCCTTCCAATAGCCTGCTCTTCTGGAACTCCCCTGGGAGTAGGCCTCGGAACTCGGATTCAATGAACTTGGCAGCCATGTCTCTGGGCAAAAAGAATGAAGAGGGAAATCGGTACCACTCTTTTCCGAAGCAGACGAAGTCGCCCCGGTCACCAACCAGCTCGGCATCTCCACCAAGAGCGCCGGCACCGAGAGGGTCGTAGAGCGATAACGGGGCGCCATATGCTGTGTAGATACCAACGACGCGCAGGATGTACAACGACACGACAAGCAAGAAAGGGACGACCACCGTAACAAAAAGCCTGATAGATGCAGGAATTTTTCCAACCACCGTGTTCTTGCTGACGTGGCCGACAGCAGTCAGGACGATGTGGGCCGATACAGCCGCGTTGAGGGCGAGGAAGGGGTAAGCAGGATACATAAAGCGCTCTTCCTTGTGAGGTTGCAATGTGAAAATGGAGAACCACAGATAGAATGGCGAGAGGAAGACGATAGCCCCCAGGGATGAAGAAAAGGCGCGGCCACTCGGGGCGATGATCTTCTGCAAAAGGAAGAGCGGTAGCGCGGCCAGAGCCAGCACAAACCAAAGGTTGAAGTTGAGCGCCAAGTTCTTGAAGTAGAACGTCCACGGCTCAGTTCCGTACAGTTCGGGGCCACCACCTTTGGAAAAGACATTGTACTTGACAATGTTCCATGAGACAACGATGCCCCACACCCTGTAGAAATAGGAGTTGACCAGTGAATCGACGGCCTGGCCCTGTCAGATAGGTGTTGGCTGCTTCGGATGGAGGATACTCACAAGTATACCGACTGCGGCAAGGACACCACGAGTAATGCGTCGGACTGATTGAAGGAACTGGTCCATGTTTCCGAGAGCCGATACGGCAAGCAGAGCCTCTTCCAAAAGGAATGGCGCAGCAAGAGCCATGGCGAACGGCCAACCGATGATACCACCGGCCGCGAACCAGGCTATACCTGCGGCCGTCTTGAAACCCCCCGTCCAGTTCATGAAGGATGCAGCTCCCAGCATGCCTGTGTACATGGCAAAGCTCGAAGGGAGGTATGCAGTGCTTGCATGGAAATTTCCGGGACTAAGAATCAAGGCTAGAATGAAGAGGACACCGATCCGCGGATGGACTGTGAGGCTGATTACGCGGTAGAGAAGAGTCTGGCACAGTGCACAAACCAAGGCAAGCGCATAGCGGATGAAGTAGAAACCTCCAAGCTATTCAGAGGGCGTCAGCACTGACTGCACGAAATATCTCCTAGGCCAAAGGCACCTCACCTTTGTAGCTTGTGGCAGTAGGTGCCGCAGGCTTGCAAGTACCGCGTGAGGGACGACATAGAGCCAGTCCCTGATGCCGTAGGCGGGTGACCATTCCCACGTTTGCAGGCCATAGCCATGGGTTAAATAGTGGGTGGGTTCCAAGAAGTTGAAGGTCTCATCGCAGTCCTGAATCGGGTTGAACAAAGCCGAGATCAGGTTGGCAGCTAGGAACATATAAAATGCATGGATTGGCTCTACCGCGAAAAGACTTGGTTTTCTAGAGGAGCCGTCAGCACCCGCAACACTCAGACCACACCACTCAGGACACCTTGGCCGAGTTCCGGCTCGTTGGGGCATACATTTTTCGAGCATGTGAAGCCTCAGGATGAACAAATTCCCTTGGCTGGGCGGCCTTGGGAGGCATCTTGTCGTGCGTGGGGGAAGGAGTGGTATCACGACTGAGACGGGACGAGGGGCCGTGGATGGTGGTGAGTGAGCAGCGAAATACTGAGCTGTTGAGAGCTTTTGTCGGGACGGCAGTGCCTGAGTGCGGTACCTGCGACAGGCCCACAAGCCGCCCGACGTCACTCCACCCGCCGTTGATCTTCAACAGTCCCACCTCGACTTATCGATAAGGACCCAGAAAAAGAATGACCGAAAAGTTCAAGATTCAATTCTTCCCTTTCTTTTGCACTTTTGGCCCTCGTCCTGCTTAAAAGTTTGGATTTCAACCTCTCTTATGTCTTATTGCCCCCATTGGATATCGAAACTTATGACATTGTCACCCAGCTACAGGTGTAAAACATACAAGTGTTAAACCCCGATATCCAGCATCAAGACTCGAAAACATCTCCCAGACAAGCGCCTGCACGGTTCCTCACTCCTCATCCTGCGACCTCCTCGTTGGGGTCAGTTCCACTATGGATCACTCGTTCAGTATACCTGGCCTCGGTGCGCTTCAGCCCGAGAACACAGCAACAGCGCCCAGAATTGAATCCGACAATCCAAGCGCCACCACAAATGCCCAGACGAACACCGATACCGAGATGGCAGATGGACACGGACCAGAGGCACAAGAACAAGAGCAAGCGCAACCTGGCCAAGGATCAGACACTGTCATGGATGGGTCGGTCACTCAAGGGTTAGAACAAGCTGCTCGGAAGTCGGACGCCGTCACGGATGGCCCCGAGCCCAGGGCCCTCGAGTCCGTCCAGCCAGCAATTGGCGTCGCGGCGCAACAAGACGAGAGGATGGAGGAACACCCACCCCTCGCGAAAGATGCTTCGGCAAATCAAATTGGAACCACAGCTGGCCCGGAGACACAGCAAGCCCCTGTGAGTGTCTCAGCCGAGGAGCCTCAGACCCAGGCGGCAAAACAGCAAGACGAGTCGGCACCTGGTTCGCCTAGTGTCACGCATGCTCTTGAGGCTGCGCTCGATGGCCTCCTTGGCCCAGTATCGAAAGACGAGGATAAAGACGAAGAGAAAGCCGCTCCCGAGGCTGATCAGGACGGCCAAGTCCAACCTGCAGAGGCGGCGCCAGGTGCGGACGAAGCCGATCCAAACCCCGAGTGGGAAGTGGACTCGTCACCGTACGAATCCTCAAGCTCCGACAGCAGCTCTGACGATAGCGATGACGATGACTCGGACGTGGACGAATCCAAGCTGCTTGGCGTCGAGGAGACGGCGAGGTTGCTGATGGAGGCAGACGGTGGCAGCGATGATGAGATGGATGGTACGCGAGCTGCGAAGCAGGCTGCCGGAGTGCGCACTAAGAATGAGCTCCCCGACGAACCTGAACCAAAGCCCGAGATCAGCCTCAGCCCAGAAGATGTCATTGCGCCTCTTGGCATTGTGCAGCATATCGTTGAAGGGACCCAGGCCGTCATTGAGGCGCTTCAAGCCGGGGCTGCCGTTGCAGTTATGGATCGCGGCTCGGTCCTATGCAAAGAAGATCGCACCGTCCTTGGAGTCATTCACGATACCATTGCGACGGTACACAAGCCCATGTACGTTCTCAGATTCCGATCAGAGGAGGAAGCGAAGGCTGCTGCTTTGGAGAGGGGCACACAGGTCTGGTATTCCAAGACGCACGCGAACTTCGTCTTCCCCTCGCAACTCAGGCAGGAGAAAGGCTCCGATGCCAGCAATCTACACGACGAAGAGGTCGGCCCAGACGAGATGGAGTACTCCGACGACGAGCAAGAGCAGGCCCACAAGAGGGAAAAGAAGAATCGCAAGCGCGGCGGTGGCAAGGGCAAGAACAGGGGTGATGACCGTGGCTCGCAGGCACCGTCCACCGCGGGTGATTCGAATCTCAACTACGGCGAGGACGACGACGGCGCATATCATAAGCTACCCCGTCCTTCAAACTTCGGTATGGGGCTCCCCCCTCCTCCGCCCCCTGGAGTGTCGGCTTTCCCAACAATGAACGGCGGCGGCCGGGGGGGCCAGAACGGCGGGCGGCGTGGAGATTCGCGAGGACGTGGTCGAGGAAGAGGCTTTCAAGGGCGAGGACGCGGTGGCGGCCAAGGACACAATGGCCGTCCACAACAACCACAACACACACAGCCTCAGAACCCTCACCAGCCGCCACCCCCCTTCACTGTGGTCCCACCACCCGCACCCGGCCAGTGGCCGTTCCCAATACCGTCTCTGCCCCAGTTCGGAGGAGCGCCTGGATCTTCCGCGACTCCTGCCGCCCCAGCTCCTAGTTATCCGATGCCGAGCTGGAGTCCGGCCCAGGGTAACCCGTTTCCCTTCCCTCCCGTGCCTCCACCAAACTGGTCGCCGCCACAGCAGCAACGGCCGGCGCAGCACACCAGTTACATGCCACCGGCTGGAGGGTACAGCGTGACCGGGCAATACGCACCCAACAATGGGCCGGCCCCTCCCGCCCCGGCGCAGAATTATCAGTATCCCAACTACTACGGCGGGCAGGCTCCGAACAATCAACAGCAGCGTTGGGGATAGAGTGCCCAGCAGCTAATGCAATTGAGAGTCTTCCTAGCCGCGTTCAGTGCGTTGAAAGGAGCTCAGGGCCCGGGCCAAGGCCCAGATCCGGACGTGGACATGGACCTAGATCCGGACGACCCAGCCTCCTAGGTGAGACCGGCATGGTCCACTTCTTGCTCTGCCAGGCAATGTAGCCAAATGTGAGAGGAATCTACGGGATTCAGGATACGCATTTGCCAGGTGTTAGGATAGGAAAATTGTCATCGATAGTGATGGCAGAGGCTACAGAGTCCTCCATAATACCATAGAGACAGTTCTGTGGTATTTTCTTTAATTTCGGGTCCTGAAAAGCAGATACGACATCGAGTGGAAGAACTGGGCCCGCCAAACAGAAGAGGCTACCTCAATTGTGAAACATAGCTTCGACGCAATGACCAGGAGATCTCCCGGCGGTGGGCGAGAGAAACCACAGCCGGGAAACCGCCACGAGGGCGACTTGCTAGTACAGTAGTGTAGTAGCTCGACGCGACGGGAGTCATGACACGGCTCTCCCGGGTGTCCCAAGCTGTCACGGTGGCCCGTGGCCTCCCCACTAAATGTCATTGTGGTGCTGTAACAAACGGGGTACTCTGTGTAGTGTAGAATCCTGCGCAGCGGATTCCAACGAGACCGGGGTACCGACGTTTGTGTTGACCCCACAGTCAGTGCGGTGAAAAAATCCCCGTGTGGACCGTGGCAATCGAGATAAAGATTGCTTCATTTGCGACGCGGGCAGGTGGCCCGTCACTTATCGCATGACTGGAATCAATAAAAAAAAACGGGATCATCGGCATGAGCGTGATGGCGCTGTCATCATCCGGCTGCTGGGGTGCGCGCGAAGGGGGGGAGGAGATTTCCACGTCAGCCCTGGGCGGAACCGGAGCCCAGTATAGTACATTGTATCTAGTGTGGGCGGGTGAATGTCGGTGGCTTTGGCGGCCAATTTCACCAGCTGGCTGGCACGGCATGGGGGCAACGCACGCAGGCGGGGCGGCGATGGCGAGACAGGTTGTTGATGAGGATCGTCGGGCCCCAAGGCTGGCAGTGCTGGCTAAGGCTGGGTGGTCGTGGGGTCTACGAAGCTACACTAGATATTCCAACACTGTACTAGCAGGGCGGGCAGCGTGGCAGCGTCAACAGGGACTGAGACAATAGAGGGTGACAGATCGACAGGCGGGTAGCCGAGACAATGGCCCAGTGTGACAGTATGACAGGAAACAAGAGAGAAGCGCTGGATGAGGCTGAAGCTGATCGACCCCGACAGCCCCAAGCGAAGAGAAGGGTGCGGTACAGCATTGTTGCCATCTCCAGCCAAGATTGTTGCACGAAGCAGGGAGAGAGGCATTTTCCAAAGTCAATTCAGGCTGTCCTGGAATAATTGTCGCATGAAGATTGCGAGGGTGTGATTGCCTTCCTCAAAGAGGAATCCACTCGGGAGATCAGTGTTAAAGTTTCAACAAAACAAAAAACCAATAACCAATAACCCTGCAGGGCATGTCAGGTCTGAGTGAACCTCTGAACCAAAAGGAAACCAAACGGCAGAGACAACGAACAGGCCAAGAGGGGAGTCCGCAGGGACCGGGCCTGCACACACCCAAAGATTACCCCAACCTTTGCCAATCAAAGCAAGAGGCAGGATGTGGCCCCTGCTGGGGACAAATTTCGCTTCGGGCAGGTAGGTGACGGGGGCTGGATGCCCTGAGCCAATGGGGGGGCTAGGGTTCCTGGGAGAGTGGGGATCGGCTACGAGGACATGGGTTGGAGTGGAAGGAGCTTGGCGTGTACGGTAATAATGGCGCTGGGCCATATGCCTGGGGTTCGAGGTTGAATGTCGATCCGTCCCACGCCTGCCACGTTTGTTTGAGTCGAGAGCGAGCTCCGGCCTGTTGGTGCGGGACCCAAGGTCTCGTCATTCCTGGTCTGTTCACCTGATTGATCGCCAGAGGAGGCGCGCAGATGCCCGCCCTCGTGGCCTGGAGGACGATCAACGCTGGCGATGACGCCCTCGTGGGAGTTGGAAGGTTGGAAGGTTGGAAAATTGGTTGGTTCGTTGGTCGTTGGTTGGGTGCTGGCGAGGCCTGCAAGGATGGGTGGACGACAAGCAAGGAGCCAGAGGAGTACACGTGTAAGACGTCTGTCTCTGTCTGCTACACACACACACTTTCTCTCTTGTCTCCCCCCTCTCTCGGGGTTTTCTCGACCAAGACCACCGCTTGCTTGACCGTTGTTCGGTCCGGGAAACAACCCCTGGCAACTAGTACCGCCCGTTTTGCAACACCACAGCAAATACTGTGTGTTGCGTTGTATCTCGACATGTGCCGTGTCCCCCTGCAGAAGCCGCTGTCGGCAAAGCTGCACCTGCATCCTGGGCTGCGTGTGGGTGTACTATCCCCAACCTTGACCGGCCCACAGCTCCCCCTCTCCTCCCGAGGGACCCCATCTTGAGCCCATCCAACAGGCCCCAGCCCAGCCCAGCCCCGGGCCCAACCAGACGAAGCATGCACCTTCACCTGCAGGTGTACATCGCCCTGCCCCCTGCTCCCAGGCCCATACCCATGCTCACTCACTCACCAACAGTCGTTCATACACGCACTACCACGCACAGCCTCTTTCTGCCTCTCACTCCTTCCTTCCTTCCGTCTCTCTTTTTAGACCTCCTCTGCAGGTCGGCCACTCCTTCTCTGCAGCACCTTCCCCCTTCGCTACCCACCGTCGCACTTTGAGCTGGCAAGAGGAAGACTTGACTGTCTTCGTTCCTTCATTTGGTATAACCTCAGCTATTGCTAGCACGCAGACACTGGTTGGAAACTTGGTCACTCACCTTTGCGATCCCAACTTCAGACCCAGCCTGCCTGCTGCTCGTCACTCTTTTCAGTCTGCAACCCAAAGACGATAATCATAATCCTGCCGCCTGTGTCTTGTCACTCGCCCGTGCCCTTGCCCGACCGTCCATTTCTCTATGCAATTTCCACACGACGCCCCCAATCAACAAACAGTCATTGCTTTTCTAGATCTGAACCGGCCACATTACCGACGTCCCATGTGCAACGATAAATCGATAATCACTCAATTTTGATGACATAGGTCTCATCGTGTGTGTCTTCTTGCGCTTGCCTTGAAATTCGCGAGGGGGTTCCGACCTGCCGCCGACCCTATCGATATGTCTTTCAAACGCGCTCATGTGCATCGACGGGGACTCCACGATGCGGGGAACGGTGGTGATTTGTATGGCCTGCCGACGTTGAGCAAGCGCGTGGTGACGGTTTACGAGACGAAAACTCCAGAAGGCTGGAACGGTTTTGGTGCCCTGACGACCCTGGAGCTTCAAACCGTTACCAACGTCGTCCAACAGACGACATCGGTAACTAAGGGGGATGAACCGACTCCCACTCCGGCTGAGACGTCCCCGAGGAATTCCAAAGGTGCTCCTGCTGTCAACACTCCTGCAAGCAGCAGCATCATCGCCAGCAGCACCAGCATCAACCGAGGCGGTGACGACGATGACACCTCGTCGTCACTTCCCAGTGCCATCATGGCATCCACGGCATCCGAGAGCGCTAATGGCCCACTGGCCTTGGCCACCTCAAGCATTTCCAGCACTTCTAGGTCATCAGCGACTGCAGACTCCACAACTGTCTCGGCCGCGGAAGCAACTCAGTCGGCATCGTCTGGTTCAGGTTCGGCTTCAAGTGACGCAGCGACCAAGGCCGGCATTGCGATCGGCGTCCTGGCCGGTATTTTGGTGATCCTTGGCCTGGTCTATTTTGCGGTTAACAGGCGGAAGAAGCAAATGAGAGAGGAGCAGCGTCTGGCCGACGATGAGAAGATCAACGGGCCCTTCGGAGACCATGCTCGTGCGCCTGCGACCCCAGCGAAGCCCCCACGCCTCAGTTTGCGGCCCATGACCCAACTGTTCCTGGGAGCTCCCAACACTGCCGACAAGCGAGCCAGCAAGGGCCCTCTGCAAAATATCGCCATGGTTGCCAGCCCGACCATGAAGCGGGCTCCCGGTGCCAGCGCCTGGGACCGCCCAACGACAAGTGACAGCCAAAATGTGCACAACCCGTTCGGAAATCACGCCGAGACCATCCACGAAGAGCCTGCTACGCCCAGAAACCCTGCCAGCCCTATGACGCCGATCAGCGAGGTCAGCATGATACCGTCGCACACGTTGGCTCCCGGCCTCGCCCCCGCTCCCCGGGCTTCCGCTATCACGACCGATTCAGCTGTCCTTGCTCCGATCGTCACGCACTCCCCGCCGCTTTCCCCCCACCCCCCGCAGCAAGGCGCTCCCGTCAGTGCCGCCTCCGCGCCTTTGCAGATGAACCCTGTGGGTGGTGCTACGTCCGAAGCCACCGTCGTACCAGCGGCGGAAGTCGCAGCTGGAGCAGTTGCTGGAGCGGCGGCCGCGTCTGGCCTGCAACGGAAGCAGTCTGTACGAAAGGACAATGTTCCCGCACCTCTTGACTTGACTCTACCCTCAAAGCTTGGGCCTGTGCCCCCTAGTCCGGCCGGCACTGAGTTCAGCGTGAGTGAGGTAGAGTCTGGCCACGCCCCGGAGCCATCAGCTGGTGCTGCAGCGATCGCTGCTGCTGGAGGACCCGCAGAGTCATCTGTTCATCGTGTCCAGCTCGATTTCAAGCCCACAATGGATGACGAGATGGAACTGCACACCGGCCAGGTCGTGAGACTCCTCCATGAGTACGATGATGGATGGGTAAGTTAATTCACTCATAGAGTGTGTGAAAAACTCTAACAAGGAACAGGCACTCTGCATTCGTCTCGATCGATCTCAGCAAGGAGTTGTTCCCCGAACTTGTCTGTCTACCCGTCCTGTCAAGCCCAGGCCACCTCAGCAAGCTGGCCCTCGTGGGCCACCAGTCAAGCCTCAGGGGCGACCCCGAGGCCCTTCTGTGAGCACCCAGCGTGGCCCCGGCCCTAATCAAGGACCTGGAAACCGACCCATGGGTCAACCACACCCGCTCGCACCTGGAGCTCGGGGACCTGGACCTATGCGCCCGATGGGTCCTCCGATGGGCCCACCCGGCCGCCCTGGCCCGCCCCGCCCCGTGGGACCACAGATGGAGCCCGGATCGCGATCCCAGTCCCCTGCAGGGCAGCGACCTCAGTCACCAGCGCAGCGATCTCAATCTCCGAGCCGACAGGGCCCACCTAGGTCTCAATCACCCAACGGCACGGGCAGGAGACCCAGCCCTCCTGGTCCTTCTGGCATGCAACAGGAATACCGACCGAGTTTCGATGGTCCTCCGCAGAATGCTTCCCAAGGACCTCAAAGACCTCAGGAACCTCAGGGCCCTCCCCAGGGCCCTCCCCAAGGAGCGGTTCAAAGAAAACCAGTGCCTGGTCAGGCGTACTGAGCGAGTGCAAGCAAGGAAGAGTCTGGACTACTTGGTGGGCAATATGCCAGGTACAAGGCGTTGTTTATGACTTTCGGAGGTGATATGGCATTATTGACCCCGGTTCTGGTCACGACGAAAGGACTGGCGCTACGAGATGAAATCTTTGCACGACATGCGTTATTTTCTTCTATTCCTCTTTTTCTTTTTAAACACATTCAAGAGCTGGCCCTTTTTACCTGCCACAACCTTTTGTACAACTCTTCGCAGATTTACAACCTGCCGACAGCCTGGGCACTACATAGCCAACCAAACTTCAGCGAGGGGAGATGGATATTGCACACAGAGTCGAGCAAGCCATCCCGGCATGCCGTGGACATGCTGTTAATTTCTTGGTGGTAATTTTAAATTACTTATTTTCAACACGCCCAAGCCAGCGTCGGTCTTGCAGCAAGATCAGGTGCCCTCTCAGGCATCTCAACCAATACCATTTGCGTGAAATTTTGGTCATTTCTGTTTCCCATTTGTTCTCAAAGCCGCTGGTGACCCCAAAACATGAACACTAACAAGCCATTTTTTCATGTGTGTGTGTGTGTGCAGTGCTCGGTCTCTATTTTCTCCACTGTTGGGTGATACCATTATACCTAGTCATCGTTCCCAGATGCTGGGAGGCTGTCACCAACGCCCGCCTCCTTCAGCCTCTCCTCGCCAACAAACAAGGGCTTGCAATCCTGCAAGCAAAACAGCATCCGCGCCCACTCCGTGTCGCTCGGGTTCTTCCACGCGTGCATGGTGGCCCGCTGCACCATTATGTCGCCCTTGTTCATGAGGTGCTCCTCGCCGCTGTCCAAGACCGCCACCACGCTGCCCTCCATCACGATCCCGTAGTCCAGGCTCTGTGTGCGGTGCATCATGCACTACCATAGTGCAGGCAAAGTTAGGGACAATACGGCTCACAATGCAATGAAATGGGGCATCAAGACTTTTGCACCTCTTGGGGTTGAGAGGGGGGGTGGGGGCGGGAGGGTTATTAAGGGAACGGTTCAAACGTACGGTGTAGCCCGGTGAGAACTCGACATATCTCAACACGGTGCCCCCCTTGAGCGCGAGCCCGGTCGCCTCGGGGCCCTTGGCCACTCGGGACTCGTGGAGCTTGACGTCGGCCTCATCGTTGAGGTCGGGCGGGAACTGGGTGGTGTACAGCACCGACATGACCAGCTTGTCATCGTCGTACCGAACCCACTGGTTGATTTCTCAGTCTAGCCTGGGGACAACGCGACAGTCGGGGTTGGAGAGGAGGGGTGAGGGGTGAGGGTTTGAGGGCCTTCTACATCTTAGGCTACGATTTTCAAATGTTCCGTTGCTGTTATACATACCTTGACGGGTGTGGTGGACTTGACAACGGCCTTGCCCTCCTCGTTGTGAGTCGTGACTTGCACGTGGACACCTGGGTTTGAGGAGAGCTGGTTCTCCGTTGGGGGACGGGCGGGGGAAGGGGATGCCATAATGGGTGTGTAGGCTGGGTACGCGGCGTTTATGGTAGTTGGCAATGGAATGGGTAATTCTCCCAGAGGACAATGTGAGTTGGATCCCTTTTGATATATCAGTCGGGAATAGAGGGGTGGGTGGTTTGTAGTGCCCGAGTCGAACTTGTCTGGCGAGGAGACGGGACCATGAATGGGGAGTAGGTTGAGGTTGAGGTCCACCAAATAAGGTTCGACCTTGCGTGCGTTGGGATTGTTCGTTTTCCCGGACTCCGACGCAAGCAAGGTTACACAAGGGAACCAGTGGCTACTTTCAGAGCGGGATTGGGGGTGCTTGAACCCCTCGCTAGAAATCAAATGGAATCATGTTTGTGTCACACAGGAAATTCACCATAGACGGCAGTGTTACTGCTGACCTTGTGCAGATGGCATGTCATGACAGCAAAGAACGCGCGCCCTTACCTAACGGGAGGGATATTCCAGGTCCAGTGTCGCTGTCTGCCCAGTGTCTCGGTAAAGTTCGGGTTGTCTTGGGGAACTCCGCCTGGTATGTCTAGGCTGGAGGAGAGCCCCTCTTCTACACATGCTACGTTGGTTCGCCCACGAAGCGTGATCTCTAGTCATGGAGCAATCGGTGGCAGACACTTCCCAGGTGGAACGGGGCAAACGCTAACCTTTTCTCTCCTGCTACCGGTCTTGTTACCTTCGACTTTGGAGAAGAGGCAACAACGCGAGCCGGCTGCACCAGTGATGCCCGAAGCCAAGCCCGAAGGGAACCCCGAACATGGGTGGGCTCCGGAGCCGAGTCCCCGCTCCACATGGGCCGGCAGCGTCACCCGAGAAGCGGGCGGCATCAATCATGCCGAACCTCTCGCTCGGTCAAATACCCGATAGAGGCAACCAACATGACAAGCAACCTACCATCCGGACCCAAGCTCGTTGAGCTGACCCCCGAGGAACTCCAAACCAAGAAGGTGGGCTCGCATAACCTCCAGGCCGCCGTCGAGGCGCTGCACCGTGATGGGCTGGTAGTTCTCAAGAACGCCGTCGACGTCGACCACCTCAACAAACTGAACGCACGGATGGTCCCAGAAGCCAGGGAGCTGTACGCAAGGCCTAGCACGCACCGCAACTTCGGCCAGGCCACGGGCAACATCCAGCAGGAGCCAATCCTCGAGGACGGCTACATCTTCCAGGACGTCATCACCAACCCGTGGGCCACCGAGGTGATCCAGTGCATGCTGGGCCCGCACACGGCGCTGCGGTTCTACAGCGCCAACACGGCCTTCAAGGCCGCGGGCCGGCAGCCCCCGCACATCGACGTGGACTTTGACTTCCCCAGGGTGCCCTTCGGCTACTGCGTCAACATCAACCTCGTCGACGTCACCCCGGAGAACGGCTCCACCGAGGTCTGGCTTGGGTCGCACGCCGACACGGACTTCGGTGTCCTCGACACGGAAGAGTACCAGATCCGTCCGAGCCTCCAGAGGGAGCGGAGGAAAATGCGCCCGCCTATCCAACCGAGTCTGCCCAAGGGGTCTCTTATAATACGGGACTTCCGCCTCTGGCACGCTGGCATGCCGAACCGTACTGATGACCCGAGGGTGATGTTGGTGACGGTCCAGTTCCCTTCTTGGTATAGGAGCGAGCTGAAGATGAAGCTGCCAAGAGCTGTCAAGGGCAAGGTAGAATGGGGAGACGTGGTGCCTGCCGTCGAGTGGATGGATGAGGGATATGATTATCTCCAAGGGGCACATGGCCATGACTTCTCGCTGCTCCCATGAGTAGCAGCAGTGACAGGATAGCGATCTACTACGAGGAGACGGTTCCCCAGGTGTTCTTAACATAGTATAAGCCGATACATCTGTCATTTGTATATCACAACTTCGCATCCCCTGGCCATAGGACTGGACCCAAGTCGATAACTTGGGCCGACCTGTGAGTAATTTGTCAAGCCGATTCAGAAGCTTCCGGACCAAAAGGGGATACGGCATCCGCATGTGTAAATTACGACCACAGATTGTGGGATGTATACACATTGTCCCACGACTCCAATCCTACCCACGCTGAGGTTCCCGTCTTTCACGTCTGCAATAGCCAATGCACGCAATAATACTCAATAGGAGGTGGATTGCGCTAGTTATGAGACGCGTCAACATTCAATCTTTAATGCTGGCGTGAAGAAGGTTTACAGAGGAGAAAGGTTCTCACGCCACAACAATCGGCAGGACCCATGCCACAAACGCAGCATTGAGAGCCTCGGACCGGATTCGCTCTTCCTTATCACACTGCTCCTGCGGTCGGCCTCCGCATTCCCACGACACCCCGGTGACGGCCAGTACGTTCACCACCGGCAGAATGGCGTTAAGGAGCATGGTGAGGACGTCAAGGCTGCCGAGGGATCCGTCGGTGCAGCGGCGAACGCGCCGCGTGCGGTCTGCCAGCCCGGCGATCTCGGCCGTGTCTACCGCCATGGTCCATACAGCCTGATTTACAAAAGGTCGTCGTCAGCCGTGTCGACGCTCGAGTGCTAATCAACAAGGGGTAATAAAGCATACCGCAATGAAGGCGCCCACCATCGCCCTGCCATATCCGTACTTGGCTGAGGTGTAAGCTGCCGCTATGAGTGTGACGATGCTGAGCGCGAGGGAAAGAATGCGGAGGATCAGCTGCAGCAGCGCGTATGGCGCCGGGAACCTCGATCGCGCCATGTTTTCTTGAAGAGGCGGGTCGTGAATGGGGCTCCCTTTATGGACGCTGTGACCATATTACTCAGATCAAGCACGGCAAGTGAGGTTGCAAATGGGACTGCATGTGTGTCCGGTTGGAAAGCTGGGGGTGGCTGTGGCGGGGAAGAAAGGGGAGTCGGTTGGATCGCATATTTGCGTGTCGCGTGCCCAAAGTGAGTCGGTCTTCCCCTGCAGCGTTTCCAGAGGTTCGATAGCCTCGGATGAACCCGTCTTGTCAAAATTGAGGGCTCGATTCCAGCAAAGAGCCGGGACAAAGGGAGGAGCAAAAACGAGATGAAGGTCCCCTAAAAGCCACCTTGCCTTGGCGGCCCGCACTTCCAAGATTGCCCGCGACCAGAGCATGTTGTCTTGTAGAACCTCATAAGGCCCAGCCTGTTGTCTCTGGCCTTTAGAAATGCTTGTCTTACCCACGTGGTAGCCACAGGGGTATGCCAAGCATTCTAGCCCTATAGCCTAATCGAAAGCTTATGCCTCCAATTCGATCTCTAAATTATATCGTTGCAGTCTCCTCCTCGTGATAGCGCGAAGGAGCATGCCAGATAGCCGCCAAGCGCTTTAAACATGGTTTCTGCACTCTTCGGGAAGGACAAAACCGAAGGCTGGTCCTTTTGGCAACTACATGCATTGCGGATTTTGCTACCAGCTGGTCGGCGGTAGCATTCGGTTCCAACCATTGTCTTTTGCAAACGATGTTGCGCCCTCTTCTGTGCATGAGGCTCTCGCGCGCGTTAGGCGACTTGCCCAGGAGCCCCAAGGGACCTTCTAACGCTTGCCTGTGATCCGAGAAGATGGGAAGGGTGTAGATTCGTTTGCAACAGACTTGCGGCGAGGCTTTGGAAGGAAATCCTTCTCCGAACAATAATCTCGGCGCGATATTTATGCAACTTCAGGGAGATCCGAGGCTGAGTCCTTTTCCGGTCTCATTTGAGTCTGATCCGGATTTGGGAGGATGGATATTGCAATGCATGTGGGTGAATTCGGTGCGGAAGAACTGTAGACCTGAGGTTTAAGGAGGTATAAAAAGGGCCAGCTGACAGACGTGCCCTGACTCTCCCTTGAGGAGATGCCACGGTCCAGGTGCAGCTTGACACACACATTCTTTTGGTTTGGTTTTCGCTCTACACTCATTGACTAAGTTCGCGTCTACCTAATTGACTTGGCTCTTCAGCCTCTCGTGTCTTTCCATCATGTTATACAATATCATTCTCCTAGCTTTCCTACTGCTTGGGTGCGTAGCCGACAAGACAGCCCATGGATACTCGCACCATTCCCTCCACAAAATTCAGCTTAGGAACAAGCTTTCCGCTCGCATTGACACCGAAGGTCCCACGCGGCTGGATTCCCGGCAGACAAGTGACGATGACGGAAAGCCCCAAGGCTTGCTAATACTACTTTGACTGATATTGAAAACGCCAAGGCGCTCGTAAAGGCGTCTAAGAAAAAGTCTTCAGAACTCAACAAGGCCAGAGTGGCCGCCCCTTCTAGAAACCAATACAAGCTGAACCCCAACACGAAAGTTAGCAAACGGCAGACCGAGGGTTCTGGCGATGCGCCACCGCTGCTGAATATCACGGACGAGATTCGCGCCGCCGCCGCCCTCGTCGCTGAGCTTGAGGCTTACAATGGAACAACCACGGGGAACTTTTCAGCCGTTGAGAAGCGCCAATCCGGGGGGTCATGGTGGATGGGCAACCTAGCCCACACCGGCGGTTGGCCATGGGGCAACAACCCTTCTGGCTTCAAAGTTGGTCGCCAGCTACTCCTTTCTTGGTGTAGAGCCCATACTAACCGATAATTCATTAGGTGTACAGAAATGTCAAGGACTTTGGTGCCAAGGGAGACGGCAAGACTGTAAGCCCTGTTCCAAACATCTCCGGTGTCTGGTCTTCGATGTTCAATTCCAAGCTAATGCGACGTGCCAGGACGATACCCAAGCCATAATCAATGCAGTCAAGGATTACAAGGCATGTGGACCAGCTTGTTACAGCTCGACCACCAAGGGTGTCATTATCTACTTTCCGGCTGGCACCTACCTTGTCAGCAGCACAATAGAGACCTACTATGGTACACAATTTATCGGTGATGTATGGCGAATCAATGTTTCTACACTTTGTCTCAGGAGCGAAATTGACGTGTTTCTCAGGCTGCGAACCGTCCCGTCATCAAGGCTTCCGCATCTTTTGTTGGACTGGGTGTTATCAGCACAAACCACTACGTCCCCAATGGAGGCACGGGCTCGGACGGCAATGCGAAGGAATGATTCATTAACACCGTAAACCTTTTCTTTTCTCGGAATAATTGCTTCTCTCTTTTTGTTGCAAAGTGATACTTGAAAACTCTCAGAGCGACGGCTCACTGTTGCCTGATGACTCTTCTCACTCGATGACTGACCATTCTCTGTGACCAGGCAAACTTTTATCGACAGATACGAAACTTCGTCATAGACATCACAGCTACTGATCAGGGAGCCTATGTTGCCGCCCTTCACTATCAGGTTGCGCAGGCGACCAGTCTGCAATTTATCGAGTTCAAATGCACACAGTCGGCAACCACTACTCAACAAGCCATTTATGCTGAAAATGGTAGCGGAGGGTTCATGAGCGACCTTATCTTCAACGGTGGCGCTTTTGGTATTTGTAAGCGTAATCCAAAATTATTGTTTCGCTAATCTGAATATGCTCCCTAATGTAGTTATAACCTCTGTATCCTACTCGTGAATACTAACGCCATGCAGACGGAGGCAACCAACAATTCACCAGTCAGAGACTGACGTTCAAGAATGTACGAACGGCTGTCCAACTTATTTGGGACTGAGGCTGGGTACGTCGCATCTTAGAAAATATGGCAACCCTGCTCGATGGCGTTCTCTAACTAATTTACTATGTATTCAGGTCTGGAAAAGCATCCGCATAGAAAACTGTGGCATCGGCTTCAAACTCATGGGCGAGGACCAGACCCACAACACCGGTTCTCTCGCAGTAGTGGACTCCATTTTCAATTCGACTACCACAGCTATTCAGACCTACCCATTCACAAACAAGACCGGTGATGCGACAACAGGAATTACACTGGATAACATCAAGTTTGACGGTGTCACGAACGGCGTGTGGGATGGGTCCAAATCTTACCTCGGCGCTTCGAAGAACATCGATACCTGGGTCCAAGGCCGGGTGTACTCTGGTAATACTCAGAACAAGGCACTTGGAGCACCGTATGATACTCCACGAGACAAGACGCTCGTTGGCGCCAACCCCGACGGACTACCCAAGGCCCCCTTCTTTGAGAAAACAAAACCGCAGCATCTGGACATCCCTGCCAGTTCATTCATCCACATGCGGGTATCCTGCAAGGGTGATGGAGTGACCGATGACACGACTTGCTTCCAGAACACACTTAATGCTGCTTCCAGTGGGTCTGTGGTCTATGTCGACGCTGGCACGTACATGATTAGCGACACAATTATCATCCCCTCAAATATCAAGATCTGAGGTCTGGTCGCAGATCGCGGCTTTTGGAACCAAGTTTGGGGACGCAAAGCAGCCGAAGCCATTATTACGGGTCGGAAAGCCCGGCGACGTTGGCAATGTGGAGATGCAGGATCTCCTTTTCACAAGCAAGGGCAACACTCCAGGCCTGGTGTTTGTCGAATGGAATATTAAAGCAGCATCACCTGGGTCAGCAGGCATATGGGACTGCCACGTCCGCGTTGGAGGCGCCATTGGTACGAACCTGTAGTCCAAGAACTGCCCTGCATCCAAGACGGGCCTCAACGCAAATTGCAACGCCGGTAGCACGATGATGCACATCACCAGCCAAGGCTCGGGCTATTTCGAGAACATGTGGCTCTGGGTGGCTGATCATGACCTTGACGACGCGGACTTGACCAACGATAACAATTTCATGGCCCAGTGCTCAGTCTACGTTGGAAGAGGTCTCCTTGTGGAAAGCACCAACCCCGTCTGGCTGTACGGAACGGCCAGCGAGCATGCGGTCATGTACCAGTATCAGTTCAGCAAGGCTCGCCACGTCTATGCTAGCATGATCCAGACCGAATCACCATATTACCAGCCCAACCCCAACCCACCTGCACCGGTCAAGGACTCTGTTGGAGTCTACAGTAGCGACCCGGATTACACTTGCAGTGGCAGCAAGACTGTTGGTTGCGATGCATCGTGGGCGCTCCGAGTGATCGGAAGCAACAGTATCACAATACACGGCGCCGGACTTTATTCCTGGTTCACCACTTATACGCAAGAATGCGTTGACACGGTCAACTGCCAGCAAAACTTGATACAGTTCAAAGAGAACACGGGCAACATTTTGGTCCACAACTTGGTAACTATTGGCTCGGTGAATATGATCGAGTCGGACGGTACATTCACACAGCCAAAAACAACCTTGCAGTCAACTTCCATCCCTACTGGAGCCAAATTGCAGTCTACGATGCTCGCCAGGTATCACCCGGTATTTGTCAAAATGTCAACGATAAGACCTGGATCAACACCGACTTGCCGAAGGGCGACTGGCAGACGTTGTGAATCATGGAGGACGAGGAACAGTTGGTCTACTTCACCATTGTCAACGGCAGCCCTTACGATTTTGTTTACACCGGAGGCAATGACTACCAGATGGAGAACAACTGGTCCAAAGACTGGGTTACTATCCCGGCCGGCGAATCGGTGCAGTTCCTCGTGCAGATGCAGGACATGAACCCAAGTAACAAAAAGTCCGACACGGCTGGCGAAGCATATTTCACAATCGACAAGACAGGCAAGAAATTCCATGTTACAGATGACTGGACCGACAGCAAGGATATCCTACGCAATCGTATCCAGTACGACACAATAGGCACCAAGGACGTCGCTGCCGGCACCATCGTCGACCTATACTGGCCGTCGCTCGACTACGACCGAGGCCTCACGAACCAGTGGGTTCTCACTGGCTCCGAGGACTACGGGTATTGGTCATCTTCCAACCCTCCCGTGGCTTGGATGAAATCCATCATAGGGGTGATTGGAGACCGCAAGCTGAAGCACGTTTGCATGCCTGGCTATCACGACGCCGGTATGAGCAAGATTGACGGGCACACCGGGTCTGGCACGTGGCAGAACACCCAGACGCAATTCCTGGACCTCTACGGCCAGCTGAAGCGTGGTTCTCGCTGGTTCGACATCCGACCCTGCCTTGGTAACGGCGGCCAGCAGCTTTTGTGCCACTACTCAGAGGTCCTGGGTATAAGCCAGGGGGGTAATGGGATAAAGGTCTCAGAGGCGATCGACATGATCAACAAATTCATGGCCGATTACCCCGGCGAGTTGGTCATTCTGGACCTCAACACGGATTGCGCCTACAACTCGGACGCGGGTTCCAAATCGTACCCTCGATTGACAGATGCGCAATGGAAACCCATCTGGCAAGCGTTCCGTGACAACATTGCGAAGCCCTGCAAGAGCACCGCCACGGACCTGACTGAAGTAACCATGAACGACTATATCGGTGACGGTATGGGTAAGTACCGTATTTTTTCCGCAACTCTCCGATCTTTACGCCTGGAAATTCACTCGATTGTATCTCTTTGGGACCCCTAGCAGGTGACTAACGTGTACCAGGCTGCGTTATGACCATCGCCCGGGGCAGCATTCCGGGCCTGACTACAGCCGACGCCAACCCGTCCAAGGGTTTCTATCACCAGAGCTCGTTCCCCAGTAAGGGGGATTTCTCCTCGACAGACAACATGCAGACACTCGCAGAAGATCAGGTCGCCAAAATGACACTGAATCGTGCTCTCAAAGGCAGCGGTGCAGATGGGAACCAGGTGAGCATCCAGCCCAACCGCCCATTTCAGTTTTCCTCTACCAGGCTTTTCCAATATTTACTCAACGTGATCTTCTTAGGATACTTTCTTCGTCCTTCATTGGGAGACGACGATCAGTTTCGAGACTCTCGACATCCCCCTGTCGGCGCTCGCCGCGCAGGCCCAGAGCTCGCTGTTCTGGTATGCCTACCACATGTTTACTCCCTACTCCTTCCCGAACGTCATATATGTGGACATGCTGGGCGCTCCATTCCGGCTGCCGAATGGTAAGACACAAGACGAATACATGGCAATGACTCAAGGCCACATGACAGCCCTCGCAATGGCTGTCAACTTGTACATTGCCAGCGAGAACTGCAATCTGGGTGGAGGCAAGATTCACTCATAGGGTCCACTGCGTGGTTGCTACCTCTCACTTCCCAAAGGGACTTTATTTGTCATCTTGTTGGGAGGTATGAATCCGGTGGCGGATATGGAACATTGGGCAGCGAGCTGCAGAACATTTTGTGCTTCATGGCACTGAAGTAGATGACTAGCTATTACTTGGCAGGTACTTACAATGAATAATGTGAACGCCAGAAGCCGGTTGGATGTCATCAATGATATTTCGAGCCATTTCTGGCGGTACGACTTCCCGGCTACCCAGTTCATGACAGTGGCGAACTGAATGCCGAGAGCACCTTAAGAATACGAGCACAGACTCGTTCTGCAAGTGGTCCATGATTTACCATTGGTCGCAGAATGTCATCAGAATCCCTTCTTCAGTCCGAACAGTGTGAGTGACACCGCTTTCAAGACTGTCCCTTGGAGGTGATGGTGATGTTGGCGTCGAGAATGGTGTAACCAACCTCCCCGGACGCCTATCGTACTGGTCAGCCGCTATTCTTTTTTCATAGACTCGGATAAAATCCTAAATAGGTCTGTACTTACACCGACAAGGTAGGGGATCGCAGCACGAAGGACATAGTCTCCAGTGAAGGACTCGGGGATGCCAACATCCGCCGTGAAAGTGTAGGGGTACTCAAGACCCTCCTTGCCGCTATTTAAAGGGGTGATATGTCAGCTGGGGTCCCCAGTCATACGAACACAGGCTGTTGGTCTCCGAGGACGTGTAGGAAAGCTTACGTCAAAGGTGTGTATCCAACCTGGGTACCGACTGCTTGGCCCCAGGCGTACTCGGGCTTCGCCAGACCCCAGACAATGCCAAAGTCGACCCAGTTCTGGGAGTAGATGGCAGTTTGCAGGGTCGCGGTGAGATTGTATCCGGCGGAAGCCTCGGCAGGAGCTGTCAGGTTGGTGATGTAGCCCATGGCCGTAGGGGCAGCAGCCAGGGTGGCGACAGCGAGAGACTTGAAGGAGACCATGTTGGCGGATTTGTGTGGAGTTGAACGAAAGTCTGGCCGGTGAGTACGGGATCCAATGAGGTATTGACGAGGTCTTGGATGCTGTTGGACGGGCGAGGGATGGCAGGCAGTTCCAGTGGAAGGTGAGAGAGAGGTTGGGCCTGCGATGTTATATAGACTACACCTTCGTGCTTCCAAGGTTTGTATGGCAGGGAGGTCACCCCCAAGGTCCGGGGTAATGGTAGCATCCGTAATTGCCAAGGCGGCAGTCACAGGAGGTAACCCACCCGCCCACACTCGATGGCTGGCCGTCTCCACAAACACGAGAACCCTTTGTCTTGCGTACGCGTATAGAAAAGGCGGGCAGGTGCAGAGACCGCCGATCCCTATGATGCTATTTCCAGGCCTTCTAGAAACTGCGGGTCCAGGCGGCCACGATTGCACCCGCTGATGGGATGAACCTGCTGTCCGGCTCTCCACTTTTGCATTGATGGGGCCTGTGACGAGTAAAGCACTCTGCCCCCTTTCCAAACTCTAATTATTCCCGCGCACCGATGCAAATGGCCCGATCGCATTTAGGCCGTGATGCACACAATATTAAACGGTTTTAGAGACTATCACAAGGCTGAGGATTACCGCAGTCCAAGTGGTGCCGAGCATTCTCTGCTCTAGTTATTATAGGTCATAATCAGATTGCTGCAGATCTTTTGCTTGGCTGCCTGGGGTTTGGAAAGCTGGCCGCAGGTGCCTCGTATGAGCCTCCATCAACGCACGTCATATGGGCACATGCTAACATCACTCGGTTCTTTCGGATGGTCAGTCCAGACATGTCTTCCCCTTACCCGGCAACCGGCAGGGAAACATGGTGAATACGAGCACATAAGATGACGGAGTAGGACTCCTGCTAGACTCATGCCAACAACAACATGGAACGTAGCACACTAGTAGGAAGTCAGTACATTGGGATGTCTTTGATGAACTGGTCAGCCTCTGTTACTGCGATGATCTGATTCAGTCAAATCGCAAAGGCAAAGTGTTGATGGCTCCAAGTACAACCTGCGCACGCTGAATCAGGAACAAGAATGGGACAAGGTAGTGGCAAGAGATGCTCGTATATGGTACACGTTCTTTCATGTCGATTCTCCGGGATTACTTGGCCAGCTACTCTTGAAGACCGACCCAGTCTATAGACTAGCTCAGGTGTTTTCCTCTAGCATGGTAGTCATGACGGAACAATATGCTCGAATTCTTTCTCAAAGCACAAGCCACCCCTCTTAGCTCTGGAGCACACCCCTCAGCTGCCCCTGGACCTTGTGGGCTCTCGCGATATGACCAGCCCGCGAACGATCGGCAGAGATTGGGCTTCTCGCTTCCCCTTTACAGCGGTGAGTTAATGTGGTCCGGTCTAGGCTGAACTGGCTGATGGAGCCTTACAGAAGTGTTGTCCCATATTGCGCCATGAAAAGCGTGACATCTTGAGAACAGCACACCATTGCATCCTATACTCTGAATGTACCTCTGGAACCTCCATTCTTCTTCTTACTCTGCGAATCTCAGTGCTCTGAGCCAATCGTCTCCCAGATTCCTTGCGTTCACTACGGGTGTTGCTCTGGTAGTTCCCACAGGAGTCTGCTTCAACACACCCATTTGTAGTGCTGGCTGCAACCCAGCTTGGGTTGGTGCTCCTCAACATATCGTGTCCTCGCCTGCGCCATCAAGGAGGGCGAAGACGGGGCAGAGATTCCTAGAACGGGCGCTCCAAGGCACGCGACCGATCGCCCATGAGCAGCTGAGGTCAGCTACCGCGGCAGGCACTGGACCTTTGGGGCCTATCTGAATGCATACATAATGCAGGTTTGGACATTTCTCAGCGGCCATTCTCAAGGCGAATTCCTGTTTCCCGCGAACTGTGTGAGCATCGTCCCACTCCCAGAGACGGTAGACATAAACCTGCAAGCGCAAGTACTCGATTGCAGACATCTCGGACAGGCCGATGCTAGGAAAGCACCCTCGGCCGGCCAGATTCTTGTAATGGATGGCGATGTCGAGATAGCGAGTAGTCGGCAAGGGAATAGGGATGCTGAATCTGTAAGTCCCCTCTAGCCCAAGTCGTGAAAAGAATAAAAATCCCAACAGGGGCAACCGGGACGCAGGATCGTTCGCTTGCCGCATACAGAGGAGGTCTTGTGTCAAGCCTGTTCAATTTGTCAGTACAATTCTCTATGTTCCCTCAGTAAACTCGCATGCCCAAGGCACAATTTGTCAGCCCTTCAAATAGTACCCAAGTCCCCATTGCTGGAATGTAGAAGTGTAGGAGTCTTTGCGAAGAAAGCCATCCCATTTGTTATTGTGAGGGATCAGCAGAGAGTAAAACGTACCTTTGAAGTGGTTGGGTTGTAGGAAGAGCGGACCGCTGACTTCCAAATGGACCCGGCTCAAGAAATTGCGGACGTCGCTCCTCCCAAAGAAACAGTCCAACGAGCTCCGGCTTGTATCGGAAGCATGAATGCAAGAGCGACTCATGTTGGGAAAGAATGATGGATGAAATGTTTTCCATGCCGTCTCGTCGGTCGCAACGATCCTCATTTCTTGCACAGTGGGCTCAGTCAGGCGGCGAAGATAGTTCGCCGGGACCGAAGAATCGGTAATCATATCAAGTCAATATACACTATATAGATTATGTGAGCCTTCTCATTACGTGGCTAAGGGCATGATCTCATAGCCATCCCTTTGAGCCTTGAGATTCTAGAGAATTGAGCCGGCGCCCACGTCGCTACACCACAGCGGAGGAGACAACACACGAAGATGCTAAATTCCCCTCAAATCGCTTCAAGAGACCGAAGTGTATTCTACATAGCTGTATCGTCAGAGATACGACTTTCAACGTGTCTCCATGTATGATGGATCAGCACGTTCGTCCGCGCTGTACCGGTATGCTCTCTCCTGAGACGACTTGAGGTCGTATGAGAGCTGCGGCCCACCGTCTCTTTCCTTCCAGTCAACTTGTAGGACTCAGATGTCGGGACGCAGCTGCCAAGGTGAAAGAGAAGGAACGCCCGTAATGAATGCCTTCAATGCCTCTCATGCTTGGTCGATTACTAAGGATGTTTTTACAAACCGAAAGGCTCCCACAGGTATGACACTCTTTCCCCCGTCAAAGATGCATATCACATCAGATATCCTTCTCAAGGATTACTTCTCACTCGTTGCAGGCCCGCGGCTATACTATATCCAGTAGGCAAAGCCACCTTCGAAGACTCCACTGGGCACGATGGGCAAAGTCAACAAAAGCTGCAGAGCGAACCGGTTCGCACCATTAGATACAGAGCTCGGCCGTCAACACACTGCGAATGGCATGACACAGGATGTCTACAGACTTGAGGAAGGACACCATCTATTAGGCATTCCAGCGATAACGACATGTACAGTCAGGTACCGGTACAGTCTTGAACTCCTCCTGCAGCTCAGAAGAGACTGGCCGAAGCAACAAGGCGTCGTCAGTCCCCAGCCCCGTGCCGCCCAGAGCAGTCTTCAAACGAGCCATGGCATACGAGAAGGGCCCATAAGGGACAGCGCGTTCCCATACTCCATGCTTCCATTCGAACTGCGTCAAATGGTCCTCCGCGAGCTGGTACCTACCAAATCCATATGGAATGGCACCTCGTTCACCAAGACCTGCCCGAACGAACACCAGAAGGCCTACTTCGAGAAGACAAAGTGCCTCCAGAATCGCGCGCTGGCCTAGTAGAACAGAACCGCGCCGCCGGAGGAGGCCCCCGGGAGCGGGCCCGAGGCCTTGGACAGCTGGGGCCGCAACGAGCCCGCGGTCACGTCGCTCCTGAACGCCCGTCTGGTCGACAGGATGTTCTGCCGCGACATCGACGCCTTCTTCTCCCACGAGTGCACGTACTGGCTGACGATGGGCGCCACCGAATTTTTCCTCTTCAAGTGCCTCGCCCTCGGGTCGAGATATCACCACCTGCTTCCCCGACAGACGGACTGGCCACCTACCTGCCTCGGTGATCACACCGTCTGGAGATCCAGGGGCCCCCTGAGGAATCAAAATGCTCAGAGATTGACCACTTTGCTGTGGAAGGACATTGTCGAGAGCCGGTGGGACCGCGGGCCCCAACGGCCGGGCTATCTCAAGTTCATCGGCCGGTTCAGGAACCTTCGAATCGTGTGCTTCATAGGCCACATTCCCGACGCGGACAACACAATCGTCACGATCCTCGACGGGATCTGTAGGAAGCCTGCATGGAGGAACTGGGAGCCCCCGCGGTTCCCCAGCGTCCATTTCACGTTCCACCACTTCGTCGGGTACCATTGCTCATACCTCTGCCCGCAATGTGAGGAGACCTGCGCAGCCTACAAGTCACCGGCACGAAGGCCTGATTGGCCCAACACCGTCCGCGGTCCCTGCACATCAGTCGGCATGGGCCGTGAGTCTTGGTTCTCGACCTGCGCCGGATGCGTGAACTGCCTGGGCTCGACCGAGTCCGTAGAGTTGATCCCCTCCAACTGGCACAGGCTGGTGATGGCCTAGGAGCCTGGCCTCAGACGCAGGGGCCCGTCGGCATACAACTCGGCACACTTAACCCGGCTGAGAACAGAAGAGATCCTCGTCCAACCGGCCATAGAGACCTGGGACGACCCCGTCCGGGCGGCGATGCTGCGGGTCAGCCCTGAGTGCAACCTCGACCCGCAAGGCGAGAAACAGCCCATCCAGCCAATGTATGGGAAGGAGGGCCTCGTGGACGCCTTCGAGATGTGGAAAAGGTGGGCACATAATGCCTGGGACCGCATGACCTTTGCAAAGCATCACGAGCGAGTCGGCTTCTACTGGTCCAGGGCATTCCCGGACACCACCCGCTTCAAGTTCTCGTCCAAGGTGGTCTACAGCGACCCGCTCGTCCCCGGCAAGACGTACACACTCAACATAACTGGGCAGTTTGTCGGGCGGCACGACGCAACGCCGTTGCTGAAAGGCGTCGACGCGAAGAGGGAGGAATACCCAGTGCCGGATGTGAGTGAGCTGGTGGAGAATTGGCATTGAGAAATAGCAAGGGAGTGACTAGATGGGCTCAGCATGCTGCACCATATTGATTTGTGGTAGGTTGATTTGTTGGGCAATTTTACCCAGCGTTCATTAGCAGTTTGTTAAGTATCACGCACGGCATTCACAAGCGAATAGACAGCAATAGATCCATATTCGATCATCAGCGTCATCACGTACGGCATGGACACGCGCGTACGCACCGAGTGCTCCCTTCTAGGTGATAGGACAGTAACATCCTGTCGACTCAATTCGCGGAGAAAACACAGTGACCATCCTTGGTATCACCTCAACATATTGAAGGTCTCGCGTTGCCAGATTCTTTCATAGCTGCTCATGATTATTAGAATACTCTACCAAAGTATTTCCCCACCGCCCACATGCGCTCTAGCACGCTTGGTATATACGGCAACAACGCCCTTGAACATGATAAGATATAGGTACCCCCACGAAGGTAAAGTCCAAGCTGAAAAGCATGTCTCTGCAGGCTGAGATCGGTATCATATAACGGACAAAGGAAAAGCGACCCATCCAGACCCAAATCAACGCCGCTCGCCGGCGCTTTGCATCGTGGGGATGGGAAATCAAGTTGGTTGTGACTGACCGGGGACATGTTCATAAACATTATCTCACCACGGCCTTTCTCTTTTCTTCCTTGCGAGCTGTTGCCCCAGTAACTCTCATCCAGTCCTCCCACTCCTTGCTAATCTCCATGAGGATGGAGCCCATGCACCCTGCAGATGCCATGAGCCCGTGCCCCTCGCCCTCGAGGACTCGAACCTCGCAGCGCTTCATCATCTTGCCGAGCCACTTGACGTTCTCGACAGGCACCCGTGTGTCCCGGCTGCCATGGTGGATCACGACCGGCCTGGTAATGTCGACATACCTGAAGCCGATGGTATGTCGGCGCTCCAGGCAGACCAGAAGATCCACGGCAGGGTTGGCGCCCGTGGTCGCGAGCTCCCAGATGGCTTGCGTGAGGCGCATGTCGTAGGTCTCTTGCCTCTCCTTATCTGCCATAGCTGATTCGGCAGCGGCAATCACGGCGTCCTGCTTGCTGTGGCGATGGCTTTTGCCACCGCTGCCTCCTCCGATACCACCGTACGTGTCATTCGCCAGCGCAACTCCGATGGGCGACAGATTCCCAGTTGGGCTAGCTCCTTCGGGGCGGATCTGGTCCATTTCCTCGGAGGCAAACATCTCCCTGGTGAGCACGGGGTGGTCGCCCGACAATTTTCCGCCGTTTTGATTCTCCTTGTCGAGCATGGGGCGGTCGCTGGCTCTCGAGGCCGATGTGTCCTTGTTGTCTTTACCACTGGGCTTTCGTTTCGCTCGCTTTTGTCTTGGAAGACTACTAGTAATGCTACTGCTTGTTGCGGTCATAAAACTGGAATTAGCTGCCTTGAGGATCGGTGTTGGCAGCGCGCGCAGTATCCTTTGAGACGTGGGTATGGCGTTGGTCGGCGGCAGAGGCGTTTGGGCGGATGCGCCGAAGACAGACATCTGCGAAGGAGGAATCCATGGTGCCAGCAAATGGATTCGGCCACGAATGTGCTGGGGCATGCGAAGGGCTGTCGCCAGTGCATAAATCGCACCCGCGGAGTGCGCAAGGATAGAGAACTTGGTAATCCGCAGAGCCTGGCAGATTGCATATACATCGTCTGTTGCGGTTGTCAGCGCTTTAGAACGACGATTATCCTGTGGCATGGGTTGAAGGGGTGAACAAGCACAAGTTCAGTCATGACTTACCAGGCCATCCCAGAGGCGTAGCGTTACCGTCCGCATACGCCTCGCTGTCCCCTACGCCAGGTCTGTCAGGGGTGATCAGACGCAGCTTCAGTGTTACGGCAAGCTCATCATAGAACGCCGTAATATACCTCGTCAGCCCCATGCCGACACAGCAGAAAACCGCGCTCCCCTCAGAATCCCCAACCTCGCTGAAGCTGATCACCCGACCGGTCTGTGGATGGCGGATCTTCTGGCTCAGACGAGGCGAGCGCAGATACGCCTCAACCGAGTCGTCGATGCTGTCCGCCGAGGGCGGGCGCTCGTAGGACACAGCCCGTGACTCATGTGTTGAGTCCCTGCTGGGCCTGTCATCGGGTCGCGGGGACAATGGCCCGGACAATCGCTTCAGCCTTGAGCTGCTCCGCTTCACGCGAAGTTCTGGAGTGCTGCGACCAGATCGGCGCCTCCCGGCTCGATCGCTGCTGACTTCCCGGTCTCGCCTTTTCCCCTGCGCAATATGAGGAGACGGAGCCCCGTCGTCGAGCTCGACTTCGGTGTCTGTAAAGTAGTGATCGGCATGATGGCTTCCCTTCACCTTGGCCGCTCGCGAAGGGTCCAGAAAACCTTCCGGCCCTGGATCCCTCCTCCGGGGTCTTGATTCTCTGGACGTGTCGTGGTCTTTCCTTGTGCTGTTTCTCTCGCGCGATAGTTCTGCACTCTTCCCCTTCCCCTTGTCAGCTGTACCGAAGTAGTCCTCCTCGGGAATCGCACCGTGATCGCTGTCGCGTTTCGATGACCGGCTGTTCCGGGTTGAGGATCGCTTCGCATTGGAACCCGTCTTGGACAGACTCGAGTCTCTAAGAGGTATGGACCGACCTGACCCATCCGCACCAAAGTTCGGCCTCGAAAGTGTATCATCGATATTCCATGTTGGCTCTTCTGTGATTGAGGTTCCCGCCAGAAATTGATCAACCCGGGGGCTTGTCGTTCGTGCCATGGCGCTCGCGTCCAGCCCACTGCCGGCACTTGGTCCGGTCCCTGAGGCTACTCTTTTTTTGTCCTCGTTGTCTCTGAGCCGCTCTTTTGAGCTCATGTACATCAACCCGCGCTGGGATCGGGCTGCAGACTTCTTGCCCCAGCTATCGTACGATCGCTGTCTCTTTACTTCCGGAGACGAGACCGGAGACAATCCGCGCTCGACGGAAAGGTTGCCGATACTGCGGACATCAGCATCCTTGGATGCGCATGAGCCCCTCGAAGAAGGGCGCGAGGACGATCTCCCGCTGAGAAAGCTCCTCAGTCCACCGCTCTCGCGTCGCTCGGGCGATTTCGGCGCTGTCAGGGGAGAGAACCCGCTTGGAGGCTTCGCGGTCTTGATGGTGGGGGGGAGGGCGGCAAGGTCGTCGTAAGCGGCTTCTTCTTCTCGCAACTCTGCGAGTGTGGGCTGGTTGAGTCCACCGTAGGTGACACCAAAGGAGCCGTTCCGATGGTCGTTGGGCGATTTGGGACTGGAGGGCGAGGAGGTTTGGAGGAGGTCGAGTGGCAGATCGAAGTGGGCGTTGGCGGGCCGCGATATCACGGAGAGGCTGGTTATTAGGGAGGAGATGACTTCGGGGGAGGCGGGCGTGACGGATTCGTCCCGTCCGTGTGGTCGGATAGCCGATTGATTAGCGTGATTGGTGTCTGAGTTGGAATAAGATTTGTGTCAGTGACAAGATGCACAACGGCTGGAATGCAGATGCGAGACAGCTAAGGCGTTGCGGACGGACCTTCAGGCGCCCGGCGGCGTGAGTGACGGCCGTGCCTAGAAATTGAGGGAGGCGCTGCGGGGACAGCAGTGTGGTCCATCATTGTTGCAGGGCGGCCGACGCGAGGTCGAGCTGCGAAATTGAGACGACCGTACAGCCCGGAGCAGAAGCGAACTGTGCTGGACCGTCAGGAATCCTTTCCTGTTGCGGCACGAAATGTGCCTGCGTCCTCAGGGCTAAGGCTCGATGTGGCAGGCCCAGGCAATCTGACATGCAGAGAATGGTCCGTTGGGTGCATGCAGTTGCTGTGTTCCTGGGGTGACAAGACAAATGCACTCCCGAATCCGAAGGTGTGGGTGGGTGGGTGCGCCAGGTGGATCGGCGAGAGGCAGGGGCCTAGTGTAAGATGCGCTGCGCTTCACGACCATGTGCCGTCTACTGCAGCTTCGCCAACGGCGGCGTGCTTCTGAAATGCGATCGAACCTAAAAAGAGCCACCAAGTTGGTTTCAAGTGGCTGGCATTGGAGTCGGGGGGTTCAGCACATCGGACGACGGCATTTGGGGTGCGGCTGCAGGTCTGCTGTTGCTGTGTCTGCAGCGGCTCCGGACCTGAATGGCGGGTATCGACGTCTGCAAGTAGATACGCAAAAGGGGCCGAGTTTCCCGGCGCAACCAGCGTGTTCTGCTGAGAGATGCGCGCACTTCTTCAATCAACGCTCGATAGGGCCCTAAGCGCAAAAACCTAGATGTTCGTACCCTGGGTATATGAGGCGATGAATATCGGTTGCAAGGCCCGGCGCACACCGGAGTCCGTACCTGGTCTCGGAAACCCGTCAGCTCTTTTCAGCTCTAGGTCAGTGATTCTGTCCGGCTTTGACAGGCAGACCCCTCCACGGCCTGGACATGTCTCTTCCTATTTGGCCCTCCTTGTGAGACCCTGCATGGATCTCGGTCCTGTGCAAGCCTTTCGTGCGGTACGGTGCGGCGCGGAACACGGACTGATGCACCAGGACTTGGGTGGAGAGGGTTGCAGCCACTGGCCAATCCTCATCTTGGTCCAGTAGGGGTCTCATCAACTGTGCGCAGAGTTCCCCTGGACAGATTCCCCTGGAAACGATGTAGCCTGTGGCCTGTCTACCGGCATGAATGTGCCTTGCAGGTTTTTTGCCCTTTGGCCCTTTTGCTCCTGGGCCTGCACTGGGCTACCGAGCCGAATCGAGGTGATGGGTATAAACAGGGGGCAACTTACCACTCCAAGACTTGTGGGCTGGAAGCTGGAAAGGCTTCCGCGTGGCGCCAAAGGACTGACTATCGAAAAGCAGCGTGCGCGTTGTCTGAAATTGCAACGTCGGATTCCAGCAAATGAAGAGGGTGGATGAGTGCCGAGTTGAGCACAGGATGTTTATGTCTTGGCTCTCCAGGTCGCACCCACGTCGGTTGGGTGCACCGGCGATCTCGGTCGCTGTCTGTTTCGGTGTACAGACAACACAGGCTGTTGTTACACCAGCACTTGGGTGCACCGGTAGGTATATCCTGACCTGTCTCAGTCTAACCCGAGCTTCCGGATCTGTGGGCGTCCGCAGCAATTGCCCTGGCTGGCGGCTGTAGGAACGAGGCGCCTCGTGGCGTTCCCTCTTCTGGTCGCCGTTGTGTGCGTTGAAGTGAAGGCAGAGAGAGTTGTAGCACAGACGGCTTCGACTTGTTCTAGGGCGAGTTCTAGTCCAGCGCAGGCTGGCGCTGGTTCAGTAGGGTAGCTTGAAGCGTAGGGCTCACAGTTTGGGCGGGTGTTTCGAAAGCCAAAGGCGCGGATTGGCGATTCAGAAGTGCGTCACAGATGTCTTGGGCCGAGGAGCCAGCCACAACCGCAATGCTGTGTGACGGGAGGGACGCGATGCGATGCGATGGGCCTTGGTGTTGGGTTTGGCAAGTTAAGTCGAAATAAGTGGTTGCTCACGGAAGACAGACAGCAGACAGGGAAACGAAGACGGGGCCAGAGTCAGGGACAGGGAGGAAGGCAACGGGGAGGAAGGGAGCACAAGAGTATTGTCGCCAAGCTGAGGGCGAAGGTCTGTGTTGAAAGTCGTAAATCAATAATCAATAAATCACCCTCGATAATGATGAATTTCGCAAGGCGCGCCGGGCAGGTACAGGTGGATCCGGGCTCCTCACGCTCTTGTACTGCATGTACTTCTGGGCTGCATGTACTCCCGGAGTCTCGCCCCTTGTGCCACGTGGGGACCAGAGTCGCAGCATAGCATGTCTGCCCAAAGCCCTGAGCTGGACTGTTGCAGCGTTGGAAGGGGAGGGCAAGAGGACAATCTGTCTTGGTGCCCAAACAGTGACCAAGTATGATGGGGGATGGGAGGGATATACAAGTCCCATTCCGGGAGGACAATGTAGACTATGTAGACAAGGTAGGCATGTACCTGCCACTCGGGAGGCCCGAAATCAGCATTATGCTTGTGGAAGAAGAGCTCCCAGCCTAACAGCCACAGCGGGTATCATTGCCTGCCATCTGATAGCGCCGCAACCTGCGTCGGATGGGAGCAACAGGACCACCACGGGCAATAAATGTGAAGCTGGTGCTACCCTCCAAATGAAATAGTGAGCCAACTTGAAGTGTTACTTGAAACGGCACTCTTGCACAAGGTCGAGGCTTTTGATCATGGGTGATTTCACACACTGGGGTCGCAGTCGGCGAGGTGGCAGATCACCAGTCGAGACCTGGACTGCGCTGCTTGTTTATGTCCCTCACGAGTGCGTATGACTCGGCCTCCGGATGAGCTTGCTCCACAATCAACCAACGGCGCATTCCGCAGGGATATCAATATCGTGCACTAGACATGTGGGAGACACTGCTATGTACAGTATGTTCAATTGACGAGTATAGGGGCCCTGTGCGTGGATTGCAGGGTACCAAGAGGATAGAACTGCCGTGCCTGTCTAAGTTTTCCTCTTCTCCTCGGGCGACCTCATGCGGACTTGATCAAGCTTTGACTGTCTGGGAGCTGTGCACAAAGTACGCCCGATGCTCTTCAGGACTACGGCATGTGCGGAATGTAGACAGGTACGGTCAAGTACTTGATAGAAGGTGCCTGTGTGCAATGACTTGGACGCAACTCAACGTTTGATGAAGGGGTCAAACACTATTCAACCCTGTCGACTGCGACTGCGACTGCGACTGCGACTGCGACTGGCTGCGACTGCAACGGCGAGTTCACCATATGAAATATAATAACCCTAATATGCAGAACACCTCGACCTTGACCTTGACCCCTGACCTGGCTGGCTATCCACGGATCATTAATGTGGGCTCCTCGACAATCGTGCCGCTTGCCCCGTTCTCCGAGACATGTTGCGCCGACTACGGCACCGGCCGCGCACTCAATCTCGCCAAGCCGGGGGGAAGAAGCCCAGGATTCCATGGCCCCTGCGCGATTGCTACGTCATATTACAGTAGCATCCGGCAGTCGACAAGAGACAGCCTTGTCTGTTGTCGCATTGAGTTGCGCGAGAATGGATGAGCTTCCCTTATTAGCCTGTTGAAGCTGGGACGACGGGGTTTGTAGCTTGCGCCCAGCCCAGACGGCCACACGTCATCCATCAGCCTGAGGCGCAGGCTAGAATGGATGCTTGATTTTGAGCTGAGCTAGGTGAAGTCGCGCGACTATACTAGACCACTGCCTCGCCCTTCGGCGGTGCAGGTTGTGGCACAGTTGCCTTCCTCGAGACACCACAGCAGAAGTATATACAATACAGCATCAGCTATTCCACGTAACTCCACATAGATTGGTGACACCTGGACCCTCTCTCGGTCAGGGTCCTCAAGCCGCAAAGATGATGGACATTCTCCTCTCCCTCCCCATCCTATCCGTCTTCTTCGGGGGCAGCCTGACCTCGTGGTCTACCTCGCTCAATCTCCTGTTCTTTTATATGACCTGGTCCACCCTCGTCCTCTCCCATAACCCGCTCTACGTCGAGCTGTTCGGAACTCTGGCCATCCGCCTGATCTTCTTCCTCGTGCCCTCGCTCGTCTTCCTCCTGTTCGACACGCTGCTCCCCTCCCTGGCGGAGAGCATCAAGTATGGCGGCGCATCTTCCCTCCCCCCTCGCAACGCCCGCGCCGTCGGCACGACGCTCCTCCTCGCGCTGCTCAACCTCCTCCTAGAAACAGGCCTCGAGGCCGGAGCCAGCCTCGGCCTGACCGTACTCTTCGGCCAAGTCCCTTTCAAGACGACCACAAGCCTCCCACTCCCTTGGGCCATCATCAAGCAGCTAGGCTGGCTGTACGTCTCGCGCGAGGCCCTGACCTACTACATCCACAAGACGGTCCTGCACTCGCACACCACCCACGCCTGGACCCGCAGGGCCCCTCTCAAGTCCTCCCGCGGCTGGGTCGCGAGGCAGCACTCGCGCTTCGCCCACTCGCGCTCCGCCGCGCCCTACAGCCTCACCCTGGCCGCCGACCACCCGGCGCCCTTCCTGCTGCACCGCTTCGCCCCTGTGTACCTACCCGCGCTGGCCGTGCGCCCCCACCTACTGGTCTACTTTTTGTTCGTGGGGCTCGTCACCCTCGAGGAGACACTGACCATGTCGGGCTATACCGTCGTGCCGGGCATCATCATGGGCGGCATCGCCAAGCGCAACGCGACGCACTACGGCGCGGGCCACCGCGGGCCCTCGAGCGGGAATTATGGCGCGTGGGGGGTTTTGGACTGGGGCTGCGGGACAGGCCTAGGCGGACGCGGTTTCGAAGATGATGTACGGGACGAGGCGGAGAAACATCAGGTCCGCGAGAGGGGCGAGAAGAAGGCGAGTGATGCTGCCACGCTGGTCCAGAATGGGATCGATGGCATCAGGAAAGGGGGCAAGAAGGGAAAGAGGGGTAGTGGGAGTGATTGAATGACGAGATGGCTCGATGACTTCATGGGCATGGTATGACGGCACGAGCTAAGGAGGCACCGGGGAGGCGTCACTCGCTTTTGTTTTAGCTTGTCTTCGTTCACATTGCTTATTTGCTCTATATTTGCTTAACGCCTGCGGGCAGATAGTTTATTCTATAGCTTCGAGATACCCCTTAAAATTGTAACGCCACGTTGCCCAAGAAGCGTTGCCTTGCGTAAAAAAAACCCCACCAATGCTCCATGTCCATAGATGCCAGACAGAGGTGTCGTCTATGAAAACATCCAAAAATGACTCTGAACCGCCGTATCTCATGCAAAAGCCGAATGCGGACGGGATCAAGCCCAGTTCTTCTTCCTCTTCAGCCATGCAATGCTGTCTGCGCCAGTCTGGACCCTCATTCCGATCCTGGCATCGAGCACGAAGCCTTCCCAGGTCTTAACGTGGTCTAGGTACTTCTCGCACTCTGCCACTTTCTTCCGCCTGTAATCGTCAACTTCCTCGGCAGCCGCTGGCCAGCTCTTCGGGTCGCAGGCTTCCTTCCATGCAACCGCAGCCATCTCATAATACGCGCACGGAAGGGTGTAGTCGTCCCGCGTGGTGCCTTTGAACAGTGTCCTAGAGAAATAGTCAACCTCAGGCTCTGCACGTTGTGTTATATAGGATCGCATCTCACCTGTCCTGGTCCAAGTAGGGCTTTACCTTTCCCCTGGAGTCCTCGTACCTGCGCATATTGCTGAGAATAACAGATTCTGCTACCGCCTTGATGGCCGCCTCGTCGGGGATAGCCTTCATCTTCTCCACGTGCTCCTTGCTCGCCGTGCACCTGTCCCAGCTCAGATACCCCAGCGCCTTGTCGAACAACTCGCCCGACATTCGCTTGGACCCTGACCAGAGATACGTCATCTCCTGGGCGGGGGAGACGCCCACGGCATCAGCGAGGTCGATCCCGTATTCCTTGGCGCGGTCCTCCCACTTCTGCACCTTGCGGAGCGCAAACACCTCAAACGGCATCTGTCGGGTGAGGAACTTCTTGCGCCCTGCTACCGCGGGCACCTTCTTGAAGTACTCCTCGGCCGCCTTCTTGTGCTTCTTAGCCTCGGTGGCCTCCCCTGCCTGGACCGCGTCCCGATAGATCTCGAGCTCTGCCGACGCGATAAAGAAGTAGTAGAGGCTGTGGCTCCAGTCGTTAAGCTCAATGCACCTCAGGAAGCCATCGCGCATCGTAACCCAGTCCATCATGTACAGGGCATTGGTAGACAGCTCGAAGTTGCTGAGTGCAGCGACCTGGAGCATATTGGGGTCGCCGTTCGACTTGAGCAACGCTACCGCCTCCGGAACGCGCTGGGCGTTGGCCAAGTTCCTCGCCTCCTCAACTTTCCACATGCCACTTTGGGGGTATTGCGCGCGCATGCTTTGCAAGAGAGCCGAACACTGCTCCTTGGGGTACCCAATGATCTCACCCTCGTCCGCAAGCTCCTCGACGTCTTTCTCACTCGGGAGGATGTCGGCGAATGCCAGGATTCCATTATAGTATCCTAAAAGCATAAGGCCGGCCACTCCACCGTTAACATTGTCGAACTTCGTACTTTGCCATAGCATCTGTACCCCACGTTCCCGGTCGCCCTTGAAGCCGATAATATATAGCAACTTCGAAAAAGCCGGCGGAACCATGGAGATGATGAGTAGCAATATTCCAAAACACATGCTCGCCCCAGAATGGACGAAAATGTCGACTGGGTTTGTAAAGGTCGACGAGTCTGGGCCCGCCTGATCCAGGAGGGTTTGTCGGACTGCGCGGCGCTGTGGCGACCCGTTGCGTTCCTGAGAATCTGGCGAACCTTGCCTCGATGTAGGTAGTAATGTCGTGCCGGCCTCCAAACTCAATTCGTTCATATCCCTGTCGAGCACGGAGCTTGGGGCTGGTTTGCTATTCACCCGCTTCAGGTGACCTACATATGCCGTAGGTGCCTGTGACTTTTCGGCATCTTCCGGCGCGTCCACAAACTCGAGGTCGCTATCAGACTCAAGGTTCTTCTGGTCCTCAACAACTGCGTCCTGTTTTGGGTCATCCGTAACAGCGGACGGTCCTTGCGACGCGCCGTTGACCTTCCGCTCGGCCAACACCCTTGACTCAGCCTCCATGATAGCATCGAGCGCAACGAAGGCCTTGCGAAGCTTATAGAACCCCTTGATCCCCTCCGTGAGGCTCTCGTGCATGACGGATATTATCGCGCCCATGAGCTGTGCTTCGGCATTGACCAGCTGATACTCGCTTCCCGGAGGATAGATCTGGCTGTTCTTCGCAGATCCTTGGCCATTCGCAGTTCCGCCGCCCCTGAACCAGCCACCGCCGCCTTCGGCCTGCTTCTGCGCCTTCTTCATGTCGGCCCAAGCCCGCGCTTCACATTCGGCCAGTCGAGTGCTCGCCTCGGCCATGATCTCCTTTTCGAAGCCAAGAATCGACCTCATGAAGACTGCGATACCGAGCCCCAGCTGGTGGAAACTGGACGAATCCTTGCGAGCTTTGAGCTGTGCCTCTGCACCCTCAATGTCATCATTGACGATACGGGCGGCTGCTTCCATGGCGTCTTGCAAGTCGGAAGCCTCGACGTCCCGGGGATCTGCGACCTGAGTGGAGCTCGCATTCTTGCTGGATGAGACACTCAGTTTCGAGGAATTGGCCGCGGCCGAGCCTTTGAACCACGACCTCATGACGCCGGCAGAGTAATGAGAGACCTTTGGCGAGCCTGAATCTTCCCTCCCTGTCTGAAAAGACGAAACTGTAGTGAATTGGGACACAATTGCTTCAGCCTCGTACAACAAACGAGCCAAAAGCACGGTTGCAGGTCAAGTGTCAACGAGCTGTTTTAGGACCCCGATGTAACAGCCAGAGGTGCGGAACGGGACTCCGGGTGGGCACTAGCTCCGAGATAAACTTTGGTAATCGCTTTGGGGCTGCTAGCAAGAGATCTAAAGCGAGATGTGGGATTCGGGTAAGCCTGCTCAGCCGCTCTTCTATAAAACAAAGAATTCCGAGATTTGGGCTGCGTGGGAATCTCGAGCAGGCAGGCCGGTAAGTCACCGATGTTGTCGGACTCGCGAGAAGGACGAGGCTCGATCTCGTCACAGCTCAAGATGACGTACACGGTCCGCGTAGGTGGCCAGGGTGAGTGAGTTGGGCTAGAGCCGCACGGTATTGTCCAGGAGGGGTCGCGTGCGGGTTTTGTACGGTTGGTCTTCTTGGTGACTTGTACGGAGTATCGCCGCTTTTGAATGGAGACTGAGTTCCAACCGCTTCGACTGCCCTAGCTTCGTGTTGTTACTGGGCTGACTCGCCTGGTGCAAGAGCGAAACAGGAAACCCAGCCGGAGAGTGAAGGAGTCGGAAACATCGAGTTCGTCAGCATGAGGGAAGAGGCGAGCCATTTTGTAGGCATAACCCGTGGCTCGGTCTCGGACCCTTTACCCATGTCAGGCCCTTAAGCCCTTCCCAGAGGCTCGTGTTAGCTTCTCCAGGGCGAGAGGCAGAATATCCCTCCATTGGGGCCGCCGGTAACTCCGGCCGGCCGTCAGCCTGATATAGGCGGGTGCTGACGCCTTGCGGCTTTGTCTGTTTGTCAGTGTGGCTCTGGAAACCGTCCGAAGTCCTGACTCTGGCAGCCGGTATACCCCCGTAACATCGCACCGTAGGGTGCCTGACTGCAGCACTCTAGCCTAGCGGAGTGAGTGCACAGGTACGGAGTGCTCAGGTATGTACCCAGGTACTGTCTCCCAGCCACAGGGCGCGCCACATTTTGATGGCATCAGCAGCTTGGGAGCCTGCCGGGACTTAGTGAATGATTGAGCTTCGCTTCTGATCGCAGCTCCCCTCCATCCCGGCCATCCACCCAACATCAACATCCCGACATCAGCACACCTCCGCCCTCATATCACACTATAACCTCGCATAACACCCGCTCAAACGAAGCTTCCTGTCACCAGAGACCCCACAGATCCAGCAACAACAGCAATGGCATCATCACAGCCCAAGAAGGACGACAAGGCGACGCCCTCCAACGAGGCCAAGCCCGAGGGGGCACAGCAGAAGTCGGCCGCCGCCCTTGAGGAGGATGACGAGTTCGAGGATTTCCCCGTCGAGGGTACGCATCCGACATGGTTTTACTGCCATTCTGGGATAATGCACACGGCTGACACTCCAGGCAGACTGGTCCGTAGAGGAGACCGAGGCCGCCAACAGCAGCGAGACCAAGCACCTGTGGGAGGAGTCCTGGGACGACGACGACACGAGCGACGACTTCTCCCAGCAGCTCAAGTACGTCACGCCACCTGCACCGACCGACACATAGACAGATACATACTCATGCACATGCTCATACGTCCCCCACCCCTCTTCCAACCTCCATTCTAGTTCGAGACACTTTGTCGCGCCGGCTTTGCTTGTGCAGAACACCCAGCTGACCACCTCTGCCCACGCCACAGGGAAGAGCTAAAGAAAGTCGAGGAGTCCAAGCGCCGGCGATAGGGGACCAGCGCGGCGAGCTTGTCGACGGCACGGGAAGAGCCCGGCACACAGACCATTCCTGCGGGTAGGCATGGCGGCGACGGGGAGGGACAACGCAGTGACAGCGAGGCTGGGACGAGCCAGTCCTAGGAGGTTCTCGACCCGGATCACGGCACTGCCACTGTTGGACAGTATTGATGGCGCTGCTAATGAGGATCACGTTTTAGAAATCAGGGGGCACGAGCGTACGGAGGAAGGAGCGTCGCAGGATCAGAGCAAGCCACGTTCACATTAAAAGAGGCTTTGTTTCGGGCTACGAGATATTTCCCTCCGCTGCCCTGTCAGTGAGGGCAGGAATGGCTTCATAGACTACTCGACGGCGAGCAGGTGTAGACATGACATCGCAGGGGTGGCTCATGCACGCTCTCATATCAAAACAGACTCAGTATTAAGGCATGAACAACGTGGGACGCATTTTACATTCTATTATGACTTTTACCATAGAGCCGTCAAACTAAATACTAGCCTTGACCATCATCCGGCCAGGCTTTCTGCCGTCGCGGATCAGAGGAGCCTGATCAGACCCTCATTTGCTCGACAGGGCAGTCACACCGGGCAGCTCCTTGCCCTCGAGCAGCTCCAGGCTGGCACCACCGCCTGTTGAGACGTGGCTGAGCTTGTCCTCGACACCGTACTTGGCCGCGACGGTCGCCGTGTCACCACCGCCAATGATGACGATCTTGCCAGACTGGGCACCCTCCACCGCGGCGTCCAGAGTGGCCTTGGTGCCGCTCGCGAACTTCTCAAACTCGAAGACACCGGCGGGGCCGTTCCAGAGGATGGTCTTAGCCTCGGCGATGGCGTCCTTGTACAGCTTGACGGACTCGGGGCCGCAGTCCAGGCCCATCCAGCCCTCTGGGATGCCCTCCTTGTCCGAGGCCGCACCGGTGTTGGCGTCCTTGTCGAACTTGTCGGCCGTGATAAAGTCCACGGGCAGGACAAGCTTGACGTTGTTCTTCTTGGCCTTCTCGACCAGCTGGGGCACGGTCTTGGCGCCGGCCTCGTCGAACAGCGAGTTGCCGATGGACATGTTGTCCAGGGTCTTCTTGAAGGTGAAGGCCATGCCACCGGCAATCACGAGCGTGTTGACCTTGTCCAGCAGGTTGTCGATCAGCTGGATCTTGTCAGACACCTTGGCACCACCCAGGATGGCAAGGAAGGGCCTCTGTGGGGACTCGAGGGCCTTGGCGAAGTAGTCCAGCTCCTTCTTCATCAGGAAACCGGCAGCCTTCTGGGGCAGGTCGACACCGACCATGGACGAGTGTGCACGGTGGGCGGTGCCGAAAGCGTCGTCTAAAATTATCGTTAGCACTCAGTCTTGACACAGGTCGGGTGGAGTTCTCAAACTCACTGATGTAGACATCTCCCAGTGCCGTGAGGCCCTTGCGGAACTCAGCAACCTTCTCCTTGTCGGCCTTGGTCTTGTTGCCGTCCTTGTCCTTGGCGGAACCCTCCTCCTCAATGTGGAACCGCAGGTTCTCCAGCAGCACAACGCCGCCGCCCTCGGTCTTGTTCACGATAGCCTCGACCTCGGAGCCGACACAGTCGGGGGCGAAGGTGACAGACTTGCCGAGCAGCTTCTCGAGCTCGGGAATGACGGGCTGCAGGCTGTACTTGGGGTTGGGGCTTCCGTTGGGGCGGCCAAGGTGGGACATGAGCACCACGGCCTTGGCGCCGTTGTCCACAGCATACTTGATGGTGGGGATCGCACCGGCGATACGCTGGTTGTTGGTCACCTTCTTGTCGGCGTCGAGGGGTACGTTGAAGTCGACCTATAGTACGGGAAAGTATGTCAGCCTAGGCCCGGAACCAAGTATGCAAGCTTGAGAGCCGCATCCCCGAGGGGTCAAGCTAGTTCCCGGGCATTCTGGAGCTCTAGAGCAAGGCCCTCATCTTTAGGGACAGCCAACGTGACTGGTGGTTGTTCACAGGAGGCCAAACCAAAGCTGAATCCCATAGAAGGTGATGGCAGAAGACAAGAAGAGTGCCACGAGCTATGAGCCATGAGCCATGAGCCAGAGTAAAGTTGCAGCTTACCCGGATGAGGACGCGCTTGCCCTTCAGGTCGACATCGGTGATGGACAGCTTGCTGGACAGAGACATGTTTGCGTTTGTGTGTGAGGGTGGTATCAATTGAACACAGCAGAGCTCTTGTGATGCCGGAGGATAATTGAAGACGAGAGTAAGTAGAAGAGAAGGTCCGTAGGTAGGTATTTGTGTATGCTTGACCACAGGTGATCTCTTGGTAAGGGAAGAGGGTGGGAGAAGGTTGGGTTTTGAAGGGTTGTTGGGTGGGGTGAGGGGTGCTATGGAGGGGCAGTCTCTGAGATCCCGGTGACGTGAGCTCTCCTGATCATTCCATGCGCGATATTTCTCGCCGTTGAATTGTCAGACTCAGGAGGTCCATTACCGTTTGACTTGGCAAATTTTTAGCCTCCGTATCTCATGTTTGGAACATGCAATCCATCTAACATAGGATCTCGAGAGTGGATAAACGGTCGACACACAGAACCAGGTTCTCGGCCTCTGAGCGAGCGAGCCCCTGACAACCTGATCTAGACGAGTCTCGAGCATTCATGCATACACCGGGCCTGCAACAGCGCAGAACAACATTGTCGACTACACCTGGAACATGCACGTTTTCTATGTTGCAAGGGCAATGCTCAATCTTGAGGAATATAGTACTTCATCTTTCGAGTACCCAAAACAGACCCCGCCAACGCCGTTGAATTGATCCATAGGGGACAGGAGTTCGGAACTCAAGTCGTCTTTAAAGCCACAGCAACGCCGCAAACAATGCCCGATAAGCCTACCGGCAAGCCTCTATGTACGAAGGAACCGTCGAGAGCACCAACACACAAAAGGAGAAAACTCGTTTCTGGTCATGTGGCACTGTTTCGCATCACTCCAAGCGGATGTTGGCAGGGTTGAGCGCGGCTGGGTTTGGCTGGGTTGCCTCCTCGGCGGCATTGGTGAGCGAGAGGTATGCAGTCCAGGCGATACCAATTGTAGACACAAAGGGCTAGACACACGGGTCAACATTTTGTAGACTCGGGCAAAGAACGCCTGTAGCAAGATGTACTCACGAGCTGGAACTGAACAGGCATCAAACGGAAGTTGATGACTTGCACCGCAGGCCAGACGGCATAGTTGGCCTTCAGGGTTGGCACGTACATGTCACGGAGCTTCGACATGACAGCACGTCGGCCGCCACCTTCGGCAACAGTCATGACGGTGAAGAAGCAGGCAACACCTGTCGATCTGTTAGCTTCGCTACGCAGAGCCGGCAACAAACCCATGCTGAGGAGTCCGGAGCCAACGTCCTCGATGGATAATTTTTTGTTGTCGAGAATACATACCAAACGGTGCGAAGATGACCTGGTCAAAGACAACCCTCTTCATAGCAGGCCCAAAAGCACTGGTCTTCGTGATAGGGAAGGTCCTCGACAGGAATCCAAACCACTTGAACTGCAAAGGCGCCATGGCAAAACCGTACGCCATGAATCTTGTCAGGCGCTCGAAGTCGAAGGGTGGCGGCAGGCCCTTGGCATCGGGGATCAACTCGCGCTCGGTGAAGGGGTCCTTGACATCGAGCTCGTATGCCGTTTCCCTTGCAGCCGGAGACACGGGGGCCTTCCTAAGGGCACGGTGGCGGACAGCGGTGATTGACTGTGCAACGGTATCGGCGATGCCTCCCAAGACGGCGTTGGTCACCATCATGGTGAGCACTGGGTCTTGTCAGTACGAAGTCTACATCGAATCCGGCATCGTGGCAGGGGAAGTTCGCGTTCTCTGGGTTTGAAGGACGGGATTCGAGGCGAGAAAAGGCCTCGTTGGCACATACCAGGTCGTTCAGCATAGAAGCTGTTGTACCTGGCGACGAGGCGGGCGATGAGGGCCATCTCGATGAGGAAGATGATGGCATGTAGGAGGGGCTGCAGATAGATGCAAATAAACTGTCAGTTTTATAATAATAATATTAAAAGCCAATCTCGGGTTTGTGTTGGAGGGTAGTGGTTGGGGTGGAACGGGGAGTGCAAGAAGAAAGATAAAATGATAGCAGATAGCAGCAGGGTGAGCGCAAGGCGGTGGTGGTCAAGATGACGACAGCGAGTCAGAGAGGACAGTGCACGGGAGAAGGAGAGACGAGGCCAGGTGGGACATACGACACGGTCAAAGAGGTATTTGCTGTTGATGGCGCGGGTGAAGCGTCGGCGTGTGAGTTCCCAAGTCATCGTGAAAGGAGAACGAGGTGGTCGGGCTGAGACAGGTGAATTAAACAAAAAAACCGAGAGAGTCGGTCCAAGAAAGCGAGTATGACGACGGCGTTGCGGTTGCCGGTGGATCTTTGGTAGGTAGGTAATGTTGGAACAAGTGCGTGCTTGAGAGGGACCACAGTAAGCCGCGACAAATGACGTCCCTGCTGCCTGGGACAGTTGGTCCACAGTGTTGAGAGTGCTGCGCTGTGCTAGTGCTGGGCTGGGCTGGGTGTCCGCCTAGTAGCCTACTCGGTAGAGGCACTGATTCCGATTCTGCCGCAGTCGCAGAAGAGACGGTCGCCCGATTTCCCCAGTATGCGTCGGCGTCGGCGTAAGCGCTATGGTCGAGAGAGGATCCTGCCTCGATTTCCTTGATGGCGACGATAAGCGCAGCACAGGTTCGATGACGGTTGCGGGGAGAAGACGATGATTGTTCGAGAGAATTCTAGGTGCGAAGGTGGATGGTGGTCGTCTGTCGTCTTTGTCGGACAAACACAGGTCACAGGTCGGTCCATCCAGTGGCTTGTGGCCCGCAGCCTGCCAGTGCATTGGATGTGCGACCACCTCCGTAACCGCCAACCCCGGACCCCGTTTCGAATCCGCCGTGTGCCTGGCACCGCTATCAGACATGCCGCACTTGCTCACTGTAAAGTGATAAGCGCGGTTTGGGGTCACCCCTGATGTGAACAGTTCCCATCAAAATACTTGGGGGAAACGGGGAAAGGGAACGGTAGCCGCGTCTGCCCTCGCCTGCCCTCTACTGCCAGCCAACAACGGTGTGATATTAATAAACCTCGTCTACCTTTATCCTTCATGACTCCCGTCGGCGTGGTATCGCACGGCATCCCCTCCTCTTCAACCTCGTCCCCTCCCACAAGCAGCCAAGATAAACCCCGTGGCTGCGTTGCAGTGCACCAGCGCGCCCTTTAGCTCCAAACCTCGCAATCTCGAACTGTGAAACCGTGCACCCCACTCCCGACCCGAATCCCCGGCACTCACACATCCCATCCCATATCCTGTGCACCTACTCCTGCTTCAGTGGCGTGCATACTCGCTGCCACTGCCTGCAGCTCGCCTATCTCCGTTGCACACAATACACTACTTGGCAAGATGGGATACCACCCGATTATTCTCTCAGAAGCAAATTGGTACCATCAACCTTGATGGGGGCCACCAAGGCTCCAGTTGGACGATGGATTCCTGAGCTGAACAGAGATGCACCCACGAACATAAGACTGCCGGGGGGCTCCCTATTGGGGGCTGTGCAATCCAAAGAGGGGTTCCCTTGGACTAGGACGGCGAGAGGGGAAACAAAGACCTTCCACGCCAGGGTTGGTGGTGTGGACGCACCTTATTGTTGTTGGGTCACGATGTGAATACGCAATACGGACTGGCACGCCGACTGGACCACCATGGACTTTTTCCAACTATCAAATCGGTTATTTCGGCCTACGTCCAGGGCCGGAGACAATGAGGACGGCCCGGATCCAGTCGAGGAGCTCCCCGGACGGAGCCGCTGTCAGGTCTGAGATCCTTCAGGGCCCTCCATACGGGGCGTGAGCCATGATAGGAAAGGTTTTGTCGGCCAACAGCCTCGGTCCCTTGACGCTGAGTGGGACGCACAACCTCGCCTCATCTCCCCTTGTATAGAGCTTCTACTGTCAACCATCGACTGCCATGCCATGTGCTTCCGCAACGGTTCAAGCCCCTGGGCGTGCTCGTGGCAACCTCCGCTCAGCGCGGAGAATTAAGCAGTGCGGGTGGGTGCCATCTTTTGTACCCCTGGTCCCTGGCAGGCGAGGAACAGCGGGAGATCTTCTTCGCCTGTCATGGGCCCGCTCTGGCACACTATCCGGACCAAAATCCCAATGCGGGTGTATAACACCGCGGCTCTCCTAGACCATACAGGAGGCGATGTCACTAGTAGGGAGATTAACGACGCTTTTGCTCCTCATCCACGGCTTACGGCCCAGTCTGGGCCTCCGAATCCTCGCCGTCGCCACCGGGGTTCTCGTACCATAGCTGCTTACTGCTGATATAAAGGCATCCGGCATGGCCTCCCATGTGTCCAAGTTGTGAGGAGCAGTTGTCTCTGTAGCCCAGCGCATCCCTCTTTCCCCTGCCCCTCCTATAAGGCACACACATTCTTTTACATCAGCAACATGAAGTCGACCATTTTCGCCACGACAGCGGCCTTGGCTGTCACGCCCTTCACCGCTGCCGGACTCATCTCAGATCGTGCTGCTGGCGCCACCTGTCGTTGTCTCCCGGGTGATGCCTGCTGGCCCGCGACGTCCTCATGGGACAGTCTCAACAGCACCGTTGGCGGAAAGCTCATCGCTACCGTACCAATCGGTTCCGTATGCCATGACCCAACATACGACGAGGCTGCTTGCACGGCTCTGCGTGACTCCTGGACCCTTCCGCAGACACAGTGAGTCCTTGGAGATGCCCTCAAAGGTATGAGACCGAATTTCTAATTCAAGCCCAGCTTCCCATCTTCATCCTCGGTGATGCAGGCCTACTTCGCAAACCAGTCTTGCGACCCATTCACAGACCGCACCACGCCGTGTCAGCTGGGCAACTATGTCAGCTACGCTGTCGAGGTCACCTCTGCTCAGGACGTTGCGGAGACCGTCAAATTCGCGCGGAACAACAACATTCGCTTCCTTGTCCGAAACACCGGCCATGAGTAAGGTCGGCCCCCATTCTCCCACTGCGGCTCTTCTCAGCTGACGGCATGGACCTAGTCATCTTGGCCGATCAACCGGTGCGGGAGCGCTGGCTGCGTGGACCCACAAGCTCAAGGAAATCACTGTCACTCAGTGGTCGGACGACCTCTGGAAAGGGCCAGCCATCAAGATGGGCGCCGGTGTGCTCGGTTACGAAGTCACGGAGGCTGGAAAGACGGCTGGCCTTGTCGTTGTTGGCGGGGAGTGCCCGACTGTCGGCCCTGCTGGCGGCTATATCCAAGGTGGTGGGCACTCAGCCCTGACGACTAACTTCGGTATGGCCGCCGACCAGGCTCTTGAGTACGAGGTCGTCACCGCCAACGGGTCCATTGTCACTGCTTCTCGTACTAAAAATGCCGACCTCTTCTGGGCTCTGTCCGGTGGTGGTCCCGGAACATTCGGCGTTGTCACATCGATCACCGTTCGAGCGTACCCTGACGCACCCGTCACTGGGGGTGTCGGTCTGCAGACCGCAGCCTCTTACACTACCCAGGAAAAGTGGTGGCAGATGCTGGACGCTTTCCACGGTCTTCTGCCTGGCATGACCGATCAAGGCGCGATGGTAGTGTTCATCTACGGCAGCTCTATCTTTGCTATCAACCCCCTGACAGCCTACAACAAGACTGCGGAGGAGGCAAAGGCGATTCTCAACCCATTCCTCGACGTTCTCGCCAACCTGTCCATCCCGTACTCTCTGTCTGCTACCAACTTTACCAGCTACCGCGACCACTACAACCAGTGGATGGGCCCTCTCCCATATGGTCACGTGGAAGTTGAGTCTTACAACTTTGGGTCTCGCATTGTGCCACGCAGCATCCTCACCAACACGGACTCCCGTGCCAAATACATCTCCGCCATCCGTGATGGAGCCGATAATGCTGGTGTCCTGGCCGCAGGCACCGCCTTCAACGCCAAGGCTCCTGCTGGCGTCTCCAACGCGGTAAACCCGGCCTTCCGCACCGGCGCGATCCACGTGCAATACTCCACGGCTTGGAGCAACGACCCCGCGGACTGGGACAAGATGCTCGCAGACCAGAAGCGCATAACTGACGAGATCATCCCGCCTATCGAGGCGGCCAGCCCGGGCGGCGGCAACTACGTCAACGAGGTCGACTTCAACATTGCCGACTGGAAGCAGAAGTTCTTCGGCAGTAACTATGGCCGTCTCCTCCAGATCAAGCGCAGGTGGGACCCCGAGGGCCTGTTCTACGCGCTCAAGACGGTCGGCAGCGATGCCTGGAATGTTGCTGCCGATGGCAGGATGTGCCGGGCATGATATTAAGCATATGAAGAGAATTTAGTCTTGTGACATTTAATGCAAATATTTAATGAAGACGTACACGCACAACGTCCTTTGTAAACTTGAGAGTGGAGTCAACGGCCATGTCTACCGGAACGATACGAAGGGGCCACTAGCTGGAGCCGTGCATGCGCAGAGCTTTCTGAATTATCACAATGGATGGGTGCTTTCTCCCGTCCGACTGGCTAACGCTCGCATAGTGGCAAAGTCCCACAGAATTCTGCCCAATTTGGCAGGTGATATAGGCCCTCACTACAAGCTGGGCGTATCTCCGTCCCCGTCTCCATTCAGTGTATCCCCTGCTTGCTTGCTGCGCCGCACCCAATCCTCACCTGCTCAAATCTCACCTCACATTTGGCACGGCTGAGGCCTTTGGGGGCTTACTAAAATATATACTTACCTGCATCCTCGCCGTGCCGATACTATGGAGGCCAAAGGATTGCCACAGAGATACAAGTCTGCCAGACGCTGAGGAATACAGAGCTCCCAAATCATGGATATCAAGTCAATCTGCCTCGTTCTGAAGTACGCCAGGCCCTGAAAACGACCGCTATATCAAGTGGGCCAATGACACCCTGTCGATATGACAGCGCTCTAAAGTTTTCGGCGCCGACGCCCCCTCCCTGCGACTGACTCCGTTAATAATTCGGCCGCCAATGCCTCTTCCGTGAGGCCCCTGGCCATGTCATCTCTACTGGGGCTGGCTCTTTTGATGCTCCCTCCCTTTTCAGCGGGCTACCCATCGCTTCAGGGTTACGACCGGGGGTGGGGTCCATATATACAACACCCCAAAATTGTTCACATAGCACCTATGACTGTCCAGACGGCTCAAGGATCGTACCACGTGGAACCAATGGCTGGAACCCCTGGGCAGTTAGCAAAACATCAACTGCGGAGCGACTCAGGGGCGTATAATTAGTCCCATCCTACAATGGCTCGTGTGATGCATCATGCAACTGTACACGGAGCAGATGTGAGTCTGTAAGATGCTTTCAGGATTCTGACCTCTCGGCGCTTAGTTAATCCAAGCCTGTCCTCGACTTTAAATCCGACGGATGGGTCGGCCACTTGTGACCGTTACAGCAGAAACCGCCATTATGACGCTGGTCCAATGTCCCATGATCGAATTGAGCTTGGGGATGTCGCCATCGCCAATGTGTCAACGATACTAGTTCCCAAGTGCAACACTGATCCGGGCTTCCTGAGCCTGGGGTACGCCGGAGCTGGCGAGGCCCCTGGCGCCAATTTACTCATAGCTCTTGTGGGTCAGGGTCTCATCGCGACCGAGGCATTCAATATATGGCTGTCGGGATGGAAAAGACACCGCAGATTGGCCAGACTCATCGTCTCTTGCAAAGTGCAGAGTTAACAGCAAGCAGACAGGACAAGTCTCCTTTTCGGAGCCGTCGACAAGAACAAGTACTCTGGTAGCCTCAAGATTGTTGTTTCTATTCAGACAGAATTGTCATCCCAAGCGCGTGTGGTATCATTGTCTCTCATCGGGTACTCCAGTCAGGATGGTGACCGAACGCTAATTGATTATGATGAAAGCCTTGTGCTGTTGCCTTGAATTTGGATGTAGATTCTTCGTACATGACTCCAACGTATTGCAGAAGTAATTTGGGAGGAAGCTGGACCTCAGCATACAGGGCCGTTTGGCTGCCGTGTTGTCTCATGTACATTCAGCCAGAGCAACACCACGTTTACGTATGGCTTTGGCGATGTAAGCGGTCCTTAGATCAAGATATTCCTTTCGACGATGATCATAGGACAGGACGTATATGACTTGCGTCGATACAATATCCATGGCGAGCCGGTCTGTGTTTTGTCGGTACGAAGGGCAATGGACAATACTGACTACGCTCTTGGGCAAGACTTCCTGCGTAACGCATATGTGGTTTCGTTCGTGACATGCGTAACAAAAAGATAGGAGTGCTCATACAAGAACGGATCATGATGCCCTGATCGAATCGGATGTGATTCTATTCGATCGATATGGAGCACCAATCCCATCCGCAAAGAATTTGCTTGAATCTGTGCTAGAAGTATTACACATTAATATCAATGCTCTGAAATCCATTGCTGAGTGTTCACTCAACTGGCAGCACCAGGCGCGCTGCACCGCGAACACTCGATTGTGACCAGGGATGACGGAGGAGGTCAGGTGTCGCATGGAAAAGATGATGCCTTCAACTTGACCGGCGATCTAAACAACTGAATATCATTCTCGTAACGCTTATAGGGCTAGCAGTCGCCTATACTGTGAATTATCAAAGGAAGAGTGGGAAGCCACACCTTCAGGAACTACGCCCTCGCACGACGGGTCAAGGGCCCATAATACCACGCCGTAAGAGTCCGACGTCGAGCTCAGGTCAGCAACATCAGCCTCGGCAACTGGCGAGCTAGAAGTCCAACCATCCCCACAGGGATCTAGGGTTACCGGTCTGTGGCCCAACGCTGTGCCCACTGAGGCAGACATGAGCCTGCTCTGCCGTTAGTAAACCAGAACGAGGGGGAGGAAATGAAATCGCCAAATTCCCACCAGAAGCCAAGCCCAAAGGCCCACTTCCAGAGAAAATGGTATTAGGAACAAGGTCAGGTCTCATGAAGACTTGACCGACGATAGCCATGGGATCAGTCGGCGACATTTGTGACAGGGACCCATCTGCTTGCACCAGATAAATGACACCGACTGGTTTTCCTGGAGGTGCTGTGATCCTCTGACCGTACTATCAGTTCGAAGAGCCCAGGCACCCGACTGGAACAGAGGGCCTTTTCGGGGAAACGAACCTGTTCCTGGTCACCGAACTGTGGATATCATGCTCAGGCCGGGAAACCCCAATCTGTGCACATACATGCTGCCGGAGTAAGTCCCCTTACCTAGTCACGCACCCACCCCGTCACGCACCCACCCCGTCACGCACCCACCCCGTCACGCACCCACCCCGTCACGCACAGCGTTTCCCATCAAAAACCCCATTTTTTACAAAATAAAATAAATTTACATAAAACTATATTAATAACATAAATTAATACTACTCTTATTATATTTAAATGTAATTATTATAAAATATAAGTAAATAAAACTTTATCTTTTAAAGAAAAATAAAGACAAATTTAGTGCCAAAATTGCCAAGCCATACCAAGTGTTATGAACCAACACGTTGGCACGCCAGGTACCCCTTTGGGGGGCCTAAGCAAATCAAAGACTAGATGCCACAACGCAACCCCGCAGGCACTTGATAGCGGGGCAAGCATAGCCTGCCAAGACTGGGGTTAGGGTTATGACTATGTAGCCTAGGAACATAGTCAACATATGGAACGCCTATGTTGACTAGGCACATAGGCAACATAGGGACTGAAGAGTCGGAACATATAAGGACGTGGTTATCACCATAATAGATAGCTTTCATAGAACAGATTCTTCAGTCGTCAATCTAAGTATTCAGCCTTACAACTGGATAGCCTCACAGCTAGTGATTATTACCGCTTAAGAAGAGAATAGTGTCTTCGTATTACGAACAGTCAAGTATCACCTCTACGCCGCTCTGCTAACATAAACCCTACAGGTTACCTACTAGACCCTACAAAGGTTTGGTGTGATCATTACACCAAGCCACACCAAAACCCAAAACAAAAAGACTCTAAAATCAGCATTTTTAAATATATAATAAACGTATATAAGCTAAGCATAAGGGGTTACTAATAAGAGTAGGAAAGGTACATTTATTATATATTAATAATACGAAATTAATTCTTATTCCTTTCCGTTTTTAACTCTAAAAAACTTTAAAAGTCTTTTTTATTTACAAACTTTAATATTACCTATTACAAAACTTTAAATATTATAATGTTGGAAGGCACCACTTCGGGTCTGTCAGGGCTCAGGCTAAGACGCCCCAGCAAGGGATGAGCAGCCCTGACTATGGCAAGGGAAGCATCCCTGGCTATGGCTAGGGATGAGCTGTGAGCACTGTCATCCAGAGGAAATGGGCAGGCTATATAATACGTGACCAGACGCGTTGCAATCACAACGATTAGTTAGGTATCGAAACATAGTACAGAATGTTCAGGTTTTGATCTGCCCACTAGCAATCTTTTGCCCAGCATCTTCCCCAGAGACTCCTGACATAAATATATATAAGTTACTTTAAATATAAAAGGTTATTAATAAAAATAAAAAAGTATATTCATTATATGTTAATAATATAAAACTAAGTTTTGCTCCTTTTTATCTTTAACTTTAGGGGGTTTTAAAAACTAAAGGCCCTAGTATTGCCTACTGCGGGGCCCTCGGCATTATAAAATACTTTAATTAATATATTGACAAAGCTATTTAATATATTTTATATAATTAAATACTTATTTACATAAAGAATATTTGAAACTCACTTATATATTAATAATATATGTAAAATATTAATTTATTTAATATTCTCATAGGTTTAAATAAAATATTTGAAATAATTGATTACAGTAAATTTATAATTGATTGTAATAGTATATAGGTTTTAAATCATTATTATTATTATTCTTCTTATAATTAATAGTCCTTATTTGAACTAAACAGTTTATTATAGAAAATAGCTGTGCGTGACGGGGGTGGTGCGTGACTAGGTAAGGGGACTTAGTTCTCTTGCAATATGCAGGCCCAGGCCCTTAATCAAATCGGTCCGTAACTTAGACCAGACGGGAAACCTGGGCCTCTCACTGACGTGGAGGTATTCACCCACAGACAGCACACCATTTTACGAAAGGGGCTCCGGTACTTACGGAGAGACATCTGTGAAGACACCACGTGCTTTTTCGCAAGCACAACAATTTGACCGGTTTCTCAGTCAAATTTGTAACGCAACACTGCGTTGCCTGCTTCCTGTCTCAAGCCGCATGTCTTATTCGTAGAGATCACACCCATCTTTTATTCCTATAGGCCGATGTAATACCACAGAAGTTGACAGCCAGCGTCACACCGCAGTCAACTTGCATCACAGCCGCGTCTCGGCACGCCGAAAAAGCAGCCTTTGATTGGGCCCAGTCAGCCTTTTTGGGACGATCAGCATCGGCTCGGAAGTCGGCTTACTACCGTAACCGGGTCATATATGGCCTCACAAGCGGCTATCGGTGTCTCTCGACTCATCACCTGGCCTAGAAGGACTTGACAGGCCTATGTAGTGAGGTGTTCACACCGACAGGAGATGCTTCGGGTCACGGATGGGCATTAGTCTTATTCCATGACACACATCCTATGACTTCTGTCGGATGTCCCCGCAGCAGTTATCGTCCGCGAGGGAGCTGGTGCTTCAAGCACATCCTATAGGCTTCCTACCCGTAAAGCGAACCACCTCTCCAATTGCGGCTCCTAGATACCCACGCAACATCAGACCGCGAGCTCTAAGCCGGGTGCATACTTGCAAGACCGGTTCGTCCGATCCTTGTAATATCATCGTTCCTGCGGCGCCAGCTCTAGCGACAGTGGGATAGGATCTACCTACCAGTCCAAACGAACAACTTTTATGGCCCCCTGTGCCTCCCTGAAGTGCCTCCCTCGGGCCCGAGGGCTCCTTTTCTATCCTACTCCACAGCCAATAAGCTGACGGCGAGTCTGAGTAGTCGCTGCTAAAAGCAGCTATCGCATTCCCCCTAACATCCTTCGGACTCCAGATTCTGGGCGCCCCAAGACATTTTCCCCCGATCTTACCTCAAGTCTTGGTATCCGAGACCCGAAAAGCAGAAGAAGCAGTCTTGGCCACTTCTCACGGAGGAAGTTGACGATCAGTCACAGCTACCTAGGTAGACCAATGGATCACCGAAGGGGAAAGTCCGGATTGAAAGAAGAGAATAGATATTGCGAAATTATATTACTGACAGCCTGTGACTGTGTTTCCCAAGTGGCAGTCATGCTATCGACTGCATCATACGAGTTTACCTGTCATATACAAGAGGATCACAGCAAGCGATACAAAATCCTGGAGCTACACGTGAAGTTGGCAAGGCTGTTTCTTTTGATACTTCGAATTTCTAGCTCGTCATCATGGTTCGCTTCGTTCATGAGACAGTCTTTGCCCAGGAGCTCGACCGCTCCTCTACTCAACCCCAAGTTTTAGCCTTGGGGCTCCCACGATGCGCAACGTCGTCACTTCAATCTGCACTCGAGACCCTTGGTTTCGTCCCCTGCATGCACATGGCACACGTGCAGCCTAGCGCCTTGCGACAGCGCCTTATCACAGCCGCCGTCCTGGAAAAGGACACACACAAACGGCGCAAGATCCTCGGCGAGCTGTTCGCAGGCTTCGCCGCCACGGCTGACTTCCCGTCCATAATCTTTGCTGACGACCTCATGGACATGTACCCTGACGCGCCGGTCATACTCAACCTTCGCTCCGGCGGTGCTGCCTCGTGGCACACCAGCTTCTCGGAAGGGCTGCGGTTCTTTGACTCTTGGCTATTCTGGGTCGCGACCTTCCTTGTCAAATCCGACAGGGCTATGATGAGCATGATGAAGGCTACTGACGACTTGTACGTGGAGAGGTGGGGGATGACATTCCGAGACCGGCCGATATATGATAAACACAACGACTGGGTCAGAGAAGAGGCGAGGAAGAGGGGCAGGAAGGTACTTGAATTCTGCGCCGAGGATAGCTGGGAGCCCATCTGTCAATTACTAGGCAAGAAGGTGCCACCGACGGCATACCCGAGAATAAACGACCAGAAGACCATGAAAATGGTTAAGCGTTTCATCATAGGCAGAGGTCTGCTTCATTGGGTCGGGCTGTTCTGTCTCATCTGGGTGGTGATTCAAGTCGGCGTCATGCTTCCACAATCTGTAGTCTCGTTTGTAAAGGCACAAGAGGCATAACTGCTCAGAGACACATAAGATTTAAGCTTTTGATAGCTATGAATTTCAAATTTTACTCAATTCGACCGCTTCGTTACCAGAAGCCTTTGGGTGTCTTGTACCCGCCTCGAGGCACCGTTCAGTGCTACCAGCACCCAACTACGCAATCTTGTATACAAGCTTCTCCGCACTCACTTTTCCCTCTTGCTGCTCTTTGAAACCAGTGGGAATGTCCTTCAAGCCACCCATCTCCCGAATCCGGTTGGGCTTGATCTTGCCGCTGCTGAGCAGCTCGGGCAGCATGCTGAGGTATTTCTCCCAAACGGCCTTGTCTCCCGGCGTCGGCTCCTCTCCGCAGTTGTCGAAGGCGCCGTACTTCAGGGGCCGCTCGAAGACCGTGTAGACGATGGTGCTCTCATACCTGACCTTCGGGTGTTCCAGCTTGTGCGGAAGGAGGCCGACGATGTGGCCGCCCTTGGTAGGAGACATCGCCTTAGCGATGGTCTCTTGTGAACCTTTCTCTGCGATGCAGTCGAACGCGTGCTCCAGATTGTCGTGGGTCACCTGGCGCACCTGCTCGAGCCAGTCTGCGTCGTTGTAGTCCACCACGGCGTCCGCGCCGAGGGACTTCAGCAACTCGTGGTTCCTCTTGGACCCCGTGGCCACGACAAAGAGACCACCCAACTTCCCCAGCTGGATAGCATACTTGCCGACAGAGCTGGTACCGCCGTTCACAAGCAAGGGGAAGGCGGTCTTGGCGGGCTTTGAAGGCTCGGGCAGCTGCATACGCTGGACCATGGCCTGCACAGCCGTTGCGAAGGCTAGGGGGATGACGGCCGCCTGCTGATCTGTGACGGCGTCGGGGATGGGGAAGATGAGGCTCTTCTCGATGACGCAGTACTCGGCAAAGACGCCGCGAGTTGGGTTGGGCGGGATGCCGTTGGTCGAGGTGCCCTGGACGAAGCCGGCGACGCGCTGGCCTTCGCGCCACGAGGAGCCATTGGCATCAGCGATGGTGCCGGCAAAGTCGCAGCCCACGATGCGGCCTGGAGGGGCGCCGCTGGCGGCCTTCCAGTCAGTTGGGTTTTGAGCGACAAACGAGATCTTGACGAGGATTTCCCCATCGGCTGGCTTTGGGATGTCGATGTCCTGAACAGCGACCTGGTGGTTGTCTTGTGTAACAAGGGCCTGCATTTTCGCCATTTTTTGATGGTATTTTGAGTTTCAAGTGCTCGCAGGGTATTTTTGAAAGAGTGTTGTGATAGGTCAGGTTGGGTTGTGGTCCTATTTGCGTGTTTGGTAGTGCCTTGATTTTTGTACGAGGCCAGATGATTCTGTTGATGATATCACCAACGGGTAACCCCATACTTAAGTACCTGGGTACTTTTGTAGGCCCAGCGGGGACATGGACAAGGCCCAAGCAGTGTCACGACTCATAAACTGCGGGCGGACGTTTTTACACTCACTGGCTGCTTTGTCATCGCCATGACCAAGCAGGTATTTCCAACCACCTAACGCAATTGAAGACTCAAAATTTGAAATTCACAAGCACGTACTTCTACAAGTCTCATCACCTAGCTAGACATGAGCTGCAGCCCCAAAGGCGTGGTTCACACAGTGGATGGGAGGTATCTGTCACATGTCTCTATCACCAATACGAAGCTTGTGCACAGAACCTTGGGAGCTAAAGCGGCCCCATCATCTGAACATGGGTCATCAAACACATGCCTTAGAACTTCACTACTCCGCCCTGATCAGAAAATGGAGAGCAGGAGCTGTGAGGGAATATTTGATAGCATGATCAGCGTGTTATACAGGGAGCAGACTATAGAGAAACGTAGAATATTCCGTTGTCGTTTGGAGGGCCGAGTAGAGCCAACTAAATTAACATGCGACTTCTTTTTCCCATGACTTAGACCTCGCCATCTGAGGTCAGGAACACGGACTACCGGTGAATCATGTTAAGCCAGCCACCTGTAGACCTGTCAGAGGTGGGCAAATATGCCCCTTGGTACAGTTGAAGACGGTGCTGGTAAACATTTGAAGTTGACCCAATTTTGTCTTATTAGCTTGTCCAAAAAAGCATAAGCGGCCTAAAACGAGAAGAGGAGTTTGCATCATTTGGTAGATTAGGCGATATGATATCCCCAATATTTGTAATCCTAGAGAAATCCGTAGTAGCTCGAGGTATGAGGGAGGCAGCAGCAGAAGCTGGGAGCTCTGGGCCGACAGTAATTATCCGAGAAAGACTCAAAGTCGGATTAGTAAAAAGACTGATGTTTCTGGAGCTCTCTAATTTTATTTTCTCCATAAATTCCCGTCTGAAATTCCATTTCCTTCCCTACCGTTTTGTGCCCGGCTCCAGGGTTGCTTGAGGTGGTGCCTTTGTAGTGTGGAGGGGGTGAGTTGCTCTTGTTACACTCTGTGTGCTGGCCGAGATCTGAATTGCTCAAAGGTTGAAACTGCTTAACTAATTTCCACTGTTGATTGGTCACGGTCCAAAGCTACCGAGCGGTGGCTGAATGGCTTATTTACCGTATGGAAGAGAACTCCACACCACCACGTCCAGACCCAAGTGGGCTGACGGACAGATTAGCATTTCAAAGCCGACATAACGCAAGAAGCTAGGAGCACATGTGAGGACTATACCCTTTTCTAAACCATGAATCTTTAAGAACGCAGTTGCAGCGTATGTATGATTCTCTCTATCCCAAGGCGTCCAAGCTTCTTGGCTTGGACTTTTCCAATAGAGAATGACAATGAAAAGGGAGCAAAGGAGTCTACGCTGCACAGTTCTGCGAGGATACTTGACTACATACATGTACTAATGTTACTTTGGAAGTACCATGCTCGTATAGATATGTTGATCTACCGGAAACTGTACTCAAAGCGTTGGCTTATCACACCTGCATGCAGGAAATAACGGAAATTCGTGCATGCGGTGCAGCTTGCCGCGTGCCAAGAGTCTCACGTCACTCAACATCCATCCGTATTTGTAATAGAGCAGTACCTTCTATCTGAAAAAGTAAATGATGGTCCCCATGGAGTGGACTTACGTGCATGAGATAGGTGGAGTATCCGCCCACTTTCTTCAAACATTGGTTGCAACCATCATACAGTGCGGCGCCCGGGCCATGCAAGTCTCGTAAACTCGCATGTGGAGCGGGGAAGTATGAAGAGGAGAATCCAGCGGGAAAAAAATAAAAATAAAGACAGGTTCGTTCAAGGTCTGATTTTCACCGCGATCCTGTCAAGACCGCATCAAAATTGCTTGATTGCCTCGTCCGCTCCGTGTCTTGGCCCCATAATATGCTAGCGATGGACGACATTCGTGCGCTCGCGTGGTCTGACATGCCCAGGCGGCTTCTGAACATTCTCGTTTTCCTGTTGATTGTTCGACTGGGCTTTTTCCTGTTCAATGGCTGGTGCGTGCGGATGAGGTTTCGAAAGCTCCAAAATGAAGGAATTGTAAGCCCGTACACTGATGATATCCTTAGCTACTTACCATAGGTAAGAGTGAGGTTAATTACTGACCTGCCATAGGTGATTCCTCTCGGGCATTCGCTCGTCTTCGGCCACCTCATGCTTCTCAAACGCATCCGCGACCTCTATCCAAAGGGCTCTGCCAGCACATATGCGACCAGGCATATAGTGATGAACTGGCGTGACTACTTCCCCGAGTCAACCACTTGTCCCAATGTCGTCTATCTTGATTTCTGGCCGTTCAGCAGCGAGCCAATTGCAATCATTAATGACCCAGCAATGTGTCAGACCGTTACCGCGGACCGTTTTCCAATTCGTCATGATCAAGGAAAATACCTCGCGAGATTGATGGCTGGGCCTCGTAATCTCTTCGCTTTTGACGGAGACGAGCACAAGAAGTGGCGTGGGAGGCTCAATCCAGGTTTTAGTGCCCGCAACCTCCAGTCTCACATCGCTGGCGGCAAGATCGTGGATGAAGTAGTGATCTTCGCAGACCGCATAAAGAAACATGCTGGTGCAGATGGGCAGTTGGGTGAAGTGTTCCAACTACTACCTTTGGCGATTGACCTGACATTTGACATTATCTGTAGAATAGTTCTGTGAGTTCAGTTTCGTCAGGGTATCTGACCAAGTGCTGATAGATTCTTTAGTGGTTTTAGCCCAGGAGAGCAGCTCAATGGGCCTACCGAGATGCAGAAAGCCTTTCGAGTAATCAGCGAACATCTCGTCTTTAAGAGCTGGGCCAGTCTCCACAAACGGCTCAACCCTTTCTGGCAGCTTGACATGTGGAAGTGTCACCGGAACCTGCGGCGTGTGATGCTACCACATATTATGAAGCACCTCCGGGGGCATTCTATGATGAAAGACTCGGCGTCGCAAAAGACAGTCCTCGATCTAGCACTCAAGGAGGTGGAACTAGAGAAGCCAGGAGCCGAGCTCAGCAATCACTTCATCGAGGACGTGATTGGGCTCTCAAAGCAGTTCTTATTCGCGGGCCACGACACGACTGCTATCAACATGTCTTTTGCGTATCACTTCCTCTACAAAAACCCCGCTGCACTTGCCCGACTGAAAGATGAACACACCCAAGTTTTCGGACCTGATCCAACCGCTGCGCCTGAAGTACTGCGGCAGTCGCCACACCTACTGAACAACTTATCCTTCACCACCGCCGTGGTGAAAGAGACACTGCGACTTTGCCCCGTCGCATTCAGCATCCGGCAGTCATATCCGGGATATACTCTTCGAAGCAACGACGGCATGGAGTACCCCATGGGTGGCTTTATAGTCGCCACGGGTGTGGCCGACCTGCATTACAGCCCAGAGATGTTTGCGAGATCCACAGAGTTCCTACCTGAGCGATGGGCAGCTCCGGCAGGCGACCCGCTGCATATTCACGACGAAGCAAAATACGCCTGGCGCCCCTTTGAATGGGGCCCAATGAGCTGTATAGGCATGGAACTCGCGATGGTAGAGCTGAAGATGGCTCTATTACTGACCGTTAGGGAGGTGGAAGTGGTGACTGCTTTGGAAGAATGGGACCGACTTCAGTAAGTAAACCTCTCTGTAACATGTGCACATACTCTCCAGGAGCTAATTTCCGGTTATCAGTGGCAAGGATACTGAAATGAGGCCGAGTTTATTCGGTGATAAAGTTTTCCAGGGTGCTGAAGGACTTGGGCCCCCAACTGAAGGTCTTCCCGTGCGCAGTAGGATTCTGAGATGATTTTATTGGGCAAGGTTCCATAGGGTAACCTCCTGTTGGGGCGTTAGGGGGGAGGGTGCTGCTTGAGAACAACGAACAGTACATCCGACCTCTTAATTTAGGGACTAGTCGCAATTGCAGATTACGATGAGCATGGAGAGACGAGGGATTGGTGAGGCGCAAGGTGGACTGGAAGCTCACTGTGAGCATCAGATTCCCGGCCGAGCAACAAAGGCTGTTGGAATTGGATTACAAGACACCCCAGAATGAGTCACTGTCTTGAATTGTAAAAAGCCCAGAAGTCATTCAGCTAGTCTGCAGAATTGCCAGCGTCCAGCGTGGAAAATCGACGCGCCAACTCTCTTGCGCATGTGCGACCATATTCAATCCTCCCAACCTGCTCTTAAGGTCACTGCCGAGATACCGGTACTCGATGGCAGCCATGCTTGCTTAGTCTTACGCTAGCATTTCAAGTCACCTTCGATATTGCCCACGCAGTCATCTATCATGATCAAGCCACGCATTAGTCTCAACAAATTAACGATATTACGACAGGATGGAGGCCTGGGTGGGACCACTGGGTTTCTTACTGAGATTCTTTGCGATCCTTTCGGACATGCCAGTGTTTGTGTCACAGGTTACTCAAGCCACGCAGGCTCATGCACGGCGCTCTGGGTGAGGGTGCAGTCAGAGCAGGTATCGAGGAAATTCGCGTGCGAGCACTGTCAGGGATACTTGGGGGTCAGCATTGCCTCTGATCAGTAACAGGCAATCAATCAGAAACGCACAACGAGCTGACCCTGGACATTTCCAATACAGTCGTTTAGATCCAGGTGGGACACGGCGGCATCTCGACTGCAGACAGCGCTGAGGCTTCTGTGCTCCTCGCCGGAGGAGTAAACACTTTCACAGGTCTGGGTGAAGTTCGCCACTGTAACGCTGAAGAACAGCGGGAACGAGATCAGGATCATCGTCTTGCACAGAGCTCGTGAGGGGAATCCCAGATCGGTAGCTGGCTTGAACAGGAGAGTGCGAAACTGGAAGAGCGGCGTTGAATGCCGGCGCAGTGTGGTGGATTTAAATGGCCCACAGTTTATCGAGACCAACTGGTCAACACACGTTGTGACGCGGCTGTTTGCCCAAAAGTACGCACTAACGCTACACAAGAGTGACACGCGGCCCATTTACCGATGTATCTCTTCTTCCTTGCAGTTTGAGAGACTTTTAAAACACTGCCTCCGTTGGTGCTGTTGGAGGATTGCTCACCTTTGAGCTAGCCAAAGTTCCCGGCAGATCGAGGGCGTTGGGGTTTGATCATCTTTGAGCTGTCTTCCCACTCCGGCTAGGAACAACCAAGCATAGCCAAATCAAAATTTGGACAGTCAAGGAGAGGGAAGGCAGGTGCAATAGACAAGTTTGGGTATTCTGCAAGGGTGAATTCACACATCACTTGGCTTACAGCTTCCTCCTAAACGTTACCGACCGGAGCATAGACCTCAGCCCCTTTTCATAACATGAGTTTTTCAACATATCAGTTGTCCACGGCGAATGGGCATGCCTATCTTGAGCCAGTCGAGAGTATCTGTGGTCTCCACGCTGCAATGTGGATGGAGAGCGAGTGCGCCATGTATCTGCCCAAATTTGTAGTGTCGTCCCGTGCCAGGAACACTATAAAGCTCATTGCGTACAAGCAGGAGGGTGATGAGCTCCTGATTCGGCAGAAACGTCCTAAATGTTGATATAGAATGGCAACCGACGTGTATTTGGCATGGAATGATCTGTCTTCCTCATCATCACAACATTGGCAAAACTTTTGAATCACATATCCACCGAGTACACTCATTTCAAGATTAGTCGCTTCACTCCGTACCAGCCACGGACTTACAACCACCAAATTACGGTATACCAGTAATAAACTTCCATGATGCGTTCATTCAAACGAATAACCAAGTCCGCCTTTGCGAGGGCCATCAGTGACTCACGACCACCAATGCGCCACTCTGTCGTCTCGAAGATTGTTCCTGTGGCGATGGGTGCCGCCACCGGGGGTGCTGCCGTGTTTGGTATCGGCTACATGAGTAAGCTTTGTTCTCTGTGGTATCCTCCAAAGCCAGATCTGGGCTTTGTTCATGAATTGCCCCGTGTCTGTGATTAGCCTGCCGGGCATCATGGAGAAACAGACTCGTTCGGGCCGCGCTATGGGGGGTGTCTCTTTTATAACAAGTTAGACAGTACGCTGACTCTATGATCACAGTGGGACCGCTAGCCTCTGACCGCATAATGATCCCTGACGGCAGTGCTCCCAACTTCGTTCCTCTCAGCCTCAACGAGAACAAGTCCAATCAGGACAATCCAAAGGCTTCCGCATACGGCACTCAGCTCAAGAAACGAATTAATGAGCAGATGGCGGAACTCAACCGCCTCATCACAAAGCTGTGGGTGGAAACATCAAATGAAGGCGAAGTTGAGAAACAGCGCTGGCTCGCGCGACTCAAAAGCCTCCACGATGTAGTTTGGCCCTCCACATGGTTGACACTGCTCACGACCCTCACGTCTGGAGGCTACTCGACCACAACGCAAGCGAGCTGTATCAACCAGGAACGGATGTCATGACTACTTTGAAGAAAGCGCAGGAGGCAATTTCTGGACAGACTGGAGACTTGGAAGCACACATCAAGAAAATCATGGAGTAAAACGTCCGACACGGTCGATCCGCAAGACCGGCCTCTGAAGTGGAACGGTTCCTGGAGCAAACCCCTGCTGGCAGTGCCATCCTCTGGAGGCTGAGATTACTGCGGGACATTTCCACTATGAAAACAGACGAGACAAATCTCTTACAGAGGATATTATGTATGGTTTATGGTTGGTTCTTGAAAGAAAGGCCGGTGACTTTGACAGGCTCGCCAGCCAGTGGGGCAATCTCAGTCGCTGGCAGCGAACGTGGAACTCAGTAGCGACGCACTTAGAGAGCACACGCCCGCGCCGTGATTGGTTTTGGGACTTGAGGGTTTCCTCACATTGACGATTATGTGTCAAATCTCTATTCTTTGCGGATGACACTGGGGCATTAGGAAGCGGCTCGGGAGGAGCAGCGTTGTTTGTTGGCTACCTAGGTCATGATGGCTAGCATTGAAAAGTGCCTAATTTTCTCAAATTTGGTCGTGGCCAATTACTCATTGCCTGAGTGATCCAGCAGTCGGGGACAAACATCGCCCTGAGGTGTTACGAAGGTGTGTTACGAAGTGTGGCGTGCCCAATGCAGTGGTCAATCTGTGGTCCAGCGGACGTTCGGTCTCCCCTGCACAAGTTTGGTTTTCGCCCTCGAACCAACTTAGACTATGCCCTTAAGAAATGTCCAGGGTAATATTGAGCTGCTCACAAATGAATTAGAGAGAAGTCCCATTTGATCTGACGTAACTGTGGAATGGGAGCTCCCTCTGACGGTCTGGGACATTCGAACATCACTACGTCATCAGCATTTGGTGGCGTTGTTCGACTTTGTGACGTGCAGTCACAACAATTTGGGTCATCCACTCCAATCCGTCAAGTTTTCAACCACAAAACGACCATATTGAAGAAGCGCCTGGAGTTGTGAAGATCACCTTTTTCTTAATTTTCAGTTCATCCGACCCTGTTCCAGCCGCACTCTCCGCCAAGTACATCGATAGCAAACAGCAAAAATGGCGGAAACCCACCATTTCGACGTGTCAAAACTGTTCTCAGTGCAAGGTTGGGTGTGCGTTGTGACCGGAGGAGGCACAGGCATCGGCCTGATGGCAACACAAGCTCTGGCGGCGAACGGAGCAAAGGTGTACATCACCGGACGACGGACGGAGGCGCTCGAGAACGCGGCCAACGAACATAACCCGAAGTCCTCGACTGGAGGCAAGATCATCCCCGTGGGACCAACCGATGTTCGCAAGAAGGAGGACCTTGAGAAGGTTGTCGAAGAGCTTCAGAGCAAGTACGGCGAGAAACATATCAACCTGTTGGTCTGCAACGCCGGCGTTTCAGGGACCAAGGCCGAGCCTGACGCGGAGGACGCCTCCGACCTCAAGAAGAAGCTGTGGGACAATGAGACCGTCGATGCGTGGCAGAGCACATTCGAGACCGACGTGACGAGCGTCTACTTCACGACCGTGGCGTTCCTCCCTTTACTGCAGGCGAGCCTGCAACCGAAGGGACCCCTGGAGCGGTACCAGCCCAGTGTGATCACTATTTCGAGCATGTCGGGCCTGATGAGGCACGCCCAGGGGCACTTTTCGTACAATGCCGCCAAGGGGGCTACGGTGCATTTGTCGAAACTCATGTCTGCTGAGTTCCAGCAAACTGGGGTCAGGGTCAACTCGATTGCTCCAGGTTAGTTGGCTCCGCTATTGTCGGCCGTGGAAACTTACTGATAATTTGCTTGACATAGGCTATTTCCCCTCGGAGATGACGACCAAGAGCTCGGATGACAGGCAAAAGAGCGAGCTGCCGGCGGAGAAGGTCCAGGAGAAAGGACATGTACCAGCAGAGAGGGGAGGCAGGGACGAAGAGATGGGCATGACGATTCTGTATCTCGCCAGGAACAGCTACGTCAACGGAGAGATAATCGCCGTGGATGGTGGAGTCTTGAACGTCGTTTCTGGCCGTTAATAAGTGTATTCATGCATTTGAAACAAACGTTACTTCACTCAGTGGGACTAAATGGTATTAGCACGGATGTCAGAGAAATGCAAATAATTTTCTTTTTTTCCTCTTTTGAAATCACTGGCTCATGAAGGGGTTCGACATTTCAGAACTGGAGCCGTCTTCATGCTCTATCCTCGCATCAGTCTCTAGCTCCCGGACGAACTGGCTTTGGTCGGTGTGGAGGGCGCTGCTAATTGTTAAAAGGTGCGCACCTCACAGCAGTGATAGGAGGCCTAATAAGACAGAGGCATATTTGAACGGGATCCTTAAAGTTTTCCCTTTGCTGCTATTCTGGTGCACCTCACTCGCTGGTGGTGCCTTCAGGGGAGCAAATCCAACCTGCAAGTCGCGACCGTTCCAGGTAGTATAGTACTGTTTCAAGAGCGGAGACCCGATAACCCACACGCCCCTTCCGTTTTTGTTTGTCTGTTTGATGTCGTTGATTGCGGCCTGGCAAATCCCGTCTTTTCCGGGATACGGGCCGAGGTTGAGGGACTTGGCTGGAAGGGTGACGTTGGCCTGACTTCCGCCGTCGTAGCCAAAGAGGAAGGTAACGTTCGAGGTGAGTGTTTCCATGTCTTTACATGGAGCTCCCCAAGTTCCGACGGGATCGATACGGTAGATCTTGGGCGAGATTCTGGCGTAAAGATCTCGGGCGACCTCATATGATGGAGCCGATACGAAGGCCGTGCCCGTGTCCAAGACGCTCAGTGCTCGTGGATATGCGATCTTCGTTGTGCTCGTGTTCGTAGTGATCTGGAGCTTCTCGCCGTTGACGTACACCGTCTCAATGTCCATAACCCAAGTTTGCTTGAGGAGCGACAGCTCATTATCAAGGTCAACATAGGTCACAGTTCCGTCATGTTTGGTATCGTCGAGACCAAGGGTCAGCTGGCCACCAGTGATCTGCCCGGGTGGAATGTAGATTCCGAAGAGAGGACTGGCGAGGAGTCCGGCATCGTACAGTGCCCATTCGAGTCCCTTATACTCGCTGTCCTCCACAGGAAGTCCCAGGATGCCGTCGATCTCACCCTGCGCGCTGAAATCAGGGTCTTGCTGATCGCACAGGATGAACCGAAAGTCGGTTGCGGTCAAGCCCTGCACGCTCACAGAATCGCTCACCTCGGCGCAACTGGCTTTCACGGGGCCTGAGACGGGGATGGTGTCCCCGCTCGTCCCGAACATGATATCTTGAAAGGGCATTTGCGTCCAGGAGAATGTCGATGACTTGTCAAAATCAAACAGCGTCTGCTGGCCACAGGTGGTGCAGTTGCCGGCGGGGAGGAGAAGCGCGGGTGAGCCGGTGTCGATCAATACGTTGAGATCTTGAGGGGGCGTTCCCACCGAGATCTTCGCATACCACTGCAGGTCGGTTTTCCCATCGTTTTTAGTGTGCTTCGTAAAGGGGATGTTGATGTCACTGCCTCCGTAACCCTTGCGGCACAGCTGGTTGCTACTGGGTCTCATCGCTGCTCTGGCCAGAGACCGGTCTGCAGAGAGCATGGCCGTGGTCAGCAGCATGATCTTCCTCATTTTGGAATGTCTTGAGATAGAATAGGTCTGATGTTGCGTGAATAGTTCTCGAATATGCTTGGAAAGATGTCCTGAAGCGCGAATAAGGTGCAGAGAAAGAAGGGGATGATTTCAGGTTGTGGCAGTACCGGGCTTTAAATGTCCTTCTGACTTTCCTCTCGGAATCAGGTAATGAAGTGCCCATCACTGTTGCTTAGGGAAGACGCGTGGCAGGTGGCATCTTATTATAGAAACGCTTCTGCCCGCCAGACGGCATTGTAACGTTGTCCGCTTTCTGGGGAATTCTTCTAGAACAATATTGGGCGCCACATGGATAATACAACCGTCTAGATATTGTACCAAGGCACACAAAGACAAGGAAATGCTGACGACTCAGCCACAAGGGCGGGCCAATCAACGTAGCCGGAGACTCGGTACAATACCAAGGGACAATATGAGCAAGGCCGGGAAAGGCCCCTACCCGCTCAGTGTGCTGGACTCTCCTGAGATGATTCATCGTTGAGCTAGTTTCGACAGGATTTTCAGCCTCAACTGTTTCGGCTGCGAGAACCGAGGAATTTCCTTAGAAAGCCACAGCTTACCGACACTTAGGCTGTTCCGGTGCCTGCTTTTGTCTTTATGGATTTCCCGTATGTGTGTAGTTAGAGCTTAATTCAATTCACTGGCCAGTACTTGTGATTGGCTTTGACAGCACACCTTCGTTGGAACTCTTGGAAGGCGGATAGCGAAGGAGAGTGGATCACGAGCTTAAATCGGATAGTTCCAGGTATCTTCGGAAGGGAAAATAAGAAAGAAGAAGAACCCAATTGTCAGCCGTATAAGATAGAGCCAGTTGCAGTCCAATACCTGGAACTCAAGTGTGGGGGAGGCTGGGTTTGCTCGAGGAAGGGTTAGGGTCTAGACCTGATGCCAATTTTTGAGTCGATCAGCTGGGCGACAATGAGGAATGGAATTCCTCATTACCCTCCAATCCAACCTGCCTCATCCCCAGCATTCCAGCAGAGCAAGGACCTGAATTCGAGGCGAAACGGGAACCTGCAAGCAGCATGGAGGAGCTACCAATCGAGCCACACGGCCTCTTCTGGAAATATGACTTCATCACCCCAGAGCACGAACAGAAGCTCATCCACATCTTCCGCCACCAACTCGAGTGGCCTGACCGAACCGGCCGCATCTCTATCCATTTTGGCTATACATTTGACTACAAGACCTTCGGCGTCGATCCGAATATTCCCTTCAAGGAGTTCCCAGAATGGTTGCAGCCCCTCATCCCGACCAACGAGGGTCGTCCGCCAGAGCAAGTCTGCCTCCAGCATTACTCACCAGGAGCCGGCATTCCACCCCACGTCGACACCCACTCTACCTATGATCAGCTCTATGCCCTGTCCATAGGCGCGCCGGTTTTGATGCAATTCAGGAAGGGAGACCGTAGGGTCGATGTTGACCTGGCCCCTCGCAGTCTTATAAAAATGTGTGGAGACTCCCGCCTGCACTGGACCCATTCCATCAAGAAGCGGAAGACGGACCTCCTGGACGACGGGATTGTGCGGCCGCGCAAGGACCGTTGGAGCATTACCTACCGTTGGCTGAGGCCTGGCGCCGAGTGTCAATGCGGCAACGTGGAGCTCTGTGACTCTGCCCAGAAGCGGATAGGTGTCGAGCGTGAATACCGCTGGAAGCGCTACGAAGCGGACCAAGACGCTACCACGCCAGATGCAACAAGAAACACAGAGCAGTGATTCCCGCATTGCGCTATGAAGCTGGGCAGACGCCTCAACATGCTGTTCTCACACACAAGTATGGACGGACGCCTTCCGGGTGGGGGTCTCCGTCTCATCAGAGGTACCGTGCCTTATGCCCCGCTTGCTCGAAGGACATGCGACTCGTCAGAAGTCTGAAGCGAGGAAAGCTCGAGCAAAACCTACGCGCACTTGAGGCCAACCTTCTTCATGAAAGGCAAAGGCCCCTCCAATCGTCGTGGGAGCCCCTGACGGAGACCTCTGAGAAGGCCACTGCACCTCATCAAACGTCCCTTTGACACAGAGCATGACACCAGTCCACGAATTATGAGCGAGACCTGATAGTCCAGGATGTCCAGGCTGGCTAAACCCACAAAAGATCTGCCGATCTACGCAAACGACAGAGAAACGCATTCGCTTGGCTCTACCGGATCGGTTTTGGGTTTGAGAGGCATGAGTTCATCAGTCACGTGGCCTGGAATCGGTCTGTCGTTTGGATACACGTCAGAATGCAGACTATTGCCACTCCTGCTGCATTTGAAGGCTCCTTCCTCGAGCAATTGCCCAAGTGCAGTCTAGCCGCTCCCCCTTGGCTTGGGCAAGCGCGCAGAAATACTGCCTGGGCCGTAACTGGAAGGCTGCTTTCCGGGTCGAGGGCTGACGCTGCCAATTTCCTGGGCTGCACAACTTCTTAGTGTGGACAGGCTGGTGGGTGAAACGGATGTCCTATAGCGGCTTAGTCGAGGCTCATAAGGCAGTGCCAAGGGAGCTTGTCCTCAGGGGTGGGGCCGGAATATAAGGTTCAAAACACTTTCAGCCCCAGATAGCCCTTGAGCACAGACACTACTATTAGACGACTTCACTCCTTATGCCGTTGAATGCGAACTTCAGCCCATCACCCAGCTCTCGCATGACACATAGTGGTGTTCTTGTCATATAGGGTTTCGGATGACTCGCTCCCTTCATAACGACGCACGAACTCACCGGGAGCGGAACTGGCAACTGACGAACCGCTGTGCCGGGGAGCCTAAAGGGATGTTGGGCGGTCCATCCTTGAGACGATCGGGCATGGGGCGCGCGGAGGATCATAAGCTTCTTGTTTGGTTTCGTCAGGCCAGCCTATCGCGAAGCAGGCTGTCGTGCACTCTACTACATGACATCCGTCCTGACTATTCGCCTGTCCGCGCTGTCGCCCGGAATGATCTCGGCCGCAACCTAAATAAGCAGACGAGATCAGACGCGCAGGCGCAAGCGCGAGTCTCGTCGGAATTCGGGGTGCAACCAGTACATATGCTGTCCCTCGTCCGTCTCCTCTCTTAACAAGTTTCTGGGGCCATCTACAGTTACACCTTCTTGCAGTCGCTCCCGCGTCATTTACTCACGACCAAGGCTCGCTTGGACAAAGCTCCTTAATATCATTCGTGTCATTCTCTCAATTAATTCCAGGCCGGTCCTGTGCTTTACAAACTGCTTAAGTGGCCAGCCCATTCTTTATACCCAAGATGCACGCCTCAACGTCAACTATCCTTAATGTCTTCCTTTGCGTGGGACTGGGCGGTGCCCAGATCATCCCCCACCAGCCCAGAAGTGAAATGACGGAGCCCGCAGCGGCCACGAACGCCACGGCACCCGCCACGCCAGCAATGGCCGATCCAGCCGCGGCGGCTGCAGCGGAGGCATCAGGCGCGCCGGCAGCTGGAGGTGGAGCCGCCCCGAACGCCGCCGGCGGCACCACGAACGCCCTGTGTGCGCAGGGCACGATCCTGGCGCAGGGCATCGCGCTCAACATCGCCGACCAGCAGCAGGAGCTCTCCACGGCAAACTCGATGGCAGCGATCCTGGCGGCCAACCCGGTCGACACGGCGGCGTACGGGGCCGCGAGGACGGACCTGCTCAGGTTCATCAACAACGGCATCGCCATCCGCGAGATGAACCAGCTCATTACCCCGCAGGAGAACCAGGCCACGCCCGGCATCGCCACCGTCGCCAATGCGCAGCTCACGGAGCTGGGGTTGGCTAACCAGCTCACGGCCCAGGGCGGCGACAACGTCGCCGGCAACATGCAGATTGTGCAGACCCTTCAGATGGACTTCCAGGGCGGAATAATGCAGAACATGAAGAACATGGCCGCTGTGAGTGAAACCAGACACGACTGTGCGCCGTGAAGGCGAAGAGCATAAAAGTACTGATTTGCAACCTCCTTAGGCTATGACTGCGTGTGGCGGTGCGGCTGCGGCTGCACCACCTGCCGCGGCACCGGCACCACCTCAGGCGGAACCTGCCCCTGCGGCCGGGGCGGCCGCAGGGGCCGGAGGAGAGGCGGCGGCCCCGAGGCAGAATGCGACTGCGACCTCGAGCTCGAGCTCGACGAGCTCCGGGGCCAAGGGGTCTGGTGCTAAGGAGTCCGGGGCTAAGGGGTCCGGGGGTGCCAAAGCCGGCAAGTTTGTCACCACCAGGGCCAACCTCCCGATTGAACGCCCTAACCTCGCCTCGAGGTCTGCCAAGTTTGTCGCGTAGGGGGACCGGCCTGGTGCTGCCGGGGATAGCGTACTGGGTGGTGTTTAGGCTCTTCACGGGCGGGACCTTGTTGTAAATACGGTCATTTTCAGACACACAAATGTTCTCTCTCATTGGTCTCGGTAGCATGGACTCAAACCACAATGCTTGGGCCTAGTGACCATCTCGCCCTGTGATATATTTTTCTTCTTTTTTCACATTACACCTGCCTTTGACAGTACTTGTACATTAATGTTTGTCAATTTCTTTCAAATAGGATCATCCGTCCATTCGAAAACGTCGCAGTCATCTCGTGGTCTCATGTCGCATTTAACATCACATCTTGAAGCGGCAGGGCGACAGCAAATTCGCCACGCACTGCGGGCTCTCAAGATCAAGCACCGAAGACCTGTCTCACACCCTCCGCTTCGTCTGGAGTGATGGCCAGATCCAGCAGCTCGTTCGCCCTGTCAAGCGTGCCCTGATCGATCCCGGCCTCCAGCACCAGATTCTCTTCGGCATAGTTGAGCCGCGACAGTGTCAGAAGGTACTTCTGAGGCGCGCCGTGAGACGTTGACAGCTTGGCGCGCATATCTGTGTGCGCCGAGGTCGCGGGATCCGTAACGAGAGTATGGAGGAGCAATATCACCGAAGACGCAGTGGTGTACAGAAGAGGCGTTGGGCTGGGATCCAGGCGCGACTGTGAAGATACAGCCGACGGGGACGGAGGCAGCAACTCACTCTCGTTTTCGTCTAGAGCGATTGGTCGGTCGGCGGTGCCATCATCGACGCCTTCCATTTTTTCTGAGTCAACTGGCGGGTTTTCTGGTCCCAGTCTTTGATTCTTTCCCTCCACCGTGTCTTCGAATGCGGGCTGAAGCAGGTCCATTGGAACGTCCATATCATAGAGCGCATCTATCGTTCCGCACAGTACGTTGACCAGCCTTGGTATGGCAACATCACTGAGCGCCAGCTGCCTGGCCCCCAGACCAGACTGTGCAAAGGCCATGAGAGTCCTCAAAGCAGCCAGCCTGACGACGCATTGTCGATGTCCAAAGGAACCTGACGACTCGCCCGGAGCAGCCCAGCTCCGAGGCTCGTGCATAATCTTGGAAACACGCTCTATTAGGGCCTGGGCTACGAATACTGGGCCACGGTCCGGCTCGCTCGTAACGGGCCCGATTGAATCTGCAAGGCAGGAGGTGCACAGCAGGCTGAGCATACCGAGGAAGTCGTCTCGTGGTTGTTTGGGTGAAAGCATCACCAGGACAAAGTCGATCTGCATGAGCTTCCAGTAGAGCCTTTGTGGCGAGTCCCGCTGTGGGCCGAGGTCCAGAGGATGTTGTGGGTCGAGGAGGTAAGAGTCCGCGCAGCCGAGGGCGGCGAGGTACATAAGCTGTAACGTGCCTTCGGTGTCAATATTTAAGGCGAGGTGCTGTATTGTCTCGTCCGCCCTGGACGCCAAATCACCGGCCTGGCTTTCAAAGCGTGGAACGGCAAGCAGGAATATTGTGGTCTGTGCAACGGGAACCAAGGTCGATGTAACATAAGGTGCCACTGAGATGGTGTTTAGCTGCAGGATGAACGTGATCAACGCCACCAGTTCATATATAGGCTCGTAGTATTTCTCTCGCAGACACTGATCCCACAGGTCTATAATCATCTCGCAGAAATTTACCAGCAACCGCACAGGATCATGGGGATCGCCGAGCGAGGGAAGCTTTTGAAAAATGGTACCGGCAAAAGACTGTTCAGGGTCCGACGGAAAGCTGTATCGGGCAAGTAGATCGAACGTCAAAGGCTGCCCATGGATGGCACCATGGTCTAGGACGAGTCGCAACAAGTCATAGGGAAGAGCACTTGGGCGGAGGCCTGAGCCTGGTGCTTCATTCTGAGTCGCAGGAGCAGCGTCTGCCATGACAGCATCATCCTCCACCTCCAGAGCGGTCACAGGGCTTTCGATGGCGGCTCTTTTCCTCTTGGCCCTGCTCGGGGTCCTTTCGCCAGGCGCCAGTCCAGTGCTCTTCCCTTTGCCCTTCAACCCTCCCTGGGCCTTTGAGGGACTGGGTAGTATCTCCACATCGTCGAAGCCATCTGCGATATTCTTGAAGCTGTTTGTCTTACTCTTCCTGGGGGTTGAGAATGTTTCCTCGGAGGATTCCTTGCGGCCCTTCTTGGACTTTTGGAGCTCTTCTCTCAAGTCCTGTCGCGTGAATTGTAATTCGGTGGCAGCAGCCTTCTCCGCATGCACGGCAGCCTCGACTAGGCGTTCTTGTTTAGCCAGGGCTTCGGCATTCTGTTTCTTGAGCTTGGAGACTTCGGCCTCGTGGGCAGCGACAGATCTTTCGTATTTGGAGCGCACAATAGACGCCTCCCCACGGGCCGAATTCAAGTCATTCTCAAGGGCTCTCAGGCGGGCCTGGAGTGCAGCGAATTGTCCGTCATTGTTCTGCTGTATGGCGGTGGCCCGTTGCTGCGAGGCCTGGCTTTGCTGGTAGACGGGCCGGGTTTGCGGCGGATGAGGGCGATTGTACTGGGGGTCGGACGGACGAGGTGCAAAGCGGCTCGGAGTGGGTGGAGGAGGAGGCCCCATGTGATGTGTCATGGTTGGGCGAGGAGGGGCTAGTCTGCTGGACGAGGGAGTCGACTGTCGCGCAGGCGGATATTGCGAGGGCCCGGGGCCCGTGGCAGGCTGCTGCCATCGTGGCTGTTGGATGGTTCGGGCAGGTTGCAAGCCATTGTCTTGCACGAGAGAGGCAGCCTGAGCAGGAGACTGCCTCTCGACCGAGTGGCGGACGGGAAGCTGGGCGGCCTCGTCTATGACAACGGTGTCGTCCAGGTCGTCGTCCTCGAGCCCGTAGTCGTCATCGTTGACGGCCTGGGTGGGGCCAAACTGCTGGGCCTGCGTGAACTGAATGGCATTGTTCTCTAGTTCCTGGAGAGTGGTGACGTTCAGGTCGTCGAAGTCATCGTCCGAGAAGTCCCCCATCTCTCCATCGACGCATGGCCTGGTGGAGGCAGCGAGCGGTGAAATGGTGTGTTCATGAGGTGCACAAGATCGAGGATGATTGCGTCGCGAAGTTTAATCCGACTTGGAGGTTCACGCGACACCCCTGTCCATCCTCCACCGCATGCTGCAGCTGCAGGGTCCCCACCACCCACTCTCCCGCGTGCCAGCACCATGGATTAGGGATCTTGTGTTAGTGGAGACCTGCACCGTAGAATGGACCTCGGAAAGAAGCGTACCTAGGTATGTATCAAATTCCAGAGGTAACTGTTTCACTCGGTTGATTACCAAGTCTAGGTAGTCCAAAAATGGAGGCCTGCCCTAGAGAATGGCAATATCTGATCTTCCCCCAAAATACTACGTGTAGAGATCGCCAGATCAATTTTTAAGAATTCATATTCAACCAAACCAACAACCATTCATTTTATCAGCCGTACTTTGGGGCGTGGCTTTTGCAGGAATCTCTGAATACACCAACAAACATGTTCTACACCACAAATATCCGTCCTGCGGCGTTGCTCAAAGGTTACACCTATCTCTGCCCCACCCAGACTGGTTCATGTCTCCATCTGGCTGTTGGGGGTCGACCTCGAAGCGTACGTAGTCGATGATGGTGGTCTTCTCCTCTGGTCTGGGAGGCTGAGTGTCACAAAAGGGGAACAGGATAGTAGTGGGCCAGGTTCCCTCGATGCACAGCTTGCCATTATCTACCCACGCGCCGCCAGTGTGGACAAGCTCCGAGTTCACGGGGTACGTGTAAAGCCGTGACTCGTACGGCTTCCAGCCCGAGTTGGCCAGAGGTTGATCAGGGCGGCGAGGAGCCACAATAAACTGGGCAGGACGTTGCGTGTGCCAGACAAACGACGTGCTCCCATCAACGTTGCCAAAAGAAGCAGGCCACTGACAAAAGACTATCCAGTTCTTGGTTATGCAGACGTCGTGAACAGGCCCAGGGAAATTGGTCTTGATACGGTGGAGATTCTTGACCTCGCCCTGTCGGGTGACGGAGTAAGAGATGAGCTCGCTGAAGTCTTGATTGAAGCCCCAGTTGATGAGCTCATCCACATGCTGGTCGATCTTGGGGTGGCGGTCGTGACCCCGGGCACTTGATTGCCGTAAAGATTTGTGCCCGTGGTCTCCAGCGTGTCAGGGTCCAGAGTCCACGGAGGTCCGCCCTCGTTCAAAGCATGCAGCTGCCCGCCCCAGCGGACGACGTTGATGTTGGAGGTCTGCTCCAGCACAGCGCGCACACAGGGGTGCTTCCGCATAGGGTGGCCTATGATGTCCGCGAAGAAACTGCGCTTCTTCTGCCGCTCGAACTTGTACCGGTCATTCTTGACATATCTGAACTTGAAGTCCACTTGGCCCTTGTGAACGCGAAAGGCGCTCACAGTCCCGTGTTTAGACAGCGGGTTGTGTCCGTCAAGGTTAGGCGTGAAATGATCCCCGGCAGCCGGATAGAACATCCCATTGATGCTGTCAGAAATCGTTCCATGTACCATAACATCCCTAATCTCGCCCTCAAGGCGGATGGGTATGTCGAGTCCGCCTAGGTCTTCGGAAAAATGCCATTTTGATGAAAGTTCTCGGAACCCTTCAGAGGTGTCGGTTGAGCGGCCATGGTAGCGAAACGAGGTTAGAAGTAGGCTTATGAGGAGGGATACAAAGGTAATTCCGGCCTGAGAACAAGGTTGAATATGGCTCTATGTGAGGTACCAAGTGGTACCCAGGTGAGCAGGATGAGAATAGTGGATTAAACTCTGGTGATTGCTATCTTGGCTACCATCCGTAGAGAACTATACGAGAGGAACATCTTTATATACATTTTGTCTTGCACTCAGAGCAGAGTCTCATCTTGCGTGTGTAGTTGATTTCTGTACAGCCAAGCCTCGTAGGGGCATCCGCAGAGACGTGATGTTGAACGACGCTATGTCCAACAACCGTCCACAGCCGTCCGCAGATCCGCTGTGTAAGCGGCTAAATGGCATATACTCTTGCGCCGGACTGTAACAGGAGGCCGCTGACTCAGCGGCCAATGTTCCAAGGCCTCCTCAAGTCTCGAAAACTTGTTTCTTCCCCAGGTTTTCACGGTCCTATGCAATCCATCGGCAATCAGCCAGTCTTGGTTGGTGGCGTAATTGGTGCTTCCCGCAAGAACAACGCTTTCCCAAGAATGGTTTCCCGGAAAAAGGCTTGTGACTCCTGTCACAGACGCAAGGTATGACGGTCTCGAGCTCGAGTCCGAAATCCCCACCACCAAACGTCTCCATTTGTGGCCCAATTTATCTCTCCTTACTGCTCAGTTTGCTTCCACTGACTTTTTCTACAGATCCACTGTGACGGGGCGCTTCCTCGTTGCGATTGGTGCAAGCATCATGATCTGGCCTGTGTCTACGAACGCAGGAGTCGCACTCCAAGAGCAGAGCCGTCTCATGAACGGTAAGCATTTCTCTATACGGGCCCGAGTACCAGCCCGTCTCCGATTATGTGACCCGCGGAAGACACGTACTTGGGCAGGCGGGCTGTGGCTGTAAATGCTCTCTTACATCGCTCTAGCCGTGTCATCACAGAGTCAGACTTTGCAAGCCGTGTCAAGCGTATCGAGCAAGCGCTTGGGCTGAGTCGGCAGGGTCTCATATCTCGATCTCTGTGACAAAAGCCACTCTCCTCCTGGGCCACTGACAACCTCCTCGCATTCTTCCTCGCCCCAAAATTCTGCCTCCTGGTCCGTCACTCCGAAGCGTGACTCCAACCTTGGAAATCGACTGGACTTTGCTGGGTGCCGCATCGGCGACACGACGAACGGCACCCCGTCCTTCTCAACAGCCGGGTGCGATTGGATCCGCTCTCGAACCGGCCAGGAGCCATCCTTGCGCAAGCTACCCACCTGGCAAGTCCGACAACCGAATCCTGTGACCCTACTCCTCGATGGTCTGACGCAGTTCAAGCCGGACTTCAGCCTGCCCGACAGACAGTCTGTAGAGCGGTTCGTGTCACTCGTCTCTACATCTCGCTTCAACCGCGCATTTCCCGTCGTCGACGAAGTGCTCATCAAGCACTTGCTCGATACGCAATATGTAGAATTCGAGTCTCCATCGCCTGAATCCATTAGTGCAAATTGCTGTCTCTCTTCCTTCATGGGGCTGGCTTCTCTAATCCAACCGGAATGGGGTTCTGTGCCACCGATAGATGGCAACATTTTCATCGCCACCGCCCAAAGTTTGATACCTCAAGTGCTCTTACATGTTAATACGGCCAGCCTCTACGCGGCATTTTTGACGGTTAGTGTAACCTAGACAGTTTCATTCCATCAACATTTCTTAGTATACATGTGAATTACCCATGACAGTCTGTATATCATCTGTTTTCTGGTCGCCTCCAACAAGGCATTACCTTTCATTCTTACACGTGCCGCATGCTCTTCGCCCTTGGTTTACACTCTGTTGCCCGGTCATCCTCTCCAGTCGACTCTACCGGCGGAACTAGCCAAACCCAGACGAGTGATCGCAGGCGTCGCCTCTTCTGGGTGGCATATTGGCTAGACAAGGAGATATGCCTCCGCACTGGTCAGCCTCCTTCAATTGATGATGAATTTTGTGACCTCACACTGCCAGGGAGCGTGGCTGGACCAAAAGAATGGGGCGGAGAAAGTTGTATTCCGGCGCAGGATGAACATGATCCCTTTCCGTGCGCGTTCCCAGGCGGCTTGGAGCTGGCAATTCTCAAGTCCAAGGTCTGCAGAGCGTTGTACTCGGCGTCAACCCTCCGAAAGCAAGACGCAGAGCTTCTCCGGGACACCCGAGAGCTATACGATGAGCTGGAAGCATGGCGCCTCCGGATCCCTCTGGAAGATCGACCTAGCCTCGACATTTCCAAACCAGCCGCCGCCGCCGATGCCGACCTCGGCAAATTCCAGCCCGCGACCATCAGCCGAATCTTCGCGCAGCTTGAGTACCTGCACCTCGTGGCTGCGATCCATAGAGCCAATGGTCGCTGTGATGGCTGGATCGGCGGTGATGACGGGAACCTCAAGGCCATCAGCTCTAGCATTGCGATATCGGTACATGCAAGTCGTTCCTTGCTTACTTTCCTCGGTGATTCCATGACCACCATTGCCGAGAAAAATTTCGGGTAAGTAATGGTCAGAATTATTTCCCTCTGTCATGTGTTGGATCGGAAGTAGCTGACGCAGACGTATCCAAACTCAGGATGTTCATATTTCACCCTCTACCTGCCGTTTTGACTGTGTTCTGCAATATCCTTCTGGACCCGCCCAACCCTAGTCGCAAGGAGATATTCAGCTCATCAGCTCCATCCCACAGGTGTTAGCAAGTTTGCGACCGCTTGCCATTGCCATTGCCATTGAGGATGAGCCATATCCGAAGATGGCGGATGACTTTATTGCAGAACTTGCCCGACTCGGGAAATGTGCGTTCGAGAGGCCCGTGGCGGCGCAGGCTTGAATGTATCTTATTCTACGACAGAGCCGCTGTTGGACTTGCATGAGTACTTGAGATAACTCATTCCATCATCCCTAAGAATTTTGATTGTTCAATTCCTTGAAAACGAGGCGGGTTGGCCGACTGGGGGTTTTATGGACATCTGATGCCTGCGATGGCTCCCGATCCAGCCAGTTGCTAAAAGTTTACGAGACAATTCTATGCCTATAAAGACAGCAAATCAGGATTTACCCAGTCATTAATATGTACAGCCTTTCAAGGAGTTATGATTGCCTTGGGTGAGATTGAGCATTAATATAACTTTTGAAGTGTTCAAATGTTATATAATGCCAATGATTAGTCATGAAAAATATTCGAAATACTTTCTATCAAGTTTATGTTGTGTTGCACGAGGGTCGTGATTGACCACATGCGAATCTGCGATGCAACACTTCGCCTCCGCCGCAGCTCTTATTCTCTGGGCCAGACCGGGTTACAGAGCAGCTGGCCCTGTGGTTGAACATACATATATCTATCCACTACGCTCACCGCATGGGCGCATCTCCAGTGGATACCCCTCACCACAGCACAACATGCCCAACTGAGGAGGTACGTTGAAGATCCTGGACCAACCACGTCAAAGACGAGTCAGCATGTATCTGCAGATGTCAGCCCTGGCCCAGAAGTGCAGTCTAGTATATTTAGGTAGACCCCAGCCCACGGGTGTGCGGCCATGGTGTGCGGTTAGTCTTGCGACGTCTTGGCGCGAGGCCGGCCGACAAAAGTCCCTTCCCTTAATCTACCCGGGCCCCGCCGCGCATTAGACGAACCCTCTCGTGTGGGACGCAGCAACGGTACCTTTGTAAATCGTCCAAGAGCCGCTGGATCCTCGGCCACCACCAGACTTGTCAACATGCGGAGCCATGATAGATAGGAGTGCACCTGCACCCGAATAAAATGGGAATCGGGGGGCCGCACTAGAGAGAGTGTCCCCGTTCGTTCCCTCGGATTCGATGACGGCTTAATTTGGTTGTGAGGCGCTTCTTCAAGCACCAGATCGCCCCATGGAGAGTCCCGCTAGGAGATTTGCTTCCATCGAAGAACTGTTAGAGCACCTTGCCTGCTTTATAGACGACCACACAGTACTTTGGGCGCTCTGCCTTACCAGCCGTGCCTGCCACCGAATCTTCAGGAAATATCTCTGGGCCGACATAGTCTGGGACCATCGCAGCGATGCGTTTTTCCAGAATAACGACAGTCTTGAGCGGTTCCTTAACACGCATGCGACAGACCTGGCTCGGACTCTGTCATTGCGAGGTATCAGAAGCGTTAACGCCGGGAGGGATGGCAGTGACGGCTTTTCGCACTTGGCCGGCATGGAGAGGCTGCAGCGGCATATGCCTAACCTGAAATATTACGAGTAAGACTCTCCGGATCTTCCATGTCCATTGTTGGCAACTAATAGCCGTCGTCGACAGGTGGACAGGTTCATGGAGCCGTGACGCCATCCTGACGCTCGCAAGAAATTGCCCATCACTCGAAAGTCTCAGCATCGGGGTTGACTGCAATGAGGTGCCATGCGAGTCTAGGCAACTAGAGAGTTGGGACCCTTCCCAGAGAGCCCTGCCGTGCCTGAAGACGGTATCAATATATCCAACGTCGACCTGCAAGACCGTCGATTACAGGGCCACCGTCACCGGATATATGTCGCGATTGATCTTGCGACAAGCCCCAGTGCTGGAGACCATCAAGTTTCTTTGGCCCAAGATTAGATCTATCGAAGAGGAGAAAATAGCCGTGGAGGACTTCCTCTTCTACTTCATCGGCTTCCTTGCGCTGGAAGAGGTGTCTCTGGACCGGGGGTTGCTGTCGCAAGCCGAATCTGCCAGTAGCTGGCCGCCGACCTTGCGGAAGGTCGAGGTCTGCGTGTGCCCGTGTGACGCATATGGGAAGCGCACATGCCCCCGATGCGCCGGGAACCAACACGACGAGACCGCATCAAAGCTGGACGACAAGGATGTGAGATTACAGTCTTTGTCCACGCGCGTGGGGGACGCGTTTGAGTGGGCATATAAAGAGTGCCTTGAGGGGATATCCTGCACAGTGTGGAGCGGCGAAGACAGCTTCTGGCATGTATCCGTGAGCACCACAGCCAAGTCATGAATGTATGTATGGTAGGTGTGATGTCAATTCTATAGAGACGTAGCTGTGACAAGCAAGCATGTGAGGTATAAATAAAATGACAGCACGGGCCGTGGCTGCCAAGCTTCCGCCGATCGGGGACGGCAACCCACCTGAAGTACAGGCCAGGGGCAGGCTACAAACTTGCTAGGGGTCCTCTTCTTCCCGCAATCAGGGTGGCCGGGAATATTTGTCCACTTCCCGAGATTTGCCGCCTCCACGACGACCACGACGACAACAACGACGACTCTCGCCCGTTCGCACGTTGCGATTATGTCCAGGTGGAGAGCCTAGGCAACCCGCATTATCGCGCTCGAAATGGCTCCCGCCATTCGCCGACGGCATCCCTTTGGCCCGCTGCTGGTGCTCCTCTTCGCCGCCGTTGCGCCTGTGACTGCGGCCGACAGCACCCAGCTGTCGCTACCCTCCTACCACTATGGTGCGCCCATCTCTGTCGAGTGCATGAACCGGAGCTCGTGAGTGTCCTTGGACCAGCCCCAGCACATGATTCGAAATGCGCCAGCTCTTCCTGCGCATCCACCCCTGGTCTGGGAGTTGTAGCGCGAGCCTGGCTCTGGCATCTGCACCAGGTCGCATCGCGATAGCTTGGGCGAGAGAGCCACAAGACTGACACCGTCGCCGCGCAGAGAAACTGGCGAGCATATCGAGGATCCCGAAAACCACGAGCTCCAGTGGATCCCCTTCCCAGTCTGCGAAGAGACCAACAAGCCGCTCGAGTTCCACTACGGCATCGAGGCCGAAGTAAACTGCACCATCCCCATGGTCAGTGACCCCTTCTTCCACCTCCTCGAGTTCTACGTCCACTCCGACGCGCCCCTCTCGTGCCGCCTCCCTTCCCGCCCTCCACCTCACGTCGAGATAGTCGACGAGAAGCCCGTCGCCCAGGAGTACATACCCCTGGTCTTTGCTCTCGCCGGCACCCTGCAGTTCAGCCACATGCACATCTCGACACACATGAACGTGCTGCTGCACAGCACACCGAAACACCATATACATCCCCACGACAGCGGCGTCCTGGACTCCGGCATAGCCTACAGCACCAGCCCGCTGAGCCATATGGCAGGGACGGCGACTAAGAAGCTGATCATAGGAGATCCGCTCCCGCTGAGCTTCAGCGTGCGCTGGTTCCCCACGCCCGCGCTGCCCAAGACGGAGGGCAGGGTTGAGTGGCAAGGAATGGGAGGCCATATCTACGCAAGCACCGTGTTCTACAGCTTGGTATCTTTTCTGGCGGGCATCTGTGTAACGGCGGTGTACTTCTTCGGGATGGTATTGCCCAAGAGGCTGAAGGGAAGAGCGCTAGGAGGCGCTACCCCCCTGGGTTATGGACTGAACGGCGTTGGCAACGGTTGGGGCATCCCGATGGCGAAAAGGGCTATCGATTAGAATTTGTTTTGACGCATGGCCAGTCTGTTCAGCGTTCTATTGTAAATCCCAGCGTCTCTGTTGGGACCGCGTCGCCAGGTCGATGTCACGATTAATTCCAGAGCCTTCCGAGGGAGGCTATCACGAGAAACCCCATTTCAGATCTCTGAAGCATAAGGGGCTGATGGGCTCTACTGCGTCTTCTTCACAGCGTCCGCCGCGGTGAGACGGCTGTACAGCCTCCAATACATGTCCACAAACATCACCGAGGCTGCCAGGCGAGTCAGCTAAGCGTCCAGCAAGACCTTGTGCTCCCGGATGGCACTTACGGATCACAAACCAGGAGCCATACAGCTGGAACAGAAACACATTCTTCTGATCCTGCGAATACACGGCCGGGTCCCAGTAGAAGACATCATTGATGCACAACAGGGTGCTGAAGGCCGTCTCAAAGGCATACACCAGCAGCAGCAGCTCGAAGGGACCCGAGGTGCCCCTGCTGCCGCTGAGGCGCCACGCGGAGTACAGGGCCACGGGCAGCTGAAGGCAGATCTCGACGACGGAAACCAGGTGCATCCAGTTCGGCTCCGTCTCGGGCTGCACGAGCGGGTCGTTGTACGTCGCGACGTAGAAGTCCTTGATCTGCTGCAGGAAGTGCAGCGGGCTGCCCGGCGCCTTGTACAGCTGCGGCGGGTAGAACTGCACGGCGTCGATGACTGGGCTGCGGGTTAGCAGTGGTACCATAGCATGGGCATACACGTTTATGCGAGGGAAGCTGGGAGACGCACGGAAAATGACAATGATCTGGATTATGAACCAGCTGAGCCAGGCCTTGTCGCGCTTGTTCTTGGGTGAGACTGACATCGTGGCTTTGTGAGTCTCGTCTGAGGTAGCAGGAATTGGATGACCTGACTCTCAAGGTTGTCCGGGTCAAACGGACCTTTACTTATGTCGCAGTGGTTCGGATATGGGAGATTTGATGAACGAAGGAGGGTTCCAAACCCTGAAGGTTGACAACATGGGGGCCGAGGACAGGGTTGCAAAACTTCATGTCCGGGAGTGCATATTCCTTTGTATTCATGCCCTCTCGCTGTGAGATATTGAGATTCCGGCCAGTATCAAACATGAAAATGAACTTGAATGCAATGAAGAATAAAAGCTGGATGCCCTGCTTTTGCTTCAAATCAGGACAATTTTTTGAAAACCGCATTCTCCGAATTTGGGACCTGGTACATAGTACCCGTTCTGCTTCTGCAACCCCCAGTAGAGTTCTAATTTTCTTCCGAACAGAACATCAATTTAACCCATCCCAGTTTCCGAAATGTATTGCGGCCCTCTGCCTCAGGGACCTGTTGTACCAAAAGTGCAAATCCGAAAGGACGTGTCGGTACCGGTATGTCATTGCAATATTCTTTGGCCAAGCCTAGCAGGTGTGTAGGCTCACGCAGAAGCCATGACTGTTTCTTGGGGATTTTAACTGCCGAAGAATCATTTTCGTCCAGTATATCATAGCCGGACCACATGCGAAGAACCCATTCCGTCGGCCAAACATCAAAGAAGGCCCCTACATCGGCCGCTACCTTTCTCAGCGGTGCCGTGATCTGGAGACCTCGGACGTCAGATATCTCAAGCAGCCTCGAATCGAGGTCCGATTTGAACCCAGGAAGGTCCGAAAACACCCTAATACTAACGTCATACAGTGGTTGTGCGTTTGAGTCCCACGAACTTGAGCGATAATCCGCACGTAGGGAGGCCATGGACCAGGAAGGCGCTCGGGATGTGGTCGGAATATCCTCGATTCGGCCCTGGCGTATCATGATCAGAGACCCGATGAGATCTTTCTCCCAGAATACCGCGACGAAGTTATCGTCAATAAGCTCGTTCAACGTGCGCACGATACCCACGGCAGCCGGAAACCGGTCTAGGTCAATTTGGCGCCAGCATAAAGGCTAATGAATCTCCTCCAGAAAGCATAGATATCTTCCGGATCGCGTCCCGGAGTCAGGGACCTGATTTTGCAAGCTCTGAGACCTTCCTCATACTCGGCGCATGTGTGGCCTCTCGGAAAAGCTTCGTTAGCGACGAGGTGATTCCATTCCCACCACATCATTTTCGGGGTGAAGTGATGATGCCCGGTGACAACGCTCGCTCCTGGGCTACCCATGCCCGACAGTTTAGGACATTGCCCGCCATGGCTTGGAGGAAGCCGCTTTCATCTGCTCGGACGTAGAGGCCTTCAAAATGACCAGCCTTGCTTCCGTCCTGAGTACACAGAACGCAGGATGCAAGCACAGAGGGACGCAGCTTTAACAGTGCCTTCCTCTCCGGGAATAGTCCGGGCTTGGTTTCTTAATCGCTACTATCTCTTATAAGCAAAACGCAGCCTCCCCCCCTAATCTATATATTATAAGTTAGTTTAGCTATTTGATATTAAGAATTTAATAATTGAAATTATTATAATCAGTAATATAAAATTTTAATACTAATAAAGATAATTTAATAATATATATTATTTATAAAATATATATTAGTAAGTATAGTAATAAAATTAAGATTAAACTTGTTATTAAAATTATTATAAAAAGAATTTATTTAACAAAGAATTTTAATTAATTGATTTGATTTAAAACTTGTTTAATAATAAATCTACTAATTTTGAAATACTTAATTTACTTAATAATATAAATAATAATGTGATGGGCATTGCCCAGGGTGGCTGTGTCCGGCTTACATAACTCGGACTTCGCGTATTTAGGCCTGGTCAGCCACAGCAGCAACGGATATGCTCGGCGTATCGACATACGTAGAAACTCTGGCCCAGGATCCAGGAAGTCGACAGGAGAGAAAAACATGGGGCCGAACTTGTTATATGTTTTTTTGTTCGCAAACTCGCAGTCGCTCTCCGAGTAGTCGAATTCTAGATGGAATGCATCGGGAGAAACCACATTCCCACCCCGAGAACAATTGAATGGAGATGGGCGTAATCGGCATCGAATAGAGTGCACCGCGACCGGTGTTTCTCCTTCCTCGAATGACTGGAACAAGTCGCTGCAAATGCAGCAGCCAGCATCAGCGGACTCCCGTAATGATGACATGGAAGGATGATACATGCGGTAGCCTGAGTCGTCATCGAATATTTCGAACTGTCCACGAGTGAATTCGTGATAAATAGAGCAGAGTCTTGATGCCATCTTATTCAAAAAGCGCAGCATGTTGTAGTTCAAGGGCACTATGATGCCTGCTTCTTCATATCCACCCGCACTCGACTCGGCAGCCGTGAAGTCAGCACTGCTGCGCTCTGGAATTTCGTTACCACTCATCGTGACTCAGACCTTCACAAATGTCCTGTATTTAGTCCTGGACGCTTGCTGCACCTGGAAATAGTATTGGAATGGCGGAGTTGCCGGTGCTGGATTGCGGGTGTTTGGAGTCACTTGATGACTTTCTGAACACACCATGCCTTGGGTCCATCTTTAGCGGGTAAGATATATGAACATATGCTCAAGATGTAGGCAGAAGGGATAATATCTTTCAATTTCTTGACTGTGAGTAGATGATTGCGAGACCTTTGAATGAATGCTGTGTCGTCGGATTATTGAGGGTGGTTCCCTGCCGCTCCTTCCTTTCATCTCAGTCGCTGAGAGCACGTCACATATGATTGGCCCCCAAGACTTTACCCGATTTGTTTCTGTTGCTGTATATTCCATTCAACCACAACGCCCTCCGCCAACTCAAGGCACCAAGGAATTCGTCTTCGCTCCTCATATGAGATTGCTCGCAAAGAGTCCGCGAGACCATGGCAGCGGATGCCGCTCAAAGGAACCCTCAAGTCCCGCCTGTCGTGGCAAGCTTAGTCCTCGCCCAACATCTTAGAAGTTGGACTTCACAACCCCTCCAGAGAGGAGGACCGGCTTCAGGTTGGTGAAGTTGGCGACATCACCAAAGACCGCGGCCGAGCCCTCCGCGGCGGCCGCCTTCTGGAAGCTCTCGAGCGAGTCCCAGAGCATGGTGCACTGGTAGGCGTATGGGCCCTCGGAAGGCCGGAGGTCTGCTACCCAGTACTTCTGAAGACCAAGCTTGCTCCAGGTGTCCACGACCAGGCTCATGTGCTTGGTGTTGTAGTAGTCGAGGTCGAACTTGCCGTCCGCTTGGGAGGGGTACATGACGGAGACGAGAGCGGAAGGCATTTTGTCTTTGGGTTGTTGCTGCTGTTGTTGTGGGTATTGAGTATGTAAAAAGTATATGTATGTGAATATATGTGTTGCTTGTTATGTACACCTTGGGCAAGTTGAAGAAAATACTGCGAGGTCCAGTGCGTGATATTTATGCTGGGATTTTAAGGTTCGACACGTCCTTCTGGTAGTCTACCCCACCTGGTGTCACGATTCCATGGCCCGGCATGATCGGGCTCCACTCCTCGCGGCTCTCTTACATGGCTTGGAGGATCAACCTCGGCAGGTATGCAATACACTGTGGAGATGACAGACCTCGGGACTTTTGCTGCAGTGCGACGATAATTTGATTCTACCCACCTCCCGGCGGAGGAAATGGCTGTTCGGACCACAACCTGAAGCGGAAGTGAAGTTGCTCCGTTATCGTCGAGTGTAACAACGATGGGCCCAGCGTTGACCCATCGCCGCAGCATTAGTAAGCCTGGGCAAAGAAGGACCTCAGCACTCATTCTCCACAGGCTGATAAATGCAGCCATGATAATGCCGATGCTAAACACCAACCGTCGAAACCTGGAATGTCAAGGTGCCTGGGTAAAAGTCGCAACCACCAGTGCTTGAATACAAATTGATGTCTAGGCACCAGACCCTTGCGGAAGCGTTGTTGATCGAGACGGAGTAGTCCCAAACTCGCGGCACAGCTAACTGCACTGCATAGGTCACCTGCATAATGACATGCCAGGGATTATGCGACGAAAGATCAGGGCAGGGCTGCCGATGTATCATTTCTGTAAATTTACCGTGTCTGCTTGACGTAGCATGTCTGAAAGTCGCCGGAATCTTTACCAGCATGCTCGGAAAATTGACACTCGAGATACCTATGTATTGTGTCGAACGGCTTGGCACCACTGAAAACCAGGCCCAAGAACCCACGGCCTTGTAGCATCTTGGTGCGTGGAGGTTCAAATTTGTTGCCAGTCAAATAATATTACAAAGGAAGTAGTGAGACCGAACAGCTGGCTGTGTTTTGTGCGTGAACAAAATCATCCGTCTGTCACGACACAACCTCAGACTGGCGGCCAGATTGATGCGATGTCCACGGGGAAGTACTGACTGGCCGAAAATACTTATATGTACCACGAGGCTTTGCTCGGAACGGAGAGACTCTCCACGAGCGCGTCACGGCACCGGGGTTGGCTTCTTTGCCTTGACTCCTGCAATTGGACTACATCTTCTGTTTATGCAGACGTAGGGGGCAAGATTTGTTTGCAGTCGAGGGACACCCGCAGTGCTGGCCGTGGGTAGGCTCACGCGGTCGAGAGAAGAGCGTAGCCGAGCATTCGCACTGGTTCTCTCGGGGCTGATCCCATGAGTGAAAGCCCATCGACTAGGACACCACTTTCCCAGAATCGCCACCCATCAATATCGCCTCAGCATCCTCGTCATCGCCCGAGCCCGAGTCCGACCCATCGTCATCCTCGTGCATCAAGTCGACGACCATGACAGCGCCGCGGCTCAGGCCGTCGAGCTGGAAGCCCGCCTTCACGACCTCGGCCGTGTCGAATACGCAGCCGGAGATGCTGAGGCTGATGTCGGCGTCCTTGAGCGCGAGGCAGACGACCCTGACGTGCTCGTGGTGGGTGTCCTTGAGGTCCACGCCGGGCTGCTCCGCGTCGAAGACCAAGATCGCACCCCCGTGGCTGAAACAGAAGGCCTCGCTGACGCCGGCGCTGGCCTTGAGGGCTTCTGCGAGCTGTGAGGGCTCGGTCTGGGAGCTGGTGGTCAGGCGCGAGAAGATGTTGCCGTTGAGCACGGTTTGGGATGCGCTGGCGTCTTTTGGGGAGAATATCGAGACGTTGGGCGGCAATGCTGGCTTGCTTGAGACTACCTGGGCACTTGAATCTTTACCGCTCTTATTCGAGACGACTGGGTTTTGTTCCGCGGACGACATTTTCGTGGGGCCGGGACGGGGTCGTTGATGGATGCTGTTTTGAGGGAGGGCAAATTCTTCAGTCGCACGCGAAAGCCTGTGAGCCGAGGTTTGTACTGGCACACCAAGTGAGACGACTCAACCCGCTTGACAATTTTTGATACGATGCTGGACTGCGCGAGTTAATCTCCAATTTTTATCGGAAACGTAGGGCGAGATCACTCATCAAGAGACATGATGGATGTTATATTAGTCGTAAGCCGGGTTAACTATTCGGGGAAGTGTTGGAGTACCGTTGCAGGGGCTGGGCTCCCTGACGTCGCCCACCAAGTCGAGGGCCTGCAGGTACTAAAACCCTTTATCGCTGCAAGTTTTCAATGCACCACCAAGTTCTCTCATCTCCATTCTTGCAAAGTCTTGGTATCACATTCCACATTAAATTACTATATTACAAGCGCCGCTAAAACCGTCGCCCGGTATCAACTACTGTCCCAGGCGGTAGACCACATCCTGCTTGAAGTACTGGCTAATGTCATTGTCCCTTCCACAATGCGTGCACTGATGCAGAACCTTTGCCCCAGGATGACCGGGGCCATAGTGGCTGCTCCCAGGGCCGCTGCTGGCCGGTGAGGACTGACCCACGTGCGATCCAATTCCTGAGCCCACGTTCGTCGGCGAGCCTGCCCCTATCCCATGGCTGCCATGGTGAGTTGGTGAGCCACTGACGCCTCGGTCAGAGCCGATAGACGTGTTGTGCGGGATTCCAGCCGACTGGTAGGTCTGCCCGGCGTGCGACCCAGTGACGCCTCCAGGTTGGTCAACGTCCAACAAGCTGCTGCGAGGAACACCAGGAGTGTGGTGACTCGAGGTCGAGTCATAAGCACCGCCATGGCCTGTGCTGCCTTGGCCCCGATGAGCCAGCTCATTCGCGCCATATCCCGCGGCTGCGGCAACACCTGCTCCAGCTAGACCGGCTCCAGCATGGGAGTTGTCATGGCCGGCGGTCTGGTCATGGTGTGAGAGCCCGCTGTCGCCATATCCAGGAGACCTGCTGACACCAGATCCTGAGAGTCCGTTTCCGCCGAGTCCACTACCGCTGAGGCCGCCACCGTGGGACAAGCCGCCCTGCGTAAGACCACCTTGACCTAGTCCACGCTCGCCAGTACCAACCAAACCTGGGCCAGTAGTGCGGTCGTCACGAGAAGTTGGCGCCCCGGCTCCTCCAAGGCTCGTCTTGTAGTCATACTCGTTGGTTCCGGACGGAAGGGTTGTGCCCCTGGTGCTGGACGTCAGGGGGTCATGGACAGCTCCGCCTGAGATGTGAGGCTTGGCGTTGCCGTGTGAGCGGTCGTAATCTGGGCTGCCGGCCCCGGAGACGGTGTTGTATACGCCGCCCCCTACGGCCTGCTCACCATGCAGAGGGTTGTGGTGGCCAGTACTTCCAGTCGTTTGGTCGTGGCCAAGGCCGTGACCATGAGTTGTCCGGTCAGGCAGTGAAGAGATGTTCTGTCCTGTGCCAGTTGGTGAGTAACCTTGGTCGTGGTGGCCCCGGCCAGGCAGGTCCTTGTTGAGACCGTGGGTGCCCTTGCTTGCATGGCCACTCGGGGACAGGTCGCCCCAGTAGGCGCCTTCTTTGGTGTGCTCCCTGCCCGAGGTCTGGCCAAGACCGACACCAGAGTCGACGGGCTGGTGACCGCGAGTTCCGTGCGTTGATGTCGTCTGGCCCGTCTCTGACGGAAGGTAGCCTTCTCCCTCCTTGTGCAGCTTGTTGCGGTGAGTGCCGGCAGACAATGAATCTGCGCCACCAAAGGGAACTGGGTCTCGTCCTGATTAAATACATCAGTACTGATGACCTGCAAGACTGTTGCTGTTAACGCGGAAACATACCTGAGCCAGTGGTGCCGGCTGTAGTTCCGGTGGTTGTACCAGCGTGGCCTGCAGTGTTTCTGTTCTTGTCGACGAGGCTTCCATGTGGTGCAATGTAGCTCTTTCCGTCGGCGTGCTTCTGAGGTATGTCATCCTGAGGGAATGCCCCTGGCGGCCTCACGTCAGTGGTCTTCTCATGATGGTCACCGTGAAGTGCATCCTTGATCTTCGATCCCAGACCCATGATGAGTAGATTTGAGTTCCGGTTATGGTATTAGATAGAAGTTATGGTTGGTAGATGAGTATTGTGTTTTGCACAGGGGATATAACATAGTAGATATGATGCTGCCCAGAGCAGGACGATGTGTCCTCCCTTTATAAATGCTCCAGAAGCCATCAGCCAGCCCGTCCGCCCAGTGAATCCTGCTGAAGCACATCCCGAGCTCTGTGCCACCAGGGCTCACGGCACTGACATCACAAGCGACATTACCCCAGGACGATCATGGAAAACAGGGTCCTGCCAGGGCTCGTGACAGGGAACCATGATCTCATGTGCTGCATTTCTGAGCATGCAATTCACGGTGCCGGGCGGCGTCGAGCGATGGCAATTGCATCCAAGCTTTCATGACGTTGTATGACGCATCCCTCGCAGGCCAATCGACTGTTGGGAAGTGCCGTTACATGCGGTCGGCCCTCTCAGCCACTGTGCCACCACGTTCCTGATCTGAACCGAACTAGCTGCCAGGAAGTTTGAAAGGATATCACGATTGCGGGGAAAGAAAAGCATTGATCAATTGGAAAAACGAAATAGTTGTACTAATATCGAGCTACTGCACAACATGAGACGAAAGTTGCCAAGATAGAATGTGACATTCTAGGGTCCAACCCTAGAGCTCGTACCAGCAGAAGTCACCTCTCTCTCACCTTTGTCTTGTCTCCAAGTGCTCCAGTTAAGCATGACATCACACTAAGCCACCAGCGACGTGTGCACATCGACATGTCTCACCGGAGAAAAGGTGACGCGTGCTTTGTTCGAGGGATTGCACGATAAAGGTACAACTTCAAGTTGCGCCTACTGATGCGACGCTACATCATCGCACCCTCGACACGGAAGTGAACATGTTTTCCAAGCTCAAGAACCTCGCCGAAAAGGGGCAGGCGTCGAGCGCCCCATCCGGCGATGACCAGGGGGAGTCGCTCACCACCATTCTCCCCACGCGAGAGGACAGGGCGAATCTACTGCTGCTGATTGCAGACCTGATCGAGGTGATGCGAGGCCAGCTCGTCGACGCTTTCGACCCCAACAAGTCCGAGACTGCCACACCTCTTAAAATCGATCGCTCATCGCATCGGAATGGCGACGACGATGCTGCCCTCGAAATTAAGCCTGAGACAGCGGAACAGAGCGGCCTGGACGATGCTGTAGAAGATGCATCTGGGACTGAGGGTATTGGACAGACAGATAACGTCAAGACGGACGAGGAAAAGCGTAAAGCTGCCGCCGAAAAGGCGAGGAAGGCCTTCGAGAAACGGGCCAAGGAGCTTGCCAGGCCGGAGAACGAGGCTTTCAAGAAGGCCGCACTGACACATTTCGACGACTGGCGTGACAAGGTCATGCAGCGTATTGGCGAGGCTGTCAACCAGCGCGAGGATGGGGAGGAACCCGCTCACCAGGGCCACGAGTCCCGTCCCTCGAGTCAACAGAAGCCAGACGCGGCCGGAGAGACTCTGCAGAATATTTTCCCACCGCTCGAGACCCCGCTAGTTTCCCTGAGCGACGCCCGTCGCATCCTCATTATGCACTCCATCTTGCTTATCCTGCTCGGACTCGAGTCTTACCCTGCAGAGTCCAGAGTTCTCATGCTTCGGCTGGCAAGTTCACTGCGGCTAACCGCAGAGCTATTATCTCAAGATGAGATATCGGTAGCGAAGGGACTTCTCGAGGCCGCGAAACAGCAGATGAACGCAGACGAGGAGACCAAGAAGAAGGCAGAGGAGGGGTCAACCGCCAGGAAGTGGAAGGTTGGCCTCGGTGCCGTTGCGGGAGCTGTCCTTATTGGAGTGACCGGCGGGCTTGCGGCTCCTCTGCTCGCCGCCGGAGTAGGCACTGTCATGGGTGGTCTAGGACTCGGCGCCACAGCCACCGCTGGGTACCTGGGCGCATTAGCTGGGAGTGCGCCGTTGGTTGGCATCTTGTTTGGTGCCTATGGTGGCAGGATGACTGGAAAGATGGTCGATGAGTATGCTAAAGAGGTTGAGGACTTCGCCTTCTTGCCAATCAACAAGCCATCACTGTTTCAGCGGGGCAAGCAGGACGAAAAGAACGCAAGGCATCTCCGCGTTGCTGTGGGTATTTCGGGCTGGCTTGTGGAAGAAAACGAGGTTGTTCTCCCATGGCAGGCCATCAGTGGGCGCAGCACCGAGGCCTTCGCTCTGAGGTGGGAGCTCGACGCTTTGCTCCGACTGGGCTGCGCTCTGAACACGTATATCAAGAGCTACGCCTGGGGCTTCGCCAAGAAAGAGATCCTAAGCCGCACCATATTTGCCACTCTTGCTTCAGCTCTTACCTTGCCCTACGCCCTCGCCAAAGCCTCGCGTGTCATCGACAACCCCTTCAGCATTGCAGTGTCTCGGAGTGAGAAGGCAGGCAAGGTCCTTGCCGATGCGCTCATCAACAAGGTCCAAGGCGAGCGACCAGTGACGCTGATAGGGTACTCGATGGGCGCCAGAGTGATCTACACCTGTCTTGCTGAGCTTGCGGACCGCAAAGCCTTCGGCCTGGTGGAATCGGTCTGCCTCATTGGCGCGGCTGCTCCATCCGACCCCATAGCCTGGCGGAAGATACGTTCTGTCGTCGCCGGCCGGGTCATCAACGTCTTTTCCACAAAGGACTATCTTCTCGCCTTCCTCTACCGCGCAAACAGCTTGCAGTATGGTATTGCCGGCCTGCAGGCGATCCGTGACGTCCAGGGAATTGAGAATGTCGACGTCTCGGACCTTGTGGACGGGCACACGCAGTATCGCTTCTTGATCGGGTCCATCCTGCAGAAACTGAATCTTGAGGACATCGACAGCGAGGTCGTGGAGAACCAGATGAAGAAATTGAAACGCCAGGAGAAAGAGGACAAGGAAGAGCGTGAGAGGAAGGCCGCGGAGGGCAAGTCTGCTGAAGAGGAAGCCGCTGAGATGGAGAAGGAAGTTGAGCAGAAGAGCAAGGGGGCCAAAGCAATGGACTGGATGGGCAACAAGGTGTCCGGTATCAACAAGAAGAAATCCACGCCTACGGAGAATGTGATGACGGAGGAGGACATGCTTCGCGATGCTGAGAAGCGGTAGCCGGCATGGGTGCTGAGTACGTCCAAGCGCCGCCAGGGACTTGACCCAGGGGTAACAAAACATCAAGTCAAAGTGGCATAGATACGATACCATACAATTATCGCATGGGTTCCAACTGAAACCACATTATCGAAATTTCCCTGCCGGACAAGGTCTACCAAAACGTGCTCTGCTAGGTCTAACGGCCGGGTCACCCGACACAAGCATATGCTCATCATAATCTCCCGGATATACTGCGCTACGACTTTGTAGGTCGAAGGCAGTGCAAGAGCATCTTGGAAGATGGATAAGTATTGGAAGTCTGCACATACCGAGTGTGAGGGACTTACACACAATAATCTCAAGGAGTTGTATGGACGCAGATATATGTTAATTTAGGATAGGGCAACTAGAAGCGAGGCATTCTATACTACGGTCTATCCATCTGTGGCGTAGCTTGCAGTTGGTGCTAACGAGGCGTCGACTTGTCTAGTCCTCAAGTGATACGTGAGAAGCGCCAACTAGCCGTATTGAAGACCGAGAATTTGCCTTGGTCGGGATCTGGAGCACATGTCTGTTAAGTTCTAGGCCGAGAGATGATTGCCTTTGTATACCCCCCCGGGGGCCGAAGACGGGTTTCATAATATCGCACATTTATTCCACCTACCATCACCCCCTTGGATAAAGCGAGCTGGCAGTTGTGGTCTTAGCCAATCTCATAGCCTTTAAAACAAAGGGCTGCTAGAGATCATTTAGTAGAACAAGAGCGAGCGGGAAAGTTTCGTTCCTGATCAAGCAGAAACGCCCAGCCATTCAAGCAAAGACACCAAGCCGCAAAGCAGCAGAAGATACCCGCACACTACTCATCTGGGTCCCTCCCGTCTCGTGCGAGCATGTTGGCACGCCATTCCTCTTCGGACTCTAGATCGAACTCGAGCGGTTTTGTGATGGGAGTGATGGAAATGCCCTTCTCCTCTAGCAAACTCAGCCTCGCTGCAGTCGCGGGCCGCGAACGGTTGATGCTGTAAACTTTGATACGGTGGCAGGACGAGGTCACGTGAAGATCCCAATTCCTGGGAGAGTGGTCAGTGAATTCATAAACATGGACCCCTATAATATCCAGCCAAAGGAGCGGGGATGCGTTGCATAACGGGAAACTCACCATGCCGAGCGGACGAACGTCGGCTGCGTATTCAGTGCGTTGTCCCAGGTCCTCACGCAGAACTCTAGCCAGCCCTGGAGTTGAGAAGTAAGTAATGGCTGCTGTGTAAGATAAAGCACAACCTTCTTACCTCGGCATCAACAGGCATCTCAATCTCCCAGATCCTCCAGGCGTGGAAATACTTCTTGCTCATTTTGTCGTACGGCACTTCATACCAGATACTACCGCCGTCGCCACTGACTTCGACGCGGACAGGCCAGCGACCACCCCCGCTGTAAGCCCAGCCTCTGAGCTTGATCTTACCGTCATGCACGATCTGGGCCTTGTCAACAGGTGACATAATGGCACTGCTCACCGGCACTGGTGCACGTTAGTGACTTGTGATGGGGTCTTGAAGTGGTACATTCTGGAACATTCCAAGGCATAAAGCTGAAAGAACTCTAATAGGTGGGTGACTAAACTCACTGTCCTGGATGCTGAAGCCATTGGAGTACAGCGAGTTCTGCTTGCCCACCTGGGTGGTGTAGTACAGATACTCCTTCCTCTGGACGGGCGCTAGCGACGGCTCTGATATCGCATCGATGCGGTAGAGCCACTTGCAGCTGCGGGCGCCTATGTAGCCACACACGACGGCCCGGAGAGGATAACCGTGGATGCGTGGCAGCGGCTGCCCGTTCATCTCCCAGGCGAGGAGGACCTCGTTGACCTTGACCTTGCGCCAGGGGACGCTGACCCTGTAGTTCATCACTTTGCCCTTCTTGAAGTAGGTGTCGGCGCCGAAGAACTCGAGGTGACCAGCCTTGGCCTCTGGGGTCAGCCCGCCGCAATACTTGATCACCTTCTTGAGCGAGATGCCGGTCCACGTGGCCGTGCCGATGGCACCCTCTCCCCAGGGGGCGTTGATCAGTTCGTCTCCGTCGCCGGGGTACTCGTGGATCTGCTCAATACGACGGGTCCCTGAGCACTGCAGGGACACAGTCATGGTCTTGCGCGGAAAGAGGTCCTCGTTCTGCAGGTCGGTGAGTGAGACGCGCTTGGGCTCCTTGACGTAGCCACCGACATCCAGGAAATACCTCTCGGCATCAACCTCGGGCACACCTCCGTGATTGCGGACGAAGAAATCCGCGTTGGAGGTGATGGGGTTCGCAACGAGACGGTCCCGGGGCGGCTCCCCGTTGTATGGAAACTGAAGGACATGGATCATGTCCTTGGATTTCTCCTGGAGGACATACTTCCAGCTGATTTCGGGGATGGACGCGACTGTAGGGCCCAGTGCGTAGTGATATTGCTTGAACCTCTCGCCGGTCAAAAGCGGATTCTTGGGCGGCACGTATTCTAGCTGGAATTCAGGAGGCTATGGGACTGTGAGCGGGAGTTCGAAAATTCCTAGGCGCGGAGGCGAGATGAATGAGACGACAGCAGCTCACATCAGGAAAGTCATATTGTTCCAGGATGGCCTCGGCCTCCTTCTGCTTTTCAGGGTATTTCTCCCACTCGATGTAGCCTTTCCAGCCCTCGATCTCCTCAGGGAAGTGGGGCTCCTTTCCTTTGGCCTGGAACGGCAGAGCGTTTGGCTCACCTGGTGCCATGTTTCGTGGGAAAATATAGGATTTTGTCACAATGAGCATGTGCAGGAGCAGGCGAAAGGATACCTAGTTAGTGAGTTGGGAGGAGCCCGGCACGGCCACCGGTCTAGACCGTCTGTCCTCTTATACAAATACAGAGCTTGTCATCGTCACGGTACATCATGGTTGTGACCCAGATATAGCGCACTAGCACACAGATTATGCGTGTACGTGCACCTATCGCTGTACCGCAGAATGGATGGCTGGATCGTGAATCCGTGAATTGGGCTGAGCAGTTCCTCGCATGCTGCAAGACGGGAGCAAGGGTCCCCTGCGCCGTACCCGTACATCTTGAAGTCGTGTCGTCAGTGTGAGGGTTACAACAGCCTATCATGCTTGCATCTTGGGGCCTGGGCCCTGTCAAAACGGCAAGGGCCCAAGACCGGGTAGAAAGGACAGGCACAGACCTGTCGCGGCGGAAGGGCATAACCGCGAGCTTATCGCGACGGCACTGGCTTGAGTAAGCGTCTACTGCACGGGTCTTAGTTCAGCACCCGCAGTGCCAACCCAATATGCGTGCAAGACGGGCAGACATGATGCTTTGCCCCTGAGGCCAGAGGCTCTTGTGTGAGTGGGTGCGACGTTGCGCCTGGACACCTGGAACAACAAGAGCTTTGGGGGACCCACCACAATGGACGATGTCACTCTCACGACAAGATGATGACCGCTACACCGCGGGCATGGTTCTGTCGCGCAAGCAGCAATTGGCCGGTACCAGGGAATTTGGCGCATTGCCAATGCTCCCAGGCTACCACCTTCAGGGCGGCGGGTCTGCCGTCTGTGGGAATATGTACATCCGTACACGTGCAACCACCCACCTCGAGGCCCATTACCTCCGAACAGCGAGGTGCAGCCGGCGATGAGGAAGCCGAGTATTGCGCGTGCGGGTGTTCGGGTGCACCGGCACACAGCAGTTCTTCAGCGCAGCATCGACAGTAACACCAGGCTGAGACTGGCAGCCCTGGTATGCCTGGGCTCAGACCCAGACGAACACGTCTCTATCCCAGCAGCCGTCGGACTGGATTCGCCTCTTCGGCCCGCTCTCGGCCGCTGTCGGCAGAGTCGGTGTGGCTGGCAGGGCGACCTCTCCGTGGACAATAATCAGCAGGGAAACACTTGTAGCACGGCAAGATATTCCCTCAGACGCCCATACAAGACTTTTTGGTTTTTAAAAGACTAACCACGATGGAGTGGGCAATCGTAAAGAAGCCAGGCCACTGAGGTCTGCTAATTTCTTATTTCACTTTTCTATCATCCGCCCGCCCACAGTTGAGACTTGGCTCGCGTGGGAGACGGCTGCGGGGAGCATCTGAGGTCGGCGTGTGGTGGCAGCCGATGGATTGGCCAAGCCGGCATTCAACACCACCACCCCCGCCCCCTTGACAAGACGGCCATGGCCTTGACAAATCGAGTCTCCCGCGTTTCTCTTCGTTCGCACCGCATGCCAGCCTCAAAGCGGAGACAGACACAATTTGAAACCCGGCTGTCCAATGGAGCACGATGCGTCACCAGCTGTGCTCGAAGCGAGCAGCCTCCATATGTTTGTTGTGGTTCCTGGCTTCGACTTCAGGATGGAAGTTCAGAGAGAGACATTCCACCCAAGCTCAAGCACTCTCCCTGGGCATACTGGCAGATGCATTTGCCCAATGTTCCGATGGAGCAACCAGCCGGCATGTCTCAGATACGTCTGTCTACCTGGGGCTGAACGTGCAAGCACCCTCAAGCACAAGTGATGGTACAGAGCCTCGGGAATCTTGTTGGGTGAAATCCATCAGCTCCATAAATAACGCTGCCCATAACAGTAATACTTCGAAGGAGGATGACTCGGAACCCCTGCAAGCTTCACGCTCTCCGCCCCAACGTCATTTGCTTTGCTTAGCCGAAACCAACTAGGTCGTCGCCCATGCGGCACACGAATAATCCTTCATCAGCTGGACTGCATCATTAGTCCAATTCGGTTCTCGCCCCAGTCTCTGATGTGCAACCCCGCACGCCATCCCATCTCAGTCTACCGTAGGTAGATATGAATTCCGGCGTGTTGGGTTCATATATCAAGCACTGGTGTCCACTTAACTTGTGCTGAGTGCGCCCACTCCGGATCCCCCCTCCTCAACTTCCTGGCTAGCTAGGAGTGCGATACGGACGAACCTTTACCGGCCAACAAGGCCCGTCACCAGTCTCCTATCCAGACATGTCGGACAACGAGAAACCTACGACCCATCATGGACCGGCCACTGCTCAGCCCGGTCCGGCTGAAGATCACTTTGGCGACGAGCCGCCCCACCACGGCATGTCGGCCGGTCAATATATGGCATCACGCTTCACCAGCCTGAAGCCGCCCATGTCCAAGCTGCCGAACCCGTTCAGACTGCTCAGAATGCTCAACGGCCATCACTGGGCATTTTTCTTGGTTGCTTTCTTCGCTTGGGTACGAGCCGACCAGGATGATACCCCGATCGCGTTTGCGCACGCCCAGGAATAAACACTAACCAGTCTTCACAGACCTGGGATGCCTTCGATTTCTTCACGGTCTCACTCACCGTCAGCGACCTCGCTGAGACTTTCGAGTAGGTCCTTTTGCAAGACTTCTGTCGCCATTCTCCTGACCGGCTTTCTGTTCCTGCATGTCCCTCACCAAGACTGAACTTCTTTTCCTCTTGGAAAAGAGCGCCACACTTACAACCATTCCCCGCGCTGACCGGTTTCAAACCGTCCTGCAAGGCTGTTGTTGGCTTTGCTGATTACTGACACGGACCAGTAAAACCAACACCGAGATCACCTGGGGCATTACCCTAGTGCTGATGTTCCGGTCAGTCGGCTCGATTCTGTTTGGTATTGCGGCAGATCGTTATGGCCGCAAGTGGCCTTTCATCATCAACAACATCTTGTTCATGATCCTGGAACTGGTAAGCCTCTTGTTCTCATATTGTGCCCCTCCTAGAAATTAAGCTTTCTGGGGAAGCTCCAGTACATTCCTTGGGGTGTGGACCAGTGTACTTGGCGAAGCTTAATCTGCAAACGCCAAGAGGCACCCCGAGCTTGGCTGCCCACACTCCCGGGTGGCCCAGCCGCCGGTGCAACCTGGGAACCACTCAGCCCACTCTGCCACTTATTAGTATCTTCACCACCCAACGGGTCTACTGCACGGTCCTTGGGCCTACACTTCCTCATCGGCATGACGATAGGGATAATGGCCGGGCTAAGATCGAGACTTAGGGCACGGGTTTCTGCAACACCTACGACCAGTTCCTCGCTTGCAGGGCCTTGTTTGGCATAGCCATGGGCGGTCTGTACGGCAATGCTGCAGCCACTGCACTCGAAGACCTCCCCGAGGAGACGCGCGGATTGATGTCTGGTATCCTGCAGCAAGGCTACGCCTTCGGCTATCTCCTCGCCACCGCTTTCGCACGGGGTCTAGTCAACACCACTCCACACTCCTGGAGACCTTTGTACTGGTTTGGCGCCTGCCCGCCCGTGCTGATCATCCTCTTCCGCCTGATGCTACCCGAGACAAAAGTCCACCAGCAGCGAGAGTCTGTGCGTCGCACTGCGCAGGCCAGCGGGAGCAGTGTCTCAAAGACCTTCATACAGGAGGGCAAGGTCGCTCTGCGGAGGCACTGGTTGCTTCTCACATACCTCGTTCTCCTGATGGCCGGTTTCAACTTCATGAGCCACGGCAGCCAGGACCTCTACCCGACCATGCTCAAGAACCAGTTCGAGTTCAACGAGAATGAGGTGACGGTAACACAAGTGGTTGCCAACCTCGGGGCAATGACTGGTGGCACCGTCGTCGGCTTCTTGTCGCAGTCATTTGGTAGACGACTGAGCATCATTGTGATTTGTATTGTGGGCGGTGCGCTCCTATATCCTTACAGTTTTGTTGAGAACCAGCGGGTCATTGCGGCGGCTTTCTTCGAGCAATTCTGCGTGCAGGGTGCTTGGGGCGTCATTCCCATCCACCTTATGGAGCTGTCTCCCGGCGCGTTCAGGACCTTCGTGGTGGGCACTTCGTACCAGCTCGGAAACCTCGTCAGCTCTGCGAGCTCCACCATCGAGGCTACCATCGGCGAGCGGTTTCCCCTCCCCCCAAAGGGTGATGTGAAGCGCTACGGATACGGCAAGGTCATTTGTATCTTCATGGGCTGTGTCTACGCCTATGTAATCCTGTTGACGTTCCTCGGACCTGAGCATTTGCGCCGCAAGTTCGAGGTTGAGCATGACGCGGACGTGAGAGAGATCGCCGGCGAGGAGACGATCGAGCAGGCTATCCATCGCCGGGAGAGGATGGGAATGGGCCTGAGTGATGAGGATCTCGCAGATGCTGCCGAGGTGAAGCGACTTGGGGAGTCAGAGAGGAACAGGGAGAACAAGACGACCCAGATAGTTTGAGTTACTGGGGCCTCAGCGAGATACTTGGCCATCTATGTACTATTAGCAATAAGGTCCGAGGACCGTGTTGAATTTATATAGTCGATGTCTACCCCGAAACACAAAGCTTTCGACCTCATTGGCGCCATTGTTGAGGATCTTCTTTTACCGACTTCACCGCACTCAGCCTGTACGTTCGACAATAGTATCAAGGGTCGGACATGAATGTCACTGAACTTGCGATACCAGGAGGCGTTGCAGATATGAATATACTGGCTGGCCTATATTGACCAGTCACAATCCCCTCTTCCACCTCTTCCACCTCTTCCACCTGCATTCAGGCGTACAGCCGCATCATTAAATGGGCAAGCGGGGAAAGCGTGACGGGGTGCACTTTGGAGAAGAAACCACAAACCGGCGCTCACCTACCGGCTACCAAGGTACAACTGCGAAATCCCAACACGGGCTCGAACTAATGAGACCACATTCATAAAGATTCCCAGTTTCTGTCTGCAGGAAACTGCGAGCTTCGTGCTTCGGCAGAATCACGGTGAATGGGCGCCGTTGTGAATTGTATGTATTGAGTTGGGCCTCCGCTTCCTTCATAAGGGAGCTCCGTGAGTCTCTCCTGGCGGGCGGGCAACAGCTAGGAAGCTCCAATATCCGCGGTGGGCTCGTTTTTGATGGTCAACAGGGCGAGGACCAGCGAATCCATGTTGTGATGGAAGCAGATGACAGCTATGCCAGCGGCCAGGTCAGATCTCACACAATCGAGCAGCAAGGCAGCCCTGCAACCTCCACGATTGCCGGAACGATGAGGCATGTATGGAAGTGGTCAGCCATGACTTCCACGAGTCGCTGAGGAAGTCTCGAGCCTTGCTGAGACCGCCCGGCAAAGAAGTCACTTTTCACATTACATGGGTTGATTTCCTCACCTCACAAAACTTTATCCAGGCTCGGGGTTGCAAAGATTTCTGGGCCGAAGAACAAGTGAGAGGGAAACTTGACTTACGTACTACGGCTCCACCTTTCGCCACAAGCATCATAAAGGTCGAATCCGAAGCCGATCCACGGAATGTTGAAAGTCGAGACAGCCTCCGTTACCTGCTCCAGTTCCCGGTATGCGCACTCGAATTTGTGTCAATAGCGGTCCTTCCGAGGCTTTACAGCCGCTCTGAGATTGGTCTCGGCCTTTTCAATCCTGATCGCCAAGCTGCCGATTTTACGATAACCTGAAGAGGACCGTCGAAATTGGAGAGCCGAACTAGACCATCTTCACGTGCAAGCCTGTCGAGGCCTTTGTCACAGAGAAAAGGCCCAACTCTCTGTGGCAATCAGAGTTGTATCGAAATTTGTTGACTTTTGAAGATTCGAAGCTGGGTTTCCACATATACTATTAGATGGCTTCAGGTGGACTTTGCATGAAGAGCAACGCCCGCAACGGCTCGGAATGCGAAAGTAGCAGCGGGGGCCTAAGACAGGTCTGATATACATTATACTATACAGTCTTTGGACCGATTCAGCGTTCTCAGGACAGAACGCCGAGTCTAGCGGAGCCAACTTCAAAGGACAGGCAGGTCATTTTACAATAAAAATGACAGGTGAAGGCTCAGTGGCAGAATTGCCTGCATCCGATATCGTCGTGAAGCGTTGCCCAGAAGTTTGAGCATTGGAAGCTGCCGCAGACTAACCAGACTAGACTCGAATAGCTGTAAGCCAAGACGGTCTTGGCCCGAGCCTACCTCTACAAATGGTCCAAATTTTGCATGATGTGAACAGTATTTCTTTTCATGCATTCACAAATTACTGTGCTGGTAAGGGGAGACAAGCTCCAACAAGCCGTGGTGGCATACCGTGCCGATACTGTACCAGGCGCGAGCTCGCCATCATCTCGACCATTTGCGTCTTTGGACTAACCCCGACCCTGGCCAACACCCCAACCGCACTCCGTGACGCCTTGGATTGGCCCAGGTGCCGGCGGCGATGTTGCATCGACCGCTCCGCCTGCCCTCTGGAGGGAATGAGGGATGCTGTAAGGGGGTCTGGCTCATGCAGGCTCGTGGGCCGGCTTGCCTCGTTCTGGTGCTCACCCCGCGATGATCTCCTGCCGCGGACATCTGATGCCATCGGCGGCAGTTGGTGCGGCTGTGGGGAATTAAGACATGACCTATGCCCAAGCTTTATGTTGAATGAATAAAAGGCGAGGCAGGCTGCATCAGCAGCACGACTTTCATGACATTAAAACAAAGGCTGTCCGCAAAGTCTTGCCTTCAACAAGCTCACACCGCCGCCGCCAGCTCGAGCCGTTCATTGGACGCCGATCTCACAACACGCCATGGCCGACCCCAGGCCGCAGGAGGAGAAGCCACCCTCGCGGTCGTTCCGGTCCTTCATCTGGGACACGGACACGCACCTCAAGTCGCCCGAGGAGCGCAAGCTGCTGCGCAAGCTGGACTGGTCGATCCTGACCATCGGGTGCCTGGGCTTCTTCATGAAGTACCTGGACCAGGGCAATCTGGCCAATGCCTACGTCTCGGGCATGCAGGAGGACCTGGGTATGTACGGCAACGAGTACACGTACGCCCAGACGGCCTACACCTGCGCCTACGCGGTCATGCAGGTGCCCAGCACGCTTATCGTCCAGAAGATCCGGCCTAGTGTGTGGCTTACTATCATGGAGGTCGGATGGGTATGTAAATCACTCTCTTTTTTGCCCTTTCTTTTCTTTCTTCTTCTTTTCACTACCCCTGTTTTGAGGCTTGATACGTCAAAGCTCCTGGATGAGATTGCGTAGTATCGCTGACCTTGGTGCCGTCTATACAGGGCGTGTGGACTTTTGCGCAAGCTGGGATGCACAATGTCGGCGAGCTGTACGCATTCAGGTTCTTGGTCGGGCTCTTTGAGAGCTCCTTCTTTCCGGTCCTTCTATATGTGCTGGGGAGCTGGTACACAAAGACTGAACTGGCCAAGCGTGTTGCCATATTCCACGTAACAGCCCCTCTGGGGTCTGCCTTTGGCGGATACTTGCAAGCTGCGGTCTATGAGAGCCTGAACGGTCGGCATGGCTTAGCTGGGTGGAGATGGCTCTACATCATCTGCGGTGTGAGTTACCAGCTTCTTTATTTCGGAGTCTCGTGATGATGTCTGCTAACTCAACGACATAGTGTATGACTATACCCGTCGGAGTTGCAACTTATTTCGTTCTGCCCGATACCCCGTACACGACCAAAGCGAAGTTTCTAACACCCGAGGAATGTGAATTGGCAATCTCCCGAGTTCAGAAGGCAGGAAAAGCAGCTCCAAAGGGAATAGATCTTGAGACCTTCAAGCGCGTCTTGTCGAAATGGAGATGGTATGCATTTGTACCTGGCTACGTGGTAAGTGCTATGAGTATGGTTGGATTCGTGGTTAGAATTGGGCTAATTCTCTGGCATAGCTCTACGGCTTGTCTTGCCAGGCTGGAGGGTATTTCGGAATATGGCTGAAGTCGGAACATTTCTCAGTTGTGGATCGCAACGTGATCCCCACCGGATCCAAGCTGATCAGTGCGGCGTGCATTATCATGTGGGGATTCCTGTCTGACTATACGGGCAGTAGATTTGCCTTGATATTAGGCCCACTGGTGAGTACGATGCACCCAGGCTCAGTTTTGTCGTACTGACTTTGCTATTAGTTGCTGGGTTTGATACCGAATGGCATCCTGGCTGTGTGGCCTCCCAGTATCCCGTTGAAGGAGTTTGCATTCCTGACCAGTAGTGTACATCTGATGACTGCAGTATTGTGAGTACACGAGCAAGGCCATGAAATGCTCCAGAACATGCTGACAGTGTCGATAGCTATACGTGGGCAAATGAAGTGTGCGCGGGAGACAATGAAGAGCGGGCTTTGGTCATCAGCAGCATGAACGGCATGCAATATGCCTTTGACGCGTGGATTCCTATTGTGATCTTCCCACAGACCATGGCACCCAGCTTTCGTAAGTCCCATCAAACCCTGCGATTCTGGGCGAGTTTGTGAAATTTTGGACAGAGGTGGTGGCTGACCGAGTCGTTCAGGCTATGGATTCCCCGCAACCTTTGGTTTTATATTTGCGGCCATCATTGCAGTAACTGTCATTCGCCTACTGGTCTTGCGGGAGAGCAGGAAACAAGTGAACTCATCTGATGATTCTGGAGAAGGAGGGGTTGTTGAGCTTGTCAGCCCTGACGATGAGAAGAGTAGTGTCTCACAGAACAAGGCCGACGAGAAATGAAGTGGATAGGTATCAGATGGTCAAATCGGACAAGTCAGACAGTGCAGAAGGATAATGAGACAGAAGACATCCTGAGCCCATAGCCAGTTAGCCAGTCCGTTCTCCACACAAGCTCGGATCCCTGTCGAGCACGGAGCTCCAGCGCGGGACAGCAGCGGGAATGACGTCTCTTTTCTCGAGTGATCCGCGCTTATCGTAGGCAGCCAATCATATCATTGCTGGAGGTGATTTGACCCCTCGAAGGGAAGACCACCTTCTAGCCGCCTCGGTTGTGGCCGCGCTGGTCAGGATTGTAACTTTCCTTCTCACCATCTCACAAGCAGATGCTCTGAACACCAAGGCATACCGACCCATTCCACCATGGCTTCGCGGGGAGTTTCTACTCTCAAGTTTGTCGGCACCGTGTCTCTCGGTTTGCTGACGGTGAGTCCATCCTCCCGCCATCAATTCCCCAGCCAGAATCGGGCTGCCAGGCAGTTCGACATCCCCGCATCTGGGATGTTGAGCTGCAGCCCGTCTTGATGACTTCACCACTCCATTTCGCTTTCCACGGCCCCCGTCTTGTACCAGAATCCTCTGCTGACTATGCCTCCATCCAGGGCCTGTCCTACACTCTGTCGACCCTGACCGTCCCAACACTTCTCACCCTGCCCTCCGCCAACACCGCCGCCAAGGCCTTCCGCTCCCTCACAACCACCGCGAGGGCGCACCTGCGCGCCCTTGCCGGCATCTCCAGCACCGCCTTCTTCCTCGCCTTCGCCCTGTCCCCGCGATCCGCCCGCCACCCCTACCTCCTCTACACCTCAGCGCTTGTTGCCATCTCCCGCCTCAGCGTCTCCGACTTTGTCGCCCCGTACCTGTTCGCCCAGCCCCACACGCCCGCGTCGCAGAGGCAGTCATCCTCTGCCGCCCGCAAGGACCGCTCGGCCACCCGCCGCATGGAGGCCAGCTACGACGTCATCGGCTCCGACGCGCACAGCGAGGCCACGCTCGACTCGGCCAGCGACCGGAGCATCGAGGATGAAGGCGCCGCCGCGGCTGACATCAACGGCGAGGAGGTCCGCGGCGAGGTCGAGGCGTTCCTGAAGAAGCAGGTGGTCTCCGCTGCGACAGCGGGCCTGGGCTTCCTCATGGCCATCGTCGGTATCTGGGGCGATGGTGCCGTGGGCTGCGTCAGCGAGACGGTTGTCAATGTTGTCGAGTTTTGAGGAGATATTTGTTGATGCCTATTGACGGGGTGTTTGGGACATGATGGCCCCAGCTTTGTATCCTCCAGGATGGCCGGGGAGTTTCCTTCGGAAATGGCAGGTATACAAAAAGAAAAGAACAGGTTTTTGTGATGAGGGAGGATCATGAGCTTGGTCGGGAGGGATGTATTGGGCCAGGATTGAACGTGGTTCTCTTATATTTCACTCCTCTCCATCAAGCCTCAGAAGGACATGCTTACGACAACAATGATAACACTTTGGACAAGGTTTATTTTTATTTGTCATCCTTTTTGCTCTTTTTTGATTTCTGCTACTGTGGTGTGCCCATGGCTGTCGGAAAGGTCGAGAAAACAGCGGCCACTACTGACCAACGGAACCTTCTCACTGCTGTCTAAGCCCTGGATGCCACTGGATGCCACTGGATGCCAATGATACTGGTTATTTTGATGAATGATGCAAAAAGAGTGCGACGTCCGGGGTTTGAACCCGGGTCTCCTCCTGGCCCTTTGTAACTTGGATGGAATTATCCCAAGTGGGAGGGAGGTGAGTTCACCACTACTCTAACGTCACCAATGTAGGATTATGAGGTCTTCCAGGGTCTGAAGTCGTTCAGACCGAGATTGGCGGCGGCTGGGTTAGTGGGAGCTGCCTGTGGCCGGCTGGCTGCTTGCAGTAGGTGAAACTGTGCTGGGGGTTTGACAACAAAGAAGGAGCGGAGACAACCCGGGGCCCCCAAGCTCACCTCCAGAGCAATACGAAAGGCTCGTATGTAGATTCTTTTGTGTTTTGGATATGATGCGATTAAGCCACAGTAATTCATGAGACAAGCGAGCTCCCATCTGGTATCTCATTCCTCTCCATTGGTACCGCATGGCCCTCCAAGTCAGTCAGTCAATTTGTGCTGTGGACTCGACCTCTTTCGACCCACTCATGGTAATGAATAGCAGCTGTGACTGGAGACTGGCCCATGGTTCAAAATCGAACTGTTGGATTCTTCAACGACTAGCATATGTGATCGGTCAACCGCAGTGGTGCTCAGGGGCCGCCCATCTTTACCCCTGAAATATCACAACTTGGATTTTTGACGACGAGTCTTATAGTGAAGTACTGACATAGGAAGAAACGCCATTTGTTCGAGAATAAAAGAAGACGAAGTTCAATGCTGGCATATCCATTTGTTGAACGGTCACGGTACTGGTAAGCAAGGTGCCCGGCTATGTTTGGTGACCAAACCGTGTAAGTGAAAGGTGGAGCAGCGCCAACACCAACACCGCTTCTCTCCCATTTTAGCTCACAGGCTTCCCTCATTACACAAAAGTTCTCTCACTTCACATTCCAAAACACCATTCTTTTCCAACCATCACCTTAGGCTTCGGGAATTGAGGAGGAAGAAAGAAGATCAATAAATCCGCAAGCAGAGAGGCAGCTGCGATCTCTCCAGCCGCAATGCCACCGACCTGACCGCCCGCCCCTCAACACCCACCGCCATGCTCTCCTTCCTGGCGCGACGCGTCCCAAGGACCACCACCATCTCGCACCTCAACAGGATCACCCTCGACGGCGGCCTCTCCACAGCCGAGTTCAACCCACCCGCCTCCCGTTACCTCGTGACCAACCGCCTCCCGTCCGTAGCCTCCGGCCCGGAGGCCGCACGGCTGGGGCTGCCGCACGGCGGTGCCAACTCGTCGCTCGCCCCGCCGCTGCACCGCCACCTCTGGCAGGACGAGACGTTCCACGTCGTCAGTGGCACGGCAAAGTTCACCCTCGGCGGTGGGGGCCGCAGGAGGGAGCGGCTGGCCGAGGCGGGCGAGGTGGTGGTCATCCCCCGGCGGGAAGCCCACACGTTCTGCAACGCGAGCGGTGAGGAGGAGCTGGTGGTGGAGTTTGTGCTGGATCCTGCTTCGCGGGATACGGACGAGGCTTATTTCCGTAAGTAGGGCATCGTTCTATTTTGCTTCTTCGTCTTCGTCGAACGGGGACGAGGAATGATGGGGTTCCCCCCGGGCCGGCTGATGATTGAACGTACATTCGAGCAGGCAACGTCTGGGGCTACCGGGATGACTGCCGCAGGGCCGGCGTGAAGCGGAGTCTCTTCCAGGCCTTGTTGTTCATGCACTATGGTGGCGTGGTGATGGTCCTTCCCGGGCCCGAGGGCATCTCCAAGGCTTTCGGCTTGCTGCTAAATTACGTTGGTGGAGTCTTTGTTGGCAAGTGGTTGCTTGGTTACTCGGGCTGCTACCCAGAGTACTATCACCCGAGCTACAGTTAAAGAATGAGGTTGCTGGGGAGCCATATCTTGCTTCCTCTGGTTGCCACCCAAAGACATCCCGGATATAGGATGATCAATGCTCAACTGAGCCTGCCATGCCTTTATTTTCTATCCTGAGCCGTGCCATTGCTGGGGCTTTTAGGGAGACCAAAAAGGTCGGCGGCCGAACATTTGCCACTTGAAGTTGTATTCCAGGAATATGTATCGGCGCAAAGCTGCACTTTACTCCCACTCCACGGGTACAAGCCCGTTACGTTAACCTTGGGGACAAGACTGACAGGCAGTTTCCATATGCTGGCTGGCGTACCAAGAAGCACATTTTCTTCACGGGTGATTGAAGGAATTCGGCACAACACAGGTACCAGAAGACACAAGCAGATCTTATTGCAGATAATATACCTAAATGCTTCAAAAAAGGTAGGGGTATTCGAAGGCAAAATGCTATCAGATTCCAACATGCTCGCTCGCTTGATCGGTTCAGTGTGCCCGCTTCATCTCGAGCCCAAGCCGCGCCGACGCAGTATCCCGGTTCATGGAAGGTTGTCATATCCCATCATGTCCATTTCGTCCCTTTCGTGCCCATCAAGTCGTATGCTATATTCCAAACCCGTCATAAACTCATCACTTAGTTGCCCTTCAGTTTCTTCCACCAGCTGCTCGCGCTGCTCCGGGGAGTGGCCGTGGCGTACGCGTCTCCGACATAGCTATGCCGCTTCCTCTCTCCGCTGCCATCACTTCTACCAGCTCTCTCTTCCCTCCTCTTCCGCCTGCGCTCGCCGTCATCGTCGCCAATTTCTACATCGACCACGCCGTCGCCGTACTTCCTCCGTCGCCTTCGCTCGTGACGTGCGGCGGCGTCATCTATGTCATCCATCGCCTTATTGGGAATCTCCGCGTCTTCGGGCGGCGGGCCTGCATCACTGTGATCCTTGACCCAGCTAGATGTCCCGGAGTATGACCACGGGTTAGGATTCGGTTCGGCATTTCGGGACATTTTATCCACACCATCGGTGTGTCGACGTGATATCTTGGACGGGCGGCCAAATTCCTCGTCTGCACGTTCCGTCCGGCGCCGTGACAATGTTTTTCCTTCGACCGTGTCACGAACAGCGCGCCGCTCAGCTCGGCGCCGCCGCCGCTCCTCGTCATCATCTGGGTGACGCCGCTCATCACGGTCGCTCTCGACGCCACGAGCCTTGCGCCTTTCACGCCGAGCAGCCCGCCTTGCCTCGTCGTCTTCGACAGCAGTTACGCCGTTGGCCGCAGCACTTTCCCGCTCCTGTTGACGTTCGAGCCGCTTCTGCCTTCTGCGCTCCTCACGGGCTGCCTCCTTCTCCTCGGCGGCTTTGCGGTCGTCTTCGTGACGCGACTTGGCCGCTCGTCGTTCTGCGCGCCGCGCCTCTCGCTCGTCCTCTTCCTGCTTCCGACGCTTCTCGCGCCGTGCCTCGTCCTTGGCACGGCGAGAGTCCTCGGCATCCTTGTCGGCGGCCTCTCTCTCGGCCTTTCGTTGGCGACGAGCAGCCTTCCGTGCCTCAGTGTCGACATCCGTTGCTGCGCCTCCGTCCTCGGCATCAGTGTTGTGGTGTGCGTTCCGCCGACGAGGCTCAGGTCTCGTGTCCGCTTTTGGTGTCGACAGTATCCCGCCGAACAAGCCTCCGAGGCCCTTCTTGGTAGAGCCGGTTGTATTAGACCGCCTGAGTCCCGGAGGCGGGATGGCGTCTGCTGCGTCAACCATAACAATGTCGTCGTCATCACGGGGGTATTGCTGAATCATTGCCTTGTCAGTACTTTCGGCAAAGCGCATGTATGCTGGCAGCTGGCAGCTTACCTTATTCCTCCGGCGCGAGGACTTCTCGGGACTACTCTCCGCGGCATCGTTGGAACCAACCATGACGATGTCGTCTTCTTCAGCATGCCTCGAGCTCTTCTTGCGCTTGCTGCTGGACCTTCCCAGGGAGTCGCCGATGCCCACACCGAGGATCTTGGCCGCCTTGGAGCTCATCGTAGGCACCTCATCCTCGGGCGGTGGTGAGGCGATACCACTGGGCACGTCGAACGAGCCGCGACGTGAGGACTTGCCCTCCTTGTGGCGCTTTTCGCGCGTTGACATGGACCGAGAAATCGGGGGCGTGCTGTTGAACACACTCATGAGCTTGGGTCGCACCGGAGTCTCCTTCGCCATGTCCCTGGCGCGCTCGGTGCGCTCTGCCTTGTCGGATGATGAACCCGGGGCCGACAGCTTCTCCTCCTTCTCCGGCGACCGCGACTTCTTTTCCCGTCTGGGCTCTTCGGGGGCCTTGGACTTGGAGGGCTTCTTTTCCTTGCCGCTTGGCGTTGACGCAGACCACATTCCCCAGCTAGAGCCGCCGTCACGGTTAATCTTGGCCCGCTCCTTCTTGCCCTCCCTCTTTGGCTCGGTCACGACCTCGGGAGGTGGGGAGAGAGGTGCGTCTGGCACAGCAGGGGGAGGCGGCGGCGGCGAGATAGGCGCGGCGTCCTCGGTCTTTGACTTCGACTTCTTACTTTTCTTGACCTTGGGCGACATCTCGATGACCTCCACTATGTCGTCTGGGAGCTGCTCATCCTCCTCGATCGGGAAGCTGCCAGGAATTTCAGCAGCCCTGCTCTTGGATTTCTTTTTCTTTTTGACGTCCTCGGCTGCTGGTCCCATTGGAGGGGGTGGAGGAGGCGGCGGGATGGCGTCAACAACTGGGGCGGCAGGAGGAGGTGGCGGGATGGTAGCCTCAAACGCCTTTAATCTGTTAGCAATCTTGCCACCCACGGACTTTCGACCCTTCATCGGTGTTGGTGATGATGTAGAGGCTGGCGCGTTGGGCCCGGCATCAAGATCATGCTGATGAGCCTCGCCCCCAAAGAATGTCTCGGGCTCGGATCGCAACGACGGGTACGTGTCCTGCCAGGCGGACCAGGGCACAGCTACGACATCCTTGGGCGTCGCGTTCTCGACTGCGCCGCCACGGCTCGTAGTAGCTTCGAGAAGCTTGTATTACTCAGCATGTGCAATCTCGGCTGGGGGACCGACAGATTTGAACATGAGAAACTGAGATGAACACCAAGGACGCCAACGATCGGCGTTGGTGTTGTGGAAATTGGAAGTGCTGGGGGGGGGAGGTGGTAGGGGTAAGGGGGGTCGCAATAGACATGGACTCACAGGTTCAGCCCCAAGACTCTTGTCCTTTTTGGGTTTAGGCAACTTCTTCGCTGCACCCCAGAAATCGAACGGGTCTACCTCGGCCGCCCTTGCCGTGGGTTTTGTGGGGGAGGACAGGAACTGGTCCAGCTCGTCCAGCTGGTTCGCGTCCAGCTTAGCGAGGTCCTTCTCGAGGTCGTCGTCAGCCTTGAGGGCCTCTGCCGGCGCGGCCTCGTCCGCAGGGGCACTGGCCGCTTCGGCAGCCTTGTCTCGAGCTTTCTTGTTGGCACGCAGCATGTCGTACTTCTCCTTGTCCTTCTTGAGCAGCTTCCGCCCGGAATCCTTCTTCTTCTGCAGCTCCTGCAATTCGGACTCCTCCTTCTCGATTTCCTGCTGTCGGGCGAGCTCCTCAGCCTCGCGTGCCAGCCTCTCCTCCTCGTCACGTGCCGCCTGCTCGGCAGCCTCCTGGGCCGCCTTTTCGTCCGCGCGGGCCTGGCAGCTGGCAGAGAGCTTGTCGTACTTCTCCTTGTCCTTTTTGGTGAGCTTCTTGCCGGAGTCTTTCTTGGCCTGCAAGACGGCCAGGTCGACCTCCTCCAGCGCGATGGCGTCAATAGCTGCCTGCTTTGCCTCTTGCTCTTGCCTGGCCAGCTCCTCAGCCTCGCGTGCCAGCCGCTCCTCTTCAGCTTTGGCCTCAGCTGCGAGTCGCTCTTCTTCTGCGATCCTCTCTTCTTCGGCCGCTTCCTCGGCCTCGCGCTTCTCGCGCTCTTTCTGCTCCTTCTCGGCCTTTTTCTTCTCCTTCTCCAGCTTCTCGAGGTCCTTCTTGCTGAGCTTCGGCTCCTTCGAGGACTTTTTCGAGTCCTTGTCGGACAACTTGGACTTGCTCCTACTAAGTTCCGTAGAGCCGCTCGGGTCGTCCCACGTGTCCCCGGCATCGTGCGCGTCGACTTCTGTTTCTGTCAGATCCATATTTGGGGGTGTAGGCACTGGTGGTGGGGGTTCCATGGCGAGGGCGTTCTTACGCGAACTCTTGTCCTTTTTGTCAACGCCAGTTGTTGACCAAAAGTCGTCTCCACCCATCTTATCCTTAACATCACCCATAGAGCCGGGCTGGATGGGGTCGTCAATCACTTCGATCTGTGTGTTTTTCGACTTCTTCTTGGATCCGCCCCCGGAGCTCCAGAGGTCATCGGCAGGCGTCTGAACGTCCTTCTTCTTCGGCTTGCCCCAGCCAAAGTCGAAACCGTCCGCCGCTGCGATAGCTGGTGCGGCATTCGTAATAGCCATGGGATCAGTGGTGCCGCCGAACTCGATCAGAGGGCTCGACTTGTCTTTCTTTTTGTGTTTCTTGGAGCTGGTCAGTCCCCAGTCCATCCAGTCGTCGCCAGCACCATTTTGGTCCGCTGGATCGTCATCGGCCCATGACAAACCCTTGGAAGCCTTCGCGTCGTCCAGCTTGACCTCGTTCTCGGCGTCTTCTTTGAGTAGTTCCGTGACCAACTTGTCAGCCTCGGCCGATGCCCGGTCTTGGGCTCGGAATTCCAACTCCGCGAGGCGGTCCTTCTCAGACTTCTTGAGCTTCTTCTTAGACTTGAGCGTCGCAACTTCGGCCTCCTCGGCCTCGATTTCCTCGCGGCGCTTCTGCTCCTCGAGATCGCGGGCTTCTTGTTCGGCTTTCTCGCGGGCTAAGCGCTCCTCTTCCTCGGCCTTCTCTGCCGCCATCCTGGCTTCCTCGTCGCGTTGATCTTTGCGGTCTTGGAGCTCCTTAAGTCGCGCCTTTTCCGACTTTTTGAGCTTCGGTCTTGATAGGAGATCCGTGAGCTCGCTCTCCTCGGCGGCGATCAGTGCGTCCTGACCCGTGCTCTCGTCGACAGGGGGTTCGTCCAAGGCGGGCCCAATCTCAACGGCGCCGTCAGCCGGTGGTTCGGCGCTGTCGGGGCCTGGGTCAGACGCGGGGTCAGACGCGGCTTTAGCGGCGGCCTCGTATTCTCGCTGGTCTCTGTTATCCTGGAGCTCCTTCAAGCGTGCCTTTTCCGACTTTTTGAGTTTGGATTTGGACAACAATAACTCGAGCTCGAGCTCCTCTTCTTCGATCAGCTTTCTGGCCAAGTCGTCCTCCTTGTTCGGGCTTGGCTCCGCGCCATCGCCACCACTTGGAACATCTTCGGCTGGTGGTGGGCTCTCATCCACTGTGGGCTCGACGGGGTCAGGAATGACGGCAGCGTCTTGCTCGCGCCTTTCCTTGTTGTCTTGTAGTTCCTTCAGCCTGACTTTATCGGCCTTCTTCAACTTCGATTTGGACAACAAGAGCTCGATCTCCATCTCTTCGTCCTCGATTAGCCGCGCCGCCTCGTCCTTGTCGACTTGCGCGCCGGCGTCATCGACGGATGTCGGGGCCGTTTCGTCGCTCTTGGACTCGTTGCTGTCTCCGCCACTTTCTGGAGTGGGATCTTCCGGTGGGGCGACTTGAGTTTCGCGGGCGCGCAAATCGGCATTCTCTTCGAGGATTCGGAGTCGCTCCTTGTCCGAGCTCTTCAACTTTTTCTTTGCTCGAAGCTGGGCTAGCTCCTCCTCTTCTTCTTGGATGATGCAAGCCTTTTCGTCAGCTTCAGCCTGAGCAGCTGCGGCTTGTGCGGCGTCGGCTTCTGCCTGCGCAGCGGCGGCTAGGTCTTCTGCTTCGCGAGCTCGGCTTGTAAGCCGTTCCTCGAGTACTTGGAGCCTGTCTTTGTCCGCTCTCTTCAGCTTCTTCTTAGCCTTGAGCTCGGCTATCTCCTCCTCCTCCTCTTGGGCGATTCTGGCCTTCTTGTCGGCCTCGGCCTGCGCGGCGTCGACTTCGGGCACGGGGTCTTCGGCTGGGGCTGTGTCTCCGGACGGGACGTCGACAGCTTCAGGGGCAGCGTCCTCTAGTCCGTTGCTGCCGTCAGCGGCCGCTTTTTCTTCGGCCTCTCGAAGACGGTCGTTGGCGCGTTCTTCGAGGATTCGAAGGCGGTCTTTTTCGGCCTTTTTCAGCTTCTTCTTCCCCTTGAGCTGGGCCATCTCTTCCTCTTCATCCTGGATGATCTGCGCCTTTTCGTCCGCTTCGGCCTGGGCGGCATCAAGAGGGTCGGAGCTGTGGCCCGGGTCATCACCTGCCGGTGGCCCTGTGTCGTCGAGTAAATCACCAGCATCGCCACTCGCGGCCTCGGCGGGCTTGGCTGCTGATGCCTCCGCTGCCTTGGACGCTTCCTCGACTTTATCGGTCAGGAATTTGTACCGATCCGTTTGCTTCTTGGTCAGTTTGCTGCCAATGTCCTTTTTCGTCTGTAGTTTGAGGAGCTCGGACTCCTCGTCTGAAGTCAAGGCGGGTGGTGGCGGGTTCTCGCTGGTTTGAGGTTCTGGTGGAATTTCCTCTTGGGGCGCATCGGCTGCGGGTGACTCGTCTACGACGGCCACTTTGCCCTTCTTCTTTTTCTGCAGAATATATTCGTTAAAATAGTGTCCGACGAAGAATCAACTCTAACGTGATGAATGGTGAACCCGTTGTTACTTACGTCCTTCTTCGTCGAGGACCACCCCCAGATATCATCAGCTGCCTCCTCGACCGGCTTTTCGGACTCCTTCGGGGGCTCGTCCTTCTTGTTGCTAAGGCCGCCCCAGAAATCATCATCGCCCGTCTTGGCCTTGGGCGCGCCCCAAGTAAAGGCGCCAACGTCTTTCGTCTCCGACGTCTTGCTGCCTCCTAAGAAGTCGAAGCTGCTGGCATCCTTGGACCCATCGTCCTCGCCAAGAGCGCCGAAAGAGAAGGTAGAAGTTTCCTTCTTCTTTGGCTTCGGGCGGTTGATGTCCCAGGGGCTGTCATCGACTGGGTACTCTGTTTTCTCTTCTTGAGCAGGCCTGCTGGCTTCCGTCTGCGAGCCGCTGAGGCCTCCCCAGCCCCAGCTGCCACCTCCCCAGCCGCTTGTCCATGAGCTGAGGCCCGTTTTCGGCTTTTCAGTCTTTGGGCTCAGACCGAAGTCCAGGCTGGTCGCTCCCCCTGAGTCGTCCAATTTGATCTCGTGGAAGTCGGTGGACACGGGCGGCACCTCTGGCAGGGCGAAAGCATCGCTGATCTTGTCCTTGTTCTTCTTCTTCTTGCTGCCTACGGTGGCAAAGTCGCCCCAGATGTCATCGGCCTCGGCTTCTGCGGCGGCCTTGTCGTCTTCCTTCTTGCCGTTGTCGTCGCCTCCGCCGTCTCCGCCCGTGCCGCCGCCCGCGCCTGAGTCGCCTCCATTCGGATCTTTGTTGCCGTCGCCGCCCTCCTCGGTGCCGTCGCCGTCCTTGTTGTCGTTCTCGTCCTCAAGCCAGTTGAAGGAGGTTGTCTGTTTCTTCTTCTTCTTTCCTGCGGCTTGAAAGAATCCCTCATCCGAGTCGAAGTCGATTAGATCCATGTTCGGTTCCGCCAGCAGACCGGCATCACGATCGCTGCGCCGCTGTCGTCGACCTGCCGAGGAGCTTGGCGATGGCGCGTCACGGTCCTCAGGCCCGAGGTGACAATGTTGCGCGGCCGAGTCTGTTCGGGTGAGGTCGTGCAGGCCGGTAGGTCGATCCGGATCTTCTGTTGATGGGGCTGGTTGCCTTTGGGCGCGCGACCATCTCGGCGAGCAGAAGTCAGGGATGGTGAGTGGTTTTGTCGGGCATTTTCTCAGAGTGGAGGACTGCTACAGAGACCAATGGTCAGTATAAACTTTGTGGAGGGGCCAGTCGCATGGGTGAACTTTGGCCAGGCGTAAAGCTAGTTCAACGGGGTAGAGCTGACACTGCCACCGGCTTAGGAGGCGTTCTCCAACTCCGGCACCAGCACCGCGCAGACAACGCCGCGCCGCGAACCAGAGGGTCGGGACGCCAGATGGTCGGGACGCTCAATTAATGAAGGGCCCAGGCCGTGCCCGCGATAAGCCAGAAACACCGACGGTGCGCGGCGTCCAAGCAAAAGACCTGACATAGTAGCGGAAACTCACGGTTGCGCTTCGCAATTGAATCCACGCCTCAGAGATGAGGCTCAGTCGCGATTGTAAGCGGATTCGCGCCTGGAAATCCTTGTCCCGTCGAATTGTGCTGTCCAGGCGATTGGCCCTACTGAAATTCTGAGCCGCATGCCAGCCATCACTTGCGGCGAAAGCTAGGACCTCGGCCGCGGCCATTCTGGATGTCTGAAGAACTGGGCGCGCGATGTCCTCGGGTTGTAAAACTCATGAGGCTTGCTGCGCAGTGGCGGACCAGTGGTAGAAGGGTTGGAATCGCAGCGACGGCTCGGTGAGTTGGACGAGTTTGGGATATTGGGACTTTTGGTGGGCTGCTCGTTTTTTTGATAGCGCCTCGGGCCCGCGCTCGCAATGAGATGGTATTTTTAACAGGTCTCGTTGTGCGAGGTGTTTACCTGCATCCCGATGGGTCGGTTCATGCAGGGAGCCCGGACAGAGTGTAAGTAAAGGGGGCCAATGAGTCGTTGCGATGGCGAGGGAGGGTGCTCTCTCGCTCGGGATTGGCGTGCTGGACAGCCTGTGTAACCCAAGCAAGTGTTATTCTTGCATATCTTTGTGGCCTGCACCTCAGCTTCGCCGTCGAGGAGGTAGTGTCGAAGTATGAGGGTGCTGGATTCTGCTCGCCAACAAGAAGCCAGCATTTGTGGAAAGTTGGGAGGATGGCAAAAAGTTCGAGGGTGACGGGTTCATGCGTGCAACAAGAGGACGAGAAAATGCGCCAGATGCTAATCCCTGGCCGTAGGGATGGACGGACGGCAATGAGTGGCAGGGTGGCAGGGTGGCAGAGGTAGGGGTGTCTCAACCTTTAGAATGTGTGTGACGGACACACCGACAAGGTATGAAGATATAGACTATGTATGTATGTGCCGAGTACAGGGTCTAATGCCAGTCGCGTCTACTCTGGTCTCTTCCTTGTGTCTTCCTTATTAGGGTTCCCCTTCTCTCACTCTCACGGCAGGTGGGGAGCGGCGGCGACGAGAAACAAGATGGCAGCAGACGTGACCAAGGGTGCAGCCATTATTATGATATTCTACCAGAGCAGCGAGCGCATGACGGACGAAATAGAGACATGCAGGGCGCGGGCTGGGCAGGGTGGTCTCTCTCTTTTTCTGATTTGGATGGCTGGGGAGACGCTTCATCCCCGCGGCTACCCTGGCCCACCACCCACCGCGATTAGTCTGGTTGTGTACCTTGCCTTGCCTATGCTGCTGTGCAAGTACACTGCACAGTCTACACCACATGAACCGACCACACCATCTTTTTTCCTTGTCCCACCACAATCCAACAATCAATATCCATCATCTCATTTCTCCTGCCCCCAAGTCACTAAGTCACCCGATGCAGCCAACCAGCAGCCTGTATCCGTTTGTACGTCCAGGGCATAGCACACTACGGTGCGCGCGCCGAGAGTTGAGTATTGAGACAATGCGCCTGTCCATTCTCCTCCCATCGTTGTCACAATCAATCTCGTCAGCCGGACAGTTCGCTCCTCTACTCCGGCACTGCACACTGGACCTGGGAGCCGGCAGCTTGCAGGAACACTGATAGGGCGAGGGTACTAGTCACACACCTGCACGGCCAGAAAAACCTGTGAAACATCTAGTCCGCCTGCGGCAGTTTTCCTCTGTCGTGCCGCTGTTCGCGAAACGAAACCCTTCCCGTGCGCAAGCAGACCCAGCCAAGCAGCCAGCCCACTACGGATGGAAGTCCCGCTGTCTGTGCTCCCACCCGGCCCGCGCCTGATGATGGAGAAGTGGGAACACAATCATCGTCAAGGCCAGCCAGCATGGCAGTTTCATCGACCTGGGAGGCACACAACCAGATAGGCTGGCGGGCTGGTAGGCTGCCCAGAACATCCAAAGCATACTAACCTTGCGGCCATCTATCCGTCGACACATCCATCCGTTGCTGGCCGGGAGTCACCGCGCCGTGTCTACCCCTCCAAAGTGGATGCGAGAAGTGTGCTCGACAGGGATCCTAATGGCAAACCCACCCTAGGCTACTACTGTGGACTACACTAGTATCCTGATCGCATGGCCGGGACGATCCAGTCAGTGCCATCACGCGCCATCTGCACTAAGATCTGGTTCTCTGCGACTGGAAATTCATCTCCGTACTGGGAGGGGGCGTGTCTGGGAGACAACTGCTTGTCTGAATATCGAAACAGTCCTCGGCCTGTTGCGTCCGAAACTCGTCTCGGCTACCCTTCAACCCCTTGTAGTATAATCCAAAGGTTGCATCTGGTCACAAACCCTGGCCAGACGCCCTGACGCCAGAGGACCCTGCCGGGAATGGGTGAGCTACTCTTGCATGGGCACAATGCGACTCCGAGGCCTGGCAGCAGGCAGTGGTCGCTCGGGAACTAGCATTGACTTGCATTGAATCAGTCGCGCCGGAGCTGCAGCCCAACTGCTGGAAATAGCATCGCCTCGACCTCACCGCCATCTCCTTCAACGCCGCTTGTCGCGCTGGCAGAACAAGAGGAAGGCTAGAGAGAAATTTCTTCTGGTCTGCTTCTGGGTCTACTGCGGGACATCTGTCGCTCTGATGCAGCAGCAGAAGACTTCAAAGACGAGCCACGCTGTCCGCGTCGTGTCGTGTCACGACTGCCATCGGCGGTGAAGGGTCCTCATGCAACGGGACCAAGTTCGGGTTCCAACATGGCCAGACGGCTGTCCCGTGAGGCATCGACGCAGCATTCGTGCATGCTAAGCATGTTTGAAGACAAACGGGTCTCTTATGGCCGACTGGCATCGTCAGCTTCAGTCTCTTGTGTGCATGCTGGGGCCTGCAGGCCTTTCCACGTCAGAGGTTCCACTCGCCCCGAGTCTTTCGGTGGTCGATACCCAGTTGATCTACCAGATTGTCGAACGGCATTTACATACATCCGAGCAATAATGTGGAAACTGACGTCCGACGGACCTGCAGCGATTAATCATTCATTGTGCGGCTAGACATTCTGTCTGGGCAAGTGTTTCCAGCCTGTCTTATCACCGACATTCTTCCTCTGATAGGGAACCCGACGACACGGACAGGCCCACGCAAGGTCAAGGTTTCCACACTTCCGAGGCCCCGGCTGCCGACCTCGGCTCCGGGCACAACTCAGACATGGCCGCTTGCTTTGTCTGGACGCCAACGTGGGTAGATGCACGCGTATCTTCACTCATGCCGGGGCTTCCACCGGGTCGGAAGACTGGACAGCACTCGAGCGGCTCATCCGCCTCTGCGCAGCTAGAGCAAACTCGACCGATGGGTCTTCCGCCTAATATACGGCGCAGCAATGAAAAGCACAACCAAATATAGCCCTTCAGGGCCTGTTTCAGGGCCAAAAGCTGACATTAGTAGCGCTTTAGCCATAACCGTTCCTTGAGGTCAAAGCGGCCGATGGAAGCAAGCGAAATGCCCACGAAAGGGTTCGCTTCTGATAGCTCACTGTCCAGGTGACATTGAAGGAGCGGGAGGGATGGACCCACGAGCAAGCTTGCAAACTGCCAACTGCGCCGCCCGACAGCCCTGGGGTCCATATTCAGCCGCAACGAACACAGCCGCCGACTGATTGCTGAAATGGACTTGAAGCCTACGTAACCATTATCGCATCGACAATACCCTGACTGTCTGTACAGCATCTCTTCATCGGACCATTCTCAATCTCACGAGTTCCCTACGATAGCATTTGTTTCACCAAGGTCATCTGCGGTAAGAAACGACGCGTCACTAAAGCCACACTAGCTGGGCGACTCATCCAAGCCGTCCCCCAAAAACAAGCTTTTGTCCGCACCGAGGCCGTCTTTGTCTACCTCCTCCCAGACGTATCACATCCGTTCTCACTGCGGTATACACTACAAGGCTCAGGTCATCCAACACTTCGACTACGGACTTGTCCGGGGGCCAATCTGGTTGCACGAACCGCTCCAGTGACGGCATCAGCATATCTCATCAAACCCAAGTGACTCGCACTCTCAGCGCCGTGCGTCTATACCAACATGCCTGCATCTCATACAGTAGAGCTGCATTTCCCTTTGCCTGCCTATCTGTCACCAGACCTTGTCGTGCAGCAGCTCCAGGCTTACGAGCCGCTCATAACACCACACCCGTACCTGCTACGATACAGCCGACTGCCAGTGGACGAGAAGGACGTTGCCGCAGATCCGTTCTTCGCTGAGGACGGCGCCAGGATAGAGTGCTATGAGGTCTTTGAGCGCGTTGCCATCATCCCATTGCTCGGTCTCTCCAAGGACATCAGAATCCCTGCCACATTCCAGTCGATACCATCCGGGGTGCGGTGTCGCGCCGACGCGCAGGGCGGCGTCCGCGTGTGGTCGACCTACGAGGTTCAGCGGCGGGACCTCGGCGCCGAATTTGAGAGGGCCGGCCGGGCGGACTCGGATGGTGTCGCAAGAGACGACTTGCACGATATCGTCGACGGCGCGGGGCTGAGCTCTCCCGGTGCCGGGGAGTGGGAGCTGGTGGAGTACGCTAGGGTAGAGTGCAACTCGATCGTAAAGCCTTTCGTCGTCAGGAGCTTCGAGGCTGCGCACAGGGACCTCTGCCAGAAGGTGATCGATGAGCTGAAGAGGCAGGTGAGCAAGGAGCATCTCGCCCAGGCCCAGGCCCAGCGGGTGCCTGTCGTGGTGCCTGCATCGGGAGTGGTGGCTTAGATTCAAGGATGGTGTTGGATTAGGATTAGGGGTCTCTTATGGGTTTTGAGGCGTTAGCAAGGAGCGAGGCGGAATTTTTGTGTGGTTGTTAGCTGATACCCACAGCCTTAGAGCTGTGTCACTTATGTGGATTTGAATTTTCGAAGATTGCGAATATGCTTTACGCGGACAAAGAGGCTCAACAACAACAGAGTTCCTTGCGCGGGTGCTGAGCTCCGAAGTAATGCGTTGGCCGATATCTCAGCTATCAGCAGATGAGCTGGTTCGGCTTGGGACTATTCGTTCAGGGTCAGAAGTAGCCTAATGTCCTGTATTTTCTTTGGAACCTTCGACTGGATGGTTGTCACGAGCTGGTAGCACGTTCCACATCCTAGGTTCGTGAGTAGCCACGGACACGTTGTTACTGTCCACTTCAAATTACCATGCCTAGGTATTTCATCTGGACATATAAGGCCTCGAGGACTATATAATAGACGGTACTATCAGCCAAAGCAACACTTTTCTAGCATAAATCAACAGTGGTCCACGTGGATATACAGAAGTGAGCCCGGTTCCGAACAGCCAATATTATGAACGTGGTAGAAGAAAAATACATTCGACATTGATTGCTAAGCTTTCGCGAGAACAGGTAGACTTTGGTGCGATTCAGTGATGTGTACGTACGCAAAGCATCTCATCGCATGTAAAACCAACGTACACCTTTTCAAGTAGAAGATAAAGTTATGTGCCACAGGATCCTTTAACTAGCCCGTAAGAGGCCATTACAAAGTATAGACCAGCTTTGTGCCACTCACCCTCCCCTCCCTTAGATCATCCAACCCCTTCAGCACACACTCCAGTCCCTGACCTCCCTGGTTGACCGCCGTCCGTGCAACCTTGAACTTGCCCTGCGCCAGCAGGTCTCCGCTAAGCTTCCAAAACGCGCTGCCAAACTCCCTGTCCTCGGGCTTGGCGGGATAGTCACGGCCGCCGCGGTTGAACGCCTCACCAAAGACCGTGTAACCCATTGTGAAACCACCGGAAACCTCGGGGTTCACGGCCTTGAGCGCCTCATCCTTGACGGGCAGGAGGGCACCGTAGACGCCCGGCTGTGCGTCGCTCATGGCGAGCGCCGCGGCCCGCGTGGACTCGGGGGTCGGCGAGCAGTCCCACGCGAGCGTGAGCTCGTTGCCGGTCTGCGCCTTGATCTGCCTCCCCAGCTCCTCGGCCGGGGTGTGGTAGTCGAACACGGCGTCCGCGCCCAGGGACTTCAGGTAGTCGAAGTTGTGCGGCGAGGCGGTGGCGAGGACGGTCAGCCCAGAGAGTTTTGCGAACTGGACGCCCAGGATTCCCGTTGCGGTGCTGGCCCCGTTGATGAGGATGGGCTTGGGCGTGGACAGCGGGCTTGTTGGCAGGGGCAGCTTCAGGAACTGATATAGACCCTGGCCGACGGTCGTGATCCCTACTCCCAAAGTGGAAGCCTCCTCGAAGCTGACGTTGTCCGGGATTTTGAGCTGTATGTCAGAGTCCGCAAGGACGTAGTCGCCAAAGGCACCGCTCTCAGCGTCTTTACTGTTGCAGAGATGGTTAGAACCTTCCTGACTGAACGAATAAATGCCGCTGGTCTCGCGATTCGTAGCATCCTAGCAACAGCTTTGGCTCGAGAATGGGAGGCATCACTCACGCTCCATGCGCCATTCCGCACATTCGGTCGCCCTTTTTCAGCGACTTGCTCACACCCGGGCCGACCTCTTCAACAACTCCTGCATAATCACACTGCCGCGTGTCAGCCGCTTGCGCGCACAAAGAATTCCCATGGGCTCGTGGTCAGGAGGAAAGGAGGTCCGTCTCAGCACGGCGAGGTCTGTACATACTCCGATCCTCGCACCTGTAGCATCACCGCTGTGGATTGACTTCCAATCGGTCGGGTTGAGACCCAATGCCTTCACTTTGACCAGAACGTGCCCCTCGGGAATGCTGGGGACGGGTACTTCCTTGACGGCAGCTTCCCCTTTCCCCGTACAGACGATGGCTCTGCTGATGTATGACATGGTGCTTGCACAAAGAATCGATCAGTAAGTTGGATGCGGAGCTCGAGCTTGACGCTGAAGGTTCGGGAGAATCAACTAAATATTTCGGACCCGCTTGGGGGTATTTCCGCTATTTGGATGTGACGCAATCCATCGTCCAAAGGGGCTACGATGTTTCAACGCCAGGCCTATTACAAATCCGATCCGTCCCACCTAGTGATGTTGTACAGTTTGTACAATTTTGTTGTACGTACGTACGTACAGGAAGAAAATGTACGTACATGTACCATGTACGTACGACTGAGTCCACTATATTCCAAATCAGGTAATTTATGGGTCATGCCAAACAAGTACGGAGCTGTACAAAACTTTGCCGGCTCAACAACTTAGCTTTACTCTGCCATTCTCTCCCAATTAAATGCATCACCAAAAAAGATGTCCCCTGCTAAAGCTGACGCTGCCTTTATTTGGCGACAGTTTATCGACCTCGGCTGCTCGAACCCTAAGAAAAGCAAGCGATACAGATGCCGTTACTGCCAGAAGGAGTTTGTAGCGACCTCTGTTGGGAGGCCGAAAGAGCATCTCGCTGCATGTGATAAATGGCAAGCTACGCAGCGATAAGAGCGTCAAACTCGGAATAGTGCCGGTTATCTTCCCTCATATTCTGAAGCTGTACAAAAGAAGATAACAGAAGTCGGAATTCAGCATATCTCTTAGGACGAGAGCCGTAGTTTCGCTTATAATGCCGCCGCTGCTGTAATCGCCGGCGATCGCCCCTTCAGCTTCTTCGAAAGCCGTTGTTGGGGTTATTTCTTTACTTGCATCAAGCCTGGCCGGAAGCCCCCTAGCCGTGCCGTCATCACACAAATTCTTTCCAAGTTCCATTAGAAAATCTATAACAAGGTTTTTAAATTTATTACTAGTTCGGAATAGTTTAATATTATATTTAACGCTTCTAATAATATCTTATGCTATAATATTATTAGTATCTCCGTATAAATACCAGATGGCCCGGCTTTTTACTGGAAAATACGTAATACGAGAGATGAACAGTATATAGCAGAGAACTGGGTATAGCTGATCTGGGGAGAAATGCAGCAACTGTGTGGCAGCGATCTCTCCAGGATCAATTCTATCTGTACGGATACCGAAAATACGATGCGCTCTGTACACGACCTGCTAGGAGGGTTCCCAGAGCTCTCACATATCAACTTCTCTCTTTGCGATTCTCACAGCCTTCAGCTTCTGATTAAAGATATTCTTCTTCTTCCCTTCTTCGAGGATCTCTTTAAGAACATTAACACCCTGCTTGTGTTCTTCTTATGATCTAAATTACAATTACAAAGATTAAGAATGTGCTAGCGCATAAGGTGGAACGGAGTAACTCGCGCGCTGATTAGAAGGTACCGGTGAATTGTAAGCTATAATTAAGAAATTAATATATTAACCTGCTCGTTATGAACAGTGTAATTATACGCTGGGGTTCCCAGTATAATGCTTTCTCCTCCCTCCTTCGTTCTCGAGATCCTGCCAGAGACTGGTCTGTTTGAAAAGATGTACGGGATGAGTTGCGATTTCAAGATTGCCCCGTTCTCCTTCCCGAAGCGGTTCGGATCATCAAAGACAGCAGCTTCTGGCTAGACCTCGAAGCTGCGATCGTTGTGCTGAAACCAGTAAACGACTTCCAACACGCTTCTGAAGCTGATGGGGCGGGAAATGCACACGTTGTAAATCGCTGGCTGCAAATCAAAAGCAAATAGGCTGAGACGAGAGAGGCTGATCAGTTCCCTGATATTCCGTGGGATGATATTAACGCTATATTCAAAGCTAGGCTTTATAAGCAAACGTACGATATATATTGGATCGCTGATGCTCTCCGGCCTGATATAACAGGTCCAAACTCGAAACTTCCACCTAGCATCTTTGCACGCGTATAAGAATATCTGCAGAAACAGCTGGAAAATGGCAACAAGTATTACCGTGCCCTCTCCAAATTCATACACTTTCGAATGCGTACAAGCGGCCCAGACGGCTTATTTAATAAGCACAGCGCTGTATACAACGATAGCTTCAGGCTAGAAATTGCGTAGCAGTGCCTCCTTGACCAGGGCTCGATTCTAGATAGAGTAGCTGTGAAGGTAATGAACACGTTTGCAAATTCTGTACCTTCAGAACAAAGTTTCTCTGCTATCAGATTCATACACACGAAAGCTCGAAATCGCCTTACGCCCATGCATGTGGACATGCAGGCCTTCATTTTTACAAATAATCGCATATTAGATCGCCTTTAGAACCAGAAGTACGCGCATAAAAAGCGCTGGGCGGATCTTAAGGAGAAGGACTGGCTGGAACTTGAAGATTCGTACCTCGAGTTGTTTGTGAATGCGCAGGGCAGGAAGGTCTGGATGGATGGTGTGATGGCCTCTGCCAATGGAGATTTTGAGTGGGAAGGTGTCTTACAGTCGACATGTGATATATTGGGGGTTGGTACTGAAGTGTAATCAGTGGTTGGAGACTAGAGTGACAGGAGACCAGGACCGTATGAATGCTCGTACTCAACTATTGCTTGAAAAGGAAGGAGGAAATTTGTATGGTACGATTTTGTACGTACAGAAAAGTTGTACGTACGTACAGCTACCCAAAATACAGTAAGTACGTACGTACGTGTACAGAAAAATGCATCACTAGTCGCACCCGTGGCCATCGGCTTTCGCTCCCACAGCAACACCAGCCCTCGTCTTGCCTGCAACTCACCAGACCCAAAGAAAAGCAAACACTGAAGGCATGAAGAAGGAAGAGTCTAAATTAGTTACTGCTAGGCCATGATCAAGGCTCTGATTTCATAAATGTCTAAGCGCGATTGTCGGATTTAGAATGCTAAGGCTCTGTCCCTTGGGACTGTTACATGATGATGCCTTGGTCGTGGGTGGTACTAGTAGCTTCCAGCTGTGAAACGAGCCAGAACTGAGTACAAGAATATTTCAGCGTTTTCTGAGTAAAGAATTTGAGTCTACGGGACCATCTGCAACATTTCAATCACCTGCACTTCGGACTGTCCTGGACTGTCGTACCGTACGCTCCTATCAGCTGTGCTCCCCACCATCCCATGTCTCCCGGAATCAATACTTTTCCACAACCACTCTTCCCGGAGGCCCCGCAACATTGCACCCATGGAGTGACGGCCTATGCTAATGCTCAGCGGCTTTGAATACTTCCAGCAGTTGCGCAGGTGTCCTCCCGTCATCGTCCTTCAAGTCAGAGCGTGCCCCACTCTGCTCCAGCAACTTCATGGCATCGACTTTGCCCCTGGAGGCGGCGAAATGCATCGGCGTCCAACTCGACCAATTGGAGTTCAAGTCCGCGCCGTGCTCCATCAGAAGGTGCATAGTATCGAGATGGCCAAAGCGTGCAGCCGAATGTATCGCGGCAGAATGAGGGATAGGGAGGCCATGTTCCAGTAGCAACCTTGTCATGCGCGGACCTTCATCAATTGCAGCGCGGGACAACATGGACGAGTTGTAGGTCGAAATCCTCTCCTGCGGATCAACAGGATTGAACGGATCCGCCTCAAGCTCGAGCAGTGCGACGGCCACATCGTATTTCCTTAGCCTTACGGCCTCGTAAAGTGGCCGCGTACCGTGGCCGAGCGGGAAGTTGATAACGTTCGGGTCTGCAGGTGCTAGTGCCTTGAAAACAGCACCGTGCCTACCTTTGATTGTCTTGTTGATTGTCCATCTAGTTATAATATCAGAAGGAGCTATGCGTTGCTGTGTTGCGAAGGCGAGTAAAGTGGACACAGCAGCAACTTGTCCATTCCGGGCCGCCGCTGTCAAAGCCCGTTCAAGGTTTGACATTGGCATTGCCATCACGTCCCGGGCATCCTCTGGGCCTTCGCTTGGACGACTCACATAATAGATACTGTGAGACTTTTCCAGCATTGTATCGACCCATTTTGGCTGCAATAGCAAGTTCTGTAGTGCTGTGTCATTGCCAGACGAGCTTGCTTCAATGAGCGGCCGGGCGGCGTCCCTTGCCAATGAGTACTTCGCCGAAGTCTCTGGGCGATTGATACATGCTCGGTAGTTCCTTTATTTCTGCACCACAGCTGTGCGGTAGTGATCATAATGATGATGATGATGAGGAGGAGGAGGATCAAGAACGCTACGGAATGTAAGCATGGCTGGGATTCACATGTATGTAAGAAACAAGCCAAGTGGCCCACATTTTGGTCACGGCCGGTTCTAGGCAACAATGAGGGCTGGAAATCGACGATTCAATTTAACTAATAGTAACTGTCAGTCAATTAGATTTATGTAATGTAACTTCTTACTTATTGACTGTTAACGTGGTTTACCAGGTGGTGAGCCATATCAGGTCATGAGCCACTTTTGCTATTTCCGCCAACTTTAGCCAACCATAGCCCCCCCCTAGGGATAAATAATTAATAAAAGTTAGCACCAATTGGTGCCGACTATGCTTGATTACTTATTTTTGATTAATTTTATTAATTTAAAGGAGTTAGGGTGCGTGCAGGGGGGCTGGCAATCATAAGGTTTTGGTGGGACTACCTTTTCTTGGTGCTAGTCGCGTCTCTAATTTTCGCGTCAGTCTCGCACTAACCACTATATTTAAATATTCAACGCGTCAGAAATCAACAACAAAAACATGTATCCTATATCCCAAGAGGGCAAAATACTCCTAGCCATTCAGGCTATCCAGAAATCTAAAAAGAGCGATAAGAAACCTATGAGTATACGCGAAGCTGCAAAGATCTTCAACGTCTCTCGCGCAACACTCCAACGCAGAATGAACAATCAACCAACACGTCAAGAATCACGCGTCGATAAACATAAACTTGATGCAATTGAAGAGCGAACGCTTGTCCAATATGTTATTGATCAAGATATACGAGGATTTCCCCTACGACTCTCTGGGTTAGAAGATATGGCGAACCTCTTACTGACGTCGCGAGATGGCAAGCCAGTGGGTAAGCACTGGGCTCGACGCTTTGTGGATATGCAACCTAGCCTGAAAACTAGGTTTGATCGTCCCTATGATTATCAGAGGGCTCTTTGCGAAGATCCAGAGATTATTGGGAACTGGTTTAGGCTCCTCCGCAATATGATGGCTAAGTACCGGATTATTAACGAGAACCTCTACAACTGCGACGAGACCGGCTTTATGATGGGCATAATTACTGCGTCAATGGTTATTACACGCTCCGGCAAGGTTGGAAAGCCTAAATCTATTCAGCCTGGCAACCGGGAATGGGCAACAGCTATTGAATGTATTAATGCAAGCGGCTGGAGTATCCCGCCGTTTGTCATCGTTCAGGGCGCCTACCACCTTGTAAGCTGGACTACAGAGTCAGGTTTCCCCCCCTCCTGGGTGATTACACCTACTCTGAATGGATGGACCGATAATAAGACTGGCCTTGAGTGGATTCAGCACTTCAATAAGCATACGAAACCCAAGAGAGAGGCGGATTACCGGATGTTGATACTTGATGGCCACGAGAGCCATATGTCCGCCGAATTCAACCACTACTGCAAGGAGAACAAGATTATCCCTATCAGTATGCCTCCGCACTCTTCTCATTTGGTCCAGCCACTGGATATCGCGTTATTTCGGTCTCTAAAGCACGCATATGGCGAGGAAATTAACGACTTTGTCCGGGCTTCTATTAACCACATTACCAAAAGCGAGTTCTTCATCGCGTTCAAGGCAGCCCACGACAAGACTTTTACGGAGGACAACATCAAGGCTGCATTTAGGGGAGCTGGAGTAGTGCCTTGGGACCCGGATTCTGTTATTTCTAAGCTTGATATCCGCATCAGAACTCCAGTGCTATCCGTCCCTGTTTCTCCCCAGCAATGGGAGTCTCAAACACCCTCTAATGCACAACAAACCATTAAGCAATCAGCTTACATCAAAGGCAGGATCTCCACCTATCAGGGTAGCTCCCCTACACCAATTATAGAGGCTGTTCACCAGCTATCCAAGGGTTCACAGGCAATGGCACACAAGATCATAATTATGGAGGATCGGATCCGTATACTTGAGAAGGCTAATATAGCACTCGCTAAACGCCGGAGAGCCAAAAGAACGCGATTACAGCTTGGAGGGGCACTTAGTATTGAGGAATCCCAATTAATAATTGATGAAAAGGAAAAGGGGAAGCGGCCAGCTGCTCAAATAGCTGGTGGCGCGGAGGAGGAGGTCCGCGGCGGACCGAGCAAACGACGCTGTGGCAACTGCGGCGAGACTGGGCACAATACAAGAACGTGTGAAAAGGAGGAAGAAGGGTCTAGTGGATCGGATTCTAACTGTATTATAGCAAATCCAGCGTAGTTGGCACTAGTTGGTGCCAATATATGTGTATTGGTGGTCCGCGGCGGACCGCGATTTTAAAGGCGAAGTTGGCACCATTTGGTGCAAAGTGTGTATTTCCCACCAAAAGTCAGCCTGTTTGGACCAGCACTGCAACCACGCCAACCACTTAAAATTGATAAAGTCAATTAGAAATAAGCAATTCGGACCAATTGGCACTAATTGGTGCCAATTTTTAATTAACTTGCTTGCACCAATATAGTACTAGGGTTGGCTGAAGTTGGCGGAAATAGCAAAAGTGGCTCACGACCTGATATGGCTCACCACCTGGTAAACCACGTTATATGAATTTACTGTTATCAGAATTGTGTTTATTATCTAAAGTTTTGGGGGTTTCAGCGTTTACGGCAGTATGAAAGAGCCGCCTGCAGCTCTTTTCTTTTTTTAAATTTTTAGAAAAGTGCATTATGATAAGCTGAAGAACGAAATCAGCAGCTAGCATCCACTTCTCCGCTTTAACGAGGATCGTGCGATTGGTACCTAACACCGAGTTCACGGGGCATGATGGGGTGAGCACTTAATGTGATTTTGAGATTTGTGGTGGTTATTAACACCCTGAGAGAAAACGGTGGAAGATGCTTATGCAGCTATGGTGAATACCCCAAGAGCAAGATGTAGAAACAGACCCCACGATATTCAAAATCCGCCAAGTAGGAGCCCCTGAACTGCTTCGTTCATATAGATCGTATTCTCAATCCTTAGTGGTACGCTACTCTTCATTTGAGCCCAGCCCAGATTTGACTCTACTGCAGATCCTGTAAGATGCCTGGTTGCAACTCCTCCAGCTTGGCGCACAGCAACTTCCAAACGTACGTGGCTTTGTTATCATCCAAGGCAATAGGAGCATACGCCTTCACGGCGCCAGCTCGTAGGTACAGTCTATGCGTCTGTCTGCCCGCCGCGGCAGCTTGGACTACTAAGCGAGAGCCCTCTTCAACGGTGCGAGCCGAGATCCACTCGAAGATTCTGAAGAGCACTTTGGTAGCGCCTTTGAGGTCTCCGGACAGGCCGGTCTTGCAGAAACACGGATCAACAGAGTTGATGACGATTGGGTTTGGGCTGGTAGTGGCCGGGTCCAGGGCAGCACACAGCTTCCTGATAATGTATATCTGCAGCAGCTTCGAGAGGTTATACCTTGGAAGCAAGATTTAAGTCAGAACGAAATCTCGGAGTTAGTAAGGCATATGAGAAGCAAGAATCTTACTGGTTCATCTTATCCACGTGCGACTCATCCTTGAACCAGGTGAAAATATTTCCACCTTGTTTCTCGGGATACTTTGCCACGTCGTAGAGCGCTGATGTTACGATGGTCATATGTGGCGTAGTTTGGAATTCGCTTGCAGTGTTCTTCAGCTATTAACTGAAGCGCAAGCAAGAAAGTGCCGATGTCGTTAACAGCGAGGGTGCGCTCGGTGCCGTAGACGACCTTAAATCCGACGGAGCTGATGCCAGCATTGCTGATGAGGTTGTCTAATCGAGGCAGGGCGTTGGCCTGATCCACAAATTTCTTGATCGACAAAGGTGATTCGAGATCAAGTTCCCACACCTGAATGACCTCAGGCGAGCATTTCAAGAGGGTCTCAACCTCTAATTTGGCCTCGTTGCCCCGGGTCAAGCTACGAAATCCAAAAATAACCTTACTGGCCCTAAGACGGATGACGTGTTTGGCGATCTCCTTGCCTAGGCCTCCGTTGGCACCAGTTATGATGACCGTCTTGGAGGCGAAGGACGCGGAGGGTTTTGGGATATTAAGGATGAATTGTGTCTGAAGAAAATCTCCTAGCGAAGGCATGGTGATGGCGGTAGTGGCTGGGATACTTTTCTCCTCTGTTTTTATTTATTTCTCCGTTCGGCTGTAAGTGGTGTAAGGCGCTAGCGGCGATACAGCACTTGAGGTGAATAAGTCCACGGACTTAGACGGCCACTCGCGAGTGCGGCACAGGCGGTTCAGCTCCGCGGACTTAAGATGAATAGTTACACCTTTCTCACCCCCGAACTTGCTGTGCCGTCTCGATTTCTCTTTGAACTGCACAAAAGCAACACCTACGCGTCGCGCACCCTTTCAACTCTTCGCCGAGACCAGCATGGATTTCCAACGTGATTCGGTGTCCTCCCGAGCGACGGATCAATCCCGTAAGCGTCACCGGCGACGCATACCCTTGTCTTGTGACCCCTGTCGCACCAGGAAGTGAGTAGAGACCTATCCAAATCCAATACGCGACCAGCTCTTAAAGGCCTATCACTGATAGGAATTCAGACTCAAATGTAATCGAGAGAAGCCCTGCCAGAACTGCACCGCCCGCAGTGAACAGGCATCCTGTAAATTCCGCGGATCCAAGCAAGGCGCGCCATCTACAGTCCGCGGTCATAACGGGGATGAAATGCGGCAACGGATTGATCATCTCGAAATCTTAGTCAGACGACTCATTGCCCAGCGCGAGGACACACCGTTACCCACAAATGACAAGGCCGACACCACTGAAGCCAAACCAGAGTCTGGGATCCATGAGGTTGCTGGATCCAGCAAGACGCTGATAGACGGTGTTCGTTCCATGTATCTGATGAATGGGGACGACTGGCAAGGTGTCCTTCAAGAGGTATTATAATCTCTTACGGCCTTCTGCTCTTGTATTTCGAGTACGTTCTGTTCTTTTTCACCGTCGCTCTTGACTCAGTTCAAAAGTCTCTGCACATCGCGAGCCACACGTGAGTACAAGGGGAATCACGGCTAACCCGGTCAGTGAGATCAACCAGCTAAAGCAGACATGGAGCCAAGGGCACGTCGGTGATGATGAATATTGCTTGCCTCCCGCATTCTCGCACGTGGTCGATGGATCGAGCTTGCTCTTCAATCAGGTCAAGCCACTTGAGCACATGGAGGTCCTGTCTACTTTACCACCCAAACCCGAGGTCGACCAACTCGTGCGAAAGTTCTTTGATAGGGACAGGTTCCCAATAAGCCTGCCTCGTAAGTTGCTCAAGACATGCCTTGGTGCCTACGGCTCACGTATAATCAGCTATTATCCATGAACCAACTTTCATGCGCGAGGTATGCCGCACAGCCGGACACCCTCTCTGCATATCATCATATAAGCATGTAGCTATTTAATAAACTAACTACACTTCTAGTACAATGAGCACTGGAAGGATCCATCGCGAACTAGCTTGATATGGCTGGGCCTGCTTTTCTCCATCCTTGCCATCACCATGCTGGCCTATTACCAACACGGAGAGCCTCCAGAGTACAAAGATAGCTTGGAGTCTTTGTTCCAACTTTATCGCATGCGCACAGCGCAGTGTCTATAGAGCGGTTATATTTCCAAGTGCCTGTCGTATACCGTGGAGACATTGCGCCTCAACGCTACCGCCGAGCTGAACCGAAAGGATGACAATCGGCGCAGGCTCTAGATAATGGCCGGTGTCGTTGTCCGCACAGCCATAAACATGGGTTACCACCTTGATCCTTCCAACTCTCCGGGCATCTCTGCGCTGCAAGCAGAATATCGACGCCGTACCTGGCTCTCTGTGATCAGTTTGGACGACATGGCTTCTTTTCTCGGCGGCTTCCCCCGTATGGGATCAGCAATACACTCAGACACCAAGGAGCCCCGCAACTTGTTTGACTGGGAGCTTTCCGAGGACACTCCTTTCCCACCTCCGCCGCGACCGCTATCTGAACGTACCCCTACGACGTACCTGATCGTCAAGGGGCGCCTGTTCCGTGCGATTGGGCGGATCGCCGACGTCAACAGCTCTCCAGGCCCAGTCTTCTACGAGGCCGTACTCGAAATCGACGGTGAGATGTTTGAGGCGTTCATGAGTATCCCTCCCCACATGCAAGCTGCTCCCACGGTCAATAATCGTGACACGGCCAATATATCATCGCATTCTTCCAATTTGGGCCTGGTGTGGATGTATCATAAAGGAATGTGCATGTTGCACCGCAAGTTCCTGGCCAAGGGAAGAGCCGAAGGCCTTTTCAAGGTCTCTCAAGACAGATGTATCTCTTCTGCTTTGGCACTGTTGAATTTCCAGCTCAGCCTACAGCCATCATTTTATAGAATCTAGCAGACCCGTCACATGCTGACACTTGGTGCGATGGTCCTGTTCTTAGAACTTGAGTTGAGACGACAGAACCCTGATCTGGAGGTGTTTCCGGATAGTGACTGCCTTTTTCAGGCTTTGGAGAAGTCATGTTCCCGTTGGAAAGAGGCGTTGGGTGTCTGCGACGACGCCCGGAGACTTCACAGGGTTCTAGAGGGAATGCTTGCCAGCTTTTGTGCTGGTGAAGCTGGAACTAGATCTTCAAGGCCTCCGCCCGAAGTATCAGTTGAGTCGTCGAGGCTTAGCATGTCGTTCGATCCATCCACTTGGGAGTTTCCGTCGGAGGATGACTTTTCCATTATGAATTTTGATTGAGTTAGTATTTTACCTCTGAGATGGTGAGTACCCTTTACTAATGAATACAGGTCAAGTAGGATGCTTTCATCGAGGAGGCGAGTCAAGAACCAGGAGCGGTGTATTAGACAGTGCATCAAGTAAAGTGTGTGATTAGGTTTTGATGTTGTCTTGAAGCTCTAGTAGACTCTTAATGAAGTTTACTATCCACAGACCTTGGGAAGTCATAATTGCAATTCAGAGCAAGTCGTACCCCGTGCCACCGCAACACGCAACATGCCCTGGCAGACAGACTCGATTCAAAAATGAAATGAGGGCATCAGACCCGTGATCATTGAATTAGGCGGTAGAGCGGCCACAAACTCAGTTCACTCAAAGCAGCAGCCGGCCGAGCCCTGCCTGTGAGCGGGTCAATGCTTCGATCTCCTCGGCTTCGCGCCTGATGACTGGGTCGCTGGGTGCTTGCTGTCGCGCAATATCAATGAGCGACTTGGCAGCGTCCAGGTTTCCCAGGACACGTTCTATTGACGCAGCCCGAAACGAGAGCTTTGCCATCTGTTGCAGGTTTGGACGCCAGTCCGTCGTAAAGTTGTCCCCAGCGGCCATCGCCGACTTCACGTGGTAGTCAGCCTTGCCACAATAGTATTGGATCTTCTTCTTGTCGGACTCTGACGTCTCCCGAAGGAAGACCAGGATGTTCTGCGCGCAGTTAAGGCAGACCTGGTAATACGTCTCGGAAATGGCGTGGAGGAAGACCTCCCCTCCTTTGGCCGCGATCTGTGGCCAGAGATTACCATTCCTGATGAGCGCGACTTTGATGTAGCCTGTAGTGTACGCTTCTGCAGCCTTGTGGAACTCTTTCTGCCTGAAATAGCGGTTTCCTAGGTCTTTGCTGCGTTTGAACTCGGTTAAGGCCTCCTCGGGCTCGGGAAGGTTCTCTTCGGCAACGGCCTGCTTTACAGACTCAGCCAATGAGGTGGAAACACAGCCGTCGACGGAGAAGTGGGAGAAGCCGCGTAGATGGTCGCGGTAGGGCTGAAGAAGTCGCTGCTGATTCTTCTCGCCCATGAATCCTGGGCTGCCGGTTGAGTCAAAGGGGTTGTGAATGGTGAGGTTGTGTTTCGTGAGGCTGCCGAAACCTCTGACCATTAAAGTACCTCTTATAGCAAGAGCTTCGCAGAACAGATCGAGGTCGCGACGCAGGATGACCAGATCAACATCGTCTTCCTGCTGAGGGCCAGGGAAGTCTTCAGGCCGATCGCTTGTGAATTCGATAGAATGCGTCATTACGTATCCCTGGAACCTGTCCCTTGAAAGTGCAGTAGTGCGGATGATTGGAATCTGCCTGGCAAGCAAGAAACCTTTGATCACTTGTCCAACACCCCGGGCACGTATGCGAATGAATTGGTTACCTCGAAGCATGACGTCTCTGGCTTCGGCGTAGACCTGGCGGTTGCTCTGTAGTATCTGCATCTCGCTCGGGTGGGTCATCGCTGCCATGCCTTCCGGTAGCCACAGAAGGTCAGCTTGCTCGACACGGCGCAACTTCGCAGGCGGGGGATCACAGAGAATGACATGATAAATGGCGTTTCTGACTTCAATCGGGAGATCAAGAAAACGGAATGGTTGGCTGGCGGTGTCTGCCATGATGTGCCTTGACAGAGAAAATGCCTACGTACGCATGTCCGAATCTCGAACACCCTCAGCTCGATTGTGTAATGAGTTCTAGAAACAGGGAGAAGGCTTATCTTATCTGGAATGTTTGGCGAGCTTACCTCAGCCGGGCCCGGTTATCGCCGAACTCGGTTGTGGATTAAGTGGCGTCGGACAGGCACTCGGAATATGCGTGTCAATTCAGTCGTGCGTAGAGTACGCTCAACCGTAGTTTTAGGGGAGAACATGTACAACACTTGATAAGTCCCACACTATGCAGCCTTATGTTGTGAAACTAATAATGGTACTGGTATCTCAAGAATCAAAATCCACGGAACTGCGAGCAGACGCGTAAACAAGAATGCAAATGAAGCAAGCCAACCACTGATCAAATCTCACTCGACAGCAACCCTAGGCAACTTGCTTCTCAACGTGCTGTTCCACAACACCGTCCTTCACCAAGCCAACATCGCCAACCTCGCCCATAGATGGTGTCCAGTGAAGCATAATCTTCTCGCCAGTGAACAACTTGTCAATTTGCTCTAGTGTCAAGTTCTGCGTCTCTGGGTAGAAAAAGTAGATCAAGGGCAAGAAGCAGAAGTTGAAGACTAGGAAAGGTGAGTATTAACATCGCGAAATTCCGTCGATTCCGGGCGTGGGAATACATACTGCAGAAATAGATATATGTGCGGTAGCCAATGTTGCCGATGCTGACTGGTGTGATCTCCACCACAAGGAATGTGAAGATCCAATTGGATGCTGACGCAAGTGCAGCAGCTCTCTGACGGATCGCAAGCGGAGCATATTCAGCAGGAACTGTATCCAATCAGTTTCCAGAACAACATCTAGGGAATCGTGTAGAAGTTGAGAAGAAGTGAAGACTTACGCAACCAGGGGATGGCTAGCAATCCAACGGCGAAAAAGAAGTTGAAAGCAAATAGCATGACGCTGGCTACAATTCCCGCTGAAGCTGAGCCGTCAGAAACGGTCCCGGCAAGTATTGCCATACAGCAGCCTTGTCCGGCGGCGGCGAAAAGCATCAGCTTCCGTCGGCCCAGCCTGTCGATAATCCAGATCGGAATGAGTGAGCTGAGGAAATACGCAACCCCATTGAAGCCGGCTAGCAACATCGAGAGGTTGTGGGAGAGTCCTACAGACTGTTGGACTGTTTGTAGATATCAGCTGATAGACTCAAGTAAAGGATGCCTTTGAAGAAAAGACATGACTTTATTATGCCATCGAGCATGCTTAAGCTCTCGATGACAAGATAAAAAGTGGAAGACGCAGGTTCACTTACAGATGACAGGTGCGTAGTAGGTGATCAGATTAATCCCCCTGAATGGCGGTACTTGTTAGCAAACGCACAGGTTTTTTAACATCTGAGACTGCCACGAGGGCTAGATTTGGAATGAAGTACAGCAAGAAGTGGTGGGAATCACATACGAGAGTTGTTGCATGAACTGGCCCCCTATACCCAGCATGGTGCGATAGAAAAACTTCTGAGGCCCGTTCTTAAGTAGCGCTCTGTAAGAGCTGCCATGGGCTGCCTCCCTCTCCTCGTCGACTGCGTGCTGGATCTCTGCGATCTCTCTATTGACAAAGTCGTCATCGGGTCGGTTTTTGGGGAGCAGGGCCAAGAGGATGTGGCGTGCATCATCGTGTCGGTCTTGCGCAATGAGCTATTATTTCCCGGATTGCCGATTAGTTTGAGAGCGGTCGATAGTAGCGTAGGGCAAGCTGTTGACTCACCCATCGTGGAGACTCTGGCAAAAATAGCATCAGAGCAATTGTAAGAACGGCGAAAACGCATTGCAAAGCCAACGGAAAGCGAAACTGTGCGTGATTGTTGACATATGACATTCCATCTATGAAGAGACCATTGTGAGCGATTTTCCAGACGATGTTAAAGATCAATGACATAGAGGGAATATTGAACGAGCCTGCTGCCAGGGTGACCTCGTTGTATGATCCGGCTTGAAAGGACACGGAAAACATAAACATAGGGCGATAGCTACTTACAGTCTACCCAGTACGCTGTCATGACACCGAAGATGTTTATGGCAAGCTCTATGCTGAGCTGAACCGCTCCGTCAGTTGAATGTTCCAAGATAACAAAAGGAGTGGAGGTCGGTTGCCAAGCTTACCCCTTTACCACGCTTGTCTGCTTGCATCAACTCGGAATGCCACACAGCTTCCGCGAATGTCAACACATCGAAAGACTCATATGAAGGGACATCGGAAGATGTCACAGATCCAGAGCCAACTCACGGATAGTACTAGTGTTCATTCCATTCCCAAGACCCGCCACAATACGTCCGACGATCATATGCGGGATTGTATACGCAGAGGCTTGGAGCGCTCCACCAACACACAGTATAGCACAACCGATCAATATAGTCATCCGACGGCCGAGCTTCTCTCCGAAAACAAGAGCCAGGATGGAACCAAAGAAGCATCCGATTTCGTAAATGGCGACGACGGTCCCCTGAAGGGACGCGCTGCCGTTGGAGCCCTCGTTGGTGTCGATCTCGGGGAATTGTGCTGTGAAGGCCCGGCCAGTGAGCAAACCGCTCATTACGCCCTGATCATATCCGACTACACATTGTGTGAAATTAGTACCTGCTCGTCTGGGGAAGTGCACTGGTATCTGGGCGAGGCAGGGTAACTGAGCCTCGCCTGGTACACGTGTCGAGACCAGCCAAATGACAGCCAAGGCACTACGAATCAGAGATAATTAGCAATTCACTCACAAAGCAGGAAGCCGGACCCAGCTGCCGCCGTAATTGCCCAGTGAAGTGGGCGGCCTGTGAGGATAGTCATTTTGATAGGGGTTGATGCACAAAAGAGGAGGACGATAACGACAGCGGAATCAAGGGTAGAGTCGATGTTATATATTTTTTTTCCGCTATCAAAGCCCAGGCCCGTGGCATTGCAAACTGAAGCGAATGCGCCAACTCTTGGATACCCCAGCTGTGCGTAAATAACCCGGGGATCGTGGGGAGTCACATCAGCTAAGGCGCCCACCCCATACTTGGCTTCGAATTCTAATTAGGTTCTCGAAATGATCTGAGGAAGAAGCCGCACTCGAAGGGTTTGATGACGACGTTGGGACCCATCCTCATCGGGCCATTTCTCTGAGAGCAGGCTCGAACACCAGGGGGTTGGGGTGTTTGATCCCGCTGCGCAGGTCCCACTGCCGGTTTTTCTGGGGTCCCCGTAAAAAAGTTTTCCGGGGAAGAGGAGGGCCTATGACCGCCTTGGGCAGAGTCATGCAACTCGCGCTTCAACTTGCCTAGTATGCCATTGAGGCAAAGCCGTTACCGAGCGGGGGGGGGGGCTCTCCTGTTCCCACGCCAAGCCGGGAAAATTCTTCTCCCCCGACTTTGTTTCAATAATTGACCAACTCTATTAGTTGCGAAGAATCTTTAGTTCAACCCTATTTCTTTTGGGTTCGTTGAGACAATTTTTTGAGAAGCCAAATAGGCAGTGTGAAGCGGTCGTCACCCACTGCAGGGTCCCCACCGCCGGGCATCACAACACCGGATCTAACGTATCTAGATGGGGCAAATGCTTAGACCTACGATTCTTGGAACGCACGGATGCTGAACGGCCCAACACAGGTTATGCGATGAGAGCCATGGCTGATAACGATATGACGATTGCTTCTAGATAATCGGTCTCTTCCTGCAGTCTTCTCTCACGGCGAAGATCCTCCCTTCCATTCTCTCCCGCTCCAACATAGATCGTTATCATCCCGTCGCTTTCGCCTTTTGATCCTTTTAGACCTTCATATCATAATTCGTCTCAGAAACACTTCAAAACCCATAGCTCTCGTTACCGTCATATATTCGTAAACAATGGGTGAACAAATTGCCGACCTGAAGCTTCCCGCGGACGTTCCAGAGTCCAGGGTGACACCAGCAAACGTCTCACACACTGCCTTGTTCTCGTTGAGCGGCAAGACAATTGCGATCACCGGAGGTGGCCGCGGTGTGGGCATCACGCTCGCCGCGGCCGTCCTCGAGGCCGGCGGCAATGTCGCCTGCCTGGACATCCTCGAGACCCCCGCCGCGGATGAGTGGGCCGCGATCGAGAAGACGGCCAAGACATCCGGGCTCAGGCTCTCGTACCGCCGCGTCGACATCACCGACGAAGAGAACCTCTCAAACATCCTCGACGAGATAGAAAAAGAGGGGCGGGAGTCTGGCGCCCTTTTCTACGGCACGATTGCGTGTGCCGGTATCCAGCAGAAGACCCCGGCCGTCGAATACCCCAAGTCCGACTTCGAGCGCATGTTCAGCGTCAACGTCACCGGTACTTTCCTGACCGCGAAACACACTGCGAGGATATTGATCAAGAATGGTGTCAAGGGCAGTATTGTAATGATCGCCTCCATGTCTGGCGAGATTGCCAACCGGGTAAGTCTTGAACTAGTTTGCTCACATGTCCTTGTTCCCCTCTGCCACGTCAGCCGATGTGAGTATAATTCGGTAAATACTGACGTTTTGCCATCCCGTGCAGGGTTTGACATGCTCCGCATACAACAGCAGCAAAGCCGCAGTACAGCAACTCTGCCGATCAGTAGCGCAAGAATGGGGCCAATATGGCATCAGGGTGAACACTCTGTCCCCGGGTTACATAAGAACGGCCATGACAGATGCGCTCCTAGCCACGAACCCGGAATTGGAGAAGATTTGGATGGCCGGTGCACTGCTTGGAAGGCTTGGGGCGCCTGAGGATTTCAAGGCCCCGGCCGTTTTCCTCCTGTCGCAAGGAAGCTCGTTCATGACAGGCGCAGATCTCAGGGTGGATGGAGGCCACTGCGCTTCTGCGTAGGTGGGCTGTGTCAGAGAATACCGAAAAAAATAGAGTAACATTTTACCCTCCATCGAGGTCTCCCCAGAACGTTCTGAGGTCATCAGCCCGCCACTTTGCCCCCCAACCGGTCTCCTTCTCGATGAGCTCATATGTCTTGAGTATCGCGCGGTGCTCGGACGGGTTGGACATTATGCGTCCGGCTATCCAAAGAGGCTGTATACAATTCGTCCAGCAGGCGTGATCTGTGTTAGAAATCGAGATGGCGCAAATCCTACGAGCGTGCCAGAGCATGGAACGAGTCCCAGGTGGCAGTCTTGTGCCTCGGGGGATTCTCTGCAGCATCAGGAGAGCGGCAGTATGGTACATTTGATTCCCAGATATAGCGGATGGGTTAGAGAACAGGAGGATAGGGAATGGTCGCTCAGGCTCAGTTTCTAGCTGTGGCAAGTCGAGAACAGGTCTCATCTCGGGTGGACGGGAGTGGTACCAATCGTTGAGACGTGAGAAGAGACTGTTCCAGCGCCGGCCGAAATCCTCGCGGCTTTTTGCGTTGTCTGCGAACAGGTCCATGGCCTCAGCACAAAGGTGCACAATGTAATTTGCGTACATGTCAAAACCCCTTGCGCCATAGGCGAGCCGGATATTTTCGTCCGCAGCTGGCTTCGGCAGCCAACTCTCAATGGGAATAATAGTCCGCTCATCTGAGATTAGTGCACCGCATAGATCTGAACACGGGGATATTGATGAGCAGCCCACTCGTCAAGGTTTTGATGTTAGGTGATTCAGGACTCACCCATGCGTGCGAAACACCAGAAAAGGGCTTGCTCCAACCCTCCAGAGAATCCATTGATTCCCAGGGATAGGATCAAGCTGGCGGAGCCATCAAGATGCCGTCGCCACATTTTTGGAGAACCTGTACACACAAGTCAATTATGAAAACGGGAGAATAGACAAGTAACATTTGCAACTCACAGCTCATCATCTCCAGAACGCAGAGAACAACACATGATGCCACCACAGTCGTCGTTCTCGTCTGCAGTTGCGGGACAAGCTGATGGATGGCCTCCTGGTATAACCCGAGGCTCGTGGCAGGACGGTTCGGAAATTTTCGTTCCAGTTGTCGCGCTGAAAGCGCAAGCATCGAGAATCGCAAGTGGGGATGTTCTCGTGCTAGTGGTGGTAAAACACGAACGAACCGCCGCTGATTGTCAAACTTGTCAAGCTACACGGGATGTGAGCCTAAGTGAACTATGCATCTGCTAGATGTCAGTTGGTACCAGGACAGGGGCACTCACCCATGGACCAATTTCATCTACCCAGTTCTTCCACAATTCGAATTCTTCCTGTTGTGACAGCTCACTGAGTCTAGGTGTCGTCCGTGACAGGGCCACATCCTCTAATGGGGCTACTGTGTCCGACGTGTGAGCGTTCGGCGGTAAACATCTTTCGACGAACTGACCTTCAGCCCGGGCAGTTGCATGCGCCGTCTCTGGGCGCTCTGGTGTCCCGCATCGACTCGGCAAGGCTGAGCGAGCAGCGTAGAAAGTATGGCTCCTCAGAGCAGAATGGAACTCCAGGTACGCCGAGCCAGGCAAGAAGATACCATCATGCGACATGCCCTCAGAACCCGGGCTCGCGATGCTCGGATTGCTGCTATGGTTTGATGGTTGCAACAGTGCGCTGCCAGGTGCACCGGCATTGGGAGGCGCGTCAGGGGCTGAACATCCCAGGTCAAGCAACTGGGCGGCTGCAGAATGAATCATGTCATACGAGTGCGGCGATAAGATGTTTGCTGAGCTCTCAAGGTTCGCAAGATGGCCGGGGGCCGGCGTCACAGGGGCCGAGACAGTGTCAGTGGCAGGTTCAGAGCTGCCCGCGGCGGTCAGCGAAGCCACGTCGTCCCTCCGCGTAGACAGCGTGGAAACTGTGCTGTCCTTTGAAGACTTTGGGGATCCACGCGGCTGTTGATCCCTCGGCTCCTGCTGATCCAACATGCTGCGAGATTGGCGTGCCGCAGGGCCACCGTTGGCAGACATATTGGGCTCATTCCAATAGTCTCGGATGACCTCGCTCGTCACATCAATGATCTATTCATGTTAGAATATGGTGCAGAATGGAGTTGATCTGCGAGGGCTTACTTCAACATCTCCACTACACTGGAACTTCGCAGTCTCAAGCATGGACGGATGGTAGGCGGGAATAGACTCGACATGCTCGGGGCGGAAGACCAACCGCACGCCCCATTCGCATGGCACACCCCTCAGCGAGCACTCCTTACAGGTCGGTCTTTGCTCATCGCCTGCTCAGGATTGCATGTGATTAGAGAGATAGACGTCATGTCTTTGGAAAAATATACTGCCGCATTGACCTGGTTGGGCAGGGGAGATGGTGTGGCGTCGGTATGGCCGCGGGTTGCTACTACTCACACTTCTTGCGCTTGCGCCTGCAGTTCCAGCAGCCGGTCCGCGTACGGACGTGCTTGGCCCTCGGGGTGTGGCGGGCAGTCTGGGCCGGACGAGAATGGCGGGCCCGCCGGCTTTCCCCTCGGGGCGAGACCGAGGTGCTATCGTCGTTGGTCATTATCGCCTGCGCGGGGCTGGCTGCTGGTCCGCCAGATTGCAGTCTATGAAGAGACAGACCGTCAAGTCGGCGTTGGCTCCAGGAGCTTCCGTCCCATCGTGCGCAGTGAACGGTGCCCGACCCGTGACGTCGAGTAAGGTGCGTTACAGTGGGCTCTGCAGTGTCACCAAGGGCGGCCGACGTCCATGCCACCTGGCGACCTGGTAAGCCACCTGGTCAACGGCTGAGTACTGTGTGTGATGCTAGACCTTGAAGCCTTGGGAGGCAGCAAGACTCTCGGTTAATATGCCGCCCGGCTTTCCTGATCCGTCGGGTTGAGGATCGAAGTCTGGGGTCGCATGACGGGCGTGACAGGATTAACTCTGGGTTCCCCATGGATAGCGTCGCATTGTACTACGGTACTGGCCTCGGATTGGTGGGCATGCCTGGGGTCATGACTCTCCTCCACTCGAAACTGGCTAGGCGAGCGAGGGAAGTTTGTAGCGTTCCGTAGAGGCGCTTGGGACTTCCAAATATGCAAAGAAGGCAGCCTGAGACATGCGAAAGAGGCCCCGTCGTTGCTCTTTCTCCAACGGCATTTGGCCACCCTCGGAACGCAGATATCGTGGGGAGCAAACAGGTACGATCGGTATATGAATGGCAGTTTTCATCATGGCTGGCGAAGCGATCCAGTCCTCGCCGTGGACAAAGCACACTTCTTCTGAACTCCAACATCTTCAACATGGCCCCTTCAGTAGTAGACGTCCCCACAGACACAGTCTCTCACCTGCCGTTGAAACTCTCAGCGAACGGTGACAAGGCCAACGGAGACCGTGCCGGCATTTCAACACTTGAGCTCAAAGATGTCGCAAAGACGGATCTTGTCCTGCGGACATTCAGATGCCTTATTGCCGACCTCTGCGAGCAGTTCAAGGGCGGGCACCCTGGGTATGTTTGCCGTATTGTTCGCACCAATTGACGTAAATGATGGCTAATGAGCGACTTATTCTACAGGAGTGCCATGGGAATGGCGGCCATTGGCGTTGCGTTGTGGAAGTATGTGATGCGATATTCTCCAGAGAACCCCAACTTCTTCAACAGAGACAGATTTGTCCTCTCAAATGGTGAGTCGGCCCATTTTGCCAGCCGTGCCTTTGGCGCGGGGAAGAGATGCTGAAAAGTAATTGCCACAGGACACTGCTGCTTATGGCAGTACACCTTCATGCACCTTGTCGGCTACAAGAACATGACCCTTGACCAGCTCAAGTCCTATCACTCGGACCGCACCGACTCTATCTGCCCAGGTCACCCCGAAATTGAACACGAAGGCATCGAGGTGACGACGGGGCCACTTGGCCAGGGCATTGCGAACGCCGTGGGCATGGCCATAGCCACCAAGCACCTGGCTGCCACATACAACAAGCCCGGCTTCCCCGTGGTAGACAACACCACATGGTGCATGATCGGCGACGCATGCCTGCAGGAGGGCGTCGGCCTGGAGGCCATCTCGGTCGCTGGCCACTACAGGCTAAACAACCTCGTCGTGGTCTACGACAACAACCAGGTCACCTGTGACGGCTCGGTGGATCTGACAAACACCGAGGACGTCAACGCCAAGATGAAGGCATGCGGCTGGAAAGTTATTGACGTCCTGGATGGCAACCACGACGTCGAGGGCATCGTCTCCGCCCTGGTCGAGGCCCGCGCAAGCACCGACAAGCCCGTCTTCATCAACATCCGCACCGTTATCGGAATCGGTAGCAAGGTAGCCGGCGACGCAAAGGCCCACGGTGCCGCCTTCGGCGCGGAGGATGTCGCCAACATCAAGAGGAACGCGGGTTTCGACCCCGAGAAGCACTTCCAGATCTCGCAAGAGGTGTACGACTACTTCGCCGAGATCAGGAACCGGGGCCGTGGGTTTGAGAAGGAGTGGAACGAGCTGGTCTCGTCGTACGGCGGCTCATACTCAGACCTGGCCAAGGAGTTTGGCTGCCGTGTCCGCGGCGAGTTCCCAGAGGACTGGACGAAGCTCATCCCCAAGAAGGAGGAGTTCCCAACGGCGCCCACGGCCTCGAGGAAGTCCGCTGGACTCGTCTGCAACCCCCTGGCTGCCAAGCTGAACAACTTCATGGTCGGAACGGCCGACCTCAGCCCTTCGGTCAACATGATCTGGAAGGGCAAGACAGATTTCCAACACGTGAGTACCGAGTCTTCCCGGACCTCTTTATTGTGCCGACTGGCTGACCTTGTCATCCCCAGCCTGACCTCCGGCCCACATGTGGCATCACCGGCGACTACTCGGGCCGCTACATCCACTGGGGCGTCCGTGAGCACGCCATGGCCGCCATCTCCAACGGCCTCGCCGCCTACAGCAAGGGCACCATCCTCCCCGTGACCTCTTCCTTCTTCATCTTCTACATCTACGCTGCCCCGGGGATCCGCATGGGCGCCCTTCAGCGCCTGCAGGCCATCCACATCGGCACGCACGACAGCATCGGCACGGGCGAGGACGGCCCGACGCACCAGCCCGTGGAGCTCGCCGCGCTGTACCGCGCCATGCCGAACCTCCTGTACATCCGGCCCTGCGACAGCGAGGAGGTGGCCGGCGCCTTCGTCGCCGCGCTGTCCGCCCGCGACACCCCGTCCATCATCTCGCTCTCGCGCCAGAACCTCGAGCAGTACCCGGCCCACTCGTCGCGCGACGGCGTCCTCCGCGGGGCGTATCCCTTCATCGAGGACGATGCCGCCGACGTGACCCTCATCGGCGTCGGCGCCGAGATGGCCTTTGCCGTGCGCGCCCGGGAGGCCCTCCGCCACCGCCACGGCCTGCGCGCCCGCGTCGTCAGCTTCCCCTGCCAGCGCCTCTTCGACGCCCAGCCGCGTGAGTACAAGGCTGGGGTGCTCCGGTACCGCGGTGCGAAGTCCCCGCCGCGCGTCGTCGTCGAGGCCTACGCCGCCAATGGATGGGAGCGCTACGCCGACGCCGGCTACTCCATGAACTCATTCGGCCACTCGCTGCCCGGGGCCGCCGCCTACAAGCACTTTGGATACGACCCGGAGCTGATCGCGAAGCGCATCGCCGCCTTCGTAGTAGAGTGGAAGGAGCGCGGGCCCGAGGAGTTCAGGGGGGAGTTTAAGGATCTGAACCTTGGCGCTGTGAGCCACTAGGCTCTCGGGAACAGCTGTTGTATAATACCAAATCCGGAGTGTTGAATAATGACTTATGTGGACGACTAGGTGCCTCTCCCAAAAGGCTTTGCCTTTGAATTCGGGATTGACGAGGCTAGGTCGCTGTTTTAATTGTGTCGAGCCAAGCCAACCGCTAGAACTCCCCCTGAAAAAATGCCGAAAACTGATGTGGACACGTCAAAGCAAACTGTGCTTCAAGTATCAGATGAGCGGGTTGCCATCTCCGCGGTCAGGGGACCTTGGCCCTTTCCCGCGCATGCAGCAGGAAACAGTCCCCAGTGTGCTTTTCAGAAAAGAATTGATACTGGTATCTAAAATAAATCCTCAAAAAAGTGGTCTATCCAACCGAATCCGCAAGTTCGCGTTCTCCAGAAATGTGTGAGGGATATTTCCAGCCCGTGAATACCCATCGTAAAATGTTTTCCAATATGGGAATCATGAAACGCCACTCCGAAAGTCTCCCCCAGAAAAAGGTCGAGCCCAAACAAGGAACCATGGCCCCGGGGCGAATCGAACGAGAACCAGAAAGAAAAAAAAAAGCATAACACCGGTAAGAGGTGTACCCAAAAGCCGTGACGAGAGAGTCTAGCGGCCATAGTCACTAGCATAGCCCATCTCGCCGAAATTCTCAGTCATGCCCCCAGGGCCAAAACCAGTCCCCGGTCCGGAAACGTAACCGTCGTCATTCTCATTCTCCAGATCAGACGCGTCGAAGCTAGACCGACCGCTAAGATCGTCTCCCATATCACTCACGTCACCTTGCATGTTTGCCGCACCCCAATCCATGTTTGCGAGCGCTGGGTATTGCGCCAACAGCGCCTGAGGAAGCATGTACCCTCCCGCGGATGGGTAGCTTGGGTTGTCGAGAGCCGGTGGCGCCATCAGACCGCCCATTGCCATCTGCTGATGTTGAGCGGCTGCAGCCTGCTGTGCCGCCAGTCGCTGTTCGCCCCATTGACGTTGTCGCTCGATCATCTCCTCATCAAGGAGTGGCTTGATACAGATACGCCCGGCCTCGGAACGGAAATGCCGTCCGAGCGCGTCGGCACGTGCAAAGCGCCTGCCACAGCCCCATTGCCCGCCAGCCTTGAGATCACCCTTGCACACGAACTTCTTCTCTCCTGAATGAAGGCCCTCGTGGCGCTTCCGGTCATGTTGTCGTGCAAAAGCCTTCCCGCAAACAGTGCATACGAAGGGCCGCTCGTCGGTGTGGGTGCGGAGATGAGAGCGCAGGTTATAGGCACGGGTGAAGCGCTTGGGGCAGAGAGAGCATTGGAAAGTCGCAGGGTGTTTCTGCACGCGCTTGGGGCCCCCAGAAGTGTCCTGGTTGCCTTCGCCCTCCACGAGACGAAGCGCGATCACATTGTTGGGCACAGCAGATGTTGATTGACGTCGTCTGCTGGGAGAGGCGGACTGCTGCCGATCAAGAGGCGACAATGACCGAGAGGAGTCATCCCTGTTGGGAGATAGACCGGGGCTGAGATGGGGAGACATCGAGCCACCCGGTGACTGACGGTAAGCACCGCTGTTGTAAGGGTCAGTGACAGCTCTGGGCCTGGCACGCTGACGACCTGTTTCAGAGTAAGCACTGGGTTCAGACGAGGTCCACTAGCACGTAAACTTACCTCGCTCAGGAGGCGTCAAAGCATCAGTATCCATCGATGACCTGCCGTCAAAGTTGCTCCGCACTGGTGGTGGAGCATAGTCGATGTTGATGGTAGGGGCCGCCAGTTGCGGCATGCCCTGTGCTGCATCGCCAGGCGCACTAGTCTGCTGGAGCTGTGGGAAAGCCTCAGGAGCCTGCAGACCGTACTGATGAGGCGGCGCACCGACGAAGCCATTGCTCCCGAGGGTGAAACCCTGTTGGTTGACGTCGGCCATGTGCTGCTGAGGCAGTATCCGGGGAGAGATGGCAGGGCTATGAGATGGGCTGCGGCCCCGGTCAGAGATGGTGAAGCTGCCGATGCCGTGGAGCTCCTGGAGTACAGCTGGGTCCTGGGGGCGTTGCATGGGAGAATGGCTTGGGTCCATGTGGTCGAAGCTGTCGTTGGCGATCAGGTTTGGCGAGTGGCCGACTGACGACACGTCGGAGTATTCCGAGGGGCTTCTCCTGTGCGACTGGAACTGAGGCACGTTACTCCAGTCCTGGCCGGGGAGCAGGGCAGCCTCGACGCCGAGGGATGCGTTGCGCGAGTGTCCTCTCGGGCGCTGGGCAAACTGGTGCTGGTTGAAGTTGGGGGAGTGATGCGCCGAGGGAACTGACGTTGGGTCCTGGTTCAGAAGATGAGGTGGGGTGGGGCTGTGGTGAGGTTGGGCCGATGCCATGCTGTTGTCCGGACCGCCAAGGGCCGGGCTGAGTCCCGGGTCGCCGGCGAAGAGCGAGGTGCCGTACTGCTGCTCTCCCGTGGTGGACGGGAAGATGGTGAAATCGTCCTGGAAGTTGTGCGCCACGTTGTGCTGAGGCACCTGCTGCTGTTGCTGCGGGAAGGAGGAGAGGTCGTTGGTTCCCTCCAGCTGTGCTGTGAAGCTCTGAAACGACGGGTCACCCGAGAAGGACTGGCCCTGCTGAGGGTCAAGGAAGCTGTTACCGTTATAGGTGGAGTAGTCCGAGGTGCCGGCGGCAAAGGGCTGTGCTTGAGATTCCAAATCAATACCCAGGCCGATGTTTGAGGCTTCTGCAGGGTATGGTCGGGCGGGAGAGGGCGAGTGGCTTTGGTTTATATGAGGCTGTTGCTGATGTGCGGCAGCAGAGGGGGAGCGACCCCTTCCCTGCTGTTGGTCCATGGTGATGTGGGTGTGATATGTACTCCGGGACACGGCTCCCGGTCCACCAGGGGAAGTTGAACCCCAGGGCGCTGTGGCACTGGAAAGTTTGGGGTAAGGGAGTGGATAGTAGGGTAGACTTGGTGTGGTTTGCTTGTTGTTTCCGTCTTTAGAACAGCAGGTATCTGGCAAGGCAGTTTCCGGGTCAGCCTGCGAGACTCGGTGGCGGAGCACCAGTATTGGGGCTGTGCTGGACGCAAGAGCTGACAACCCACCCAGGGAATGGTCCTATCAGGCCCTGTCACCTCAGGATGATGAGACAGTTATTGGCTTTGAGCAAACGGAAGAGCCACCACACACGCACACAAAAAAACAAAGCGGGAAATGCTGCTGCAGCTGCAGCTGTCTGCCGGACGGTGGAAGACTGGGGTTGTTGGTGCCTGGCTGTGGTGCCCTGGTGATGTGTCCTAGTGCCCGACGGCGTGCGCAGCTCGAGCGGTACACTGCAATTGCGCTCTCTCTCTCTCTCTCTCTATGCAAGTCTCTTCGTCCGGCCAGAGACCTGTGTCTCTCAGACAGTTATCAGAATTCGTAGAACGCTTTCGCGAATACTGGATGTCTGCAAGCCCTTGATCTCGAGCGTGCGCCGTCTTGCTCGGTTGGCGACGCGGCTGCACGGCGTGACTGGTCGCAACGGGTGCGTATAGACAGACTATTACGGTGCGATCTATGGTCTTGGGCTGCAGTCAGAATCTCGAGCATGTCTTGCCAGCCTCATGGAATTGACACCAGGCGTGAAATGCGCCGAGTGGTGTCTTGTGGGTGGGCGTGAGGCTGGTGTCTCACGGTGGTGTCCCCCCACTCGCGTAATCCAGCGACAGCGGGAAGGCTGTGCAGGACCTAGGGTAGATTACCCCGGGCTCAGGGCGATCAGATCAGGACTGACCTCTCTTTTCGATATTCGTCTTGATTTTGGGAAGGATATCTCCCCCTTGACAGCCCGTATACGATGACGCGATGCACTCGAGGCAGTTCGGGAGCTGGAGAGCTGGTCCACAGCCTGGCGCGACCTCGTCTCGAAGGTCGACTCGATTCTGCCCCTCAATGTGTGTCGACGCGGGACTCGGAGAGGAGGCTTCTCTCGACCGTCGGCACAAGCAGTGATATCAAAACCTGATACTCGTGGATTCGAGGCGGTCAGGGCCTGGCAGGAAGTCAAGATTATACGGAATGCGCGCGACGATGCGACAGAAGATTGTCGGTTGGGAGGTGGGCGCTTAGATCGGGCGGGCGGGTTCCGACTTTGGCCGTGCTGGACGGGGCTGACGAGACTGAAGACGGTCGAGTCGGGTCGTGTCTGGAGTCGCAAGTGTGTGAATGTGACGTGTCGCAAGGGCACGTTATCTCGTCAAGGCCTGGGCTACTGTGTGCAGTACAGGGCAGCACGGGAATGCTGGGAGAGGATAATGAGGAGTCGCGAACTGGTGGTAGGATGACAGTGACGGTGACAGTGACAGTGACAATGACAGAGACAGGCACAAGCTGAACTGAGACCACCGAGTGGAGGAAACCCGAGCCAGGGGGGTGAGAGGGTGTTGCAGGCCCGCCTAGGAGCGTTGGCGGATGATGGATGGGCTGCTGGGGAGGCTCGAGAGAGGCTACTGTACGACTGCACCACTCAGGTTCCTGGATTCATGGACTTCTGGGTGCATGGCTCGAGCATGGGCATGGGTAGGTACAGAGCACACTACAGAGCACACTACCGTGCTGTCCAAGACCCCTCCATCCCCCCTCTGACTCCACACCCAAGAAGGCCTTGGAGATTGCTGTAGAATGGGATTCTCGTCTGGGAGGGCCGCTGGAGATTGGTTCTGCACTGTGCTGTCTAACAGTTTAAGCAGCAGACCACAACCAATATCAGTTAACCTGTCCTTGTCCCAGTACAGTGTTCAAGGGACTTGAGATGAAGTGACATCAGGACCTCGAGCAGACCGGAAACCGGAGTCGAGCCCAATCAACAGGTGCACCTCGACTGACTACTGCCTGACTGACTGATTTGATCCGAGAGTCAGAGACAGAGACAGAGAGCCCCCAATCCCATTTTCATATGACAGCACAGCACGGCACGGCACAACACAGCATATCACGGCACAAAACAAGCTGGACACGGCACTGTTCTCTCTCATTCGTTGTTTACATTGATTTCGCTTTCGTATTCCCGATCCACTCGTCAAGAACCGGGTCACCAAACAGGGATGAATGCTCGCATCAACGCTGACTGGCTTCGATCCCTAATTACCCTACCCAACAAGTTGTAGTTGCTCTCTCAGGGCGATTCAGGACACGCCCAGGGTTCTATCCGGGCAACGAGCTGGTATCATGTCGAGTCTCGGAATCGACTCGAGCCCAGGCCCGGGCTGGCTGGCTGGCTGGCTGGCTGGCTGGCTGGCTGGCCATGATAATGCCTAGCCAAAAGGCGACGGGATGTCGTCCGGATAAGAAAGCTCCCGCATCTCATGAGACAGCCCCACCGTCTGTGACTTTTTCGCACCCTAGGCACCACCAAGACCACTCTGGTCCTACACCGGGATAGCGCTATGTGTCTCTTGTCAAATTTCCAGCATTTTGGTACCGATTTATCGGGCGTCATGGAAAACTGCCTGAGGAACGGGCAGTCTGGCTCCTTCTCATGACTCGAGTCAGCACGAGCCGTACACCAAGTACCACTAGCAGCAAGCATGCACCGACAAGCTGCGAACGAACACCTGCATGCAGCTCCGAGCAAGCCCATTGGGACGTTGAATTGTCGCGCGACACCACTGCAGCCTCCGAGGACCAAGACGCGTACAACGTGGGCAACACGGGCGGCGCAGTCTCGAACGAGGCGGAGCAGCACAAGCTCGACAGCTGCATTTCGATGCTGGCTGACTGGACACCCGTTCATTAGCCGCAAGCCCAGCCCTACCTCAACCGAGGCGTCATGCCATGTCTATCATGTCGTCTTGATCGCCAATGTCTTAGACTCGCAGGCTGGACTGTGCTGCCAGGCTGTTAGCCCCAGATTGTCAACCTACGCGCCCAGCTGCGTTTGCTGCCTCTGCACAGCCCACCGGCACCAGCAATGACATCGCGCCAGATGAACCTAATCTCGTGGCATCTGTCATCAGCCCACACTGACGAATTGAGGCTGTACCCAATCTACCTGAACCGGCTCCTACTCGACAGGGTTGCCCTGACATACTCAGTTTCCATGGGGAATAGCAAACACTGCCCTTGAAACAATCAGATCAAGACCAGTTCTTCCGCTCGCCAGAAACAGGTGCGAAGCAGCACCAGCCGCGGCACCAGCAGCATAACGCCCAAGACAGGCTCGGGAAACAACAGCCCTCGATACTGGCAAACAACCCATTTGACCTGTCAGCTTCATTTGCCGACCCCATCGCCGGACTCGTATCAATCATCAATACAGGCAGCATTTACGTAGGCATCTGCTAGCCCTCTCCACAAGCTGTCTGCCTGTCTGCTAGCACTCGAGGACGAGACTCGTCCGCCTGCCTGTTTCAACCTTGTCCCCCAGCCTTGATTGTTCCTGGACCGGCGATCGACGGGTGAGCCCTCCCCTGCCCAGCTGGACGGCATGGTAGCAGGGTGGCAGGGTGGCAGGGTGGACTTGGCTGCTATTTTGGAAACCCTCCACCTCCAGACCCCTTTGGCCAGAGCCTGGCTTCCAACGGCATTCGGGAAGAGCTCCTCTCGGGGAGCATGTACACGGAGTAACACTGGGCGAATTGAAAGAGATCGTCCACACCTCCTGAATGATCTCATAACCCCGATCGACATTCATCCGAACCTGCCACTCACCAGTTCCGCGTACACGACGGGTCTTCCTGGGTCTTCTATTTCATCCGAGGTTTTTGGTGATTAAGGGGCAGAGCAAAAGCGCCAGGGGGGGCCAACAAGCAAATCTGTGCCTCACTCGGGGCATCTCAGGTCAGCCCTGTAACTCTCAGCATCCTGACCCCCAATTTGTCAGTCCGATAGCATCGGAGACTTGGTTAAGAAGCGAAGAAACAAGACACTGTGGTTGCACCGCAACAGCAACACCGAGCGAGACATACCTCCAGCCATTCTTGCCACCAGCACCACTCCCCCCCCCCCCCCCACCTCTCGGGATCCAGATTCTGCGGGTGAGATCTGTAGGGCTGATTCATGCCTTCTAGAAAGCAGGAAACTGCTTCGAAGGATTTCCACCGGCGGGTTCCTCCAGCGCTTGTCGTCCCACACGGTGTCCACCTGCCTAGCCCACCAACAAGACTAGAAACATTGGCAGATGCTAAAAGCTGCGACCAGTCCTGCACGAGTCTCCCTTGCCTCCTTACCCCCACGGGCCTGCTTCGGAAAAGTCGACGGTAATTAACCAACAAATGCCACTTAGCTGCAATGGTATTGCATTGTCCGGCTCACTGGGCCTTTTTGGTCCTTTCGCGTGACAAGGGGTCGAGACCGACGCTATTTAATACAGTCTTAACTCGGCTCATTAATTCAGAACCGCTTTCGCGATGCTTACCAAAAGGCGCGAATTCAAGGTCTGACACTGATGCTCGCCTCACTGGCAGAGCTCAACAGGCGCATCAGCTGACGGATGAGACGTTCCAGCCTAGAAGTGCGCTGCACAGGACAAGTGCCTGGACAGTTGTAGCTAGCCAGTTGTTAAGGCCCCCAAGACCGTCAATCTTACATCCCAGGGCAGCTCATTTTCCACAGCCGTTCGCTTCTCTGGTGACTATCTGCTCCCAGGCGTCCTGCCCCCGGTGTCCCGATCATGTATGTAGTCGTACACGCGCGGTTACCGAGACGGACCATGTCACTGTGCGTTGTATCTGCCTGCAGATCAATCAGTTCAGCCCGTCCTGTCAGCCTTAGCTCTCCGTAAGACCGGCAGCCGGTGAAGGCAAATGCACGTCTCGTGGCTCGCCAAGTAACGAAATACCTGCGTTGAACAGCACACGAGTTCCACAGCATGCTTCTCAGGAATTGAGTCTATTGCTCTTCTCCTTGATGGAGTTCTATGGGTCTATTTTCAGGGTATCTTTAGAGTAGAGAAGGTCCCAGGACACCGCAGGCCCTGGCCAGTATGCAAGTCGAAAAGCCAGCTAACGCCAAACCTAACCCGCCCTCTTTCCCCCCTCTGCACATGTGTGTGTGTGACCATTTCCCGCTTCACAGAACCTCCTCCCTCTCCCACCCCTCGGCCTTAGTCATCGGGAGGAGCTTGTGGCCGTCCCTGTACGTGCTGACAAAAGGGTTCGGGTCCTCCGTCTGGTTCAGGTTGCCGAGCGTGTGGTTGACCCCACGGTGGGTGGCCTCGTCGGCGCGGATGTACAGGATCAGGTCCCTCATCGTCCGCTTGCCCTCGGGCATATTCCAGTACGTTATAGCGATATCCGGCACCTTGAAGTTCGGGTCCGTCCACTTCGGCAGATATCCCGCTTCGAGCTCGTGGATGCACCGCGTGTAAGTGTGCACGGCCTCCTCCTCGAGGTATCCGACGAACCGGTGGCAGATCTTGGGCGACACGAGGTAGCTGAGGAACATGGCGTTGAAGTAGACGCCTTGCGCGCCGAGGATGAGGAATTTCATGAACCAGCCTGGCTCACACATCTTCATGAAAGTCTTCAAGGTATTCGGTTAGTATCGTGGAATTTTCATGATGGGAAGTGGAAGCGTGGGGGCGCGGCAAAGACATACCAAAAGGTGCATCCTCTCGTTGTAAGACTCCTCGAGGAGCGTCTCAATCCAGCCATTGTCGCGTTTCAGGCGCCGGATCGAATGGAGGTGCCGGAGCATCCCGGCGATCATGCCAGGCACGCCGGCGATGGACTCGAGGAAGATGAAGCGGACCAGCCACTGCGCCTCGGTGAGCGGCTTCTCGGCCACCACTGCCGTTGTGGGACTGTTCTTGTCCGTCTTCTGGTCCTTACTCAGCCCGTTCACCTTGTCCATCCCCCAGCGGCAGAGCCTCATCAGCCGCCAGGCGAAGTGGTCCCCCAGGGTGACGGGCGCGCGGTGGCCCGGTTCGACCGCCAGCATCGCGGCCTCGGGCGAGCCATGGTGGGGCCAGGCCGGTGGTGTTGTGCGGATGTTCTCGGTCTCCTTGGCGGGGAAGAAGTCACGTAGGTGGTTCGCCGGGGTTGACGAGAAACATCGGTGTTGGCTGGAGGTTGTCGCGCTTGTTGTGGCGGCCAGCCGCAGGCCGACCACTGAGGAAGTAGAACCAGATGATATGCAGGTCTGGAGCAGGGGAGCTACAGCCCGGCTGAGCTGGCCCGCCTGTTTAGGGGAGCATATTTTGGTGTTGACCCGTGGGGCGAACATCGAGGTTGGTGGTTTGTAGGTAAGAGTAGAGATTGTCTGCAATAAATGTAGGTTTGATGACGTATCCAGTCTTCTGTATTGGACTATGGGGGATGATAGGGTCCTGAGGCGAACCTCCCTTCGGTCCAAGTCAGCCTTTATACAGAAGGGAGGCAGGTGCAAGTGCACGTCTGAGGCCGTGGCCGGCAGGGGAGAGCCCGCTCATGGTTACTAGCAGGGAAAAGACCGGAAAGGAAGATGACGCTGAAGGAATAGCAGCATAAACCAGAGAAAGAAACAAGGACGCCATGACCACGTATTACATGCCGGCTTCACCCACCACAAAGGGGACGAGTCAACTGCGGCCCGTAGTAAGCAATGGCCAACCTAGCCTCAAAGCGCCACATTCCCAGCCTGTCAGTGTGCAAGTAAATCGGCGTCCAGAGGGTCGCCCCAGTCCGCTGGAGCCCGAGACGTGCTCAACTCCACCGAGGGCGAGTAGCAAACCCCGATTTTGGTGGAGCAAGAGATAAATCTGAGATGAGTCTTTGACAACTCGATGTGTTTTCGTGGTCAGCTGGCCATGTATTTTGTCAGCCTGGGCGGGAAAGGAGCCTGGAAATTCTCTGGTCCAGGGGGCCGCTCTCGGGATAGGCCGGGTTGCACTCGGTGGCTGCGAGCGGCTGAGCCCTTCCGCCGCATTGTCGTTCGAATTCTGACCAATCGAATTATATCGATTTCTCTGCCCAGACCCACCCCCAACCTCGCTCCCCGACGCCTCCGTCCTGTCCAGGTGTTTGAAGATTTCAGTAATCCCGAAGCGAGCCTCTTTTGCAAAGACTTCTTGCCGATGGCGGTGATAAGAGGCCCATTTTTACAGTCAACTCGAGGGTTTGCAACCTTTGCATGACAACAGGTCCACGAGTCCTTTGGCCGTTTCAATCACGGTGGTCATCGAGTTTTGAGGAAGGATCCCTTGAAGCTACAAGCTGTACTAGAAAGTCTCGTATTTCCAAATCTTCCCAAATCTATTTTCTGCTATTCTTTCATGTCATCTCCTATGACTGTGCCCCAATAATATCAATGAATTTTCATGAAGAGGAGAAACGCCTCTTGACTAGTTGTGCATCGTCAAAGTCTCAGCTGCCAAGTGAGGACAAGATCCGGCACGGTGCCAAAGAACGTAAATTCGACTGAAACTCAAATGATATCTGGGCAATTTGTCGTACAGTCGAAGGCGAAATGGGTTTCGCTACATCCATAGTTAACATTTTTAGAAGTGGTGGTGTGGGTCCATGTCTTAAGTGGCTTGGCAAATCACGCGTGTGGCAATGATGTACCTTGAGAAATCGTTAACAATAATCCATCAATGACCAAGCCTGTTCAAAAAAAAACCTACACTTAAGCCTTATACAGTATTCTCTACCCTTCGCTTGTGCTATTTTTCTATCTATTTCTACCTCCTTCACAGTCCTGTACTGTAATCATTCGATAATATGCATTATATTCCCGCAAATTACATACGGTATTATCATTCTATCTCTAGTATATCCCATATTAACTTTGCTATAAGTCAACTTAATCATGCTTGCTTCTATAGCTTATCCTATAGAATTACGTCAATATTAGTGATGTCTAGCTCAGGTTCTTCCCATTTGATTTTACTTTACTCTCAACTATTTGAAATTCCAGCTACTGTGCTGAAAGTGGTGCACAATTGCTTAAGCAATTGACCTCCTAGAACCCCAATGTGCGGCCGTTCTAGAATGTTCCATGAGACAATGCAGGAAGTTTATAAATTACACCTGCCCCCTTGGACCCTTTTTTGAGACAAATCTGAAAGAAGTGATAAACCAAGCTTAGTGGAGTAAATATTAACGGACAGGAAACTTGGTTGGTGAAAATTGGATACTCCAGACCCGACCCGATGGACATCCCATAAAGACCGTTTCATGTAAAATACGAGAAGCTGATGGCCGAAAATGTTGAGGCAGCCAAAGTATGTTGTTATTATTCCACTTGATCCACGAAGCATCTGAACTCATATCGTAACCATGGTAGCGAGTAGTTGCAACCCGAGGTGTCTCTATCACAAATAAGTCTTCCAGTGTAATAGATCCTGTGTCTGTGTTGAGATATGTGTTGTCCGAGTCAAATTCCAACCAGTAAGTTGGTTTGCCAATGTGGAACGTCATTATACAGGCGCCGTCTTCGGCGTCCCACATCTTGACCGTGTTATCACGCGACCCGGACGCCAGCCGCCGCCCGTCTGCTGAGAAGGCTACCGAAGTAACCGAGCTGCTGTGGCCCTCGAGCGTTGATAGGCAGGCATCCCAGTCCATCTCAACGTAAGGCTTGCAAACAATCCACCCTGGGACTTTGTTTTCAAAAGGTTTTCGGGTTGAACTGTTAACCGGGCTGAATGTAAGTGCTGACGAATATACTTGCAGAGGAGCTTTCTCAATTATCCCTCTATAAGATTAAGCAAATTGATGCATATCGTAGACCAGGGCAAGAAGTTGAGGCTGTATCGATTTCTATATTATTTAGCACGCGGCGTCTCATCCGAGAATGTAATCTCTTACCTGCAACAAAGAAGCCAGTTTAATTATCACAACCACACCTTCAAAGGTCCTTCTAAGAATACTTAACGCTTTAAACCAGTGCAGGAAATGCTTATTTAGGAATAAATTGATAACAGCAGTATTAAAAGTATGCCAGCTTTTACGAAAATGCTTGATCCAGTAAACACAAGCATAATGAATAATAGCCAGCGGATTAGGATTTAACCGTTAGTGTTCGACTTCTTTAATCCAAGTACCAGGATACTGCAAGTCGTAAAGATCTTTTCGGAGGATCCGAGATATGGCCTTAATGGATTTCGTAAGGATGGCATTATGTTCGATTTGTTTATTAGCAGGAAATATAACCTGTGACTCTTTTTTAAACAGGAAGTCCTTAGCAGACTGGTGGGTGAAAAATATCGTCCGATCCTATTGTAACAGAAAGGAGCCACAGGTCCCTGTGATCTCTATCAGGGCTTTATCATCGCCAACAGTCCTGCCCGGAATCTCTGGTCGAGATGGCAGCTCGTCCAGAGTAATGGGTTGATATGCGATCGATAGAGTTGCCAAGATTGATCCGCAAAGCTGAGAATGCCGTAAAGCACCGACCTGGTCCATCATTCTATTGTAGAGGTTGTCTAATCCAGGAGGAAACATGACTAGACACTCTTTGTCTATCTCCTAAGGCGACAGTTCCTGACAAACTAATGCTACCCAGAGGAACGTGCCACCCGCATTCTCTATCAAGTAGCTTCTAACAATTTCCTGCGTGTTAAGGTCGTAATTATTCTCCTTTACTAATACCTCTGTCTTAAAATTAATATATGTAGTTATAATAGCTGAAACAGACTTCGCGTTGAGTTCAAGGGAGAAGCTGAAATTCTGCGCTGCATTACCGAGAGCCTTATTAATCGTTAGCCAGTTGCGATTAGACATAATCTACTTAACTCTGGAATTAGCTGTTAATATCTAGATGATAAGATGTAAGAGATCTTTTAAGCCTGTAATATATTCGTTAAGCGCATCGATAACCAGGTATATAGTGCGCAGACCTGGATCTTAAAGGATGTTGTTGAAAATGGTAAACAGAACAACCTAAGCATTTGCATTTTTGAAAAGCCGTTTATTAGCTTGATCGTACTTTTCCCAGACGTGCGAAATGAGTAGTGGCTGCTGGTTGATGAGTAAGTAAACTAGTCCACACATTACCGCTGTAGCAGTGTTAATGCGTGAATCTGTAAGCTGGCAAAAGAAGTGAGTTTTGTTTGTGGCCGGCAGCTTCTCCAACTTATTAATAACTTTACAGAGCAACATTGTCTTCCCCTTATCAGGGTCGCCTCTGATCCAAAGCAGCCGATTCTGTTCATTTTGCTACCGTCGGAAGTCAGTATTCCCTAAGATCTACTTATAACAATCATTTAGCAGACCCCCTTTTATCTGCTTAATACACTTTTTATCGTCGTAAGGATCAGATGGTCGTAGATTTTCAAAGCATTTCTGATTTTCTAATAAGATTAATTAGTTGTTGGAAGGTACCACTTCGGGTCTGTCAGGGCTCAGGCTAAGACGCCCCAGCAAGGGATGAGCAGCCCTGACTATGGCAAGGGAAGCAGCCCTGGCTATGGCAAGGGATCAGCATCCCTAGCTATGGCTAGGGATGAGCTGTGAGCACTGTCATCCAGAGGAAATGGGCAGGCTATATGATACGTGACCAGACGCGCTGCAATCACAACGACTAGTTAGGTATCGAAACATAGCACAGAATGTTCAGGTCCTGATCTGCCCACTAGCAATCTTTTGCCCAGCATCTTCCCCAAAGACTCCTGACATTAGTTATTAGTTAAACTATCTTCTTCTCTTAAGACATTAAATAAGAAGAATACTATTAATATACTAGTAATCTGTGCTTAAAGCCGAGTAACAGCCTGTGCTTTATCCTCGCTATAAGTAATTAACATAGGAATACCGAATATACCTTGGAGGCAGTATGCCCAGTCTTCTTTATGCTTAGTCTCCCTTATCTCTGCCCATTCAAAGCGTTTCTTAATACTAAACTGAGCAAGGTTGCTTCCCTGAAGGGCTGGAATAGCAATCCCTGTGATCCTGTGTATCTCTTTCTCGAGAGACCTTTTGTTACCAAGGCGCTGGCGCTCCTTTGTAAAGAACTCGACGGATGCAGGTGCCAGCAGTTCCTAGAGCGTCCAGCCTCGGGTAAACCATCGGCTCGCCCTAAAGGCTTCCCATATGTGCTCAAACTGCTGGGGGTTCCTTTCGTGGCTGGATGTTGAGACATCTGGTAAGTAGACGAAGCACTGGGAAGCACTTTCGTACCATCGGAATATAGAGTTGATCGCCTCAGGCAGCTCGGCCTTATCTAATCTACCAATACAGAAAGTATCGATCCAGAAATATCGTAGGCTATGTTGTTCCGCTTGTGCCGCACAGAATTCAAGCTTGTCGAGGCCAGCTTTCCCCCTCTCTTTACCGTGACAAGGTCTTGAAAGGTGACCTCCTCGGTGTTGGAGCCCCATGTGTGCGATAGTATGGCGTATCTGGGTAGGTTGGGACCCGGTAATTCCTTCAGCTTGAATTTCCCTCCGCATTTGTGCAAGAATCGTATTGTTTTCGGCAGGTTTTGTGGTGTTAGCGGGTGCGTCGTAAGGTCGTCTCGGCTGTGTGGACGGGCCGGGTGGGGTCGAGTCGGAAGCAGGAATCCGTACAGACGGAGCTCAATGATAGCACTGTATAACGGAGAGGACACTGATGAAAGTATTGATAGATTGAGCGATGTGATGGGGAGGTTGAAAGGTTAATGTGGAAGCTGGAGACGTTTAAAGTGGTAAAAACGGGCAGGCAAGGAGCGGGGCTTGTGTAACTTAAAATATGCAGTCGGCAGTACAGCCTCCCGCCCCTCGTTGAGGAACCGCTGACAATTTATAAAGGACCATTGCTTGCCATTTAGACATATAACGGAAGCCCTCGTTTAGCTATACAGATGCTGGCGGTTTTGGCAAGTCTGTCTTGTTGCGATATGACATAGTGAATAGAAGATGGAACTAGGGATTAGCCAAATCACGAACACAACAGCTACTTCTATAATAACAAGTGTTATCGATATGAGCGCTTGTGCGTAGGACAAGCCCTTGGAGCGAGCATCGTGCCTAAAATATAAGCATCAGCCACGCAAAGTAGGCTGAAAAAGAATCTGTGTACAGATCTGGGCTAAAGGTATAATAAGCATATACTAGTTTGTCTAAAGAGAAACTGACTGTACAGGGGAGGTAGAGTAGATCAGACGCAATGGAGTGTTCGAGAAGGACTCTAAATTGTTGAATGACTATAATACAGGATTGTGCATTCGAGGGAGAGAGAAATATAGGACATACGAAGGAAAGAGAATACGGGGCCTAAGAGTTTTTTTGAACAGGCTTGGTTATTGATGGATTACTGTTAACGATTTCTACTCAAGGTACGTTGTCGCTACACGCTTGATTTGCCAAGCCACTTAAGACATGGACCCACACCACCACTACTGAAAACGTTAACTAAGTATTTTGCGACACCCATTTCGCCTCGACTGTATTTGTGACAAGACAGTAGCTGTTGTGCATGAAAGTGGCTCTTCCGTCATGGCGCTCCGGTCGTGACAAAGGCGGCTTGCCCTGAGCCAGTCCAGAGGTTCGGCCCACTTAGGGACGTGACCGGATTTCGTAACTCTGACGGCTATGAGACCTAGCTGAATAACCAAACTCCTGGATCTGCGTGTCCAAATCTCTCAGGCTACATCATATTGGCTACCTTTGATCAAACACCGTACATATGACAAAGGCCACGGACGAATTGGCTGCCTCTCCAGTATCTTCATTTGCCACAATAAGCCAAAGAATGTATGAAAATACCTATACAAACGCACACGCGCACAAACGCACACACATATACATCTGTGACAAGCATTACATTATATACGCGGACGAATAAATCATCTTTACAAGCTGGGGGCAAGGCATACCTGGCCCTAATCTCGCTCCAGCGCAGATATTGTTGGTTCATCTCTGTACGTACGTACGAGGGAAAGCAAGAAAACGATGGTATCCTGAGAATGGTATTAATTGTGTCTTATGCAGAAAACGGCTACTTGCGAGGCTTCAAGCTTCGTCAGAAATGGGTGCTTCTCGGCGCTGACTAAGCAAAAAGCGTGGTTACCGACAGATATAGTCAGTATCTGATGGATAGTCACAGTAGTGACGATCTCGGACCCAAGTACCTTAGGAAACAGCTATTCGATACAGACCGTTGGATTACCGCTTAAAATTTCCCATGGGACTCTTAGGGCGGAACATGGTGGAACAGAGCAGCTCACTTCACGGTACTCACACGCTTAATATACCAAAAGAACATGTCCAGCGGCAAGAATCCGCTTATATGATGACCACAGTGTTTGGGCAGCAAGCTCAACAGTACCTAGTTTCAGGATTGGTCTTTGTTATTCTTAGCGTAGGTAGTGACTGGATTGGAACCTAACGTTGTGCCGTCGTCCACGAAGAACAGGGGGCCCCGGGGGGGGGGCGAACTAGCAAATGATGCGGTTCAGCGGTTCAGCCTCGATGCGGGCGTGATGTTCAAGTTGTGTTGACAAAGCTCATGGTAGGATCAAGAGCAGCAGCAGCCCACTTTCGAGGTCATTCGCTTATTGGTAATATATTATATATTTTTGATCGGTTTATTGTCGTGTCATAATCAAAACTGTGTCTAAGTGATTAGGTGGCATGTAGTCAATCTCATGGTTGGAGCCAAGACGTGAATGCTAGAAACGACCCGCTTCTCCTCCAGAAGACTGATGGAACGGAACGGCGCTTATGTAAACAGGCATCGACACACCCCGCCAAAAATTTACCCCTCCAAATCCTTGTTTGCCGCGCCTAAGTCGGTCTGCCTTTTTTTCTGGCTTGTGCCTAAACGGAGCCACATACCAACCCAACCGAGCAGTTGACATTATCCCTATCGACTCCCAAGAGCAGAAGCCCCGCGATCTCCCAGGAGACTGCGATCCACTACTTCGACCACAGCTGTTGAATAGCTTGATACAACTTCAACCATCCGAACCACCTCCAACATGGCTGGAAAGTGGGGTACGTAAGACTCATCTCCGAGTTGGTCACAACGCGCCGGGTTGTCAGTCAACTTGGAGCCTTGCTATTACTCCCACAGCGCTCTATGGGACCCGCAACTTTGGGAGTTGGGAGTCGACAGTCCTAACGAGGACTCCTTGTGGGCGGACCGCTCTGTTTGGACCGAACTGACGATGCCTCCTTCTGGCAGATGACGAAGAGGCTTCCGATGCCTCCAGCTCCCCGGAAGAGACTACCCAGGCTGGTGGTGTTGCCGGCCGACGCAAGTTTGACGACGAGGAAGACGATGACGATGTAGGCATCCAACCGCCCGCTCGACGCACGCCACTTTCAGACACCCAGCTAATCACCTTACCTGCAGGTTCTAGACTCGTGGGACGCAGCTGAGGACTCGGAGGTTGAGCGTGAGAAGGCAAAGAAGGCCGAGGAGGCCAAGGCCAAGGCTGAGGCCGAGGCGAAGGCCAGCAAGAAGTCCAAGACACAGCGCTTGCAAGAGAAGATTGCAGAGCGTCAAAAGCAGAAGGAGGAGGATTCCGACTACGAGTCCGAGGAGGACGAGGCCACCAAGAGGGCCCGTCTTGCCCAAGCTCAGAAGGAGTCCGATCTCAAGCACGCCGAGGATTTGTTTGGCGGCGACGTCGGTGGTGTGCCTTCCACCCGCAAGGCAGTCATCAAGGGGTCCAGCGTACCTGACCCCAAGAACCCCGAGAATCTGATCGACTTGTCCACTGTGGCCCTCTTCGACCCCAAGACGAAGGCCCAGTTTGAGCAGCTCCGCGAGGTCATGGGCCCCATCATCTCCAACAACTCCAAGAAGGCCCACTACACGCTGTTCCTCGTCGAGTTCGCCAAGCAGCTGGCCAAGGAACTGCCCAGTGACCAGATCAAGAAGGTTGCTAGCGCCTTGACGACCCTCAGCAACGAGAAGCTCAAGGAGGAGAAGGCGCAGGAGAAGGGCGGCAAGAAGTCCAAGGCGGCCAAGACCAAGACCACCCTGGCCATATCCCGCCCTACCGCTACCGACACAACGGCTTACGATGACAATGAGTTCGGTGATGACGATTTCATGTGAGGCATTGAAGCTGGACAGATTTTGTCGGCGGCCTGGCACAGGGCTATCTTGCGACTCGGTACCACCCAGATGGGCTTCAGTCAACCGGCCCGCGCCACAGGCCGTGATTCCCCCCGCGCGGTGGCAGCCGAACCCGGAACATTGGGCAGGGTCAGGCAGTGGACGTTCACACGCTCGATTCTGGTAACGGATGACAATAGCGTCGAGGCGCTTGGCTCAACAAGTTGTGGGCGGTACAGAGCAGGTTTGGGCAGAGGCTATTGGGAAAGACCACGTCAGACTGGCATGGCATGAGAGCGGCATTAATTGGAGGCGTGCTACTTGGACAACAGAATACCTAATACAAGATTGCGGTCCTCCAACGCACCACCTCATCAGTGACCGATCTCAACCCGCCGCCACCTGCTCTTGGCAGCACGATCACAATTTGCTATCTGATTTCTTCCCAGTCTTGATATTCTTGGAATGCCCGGTTTTCAAGAAACCAGGGTACTGCATACCCTCATCAAGACCGACAGCCATTGCGCCAGGGCTCCTCCACGCTGCGCCGTCAACAACGAGGACGTGGCCGTTGACGTAGTTGGCAGCATCACTGAACAACCACACAGTGGCATCAGCAATGTCACGGACGGTTCCCCACCTGCCGCTCGGGATGGCGGCGGTGGCTGCCTTGGTGTGGGCAGCCGTGCTACTGGCGAGCCGCTCCAAGCCCTCAGTCCCGTCGATGCCGCCAGGCGAAATGACATTGGCGCATACCCCCAAGGGGCCGTACTCGAGAGAGACGCTCGTCATGATGCTGTCCACGCCGGCCTTTGCGGCGCTAACGTGGGACTGGAGGGGGAGCCCAGTGTAGTGGAAGGTGGCCGATACGGCCAGGATCCGCCCTCCCGTCCCGACTTGGCCGGCGGGAGGTGGGTTTGGGTTCCGTTCGGCTGATTCGACCAGGTAGGGCACCGTGGCCTTGACGGTGTTGAATGTGCCGATTGTGTCAATCTCTATGACGGATTTGAAGCCGTTTGGGGACAGGCCTGAGATGGGAGCAACAAAGTTACCCGCTGCACCGGCACTTGATATCGAGAGCAGTCAGTATGCGGAGGTCCACTACTATCCTGACATGGACACGTATGAGGGGACAGACATGACAAAGTCAATAGCACCAAGCTCTTTGACACAACGAGCGGCTGCTGCCTTGAGACTGTCGAACTGTGAGTGTTTGTCAGTGTGTGTACGGGTTGATATGTCAACAGCCATGGTTATGATGACGACGACATACATTTCTCACGTCTACTCCGCCAATGCCGATGACCTTGGCGCCTTTGCGGACAGCCGCTATCTCTTTGGCGCCAGCTTCTGTCTTCTCGACATTGCGGCCGAGGATACACGCATTCGCGCCCAAGTAAACAAGCGCTTTCGTCTGTACCTTGCAGATGGTACCCGCGCCTCCAGTCACGAAGACGACCCTGTTGTCTTTGAGGGAGCGGCCATGTCAGTATCCCGAAGCACCCGAGGTGGCGCCGCGTGGGTATGCTTACTGAATATCCCCTCCTTGTAAATGCTACTCAAAAACTCAGAGCGGTCGACAGCCATGATGATGTCTTGCTGTTCCTTATCGAGGCGGTTTACAGTCAACGCCAACCCGAGATCCAGGTGTTCAAGGGGTCAAGGAAGGCCGTGTAGAATGGGGCTCTCGTCTTTTCAGTCTCTTGGTCGATGGACAGGGCGAGGAGGAAGACAAGACTGCCGACGAAGAAATACGTGCACGATTCGTAGATGGCAATCCAGGTAAAGCTATGCATTGTCCCTCTCTGTCGTTTATGGTCCGCACTGGGGACGACATCGATCCCCGGACTGGGTCCCTCCCACAAGAGCGGGCCTCGGAAGACTTGGGCCTCGGCTTCCCTGCTTGATGAGAAAATCGGGGGCCCAGGACGCTGTGACACTCCACCACTCAGACACTGCAACCAGGGATGTTACCTGCCTTAGCCCTCAGGCAGGTTGTTTTCCCTCTGCATACCCGAACCCTGCGCTTAACAGACCTTCGGTCTGGACTAAGCTTTCGCACTGTTGAACTCTCCCCACCCGTTGCCCGGGCAGCTGCATTGAAATCGTCTTGTTCTTTTCGATTCTCATTAAACACGGCCGCTCGACACGCGCTCCGCCTGGCGTCGCGCCCCTCGCGACAAGCCGAACGCCACTTTTCATCTATTCCAATTATTCCAGCCCATCTTGCACAGCTTGCTTCTCATCAGCACTGCCCCCACGCTGCTCTATCTCAACCTCTACTGCACAATAGTGTTCAGCTGCCAGGGCATTTCTGACCCAGTCTGCGCACTTTATGGTCGCACGCGCGGTCGCAATAAAGTTCAGGCCCCACTAGTCAAGCCAGGACCTCAGCCTGGGTATCAGTTCGGCTCACAGAACCGACGGGGTTATAGCGCACCAGCCCTGCACAGTATTCTGAGCAGCCTGCGCAAGCAACTCGAGGTCGAGGCCCCACCATGGCCGACACAATGGGCACTCCTGCAAAGGCCTTCAAGAAAAAGAAGGCTTTCGCATTCCTCAAATCAGCGACCAAGTCGACTACAAACCTTGAAGCAAGCGGCAACGCTTTCGACAAGGGAACTGGCGGCGACGATGATGGGCTCGACTTGTTCAGGCGTTCCCGGGATTTCTTCCCTGTTGTGGTGCAGGAGCAGGAGCTCCGACACGCCACGCCAGAAGAGAAGAGCGAGGAGCAAGGTCGATTGTCACAAGAGAGCACCCAATCCCCGTCACCCCCCTCATCTAAGCGCCGCAAGCTCTCTTCGCCCCAGCGCACGGATTACTTCAGGGACACCGAAGAAGACCTGTACGGGCCACCGACGCCCCCGCGTTGCGTGACAGAGTCTCGTACAGCGTCCCCACAAGAAGCATCCATCAAGCAGCCAACGCCGTCCCCAGCCAGGAGCAAAGGGAAGGGTAGGATGGAACCGGAGCGGAGCGACATTCTTCCCACGCCCTCACGGTCCAGTTCCAACCAGGCATGCGCGAAGAAGGTCACCTCATTGGATGACGAGGACGACGATGTGGCCGAAGTGTTTCCTGTGGGAAGGCCAGCAGTCATCACCACCGCCGGTTCCAGGACAACCAAGGATGAATCAACGCCTCGAGGAGATGAGACACCAAGTCCTGGCACCATCACGATTGATGACAGCGACGACGACGTCTTTGAGAACCCGGCCGATTCTGTCGACGATGACGACCCATTTGCCCATTTCGTTCAGCGAGCTCGAGAGCGCGAGGCTGCCGCCAAGGCTGAATCGGCAGTGGCAGCATCGTCCAAGCCTGAGATCCAGCCCTCGACGCCAGAAGGCGCGCCGCGTCAGAGGCGAGAGCATGTGGTCTCGGTCAGGGTGCTCGTGCACTCACGTGTTGAAAAATTCCAGGATGTTGGACCTTTCGGCGCGAAGCGGGGCATGAGCCAGAACCTTGGAGCCATCCGGAAGACATTTTTGATGTGGCTCAAAGGCAAGGGTTATGAGGTCTCGGAGCAGGATGAAGCAAATATTTTTCTCACGTGGAAGCGGCGCAAGATCTACGACGGGTCCACGGGCGTCAGCCTAGGGTGGAACCCGTCGGCCGCCGAGGACTCGAGCTTGTCCGCGACGCCTGGTTTCACGAAGGGAGGTGTCCTGCTAGAGGCCTGGACCCAGGAAGACTTTGACAAGTGGGTCGCCGAAGAGGAAAAGCAGAGGATGATGAAACGGGGCGATCTAGTCGAGGAACTCTCCGACGACGAGCCTGTAGAGGAGGTCGCCGCCAACGCACAGATTCGGATCACCATCAAGGAAAAAGACAAAGAGCCCTTCAACATGAAGGTCTACAAGGATACTCCGATCCGGCTTCTGACTCATGCTATCCGGAGTATGAAGAAGATCCCAAACGACAGGGAGATCAGGCTGAGATCTGAGGGAGTGTGGTTGGAGGGAGACGTGACAGTGGAAGAGGCCGACATTGAGGATTATTGCACGGTCGAGATGTATTTGAGATGATTGAGAGCCGGCTCCACCAGACAGTCAATGGCGGCAGAATCATGGAGCACGGCTATTGGAGCGTTTTCAGGATGACATGGCGGGATCTTTCTATTCAACCAGATACCCCCATTTTAGCAGGCGTTTCTTTTGGCGCCTCACAACTAGGAGGCTCTAGGCACGGAAGCAAATCATTGTTGGAAGCACTTAGCCATTCAATATGTCTCGGGACTATCGTTGCCCGCCTCTTGGAGCGAGAAATGCCATCTCCAGGTATCGAAATCCCTCTACCAAATAAAAACTTTTTCCGGCAGACCTTGGACCTGTCAAACAGAAACGCCTATGCGCCTTCATGCCAATGTTTAATCGTAAATGCCCCACTCCCCGGCGAATCCCTCAGAACCTCTCCTTCATGCGGGCCGACACGGTTCTCAGGCCGTTGTAGACCTTTCCTGGCGGCTTTCCGAGGATCAGGCTGACGATCGACTCACGTGCGATCCTTGTATTCTTGAAGGCCCCGAGGATGTGGATCTTGGAGTCTGCGAGCACGACCCGCGTCCGCGAGGCATTCTCGATGGCGTACCTGGTCTTGCCGTCCTTGCCAGCGATACGGCCAATAGCACGGGCAAGATGGTCGCCCTGGAGGGTCTTCACGTCCTGGTAGAAGAGTTGGTATGTCAGTATCTTCCCATGGTCACGATATATGAGAAAAGAGAGAGAAGAGGAGACAGGGTGTCGGCCTACTTTTATCTCAAACGTCTCGATGTAGAGGTCATCCATCCGGAGCAGGGCGATGGCGTCATCGACGTCGAATCCCAGGGCAAAGGCGCGCACGAAGTCAGCGCCCTTCTGGATGGCGCCGTTGTCGGTGGTGACCTTTGAGGTGCGCAGCTCGACGGCCTTGCTCTTCATGTTCATGCGGCACTGCAGCTTGAGGTGCTCGACCAGGGGCGGGTAGATCTTGGGCCACGAGGCCTTGAGCGGCGTCATGCGGTGCGGCGGGATGGGGACCTTACGGTGCTCGACGCGCACGGCCTCGGTCCTCGCCGAGGAAGGGGCGAAGCGCGGGCGGCCCTCCTCGTCCACGGCGTCGTCGAGCTGCATCTCCGTCTCGGGCTGCTGGGGCGCCTCCCCCTCTGCGTCTGCTAGTGCTGGTGCGGCGTCTGCGTCGAGGAGGACGTCGTCGTCTTGGGAGTCGGTCGGGAGTGGGATGCTGGCTGCAGGCTCCTCGGGGGCAGCCTTGAGGGCTGTTGGCGCAGGCATGGTGAGGATGGGTGCGCAGGGTATCGGTAGGAGTAGGAGGAGGATGTTCTGCTTGGTGGATAAGGCGGGGTTCGGACAGCGAACTGGACCTGGACTGAAGGTGGCGGGGCGTGTAGTTCGGAGGGCACCAGGTGGTTCACAATTACTGCTGGAAAATATATCGGGCGCAAATGATTTTGAAAGTGGATTGTCGCAAATCTGAGACTGGAGGTTTGTCGGTCGAAAGGCGGGTGGTAGAGGGCGTACAGCAAGCAGCAAGCAGCAAGCACCCTTGAAAAGTTTCTGGCCAGGGCGGTGCAAAAGTTGTGGTCCAAAGGCGGGTGGGGCTACGAGATCGACAATCAGCTCTTATCGGCAATCCGAAATTCTGGGCTCAGTCTAGTCTGGCAGTCTGAGCAGCTGGGCAGTCGACAATAAACCCCTGCTCCCGTTGCAGCCGGGGATCCTTGGTGTCTAGCGCGTCATCGCTCCGAAGTTCTCTTCATGCGAGCTGCCTCCCGACCTCAAGGTTCTCCGGCAGAACAACAGAGGGTATACCAATCACGCAACACGTTCCTCTCAATCCTGTCGCGGCAGCATAATCTCTCATCTGGTGACTCATTGGCCTCCGACAAGCACCGTGTTTGCACCCCTATTTGAAGAGCGCGACCTGTCTGTCCAAGCGGGCGCCGCGGCGACACGAGCACTTGTCGCTCGAAAAAATCCGGTGATAACCCACCCACAATACACCGGCCAGAGGGAGCCGCCCAAAACCCCAAAAAGTTTGTCGATCCGACACAGCATGACAAAACCGACAGCAAGAAAGGAAGCAAGCAATTAGCGCAATACAACAATACATGCAAAGAAAAGAAGGCTACCCGAACTAGGCACTTAGTGGTCGCAGTCACTAGCGGCACACCCTCCCAACCACCATCCCGACGTCAGTGCTGCATCGACTGGACGGCAGCACAACCAGACGGCACACCACAACACCATTCGCTGGGACAATACACTCGCTTCACCATGAACGGCTTCAACTGCACCAAGAATGTCTAGCAGCTCGACAAAGTTCGGGCGTGTTGTCTGGGAAAGCATCGCCCGAAGCTTTACTCCAAGGACGGCCCAGAGGCCATTCGCCTTCAATTTCCCACATTTCAACCCACAGATCCGGTCGATATCCCAGCACAATGTCAGACGAAACTGCTCCGGCGGGCTACTGCTGCTCGCTCTCGACGCACCACCATCAACCCAAAATGTACTCGCCAGCTGTGCCACCGCATCCGAATCAGCTATAGCGGGGAACACTTCCAACCACGCCACTGTCGTCCGAATGGCAAGACAAGCATGGGCAAGAAGCATACACACATCTGGCTATCCTAGACAGATTCAAGCGAGGCGAAGCAAGAGCTCAAAGGCGGGAGAGGAAGGAAAAGCAGCCAATACAAGGCAGGGTCCACAACATGAGGCGGCGCAGGGCAAGGAAGGAGAGATCGCGGAGAAGGGTGCCGGAGAAGGCCATGACAGCCTCACAGACTCGGTCTCCAAGTACTTGCATCTCCCGCACCTGCCCAAGATGCCCCATCGCCCTACCAAGGAAGAGCTCCTGTCGGCGGCGAATGGCTTCTGGCAGAGGCTCAAAGTGCGCTTCAAGTGGTTCTCTATACGAAGTGCAAGACCTTTCAATGCCGACGAGTGGGGCGCCTTCTTGTCTTGGATACTGTTTGGGCACTTTGTCTGGATTCTTGTCGGAACCACCACCTTCTGCTCGCTCCTGATTCTCCTGGTCAACACCGTCTTCGCACAAGGTCAGTAATGCGCTCGGACTTCCTTGGTTGCAGCTGCTGACTGTCATCAACAGAGACGCTCGCTCGGTGGGTTGGCGACTACTTGACTCAAGCAGCCGGAGTAACTGTTGTCTTCGAATCGGCTATTGTGCCAAAGTGGGGAGATGGTGTCATCACCTTCCGCAACGTTTTTGTGTCTCGCCGCCCAGGTCAGATCAAGTCGTCCGTCTCGAAAGGCTCTCCTACCGATGCGGCTGCGGCTGCTGCTGCTGCTCACCCCGACTCACAGGCGACCCAGGACGATGGGAACTATACCCAGTTTGATGTGACCATCAGTGAAGTGAACGTCACGCTCTCTTTCGCCAAATGGTGGAACAGCAAGGGCCCTCTTCGAGATGTCGAGGTCAAGGGAGTCCGGGGCGTGGTCGACCGCACATCTGTCTTCTGGTCAGGGGAGCAAAAAGACCCCCTGTCCTATCGCCACGCCTATCAACCAGGGGACTTCGAAATTGAGCACTTCAAACTCGAAGATTTGCTGGTCACGGTCCATCAACCCGGTGGCTTCCGTCCATTTTCCGTGAGCATTTACAGCTGCGAGCTGCCTCAGCTACGCAAGCAATGGCTCTTCTACGACTTTCTATCCGCGTCTCATATGTCAGGTTCTTTTGACGGGTCACTATTCACGATACATCCGAAGCAGATCCATGGTACCGCCGCCGGCGAAGAGAAGTACGCTGCAGACAACCTTGGAGAACCAAGTGCTTGGAAGAAGTTCAGCCGGCTCCGCATCGACGGACTCAGAATTGACCATCTGAACCGCGGTGTTCAAGGCACCTTCGGGTGGATCTATGAAGGAAACGTCGACATTGTCGCGGATGTCATGTTTCCAGCGGATCCCGACGACAGCATTGGCAAGGTCATGAGCGATTTCTACGACAAAATGGAGGATGCTGTCACGAGCAATCGGTATCTGAGAATCTTGGACAAGGACATGGGGACAAATATCACCTCTTACAACATCAAGAACGAACCGTCAAAACCAACAAAAGGTCATCTCTCGGAAAATACCGAATATCATGGCGAAGAAACGTGGACCAATTCGTCGGATACAGATGAGTCATTGGATTCGGAACAGGAAGAAGTTCCTCGATATCTGGTCATGGATCTCCGCATACATCTCAACGACGTGCGGGCATCAGTGCCAATGTTCCACGCCACTCCGGACATTTCGTATGTCAACCAGAACTTGGTTCGCCCCATCGTGGCCTATATCAACGCCAAGCACACATACATCCCGATTAACTGTCGCATCGTGAAGCGGCACCAGGACTTTGACGGGTCCTGGACGATATTCGACTGTGGCCTTATGGATGACATGTCCGCAGAGGTGTACACCGCATTTGCCCACGATGTTGAAAATCAGCACTCTCGCGTGAAGAGGCTCAAGAAGGTCGGGTTCTGGGCCGTTAGCGTTGCCCTACAAGCACTGCTCGTGGGTGTTGCAGGTGACTTGATTACCTGAAAGGGAAAATCAGAGACTTCGTCCCCAGCGGCGACATTGGGCAGTCATTGACTCATCAACTCTGTCTTCAATTGAAAGCCATATTCTGTGCCTCTTCCTGTGGAAGAACCAAGACACAATACGCATCGCTCCAGGGATGCCCAGGCGGCAAGAACAGCAAGCTCCGGAGCGGCCTTGCTCGAATCTCGTATCAGACCTCGGGATCGCGCTTTTCTAGGTCATTCAAGGTGACAGACCGTGTGAGTCTGTTGCAAGCATCAAACAGGGACGAAATGGCAGTGGCTTCAGCAACTTCTCTACTCAACGCGTCTGGGGCACAAATGAGTGTGCATGTATACAGAACAGCAGCCACGGCGTTGGAGTTGAAGAGATGGTATTTTCTCGCTTGGAGTTCAAAGGATTGTTTTCACCAGCAGTCAGAAGCTGTGGCACTGATTGATACCCTGACGAATTACGTACTGTCCTGGATGAGCGGGCAAACAAAAGGTTATCTATATATACGTGGGTAAACAACAACGATTCAATGTCACGCTTACGAAGATGCGCGGTGCAGATTCTCCTCGCCCTCTTTTTGTGCAGGCTTTTTTGCCGTGCCGACATTTTCTATGGGCTAGTAAACCATACCATCCAGTCGGCCGTCGTTGAGTATTTTCCCTCAGACCTCATAGCGAAACGGATGGCCTACAGACATTGCGCTGTGTCAACCGAACACAGCTTCAGTATCAAGCCTGGCTCTCCTCCACCTTCCAGTCCTTCTTGATAGAGATAGCACCCAACTCAACATCCTTATCCGTGTTGCCGTCGACATGGCTGTGCCGGCTCGCAACGTCGTAGCGGACGGACTCGGGCCTCAGCCTCGTCCCGTCGTCGGACGCCCCCGTGATGCAGACCTCGTCCTCCAGGAGGTTGAACTGTCGGCCGTGCTTCGGCGCCGCGGCTCGGTGGGACTTCATCGTCGGCCCCAGCCTGGCAGTGCCCGTCGGCGTGTACCTCCCGCCCAGCAGCGGGCGGAGGAGGGGGATGCAGGCGAGGGTGATGGCCAGGCAGGGCTCAAGGGCGGACCACATGATCGGCATGAGAATCGTGTACGTGACGTCGCTCATGTCGACGTGGAGGATGGAGTAGAGGCGGATGGCGCTTATGATGGCAACGCTGTAGGCAAGTATGGTTAGCCTAGCCCCAAACTGTAAATTCCCGTGGTGGAATTGCTCACAAAAGCCCTAGGCCGAACGTCGCCATCAGAACCAGCTTCTTGTACAGCGACAGTTCCAAGCTGTAGATATACGGCATGGGGAGCAGTAGAGCAATCAGGTCTGTGACGATGTTGAGCATCCCGTGGCACACCCATAGCGTGATAGAGCTTCCGCAGTGGCCGTCGATCGTTTGGTCCCAGTTGAATGCTAGAGGCTGGCATATGAGAAACGATCCGAGTATCACCACCAGCATCCTGTATGAGTTCCAAAGGTCCAGATGTCAGCTCTGGACAGTGTGTGCGCAGTCTGGGACTTTGTTAAGGAGCATACGAACCACAGGAAAATAACGACTGCTGTAATCCTTGCCGCTACAATAAAATAGCTAACGGTGAAAATTTTGGAGTACAAGGTGAGAATCGACGTTTTGGATAACGTCAGACTCGTAGCCCAGACTATTTGTTGGGCCAGTATCATCTGCGTGCAGACTCTGGTGTCAGAAATTTCAGCCAAGGGCTTGAGATCGAGTCTAATAGTAGCTCTCCGACTTTACCTGCAGAAACAATTTTGGTCCAGAATCAAAGTGGAATCGTTCTTGCAACTCTGCCACGTGGAAACCGCCTCCCGCAGCAAGGACGCCTAAAATATCGGTAATTTAGGATGTATTCAGCACATTGGGGCGTACATTATCAGCTTCCCGAGCATCAAGATGGACATATTTGTGCTATACTTACAACAAATGTTTAAAGCCTGGTATCCAACGACGTTGATCTGTGACCGTCGGAGTCAGTCGTCTTGGTGTCGAAATAGCGGACTCACGGACTCACGCAAGCGGCTATCATAAGGTAGTCACTCAAGTCCATCTTCCTGTTGGACATGCGTCTGGCTAATATACGCAAGCCAACAGCTATCATAGGCAAGATGCTGAATATGACTGCGCATGAAATCAGAGATCTCTGGTTGGATCGCTCCACTGGAAATATCATTTTGTAGTCTGGCCGTGGGTAAACACAATTCGGACTCGGGAAAAATCAGTGCAAAGCGAATTGTAGTGAGCTGCTGGAGGCGTGGTCATAAAATCGTGAAGCTAAATGAGAATCAGGCGGAGAATGGAAAAGAAAACGTGAAAATGCATGCGCGCTGAGAGACCTATTACAACTTATCCTAAGTTTTGTTGAAAAGACAAGAGAAACAACAATCCTCTTTCTCCATGAGTGTTATATTTCAAGGTTCCAGGACAGCCACAACTCAAACCCCTGGCTGTGAAACGGGGTTGCAAAGCCATAATGTGACATGTAAGGATATTTATGCCACCAGGCCAAACCAATGACACAGGCTCCAGCAGTGGCCCTGAAGGATTCCACAGGGTCCTTTTTGCAGGCTCGACCAGGAAGCTGCGCTCACCGGTGGATGATCGCAAAATCAACAGAGATATCTTTACCACAGGGCCCACCATATCGCATGGAAAATTCTCGCGCCGTAACGTCTTCCCCGGTATGTCATCTCTTCATTCTCAGCACCTTGGACACTGTGATTCCAACAGATGTGAGGTGTGAGCCGGATTCAATACAACATGAGCCTCCAAGTCGAGCCGACACAGTTTTTCTGCATTACGTGGTATAATATATCAATGCAAACTTTAAGAATTCCTTGAATCTACAAATGAGAACGCGGTGAGCTTGAAGGCTATGGTTACCCTCCCGGCCCCAACGAGCCTCAGATGCATTGCCATTATTTTAGTTTACCTGCCAGCGACTCGGAGTGTTTCCGGAGCGACTCTTATTATTCACTGAGTGCAACCAACGCATTTGGTTGCAAAGGTTGTGAGTTTTAGCAGCAGTCATACTGACGACGAGTCTTCGGGACCGAGCGATGTTGTGTGCGGCTGGAACCAAGGGCCGGGGAAGGTTTCCGCCTCGGACGGCAGCAAGCTTCGATCCACATGTTCTGGGAATATGCGAGACCCGCCTAGTTTCCAAGGTCATGATCGACCTATGTGCCTCCACAAACGAGCATTGCGGGGCCGGTGAGAGAGAGGCCATCCTTCTTATACCAAATGGTTCCCGTCGAAATTGCCTCCCCGGCCCAATATACCTTGTTGAGCCGAGCCTTCAGGTCTAATCGAAATCTATTGCAACATGATACCACCCTGAAAGCCGCGGACTCCAACTCAACAAGGGAATTTGTGATAGGATAAGTGGGGCCATTGAAGGAGCAATGTGATACTTCAGATACTCGAGCGAAGGATGCACGGGGCCGCTGTTCCTCTTAATCCACTGTGTTAATCGTTACCCATATAAATTTTCTGCTACATGGGTTTCCTGCGGTTGGTTCTCAGTCCCGGAGCACAATTAGTGATGCATCGCAGATTAGTGGCGGAAGTTCACCCTTTTCACGACGGCGTAAAGCCGAATGGGACAGGACGTTGCAAATCTATGGATCTACGTATGCACTCTGGGGCAGCCAGCCATACTTGCAGCAGTCTTCCATATCGTACCATAGCCCAGTGGGACTTGAGCTACACCAAGGTCGACCACCACAGAAACTCGAACTAAGCATATACGAATTTATTTGCGCACCCTCCCTTTCGCTGTCTCGTCGCAAAAGTATCAACTGCGTGATCTTGGTTCCTGGACTGCAGCAAGCCCTGCCTGACAGGCGGAACCATATCGGAGGATGGACTCGATCATGGACTCACCGTGGTATCACGAACTGCGCAATGCCGGGCTGCCAGTCCAAGCTGTGATATTGACAGTCACCATCGTCGTCCTGACTGTGATCCGACGCCGCTTCTTCTCCCCCATCAGCTCGATCCCGGGGCCGTTCCTGGCATCTATCACCCGGCTTTGGCATCTCAGGCAGGTCGCCACTGGAAAACAGAATTTGAAGCTCATAGAGCAGCATGACAAACATGGTATGATATCCTCGGACCCCGCAGAGGAGTCTCTCCCTCGTCTTGCCATATCTTGTGCTTACGTGGACCTCGTCGGCCAGGCAACTTCGTGCGGATGGCGCCGAACGAAGTAAGCGTCAACCACCCAGATGCTGTCAAGGCTTTGCTCTTGACAACGCTCCCGAAGGTAAGCTGTCAGAAACCGTGTAAGTCATGAATGAGGGGGATGCTGAGATCGGCGGCAGGGCGACTGGTACAAGATTGTGTGCTTCCCAGACTATCGTTTCTCAACCCCTTTCAGCATGCTGGATCCCAAGGACAAGAATGAATGCTCCAAGTACCTGTCGACCGGCTACCTGCAGCACAATGTCAGCAAGTCTGAGCCGGCAATGGACACGAACATATCGAAGCTTATCGGCTGGATGAACAAATTTTCGGAAGACAAGAAGCCAATGGACCTTGACAAGTTTTTCACCTATGTCTCTTTTGATATTACCGGCGACATCGTCTTTTCCAAACCATTTGGTAAGTTGAATACTAACGTGATAAATGGTTTGAATGAGCCAAAAAGACGCTTGACCACTCAGACACGGTCCGCGAAGACACGACTGACAAGGTCACCGAACAGGCTTTATTGACCAAGGAAAGGATCTCAACAACTCCATCGCAATGAACACCGGGCTGGAGATGTACATCGCATTCGTCGGCTACCTCCAGTGGCTACACGTCATATTCGCCAATCCCTTCGTGACATGGCTCGGCGTTCTGCCCATGGGCCACCTCTTCGACACAACCATGACGGCCCTAAAAGAGCGCCAGAAGAACCCGGACGCGCGGCCGGACCTCGCCGGCCACTGGTTCCGGGGCCTGGAGAAGGCCAAGAAGGACAAGAGCCGCCTGTTCGACCAGCGCTGCCTCGAGTCCTTCGCCACCGCCAACGTCGGCGCCGGCTCCGACACGGTCTCGGCGGGCCTGCAGAGCTTCGTGTATCACCTGCTGCGCCTACCCGGCGGGTGGAAGCGCGCGCGGGGCGAGATCCGCGAGGCGCAGAGGCAGGGAAGGTGTTGTGGGGAGGTTGTCTCGTTTAACGATGCTGCGAGGCTCCCGTTTCTGCAGGCGTGTATCAAGGAGGGCATGAGGGTCCACGCGCCCATATCAGGTTCGTGAAAGAACCACCTAACAGACCTGTATTACGTGGGAGTTGCGGCTGAACATTTAACCTAGCCGGCCTACCCCGTGTCGCCCCGAAGGGGGGCATCACAATCGGCGGCACTTACTTCCCCCAGGGCGTGACCCTAACCGTCAACCCCTCCGTGATCCATAGCTCCAAGGAGATCTGGGGCCCAGACGCGCGAGAGTTCAACCCGGACCGGTGGCTGCGGCCGGACGCTGCCGAGAAGGAGAAGTGCTTCATCCCCGTAAGTCTGCAAAAGTCTCATCTCCGCGGGCCATCATACCATTTCGACGGCAAAAATATAGCTGACCTTTTCTCGCACAGTGGGGTGCCGGCTATGCCTCCTGCCCGGGCCAGCATGCGGCTCGTCTTCAGCTGTCCAAGATCGCCGCGACAGTCGTGCGTGATTACGAGGTACGACAGGTCGATCCGAAGCAGGAGTGGACATGGGGTGCTTGGTTCACCTGTGTGCCACACGACTGGCCTGTGTATATAGATAAATGCATAGAGTCCGAGTAGGAGCTTGACATGGGGGGTTTTATTGTATTTAGATACACGAAACCTCAGACTACCTGCTATCGCTAAATTTGGTAATATTATCGAGCACACGTTGGCACCGATGAGGCACAAACAACTTTTATACTCATGACGTCTGGTATCAAATTGTGTTCAGATATTATACTGTGATAATTATACTGGGCTATTATTCATTTGCACAGTGAGGAGAGAGGGATGTCATGACCCGCAAAATTCCGTACTGTAAGTAGAGGTGAACCATTTCTCGGACTCGATATCCCACACTCAGCCTTTGCATGAGGATCGACAAGCCACAAATATGACGGCTCCCTCAAATACGCTCTGCACCCGTCATTAGCCAGCACCACCTAGGCTTTCTTGTCAGCCTCGGCCGTTGATGAAGCGGGCTCTCCTGCAGGTCGCTTGCCCTTCTTCACCACCCTGAACCCTGCAAGAGCTGCCCCGAGGATCAGGAGCAAGACGAGACCGAGCAACGAGCAGACTCCCACGGCAGCCGCGGCTCCTGGGCTGAGGCCGGAGCTTGAGTTGGATGAAGATGCCCCGGCTCCCGAGCCTGAGCCGGACCCGGAAGAGGAGGACGAAGCACAGACCCCAGTGCTGTTGCCACAGGCCGTGCACCATGACTGCGTATCTCCAATGGAGAACTTCTGCATGTTGGTCACAAAGTCATTCCAGGGGATCGTTGTCTCGCTCTGCCCGAACAGCGGGTATTCCAGGGCTGGCGCCGAGTCCGAGGCAGACCCGTTGGCGAAGAGGAAGCGAACCGAGATGTCGTCCGGGTTGACTGTGTTTGGGGCATCAGTCCCATTGACGGTGGCGTTAGTGACCAGCTCGAATGCCATTGAGCTGGCATAGTCTACGATGCCTGTGAAATCCTCGCTCGTAGTGGTCAGGTTCGACAAGCCAAAGAAGGACATGAAAGTTGCATAAGCACCGAACTGCACGGTGAATCGTTCGGCAGAGGCCTTCTTCAGGGAGGATTCCACCGTGTCGGTAAGGGCGTCCAGGATCTCTGCGGCGAGGACTGAACCGGCAATGGCTCGGACAGGCTCAAATGCATTGAAAGCAAGGCCTAGCTCGTGGACATTGGCCAAGGTCTGAAGCTGGACCAGGGTGTCGTTTGTGAGCAGGTCATCGTTGGGAATGCTCGAGTTGTGGATTTGCGAGACGTGCACATAGTCGAAGACTGCAGTTGTCAGGAAACGGTCCGGTAAGCTCTGGAATGGGATACATACTCGCATATGCGTTCTTGAAGGTCGCCTCGGATGAGTCAAAGGTTGTGTTGTACACAGGCAGCAGGCCCTGGTAAAAATCACGGGTCTGGTCCAAGATCTCGAGGTACTCGGAGCTCGAGAAGTACTCATTGCTGCTGACGACAGCCTTTGCGCACCCAGAGCTGCCTTGCAACCAAGGGTTGTCCTCAGCACCGGAAGTGCTAGCAGCGGAACTGACGATGTTGATAGGGATGTACTGATATCCGTTCAGAGGAGCCTGAACCTCGTCCCCGTTGGCCAGAGTCTGGGTCGCAGCACTGCCGGCTGGGGGGTAGATGGCCTGGGTGAAGACCTCGGCCGAGGCTTGGAGGACGTTGTCCACGGGCGAGGTTATGGACATCTGTGAGAGCACGGCGACATCTGAAGCGATGTTCAAGATGGGGTTGGTGCTGTTGCTCGCGATGTAGCGATTACGGTACCATTGGCCCGAGACGTAGACCTGGTCCGCACCCAGAGCCGTCAGAGAGGTAGGCGGCCATGACTTGGTCGTCCTGTCTCCGTGGCGATGGAAAATGTAGGCGCCCAGAACGGTCTCGGTGAGAGCCTCCCTCGGCAGCAGGGAGAGAAGGGCAACGAAGTGCTTGATGGCCATTGTTGCTGGACGACCCAAGAAGATTTTGGGGTTTAAAAAATAAACCAGTGTCAAAATGAGATGTAGTGAGTTCTGGCAAGGCAGGAGAGGAGGGGGCAAAGACGTTATTGTAGTATAGAATCCAAGCATCTCCGATCAACGGGTGTGCTGGAATGCTCTTGCCCACATGGAGAATAGCCTTCGCCCACCCAATGGCAGCGAACCCCACCGGCCAGGCGCTGGTAAGAAGAAGCAGAATCGCCGAGCTAGAAGCGAGCAAAGGTGATGACCGTTTGATATGGTGGTGGTGGGTAGTCATGCAGTAAACACTGCTCGGTTGCATCGTCTGCATTGATATTGTGGGCCTGCGTGCCGAACCTGTGGACTAGACTGGCCAGCCGGCTTTGCTTTGCATCTCCGGGGAGGAGGAGATGTCTGATATTCTCGTTGGAATTCATTCATGTCAATCCGTGCAGAGATCCCATCATCGCCCCCCCCCCCGGAGATACTGACTGCAGACCCAGCCTCGAGAACAGACAGGCCCCATGCTAGACGGCAGTTCGGTCGCCTGCATGGCCTGCATGCTCTCAGGCCACCCATCCTTCTCATGACAGGTCAAGATAAGCCGGTGATAGCTTGCCCCACTGCGACCTTGTCCTCGTCTGGCGTTGGTGCGTGCCGGATCTCGGTGCCTCCTACGGTAGGTGAACGGGACGTCTGCAGTAGGACCGCTAGTAGCAGAGAAGAAGTTGCTGCCGCCCATTCCGAATTGCGGAAAAACTAGTACATCATAGACATTTGGTCACGGTGGGATTCTGCTCTCTTGTCTTGCCCGCTTGAGAAAGCTTAGCCCGAAGTGTTACAGCCTTACCATCGTGCAGCCGTTGCTCGTGATGCCAGGGTTCAACCCTCAGGTTTGGTGTTGGAAAGCTGGAGGTGTGGTTGTTCGTGAAGCGACATCAGATCGTGTTGTGGAATAATGTCGCAACTGTCCGGTTGAAAATATACAAGGCTGACGCAACTCGCACACTCGAGTGGCCTGTCGGACATTGTCTGAGGTCCACGGGTGCCAATCAGCGACCATGAGTCGCCGTGGAATGTAGGAGTCCTGCAGTGGTTCCCCAAGTCGACATCCCACATCGGAATCATCCACAGTTTGTGTAGCCTCACCCCACCATCAACCACCACCAACGTTGCACGCCGATGCCTCCCCCCCGGAACCTGCGAGCCTTCCTGGCCTTTGCTCGCAATAGCTTGACAGCGCCTGCAGCTCAACGACAGACCCCCTTGACCTTTGTCGTCGGCAACGAATCTGCCGGTGAGGAACCCCCCTGACCCGCTGGACAACCTGCATGTCGTCGTCCGTCCGCTGAGAAAATGCTGACCTGGTGCGCCTTTCGTCCCAGACCTCGACTCCCTCTGCTCGGCTGTCGTTTATGCCTACCTCCGCAGCCACACCCAGCCCAAGTATACGCTGCACATTCCTCTGGCCAACATCCCCCGCGAGGACCTGCCGCTGCGGCCCGAGCTCGCCAAGGCCCTCAACTATGCCGGCGTCGAGGCCAAGGACCTGCTCACGCTTTCGGACCTCGAGGACGTAGTCCAGGCCCACGGGTTAGAGCCACAGGATACCCGCTGGGTGCTGGTCGACCACAATGCCCTGACCGGCACTCTCGCAGAGCGCTTCGCCTCGCGCGTGGTCGGGTGCGTGGATCACCACGAGGACGAAGGCGTAGTAATCCAGGAGACGGGCGAAGAGCCGCGTGTGCTACAAAAGACAGGCAGCTGCATGACCCTCGTCGTGGAGCACTGCCAGGACGCCTGGGATCACCTCTCCAGGACCAGCGGCCACGAGGCGGGCGACAGAGGACTAGATTCACAGCTTGCTCGCGTCGCGCTGGCCCCGATATTGATCGACACGAACAATCTCAAGTCAAAGGCCAAAACAACACCCATGGACGTCAAGATTGCTGGCCTGTTGGAGGCCAAGATTGGCGGGGACTTCGAAAGGAAGAAGTATCACAAGAAGCTCAGCAAGCTCAAGGACGACATCTCGCTGTTTTCCTACCGGGACAACTTCCGCAAGGACTTCAAGTCATGGACTGAGGCTGGCATGGTTCTTGGGACGTCCAGCATCCCCCAAGGTTTCAAATACATGCTCGAGAACATTGGCGACAAGGAGTCGCTCCTGCGCGAGCTCCGCGCCTTTGCCGAGGAAAAGAAGCTCGACATCGCAACCATAATGACCTCCTCCGCCAAGGACGACGGGGTCTTCAAGAGGAACCTACTCGTGTGGGGACTCAACGAGAAGGCTGTCAGGGCCGTGGAGAGGTTCGTCGGGGCGCAGAAGGAGAACCTCGGGCTGGAGCCATTCCAATACATCGACCTAAGCGGCGGAGACGGACAGCACGAGGTGCGGTACTGCTGGTACCAGCACCAGGCCGGCAACAGCCGTAAGCAGTTGGCACCGATGCTGAGGGCTGCCATGGCTGAGGCGGCAAAGCTCTGATCGTTGGATGATACCTCTTTGCGTTGCGATGACCGGCCGCCACTATCCATTGTGAATATACGTGTTCTATACTGGACCAAACAAAGGCGCCTGCTCGAGGTATGATGACCGCCACTTGCGCCGCGACCGAGGCTTCCACCAGCCCCAAAGGCACCGCCTGATCTGGACAATAAATACTATTTGCATTGGACCGCCTGCTACTCGAGAGACAAGTGCAGTGGCAAATGGGCAGTTGCAAAATAATCGGATCACAACTCTCAGTAATTACATAGTTGTTATTCTTTCTCACAAGTCGCACCAAGATGTGACAAAAAGACAAATCTTGTACCGCCACTGGATCTGAGCGAACGTCCCACACTGCTTTGATTATTCTCAGACCGCCGCAACAATTGCGTCCAGCCATTTCGCAAGCCTGCCGCATATCATTAGCTCTTGGCCAGCCTGGCCGTGTGGGATATTTTGGAACGCACCGATAGCCCTGCTTGGCTATTTGCAGCTTCACCACGGGGCTCGCCGTCGTCGTGTAGGCACCGCTCAGGTCGTTGCTCTCGACGTACGAGATCCCCTTGGCCAGCACCGTGTTGCAGACCGCAGCGTTGCTCTCGGTCGCCCACTTCAGGGAGCTGCTGACCGCGTCGTTGATGTTGAGGCCGCTCACCCAGCCCGCTGCGCTGGACTTGTACGTGCCGGACTGGATAGCTGCGGTGGTGTGAGCCACACAATTAGCCCACGTTTCTTCTGGATTGCAGTCTGCGGACCCAGCAGCTTTTACCTGTTGTGAGTGTGCTGGCCCAGGTCTTGGCCCCGCTCAGGGATGAGCTGCCGGCGACGGCTTCTGGGATCTGCGTGTCCCAGATGGCATGCAGGTTCGTGCTGTCTCCGTCGTAGGTGACATCGATATCATTACCCCCGACGTCGAGGTTCTCGCAGTGGAGGGGCTGGCCGATGTCACCAATAAACTTTCAATTGAAATCAGCGTCTCGCTTGCCAAAGCCACCTGCTCAGAGTTCAGTGGCTCACATGAATGATCATCTGGTAGCCGTGTCAGTGATTTTCAAGCACATTCAAGTCGCTAGAGCTCCCGGGGAATATACACACCTTTGCTGCAACCTGTCGCTCTGCTTTGCTCAGACCCGTGTTGAGCAGGATGCTGGTCTGCCATGGGTTGGGTCAGCCTGGAGTTCATCACACACTACAACTTTCCAATGAGAGTGCGCCATGGACTTACGTAGTTGCTGATAGCACTGACAACACACCCCCCGCTCCCACAATCACGGTCATAGTTTACACCGCACGAGCTGGGCGGGTTATCCTGGGCGTCAATATAGTGGAACGGCGCGGAGAACTTGCCCGCCGTCGTGGTGCGATACGAGTCCGCCCAGGTGGACACAGTCGCGAGGTAGTCCGCAGATGTATCCCCAAGGAGCGATTGGAAGTAGGTCTTGGTTGAAGCAGCTACAAAGTTAGTGGCGACGTAAGCGACTGTCTCATGGCCGAAGGCACCCCATGCTCGCACGCCAGCCGGCAGAAAGCCAACTGTCCCAAGGGCCAAGACGAAGCTGCTGGTGCTGGAAATCATATTGAGCTGACGGAGAGTTATGGATCTGATGCAAGCCCGCACTTTGAGTGAACTATCTTCCCACCGTTCCGTAGCAAAAGAGACAACTGGGTGATTCCAATATAGATATACATAATCCATCTGCCCAAAAGCCCGGCCTCTGGCGCATGACACCGCAGCAATAGTTTGATTATCCCGACGTCCTTCCGTCCCTGGTTTGGCTTTGCCGATGCAAATCTCCCGCTTGTCAAGACTAGCGAACCGGAAGCTACAGCAAGAATCTGATATGGGTCAATGAGCTTGCGCCGCGCAGAAACAAGCATTTGAACTTGAGTGCCGGGCCAATCACGCGCCCACGTTGTCGGTAGCATAGGTCCCGATTCGGCAGGTGAGGCCACCAAGCTAAGTTTGCAGGGGGCAGGGACAGGGAGAGGTCTAGCTATCTTCATACACCGAGGCATAGAGCGGACCATGATACTGAGTCTATGATATAAACGCGGACATTTATTGAGTGCAAAAGAGGAGTATTGGATAGCACTTGCGAGTCGAAGCCAAGCTTGCCCATTGATAGGCCTTGGCAAAGCTGCGGCCCTTATGGTCAGATAAACACATGAGCTATGAACTGTACCGGTGCCTGCAGGGCAATCGAATCCGCTTGTGCCGAGTCTCTGAGCGTACATATTAATACTATGAGGAGGACCTTGGGCTAGACGGATGGACGAGCACAGTATTGATAGGCACTTTTGCCGTATGCTCGAGACACTACTCAGTATCAATGAAACAAGTCTCCCGAGACAAAGGAGGGTATGCTTCTGCACGCAAAAGAGCCAGAGGCTCCTCGGTATATCAGGCTTGCGATTTAATTTTGTGGCAACACTATTCTTTGGGCAGCCGCCACGTCACCTTGCCGTGAAATCATCATCGGACTCTGCGAAAGTACTTCCTCAAACTGTCTGGAAGTGGTCGGACAAATTCTGTATGTTCTTGGCCGTCCATTCAGCGGCTGCCCTATTGGTGTCGGTGGCGCCAGTTGTTTTGCTGTTGGTTGTAGTGTTTTCGTACGCAAGTTTATACCCTCCAACTGAGAGTCTCATGCTGTAGGGTTCACACAGCTGGCAAGGCATCCCCAAAGGTATGCCTGCTTCAAATTAATCACATGCAAATGAACCTAGAGAACACGCATGTGCGGACGCACTCTGCCAGCACAGTCCAAACTTGTAGTAATCTATGTCATCATTGGTAGGCGAAGCCTCAGAATTCCGCGAGCTGGAGCAGTGTAGTCTACAGTAGAAATACATATCTCATTCCACCGGAGCAACACCTATTTCCATCATTCCGTGTGCCAAAGGCAACTCATCTTCAGGCCTTCCAAAATTCTGGAGCCTCATGAACAATTCCATCCGTGCCGCACAGGGGGTTAATACTTTCCCGAGCCCGACCCCTTGCGCCTCCCTAATCTCAATGCTTGCCCCCCCCCCGCCCCCTCTTCCTTTTTTTTTCTTTGGTCCTTTTTCTTGATTCTCGTAGTTGAGAATTCAATCGCCTGCGCAGGTTGGCACTTGGCCTCCAATCCTGTCAGCGCTCACAAGTCCACGTCTCCCTGAGGCCTTTCATCTCGAATCGCCGCCCTTGGAGTTGTCGCGGAGGCTGTCCGGAGATCAGGCCCACTTTGAGGCTTCAAGGCCGGAAGGCTTGCTGCTGGTGCCCGAAGATGGGCCCGGCTTGGGCCCGCCAGAACTGGAAGGTTTGCCGCCTCCGCTGCCCGGCTGTCCGACCCACTCTGAGCCGTCAAGGCCAGCAGGCTTGGTGCCCGGAGATGTGCGCGGCTGGTAGCTGCCAGCAGGATGGAAAGGTTTCCCTGCCTTGCCGCCAGCGCCCTTGAAGCCAGCCTTGCCCTTGAAGCCAGCCTTGCCCTTGAAGCCAGCCTTGCCCTTGAAGCCAGCCTTGCCCTTGAAGCCAGCAGTCTTCTTGATTCCGCCCGAGCTGCTAGAACCCGAAGAGGACCCCTTCGCCGCGCCTTGCTGCGCAAAGGGGTTATAGTTGAGCATGCCGCCAGCGCTCTGCTTGGTCTTGTAGCGGTCGTCATCATCAACAAGCCCCACGTTGAAGATTTCGCCGGAATCGGTCACAACCTGGCCTTTGTCGTTGCAGGTGCGGCCAGTGAGTTCCTTAATTCTGCCTTTAGCATTCATGACCGTGCCCCATTTGCGGAATTCGTCGTCCACAACGTTGCCATACTCGGTGACTTTCATACCGTTGAGGAGAGCGGGGTCCAGCGACGCGTGTCCAACAATTGTGTGTTTGTGCATGATTTGACGTCGGCCGTTGCACTCGAAACCAATCATCTGGGAGGCATCACCCTGGACGACGCGTCCCCAAATGTCGCCGGTGGAGCGGTCCACAAGCTTGCCATTCTCGTCGACAACCTTGCCCTCAAGGATCTCCAGGCGCTCTCCCTTTGCATGCCTCGATTTCCTCAGATGGCCGTTACCCGAGCTTCTAGGCCTCTTTCCACCAGTGGCGCCTACAGAGGAATCGCCAGCAACCGGTTGGTCGTCGTCCTCGCTGCCATCATCCTCGCCGTTGTCGTCGTCCTCGCTGTTGTCGTCCTCACCGTCGTCGCCCTCGCTGTCGTCGTCTTCGCTGTCTTCATCCTCGATGTCGTCGTTCGCGGGGTCTGACGCGCCAGGTTGGGGGATCTCATCCTCGCCCGAAGGTAGAGGCATAGATCCAGTATCGTCAGAGAGGCCGTCCGGAGCGGTACCGTTGGGACCCGGTGAGAGCCGACCCGAGCTCAACTCAGAGGAGGGAACCGGAGGGCTACTGCTCGCGTTGGGTTCGGCCTCAACGTCGTCGGGAGCGGGGGTGCCAGGAGGGATGTTGCCACCCTCGGAACTCAACTCAGGAGGAGTATCCTAGGGGTCGTCGTCGTTGCTGTCACTCAGGTTCGGGTGACCAGCATCAGGAGAGGTTGCCCGCCCTCCGGAACTCAACTCATGAGGAGTATGAGGAGTTTCGCGAGGGGGTATGTTGTAGGCTTGTTTCTCCATGAAGACATTCGCTGCTAAAGCCTTAATGAATTGAGAAAAGTCAGTCCCTTCAAAAAATCGATTGAACCCATCCACAGAGATGAAGTTTCCAGCAGCCTTGTTAATCTCCTTGGTTACAGCTTTCTGAATGGACGGCAGCAAGTTATTGATGATCCGAGTACATTGGGGGCTCTGCAGGAGGCTGGTGACTTGCTCGTAATTGGGACGCTACTCAGTCAAAGGGAACAGTTGTCCACTTGGAACAGGCTAAGGAGCCCATTGTAAAAGAAAACGCACGTAGCCATCCAAGTAATCTATGCTGGCTATAAGAGATACCACCGCCTGTATGTTCATAATTATGTAGGGGCCACTCATGATTTGTGGAGCGTCATTATAGATGTTAACGTATTAGCGTGCTCTTACGCCTTTCCGGGTAAAAGGCCACAAAAAGCTGTCCAGTTAGAGCGGCATGGCAATCATATACTGCAGTAGGCCTGAACATGAAATACGCCAAGCAAGAGTATGTTTGAAATACAGGAAATAGTCTCTTACTAGGACTGTATCCTTGAGAAGGGCTTGAGCCTGAATACAGTCATTTGACGTTCTCACATTAATTCCGGCAATACCCATCACGGCTGTGGATCAACCAGAGGTGAGAAGCTCTTGACAGAGTCATACTATACATGTATACCGCTTGACTGGCCTGGAAGCCCCACACCCTCCGCGTAACCCCTCATGACCCGAAACGAAAAGACCCCAGCACTTAGCGCCTTAGTCAAGTAACCTCGATCAAGATTGACCTCGGAGCATCGACCTCTGACTTCAAGATGGAGGAAAGTGTGAGCACAATTGAACATCCGAAAACAGCAAAAGAGACCTCGACCGGCAATGACGGCTACAAGCAACCGGCACCGGCCTCACGGCAAACTGCCATAATCTCTCACGGTGAGCTAGCGAAAGACCCAACAGAAGTGTATGGGACGGGCCCAGTTCTCCTTCGTATAGGGTAAGCACCCTTTTGGCGCGGACTTGTATACGTATGCGTACTAATGTGGGCGAAGCAATGGAGGCGCAGGTATGTGTCCCGCAGAGCAGATCGAGTCTACGGGGGTTAACACAGCCAAGGGGGGACGGGGCTGGTAGGAGCTTTGGCGAATGACTATCTCAGGACTCTACCTGAGAGTCGGTCCATATTATGGGTCTGTAACCATTCGAGGAATACCCAACTGGCTCTCCTCCATGGGTATGTCGACATCGCCTTGACGTACGAGCGGGACCAGGAAGACCTCGCTGCAGCCGAGGGCTGGTCATTGACTAAGGGGTGCGTGTTCCACGACCACTTTTGCCTCGCAGGGCCTGTGGATGATCCGGCTGGGGTTGGAAGCGCAGTGTCCTTGTCGGAAGGCCTGCTGAAGATCGCGCGGTCGAAAGCGCTGTTCCACAGCCGAGCCGACATGTCGGCTACGATGTGGAAGGAGCGGGCTCTCTGGTCGACCGGCGACTTGAGTCCATGGGGGCGCTCGGAAAACGGGCTCTCAGGAGAGCCATGGTATCAGACCAGCCTGCTGTCCCCATCCGAAGCATTGAGGAAGGCAGATGCCGCCGGGGCTTATCTTCTCACCGACAGGTCGACGCTTCTGCGCCAAGTATCGACGGGCAGCATCTCGAGGACAACTGTATTTTTCGAGCCGAACTCGGAAAGTGATGTTTTGATGAACAGCTGCTATGCGCTGTGCTCACCGGCACCGTCTCGTGAGACCGTTGACTTCCTCGAGTACGTCTTTACGGATCGAGCTCAGGGCATCATTAAATCATATGGTGCTGACGAATGCGGCCTAGCGCTGTTTGCACCGGTGGCTGATGGATTTGCGAGGAGCCATCTGAAGGGCGGAAGGCCAGCAGGGACGCACTGGGTCTCTTGAGGGTCTCAATACTCCATAATTATTCTTGCATAGGGCGAATTTACGATCTTTCTTGGTGGCAGCAGCCAGGGCCTCGCAATCGATTCGTCAGCCCGTTTCTATGAGGATGAGGCATTATCACTACCGTAGTCCATCCGCATAACGATCTGTCCTGCTTTCCAGATACACATTTGTTCGACTTTGCCATAACAGATGAGGCAAGGGTCTAAGTCGAGACAACGGAACACGGACTGCCCAATACTCCTCTGGATCCTAAGTTCCTGTCAGTGCCACGTCAACGAAGCCGAGGAATGGGATATCAAAGAGTTGAGGGACGATCAGTCCTGGGCATAAATCATGCAGCGCATGGCTGCAGTGAACAAGCGGTCATCCTGAGTGGATGGCATCAGAGGACGATGTCATAGAGCCTGGGAAGCGAACACCTGAATGAGGAATGAGTTTCGAATTTCTAACATTTAGCTGTTAGAAGACCAATGAAACGAACAGTACTAGAGTCTCACTCAAGACTTATTTCTGACGGTCTTTACGGTCTTGCTGGTGTCTCGCAGTCAACGCCTAGGATTGATAAGATAAGCATATCGATAAGCACACTGCGCAACTTCACACCTTGAGAGCAAGGACCAGCCCGTCCGACGACAACAACAACCCAATTCAAAACCAGCTCACCGATCCGACCGACCACATCCTCCCCAACCAGCACACCGACCACAAACCAAAATGGATTACCAGAACCGTGCGGGTTCCAAGTTCGGCGGCGGCGGCGTCGCCTCGCACAGCGCCACTAATGCGGATCGCCGCGAGCGGCTGCGCAAGCTCGCCCTCGAGACCATCGACCTCGACAAGGATCCGTACTTCTTCAAGAACCACGTCGGCAGCTTCGAGTGCCGGCTCTGCCTGACGGTGCACCAGAACGACGGCAGCTACCTTGCGCACACGCAGGGCAAGAAGCACCAGACCAACCTCGCGCGCCGCGCCGCCAAGGAGCAGAAGGAGGGCAAGGCGCAGGTCGACCCGCAGACGGGCCTGCCGGTGGGCGTGATGGGCGCCGGGTTCGGAGCGCTTGGCCTGGGCTCTGCGGGAGGGGCCGGGGGAGCCCGGCGCAACGTCGTCAAGATCGGGCGGCCGGGGTACAAGATCACCAAGGTGCGGGACCAGGTGACGCGGCAGCAGGGCCTGCTGTTCCAGCTGCAGTACCCGAACATCGGGCAGGGCGTGACGCCCAAGTGGCAGATAATGAGCGCCTTCTCGCAGCGCGTCGAAGAGCCCGACAAGAACTTCCAGTACCTCCTCGTCGCCGCCGAGCCCTACGAGACGTGCGGCTTCAAGATCCCCGCCCGCGAGCTCGACAAGCGCGACGACAAGCAGTTCGAGTTCTGGGACCCGGACTCGAACGAGTACTGGGTCCAGATCATGTTCATGACGGAGCGTGAGGAGAGGTTCAATGCCGCGCCGGGCCTCGGGGGCCGTCGGTAAGGGGGCGAGTAGTGCACAAGGGACGATGATGGCAGACTACGGAGATTGATGGGCATGATAGACCACCAGGATATGTACATGGGGCACCGCCCTGTACATCTTCCGACAAAGTGTCGAGGCGTTGGGGCTTATGGAAGGTGACATGCAATAGCAACGGGAAGGTGCCAAATGGCAGCGGATGCGGCAGAGAGGATATGAATACGTAAGGGGAAGTCGAGGCCATTAACAGAGATCAACCTCGCTGACACGAATCAGGACTCACGGTCGCACAGAAACCGCCATTTATTACCAGAGCAGTAGCCTTTGGGGTCAGGTTTGAAAGGCATGAAGTAGGACCAAAGATTGCTTACGAGCAAGGCTCTAGAACCATGATTGCAGATGGATTAATCAAGATACCCTTATGGAGCTATTTTATTCAGGCATCAGACGATCCGACCGTCTATCCTTGTGATATGTTGTCCAGCGTAGCCTGACGTACAGCCTCAAAAAATGACTGAACCAACAACGCCTGGCCTGCGTATTTGTCCTTTTCTCTTCACATTATCATGCTGATGATGTTCACATCCTCAAATCTTCAGCTCTTGCCCAGGCTCGTGGGAGGCTGGTCCGGAGCCGGTCCGATTCAAATTCCATGAGCCAAGAAGTGCCGCCTAGCTCGCACCGAAAGGAAGGTCGGTCTATCGATCCCGTGATCTTCGCACTGGGGTAATCGCCCACAGCCTGCTCGCTCCCTACAAGGGAACAAGATGCATCCACATTCAAAAGCATATGATGTCGCAGATAATGGCAGTAGCTTGGCAATGCCTGTCGCACTGCGACGGCCCAGGCACGTCTGATATACAGGAAGCCGCCCTACTGATGCAATGTCTTGTCGCTCGTGATTTATCGGAAGTTGTTGTCGAATCTCTTGAATGTATATCCAATGAAGGGAAGGCTCATCTCGGGGCTCTCCTCCACGACGCCAACGGCCTTGGCCGCCTGGACCTGCTGCGCCTTGAGCAGAGTTGCGTTGTCGGTTTGGTCAATCTCATCCGTGGGGAAGTATGTCGTATCAATGTTGCTCGTGAGGCGGGGCTCGAACGGAGCCCGGATGCGCCTGAGCGAGTCGAATTCGACACCACGGAAGAAGGCGTGGCTCTTGATCTCGTGAGCACCACCGCGACCCAACCGGTTCTCGGTGTTACAAATTAGGCTATTGACTAGTCAGCGTTTATCCCCTTGCACCACAGAGGTCGTGACTCGTTGGAGCTGCTCATACCTTCGTATCAAATTCTCCGCCTCCGCGCCAAGGGTGATATCATCGGGGAAGTACAAGCTCTGTCTCCAGTTGACAATTTTGCGGTACGTGTCATGGCTATCCTCGGCGCAGAATGGTGGCCAGCCTACCAAGCACTCGAACATGATGGTTCCCAAGCTCCACCAATCGCAGTCAAAGCTATAGCCGTGGCCGGTGAAGATTTCGGGGGCAATATAATCGGGCGTTCCGACCGTGGAGTAAGCCATTAATCTTCGGCTCCGCCTCCAGTCGTTGATTTGTGCGCGGTTGGACACGGTCAGGTTAATCTGGTCGATGGCGATAGAGTTACGATCACGAGGTCGGTTCGACTTGCCCTGCAGGAGCTGTTGGTAGTAGTTGTTATCATGGAGCTTGTGGAAACCGGTCGACAGGCCAAAGTCGGTCAACTTGACGTGCCCACCGCGGTCAAGCAGGATGTTATCGGGTTTAATATCTCTGCGGCGGATGTCAGCGCCTGCGAATCCTGAGAAGCCCTGAGGAACCCAGTGTAAGCCTACCTGTGAATGAAGCCCAGCTTGTGAACGGCATCAATGGCAAGGACGATCTCGGCAATGTAGAAGCGCGTAATATCCTCGGAAAAGATCTCGTACTTGATCAACATGGTCATCAAATCGCCACCGGGCAAGAACTCCATGAGCATGTAGAGGAAGTGGGCGTCCTGGAAGGTCGTGAACAGCTTAACCACCCAAGGACTGTCGCTCTCGGCAAGGATATCTCTCTCGGCTCGGACGTGTGCCAGCTGATCCTTCTTGAACATTTCCGTCTTGATCAGGGACTTCATGGCGTAAACCTTGCCATCTGCCTTCTTTTGTACCAGCTTGACCTCACCGAAAGCTCCCTTGCCGATGATCTTGATCGTGTTGTAGTTCTCGGGCTTGTCCTTGGTTCGAAGGAAACGCAGGTAGGAACCCTCGCGGCGGCCACCGGTGGCCCAGATCTGTTCCCTTCGGGCTGGCGACTGGTTGGGCTCGGACAGCTTCTGCTCCATCTCGCTTTGCCTGCGATTGCAAGAGCCGAGGTCAGCGCAGCTCCAGACTGGTACGTGGTTGGCACGGGGGCCGAGAGGGCAAGGGACGGTGAGGGAGGCCGACGCGGCGGGAGTGACTGGACCTACCTCTGGTTGCGCTCCCTGGCCCGCTTGACGCTGTCCTTGAAGAAGTCTGCGGCAAGCTGGGAGCACTTCTTCTGGTTGTTGTTCGCATTGGAGCCGAACTTGTCGGGGTTGCGCTCAGGGGCGACCTCGAACTCGCCATTGCCCCCCTTGGAGCCGGGCTGGGAGGGCATCGGGGCGTTCAGGTAGCTGTAGTTCTGGGCCTGGCCGGAGCCACCAGCAGTGCGAGGCCGCTGAGCACCGGCGGGCGAGGGGCCTCTCGAGCCATAGCCGCCCGAGCGAGCAGCACCGCCGAGGTTCTGGTGGGAGAACTGGTGGGCAAGGCCGGTGTTTGGGTCGTTGCTGGCACCGGGCGTGTTGGAGCGTCCTTGGCCGTAGCCCTGGGCAAAGTCCTGGTGGTGGGTAGGCATTGGTTGACCCTGGTATGCGGCCTGGTACTGCTGCTGGTGCTGGTGCTGGTGCTGGTGCTGGTTGGGGTTGAAGTAGCCCTGGGCGGCGTAACCGTATGGCTGCTGCTGTTGCTGCTGTTGCATGCCAGAGGCACTGGAGGCGGCCTGCTGGTTCGCGGTGGGGGGGTAGACGGGCTGGGGAAAGGTAGAGGGGGTGGTTGGGTATGCAGGACGGTTGGCCGAGTTTGTATTTGCGCCGGTGTTGGCAATGTTGAGGTACAGGCGGTTCCCCTGGTTGTCCATTGTGGACTGGACAGCTGCAACGTATTGTATTACCGTGGAATTGATCCGGCCGCTGGGACCTCGGGAGTCTTGGCCTTGGTATTGGTCGCGTGTGGCCAAGGGAGTCAGTGTGGTCGGAAAAGGGAGGGTCTTTCCACTTTGAGGATGGAGGGGAAAGGGGGGAGTGGCCCTCGTGGGTGGACCGCTTTGCCGCGAGCGCTAGCAGATGCCCGCCAGGGACGTGGGCAGTAGGCAGTGGGCAGTGGGCAGTGGGCAGTTGGCAGTGGGCAGTGGGCGGTGGGTTCGCTGTTGATTGAGGTGTGGAGCGCGGGCCTGCGCTTCGGTCGCAGAGTTGCAGCGGTGAGGCGGGTGACGATGCTGCCCAATTCCAGGTGCCGTCGTGGTGGTGGTGGGTGGTGGTGGTGGTGGTGCTGTGGCTGCACGGCGAGTCGACGACGTCGTGGCAAATGGCCTGACTCTGTCCTCCTCCTCTCTGTGTGTGTATCTATTTGCGCGTATATTGTGTGCCTCTCCCACACGTACTGTACAAACCCCACAATCTTGCCGGCTCTTCTGTCAGAGACAAAAACACGCTTAAGGTTGGGCAGTTGTTTAGCCCCCGAGTCAGTCAAATCAGACGGAAAGACAAGCGGCAATGGCTATGTTTTTGATGGTGGATAAATAGCGCGACGTAGTGCGCTCTGCCGTGTTGTAGTAGAGTGTTGTGTAAAAGATAGATGAATGTGTGCGTGCTCCGTGTCTGTCCTGAGAGAGAGAGAGAAAAAAAAAGTCAATTAGCTTGCCGTACCTCGATTGACCTGGGAGGGGCATTCCACACAACTTCAAAACATGTCGAGGCCAGCAGGCCAGGGTGTTGGTATCACATGCAGACTCCCACGCGGAGAGGCGAGGCGAGACGAAGATAAGCAGACAGATATACTGAGAAGAGTCAACAGACAAGCCAGTTTGGACTGAAATAAATCTGGCAGTGCATCCACGATTGTGCGTGCGTGTTTCGAGGAGGAGCTGGATTCCAAGGTTTCAATCCCATCCTTTTCCCCCCTCCCTCACCCCTCACCCCTCTCGCCTCCTCTTCCTCCTCCTCCCAAGCAACCAAGGTTCGCGGGCATGCACCCCTGAAAAGGGGTGCAGCGTAAGCATGTCGGTTGGTAGCTTGGCCGGAGCATGTCCTCGAGGCTGAAATAGCTCTCTATGTTGTCATTTTCTGATTGCGTGCCCAACATTTAGTAGTTTCGGCCCGCCTGGACTGCATCTTGTTACGTAGCGGGTCCCCCACGTTCCATGTCTCTTGTCCCGGGCCAAATTCCGCCCACGCCCACCGCATCGTATCAGTCTGTGTGCTGCGAGTACTCACCGGCACCGCCACCCATATGAATCCCGAATGTCTGGGACGGCACAGAAACTGGTTCGGCCGCTCATTATACAGGATGGATCTATAGCACACACATATCTGGCACCTTTTGCTGTGCTTCCAATTATGACTGGTCGATCCCTACTACCACAGCCGACGGCGATCTACGATATCGGCAAGCACCTAGCGTCCAAAGCTACCTGCCCAGGCACTGGGCTTGACAACCTTGGGCGAATGCTTGCCTCGTAGAAGTGGTAGGCTTGTGATGCTGTGGATCAATCGACACCCGACATCAGGGGCTGGCTCAGAGACCCATCTCATTAAGAAGCCCCCATTCATTTCATCTAGACTAACTACACTACACTACACTACTACACTGACAGCTTCGCTAACCCTTTGGTGCCAGCAAGCCCATCACGATATGCATGCGTGTTGTTTGTTTTGTTTCAATCGAGCTGAATGACCGGATGTACTGGTCCATTGCCATTTTATACGTCCTCCCACTACGGCACATCAACCGGGATAAAAAGAGCAGACCCGATGCAGACCCGATGCAGACCCGATGCCGACCTCTCAGCCTGCTGGGAGCTCAGGGAAAGCTAGAGCAAAGAACCCGATAAGCTCCGATAAAACTGCTCTTATCGGCGCACCTGTAATTTTTTTTCGAGCGCATCAGCCAACCTTCACTTCGAACCACCCATGGGGCTTGTTGTTATACAGCAACACACCAACTCAGTTTGATTTTTTCCAGGCTCTGGAAGCTATCATACAAGATGGCTGAGCCCAACCCTCCAGCCGCCCCAGCCGCGCCCGCAGCCGCGCCCGCAGCCGCGCCCGCCGCAGCAGCGGCACCATCAGCAAAAGCACCACCACCACCGACGAAACCGCCTGCGCAAAACCCGGCTCTCCGAATGATGGGCCTGCCCGCCCTGCCACGCAAGCTTCCCTCCCGCAACTGGATGATCTTCTGGACCCTCTCCTCTGCCCTGGCCGCCACCATCATCTACGACCGCCGCGAGAAGAAGCGCGCCACCGCCCGTTGGGCCCACGCCGTCGAGCACCTCGCCAAGCGGCCCCTGCCCAACCCGAGCCAGATGCCGCGCAAGGTCACCATCTACCTCGAGGCGCCCCCCGGCGACGGCCTGCGCGTCGCCCAGGACCACTACAGCGAGTACATCAAGCCCGTCCTGGCCGCCAGCGGGCTGGACTGGGACTTCGTGCAGGGCCGCCAGCAGGGCGATATCCGCGCCGCCGTGGCCGAGAGGGTGCGCCGGAGGCGCAGGGCCCAGGAGAAGAGCGGCGGCAGCGACGAAAACGACGCGGCCGGGGAGCAGTTGCTGCCGACCGAGGAGGACCGCGTCGACGCCTGGCGCCAGGCGCACGGCGTCCCGCTCTACGACGGCGTGCGCGGCGACATCGTCGTCGGCCGCGCAGCGTGGAAGGAGTACACGCGTGGGCTGCACGAGGGCTGGCTGGGCCCGCTGACAGCGCCGCCGCACGCGCAGCCCGACCCGGAGCCCGAGGCCGAGTCGGGCGACGCGGACGCGGACAGCAGCAGCAAGACCAAGCGGCCGCCGCAGATAAAACCGTACAACTCGCCCGAGGACTACGCCACCGCCCACCTCCCGCTGCTGGTGCCCTCGGAGCTGACGCCATCGGTGCCCGTCCCCTTCCCGCACATCCTTGGCTTCCTCAACACGCCGACGCGCTTCGCACGCTTCCTGACGAGGCGGAGGCTGGCGGATGACGTCGGCCGCGAGGTCGCCGCCGTGTGCCTGGCCGCGTACCGCGAGTACCGCGAGGAGGCCGGCGCGGACGACAGCCCGGACGCCCGCTGGGAGCAGCAGAAGGCGCTGGCCCACGAGGAGAGGGACTGGGTCAAGTCCGTGTGGAAGGAGGACAAGGAGGAGAAGAAGAAGACCGCCGCCGCCGCCAAGGAGGGGGACGACGCCAGCCCGCTCGCGCCCGGGAGCGAGCTTGTCGATGGGTCCAGGCCCGCGGCCGCCGCCAAGAAGGAGAAGATCTGGCCCAGGCCCATGGTCATCGACCAGCGGATCGGCATGCGGATGAGGAGGTTCGAGCTGCTGCCGGAGGACGAGGAGCGCGCGAGGGGCATCGTCGTCCCCGAGGAGGAGGTCGAGGGGTGGACCAAGAACAACCTGAGGGCCCTGTGGAGGTGGACCGCCAGCAAGTTCCAGAAGGAGGAGCCAAAGGTGCCCACGAGTTTCGACGACGAGTAATCACCAATGTCATCGTTATGGGGCAAGGTTTATTTAGCCTAGGTGTAGGGAGTCTGGGAGATTCGATGTCGCTCAATCGCATTTCTGGAGTTGGTATGGCAAATCTAAAGAGGAGTTGCTAGGTCTTGTATTATATTGGGTTCGGCATTTTTGTGTGCATAATAACCATTACAGTAGATGGTCTTGTGCAAGCCATCTCCAGGTAGCTATTGTATAGGGTAGAAAGACCTGGACCTCACTACTCAGGTATCAAAGGAATCGAGGGCATATTTGCCATTCATTTCATCTGTTCCTCGGCCCGGCGACCTTTACGCTTGGGCGACATGAGTCATCCGTTGGCTATCTCGTGGGCCGAGTACAGGTGGTGTGAGAGCTGCTCGAGCCTGAGAAGACTGCCTGGGGCTGGTGAAAATATGTCTTGTCTGTGTGGGCGCCGTGGTGCGATGCCTCTCAATCGCTATCGTCATCCGAGCCGTAGTCGACGAGAACAGCCTTCGGTTTCGGCGCCGTCGCCGGCGGAGCAGGCTTCGTTTCTGACCCATTGGTATCCTTTGCGTCCTTCTCAGCCGGCGCTTCAACAGAAGCTCCATCGTTGCTCTTTCCTTCAACCTTCCCATCCCCATCCCCTTCAGAGGCCTTGGTCGTAGTGGCGGCAGCAGCAGCAGCAGCAGCAGCACTGCTCTGCCTCTTCAGCCCTTTCAGCATCCCCTCAGGCTCCTCCTTCCGCCTCTTCCTCTTCCTCCCCACACTCCACGAGCCGCCCTCCCCCTCGGGGCCCTCCCACTCCCCCTCCCCAGCGGCGGCCGAGGACGCGACCACCTTGGACTGCAGCTCGCGGAACCCCCTCAGCCCCTCCTCCGTCTCCCTCCGCAACCTCTCCTCCTCGGCGCGCCTGCGCTCGCGCACACCGTCCAGGAACTCGACCTCGTCGTCGTCGAGCGGGCGGAACTGGTTCTTGATCCTGTTGGCCTCCTCGAACGCCGCCTGCTTGGCCGCCTTGTTGGCCTGCAGGACGTCGTACAGGGACTTCTCCTCCCCGGCGCCGCCCCCACGCGGCGCCGCCTCCTCCCTCGCCTGCTGCCGCCGCCGCCGGTCCTCCTCCACCTGCGCCTGCACCGCGGCCCACTCCTCCGACCTCCGGGCGCTGCTGCTGGTGGTGTTTGCGTGCGCAGCCGGTGGCGGTGATGCCGACGGGTCCGCGGGCACGACCTCGCCCGTCTGGGTGTCGGTCGTGCCGCCCGACACGAACCGGGACGACATTGTAGGTGGCTTTGAAATGAGCTGTGCTCTTCTCAAAGCGCGCAGGCAGTCCCTGTGAAATCTTGCTAATACGAGTTATTGGAGTGAAGTGCGCACTACCCAGGAGCTGGGGTCCTGGATGTGCAAGTGGGGTGGGCGCCAGGCTGTGATTGGGTAAACTCTGCCAAGACATACATGGCAGTTCGGATGGAGACGCAAGTCAACCTACAAGCTAGGGGCGCGTACTGAACTAAGTGCGAGGGCCGATGCCAAGTCATTTCACTTTCACTTGGACCTGAGGAACCGGGTCTGGAAACTGGTTTGATGGGTTGTTTTATTTTCTTGTTTTTTGTTTTCATATTGTTATGTAGGGTTGGAGCCACAGGCACTGATTTCCTGGAACTCCATGTGAACCACGCCTGTTAAGATACCAATTCTGGAGAGACCGCTCCTCAGAACCGTGCAGAACGGTCAAATTATTTGCTTGCTCCAGTCGCGAATACCAACCGACGGACCGACCAGACACATGTGAAAGACTTTTGGTTCCTCCTCCTCCTTCCGCCTCGGCCGTCCTGGCCCGAGGTTTGCAGCGAAATAACATTCTTTTTGTGCAAAAGCCTCCTTTTGTTTTTCGTTCCTTCTTGAAGCCATTCCTAGCCTCTCTTTCGTCGCATCGTGAGCGTGAACGTTGTAAAATGTAGTCCACCTCTGTAGGTATAAAAAGAAATCAACAAGCATTACAAGAAAGTGTGTAGGGAAAACCGCCAGCCGTGAAAGCCCTCTATGGATGCCAATCAAAGGATATCCTCTAAACAAACGTGCCATGCAGTATTGAGACAAGAAAGGTAGGTGCAAATAGAAGCATCAAAAGGGAAGGGAATGCGCTTAGGCAGTGGACGCAATTTGTCCAATCCTCACTCAAAAACAAGGGCGGAGATCATCGCTCCCAACCGAACTTGATCGAATGCCTTCAACCAAAGAAAGGACGAGTGTAAAGTCTGAAAAGTCATGTCGACAGGAATACAGGCCAAGCCGGAACCTCTCCGGGCTCGGGAAACGGACGCAAAAAGAAACTGGACAGGCTCTCCCACAAGGCACCCATGCCAAGGGGCCGGAGACTGCTTGGAGAAGCACATTGAATGCAAATGGAAGAACAAAACAGACCAGCCAGTACTTTTCCACTACGGCGCAAGATTTGCTTTCCGTTCCGGCAATGCTGCTATAAAAACGCCTGAGCGAGTGGACTGGTAACCGGTCGCGGATATCGAAGCTGTTGTCTCTCTCCGAATGGGCCTGTGAAGAGAGCGGAGCCGAGTCGTCGATTACTGCCGCCAAGGACTGTTGTGGTGAGGGATGCGAGACCGCCCGTGCGGTGGTTGTCGAGGATGTTGTGTCCATTCGCCAACTTGATTGTCCCACGTCTGCAACGCGGCAGGAAGCCCGACAAGTTTGCAGTATGCATTGCACCGATCCTTGTTTGGTTTCCTCCTCATCCATCTCCTTTAGTCCTGAGCACAGCGTGAAAGTGCTACCTGGCCTTCGATCGGATAACGAAATCGCGATCTATCTGCGAGAACACCCCCGAGACCGCCTGGTATCGAATCCGAGAACGCCATAGGGTGTGATGGCCAACCTTGCCATATACCGTAACAAAACCAACAAGAATGAAAGCAAATCAAATCATTAAAAGAAGTCCGCAGCATTTCGCCAAGACCAGGGACACGAAGTGTCCGCGGTGACGATGGAAGTAATCCAGCGTGCGCGTAGCCGACCTTGAGCATGGCGCCTGTTGAAGCCGATGCAAGAGAGGCAGCTCGTCGCGGAAAACCCCGAAAACGTGTGCTGGGATTCGGAGGGGTATCTGAATGCAAATGTATCGTTTTTGTCTCAAATCCGTTACCGTCCGCAATGCGAAAAAAAAAAAAAAAGAGAAGAGTAGCTCCGTCGGGGTGCCCATGCCGGAGTGTGAACATCGGAACCAACAATCGGCGTTGCCATGCTTTGACGGACCACGAGGACATTGTTGGGGGATCCAATCAGCCCAGCACAGCCTGGCCGTAAGCAGCGGTCGGCATGAAGTATTGTTGATTCTTCATGCCCACTGGGCCTGTGCAGTTAGCACACGGGCAATCTGTCATGTTGTCCCAAATGTTCTGGCCGTAATTGTAATAGCCAGCGTACTGGGAGTGGCGGCCGTGGTGGTAGATGTTGTGGACCGAGTTCTGTCGAGTGTATCGCTGAGCCTGAGCCTGAGCATCGTTGGCGAACGCGCGGTTGAACCAATCGCCGTAAAACTGACCGTTGCCGGACGTCGCTGAGGCAGGGTACTCGGGAGTACCGTAGCCTGAATCAGGCGGTGTGAGGGGAGCGCTCGACCAAGGGCCGGCAGAGTACTGGTTCCAACCAATCTCCTGCGGGCGGAATCCTGCTTGCTGCTGAGGCTGCTCAGCGCGCTTCATGCTAGAAAGACGCTCGTACTCAGCAACCTGCTGCTGGTGCCACAGGTTGTAGGCTTGGTTGCGAGGACGACTGAAGTCGGTGTCGATCGGGGGCACCAGGGCAGCGAGCCTCTCGCGGCTAGCCAAGGTCTGGGCCATCTTCTTGCGACCCATCCATTGGCCCCAGTTGTCCAACCAGGCGTTGTAGTCCTCACTCCTCTCCAAGTTGACGTATAGGTTCCAGCCAATGCCCACAAGCCACTCTGCCTCGAGCTTGTTCAGTTCAGCGACAGAGATACCAGAGACCTCGGACCAGGATCGGTTCTGAAACGTGTTGTCGTCGAGGAACTTGCTGCCGAGGAGCAAGGCGATGGTCAACATCCGCCAGACTTGTCCCTCGATGGGATGGAAGGTACCGATAGCCTTCAGGCCATTGACCCGCTTGGAGAGGTAGTTCATGCCAAGGAGGATGGTGGCCCTGGGCAGACGGGTCGAGGACAGGATCTGCGAGACGAACTTTCGGAAGGACGGCGAGACCGGCGACTGGGGGAGAACCAGCTCGATGGCCATCTCGGCAACGTATTCAGCCATCATGTCGACCTCGTAGTCGAGGATAGCACAAACGCCTCCGCCAGGCATGTTGACGGTTGGGTTTTTTAGAATGCGAGTAGGGACTGCGGTGGAGGGAGGGTGCCTTGGGCGATTAAGAGAGCGAGCTGCTTCGAGCGCGTGGATAGTCGAGGGTAGCAATGCGAGGGGGTCACTGCAGGCCGGCGAAAAGATCCAAGGCTGAAGAGTCGTGGGCCGATAAGGAGGTGGTGAGGATTTACTGAGATGCTCGCGCCATATGAGGTTGCTGTCCTTTCCGTGGGTGAAAAGGTCGGAACCGCAAGAAGACTGATCGAATCGATGTCCTGCGAGAAGAATATGTAGAATCTGTCGCAGATCAGAGGTAGACTGTCGAATTGAATCGGAGCCTGGAAGAGGTGGTGATCCGATGTGAGGATCGATGTCGGTGAAAAGCTTCAACCGGAGATCAGGAAGCCGTCGCGCGAACGTCAAGGACGTGAAAGGGCGAAGAGCAAAGAGGAAACTCTATGCACGGCTGAAAGACGAATCGAGAGTCAGTAGGTCTGTCCGCCCGAGGTCAAACGCGGAAACAAGAGTGCTGAGTCCGTGCCTTGGGTTTGACACACAAAAAACTTGGGTGACGGGTATGCGTCAAGCAGAAGGTTTGACGGGGTTGTGTGGGCGGAAGAAGGCAGGCCGCAAGGTTGTGGCGAGCGATGCGGTGTGGAGGATGAAAGGAAGAGAGAGGATAGGCGGGTTTGAAGGGATGGGGGGTGTGAAAGGGTTGAGTTTGAGACACGACTCGAGGGGCAGCAGAAGACCGTCAAAAAACTCTGGCGGAGTTGGTGCCTGAGAGTTTTGCAATGATCTCTGTGTCGCGACGGGTGCAGGTGTCAGGAAACGAGTCGGGTCGAGGATCGCGAGCAGAGCCCAGATGAGAGAAGGCTGAACCGGAAGTCTAGGTGTGCCGAGTCTCGAGTGGGACATTTGTAGCGGGCAGTGTTGAGACGAGCCGGGGTGGCCAGGCGAGGGTGGGTTTTGCTTGGGGCAGTGGGTGCGGCCAACAGGGAGTGCTGGAGCGAGGGTGGAAGGGGGGGACCAAAACAAATGGGTGGTGTGGACCCGCGTCGCCAAATTGTGCCGAGGACTGAAATTGCCCCAGCACCAGTAGCACCTGCGCCTGCAGAAGCAGATGCAGACCCAGTAGCCGCAGCCACGCCCACACACTCGCCCGCACACTCACACCCCGGGTACTCTGGCGTGTTGAAACGCAGGAATGGAGAGGAGGGCGTGTGACGGATGATGTGTAACGAAGAGGTGAGGCGGGAGAAATGACTGCGAATGAATGCACGAGGAGGGGGGGATCACGAGATGACTGACCTTATTGCTGCACAGAAAACTGATGGAAAAGGGACTGAGAATTCGGCAACGATCTCGTCGACCTGCAGATCGGGGTCGTGGTTGCTTGCTGTGTTGCCCCGGTGTCTGGTTTTGAGGGCGACCGATCGAGTGTAGGAGACGGTGGAACGGACAAGGGCGGGCGAATGGCGAGCGCGAGGGAGACGGAGTGCGATGCGGTGCGGTGCGGTAAGCAGCGGATGATGCTGGCTGGTTGAGAGCGTGTGTGGTCTGCGTGCACTGGGCAACAGACTAGCCTACCATGGGCTGCCCTCGACTCGAACCTGCAGGGAAACGTCCGACCGGGGTATCAAGTCGCCGGGGGGGGGGGGGGGGGTGAGAGGTCGGTTGGCGGCCTTTGGCTGCTTTCGACCGACTGCCGTGGCTTTGCTTGGGTTCACCCGATCCTGGTTTGATGCTGCTGAAAGACTGGAGGATGCGCGCAAAACAAGAAAAAAGACGGTGGTAATGGCAGCGATGATTTGCGTGCAAGCACTGGAATCCCTGACTTGGACGACACAAAAGTCAATTTGGCCGTGGTCGAGGCTGGTCGAAGGTGGACGTGAGAGAATTCCGCTGAGGGAGAGCACACAAGTCGGAGGCGAGAAAGAAGAGGTTGGGCAGATGGAGATGGGGACGGGGGAAGGGAGAAGAGTAAGTGAAGTTAGTGTAATGATCTGTGCGGATGAGGAGAGAGAGAGAGGGGTATGCTGCGGTGCGGTGCGGCGGGATGGGACAAGGGAAAGAAAAAAAAAGAGATTGAGGGTCTGACGGTTGGGGAGGCGAAGCGGCGTGCCTGATCAGTTGCAGGCAAAGTGGTGCGGGTAGTTGATGACGAGTGTCTGAATGAAGGGGGGGCAAGGGCCACCACACCCATCACACCCACGGCACCCGAGCCCGCACCTGGGACCTGGACTGGACCTGGACTTTCAGGCCGGGCCTGAGCCCGAACCTGAACCTCGACTTGGACCATCCACACACACTGGCTGGAGTACTTGGTACGACCCCCAGTCAGACACGCGGTCACCCAGAGTTCAGACACCACACATCCAGCCAGCCATCCAGCCAGCCCGCCAGCCCGCTCGCCCGTCCATCAGCCTACCTGGGCAGCCCAGCCCCGACAGCAGGCCAGGGCCACGACACGACACGGACACGATACAACACGACAGGAAAAGACGTCGTCAATCAGGGCATCTGGCAGCTTGGCCAGGCTGAGGGGGGCATGTCTTCGCCAGGTAGGCTATGGAAACCCTGTGCAGATTTATGGGCCACTGCAACTGAGAGCCAAAAAAAAAAATGTCGTGTTTGGAGCAGTTGAAGCCAACTGTGTAGCTGCTTGTCTGGTTGTCTGGTTGTCTGGTTGTCTGCTTGCCTCCTTCTTGTGGTAATAATGAAGCACCTGTGCTGGTGTGTGTACCCGTGCACACATGTACAATTTACGGAGGTACTTTTACCATCATCCAAACCTTTGCCCTATCTTTTTCCACCATGCCTCACGCTCCCTCCCTCACTCATGACCAGCACAACATGACAGCTGTGCTCCGTATCGTCATTCGACAATCACGGAAAGCGGCCAGGTTTTGGAATCACCCGGGATTCGCTGCAGGGCCCCATCTCCTCCGCCTCGGGCAACATGAGGAAGCCCAGCAGGGCTTCATGACTGCACAGGCTTCTCAGGCTTCGCTAGCCAAAATTTGCTAATCTGGGAAAAGGCCAAGGCATCCCCCGGCCAGTGGGGATCGCGAGTGGGAGGGCTGGCAGGCTGGTGGAATGAATGGAAGTGGGAATGGCAGGGAAACCGACGGCCACAGGATGTGGAGTGCCACGCGATCCGGCCAGCGTCTTCTTGTCCCCTCCTCCCTGCCAGCTCCGTTCCTGGATTGTTGATCCCACTGCCCCGAGGTCCCCCTTGTTTTTCCCTCAGCCCTCTCGGGTCCAGAGCCCAGACTGGCCAGACTCGGGGAGTCTTTGTCGCCCCAGCCTTCGTTGCTGAGATGCGATGTTTGCCTGACTAGCCAAAGTAGATGCGTGGCTTTTCCGGTTTTTCTTGACTGCCCCGCGTGAAGCTTGAGCGCGAAAAGAAAAGGGACGGCGCGAGGCAGAAAGTGTGTACACTACACGGCCCAGCGCACACGCTTTCCATCTGGGCCCTGTGCTGCGGTGCATGTGGATACCTGCATCTGGAGCTCTGGCCAGAGACTGGCTTTTGTCAGCAGGAAAACGGCCACTCGGGCTGCCGAGCACAGGTCACCAAGAAGTCGTGACGGAAGCGCCCACCGCCCTGCCCTGTCCTGGTCCTGGTGCTGCTTCCTGGTCCTGATCCTGGTCATGGGCCCTGGTCCCAGCCCGAGGTTCTTCTTCCTCCTCCTCCTCCTCCTCCTTCTCCTCTTCCTCGCTCTTCCTCCACCACCGGGACCTGCAAAGCCACGCAGGGTTCGAGATCCCAGCCGTGGCACCGGATGGGCCTTGTTCATGAACCCCACCCGGCCACCAATTGCATTCCACCCAGCGGGCACCGGCGTTGTCGCTCGATTCTCTCCAGCAGGGAATGCGACGTCAACCTCACCGCCTGTCGGACCAATAATCGCGCTCCCGTCCGCACCATCGACCCTTTGGCTCCCAGCTCACTCTACTCCAGATCCTGCCCCTTGTTGATTGGCTCTAGGCAAACCAAAGTGTACTGTGACTGTATCATGCATTCTGGGCAATATGTACGTTGACTGCACGAGGCGAGGAGTCATCCATCAACTTCACCCAAGACGTTGGCGGGGGTTGCCAGCTGATGATTCTGGCTCCGGTTGTCTCAAAAGTGCCTTGTGCTGGCTGGCTGGCCGCGGAACCGTCGGCTGCTCTGAGGCGGCGGCGGCGGCGATGGCTGTGTCCAAAGTTGACGTTGGTGGCCCTCGATCACGGATCCATCTGCTACTCAAGCTGCATGAAGTCGGTGCAACCATTGAATCATCGACCACAAGGCAGCTCCAGGGCTCCCCTACAGTGCACCAATATCATGACCATCCTGGTCATGATGGCCTGCCACTCATTTGTGTCGGCTGATGCATGAGAAAATTCTCTCGTGCCATCGTCCCGCAGGGCAGACAACTCATCCGCCCATACTGATGAGGAAAAGAAAAAAATGCCAACGAGTGTGGGTGGGTGAGTTTATTTTGGTCCACTCTTACTATGGGACGCTCGTAAAAATCAGGGTCTCATCAACGGCGGCTCGACGGGCAGATCAATTTACTTGCAATTTTATCAAGGGCAGCGCCAGCAATCAAATTGCTTCCATGGCAACCCTGGGGATTCTGGAACACCGAGGCGGCAGAACGGCTTCCCTTGGATCTCTCACGGCAGACCGGGAACCCAGAAAGGCTCCCATTTCACGCCTAACAACAATACAGCGACTGCATGAATGCTTGATCCCGTGCCTCTTGCGCTCAGCACCATCCTGGCATGCCAGCCTGGACAAAGGCACACAAGCACACAGACACCAACACGCACACCGCACACCGGACACCGCCAGCCACCACTGCACGGCAATCGCAGACGTCTCAGAGTCGACACAAGTCACTTGCCTTTGCCGCTGGGCCGTAGGACGTCTGAAGCAGCCTGTCACCCAGAAACATGCCCTGTCCACCCTGCCCCAGTGTCAGGGGAGGCTGGCAAGGCTGTGACAGTCCGCGCCCTGACAGGAACTACTGACGAAACCCGGACAAGGCCCAGGGCTGCGGTAGTGGTGGTCTCTGCACCCTCACACACATGCACACAAGCCCACGGCACGCAGCACGACGAGATCACAATGCCGGAGTCCTCGTAAGTACGGACTGGGCCTCAGCAATCGTAGTGGAAGGCAGTACGGTTGTCATCGATTGATGATCACCTTGTATTCATCATGCGCCGTCGCCTGTGGTTGCCATGGACAATTACCTGCCTTTCTGGATCGTCCTGTGGGGGCGGACTCGCTCGGGGGGTACCCCTGCGCATTGGCCGTACAAGTTCAAGCGAACGGTGAACCTCCGACACGAGTCAGCGTTGCATTTGGGAACTCCGAAGTGCAGCTGAGAGAAAGAAATCATCAGGAAACAAATGAACCATCAGACGAAATCCGGTGTACCAACCTATCGGAATTTTTGGGCCGAGTCGTAAATCCAGCCTGCTCCCTTCATCAGCGGTTTGACGCCCGCATCCATGTTTGGATATCGTCTATTCCATTTCTGGCACACGTCCACGTCGAGCATGAGTCTCGTTCACTAATGAGGGGGCACCACCCCGCCCGGCTCCAGCCTCTCGAGGGCCGGTTACGCATACTGGCCTCCTCCGCGTTGGGCCAGATGCGGACCTCATGGAGCCAGGGCTCCGGACGGGACGCTGTGTGTGCCTGAAAATAACTTGCGAACAAAGACATGTTGAATCTGGCCGCCAGGCACAGGCGCCAATCCTAATACCGCAGTCTCACACTCGGCAGCTCGGCCTAGGTCTCTCTTTCATTAATGTTCCTTTACAGCATCCCGGCCCATTACGCACTCCTGCTACCTGACGTACCATGGTGGCTTTCGTTGGTGCCTTTGGGTAATGGTTTTGCTGTGAAGATGACAGGCCAAGCGGAAGCTAGATCGAATCACGAGCGGCCTGCAGGAGAAAAACGGCCCGTCTCGACCTGCCGATCCTCACTACGAGAGCCATCCAAAGAGCGCGTGTGCTCTTTTTGGGCCGTTCGTCAAGGCATCGCTTGGTCTCCCCACCCACATCAGAGATTTTCCGCTCGGCAAGAAAACGGGTCTATCAACACAACCGCCGAGCTTGAGCCGTTTGACTGGTCAGAGTCGCGGGTGCGGACTGGTACCGGCTCTTCCTTCTGGCCCCTCATTGCCTAACCTATAACCTATGGTGCCTACCAGACAGCCCAGGAGTCAACGACGGGGCAGACACGAGCATGGCGGTGCAGGGAAAGAACTGGAGCACCCTTGCGAGAACTTTTAGTCATGCCGGCCTTGTAACCTCAGACTCCATTGCCCGATGGGCCCAACGATGCGGCTGTCAGTGCGGGGCCTGGCCCTCGCACGCCAGACTGTCTCTCCCATTCCACCGCCTTTCTCCTCGTCTGCCACACCGCAACGCGGCATGAAGCTCACAAGGCACTCCAAAACCTCACGTAAATTGAGCCCTCCCGAGGGTCTCCTGGCTTCTTCAAGCGCCGTATGCACGGTGCTAGCCTGCAGGGCGATGCCCAGAAATACGGGAGAGTACATCCCCATCGCCATAGCAAACTTTCCGTACCTTTGCCTAGTGTGCATTCCCTCCCGACCGAGTCCAGAACCTGAACTGCTGCATCTACAAGCTGTCCGCCCATGAACTTTTTGACAACCAGAGTCGCAGCTGTCCGACTGACTGCACCGGACAGCGAGTCGCGACCTTGGTCGTCTGTGCCCTCCATGCGTGCGGTCAGAATGCAATTCAGCAACTCCGGAGGCTGGTACCGAACCCAGAACGTTGGTTTTGATCGATACCCACTACGCAAGCGTATTCCCACTACGGCAGATCTTGGGCGAGATCTTTGGGAGCCACGATGTCCCGTCCCGAATGCATCCGCCAGACTCGGGATTGCAACCTAGGGGTCCAATCACACAGCACATCTGTACTGCCCATTTGACCGTTCAATGGCGTGGTGCTTGACACCACACACAAGATACTACCGATTCGCTTCCGGGGCCGGATTCCTGAAAGCGGCAGTTTCTGCTTTCTGATTTACGGGTGTTTCGGAGGTAGGTACTTCGTAGGCTGCGTTGTCGGCTGGTTGAAACGGGCATCTCAACTCCTCGACCGGCTCAAACCCTGCCGCGCATCTGTCAAGAGTCCCGGACATTTGATTTTTTTTCTTCATCTTCTTGCTGCCTGCATGAAGCCAACGACCTGCATATGCGTGCAGCCATTCGGCGCCGTGTTGAATAAGCAGGTAGGCCCCCACCTCACCCCGTCGCCCCACATATCAAGGCGTGACTGCATTTCAGTCGATGCGTGACAGCGAATGGCGAACTGAACACCCCACGGATTTTGTGTGGGGTTACTTGATATGCAGCCCCTCGCCTCTGCCTCTGCGAGGCGTGGCAGGTGCGGTTGGTTACAACTTGTCCGGCGACAGCACCGATGAGGAGTCGCTGCGTCTCGAGGCCGCACGTAAGGCCACGAAAGCGCAGAGACTGAAGCCATTCAACGCCATCCGCACCATTCTAGACTCTTTCGGTGGACCCGCGGGCTCGGTACATTGCAGATCCAAGACGTTAGAGTTTTCCTTATATTCTATCCTGCCCCTCAGGCCCTTCAACGTAAGAGGAGACGATCACGCAGGACACCAGGGCCTGGGCTGGCTGGATAAACCCTGACAGGCAGACAGGCAACCCTTCGTGCAGCCGAGAGAGGCAAAGGACACCCATCACCCACAGCATGACGGAGGAGGGAAGCTTGCCTCCTTGCCCCATCGTGACAGGCGGGCGGCGGGCCCGGCTCGATTGCAGCACCACGTCAGTCCTGGATCGAGTTCCCCTCTTGAGTCTGCGTCAGGTTGGCCAGGCAGAGACTGCCCAGAGCAGCAAGGGCAGCAGCCGGGCCAGTCAACTGGTCCGGATCTGGAGAGTCATGATCGATTGTCTGACCTTGGTTAGGTGCGAGATTATTTGCATCGGCACTGGCGCGCTCTATGTAGCTTCGTGGCCAAAATTCTACCGGTCACGCAGCCTCCATGACGAATTGGGCAAATCTTGGCCACTTTCAACGTAATCGAGGATACGGGAGTTGCCTGGTGACCTGTTTCAATTCGGAAGGCCTCCAACGACTTGTCCACGGCATCCTCTTCCCAGTAAGCATCTACAGCCGCACATTTCAGCGGGAAGCCAGCGTCAGCAGAGGGGAAGGATTGCAGCACAGTCCATGTCACGAGAGGCCAGGCCGACAGGCTGGCTACACGCGGATGTCTGACCGTTGAAAGTATCCCCAAGCCCGCCGCGCCGCCGCGCCAGCGCCCTTCGTTCTCTCTCCTACTGCCCAGGTGGGGCTGGAGAGTTTAAAGTAGCTGCAGTAGCGCGCCTCTTTCCTGCTCTCGCTGTTGGACAGCCAGAAATGATATCGTCGTCATCCCCCTTTTCTTCCGTTCCTGTGACTCCCCGTTCCGGGAAGGACAGGCAGATTTCTCTGGCCACCCCGGCCTAGCTGGCTCGCTGGCTGGCTGGAGCTTGCCTTCAGGGTGTGGCAGGACGGGCGCCGGGGGTCGCTCACATCATTTGGAGTGTGGCGTAAGAGGCTGTGACTGAGGTGATCGATCGCTGCTCACTGCCATGAGAAGGGGACGGATGCCTTGGACCATCCGGCCATGCCGCATCCTGGAAGTGGCAGCCAACGGCCGACGCGCGCCTTCAGGAGCCACTCAAATACTCACCCGAGGGAAAATCTCGGAAAGCCCACGCGTACCGACCACATCTATCTGCTGCCTGTCACCCCTCTTTACATTGATATTACACATTGTACACCAGCCAAGCAGGTAACATCCGGTTGGGCCGTAGTAGCCTACATGGTCAAATGGTCTACTAAGTCTATAGGTAAGGGGGGGTGGTGTGGTAAATGCTCCCTCTGCTACTGATCAGCGCGCTGTGTCATGGTAGCCGCCATCGATTCGTCGCAGACCAAAACATGTCAGCCCGTCCGGCCAGTCGGGCGGCGGGCAGGCGGGATGCATGACGCCGCGGCGCGGGCGGCTTTGGTGCTGATCCTGCTGATCCGACGACAAGAGCAGGAAGGGAAAAAGGGAACGGAAGACAAAAAGTTCGTCCCGGACACGGTACCCTTCTCTCCCGGACAGGCACAGCGTCGACGAGCTACCTACATGTAAGAGTACATCGGGTCTCACTGTCTCCCTGCTGCGTTCCGGCTGGTGCAGCGAAGCCGAACTTCTGTCGTCCGGAATCATGCCATGTTAGTGCAGTCTACATGGTAAGCTCACAATGCTGCCAGAAACACCGGGGAGTCGGGCAGGTCCTGTCAGACGCTTGTGACGTCACTGTACCCTTGGTTGTTCTTCTTTTTCACTCGGAATAATTCAGGCCCTCGCGTGGGCTTTACAATGTACACCCCATTCCACACACTAGATAACCTCGTGGGCGTGATCCTGGGAGGCGCAGGGCGTCGTACTAGTGTCGTCAACATATCAACACAGCAGAAGGAATGATCACGGCCAAGTATGGGGCCTGGCCTGTGGCGTGGTAGTAGACTACTTGCCCCCAGCCACTTGAGGTCAACCGATGCATCGATGAGTGGGCGTGCCATCGCCACCTGGGCGTCATCAGACAAGGCAGGCTGCGGCGCGAACTTTCGACGATGAGGCTCTGTGGCACTGGCAGCTTGGAAATGGAATCGGCAGGTCATGCCCTGACGACACAGCTCATCTCTCCTCGCGCGGTGGACGTCAAGCTCGCCAGCCCCGGGCTGCTGTGCAGCCAGCCGCCGCTCGAGAGCATGCCGCAGCCGCCGCAGCCAGCCAGCCCAACTGGGGGGCTCTCGGCCAAAGGTGGGTACTTCGGGGGGGGGGGGGGGAGAGTCTGATCGACCTCCTCAGTAACACTAGGCGATGCAGATATCCACCTCGAAAGCGAACCAAGTGGAACATTCGCTCGAAACAGGGCAAGCGACCGAACGGTCGGTTGAAGGGGCTGGGAGCCCTGGTTATTTGGGGACGGGAGCGGATGGGTACCGACGATGGGGCTCGCTCGTGTTGGGCTCTCTTTTCGTTGTCGTTGTTGTTGTTGACCTCACGTTCACGTCTGCGAGAAAATGTCGCCCGTGCATCTGGAAATTTCGATGCCGTGAAGATCCCTAGAGAGCGAGCCCCCGCTGATTATAGTTGGTCGGCTCTACGCTTGTTTCAGCCCACGTCACTCATCACCAAGTATCGTTGGTGACGATCACGATCCTCCAATACATTGCCAGCTGTGTTGAGCTTGAGAGCATTCATTCATTGACCGGATGAATAACGGCCTGAGTGAGAACACAATATGAGCACAATTTCTTCTTTTAAAAGGGCGCTCTCGAGTCTCGACGGAATATGTATTGGAGCCAACGAGCTGTCGAAAAGTACCCAATGCCGAGATGCCATTTTGCGATAATGTTGAAGATACAGTCCCCGTGCTCTTGCCACAGCATCACCTCCAAGTCCACTTTTAAACTTCCCAGCAAGGACGGCTTTGAAAGCCCCGTTACACCAACGTCTTGATGAAGTTATCCGGGACGCCGAACCATGGATGTCACCGGTCATGTGATGTCGCCTTTTTGCCATACAGAAATGGTCGTGTTTTACCGGATATCATGATAGAATTTTGTTTCAGGCCCATGAGCAGTTGGCGGGGGCTGTTCAGGTAAAAAGCCATTGAACATCGTCAAAAGCTCACGATGCCACATCCGCTTCATGTCGGACTGGCTACTAGGAGTTGAAGCGGTGCTATATGATAACCGCAAAGCCCGGACAGTGCAAAACAAGTTTGATTAGACAACGCCCCATCCTGGGTTCATTAAAGACGTCCCCATCGGTATCAAAATTCCTAAACTCCCCATCCCAGTGATACCTGTTGCACACGCCTGCCGGCAAGAACGAGGAAAATAGTATCTGATGTACATTGTGGCACGGCTGCAGGGCCAGGCCTCTGCTTTCTTGCATTTTGACAGAAAATCCCCCCTGAACTTTCACATTTCAAGTACAAGCAATAGGCCAGTGCAGTCGCCGATGTACACCTCGTTAGGTGTGATCAATTGATCAGACGTGATCTCCCTTAGCTTTGCTTGCCCCTCCTTTTCCGGTCCATCAGGAGTGACGCAAGGCATTCATTCAGTCAACCTGTCACTGCGGCAGAAGAGTGATTCCATTTCAATCGCGGCAGACAAGCATATTGGACTCGGATGTGCGGCTGCGACTCGATTTACCGAGCGCTGTACGGCACGATCGCCTTGTCGATGACGGGATTGCGCCTGGATTTTGCGCTTGCCTCCACTCCCCACTTAGCATGCCAGCTCTGTTCCTGCGCGGCAGCCTTCTCGAAAGCCTCACGGCACTCGGGTGGCAAGCAGTCCTTGATCTCGTCACTGACGGCCCCCAGGCCGCGGAACGATGCCAGGAAGTCTGAGCCGTTGTCGGCGTTGATCGGACCCTTCGGCGCGCTGTCGTAGGTGACTGCAGCGATTCCTGAAGGAGGGGTTTCGAAGTAGGTATCAGTGACCATAAAGTTGCGTGGGATACTCGGGCTCAGAGTTGGGAAAACCTGAGATTCGGCATTGACGTCGTCGGGGTCAGCGGCCGTAACAGGCTCGATGCGCGCTTGCGTAGGTTGCATGATGGCAGGATATTGCACAATGTTAGTGTGGACATCATATACCCCCTTGTTGTTGCGTCTACGGATCGCGTTGATCTGAGCGTTGAAGTTCCTGTGAATAAGCGTTAGCATCGACGTACATTGAAGCAAGATGCCATGCTACTAACGCAGCTTCGCGAACGTGCTCAAACATCCAGTTGACGTCGTTGACAGCAACGCGGCGTTTCTTCAGCTCTGCCACCTGAGTTGTTGCAATAGGAGCGCTGGTGTGATACACTTGACTGGCCCCGAACCATGCGACGTATTGGTTCTTGTTGTACGGCTCGTTAGGATTATACTTGTCGTTGGGGTCCGCAAGCGCCCCTTCGACGTGGCCCTCATCTCTGGAGCGCTGAATGTCGTAATCATCGATGATCCAGCGGCCGCCAACCAGGATCAAGGCGCCAAATTCGCGGTATACCGATCGAGCCGTGACCACTCCTATGGACCGACCCTTGTATGAGTGAGGTATCAGCTCGCGCTCGATCATGTCCCGCTTCTCGTCGTCGGTCACAATGCTCTTGTACAAGCGGCGGTGCTTGGTGAAGAACAGGTAGGAGTCTCGAAATCCAACGCAGCGCGCCGGCTCAGTGGACAACATGTACAGGCGGTCGCCGCGGCCCTGGATGGTGAAGGTTCGGCAACGGTACTCGCGCCCACCCTGTAGATAGCCCATCTTGTCGACCTTGGTCTCGCCCTCGGGGTCCTCCGGAAGAGCGAGCTCGTCTTCGATGATGTCGTACATTGGGCCGTCCTTTTCGATGGCCTGCTGCGTGACGGGGGCGGGCTGGCCCTTGCGCCCACCCCGGCCGCGCCAGCCCCCGCGGCCACGACGGCGTGGGGTCGCCTCATCTCGCGGCACTTCGATTCCCTCGTCCCAACCGGGAGGCTTGACCTTGGGCGGACGGCCGAGTCTCTTTCGACGTATGACTGGCGGGGGTGGCGGGCTGGGTGATTTGTCCTCCGGGGCGTCTTCCACTTCCTCTTCGGCATTCTCCGCAACGGCAGAAGCCTCGCCATCGGTGCCATCGCCATCTACCTCCATCTTCTTTTCATCTTCCGGTTCGGCATCGGGCATGTGCTCGTCGTCGTCCTCAATCTCCTTCCATGTCTTGGGAGTATTCTCTGCGATGGGGTCAGACATGTCTTTTGCGGGCGGGTCGTGGCCGTTGACGTCGCCGAAATAGCAGTGGGGAGCAGCTATTGCCACGGCCAGCAAGCGATGGCTTGCGATGGAGGTAAATTGTGGCAGATGAAATGCCCTATGGACAGTGTGTACCGGCGGGTGGAAAAGAGGAGCCGGTAGCTAGGGTTGTGTGGGATGCTCCCGTTAACGACTTACCCAGTGCTGCGGCTGCGCGCTTAGCAGCAGCTCTGCCTGACCTTCGACCTGACATCCTGATGAAACGGCCTGGTACCCAGCTGGAGTGATTGGGGTTCCAACTGCGACAGGTGAGAGTCTATCAAAAAGGCACTGGCATTGAAGGCTAAAGCCAAATCTTGGGGTCAGGAATGGTAGGAAGCGGAACTCGACGTTGGCCGCGGCGGAAGTGCCTAGGAATTTTGGGCCTTGGGCCGTCCAATCCCATCCAGTTACTTGTGGCAGGCTGACCCACTCTCCCTTATCAGCCGCGTTATCTAATGAGCCAAGGGACACACGCACGCCAAGCTCAAGACCGTTCTGAGCAAATGGCGACGAGATGGCCATTTCTGTTTTTGGCCCATGAGATGTGTTCAATCAACGGCAGCGGCAGTGTCTGGGGTTTTTGATACAGCGGAGGTGCAGTGTTTCACGGTAAACAAGCACGGCGTAACAGTCACTCAGGCACAAGTCAGAACGAACAGATCTGTGATGGCCATGATTTGCTTATATTTTGATTGGAAGTGCTATACAAAAGCCAGCCTACGTTTAGGGAGGGAGATACTTTACCTGGCACCGTGCTGGGGGCCGGCCGTTGGGAAATATCTAAGAGCCAAGTTAGCATTGGGCCGCGGTCGGTCCATTTCTGGATGCTTTCATACGGCAAGACTGCACCAGCACAGGTTAATCACAAGCAGGAGCACAGGTATTGCTAAATGAGTCATTCATCTGCGTGTACCCTATGCCTGAATGTGTAGTTGACCTCTGCCTTGGCTCAATCTTGAACATCCCTCGCATACCAACCAAGGACAAACAGGCTGGGTTAGACAACCGTCCAAAAACGAGCCGTCAGCAGCGAGCTCAGCGCAATAAAAGACAGACGTATCATAAAGACATGTGTGTCAAATCTCGGCCAAAAGACCATCGACTCCGGAGCTCCTGGGTGACTGCTTCTTGCCCATGGTGTCAAAGTAGGGTTGATAGCCCTCATGGATCATCAGGCTCCTGGTGGACCTTGACCCGAATCACAGGCGGGGTAAGCTCTTTGGCGGTGAAAGAATGATTAGGAGCCAAGAGAGCTTTATCTCGAGGTCTGTGAGCGAGTCGGGTTGCCCTGCCAACCTATGTCGAAGGCAGCCTCTCAATCTTACCCCGGCCCCGACTCCTCTGGAGGGCCTCTGCATCGAGCAAGGACTCTTTCTCGGCGTAGAGATACTTGTAGGCGGTCTTAATAGTACCGTCACTAACACCAGCCACCACGGCAATATCCTTGGATGTCTTTGCCTCGCCCAAGTAGTGGGTGGCCATGAAGATGCAGGCTGCTGCAACCGACAAGGGAGACCGTCCAGCTAGGGTGCTAACCTGCCCGGTCTTCTTTGCGATAAGCATACCGACAGACTCGACCTCGGACTGGTTACGCACGCCAAGCTGGGAGACGTATCGGCGGACAAGGTCCTCAGCGTTAGTGGATCCCTTCGTCTCGAAACCGCTGACTGTAGACACAGCGTTGTGGCCCGTCTTGTCGCCTTCGTTCTGAATATCCACCAGAAATTTCTCGAGTAGCTTGAATACGCGGCCGATCTCCTTTTTGGAGACCTTGGTGAGGTTGAAGATTTCTCGGAAGGTTCTGGCGACGCCACCCTGACGGCACGCAACAAAGATGCATCCAGCAATTACAGCCTCCTGGGGCTTGCCCTTCAAGAATTTCTTCTCGTCGGCGACTGCAACTTGGGGTGAGCGATCTATGTCACGAAATTTCATACAACCCAAGGAATCATGTACATACGCTTGAAGATGTGCATCGCCGTGTCACGAACGTTGTTTCCGACTTGAAGAGCATCAGTAAAGGTTTTGATCTGCGAGAATCCCTCTTTGAGATTCTTCGCTCCCTTCTCGACCGTCTTCTGCTGTGTCTTCATCAGGTGGAACGAGTTGCTGCCCTCGCTGCCGATCGTGGTCTGCAAAGTCGCGACAGTGTCCTCGAACAATGGGTTACCCACGTCACCGACACGGGATGGATCATCGTTGTTGGTGTCGTCATTGGCGAACGTACGCCACTCGGAGCGGGTGTCAACGATCTTGTCTCCAACCTGGACGGATTTGGTCAGCATGAGCGAGTGCGATGTCAAGCGCCGGGATCTACCTACAACAAGTCCACAGGTTGCGCACACCATGTCACCGCTGCTGAACTCCTCAGTCAGGTTTGGCGGGAATTCGTTGCAGTCGGGACACATCATGATATGGGAGACCTGATCGTTCTCCTTGTAATCATCGTTGGGGCCCCCGACAATCGTCGCGGGCGAGGTAGACGCCATAGCTTTGGTGCTGTGAGTGACTGACGGTGAGTCGTTAAGCACCTCAGCAAGAACCTCACGATTAACTCCTCCTACTATGCTGTATTTCTGTTTGTCTACGATTTGGTCGATCGGCTTCGAGTGTGAGAAGGACTGGCTGATCGTCTGCTGCGGACGTAAAGTCTTGGCCTCCTTCTTCCGAGCAACGTGGATGTTGTGCTCTGTGTCTAGGCGGACCTTCTTCTTCGCTTTCCTCTCCCTCTTAAGCTCTGATTTACGCGATTTGATTGCGTGAACGACGTGGGTGTCGGCTAGATCTTCCGTGCTTCGTGAGAGAAGGTTGGTCGCAACTGAGCGGAAAAGTGGCGAATGCGTCTTGACGGTCTTTCCGGGACGTCCGTGAAGACGGCCCTGGCACTTGGTTCTAGTTGACCTCGGTCGACTCGTCCACCTCTATTGCCCGATGACTTCGGCGAGGTGAAGTGTCCTAGGATCCGCAATTAAGGTGAATCGGTCGCCACTCGAAGGGGCTCGCGCGGGAAATCGACTTGAATAACGCCGTAAATGAGGCCTCGATAATCGGTACGAGAAACGTGCAGCGAATATGCAGATTGCTCAGGACGAAGAGGGAGCGAAGATGTTGGACAAAAGGGAGGCTCGCGCGCTTGTTGCTTTGTCGCCGACCGCTTTATCTGCAACCAGTGAAGGTGTCCTCCACGAACGACAATGCGATCTGGGTCGATGCGCTTTGGGCCCGTCGAGAAGAAAAAGCAGGTCAGAAACTGCGGACCATAGGCTCTGCGAGATCGACAGCGCTGAGATGGCAGACGATAGTGAGAGTGACTGGTTCGCGGGCGAGAACGATTGACGAGGCGAGGAGAGAAGATGATGTTTTGGGATTGTTTAGGCAGTCCTTTGGGGTGGCCTGTGATGCAAAGTTGATGGGTTTCAGTGGAGGGCGGACGCTGAGTCAGACTAAACTAGCCTCAGGTACGTACCTACACCCAGGTACCTGAATGCCCAGGCGAGCCAGGTATCCATCAACCTGCCTGCCCGCTGTGATTACTCAGCACCGTCTCACGGTACCTCTCTCAACCCGGTTGTGATGCTGCACCATCTAGTTTTCTGCTTATGAATTGTCCGTGGAAAGAGCATTTAAAAATTGGGATAATCTAGTTATTCAGATTCTGCGAGTCACTTTCTAGAACACAGTCTGTATGCAATTTTTGCACAAAACACCCAACTGCTGTGTCTCATGGTCATCATTGGTCCTACAATGTAAGTGAGCCCCTCATGATGGGGATTGTGAGAAGGGCGACCGGTCTGATTTTGGCTGAGCAACCACCTCTTGTCTTAATTTCCGGCGATGCAGATTGTATTTAATGAGGGCACCATATTCGCCTGACTCACCACTTCGTGCCACATAATCCTTTCGTGGAGGACTATAACGCCGAACTACGAGGGAGCTTAGTGGACCTGGTGAACTCGGCAGCCGGAGCCCGGCCCTGGAGACGGGATCGTCCAGCAAACATCCGGGCAACCCACACGAGCACGCCAGATGAAAACAATAAATCTACGTGGTACCGAGATATGAAGTCCAGGCGAACTATGCTCATTTCACCTTGCAGTGGAGACCCGGCCCCTCTACAGCCCTCAAAAGATTGGCACCAATCGTTCTATTCGATCTAGTCCAGCTACTGGGTCTGCTTCGACTCGCTACATCCTCCATCATGTCTTCAGGTTCCCAGACAGTGTTAATCCCAACAGCATCTCTGCATGGGAAGGTGGCCTTGATTACAGGCGCGAGTCGAGGGATCGGTCGTGGTTGCGCCCTTGAAGTTGCAAGACGTGGCTGCAAAGTTGTGGTTAACTACGCGAAGAGCAAACAAGCCGCAGATGATGCAGTAAAGGCGATTACGGATTCTACAGGCTCTCAAAACGCTGCTATATCCATCCAGGCCGATGTAACCAAGGTTTCTGAGATTGAGAGGCTATTCCGAGAGGCAGAAGACCACTTTGGAAGAATTGACTTTGTCTTCAGCAACAGTGGCGCCGAGTCCTTCGACAAGACCGAGGATATCACCGAGGAACAGTACGATTATGTCTTCTCACTCAACACCAAGGCCCAGTTCTTTGTCGCCAAGACTGCGTGGAAGTATCTGCAAGATGGGGGCCGCGTAGTCCTTATGAGTTCCTTGGCAGCAGGTGCGCTTGGGATCAAGGACCACGCCCTATACAACTCATCCAAGTTAGCTGTTGCTGGTATGGTCAAGGCTTTTGCGACGGACTTTGGTTCTCGGCGCATTACCGTCAATGGAATCGCACCTGGCGGTGTGGTATCCGACATGTTTTACGAGAATGCGTGGCGTTACATTCCCGGTGCGACAGCGGATTGGCCTTTCGAAACGATTGAGAAGATGGTGGCGGACCGGACGCCTCTTGGTCGCTGCGGGATGCCTGATGATATAGCAAGGGTCGTTGCATTTTTGATGTCAGAAGATGGGGGCTGGGTGAATGGTGAGTAATCTACTTCGTGGCACAAAGACAACAGACTGAGATATTTACCCTGTCTCTAATAGGTCAAGTTCTCACTATAACTGGTGGTTATCCATAGATTTACCAAGGTATTTGACTGGAAGGAGTGGGTAGTGTGGCTCGTCTGGATCTCATGGCAGGCCTTACCGTGGCTTGTTCGATTAGTAGACATTTACAGCTCCACGTTGGCAAGGTGGTACACGCAGTCCACATTGATCTCTCTACTTGACGACATGATTCGTGTTCAGTTGAGCTGTGCAAAATGCTCAAATACAAGAGCGGCATCCACTGGCGCTCGATGCTGTGTGATTCGAGCAAGTGTCAATCATGGGATAGACCCTAAGTCGCCATATTGAATCCTCGCTCGCATAAGTTATTCCATTATCTTGATTAGTATTTATAACCTGAAACTCTAGCAATACTGCCGAGATGGTTGTGGAATATGAAATTTGATATTACCAACTAAAAGCCAACACATCCGGATGTCACACAAAGCACCTTTGTTGAATCAGCGAAATACATAAGTTTTTGGAGAACTCTTAATAAGCATAGCTTTTCTCTATTTTCGGCTTATCTCAATGTAGCCTCCATGATGTGCCATTCGCTTGACCCGGCTCCAGAATGCTTTCCAATGACTCTGAAGCCTACAGATTCCAGCAAACTCTGCATCTGCCCTGCAGACCGCTCCATGGCCGCGTATACAGACATCATAAGTAGATCCGACTTTGTTGCCATGACGGTTGGGTTCACATCCGCAACCAACTTTTCATGAATCAACAGTCTTGATGAGGGCCCCATTGCGTCTTGAATGTGCGCGAGGAACTTGCGACAGACGACATCGCTGTGATCGTGCAATACTCCGCGGAAGTAATAGACTTTGGCCCCTGTTTCCTCACAGTGCTCGTGAGCATCTTGTTTCTGGGGCTTGTGGTAGACCGGGACGGCTTGGGGCCAAGGGTATTCGAAGTTGACGTACCTTTAACCGGCTGTCCCTTCATCATGTCGACTTCCATGACTTCCACATCAGGTATTATTCTAATTTCTACAACACTTGGACGGTCCTGTAGAATGACTCGACCACGACTTCTGGGAAATGATTTGCGGAGGCTGATACATTGTTGCCCAAAACCCCCACCGCTATATACCACGATAACCAGGTCAGCACGGAGAGAACTTCTTAAGAGGATCGCCACGCAAATTCATAAGTGCATCCGGGCTCCAGAAGAGGGCTGACATTGGTGGGCGGTGAACTCACACGTCAACGAAGAGGATATCTTCGGAGAGAGAATCTTTGAACAGCTTCTCGAACGGATAAAACTCGCACAAATTCTCGTCGTCAAAGCGGCTACGAGCCGCAGCCATCGTCATGTATACATTGAAGTGGCGCGACATTTCAGGATGCGACTCCAGCCATTCCCAGAATGTCTCCTTGGTGTGCCAACCGGATTGCCAGGCGCAGTTTTCGGGGTCTGATGAGTTCCCTAGCTCAATTTCCCTTAGGAAAAAAGGCAGAGCTGAATATGATCGCATGCAAAAGAGCCTTGTCACCGTCAGTATTTCGAATTCCCGGGCACGTAGTGCGAGGGGCAGCATATAGCTGGGTATTCAACCCAAATCACCTTCGCTTGGCTCACTTACATTGTCCACACATTGGATACCCGCTCCTCTGTAGCATAATCTCTAGTCCTGTCATTTGCACTATATGCGCCAGAGCCCTGCTGATCCGTAAGACCATGCGCAGCTAGGAAGCGGAGAGTACGTTTAATGAGAAGTGGGTCGCCCTTCGCTCCTTTTTTGACAATTTGTTCAGTGGTCAAAGGTTCGCATGATCCGGATAAGATGGTGAAGAGCCCTATATCACAGGCGATGGCTGTGCCCACAATCTCGAGAGGCTGTGAAATGGTGCCCATTATATTAGTTGTCAAGTGTGTTCAACGATGTCGCAAGCTTTACATTATTGCAGGCTTGGATGAAGAATAAGGATCGATTTCGAGGCGTACGCCACTTACCATCCATGTTTGCTGTGTGGCTAGTTCGTCATGTGTTTGGAGAAGACTAAGCGTATCTTGAGCAGCCTTAATAGCCGCCAAGCGGTGCTTCTCAAGAGATCGTTGATCCTGTGAGGGAGCTTTGAACGCAGCAGGAACTTGCCCGCAAAGATTTTGGAACTGTTCGGTGAGCTGCTCTATGTTATAGTGCTTGTCCATTGCTGCCAGCGCCTTGAATCGGCAACTGATGGTCTGTTTGGATGATATCCTTTGGTGGACGGATATAAAAGTATGAGGTGAGTTTGCGAGCAGTATGTTGTCTTGAATAACTTCTGATCGTAGAGATGTGACAATTGTTGAGATTTTTAGATAATGATCAAAGTTCTATGAAATTAGGATTTTAGAACCTAGATTAAATTTTGAGCACGGCTGCCGATGCCCGTATCGTTTGAGAAGCTTCCATCACGTTGCGGCGCTTGGCACTGCTGGAAATCATAGCACTTGGCAAGGAATGCAAGTTATCGAGCGCACCGGACTATTGCCTGAATCTCGCTACTACCAGAAATCGGATACATGCACTTGTATTGCTCGATTTACGATATCAATTAGCTCTGTGAGTCTGGCCGCATGGAACACGATGTGTCTCCGCCAGCGAGGCTCAGTTCCCGGCTCCCGGGTGCCGAGAGGTGCCCGAGCGTATTTTAAGTTGGTGCCTCTAGAAATCTCTAAGAAACCCGTTTTCATAGTAGCCCCAAGTCCGGGAGAGATGTTATAGATCAAACTTGGGCGGCAGGCTTCCATGTTGACCAAAAGTTAACGTACACATACAACTATGCTGTGTGTGTATGTAAGGCGACACAAGAGACCGGCAGTGTTCGAGAACCCCTACAAGCATGAAGTGGCATTATTCAAGTCCAAAGACACTCAGGTAGATGGAATTGCGTATGACAAGAATTATTCTAAAGTGCTTCACTAATTCTCACATGTGTAAGCCCTATCTGTACCGTTCACGCGTCCAGCGTCCCCGTAACTCTGCTGAACGTGATGCCCACGTTTAACTCAGGAATTCTGCTGGTTGTTGCAGCCCTTACCCGATGAATTTCTCTCAATTGTAGGAGAAAATACTATTTCGCGAAAACATTCGGGAATACAGACTCTGGAGATACATGCCATTAAGTCTGAGTCCAAGTCCTCCGAGCTGTACTACATAGGTATCAAGACGTGTACGACAAATTGAGTTTCTAAAAGCGCCCCAAAATCCATATTTGAATATACCACAATCATTCATTCAAAGTCATATATGATATCTGTCCTGCGTAGGAATTGAGGTAGTGGCATGAGTGTTCAACCTGAAGATCTTGTTATGATGTGACTGCTAATACGCATTTGTCTTACCTCAGAACCACTTGGGATGGTGTCTGAGCCTTGACAGTATCATTATGGAATCTTGAAAGCAAAAGAAGCTATCTATATCTGTTGAGTAGCAAAGAGCCTCTGATGCAACGTGCATAACTGACACATCTGCGTGAATGCCGCGCCTCGTTCAGAAACTATTTGTTGCAGCGCAAAAGAATCAGAACTTGCGAACGATGTAATGCTCTCCTACCCTTCGACAGCCGGCCTTCTAAATTTTCCGTAAGTACACACATTCAGCCAGGGAGAGGGGTATCAACGCGATGGTTGAATTCCTCTTTATGATCAACAATGAAGTAGGACGCTAAAAGACTGTGAGTATGAATAACCATAGTTCGAATATCCACAGAATGGTGATACTCACCTACAGTTGCCATTACCATGAATGGTATACCGGTCTGGTACCTGTTAATCACCAGCCGACATGTGCCGAAAGTGACGCAAAGATCGGGCAACTGTAAGGGAGGAGAATGGTACTCACGATCCAAATGTACCGATAAGCCAGGGCGATGGAATCTAGTCTCGCGTCCAAGCCGGCCTGGATGATCTCCGTCGTCATTCCTGGCAGGAAAGCAACAGCACTGCTGTTTCCAGAGGTATACATCAGAACTTGTGCAAATTGTTCAGCAGCGTCCGCGGAAAGGCCAGCCCGAATGGCTGCTGACGCCACAGCGCCAAAACCACGTGAGTACTGATTGTTGTATACTGCTGTGTCTAGTTATTGCAAACGACAAGACGAATTAGCAGATACGCATGGAGCTTGAGGTTTAGGACACTAGCTTACAAATCGGGATACCCACACTACCACCAAGGGCTCGAATGCCTATGATGATTCCGGTGGCGCTGGCGATGAGGTCTGGAGGAGTAGAAAGTTGCGCAGTCGTCACAACTAAAAAAGAATCAGCTTAGAAAACCAGTACAAATCTGTTCTAGCATATCTAGACTTTCGGGAAAACTTACGTGTACTCGTGACGACACCAAGCCCCAATCCAAGGAATATGGGATATGCCCATACCTCTTCTCTGGATTGTGCACCAGCGGAAGCCATTAGCGCGAAAAAGACCGTGAACATTATGAATCCTGTTAACGTTATGCTCTTCCAGGCTTTTGTCAGTAGGTCACACTCTATGTTATTCTTTGAGCTTCTTCAGGTATTGACTCACTCGGACTTTCTTCGTCGCAGTGCATATTGCACCAGCAACAATCGAGGAGGCGGCGGCAGAGATCCATGCAACTTTATTCTTGTAAGTAATCGTGGTATTCATAGCTTTCAAATATACAGAATGCAAGAAAGGCAAATAGATCCAGCAAATACTCACCGCCATAGTTGATTCCAGTCATTACTGGATCAGCTGCAAAGAGTGATGATATCTGGAACAAGGTTAGCCCCCAGCAACCAGTCTCAAAATTAGACATATCTTGTCACTGTGCTCAGACTAACCTCGCTAGAAAGGTAAGCGTTGGCGCTCATAAACGCGAGACCTTCGCAGAAGAGACAGACAAGGGTGAGCGGGAAGTTCCTGGATTTTTGAAAAAGGCCATGATGCAATATGCCATCTGTCTTCACTTTCCACTCATAAAGCCCCATGCATGTCATTAGAATGATCCCGACAGAAAATGGAGCATATACCACTGGACTTGACCAAGGATAAGGATTCTGAGAAAATGACAGACCAATGCAGAACATAACAAGACTGCTCATCAGGAGTCCATATCCTACCCAGTCCAATTTGGACAGCTTTTCTCGTAGAGGAAGAGTTTGCAAATCCCTCGGGCTTGGTTTGTACACAAAGAGAAGTAGTGCCCCGGCAATAAAATATAGGGCTGCTCCAATGTAAAAATATGATCGGAATCCGTCAGGCCCACCAGATCGGCTGAAAAGGCCGCCAACAACGAGTGCCACAAAAGCACCAACACAGCTGAAACACATAAGGGCGCCTTGTGACCACCCGCGCCAGCGCCTAGGTAGGACTTCTGAAGCCACAGCATGCAGAACAGGCTGACCCCCAAACGAGATCCCAATGAGACATGTTCCACTTAGACCCATGCCTATGCTCGTCGCAAGAGCAAGGATGAGAGCGCCTGCAGTACCGATAAAGGAGCCCATAATCACTAGAAGCCATTTACGGCCCCAATAATCAGCAATGTGGCAGAATATGGGCCCAAGCACTGCGAGGCAGATGGCGATGCTCGTTGTTAGCCAGGATGTCTGCGCAGCTGCATTGAATTGGGTCGTGATAGAGATCCCCAACTGAAATCACACAAATGATGCGTTAGACCTTGGTTCAATCCGGAGTCAAACTGAAAACATTGTGACTCGTGACTCACCAGGCCAACCCCCACAAGGCACCAGGTCTGAGCTAGGTATATCAAGTTGCAGGCAAATGTTGCCAGATAGGTCAGGGTCGAAACACCACGAATTGGGATGTCGGGGGAGGACTGGCAGCTCCCATACTCTCCACTATCAGGCTTTTTAAAAGAATAATCTATTGCAGTCACTGGAGTAAGATCGGTTGTTTGTTCTTGCTTCTCTCGGCCGGAATGCTGCGCGAAGATCAGCGGCGAAGTTCTCGCTCCTCCATTCACACCTGACGGAGACATTTTGGGAACTGCTGTAAGAAGTAGGAAGAGCGAATGGGAAGTGCAATAATTGCGTGTCGAGCAAGCTCATGGTAGAAGAAAAGGCATCAATTTGTATTTTGGGCTTTCTACGAGAAGACATTGGGGCCGTAGCAGCACGGTCTAGAATCAACGTTACAAAAGCCATGGCCATTGTGCGCATCTACCTGCACTGTCACCAACCATAGTATATCGCTCCTGCTCTGACAACTTCGTCGTACACAAATGCTTGCTGCAGTCTGTGTTCTCTCTCTGGCCAGTAGTGTGAGGTGGCCGGACGCCGGATTGCTTGAGGCATTGACGCTGGTCTTGGCGGGGGATCTGTGGCGCCGCGCTCTGGGATAGATAAAGGACAGGGGACGGTCCGTATTAAAAATTGCTAAGTAGTAGGTCAGGCTGGATGATGTGCGGCTCCCGGCGAGGACGGCTAAGCTTCTCCAGCCCCGAGTTCAGTTTCGAATTCATGGACAAGGGTTTGGTGCGCCCTTTCATGATTGGCTACATCGAAGTGGTCTAATCCAAGGGCTCAACCTTAGGCACACCCTTGGAGTTGGATCCGGGCAGAGTGACGGCTGCGCGGAGAATATTCCGCGATCAGACCGTAACATCGAGCCATCTCGGCCCGCGATGGAGCTCCAACCTACTGAGGCGCGATGGTGCAATGAAACTTACGAGCGTACTGTGGTGCTTACTTATTGTGAGCCTTAACAGATGCTCACCTAGGGCGAAGAATCTGTAGATGCAAAGATCAAAGTCAGATCCTTCCTGAATAAGCATAAGAGTTCATTTAAAGAAACGCGCACCAAGCCAAAATATGAAAGACACCTTCATGTGGCTTTTGTAGAAAATGAACTTAAGAATTTCAACGGTTATGATTTTCGAAGAAGATCGAATTGCACAACAATATTCATCAAGATATGAAGTACGAGAAAGAAGCTGTCCATACCCCAATCTATAAGCAATTTCCCCGCTGCTTGAGTCTTTCTTCGGTACATTGGAAGGCATACATTCTAGCTTTGGTTGCAATACGATAAGAGGCATTCAAGTTTCGTATTGGTTACGTGACTATCACAAATGACTGAGAATGCTCGCAGCTGATTAGTGGCGGCGATACTTCAAGTTCTCTATTCCAATTTCAAGTCGCATGGATCAAGTTCAGACTCATGCAAAACGATCTCAAGAGCCCAGATTGTCGAGGTATAATTCTTTCCGCTGTATATAGATCATGTAAACACGTTTCAAGCCATCGTGACACAGAACAACACCTAGTAAAATTAAGAACATAATGAAAATTTCAAATCATAGTATATTGTTGGAGCAATCGGGTCATCCACGTTCTTTATTTAATTCGGCAAATTCTTTTGTGAGATCTCAATCATTGAATCCCAACTACCCTTAGGCTTTAAAATTTGAGTGATCTCCAGCCCAGGGTCGGTTGCTTTCACAACCTCCTGCCATTCCTCACGACTACGCTCCTGCGTATTCAGCATCTGAAGCATTGTGATATCCACGTTCCTATACGTATGAATCAACAACTGGATACGGATCTTCATATATAATAGCTTGCTACTGGGGGAGAGGGGGCGATGGCGGGGGGGGGGGGGAATGAGCTGTGACGTACCTCATATACCTCTCGGCCACTGTAGACTCTTCTGCGTTCGAGGGTGTGACAACAACCTCGGCGAGCAAGATCTTACTGTGGGGCTTAAGAGCTGGAACAATCTGGCGCAAGATGCGCGCGCAATTCTCAACCGACCAATTGTGACAGATGTGACGCAGAACATACACATCCGCTCCGGTAGTGGGTTGCGGTTGGAAGAAGTCATGCGGCACAAATTGCACCCTCGATGCAAGATCAGGAGGTAGCCTAGAGGCACCCTCCTCCACAGTATGTTTGTAGTCTTGTACGACCAAGCTGGTGAGATTCGGGTGGCGTTTAGCCAGGGCGATGCTAAGGAAGCCCGACGAGCCACCAACCTATACGAAGATCGCCTGTCAGTAAGCCGAAGTACAAATTGACTGAACCCGGAAAGATACAGGTCCTACGGATGAAAGAACTTGTAGACTTACATCCACGACAGTGGCATTGTTATCCAGCTTCTCCCACGGGTAGCCAGTGATAATGTGTTTTAGATCGTGACCTGGGTCTTTGCCCACCCCTTCCATTGCACCGAAAAACCGGGCCTGTCGTTCCGGATGCTGCTCGAGAAACTTGTAGATTGGTTCTCTGGTATTGAAAGCCAGATTAAAGGCACTGTCTTCGGGCGCCTTGCTACCCTGATATTTCTCAAGAGCCTCGGCGAGCTTGGCACCAGCGGGAAACATCTCCTCGACACAGTGGCCGTACCAGTCTTTCATGACGTGATTGCGGATTAGCAGTGCGGAAGACGCCGTATGCTCTACCATATCTCCTTCGCTGCCTTCCACCTCGCGTAAGATACGATTGACCGCTGCCTGGCGGACGATGGCTTTGACTTGAACCTCTGCTAGGCCCGCCTTGGCTGAGATATCTCTGTAAGATGCGCTACCACCGAGGGGAATAAGATCGAGAATTCCAAAATGATATAGGCATTGAAGCACTGAGTTGTCAATTGACTGTTGTCTTTGTCAATTCCAATTATGATTTGAGTGGAAGTCATTACAGAATACTCACACCCCAGCATAGCCGACGCAGGACCTCACCGGGACCAATGATCAGATCATGCAAAGCGCTCGTATCATTGATGATAGCGAGCCTAGCAGTTTCTATCTCTATGGAATCAGCTGTAGATGGGAATTCTTGATCTGCGTCCTGGTCGAAAGACGGGCTTTTGAATTTCATGCCGGCTAGCCATTTGTTCACGAACGCGGAGTTCCGGGCGATTCTCTCGCCAAGCTCTTGAATGGAAGCCATGTTCAATTCTTATGAAGTTTGGTGCTCACAGAGGCCACGAAGCTTTTCGAGGAGACAAGAAAACGACGTCTTTGGGAAATATCTCTGGAATAGTAGTTTCTCTAATAAGGCCCGTCTCTACGTGCCAAAATGTGCACTGGATAGCATTAAAGTTTCAAGCTAACTTGGCTGCGTTGGAGGTTTTAGAAGGACTTCCCAGCTACAGCCACCTTGCGTTTTTCCTGTGAATGCTAAGTTACTAGGGAACGCGTTCCGGCCGGGCGGGAGCAGAATTTCACGGTCGGACGCCGGAGTCCGGGACCCAGACGAGCTGACGGGCCCAGTTGCGCTCCAAGACGATTTCGCCGGATGATATTTGGCCAAGTACATGCCAAGAAAACATCCTTATATAATTATGTAGGAATTAATAATTTGAGCTCATATACTCCAGACAGGGCTCAAACATCCTCACTGATATTAGTCTGCAGATCCAAGGGCTCTGTTATACGGCAATCGACAAAGGGTTACCATAATAAGCCACTGCGAGGGCCAAACTTTCCAGAGCAATGTGCACTTGACTTCAAGAAATTTGAAACAGCTGCAATAAGCGAGAGATGAATTGAACTACTAATAGGTATCAAGACTTTGTTCGCTGTGGGCTCCGAGTGTCTCACCTAGCCCTGTGCGTGTAAAAAATATGAATGCTGAATTTTCCGCCTGTATGCTCGCGCACTGTCACGACTAGGATCGCGCAAAATCTTGTAGAAATAACCACCTCGCCTGTTCATCCCAGCCCTTTACCATCCAATCATTGATTTTGCGTGGGAAGAAGTCTAAGACATTCAAAAATGACGCATCATGTGCTAGGACCACCATGACGTCGTCTCGGCCATCGAAGGCTTTTAGCTTCTCAAGAGTTTCTTGTGCTTTACCTGCATCTTCCTGCAGCATGGGTTCCAGGCCATAGATGGATCTCTCGCTCTTACCACTGGCATGCAGGAGACGCAGCAATTGTGCACAGGGGCATGGACTGGATCGAGGAGAGCCTGCTTGGTTCAACACCTTGGCGGAAAGTCCTTGTGGCAGAACTCTGAAATGGCTTGGCCTCAGCTGCGAAACGCTGTCTTCAATGGGGTCAGCGGCGTTGGAAACGGCTGTAGACATTGACTTATTTGCTCTTTGGAGAGTTGCAGGCAAAGGTTTACTTACGGCAACAGTCAGCACCCATAAATACCCACGAATCCGGCGTTGTACGGCACAGAGCTCCGAGATGATGTCCAGTGTGACCAGGACATTCAAGGATCCAAAATGAACTGTCTCTCCAGAAGTCTATAGCGCGTAAGCCCCCAATATTTGCCACATTTGACCTACCTTCATGGAACTCGAGCTCTCTCACTGAACGGCCCGAGAAGGCACTGTCTAGGACCGTGGCATCAGGGTTGACAGGATAGCCAGGCATGTATGCAGACTTGAACCCGGGACCAACTACCAGCTCAGTGCTGCTAGGGAACACGGACGGGTCCCCAACGTGATCGATGTGAGCGTGAGACCAAATGATGCTGTTGATTCCTTCCAGACTTTGTCTGTGTGCCCGCAGTGTGTCGGCAACGTCGCAGACGTCTTCGATTTTCATGACTGGATCCACCACATCATTGCCTCCGACAAGTATGGTCTTCAGCGAAGGAGGCATGCGGCTGAATAAGTCTTTCATGAATGCAAGATCGAATAAGACCTTCTCCGACCGATGGTGCGACTCCACCAAGAAGCTGTAACTGGCCAGACGCATATATCTCTGGGCAGCTGAACTAGGAGCGGGGTGGACGAGCAAGCTGGACAGCATCTGTGTTGTTGCGCCATTGATGACTGAAATATCGGCACAGTACCCCCTGTATGCAGGCAATTGGACGTCCTCTGGACGATATCGCGATCCTGTATTTCCCGCTTCTGTTTCATTTTGTTTCCGGGGCTGGGATGAATGATACCATCTCGTTGCTGACAGACTATTTTTCAGCCTGGCTATGCGGGTTCCCTCAAATCGTGGGACTCTCGACCCCCAAACGACTCGATTGACAAACATATTGAGTGGGGGAGGATGTGGCCGCACAAAATGTCTTTGCTGATTCACCAATACGTTAATACTGTCTGAAGCCTTTCCAAACTATCGGCCACAATCTGCGGCAATTATGGGGGATAAGCAGTTCCCCAACTACCTTAAAGATGAGTCTGCCAGGAACCAATGCCAGCTCATGTAAGCTTCGGCGCTGCCCGGGTGCCGGGCGAGCAGGGAGGCACAGCCTAACTACCTAGGTACCTTCAGTAGGTAGTTAGCCCTGTTTGCACATGCCAAATTGGCTTTGGCTTACTGAATGGGGATGGAAGTCAGAGCAAAGTCGGAGATTTCGGACCTTAATCTCAAATATGACCTGAAGCTGCATGATGAGACCGATATAATGGGTATGCAGACACGAAGATGATCGATTATTTAGGCACAGCCAACACCAGGACGAAATTGGCCGTAACTCTTGAATGGGAAGCCCCGGCGATGATTCTGCGGATAATGATCGCCCCCTCTCCCAGTTCAAATACTGCCAGATTACTACTCCGCCATATCAATTCAAAATTAATTACGGAATATGCAGCTTGGTCTCGGGTCAATACGTTGGACCTATATGCTGCGTTGGAGCTGTTGCAGATCGAGTCGGCCAACACCGACTAAAAGCCGTTCCAATTGAAAAATGTGGTTACCCCAAGAATTGAGACTCTGACTTGCATCAGTCTATATTAATAGGTCCAGAATTCGTTTCCCTCACTGTGGTTAAGTATCTAAAATACTCCGTAGTACTGAAGTCCATGTCCTTGTTAGGAAGACTTGGCAATTGTGCTCTATTCTTAGCCATCTAAGTTTTCGCTCAAGTTATCCTTAAGTCTCTAAGATTCCCCAACTAACTTTCCTTCTAATATGTGCTTCTCAAACCAGCCATACGCCATATGCGTCCCTCCAGGATTTGAGAAGTGTTTATGATCAGGATTGACTACATTCACAAAATGTGGGTCATTCTTGACGTCTATGTAGTCTTGAGGATCCCGGAAAACAATTGTTACAAATGCGTCGTAAGCTGAATGATTTACTACCGGTAGGTTAGGATAGAGCCTGGATAGATCTTCCATCAAGGCTGAGGTGTTGTGTTGCTACAAGGGAGTTAGTCATTACCTTTTGCATGGGCGAGTTCACCAAGACAGTGGTTCTCAAATACATACCATAGTATAGTCCACGATTTTCTTTTCCACCAAGAGCCTTTTGAGGAGAGGGGCATGAGTCTCGCTTATGTAGCGGTGGTACTCATCCTCGCCCATCCCTGGTTTTCGCGTGGCGCAGATCGTTACACTGAACAGTCGATGCACCCTGGCCATTTTTTTTAATTTGAACCACGCTTCCGAGTGTTCTGGCTCTGAAGATACAAATCAAAGGTTGAGACGAGCCAGTGGTGCATGCGGGTGAACGCACTTTCGACAGCCTGGAGCTCTGGCTAAATGAAATACCAACAGGTACGTGCTCTCATTGAAAGTGGAAAGTTGCTGAGCATGCAAACTCGACCGCTTAAATTCCCCAAGTGACTGTGGCATGCGTATTTCTCGAGCTCTCGCTGAATCTGTTCTGCCGCTGAACTGTCTTTGTTCCGACCATGATGCTCCCCGTGCGGCCTCCGACGCCCGTTTGGCCAGTAGGAGGATGCTTGTTCGCAGTCGGCTGCCGACCCCCGATTGAACTGGGCTGACCACTCAGCTTATATGGATGCGGCCCCACATCTTTTCGGACAATGCGGCTGCTCGCACCTTGGAACCTTGCAGTATTCCTTTTCAGCAACCAAGGTCTACGTGGCAATTCTGTGTGGATTGTATCGCATTGGGATCAGTTTAAACAGAGGTACGGCACGTTGAATCGGAATATTACGTCTAATATTCCAAGTAGCATCCACCACATTGTGCATTCAGATCCTCGGCGCTCTTGGTCAGTGTGGTCACAATCCCCACACATGAGTAGCCCAAGAGAAAAGTGTCAACATTCTCCATTTGTTAGGAGTATCACCAATGACTCATTTCAACATCCTTATAATCGGCGGTGGTAAGTGAAGAATTCGAGCATGCACTTACCGTCAACGAACCCCAACCCCCCGCCTAGAAGAAATCATTGACACCTGTGCCAGGGAACTGTGGTCTCGCCATTGCTACCGGGTTGAAACAGGTGCGTTCATTGGCCGTGATTGTGTATCAACCGGAGCTAAGTACATGCTCATTGGTGGTCTAGGCTGGCATAGGATACACTATTTTTGAACGGGAAAGCCAGCAAGATTTCTATAATCGGCCTCGTGACTGGGGGATGTTGCTGCACTGGGGTCAAGAGTACCTCGCGAAATTGCTACCTTCCCATTTGCTACCTCGGCTAAGAGAAATACGATGTGACCCAGAGCTCACTGAGGATGAAGCGTCTCTACGTGGCGTACCGTATGTCGATGCCGTCACTGGTAACCTCATAGCTGAGATACCCATGCAAGGGGTCAATCGCGTCTCTCGCATGAAGCTAAGGCGGTTTCTGACTGACGAGCAAAATTTGATTATTAAGGTAAATGACCCAAATATCGCGGAAACGGTTGGGTCTGAGATCTTCTAAACGTATTTTTATTGTACGTAGTTTGGAAAGGCCGTTTCACACCTACAAGTGCCAGTGGGGTCCAAGGGACACGTCACAGCAGTTTTCCAAGATGGAACTTCGGCCACCGGTGATCTCATTGTTGGTTGTGATGGGTCTCATTCCAAAGTCCGCGAGTTTCTCGTTGGAGCGGAGGCTGCTAAGCTCCAGCCCGTTGGTTTAACCATGATCAATTTCCCTCTTGATAAATATACCGCCGAAGAGGCTCGGCTCCTTCAAACTCTCCACCCCGTTTTCAAGATAGCCGCCCACCCGGAGCGGCCAGGAAATGCCATTCTCGCAGGTGTGTATCCCGTCTAGAATTTTACAAATACATTGCAGGATATTTTATTTAATCATCGCTTACAACAGCCCTGGATATTGTGGATTCCAAGTCCCCAACCTCTTGGAAATTCCAGAATTACATTGGCTGGTGGGGACCACCATACGCCAGAGATCTCCAAGACATGAAAACGCGCGTGAGGTTCTACAAATCCTTCATCTCGTCATTCTGCGAGCCATTCTGCACAGCAGGATTAGTCAGTACTTTTCTTGTCTTGTTATAGTTCCCCGATCTTTATGCCCTGGAATGTTCTAGAATGTATTACTTTGGGACCCATAGCAGGTGATTAACAAGTTCCACCAGAAATTAGGTGATGATGACAGCATTCCCATTTATCCTGGTCAACAATGGTCTCCCAATATGCCGTGGGACAATCATAGCGGACGTGTGACGCTTGCAGGGGATGCTGCTCACTCTATGGTGCCTCGTAAGCCAGAGACGCTTTCGTTGACAGCTCGATTCGGACAATAGCTTTGAGCTTCTAGGACACAAAGACTGACTTGTTGCAGAACGCGGCCAGGGTCTCAATAATGCTATGAAAGATGCGGCGGATTTGGTCGAGGCCATAAAGGCATCTCTTGTCACTAAGAAACAGACCTTGAAAGATTCTATTGGTGCTTACGAGGATGAGATGAAAGCGCGAGGGGTAAGGGAAGTGAATTTGTCGCTCCAACAGGCGCAAAGAGCAAGCAATTCTCAGGCAATCAAGGACAGCCCGATATTCAAATTCGGGTGGAAGCCAGCTGGAACAGAAGATCCAAGTAAGGAAATCTAACATCCTTTGCTCTAGGAAGGGATACAGTTTTCAAGAGGTCTGTGGAAAGGATTGTATGTATGTTTGTGCAGGATGAAAGTTATACTTGGTTTTCAAACCCACATTTATACTAACGAAGAGCATTTTTTGATTTGCTTTCATGAATTGTATATCAGTGGGAGAACAAAAATACTGCGTATTTTCAACTGTTTAGTATTGTGCATATCCATCCACAAAAGTTCTTTGCTTCCTTCTCTTGAAATTTTGTTCAATGAATGTGTGGCAGATTATATAAAAAAGTAATCTGATGAAAAGGTATAATAACTTGGATCGTTTGGCGTTATACTTCGTTTAAGAGGGGCATCAAGTCTTATCGTCAGAGAAGAGTAGTCAATTAACTATGAAATTGGTTTACCTGGGCCGAATTCAAGGTGGCTTCCCGACTGAATTAATTGATCGTTACATTGCAATATGGTGGAAATGGTAATGCAATCCCGTATGCATGTGATATTTTCCATGCAGAACAGAAATATTCCCAAGCTTGTGCTGAAATTACGCAGCTTGATATTGAATTTATTGGGTAGAGCCTTAAACGGTAATCGCCCACATTGACGCCTCCTTCTTTAAACAAGCCTTAAACCACTTTGATGATTGCATCGTTTGATGAATTCTAGCCTTGGGGAATCGGCCCAGATAACCAAGGGTGCGTGCTCAATAGGTTCGCTTTCAGAATAGAATCCAGCAAACGCACGTCCTCCGAATCCTATCGTCCAGTCGAATTCCGGGCGCCGATTCTGAGTCATTTGAGCTCGGCGGGCCGGAAAATCCCATGATAATCATTGACGTTCTCTTATGCACCCATCAATAGAAGAGTCTTTAGTTGCAACACAGGAGTCTTTGCTGTGACAATTTTGTCATGGTTTTTGCATTTCAGAAAAGTGTATCGTTGACCGTTCAGTTTCCGAGCGCCTGCAATGATGCTTGTCAAGATACCTGGGGAGTTCTTGCGAATTTGTATTGGCAGACTGCATGGTACCGTAGTTATCTATAGACAGCCAAATACTTCGAAATGAGCGAGGTGTTTCAATTCCCAGTGCAGCCATTCATCCTTGAAACCCCATCTATACGTCAAAAACCTATGCATGAGTCAGTGTATATAGCTTCTAAAAAAGCGAATTAAGCGAGCAAGCCCCCGTCGCACTCTTCAAACTGTATCGAGATGAATGACGTGTAGTGTCGTGCCGAGCCACGCGCACAGAATCAGCCATATAATACCTCAGGTCGAGAATCGTTTTCCGAGCATGTCCCAAGGCACTACCCCCGTCCCCCGTTCAAATTCACACGCTGCCCTTTGCCATTGTTGCTCGACTTTGTGGCGGCCAGGTCGACATTATGATATCGCTTGGCCCATCCAAATCCTGGCTACAGTCCAACCGCAATCTCTTTTGCTTTTGTCCCTTCTCAGTTGAGCCTCGCAACAATCCCGGATCAGGGAGACGCTCTGCTGGGCTTATGAAGCCGTCGCCACTCTCGAAATGCTGTGCGAAATCGAAATCGAAGAGAGAGTCTGATCCAGTACTAGTGTTCATGCCGGACAAACCAAATGAAGGAGAGAAGGGAAACTGCAAAGAGTTTGGCCCTTGAGAGGCCTCCCACGTGGTGCCTATTTCCAGGCAGGAGCCTTCAGCAGCGCTTCCGACCGTGGAGGAACCGAGCCCACCGTTCTGGGAAGTCTTGTCGTGGGTGCTGAATTCCAAAGCATCTTGCATGATTTCCGAGGGTGAGGACGTCTGTTGCCCAATTGACAGACCACAGGTCTCGCAAATGAAGTTCACAAGTGTCTGGGCTACACGGAGTAGCTTAGAGCTGTAGCTATTCTGGGATTCCCTTGATACACCAGGTAAAGATTCCAGGCTGCGAGAAAATTCGTAAAGTATGGCGAAGTCATCGTCCAATTTTCCGAAGACCTCATCGCCGTATGACTTGTTTGTCACTGGATTTGAGTCTGATGTTGCAGAAGAGTGCTGAGATGAAGCGACTTCGGTTTGCATACCGAGAATATTTCGGGCCAGGATAAAAATGGCTGAGGCCGGCATAAGTTCTAAGACTCGCTGCCCACGGAAGATCTGCGCATTTGAAGAAGCCAAGGAATCGGCCGCAAACGGCCAGAATCGCTTATTCGGCGCCTTAGGACTATTCCCACCTCGTTCCTTAGTTAGACATCCTGCGGCCATATTCACCTCTTCCGGTGACCGACGTGGATCTGACGTATCCTCTGCTCGCCAGTTACGGAGAGCCATACGATGAAGAAGTCTGTCCAGCTTGTTTGCCACTGAGTCCAATGTCTTTTCATTGGAGCAGGCCGAGATTGCTAGCAGGCAGGCAAGACGGGCGTCATCCAGAACATTATGCTCCTCAGCAACCTCGTATGCTCGGATTCGAGTTCCAAGATATGCCAAGTGTATGCTCAAGTCTTGAACCGTTTCTGGTCGTTTTTTAGACGGAAGACGATGAGTCTTTGCGAACGCCAGCAACTTCTGTTGAATTGTGGTCAACAACCTTTTGTGCTCTCGCATTCTCGTGTCTGGTGGGTTGCCTGGGAATATGGCAGCATGAAGCTCGTCCTGAATCATGGCCATACTGAACATAGGCTCATTGAATTCGTCAAAGTGTGTTGAGACGGAGAGTGGATCGCCATGTAGAGCCGTTGGAGTACAGCTAGATGCATCTTGGCCCATCGCACGTGAGGAATGACCTGACATTGTATTTGGAAGGTAGCGTGGAAACCGGCGCAGAGTCCCACGAGCGGTGGCATAGCATCTTTCACGAATATAAAGGGATCTGAAAAGCTTTCTCCGCTCGATACTCTCATCCAGCGAGAGGTCCATATCTATTTGACCTGACGTGATGGCATGACAATGCAAGCCCATCATCGTGGCCATATGGCAAGCGTGAGCAAATAGCACATCACTTATGCTCTCCGGGTAGTAAGATGGTGCGACAAGGCTCTGGGATTTGTGCATGAATTGTCAGCGCCCTGCAGGAGAGGCTATAAGCCATTCTGTGGTCACATTCTGTGGTCACAGTGGCAGGTAATGATTGAGAAAAGGGGTGGATAGGGGAGGAAAGGAGAGTGGGTTAAGACGGGGCACTCACAAGCAAAGCTAGGGTCTGAACTGATACCAATCTGGGTGCCATGAATAGCTGTTGTTTGCCGATTGCGGAGTCAACAGCGTCGAAGAGGTGCTGTGTATGGTCTGTAGCTCGCAGAGGCTGCTCAGCACCGAGGACGAATAGAAAAATCAAGTCAAGGCACACAGCCCAAGTCTCATACAGGGGATTTTTCGTGTCTGAGTACACAGTTTCCACTGCAGATTCGAGTGACCTTTTTAAGAATATGTCTGTACAGAAGTCTCCCTGGTTCATGAAATGTTCCACCAAGACAGAAAGGAACACTTTGGGCAGCAGGCGTTCGCTGTTTTGCCCCTGTCGTACTTGTAAAGCCGGGAGCTCACCAGGAGCACTTTCAAGAGCGCCCTGGAAGTCTTTTGACAAATTTGAAACTGCCGGGTTTTGAGAAGAGGAGACATCGCGGTTGAACTTCCTACACTCGTGGTCGAGTGTCCAAGGCCCATAGTATCGCTCGTTCAGAGTGCCTTCCTCACGGATGACGAAACCTGGGACTATCAGATCGCTTGCATCGTGGTCGAGTAAATCAGGACGCGAAGCGCGTCTGTTGCCCTCGGGCCGGACACGGCAGGCATTGTTCAGTTGAAGGCTATGGGCCTCTGTCGTCTTGGATGCCTCCAGTATGGAGGTCAGGGTCAAAAGTTGGGCTTGCACCATATTTAGGCGCTCATTAACCTCGTCAAAACTTTCGCATCTGTCCCGTGAAAATGAAGTCAGACTAAGCTCGGACATGGAAAGTCACTTCATGACTTTGCTTACAGGACTTTGACGTGGTTCACTCGCTTCGGTGGAGGTGTATAAACACATTCTACTTGAGCCTGCCGACAGATACTACACTCCGGCTTCTCTCGGCCGCATTTAATTTTTCGTACTCTGCAGTTGGAACATGGCCCGTCATGGGACTGGAGGCTCCAGTTCTTCTCGAGGTCAACTGATTAGATTTGTCTCCTGTCTTTGGGAAATGGAGTCTATCAGCTCACATCTTTCTTGGCAGATGATTCGGCCATTGAAAAACTTGTATCAACCGAGATTATTCGACAAGCGATGGCTACGGCGTCCGACCTGAGAACCTTTGGCTCGGTTGGGGTGTATATGTATGAGAGGACGGGTCAAACTTCAGACTTATCTATCAGCATTCTGCTTGAGATTAGACACAGACTCCTAATATGCAAATCCTAAAGTCCTCCATCGTGCAGAACGCTGCTTCACCGCTATGGCGATGTTTCCGATTTTAATTGCTTCTCACTTTTGTTTGTTAATAGTGCCAGGCTGAAACCTCGCCTCAAACTTAGTAACGATTACTGGCACGACATTTGCTATGAGTCCCGTCTGTTCGGATACGCAAGCTCCACACCTGCACTGTGGGAAAGAACATTCATTCGCGCTGTCAATTTTCTGGTGGTAGCCATGGCTTCTTAAGGTCACTCTATGCCCAGTTTGTTAGAAAATGTTACTTCGGGTGAAGAGGTCAACAATCAGCATTCATTATCCCTGCGTAGTTGTACACCGGATCGTCTCGCGGGCAGATTTATGATTAGGGTTCTCAGATTCTCCGGGCCGAACAGGGAATAGGGATGCTCAGCCCGATCTTTAACCGAGCATTCTGCCTCCCCTACACGACCAGGGGCAGTGTTCCTTTAGCATAATCGGCCCCAATAGATCATGGACAGTCACATTAACGTGAGATTTTGGGTCCTCAAGATGCATGCCATGTTTCCGAGCTTGAATCATTGCCCATCGCTCGTCCAACCATAAGTCCTGTTAATCCCATCAGCTACCTTATCCCGAGGATTTTCCGGAATTTGACACACTGCACACTTCACCCATGTACTGGCACCCAAGTAGTCATTTATGTTTTCCGTCTTAGCTCAACATGCATGCCCGCCTTGGTCACACACTTGCAGGCCTTAATATCACATTTACGACGTCCATGATTCAGTCGAACATGTACAGTGTGAGAGCTTAGATTTTGCCCAAATTGTACATTCGCATGACATTGGGGGCTAAATAGCCCAGCACTCCTGTTGGAAGCATTTAACTCATTGTAGACGGAATGTGGATGGTTTGGCTTCCCCTAGTTCGCGCCCCACGCGTAAGCTATGCAGCGAAGTATAGGTACAAGTATACTGCAAGGGGATTCTGCATCTATGCGGGTTTTCCCAACCCCAAGGCCGCGGGGTCTGGTCAAGGTGTCCATTGGCATTCTTCGGAAAATTTATTAGCCGTTGGGGGCAACGATGAAGCTGCAAGCTGTGTGCTCGAACGAGCTGGTGCGTGAGAGCTAGAGTGATAATGTGCGTCCGACTGACACTCAATAACCATGTCAGAATATGTTCATTTGCGAATCCTCGCTATTCTCGGAAAAATGAGATGTTAATGGCAAGCAGGGATTTGGGGTGGTTTTCGAAAGTTGAGATGGCTGCAATGGACGCAAAATTGAAGGCTGTATGCCACAGCAACCTTGGGTCAAAACACAGTGCTAGACCTTCTCGATTCTATGATTTAGTTTGCGCTGCATACCCCGGCAAGATCGGGTGAATAAGAACATACTGTGAATCTAATGATTCGTGATATGTCGTATTGACGGCGTCGCCTTGACATCCACTTACTGGAAGTCAACACACAAGGTTAGGAGAAGCCGCGCGTTCTTGTTGCTTTAATGTCTAGACCAGGCCTCTACATCCTTGAAAGTAAACAAGGTTTGGGCTGGATCATCCTTCAGACGGCGGCTCTGCGTCGGGAATTTGGCTGCCGTAATAATGACCTCTAATGTTACCCCATCCCAGGTCAATAGCAGTGCTAGTGTAATACTTCCCTGGGAATCCATTGCTTAGAGTTACATAGCAGTGTGCACATCGTGTGCACATTGTATCCTTGAGTACCTAGGTATCCCCAATTCAACACGGCAACCGGCCAGGTCGGGAAAGTTGCTCAATTAAAACAAAATGTTATTCTGGGCCCCTCCGCGTATTCCATTTTGATGGCACTGTCGCTGTCTTGTACAATGCTATTTCATTTTGCGAGGCCAAATCATCTCTCAGGGACGACATCAATAAATTCTGGGCCAACTGTATAGCTTAAACCTGACGAAGCCGTACAAGTCACAATCTGAATACCAAGTCAGTAAGTGTATGGTCACATAGATAATTAGCATACGAGGTAATGGGTCCGACAACCTGTCTTGAGTGCATGATTTTGACTTGAGAAATGGGAGCCCCGAAGAATAACCGCTCAACAAGAACATGGGATGGGATGTCCCGCATGCGCCAAGATTCCCGCAATAGTCACCGAATGTGGCTGGTCTGGGTCAATCTTTACGCGTTTAATTACGCTGGCACACTCGGCCGTACTGAAGAAATCTAGTATGGCAACAGTGGTGGGCGTCGTTGCAAAGGCCATCGGCCCCCGAAGATGGCATTAGAGTTGGTGATAAGAATGCGGGAGTGCGGGGGCCAGAGATCGGTGGCCCAAGATCGGTGGCCCATTTCCGCGGGGCCCTCGGCCATTAGCTGTCCGACGGGGGCACGTTTCAAAATCAGACGATTCTGGTCGCCCAGGTTCCTCGGATCAACCCGCGTGAAGCTTATCGCGACATACCTATTAAGGCATGGACTGGGAGTCTCTTCGCGGCTGGGTTCTGATGCCCGAAAACCCGTTGTGATTGCGCATCTGCAATGGCCTCTCCCTCTCCCAATACGATCTTGCCCAGACCTCGATTGGTGCCTTGCACCACGAAGCCCCTTTCTGGCCTTTGGTGCCCTGAAAGCCACCTCAAGAGGCTCTTCTACGGCCCTGGTTGTGTGCAGACTCATCTTCGGAGTATGCTCCCCAGCGCTACATCACGTGCTTTCATCGTTACCGGTACTTCATTATACGAGAGCACTCCACTTATACAGGACCTTGAACAAATTCTCGGTGAGAATCATGCAGGAACATTCGCCGGCATCAGGCAACATGGCCATTTCACGGACATAGATGCAGCCTTTAAGCACTTAAAAACAATATCATTGCAACAACCCGTTGATACCATCATCTCAGTTGGCGGGGGGTCGCCAATAGACTCAGCTAAGACACTCTCTTACTGGGCGCAGCAAGCCTCGGGAAGCTTTTTGACACATATTGCAATACCCACTACTCTCAGCGCTGCAGAATGCACAGCGGGTGGCGGGTACACGAACCATGATGGTGTAAAAGTTGGATTCATGTGTTCAGGTTGTAAGTACATGAAACATTCTCAGCATTCCATTACATGATCTGGCATCTCCATGAGAGATACAGATCGAATCGGCTCAGTAGAAAATCAAGAAACAACACTCTTAAGTACCTGAGACTTTCTAAGCTGACTGTTGTGGATACTCACTGGTAGTGGGTATTGTGGCCATTTTCTATGACCCAGGCTATACGCGGCATACCCCTTTACGCCTCCTGCTGTCGACCGGTATAAGAGCCTTGGACCACGCCGTAGAGACAGTCTACCATCCTAATTCTGCCGAGGTGCCGTGGAAGACACTGGCTTCAGCATCCATCAAGACGCTTTATGAAACTTTGCCCGCTGTGGTCAAGTCATCGAGGCCAGCTGATCATGCAGTCATAGGCGCCAACCCGTCCCTGAGTGCCACAAGCGATGATGTACTCGTGCAGCTCCATTTGGCCGCGTGGGCAGCAGCTGGCCTGAGAGGTTCCAACTTTGGGGGCGGCATGGGGTTGTCGCATTCGCTGGGCCACGCACTAGGCAGTCCGTATGACATTCCGCGTAAGCCAAACCATTCCCTTTCCAGGGTGCTCGGATGAAGTGAGCTTACATGAAGTAGACGGTGATACCAGCTGCATGACGCTTGCATCTGTAGTCAGGTTGATGGCTCACCATAAAGCTGATGCCGCTGCCCAAATCAGCCGTTTATGCTTGCCAGCAGTCTCGAAATCCCAACCCGAGGACAAAATTAGAGACTCTATGGAATTTGCGAGCTGTATCGAAGGTCTGGTTGCAGAGCTTGGACTGGAGCCCAAGTCGTTGAAGGACTGGGGAGTCAAAGAGTCCGAGATCCCTGTAATTGTTCAAAGAGCCATAAAGGGCCCTGCGGATGAAAAGTTCAAACATGACGTGGAGAGTATTGTGAGAGGTCTCTTCTAACTTGTCAAAATTGGTTGCAATATTAAACCTGTCCTCGGGAGGAACCTTCACGCCGTGTTGATCAGGGCAGTGAATGGATTCGCGCCGCTCCACTGGGAACTTTATCCGTACGGTAAATGTGACTCTCCTCGAATTGTCAGTGAATTAGACTCTAAATGACATGATGTGTGTCTCACCGAGGTTTGAGAGGAAAGATCGAAGAAGTAGTCCCCATCAGGACGGTAACGTGAAAGATCCCCCCCCCCCTTCCCCATCATTGGACCCAGGCCCAGTAGCAGATCCTAACGTTTCTCTCACATGAGTATCCGCTTCATCTTTGGAAACTACACAACAGGCTAAAAGCTTTCTGTATCATGATAATCTAGTCCAATTAGAGTGGAATCGGAGGAGAAAGCAGAGAAAGTTGCCTGTAAACGTTCTCAGCGCCCAGGACTTTGAGCAGCCAATATGCAGGGGGTGATCAACCATAGTCAGGAGTCACGTTCCATCCCGTCTTTCAACTCTCCGGCGTATGTATGCCGAACAAGAAACAGTTTTGCATCAGAAGTACGCCTTGATGATTAATCACTGACATCCTGTGATAATTATGAAGTCACTGCTGCTAGAAACCTTATGAGAGGTCTGGTAGGATTAATCCTTACCAAAATCTTAGTCTGGCGTAGCTTCCGCAGAAAGCTTGTCTGTGAAATGGGCAGCATTGTAAGACAAGGAGCCTGGAGACACCGCTAAGCTCATAGAAATCTCTACTGGCTTAGGCGAATCTATATCTCTATCAATTTTGTTCTAAATAGTTTCAGAAATGAGGGTGACTAGAAAGCTCCAAGTACGTTCAAACTCATTGCCGCTAATTTTTCTCAGCCCACCAATGTCCCCTGTAGAAAACTTGCTGTGACTCGCGCCATTTCCACACTTTTAGGACCTGGATTCATCATACTGAAATGATTAACATCATCGATGATCGCAATGTGCAAGTTGTCCCGGCCAAGCAAAGTAGCCCAGCCATCGCCAGAGAAGTCCGTGCGGTTGTTCAACAGCCACTGCATCTCGCGTGGATCATCAGACCGAATATCAATCTCCGGATTGTCAACGTGCTTGAGAACTCCGTCACGAGCATACATAATGAGTGTCGGGGGTGCATTCGGCAGTGGACGCGGCTGATATTCGTCGAGGATTCGGATAAAAGCACTGAAGTGCTGGCGAAGCCAAGTTGGCATCTTTCCAGGACTGGAGCCGAAAGTTCCAATGGAGTCAAAGAAGTCATAAAGCCGCTGTGGGGGGTTCTGTAGCCCAATTGGGTTCGGGGAATCGATGAGGATGATTTTCTCCGGTTGAGCATAGCCCTCAAGTTCTCGTATTTGCCTCGCCACTTCACAAGCAATTATTCCCCCGGCAGACCAACCGCCAAGGCTGTAAGGGATGCCCGGGTTATTTTCAATGATGCGCCTGGTTTCAGCGAGGAATTTGCCAGCCAGAGAGTCCATGTCGACACCCAATCGTGTCAAACCCTCGGCGTCCTTTCGCCAAGGGCAATTGACCCCATAGACCGCGATCTCACTTCTGACACAGGAGGCTAAACTTGCGTAAGAAGCAGAAGAGCCGGAGCCATCGGGGAAGAGGAACAAGAGATGGCTGGCTTTGTGAACGACACCCGGCAGTGAAAGGAGATTTGAAGTCGCATATGGAGGTGACTTCACATAATCATCGTGGTCAACCGAAGTTTTGCGCGCACTTGAGCCAAAAGCGATACTCCATTTGGTGGGAACGCCTGGGGTTGTTGCAATGCTGCTGAGAGGGGGTGTATTGGAGCTGCCGCTATCCGTGTCGCTGTCGAACCCCGATTGAGAGTCGTCAGACGCAGACGACCTGACGTCGGCCGGAGAAGTCTGTTGCGACTGAGCTGGTGGATTGGTGTCAGATCCATCTGCTGCTTGGCCTAAAATTAGACGCTCGAGGGTCCCTATCGTGGGGTAGTCGATGAATACTGAAGAGGGGAGATTCAGATCGAGCTCTTCCTTGAACCGTGAAGTCATGGTCAAAGACAGCAGAGAGTCTATGCCAACCCCCGAAAATTCAGTTTCTGCAGTCAAATCTGAAGCCAAGATGCCGACTTCCTCAGCAATTATGGAGAGTATCTGATCCATTTTTCCCGGACAGCGCGGCGGCTTCCTTGATTCTGGCGCTGCTGCAATTTCGCCCGTAGAGAATACTTCGCCCTCAATCGGGAACCTGGTGCCTGGAGCAATTCCGTCTATTTGTAAGAGTGCGCCTTTTCCGTTCTTCCTCGGGGTATCAGCTGAGATCTTGGTCGCCTGAGGGTTGATCTTGAGAATCGGGGCTCTGCCCTTATTTTGACTAGGCAATAGATGATCCAGTGACTGCCGTGGGACACCTTGGAACTGTGAATGGTAAAATTATCAGCATTCTCCCAACAAAAGGAAGAGTAAGGGAAGAGAAGCCCAATTCAGCCATTGCTTCACAATGTACCTTTACGCCTTCAAAGACAGCTATGAGCCGCATATTGTCAAAAACATATGTATCACCTGCATATAAGGATTTATCCAGATGCTGCATACGATTATACGCTCGATACTCCTTGCCGAATTCCAATCTTTCAGCGATACGCACTGCAGCATCAGGAGTCAGCTTTCAAAGAAGCAAGGAACAAGTTTCATTGGAAAGTTGAGCAGGACAAGCCACAGGGTGCCCATGGCTGTTGATGTATAGGCTTCGGAAAGGAAATCGTGATTCCCAAGCTGGTAGACTGTGTTCGGAAGCTGCTTACTGTGATCCCAGCCATGATTGACGAAGACCGTCGACTTGCTGGCCATTGAGTCGTTGCCATTCATTATGAAACCGGCGATGTGGCCCAGGCTGTCAATCCAGCGAGGGTTTACATGGAACCCGTCTGTGCCGGTTTGGAATTCGACTGTGGACACTGCTTCAAGTTGATCACTGTCCATGATAACACACTTCATACCTTGATATTCTTTCCCGTAGTCCACAAGTGTACCAAACAGCTTGTATGCCATACCCCGTTTAATGTGGTGGCAATTGCCTGTAGCGACGCCGGTGGAGAGCAAATCTACTCGACTTTGGACAAGATGTATGAGACGCTTCCATTCATGAACCCAAGTCTGCCCAGGGGTGACAAGAACAATGAAATTCGCATGGCGCTTTGTGACCTTGCCTGCTTCGTTAACACTTCCAAGTGACATGTTTATCTGATTCAGCCGCCAGTCCGCTTCAGCTTGAACACGGAAGACGTGGTTTTTTTCGTCTGGGAGAGCAATGAGAGGTGCCTCGACTTTCATGTTGGACACGTCTAACCCGGTGGATTCGACGGGTTTCCCAGCTTCTCCTAACATGAAATGTGCGATTGTGAGAGCGATATCAGCATAAAGTGACTGTGGAATCCCATTAGTGTCCCAGTAAACCTTCAAGTTTTGGATCGCAGCGAACTTACGGAAGGGCAAAGCGCAGCGCCGTTGACCAGGTGGCCTTGCAACACTGGTAAAAGTTTTTCATCGAATATGTCGGACTCAATCACAACAGTCGATTTCTCACTGCCATGGTTTTCTGAGACGACCCTCTGTACCGCCGGTGAAATGTACTTCAGTTGCGGAACGTGCGTGGAGGACGGACGATACAAGCCACTTGAACTGGCCGGATTTTGCCCTTTGAGTAGGCAAAAATTATTTCGGTAGTCAATCCAGTACTTTTTCAAATCCCAAGAGTACCGGGGTAGCTCGATGACTTCGTGCGAACTCGGGCAGTCTCGATGATACTCGTTCCAATTGATGTCTACTCCCGACAAGTAGAGGGACTCAAGCATCGTTACCAGGGGGCTGAAACCATCAGGGCATTTGCGAAGGGTAGCAAGAGTCGCTGTGTCGGATCCCAGTGTCCCCTTGATCATGCCCCCACACACTCGATTGGGCCCTATTTCGAGCCAGACTTGAAAGCCGTTCGAGTTAGCAACTAAGTTATTCTTGGTTGACAACCTTTCCAGCTGTTGGCTAGACTTTCACCAATCCGAAGGCAGACAGGAAGGGAAATCGAGACTTGTGCTCACCTGTGCTCTCATCCACCACACCAGCTCTCAAGGCCGCCTCCACTGCTGCGAAGAAGACAACCGGGTTTCTACATGCTCGTGTTAAGTATTTACCATCGAGCTGGCCTTCCTCTCCGGCGGAGACTGTTCGAGCCAGTAACGGCGACAAGACAGGAATGTTCGGCGGGTGGTATTCGACGTTCTCTGATGACAATCTAAGAAATTCCTCCAAGATTGGTTCGACCTGGGGCGAATGGAATGCATAAGGCACATTAAGCCTGCGAGTTTCGATATTGATAGCCTTAGACCGAGCCTCAAGCTCCGAGATCTTATCAAGCGGTCCGGCAATGACCTGCCCGCTTGGTTGGTTGAGGCAAGCAAGCTCACATCCGCACCCAGAATGTGACAGAAGCCCATTGACAACATCTATAGGGGCCTTAAGCGCCAACATTGCGTGTGTCCCTTGCTGACAGTGTGTTTCGAGCAAGGTTGCTCGGGTGCCAACCAGGTAGATAACGTCGGAAGCTGATAGCACACCTGCTGAATGTAGGCCAGCGTACTCGCCCAAGCTATGTCCAATCACTGCGGAAGGCTTCACGCCCCAGCCTGTCAAGAGTTCGGCGAGCGCCATTTGGAGGCAAGCCATGCCTAGCTGTTGAATGGTAGGACTAGTTTCTTCGGCGTCTCCATGGTGAGTTCCATCAATGAGTCCAAGGAAAGAGGGAAATCCATGAACCTGGGCCAAATGGTCGAACCGAGTCATGCTTGCCCTGAACTTGCTGCTGCATTCGAACAGCACCTTACCCATCGAGTTATAGATGCCGCCTTGGCCCGTGAACGTGAAGACAATTCTCGGTGCATGAGCGGGGGTCTGCTTTGGCGCATCTGACTCTAACTGCATAGCCCGGGACTTGAGGGCAGTTACTATTGAATTAAAGGATGAACCTGAGACAACAGTGCGGTAGTTGTGATGCATTCTCCTGGCGGTTGTTGTATATGAGAGCGCCGGAAGATCCGAATTTGAACCTGGGTGATTCTGCAGCCACAACACAAGCGCCCTGATGTTATTGAGTAATGACTTCGGTGTCCTTCCCGTACAGGTGATTAGATGTATGGGCCAGCATTCCCCAATTGCGACCTGAGTTCGAGTCCTCCATGTTGGAGCATCTTCAAGGAGCACGGCCGTGTTCCCGCCGGCGGCGCTGAAGTTGTTCAGAAAGCAGGCTCGCTTTCCCGAGGGCGTGTCCTCACGTCGCCAAGACGTTGGCTTTGACGCAATATTGACGCCTCTTTCAGCTAGATCAAGCGGATAATTGTGATTGATGCAAGTCTTGATACCGCAGTGAGGCGGGATCTCGCTGTGTTTCATCATCATGAGGACTTTGATCAGGGAGGAGACACCTGAGGCTGATTCAGCGTGTCCAATATTGGCTTTAGCAGATCCAAGGTACAGCGGGCGAGCTGTCGCCTGAGAGGTGCGTCTATAATCGGAGGCAAACACCGAGAGCACCGATCTCATTTCGGTTGCATCTCCAGCTTGCGTGCCGGTACCCTAGACATTCCAAGCTTAGTAAGTACGGAGGCTACAGAATGGATTCCGTGCATTTCCAGTAGATCTACTCACATGCATTTCGATATAGCCAACGTCTAGTGGATCATAGTTGCTGTACCGCATTATTCGTCTGAACACACTGGCCTGATCACCCTCGTGAGGTCTCGTAATGCTCTCGGTCTGGCCACAATGGTTTGTGGTCGAGCCAACAATGACCCCGAAAATTGGATCCTTGTCAGCTTCTGCATCCTCGAGGCGCTTGAGGATGCAGGTTCCAACAGAATCGGCACGACAGTACCCACTAGCACCATCATCGAATGCATTGCAGTTACCTCCATTCGGTGCACATGTCAGTCACTTTGGTAGCCTTTGCGGTGAAGGAGCCATTTATATAGGCAGAAGAAGCATACCTGTTGTGGATAGGAAATGTCCCCGGTCCAGGCCCGCGAAGTTGTCTGGGTTGGTAAGAATGTTGGTACCGCCTGCTATTGCAGTATCGCATTCGCCTCGCCACAGATACGTGCATGCAGTTTGGATAGCAGCGAAACTGGAGGAACAAGCCGTGTCCATGCTGATGCTTGGTCCAGAAAAACGAAAGAAATAACTGAATCTCGTCAGTGGAGAACGGCTATACTCGCGAAATGGAATAAACTGACCTAATGCGACCGGGGACAAAGGCTCGGTTTCCACCGGGTATGAAGTAGGTATCCACATTTTGACCGCTATTGACCTCACGCCAGTCTTGTTCGCATTCGATTAGAATCTTGGAATATAGTCCAGAGACAGGTTGGAGACGAAGTGAGGCACGAAAAGGGGAATGCAGTTGAGCGTACCATCTGAAGTCATGCCGAAGAAGACCCCAACACGGTCTTGCTGCGTACTAGAAGTCCGGTTGCGGACCATCCCAGCCATCTCCATCGCTTCGTATGTGGTTGTTATTGCAAGTCTCTGCGCAGGATCTGTGTTCTCCGCCTCGCGGGGTGACATGTTGAAGAAGCGGGCGTCAAAGTCCCCAGGTTCGTCTATAAAGCAGCCGTACCTGATCCGACTGGTGTTTTTGGTCTTTCCAGTCGGATCATAGTGTGCTTTCCAGTCAAATCGATCAGAGGGAATGTCACGATGAACGTCGCGTCCATCCCGCAAAAGATCCCAAAAAGCCTCGTTAGAGTCTGCTGATGGAAACCGACCAGAGAAGCCAACTATCGCTATTTTTGAATCCACAAACTTTCCCATTGGATGGTTGGTCGACTTAATTGCACGTAGATTTCGTTTGATGTCCCCTGCGACATCCTCGACGGAAACACGAATCGGACCTGCCTTCCCAATCTGCTCACAGATGACTGGCGCAGAGTTACTAGAGAACGGGATAATGGTACAATGGCCAGTAGAGTGGTGAGTCCAAAAGTCTTGTATCGCGGAGAGGATAGAGTTCCATTGAACTGGCTCCCGTAACACATCTGCAACTGTAGCGCTGAGGAGGTTTTTGAAGTTAGGAGCATTTGCGACCTTGCCTGTAGAACCAGATAGTAGACTTGCATCAGGGACTCTATTTGATACCGACTCGTTGTCAATGTAGCTCACGATGTGCTCAGGGATGGACGCATCAAAGAGATGTGCAGCGTGAAACGGTGAAAATATGTCCAAGTATCTGTACTTCAGGCAATTTTGATGCTTTTTGAGAAATCTTTCCAGCGAGTACGGCGGACCGCTGACAGTGACTCTATTGTTCGGCATTTTTGCACTGATGTGAAGCTTCTTGTCGTTATATTGCTGAAGAAGGTCGATGATGTCCTCCCCGTTTTTGGGGCTAACGGCGGCAGACCATGCTTTGTTAGTCGACGCAGATTGTTGTGAGCATAAATCGAGGCCGACCATGTACGCGTGTAGTGCTGTCCTGAACCCAGCCATGACCGCTTCGACGGCTGCCGGAATCAACTCAGTGAGGGTTTGTGAACTGCATATGGCTGCCGCCGCAAAGCCTCCTGCACAAGGGCCAACAACACAAGTCGTCCGAGCAGATGGATAAGGTTCTCCTCCCCTGCCATAACGACTACTCCCGTCAGCTTCTCAAGTCCAGAAAATCAACTTTAGGTTTTGACAGCTCGAACGGCCCAGTAGTTGGGGGGGGGGGGACTTGTAGGGAGAGGAACCAACTTCTACTTACACAATAAATTGCGCAACTTGGTGAACACCTAGGAGGAAAAACCTCAAAACTGGAGTGCCTTCGGTCTCACCAACCTTTGAAACGAGGTCAATGAGGGTTGTAAAACGGGGAAATAAGTCTTTCTGCAAAGCAGGGAGGGCGCCAATGGCTTGTCGGAGGGCGAAGCCTGTTCGTTCAAAAAATGATACCAGCAGTGCGTCATTCTTCATGTGCAAAAGAGAGCGTAGGTCCCCATAGAATCCGCTCGCTGTCAGATCACCAAGCAATATGAGTTGATATTTGTCATGACGTTTTCCGTCTTCGGATATTGACTGGTGAGAAGAACCTGTCGAAGGCATGTTGGCTGCTATCTTGGATCGACTAAAATCGTTGACACACTTTGGCTGCGTACAGTGTGGAAATGAAGGTCACAGTTGTTCACGTTGACTTCAGAACCAAAGCCAAAGATATTTGAATTAAATATCTAGTTGTACATACATTCTCGCTGATATGGCCAAGTAGAGGCGGTGGGCACCAATAATTCAACCCTGACTCCTCCCTCCGCCAGCGATCCCACGACCCCTTCACACAATGATATGAAACTCCGGGAAGGGCCTCTCGAGTGAGGCCGTGTGGAAATAGTGGTCTCACAAGGCAATATTTGTTTCCGACTCCGGCTTTGAGAGCCTTATGCCACTTCCGAAGTCGCCCCAAAACCCTTGGGTGGTCCGCACTTCGGGCCCCGAAAAGAATTCAACCTTGATCCAGGCATAAATGGCAGGCCAAGCTTAGTGCTTCGATGGTTGCATGAGTATTAATCCCCGTTTCCCGCGCCTCTGCTAAACCTCTGACCTTGCCCGGTCGCCGTGTACCGAAACTTTTGATTGAGTGAACTTAGCGGCGTAGACCAGTTGACCTGGCTGAAGTGCCCTCTGATGATATGGGAACAATTGAAATTCTTGAAACAGGCCAAGACGCTCAAATTTTATCGTTATTATTCAGAATCAATGTAAAACCTGGTGTGGTGAATTCCTTGTCCATTGTTTGCGATAAACTGGCTATGAACTCTAACAAAAGAAATTCCCCATCCATCAGCCATCACCAAAATATCTAGTACCCAAATGAGACAAGCCAGTGGGCCAAATGCGATCTCAAATCTGTATTTCCCACATTCCACGGCAACTATGTGACGTTTGCCTCTGTGTGTAGGTAATCTATGTTCAAATTCAAGGAATTAAATTTACAGGCTCTGCAAAGAATCGTGTGATGACTGGGAGGGGGAGGGGACGGTGTTCCCAGCTCACTTTGAACCGTGTATCGGCTTGCTTGAAAACCTCTAGCCACCGCTTTGCTGTGCGTTGTTGTGCATTGTGCATCGTCATAAGCGTCACATCTCGTCTGCGGAAGGCTAACTCAACATGCCTGTCGAATTGGCCTTTATCCGGAGAGACCAAGTCACAGACCAACAGAACGGGTCTCGATGGATGTGAAAGCAAGGAGACGTATCTTCGCAGCAGAGCCACACAGCTTTCATCATCCAAGATCCACAGAACTCCATACAGCAAGAATAATCGACGCAACTGTCCGGACACGTCAACGCTGTCTGGTGTAGTATCCAGAAGCTCAAAGTTGACACCAGCAAATGCTGCCGCCATGCGTTCAGCAAAAGCACCAATGCTTTTCCCAGAGACCACTACTATTGCAGTTCGGGGATCTGCCGTGAGCTCGGGCCTGGCATTCAGCCATTCAACTACCATTTCATTACCGGGATCGAGGCCTTTGCCTAACTCAGTCGGCCTGTCTCAAGCACATCGTATCTCTCAAGCGGGGCCTTGGAACTAACCGTCTCGCGCAACACTGTTCATAGCGTTGAAGAACCTTTTTCCGTTCTCGGGGTGTACTCGGTGGTACTTGTGCATTGGCATACCGAAGCTTGGTTATAATTGCGGTCAACTTTTGTTGCCCATGGAGTCAGGAGTATGTGCCAAAAATGAGCCTTGCCAGGAGTAACAAGGAACTCACGCCATTTCAAAGGCGGCAGGACCAGCAAAATGGTCTCTTCCGTGCTTTAACCAGTCGGCTAACTTGGCGCTCGCAAGGCGGGTTTCGTACAGTCTGTGCAAAAGGAATCAGCCGAATATTCAATCGTGAGATCCAACGACTGCCACGAAACCAGTTGCGAAAGTTGGACCTCATCGTGACGTCCTTCATGTGGCTTACTGAAATCCAACCCAAGAGCTGAATCCACTGTTTGTAATCAATGCTGTGGAAATGAACGTGTGGCGAAATCCTCCAGGCTCATCCTCAGATATAATACCGGAACAAGCAAGCAAGCGACAAATGGGCAGCAAAAGATCAGATTTCAAGCCCTTCATAGCAGCGATATCTGCGATGCTTCGACTGCTTCCGTCCTTGGGAAGGGCATGTAGCACGCCATGTTCGAGTGCAACATATAAGGCACTGTGCTCCCAATTCACCGACACTAGTTCATGTATGAAGCCTTGCGGGCCGAGAGTAAGAATTTGAAGGTCTTTTGCAAGACCCACGATGTTTGACTTTGCTTTTTCGATTGTTTCAAGGCAATCCCGAGATTCCCATAAGCTCTCAATATTTGCAGCCGCTCCCTCATTTACATGGCCATTGTCTGATGGCCGTGTGGTGTTGGATCGCGCACGGACAGAGAGCTCTTTGGCAAGTTCTGTGACTTGTTCATGAAGTTCGTCACTGGTTTCCAATAAGGTCTGAATGGTATTCGGCGGCATTTTGACAGTGATGTTACAACCCTTGAAGATTTGGCCCTCAAGCTTCAGGACGGAAGGGAGATGCGAGCGAGATGCAAGCATTATTGTAGCTAGGTAGTGTGGTCAAAAAAAGAGGCTTCAGCTGCGGTACGGACGGAAGGTCATCGGGCCTCCATTTCTGTCCGAATCTGATCGGGGTGCTCCACGGCTGTCATCTCACCCAATGGAGAAGTCTCAATGCTCGTTGTTCGCAGCGCATGAGCCGAGCTTGTCATGCGGTGTTCCTCCGGACTTCCCCCCACGGCGGCCGAGTCCCATGCTCAAACAACGACGGAATTGGCCCACGACTGGCTACAAAGGTCGCAAAATTCCAAAATCAAGTAATCATTTCATTTTTAACGTTTCTACAGATGACGGTGACGACCATTGCAGCCCTGTAGACTATGCCCGTATAGCCTAGCATCTCATACACAAAGTGACTACTGTAACCCCACATCCACACCAGTATGGCCAGCACCAAGGATTTACCAGTCATTGTTATAGGCGCAGGTCAGTCCTATCATCATATGTCCTCTAATTATTGCATTTGGCTTGATCGTCTCTCGCTAAAATCACGACTTTTCACAGGTATCACTGGCCTCCTCACATGCCATGCATTGACGAAAGTAAGCTTACGGGGACAGGTTCGAGTCGTATTGTTCTGATCACAAGATAACGGTCCCGACTAACACCTGGTAATCGCTGAGCAGGCTGGTCTAAACTATCGTGTCTTTGAAAGGGACAATTTTCTGAACTCTCGCAGCAATGAGTGGACCATGGCAATACACTGGGCACTACCGCTCCTACAGAACATTCTGCCAGGTCCCATTTTTGCAAAGATCGCGGATATTGCCTGCAATCCGACCGTAGGTATTCATTCCGGCTTGTACCCAATTATCCACGGCGAGAGCGGCGAGCTCATAACCGGAGTCCCTTATGAGAACGGGCTGCGGGTACCGCGCAGCAAAATGCGGAAGCTGAGTGCTGAGGGAATCGATGTGGAGGTAAGCAAGCAGATCATGACGACTTCAAGTTCTTTGTAACTTGGTCACATTGGCGGTCGACTCGCTTTTGTATAGACACCACCTGACAACGAACAGTACGGTAAATTGCTCGTCAGCGTGGTCTTCCCTGAGAAAGGTGCAGGAGCGGTCGCACATTTCGCGGACGGCACATCTGCGCACGGTAGCTTTATAATTGGGGCGGATGGACCTCGCTCCAAGCTGCGTGAAATAGCCGTAGGCAACGCTGAAGACGCAGCGACGACCAAATTCCAGATCTTTCACACGAATATGACCGTGTGCTATAATGACGCCGAAAAGGCCCGTTTTGTGCGGAAACAGTATCCAACAAGCTACTTGGCCTTGAGCGAGAAATCGTTCCATGCTTTCCAGTCAAGTAAGTTATGTCACTCGATATATTCTCGCCCATGTTGTTGATACATTTGACTGACTTCGTTAAATTACACAGTTTCATCCATGCCCGACGGACCAGATCATCCTGAATCGTGGATTTTTCACATGGCCATGGCGTGGAGAGCACAGGTGGACGACAGTCTCTCTTACAAGGAGCGGCTCGCATTGATCAAAGAAAAGGCGAAAGGCTTAGGAGATCCTGCAAGATCTGCTTTCCTATGGATGCCTGATGACACAGAGGTCCACAAAGCTGATATAAGCTATTGGGTCCCACGCGAGTGGAACAATCATGGAGGGCGTCTCACCCTGATAGGCGATGCTGCTCATCCCATGCCTCCTTGTAAGTCTCCTCTCACTCCAAACAGGTTGCATATTTCTTCTAGCGTGAGGTCTATGAGTGCTGGGATCAAGGAGTTTATGCTGATACCCCTACGCGGAAACAGACCGCGGCCAAGGTCTGAACCATTGTATCCGCGACGTGGCGTATTTACTGGAAGCGATGCAGGCTTGGAAATCGGCCAAGAAGACTTTGGAGGAGACAATTCAGGAATTTGAGAGCGAGATGATCGCGCGGGGTCAGGAAGAAGTTACCTGCTCGGTTGAGAATGGCTACATGCTCCATGATTGCAACAAAGTCTCACAAAGTCCTGTGTTTAATCGCGGCTTTAAGCCAATGGACGGACATGGGATTACTGATAAATCCGGACATGTCGTCAACGCGTAAGACACCAAGTTTCTAGCACTAAAGAGCATACAAGTCTGGGATTGATGTCTACCGATAGATCGTTTATCAGCATTGTATTACACAACTACCAGTGCATTGTCTCTCTATGCTCTCTATTTCTGGTCCAGAAATTTTTCGCAAACTTTTATTTCCTTGCCGCAAGCGTCTACCATCCCGCACCCCCTTTGCCCGATCCCTCGCCACACACAAACTACCCAATTTCACTTACACGCCAATCAATCAATTCTGAAGTTATTTGCATGCAAATTGCAGTTATATAAAGAATTTTTCATGATGTTTCCACTCACATAGGTTAATTCTGTTTTTCTTTTTTTTTTTGGGGGGGGGGGGGTCGGAATCGGAGTTTAATTGGTCCCGAACCCGGCACACAAAGTGACTTCGGGATGCAAATCCAAAATACTCTCTTTATGCCCGACACCCCTATTTCTTCTGATTAAACCACGATTTCACAATGTCTTCCTGCACGGAAGAAGATATGGCTGATGCTATATTTGACGTGATACATAACCATGTTTCGAAGCAAGAATCAGCCCAGATCCATGGTATGCCCTATACTTGTTGACAGTATGAATGGCATTACCTCAAAGTCTAAACGATTCACCCTGCCCAACGCCTCTCTATTGCCGAAGAGAATAGAGTGGTTGATTGGATACTTAAGCAAGAATCTCTGGGCTATGCCCCTACAGCCCTTGTTGTCCGCAAAGTTGTTGAGTCTATTCTTCAAAAACGAGGCGATTCCGAGCCCTTCGGCAAGCACTGGATAGAGGGCTTCAAATCGCGCCACGATTGAATACGTGCCAAGATCTGAAGGGCATAAGAATCAGCCCGATTTGATGGCTTCACGCCGAAGGCGGCCGACAGGTATTTCGACCATCGCGAGCAATTTAGCTGGGTTGAACCCGACTTGACAGTCAACGTTGATGAAGGAGGGATCATGGAAGGCCAAGGTATGTATCGTATATTATTGTTTCTCAATTCAATAGTGTTCTATAGATTCTAATCACTATTTGAACTAGGAATCGACTCTCTGGTGCTGGGGACTACAGAGACCAAGCAAGCCTTCCGGAAGGGCAATGCAAGCCAATCGTGGGTTACCCCGATTGATTCAATCACCGCATCGGGTATATACCTTGATCAGGCGTTATTTTTAAAGGAAAAGAACTCCAAGCCCAGTGGTTCCTTCGGAAATTTGACAAGATCTGCAATTGGCACTATATTTGCTCTCCAAATGGATGGACAAGCAACGAGATTGTTGTCGCCTGGCTCAGGGACGTATTTATGCCCCAGATGAATAGGCTTCGAAACGATGACGAGAGCCGGGCAATTCTATTGATTCTAGATGGCCACAATAGCCATATCTCGGTATTTACTTTATTCCTCTATCGGAATTGTTTAGAAACTAATGTATATATGTACAGGCTGATTTCATGGAAGAGTGCTTTTGGAACAACGTTTATCTTTGTTTCCTCCCAGCACATACCTCTCACGGGCTACAGCCGGCAGATAATGGTTACTTTAACGTTCTGCAGAGTGCCTATAGAAAAGAGATTGCCTAACTTGATTCTA